>CM056197.1:109184780-111967280 GCA_029692085.1 Gymnothorax javanicus | reverse complement strand
GTAGCTGTTCTATGAAAAGATTATGGACTTCCGAATCAAAAACGGGCTCTAAAATGTGGTTTCTCATGATCATTATGAATTGGCAAGGGGAGGTTTTAGATACAGGACAATAGTTGAAGTGTGAACCGAATTTCAGGTGTGTACATTGTGTGGTTGTTAAGATTTTCATAGAGGTTTTAGCTCAGTTTTTTGTGAAGCCTCTGATCTACTGATCTCACATCCCAGAGCTGGGCATGTTGTGGACTTTGAATGACTTCTGAAGAGCTCGCTCTTCTGAATGACCCTCAGATCACACGCTCTTCTGCTGAAGGAGCACAGTAAACCAACAACAGTTCACATAGACGTTCCAGGTTTAATATCACAGAAAAGTTCCCAAATGAACATTCTAATGGTCGCTAATCACTACTAATTACTCAAAGGAGAGCAGAGTTCAATAATAGCACACAATCCAAGAAATTCTTAATTGTGAGCCATTGATGCTTGAATATCCAAGAGAAATATTTCTCCAATGTTTTCCAATGTAATGCAGTCATCAATACACCTTCTCACTCACAGGCCATGACTCGACCTCTGATGAAGTGCCAACAGGTAATGGTCTTTCCTGAGTCATAGGATTTGCATGTGAAATATATAATGCAAAAAGGAATCATGGATACCCTTTAAGGTAATTACTATGTGCAACTTTCATTATTTTGACAGAGAGCATGAACTCCATTTCCTCTGATCAACCCAATGGTGAGTAAAACAGTGCAGAAAAATATGTCAAGGCACAAATTAAAAGTCAGTAGCTACGGTGCCCTTTATTTGAGCATCTGTCTCTTTCAAATGATATAAATGATTAAATTATCTGCCCCTTTGGGAAGCGTTAGTAAGTGTGATAAAATACCTGGTTTTCTAGCCCTTTAAAGCAGTCTGGTCAATAACTCACAAAATACCTCGTTTATGGTCATTTACAAAATGAAATTGCCTTTTCAGTTTAATGATGATTTAAAGTCATTGCAAGATTGAAAATCTGTCGTGAGGCACACTCTCCTAAAAGCATTGAGTTTAATGCACCATATACATTGCAGCTCTGTGCCTTTTTGTTGAGCTCATTGGTTGACACCTGGGATCCTTAATTCTGTCCCTGGTTTTCATTCCTCCCTGGTTTTTAATTAAACAATTACCATGGCTGATTGGCCAGACTGGTTTGGCACCTGACTCTGAAGTAAAGAAAGAGCGGAAAACCAGCAGTTCCTGGTCTTTGAGGACCATGATTTGAGGACTTCTCTCTCGCCATCTTGTGGTTGACTGAAATAATGCAAACAGTTCTCGCGAGTCAGATAAAAATAAGAATGAGGACCAAAATACTTCCCTCATTACGATTTTAAACAGACATACATAAAAATAACAGTGAAGTATATGGATAATATGTAAAATACTTGAATTTTCTGTCTTTCTTTTTTGCACAGATGAACCTCAGTATTACAATGGAGGAAATGAGGGTGAGAATGATGTCTAATAGTTATTTTTCGGTGGAGGATTCAACTGAATACATTTTCTGACTTGATTGAATTACTGGCTCTCAAATTTCCATGAAAAGACAGAGTAAGAATTAAGAAGGCCGTGGGTACAAATCCAGCCTGGGGGATTTCTGTGTGGAGTCTGCATGTTCTCCTTCGGTTCATATAGGTTTTCTCCTAGTACATCAGCTTCTTCCCACAGTCCAATTCATGCATGTCAGGCTAATTGGAGACAGTAAAATGTCCTGTAGGTATAAGTGTGTGAGGAAATGCTGTGTGCTCCCCGTGATCTGTCTGAAATGCCTCCTCCTCACTGGGGTCGCGAGGCAGCTGGAGCCTATCCCAGCTGACTATAGGCGAAAGGCAGGGGCACACCCTGGACAGCTCGCCAATGCATTGCAGGGCCCACACACCATTTACACACACAGGCACACCAGTGGCCAATGTAGAGTCTCCAGTTGATCTAGCATGCATGTTTTCGGGCTGTGGGAGGAAATGGGGGTACCCACGCAAATACAGGGAGAACATGCAGACTCCACTGAAAAAGGCCCCAGCCCGGATTCAAACCCTTGTCCCTCTTGTTGTGAGGCAACAGTGGTGCATGACGGGATAGAAATCCTCAGCTTGTGATTATTTGATTTTTTTCTGGACTTCATCTTCCATTGACCTCTTTGTCTCATATTGAACATTTGTTCAATCATATTGAACCTTTGCAGGAACTTCTGTTTAATAGATAAATGCTCACGAATGTACTTCTTTATAATATTTGGCCTACAGGAAACAGGATTGGAGAGAGAATGGAAAGAATTTGTTTTAAAATTGCTTTCATCAAAAAATTTTTTTTTTCCACCTGTTTACCACAAAATAATTAATATGAAGCTTAACCCCTTTGTGCAGAAGCCAAATCTGGCTATTTATGTGTTACCTTATTTAAGGTTTAATGATTCAAGATTACAGCTTCACAGAGAGGAAGAGAATGGCTCGACTGAGTCAAGGCACTCGTAGCATTTAAAATTACATTGTATTTTGGTTTATTGTTATGATTTTGGTAGGGAAAAAGGGCTACAAACATAAAAAAAATTTTCATGAAAATTCAGCATTGAAGTTGTAAAAAATAATACTGAGAATTGGAAAATGGCTGGGGGTTAAAACTATATATTTCTGGGATCCTAAACACCTTGACCACAAGCATGCTTCATCTGAGCATAAAAAATTCTAAATCATCTACTCTTTAGGAGCCAAATAACACCTTTCTCCAGTGGCTCCCCAAATGCTCAGATCCCTCAAATGGCACACTGTCAAATCATAAAATAATCATACATTTAACACTAATCAACTATGATGCATGAAATTCAATATGAATTAATGATTTTCTGGTTGAATTTAGCATGAGTTTATCAATATAGGTGCAGTTGGACATCACTGGTCACTAGTAACCTCTCCAAACCCAAAACATGCCTTTTCTCCACGATAAGGTTTAGAATTTTGTCCATTTTTCTTCAGAGTCCCACCAGCCAGCACACATACTCATTAGAGGAACTGCTTATTTAACAGTCAGAACATTCAGCATGCAATGAAAAGCTAACAGTTCCCACCTCTGTGCTCGCAACCTTATATAAACACTTTCCACACCTTATAAGGAACAGGTATAACTCACTAACTCAGTAATATCTGAAATATACCTTATTAAAACAAAACAAACATTCCACTATTAGGACAAAGCAGGCAATATGCTACACTTCATCGACAGAATGGTGCAACAAACGTTATCAGGGGGTCTACTGAAGTGCTTGAGCTGTTTGCATTCTAAACGAGCCAAAACCTTGGCATTCAATTTTGTTGAATACGGTATAAATTCTGAGACAAAGAGCCACATTGCGCAAAATGCCATCACATGCAGTATTATTTGCAAAGACCAATGGTTACTCTTACTAACCAATTTGGCAAACAAGCCCTGTGATCATCATGGCTTTGCAAAACCGAGAATAAAAAACAGCTAGCCAGCTAGCCATAAATAAAAAAATATATAAAATTTTACTTCATAAAATGAACAAAAACCTTTCTGCGTTGTATTCCTCCCAGAGACAAAGATCTATTCGGTAGAAGGAACCCTCCATTCCTGTTTCATTCAGAATAATTCCCATTGACTAAGACCTTATCTCATTTAAAGGTCCCTTATTATGCCACCAGGTGCACAGCTAATTAGCCAATATGAGCCAGTTCAAAATCTCCCCTTCCTGACATCACAAGGGGGAGTGACCACCCAGAATAATGAAATCTGATTGACTGTTTGGCTGAAGGTGATCAGTTCTTCTTGCCTCTGTTTGGTTACTTCCCTATGTGATGTCAAGAGGGAAAAGACTTTGAAATGGCTTGTAATAACTAATTTGCTGTGCACCTGGTGACATAATAGGGGACCTTTAAATCCCGTAAATGTAAGAGAGCACCTCAGGCCGGTTTTGGAAGTCTTTTTTTCTGTGCGATCGCATCACTTTCAATTGCGCAAAATTAAGAGAATACAACCTAACTGCAGCTAGGCAAGGGTTTAAATACTTTTCTGATGGTCAAATGTCTTTCAGTTACTGTGGAAAGTTTATACTCTCTGGAATTGGATAAGAAACCTGTCAATTAATAGATTAATACTGGGGAAGTTTCATGCGAGCGTGAACTATAACTGGGGTTTATGCAGATGAGCCTAAGTAAGCAATTGAGAGACTGGCTCATCAATGAGAGTACGTAGTTGGATATAAGGGAGCGCTGAATTTGTCGATGGAGGAATTTACTCATAAATCCATGGTGGGGAATAACGTGTTTTTATCAGTTAAAATGACTCTCTTGAATGTTAGATCTTTAAATAAAAAGACATTAGCTTTAAATGATTTTATTTTATCTCTTAAAGGTTGTATCAGCGATTCTGAGCCAAAACATAATTTGTCACGTACAGGAGATTTTTCCTCACAAACTGTTAGCAGCTCCTCTCACGAATGGGCAGTGAAAAACTCCGGTCTCTGTAGGCCACCTACAGCCAGGTAGATGCTGAGAAAGATACACAAACTCGTGGGGACCTACCCGCGCCCCAAACATCAACAAAAGAGTTCCAACGAATTGGAGGGCAGGGGTGGGTCTTCTGCGCAAGTTCTGTGGTCATGCACGACAAGTGGGTGGGACTGAACAACGAAACTGGCAGTGGCACTCATGTGAAGCATGGTGGAAGCTAAACCAAAAAAGAGATGCTCGAACGAGTGCATGTCGAGGAAAAAGGAACATGATCGCAGCTATGCGAAGTCCCGAATAAACATAGGGAAAGCATACCAACATACCAATTCCGGGAGTTGAATGGTTTTAATTCTGATACCCAGGTTGCCTTGTTTCTACTTGAGGTGAGTAGAGCTGGTGCTAACTGGTTGGATGTGAATTATAAATTGTCATCCCAAGCAAAATTGAGGGAAGCTCGTGTATTGTTTTTGTAAAGCTATCTTGCATAGATCATGCTGGTCAGAGTGAATCAAATGGTAGAAAGATCGATATTTCCTCTTTGGAGCGAGTTAGCAACCTTTGCTAACTCTCGGTTGGCAAGCTAGTGAGTTTGCTAATTCTGTCTGATCAAACCAGAGTTTGTGTTCGTGTAATAACATTTTTTCTCTGGTGAGTACTCAGAGTTAAAATTCGTCGATGAATGTATAACCGCGTGATAAGTTTAGCTAAAAGTGGTGATCTATGTGACGTTGTTAATGCTCATTTTGTAATGCCGAGCTAAGATACTTGTCAGATACTTTGTTGTAGCTAGCAGTAATGGTGTAAATTTATCGTCTGGCAATGGTCGTCATTGTTGCGACAGGGCGTTTATCACAACGAGCTGTACACGGCCATTTACCCAGCTGAGTGAGCCATTCTTAAGCTGCTTTCACACCGGACGCGAAATGAATTTTTCGCGCGACAGATTACATTCAAAGTCAATGCAGAGTCGCGAAGTTTCACTTTAAGAAAAGCGCGTTCATGTTCCAAGCTTCTGAAGGGGAGGGGCGAGCGGCTCTGTTGTGTTTCAACTGTCAACAATAGTCACGTCGTATCGCTGATACAGCCTTTAACCTGAATTTATTTCTTTCAACTGAGACTTGGCTTAAATCCGGTGACAGCCACTGATCAATAAAGAATAACTGGATAGCTGATGACGTCATAGTTTTGAAGTAACCGTGCCGCCATATTGGTATGCCCAACTATAATCTCTCAGAACATTACTCACATTGAACACCTTGCTGCCAACGATATAATAAATTGAGAAGATATCTTTTCATGGACACAGAAAAGGCGGTATTTTATGTTACCTCCTCTGTTAGACCTGACTGCACGAAAAGTGCCTCAACGACAACAAGTTTAACTTAAGTAGGCAGCAATTGTACACGCCTTTAACATTTTCAATGGGCAATATCCGCATTTGACAATATGTAGGACCAATGAGTGAGTTCTAGGCATCATAGGAAATCTTTACAGAATTTTCTACATCCCGCCTGTTTTGAACTGCTGGATAGATACTAAGGGGAAAGTATATTGAGCCGTTTGCACATCAGGCTTAGCTGAGGAGTTTCATTTATGAAACTCCTGGGAAACAGGGATGGGACTGAACTCATCCATATTCTAAACCGTGTTTGAGCTCGGCATGCTAGCGAATATTCAATAACTGGTCTGGGTGTGCCATCTAGTGATAGAATAGTGTAACTGCTCGCATAAATAGAGCAGCTCCATGTCCGCTGGCCTCTAAATCTGTGCAGAGGGGTTAAAACGATGCTGATATGATGTAAAAATTGCATAATTTTGTTGTGCTTACTGTGGATAATAATCAACAAGTTCTGAGTGACTACTGGTGAAGTTCTCTGGAGGACAAACTTGAAATTACCGCCAGCATTAAGCACTGGGTTAAAATATAAAATATTTTGTGGAATTGTTGCCATTAATGACCCACAAAGCAAAACATATTTTGTGATGCTCATTTTAGGTGCAAGTGTCACAAGTGCTGAAGCTGATCATAATGGTGAGTTTTCATTTCATGCTGAGCATCGAGAATGGATTTGGACATTCCTAAGGGTCTGTTCCAGATATTTAAAATCAAATCAAAGGGGCTGAAGGCATGTATGTTTGAAAGAGAAGAAGGTCTGTGCTCCAGTTTCTGCGCAAAGAGAGATTATATACAGTATGCTGGCATTACTCAACATTGTAAACTAGCCATTTTCAGCAACCAAACCGGTAAATCAATTAGTTAGCTGAACATGCAGACCAAAAAAAAGATGGGGCAAGTAAATTAATCAGTCTTCTAAACAAATTATATTGATCTGTATGTTTGGTTTCTCAGATGGCCATCAACCTGGCAGTGATGTGAATGGGAGCTCAGGTAAGTGCAGTTCCCAAAATTTGTTTCTGAAAACGAATAAGATGGTAGTATCTCACTGCAACTGACTCAAAAATACTTCAAAATTAATACTTTTTATTCATAATCCAGGGGAACAGAGTTTTACCTTAGATACATTATGCCTCATGGCAGCCAAAAAGACAAAATGTGCCAAAAATGGCTGGCATATGTGATTTCATTTATTATTCAATAGTATTGCATTTTGTTATCATTTTTCAATTGATTCTGCTTTCTTATGTCTGATCTCATTATTATTTAATGATATACAAGCAATTGTTGTTCATTTTTATTTTTTCCAGATGTCGCTAAAAACAGTATTGAAGAGCAAGAGGGTAAGACACTGCCACATACTTGTCAGTAAATTTGCATGTGGTGTGACATTATAAAGAATAATGTAAAATCGATGCCATTGATCTCTGGAATGCTCTGTTTCCAGACTGGATATACCAGAACATTCTTTGATCAGCGATCAAAACATAGCCATGTCCCAGAGTGATGCATATTTTTTTTTAATTAACAAATGATGAGAGATTGAATAAAGCTAATTGTATTTATTTATTTTTTTAATATTTTTCAGATGAGACCCCAGGTTCAGATGAAGGTCTGAAGCAATGAATCCAAACTTTTCAGTTTCCTCATAACACACTGAAGTTTAAGGCTTTATAAGATGTGTTTCACACACACACATAAAAGCATGACCCATCAAATGTGTGTCATAAAGAAAACATTTTCCAGAAAGCTGGGGTATGAAAAAAGTTAAGCAATGATAAAACACAACCAAAGTCATTCATGTTCAGGAATGAGCAATCATTTGTTGCAAAACATTAACAAATTTTCTGTATTTTCCATCACAAGGAGTTCCACTGAATCAATTCAAGACAGTTTAATCATAGTTATCTACTCTTCAGTACTTCTTCCTGTCAAATACACCAAGTTTTTCACACAACCTAGATGTTAAGCTACACTTCTGTCTATGTTCTAAAGCAACTGTAAGCAATTCAATCCTGTCAATTGTTCAGTGCGCGCTCTGTCATGAGCCAGATGGAGGCAGTATTAAGCTATCTGTGACAGTGAGCAAAATCCAAAAATCAATTTCCATTTTGTTCACAGTCTGTATGCAGATGTTGAATAGAGAATGAAAGATGAAGCCAAAATGAATGTATATACCTGTCCTCTATGCTTGAAATTCCCTTAAAATACATATTTTTCATCCCATACAGGAAAACGCTAAGGGAGGCTCAGATTTTCTGAGATGATGAGGCTAACTTTGACTGGTGCTGTTTCCCTGAAGATTATACTGTCATATTTAAAGTGTAGATATTAGCAAATAACTGTACTATCTACCCTTGAAAAACTCAGTGTTTGATCAAAGTGTGTCTTCTTTCTTATTTTGCTGATCATTTTTATGCACATTGAATTTTTTAAATTGTCATAACCTCATTGCTTACTTGTTACATCTAAATGTAAACATTTCATTTTTGCTCCATTATTCAATCAATAAAGTTCCCCAAGCAAACATGATTTTTTTCGCATCCTTTTGTGGTATATAGCCACCTCAGAGATTTAAATATTGTTAAAACATGGGCAAAATAAAAACAAGATCAGGTATAATCTTTTGCACAAGTGCAGAGCAAAGAACAGGGCTTCAATGCAGAAGAGTTGCTGGGGGTTCCCTGGGAGAACAGCATGACCCATTTGAAGATCACTCAAGGAAGGTAAAGGCAAACAAAATGTAATGATAAGCCTGCTTAGAAAATAAAGAAATGCGTCAAATTTCTTGAGGAAATATTTGTTCACATGTACGCCATAAGATTATTCAAAGTATAGACCAACTAAGTTTGCGTTCGTTTAGTCTTTTGAGTCCACAATGATCACAGTCATCTACTATTGCATTTTGCTGTTCATGCCCAATGATTATCTCTTATACAAGGTGAGAAAAATTTGAACTATTTAATAAATAGAAGTCACTATTTTTACGCCAGTTGGCATACACAGTAGTGTAAGGGTTAGGGTTACACCCTGCAGCCAGGCATTTTCCCGCCTGAATTCCATATTAGGAGTACAAGATCGTTCCTTGCGTTTATAAATGCGCATGCAGAAGTTCCCAAGAATAGCTAATTGGAGTACGTTTACGACTGGCGTAAAAATAGCCAGTGCCTTAATCAATAGCCAATTTTAACTAGTAGATAATTATATTGAAATAATGGTAACACTTTAAAATTAGACACCATCTGGGATCCCACCAGCTGCTATAGCGATGCTGGTATTGTTCTCAGTATAGCAGTCCTCATTATAACATGTTCAAACAACACTTACTCAGACCCCACCCTTTTGAGGGAGTGTGTACTCAGAAAAGACCCATCTTCAAACTCAGCCTTCCTTTTTATCCAAAAAACTCACGTGTAATGTTTTGTGACTGCATCTTAAAGAGGCGCGATGCTATTGTTTCCAAAAGAATTGTCCAAAAACAGAACCACAGACAGATATATAAACACCTTCAAAAGTACCGAAAACCTCTTTCGTAAGAGTTGTATGAATAGTGGTTTCAGACTAGCCTCACTGAAGTTTGCCCTGATGACACACACAGACAGAATGAAAAGAATACCAGCATTGCCTCTGCAGCCAGTACTAAGGGTACATTAATTAGCAATAGTTAATGCTGTAATAACTATCAGTTAATTAACCCTTTGAATCCTGTATTATATAAGTGGTTGTGACCCCCACCTATGCCAAAACACAGCTTACTGAGATGAGGAAACCACCTAATTGTTAACAAGGTCACATGACTACCAAGAGTCATGTGATCAAAGTCACACATTTTGTGGCCGGTTTTCCGGCATTTCAGGTCATTCCACGTTCTCTGTGTGGCCACTAAACTGGCCTATAGGGTTCAAAATGTTCACAGTAAATTAATGCATCATAATGCTGAATAAACATTTTGTGAGCAGAATAAACCATTTATGAAGGCTCTTTGTTACCCTTATTGAAAAGTAGAAAGATCCCCTAATTGACACTTAAAAACATTAAACCGCTCAATTATGTATAACTTAATACCTCAGATAATATGAACACCATCAGTAATTAAGTACTAGACACTTTACATAATGATTAATTAACTGTTGCTTAATGCTCATAACTGCATTAAACCCCTTGCGCAGACATAGATTCAAGGCCTATGGAACTGCACAACTGATGCACTCTGTTGCGCTATCCAAATAATAGCAGGTAGACGCTAAATGTATTTTGAATATTCATGTGGAAGCGATGCCCGTAAACTATTTAGAACATGGACATGATAAGTCCCACCACTGTTGCCCAACAATTGTATGACTAAAGCTCCTCATCCAAGCCTGATCTGCAAACAGCATACCATATTTGTCAATAGCATCCATATAGCAGTCAAGAATAATAATATTTTACTACAAAAAAATTCAGTTTCCTTCATAGCAGCAAGTTAAACCACAATAGCCCAAGAGTATGGAAAGTTGGAGTCCCATTAAAGGCGTTTTCTGGCCCAAACCACCGATTTCAAAATAATTTTCAGCATTGATAAACCACCCCATGGAGTTCATAAATCCACCAGAGAAACCTGCGATATCAATTTTCTTTATAACAAAAAATTATATTTTTAACATTTTTTAGTTTTTGGGAGGGGCCACCCATTCTGGGGCCCCACAAAATGTCACCAATGATTATAATCATGTGCTTATCAATGCACATTGTAGCTGATATACTTTCCTAATGAATGAAAAAATAATTTGTTGAAATTGATGTCATACTGCCAAGATAGGAAGATATCTGTTCAAAAAATATGTTCTGAAATGTAGATTTCCAACGGCCACGTGTGTAAATGATGGTACATTTGACAAAGTTCCCAGCCATGACACACTAGGGGAATTCGCTGAAATTTACCCAAGGGTATGGCCAACATTCAGTGAAAAAACCAGGATGTGTTGACACCGGTAACATCTTCATCTAAACACTTGCATCAATCGACCGTTGTAAACCCTGAAATGGGGTGTGTTGATACAAAATAGATTAAGTGAACTCTCACTTAATTCTTCAAGTTTAAGTTTTTTCAGTAATATAGTTATGAACTATGACCCTTATGATGTTTATGCTTAAAATTATTGCCTGTGCTATGACTAGTCTGGATAAGAAGGAGGTCTCAAAGTTATTCCATGCTGTGACTGAAGCAGTGGAGAAGACCATTATTCTTCATCCTTTTTAGGGTCAAAAATGATTTTTTTTTAATCTTTTATTTGGCATCGCCAATCCCACCCAGAAAGGCTATGTCTTTTCTTGCTGGATTGTTTCTTTTCATTGTTCTCTAAAACCAGTTCTGCAAAGAGCTCTGAATCTTGTCTTTGGTGAAAGTAGAGTTAAGAAAACCAAGTAACCATATATTCAGGATTCATCCCTGTGCTAGCTGAATTTAGAGTGGCTCCTCCAACCCCTGGAGTTCGAGAATGTGTACAGTCCAGCATACCCTTTATCCTTGGATTTCCTTCCCAGTACTGACCACAGACCTGCCTCTGACTACTGCTTGCCTCATCCCCTTTGATCCTGTTCAAACTGTTCCTGACCACTCTACTGCCCTGTTTTTTTGAGTTTGTATTTTCTGTTTTTGCGAACTGCAGCTTTTAATTCATTATTAAAGTGCCCAAGCTTCTAATCTGTTAATATGCTTCCTCGTCTGCTGCTCCTAACACTCCTGCTCAGAAGATTTAATTCAGGGAACAAGGCTCTTTGATCCAGACTTTCACTTCAGTAACAGAATCACCCAATATGCTATTCACCACACCTTAAGAATTTTGGCCTATCATCACAATGCCATTACGAAGCTGTATAGAAAGGTCAGGCCTTTCTCTCGGACCGAAAGTGATACCCACTTTGCAACTGGACACCTCTCCCACTATTCCTTTGTTGCATCAGCAAATACATTAAACTTCTTGTGCTTACACTCATATCCGATGTTCATGCTTTAAGATCCGGTACTCTGTGAAAATGTGAAAATGGTTTCCGCTTTAATCAAATGCCTCCTTGAGAAGGTTAAGAATCAACCTTTCCAGAAACTTCAACCCCTCCATCATCCTAACCCATACCAATATTGTCTCACCATCGTACATGTTTTAAGAAGTGTTATATTAGCAATAAGGTTACAACCTGGTATTCAAACACCAGCTGAATTTTTTGGCTTATGTCTCAGTGTTACATCTTTTTTTGGCAGCTCCTGGGTTTATGCTTTGTTTCACGGTAATTCTACCTGACCACAAAATGCTCAAACAATTTCTCATTCTTTTTGTCCCTATCACCTTCCCTTTTGGTGATTTTATGTCTCAACATCCAGTTTGAATTAATGTGGATTGAGAATTGTATGTAACATCCTCATTGAGATAGCTCCTTAAAAATAAGTTAAAAAAAATATCTTTTTTCTACTTTTCTACACCAACTGGCACTCAATCTGACCCATCTGCTGCAGACGTTTTCCTGGTTCTTCTACCTTTCGGGGGCAAATGGATGAGTACATTCAAGAAATTCACGAGAATACACATACATAAAATGCCAGGGGACATTTTCCTCCAGTTGCAATTTAACCAGGGTTTAGCCTCCTTTAATCGATTTATTGTGTTATTTCCTTCCTTGCTCCCAGGTGTTATCAGTTGCGTGCAAACCTCCTTTTGTGGATATCTTGTCCACATAGGTTTATTATCAATTCAGTATGTTTGCTGCATTGTCATGCTTTTCACCCTGCAAAGCCTACCAGACTGTTTGCGTCTTCTAGTATTGAGATCAGCTCTCCTTCCAAGTTAAGACCACAATGGAAAAATGATCACAGTCACATTTTCATGTCGCAGAGAAATGATGAATTAAAAATTCAAAACGATCTTTGAAACAAAGCAATGAAAAAGTATGCAAAAAATATAATATATATAAAATCTTATAATAATACATAATATTATTATATAGTATTATAAATTCTATAATAATATATAAAATATGCAAAATTTGGACTCTGATTGTTTTTCCTTAGTGGTCTCCAAGTGTTTTCAGTAAATCTCAGTTTGTCAAGCAGTCCTGTTTCTGCAAGGGGGATTTACCACTTGGCTTCAGCCCCGGGAAGGCCATTGGCCTGGGGGCAGACATGCCCCTACACGCTTCAGTCATTAGGCGTGTTTCCACTGGGTACTTTTTGGGAAAGCGGCTGAGTGTTTTGGCTACGCCCACTTTTTAGTTCCTCTCGGCCCTCCGTTCCCATTAGGTACATTAGTAGCGGCTCTCCAACAGAGTTGGAGTGTGACATTAATTCTCCTGCGAGGCCTGGACCTCGCAGTCAACCCACTTGTCGGTGGTCTTTCCTTTAACTTTTTCCATTATTGTTTTTCTATTCTTGAATTCGATTATCTCAAATGTTGCTCTGCTTATTTCTTGGCGATATTTATGTTGTGGTTTGTGTCGAGTTCTACTCACGTCATATCCCGTCTCAACGGTATCCAATCAGCATCGACTAGTGAGTAGCGGCTCAGAAAGTGGCAGAGAAAGTACCTACCCGAGGTAGGTACTTTCTGAGCCGCTTCGTGAGCCGCTTATCGATGAATGTGGGCAGATCTTGGGAGGATCCTCTCTCCCAAGCCACACCCATAGCAGCTCACGAGGGCAAAAAGTACCTAGTGGAAACGCGCCTATTACCAACATAACTGGAATGCCCCATCCACTGTTGTGAGCCATGGACTTTCCCTTTAATATTTACCGTATTCCTATTAATAAATACTCCCTTGTGGATCGTACCCTGAGTCTGTGTCTCGTTCCTTGTCTGTAACGTAACACTACTCAAATGGATAATTATGTCCTTTGTAGACAAATGATGGTTCTGGATGCAGTGCCATCTGAGTGATCGGAGATTACGGACATTCAGCTTAGGCTAGCATTCTTGCCCTTTATGCTCAGAAATTCCGCCAGATTCCTTGAATCTTTTAATTATGTTAAGCACTGCGATGGGTGAAGTATCCCAATCCCTTCAAATGTTTCATTGAGGAGTACTGTTTTTAAACCTTTTGATAATTTACCTACGTACTTCTGTGCAAATTGGAAATTCTGTATTCTGCTTTTGTGCCAAGTCATTATGACAATCACCTGCTGACATCAGCCGTTTCAAATCATATCATTATTTAAAATTTTAACCACAATAATATTCCCAAGTTGTCCCCGTTCTAACTTTTTTGGAGTGCGTTAAGCCCGAATGGCAGCAATAGATATATACAGGGTGTATCAGAAAAAAAGCAGACTCTCAGAAAAAACAGCATAAAATTAAAATGTGAAGATGTTTAGAAAATCTGGTCAAAAGTGTTGATAGGCCATGCAATTCTCCCTTGATTGACACCAGCGTTGTGGTTCACTTTTCATGCTTCAGTGAACACGGCTAATTTGAATTTTGCAAAATAACAGTCCGTTGCGCATGGAAGTGCAAGGGTTAATATGAGATCTGTCGCCATGGATAGCAAGTTCCACTGGTGTTTTACTTACATGCATAAAACAGGAAAAATATAATTATAGGTTAACCCCTCGTCAAATGCATTGATTCGCTTAGTCATATTGTTGGTGAGGGTCCATGTTTCACATCCGTATCATAATGTTGACCAGACATAGCATTTCAAAATCCTTTTTCTAATATTGAATAATATTTTCTGTTGGTTAATGTGCCTCTGACCTTATTGAAGACACCTCTTGCTATTGAAATTCTGCGGATGATTTCTTGGTTATTTTTTCCATCATCTGTGATTAGCTGTCCAAGATATGTAAGTGCTTAGGTCTGCTTCACTAGTTCACCATCTATCATGAAGTTTATTCTTCTCGTGGGGCTAGACTTGGAAATTACTGTTGACTTGGTCTTCTTTGTGTTCATTTTCGTGCCAAACTCTTTCACTCTTTAACTGACTTTGTGCAAGATTTCTTTAAGTTGTTCTTCACTTTCTGCAAATAGAACTGTTTTCTCAGCATAACGGAGATTATCGATGTTCTGACCTCCACTAATTATTCCTTGTATATTTTCAATGCTCCTAAAGATGATTTCAGTGTATAGATTAAAGAGAGACGGCGACAGAACATAACCTTATCGTACACCTCTCTTGATCTTTATTTCCTCTGAATATCCATTCTCCATTCTGATAAAAGCTCTTTGGCTCCAATGCAAGTTTTTGATAAATGTAACATCTCTTCCTCTCATCCCAATATCACTAAGGCAATTGATTAGCTTTTCATGATTTACCCAATAAAATGCTTTCCGATAATCGATAATCTATGAAACATGCATAAACATCTTTATCAAGTTCAGCATATCTCTCTATGATGGTTCATATGTTGAAAATACCTTCTCTTGTACCTTTGCCAGTGACATATCCAGACATAGAAGAGATTCAAGTACCTGCAAAACAAAATACCTTTCAAATATGTCTGGAAATCAGTGACTTTTTATCCTTCAAAGATGACAGCATTAAAAACAGAGAAGGAAAACACTGGCACATTTTTAAAGCCAATGCACTGACCAAAAATGCACTCTTCATACAGCAGGAGCCCAAAGAACATCAGCGGGTGACCATAATGGTGCACTGAGACAGTCTTATTGAGCACAAGAGGTGAAATCTATTACAGCTTGGTCAGTAGGGTTTTTGGGGGAGTGCAGCAATAGTAATCTCTGCAGATTGGTGGAAACCCCAAAAGATGAAATAGAAGCAAGCAATCTTTCAACATGCCTGGCAAAGGATATGGGTGTGGCTCACGAAAACAACCCCACCCCTTTTTATTTTGTCCACTTCCTATAAAATCCCTAAAAATTGGAATTAATTTAAGATTATAGGCTTAATGGAAAGAGCATGAGTAGAGCTCCAAGGACATATTACTTTTATGGGTCTATGGCTATTATTTCCCCCTCTAATAGCTACTTCAAGTAATCTCAAAACCTCAAATACCAGAATTTAAGCATGTTCACAGGCAATGTATATGTGATTAAATATGTTTTTTAGCATGTAGACCACTTATTATTGATTAAAACTAAGTTTCCCTCTGAAGTATAGAGTTTCAGCCATAGTGACATACCAAATTAAAATTCCTGCTCTTGACCCTGTGTCCATAGCATTCCTAGGTACAATGTCCATGAAATTATGTCATTTATGTTATCCCTGAACAGCTATCAGTAACATAATCTAGAATAAGCATTAAACACTCCACTTATACCCAATATTATAGCCAAATAAGCCGTTATTAAGGAAATAAAGCAAAAGTAACCCTATAGGTACTGGGTTCGAGGTGGGGTCCGATCGTATCATGACTTGAACGGCGTATGGTTTAAGAATGTCACTTACGTTATCGACGTGGTGCCGAACCTGCTTGTTCCTTGGTACTTCCAGCCTTTTAAACCCATGCAGTCGGTCCAAAACACCACGAAACATAACTATGATTCGCTTTGACATGTATAATAGCGTCTCCATAGCCCAAAATATAAAATGTATGTAATTTACGTTATCTGACATTTACGTTATCCAAAGCAACACGGGAGGATTTCAGCCCAAACACCGTTGTAACCCCTCTCAATCTTATCGCGCTGTCTTTTGCCTTTTCCGCGGACCTTCCTCTTCTGGTCAGGAGTGTCCCCACGCTGTCCTGGGTCGGAGGACCTGAGCTACATCGAAAAAAGTTAGTTTTTTGCCATTTTTACACTCTGATTGGTGTAAATAACTGTGTGTTAGTGTAAAACAAGTGTCAGAGATTCACCATACCGAAGATCCAAACTCTCTATGATGTTTTTCGATGGTTAGACCGAAAGAAAATTTTGTTAATATGTCTGAGTTTCGAAACATGCGCCGAATACAACGCTGTTGACTTGATAACGTAAATGACCATCTACATTGTAAATGACAAACTTTCATTAGAAAACATGGCGGGAAAGTTGTTTGAATGTAAATTCTTTACAAGATATCATTGATAGGGATGTCTAAATGCTGTTCAGAAGTATTTTGGTGTTGTTTTGGCCTTAGATTATGTACCCAGGATCAATTTCGGGATAACGTAAATGACATTTTCGTACATAATTTCGAACGCCCAGTTTTCAATGCTTGTTGGTCACCGAAATGACTTGCCATCTTATTTTCTTGCATTTGAATCAGATTATATAAGCTTTATCTTCATATTTACTGCCTATTTGTGGTGTTTGGAGTGAGTTTAGTACGAGGAGATTAAAAACAAAGTATGCACATCGGGATAACGTAAATGACATCTTTTATGATTATACAGAGATGCCATATCTCACGCATTCAGCGTAGGTCTCACGCATTTTTTTAGGCTTATTCACCATCCGCAATTATTCTATGAATGCTTATTAATGAGATTCTCACGTGGAATTAAAATCCTTGTGCATTGAAGTTTCAGTTTCACTTGCGTAAAGGTGGACCTCACCACAAGTAACCACCAGTAACATGGAAAGCGATTATGACTCCGGACTTCTCGTGCTTCTCTTTACTCTGGGATTGGAAACAATGCATGTGTTTCATGATCGTTTAAATTGTTTAAATGAAATAAGACCATTTGAAACGTCTTTATGCAATTCCATTGCTTTCAATCCCTCAGTAAAGACAAGCGTGAGAATTCCCGAGTCATAATCGATTTCTGTGTCACTAGTGGGGAAATCCATCGTAATGCACGTGAAACTGATTAACTTAATGCACAATGACTTAAATTCCGCAAGTGAATGTCTTCAGTGCGCGTTGATTGAATAATTGCTGACTACGGCACAGGAACGTGAATGCCACTAAGAGGCCAGAGACTCACTCAGAATGCCTGAGACTTGATCTCTGTGATTATTGTGATTTTTTATGGCTTCAGATACCGTCCATGTCATTTGTCATAATGGTTCTAATGTCCAGGTGGTTCTTCTGACTATATTTAATCAGTTTAATGTAAAGAATGCCATTTTTAGCTCCAAACCGGGGTGCTGTACTGATTTTCTGAAGATTTTCATAACGAGTGTCATTTACGTTATCCGTGTCATTTGTGTTATTTGCCCTGCTTTCTAGTGCAGTGATGCCTTCTGTATGCTGCAAAACTAATATAACTTGTTTTAGCAAAGTATTATGATTGATTTGGGGGGGGGGGCTAAAGTGGGCAAATAAAGACTTGAGGGGTTGTTTTGTGTTCATTTACTTGGCAAAGTCAGTATGTGTGCAGGTGAACTGCACCATGGGATGGCATTTGGGGTAGCTAACCAAAGATTTATGGATATATGATACTAAAATGAGGTTTGATTGCATATAACAGCTCTATAACATGGTATAATGGTATTTTCAGAACACATAGTTGAGACTCACGATCGTGTTTACGTTATCGTTATGGTTATCGTTTGGTACCATTCACAAATCAACCTCATGCGCCAAGGCATTTAGTAGTACACACTTAAGGACACATATAATTAATCACAAAGACCTACATTTTAATGTAAAATAGCTAAAAATTAATAAGCAGGCAGTTGGACAGAGTTGCATAGAAGTAATGGAACAGTTCAGTTTTTCAAGTTATGCGGCGGAACTAACATGCACATTTTCAGGCCAAACTTCAAACAGGTGACACATTACTAAAATGAGGTGCAGGCAGCTTCTCTGTACGTCAATTTCATTGTTAGAATGTCAGGTTAGTATAAAACAGGTTTCCACATGGCTTGGAATTGATTAACTGTGCATTGAGCTTCATTAAAGACAGGTAAGTCAGCCGATAACGTAAATGACAGGGCCAAATTTGACTTCTGAGAGGGCCTTCTTCAAGGACATGCCCCGAAAAAACTACTGCTCGTTTGATCACACGGTTTTTTGCACATGAACCCGTAACACTTCTACTTTCTAAATACTTATTAGCAAGATCCAGCTAAGAAAAAAATATTTTTCAAAGTCACAACCTGGCTGGGGTAGTTTTTCGTGAGCCACACCCATATCTCAAAGGCTGTACCATCTGAGCTCAATCAGGCCAAAAGGCTTCGTGATTAATATGCTGGGAATGATGCTTCCTCAAAGTGCAAGAATGTGACACATATTTCCGGACCTGGCCTGGATACGTGCAGCATCGACTAATCAATCCATTTGTTGCGCACCTCTGCACATAAAGAGGCATCTTCATCTTTCTAGCCCACAGATGTGTGAAGAAGTCAGCACCATTGTATTTGGAGGCAACAAGGGGTGTTGTAATAAAAATACCACATTAGGAAAAGACAGTGGTGTACTATAGCTTCACACTCCCAGAGAGAGGCACAGATGTGTCACCTCTGACAGAGTCTAAGATGCTGTCTAGTGACTATGACATAGCCACCAAAACCTTCTGATCAATGACATTTGTAACCTGTGTCACTTCATGTACCAAAATCTGGATACGCAAAATTGAAGTCGATTGCAGCCGTGCTCTTATGCAAGGTTCTCTCTCAGCCTATAATGAAAAGCATATCCGTCAGAACTTTGAAAACAGTTTTACGGTCGTCACTGGGGAGAGTAATATTTGGGATAAGTCCGCATCCATGCAGCTCATGCCATACAGGCCTTCTCTATCGCTGTGGCCAGAAAAAAATGATAAAGGCGTCCATGACTTTTCCAAATTCTGTTTTGCAATTCTGCAGAACATTTCAATGTCTTTAAATATATGTTCTGGGTGTCTGAAACAGAAAACAGAGAGGAACCAGTCCAAGGCAGCCTTAAGGAACTCCACAAGCCGATCAAAAAGGTTTCTGATGTCAAACTCACCTGTAACATGCCTGAGGAGGAAAATGAAGATTTAATTTTGGGTCTAAAAACCATCTCTGGGAGTCTCCTTTCACTGCTGCATTCAACGCTGTACAAAATGCCTGCATAGCTAATCGGAGAACTAATACCATCCATCCTCAAACCAAAAAAAAATATTTATTTCTGCCCCTCTGTGTTGTAGACTCTCCACAAAACTTACCTCAAAATATTTGCAATGTGGAGTGGACTGTTACTAGGTGACCTGAGAAGACGTCTTATAAGACAATGCCTTACCAGGGGCGGCATGGCTCAGGAGGTAGAGCAGGTGGTCTAGGAATGACTAGAAAGCGCTATATAAAATGCAGTCCATTTACCATTTACCACGAGTAGATCGCCATGACACAAACTGTCGTGCAGCGGCATGGTTTGGCACAGTGACGCACTCCATCCTGCAGCACAGAAGAAAGTTGCAACCAGAGAATTTATGTTTGATGTACTCTCCGCAAAAGGGAAATAGATCACATTATGAAAATGGATATGCCTACAAATCTTCACACCCGGTCCTTGAAAACAGGCAGATCAACACTGGAGGCCTTACAGGAGCAATGGGCCAAAACACTCCAAACGAACCTCTCACTGAAAAAAACCAATATTACAGCTGAAGCACCAGTGCTCTTTGAAAATTAGAGGCAACAGAAGAGCAGAGGCATCACTGCTACTGTACCTGCTTCAGAAAGTGCTCAAGTGCTGCCATCCACTGTGCAGGCAGAAAAAGTGCCAAACACTGGAAGAAAAGAAAGCACAGAGAATGACGGTAAGGTAAGAAAGGAACCTAAGGTTGCACTTGTGTTCTCAATTTAACAGTAGAGGAACAAATATTTCCTTTTTGGAAACTATCTCAACACAAGCAATGAATGATGCTGAAGTGTCACACCAAATTTTTATGCAGCAAGAAGAAGGTCACCCCCATCAAACAAGGGAAATAAGTACCGTTGTAAAGAACAGTCAGCTTTAATTCATGGGTACCTCACGAAGTATTTGAGAGATAATTATAAGTGTCAAGAAACTTATTTTATGACATGAGTTTCATATTTTAAATTGAGACTTTGATTAATCATTGAATGCTCATTTGTAATTCCAGATGATCAAAGTTTTCTTACGATACAAAATATACAAGAGTCTGAAAGGAAGAAAACTCCATCATTTGAACCTTTGCACCATGGGAATCATCTTTAGTGGTGAAGAGACATCCTTCAACAGAGCAAATTGAAAATGGAAGCATAGCTGGTTCCACATAATCCACATAACAAAAGCTGAAATGATTCATAGGCTACAGAGTCCATAAGCATATTTAGATAACTTTTTTTTGCCATTCCTTAACATAGCAACATGATGTGTAATTAATTAATATGTACTTTTTTTAACTTTATTTTTATTGCTTTTCCAATGAGATACGAGCAGAAATAAAAAAGCGCTTGGTATTGTACTCCTGACGCATGCCACGTTAACGCGCCAAGCAATTCAGTATTAACAAACATCGAGCTGTTTGTGATTTGTACAGTAACACTTAACTTGTTCTTTTGGGTGTGGTCAATAGCCTACATATAGCCAACAATAAAAAATGAAAAATGCTACTGCATCAAGAAAATGGAATGGCTTACAACACAGGAGAGGAAAAAGAGCCATTGGCATGTTACGGGCAGGTCTCAGCCGCCGAGAGGCAGCGTGTCATCTGCACTGTCACCTATCAGTCAGCTGTCTGTCCGAGAATGGAAAATAGCCACTGTCACTGACCGACCCTGCTTAGGGCAGCCATGAGCGACCACGGTAGCTCAAGAGTGCCACATCCTTTTTGTGGACATATGTACCATTCAGACTTGCAAAATGTGTAACTTAATCAAATGAGTAAAGTTTCCTTGGTTAGCATATTGATTTTTCACATAAGAATATCTATAATATCATCCAAAGTTCATGGGCAATAGTGTGTAGAGAAGTAACCTAATACATGTTTCTGGTGGCAGTTTTCTGGCCTATATGCAGAATTTACAGGTAGACCGCTCATATACTGCTAACAAAAAGTAGGGGATAATGAAAAGAGAAATAACCCCGAAAATATATTAACTTTTTAATTTCATAACTATGTTCTTTAATTGGCAAGCAATTCAAGATGAAGTTCATGACACTTTATCATCAATTTTTTGAGAATTTTTTCTGGGGGTACGAAATTTCACATGGAGCGGTACCCCAAAAGCCACATAGTGATCAGTAATCAGTTGGTCTGCCATTACCATCCAAACAAGCACCACACCGACGCTGCATGTTCCTAATGAGACGACCAGTGTCAGCTTGAGGAATTCTCTGCCATTCCTCCTGGAGTGCCAAACACAGCTGTACCAAGTCCTGACAGGATGGGTGCCACTGTTTTACGCTTCATCACAGCATATCCCATATGTGTTCCATGGGGGAGAGGTCATGGGACATCGCAGGCCAGGGCAAGGTTTGGATTTGGTGCCTTTGGAGATGGTCAGGGACGACGTGTGCACAATGAGCTCTGGCATTTTCATCTTGGTTGATGAATCCAGGTCCATGACAGCATGCAAACGGAGGCACATGTGGAGATATGATGTTGTCACAGTAGTACACCCCTGTGACTCTCCCCTCATGGCAGATGTGGAAGTCAGTCCTGCCTGTTATAGTGACTCCACCCCACACCATTAGGGAGCTTGTCAATATTCTGAACAGTGAACGTGTTCATTTTTGAACGGATGTCTGTTCATTTTTGTTAGTTTTTTTTTCATATACTGGGTATAATCCGCCTGCTAAAGATCATTTGCCAATTTAGGTGACGCTTCAGGAATGGGATTATGTGCGACCTACTCCTGTTCTCTGAACAAAAACATATTCCGGTTATCTAAACAAAAACATATTAAACTTAGTCGACTGAACAAATTAAGTATTAATTGTGCACTTCATCCAAAAGTCTTGTCACTGGTATTCCAGCATTTCGCATGAATTCAGGTCTCACTCCGTGATCTCGTATCCCTGAACCAGCAAATCCCCATGGCATCACAAGACTTGGCTACTCAGTCGTTTATCTTGCAATCAAGCTTATTCATTAATTGAACTGATAACACCCTTATAATGAGGGTTATATTCATAAAGGGGGAAGGGGGGGGATAAATATTTATTAACATTCAGACATGCTGATTTTATAATACTGTGCACATGCAGAGGTTTTACTTTGCTCATCTGCTTGTCTAGATCTGGACTTGTCGTCGGCAGCTCCCACAGAGCGGCGGTTTCATGTGTTGTGACTTCAATCTGAAAAAAATACTGTACAATGAATTAGAACAATATATTATATGACAAATGGTAGCCTACAAAATCTGCGACAATCAATGGAACAAAATCTGAATATCATTGCAGAACTCATCTTGTACGTAGTGGGCTGTAAAGTGTGGCTTTTTTTTTTTTTGGCTTGCACGTTCACAGGTTTAAAAAGAAAGGATTAATATCGCAGATAATTTGGCAATTTGATGTGAGCGGGACTAAGTTATCCTAGTTCTTATACTCACAGAATAGTAGAAATAAACTTGGCTGTCGCACAGATGATGTGATACAATGCGTAAACAATAATTTTAATGTATTTAATTTAATTTATTGACAATCTTTAGCATACAAATTGCCTAGCGGTCACATCATGATTTGGAATTCTAAAATGTTTTTTATATAAGAAGGAAAAAGTTTTTTGGATGCTGTCCGGTCAAAAATGAACGCATGCTTGTTCATTTTTGAACACAAAATGAACGCATGCTCGTTCATTTTTGAACACTCTGCCGTTCGTTTTTTATTTGTTCACATTAGTGTCCACAACCTTTGCTGAGCACTGCAAATACTTCTGCGCGCTCCTGAAGCCCACAAAATTCTAAGAGAGTAGACATTTAGAGCAATTGAGTGGATACAGCTACGTTAGCAAACCAGTTCGCAATCCTGAATATTCAGCATCTTCATATGCGGTATTTTTCTCTTGAAACACGTTAGTTTCGTGGCTTGAGCTGAGATAAACAGAATGGACCATTGACTATCAATGGACTAGACAGAGGTGCAAACCGTGGAGGTATTAATATTACATTGGCCTGGATCATGTTGCATTTAAGATTTCCCGTTTCTTTCGTTTTCCCTATTGATCCAAAGTTTGTCGGCATATTCTTGCCATGTCTGCAAGTTGCTTGGGACTTACCATCCCTACACAAATCTATGCCTATGGACCAGTGGAGTTTGCTTCAGTATTTCTTAATGCCATTTTGATGACTCTCTTGACAAAATGAGAATGCATTTTATTTCAGTGACTTTCATGTTGACTTGTATTGAAGTAGCTCCTAATGTCTAACTTTTTTTTAGCTGCCATCCTTTCAGAGTGAGCATACAGTATCTTTCGGTGCAGTGGATCACTCTTCAATCGGATGCTGATTGCAAAAAATTCTATCGAAAGCGGACTGACATAATATTGTTTTAAAGGGTTTTTTTATTCTTCTTTGCAGTGAGACCAAACACATAGTGAGTGGTCGTTTGTATGGAAAACAGTTTCCTCTCAAGCTACTGTTTAAGCCGTAGTGGATCAAATTTAGTTCAGTCCAATCACACCATCTGCCGCAAAACTCCATCACTGCGGAATTTAGAGAAAGGGCCATATAAAAATGTCTTGCGTATTTTTTTACATTCGCGGAAGGACACCAGTAGCGAGACGATAATCCAAAGAACGAGATTTATTAAACAGAAAAGATAAACAAACAAGGCGCGTGGGCCAACTAAAACTCTTCAACAGAACAGAACAAAGCTGGGGAAAGGAGGGCTCAAGGCCAACAACAACAAAAAAAAAAAACCCTACACTTAAAAAGCTGAAAAATCAAACTAAAAAAAACTGCAGGATTAAGGGGGCATGAGGCCAACAAAAAACTACACTCCAAAAGCTGAAACAATTAGGTTGTACAAATGCAATAGAATAATCAAGACTAATGACATAGCAAGAAATACATGGCATGAACAGGCAAGGAATAGACTTGGAAACAGCATGAAAACATAACAGACTGACTGCCAACTGGAATGCCTCCACGGAATATAAAGGGACAAGGCTTGATCAGGGAATGAGGAACACCTGGGCAGAACAGGGAGGAAACAAAGCATGAGCATGAGACATTGGACAAAGGCTTAATTAAGAAAATGGGCATGCTCAGCTAAGTACCAATAAAGTATGCATTCTGTCCGGGATTATAGGGCTCAGTGTCAAAAATATTTGTGAAAGTGTATGAATACAACTCTTCCTATATTCAGCAGTTTTGGGACTCCTTATAAGTTGATAGTATAAACACGCATTCTTGTTTCAAGCTCCTTTATTAGCTCCCGCCGCTCGCGGTGCGGGAGCTATGGTATTGGGCTCTGTGCGTGCGCGCGTGCGTCAACACATTTCGCTTTATCTCATCAACTATTTCAGTTACAGGCTCCTAATTCTTACTGGACATGCATCTCATAAAGCCCTACAAATGACATGCCTAAAGGTGACCCTGCCCTATTTTTCAAGGTCACGGGCCTAAAAATATCACCAAAAATTTCAACATTTTGCTTTATCTCATCAACTATTTCAGTTACAGGCTCCTAATTCTTACTGGACATGCATCTCATAAAGGCCTACAAATGGCGTGCCTAAAGGTGACCTTGGCCTATTTTTCCAAGGTCACTGGCCTGAAAATATCACCAAAAATTTCGACATTTTGCTTTATCTCATCAACTATTTCAGTTACAGGCTCCTGATTTTTATTGGACATGCATTTCATAAAGTCCAACAAATGACGTGCCTAAAGGTGACCTTGGCCTATTTTTTCAAGGTCACTGGCCTAAAGATATTACCAAATACTTTGACAATTTGCTTTATCTTATCAACATTTTCAGTTACAGGCTCCTAATTAGCTCCTGCCGCCTGAGTGGCACGGGAGCTATGGTATCGCGCTCCATCCGTGCATGCGTCTGTCCATGCGTGTGTCCGTCAACAAAAACTTTGAGATTTTGTTTATCATAACGGTGGGAGCTTCTGGGGCCGCTAGTGCCCCATATTTACAATAAAAACAAATACATATTATATGTTCAATATTTAGAAGCAGCAACATTACCCCCCCCACACACACACACACACACACACACACACACATACTCACACTCACTTACACTCACACTCTTGTTACCCCTCAGCAGCACAAGAATGACTATACATCCCCAATCAGACAAGGCAAGAATTCATCCTCAACAACAACAACAAATTTTACATCAATAAACATATAAACCAGAGACTAGTGACAAGTTTTGACACATTTGGTTGTCGATTAGCCATTTCTTAAATTTTTTTTTTTGAATGAGTTGTATGAAATGGACTCTCGTGTTTTGTGGGATTGTATTCCACTCATTAGCTGCCCTATAAGTAAAAACTGATTGACCAAATGTGGTTTTCCAAAAAGGGACCTCACAGTCTCCTCTAGCAGCTCTTCTGGTAACACTTATTGCAGGCGATCTAAATTGTATAAGGCTACAGAGTGAAGGTGGAGCTAAGCTGTGATGGATTTTGTATATGAGGCAGCAGTTTTTGAAAATAATAAGATTGTTCCAACTCAGAAGCCTATATTTATTAAGGATTGTGCAATGATGGAAGGATCTTGGTTTTTTATCCAGGATTTTGAGTGCAGATTTAAAGTAGTGGAGTTTGCAGTGGCCCAAGTGGGTAGACAGTAATTAATATGAGATATTATGGGAGAAAACATGTACATTTTTGCAGCTTCTGTAGACATATGATTTCTAAGACGCCTGAAATTTGCGAGTGTAGATTTGAGAATTTTGCTCACTTTTTTAACATGAAGTTTAAAAGTGAGGTTACTGTCTAACATAATACCTAGATATTTATATTCATTTACAGTTTGGATTCTCTGTCCAGATATAAAAACATCAGGTTCTGTGTATAATTTATTTGTTTTGGTAAAAAACATAGCAGCAGTTTTAGAGGAATTGAGTTGTAAATGAGTTTGAAACATTTACCATGACCTTTGTAAGCTGTGCAGCAGCCTCAGAGTGATCTTTGCCCTTTACAAAAATCACAGTATCATCTGCATAAATAATGACCTCACAGCCTTGGCACACAGATGGTAGATCATTTATATATAGACTAAAGAGGATTGGACCCAAGACTGAACCTTGGGGGACACCTCTGACGAGATCTTTAAACGTAGATTGAATATTTTGTATTTTAACACACTGAGATCGGGTAGTGAGATATGATTTGAACCAATTGGAAGTAAACTGAGAGAAATTAAATTGACCAAATTTAAACTGAAGAATGTTATGGTTAACGGTATCAAAGGCTTTACGAATATCTAAAAAAATTGCACCAACCACACCCCCTCTGTCCATTAGAGACTTAATCCTTTCAATAAAGTAGACAGTTGCTGTTTCTGTTGAGCGGTGGGCCCTAAAGCCGTGTTGCATGGGATGTAGGAGCTGACTAGAATTGAGATGAGAAATTAGTTGGTCTGCCACTAATTTTTCAATGACCTTAGACATGACTGGTAGGATGCTTATTGGCCTATAATTTGATACTGAGTGAGGGTCATCACTCTTAAAAATGGGGACAACAACTGCAGGCTTCCAGTATTCAGGGAAACTCCCCTGGCCCTGAGTAAATGAAATATTCACAATGTGAGTAATAGGTTTATTCAAGCAACAGGCAAGATCCCTTATCATAGCAGAGTCCATTTCATACACATCCTTTGACCATTTAGGTTTGAGTGAGTCAATCACCTTTGCTACTTGAGTTTCAGACACTCTTTCTAGATTAAAGATGGGTACAGCAGGATTTGGTACCTTGACACTGTACTGCTGGTGTAAGGGAAAACTGTTGGCAATAGTAGCTACAGATTTTACAAAATAATGATTTAAGGCTTCAGCTATGTCCGTCGTCTCATTTGTTAGAGTATCATTGATCCTCAGTTCAATCTGCTTTCTAGCGTTATTTTGCCCAGTTAATTTCTTTATTTGCCGCCATATCATTTTTGAGTTTCCCTTATTATTTACTATTATTTCAAGAAAGTAGTTTGCCTTGGCTTTCCTAAGTTCTCTTGTCACTTTGTCTCTTAATGATGTAAATTTGTGCCTATCAGTTGTAAGTTTGGACTTCAATTATATTTTTAGGGTCTGGTCTCGATATTTCATCATTTGAACTATAGTTTCATTTATCCATGGAAGGGAGGCCCTTTTATTTTTATTCCTAAACTTTTTTGAAAAATCCTTAACCCTTAAATGCCCCCTGTGACAAATTTGTCACACGATTCTGGGGGTTGTCAAAACCACTGTCCCCACATATATTTTGCAACGTAATTCCCATAGTGACATATTTAGACCATCAGTGCTGCCATCTGATGCATAAAAGTGGAACTGACACTACACTGGCTGCACCAGCTAACCTTTCCAATATGGCCGCCCCCATGGTGGAATCCACACGATAGATCAGCACCCATTCATCACTGGATAAAGTAGACAAACAGGTAAGCTAATGAAAAATAAGCTATGCCTAATACTTCAGCTACATGTCAACTGTTTTATCATTCAAGTCATTTAAGCAATAAGGTCCCCGAAATGCCCATTGTGACATATGAGTCACAAAACTAAAATGAGGTCAAAGGTCACCAAAAATTAAAAATTGCTATTGGGTTGTTTTTAGCCCCTCCCCAGGACATATTAACAGAATACATAGATTTTTCTTTCAACTTTTACTATAGTTGGGCATTTAAGGGTTAATAAGCTTGTGTAATTTAGATGTAAAGTACTGGCAGGAATAGTCCGAATTATCATATTTCATGAGGTCATCCCACTTTATACTCTGCACAGCATTATTAAAATCTTCCTTTTTATCCTTTGGTATCTTCATGGAGTCTACGCTCTGAACAGAGTATACTTTCCATTCACTTTTCCCTTATTGGGGGCCTTTTTCTCTGTGCACATCTTTGCATATAGTTGTATGTTTTTCTCCTATTTCTCCCCTAAATATGCAAGCTGAATACTAATTAAATGTTGCAAAACTGTTATTTGGCCATAACAGGTAAATCTGAGTTTCTTGCTGTGAAGCTTGAGTTTATTCAGGGTCAGTTCCTTACCGTTATTGGTTGTTACAGACCACCTCCAGCTTGAAAGGAAGCTTTATCTTCTTTAACACAGTATTTAGCTGGGCAAAACTCAAATGGAATTCTTTAAATTGGGGATCTAAATTGTGACTGGCTGCATTCAGCATCAGACAACCCTAAATCTATTTGTGACTCTTTGAATCTCACTCAATTAGTTGATGGCACAACGCGTCCAAATATCAAACATCCTGAAAAGTCGTCCCAACTTGATTTGATTTTGACAAATGCCCCCCATAAATTCCCAGGCATTGGCATTTTTTTGCACATCATTTAAGTGATCACTGTGTCATAGCAACAGCTAGAAATGTCAAACTGTCAAAAGCCAAGCATCAACTTCTTTTTATAAAAGATTTAAAATTTTTCTATGAGCAAGTGTTTTTCCATTATCTGGCTCACTATGACTGTAATAGAATTTCCCTTTTTGATGATGTGGATCTGAAGTGAAGAGTGAAAGGGCGAAATAATCCGTAATTTACCCCTGAGATTGGGAGACTTCTTAAAGAAACGGATGCTGCCAGGGCCTAGGCAAGCAAAACTAAAACTGAGGCAGACTGGCTTAATTTCAGGAAGCTTCGAAATAAGAGTATGTTGCTTATTTAAAAAGCTAAATCTGAGTTTTACCTCTCTGAAATGACAAAAAACCTAAATGATCCAAAGAGGTTTTGGAAAATAATAAAATCCAACGATGGCCAACTCACATTATACAAGTAAAAGATTACAGCAATCTGACATAGATTAGTTATGCTCAACTGTTTTAATGAGCATTTCATTTCTGCTGGTTTTTTATTTGATCCTTCATGTCCTGTAATGACGAATTCTGATGTGCAACCTGAAAATGTTTTCCCTTTGTCTTGTGGAGATGGTGAATCTACTGATTGTGTATTTCACTTAAGGCCTGTTTCTGCCCTAGATGTCCATAAAAAGTTAAATAAAGAAATTTGCTGGTCCTGATAAGCTTGATCCTTATTTTCTTAAGATGGCTGCAGATTTCATTTATGAGCCTGTATCATCTATTTTTAACCTTAGTGTTCTTAACAGTCAGATTCTAAAAGTTTGGAAAACTGCCTTCATTGTTCCCCTTCTGAAAGGGAATAATTACAGACCGATTTTCAAACTATGTATTTTGGCAAAGATATTTGAGAAACTTGTCAGCGCTCAACTTAAAAAAAATTATTCGATGCAGTTGTCCACAGTATATTGATCAATATCTTTCACACATATCAAAGGGTGTGCCACAAGGTTCAGTGCTAGGGCCGATATTGTTGTCTATCTATGTCAACAAGTTATGTGAAAACCTGTCAAATGCTATGTACCATTTTTATGCTGATGATACTATTATCTACTGTTGTCTTGTCATGTTGTTCATGCCTTTGAATTATTACAATCTGCATTTGATGTTGTGTAGCATTGCTTACAGACACTAAAACTGGTTTTTAATGCAGAAAAATTAAACTGATGAAGTTTTCAAACTCTGGTGCATTATCGTCAAATCTCCCAAACATTCTGACCGCTCAAGGAGAAGTAATTGAACTAGTATCCAGTTATAAGTACTTGGGCTTTGTCATTGATCTTCAGTTATCATTTAAGTCTCACATTACCACTTTGGTTTCTAAGCTCAAGGTAAGATTAGGCTTCTACAATCGCAACAGATCCTGCTTTTCATTTAGAGCTAGAAAATATCTTGTATCATCAACTTTCTTGTCCTTGATAGGCTATGGGGATGTGTTGTCCATGAGTGCTTCTGCCCAATGTTTGCGATCATTGGATTCTGTGTATCATTGTGCTTTAAAATTTGTCACTGGATGTAAACGTCTCACCCATCATTTTATTCTGTATGCAAAATCTGATTGGCCTTCTTTGTATATGCTCAGACGTATGCACTGGTTGGGTTTTATTTATGAAACTCTCCTTGGGTTGGTTCCTATTTGTGTATACGTATCCTTAGAAGCCAAAGCCAATATGGCCATCACTCAAAGGGTGCTCTGCAATTGATTGTAAGAGCATTAAAATTTGCTGCCCCTTTTACATGGAACACCCTCCAGAAAGATTTAAAATGGCCAGAATGAATTTCTTTTGATGCCTTTGCTTCGATTTTAAAGGACTTTGAGCAAGAATCCACTAGACAGTGTTGTCGCACTTAATTGTCATTTGTGTTATCACAAAATTTGCATTTTATATAATTGCTATTTATCACTAGCATTTCTGCCTTGTACTTTGTGCTGATTTGCTTCATAATGTTGTGTATGTTGTCTTTTAATCTTGTAATATGGACATGTGCTGCTGCCTTTCTTGGACAGGTCTCCTTTGTGAAAGAGATCCTCGATCTCATTGGACTAATTGAAGACGTGGGTGCAAGAAGTACTTTAGTCACAAAATAACACTTTTAAGATATTAAGGGTCAAAGTTTTTAAAACATGCTGCAGATACTTTTTTTAAAAGATAACATTCAGTGGCTCCTGCTGCTAGTCCTAGGGGTTATACAAAGTAGACAGACACGTTTTTGTGGAAAAATAATGCTTTATTACGAAAAAAACAAGAAAATCAGTTTCGGACTTCAGTACTTCTTACCATGAAATGCCTGGACTTCGGTACTTATTGCCATAAAATGCATGGACTTCGGTACTTTTACCACACAAATGCCATTTCAATCATTTTCTGATTGCCAAACAGTCATTTTTGCTACGCTTGTCACATGACACATACTAGCAGCTGATTGGACAGTCATGGACTTAGGCACTTGTTCCTGATGATGTCAAGGACTTGAGTACTTCTTGAACAAAAATTCAGTAGATTCAGGGAAGGCCGTATATCAGTATTGAGGACTTGAGTTCTTATATTTGGAATTTTTTTGGCTTTACATGATGCACATGACACTCTACTTTATGGTAGTAGTGTCAGCTCATTTTTTGGAAAATGTGACTTAAGTACTTCTTGCACCCAGGGCTTCAATTACCTGGTTGAATAAAGGCTAATGAATTAATAAATAAGTAAATAAATAAGTGGTGAACATGACAGCATGTTGTCTGCGTTGGAAGCAGAGTTATTAATGTTTTAGCATGTTGTGAGCGAGTAAAAATGAAAATTTGAATTTTGGCAGCTGCTGGGTTAGCTCACTTGGTCAAAGGTGCTGCTACCATCGCAGGTATGACCACCCCAGTCTCCAGCTGAATTTGGCCGTGTCGTGCAGACAGTGGCCAGTCGCTTTATGAGAGCAGCGCATAATTGGCTTTGTGCTGCTAAGGGATATGAGAAAGACACTAGTACAGTTCATATGGGTTAGCATAATTTGTTGTTAAAGCACTTTCTACTGGCCACCTGGGTGCTTGTTGGTTGCTTTTTCCACCCTCATTCTGTGTATGCTAGACCTGTGACCTCGAGTGATATGAAGTGGCCGCTGACCGGTGCATGTTGTGGAGGAGAACTGTGAACTGTCTGGGCTCTCAGAGAATTTCAACACGAGTCGTGTACGAGCACGCTTTTATGTAGTTTGATGATGGGGTATTCCAGAATCAGCTGAGATTGTTCATAGTTGATTAGACATTCCAGATTCAGGTGGGATTTTTTGATGCTGAATTTATTAGAAGAAAAAACTTGAATTATGGCCTCCACCAGGGAGGAGACCAGGATTGACTTTACTTTGCAACATTACCTTTCAGTCATTTTATTCATTGACTTCCATGGAGATTTTTATACATTTACCCACTTGGTGTAATAGTGTGCTCCAGAGCCAACCCTCCACCATGTTTCAAATCTAATGCAACTTGGAGCCCTCGAGGTGTTCCCTCACCTAATTTGTATAATAAAATAGACTGCTTTGCAAGGACGGTATTCAACCTACTTGTTGAATACCTCAGGCTATCGTTCAGCCAGTTTGTTTACTTGATCAAATACATAGATACCGCATTACCCCGACTCCGACTCCCAGCCATCTGGCTCTTCCTTATTGTTGACCTCGGGCAAGCCAGTATAGGAATGAGAATTAAATCTACCCCTACGTCTGGGTTCATCCAGAGATTTCTTTCCGGAAACTTTTTTTTTCATTATTATTATTATTTTTATTTTATTTTTTTTAACTCAGTCCAACAGACTAAAGCGAGCTTATGCGATCACGTGTCGGCCTGGCATCTGCATTTTGATCTTCTTTTGCCAGTTCACTGAAGGGATCAGTGTGAAATTTGATGGGGAGGTTGTATGGATGTGCAGATTAAAATTTGTTTGATTGGTGTAAATCCGTCCATGGGTGACGCTGTAGCAAACAAATGGTCCTAAACCATTTGTCCAATCAACTTGAAATTTTGCACGCTTCATTTTAGTCAGGGTTGCTAAGAAAATCTATAGGAACAAAGGGATAAATGAAACATTGTGGCCAACATCAGCTAATCAACTTACAGTAGCCCTTATACACACTTTATCTGTTACCTGTCATTATGAAACTTTATATTCTTTTTAAGGATGTGGAAGAATTTTAATTACTTTGATTGGCCATATGGCGACATTAAAGAGAGGTACAATATATCTTAGGCAATAGCTTCCAAACCATAGGTTATAGAAACAAAATTCTTTTTTGTTAGTTTCTGTGGGTCAAGATGAATCAATCCATGTAAGCCACATTCACTGTAGTGTTTGCAAAATTTCTGCCATTTTGAATTGTTTGTGAAACCTTTCATTTTAATCTCCTCCTAGATCAGGGATACTCTCTCTTTACCAGAATGAGCCAGTGTGGGTGCAGGCTTTCATTCTATCCAACCAGTCACGCACCTGATTCTACTAATCAACCCTTAAAGCTTTTGCCATAGACCCTTGATTAGTAGAATGAGGTGTGAAACTGCATGGTTGGAATGAAAGCCTGCACCCACACCTGCTGATTCTGGAAAAGAGTAAGTATCCTTGTCCTAGACGGATCAATTCACACAAAATTTAAGGGTGTGGCCTATATTGATATAAAGAGCTGTAACTCCTTAAAGTAATGTCCAATCATTACTAAACTTGAGATCACACATCCACAGGCCAAGCAACTTCATCACACCGAATTTGATTTAAATCCATGCATAGGTGGCGCTATAGCAAACAAATGGTCATAACTCTTAAACAAATTGCGTGAGCAACTTTACATTTTGCATGCTTCATAATGGTGAAGGTTGCCATGAAAACCTATTGGAACAAAGTGATAGTTCAAATATGATGGCCGACATAAGCCATTTAATTTTCGTTAGTCCCTGTACTCACTTTAACTGTCAGCAATCATGAAACTTTATACTAATGCTAAGGATGTGTTAAAGGTCAGTCTTTTGACAGGTCTTGAACACCAGTGTAATGTTATAATGCTTTTTTGTTGACAATGTCTCTGTTTTATGTGCTTTTCTTCATGAATTGAATTTGAGTAAGCCTTATCAACAGCATGACATTCCGAGTGTAAATGGTTGTTTTGCGCTTGAAAACCAGCAAAATGTCATACCTCATCAAGTAGGCTTTGCTGAACCCCCATGTGGATCTAATCAGAAATGTTAATGCAGAAAATATTAATCCCAGGTAATGCTTTTCGGAAAATCTCTGCAGGGGAGAATGACCTCCATTCTAAATCTTAATCTTCCATCTGACTTGATTTTGCCCGCTAAAGGCACCTTAAGGGGAAGCCAATAGCTAAGGTTACATCGGGGCTGCCCAACGCCGTAGACCAAACCAAACATAGTTGTTTTAAAGAGCTTCAAGTGCTATCATTCGTAATTAATGAAGGCCTCAGAGGCAGGCATGCCAAAAACAAAGCTGCTCTGTTGTTCATCTTAACTGAGAGACATTCCCCTCATATCTGTTTCATGTACTGTTTCGCACAACTCTAGCATTAGAACCTACAAGCTGTAATTCAGGCCGACCAAATAGAGCTAACTTATTTCAGAGCAGTTGCTCCTTCTTAATTTTAACTGATGTCAGGTCTTGTGTTGCCTGAATTAAAGGATTTAAGAGATGGAGTGGGAGATGAGGGGTTTTGTGATATCTTCAGGGCTGTTTGATAAATACTTTCCATTACTGGTGTACATACATTTTGCATCAAGGGCAGTGCTAAAAAAACTAAACATTCCGGTGGTTCTCTTCAAATCTGAATGTACTGAGAAGTTTGGAACCATCAAAATGTAATACTAAAGTTCAGTTTTTTTTTGCAGTACACATGGCAAAAATTGGGGTGAAACATCCCTGGCCTTTCATCTCAAGTTCTGTCAAAGACAAACTACCGTCCTCTAACACAAATGAACCAAACTGTCATTTTTGAGTATGTGTGTTTGCTATTATTCCTGAGTATAGAGTAACTGGTTTTTCATGGTCTGTATAAATGAGAACCTTGCACTCTCTAAATTGACTTTCTAAATTTAATAAACCCTTTTTTTTTTCACAGTGACTGAGAACCTCTTACTTCTAAAAGAATACTTTCCCATTGCCATGGACCACAATGAGCATATGCAGTAATGTTTCTGTCAAAAATGTTTCTCTTCGAAATGTGTATCCAAATGTAGTAGAATTTATCAGTTCTACCATTTACTTTTATAATACGGCATCTGAAAAACAGCTTTGGATTGACCCCATTGCATGATTATGGATAAAATAGTATACAGTAATGCCTAAAAAACAAGAAGTAACCGGGGCTTGTACTGGTTTCAAATTTATACGCTTACACAATGTGTTAAAAAGCCTGTGTGTGAACTTTGCGGAGTATGAAATGGAAGTTCTGTCTTTTGTTAGACCAGTACCAATGAACTGTGTTCCTGGAGGTGTAGTTTTCCTGAAGTTTTCACTCCAATTTGAACCAGCACATCTCAATCAAGAGCCAGAGATCTCAGTGAACTGCTTATTAGAACAGTGAGGTGTGCCAAATTCATGATGGAGAGAAAACCTACTGGATGGATCTTAAGGAACAGGGTTGGCTACCATTCCATTGGCTACCATCTCCTATTCATTTGAAATACATTACTAGCATCTCCAGTAATATCTGTCAATAAAATTTAGCAGATTATGTAAAATTACATGAAACCAACTGAATAATGACCATTTTATAATCCTGCCGGTCCAAAGAAATCAATCAAGCATGTTGTTAGAAATCTAATGAGCCCTTTGGAATGTGCATTGTGCGTGCCTTTTGATAGCATACTCAAAGTCCATAAAAAAGTTTTTTTTCTCCCTCTCTTGTGACATCAACATCTTTGAACATGAATAGATTTGGTGCTTTGGAGGGACACATTTGTCAGAGAACACAGTGCTAACAATGTCTTTCACTGCGTCAGGAAGCACTCGTTCTATCTCAAACACTACTGCTATTGACACCCCACAAAAGAGGGGCAGCTCCCTGCCAGCCTGCTGGCAGTGAAAAAAGCACTGGCTGTGGTAGAGGAGAGACTGGCATTGTCCATGATGGAACTACGTGGGATCCTGACTGGATTTACAAATGGCCTTCTCAGAAGTTAGAGAGCACCTTTGTGAGCTGAACAACAGAGTCCTGACATAGCATGCTTTTCTCTCTGAGGCAATTAAATGTCTCCTCACACCCCATTTTTCCAGATGAAAGCGAACAGTAAAATTGTGCTTAGAAATGACACAGCGGAAATTGCCTACTTCATTGTTGTCGATAATATGCAAAATAATGTGAGGTATTAACACGAGTAATTTTTCTCATATTTGTTAAATTCACTATCATCAATGGCCAGAGTCACAATCTATGTGACTTTGTTCTTTTTTTTTCAATTTGACATGCATTTGATCCACATTTAGATGTATGTTTGGCATTTTAGTTCAAATAACCAATGGCATGCCGGTATTGTGGACATAATTAGGGTGTAGGCCATTTATCTCCTTTGAACACGAGTGAGCATAATCAGCCATGTCATACGTTTGAGGTCTTTCTATTCCTTCTCTTTGTTTTTGCGGGTTGTTTTGATTCTTTGCATCGCTGTTTGTGATTCAGGACGCTCACATGCTTGAGTTGCAGTCAAAAACACCAAAAGCTGTGGACAGGCAGAGTCAGCCAGTCTGTTAGCTCTCAGAGTGTGACCAGCATATTCAAAAGCAGCGCCATTATCTCTGTGAGACATCCACCTCCCATTCAAGAGTCACTGTGATGTTAATCACTCCACAGAAAGCTTTGTGCTTGTCCTTAACGAACAAATGTGAGATTTTTTTTCCTATGGGTCAGAAGGACCTGGTTCACCTCAGTTCACCCGCAATCCGTTGAGCCAGCAAGCTTAAGCTGTGGGGTATTCTAAGGACTCATAAATGCCATTAGGCTTGAGAACTAAGGGTAGGCACCAAAGCAACACATTTCAGGAAAATAGGAAGCCTGGACCTACCACAGGTCTATTCAGGTAGTTTTATTATGACCAGTTGGAAGAGGACGAGACATTTTAAGTGCAGGGGAACGTCTTAAGTATTGAGATATTAAGGAAGACTGCATTTTATCTAAGAAATTGCAGTGTCCATACCTACCAGAAAGGTTGAGTTACCAATAAGCTGAGGACTTTGCTTACAAAGTTAATAACAATGTAAACCGATAACATGTTTTTCCCTTTCTTTGCTTAATTTTGCGGTCCTCTCATCAGGCTCCTCCCACTAAATGAATTAAAGCAAGATCTGATGAACGTATGCTCAGGCGGCGATCTCAGAAGTGAACCAGGGAAAATACGTGCTGAATAGGCTATGAGACCTGTGGAGGAGGAGGGTGGAATTAAGAGGTTGTCACTGCCACGATGAAAGGTTTAGCCGACACAGTTAATTTAAGCCAGTTTGTCAGGACAGCAGTCAATAATAATAATAAAAATAACAATAATAATAATATACACCCCGTAGGCAATTTATTAGGTACAACTTTCTAAAACTGAATGAATACAGCTCAGCAGGCATATAACTAACTAGGTGTTGGAGAAATTCTTCATGGACTCATGGGGGCGTCTGTGTATTTGGTTCGGTCTAAATTCACCCAAAAGGTGGACTCATGGGGCTGTGTCTCTGTGTATTTGGTTGTTGCTCATTGCACATTAATTCTTGTTCAGATTATTTATCCTTTTAAAAACCTCCAGCCTCACCCAAAATGACATGTGCTGGACCCAAGAGGACTGAGATCAGGGTCTATGAAGGTCTGAAATAAACTGACATCACCGTCATGTTTGTAGAATCAGCATGACATGAGGTGCACACTGTGACATGATGCATTACTCTGGCAGAAGTATCTATTTGACAAAGAATTAACTAAGGTCACACAGGGATGTGCTAGGACAGCAACATTGCTTTGGCTCTAGGACTCTTAGCTTTGTTATGCTTTAGGATTCAACATGGTTCAGTTGGAATTAAGAATTTTAATGAAAAAAGCTTTGCATTTACTGCCTAACCTTTTAAAATAATGAAAATAATATTCAGAGATATCACAGATGCTGCCCTTATTAACTGATATACAGCAGTACACAAACAACACTGCAGGATAAGCCGGAATATGATTGAATGATCTAATGTCATTCACAGTGGCCAGCACTGAGAGCCTAAATGGTGAAGCAATGATCTGTGCGGGAAGGCTCACCTCTGTGAAAAGAAAAGAGGTAGCTTTGTTAAAGCAATCCTTCACTTCCTCTGGTGGCACGTCATCTCTGAGCTCACATGCTGGGTTTCCCCTAACGACGCGCAGACTTTCAAATGAAATCCATTTAACTCTATCATGGCTTTTTTTTTTTTTTACAGCCTCTTACCTTCCACTTTCTTGGGGAGGAAAACTGCTGTGTATACTTTCCTGTGCAAAAATAATTAATAATTAATATGTTCACACTCACCACACAGTTTTTGGCTTAAACAAGGGAAGGATAACGGGTTATGGCTTAGTTCTTATTCAGTCCTTTATGTCAGCGCACAATTTATACCCACTTAGCCCACCCACCGTTACCAATGAAACCACTTGACAGGAAACAATTTCTGCTTACCCGAGCAATTAAAGCAGACAAGCTTGGATGAGCAGTCTTGGGTGTCAATATATGAACTCCAATAATAAAATCATTTGAAATTTCATTGATGAATATCACTAATTCACATGGTATTTTAATGTTTTTGATGATCTTTTTCACATATAAATTAAAATTCCACGCTCAAAAGAAAAATATGTAACAAAAATTAAGTGAATTTTCCCATTATTCAAATGCGAATAAAAATATGTGCCTTACCTTCTGTTCTTGCTTTGAGTGGGACTGCTATTCTAGTCCCTAGACATGTGATTTTTTTCATTAGGGTAGTACTACCACTCATTACCTAGATGACATCAATTGTTTCTCAAACTTATGGGTAAAATTGGGATACACCGTTATCACTTGTTGTTGAGGATAAACTTGGAAATCCCAGATCGTCACCTCAAATCCTTCCTCCATTGACTCTCTAATTCACAGTTCTCAAATGAGGTAAAACCGGCCATAAACATTTGTAACTGCGAGTACATCAAAACAATGAACATATAGCTGTTGCCGTTGGCTGTTTGTCAAAGCTCTGATGCCATTTTGTAGCAAAATAGTTAAAGTATTCATTAGCAATGTTTCTTTTATTTAATCGAATCCAGTAAACAAGCTGGATTTCAACTGGCAGTAGCCTCATTGCCAAATGTATCAAATGGGACTGAGAAAAGAAAACAATATAGCTTAATCAAATTGGATTTCATGATTAAATTTCACAATAAAACAACGTCGGACTTGACTTTTATTTTAGCTCTGCCAAGATTTTCCGGGAACAGCTAATCTTCTAATAATCATGGTACAATGTGCATTTTTTTTAATACATAAAATTGAGCATTTACTTTAAACTCTAAAATAAGGAATATCTTGCATGATAGTTACTTATAATTTTTATGTCTATAGTTTTTACTTCTAAGATACACAATCTAAGAAATATACCTGTGGCTTCACAGCTAAAGTGTATTTTTGGATGGAGGAGGGCAGGACTGTGGTACAGGTTATAGTGACGGCAATGTTATGTAATGCAGTCTACAGAGTGGCCCCCGTATAACGGTAATATGAATCCCCTTGTGTTACCTGTTTGATTCTCTGCCTACTATCCACTGCACTTACTATACTGTGATCCCATCTCTCTCTGCTGCCTACTCCTCTTTCCTCCAGTTACAATAAAGTAAAAGATTACATAAGGAGGGCAGGCTGTCTGCCTCCCTTAAAAGATAACATGACCAACAGCATAGTTAAAGTCCTCGCACAACAGGACCAGGATGCTTCATCAAGATGCCAGTTTAAGGTGGATTTATCTGTATTATACATGTGAAGAATAAAGAAAACAGCATATTGGACAATTTTATATCTTTTCTGGTTTTAATTTAAATTTTCCCTGAGTGGTCTTAGCATGGTCAACAGATGCCAATACCAAAAAGTTTTGGTTGAAATGGAAACCAGAAAAAGCACTGAAAAGAGTGAAACTGTATCTGACAGAGCAAATTATGATTGCTGCTGCATTTTCTGCTTGGCAACATTTTCACAATATGTTTGATTCCCAGAAAAAAGCAGAATCTGATTGAATACAAATAAAAAACAAGTCTGTTGACAAATAACATAACAAATATAACAACAGTCCACCACAGCAGGTGTTAAACAATGGGGAGTGGGACATTCGGACTCAACATCAGAGGGGTATTTTGGACAGGCAGAAATAAAGCAAGTAAGCCTTAGCCTTAACCCTATTTTAATTAATTGTAATCTTAGAAAGGGCCTTGCAACGCCTCTACTATGCTAGCTCTGCCCCCTTGGTGGTTTGGGAGACCAATGGTATAAAACCCCTTGGGCTCTGTCCAGTAAAGCTTTAGACCTACGGGAGACTTAAAATACACCTGTGTGTCACCCTGAGTTAACCGCAGTCCTCAAACAATGCATTCAAGGTAAGTGAATAAAAACATTTTTTAGGGGGGGAAGATCCACATGTAAATATGTGATATGTTTGAATGAGATGGTAACAGGTTTTATCCATTCATCAGTCATTGGGTCAAAAAGAGGACATAAACTTGATTATTGTGCAGTGATGGTCAAAAAATATGTGAATCGTGCTTTGTTTGTAATTTCCTTGAAGCTAATTGATAACATTTATATAATTTGTATGAACAAAATTTCATTGATTACATAAAATATTATTTTTATAATGCATTGTGGATGTATTGCTATTTTTAAAGTATTTTTCATTCAATATGAAAACGGAAAATGTGTTTTTTTGGGGATTTCAGATCCAAGGCCATAAATTTAACTTTTTATTACCGACAAATAGTTTAAGCAGTTACCTCAGGGAAAGTACAGATTTCCAAATTATAATTCTTTTTTTTTTCAGAAATATCTGTTTGATTCAAAAACCATTGTTGCTTAATGATATAAAAATGATGGTGATGGTTCAATGTTAAGTCTGCATGCTTTCACAAAATGAGTGGGACCTTTGTTATCGGAAAGTTTTGAAAATGGAAGCGCCATTATTGCTTACCAGTCAACAGACCTGCCTTTATTTTTTTTTAAGTATTATTATTTTGCTTTTTAAGCACATCAATGACAAAAATAACTAAAACAACAAAGATAATAACATTATGTACAGCAATGACAATATTCTTCTTCTCATTATTATTATTTTCATCAAGTAATGATGATGATGCTTAAAATCATGAAAAAGACAACTGAAATATCTTATATCTTTATATATAATTACCTTTTTAATAATACATGCAGTAATTGATTTGCACATCATTCTCTAAACTTTTATTTTCCATGAAATTTTGATTTTCTCTTTCTTTACACTTTTATTTTAGAGCCTTGTTTGCAGTCTCAGTTTTTGCCCTGCTGAGTGTTACATTTTCAGCCCCAATAAATGGTAAGAATACTACCATTTTTCTATGGTTTTGCAACATAACTCACTGGTTTAAAAAAAAATTAATTATTTTTGTGTGAAACCCATGCAATTTTTGTTAAATGGACAGTTTTAAGATTTGATTTCAGCACACAGGATGATGCTAAATTAGAAATATAAACACCTTCATTTCATTTAAAGGATGAGCATAATATCAGGTGGCAGCCTTGGTTTATTTGAAATTAAGATTGAAAAAATGAAAGAGCCAGTTTCTAAGCCAGGCCAAAGCTCCAATGGGAAATTCATCAGTGCAGAATACACATGACAGAGTGGGGAGTGGACCTATACCCCACTCAGAAAGGTATCAGTTATTTTAAACAATCCACCCTTTCAGCATTAGAGAGGTGCTCTGTGCTGCTGTAATGGGATACATGATCTTTACCTCAGGATCACAGGCTTGCTGTTCACCTCTATCTATAGGGGCCACGGACTTGGGGAGGCATTTTCTTATACACTGTTGTATATTCTATTGCCAATATCTCACATGTACATATCATTTTCTCATAGGCGGAAAAGACCTTGATGGTAAATATATTTTTAATACAGATTTGAAAAGTGCTTTAGTTACTGATGAAGTCATACCAAAGGTGATTGTATAATGACTTCTGACTGACTGTGAGAGCTATGAATTCTAACAGATATTTAAACTATGATTTAATTAACAGTAGCATTGTTGTTGCATGTTTCAGACAAAACTGTAGCCTTACTGGACCATGGAAATGGTGGGTAAACACTATTACTTTAAATGTGAATGATAATGATATTTTATTGTTACTACTTCTACTTCTACTACTGCTACAACAACTACTTCTACTATCTATTTATTATTCACCAGGCTATTTTCATCCTTTGCTTTCTTTTGCTTTACGTAGGCACACCTCTTTGCGATTTTCTGTTGCATCAAATGGACACACAGTGCTGGAATGTGGAATGCTTATTTGTACAAAGTATGATAGATTTTTTTTGACAGAACACATAAAAGACAAACTCTCTGAAGGATGCTGAAGTCACCAGGTCATCTATGTAATAATATGTCTTGTTTTTATGCGCAATGCAGGATTTGTAGCTTGATTAAGCTCATTGTGATCCATGTAAAAGGGGAATCCTATCAAAAGCCCACATCAAAGCGACTTAACGCTGTGATTTCCAATTGCTTTTTCTACAGGCATCAGTCACCCATCCACGCCTTCTCCAGAAGATGCCACAGGTACTGACATGCACATGAGAACAAATAGAGTGATTGACAAGGTCCTCCACTAATATCACATTCAGAGCTGACTGCCATCATGAAAAGTCCATGTAATCATCTAGGGCCACAACCATCTGTTGGTTACATAGTTCTGTTTTTAAATATTTCAGAATTTTCTTGAAGATGCTTTAATTGTATTGGGGTCATTGTGTCTGAGTATATGTTTTAAAGTAGTTATTTTAGGATGAATCCTTAGTCTACAGTTACCTCCACCCAAGGTTATCAGTTTGTTCTCAATTGTTATCAGCCATTAGCACTTAAACATTGCATTATACTTATCACCCTTCTCTGTATTTCACACAAGCTACTGATGGGTGACAAATTAATGGAAAAATAAACATAAACAGCGTTAGATAAGTGTTGGGCCTCGATTAGATGCGAGAAAAGCTTCAACAGACCGTGGCATAGAGTCAACAAGTGGAAAAATTTCCTGGAAGGATTTTCTTCCAAGGAATATTCCCTCATTTGGCATTTTGATGATGGTGACGGATAATGCTGTCTAACACATTGTTCCAAAATCTTCCTTATGAGTTCAGTTGATTTGAAATCTAGAGTCTGTGATGGTACTCATCAAGCTAGTCAGTGAACCCCTTCTGCGCAGTGGGGCTTGGGCCATTGTCATCCTGGAAGAAACCACTATCATCATGGAAGGAATACTTGCTTAATTATAGGAAATAAAGTAGATCTTGCGGATAACTCTGCAATGATTAGCAGTTACCCTTTTGCCTTTAAGGAGACGAGTGGACCTAAGCCATACCAGGAAAATAAACAGAGGCATCTGCATATATTATATTCGTCTACACATTTGTTCATTTTTTCCCCTTTAATTTGTCACCCATCTATATATCATGACTGCAGTGTTGTCATATACAATGGAAGGCTACTGCACAGGCAGCTGCTAACAGCTGTGTGCTACAGGTATCACAGCTGCCGTGGACTCATCAGCAGAACAGACTGCAAAAGGTAGGATACTGCAGGTGGAATCACAACCCTTCCCCAAGCCACTGCTTATTCCTTTATTCACCTTATTCGCCATAGAATCAGGGACATCAGGCAGCAGGATATTTTGTAAATAAACTTTCATTCCAGCATGCGACAGCAAACAGAACAAGCTGTCTTGTCTATTTTTTGCTGCTATTTTGGTAGATTTAATGCCAATTCTTAAAACATTATGGGGAGTATAGCATGTGGTAGGAGAGGCAGTTTCAATATTTTGCTGTCAATTTTCCTTGGCAAGCTGGCCACTAACAATGATATCTTTGCCTTCGCCTGAGCTGGCTTTTTTCTGAACTGGAAATTAACTTCTGACAAAATTACATATGGAGGTGGGTTACATGGGAGGGGCTGTATAAGGACTTTTGAGGGAGAAGGAGTAATGGATGGGGATGTGCATCTTGAACTGTTCTGGATCATGGGTTTTCTGTCATACGAATCATAAAACGTGGTGGAGGCATGTAGTTCACCAAAAGGAAATGTTTTTGGTTAATGTGTGAAACTGATCCTGAATATCTGGATACAAGGTGTTATTTTTATTCTGATTTATGTCGAAGACAAACTTTGAAAAGAATCTGTTGAGGATAAACCTTTGTGGTTGACCAGACTCGCAAAACCTTTCGAAAGACATATATCTGCTCCAAGAGTCTGTGAAAAAACTTAAAACCTGAAATCTGCACTTAGATATCTCCACTTTAATATTTTAGATTTTAGTTAATATTTACACTGGATTTCAAGTGTTGTTAAACTTGCATTGTAAATGCATGTTGCTTTGGTTGTGTATGCAATTGCCATCCTCAAAGTTTCAGGCCTACACAAATATCCTTTCTATATTCATTGCATAGTTTAAAACTAAATTAGTCTGTGTATATTTAGAGAGGGTTGTTAGTTTAGCCTGGGGATTTTTACTTATTTGCAAAGATTCTGTGGATTGGAGAGCGGCTCTTTCAGCCATACAATGGGAATTTGAATGGGGTTTAGCAGCTGGGGCCAGATTTAGATGTAAATTTTTTTTTTTTCTTTGCCCACCCAATTGGTTTGTTGAGCTCTGAATGTCATACCTGGCCATAGACATTAGCGCTTAATTAAATTCTTACCTAGTGAATTTAATCTGATCTAAAATTGATTGCTAAACCCATGAACCCATGTAACTTAGTTATCATCAGTTTGGTTTAACAGTATGCTTTAGTGTTATGCTGAATTAGGAGTGCTTCTAGTGTTAGAATTAGATAACCAAGCTGGCAAGATCAGCAGGCCAAGTCACACTGTCATTTTGAGTCGCAGTTAGTTGCTTAGAACAGATCAATTTATCTGGGTTAAATAGGGCCCCATAAAAAAACATACATTAGTTTAGATTGGGAGATCGTGGCCCCATCAATATTTGTTTTTAGTATTTTTACCATCGAAAAGAAGGGCAATCGGCGTAATACTCGTTGCGAGTATTGTGAATGTACCTATAAACGGACACTGATGCGGTTTACTAGGAAAAGTTTTGTTCCTGTGTTGTTCTTAGTCGAGTACCAGAAAATAAACGGGTCTACAAACCTGAAAAAACATGACATGATCACATAAGTAAACTCTATATAAAACTATATTTACTTAAAAAAAATCCGCCCACCCGCGTCTTGTTTTTCAGATTAAAAGGATGATAAACTAATATTTTTTGGGGGGCCTTATCAATATGCAACAATTTTGGCTTTATAAACTTAAAGGGACATTATCATCCTATAGAATTTGCTGCTTAAATCATTTCCAGATAACAATACATTCAACTTCTGTCCTTTTCTGGGTGATTCAACCCCCATGAAATTCAAATGTCGAACAAAGGCTGCAAGCAAACAGGCTATTCTCCGCCATTTTATCAGAGCGTCTCTTTTTCGTCCCTTAGCTGTGACGTTATGCCGGCTACTCTGCATATATGCTACATACAGTATACACAGCACAATCGCCGTCTTTCCATCGCAATTTTTATGAAATGAGCAAGCTAGCCAGCGTGCATGGAGTACCTTTCTATAATCATTATGTAACATAAGTTTGTTAGCTAGCTGGCAAGTCAGTGTTGACTGTGAATTTAAAAAACATGGCAAGTTCAACCGTGAATGTCTGTGACTCATTACGGCGTATCAAAGTGATGAATCTCAGTACAAACATAAAGCTCGCAACAAACGCAAAATTTACTCAACTCGTGTCATAACTTTCATGTGACATGCTTACTCGGAAGATCCTCCATATCATGTATATCCCCAGACTAGGCTACCATACCGCATAGAGAGTTTGTGTCATTTGTCATGTATGTTTGTAAGTCAGTCATGCAGACATAGTCAAGGTCTAGGTGCGGGAAATCTAACTTACCTGCTTTCTTTTGAGGCAGGCGATTTGTTTTAATAGCCAGACATCACGCAAAAGACGCGTAATTTTCAAGTATTATTATCACAATGCAAAATGTGCGAATGCAATACAGATGAAAATGACAGCCATAGTGAGCCGGGATGATGTCACTATTTACAGCGCCCTAGCGGTATTTCCTCAAAAATACCGTCTGCTAGAACTGTCACGGCGCATTCCATAAACTTATCAAAAACATCTAAACAATTCAAAAAGATGATCCCACATGAAAAATTTCCAACACATGATTGATTTTGTATATTTATGGAGTTATAGAGCGTGACTTACTGTACCATGATAATGTCCCTTTAAGCCAAGTACCGCCAATGCTGCTGCAGCTGCTGTTAACTCAGAATCAGAGCAAAGATTCTTAATAGGAAAGATCAGAAACTGGCAACCAAACCAAACCAAAGGACCTCGATCACCTACCGCACTTGCTTTAATGTGATAGATTATGCAAGCACATGCAACGCACTGTCAATTTCAAAGCCTTGTCAGTTTAACTACAAAAGTGCTAGGCTATGTCAGCTTATTTATTTGCCAGGCTGCCAGCAATAAGCACTGCCAGTCAACAAAACAAAAGTGGACAGATATTTCATACAATAATCAACAACCCCAAACAATCCTACCGACAGTAACTGTGGAAGTCATATCAGTGATGTCAAGTAGCTAATAACTTTGACCACATTGACACCTGTAGTAGCAGGGAAGCAGAGGGACACAAGAGCAGAAGACAAACAAGCTAGCTGGAAAGTTCTGGATGAGTCCAGTCTCATCCCAACGCGTTATATATTGACGTTACCTGATCAAGCGTTGATATATATATATATATATATATATATATATACACAATGCAAAAGGACGCTTTTGGCGTCCTTATTTGATGCCATTCTAAAACGAACCCTACCCTCTTACCCCTAACCCTTAACCTGAGCCATAACCCAAAGCGTCAAATAAAGATGGCAAAAGCTTCCTTTTGCATGGTATACTAATGCTTGGTTAGGAAGCATCACTATATCACAAGTCAGGATGAGAATGTGTTGCCTGGATAGTCCACGATACCTCAAAAAAAAAAGGTATATTTTGAAAATTGTTGCACAGTTAAATATAAAGTATGTGTGCCTCACTCCTGTCCACAACACACCACCAAAAGTCATATGAGATGATAAAAATCAATAGTTCTGGATGAATGATTGATAGTATTTTACTCTGTGTGCTTGTATATGCATTTGTTAATGTTCAGTTACCTGTCTAGGGTGAGTCGCGGTGTCTCAACCACTTTAATATCAGATTGTGTATTTGGCCTATGATTATTTATGTTCCCAGGAACACTTTTGCTAAATTATTGTGGAGGCATTGATTAGGCTACTTTATGTTTTGATGTGAATCATTAGCTGAATCTTTTATCTCCATACATCAAAGTCTTTTTTTTTAACGGTCACTTTTGTAGCCCATGGGGTTTTGTTAAAAAACCATGACATAATGTAACATTGGTGGCGAGAAAAGCCCAACTCGGCTTGCTATTTTCTTATCAAGATTAAGCTTACGCTTTGGATACTTAAACTACTCAGCATTTAGTGAGGTTACAAAGCTTAATGATGTTTTGCTACTTTTTAAACACATTTGAGCAATATGAAACTGTGTCAACAGAAATTCTTAAGACGGCGATATGTTTTAAAACTGCTGTGGAAAAGTGTTATTTGGTTGTACAGTGCTGGTTATGGGAATCGGCCTTTCCAACTATTTGAAGCAGCCACCAGTAGAATAAGACATCGCTGCCTATGCTGGCTAGTGGCTATTTTATTCATTAGCATTTGCGTGTGCATGGCAATAAATGACCAGGCAACGACAATTCACAAAATCTGAAATTTTAATTGCCGTAATTCACACCCATAACTTACTTTTCAACTGTTTTTACGTTTGTTATGAATAGAGGGTCATAATGTGAGGTAAATTAGTATGAGGCTTCATTAGCATTATTTTAGCTCCGGTTCCAATGATCCAATGTCTGTGAAAAAAAATTAACGGGGCTAAAATAAAGTCCATGATTAAATTAACACATGGAAAGCATTACTTTTTTTTGCGATAACTTAGTTGAATACTCCAAATCTTTTAAACAACAAAAGCCTTTGAGACCCTTAAAGGAGAATGCTATTTTTTTAGTGATATAGAACTACAACACCCTCTGGTCTCAGATCATCAGCTCATTCGAACATTGAACATGCTTGTAATTCAATTATTGTTCATGCTAGTACATTGTTAGCAATATGCACATTTTATGGAAATGGAGTGTTTCATTTTAATGTGGTTGTAAGGAAATGCACATGTTATTTTGCTTGGGCTGGGATGATTCATCAATACAATTGTAAATCGCAATTTTTTCACTGAACAACACGATTCACGGTTCAAAAACTGAATGCAACATGGATCAATATTTTATTATTCCTTATTTGTCATCAAGAAGACAGTAAAAGGTGATGAAAAGCAGCAGCACTGCTTATTTAATGTTTGAGTCTACATGGTCCTCATAGTTGGGTAGAGTCTGCATGGTTCTCATGGTTGGGTTCAGTCTACATGGCTCTCATGGTTGGGTTCAGTCTACATGGTTCTCATGGTTGGGTGAAGTGAAAATTGATTTCACTTGTTGCTGCTCAAAACAGAAGGCTGCGGTGTCTGTGACATAAAAAAATGCGTGTCCAGCTTTGCCCACCACTGCAAATTGCGTAGACAGCCATATAAAAAATTTGTTGGTTAGCATCCCCGCTTGCCCCTGAAAATCCTTCCTGCCTCCAATTTTTTTTTTTGAAAAAATCTATTAAAATTGTACGTGAAAGAAAGTGAGAAAAATGCTCAGAATCCCTGTCCATGCAGCAGACAATGTATTTAGCTTACAATCACCAGGCCACTCCTGGTTTAGGCAGATTTGATTCTTTGTGTTAACGCATGCACTTTTGATTTGGATTCGTTGCACTATTTTTTTATATTGCCGTAGGAAACACTGGTGTTGGGCTGTTGCTCAATTACTTCATATTCTCCTCGGACACAAATAGACAGGGTCTGAAATATTTGGTAACATTTCAATATGCAATTTATGCACAACTATGAACCATGCGATGCAGTTTTTTCCTTGTGGCACTGAAAATATTGGTCAAACAAATGCAACTATTCATTAACCAATAGATAATTGGTTCTTTTTAATCAAAATATAATGCTTTTTTCTCTAATATTTTGAACCATGAATGGATGTGTGAGACTGTGAATATAGGCAGCTTAACTCTGACTGGCCATTTTTTTGTCAGCCAATAGCATTTGACTGCACTTGCAAGGTTGCACTGTTGACCAGTAAACCAGTTTCACTGGAATATAGATATGTATTGTGACATGGACCATATCGTGGAGCAAATATCCAGATATGTATTGTATTGTGAACAGAGTGCATCGTCCCAGCCCTATATCTCCCAAAACAACATACTGTTCATCATCACAGGTGATAATTTTACTCATGGACCTTATTTTTGCCTATTTTCAAAAACCCCATTCATTTTTCCCATGGACACTGGACTGCTGGAGTCGGAAGTGGAAAAATGCTGACAGCGCCGCATAAAAAATAATGAAAGGGCTGTGACTCTCTATTACTAGCTAGCAAAAGTGACATTGCCCGATCTTGCTTAACTGATGTTACAGCCAAATAAAAGTTTCATTGGTAGCATGACATTATGTTTTGCTCAATTTTATTAGATTTTTTAAATCATAAGTGGCTGCATTCATTTGCACTGGATCCTGATAATTAACTATTAGTGAACTTTTCAGTGAAAACACCAGAAAATTTAATTCATTTTGTGACCCCCCATGGTCTGTCTAATATGTAGCATAGGGGACACATGCAAACCGTTCAGCCCATAATTTCCACCCCTCACCTATTTTGCTGTTTGGTATCTGTTGCTATCCATTGACGGAATGACATAAGGAGCTGGTAACTCTTTTTTTTCCCCACAAATAAGACAATAGCTCATTAACCCACTGCATTCTTTAAGCCAATTCTTCAGGGGGCATTTTTCTTTACCAATAATGTTCCAAAAAAAAAACTTCTGCAAAATACGAGACCTTTTGCATAGTCGGGAAAGTGCAAAAAACACACCTACCTATGAATGATCAACAGAATGAGAGGTCTTGTGTCGGGGCTTATTCAAATTACAACCTCTATTCCAGAAGAATTGGTACAATGCGAAATATACGTATATATACGTGTGTGTGTGTATGTATATATATATATACAGCACACAGTAATTAGCAAATTCCTTTAAACCTATATTCACTTGAAAATGGACAAAGACAAAATAAGTAATGTTTTTACTCATCAGAATATTTTTTGATAACTTTCAGAAAATGTGATGTCAGAAACACTTCACACAATATTTTCACTATATAAAAATTGTTGATGATGATGTCCATAAATTCAGTGCAATTGCTTGTTGAGGAACATTATTCTTTAACTTTTTCTCAAAGGGCATGTAAAAAACTCACTCCCTTATTATGTTAATTCTGACTACAGGAAAAAAAAAAAACTTCTTCACTGGAAAGATATAATGCTTCTGATGTAATGTTGAATTGAATTTTTATCACCCTTGTTGAACGTCATGCATTTTAAAAGTAAGCATTACCACACGTTTGATGGGATAGGTCAGAGGTTCGAGGAAATTGCTGTTAAGTGCAAAAAATGCATACCCAAACACACATAGCCACATGCATTTCATCTTTCACATAAAAATATCATATTGCTGGAAGATGCGATTTTATTCAACTCACAGGCTGATTCCAACTTCTCTTTCGTTGTATCACAGCAGTCGTTAAGAGGGGCAGGACATCCTGAGCTAATACTAATCAATTGTTCTCTATTTTTAGATGTGGCAGACTCCAATTACAAGACAGACAAACCAGGTCAGTATTTTGGGGTGTAGGGAGGTAGTTGTAGAGTATTGAGCAGGAAGGGGTAACCACACAATATAGCACACCATTTTGTGAGATCTTCCCCTGGTCAGTATCCTTAAATAAATTCATATCCAAGACGATTAAGTACTCCCATTGGGCATAATTCAGGCATAATCTTTCAACTCCTGCTACTGAGATGCTTTCTCGCAAATTCTGGCGAAAATTTTCTTAATAACCGACTCTGCATAGGACAGAGGAACTGTCTATTCAATATGTCCATCCCATTGAGATTTGTACTGTATTTCAGACGCAACATTTGGAGTAATATCAGAATCAATTAAACAGAGAAAAAAACTAAGTGGAAACAAACTATTTTGAACATTTCAGCAGAATAGTAGACAGAAATATATCTCTGATATCATGTTGAATTGAATTCCACATGAAAGTTTGAAAATAGTCATTATCGCACATTTTGATGGGAAGGGTCACAGGTTCTGGGACATCACTTACATGCAGAAGCAAATGCACACAGCCGCATGAAGTTCACCCAAGCGTAAACATTTTATGAGATTCCATGTAGATGCGATCATGAATGGCCATCATTAAATAATAATCAGGAGAGATAAATGATTCCTGCACAGGAGTTGGAAGAGTAAGGAGTGGTGACTGAACTTAGGCAAAGCTCCATATATTCTTAAAAATCTAATTAATGCTTCAAGAATGTAGTGACCTAGTTATATTTCCTTGCTGTTGGCGGATACTGTATAAGCAGTGGCAACTCAGGAAACAAAAACTGTGTGCAAATTAACATATTGCTCAAAAGTGCTGGGGGAATAGCTCAGCTCATCCACAAAATTTAATAAAGTGATTGTCTTTTCTATGTAAGATGGAGACATGAGCATGGATGAAACTACCAGCAGACCCAGGCCTCGAGGTGGGAAAGAAATACCCTGCAGGGGCTGTAACATTTTGTGTACTGTACTGTCCTGTAACATGGACCACTGTAATTACTGTCCTGCTCCACTAGAGGGCTGGTCCGGACCACTGGTCTTTAGAGCACGGACCACTGCAGTAACTGTCCTGCTCCACTAGGGGACTGGTCCGGACCACTAGTCTTTGGAGCACGGACCACTGCAGTAACTGTCCTGCTCCATTGGGGGACTGGTCCGGACCACTGGTCCGAGGTGTCTCGAGACAGTGAAATTTTGCTTTTAGTGGCCTTGCAGAGGTACCATCTCGGAACCACTGACTGTACAGTCCATGCTAGGAAAATTGCAATTACATTGTAAATGCCTGCTTAACCCCCAGCATTACTGTTGGGCAAATCATTTAATTGGCCGCTATATGGATAATTAAATCGTTAGGACTGTAGGTCTAATTGTTCAAAATATTTGAAGCCAGTAAAATAAGCTAGTAACAATCAATGTGGCCTGACAATATGCAGCTCACCGTGTTATACTGCGCTGTCAGCTGTCCGATTGGAACAGCTGTCTGATTGGAAAACATAAATGCAGGACACCACACTAGTCACCGAAATTATCTTCATCCGCAGAAGAATTCTGAAATGTCGCTCTCGCTGGAGATAAAAAAAAAAATCGACCTTGAGCGACAGTGCATAGACCTAATTATAATTAAATTATATTTATGTAGGCTACTGAATGTAGCCCATTATATTGTCGCTATTTGATCGCACGGGGGTGAGATAATTCTGGCGCCGGCCGTGTTAAGAGGAAATTTCAACTGTACAATTATTAGACTCGAATACATTTTTGTATTACATTTGTATATCATTTCTGATAGGCGTAGTCATGGCCTCCAGTCTTAAATCATTTTTCTTTTGGGTAAAAAGAAGCACCTATACTGAGGTACTCTAAGCTGGAAAACTTGTGATCAGAATTCATTACCGTTACTGATAATAACTTGACGACTTTTTTATAGGCTAAATAGCCTACATAAATAAATCTATTCAGAACATTATGATAAGTAACACAATTTGAGTTATTATTTTATATTCATCGGGTTTTACCAAAAGTCATTCTCGAAAGTAGGCTACGTTACGTTGATGGATTCTAGTAGCCTAACTCTTTTCAGTGGGCGATTATATCAGTTGGCTAGAAGGTGGCGTTTTTATTCTGCAGATAGACATACTAATTTTAGGTAGAAGGCAGAGTGAAAGAGTGAAATAGGCTATAGTCTGATTTCATCATTAAAATTTAGTTTTGATTACAACTAGCTTATCTCGGCGGATGCTGCTACTGTACTACGATCTGCTGTAAATCGGCTTCAACAATTAAAATAGGTTATAGGCTACTACAGTCATGGGATGATTTCAGTCCCATTCCTGATAGACAGCGGCATTAGCCCTCTGCATGGGTAAGACATTTATCCCCCTTGACAGACTAAACACTTTTATCCTTTGCTCGGAAGGATTGAATGGTAAAACCATGAAGTCATTTTCTAGTGTTTTCTGTGAAGCCAATTTACTTGTCAGAAATGGCCACCGCATTTTCAAATGAATTACGCGGAGCTATAATCAATACCCCATTTCGCGTATTACATCATAGGCTGTATCATACCCCTCTGCCTGAGTAGCCTATAGCTATAGCCTTCTATTTAAAATTTTGCTTTTATGGTGCAGAAAGAAAGCACAATATTCAACCGAGATTAACAGCCAAAAGCAATGTGTGAACTGGCTGCAATTTATTGACACAACTTTCTAAACCTACCAATCATTTTTATCGTTCTCTAGCTAGGCTAGATAGAAATAATCTGTTCAGATCATTAATATTTTCGAGAATAAACTGAGGCAATATTGGTTATTTTTTTTACTCTATATTCATCAGGTTTTGTTGGGTGTCACTGGCTAGTTTATTAACTCGGGTCAGTGTTTATAGTGACTGTTGTTACAACAAAGTTTATATAATATACAAGCGAACAACCTCTTGTTTTTTATTTATTTATTAATTTATTTATTATTTTCCTCCCGGAAACGGCCACCGCATTTTCAAATGAATTAACCCACGCGAAGTTGTAATAAAAGCTCAATTTTAATGTAAAATCATCATCACTTCTCTCACAATAAAATGGTTTCTATGCTGCTGATTAGAAGCGCCAAGATCTACTGAAATAAACACCGACTGAAAAGAGTTATTAGAATTCATTAACGTGACCTACTTACGAGAATGACTTAGTAAAGCCAGATGAATATGAAATAAATGTTCAAATTGCGCAAGCTTATGGACTAAAATCATAATGCTCCGAATACCTAGATTTATTTATGTAGTATATTTATAAAAATAGTCGGCAAGTTATGACCAGTAGGCCTAACGTTAATGAATTCTAATCACACGTTTTTCAGCTTAGCTTACCTCAGTATAGGCCTTTCTTTTTGCAGCAAAGAAACATGTTTTTTGCAGGAGGCTATGACTATACTCTGTCAGAAGCGTAAAATGTATCAAAGTCTAATGATTGTATAACCTATAGTTAAAATTGACTTTTAATTATAAAACCGTATGGGCCTCATTCATTTGAAAATGCGGTGGCCGTTTACGAAGAAGGGGAAAATACATGAAAACTAAGCTCAGTGATAAATATAATAGCCTAAGCTTGGTCGTAGGCTAACAACAGTTAAACTATAAACACTGACCTGAGTTATTCATGGCTAATCTTGGTCGATGTATTGTAGCCTACTACGAGTTGCGGTAAATCGTTTTACACAATTACGCTATGTTAAAGGATTACTCATTTTTTGGAAGGATTGAGTGGTAAGACCATTATGTCATTTTCTAGTGTTTTCTGAGAAGCCAAATTACTTTTTGGAAAGGGGCCACCGCATTTTCAAATGAATTACATGGAGCTGTAAGAGAAGCTCCATTTCAAGTATAAAATCATAAGGCTGTATCACACCCCTCTGCCTGAGTATAGCCTTCTATTTTAAATTATGTTTTTATGGTACAGAAAGAAAGCACAATAATCAACCAAAATGAACAGCCGATAGCAATGTATGAACAGGCTGCAATTTATTAACATTACTTTCCAAACCTGCCGATCATTTTTAATGTTCTCCAGCTAGGCTAGATAAAAATAATCTGTTCAGAGCATTCAAATTTTCAAGAATAAGATGACGCAATATCGGTTATTTCACTTTATATTCATCGGGTTTTGTTAGGTGTCACTAGCTCAGGGGTGTCAAACTGGGGCCATGGAGGGCCAAAAGGCTGCAGGTTTTCATTCCACCCAAAAACTCCAGCAGGTGATTTCACTGAGAAAGTCCCTTCTCTCTGCTTGAAGGTGAGGTAATCAGTGAAATCACCTGGTGGAGTTTTTGAGTGGAATGAAAACCTGCAGCCTCTCGGCCCTCCATGGCACCAGTTTGACACATGAGCACTAGCTGCTTAATTAATATGCCAGGTTAGTGCAGTATAGAAAAAGCGGCGAGCTGCTTATTGTTAGACTACCGGCTTCAAACATTTTGAACAATCACATTCATTGCAATTTATTTATGAAAATGGCAGGCTAGATAAATAGTTTGGCCAACAGTTATGCTGAGGTTAAGGCAGGCATTTACCATCTAATCACAGTATTCCGAGCATGGACTGCTCAGTCAGTGGTTCCGAGACCTTACCTCGGTTGGAGGCCAGCAAAGACTGCAAATTCTGCAAAATCTGCAAAATCTCCAGACACTGCGGACCAGTGGTCCGGACCAGTCCCCTAGTGGAGCAGGACAGTTACTGCAGTGGTCCGTGCTCCAAAGACCAGTGGTCCGGACTAGTCCCCTAGTGGAGCAGGACAGTTACTGCAGTGGTCCGTGCTCCAAAGACCAGTGGTCCGGACCAGCCCCCTAGTGGAGCAGGACAGTAATTACAGTGGTCCGTGCTACAGGACGGTACAGTACACAAAATGTTACAGCCCTCTCTGGAAATACCGCAGTCAAAATATGAAATATGCAGGTGAAATAATATACATTATGGCTTTTACAAGATTTCGCACACAGCCACAAGTCAGTTACAATGTTACCTTTATCACCATTTCATGAAAAAAATGTATGTTTTACATTTTAGTTTCATCATGAAAAATTACAGCATACAGCTAGAATAGAGAAGTAGAGTCAAATCAGAAAAAAATAAGACTAAATACATAACATTACAGAACTCAAAATATATGGAATATGTCAAATTAAGGAGTACATATGCTGAAAATGGCAGGATTCCCTTTGCTTTTATTAACAAGCGTAAAATAGATTTTTTTTCTGTAGATATGAACAGAAATCCAGACAGCAAAGAAACACATCATGCTGATTTAGGTGGTAAGTAAGAAATATTTTTAGAGAAATATTTAAAATAAGAGGTAAAATCTCTTACAGATAAATAATCTGTGTATGACATAGTTCACTTGCAGGTGAAAGTGAACCTGTATAATGTTGAACTAATGAAGAACTTACTAGACATTGTAATCCTTTCAATGTGGAATAAGGAAAAAAAAAAACAAGAAATTAAAATTTCCTGTCAGCAGACCATGTTACTAAGCATTTTACAATCATGCAATGGGTAGCAAATCAATTACGTAAAAATAAATAATATTTGTATATAGCCTACATTACCATACACTGTCTTCATCAGCACTCCTTTCAAAGAATGTTGTCCGTCCACATAATACCCTATTCTGCAGTCCCCACTTTTGGCTTAAAAATCAATTAGTTACATTTTAGCAAGATTCAAGTCACCTCATGGTTTTGTATGGTAGGCATACATGCTGTTGATGGTTTACTGGGTTAAATAGGGCTTGTGAAAGGATGTAATCTTCTTCAGATAAGTGAGAGGAGTGATCCCTCTGGTGGTACAACAACAAAAGTGTTGACATGTTTGTACTTTCCTTTAAATTGGAGAGTCCCTTCGCTGTCACCCTTGATTAGTCAGTGCTATTTACTGGAAATGTAAAAACTTTGAAAACCTATTTTTTATTTTTTCATTTTCTCCCTGCGATCCCTACCCTTACTTACGCTCTGAGAACACAGTAATTCACACAGTAATTTTTGGGTAGTTCTTTATTTCGATTTGGCAGTCATCTTCAAAAAAATGGTGTGGTCCTTGACCACAAGAAATTTTGAAAAATTAATTGTAACTGGCATGAGCTTAAAAACAATGCTTAGAATTGCAACTGAAATTATCCTGTATAATATGCAAATGATGTAATCATTTACACCATATGACGATTGTTTATGATGCATTATGCTGGAGGGCTTATTATGCATTTTTTCAAAAAAAAAAAAAAATTAATTAACCGTGAAAGAATGCAACCTTTACATCCATGAACCCCGCCCCCCACCCATTTTGAAAATATAAAATGTAGGCTAAACTTCAAAAAAAAAGGCAACCAGCCACAATGCATTTTTGAGTTTGCTCAGCTCCAAGTCCCAGTGGTTTCTCATGTTTAAAAGTCAGCTTTTTATTTTTTACAGCGTTTGGGCTAACATGTATTTGGACTAATTTACATAATCATACAATAAATTGTCATCTCGTCATTTTCAATACTTGGCCGCCAAGTGTTTGCAGGCAATGACTGCCTGAAGCTCAATCTTCTCAACAGCTGTGCGCAGTTCCTACTTGTTATTCGGGCATTTTTACTTCAGTTTTGCCTTGAGCAAGTGTAATCGATGCCCATTGGCTTCAGGTCGAGCCCATTCTCATTCCGACGCGTCATATATTGACGCTACCTGACCAAGCGTCGATATACAAGGCAAAAGGTCAGTTTTAGCGTCCTTTATCGATGCCAGTGTAAAACGAACCCTACCCCCTAACCCCTAACCCTTAACCCGAACCCTAACCCTAACCCTCAAATAATGACACCAAAAGCTTCCTTCTGCCTCGTATATCGACGTTTGGGCAGGTAGCGTCAAGATATGACGAGTCCGGGATGAGAATGTGTTGTCAGGTCAGGTGTTCGACCATGCCATTGCAGAACTTTTCACTTCTTTGCATAAAAATCCTGGGTCGCTTTCTCAATATGCTTTGCATCATTGTCCATCTGCACTCTGAAATGCCATACCATTAGAATCAAAGCATTTAGTAGAGTCCGGTAATATCGGATAATGCAGGCGTATACAATTCAGAGTTCATCCTGATACGTTTGTCAGTAGTCACTTTTCAATAAAAACAAAGGAACCAGTCCTGTTGGCAGCTATAAAAATCCGCACCTCACCATGCTTCACGGATGAGGTGGTATGCTTTGGATCGTGAGTAGACCATTCCCCTCTCCACTCTCCTCTAGTTATTGTGGTGCAGTTTATTTTTGGCTGACTTGTCCATATGATCTTGTTCCAGAACTTCGTAGGCTTTTTAGATGTTTTCTGGCAAACCTGATTTTTGAGACTTACCAGACATTACATTGCGTGGTAAACCCTCTATATTACTCTGGTGATTTTTGAAGTTGAAGTAGACCACAAGAGTGCTCTTCTTTCGGATGAACTGCCGTGTGAGGGCACTTCTTTATCGGGGAAATAATTATTCACTCATCTACCATTATTCATGGTCTTCCAAGCCTCTAAGCTCACCCGTGCATTCTTTTCACAGCCTCTCTGAGCTAACCTATGCAAAAGTATGACAGTATGCAAGACTATCAAACACTTGTAGGCAGCGGTTATTAGAGCTACCTTTTCTAAGTATTGCACGCCATTGACTATTCAGTTTCAGACGGGTTGCTTTCACATTATTTCAGCAGGAGCCCAGTCACAGTACCTAAATAAATGTTCAGACCACTGCTGATGTAGGAGGGTGCTAACAAGCTACTTACAAACACAATGCTTGCCAATCTTCCAAACATCCCTGCAAAAAATGTTCTATAGGACTTCTATGGATTTCTATAGAATTCTATAGAACTCTATAGAACATTTTAGTAGAACAGCATGTTCTATAGGATTTTCAGTGTGTTCTATAGGAATTTGCTAGAAACCTATAGAGCACCTCTATGGAAAAGAAAGTCCTGTAAGATTATTGCTGTTCTATAAGACCTTCCTATAGAACACCCTAGTTGAAAAACTTGTTCTATAGGACTTTGATGGTCTTTAGGACCTTCTAATAGAACAAAAGCTTAATGGGAAAGACATCTTAAATAAGGGTTAAATAAAAATAAAAATAAATCTTATGACTCCTTGCAATGCTCTGTCGAAGGGTCAATTTACCTTATGTGTACCCGGGTTCTAGAAGTGAGAAACCGGACTAATGGTATGAAAATGTGCAATATGCAGTGATATCCACGATAAAGAAGTAGCAAGGAAATTGTGTCCCTTTTAACTTTAAGGTGTGCTTAAGCACATGGGGTACCAGGCACATACCTACTCATTGATTCTCTGATCAGACGATTGATTGACTGACTGACCACACAACTTAGCAGTATTTCAGTTACGGTATATGAAGACCTCTTTTCATTTCCTCGGCAGCAATTCAAAAATATAAATGTAAGGCATTACAACTTTATTATGCTGTAATGGAAAACTCGTGTTCCTCTATTGCTTACGAAGACAGAATTACGTTGAAATTTTGACCTTTAGAACTTTTCCCTTAATTTTAAAAATTCAATCAAATTATGCCTTTCCATTCACGTGCATGTGATTGCAGATTATATACAGATTTAGAATTAATTTGAATACAATTTGAGGTCTGCTGAGACTTATTCCCACCATCTTTATACATCTAAAGGTTATTTCTAACTACGAATATACAAGCTCACTTGGTTAAAGCACCGCATTGCGAAGCAGAAGAGTCTGGGTTTGAGCACCGGTTAGAGTAGCACACGAGTGGTCATTGTGCTGCAGAGATGCAAGTTGGGAAACAATTGCTGGGAAATGTCATATAAAATGGTTGCTTTGTTTGTGGTTGCCTTCCAAATTTGGGTGGGATTTAAGATGCCAAACTGAAAAAAAAGTCCTCCAGAGATTTTCTATGGAACTGTTTTCTATAGAACTTTTTTTCTATAGGACTTGACGTACTAAAGTTCTATAGAATTCTATTGGATTCCTATAGCACATTTATAGGAATTCCTATAGCACATTTTTTTTGCAGGGATTTATGCTCGGTTTCTGAGGGTTGCAATTATTACAACAAACTCCATCTCCCTCTTGATTGACTGTTTTTCTGCTACTGTCTAGGGTCCTTTTTTTCTGCTAGTATAACATTGATGCAGTTTTTGACAATGGAGGAACTGGAGGTGTAGACAAAGAGATTTCAATGTTTCTGGATTTTCATGGCGCGGGTCCACCATACACTGCTTCAAATTTATGGCCTGACCACTTCAGTCGCCAAAAGGGTATAATGACATTTTTACAAAAAAAAAAACACAAACATAGTTATCAACTGCATCTTTAAGCTCCAACAGGAGCCGGGCATAGGAAAGAACATCCGAGGAAGAAGGGGAATGAACAGCATGTGCACAAGGAGTGACTGACAGTGCATTTGAAACTCAACCTAGCTCTGATTGGTTCACATTTCTTGGGCGCAGTAGATTCTTGCCAATGCCATTAGAAGCACTGGGTGCAGTCAAATGTACCTGATTTTTTAATTTTATTTATTATTATAATTACTATTACTATTTTTTTTTTTTTTTACAAATTACCTGTCTTATGTACTACAGTAAGTATACCGTGACAGTTTCAGCAAATTATTTTTATTAAAGTTACCTACTGTACAAGTAAAAGGGGGTACGTAAAAAATGTTGTCGTTCTTGTGTCATTCACCCAATTTGGATGGAAGTACCTTCAGAGTAAAGTTGGGGGCTGCACTTTTGGGATCATGTTCAAATTTAATTTTGTGTCCAACACACAATGGTGCAAAACCAAGAATAACTTTGCAAATGATCAAATGTACATGGACCTGACCCTAAGCGAAATTTTATCAAACTTGTGACATTTAGTCAGCTCAAATATTCATTAGCCATGATGTCACGAGAAAATTTCAAACCGGGTGATATGTCTTTTATTTATTGTGTCTCAGATACAGCAAGTGTGACAGAAAGTACTGACTCAGCAGACCAAACAGGTAAGTAAGTATGTGCATAAAGAAGGCGGACTGTATGTACAACATTAAGCTGCAGTGTCTTTAAATTAATTTATGAAGCAATAATACAGATTTGTCCTTGTACACTTTGTGTCTCACAGATTCTTCTGCTAGTGAAAAAACATCAAAGGAAGAAAGCAAAGGTAATAGAATGTTCTCAGTTTGCTGATATGCACTCTGCACACTGCAATTTCTGATTACACCAGCGTAGCCAGGTAGCCTTTTCGGTCATTTCCCAGCAATGCATAAGCATTGACACAGACAGCCAGTGGTCTGAAACTTCATAAGATGGATGCTTATGGTCGTCAAGAGATAAATTTTTAAGAGGAGGAATGGTTTCAACGGTCTCTGACAAGGGGGGATTTTGTCAATGAAGCAAAGAGTGTTGAAAGCAACTTCAAGACACATTTTTGATCGCACACCAGTGCAGGGAATTGAAAGGGTATTTTGAAGTGAAAATTTTGCTACAGATGGGGAAAAAGACCTCAGAGAAAAAAGTTGTAAAATTTTTGTAAAAGCGAATTTGACCATGACTAGGAATGCAGAGAAATTGGGCCTCTCCAAAATTGTTTGTTGAAACAGGCATGAATATAACCAAGGTGAAAATCAGTAAAATATTCTTTTTTGGTCACGGAATCATAATATTTGAACCTGCAGTTGTTCAGGCTTCTGACTGTGGTTCTATCATTTTCCTAGGCTGATCAGGCTTAGTCACAGCGCCACAGGGGCAGAAGCAAACTGATTTTTTTTTTTTTTTTTCTGTCAGACAAAAACTTATATTTCCTGGGTTGGCACTCAATGTGGATAATATTCACAGCAATTCTGACCATTTGTGAGCAATCTACTGAGTGTCAGCTTTCAAATGGGACCATGTTTATTCCAGTTGTCAAAGAGGTTCAAGAACAGTAAGCACTTTAGTTTAGAAGGAAAATTGCTCAAAAAAGGACTGAGCTTTAAGGGGTTAATTTGTATTATAGAGCCCAGTTAAAAACAGGTTTCAGCTTTGGCTGCCATTGTTTTGTCCCATGATGAGGCAGCCATTCAGAGCACAGCCTCATTTGCACAGACTGACCACTGACTCAAAATTCCTACAGTCAATCTGATGAGAGACTGTGAGGCACGGGCCTGGTTGCAAGTGCTGAATTTGTGTTGTTTTCCACAAGCTTCAAGACCATGTTTTGCAGACATCAGGCACTTGTGTTACATTGTATATAAAAGAAATCATCAAAGATGAGACCTTAAAATGTGGATTAAATTTTCTTTTATTGATATATTATTAATTATACAGATGTCCCTGATAATTCCTCAGAAGGTTAGCAGAATGGGGCACAAGCATTTTTTGCTTCATACGCTCATGAACACGTTGCGCTGAATTTGAACTATTGAACTATTTTATGGATTGGCTAAATATTTGAATTGAAACCAACTTATATGATCCTTATGGTGAAAACTTACATCAAAGGGACAGGTCACACTTTTTCAACAAAACACCACCTCCAGATCACTGTGAATTTTATATACTTAAAAAAATATATATAAACTGCAAGTTTTCATGAGCACCATATGTGGAAAACATCATGCTCCAGTTTTACACACCAACATTTAATTTATCAGCAAGCATCATATTCAAAGTCAGTACATCCAAATTATTAATATTCTGAGAAACCTCATGAGGAGAAGAAATTATGTGCTCTGAGATGAAATATTTTGGAAGGAATTTGTTCTCAGTGCTTTTCCACTGTGTGGTGCCAGCTCAATTCAACTCCATGCTACTCACTTTTGATACCAAGGCAGTTTCTTTTCCACTGCCGTTAGTATCCCTTCAGTGTAGCTGGTCATCATTGCGATACCGCATGAAATGTCACACACAGGAACAATGGAAGATATCAGAGGGATTGTGATGCTGATTCTCAGTATGAAATAGCAACAGCTCTAGAAAAAATAAATATAGCACATAGTACGATAGCATTTGCTAATGTCATCTGCTTTAGTGTTGGCATAAAACCATTACCGCCAACATTTTGATTTTATACAAGTTTTTAATAAAATATGCTTGGTTGTTAGAAGTGAGATTTCCAATCCCCAACAAACTAAGCAGAGTACAGAATTAACATTGAAAAGAAAAAAAAACTAACCATCCTCCTTTTGGGATTCTTTCTGACCTATCAGTAGTCTGCAGTGCTTTGGGATGCTCTCTGACCAATCAGTAGTCTGCAGTGCTTTGAGATTCTCTCTGACCAATCAGTAGTCTGCAGTGCTTTGGGATTCTCTCTGACCAATCAGTAGTCTGCAGTGCTTTGGGATTCTCTCTGACCAATCAGTAGTCTGCAGTGCCTTGGGATTCTCTCTGACCAATCAGTAGTCTGCAGTGCTTTTTCATTAATTTGTTGTATTGCCTCAGCTTGCTCGAAGGAGGTGATACAAAAAAAAAAAAAAAAAAAAACGCACCATGTATCGGTACTATCTAAAACCTTTGTCCGACGGAAATCCGAAAAGGGCGTGATGGTTCGAATTGAGTTGAGCCAGTACTATGCAGTGGAAAAGCACCTTATGCTTCCTTAGATGAGTTTGAGGGTTCTTTGACTTAAAATGTTGTTTCCTATGGGTATTAAAAACTGCACTCATATAAGACCAACCACATGGGGGTCTATTAAGAATTTATGATAATAAACAAAGAATGAGTGTATAGTAAAAAAAAAAGAGGCTTCCAGTAAACTTTCAATTTAATTTGAATTATCAAACAACCAATGCCTCAAAGAAGTCAGGATGAAAACAGGGCCCCAATTTATGAGACAAACATACTTATCATGATATTTTCTTCATTTTACTTGTGTGGGAAATCTCATTTTCCACTGTTGTGGATGGAGGATAAACCTGTGAAACTGATGTGGTCATGAAGCCCTGTTTTTCTACAGATGCAGCTGGCAAACACTCATCAGAATCGGATGATGATGAAGGTGGTGTATGTTCCTAATCTTGATGTCATAGAAGAATATTATTAGTATTCTTATTTCATAATTGCACGCTGAAAAAATTGGCATGCCTGTTAGTTGGTTTTGGGCAGTAGTACCCAACTTTGTTTTCAGAGCACTATCATCATGTATTTTTATTCCAACCATAATTTGGTGCACTTGTTTTTACTAATTTAGAAATTCAAAAGAATATCCTTGTTGAATGATGTATTCCTCATTATCGTCAAAGTTAGAACCTACAAGATGGTAGAGGATCAGGGTTGGTTATCACTGGTTTAAAGGCATTATTTAGTAGAATTCAGGTGGGCTTGGAATAGACCTTTTCATTTTAAGGGCCTGAAAAAGCGAGAGCGCATGAGCACTGGAAATTTTGTATGGGAGAGGAAAAACTGGAGACTGTTAACAAACCTGCAGGCAGCGAGAGGAGAGCAATCTCTCAGCTCAAGGTTCGTGAATTGAGACAGATATGCAAAAAATTGGATGTACCACACTCCCCACGTAGCAAAATTGGTCTGGCCCAGTTCTGGCCCAAATAATGCACTTTTACGGCCCAATTCTGGCCCACATACATAAAGAATGACGGCCCTGTTGTGGCCCAGATCTGCTTTGCCAGAGCTGGCCCGCGTATGGGCCAGCACAGGGCCAGCTCACATACAATCGGCCCACATGTGGCATGCCATCACAGAAACGGTGCCATCATTGCCAGACCTGGCCCACATCCAGTCAACATACCACTTGCCATGCCAACAGTCACCCAGCAGTGCCGGCTTGACGCTGGATCCGGGCCAGACTCGTCTGCTAAGTGGGTCAAAGCTCAAAAAGGGACAATTACTTTAAGCAATAATTGAAAAACATCTGCTGTCAAAACAAACATTTGCACACGACATGCTAACCATTCCCATTTTCTGCCCAATCTTTCACAACTACCACGTCACTTACTACGACTGAAAACTAGGTTGACATGGTTTTCGTTCCGACTGTTTGAGCAAAGATTTTTTACAATCATTTGGTTTCTTTGTGATTTTGATTACATAATTACTTGATGTATAGCCAACAAAGTTTAATTTGCTTGTTAGTTTTACGGATGTGAATTAATGTCATGAACACCAAGATAATTGGGTCTCACACCATTAGCCAGCTAATTGCTACGGTGTACCTGTGACAAATTCGCACTACTCAAAACACCCGGCAAGCACATTTGAACCTAATCTCTTCTCAACGTGGATAAGAGCACAGGTATACATATAAAATGCAAGGCCTTGCTAGACATACCGAAACAACAACATCATTACTACTAGACTGAATGCAAAAGATTTGATTTCGAGGAAAGAATTCCGTTTCCAACCTCCACTTTTTTCAGCTTTTGCGAGAACAATTTTTAAGGGGGCACCACTATATTTTGGGAGGTTTTATTGGTGAGAAGGGGGTTTAGAATTCAATATTAATATTTAATATCACAAATGCATATGCTGCACATGCCTTAGCAACCCAGTGTGTCATCAGTAACATGGCTGCCGCCAATATAAGCTATTACCACGTAATTATAGCAGCACTAGAAATTAAACTCTAAACTTTCTTGACTGGATATACTCTTGACCTTTTTACACACCTGAATGGTGCTCTGGGTACCCAAAGATCAAGTTAATCCGAAAAAGTACTGATTTCATTCGATATTGGTGGAGGTTGAATCCAGAATTCTTTCCTCATCACGGTCTACAAAATCAGGCCATCCGGACACAAAATGTACGCTGCACACCTTAGAATGTTCCTTGGGAATAAAAATTCTTCCTGTTTACAACCCGAATTCACACTGTTTGCTGCCTTTTACCATGAGGAAAGGGAAAGAACTTAATATCCCCCCTTTTTTCAAAGCGATTTGTGCACCCAACAATGAAGCTTTTAACCTTCTGCCATACATAGTCTGCAAAGAGCACGCGCGCGGCCCAAAACTCGCTTCAGCTGAACTGGTCTGTTAAGTACTTAGATAATCAAACCTAAATTATAAAATGCTGCATGTCTGGCTAGTTGCATGAAAAAGATTTTCAGGTCAAGTGCTTCAAATGAAGCATTAATTCTTAATTGTTTTGAGACAAAATGATATATTGTGCATTTTGAGCAGCAGGTATAAAGCTAACCATGTTTCCCTGATTAGATGGAGCCATAAAAGCTGTACAGGCAGACTCCGCAGGTAATACAGAATTCACCCAACTTCAGATTTTTGAAAATATCATGAATAATACCCCAAGGTAAACGAAGGTCTGTGTTGTAGATACTGACAGTGCAGATGTGACAGACAATCACTCAGAAGCAGATGCAACTTCAGACAAGAGCACAAGTGAAGCTTCAGGTAGGAATAATTTTAACTTGCTGATGCCTTCAGTGAAGGGCCTGACATGAAAATTTCATGAAGATATATAGGACATTTGAGGCTTCATGAAAATTTTGGAAATGGCATCGGTGGTAATACAGTACAGGATGTGACAATCAAGATCATAAATGACGACATCATTATTTATTTGGGTTGAAATAGATACTTGATGGGTTTATACAATAGTCATGCAGGATCCTTCACAGTATAGTATTTGTACTGATATATTTATTTGTCATAGTTCCTCATTAATGAGTAATTACACTCACGGCAGATGGTGGCAGCAGCAACCCAGAGAAAAGCAGTGATGAAGATGATACGCATATGTCCTCTGATAGTAAGTCAATGTCAAAGCTGCATCTTACAGACCTCAGTAGGTTTAATAACCTTGTGTGTTCATTATAAAAGTGCTTTGATTCATTCAACAAATTCTTTGTTCACATTTCAGGTTCCGACAAACATGAGCAGGAGAGTGTCAGCGCTCAAGACAAGAGCAAAGAGGATGAAGCTGATGAGCACGACACAGATGACACTGCACACCAAGACAGCCAGCAGGACTCTGACAGCAAGGAAAAAGACTCTCACTCTGATGACCACCCAGATAAAGACACCGACAAGGACAGCAGCAAACAGGACTCAGACGACGATGACCACCCAGACGAAGACAGCGACTCTGACAAGAATGACCATTCAGATAAAGACAGTGACTCGGACAAAGACGATCATCCGGACAAAGACAGCGATTCTGACAAAGATGATCATGATGACAAAGACAGCCATTCTGACAAAGATGACCATCCTGACAAAGACAGTGACTCTGACGATGATGACCATACAGACAAGGACGGCGACTCTGACGATGATGACCATACAGACAAAGACAGCAAATCTGACAATGATGACCATACGGACAAAGACAGTGACTCTGACAAAGATGACCATACAGACAAAGACAGCCATGCTGATAGCAAGCAGGACGTCAATGACTCAGATGACAAGCCAGACAAAGATAGTCATGAGCAAGGCGAGAGCTCCAGGCGAAAGCCGAAAGGAGAGGAAGCTGGCAGTCATGAGGTGTCCTCTGCTAGCGCTGAGGAGGGAGCTGCCGTCAGCAGTCACAGTGTGGGGCATGTCTCGTTAGAGGAGGGTGCCAGCATTGGGAGTCGAGAGGTCGGCACTGGCAGTATCAAAGACAGAGACAGTGCAGATAGCCATGATGCAGAGACTGACAGTAAAGAGGATGGCCATGATACTGAAAATAGCAAGGTTTCCAGCAAGGCCAATGATCAGGATCATGACAGTCATGAATCCAACACTGCTAGCAAACAGGCTGAAGACAGCAAGGAAAATAAGTCTGATGGTATGTCATCCCAGGTCACAGTATAATCTCGATGAAAGTATTTGAAGAATTAAATTGTCACTGTAGTTTAACGTACCAGAAATAAATCGCTTGATAACGTCACAAGAAATATAAATACAGATTTCATGTATTTTAATGAATGATATTGTTCATGCAAGCTCCCAAACACATTGTATTATATGGCATTTCTCCCAGAGTGGTTTGGCAATGTAATCTTCAAGCAACAATGCAAGAGTAATATATAGCTGACTCAGTAATATACTCTCTAATGTATAACAGCGACTTAGTCGCATACATATGCTGCTGTACATACACAGAAACCAAGAAATTATCTCTCATTGGAATAACACTCCTTCTTGACGCACGAAAGGAAACTGAATCAAAATTCATTAATTTTAATTCAGAATGCATGTTTGACAAAACACCTTGCACGTGTTTCTTTTGTGACGACAGTTGCATACAGGTTGTGAAAAATAGACATGGTAAAATTCACTTACGTTGGTCTCCCTTTGTGGCTGTGTTCACTATAATTAAAGGAAATCAGGTCTGTCCAGAATTTTATTATATGACCATATTCATGGTGGGATTTTCTTTGCTTCTATTAAAGCCTGAGACACACCAGTGTGATAGCCTCTACTTTGTGCATGCTTGTACATGAAAATAATGAATTCTCAAACATAAAAAGCCTACAACTGAAAATATAAACTTGCTGAAATTCATATATTCAAATTAGATTAGTACATATTTTTTAATGCAATGGTACATCTGTCCAGGTACGATAATTGAATTGCGAGAATTCCCGGTTTTTGTCTTGTGTGCAGATTAGTTATATACGTGTAAATCAAAATTTTCCTTCCTGCAGATCATGACAACACAGATGGCTCTCAACAGGACTCCACTGGTATGCTTGGTTTCAACTAATTTTAAGATTTTTCCTCTGCACATGCAAGCAAGTTTCTACATTTCATTTATGTGGGTTCTAGATACAGACATGACCAGTGACGAGGATACCAAAACAGAAACAGACAAGGAAATGGACCCAGACAAAGGCGAGGACACAAACAAAGATGCAGGTGATCAGCATACAAGAGAGAGGATTGGAATTGGAGAGGGACAGCAGAATCAAGAGAACAATTTACTTTGCATGAAGGACTGATATGAATGACAATCCACCATGTGAACAAATCAGCCATGAGTATCACTGTTGTATGTGCTATATTCACATCATCACAGCTAAAAATTATAATCGCTTTTCTAGATATGAACAAAGGTGTTACGGCTGGTTCCTCAGATTCAGATGGTAAGCTATAGTATCCATTCAAGGGGGGAATTATGAAAATTATGGTCAGACAAAGGGAGAAACAGTATATTGGTGTGAAACACCCTGCTCAAGCATGGCGCTTTGTGCTGTGAAATACTCCATTGTTCGTGATTTTTCCCTTGAAAAAACCATCTTGTTTCACAGAGATGAAGAAGTCCTTTGATGCAGATGAGAGCACTCTCAAATCGCAAGGTAAAGAACAACAGAAATCTGACCTTTCTAGACATTTTCATTGTCACAGTTAGACTTACTATGAAGGAGAAAGTAGAAGCTAGAAGAAGAAATTCTCATAAACATACAGTAATTTACGTACTATATATGCACAAACAGACCATTTTGCTTCGCACACCTATAAAACATAGGACAGGACCTCCTTCTGCGGCCAAAACAACTTGAATTCTTCACCGCACTTGGTGGAAACATTCTCTCTAGTTTTTTTTAACAGGGTAAACTCAACAGCATCAAGATTTGTCTGACCAGGTGACATTATCCTTATTCATCCACTTTTGGTGATGATGTGCCCAACTGTAGCTTCAACCTCCTGTCTGAAGTTGAACATGACATGGTCTTCTGCTGCTATAGCCCCATCAGCTTCAATGTTCAACATGTTTTTATGCCCCTGCCATATATGGTTGGGGGCATATAGGATGGACATTGTCCGTCTGTATGTACAGTGCTTAACAAATTTATTACACCACCTGTCATAAAAAATGAGAAAACACGAATATTTAAGAAATTTGTCAAAAACTTGTTTGAAACTAAAAATTATTTTGTTATTTTTTTGGTAAATAATGAACTGAAACCGCTAGATAGTCCTTATTCACACATAAAAACCAAAAAAAAAAAAAAACTATAGTTTGTGTGGCCTCCTTTGGCCTTGAGGACAGCTTGCATTCTTGCGTTCACCCACTAAAACTAATTTTTATGTTCAGGAATGCAAGAAAATAACTGTTATTTGGCATCTTAATTAAAAAAAAATATAATAATGTGCTTAACTATTTTTTCTGCTTTTTAGTAAAACGGTAAATCCGAAAGTTCATGGATAACAACAATAATTATACCTTTAGCATTAAAAATATAATTTCCGTTAAAGAGCTTGCGCATACTGGTGGATTGACCATTACAGAAACAAAAATTATTTTGGTAATTACCAACACAGTTACTTTTGGGCAGCTGTGGCATAAACTTTACATTGTGTGGTGGTCTAATAAATTTGTTAAGCACTGTTAGTCCTATGGGGTTTATCATGTTGATTGGGGGTATTGATTATCCACCTATCAAAAACCGGCCAACAGAATTCATTAAACTTCTACATGTGCTTTATTGGGACACCAAAGGTGTGCATCTCGTACTTTGTTTCTCGGTGTTTAAAATTTTGATGATTTCTCTTGGGTTTTAATTTAGGTAAATTTTGTGACGTTTCCCTCTCCCTTTGCTGTAATATGGGGTGTAGTCTATCCACTTCTTCTCAAAAACTGCTCAACAGAATTCATCGAGCTAATATATGTGCTTTGTAGGGACCCAATAGGTGTGCAGCTCATACTTTGTTTCTGAATTTTTTAAAAAAATTTGATGAATGTTTGATGATGTTTGAACTTTGATGAATTTTGTTGAGTTTCCCTGATGCAGGGGCATCAGTGTCCCATAGACACAAATTATTTAGTTTTATTTTTTTGTTCAGAGACGTAATCCTGGATGCGACCGTTGTCAACAGGTGTTTTTGAGCAGTTTTAACCTTCCTCATAATTTTAACAAGTTCTCCTCTGACGCCACTCCATAACACAGTGTTTGTTGCCACAGAACTTCGGATCACTGGATGCTTTTTGTTTTTGTTTTTTGCACTATTCCCTGTGAACTCTAGAAGGGAAGGAGGGCAGCTATTTTTCTGATTCTAGAACCACCATGCCAAAAAATGTATACACAATCAGAGTCACAAGATCACACATCACACATTCTAATGTTCTGTTAGACAAAAACAATTAAACCACTTATGCATGTCTGTGTGCTTTATAAATTGATTAGCTGATTAGCTGTTTTGAGAAGCAGTGGTCGGTGACGGTGTAGGATCCATACATTTTATATAAAAAGAGCCATGGCAGCTAAGAATTCCACAATTTTCTTCCAAGGTGAAGCCCCCAATACACCAGACCAGCCAGATCAAACAGATGACACTACACAAGGCGTTTCGCAAGGTACTGAAGTCTTATGAATACAAACATACACACTGACTGTTCAGCATGCCTCTATCTAAAATGAATTTGTTTCTGTTTCCTCAGTCTCTGATGCTGGCATCACTAATTCCGTACAGGCATCCTAGCACCATGGCTTGGTGCCACTGTATGCTGGGGATCTTGAGTTAATACAGGTATCATAACATACAGTGCATCATGTCACCATTTACAGTAAGCATAGTATGTGATACAAAGAATCCATGCGCGCAAACTGTGAATTGAACACATCCTTTGTTTAGAACAATTTGAAAAAAATTGTCCATAATACATGTGCTCTTACAAGTGAAAACTGCTCCAAGTGTAAGTAATGTAAAAAAATGAAGTTCTCTGACCAATAAAATCTCAGTTAAAAGTGTAGATCAGTTGTTACACGGATTGGTAAAGAATGTAAGGGGTGGCTTCTGTGATGTTGGAGAGAGCAAAGCTTGAGTTAGATGACAATGAAAGGAGACAAGTAATGACTGACTAAAACGCTCAAGTGAAACCATTTTATTAATCATCCAAAATTAACAATAAGCAAAATGCTGAATCATCAAATTATGTTAAGAAGCCCATTTTAACAGCTCTTCTAACTCATTTTATTGCAGAAAAACAGGAGCTAGCAAATCACAGTGTGTGCTCTCATTATTTTTCACACCACTCTGCATTTCTATCTCCCTACAGAAGCACAATAAGACTCAGAGAAAAGGACCCAAGCCTGACAGTTGAGTCGACACAATGTGACACCTGCAAGAATATGAAGAAGCACCGACTTTATGTTCCTTGTCTCTTTCATCCCATAACATGTTGAATGCATCTCTATAGAGTTATGGGTGTTAAATTATTCTTCTGTTAATGTAAATTACTTCCTGCAAACTTTCAGCTCTCCACTTGCTTGTTTTTCTTCAATGACTAACATATTAGTGGAAGAGGGCACATTGCTTTACCCAGCCCTGTTTTGTTTTATCCTGTCTACTGTTTGGGTGATCAGAAGTCTTATTATGATGCGCAAGTTTGAACATTGCCAGTTTATAGATAATTTTTAAAAATTAACGCCAATCTGCCACATTGCAGCCAAAAGCTTAACATGTTTTCAAAATATAAATAAGAAGAAATACAAAAAAATTCAAAAAAGTGTTACAAAGCTTTTCGCTGAGCCCTCGATTTTTGTTTTACGCACTGAAAAATTTGAGACTTTGGATCAAAGCGAAAGTATTGCATCAATTTGTTACTACTAATTGTTTTATATTTTCTCTGCTGAATTTTTTGTTTTGAACAAATCAATTTTTATAGAAAGCACAGAGACCGAATTTCATGATGTTAGAATAAATAGAATTTTCTTTACACTCGAATAACAACCCATCATCACTTTTTTCAGTGTATTTCATTGCTGAGGACCAAATCTAAAACTGGACCTGCAGTCAAATTAAAATACTTTCCCTTCAATTTGATCATGAACTTTTGCTAACTTTTTCGTACTGGCTGGTCTGGAGTAAACTCAGTGTTTTTGCATGAAATCAGAAGTAAAAACAAGGTCCTGATAACCCTAAATGTGGCTTCAGATTTTAGATTGAAGGCAATGTCAATAGTTTTGAGGTACCTGTTCTTTTTCTGAAAATGGTGCATTATAGTTTCATACCTTCATGCTATGCACAGGCAGTACTTAGTCTTGAGGCAGGCAATAAGCAGTTAGAATTAAAAACAATTCTAATGACCACACATTTGTATTACAACATGGTCATGTAAACGCAAATGCGGTGTACAGTACATAAATGTGATAATTCCTGTTGTCCACGTCTCTGAAGGAGTATATTTTATGTCAAAATTAACTCACTGTTGAGTGCACTGCATTAAGTGAATTATGCTGAAATGAGACTGAGGTAACGGCGACTGTCATATGGACAGTGGTAAAATCATTTTTGAAGCACCAATGGAAGAGCACATTTAATAAAAAATTGAGTTGTCAAACAAGTTTGTCATTTAGTTTTTGAGAGCAACCAATAACTTACATCTGCATTCAAGTATGTCCGCAAATGATGAGTACAGAGGAGCACGAAATGAGAAATCCTAAATATCATTACACTTTTACAGTTTCTTGTACTGCATGGATTAAGCAGAATCTATCTGAAAACTACCCAGAAAAGATTAAAAAGATTTGGGCAGTTGGAGGTATAAAAGCCTTCCATTAACTGCACCTTGTAGGTCATGATTATTCTGAACCTGATCATTTTACTTTACCTGATTAGCAACAAAACATCCACTCACTCATTTGCAAGGATTATTTGGTAGAATGATGTGCCAATTTATCTTTAGATAGCAATATTTTTCATCAATGGAACAGAGGAGGCATAAAACATTCCTTCGAACTGATGATTAGCCTTGACCTGTTTTCAACTATTTTGACCGTAAGAATAGTTCATAAGCAGTTAAACTCACTGGTTCTTTATTAATGCAATATTTTGATGATTTAATCATAATTAGACGTTGACAAGTGTTTCAGTAATTCAGTGCAAATTACAAAAAAAAAATAAACAACCTTTGCACTTCTGCATTTGCTTTGAGCACACCATGCAATGCACCCAATCTAACCTGTGCTTCATAATTGTTGAAATTCATAAAGTAAAACAGAGATTAGCTACACTTGTCCACAATTATGTATAACAATGATTGAGATTCACACATATATGCATCCAAATTGGACATTTTATATCTGGCCTTAACATGGAGAACTGGTTACGCCTGATAGTATTGAGTGTTTTTAGGGTTAAATCGTTAATAAAGGGAGATAGCTGAAAAGAAGTTAAGACTAATAATCAGTTTGAAGAAATGTTTTGTGTCTACTTGATTTTCAGGTCAGCAGTTACTACCTTGTGCCTTTGATGGCACGCCATTGGATTTGGACACTCATACCTCTACAATGCTGTACATATGTGCACACACAGAAAAGCGATCACAACTTTAGCAGCCATGTATACAGTTGCACTCAACAGAGCATGAGCAAGACTGGCCTAAATGTAAACTTTTCTTTTTGTGTTTGCTCGATAGAGGAAGCACATTCTGTCAGTCTTTGAGAAAAAAGAGATGCACAATAATTAACACTGGGTGTTTTTTTCCTGATTTTTGATCAAAAAATTTACAATTATGACCGATGTCTCTGATTAGGACTTATTATGCTCAGTCACAGCGTGAAGGCTATCTCTGTGCTTAGCAACTTATTTACCAGACCCAAAAATCCGTAACTTCTTCACTGGCTACAACTGTGCAGCTGTTGCATTGTAAAGTTCAACATGCTTTTTTATGACATTTTCACAGCCTGACATGGCATAGGCTTGATAAACTGAATCTGAATGATAATACATTTGCATAATTGGAAACCGTCTGTAGGTATTAGTATTGATTATCTCAGAATAGTTAACTTAGATGTGTCTTATTTATTTATTTATTTATTTATTACATGTTTTACGTTTCATCCATATATACTTTTGCATGCATTTTTGATGATGAAATACAAAGAAACCCTCTTTATGTCCTCTTTCCAGGATTTAGATGGAATTAAAGAGTAAGTAAGCAAGAAAAAAAAATGATGAAGTTTGAGAAAGCTATTACAAAAAATGGTCTGTTAGCAAAAACATTCAGAAAATCATCTTTAATAGGTTTTGAAGTTTATTAAACTTATTCATTGGAGGGCCACTTTAGGCTGTGGAGTGTTTCTTGAAGGCTTGAGGGTTAACAGAGATATGGGCTGATATTGGCCAATGATTCCCCTGTGGGAGCTCTATAACTGTTCAGACATTTATCCTGTACTTATAATAATGATGGTAAGATAATGAATGTGAAAGCTTCCAGTGAAGTTTTTCAACCATGCATTTACACATTCAATGCATACAGTACAGTCAGTAAGGTCCACAAAAACATTTGGCTTGATCTCTAGGTGATCCCAAAATTTGGTCATAATGACTGAATCATCAGGTTCACCTCAATAATTTTCATAGCATTTGTGTATTTCAAGTTATTATGTTGACAGCATTTAAATGTTGAAAGTGATGGTAGGTACTTTTTTCATTTAAAAGAAATTCTGAGGATTTTAAGAAAACCAAAATGAAAATTGCAAAAATCTTTCATTCATTTTCCGTCTGTACTATCAGAGTAGCTAATTCTGTTAATGCAGCAGAGGACGGAAGGATTTAATGTTGCATTTATTGCAGTTTGTCCACCATGTATCATTTGAAAACTCCATAAGAACGGTTTCTTTTCAGAAAATATTCCATTAACCTAAAAAAAAAAATGCATTGAATGAAGTAGAATAGAAATAGAAATCCATGGAGAAGTGTTTGTCTGGTTTTGGAAGTTTTCTGGCAGACTAAATCACTTGACCTCAAGAAGTTGTTCAGAGGGCTTGGGTTTCAGGCTGCACCCGTAAGGCGTAAGTTCAGCTCCCACTCAGGTTTCAAATAAACTGAGCCTGGTGGTCTGGACCTAACATGGGGAGGAAGGGAGCAGGAACGGAAAAAAAAAAAACAATGAGCTCACCACAAAGGCCTGGCTCCTGCCGACAGAGAGGTCTTATTTATTTCTAAGCACCGGTGACTGGTATACTTGTAAAGAGGGGGCTAATAGAACTGTGATTGGCCCATACAAAATGGGTGGCCACTGATGCTTGACCTCCACAGTGCATTAGTTACCACAATCCACTTTTTCAAAGAGCCTAACATGCAGAAGCACTAACCATTAGATGAGTGAGAAACCAAAGAAATCTTACACTTTAACATAAGGTGTGGTTTTACCATGGCTCTGGTTGCTTGTGTGATATCTGAAAGAAAATGCGCAACCTTTAACACATTAAACAGGATGGCTATTATAATATCTAAATTTATGATGAATCTGACAAGTTGTTCGTACTTGCATTGATCCAGAATTGCGTGTATTACTGAGCCTGACAAATTATATTTGGAAAATGTCCATATAATAAACCACATTTACTGCTATCTTTACAAAGGCAACATTCTCTAATCCCTGTTTTTGTCCAACTGGAGTATCACCTTGATCTGTGAAGTTAGTACCAAGAATTCAATACTTGAGAAATTTTGCAGACACTGTAATCCAGAATGATTGCGAGGGAGACTGACGGTGATCATTGATTAGTATTTAGAATCCATTCATATTGGAAGAGAGATGAAATTACCTAAAAGCAATTTTGATTTATGTTGCGCAATCTTTCAGTTATATCAAGCCCAGTACTCAGACCATTAAACCACGCAAGTGAGCAGAAAATTTGCAAACTACAAAACAGCCAAAAAGTACATTTATTTTGATAAATAGTGATGGAGTATTGCTGGAAACAAAAGTGAGATAAATAAGCACACCCTTTGTTTTCATTATTTACTTAATTTAAATTAAATAATTGAATGTACTTGTTTCATCACCATGAGAAGAAATTATTAATTAACACAAATAAGGAAATACAGAATAAATAGCAAAGAGGCTTCTGTATAATTACTTATAATTCAGTATAATTCTGTAAGTATTAAGAATACATTTTTCTGCTCATATCAAGAATGGAAAATACAACAAGCCTCCTCACACATGTCCAAGTGAAACCATTTCAACTGACAGACAGGCTCACCCCACGTGCCCCTGAGCTATAGTGTGTATTAGTTTCTTCTCCCACAGGGTAATTATAGGCAAGACTGGAAATAAATCCACCTGTAATTTCCACTATCATGACCCAAGAAAAAAGAAGCCTTTTAGCATCATAGGTGGCTTGTGCCTGTGAAACAAAGGGCTCAACAGAACCCCAGATCAGCTCCAGAGAGCTGTAACATGAGAGTGAGCCTGGAATTTCTATGAAGGATTCAGTGTGCAGGTAAGCATGAGAACCGCACGGAAAACTGGATGAGTGCTCAGCCTTTCTTGTGTGAAACATAAACAATATACAACCCCAGTTCCAAAATAGTTGGGACAAAGTGTAAATTGTGAATAAAATCAAAACGCAATGACTTTCAAATCACACCAGCCAGTATTTTATTCACAATAGAACAGAGATAACATAGCAAATGTTGAAATTGAGAAATTTTACAATTTTATCCACAAAATGAGCTCATTTCAAATTTGATGGCTGCTACAGGTCTCAAAAAAGTTGGGACAGGGGGCCTGTTTACCATGGTGTAGCATCCCCTCTTCTTTTTAACACAGAGTGGAGCCGTCTGGGCATTGAGGAGACAAGTTTCTTGAGTTTAGCCATTGGAATTTGATCCTACTGTTGTTTAATGCAGGCTTCCAGCTGCTGAAGAGTTTTGGGTCTCTTTTGACAGACTTTTCGTTTAATTATGCGCCAAATGTTCTCAATCGGTGAAAGATCAGGACTGCAGCCTGGCCAATTCAGCACACGGACTCTTCTACTACGAAGCCATGCTGTTGTAATAGCTGCAGTATGTGGTTTTGCATTGTCCTGCTGAAATACACAAGGCCTTCCCTGGAATAGATGTCATCTTGAGGGGAGCATATGTTGCTCTAAAACCTTTATATACCTTTAGCATTCATGGTGCTTTTTAAAACATGCAAGTGTCCCACACCAAATGCACTAATGTATCCCCATACCATCAGAGATGCTGGCTTTTGAACTGAACGCTGATAACAGGAGGGGTGGTCTTTCTCCTCTTTAGCCCGGAGAACACAACACCCATGATTTCCAACAAGAATGTCAAATTTGGACTTGTCTGACCACAGGACACTTTGCCACTTTGCTACAGTCCATTTTAAATGAGCCTTGGCCCACAGAACACGGCGGTGCTTCTGGATCATGCTCAACAATGGCTTCCTTTATGCATGATAGAGTTTTAGGTGGCATCTGTGGATGGCTCGGCGGACTGTGTTTACAGACAGTGGTTTCTTGAAGTATTTCTGGGCCCATTTAGTAATGTCAATGACAGAATCATCCTGGTGAATGATACAGTGGCGTCTGAGGGCCCGAAGATCACGGGCGTCCAGTAAAGGTCTTCGGCCTTGTCCCTTACGCATAGAGATTTTTCCAGTTTCTCTGAATCTTTTGATAATGTTATGCACTGTCGATGATGAGACCTTCAAAGCCTTTGCAATTTCATGTTGAGGAACATTGTTTTTAAATTATTCCACAATTTTTTTTTACGCAAGCCTTCACGGGTTGGAGAGCCTCTGGCCATCTTTACTTCTGAGAGACTCAGCCTCTCTAAGACATCCCTTTTACAGCCAATCAAGTTACACACTTGATGCCAGTTAACTTAGTTACTCGCTATATGTACTTTTAGCTGATTCTCTTTTATATTAATAGCTTTTTCAGCCCTTTTTTTTGCCTGTGTCCCAACTTTTTTGAGATATGTTGCAGCCAGAAAATTTGAAATAAGCTCATTTTGTGGATAAAAATGTAAAATGTCTCATTTTTAACATTTGAAATGTTATCTATGTTCTATTGTAAATAACATATTGGCTCATGTGATCTGAAAGTCATTGCATTTGGATTTTATTCACAATTTACACTTCATCCCAACTATTTTGGAATTGGGGTTGTAGTACGAGTTCATGGGCGGTATGGCACGGGTTTGACAGCCGGTCCAGGGCACTTTCACCAGTAGAAGGTTGTGAAAACACGAGTTACTGGTTGGCTGGAATGGACCATTAGTTGGCTAAATTGTGGAAATGACTTACAGGCCACCTCTGCCCATGAGTCAACTAAATCGTGGGAACGACATTGTCATTGCCCTTCCCAGGCTTCATACTTTAGTAATGAAAATATGGCATTTCATTTTGATTTATGAACAGCTGTCAAAGTCGTTAAATATCACCTTCATATGTAAAATATTTACATATTTTGCAATGACAGGCATATAAGTTACAACATTTGATAAATCTTTGACACGCCAACTTACCGGGCAAATTCTCTGAGCAATATAACCGATAGAGAACATGAAGTCGATATTAACGTGGATGACTTAGGTCGCTGACATTAAACGTCATCTGCCAGTTACCACTAAATTATCATTTAAAAGCCTTAAAAAACATGAGGAGGACAAGAAAAAAAAAACTGCCTATTGAACTAGAGAGGTTCATCTAAAAGTCTTAAAAAAAATGTGAGGACGACAGAAAAAAACCCATATTAAAATAGACTGGCTCAAAATTTTTGTTGTGTGCGTATTTTGGCGGAAAATTCCATGTCCATGGACACAAATCCATAGATTGCATTTCGTGACTATCACACAAAATTTCATGGTACTGGGTCACTCCCTGTGGAGACAGTAATGTCGAAACATTAGTTTGTTTGCACCGTAAAGGCTGTAAATTTATCAGTGTGCTACAGTGTCATTTTGTCCTTTGTAAATTTGAATTTTCTTTTCAGCAATTTTTGTAAAAATTTCCTTAAAATTCGCTTGACTCGACAAATGAGTCTCTCACACACACACACACACACGCAGTCACGCACATACTATCCACGCACAAGCACAGTCACACACACAGAGCGTTGGTGACTTTCTGGTTATTATTCTGCTTTTTATTAAAATGGGGGAGGCCCTAGCAACTTGATGTTTTCTGAAGGGAGGCTCACTGTCTAAGGTATTCACACTTGGCTCATTTGGAGCAATTGTTCCGACACGGGGAGCGTTTTCCCCCAGAGATCGGTTCGTTTGGGCTGGTGTGAACACAGCAAATGCACTCTGATGCAGAACAAAACAAGCGGGCCGAGATCACCAAGAAAGGGTGGTCTTGGTTTGCTTCCATTCAAACCCTGGAACGGTTCGTTTGCAGTGAGAACACAATTGTCTCAGCAACCGGCACAACTGACTCATAGCTGTAGTTCACTTCTTCGTTGGTGATTTCTTGAGGCGGCACGTCTTAACAGATGCATTAGGACATTATTTTCCAGTTGCTGTCTGGATTCCCCATAGAACTGGGTATGTTGTTCAATTATCAAACACTGGTACATTAACCAGAGAAACGCAAAAAAAACAAACTAGCCACACACGCTGCTGATATTTCATGGTTGTTGTTTGGGTTGTTGTTGTTTCCTGGGGAAAGAAGAAGAAACGCCCCTTCCTTTCCGGGTAAGATTTCTGACCAATGAGAGAACAGTTTGTTCGCACATGGCATTTGTTTACAACTTTGGACCGGTAGAGACTGTTGCCGTGTGAACACAAAGGAGCCAAAGGGCAAATGCAACAATTGTATCATTTTTGCCCCTGAATCGGAACAAAGCAAGCGAGCCACATGTGTGAATACACCCTAACACTTTGAAAACCCCTGTTGAAGGAGGTTTCTCTGTCTTTCTGTTACTCTCTGTTCTTCTGTTCCCGTCCCACCGAAACACTAGTGAAGACAAGGTTGTGGCTGCAGACATCTTTCCACCTGAGAATCCAATGATATCCTACATAGAGTGAGTGAGGAGGAAGAGGGAGAGAAAGAGAGATTGACTGATTATCTTATAGTCTTCATAAGCATAACCATTTTATACACTTAGATCAGACAATGATCTAAAGTGCTTGTTCATCCAAATATAAGGTTTGGGCCACGTAATCTTTAATAGAATAATCCTTTGTGCATTGGTCATTTAAAATTATATTCAGCCGTTACAAATTTACCCGCATTTAAAATCACTGCAAAATGCAATCACCTCAGAAATTTATTTTTGGTCATCTTTGGAGATGATGTCACGAAAGGTATCCAGCCAGCGTCAGAGAACACATTGTCAATGGCACTGGACTCAGTGATTTGTAATTGTCGATTATTCCCGCGGGAAAATGCCAAATATCTGCTTGTTTTCGGCTGCAACAATATAGCCGATGCAAACAGAGGCATCGTGATCCATAAATTTCCGAAAAAACCCCACAATTCAAAAGGCATGGGTGGATTTTGTGAAGAGGAAATGAACGGATTTCACGGAGCATGGTGTTGTGTCCGATTCTGTTCCCCGGAAAAAATTTAGAGAAAATTTTGTGATGCTGTTGCCGATTTTAAGAAAATCATGACAGAAATAATGTAACAGGCATCTATGAATCAGCTGGCTCTAAAGAATGTTATCACTGATGACAGCTCATAAAGCAAGGAATTTCGATACTCTGCCATCTCCTGCAATTTGTCCTTTTACAATATTGAGCTCTTCTGCTTGGCAGGATTACCCCATGCTTAAACGATCAGTTCTGCCATAAAATTCAGAGTAAAATGTACATTCGCGGAAAGACGATTTGACAGGGGAACTGAATCAAACACAACATCAGATCAAGATTGGTGATCTGCTCTAAACATTTCACTAATGACTGCTTTTATCAGCCAGATCCCAAGTCACAGGAGAAGTCTGGACATCACCGTGCATTAGGAATGACTGAAATCGCCGCTTAATAAGCCATAAGCCGAGCCCAAACTGCTCCGGTCCTGAATCTTCCCTATCTATCTTGTACTCAGAAAAGCGGGCTAAAAAGCCCTGGGCGTTGCTGAAAAATCCTAAAATGAGTGAAGAAACTATTTTATGCAAAAAATAACTCAAAATAAGTGGTGCCAGGCACAACAAACCCTGGCCCTCGCACATACTTTCACCTACTTGTACGAAATTCAATAAGAATCTATTCTGGGTCAGTGGTAATCCCTAAACCGAATTTGGGGTGAATGTGCTCGTTAGTTTTGCCGCTAGAGTGTTGAGAAACAAACAAACACAGAAACAAACAAATGCACAAACACACAAATACAGAAACAAACCGAACTAAAAACAATACCCCTTGCCCTCACCCTTCGGGTGGGGCGGGGTAATGAAGCTACATCTATTCTCCATCTCAAGACCTTAAGTAAAATTGAAACTTCACGCATGGTAGCAAAGCGGGAATGAGACCAGGAGCTGCAATTGGAGAATGAAAAAGGGTAAGCTTCTAGTCTGTTCAAGTCAATGAGATGAATAATTTGCTAGCTAGCATGCCAACGCTTTTCGCTATCAAATTAAAATATTCAAGTTTCTGTGACGACTGTTACACGTGTATCTTTATTAGCAAAAAGTTTAAGCGTGCTAGCCAGCCAGGGGTGAATTTCCCTAAAGCATAGTCACTAACTAAGTTTGCACCTTATAGTTAGTCCATTCAGTCAGTGGTCCCAACTGTATGTGAGTCAGCATTGGTGATTTCGGGAAACACACCCAGCTGTGCAAACAGGGCCTCATTTCACCTGCATGGGCCGTGTTGTTTGTTGAGTGTGCACTGTGGAATCAGAGTTAATAGACTCAATGTCTTGTGTAGTCATCATGTACTTAGGCTACCCATTTTCCGTCACCTTTCCTCGTCATGGCCCTAATAAACTCTCAGTGAAAAGCTTTGGTGCACCATGCCTACAGGCTGATTGTCATGTTGTTCCTTTTCCCACTCTGATGTGAAAAACATTGTTTTAATTAATTTATAGAAATAATATTCTTTGACCAATTCTGGTTTTCCTATTGTTTTCAGCTTGACGTCAACGTTTTGGAACACCTCCCATCACGCCACATCCGCAAATTGGCAGACATGGGTCAATCTTCATTTTGTTTTTGGAAATCTCTGCTCAGACCTTCATAAAAGGCTCATTTTCGAGAAAAAGCAGCTAATTTTGGGGCATTTCATAAGCAGGATACAGATTAGTTTTATTTATAAGTATTAGTATATTATTTATTATATCAGATTAGTTTTTATTTGAAAAAATTTGATGAGCTTGCACTTTAACCTTGATGCAAGCAGAATACTTATTGGAGACTGTGGGAGGAAAAAACTTTGTCCGGGCAAGTGGACCAAGTGTTCCTCACACAGTTGTAAATCTATTCTCAAGAACCGGACACATTCTCCAGAGTCAGATGCAATTGGGTTTATTGTCAGTAGCTCAAAGTGAAATACAAAAACCCAGGCTGGTCCACGCAAACCAAGAAGCATTCATTCTTCAACAATCACCCGACACAGACTGACCACTGATTGTCCGAACTGCTGTTTTTATTAGGGTCTGTGACTCCTCCCTAGGTGTGGTTAAACGTGACACGTTCTACCTTATTAAACATTAATATATTCTGATTAGTACATTGTCATATAGTAACACTCCACCCTTATGTAATGGCTGGTAAAATAGAGAGGCCAAGTGCGGTGGCCAGAGAGAGAACGAGCAATATGGACACAATACAAACACAGAGAATTATACAGACCACCAGAAAATACTCGCGCTTCCAAAGGACGTATAATTGTCCAAAAAAAGGAAGCATCGCGAGAGAGAACAAAAGTAGAAAAGGGAAAATTCCTGAAGAGGAAGGAACTCCAAAAATAACTGGAAGATGTAAAGTCACACAAATCCTGACTAGAGATATCTTCGGCTAAAGTGCTTAGCTACAAACAGACACTCTAGCAAAGGAGGCGTGGCGGACTTCCGGCTTATATAGAGTCCTGGGAAGCGCCGGCCCAGTTCAATCAGCCAGCTGAGAAAAGAATCCGATTGAAAAGGAATTCGATCTAGTCCCGGGACGAGAGCACCAAAGAAAAGTCCAAAACACACGCACGCCTCACAAACCATGACACCTTAGTTACAAGTTTGCCAGAATTACCTTTTTATACAATAGTGTAAATTCATTTCAGGCCTCCTGGAACACTCGCGCACCGCACCCGTTCCTCCCAAACCTAGGGTTCACCTGAGGGTCAGTCTGGGTGCCCAAGTTGACTGGATTCTTAGATTTTTCCAGAATAAACTGGAGTACGCCGGCTCATATAATGCGACCGCTTATTGGTTGACCACCGATATGGTCATTCCGGAAGACTTGCTTACACAACCGGCCTCGAGCTAGCAGCGGGAGCTTCTTTATTAGGTTTTCTTAAAAAACAGATTTATGAGTTTTTGCCTCTTCTCAGCTCCACTCTCAGTAATTTTAAAGGGCCATATGAACCTGGCTGAGTTCTCCCTGTTGAACTGTGATTATGGGTATATTTTGATTTTAGAGTATTTAAGAATATTTTCCCACCTCAAGACCTGTGTGGAGACGTGTTTTTGTGTTTAGTTTCAGCTGAAGTTATCTAGCTATCTTTTTCATTGAAGTTTGTAGTTCACCCCTCTAGTGACATTATCAGTATTTCCCATACATAGGCTTGACCTGGGCAGGCTACCTGTAAAGGTAAACATAATATATTTCCATATATTTTTTCTTTTTTGAATTTCATATCACAGTCATCAAATTGATATCACAGTACATAACTGGGTGCGCGATCGTCATTTTGCGATGCTCAGACCTGCAGCACTCTGAAGAGCGATTATGACATGTCATATGGATTATTAAATGGTAGCATCACCAATAACTTTCAGGGATATAAACCATTTAATGTACATGAGTATCATCACAGCTAACCATAAATTGCATGGCTAATGCATTAATTTAAAGTATAACCTATTGGTTTGCCAAAGGATGGACTTGTAAATTGACAATAGTGATAAAATGATAAATCAAAGTGACACAATCGTTAACTCCTGGACAAGCTGTTTGTGAATTTGAGACCGGTCATCCATTCTAAGTGTTATGATCTGGTTTTCTTTTTAGTTCACATTTTCTGTTTTATTTCTCTGTTTGGTTCATTTATATTTTGTTATTCTCATGACCATTGCCAGTTCTTTGCACCATTGTCTTCCCCTGTTATGTATTGCGTCATCTGTGTATTTATGCCAGTGCACTTCCCTGTCTGCGAGCTGTCACGTCGGGTGATTTTGGAAGTTTTCCAGTGTTTCACGAACTTCCTTCACTTCTCGTTTAACTTCCTTCCTACTTCTTGCTAATTAAGACTAACACCTAGTAACACTCTACGTTTTGTCCAGTTAATTTACTAATCCTATGCACTAACTTTGTAAATAACTATGTGTACCATTTGGGAAGATTTGTTATTTCACAATGTGCTAACGTTACGACTGAATCTCTTTACTTTTCCACGCTGATGCTGGCGACTGTTTCAAGACAAAGTACGCAAACAGAGTTGGAGTCCCACTGAATCAAATACAGCAGATTTGTCTTGGCATGTTTTTTCATGTCTGATGTTGTCAAGATGGCATTACTGACTGCGCATGCACAGAATGGGCGGGAATTATGCAAAAAGTCTTCCAAGTGTCTTATAAATGTCTGAATACATTCTGCTGACTATTTTGCAATTGTTTCATGAATTTTTGCCCCTTTATTGTCAAAACAATCTGAAGACATTCTGCAGACAATTTGGCGCACATTTCAAATCCTTGGCGTCCCCAGTTGTCGCCAGCAAATTTTTGAACACGTTCAAAATTCCCCCAACAACATGATGGCCTCCACAAAAACACACAAAAATTCTGCAGACATTCTGCTGAATGACAGTCGCAAATGCCACCAAACAGTCGCGACCCCAGTGGGATACAGGCCTTAATTACTGCAAACTCTTTGCGGCTGTCTCTTAAATTAATCTGCTTCTCTTGCCTCTCCCACTTAGCCACTCCGTAACTGGAGCTGTTATGTTTAGATTGTCTTGTGAATCCAGTCCGAGTCTTTGTCTTCCCCAATCAGTGATTGTCATTACCTCTTGAGTCTCCTTTCTTAGTTAATGTCTAGCTCATCCCACACGCCTATTACACCGCCTAGATTGTTAGCTACCTTGTGAATATATAGTCCCACTCTACAGTCTGCTCCTTGTCAGAACATTGATCTATTTCATTCAGAGCTGAGCAGCCAGTGTGCCTGTTTGTTATTAGTGATTCTGCGACACCCTTCTGTTTGACTTTGATTCTTGCCTGCCCCTTTGGATTTGTCTGCCCGTCTGATTTCCTGGTTTTGATCTCTGCTTGTTTTTGAAATTTTGTCTACTGTCAGGATTAGTCACCGTGTGATCTCCCGGTTCTGACCCGCCTGAATATGTAATGGTGCGTTCAGGAACCACACGCGAGTACCAAAATTCCTTTATTGCAAAATGGGTTAAAACCAGAAAACGCAGGAATTGCCAAGCCAAAGTCAAAATCCAAAAACGAAGTCGATAAACAGGCAGGGTCGAAACCAGAGAAGCAGATGTGCAACGGTACATAAAACAGTAATCCAAAAACCATGGTCAAAATCCAGAAGGGTAGGTCATACACAGGGCGTCAATAACAAGAATCGTGGTTGTACAGAAAAAGGGTCAGAATCCAGAAAGCAGCAAACAAGAACAAGAAGGGGCAAGGCAATAACAAGGTCGTACAAAAAATGTTGTAGTTAGAAGCAATAATCAAAAGACATACGAGGCTCTCTGCACTAGTGAAAATTGATCAATGTTCTGACAGGGTAAAAGCTGCAGTGAAGACCTTAAATAGACAAGAGGGAAGTCACATGCTATGCAGGGCCAGGTGATTTGGATAAGAGCTAATAACAAAGGGAAATACACATGGGGAAGTCCAAAACACAATAATTGGCAGGCGCCAAGACATGGACAGGATTCACATAGACAACCTATGACAGATAAACGGCTCCGGTCAGGGAGTTCTATGTGCACAGATCAAGGAGTGCAGGATAGCAATTAAGCACGTGCGAAAGATTTCGCAGAAGCACAGGGAGATACAGGGAAAGTAAAGCAAGGGGCGGAGACTAGAACAGGGTGAGAGCTGAGATTGCGTTAGTAGTAATTAGTAGCGGTGAAACTTTACAAATTAACCCAAGTGCTCGTTAGTTAGTTAGTTAGTAGTATGTACATGGGTTAGTTAGGTTAGTAAATATAATACAAAATATAAATGTTAGTATATTAGTAATCAAGGAAAGCAGGACGATGGAAGTAAACGAGAATTGAAGTAATAATGTGAAACACTAGAAACCACTGAAATCACCTGAAGCATGTAGGCACGCAGACTGGGAGGACGGACTGAACCATACTGACCACAAGACAGGGGTGACAAAAGTGCAATGAATACAGAAATGGCATAAACAGAAAAACCAGTATGTATAATAAGCAAAATCAATAAACAAAAGACATGGGCAAAACCAGAATCATGACAGAATAATGACAAGGATTCTGCTTTTTCCCTGGCTCACATCTGGTCCTTTTTGCCTGAGCATCACACCAAGATCATATTTATCTTACCGCCCGTGGTCGTGCTAACAGCAAATTGATTGATTGATTAGTGAGTGACGCTCAAGTCCCATCACAACACTCCTTCCTAAGCTTTACTTATCCAGGAGTGACCAATGTTCAAAAATAACATAGTGATGCATTTAAAAGTACATAGGGGATTAAGGTTATCATGATAACTGCAATATTGCTATAATTGCAGGGGGCGGCTAGCAACTGCAACAGCTATGTTCATATATTTTTTTCTTGTTTTCCATGTGGCCAGACCCTTCCTCTTTTCCATTTCAATACATATGTATGGAATGTTAACCCGCTAGGTTCTCCTCAGTCATCTTCAATTGCAAAAGCACTTCCCAGTCAATGCATGATGTCATATGATATCACTGTGATGTCACAAATATATCACAACTGTGATATTAGCCTGTGAGCTCAATGTGATATCACTCTGATGTCACAATTATCTCACAACTGTGTCATCATACTTTTGATGTAAATGTGATATCACTCTGTTGTCACAATTATGTCACAAATGTGACATCACACTGTGATAGTAATATGACATCACCGTGATGTCATCACTGTGTCACAACTGTGACATCAGACTGCGGTACTAACATGATAACTATGTGATGTCATCATTGTGTCTCAACTGTGCCATCACACTGTGATGTTAACATCATAACTATGTGATGTCATCACTATGCCTCAACTACGATATCACACTATAATATTACTATGATAACTACGTGATGTCATCATTGTGTCTCAACTGTAACATCACACTGTGATATTAACATGATAACTATGAGATGTCATCATTGTGTCTCAACTGTGACATCACACTATGATATTACTATGATAACTATGTGATGTCATCATTGTGACTCAACTGTGACATCACACTGTGGTATTAACATGATAACTATGAGATGTCATCATTGTGTCACAACTGTGACATCATACTATGATATTATTATGATAAATACCTTATGTCATCACTGTGTCTCAACTGTGACATCACACTGTGATATTAACATGATAACTGTGAGATGTCATCATTGTGTCTCAACTGTGACATCACACTATGATATTACTATGATAACTATGTGATGTCATCATTGTGACTCAACTGTGACATCATACTATGATATTACTATGATAACTACCTTATGTCATCACTGTGTCTCAACTGTGACATCACACTGTGATATTAACATAATAACTATGAGATGTCATTATTGTGTCTCAACTGTGACATCACGCTATGATATTACTATGATAACGATGTAATGTCACCATTGTGTCTCAACTGTGACATCACACTATGATATTAATATGATAACTATGTGATGTCATCACTGTCTCAACTGTGACATCACATTGTGATATTAACATGATGACAATGTGATGCCATCATTGTGACTCAACTGTGACATCACACTGTGATATTAACATGATAACTACGTGATGTCATCACTACGCCTCAACTATGATATCACACTATGATATTAATATGACAACTATGTGATGTCATCACTGTGTCTCACATGGTACATCACATTGTGATATTAACATAACTTTGAAATGTCATCATTGTGTCTCAACTGTGACATCACACTGGGATATTAACATAACTATGTGATGTCATCATTGTGTCTCAACTGTGACATCACACTGAGATATTAATAGTATATGGTAGTAATGTCACAATTATGTCACATCTCTGACATCACACCGTGTGCTCAATATGATATTTTCCATAAATGTTCATTTGATAATTTCACAAAACGTTTCATTACAGCGTGTTCTTCCCCTTCAATTAGTAATGCGTATCTCAAAAAAGATTTAAAAAGTGGTAAAATGTACTCAGACAGAATTGAAGGGAAGGAGTGTGCATGTGTGTCCCAACTACAAATGCAGACTGTATTGATAGGTCGAAAACAGAAGATCGATGTACTTAGAACACCAATATGTGCGGCCACTGTCTGATATCCTCGTGACATCCAGCTTGATGACAGATTAGTTCATGCTACATCCGTGGGGTGGCATGAGCCATCACGCAGCATCATTTGGACGGATCCGATTTTTTTTCCCTCCCCTAACGGTATAGACGTTGCCATATTTTCCTGCCTTCTCATTGGCCGGGTGCTTCCAATCTACAATTACCCTTGCACCGCCTTGCACTCATAAGCTCCATGGTGGCCACACCCACTTCCCAGCCTTTTTCATAGGCCTCGTAATTATCAGAACCAAGGGCAAGTGAGAGTAATTTACATGGGATTCAGAGTCTCTACGTTAAATTTGCCACACATCCATGAGTAATCGCACATACATGACGATGTAAATTATCAATACGTCCTCATAAATTCTGCGCTCAAGTAGCTCAAGAAAAGGAATAAATTCGCAAATTAGTTTGGGAGGCTCATTATGCTGTGCAACGCGCCATACATTGCCTACTGTATGTAGCGATTAAAAATGTAGAAAAGAACGGATTCTCGTTCTTTTGCAAAAGGAGCCTGGCAAATTGATCAATTCGAATATATGAGCAACTGCTGATCAAGAAAAGTAAACAGCGACAGGTTTAGCACTGAAGGGCGAGGTTTTGGCCTCCCTTTGTTTGCCGACGAACCACCATTGATGATGAGCCTGAGTCACATAAATGCTTAAATCGCGTTCCATCCTGTGTAACAACCTTGGTTTTGCAAGTAGTGTGGGAAAACCCAGCGCTGCTCAGTGATTACACTCAGGAGCTATGGGTGCCCTACACAGCACGCAGCTAAATGACTAAATTACTTAATATCCAAATATTAATCACTGCATGCTGTTCTGAGTCAATTTAATGGTACTAATCATCATTTATCTTTGTATGTTAATACAGCAGTCTTTCTCAACTCCAGTCCTGATTCAGTTAATCCCAAATGACATTTACCACATTTTCCTGCCCTCTCGTTGGCTCTGCCATCTGTTACACTAGTCTTTGTTTACATTAAACGATATGACAAAATGCATATATAACGGATCTCCAGTGAGTGAGCCCGAGATTTCGAATTTTAGCAGCGAAAGGAGTCATTTTAATTTATTCCGAGGCTTCGGCGCCTCGGGCTTATGATTTTCCCCATTAAATTAATAAAGTCAAACGTCTTCCATGACAGGTGCACCTGTAACTCATTACTTGAATAGTGAAAAGCGCTAGAATGCTAGCTATCGAATTATTCATCCCACTATCTTGAATAAACCGCAAAATAGACGCTAACATCAGCTATAGTGAGGGTTTCCAGCAGAATTGTTAGTTACGGTTGTTTCTTAATTTGGGACACCTGATTCTACTAACTGTGAGTTTGATTATCAGGATTGGCTGATTAACTGAATCAGGACCAGAGATGAGAAACACTGCCTCAAAATCCAAATATAAATGATTGCGTCCTGTTTTCAGTCAATTGCTAAAATAAACTCATTTCTAACCTTTTTAACCAGGCATTGTTCTATTCATTTACTGGAGGTTTGTCTTAACAAGAGAAGACAAACGATACTAACGCAGGTCATTTAGCTGCACACTGAGCTTGGCATAGCTCCTGTCTGCAATCACTGAGCAGTGCTGGTTTTGTGAGTGCTGCTCGGAAAACCAAGGTTGTCCCTGAGTTGGTAAACTCACCAGCAATATTGGATGTAGCCTATTTTATAAACTGCAATTAAACACGTATTTGAGCGTAAGATAATATTTTTGTGTTTCATCTTTGTATGTGCGGTCATGTTTCAGAGATCAGAGAAACCAATGCATTTCGCTGATTATACAGGATGGAACGCGATTTAAGCGTATGCGACTTCATCTCGTCATAAATATTATTTATTTATTTATCTATTTTTTAAATTTGGCATCTCCAATCCCACCCGAATCTGGAATGCCCAATTGGTGAACTATGTACAAGGCTTGCTCGTATGCGACCCCTTGCTGCCAATTCAGGAGATTGTAGACAGTTCAGGCTCTCCTCCGAAGCACGCGCCTGTCAACCACCGCTTCTTATACACTCATTGGTTGAATCTTCGCAAGTTCAGAACGAGGGCGGAGGATACCCGGACATAACCAGGCTTAGAATCTTCCTGACGAGCGCCCGTCTGGCCAACAGCAAGAGGCGTTTGAGCAATGAACAAGGCAACTATTGTAATCCCATCCCGCAGTCCTTCCCAATTTGCAACCCTGTAGCGCTTATAGCCAATTGTGCGCTACTCTGAAAAAAGCTGCCGACCACTCCCGGCTATGAGGCAGGGCACGAACCCGCGACGTGATAGTCACTTTGCTTTGCAACGCAATGCTTTTTTACCGAGTGAGCTATCCCGCAGCCCCATCATAAATATTTTTAACGGTAATTAGATATGTAACTACTCAATGATTTGTCCGAAATTCGACATACACTCTGAAACATAATTATGTAATTTACTCTCATGCGTTTGAACTGATAATCTATTACGAGGCCCGTAGAAGGCAAGGAAGTGGGTGTGGCCACCACAGATTGGGCTCTATGCACGGCAGCTCATGACGTGTTTTCCGGTCAAGTATTAGGCTGCATGATAACTTCCGCCAAGCGTTGAATCCTGTGTGAGTGTAGGAATGCTGGTCATATTGTTGCCTAAAACGGCCTAAACAACATTAATTTTCAAAATATTTCATTTAGTCTCTTTGTGTATTTTGTTCCGATTTGTGTATCAATGTTTTTGTCATGACCGCCAAACTAGCGAAATTGTGTTTTCAAAGGCACTAGGGCATTTTTCAGGACACTACTGATGTGTGTGTCAGAATGTGTCCTTTCGCTAAGTTTAATTCTTTCCTTAGTTGCTTCTTACGTTTCCCAAAGACAGGTGGATGGGTAAGATACCACATTATAATTTCACCAATACGAATCACACCAGAGTCTGCCGCCGACATTTTTAAACTACAGACCTGATCCACTGTATGTCACATTTGCCCGATCGGAGTGTGGCTCCCAAACAAACAGTTTTTCCTGTAGCTGAAGATGATGGAGCTACGAATCTGGGGTTCCGTTACGCGTAGTCAATGCCCCACTGTGACACCAGCGTAAAAGCATTCAAACACACGACTTACACCAGGAGTGCAGGAATCAAATAAATTCCCAACATGACTGCGCTAGCTAAACCCATTTAGCAAAAGAATATGACGCAGTGTTTTCAGCTTGGAAGCAAACGGGAGTTGTTGCATTTGAGAGACGTTCGATTATCCAATGGGGCCAACCTGTGTTGTATTGAATAGATTAGAGCCACAGTCTTTCCATTGGCATTATGTACCTGCTGCTGTGATAGAGCTGGATGGAAGTTACGCATTGTACCTACTCCAAAAGAGAGCAGAGCGCCTGTCTGGTTCACCCTGATGACTTATGTTGAGGACCGAGCGGAGACGAACATCACGTATTGTGACAGTCCCTCTGGCTTATTCAAATGTGTGATGGGAGAGCCTGAACATCTGTTTGTTGAAGCAGTCAACGCGAAAAACATCGCGTTTATTACTCTTAACACAGAGTGAGTAATTAGAACAGCTGAGATGCATCGCGTTGACAGAAGCGTATAAAAGAAGATGGAGATGTCCTTGCACGGTGACAACTCTGCCATTCCTCTGCTTTCAATCTCGCGGACCGGAAATTGAGGAGCAGCCTTAACTCAAACATGGAAGTGCTGCGTGCATAGAGCCCAAACTCCCGACCAATGAGAAGGCAGGAAAAAGGCAACGTCTATGTTGTTTTAAATCGCTTGCATAGCGCACACTTTTGGTAGGATAGATGTTAACAAAAGACAGAGTAAAAAGGTATGTTTCCTCAGTAATTTCTGTCTAAATACCGTTAGAATTTGGTACTCAGTGGTACTAAGATTGGTTTTATTCATGGATGGTGTCAATATTGGTGTACAATAGTGATTTTATTGAAATTTTTAACCGACAAGATTCACCCACGCCACCACTGGACGATATTAAGCGCTTTTCCATTTTTCGTGTGCAACCATATGCCCAAATAGTGTCACTTATGCATCCGCCGCCATGTTGATATGCAAACCTGAAGTGGCGGGTTGTGCGAACAGTAACCGTGTAACATCTTTGAGTTTCTCGAAATATTGTGACTCTCTGGAGTCCTCTGGCAAGTCAAGATAAAGAAAGTTGAAATTTGCAGCTTTGACCCGTGTGTTAAAGCCATCTGATTATACAGAGGATTTAGCCTAATTACCGGCGATTGAATGCCCTGACATTCTGAACTCTCTCGGGAAAGAATTCTGTATTCTCCCTCCCCTTTTTTCGGCTTTTATCTGCCAGAATGATCTATAAAGGGGGTGTTCCATAGGTGAGAACGGAGTTCAAAATTTAATATTTACTATCACGAATGCATGTGTTACGCATACCCTAGCATCAGTAACATGTCAGTCACCGTTATATGCTATTTACCACGTATAGCAGCTATGGAAAACTTTGGTGTCTCTTGACAATTTCTTTGTATCTGGCTGGATTGGTAGTCTTCTCACAAAAAAATTAAAAGATGACTGGATGCTTGTTCATGCTCATGTGAATCATTCAGCAATCTCGAGAAACACCACTAAAAACCACAGTTTGTGCGCACGAATGGTGCTGTTACTCAATCATTGTGATTGTACGGCTGGGTTAAGCAGGGCCAGTTCCCATATTGACGCTTTGCTTTGAATGAAGCCGGCTACAGAATCGGGAAGTGAAGGATTTGTTCTCAAGCAACAAGCCACAGTGATCATCATTTTATGTTCAGTTCTCTGCAAATTTCATTCCTGATCTGGTGAGCAGAAGAAACTTTTATAATGTATAATATAAAAAATTTCCTTGCAGCTACTGTTAAGCAGTTCTATAAGGACGAACGAGAGGTCCAGATCAAGAAGGCGAAGGGGGAATTTGAGACCACAGTCAAGACTGAAACGGGGAGGCAGATTGAGAAATACTTCAAATTTGGCTACAAGACTGAAGAGAGGAACCAATGAGTAATATCAGCCATCTCTTGGCTTTTCATTTGATTATTTTTAATGACAGCTTTTTATGCTGGGAAGATGTGTTATTAGTGGGACTGCATGTCCACCATGTTGCATTGGTTGATTTGAGGGAGTTGGCCATATGAATGGGGCGAAAATGATTAATGTAGCTAAATATTTTTGGGCCTAGCCTTTTTGTCCAACATTACTATCAACATTTGTGTCATTGTTTTTGGGACTCGTTTGTATCTAATTGAGGGATACTTATCCTTTGACGACTGACTCCGTTCATAATTTTTGTTTACTTCTACGAGGTAGGCAAAACTGCATTTTCCTGCCTTTATTGTATAAAAATTGAAAAGATCATTGTTATTGCTGGTGTTGTTCTTCACTATATTCATTTGGTACTGCCCTGAGATAGGCGTCAAAAATTGTCAGGAATTTTTGGAGGGTCTGGCCTGCATCCCTGGTAGTAGCAATATAGTAAATGAGTTTTTTTTTTTTTTTTTTTTTTAATTCAAAGTTTGCAAATGTAAACATATCTAGGCTTTTGACACAATATAGAGTCTGCATATTCTAGAAGCTTTTTCAATCAAATGGAGAGGAAAAGGCAGCAAGTTTTTTTTTTTTTTTTTTGCGTGATGTTAATAGTATCAGCCAAAAGTTTGTTAAAAAATGCACATTTGAGGTGTTAAGTGGATGATTTAACACACTTTTCACAATAATCGAAGTGTATATGACCTAGTATTTTTTTTCATGTTGAGAATTGCTATTACTAGAGTCTAGGACTGCACAGTTTGAATTACACCGTGTATAATCTTCACTCGAAAAAGTAAATCTACCATTTTTATTGGAACAAATACTCAGGTGATTTGTGAACGCAGACATTTTTGTTCTGAATCACATCTAATTAGTCATTTCATAAAGAATTAAGGAATATACTTTTTTTTAACCTTGGAGTTCCATTTTTATGAAATGTATGTTTCTAAATACAGAGATTTGTGTACTCTGATCATATCAATATTGAAGACAAACGTCACTAGAGCAGCGCCACATGTGATGGCTCAAGAAATGGCATTTTAAGGCGTTAAATGTCGTCATACTGCTCAGATTTGATACATTTGTTGTAATCATATGAAAACGTGAGATTTTTCTGTTTTCAGAAGGAACAGTATTCCAGTTCTGACATCTGAATAGCATGATAACCACTTTCATTTTTATCAAGTAGAAAGGTGTATGAAACGTATATTAGAATTTAAGAAAAATGTTGAATATTTTTAATGCATTGTTGCTGTTTTTCTTTGAAGCTAATGCCATTTCTTTTCTTTTGTACCTTTATGGAGAATTACCTGTATTTACCTCATGTTAAACAGGTGTGAATAGGCACAACACAGCTCAGTGAAATCAAGTCTTACTGTCAACTCAGGAGAGAAGTATTTCTCATGTAATAGCCTGTAAAATGTCACGTGAATCTCCAATAGAAGTCACGCAGTGATCTCGCGCTGTGACATTACTTTGAGATCTTCCAGAGATGTCATCTACTGACATAAAGTATGATTTATATTTTAACAATGAGAGTTTTTATCATGTCATGAGTTTTCCATGATTTCACAAACATATCACACAGATGTCTCACTTTGATGTCTGTGAGACATCTATGTGATATATTGATGTATCGCACAGATGTCTCGCTTTGATATCAGATTGTGACATTCCTATGAGACTTCTATGTGAAATGTTGGTGATGTGTCGCATAGCTGTCTCAGTGATGTCACAATGTGACATCACAGTGAGACCTACAGATGTGAAATCACACTGATGTCTCAGTTTAATGTCACATTGTGACAATACTTGGACAGCTATGTGATACACTGATGACACATCATATAGATATCTCGGTGAAGTCAATGTGACATTGCAGTGAGACCTTTAACTGTGATATCACACAGATGTCCTGCTTTGATATCAGATTATGACATTCCTATGAGACATCTATGTGAAATGTTGGTGATGTAGCGCACAGATGTCTAGGTGATGTCACAATGCGACATCACAGTGAGGCCTACAGATGGGAAATCACAGATGTCTCACTTTGATATCACAATGTGACATCACAGTGAGATCTACAGCTGTAATATCACACAGTTGTCTAATTTTGATATCACATTGTGATATCACTGTGAGAACTTTGTGAGGCTTCAAATTGAGGTCACTGTGAAATCACAGATGTCTCGCTTGTTATGATTCTGCCATGTCTGTCTTGTTCTGCCATGTTTATTATGTTTCTGCCATGTTTGTTATTATTCTGTCATTCCCTGTTATGTTTATTATTATGTCTGTTAGGTTTTGCCATGTTCTGTTTAGTTTTTGTACTTTGCCATGTTTTTGTTTTTGCCACTCCCTATCCACTTTTCTGTTATAGTCCGGTCCATGTTTTGCCATGCCCTTCATTGCACTTTGTCTCCCCTGTCTGGTCTCTTGTTAAGTTACAGCTTCTCCCCCAGTCCCGCGTGTCACATGCTTAGGTGATTTCATGGTTTCTGGGTTTCAAACATTCCTTCCAATCTCGTTTGACTTTTCTTTTCTATTTTACTAACCAATACTAACAGTTTGTTGTTTTTGTTAAAGTTACTAACCCAGACTAACATTGTATATAATACTAACTTACTAACGAGCACTAGGGATTGTATAGCTGCACTTATTGATTAACAAGCTCTTCGCCCTATTCTAGTCTCCGCCTCTTGCCTTTCACTTAGTTTTTTGCTGCAATTCAGCGGATCCTCCGCACCTGCTCCACTCTGTCCTGCCTCTCATTATCTGTGCACATTAGAACTCCCCCAACCGGAGCTGTATGTCTTGTCATAGGCTGTCTTTGTGTTCCCTGTCCATTTTTTGGCTTTTTGCCAATTTCATGTGGTTAGGTTCTCCTTGTGTTTCCTCCCACGTAATTAGTCTGATCCTCATCACCTGATCCTAATCATAGCATGTGAGGTTTGAGTGTATTTAAGCTGTCTTTCTCACTGCAGTTCCCCGTCAGAACGCTTTCCCTTGTTTACCTGTGTTGCTATCGTTTTCGCCTTTGTACTCATATAGTGTTTCTCTTCTGACTGGACCATCCGACCTTCGATTTTTGGCCCTGCTTTTTGGTACTATTGTCTGCATCTGTTTACGAACCCTTTTTTGCCCGACTACGAAGTTTTGTGTTTGCTGCCCTGTTCACGGTTTGATTACGCCCACTGGATTTTGGTTTTTGCTATCTGACAAACCTGTGCCTGTGAAAGAACCTGTTTTTGCCCGACCACGAGTACTGTGATTGCTGCCCTGGTTTTTGACTCTGATTCTGCCCTACTGGATTGATATATATATATATAATAAATAAAATTTTTTTTTTTTTTTTTTTTTTTTTGGATTGTGGACTTTTGTACCTTTGCCTTCTGCCCTGCAGGGGTTTCCCCCCTCGCATAATAAACTCTCATCTACTGCATTGCTTGGTTCTCGCGTCTAGTTCCTGAGCGTATCCTCACATCGCTTTGATATCAGATTATGACTTTCCTATGAGACATCTATGAAATGTTGGTGATGTAGCACACAGATGTCTAGGATCACAGTGAGGCCTACAGATGTGTCACTTTGATATCACAATGTGACATCAGTGAGAACTTTGAGGCTTCAAATTGAGGTCACTGTGAAATCACAGATGTCTCGCTTTGATATCAGCTTATGACATTCCTATGAGACATCTATGTAAAATGCTGGTGATGTAGCACACAGATGTCTTGGTGATGTCACAATGTGACATCACCGTGAGACCTACAGATGTGAAATCACTTGTCTCACTTTGATATCACAATATGACATCACAGTGAGATCTCCAGCTGTGATATCACACAGTTGTCTAACTTTGATATCACATTGTGACATCACAGTGAGAACTTTGGCTTCAAATTGAGGTCACTGTGAAATCACAAAAAAACTCACGGTGTGTTATCACCCGTGACATCACTGTGACATCAAATTGTTGACTGGGTTATTTGTTGCTTTTAACAATATTTCCGTCAGGACTGCATGATATCAGGAAAATTTGCAATGTGCAATGAAATTGCTCCACATTGCGTTGACGATATGAATTGCAGTTAACAAATACTAAAGTGTGCATATTAGCTCTACACAGGTCGTCGTCAACGTTGCATACTCTGGTCAGAGCATAGCTTCTCTTACGGCAGTACGTAAAAAAACGTCTGTTTTGAGCAGTCCTGGTTGCTTTTGCCATAGACCCGAAAGCCTCCTTCACTGTTCTGTCACATCTACATCTTGGCCTTCCTCTACTTAATTTTCCAGGAATGTGTGCCTCAAGCACACGCTTCTCCATCCCATCATGCCCCACTATATGACCAAAGTATGCCAGCTTCTGTCTCCTTACATATTGTAGCAGCCAGTCACTAGTTACTTCAAGCTCATTCCTGATGTCTTCATTTGTGTGCCTTTCCACCCAGGGGACTCTCAGAATCATGCGGTAGCATTTATTTTCAAATGCTGTGATTTTATTCTCATCTATCTTCCAAAGAACCCAAGCCTCACAGGCATAAGTAGCTATCGGGAAGATGCAGGTTCTGAGAACTCTGAGCTTTGTCTCCTTATCCTGTCCTTGCCGTAATTTCTTCATACCATTCAAGGCTTTTAAACCCATGGCCAGTCTACTCTTAATTTCCTTGCGGACATCACCATCACTCTGGATTCTTGCTCTGAGATACTTAAAATGATCAACCTCCTCCAGTATTGACCCACCAACACTAACTCTTTCAACATTTCCATCATCCTCTCTGACTACAGGCATGACATTTGTGTTAGAAGCATTCATTTTCAAACCATATTCTTTGCTCTTTTCATTTAGTCTCTCTTCAGACCAGATCTTGACTTAGAAATCATAGCTGTATCATCTGCATATCAAAGATCACCCATCTTCACACCTCCTACATGTAGCAAATCAAACTGTTCTGTTTGATCATCTTCCAACACTTCCCTCATTATGTTCTCTGTGTAAATGTTGAAAAGCGCCGGAGAGAGAGTATACGTCCTTGTTGGACACCCTTCTTGATAGCAAACCAGTTTGTAGTGCCACGCTCCAGCCTGACTGCTGATCCCCATACAGAGATTTTATCGGCTTTATCACATGTGGTGGAAAGCCCATCTTCAAAATCACATTCCACAGATGTTTGTGTCTGACATTATCGAAGGCTTTGGAATAGTCCACAAAATAGATGTACAAATCTTGGTTCATCTCCCGACACTTCTGAATCAGTAGCTGAAGACTAAATATGTGGTCTCTGGTACCTTGATGTTTCATGAAACCTGCTTGTGCAGCATCCATTTCCATCTCCAGTATCTGAGTCATTCTGTTCAGGAGTATTTTTAGCATGATCTTACTTGCATGACAGATGAGGGATATTGTTCTATAATTTTCACAGCATTGCAAGTCTCCCTTCTTTGGCAAAGGAACAAACAGAGCAGGACACCAGTCGGCAGGCCATTCCCCAGGCTGCCAGATCTTCACACAAAGCTTGTGCATCAGATTAACAGCTGCTTCTCCACCAGCAAGTAGTAGTTCTGCTTGCAGGCCATCACACCCTGGTGACTTCCCTCCCTTAAGAGCTTTCATTGCCTGTTCTACTTCAGGTCGCAAAGGAGTGAGCATACTATCTTCTTTTTTTTTTTTAAATAAATTTGGCATGTCCAATCCCACCCGAATCTGGAATGCCCAATTGGTGAACTATGTACAAGGCTTGCTCGTATGCGACCCCTTGCTGCCAATTCAGGAGATTGTAGACAGTTTGCGGCTCTCCTCCGAAGCACGTGCCTGTCAGCCACTGCTTCTTCTACACTCATTGGTTGAATCTTTGCAAGTTCAGAACGAGGGCGGAGGATACCCGGACAGGAACAGGCTTAGAATCTTCCTCACGAACGCCCGTCTGGCATACAGGAGGTGTTTGAGCAATGAACAAGGCAACTATTATTTTCCCTCCCCGGCAGTCCCTTCCCGATTTGCAACCTGTAACGCAATACCCAATTGTGCGCTACTCTAAAAAAAAGCTACCGACCACTACCAGTTGGTAAGAGGCAGGGATCGAACCCGCGACGTGATAGTCACTTTTGCTTTGCAATGCAATGCTTTACCAAGTGAGCTATCCGGCAGCCCAGCATGCTATCTTCTGTTGGCTCTGTCATCATCAACAAACTTTCTCCTACTTCTTCCTCCATCTCTTCATCCTCGTACAGATGACTACAGTACTCTTGCTAACATCCCAGGATGTCCACTGCTTCTGTTAAAGTTCTTCCATCTTTATTCTTGATGACATTCAGTCCAGGCTTAAACTTCCTAGTCAAGTTCTTTATGTCACCATACATTGCTTTGCTGTTGCCCGCTTTACTGTGTGCCTCAATACTACAGCATTTTTGTAAAAGGTGTTGTTTTTTGTCCTTTCTGCATGCCCTCTTGATTTCCTTAGTTGCTTCACAGTACTCAAGACTGGCAATATTGATGCCACCCTCTTTCATGCTTCTCCTTTTCTCAATAAGTTTGAGTGTCTCTTCAGTTATCCAGTTTGATCTTTTCTTCTTTCGCTGTGGTATGTGTTGCTTGGCTGTTGTGAGAGTTACCTCCTTTGTTTTTTTACAAAGTTCATTTGGTGTCATTTCTTCTGCCACAGCAGCTAGTACCTCATACTGGTTGTGTACTTCTACTGAATAGGCATCTGATATCTTTGACACATCAAACCTCATCACAGGTGTGCACTTCTTCTTAACTTTGACTGTGAATCTCATGTCTATGCACAGCAACTGATGATCAGATCCACAATCGGCTCCTGAGAAGGTACGTGTGTTCCAAACACTTGATCTCATGGTCCTGCGTACAAGGATATAATCAATCTGATTCATTGTTGTTCCATTTGGAGCTGTCCACATGTAGAGTCATCGTTTGTGGTGTTTAAACAGTGTTGCATATGCTCAGTTCATTTGACATAGCAAACGATAAAAGTTGTTCTCCCCTATCATTTTGTACTCCAAGCCCAAAACTTCCAACTGCAGTCTCCTCCCCTGGTTCAGATCCTCCTCCTACTTTCGCATTAAAGTCTCCCATTAGTTTAACCATTTCGCTTGTTGGAGCTGAGTCCAGCACTTGCTGAACACTCTCATAAAACTGATCAACCTCCTCATCTGATGCAGTGCTGGTCGGTGCGTAGGCCTGGATGACTGTAATATTTGTTGGTTGGCTTTGCAGTTTCACTGTCAGTACCCTATCACTAACTGGATTATATCCCAGAAGAGACTTAGCGACAATATCATTCAGGTATATTCCAATGCCTCCAAGATCTTATTGTTCTCTTCCAGAGTAGATAAGCATGTCTCCTTCATCAGGTCAGAAATGACCTCCACCTGCCCATCTATATTCTGCAATACCCATAATGCTGATGTTATAGCATTGTGCTTCTTCAATGACCATATGAAGCTGTCCTGCTCTTAGGCTTCTAACATTCCATGTTGCGATTTGAATGTGGTTTCGTAGCCGTATTCTAGGACTTTCCTCACTGTCGCCTTCAGGTCGTGGTCTTCCCAGAGGATTCACTTCACGCCCATCATCTTGAGCAGTGGTACTTGTACCAAAATAGACTCTTCGCCAGTAGCAATTTGTAGAACTTCTGGCCTGGTGGAGCCACCTTTCATCCTAATAACTCAGTTTCCATTTCTACGTGCTGCCATTAGAGTGCGTAGGCGATAGGAAAATGTGGCAGGTCGCCATTACTTTCCACATTCGCAGTGCCCACTAACCAGAGCCATAGTGCCAGCCATTGATCAATCCAAGTTCATCCGCCTGCTACTAATATCCAGGCACCGTGTCAATAGTCTATCACTGCACGCTGCTTACTGAATCCACGCCCTGCTTCTGGCGGGGGCCTTCTCGGTTTTATGGCACGAAAGCTCGCCAGTTACAGAGAAGGTACTAATGGTCTCTTATGCACATTTTATAGAGTTTAGCTGAGGCCACAACTAAATCCACACATGACCTTCCTCCTCTGCCCGGATGCAGATGAACGTCTTACCCAGGACTTACACAGATCACAGACCCCAAACATTAAAAAGTCTTTGTCCATGCTTGAAATATATAGGCATAGCATCTTTCAACATACAAATATACCCATGCATATTTTGATCTCCCCGACGCGATAGTCGGGAGATACTATGGTTTATTTCCGGGGCCGCCGCCACGCGCCCACAGAGATTTTCTGTTCCGGGCTCTGGAAGGCACAATTATTATAGGAATTTTTTCTAATTTTGCACAGGCAAAGATATTTATTTGACAATGCTCAAGACTGATTTTCAGCAATTTTGGACGTCCAGTACGGCTGCCAGCGGCCATTTTCTCTGAAATTTGGGGATCGGGGAGATACACGACTCAGTCCCTGTGGTGACCGAGTTATCTAGTTATGTAAAATCCTTTTTTTAGTCATTTTTTTTTCAAAAAAAATTTGTTAAAAGAAAAGTGAAATGATGCAGTGTGATACAGCACACATATAAGAGGACTCAGTTTGAAGTTACTTTTCCTACATGTCAAGTGACACACCATAACATACATGTAACCCAGGATATTTTCTCACTCTCCCTCTCCTACTCTGTGTCAGACGTTTAGTTGTTCGTCTGTCTCCTTTAATGATAATAGCACATGTACTGTAATAAATGTAGTTTATTTGCTATGATGGAGGTGGCGCTCTGTAAATTAGAAGCGTGGCTCTGCAGCTGCAGTGGCCAATGCTGAGTGGTGTGTGCTAGCCAGCCCAGTGTAGCTACCAACATTACTCTCCTCCGTCAGTGTTAATGCATGGCATGTGTAAATAAAATAATTTTTCTTGTTCATCGCATTTCTGGCAGTCTGTTCTGATGTTTTCATTTTTCTTGTTCACATGTTGATGAGGATTAAAATACTATTTGATCTCTGTAACGGAAGTATGTAACATTAGCGACTTAATTTAAAACTTTCCAGCTGCGTCCTGCCGCACAGCGAGCCATGAATTGTTCCTGTTATCCATGCTGTGGCTTGGTAATCTATTAAGGACATAATTATTTCTGTACACTTTCGAAAAATAGTACAAGCCCAATTCCGAAAGAGTTTGGACGAAGTGTAAATTGTGAATAAAATCAAAATGCAATGACTTTCAGATCACATGACCCAATATGTTATTTACAACGGAACATAGATGACATTTCAAATGTTGAAACTGAGACATTTTACATTTTTTTTTATAAAGATTATTTTTTTTGGGAATTTTCCTTTATTTGATAGTTATACAGTGTAGAGAGACAGGAGGGTTGGGGAGAAGAATGGGGAAGACATGCAGCAAATGACCCAAGCTGGAATCGAACCCAGGTTGCTGCGAGAAGGACACAGCCTTTTATGGTACGCAGCGCTTGGGCCGATGAGCCACCGGGGCGCCCCACAGTTTACATTTTTATCCACAAAATGAGATTATTTCAAATTTTCTGGCTGCAAAAGGCCTCAAAAAAGTTGGGACACAGACAAAACAGGGCTGAAAAAGAAATTAATATATAAGAGAATCAGTTGAAAGAACATTTAGCAAGTAATTAAGTTAACTGGCATCAGGTGTGTAACATGATTGGCTATAAAAGGGATGCCTTAGAGAGGCAGAGTCTCTCAGAAGTAAAGATGGCCAGAGGCTCTCCAACCTGTGACGGCTTGCGTAAAAAAATTGTGGAATACTTTAAAACAGTGTTCCTCAACATCAAATTGCAAAGGCTTTAAAGGTCTCATCATCGACAGTGCATAACATCATCAAAAGATTCAGAGAAACTGGAAAAATCTCTGCGTGTTAGGGACAAGGCCGAAGACCTTTATTGGATGCTCGTGATCTTCGGGCCCTCTGACGCCACTGCATCACTCACTGGCATGATTCTGTCATTGACATTATTAAATGGGCCCAGGAATATTTCAAGAAACCACTGTCTGTAAACACAGTCCGCCGCGCCATCCACAGATGCCACCTAAAACTCTATCATGCATAAAGGAAGCCATTGTTGAGCACGATCCAGAAGCGCCGCCGTGTTCTGTGGGCCAAGGCTCATTTAAAATGGACTGTAGCAAAGTGGCAAAGTGTCCTGTGGTCAGACGAGTCCAAATTTGATGTTATTGTTGGAAATCATGGGTGTTGTGTTCTCCGGGCTAAAGAGGAGAAAGACCACCCCTCCTGTTATCAGCGTTCAGTTCAAAAGCCAGCATCTCTGATAGTATGGGGATACATTAGTGCATATCCTGTGGGACACTTGCATGTTTTAAAAAGCACCATGAATGCTGAAAGGTTTATAAAGGTTTTAGAGCAACATATGCTCCCCTCAAGATGACATCTATTCCAGGGAAGGCCTTGTGTATTTCAGCAGGACAATGCAAAACCACATACTGCAGCTATTACAACAGCATGGCTTCGTAATAGAAGAGTCCCTGTGCTGAACTGGCCTGCCTGCAGTCCTGATCTTTAACCAGTTGAGAACATTTGGCGCATAATTAAACGAAAAGTCTGTCAAAGGAGACCCAAAACTCTCCGGCAGCTGGAAGCCTGCATTAAATAAGAGTGGGATCAAATTCCAATGGCTAAACTCAAGAAACTTGTCTCCTCAATGCCCAGATGCCTCCACTGTGTTAAAAAGAAGAGGGGATGCTACACCATGGTAAACAGGCCCCTGTCACAACTTTTTTGAGACCTGTAGCAGCCATCAAATTTGAGATGAGCTCATTTTGTGGATAAAATTGTAAAATTTCTCAGTTTCAAAATTTGCTATGTTATCTCTGTTCTATTGTGAATAAAATACTAGCTGGTGGGATTTGAAAGTCATTGCGTTTTGATTTTATTCACAATTTACACTTTGTCCCAACTATTTCAGAATTGGGGTTGTAAAAGCAACAATTCAATGTTTTATGTACTTTTGTTTTATCAAATACCAGCGGTATAATTAACTGGGCAAGCAGCCACGTTGACTCTGCGTGTGTGACATTCACATAATGGCACATTACCTCTCATAACATGTCCCCCATTACGCTTGTGATCTCCCTTGGCTTGCATCTCAGAAATAGCCAGTATAGTGACAGAACATCTGGCATAAAAACAGCAGTACTAAATAGAATAGCATTTGTTGTTTTCACTAACTAGAATTTAATCAATCAACCTGTCTTCGGCACAGGAGCATGTCCAGGTGTGTCCAGTCTAGCTCTTTGTTTAATGCGCATGTGCAAAAGTATGCAAAATCTTAAAATTATGGATTTGTTAAAACAGAAATTTCTTGGTTTGAGCTCTTCATCAAAAATATTTACTCTAAAAATGCATTAACTGAAAATTTTTACTTGGAGAATTAAAACAGTGCTAAATTGAATTGAAAAAAATTATAAATCTGATGAAGTACAGTTCGATTAGCTTTTTACAGTGCAGACGTTGCAATGAACTTATGTACAAAGGACAATCATAAAAGGCGCTAGGCTTACAAATTATAAAACCTGGGAGCAAGGGAAGAAACAAGACAATAATTCAAATATAGGAGACAAACTGCAAAAACACACGCAAGCTGCTGGAACAAGGGAGGAAGCAATTAAGGACACACAAGGATTGTGACACTAACATCACAGGGGTGTGTATAAAAATGGTTGTAATTCCTTACACAAAAGTTAAATTTATGCTGAAAGTCTGCACTTCAACCGCATCATGATTGTTTGATTTCAAATCAATTGTTGTGGCTTACAAAGCCAAAATAATCACAAATCTAAGAAAACTTACAGTAAGGACCTGACTGCATTTGCTTTTGTTTTATCTGAAACTGTGGATGCTTGCAGCTAAAAAGGCACTTTAGATTCTGTAAGATTTCTGAGAAACCGGTTCACTCCATCCATGAGCAGGTCTGGGTCACGAGCCGTATTAACTGCAGAGTATTAGTTGAGGCACTGATACCTAGCACCGGCTTTCAAAAGCAGCTGAAATTCCACCTTGTGCCATAGCCAATAGCAATTTTCACCTGTATGTTAGGCAGGTCAGTGAGGATGCTTTTCATACAACATAATCTTGAGAAGGAGGCATGCTGACCTGGAAACCCAGCACTGGGCAACAGGGGGATGAGTTGGACAGACCCACCAGAAATGGGAATTCTAATCTCATCACCCAAGGCTGATCCATGTGCTACAATTTCACTCCATAACAGCAACTCTTTGTCCAGGATCCAGAAATGTTGGAGCCAGTGGGATGTAGGCCATGGATATAGCTAAGTGGTATTTTGGCAAAAGGCAAGAGGAGTCCGTGACAGATTAAAATGCAGGATTTCTATATGTCCCCTTCCTACGACCCTGTTCATTGATATAAACTGGGAACGCCACCGATGGACTGCTTCCTGTGCTCATGGTTGAATTGCCAGAACCTCCTGAGGGCACTAGCAGCAAAAAGCAAAATGATCTTTCACATGTGAGTAAATTAAAATGCCAAAAACCACATTCATAGAATCCAACATCGAGCAGCAGAGGGAACGCTCAAACGATCCAGCATCGCAGCCTCTTGAATGTTACAATTTTGTCGTGAAGATGAACGTGGCTTATTGTGCCATGTTGGTGCAGGTCTTTTTCAGCTCAGTTAAACAGAGACTACACCATGTCAAAGAACATCCAATCACCTCCCAACTATAATTAAGGCTATGTTCAGACAGCAGGTCTTGATCAGACAGCAGGTCTTGATGCACAATATTAGGTTTTTTTGGAGACCCTGAACCGATGCTAAAAAGAGGTTTTTTTGACGGAAGTAAATATGGTGCATCTCGCCTCGCATTTCAATCATATTACACAAAACATTGCAAAAAATCAGATTTCGGATTTAGGACCATATGAAAGTGGCCTGTTTAAAAAAACGGTCTTTAACAGATCGGATACAGGTCACATATGGGCAAAATATCGGATTTGGGCCACATTTGCCTGCTGTCTGAACGTAGCCTAAGTCATCAGGGTGTCATCAGCACTGCTCAGGAGAGATCTGTCTTAACTCTCCAATGAAGTGTTCACACTATCAGGGTAGTTGGCTTCTTCTTTGCTTGAAATTAATTTTGACTCAATTAATTTTGTGCACTTAAAGGAGCTGGTCCACAATTACTGCACATGCGTAAAACTTTGAAAACTGTTCAGCCTAACAATAAATCAAATTAAGTGAATCCGCTCGATTGTGAGTCAAAATCTGATCCCGTCGTTGCCAATCCGTCTTCGCTTTGCATTGTATTTATATATTTTAGTTATTCAGGAATTATGCTTTTTATATTCAGGAGTTTTCCATGAAAATTTGAGGATTCAATGCGCTATTTTAGCACTTTAGCCCTAGGAAATGAAGAATGGGAGCTGGTTCACTGACCACCACTAAACACCGTAGAAGATGATCAAATCCGCAGTAGTGATGGGTCGTTCATGAACGAATGGCTCTTTTTGAACGAATCTTTTTGGTGAACGAAGGGAACCGATTCCTATTTGTGAACGAGCCAATGGATCTTTGGCTCTTTTCCCCAGTTAGTAGGTGACGTAATGCACGTGACGCTAGCTTAGAAATATACACTAGAGGCATCACGACTAGCGCTGACCGCGCTGGCTAATGGATAGAAACTGCCGATTCGCGCCAAAGCTTCTTGTATATATTTCTATAGGGATCGGATATGCTCCCGCACCCTGAGCGCTATTGATTGGTGTCTTGATTAAAAAAAATGGGGTTGCATTTACTCTGGGAGATGCCAGACGGTCGGGAGAGCGGCAAGAGCGGGTTAACCAAAGACCGTAGGCTATTAAAACCTAAAACGTGACAAATTAGCTTATGGAGTGGGGTAGACATTTATTTAAACTGCATGTGTAATTATTATGTAATACAACACATTCATCAATAAACATAGGCCTCTGTTTTACGCTAAATAAAACCACAGGAGTGTCAGGGATGCAGTGGTAGGACTGTCATTTGCGTCTGACACTCACAGGACATAAACAGAAAATCAAACTGCGTGTTTTTCGAATAACCGGAAATACAAGTGAATGAAGAGCTGAATGGGAGCCAAATGAATGGCTCTTTTTAGTGAACAGAGCCAAAAGAGCCGACTCCTCGAAAAGACTCAGAATGCCCATCAATAATCTGCAGTCAAGCAGATCCCCTTTGTTTGATTTCTTGTTAGGCTGAACAGTTTTCAAAGTTGTGAGCATGCGCAGTGATCATGACACAGCTCCTGAGTTTAAGATGGGAAGACAGCACCTGGCATAACGCAAACAAAACTACAGAATGTAATAGGATGCATGTTTCCATACCTTAATTAACCCAAAAAAATTCAAATTGAATTAAAACCGTTCAAACACTGCAGATTCAACTCCCACCCCCCACCTCCCCCTTTTTTTTCTTCTTGTTTTCCCAAATATCTAAAATCCAAACAACTGAAAATATCAACTTGGTGATAAAACAGCCAATTTGCCATTCAATCACAGAGACTCTGAAATGAGAGATAATGAGACTTATTAACCAGCGTATTTCCAATCCAGATCAGTTTAATTTATACAGCATTTTAATGAAGAATTGGTCGCAAAGACGATCTGCAGCATGAGCATAGGGTGGCTGTCTGCCTAAGTCCTCAAAATATCTTATGAGGTGAAAACTCCCAGTAAGGATTAAATCCTCAAACATCGGCAAGAAAAACTCCCCAATGGGTAGAAATCTTAGTTGTAAACATGCCATAGTTGGGGGCCCATCCTCCACTGGGTAGCTAAGTTCATGTTAACATATACTTGGCAAGAACTCTGTCCTTCACAACCTTCCAAGAAGGAGGTACATAGATCTGCCAGTGAAGTAGGCAGTGGTGAAGCCATCCCCAGAAAAGGATGATCTTGAAGTTGAGGAGTGAGATTTATCAAGACGTTCTTGCCTGAAAAAAAAGGCAAGTTAACATCAGAAGACCTAATCCATCTGCAACTAAGGACATAACACCAGTTTACTGGTATTTGCGAGACACTAGTGAATGTGAGGTAACTACTGTCAAATATTGTGAAAAATTTCTGCCCTGGCATTGGGCACAAGTAATCCCATTAACATGGTGCTAGGATAATACACACAAGATGAACAACTGGGCATGAGCACAAGGTTAATATTAGCAAAGTACCTGCGGTAGCAGGCTAGCTGCACAGTGTGTTTCCGTAAATAATCCGTTTGAGTAGAGGTTCAGATTGTAGATGCTAAGGTCTATGGAATTGTTCAAATGATGCACTCAGTTTCTGTATCTTATCAGTATGTTGTACGCCTAAACATATATTGATTATTCACGAGGAAGTGATGCTTCTAAATGATTTTGAATATGGACATGTCAAGTCCCAGCACTGTTTCCCAGGACTTGTATGAATTAAGCTCCTCAACCAAGCCTGATCTGCAAACAGCCAAACATATTTGCCAATAATCTCTATTCAGCAGTTGATAAAAAAGATCTTGCACGTCAAAAAAAAAAAAAAAGGTTCCGTCATACCAGCAAGCTAGAATCACAATAACCCCAAGGTATGCTAGTTTAGTTGTGAGAAAAACAGCTTTCTGAAGCAAAAAAATCAACATGGTATTGATACTGTCATTCTATTGTCCTTTACAGCCATCACATATTAAATAAACATTACCCACCATTGATTTAACCATTGATACATCCCTCTCAACATTCAATGATCAGTTCTTGCCACAAACAGTCTCTCTCGGAAATGCAGTCTGATTAGTACCTTCAGTAAAAGGAGTTCCCGATAATGTAGGTTAATGAACAGGACCACTCCCAATGCGCCCTCCTATTAATCCTTAGGCCAATATATACCTCCTACATTCCCACAATCCCAGCTCGTCTCTGGATCATTTCTATTTGTTTACTCTGGTGAAAATTTCAAAACCAAACAGCCAAGCACACAGCAAGAGTTCACTTACCCGAAGCACGAAATCCTACTGAGTCCCTGGGACGCAGAATATTTCCCAATCCGTTCCTGCAACTCCCGTTTTTTTCCAGTGCCAGTTCCCCAGGCCTGCCCTCCGCCATCTTCATACATCCACCACAAAGTGTCAGCACACCAAGAGCTTCGCCCCAACCGGGGTGCTCATATTTTGGACCACGCCCCCGCTATCTTCATACATCCACCACGATGACGACAACGAGGCCGGGCTCCAGGCTGCAGGAATTCCAGACCACTGTCTGGCAGTAGCTACGCCCTCAATCAAGGGCGCCAGAAGCGAGAGCCCGCAGCTCCCCCAGCAAGGCTTACCATGGCTCGCGCTTCAAGCTAATTCAAGGCTCCAGGTTGGACCTTCGCCCGACTCCATTGGGCACTCAAGCAGAAGAAAATCCCCATCCACCACTCCGACAACAAGGCCAGACTACAAAAAATTATTCACTGACTCCTCGACAAGCAGCTGATCCTACCCACGTGCAGACCAGATGTATGCAGACCACACAGCAGGTTCCGCCATCAACATCTCCAGAGCCAACGTCATCACGCTCGGCGAGATCCTCCCACTCCAGATTCGGTGAAAATCACTTCTTTCACAAACTAGCCAGTTCCCCCCGTGCCTGCTCCCTCCGTTTACGACCTCTTTGGTCTCTTTTCGTCCCCTTTTTTTGTCCCTGTGTTCACAGGCTGCACTTTTCCCGTGCACATGCGTCCTCATTCCCCAACCCTCCCCCCATCACTTCCACCAGACGAAACCCCGCTTCTGCGCTCCTGCAGCCCACAACTGAATTCTCCAAGGCTCCAGCAGTTCCAGTGTTAACCCACCTAAAACCAAAGAAGCATCTGCTGTTGCCTAATCTGCTCGTCTCTTCCCTACCGCACTATCTTTCCCTGCCCCTCCACTACCCCGTTTCCCATGTTACTAATTCTGTGCTTCCTCCTACAGGTCCGCCCCTCCCATCAACTACTTCGCTGGCCCATCACAGTTTCCCCTCACAGTTTCAGTACACACTAGCCACCGCCCTACCTCCCATATGCCCCTTGTAGCCTATTCCAAACCCTTCGCCATTATACCCCAGACTTAGACAACAGATTTTATCGGGTATGCATGTTGACCTGGCCCAGCTTATTCAACCATTCTATTTCTGCATTCATATTTTAGTCGTGGAAAAAAAAAAAAAATCCAAACCGTTATCGACCCCGCACGGCTCAAACACCCAACCCCCGCTAGTTCCAGGAAGTTCACACTGTTGGTTAATTAATAAAAACCAAGAACGTTATCCCGATGAAGAAGCAGACTCCGATGTTGGTAGCAAAAGCAGGAAAAAGTTTATTACACAGCCGGCTGTGGGAACAACAGCATGATGCAGAGTTCAAAATTAATTCATTTTGTAAGAAACTTTATACATTTAAAAGTACAGACATTTGCATATGATTTCTTTAATGTTATCAGAAGTTGTTGCTGATTGGTCCTGGGGTTTACACATTGATAAAAAGGGATACTCTACAATTGGGCCTCTCCTAAACCACTCAAATTAATTGGTTCAATAGACTCCCAACCCCCGGAAGTGAGCTCCATATGTAGGCATACGGAACCTCCAACTAAAAGGTGCTAGTACGTACTGTCCTGTCGGAACTGAAGACAAACGAAGATCCCAGCCGGAATTAGCAAATAGGTGATTTGCCCTGTCAGACCAGACGGCTTCATCTTTATCTCCTAATACACATTCAATACCTATTGATTAAACAGTCTGGCTCACCTCATATTGCAAATACCCAAAAATCCTGTTTCCCAACAACACGAACCGAGTTCGCCTTTCGCTGTCCCTTTTACCGAGACACAATCCCCCAGTCCTTTCCTCATCGGAGGCAAGAACTGGATGATTACCTTACACTCGTTCCCGATCTCGATTCACGCTTCGGCTGTACGGTAAGCGATTGCCCATTGGCTATGTTAATATAATTGATGCGACTCCACAAGAATAACAATCTGCAAAATCCGAAACTTTCGCTGACTTCGCAGCAACTAAATTTGCCATCACTTAGCTGTGCATCGTGCCTAACAACGCCATTTACTATCACTTAATTCAGACTGTAGAACGGATTCTCATGGCTTATTGCTCCATGAGCCTCGCAACTCATTTACGCAAATCTGTGTATCATGAGCTACATGAGCACAGGAGTTATAAAGACTTATCGATATTTTTCTTAGTCATGATGTGCCAAAGAAAGCACCATATAATTTTGTAGTGCAATATATAACAAGGCTTTCAAAAATAAATTAGACTTCGTCAGTTCTACCAATTAGTCTGATCAACTCTTGCTATATATGCACGTCATGTTCTTCGCAAATTGAATCTCATACATTTATGGTGCTGTTGAATAAATGCCATGTTTATTCCAAAATTGTCAAATCATTACAAATGGTAATGTTATTTGCCTCACCCAAACATTCACGGATACTACGCATATCCACCTCACGGCCACTCAATGGCGCAGCTCACTAGCGCTCACTAGTGCTTCAGTATTGGTACCCTTAGCCTCATCGGCAAACATTTACGGATACTACACATATCCACCTCACGGCCACTCGCAGTGGTGCAGCTCTCCAGCGCTTCACTAGCACTTCGGCTATGGGTGCACTTTGCCTCGTCGGCAAACATTCACAGATACTGCACGCTTATCCACCTTAAGGCCCATTCACACCAAGCACGAATTTCCATGCAGATTATTCGTGTGGATATTTATAGAAACTTATTTCATGGGTTCTAATGTAAGCTTGCACACCAAGGCGGAAGTTTCATGTGGCAGAAAAAACATCCGCACGGACCTAAGCTTCTGCGAAAATCTGTCTGTGAAATTAGATTGTTAGCCAATGAAATGCTTTGTTTCTATTACAGCATTCAAACCTTAAAGGTCTGAATGGACCTTTAAGCCTCAGTTATACCTTCGCCTGGCTCCGTTCGTGGATGCCGCGCACACCTCAACAGAGCGCGAAGGCATTTATATTTGGCCCATTCTCCATTGCAGTATTCACTGCAAAGACAGGGCGGTAGAAAAAAAAATACTATAGGAAATAGTAGAAGCAGGCAAAACCAGTAGAAATAGAAGCAAGCGGAAAACATTTTAAACTGGGCGACACTAGCGCGGCTTGCGAAAAGTTTCAAAATCCTGGAGGTGCGCAACCTCGCGACCGTCTACCCCTGTCTCTACAACTCGAGCCATTCGCCGCTTTATCTCGAGATGCCATCCTAAACGGGTTTGCTTCATTCTCACCTTCCCCATTCCTTGCAGGACGGAAGCAATTCAAGAAATTCCATTCAGCCCTCCTACTGCCATTCCCGGCACTCGACGTTGTTTCCATTACGAGCTTCATTTCATACATTCACTCCATAAACCACGTTTGACCAGCCTCAATACAAGACTACCTAAGCGGCATCAACTTCTTCGTCAAATTGGCTACTGGTTATCCGTGCTCGTCTATTTCCCACTCTCACGTGCAAACACTACTGAAAGGTTTACGTAAACAAGAACCTCTCGCTCCGACCAAATGTTTTCCCCTGACGGCAGACCTCCTCTCTCGCTGCACTCTGACGCTGCGTTCAGGGTACCATTCTCCTTCCATGGATTCCACTCTAGAAGCCATGTTTCTATTGGCCTTCTTTGGTTTTTTGAGTTGTGCAGAGTTCGCTCCGCTCTCCGCTAATTATAATCCTTCTCGTCACGCCAGCCTAAACGACATCTCATTCTACTCCACTGACTGCCTCATGTTCAAGATAAAGAGTAGTAAAACGGATCAGTTCGGCATTCTTCAGCCCATATTCCTATTTCGCCTAGATTCTGCCCTCAGTCCCTTCGAGCCAATATCAAAGTACGTCACCTCAAGATACAATAACTATGCTTCTCCCCAAGACCTATTATTCACAATCGACACCAGGGCTGTAGCCACTTGCCACTGGTTCCTCTATCATTTCTGTCATATTTTAATTAGATCTGACATTCCACCCAAATACTTCTCTGGGCACCCTTTCCACATTGGCACCGCTGCCATTGCATCCAAGCGAGGAGTGCCGGACCACTTGATTAAAATCCTCGGCCGCAGGACATGGAACTCGTATGCAAGCTATATTCGCAATAATGTTGATGACGACGAGACCCATCTCTCGTTGATCCATTAACACTTTTGGGGGCGAGGGAGCCACACAGACTCCGACAAGAGACGCGAGCCCCACCCTGAGTCTCGCCACCTGGGGATGCCCAACGTTCGCACAATCACAGACCAAGTCTAACATCACAAAGTCCAACATCACATACGCCCCGATCTCCTATCTGCAGTTCCACCCAATACTCTCCTCCACTTTGGGAGTGGTCCAGAATTCATTAAAGGGAGTTTCCGATAACGTAGGTTAATGAACAGGACCACTCCCAATGCACCTTCCTATTCGTCCTTACGCCTATATATACCTCCTACATTCCACAATCCTCGCTCGTCTCATTTCTAAGTCCCTCCCACCCTTCCCCTCTCCAAGAAGGAAGCAAGAAACAGCCACTAACTGGGACCCCGGGGGGCTTAGGAGCCACACGGACTCCGACAAGAGGTGCGAGCCCCACCCTGAGTCTCGTCTCCTGGGGAGGCCCAACGTTCGCACAATCAAAGACCAAGTCCAACATCACATTCGCCCCGATCTCCACCCAATACTCTCTGTACTCTCCGCAGTTCCACCCAATACTCTCCTCCACTTCGGGAGTGGTCCAGAATTCATTAACTGCACTGTGTAAATGCACACTTGTAGTTCACCCCGACATTACTCTTTCTCAACAATTATTTGTTGATTCACAGGTGTTTTATCTAAGAGAGGACAGCATGACCTTTCTGAAGGTAATGAAAAGAAATTAATTGGACCTCCAGAAAAAGCATATAAACCCCCATGTAACAGCTAGTTAAGTCATGTCTTTCAGCTTCTCACATTTGAAATTACTAGAGTGCATGGAAACACTCAGCCTGATAAAGTGTTCACTTCATATTTACGAGATGGGAAAGCTATATAGCCATCTTACTGATATAGATGCTGGGACTTTGTTTGAAGGGGATAGTACTGGAGAGTTTTCTGAGCCTGACAATGTTGATTCATTGGAATTAGCCAGTCATCATGAGAAAGTCTGTCTCCTTGTTGTGTAAATATTATGGTTTTCAACATTTATTTTTTAGCTAGTTATGTAGTCTTTCTTATATTCCACCATTGCCATGATTTTGATACTGCTATAAGTACATTGATTGTTTTCACAAATTGTTAAGCTTAGCTGAAAACTCTGAATATACTGGGATATTGCCCAGTGTGATGATTTGCTTTTAAAATTGCACCACATTCAATGAAAAATATGGCTCTAGTACTCTTCATCCCCGGACTTTTCGTTCCTGAAATTTTTCGTCCCTGGACTTTTTGTCCCCCAGGAATTTTCCTCCCGAGACTGTTCGTCCCCAGACTTTTTGTCCCCTTGAACTTTTCGTCCCCAGACTCTTCGTCCCTGGATGGTTCATCCCCAATAATGCTTTGCCCTCTTCCTGTATGGTAACACTATCCCTAACCCTAATCTCAACCTTTTTAATAGTTCTCGGGGACAAAAAGTCCTTGGGGACGAAAAGGCTATGGGGACGAAAAGTCTGAGAATGAAAAGTCCAGCGACAAAAAATTTGGCGACAAAAAGTCCTGTAACTGAAAAATATTTCACTTTATTGCTGCTGTTTTATTTTGCAGAGAGCTCAAGAACATGTGTAGCTGCATCCTATATGCATTAATTTGCATTCAATATAGAGTAGCCTCCCACACAGCAAAAGGACTCCGCGGCAGATCCACCGCGGAGATATCGCGGCATCCGGAACGGACCCGCGAAACGGACCCGTATCGGCGTCCACTTGTCCGGCGTGACGGATCCGCTTAAGGCGGGGCTCGCGCTGTATCCGATCATCCAAGATCCGCCCTTAAAACCTTACCTCCTGGGCGGGTCCGTTTTGGACCCGTGTACTGACACATACATCCACCACGGACCCGCGTACTGACACATACATCCGCCACGGACTCAAAAATCAAAACGGCTCATCCGGCCTGGGTCTGTTTTGGACTCGTTCATTCGGTTCCCGTTCATGAGGGTCTACTGTACAAAAGTAATCACTATCTTACTATACCAATATAAAATTTATATTTACATTTATGGAAAGTTTTAGGCTATGATTTCATTTTTGTTTTGTTGCCTGTATTCATTTTGAGATTAGGCCTATATCAAAACCTCTCATGCAGGCCGACATCAGATAGTAATGAAAGTAGGAATATTGGTTTATATGCTAAAATGCAAGAGGAAATGGGGGAAATTGGTCAAGGGTATTGCATTATTTTCTGTTCGCATGAACTTTTTTGTTTTCGTCTAAATGACTGTTTGGGCCACAAATGGCAGTTGACACCTTCCTTTTACATTATCGCATCCACGATTCCCCATAGTTTTTGTAAGATGCTGGTTGAAACATGTTTTACGACCATAAAAAAGCTGTAATTAGGAATTAACAAGCTAGAGATCTAACAGTAGCTAGCAAAGAAGAATTGCAAAGCTGACTTGCTAAATGAGAATCTTCTACTGAACACCCAGCATAACGTGCAACGCATCCACATTATTCCCCACATTGCGGTATTGATATGCAATTAATGGAAGTAGGTTTCGCCACTTAATGTTCATAGGCACGGATCACAGAGACTAAACAGAAGCTGGCACTATCCACATTATCCTTGAAATGGTCAAGAGAACTGCAAAAACATCATTTCCACTCATAAACGCCTTCTGTTTCATTGCTTGGTTTTTCTTTTCACTCAGAAATATACTCAATTTCTGCTAAAAACAGATTAAATTGCTTTAACAATGGAGTCGTCCATTTGAGTAGCCATGTTTGTTGGTTTCTATTTAAGCAGCAATATCGCCATCTAGATCATGCCTCTCAGACAGAAGGAGAATCAAATCGTCTGATAGCAAAATTGATTATTGCAGACAAACCCATTTTAAAGGGTGTCTGGTTTCACAAATGTCAGACCTGAAAGAATCAGTAGCAGAACCAGGGATAAGAGAAAACATAACTTTATATTCAGAAACAACAGTCCAAACAACCAGGCTTATGGAGGGCAAGCAGCAGAGAGTTGGCGAAAGCTGAGGTCAAAACAAGAAGATCAGTTCAGGAGGGCACAGGAGCTGAGAGGACAAGAATCATGGGGGCAGAGCGCAGCATACAGGAGACCGGGGCAGTACTGATAAACATACAGGGTAGAGGCAGGAGCAAGAAGCTAAGCCTATGCTTCAAACAACATTGAAATAGCCTACTTTAGTGCTATAGGCCTACTATAGTCTATAGGCCTAGGTCATTGCAGACATAAAATAGCTTGCCTATTACAACTTCAGTTGAAATGTTGCGCTACAAATGGAGATGCCTCCTCTACCTTAGGCCTATTTCTTCCATTTGCATTCTATATTCTGTCCATAAACTATGCACAATTTAAATATCAGAAAATGAATACTGACGAATGACAAGAATTGCAATAAAAACAATTATTTAATGGTTATCTTGTGGACATGGAGTCGGGGCACGTCTCCTCGTGGCCCGATCCGCCGCCAGGTTGAACCACCTAATGGCGTGCTTTGTGATCTCCTCGTCCGTGGCTGACTTCGTCATGGTGTTTTTCCTCACAGCACCTGTAATCAAACAGACAGATTGTGTGTTTATGTTTATGGTGTAGCATTCAAAGCCAAGTATGCTTACACAATACAATATAGGTATTATACAATATAGGTAGGTATTAAGGCTAGATTAATAATAAAATTTAAAAAAAAACATGACTTATGCATAACAGTTATAAAACCATTCCAAAAGCAACACTAAATTAAAATACAACTCACATGTTCATTTACAACCCACACATTACATTAGGCCAACAAAATAGAAGCTAAAAAAAGAAATAAAGAGAAATTAAAGTAATTGCTTTAGAGATTAAACAAACAAAATGTATGTGTCATTTAGCCTACTTGAAATTGCATTCCATCAATGTGTAGCCTATTATTATTATTATTATTATTATTATTAGGGAGATCCAAGACACATTTATTTGAGCGAAGAAATTGTAACCACCAGGCAGGCAACAAGTTTGCGTTTTAGCCTACTTCGAATTGGGCCAGTTGCCCAGACCTGGTCAACGCCAGCAACAAACTTAAGGGAAACGGAGGGAGTCTCACAGCAGAGGGGATCCCACAGCAATTTTGAAGATTTACCGCAATGCTATCAGAAAGGTAGGCTTTTATTATTATCTTCATTGCACTGTCCGATAGTTAACAATAATATTTTAAGTAGCCTAGCCTTTTTTCAGTAATAAACAAAGTGACCGTGCCAGATTCTCACTGATGCGCTAATTATTGCACAAACTATTGTGTTAAACATAGGCTAACATCAGGCATAGGCTACCTGATTGAAAATTTGCGTATGCTACAAGTAGCCATCAGCTTCTCAGGGAATCATGGCCATATTATGTTTAATTGATTTCGAGTAAAAAGAAAGACATCAAACGTCGAAAAAGAGCTATGGTATAGTAGCCTGGCTCTGCCAGACTTCCGCTCAATTTCATTTTGCTCCTGTACGATATTCTGTACGATATTCTGACGGGAGAGAATTAAGCGAAGTCAAAGAGTCTTGTATTACAACACTAAAGGTATAGTAGGCCGACAGTCTATATGGTCGATCGGGCTATGGCTACACGGTCATATTGGTATGATTTTTAAGGCTACCCCAACATATTAAAACTATTGACTTTGAATGTAGGCTATTCAATTTTACTTTGATTATCTACTTACAGAAAAGCAATGTTCTTGTTGCCATCCTGCTGAAAGGCTTCTTGTTGTTTACGCCCTTCCAATTAATTTGACAGGACACCTTATCAGGGATGAGCCTGCCCAGGATGTTCCAGGTCACCCTCTTCATATCCTGGCCCCCAATGGTGGCCAAAGAAGAAATCTAAAAGGCAAAGACATTATTTTTTTTATTAAATAGACAGCAAGGTACACAATTCTGAGCTTAAGTTGCTTTTCAAGGTGAATTTAAAATGTATTGTTCCAGTTGAAAGCTTCCAGAAATGCTTCAAAAATAGGCATAGTCAGGGAATATCAGGGAAATTTCTGTTGGGGTGTGTGTGTTGCAAACATTACGATTCCAAAGTATAAAGACTGGGTAATCAAAGTTGACGACAGAAGAGCAAAATGAACTCTGTAAACTAATAATTGTCTGTCAAACCTGGGAGGAGGTGCCCCAAGAGTTACGCAAAGGAACACGTACCCACATCAGGTTAGATTAACTTATATATATCTAGCCAGTCTTTTTTATAGTAGGTCATGGAAATTTATATTTTGGTCAGGGAAAGTCTTGGAAAAGTTATGGAATTTTACTTTTTTTGACTTGAGTGGGAACCCTGATCTGACCACTGGGACAAGGCAGTTCAGGGCAGGCCTGTTCAGGGCTGCTTCAAGACCAGATAGTTAACCCCTTGTGGACGGGATTTTTAGATAATTTCCGTACCCTGGGACGGGATTAATTTGGGGGAAAATTAAGTTTTTTTAGATTTGATTTTATCTTCAATATAATCTGTTTTTATTCTCAAAAAGTACTTCTGTTGTATTTTAAGATGTTTTTAGCTAACAAAACACCTTTTATTTGCCTTTTCAATCCCAGAATTGTCACCCTGGGAGTCTATTGCAGCAGTATCATGGCCTATCGAACTATCACTAGCACTGCCGTCGCCAGAATGTTGCCAAGCCACATCGTTAGCACTGTCAGAATCTGAATCGAACTGTCCAAAAAGTCGCGAAAAATTAGACCTACTACAATTCGGGACCTACGAACCATACTATCGGTTTGCTCATCAGAATTATTTTCCACACAATCTTCTAATGAAGACGCATCACAATCAGCATTTTCTGAACCACTGCTTGCGCAAATAACGTCCAAAACTTCACCCAAAGACAGCGGGCGCTTCCTGGAAGTCGCCATTTCACGTGTATTGTCATCGAAAAAAGCTGAGAACATGCATTCAATCTCCACTCTAGAGGGGATTCCCCGGCTTCGGTGCTGCCATCTAACCACAGGGGAGGTAACTAATGACCATCTAAGGGCAAGCCGGGAATTCCCAAGTTAAGTTTAGCGTGTTTACTCAGGCATGAAGTAGAGTGTCACGTTTGACGTGTCAACACATCACCCGCCTCTGGGCACGCAAAAAATTTGCGTTTTAACACGTCATCCGTCCAAAATGGGTTAATAGAATATTTTCAATAATCATGGGCAATCAATGAACATAATGGCACCATTCAAATTAGAAAGTAAGAAAAATCACCGCTCTCTGTTGAGCTGGGCCATTTGAAGGTTCCTTTAAAAACAATTCAAAGGCCTCCACTGCCTCCAAATGTTCCAGGGGGAGCTGGATGTTGTCGGGCATTTCCACATCTGCCCCGGGGAGCAGTTCAGTCTGCTGCTCAGGTAGCTGACCTTTGCCACGAGCTGGTCCTGTTGCTGCTTGATATTTTCCAACAGACTAAGGATGTGGACCTCAGCCGCTGTTGAAAAACATGAAATATAGCTTAAATGTAGTGTATAACATATATCATGTTTCAGTGTTTATCCTCATTACTCATTTTTCAGCGCCAAAAGACCATTCTTACAGCATTTTTTGGAGTTAAAGATACAAGGCTATAACTTGGCATGGTTGTTAATAGGTACAATGTCATTATTGACATTAGTTATTGACATTTCTTAATGACAAAAGTTAATTGACGAAAATATGTGATGGTTGTGGGATTTTTTTTCTCCAAAATCTGGCTCAGAATGACCCTCTAGTATTTGTCAGGTGTTGCTCACCAGAGCAGGGAATGCTATTGTTGATTCTTCCCCCACGCCATGTTGGTCTGTGGGCCTGGCTTGAACAGGGCTCCTCTATTTGCCGCATGTTGAGGATGGGTGCGGGTGCGGGTGCGGGTGCGGGGGGTGGAGAGAGTTGAGGAGGGACTGCCGTTCCTGTGGGCGGTGACAGAGGAGGATACATTTCTATGAAATGGTAGTCATCTGTTAACCATGGGACCTCTCTATTCAATAATATCTCAGAAATCAGTCCCTACCTTGAGTAACTCTCCGCACGTTAAATCTGGGTGCAGGGACTAGAGGTGGTGAAGGGTTTTGCAGGACTGTAGGTTCTGCCCCATAGAGAGGTGCTGAGGGAGAGAAATTTGGCTGTGATTTTAATATTTTGAAAGTTGTCATTAGAGTATGCAGAAAATCTGAGATGGTAATGCAGATGCAATCTGTTGACTTGGCACAGAATGAACATCGCTGTGTTAATACAGATAAGGCCACTGTATTTAATATTATTTCGGAGATCAGTTTTTACTTAGACAGTTTTCTCCAGGTTGAGGAGTAGAGACTATGCTGTCTGGCACTTGGTGAGATGGTGGAGCTGGAGGAATGGATACAAGGAGAGGGGAGTATCTTTAGCACTAAGAATGTTAACCATATCTCTATTGATATTACCATTTTGTTATTATTTCGATGTTAAGAGATTATTTCTTACTCTGCAAGTGTAATTGGCTGGGGCCAGAGGCTTCGGCTGATAGACCAGGCGAGTTGGACATCAGACTTGGAGAGTTTTCATCTGACAAATCGTTCTCTTCATCACTCTCATCAGAGTCCCCAAAACGATGGCTGTTAAGTAACCATATAATTATGTTTTTTGCAACCCCAAAATTGCCAAAATAGACATACAAGCATCCCCGGTCTATTTTTGAATGCTACGGGATATAACCTTCCTATAACTGTAGAAACATCACAAAAACACAAGATAAATCACACTTACACTGGCCTCCTGTTTCTTTCCTTTGGCAGCACATCCTCCTGCTCTGCATTAGACTGAAAGATACAGTATTTAAAAAAACAAGCTGGCAGTCTCGCCTGAATCAAAGCCATTGATATGAGTTATCTACCGCTCTGGCCTGAATATACTTCTTCTTCTTTGAGTTTACTGGCAGTTGTTTGTAACTGCGTGCATAAATTTGCAGCTCCACGTCCACTGGCGGACACATCTGCACAAAGATACACCGTTGTTCTTCTCGAACACGCCAAATCCAGATAATCCGTAAATGATGAATTAAATTCAAAAAAAATATGTTGAAGAATAACTCATATGCAGTCTTTAGATATTGTAATATTACAACCTTAACAGGGACAAAAATTCAAGTTTATTATGAATTTGGAAGTGTTACAATAATCAATTATCGAATACAATATAGCTATCTTACAGAGGATGTGTTAAAAATGCCATTTTATTTGATCAGAGATTAAATGATTTATCATATATAGACTTTGTATTAATTTATTTATTAATAAATCATCCTATAAAATAAAATAAAAATTAATTGTAAAATTTTTTAAGCTGTAAGTTTAGAAACGTGTTTGGTCATGCAGAAGCTATAACTTGTCTGAACAGTTCATGCATCCGCACGGCCCAGCAAAAAGTTTTTTTCTGGCCCAGGAGGGAAGACCTATGCTGGGTACCTGTGCATCATACCACATCATTGCCAATATTGAACTTCCAAGCACTACAACTGGATGTAGATGCACTCAAGGAGCAGGACACCAAAGTAGCTGAAAACTTCATGAAAGTCTTCAAATAATTTGTGTATTATCTGTGCTAACTGCTATCAACTGGTCATTTAAAATGTAACATTATTTGCAATTCTGCAGGACTCAAAAACTCTTTTTAACACTGGTTATTACTAATTGAAGAATACAGGTTAATTTTTTCTACTTGGATGTAAATGTTCATTGATACAATAATTTTCAGTAAAGATTTGTAAGTTTGAATTTCCACTGATGTTGGGACTACAGTATTTCAATATATATCTGAAAACTGTATGTGGGTTATAATTCAAGTGTAAGTTAACATTTATGAAATAAAGCACTTTGTTGTGTTTAAGCTTTCTATCATTAACAATGTGCATTTTATAAAATAATGTTTGAATATGCCTCTGATGCCATTAAATGCTGTGTGTCCACAAAAATACCATATTTTCAAAAATTTATTTTGAGAAAATAAAGCAGAACCCCATCACACATTTTGGATATGTTAATAACAGGCATCTAATCTTTCTAAAACAGTCAATTTCATGTTGGTGGATGGTGTCATTTTTTGGTATAAAATGTTAAAAATGGCACAAATTTTATTTTTTCCATTGTCAAGCCTTAATATTTTCTAGATTATTCATAAGAGAGAGGCAGAATTAGAATACAAAATATATTCATAAGTGAGAGGCAGAATTAAAATACAAAATACCCAATATATATGGGAAGCTGTATGTACAATACCAAATCCCTGCCTTCGACATTAGGCTTTTTACAGCCCTTCAAATACGCTACCGCAGAGTGTAGAGTAAAATTTTCGAGCAAATTTAAGCACCCAGAAATATATGATGAACTAAAGGGACACATTCATAAGTCCATATTCCTCAAGTTAGAGTAGCAGATTTTCACCCCTGAAAATTTGAAGGACCTAGCTGAAATACTTCTTTAGATATAGCCATGTGAAAGTGGCTCCTCAGAAATTGCTGTTCAAAAAGGGCCGGAACTTAGTTGCAAGACAAAACTATAAGGAGTTGAGAGCTAAAATTTTGGATTTCTCCTATTAGGAGGTGAATGCACTGGCTGGATTTTTTTTCAGCCAAATCTGAGATGGTCAAGTGGGAGCCATTCAGACATTTGACATGGAATGACCCAAAAATCTTGTCATTTATGGAAGGCATAATTCTAGTAGTTGAACATTTTCACATTTCCCCTGATTTAGCTCACCCATTGGGTCTGGCTTAACCAGGTGTTACCTGGTTCATTCTTTTGGAATGGATATGACATTGCTCTTCCACTTGAGAAAGGATGAAATAGTGGTCCCCGGAAACTTGGAGTACAATTACTTCACCTCCTGGTCATTGACAGAAGCTTCCTCTTAACCCTGTGGATGTCTTGGACAAAATTTTTGGCTTTTGTGATGTTCAACTGTAAGTCACCATAATGGACACTTCTGCCTAGTAAGCTGACTTGTCAATAGAACTGATGAGGTCAAACACTGCAGAGTCATCAGAAAATTGAAACAGCATATTTGAGTCAAAGTGGGTGAAAAGTTCAGTCAGTGGTCAACAACCTCCAGAGAAGTAACAGAGCACATTTTAGTAGTGCACCATTATTACCGCTGATTCAAAGCATGCAGTAACTTGATTTAAATCAGACCTTGAATGACCAGTTGTATGTGTCCGTAAATACAATTGCTAGTTTGTTGGCATTCTCCATCAAGATGCCTGGGGAGCCAAGATCCAGACCCGCTGCTTTTCAGCACTTCTATTTGCTCCACAGTGACTGACAGTATGTACCTGCATAATAAAGGAGGGGCCATGTGATTTGCTGTTGGGAGACCGCTGAAGGTAGAAATACACGCATATCAAAGTAGCCGTGAAATTCAAGGCATTCAGGCAGGTTTGAGTGTTCACTTAGGGCTTGTTGCCGAGGATTATAGTCAGCGATCTTCTGAAGGTTATGCCGCCCTCCTCTGCTTTCTTTAACCTGAAACTTTAGCCTTTTAAACAACACTGTCAGGACTGTTAGAACTGAAGAAACCAGCCATAGAACCAAGGATGAAGGAATTTAGAGTTTTATTGACCAAACTTACAGTCCTGGGTCAAGAACTGGCAAATTAAGCAATGCAGGGCAAGCAGGGCACAGTCAAAGCACAGATGAAGATTGGAGGATGGCAACCAGGAACCAAAGGGGCAGCTGAGCAAAGACTGAAATTCCACCAGGGTTTAAAGCCAAACAATTTAGTCAGGGCTGTGGGGTAAAAAACAACTAAAATGTAACATTTCACAAATGGTTTAGCTAATTAAACCTTTGAGCACTGAATAAATTCTCAAGGAATTAAAAATGTAGTTATCCTGAGCTGCTGAAAACCTATCATGTGGCAACTTGTTTAAAAGAGCTCCCCTGCGGGAGCCACATGATAGGTTTTCAACAGCGTCTGATTTTGATATCTTACATCATTGGGCAACTATACTTGCCCACGGCGCTGAAGGGTTAAGGTTATTTTGTGATTAGAGGCCAGAAATTTGCACGAAAGCCAGGACTAGGTATGGCCCTCATTACCCATCTCTGCCCCAGCCATCACCTCTACTGAGCTACTTTCAAGTGCTGGAACTCAGACTATAGCTTCCATCCCCAACTATCCAAATCCTCCCCCTCTAAAACGGAGTTCTAAGTTCGAAACAGTCCAGCGGCCTCCTGCAGAAAGCATTCCCTCCCTGTCATGTCCTGGTTCTGGATACCAGCCATCTAAACCCTAGTGAAAATCGTGAAAGCATCAGAAAGCGAGTCCAGCAGTAGAAACTACAACCATTCAGCGTTCTCGTTCCATCGGAACAAAATCGGAACTCTGCCGGTCTTTCCAAAGTATCATTGGCTTTCGCAATTCCTGACATTGAGCGGTAGGCTACATTTTCCCAGCTACATCAATTTATCCTCATTCTTTCTCAAGTACTACAAGCTACGTTTCGGTGGATGATTGTTCTACGGTTGTCAAATGTCGTTGCTGAAGCTGCGTTACATACAGTATCTCCCAGTTTAACATACGTGATTCTGTCTTTGGGAGGTCACGAAGTTAAATTATCACCAGTGCTGGGACTAATAGATTTTCGGTCTAAAATCCAAGTCTCACATTGAAAAATTATATCGCATCATCAGGTCGATGTGGCACAGTGGCGTCGAGAGATTAGATTACCGCATATCACTGTAAAGACGCTTCGGGTGTCTATAGTACTATAATAAGTGGCCTTGTGAATCCATATCTTTCATTCATTATTAAAACGCACTACTTGGAAATTGAATGTTCCCTGACTGGGTGGAAACTATCGGCCCTATTTCCATGGAATCTTGGGAATAGGTATGAAATCATTTCATACAAGCTTGCTTCCTTCAGAAAAGGTAAATCGTGTTACTCTTGTCGCTGTAAAGCCCTCATTGAAAGGAACGGGCATAGACTCCAAATGCAGTTCAGCATCGGCAGGGCGTTTATTGGGATTCACAAAGCTCATGGTCAAGACAGAAATGGATCAATAGCCAGGCAAACAGAGATATGCAGGATGGGCAGAATTGAAGTCAGGGGACAATTCCAGTAACCAGAATAATCAAGCACAAAGACAGTAAACAAAGAGGGTTGAAACTAAGGGAATGGAAGGGGAAGGAAAAAGGGAGTTGGATGGGACAAGGGAGAACACTTAAACAGATGGATACAAAATGGGAATTAGGGAGAACGAAGTACTAATCACTCAAATAGCAATCTCACAGCATAATACAAACAATCAAATACAAAACTTACGGGAGAATCACAAGAAACGAGCTTTCAACAATCGAAAACGAAAGCAGAATAAGCGCAGAAACGAGACTGACCAAGAACGAGCTGTGGTAGAAACGAGTCGACAAGAAACTACGGGAAAGTGGGTCTTTTAAACACAAACAAATTAAGTGGAGGCCCAGCTAAACTCAGAACAGGTGAGAGGAGAGGCGGATCTAGAAAAGCAAGGACGGTGATAGGAGGAGAGAGAGAGGAAGTAGGTGGGATCCTAACTTTGAACTAACTAATCACCCATGCCTAACTGAACTGCTCAAAGTGTGGATAGTCCAATCAGAACAGCAAGAGAGAAGGAAGAGGAATTACCAAACCGAAATTACAGGGAAGAGAGTGTGATGAAAAAGACAAGATGCCATGAGACAGAAACGGGAGGAAAACACTGAAGACCAGAGACAGAGCAATCATCCAGAAACACACATGCTCTAATGAATAAATATAATAAATAATAGCAATACTAAAAACTAGAAACTAAAAACAAGCATACAAATCACTGATTTCTAACACTCATAGCTGCACCAAGTTGACGGACACAGGAGGAGGTGAAGGTTCAGCGCGTTCTTCCTTGGCTGGGGTGAATCAAACCAAAATATTGATCAATTTCTTTGTTCTCGAGAACAGGGCACCCAAAACTTTTAACTTGTTTTCACTGCTCATAGGAACAGGGCTCATCGCACAACAGTCACGTAAAATCTGACTCCATATCAAATTGTGAATATTTACTTTAGCTGTAATTGTTTTGAGTTCGGAATAATAATACCAGACTCTGTCTTTTGCCAACCTCACACGATTATGTTTCCGGACCTGCACAATCACAAAATCTTAGTTCGGGGAGCCCTACATTGGATAGGCAGCAACCACCCTAATACATGGGTACCTTTCCCTCGTGACAGTTACGGACCTGGGGCAGCTTGTATCTATCGGGCTCCTTTAGGAGAATTGGACAAAAATCGGCGTATTACGCCCATGGGTCCTCTTAAGCCAAACCTCCAGAGCCAATACCTCACCAATCCCGTTAGCGGTTGAACGTGGCCCCTATTCGAACTTCCTACAACTCCCTAAAAACTTTCGCTGCAACTGGCCTCTGATCAGTAGGTCTCAGTCAGCGCATCGTTTCACCTAAGTATTTTAGACGTAAGTTTGGCTAAAAGGAACCAAGATGGGTTTAAAATCATAAAAACCACACAAATTACAATAAGACAATTTATTAAAACGAAAGAAAAATTTATTCAACAGGTAGGTCGGCCACATAGTAAATTTCATTAGTCTGTTACATAATTTAGAATTTGTATGTAATAATTCAGTTGCATAATAGCATCTTATCCAACCTGGTTCGGCTATGTGCGCAAAGAATACGCCCGGGAAGCTGAATACAGTCCTCCAAAACTATATTGGCTACACATGACTACAGAAGCATGTGTGGGAAGTTGTTTGCGATCTTCCTAACATGTTTAAGCTACACATGGCATAGAGATGCACGTGTGGGAAGTCGTCTGCGATCTTCCATAACTATATCAGCTGCACACGGCATACAGAGGCACGTGTGGGAAGTTGTTTGCGATCTTCCCCGAATGGATTGTCTCTGCTTTAAGCCAAATCACGTCTTTGATCCAGGCGGCATGGCCATAAATGACCTGGAATTACCTGGTCGAATCTAGATTTTGGGTTTCCACCATTTGTAAGAGGTAATAAAACAATTTAGCTGAGAGGGAGAAAAACTAAATACCAATTTTCAGGAGTTTCTAAAAGGGAATGAACCATAATTTCAATTGGAATGAAACATACTCCATTCAACTCCTTGAATTCTCCTGAGAACAACCATACCAAACATGATATGAATATACTGTACCTCATGTCCACTAGCAGTGGCAATGCTCATGCATTTGGATGATGATTGTAACCGTAAGTATCTATATTGGTAAGTAATCACAGATAACTGATGTTTCCATGTCACGTCCACTCGCAGTGGCACAGCACACAAGCGCTTGGCTAGCGTTTTGGTTATGGGTACACACTGCCTAGCTGGCAAGCAGTCACAGATACTACCTGAGTATCTACCTCACGTCCACTCACAGTGGCAATACTCATGCACTTGCATGATGGTTGCGATAGTAAGTATCTATACTGGTAAGTTATCAGAGATACTTGATGTCTCCTTGTCACGTTCACTAGCAGTGGCGCTACTCATGCATTTAGACCAGTGTTGCGGCGATAAGTATCTATATTGGTAAGTAATCAGATACTTGATGTATTTACCTTGTCCATTCGCACTGGCATTGTTTACGAGCGCTTGGCTAGCGCCGGGTTATAGGTGCTTATTGCTTCGCTGGCAAATGATCAGAGCTGCTATGGTAGTATTTGCCTCACATGCCCTAGCAGTGGCACACTGCATCTGTGCTTAGCTAGCGCCAATGCTTGTTAAGTTTTCTAATTCAAATTGTCTCCTAGGGCAGCTCATCTTGATGACTCGCCTGTCCTCAAGATCCTTCTCTTTTTGGGGGATGGCTTCGCCACTGCCTGCTACGCCGGCAGATCTGCACCCCACCTCGCTGAAGGATCCTCGAGGACGCAGTCATCGCCAAAGATAATACTGAATTCATTTCATTGTCAATAAATCTTTTCTCCTTTAATTCCGGAGTTTTCGTGATTGAAATGAAAGTGTAAATGAAAGTTCAATCATGAGACGTAGGAACGCCTAGGCAATTTCATTCACCTAATCACAACCATAGGTCTTTTATTTAAATACTCATAACGTGTTTCCGTTCGCTGTTTGCAGAGATTTTGCATCACCCACCACCTCCCCACCACCAACAACTTCCTGGCTCCGCCCTCTTCAGCATCAAACCCATTTCCCTGCTGACCAGATGACCCTTCCTTCCAAACAGGAGATTGCTTCGCCATTGCCTGCTACGCCGGCAGATCTGAACCCCACCTCGCTGAAGGATCTTCGAGGACAGAGTCATCGGCAAAGATAATATCGAATTCATATCATTGTCAATAAATCTTTCCTCCTTTAATTCCGGAGTCTTCGTGTGAGCCTGAGTTCCACTAACAGAACTTGGCCTAAGTAATCCTACATAGTTAACTTCTTTAATCCCTTTAACATATTTAACGTCCTCAATCAGATCAAAGTCTCCTTTTCCTAAGACTGAAGAGATTAAGGATCTCCAGCCTCTATGCATAGCGTTCATCTTTTACACCAGGAATTAACTTATCTCAACTTTTTTTAGAGCCTCTATATCTTTCTCAAAGTAGGGTCCCCAGAACTGTACACAATACTCTAGATGTGATCTGACAAATGTGTTGTACAAGAGAAGTATGACCTCCTTAGATTTATACTCAATACTTTTGGCTATGTATCTCAGCATCTTGTTGACCTTTTTAACTGCTAAGGTACAATGGCTAGAACCTGTAAGGGTTTGGTCAGCAATCACTCCCAGATCTTTTTCATGTGGAGCACATTCCAGTTTTAAACCCATGAAATAATCCTGTCTGATGTTATTATTACCTACATGTAGAACTTTGCATTTAGCTGCATTGATTTTCATTTGCTCATTACACATTTCTGCCCAATTCTGAATTCTGTCTAAATCATCCTTACTTTACTTACACGCACCTAATAGTGTTGATGCTGCTACACCACCGACGTCCTCAGCCATGGCCATCCATCATTGTGTGTTTCCACCTCTAGCTCGGTACACTCTCAGGATGGGGGGTCCACTGTGGTGATCAGTCACTGTGCATTGGTAGTGGGTCTCCATCTACTGGTGTTCCTCTTCATCCACGCCCAGCATGAGGATCTTTCTGCTGCCTAGGCCATTTTCTGAATTGCTGTTCACCTTTCCCTGCCTATAACTCCCAGCACAAAGAACATTCTCCGCACTGACTGTGCAGGGAAGCCCCTGCAGCCAACCTCCACAGGATAGCCCCAAGCTTGCCACCCTTTCCCTTTGCACTCTGCCAACATACTTAGTCGTCATCCTCTCATGGGCTTTGCTGCGTCTCTCCTCCCACAGGACTGTTAACTCAATGATGATGATCTTCCTTGTCCCTGGTGACCAAAGAACCATATCAGGTCTGAGATTGGACCTCCAATCTCCTGCTTGGTTCAGGATTCCATGTGCCATTTGTTCTCTTGCGACAGCTGTCTCACCTTCCTTTACAAAATGTATCAGAGTTGGTTTTCTCCTCAAATGTTTTGGCTGTTCCGTCTGCTCTTTTTCCTGTATGTCAGCCAGCTCCCTTAATACCTGGTTATGTCACCCCTGAGACAGAGCAAACTGGCAAGATGTTAGTATGTGCTCTAGTGTCTCTCTCCTCCCACAAAGAGGGCAATCCAGTGTCTCCACAATGTCGGATCTTCAGGGTTCCAGCTGGAAAATTTAAAATAATAGCCAATTGCTTTTTTCAATAGCCACTTCTGGAATTTAATAGCCAAAAAAGTTGGAGCCAAATTTGATTATTTACAGCCAGGAAGTCAGATGCAGTCTGTGCCCTATTTTTTAGGTTAGTCTTTGAAATAACCTCATGTGTTTCAAATGTCTCTGATTGAATGGCGGGGACCAGGTTTAAATCTAGAAATCAATGGTAGTGCCCTGGTTTTGACCATTGTGGATTACTGTGTGACATTTTTGGTCACACTTTATTTGAAGTGTTGCTCATAATGGCTTTATACAGCATGTATAATGCCTTCATAAATGAGACATAATGTCTTTATAAATCATACATAAGCAAATGTCATACTTTGTAAAGGGTGGAATAACACATTCTTCTTCAGCATGTGATGCCAGATGTGACAATGACAATGTCACTTAGCTGACAATGTCGCCCTTTATCGCATTTAGCCACTAGCTAATTGACACTGTCAGTTATATCACAGCTGGCGTCACATGCTGAAGAAGGATGTGTTATTTCAACCTTTATGAAGTATGACATTTGCTTATGTATGATTTATGAAGACATTGTGTCTCATTTATGAAGGCATTATACATGCTGTATAAAGCCTTTATGAGCAACACTTCAAATAAAGTGTGACCACATTTTTATTGAAGCACCCTGTAGACCTCCCATCTCCATGTCATGGCAAAACTGCACCAAAAAGGTAAAAAGGATTAAAAAAAAACAAAGACGAGGTCTGAAACATTACATTTTCCTTTTAATTGAAAGTTAATCTTTCTAGAGGAGACTAGAGGTAGTAGAGACTAATAGATGTTTTTTATAACCTCAAACTGGTTGGCTCAGTCTGAAAAATAGTGCGTTGCAATAATTTCATTACAGAAAAGAAACAGAACTTTGTAACAGGGCAGGAAGACTGGTATTTTTCATATAGATGAATGGATAGCGTACATTTTGTGTCCGGATGGCCAGATTAAGAATTCTGTATACAACCTCCATCAATATCGAATGAAATCAGTACTTTTTCAGCTTACCTTGATGGTTGGGTACCCAGAGAAACATTCAGGTGTGTATAAGACATCAAGTGTACATCCAGTCAAGAAAATTTAGAGTTCAGTTTCTAGTGCTGCTATTCGTGGTAGCAATATATAGCAACAGCTGCCATGTTACTGATGACACACCAGGTTGCTAGGGAAGGCGTAGCATTTGCATTTGCGATATTTAATATAATATTAAATTCTTAACCCCCATTCTGACTTATAAAACCCCCAAAAGCCCCCTTTTAAAATCGTTCCGGCAAATTAAAACTGAAAAAAGAGAGGTTGGATGCAGAATTCTTTCCCCCTGACGATGTAGACTAAGCTCCATTAGTTTTCTCCTATATGCTAAATGCATTGACTCCTTCGGCACAGCGTAGACTTGAAAGGCTATATCAGCGAGACGCTGTCAAGGTAAGTCCTCAACGTTGATCTTTTCAGTGCAAATGAGAATCCGAAATCAAACGTGTTACCTTCAGTCAAGCAGTAATGATGTTGTTGTCAAGCAGTAACAATGCTGTTGTTTTGGTAAGTTTCAGCCTTGTATTTTATGTGTGCCTGCACACTTAGCCATGGTGAGAGGAGGTTAGGATCGTGAATGCTTGCCTGTTGTTTTGAACAGTGCAAATTCATCGCAAGAACACTAGCTATTCGCTGACTTATGGCGTGGGACCCAATCATCGTGGTTTTAATCACATTAATTCACGTCCACAAAACTGACTGGCATGAAAATTCAACTTTGATGGCTATATATAGCAAGTAATTATGTAATTGAAATCACACAAAAACCAAACGATTATTGCAAGCAGTGAAATGAAAACCATGTCAACCTAGCTTTTCGGATGTTTTAAGTTACCCAATTGGTGGTAGTTGAGAAAGAACAGGCTGTAAATTGACATGGATTGCCTGACGTGTGCAAATGTTTGTTTTGAAAGCAGACGTTGTTCAATTATTGCTTCAACTAATTCTCCCTTTTTGAGCTTTGAGTGTGGAACATCGAAATCTTTGCATGTCTATCCCAATTCACGAACTCTAAGTTGTGAGATTGCTCTCCTCTCACTTACTGCAGGTTAGTTAAAGGTCTTCAGTTTTTCTTCTGCCTTATAAAATGTCCATTGCTCAAGGGCACTCCAAATCTCGATTTTTCACACCCTTAAACGGAAACGGTCTATTATGCAATTGAAAAAAATTGAGGCTCCTCGCCATTTTTTCGTGCCATTTGTATATTTTTATCGCCAATTTCTTAAAGATATGTCAATTGGGGACAATGGCGACTGGCAGCTGGAACCCTACATCTTTGTAGGTTTGATGGTGTTGGTAGCACGTCGTACATAGATCATAGAAGGAGAAACTGGAGTTGGTCCTGAGAGTATCTCCAGATTCCTGACCAGGTAAGTGAACGATGTTCCGTATCCCATCTTGTCCATGTACCTTGACTTCCTAATTCCACTGCTTTGGCTGGTCTACTCTCATCTCTGGATCTGATTTCTTCCTGAACCAACGTAAGCCTTTCTTTTACATTAGCGTTCCTCCAATAGCAGCTCCTTGTTGTACCTAGCCCTTATCGTCCTACTGCTACAGTTCCCACAATGTCTAGGTTGCGCAGTCTACTCTCAGCCTCATCTACTGTTTTTTGTTTTGCTGACCACTTCCTCTCTGTCTTTATTTCCACTCTCGCCAGCCTGACCTTATCATCTTCAGAGCCCTTTAGGGTCATGATTAGTCGCCCCTTGCCAGCCTTGAATTCTTCAGCTAATGATGTCAGGGGAAGCTGAAGCTTTGCTGTCCTACTGTACAGGTCTGTTGATGTAAAGCTCAGTGGAACTCCAAACCATTTCCTGAGGTGCTTGTTGATGGTTCGTTCAAGTCTCTCAACAGTTGACACAATGGGCCTCATGCAGCAACATTCTCTTAAATTTCTTTTATATTTTCTCTTATTTTTTTGCTAAGAGAAAAAATAAGAGAAATATACTCCGTATACACCAAACGCTCTTACCGTCCAAATCTACTCTTACCCAGATGTGCAGAATGTTGAATCCCACTTGATCGTAAATTGGAAGCCCGTGCCCGGTTGTTTCAAATTAGCATAATATGACACCCACTAAACACCATATAAGGGTAGGTGACGTGCCATGTGCAAAGAGACTGCTCGAGGGCACTTTCACACTTGGTACGATTGTTCCGTATAGTGCCACAGTACGATTGTCCACCCCTCCCCTCTCCCCCCCGCTGGTCAGCTTTCAGACTGGTAATATCGTAACATACCTGCTCGCATAGATCTCAAAATTCCGATTCACTGCGTTGCATTATGCACCTAGGTGGTTTTACATGGGGAACGATTTTGAAAAGGAGATGCCAATATCTTTTGGGGGGTTTTATTATTGAGAAGGGGGTTTAGAATATTAATATTGCTAATGCATATGCTGCGTGTCTCATTATTTGAGCTGCCAGACTTTCGCACAGCGTCCTGCACTTTGAAATATCGGTGCCACATTTCCTTTAGTTTGTCATGGCACTGATGTATTATTCTGTGATAACCAAGCGAATGTAACTACTCACAAATTATTTCATAAATCTCCAAATTTTTGCATGTAGTATCCCGTTGTGGTTGTATGTTTTCGTCTGCTTACATTTCGAGCAAGCATTGAATTTCTTCGTATGAATGGATTTCACCAGTGCATTTGTTTGAACAGGAGAGCCGTAACACACAACAGTAATCCTCCGTGCTCAAGTACGGTTGCTTTCACATTTGATTCGAGCAGCCATTCATCTGTCTCAGCAAACAGATCTGCGCAATCTCTAAAGACCCGCTGTCTGCGCAAGGCCTGGATGGCCAAAGCGTCCAACTGCAATAGGTAAGCCATTCAGAAGCAGAATGCACGCAAGTAGCTATCCAAGGGTTTTTATAGCTTCGTCCTAATTAGGATCAACTGGCCAAACTCTTCAGCCAAAGAATTAAATAATAGAATCATAATTTCTCAAAAACATAAAACAATCAAAATGTGATTACATGATTCATTTTTAATGTTTTGGTTTTAAAACTTGTGTTGCCGTGCACTGGACAAGCAATTTGTGGACAGAGATAACAGTTTTCTGTTTTCTCTTATCTCGGTAAGACTGCTCTCAACCACTCGTAAAATTTTCTCTTACCTAAGAGAAGCTAAAAAAATAAGAAAACATTGGTGCATCCCAGAAATCAATGGGTAAGAACAAAATAAGAAAAAATCGGGCATACGAACAAAAATAAGAGAAAATGTGTTCTTATATCGCTTCTTGCATGAGGCCCAATGATCTTATATAGCATCAGGGGCCAGGCTAAGCGTGGTAACAGCTCGTGCTGGTACATCCATGTTTTTAACTTTCCTGGATGACCAGTCTTATCGATGTTCTGCATCCCCTCACAAACCTGTTGTACTAATCTGGTGATGTTGTTCTTGTCTCCTAGTGTTTCATCAAACCATTTGCCAGGACACTTAATTGGGTTTCCAATGATAAATGGAATATTATCTCCCTGGATTGTAATTTGGAACTTCTGTGTGATCTTTCCTTTCTTGATGATAAGTGATCTTGACTTCCTCGGTTTAAAAATCATCCTTGCCCACAAGAAAGTCTCCTCAAGAGCTTTTAATATCCACCTGGCTTGAACATGGGTGTCTGTTGTGATGGTCAAGTCGTCCATGAAGCCTCTGTTTGGTGGCTGTCTGATGTTGTTGGATGTCTTTAGGCATCTGGTCTCCCTCTCTCCTACTTTGATTATCATGTTCATACCCATTATAAAAAGGATCAGAGATGATGCATCCAGTCACAATACCCTTTTGTAGTTTTTGTCAAAATCCAGTGAAGGTCTTGGTGGTAAATCGCAAATATCTTCCACTGAGGTAGCTTCTAATGAGTCCCCTGAAGTGCTCTAGCACATGGTACTGGCTAAGTGCCTCTGTGATGATTACGTGAGGAACCACAAGCGAGAACCAGTGAATGCAAAAATGGAGGCTTTATTTCTGAAGGGGGGAAACCCCCGACAGAGTAGGCAACGGAACAATGTCCACAATCCAAAAAATCAGAATCCAAAGGGCAAAATCCAGAACCGTAAACAGGGCATCAATCACAAAAATCAGGGTCGTACAAAATGGGTCCGGTAACAGAGGATGTGGCAAAGTACAGGGAATAGGCAAAAATCGTAAATCAAGGACGGTCCAGTCAGAAAGGTAATCACAATGAAAACAAGGCGAAAAAAGCGTGGCACAAAAGGAGAACGTTCTGACAAAAAGTGCTGAGAGAAGACTCCTAATATACACTCATGGGAAGTCACATGCTTAACAAGACACAAGTGCAAGAAGTCAGACTGATTACAAAGGAGGGAACATGAGGGAGAACCTAATCACATAAAATAGGCAACTGCCAAAACGCGGACAGGGATCACGAGACAATCCTATAGACAAATATACAGCTCCAGTCAAGGAGTTCTAACGTGCATAGATACTAAGAGAAAGGACAGCATGAACAAGTGTGGAGGATCCACTGAAACGCAGCAGAGAAGATTAGGGAGAGACAAGAGGCGGAGACTAGAATAGGGCGAATGCTGAGAGCTTGTTAATAAATTAGTAAGTGCAGCTATACAATCCCTAGTGCTCGTTAGTAAGTTAGTACAATATACACTGTTAGTTTGGGTTAGTACTTTAACAAAAACAACAAACTGTTAGTACTGGTTAGTAAAATAGAAAAGCAAGGCGAAGGAAGCAAACGAGACTAGAAGGAACGGTTGGAAACCCAGAAACCATGAAATCACCAAAGCATGTGACATGCAGGACTAGGGGAGAAGCTGTAGCTTAACACAAGACCAGACAGGGGAGACAAAGTGCAATGCAGGGCATGAACAAAGACATGGACCGGAATCTACAGAAATATGGATAATGGCAGGGAATACAAAACATGGCAAAAACATGGCAATGAACTAGAATAAACAGAACATGACAAAAACAGAACAGGGCATGGTAAAAACAGAACAGGTCATGGCAAAAACAGAACAGAACATGGCAGGAACAGAACAGGACATGGCAGAATCATAACAGCCTCCTCTATCAATGTATGTGGGATGGTTCCATAAGGATTTGTTGTAGATCTAGCTATATTACAGTGAGGTCCTTCCTATTGACTTTCGCCTCCCGGATTAGCTGTGTGATGATGCTAGTATGTGCAATGCATCCAGAGAATCTAGGCACTCCACCTTTCTGTACTGATGTGTCTACATACTGATTCTTGATCATGTAAGATGCTATCCTTCTAGCCAGTACTGAGAAGAGGATTTTCCCCTTCACATTCAAAAAAGAAATTGTCCTAAATTAGTTGGTACTTTCAATCTCCTCCTTTGGTCCAAAACCTCCTTCTGCCTTCTGCCAGCATGCTGGTATCTTTCCTTTCCTCCAAACTGCCTTCAGCAGCCTCCACAGATGTTTAAGGATCTTTGGGAAGTTTTTATACACTTGATAAGGAATGCTATTTGGGACTAGTGCTGATGCTATTCTGGCCTTTCTTGCAATATCCTGTACTTCTTTCCATGATGGTTCTTTCCCATCCAATGGGAATTCTGCTTCTGGGACCTCTTCAATTCTATTACATGGATCCAATGGTTTCCACTGCTGGTCGTCGCTGTGTGTTTCTGCCAGGTATTTTTCCTCTTCCTCGTTTGAACTCTTCATTGTTCCTGACTTGGTTCCCTCCAGTGTTGCTTTGGTGAATCGGTATGGGCTAACCAAACATTGCCCTCTTCTTAGCTCTCTCTCGCCGGGCTGGTCTTATTCTCTCAGCTCGGTGGAGATTGTTCCTCCGCTCCCTCAGCATAGATCGCAGCTCACTAAGGCCAATTCTCTCTTGTTCATTTGCTGTCCTATACTGTCTAGTGAGGGCATTTATCTCTGTTCTAAGGGCTTGGATATCTTGCTGGCATCTGTTAGGCGCTGATTAGGGCTTCCCTTGATTTCTAGTCTCTATTGCCCTGAACCATTCCAAACCTACGGTATAAACCATTGTTGATAACGCTGATATCTTCCTCTTCGCATCCTTTACTAGTGTCTGATGCAGGATCTTGTCAAGGTCATCATCAAAGATATCCCATCTCTTGTCATCTGTTGGTGGCCATAACACTCTGTTTACTGGAGTGATTTGACAGATTTATACGAGTCTGTGATGGGTTGGGTTCACCTAGTTCATCCTCCATGTTGGTCTGGGTAGCCACAAAAGGTAAGGGGTCCTCAGCACTATGGTATTCATCCCGGCAGTGGTCCTCCTCCGTCTGATCAGCATTAGCTGTATGCTCCCCCTGTTGCTTCCCAGGTCTGCATTTAGTCCTTGCCCGGTGAATCTTTAAACCCCTCAAGTTCTTGCAAACTTTCCTGCAATGACACTTAGTTTCTGCCGGTATTCCAGTCAGAGTCCTTTGGACAAGCCAAGTCGTTTCCGCTAATTCCATATTGCTGGGTCTTTGATCCTCGCCCCCTCTCGGAAAACCCTGGGGGTGTTGCTCCATTGTCTGTGTCGTAGCTTGTTCTGGTGTTCCCTCACAGGAACTGTGTGCTGGGGTGCCAGCCCTTCACACCCTTTTCCAGTCTTCCCTGGATGCCATCTGTCTTTCCAGGCGTCACCTATCTGTTTTTGGTTGTCAGCCAGTCTTTCCTAGCAGCCACTGCGTATCCATTTGATAAGTTACTTACATACAGCTAATGGTGTTGATGCTGCTACACCACCAACGTCCTCAGCTGAGGCCATCCATCATCGTGTGTTTCCACCTCTAGCTCAGTACACTCTCAGGATGGGAGGTTCACAGTGGTGATTGTCATATCGGTAGTGGGTCTCCAGCTACTAGTGTTCCCCTTCATCTATGCCCAGCATGAGGATCTTTCTGCTGCCTGGGCCATTCTCTGAATTGCTGTCCGCCTTTTCCTGCCTGTAACTCCCAGCGCATAGAACATTCTCCACACTGACTGTGCAGGGAGGCCTCTGCAGCCAACCTCCACAGGATAGCCCCAAGCTTGCCACCCTTTCCCTATGCACTCTGCCAATAATGTCTCGTACTTGGTCCTCTCTTGGGCTTCGCTGCATCACTTAGGTGGACTGTTAACTGTTGGCCAAACCTCCCAATTTAGTATCATCTGCAAATTTAACTTATTTGCTTTTAATGTTCCTAATGTTCCTCAAAGTCATTAATGTAGATGAGGAAGAGTAGGGGTCCCAACACCGATCCCTGAGGGACTCTACTTCCCACAATGCCCAGCTCAGATGAGATCCCGCTGACCACAACTCTTTTTGTTCTGTCCTGTAATCAGTTCCAAATCCGCTGAACACAAATGCTGGACTCCATTTGTACTGGGAGGTCGGGATTTCAGAGCTCCCAGTCCAGAATATCAATTGGAATGCCCTCTGAAGTCGGACTTCCAACTCGGAAAGTCAGAGATTCTTCACCTACCTCGAGTTCTGAGTTCAGGATTGCTGCCCCGTACATCAACAGTGAGCGAAAGCTGTGATAATAAACTGTATATTCGCAGTTCTGTGTTGTGTTTAATTACATCAGTCGTACTACAATACCGAATGCAGTTTATCGGTGGACTTGTTGCTAAGGTGTTTACAAGCGAAAAATACCGAGTAATGCGTTGTTATTGAAAAGTATTGCTAACAATAGCTAATAAAGGCTATACTGGCCAGAGGACACCCTACTGACTCCAAGTCAGCTTTCCAACTCACTTCATGGAACGCTGTCAGCTCGGATATGACGTTATTCCCAGGCCCAACTTCCAACTTCCGAATTGAATGCAGCAAAAGAGTTACACATAACTTAATTTATGGACTTATTAGTTTGCATGTGAAGCATGCAAACTATTGTTATTTCTCAGGATCTTTCAACTTATTATTAGTTTGCATGTGAAGCATGCAACCTATTGTTATTTCTCAGGATCTTTCAACTTATTTTTATTATTCTTTCTTCCCATTGTGTTCACACTATCTCCTCCAACAGTTTTCATACTACCCATACAACCTGCATACCAAATTATTCTACTATATGTGCAGATCGTTGCAATTCAAGATCATATCTATATTAATTAAAGTTTATTAATTATTAGCAATTAAAAATGAAAAAATTCCCATACACAATGAATGGAGCCCATTCATTTTCAATAGGAGCGAGACTTTCTTACACAACCACTCTCTCTCACTTCTCCAATTGGCTAAACAGCATCGACCATTCTCTCTCTCATTTCCTATTGGCTAAACAGCATCGGGACAAAATTGAAACGCCGCCATCTTGTTTTGCTTCCGAAGCGAGCGAAAATATATTGAATAATACAAAGTAAATAGCTATCAAAGCAAAAAATTTAATCATAACATCACCACAGACAAATGTCATACAATTATGAAACATAATTATCTAATGCAAACTAGCATATTGTTTTATGAAAATGCATTGCGATTATGGTTCGCGGGTCTCCGTGTCACAGCACAGAGTTCCATGTAGCTAGCTAGCATGCTAGCTACATACTTACAACGAAATAATTACGTACAGCGCAAACGTTCACAAAAATTCTTCGTCATGCTCATTTCGCTAAAATAATACTAAAGATAACCTGAGCAGACAAAGAAAACAATATAATACAGTACAATCCAGGCTCCACAGGCAGCAAGCAAATAGGCCTACGAGCCGCAGCGGTCTCCATGTTAATACAAAGACCGACGAACAATGCGCTTGTCCCGGAGGCATGGCTTAGTTTATCCCGGGCAGCTAGCTAGCTAGCTCGCCACGTAATATTAGTCAAATTCATACATACCGCACAAATGACCACAAAAACGCTTAACTATGTCCAGCTAGGTAAAACAAAATGTTAGATGGAGCTAACTAGACACAGAAGACAATATAACACGTTATACCATCTTTAAAAAAATCGGTGATTCCAGCGAGCCCAGATAGCTGGCAAGCGGACTGCATCTGCTATGTACAATTCTATGCAAAATCCGCGTCAACGCGATCGTTTGTCCGCTCAATATAAACGGGCAGTATGCTTTGTTAGCATTCATTTCAACATCGGAAATTGAAATTTTATATCCAGTTGACCAATATCACTGCCATGTACGTTGGTTTAACAGCAGTATTAACATTGTCAGCTGTACAGTTAATAAATCAGTCATGCATGAAATACTGCTAACTTACTCTTAACAGAATGGCCATTTTTATGCCTAAAAATAAGCAAACCGATTTTAGGTTTCTGTCAGACCCGTTGAATTTTTCCGTCATCTGAGCTTAGCTATAAGAAATCCATCGGGAGGCGCACAGCACTCACAGAAGCCACCAAAGAACACCGTATAATTATGAGGATTACAGCGATCACAACAGTCATATTACATTCGCATGTATGATGAAAAATACCAGTCCAACCAGAATTGTCCAGATAGCTAGGAAGAACAATGCAAAACAGATGTAGGACACAACATCTATAATATCTGGTCGTATGCATAGCCACTGACTCTCCATTGCTCGCTATCAGCGCGACCTCACTCATACTGCGTCATGTACTCACTTTAAAATGAAGTTATATTAGCTCTTGCCGCTGAAATGATATTTGGATCTTCCGAAATTGTCGAGAAGTCCCTGTTGAACAGCGAGAATCCAGGTCATCTCGAACACAACGGAGGCCTTATCTGATAGAAATGACTGATGATCCGTTTTAGCTACTTCAAAAAAGTGACCAATGTGGAATGAACTCTAAATTGGAAAACTAATCATCCGTATTATTTTGAAAATAACACTGGTTGCTATGAGCTGCTCCAAATCTCCAACTTCCAGCTCTGTTATGAAAACAACATGAGAGACCCGAAACCAACGCCAGAATCGGCGAGAGTAACGCATTATTTACTTTAGCAAGAAATCTATGTTGACATGAAAATTGAACAGTCAACCATACTTGATTATTTTTATTCAGTGATTACCATATCAGTAATATTCATAATATGATTATCATCAAATAAACTATAAAAGATACTTTGCATTCCTGGGGAGGGTTCTGTATTATAGTGATATCATAACATTATGAATTAATATTAATATTATTATAATATTATTATCAGCATCAAAAATGGTGATAATTATAAAAATAATAACACAAATAATAATACAAACAAAATCATACATCTATAATAATACATACATAATAATCAAATTGTTCAAGTTTTGTGATTCATCATATCCTCATGCCGTTCAAAGCAGTGAAATTTGGGTTTCCCTTATTCATCTTAGTCAGTAGGGCGGCACGGTGGTCGGCCTCAGCAAGAAGGTTTTGGGTTCAAATCCACCCGCGGCCTTTCTGGGTGGAGTTTGCATGTTCACCCCGTGTCAGCGTGGGTTTTCTCTAGGTGCTCCGGTTTCCTCCCACAGTCCAAAGACATGCATATCAGATGAATTGTAGACTCTAAATTGCCCAAAGGTATGAGTGAGCGTATGGTGTGTGTGCCACCTGTCCAGGGTGTATTCCTGCCTCTCGCCCAAAAGATATGCTGGGATAGGAATACACAGTAGAAAATGAATATCTCTCAATATACCAACTTCAAACCCAATTAAAATACAATACAACCTACAAGTACATTATGCACTGCTGTGTATAATTATAGATCTTCATGAAAGCGCATCATAAATATGATCAATTCAAATTGTCCAAGTTTTATTATTAATGCAATTAATATGCATCTCTATCAGTTTACAAAATTCAAACCTAATAACAATAATTAGAAAAAAAATATAATCAAAAAATGCAATGAGCAAAAAGATGGAGGAGGCAGTTCAGTAATTCGTACTAAGAGAGCAGAGCACGTCTTATTGGTCTTATGTCAACATACAGATGGTATGGGGGTAGAAGCTGTGGCTTTGGTAATTGAGCCCCTAAGAGCCATACTGGGCCAACCCATGTTGGGGAACTTTTGAGAAAATGGGACTCAAAGTTGCCAGCCTCCTGTGTCATCTAGAGCAGTGGTTCCCAAACTCGGTCCTGGGGACCCACTGTGTACGCAGGTTTTTGTGTCAACCACAGCTCCAATCTTAGAATGCTAATGAGTTGCTCATTGCTCTTGATTGCACTATTCTTGTTCACGCTGATTATTTATCCTTTTAAACCACAAAAATGGCCATGATGAAAATCATTTCATAGTGTGCTAAATTGGAAATTACTTCTCTAACATAAAAAAATGGAAATTTGCAACTGATGACATGAATCTATAAATGGGCTTCTAGTAGATAAAATTGTGGACCCAAGGTCATTAAAGCTAACAATTATTAGGCAATTAAGAATTCAAAGACAAAGCAAACGATGAGTCAAACCTGTTAAATGTCACTTGATTGGTTTCAGGAAAGAAGTGAGCACCTGCATTCAGAACCCTAATCACCAGATTACTGACTGATTGCAGTCTTGCATTTGATCACATGAAACATACTGCCACCTTTGATTGGTCTTACGTGGAATACATCAAAATAAAAATATGAATGTTGGGCTTTGAAATTTCATGGAATGCGAGCCATTTCTGTCATAATGTGGTTTAAGGGGTAAAATGTCCTCGTATCTGACAAGCAACTGCTAATTAAAAATGAACAGCTTGTTAAAACTCTGGGATCGTAATTGTGGTTCGACATACGCAGTGGGTCCCCAGGACCGACTTTGGGGAACCACTGATCTAGAGTATCTGGGAACTAGAAACACTGCTTATGTTAAAACTCAAGATATGTAGAACGTGATGCACTTCTCATGGCTTTGGATGCCCTTCTGTTTCATTTAAAGTGAAAGGTACCTCCTTCTGAAGCGGAACCATCATCTTCTGATTCATTTGGGTCAAACTCTGGGTCTCCGTTATCTTCCACTTCACCATCATCATCAATCATAGCAAGCAGTTCCTCATCAGTGAGATACCCAGCCGCCATGTTTACATTGAATTATGGAAAAGTTGTGGGATGGTCCACTATGGCTAAGGCAGTGCAGTGCATATGTACAGTGGCAGAGAGGACGTTTGCTTGTATGAACAATCCATGTGGGTAGATTGGGTTGGCTCATTTAGGAAATGTAGATCTCAGTTTTCTGCACATGCTGACTACCTCAACTCAATTTCGCCAAAGGTGCGGGATGGCCCGGTATGGTTCTTAGGGGCTCAATTGTTCTTGGCTGCAGTGTTCACATAGCCTGGCTTCTGTTTGGACAGCATCTTCAAGAAGAGGCCATGGTTTGGGTGACTGGGGTCCTCACTTCATATTGTATAAGTCTATCAGGTTAGGCAATACAGCACCAATAACTCGCTGGGCTGACTGCACCACCCTTTGAACCCTGTGCCTCTCAATTACTACAGCTGCTTTACAAGGTGGTGATGCTGCCAGTTAGGAAATTACTATTACAAATAATAAAACAAAAATAATAATAATAATAATAATAATACATCTTTTAGCAATGTCTGTTCTACAATATTGATAAAAGCAACAGAATGATCATAAATGTCTGGCATGTATCATCCAGCACAACAAGTTGGACTTAGATGAATAATAGTTGTATTACAATCATATGCTGTGAATAATAACATGTCGATAATGATGATAGTGCATCAATAGCCATGTAAAACCAGTATATAGATAATAAGCAAATATATACCTGAACCATTACTGACAACAATAAAGATCATCATCGTCCAAATAACTTTTATTATACTACATACCAATGATGTAGCTTGACAACTAAATTAACCCTTACCATATTCCCTGGTCACTTCGACCATGCAATGGACAGTCATCATAGTTTATCATACTTGCCTATCAGTAAAGAAGACACTTTGCACCTTATCATACAGCACAGTGCAGGACAATGCAAAAATCAACATCACATTATACAGAGAATTGTGCTATCACATGCAAACTCAGAGTTTCTTAAACTCTCATTCTAGTTTGTTTTGATTTCTTTGTGTGTGTGGATTACTTGGGTTGTTACCGACATCTGGTGAAAATTTCATGTCAATAGCCCCATTAGAAATATATTTTCTGAGAATATTTTGATGCGTTCAATACTTATTTTCCCCGCTGTGAAAAGGAATGGCAACATAATAAAGTGGTAAATACAACATTGTCCCAGCTTTTCTGAAATAAGTTGCAAGAAGCAAAATTGAAATATAAATTTCAAAATTGATCTGTATTTCCATGAAAGGAGTGCACCAACAGCAGATAGATTTGGCTTCAGGGCAAAAGTACAGTACTACTAACTGCACAGCCTCTATTAAAAGCTATAATTCACTAGAATGGGTTCTGGTTGCGGCAGCTGAATGAATTCTGAAGTGTACCTCTGATGCAGATATCCTTTTCAAGTTTCAGCAGACAGCCCCAAAACTGACTGGGTGACACTTCACCCTTCGGCTTGATAAAAAGGGCTCTAAAAGTATGTTAACGGTTGGGTTAAAATTGTCACTTTAACATTTGACAGAGACAAGTACTATATGAAAAACATTTGCATATTGTAAGTATGCATAGTACACATTCATGTGAATTTCAGATCTGAACAGTGTTTCTTGACATTTTGAGTCTTACCATATGTATGAAGAGTACCATAACACGAAGACTTGCACAACAAAAGTAAAAGCAGACAAAGGGTGCGAAAAAAAGGTGTCATTTGAACTGACTATCATATGTAGGGGAACAGAGACGGGCTTATGTACTTTTGGTGTTAATATTGGTTAAACTGGTTATAGTTCTCATTAACAACAGAACTGTTAAGAATCTCACAGGCTATACTCTGATACTTCTGGTCACTCTTAAACCTTGTCAGACTTTTTCATTGTAAGAGGTCAGAGCAAATCCTCTCAAGTCTGTGACCGAGCAGGAAACCAGAGCAGGTCAGCAGGGTTGCAGCTAGCTTGCCTCAGACCCTGGGAGCTGAAAACAAAAAGTAATTTCCATCTATGAGAAGGCTGCCTGTGCCCTCCGCTGGTAGCCTGGCTCAATTGTTGCCCTCAGCGGCAATCCAAGAACTATGTTGGCATGTGCATCAAAGCTCGCAGAAAGATTAAGGGCAATCTCACCAAGGTCAACTTGGGACAAAAATCAGCATTTCTTTTCATATGACTGTAGTTTAATCCAATTTGAACAGCAACCTTAACAACAAGGAAAAGGCAAAAGTGGTTGTCTCGTTAGTAGTCTTTTAATTCAAGCAGCCTCAGGAGAAATTCTGTTGCATGGGCTGGGGTTATCATGCAAGCCCTGCCCCTTTCTCAAGATGGGGGGCTGTTAGAGTATAAAACATATTGGGGTGGCCAGCCAAGCATAAGAAAGTTAAAAGCTTGCATGTTTATGCATTGCTCTATGTCTGCTCCTGTTTCACCGACTTCAAATAAAGAAGATGTTGTCTCGGTAAGCGAACAATTGGAAATCTCTGAATGGTTCGTTATCGGTTACCTGCACGACAGTCGGATCTTGGGGTAGGCAAGAAAGGCATGGCAATTTTAATTCGGACAGATTGCATTTCATTTTGCTTATACAAAATACCAGCATTCAAGTGGTGGCTTTTTTAAAATGTGAGACATTTTATCAGGCCTGTTTGAAAAGGCTTTCACAGATTATACTAAAATCTGTGACTTCTATTCTCTATATATGTGATACTTGCTAGCAAGGATGTTACTCAGTTGAAACAGTTGTTTAAGCAAGACTGTTCCAGAATATGATGGGAGAGTGCTTTTTAGGAGGAAATGATACTGAGGCCAGTGCGAAATCTCAAATCTCAGGCACAAGGTGTATCTGATGGGGAGCTTTTTGATTTCTAATTGCTCTGATGTTGGTGCACATCACTGTAGTGACATTGACATTCATTATTATTATTATTATGATTATGGAACTAAATTGCCTGAAAGATACATTATGCAGATATGTGCAGACATATTGTTTGTGAAGTGTTTTTCACTGCATCTTATTGCTATCGAAAGTGATGTTTATGTAAGCAAAACACAAGTATGCAAGTGGTTTCACACTATTAACTCAGACCATGCAAATATCTATGATGCATTTAATTTGCTTAAGCTTGAATATGAAGTAAAAGGGAGGCATATTTTATGAAATAATCAGTTGTAATGTAACTGTGTAATGTAAATATTTTACATCTACTCATATCACAACCTATTTGCACATTATAAAGCAAAATTTAAGTAGCCTGTTGGGAATTTTTTTCTTATACAGGGTGTTCTTGCATTGCCATTGTTTTATATTAGCGCATGAAGTGATCATTCAAAAATACAATTAATTGACTATATGAGACACTATACATAAGATCTATTAAACTTTTTGAGATCTCTTTGTTGCTTAATTTTTTCCCCCAGAAATATTTTAGTATTTTCAGCAGTGGTCTTTTTGGCACCCGTAGTTTCGACTGCTCCAGTTGAAGGTATGACATGTAAGGGGACTAATGCATGCTACAAAACAATATATAACAAATATATATATACAGTACCAGTCAAAAGTTTGGACACACTTTGCTAATGTCACAGCGCTCTGTTTTAGAGAAATTTAAATGACTTCACTTCTCTAACTTCTCTATATAATTTCAAATGGAATCTGATAAGAGGTAAACAGTCAGAAGTTAAAAGTTTAAAAGAGAATAATTTACTTGTTTGAATAGTGTCCAAAATTTTAGAATTCTCAAAGAAGCCATATTTTGCAAAGTAAGCAGACAAACAAGCTCTTTCCATTTTCCAACAACAAAATTAAAGACAAGCTGTTTTTGAACTTATTGGGCAAAAAAGTCAATGAAAAGCAAACTACAAGTGCAGCCCATCTTTGGGAACTTAGAAGGCCGCTCTGCAGTAAACTCATTATAGCCATATAACTGCTCTTGTTTAAAAAAAAAAATGTGAGTATGTTCTATAAATATGACAGAAAATGCTGGTTAGTTTGATGGATTTAAGAATTTGATCTTTTTTGGCAAAATAAACATTTCCTATTTCTTTATTTAACATGTCTTGTAAGAAAAATGTGGATATGTCCAAACTATTGACTGGTAGTATATATATATATATATATATATATATGTTGGTGTTTTCCTTTGCGATTAAGATGTGAAAGCACTTTAGTATTACTTCTTTGGATAAGAAACAGAATGATTGCAGAGATGCAGAAACAGTTTAACAAATTTCAACATTTGCAATGGGGCAAGAAGCCTTAAGGCCAGTCCTTGTCTATCTAACATTGAATGGAGATTCTCTAAAGGTTCAGTTTAGTCCATGAAAAAACTTGATCTGTTGCTGTGAACATAGCCCTTTTCTGCGTAACCTGGCATCTATTTCTGTGAAACAAGTCTCAGTACTGGTCAGGAGTGCTTGCTCAACTTTTGTGCAGCAAACCAATTAGACAGATTATTTTTTGCGGAGGTGACAGGTTGGCATCACGCACTGCTAAAGAACAGCTGCAGAGGCACATAGGCTGCAGATCTTGTAAAGACATGTAGGTAAATTATCTGTTATTTTCTGAAAGAGTAATTTCTACAGGAGGGATATATTCAATACTAAAAAGGAGAACATAGACTAGGAAAGTCTTGAGGGAGTTGTAATGTCTTGGCCTATTCACTGGGGTGTGCCAGCAGCTTTGTGCTAACTGACTAATGGACAAGCAAGGTCTGTCTACCAGTCGAGTCCTATTACTTTGGGACAATGTCAAGCGGGTGCTGTAGTCCCACAGCCAAGGAGAACCTTCCAGATAATTCTTATTCAGAAACAACATATCAAACAAATCAAACCGTTGATCAAGGAAGAGGTTCACAAGCTGACATGTCAACCTTTGTACAGTGGGTGTATTTTTTTCTGAATTTGAAAATGATAAATAGACATGCAATAGAAGTTATTGTGTGTAATTTTTATTTTCAGAGAAGGAACCAGAAGAAAGAGAGTTGGAAATGGAGACTGGAGAGGAGCTTTCAGAAGAGGAAGATGGTAGGAAAAGTTTTTACCCACATAAACAGATTCAGAAAATGATTTAAGCTGGTCACAGTGGATTATGTTTGCAACACAAATAATTTTGGTATTTGCGGATACCATGCTCATGAATAGGCAAACAGTTGAAATGCCGGGGAAAAACCAAAAATCCTTGAAAATTTTTGGGTGCTAACAGTAGTATATCCATTGGAGAAATATGATTATTTTTCAAAATAATTTACTGCAAATTCCACTGTGATTATATAACATAATTTATCATTTATTCCATAAAATCTAAAGCAATCAGATTTTCTCAAGCTTACTGCACAGGACCAACCTTTGCTATTGTAATCTGATAAAAACCCATGACCATGTTCTCAAAGCTAATTATACATTTTAATGTAGTTGTAAAAATTTTTAAAAATATGCATAAAGAAATATAAAACTCAGCTTGAAATTACTGTTTTTATAGAGATGTAGTGTTAATTTTAGAAAGGTAAATAATGCACAGGAATCTTTAATAATACAATTGTTCAGTTGAATATTTATATTTCAAAGGAGCACATTTGCACTAATGATATTTACCCATGTTAACCTTTCAGAAATCACAGTATTATAGCCCAATTCAAACTTCTGGCAAATAGATTTGGTCTTAAGTGCTATGTGTAAAAATGAAAAAGAAACCTATACAATTACCTTCCATAAAATTAATCAAAAATTGCTTTTCTGAGGGCGTAATAACACCATCAGGCCTCTATTTATACAGAAAATTCACTATGTGTGGAGATTTGAGTATTAAATCAACCCGTTCAGTGCCATGCCCAAGTATACTCGGGGAAGAAGTTTGATGCCTCAGTGCCACTCCCAAGTTAACTCTGGTTTTTAGAGTTCCATTTTCTACCTTATGGTGGCAGCAGTTCCTCAGGCACCATAAAACTAGGGCGATTTCATCAGTTAGTGGGTCAGTCATTAAGTGTAAATGAGTGGAGGCATTTGGTTTAGCTCCTGTTTGAGGGTGGTTGCTGGCCAGACCACAAAATAGCTGAAATTGTCATCTACTCGGACAAACTCAATGATTAGCATGGAACCAGCATCAGCGGATGTTATCCCATTGCTCGCTTGCGCTGTTATAACTGCTAGCTATCTAGCTTGCTAATTAAGTTACAGTTTACTTGTACTGTAATAACCATGAACTATCTAGCTCACTAATGCGAAATGCAACATATTATTCTGTGCAGCTCATATTTCAAAGTGATACTGGATGGCTAACATGCAATATATATGGCATTGACTACAGTCGAATTAGTGATCGGTATAACCAGCCAGTCCAATGTTAGTGTTAGCTATTGCTCCAACTACAACACTAAAGTAGCTACTTTTACAGCAATAGTTATATCATATATATTCATTCCCGGGGGACCACATTTTCAGCATGCACAGTTTTGCCAACTGTCCTGAATTTTCGGGAGTTTTAGTGGCATATTCACGTTCCTGTGGCATACTCAGCAATTATCCAATTAACGCATATTAAAGAGGTCCGCCCACAGAATTGAAGTCCTTATGCGAGGAGGTTTATCAGATTCACGTGCGTTAAGGTGGATTTCACCACTAGTATTACGGAAACCGATTATGACTTCAGACTTCTAACTCTTTTCTTTACTCAGGGGATGGAAGCAATTAAAGATGTTTCACACGGTCTTGTATCACTTAAACAATTTAAACAATCATTAAACCCATGGTTTGCTTCCAACCCCTGAGAACAAGAAAACCGCGAGAAGACAGGAGTTCAGTTTCCATATTAATAATCAGTTTCCATATTACTAGTGGTGAAATCCACCGTTACACTTGTGAAGCTGATAAACCTCCATGTGCAAGGACTTCAATTCCGCGTGAGAATCTTTTAAATACGCATTGGTTGAATAATTGCTTATTACGGCACGGGAACATGAATATACCATTAAAACTCCGGAAAATACGGGAGAGTTAGCAACACTGCATGCATACCATCGTGTGAGCAGATGTGTGAGATGGTGCTAGAAAGTATTTTTTCACGTAAGACATTGTCATTTACAACTCCCATGCTAGTGTACAAAAAGCTTGGCAAATCCCTCCCCATTCTTGAATTTTGAATTCATGTCCTCCTTACCGTGTTTGAGGAAAACCATGTTGTTCGTGCCCGAGCTAATGGGGGGCACGGCACCCATCTGTTGAGAACCCCCTTCGTCTTACAGAAAGACAACTCTCATCCCTCATTCCACCAACTGACAAAAAGCAAAATCCTACAAGGATGTGTTGTGTGTCTTCTCGCAATGGCAGGTGAAAGGAAAGCTATTTTGAGCATGCAGATTGTGAAGTGGCATTGTGCATTGAGCCATGTTTCCAAAAAATTTCTCTCAGTGTTGAATTTCTAAACTTTTGCCTGAAAAGGATTTTAACTGCAGAATTTTGAAAAATTGACTCAGAAAAACGTGTTAAAGATTTAAGCTGTTTACTTGAATAGGAAATTCACAACAGCTTTTTGAAGATGGCTGTGTGACGAATCAACCTTCACATCAAAAAAAACTTGGCACAGGGGTGCTGACGGAGAAAAAGACATTTGAAATAAAAAGATCAAACTCATAGTGATAGGAGAGATTCAGCTTGGTAAGATTTAACAAACTCACAGGTGTTATTTCTCTGAAGGTTTCCAAATACTCAGCAGATGAAAACCTGAAATATGGGCTAAATGAAGAAGATGTGGTTTTTTATGAATTGCCTCAATTTCCCTTTCTTTTCAGATGAGGATGACTCGAAAATTCAAGATATGAATATGGGTGAGAAGTTAACAACTTGCCACCAATGTGTCGAACCCTCTCAGTTGCTCTGATGATGGGCATTCACCATATGTCTAGTGATGCAACAAAAAGGACAAATTGCCATGCGCTGGCAAAGCAAATTCATTTAAAGATTCTCAGTGAGCTTTTATGCGCAGCCACAGTTCATTAATACATGATAAAAGCTTCTATTAACATCAAATGACTGATCTAATTCCTTACAGAGAAATTTTACCAAAAATAACATCAATTTTGTACGTTGTAGTAAAAAAAAAAATCTTTCAAGCATTGCCCACATCAATGTGTTCATCAGTGGATACAATATTAGCTGAATTGAAAGTAATAAAAAAATCAATAGTGGAACTGCTTTGGCTTCCTCACTGAACAAACGATAAGTGTTAACTTTAATACGCCACCAAGGCTGTACATAAAATAAACAAAAGGTGTCAATAAATACAAAGCTCAACTAATGAAATGCAATGTCATTTCTAAGGTTTAAAGATCTTGAATAATAATATAAATGTAAACTTGCACAATAATTATTTTAACCTTTGGGGGTTATACATTCAGGCAATTTGTTTTCTCAATTTTTTTCAAGCAGGAAGTTGTCAAAAAAAAATTCATTCAGTGAAATGCAGCTAATGAAAATCACACTTTGTATATTTTTCTCTTTTCCATTTGAAAGTACTTGGAGCACAGAAAAGCACCATGGCACCAAAAGACACTGGTAAGATTAAGCTGATCTGCTTTGACCCATTGGAGGTCTTAAAGAATAATATTACTCACAGTTGACACGGTCATCTTGATGAGTTTTAATGCAAGCTAATTCTGGATAGATTAAGTCATACAGGATGCCACTGGAAAACAAACAATTAAGTGCATGTTATCTCTATCAGACCCCCAAAATGTTCCTTGGTGGTAATTTGAAAAAGCTACAGACGTAAGCAAACAAACTTGCCCGGCGGGAGGCTTTTGTCACGAGGCTGCATTATGAGTACTGCTGTCACCAAATCATATTAGCTAATTTGGGCTGAATGGAGGGTTTTTTCAAGGTACACCAAGTCAGCATGATGCTTCGTTTGAAGCCGATTCATCCAATGGTAAGGGAAAGTATCATTTCCGCAAATTTATGTCCATATTTAATGCAATACTCAACAAAATGACAAATTGTTGCTATTAGTGAAGCTTGTTTCCTTCAGAAAACCTCAGGATTGGCCTATTAAATTGGTCATGAGCCTGGCTTAAACGTTTGCAACGTTTGTTGCTGGAGTCTGCTTTGCCCTATGTTCCTGAATTCCATTGTCAATTGTTTTCTTTATAGGACACAAGGTGAATGGGGGCAGTCCACTACACACTGGTCACAGCTGTAAGTTAAACTATACGCCAGAAATTCTTCACTGTGTAATGGAAATTTTTTGAAGTGTTAAAGATTAGTTACAGAAGTTTCTGTTTTCTAGCAACCTCAAGCAGTACTTCAACCACAGGAGTAATCAAGGGTAAAAATATTCTTTTTCTTCACTGACATTTATTCATTTTGACGTTGAGATATCCGCTCACAATTTATTATTTTTTTTACTGCAAAGTCAATTAATAAATATGAATGATAATCTCTGCTTCTACATGCAGCATAAACTTATGCATTTTATGAAGATCTATTACCATAAAAATAAGTGCGTTTAGCCCAGATGTAATTTGATGTGCAGGTGGTAATGGTGGAGAACCTAAGGTCCAGCCCTCCAGTACTCATGGTAAGGCCTAAATTTCTCAGCTTCACCTTTTATTTATAGCGAATGAGAGGGAAGAAACACGTTCATTTTCAAATTTCAACAAATGGCATATTGCTTGTGGGCAGCAGATCCCTGCACTAATGTGCCCACAGGGTCTAATACGAATGCTGGTACGGAAGCTACAAGTTGTAAAAAGTGTTTGCATCATTTTTTTTTCCAGATGAATATGTTTTGGGTCTTTGTGTGGTGCTGTGTAATTCAAGGTCTACCACATAGCTTAAATGAACAAACCTTTGCTTCTGCTGCTAAATAATAATACTGTTTGCAGGTGCTGGGGATCAGGGGAGTCCAATACCACCAATTCATTCCCAAGGTAATTATTTTCTAAATCTTATTGCAATATTACTTATTACATTTTGGTTAGAAATACTAATCAAATAATTCCCATTCACTTAAAACAATGGATTCAAGAAATAGTTATTATACATCGCCCACTTCATTAGGTACACACATACAGTATTGGGTAGGACCCATGTTCGTCTCTAAAGCAGCATTAATTCTTTACAGCACTCATCAAGGGTATGGAAAAATTCCAAAAGGTTTTTGTCTATCCTTACTTGATATCATTGCACTGTTCCTGTGGATCAGACATTCATACTCAAGCTTTCCCAAAAAAAGGGCCAGATGGAGATTTGCACAACCAATAAAGTAAACTTAAGTCACTGTTATGCTTGTCATTTTGAGATGTCGTGTGATTTGAAGTAAGGGTATACTGCACTAGTAAAGAATCCTCAGCTGCCATTTACTGCCTTATTGTGGGTAAAGCAAGCTTTACCAACACAGCGCTCTGGTCCCGCAGCCAATCTGCTGGTATTTGAAAAAAGTTTCCCCACATCACTTTCGTGAACAGTTATTTGTGGCCTTTCTGTTCTGTCATTAGTAAGAGTTCTGAAGTTTGTGAAAATATAAAACCAACATGGGACACCAAAAGTCGTATGACGGTTAAATCACTTTGATCATGAATTTTGGTAATTTCAGTTTTACTACACATAAAAATAACCTTTTTAATGTCTGCCTGTTTTATGTATTTAGTTGTTAGTTGTCGTCATGTATTTTGATGCTACGTAAAACAGGCCACCTGCATTAACAAGCTAGTGTAACAAGTAATGCGGGCTGTGAGTGTATAATAATAATAATTCACACAAATGCAGTGCTATTGATAATTGCTGTGCAATGTCACCACTGTCTCACTGTGTTAAATGGTAATTCTGATTCCATCTGGATTACTTTAGTCTCAGAAACACAAATGGGAAGCTTGTCTGGTACCATCTCTGAAGTGCATCCACAGTCTCATCAGACAGGTATGAGACCCTTGCCAACAGAAACTAATTTTAAAATAGATGAGGTCATATATATTTATGCATAAGCATATTTATTTTTACACTTCTTTAGTTGCACTTACGACTGAAACGGAAATGCGAAGGGGGTTATATAAACAAATATTTATTATGGATTATGTGTTGTTTAAGCCAGACAATTGCTTGTAATAAAACTTCAACAACAAGGTGCATTCATTAGAAATGTCTGAGACAAATGTTCTGAGTACAAAGCTCAAAAGAAAAAAGCATGCAATTCCTCTTCAATCATTATGATTTGAACTCCATTGAAAAAGAATAAACAGGCCAAAGGTAAAAAAAAAAATTAAAAAAATGAACGAGCACAAGCAATAGTTTTGAAAGATATCAACACAGTGCCATAAAAAGTTTTTGCCATTTCTTCATCTGTTTTACATATTTCTGATGTATTTTTGCAGCTCTTTAAAATAAATGTACTTTGAGACAAAGCCAACCAGAGTAAACACAAAATGCAGTAAATACAGCATTTCCTGCAACATAGAGTAGGCTAAAAGATATTAACAAGCTGTCATGGTTTTGCCCCCGCCGGCTGAAGACATGAAGCCAGCGGGCACTGGGACCATGTAGCCAAAAACAGATGAAGGGACCCAAATGCACAGGCTGAGTAAAAATATAAAAGATCTTTAATTTAAAGATAAAAACAGACAGGAGAGGCACAGTAGCAAAAAACATAAGCAATCAGGGCTCAGGAAACAGAATGCAGCTGCACTGCCAAACTGGCAGTGCAGTGCTTAAGTACTCTTTACTGCACCTCCACCTCAATGAGCAACAGGTGTGGCTTGCTGAAGTGGAGGTGCAGACAGCAGGAGGGGGGAGGGACTGCAGAGCAGAACCATTACACAAGCAGCTCACTATGAAATGATTAAAGCAAATTCTGCAAAAGATGGGACAAACCTTTAGGTAATTAAAATATATCTATATAAAAAAGTTTACAAAGCCATTTATAAGACTCTTGAACTTCAGCAAACCACATTTAGAGCCTTTTTTTTTTTTTTCAAAATGGCATAAACTTAGAACAGTGGTGACTTCACAGGAGTGGCCTGTCAATCAAAGGTCTGCCAAAACCCATCAACAAAGTCATATAACCATCAGATGACCATATAAGGAACTCCATGCCTTGGTTGATGAAGATCAGGTCAGTGTTCATATTCAACCAATAGCAAGAGACAAAAATGGTATCCACAGGAGAGTCACACATCACGCCCGCAGTCAAACCTTGTGGTGGTACTGTGATCGTGTGGGAAAGGTTAGGGGGACAATGATGGAGTGAAAAGGACAGAGAAAGACAAGACATGGGATGGGACTAGACAAGGTTGGGCAGAGGCCGCAGCGCAGACTGGATCAGGACTGGGAGGCAGACCACCGGCAACAAGATCAAGATAGGGAGGCTGACCACTGCTGATAGGATCAGGATAGAGAGGCAAACCACTGCTGACAGGATCAGGGCTGAAAGGAAGTGGATCCCTCCCAGGCTCAGAACAAGTAAAGAGCCCCCCTGGCTAAAGCGGAGGAGGAAGGCTCTGCCCACCTGAGTGGCGGCTGAGGCCTGGAATGAAGACGGGTCCACTGGAGAGGGAACTGGAGCCTGGAACAAAGGTTTGCCTAATGGGGTTGGTGTTGGAGCCTGGAACGAGTGTTTGTTCTCCAGGGAGCTGGAACAAAGATCTACCCACTGGGGTGGGTGCTGGAGCAAGGAACAAGGGTTTGCCTAATGGATTGGGTGCTGAGGCCTAGTACAAGGACTTGTTCATTGCCACTGGGATGACCGTGGGCACCTGGAACAAAGGCCTGTTTACTGCTGTTAGGATAGCAGCGGGCACTGTTGAGCCCACTAGACCAGGACTAGATGCAGCGGGGACAGGACGACGGTATGCTACCAAGACCTGGACTGGGTGGCAAAATGGCCACAGTACAAGGACAGGGCAGCAGGACACCCACAAGCTCTAACTGGTTAGCGGGATGCCCGGAGAACCTGGACTGGATGATTAAACACCCCTGAGATTTGGACTGGGTGGCAGGATGTTGGAAGACCTAGACTGGATGTCGGGACGCCTGCAGGACCCTGACTGGATGGCAGGATACCTGCGGGATTATGATTGGGGGCGGGACACTCGCAGGGCCTGGGCTGAGTGAAGGAATGCCCACAGGATCTGGACTGCGCAGCGAGATGCCCACAGGACCTGGATTGCACAGCGAGATGCCCACAGGACCTGGACTGCACAGCGAGATGCCCACAGGACCTGGACTGGATGACGGGAAGCCCACTGGATGTGAGCTGGATGTGGAGATGCCTGCAGGACTTGGACTGGAGGACTGGGTGTTCGGGGTCACCTAAACCGATGGAGGCTCTGAGCTGGAAAGGAATTTCGTTGCCCACACGGGCAGCAAATTCCTTAAACACTGACCTTATCTCACTATCTCGTGTAATATGTTCAGAGCTGCCCGCTTGATGTTCTCAATGGGAGCCCTCCTCCACTTTTCCTTGAGGCACAGCAGGAAATGCTCAAGGTTCAGGAGCTCCAAATCAAAGCTGGGGTCCCATTGATCAGCTGGCTCCATGATTTGTCTGAAATCCTTAAAAACGGATACCCTTAGAAGGGAAGGGGTGACCTGCTGGCTGTAAAGGTGCTGGATTGTTCTGTCGCATGTAACAGTACAGATCCAACTGCAGAATTACAAAATCCGCTGAAGTTGGTCGTTTATTACAAAACTTACGAACAACTGAGCTTTCAGAGCAGGAGAGTGTGTTCTAAAGATAGGTCTATGGTAAGGCAGAGGCAGACAGTAACTTGGGCATAGGGAAGGGTGAAGTTGAAGGGACTGTTCCAAGGTCAGTTACCAGGATAGCAAGTCGATGAATCGGGGCATCCTGGGCTGGTGCACGCTCTGGAACTTGGACATAGATGGAACTTGAAGAAGTGCCACTCACCAGTACCGTAGACACACTGGGAAGATTTTAGCCAACAAATAGTCACTTGCTTTCTTTAGATAAACTCCAAAGATGGAATACAACAATCCAGCAAAGAGTAGACAAAGACCAGGAACTTAAAGATGAACATAAAGTGGAGAGGTGTGTGCAAGCATGGGGAAAACACTGTAAGGGAGTGGAGAAGAATGAGGCAATAATGATAATTTAAAAAACTGACTAGAATAGTTGGACTGCAGGACTGCAGGAGAAAAAATTAAGAAAACACTGAGGATGTGACAATGTCTTTGTATATAATTACGAATTACAAATTTGTAAAAATAGAGAAAATCAGGAGGGTCGCAAATACATTTTGATGGCCCTGTAAATGAATTGTGTTTGCTCCTGATAGTATGCCATTATTTTCAAATAAATAATTTCATGAAACTGTATGCTTTTCCTATTCTCCAAGTGTCAGATAATTTCCAAAGCACTGTAGCTTTTTAATTGACTCAGCAAATTGGAAGCGGATAATCGTTTCTAGTAGAATTAAGCTCACCATATTTTCAATAAATTATCGGAAAAGTGCATATATTTGTATATCACTGCATTGTGTTGCACAACCATGAACTCAAGTGAAACTTCATGCTAACGATTCAAAGTTTTCTTTTGGTTAAACATAAGAAATCTTCAAACCTTTGCCAACCATCCATGTACACTGGGACACAGCTTTTTCTTTGATGCTCCACTTAGAAACTGAAATAAAAATGTCTGATTTCCCCTTGTCCTCTTTAGAAGTAATTTGGAATAATGCATGTCCCCAATGACCTTTTCACAGTGCTGTGATGAAGTATTTGCCCCCTCCCCAATTTCTTCTATTTTTGCTTATTTGTCAGACTTGAATGTTTCAGATTATCCAACTAATTCTAATGTAGACAGCATGATTAAACACGAAATTCTGCTTTTAAATTATCATTTAATTTATTGAAGGTAAAGAGCAATTCAAAACCTATATCACCCATGTGAAAAAATAATTGCCAATAAACCTCATAACTGGTTGTGCCACTCTTGGCAGCAACAACTGCAATCAAATATTTGCAATAAATGATGCGAAGCCTGCGGAGCTAGTTCAGGCAGACAACTCAATGCGGCGCCAAACCCTGATCAGTCACATGCTCTCTTCATCTAAATAGGGCGGGTTATTTAAAACCTCCCTGCCTACCTGATCATTCCCTGCTGCCCATTCTGCTCCGTGCTGCACTGCTGCTACTGATGCTCAGTACTGCTGCGCGTTCTGCTTGTGCTGCTGCTGCTCCTTCTGCTTGTGCTGCTGCTACTCCTTCTGCTTGTGCTGCTGCTACTCCTTCTGCTTGTGCTGCTGCTGCTGCTACTACTGCTGCTGCTGCTGCTGCTCGTTCTGCTCCGTTACTGCTGCTGCTGCTACTACTGCTGCTGCTGCTGCTGCTGCTCGTTCTGCTCCGTTACTGCTGCTGCTGCTGCTGCTACTACTACTGCTGCTGCTGCTGCTGCTGCTGCTGCTCGTTCTGCTCCATTACTGCTGCTGCTGCTGCTGCTGCTACTACTACTGCTGCTGCTGCTGCTGCTGCTGCTCGTTCTGCTCCGTTACTGCTGCTGCTGCTACTGCTGCTGCTGCTGCTGCTGCTGCTGCTGCTCGTTCTGCTCCGTTACTGCTGCTGCTGCTGCTGCTACTGCTGCTGCTGCTGCTGCTCGTTCTGCTCCGTTACTGCTGCTGCTGCTACTACTGCTGCTGCTGCTGCTCGTTCTGCTCCGTTACTGCTGCTGCTGCTACTACTGCTGCTGCTGCTGCTCGTTCTGCTCCGTTACTGCTGCTGCTGCTACTACTGCTGCTGCTGCTGTTACTGCTGCTGGTCTGTGCTGCTGCCCATGAAGTTTTGCAATCCCACCACCTCCCCAGCATCCACCTGTGGGCTCTGTTTCTATGATCCCCTGCGGGGGTCTTGCTATCATTCCCTGAAATGAATCTGGCAGATCATTTTCAGGGAATTAATAAATTGAGACAGAGCCTGCCGCCAAACTTGCTTCCATTATGCAAAGTATTTATGCTCAATAAAAATATTTAATTCAATTCAGAGTTGCCTGACTGAACTGGCAATTAATCTTTTACATCTCTGTGGAATAATTTTGGCCCACTCTGCTTTTCAGAATTGTTTTAGTTTAGCCACATTGGAGGGTTTTCAAGCATAAACTGCCTGGTTAAGGTCATGCCACAACATTTCAGCGGGATTCAAGTCAGGACATTGACTAGCCAAGTTTGTTCTTGAGCCATTCGGAGGTTGACTTGTTTGTGGATCATTATCCTGCTGCATAACCCAACTGTGCTTGAGCTTCTGGTTACAAACTGATGGGCAGACATTCTCCTCTAGGATTTTCTGATAGAGAGCAGAGTTCATGGTTCCATCAGTTATGGCAAGTTTCCCAGGTCCAGAAGCAGCAATGCAGCCCCAGACCATAACACTACCACCATCGTCTTTGACTGTTGGAGCAATTTTCTTATTGTGCAATGGTCTGTTAGCTTCAGGCCAGATGTAATGGGACCCCAGGCCTTTGTTTTCGTTTTGGTCAGCAGTGGTTTCGCCTTGCAACTACCCCATAGATGCCATTTTTGCCCAGGCTCTTTCTTGTGCACTCGTAAACACTGACCTTAACTGAGGCAAGTAAGGCATGCAGTTCTTTCGATGTTAGTCTGGGTTCTTTTGTGACCTCCTGGATGAGTCATCAAAGCGCTCAGGGGGGAATTGAGGGAGGCCGGCCAATCCTGGGAAGGTTCACCACTGTTCTAAGTTTTCTCCATTTATAGATAACGGTTTGCTGGAGTCTCAAAAATGGCTTTTTACCCTTTGCTGACTGATACTGTACATGTCAACAACTTTGTTTCTAGTCTGTTTTTGAATTTATTTAGATTGCGGCATTATGCATGGCTTTTTTCCAACTTCACATTGACAGACAGGGTTTATTTAAGTGATTCTTTTTATTCAACAGGGCTGGCAGGAAGCATGCCCGGGTATGTCTGGTGAAATCGAACCCAGATGAAATTTCTTGATGAAATTTGTTTAATTGGTTGATTTAGAAGCTCAGCAGGCAGTTTTTTTTTCACATGGGGCCAAGGAGGGTTTGATTGCTTTTTTTTCCTTCAAAAAAATGAAATTATCATTTAAAATCTGCATTTTGTGTGTTTACTTGAGCTCTCTTTGTCTAATATTACACTTAATTTGACAATATGAGCCAGTTAAGCGTGACACATATGCAAAAATAGAATAAATTGGGAAGAGGCCAAAAACTTTTTCACAGCACTGTAAATATCAAAATGAATCTGTCAAAAAATTCATTTTACTCCTTCAATATAGGAGATGTGGGGGTGTCTGACCCTGGTTTTCAGATTGCAGCTCCAGGTATGACCCCCACCTATTAATTGCATGTATGACTAAGTTCATTAACTGTTTTAGGAAGTGTGTAGATTATGTGTAAGATTATGCATTCCATTGTTTCAGATGCACTTGGTTACATGGCACCAGATCCAGAATTTAATGGTAAGAAAAGAATACAACCTCTGAACCCTATAAAATGGCTAGGATAGTACCTAAGTTTTAACTTTCTTGATGGCTACATGCACTGTGTGGTTCCCTCAGGGAATGGGCAGAAACTTTTGGTGAACGGAGCACATGCAGGACCAGCGGGTGAGATTGATCAAGTGCCATGCAATTTGCCATGACAAGACAGAATGTTCTCCTTGAAAAGCTAAAAAGCTGAACAGTGATTTGACAGACCAAAGGCCCATAAGAAAGGAGGCATTACATCTCATTTGTCCTTCCTCATTGCCTTTCCTCAGTATTTTTAAGGGCATGAATAAAGTCGAGGAAGCCTCAGCTGGACTCGTCAAATTACCAAAATGTGAATCTTTGAAGTTACTCTCACTCATCTCTTATTTCATCAAAATGAAAATAAATGAAACAGGCTCAATACATTCCAGGTCCATTGGATCACTTTAGCATTGATCCCCACGCAGATCTACTGGGTAAGTAAGTCTGAGCTTAAGTTTTTGCTAATTTAATTACCTTACTACTGAATAGGAATCTGTGTTATCTAATCCACTGTTCACTAAATTCACTATACCCAGCTCGTCCTTGTGCTTTCTAGGCCTCGCAGACCTCTTTCTCCATGATGTTCATCCTGCTGTGTCAGGTATTCAAAACAACAGTTACATTTGTGTCACAAATCAATTACACCCTTGTTTTGTCTATGATATTTCATACAGAAAATATTTTGGGTTTTAACAGGTCCTTTGCTCCTCTCTTGTTTTCATGTTTTATAGTCTTTTTTTCTTGCTCCCTTAAAGATATTCAATTATATGTTCATCATAAATTTCCCAGATGAGAATAATTCAATGTATCAGATAGAAGTAAAATTGAATATATCAGGGATTTTGCCAAACGGCCTGGAAGAAATTCTTTTGTGCAGAAAGTTTCAGCTTCATTATGTGTTAAGTATTGAGATAAACCACATTGCCAAAAGTATGTGGACATCTGCTCATCCAACATCTCATTCCAAAATTATGGGAGTGCTGCTATAACCAGCTCCACTATCCAGGGAAGGCTGTCTGTTTGATAATTGAACACTGATGTGTGAAATTGCTTTAGTTTATGCAGGAAAAGCATTTGTGAGTTTGGGCAGTGATGTTGGGCAATTAGGCCAGGCTCCAAAAAAGCTTTACAATTGATCTTAAAGGTGTACAATGAGGATGGTGTTCATGTCTGGGCTTGGTGCAGGCCGGTAATAGGTTTTTTTCTGCACCAATCTTGACAAATCACTTCTGGAGCTCACTTTGTATATCAAGGAACTGTTGGGCAGCAACAGGAAAGGACCTCCCCAAAACTTTTGGATGGATGGAATCATCTAGCATGTCCGTATAGCTTCAAGATTTTCCTGTCAGTGGAAATACGAATTAGAGCCCAAGCTATGTAAAACAACTTAGACCAAGGAGTGGTCACACGCTTTTGGCCATGCAGTGTTCAGTACTATGCCAGCCTGTGCTGTTTGTAATTTACTGTGCAGTCGTTTCTTTAATAGAATTTGACATAGTTACAATTATGACTGAATTTGTTCCCAAAATAAAACGTATTCTTTCAAAATCTAGCTTGAACCTGTCAATTGAAGTGAAAGTCAAACATCGTATGAAGTGAACTGAAAATGAGAGAGCTGCCCCTTAGGTGTTACAAAATATGTTTTTGGTAATTTCAAGACAAAGGTGATCGGAATGAAAGATACTTAAGATCTAGATACAAACACTCACGGAATCCGCAATTTTTCCGTCAACAGCGACGTCAGATGTACTTTAGCTCTTTTACGGCAGAAGGTAAAAAAATGCTCTTGCTGACAAAAAGTGTCTGCTTTCTGACCTACAACAGCTGAACACATTGGCAATTTAATAAATACCGTATATGACCATTTAGTAGCCCGGGCGTTTATTTCGCAAAATCGACTTGGACCCCAGGCGTTTATAAGAACCAGGCGGGTATTTGCAACAGGCCATTATTTATTTTTGCACCGACCTGCACCAGGCCAGTTTGGCTTTCCGATACAGTTATAAACTGACTGAATTTAACCGTCAAATTAACGCATTGTCTCCTTGTCATTTTAACTGTAAGTGGAGCCCCGCGCGCATTTAACCGTGAACATGCACTGAACTCCGTGGTCGTAAAATTACAGTTAAAATAACTGGCTAAAAGGTGCCAGTTAAATTACCTGGCAAAAAAGGCTTCAGTTTATTCGTTTATTAACAGTGTATTCGCGGATACTGAAACTGGCGCGGTTTCATTTCCATACTTTAGTTTTGAGACTTCTACTATGGAAGCCCATAGTGGACAATATTCAAATGAAAATGTAATCCCACTATTGCATTATAATTTTCCACTTATGAATGAGTTATTTGAGACAATATTAAATTGAAAATGTATTAATCCAATTATCACTTTCATTTTCACATACACATATGGGAAATCTATGACTATATTCAAATGATAATGAAATGCTGATTGACATTTAATTTTCAAAGTCATGCTCTGCAATACAGTGAGCAATATTCAAATGCAATAAGCAAAACAGCACCCCCAGCCTATTGCATTTACATTTACATGTCATCACGCTCTTTTAGGGTCAACATGATAATGAAAATGCTGTTTTCTAATCACTTGGAAATAATAATGATATAATAATGATGACGACATTTGACATTTCATTTTCAAAGACTTATCCTGCAATACATGGGACAATATTCAAACGCAGTAAGGGAAACAGCGTCTCCCAGTCCATTGCATTTTCAAATACATGTCACCACGCTCTTTTTGGGACACAATGAAAATTAAAATGCAATCAAGGCGGGTTTTCCGCTAGGACGTCACTTATTAGGGGCGCGAGCGGAAACCATGTTCCTTATTTGCATACCAACCAATCAGCTTCTGGGTAGCGCTTGTAAGCACGGAGGCTTAAATGTCATGATGGCTAGGCTGCTATGTGTTGTGTGCCATCGCGCTTTAGGCTATGTTGCGCTTTGGATGTAGCCATCTTGGCAGCTAGTATGCTAGCTAAGGTTAACTAAGGAAAATATTTGTAAATGATCATCACATTAAAGCGATATGATATGATTTTTTCCCCAACTCTATTAACTGAGCTAGCTGTAATATGCATGAACTTATCCGAGGCTCCGCGGCAGTGTTGTGCAACTGCAACCCAAGTGTGCTTGCAGATTTCAGAGACGTTAGCTAGCTTGCTAGTGAGTCTAAAAGCAATCGCTTAGGTACCGCTAGCTAGCTATGATGCCTACTGGAGAAGCTCTTACAGCCCTGATTTGTCACTTCAAACGCCATCTCGCACACACGACCTCTTTCACCATTGATTAGCAGCTTCTTTTCCCTAAAGAACGAACTGACAGTTCAGCCTGAGACATGTTGTCTCATAGCTAGTTAAAGCAGTACTATTCTTCCATGCGTGCTATAGCGTATTACATTACTCCAGATAAAACGCTATCCGTCTTCCCACCCTGCTGACGCTAGTTAGGGGAAATGTTTGTCATCATTTTTATACTTAATCGCTGTGATTCGGTTTTTGCCCTGGCTTCACAAGCTAGCTAGCCGACAGCGATTGCTCTTGTGCTTGCAGATTGTTATTGAGCTAGCCAGGTAATGAGCTATCCATTTAAATCTCCCAGAAATCTGATAGTACTCTTGGGACGTACAAAAGTGCTGCCAAACATATCAAAGAAGTTCATATTTCAGCAGGTTAAGTTAGCAAGTGAGGAACATTGTTTTCAGCCAGTCATCAAAACTTCTCCCATTGCTACGTGGCTTGGGAATCGCGATTAAACCAGGAACAGCGGCAGCCTGACTGCTGGCCGTTTATGGGACCGTTCAGCATGTTGTATACATTGTGCATGTTTCAGTAGTGGCGAACTTGCAACTCGGCAAGCACAAGAGCAGTCGTCACCTGGCAAAAACCGAATCACAGCAATTAAGTATAAAAATGATGACAAACATTTCCCCTAACTAGCGTCAGCAGGGTCGGAAGACGGATAGCGTTTTATCTGGAGTAATGTAATACGCTATAGCACGCATGGAAGGATAATGCTGCTTTAACTAGCTATGAAATAACATGTCTCAGACTGAACTGTCAGTTTGTTCTTTAGGTAAAAGAAGCTGCTAATACATGGTGAAAGAGGTCGTGTGTGCGAGATGGCGTTTAAAGTGACAAATCAGGGCTGTAGGAGCTTCTGCAGCAGGCATCAAAGCTAGCTAGCTGTACCGAAGCGATTGCTTTTAGACTCACTAGCAAGCTAGCTAACGTCTCTGAAATCTGCAAGCACACTTGGGTTGCAGTTGCACAACACTGCCGCGAAGCCTCGGATAGGTTCATGCATATTACAGCTAGCTCAGTTAATAGAGTTGGGGCAAAAATCAAATCATATCGTTTTAATGTGATGATCATTTACAAATACTTTCCTTAGTTAACGTTAGCTAGCATACTAGCTGCCAAGATGGCTACATCCAAAGCGCAACGTAGCCTACTGCGCGATGGCACACAATACATAGCAGCCTAGCCATCATGACATTATCAGTAAGCCTCCGTGCGTACAAGCGCTACCCAGAAGCTGATTGGTTGGTATGCAAATAAGGAAGCTGGTTTCCGCTCGCGCCCCTAATAAGTGACGTCCTAGCGGAAACCCGCCTTGATGAGACGCTGACAGATTGTATTTTAATTTTCATTGTGTCCCAAAAAGAGCGTGGTGACATGTATTTGAAAATGCAATGGACTGGGAGGCGCTGTTTCCCTTACTGCGTTTGAATATTGTCCCATGTATTGCAGGATAAGTCTTTGAAAATGAAATGTCAAATGTTGTCATCATTATTATATCACTATTATTTCCAAGTGATTAGAAAACAGCATTTTCATTATCATGTTGACCCTAAAAGAGCGTGATGACATGTAAATGTAAATGCAATAGGCTGGGGGTGCTGTTTTGCTTATTGCATTTGAATATTGTCCACTGTATTGCAGAGCATGACTTTGAAAATTAAATGTCAATCAGCATTTCATTATCATTTGAATATAGTCATAGATTTCCCATATGTGTATGTGAAAATGAAAGTGATAATTGGATTAATGCATTTTCAATTGAATATTGTCTCAAATAACTCATTCAAAAGTGGAAAATTATAATGCAATAGTGGGATTACGTTTTCATTTGAATATTGTCCACTATGGGCTTCCATACTTCTACATTGATCCCAGCTGGGGCAATACCCAAAATCATCCTGTTATCCATCGTGTCAGGGCAAAAACGGACTAAATGAAGACAACAAGTAGGTATGAACACTTCAGAATGAAGTTGTTCCGATCGTAATACCCAAAGCATAGCCTACATATAAATTCATATGCATATAACGACTAGTTTCTTCCAGGTATAGACCTGAGTCAGACTCGCAGGCACAGCTGAATGCGAACGCCTTTTCTTTGAACGAAATAAAAACGTAGGTAACTGAGCGATTATATAAGGGGTAAGGCAATCGTAGAGCTTGCTTTTAGCTTTGCCAAATAATAGAGCATTCATATTGTTGATTTACAATTCCTTATTTGTGTCCTTTTTTAAGTACGAAAAAAAAAAAAAAAAAACGGAAAACAAGTCCCCCACCCAAAAAAATAATAAAACTTTTTTTTTTTATATCTCTGTGCCAAAGACCGTCTGCTATTTTTTCCCCCCACATCTTTACTGACATCGATATACATACAAAGAGAAACCGAAGCTTGTTTTAGCGTCTCTGTTACCGCAACTCGGGGTAACGCATACGTTTATATCCAGTAGTGCAAATAATCGCCCGGGCGTTCAATTGAACCGGCGTTTAATACGGAAAATGAGGTCCGACCCCCGGCGGCTTTTTGCACACAGGCGCATATTTGCACGCGGGCGATTATTTGATCATATACGGTAATTGTATCTACCAACACAACAAATGCTCTGCTGTATGACCAAACAAACAGGACTGTTGTGTTAATTAACCAACTGCACGTGCATAGTAATCTAACAATGATGCCAGCTAGGCTTATACATCACTTAGTTTGCCAAACATGCTAGCAGTGTGTAATGATCAAACCTGTCGGGAACCTCCCAGATCTCAGAACTATAAAAATGTGACATGCAGGTAGTAACGGTAATGCCTATACTAATGCTCAGTATATAATGAATATTATGAAAGACAACTCACGTTTCACTTGCACATACTTCGTAGAAAAGAAACTAGCAATTACAGAAAACAACGGATCGTAAGTTAAGTTTTTGTTGCTTGACAACCAACAGAGAAAGAGAGGGGGAGCACTAGCCCATGCAATAACCAATTTAAGCTGACAAAAATCTCGAAAGAAGTGAGAATTTAGAAAAAAACGAGTTAAGCCCATACAGATTTTGGTTGTTGGTAAGCCTACACATCTTGGGTTAACCGATGTCATTGCCCTATGACTGCTGAAGCGCTCCTTGGCCTCTCATTAGCTAAACCTTTTTGAGGGATGAAAAGATGGTGAACTTAAGGTTTTTTATTGTTTAGTTGTATTTTCGTCATTTGAAGTGTTGAACAACTTTACAGAAAAATCACTAAAAAATCAAGGTCGTAATATCTGCTCTCCATATGGGAAATTCTGTTGTTAAACATTGGTTTGTTTGCAAAGGTTCACTTTAAAATGAAATAAACCATTATAAAATATCATCAATATCACCAGATCATGCAGGATCCATTTCCCCAGCTTCAACGGGTGAGTATTTATTCATTTGCCATTTTTAAAACACCCTGCCAATGAAAAAAATACGTGTTAACTATTTTTTTCTAGTCAGACTATAGACCATCAGATCGGGAGAACAACTTTTACACTGAACATGGCCTCATCTTGAAGTCAAAATATAACTTAAAAAATTGTTATATGAAAAGTAATACGTGAAAATAAACAGCATTTTCTATTGTGGAATTTTTCTGTCAAAAAATTTCAGGACAAGATAGTCATATTGACAAATAAAATTTGTAACGTCCCTCAAGTCATTTCTTTGAGGGAAAATAGTTTTCAACACATATTATCATCTGTACCTAACTGTAATTTCAGACCTTGGGCTGGATCCAGGACAGTCCTCCAGCAGTGGTTTACATCCAGATGCTCCTGGTAATATTGGCTTTCTCTGTCTCTCTCATGTGTCATTCTGCTTAGGCTTTACCTACTCAACCACTAATTGGAAAATGTATGTTCTGACTTGAAACTGTAAATTTACGGCCACATCCCGCTCCAGAATAGATCCATGGGTTTCTGTCCTTTTTACGAATCATGAGTACGAAACAATGTCTGAATCCATTTGATGTATCCATGGAAGATCAAACAGGTATTCGCAATAATGAAATAAAAAAGAACTGTATAGCCAAGCCAGAGGCCTGTATGAGCTCTTGAACAATTTGGGTTTATTTCTAAATGATATGTTTGGAGCGCAAAGACAATGCACCTCATCTGTACTGTACTGGTGGTGTACATCTAAGTATTTATTCTGATGGTGTCTTCTCTTCATTGCTGAAAAGTATTAAGATGGAAAGTTGGGCGGTGTTCGGCACCAGACTGGGAACAAAATGCAAAGTCAGTGTATAATACAATGGTAGGCTTATCGATAGTAATGGGGTATTGACAGAGGGACGGAGCCCGAAGAAGAATGGCACAGTTCAGCTCAAATGGTACAGGCTTGGGAGCAAGAGGCGTATCCACGCCCAGCCAGTGGCGATCCAGGACAGCTGCCAGATTAAGTGCGCTCTTCGCCAGAGCCAAGCTGTCAGATGGCACTTCATATGTATGTATAGTTTTTAAAGCACTGTCTTTAACATGTCATCTATTGGAAACAAGTGTACGGTAAATGCTATTAACATAAAGTCTCCATCATCCCAATTCCAGGCATCCTACCCACAATCTGAGCGCTAAACACATGGGCTTTTTTCCCCATGGAAAGGAATTCGGATGCAAATCTGGGACAAGCAACTAGCTAAAGGGACGTTTCTTTCAGCATCGTGTTCCCAGGCTTTGCTCGAGTTCGTAAACATTTCATTTGATCCCGTTTTTTCCATACCGTCCAATCCGCGCAAGCCTGATAACGCCATAGCCTAGCCAAAACCCTAGAAGATAATGCTGGCCAACACCAACAGACTGGGCGAGTCAGACCCAAAATAGCCTCTTAGCCCCGCCGGGACATCACACTGGTTCATTCTATCCCTAGAGTTCTACACTAGAATTACATCAGTTTTGGGGGACTAAAAGAGCGCGTCTCTCACCTGGACAACTAGAGAAAGTCAATATTGTAAACAGGACAATTCCAATCCCCAAAAGCTTTCTATCAGAAAATGATCCTTATTTCCTACTCCACACCCATTAATGCAAATAAATTAATATTAAGAAATTACTCAATTAACTTGCCCGCAGAGGATGGGCTCCCCCACTATAGCCGGGTTCGTCCTGAGATTTCTTCCCACTAAGGAGTTTTTTCTCACCACCGTTTTAAGTTTTTTTCTCCGTATCAGAAGTTTTTTTTGCCTTATTTGCTATCCTGGGGGTTAGGCAGGGTACTGCCCATTTTTCGCTCCCAAAGCATCTATGCAATAGGCCTTCTGCGAAAAGCCTATACAAATAAAAATCAAATCAATTTGAAAGTTCACTCTCACCACATTAGGTGGCAATTTTCCTGTAAATCCCTGATCTAGCTGAAGACTTATTGTAGCAACTCTCTGCACCTTTGCTCCTCAAACTCTCCTCTGACCTTGGCAATTACAACGGTCTAATACTCTCCATTCTAGCCACTTTTTCTAATGATGGCTATGAGAGACTTTCTGAAGCGCTAAAGTCGTCCTGCCAGTCATATCATTAATCTATTTATTTCTTGTGGCCCATTGACTCTTTGTACACTCGCTTGAGGTGATTTTTGCCTCATTTGTTAAAGAGTTAATGCATATAATGTGGCATGGAAACACCTTAAGCGGCCTTAGTCGACTGATTTGTTTATGCTGGGGATTCCCTAGTTATATTTAACGTGTCATGTTATGTTTACTGGCTTTTAATTAGAGAGTAAGAGTCCTTCATTACTGTAGATAGACTTAACGTTTTGAGCATTGTAAAGCGCTAAGAGCTTGCTCCTGGCATGAAATTTATTGCACTTGACAAATAAAATAAAATAACATAATAAAATAAGTACTGACATAGCTGGCTTGTTAGCCCTGCCTGCATTAGCATTCGACTCCATCTTCATCTCCGGACAGCTTCAAACATTGCAATCATTAGCTGAAAGAAAAGCTCTATGAAGACTTGCTAAATTGCATGCAATTCCTTTAAACCTCTCTCCATTTTTACAGCATCTCTTTTCTCCTCCAGTTGTTTTTTTTTTTTTTTTTTTACCAGTTGTTTCACTTAAACTATCAAGCCCTGAGCCTCTGGTTTGAAAATAACCTGCCCAAAATGAAATGAGTGTATCTCTGCAGCTACCTGGTCCATTTGAATAATCTTGGTATCATAATAAAGGTAACACCTTGGGGATTTTTGTCATAAGAATCAGTGTATATGTCACTGAGTTAGAGTAAATGAAGATGGAACAAAACATAAATGAAACATGTGCACCTAATAAAGTTTTACTTTTATCCTTTATGAAATTATACAGTTGCAATCTGAAACCTCTAAAAATTACAGCACAGAATTATCAGTGCCAAAGTTTATTCTAACGAAGTAAATCGGAGCAAAATTAGATACATTTTATTTTGGGAATGTCTTGGTGGCCTCTCCAAACTGGCACTGTGTGCCATTTCATATTTCTCTGGTACCAAACTGTAAAACTCATTTAATTTCCCTTATATGTCACTACAGGCATACGTTCAGATTTTAATTTTTAGAATTTTTTATTGTATATATTTTTTATTATTCTTTTTGCCAGTCCTGTATACATTTTCCCATTCAAAGGTAATACATACAAAGAAAATGAAGTTTGATTCCACTGGAACAGATTTATTATTTTTTTAAAAAAGCAAATAAACAAAATTATAAATACAAAGATAAGGTAAAAAATGGTTAGAAGTAAAAAGAACAAAAACCCCAGCAATTGTTTATACAAGAAAAATGCGATTACTGCCTAAATAAATGCATGCCGATCCAGGAATTGAACCATGGTTGCTTAAAGTGAAGCACATCACCCTGACCACCAGGCTGTATCAGCCGATTGATTTCAAATGATTGTTGCGCTCTCAGTATTTACGCGGAATGGCACAAGGATTTCCAGTCAAAAAACGACTTTGAAAACGACTGTTGAATATTTAGCGGACAATTATATCGAAATACAACTAACAAACCAGTTAAGCATTTATATTGTTGCGCTATTTAAGTACATGTGAATGGCCCAAGGACTCAGTTTGACGCACTGGGAACGCAAGGCTCTATCTCAGGCTAGGTTTGTGTGATTAAGGTGATTTAGGGCTCATTGGAAACATCAGAGTCCATAGAATCAAATGTCCACCTGCAAAGTCTTACTGACAGCATCAGAAGCCAATCATAGGGAGGAGCTGACATCCTTTGAAGCAGTGCCCCGGAAAAAAAAGAAACATGCATGGAGACTGGCAGATCTAGTTTCGATATAACACGGACATGTTGGGCTAACAATAGCAAGTGCAAATTTACCCTCAAACACAGTATTTTATTACAAAATATCAGAGGTACAAAAAACTTTTTTGTTCATCTCTGCAGAATGTAAAGTGTATGCCTGCTGTTCTTTGAGTGTGGTGTCGATTTAAAATGACAAGGCTTATATCATTGGATTCTGTGGATTTTCCTCTTTCATTTGATGTACTGTTTGTATGCCTAGCACAAATTCAGTAAAAACACTGGCGATTGAGTGCTGATATTATTTTATCCTATATTTTGCTACATGCTTATTTACTTGCTTGGTGCTTGAATTGTGTTTGGTTGAGGTAAAAATGTTCAACATGAGCTTTTTGCCGAGTTTCTTCCCGTAAAGTGGATACACCACATGACGATGATGCTATTAGGAAACTATTAGGAAATGCTGTATTTATGATGCATAATGATCGCTCCCGGTACTGGGGGCGTTCGGGTTTAAGAGGTTAAACAATCATTATGGCTTACAAATAATTTCCAAGGACGATAGGCTTATACTAGGAAATACTGACATGTTGCTAAAGGGGATATAGGAAGTGACAATTCAGCAACTTGCACAGTTAAAGTAAGGGGCACAAATATGCAAACACACACGTGAGGGAAGAGGAACGTGACTGCAACACAGCTGGTGAGGAAAGCACAAGGGATGTAGACCAATCAAAAGAGACAATACATGTACCTGAAAGACTCACAAGCTGCTGGATGGGAGGAGACACAAAAGGGATTCACAGAGGATTGTGACAGGGCGGGACAGTGGTGTGGTGTGGTGTGGTGAGTAGCAGTGTTGCCTTACAGCAAGAAGGTTGTGGGTTTGAATCTGGCTTGGGGCCTTTCCAAGTGGAGTTTACATGCTGTCCCCGTGTTCGCATTGGTTTCCTCTGGGTACTCCGCTTTCCTCCAAGAGCCCTAAAAATGCATGCTACGTTGATTAGAGACACTAAATTGCTCATAGGTGAGATTCTGTGAGTGAAAGATGTGTGAGCCTTGCCATGCATCAGCAAGCCGTCAAAGATATGTTTGTGCCTTTTGCGCATAATCGGCTCGTATTGGCTCTAGCTCTCCCGCGGCCCTGATGAGATAGAGATTCAGATAATAAATGGATGATGAGCAAAGTTAATAGAGCCTTATTTACAAAGTCTGCAATCAGAGTGTTTCAGATTAGTTAGATTTTTTTTCATAATTAACTACATTTTCCTTGATTTTGTTTGTTGATAAGTAACATTAAATATAGAAAAGGTGGTTGAGTTGTTGTTACTGGTTTTACATTTCAAAAACCGGTTAATTTCAATGAGGGTGTGCTGACTTTTTATATCTACTGTATTAATAGAGCACCATCCCAGTAATGCAGCAAGAGTAATGCTTCATATAAAAAGAATGACCTTTTGCAGTATTACCGAAGTGAACTGCTGCGAGTCACATGCTTGCTCCACCAGACACTCTGCTTTCTTGTCTCTGTGCTGGCAGGTGGTGGTGACATCAGCATCTTTGGTGATCCGTCACTCGCCCCAGGTGACACAGGTGAGGATTCTGTGAGATAAGGCCCTCAAGTGCAAACCACTGATAAATTTTGCACTTGCACTTCATGCATACATTTAAACAAAAAAAAAGAACAAATACTCAGTAAAAAAAAAAAAGAAAGAAATGAAAAAACAGCACTGTGTTTGAGCAGATGTGCAATACATTATGACAAATATGTTATATTTATTTTTTTATATCTACATTAGGTGCTGGAACTTCAGATATGCACAGCAGTTTTTCATCAGCAACACGTGAGTGAACACAATTTGAAAATGTATTTGTTCAGGCTGTCCTGTGATATGTGTAGTATTACATGGCATTGTAGTTTGAAAGAGGGTCTGAACTTATTAGAACTTAGACAATGGAATTTTTATTCACCTGAAAGAGGTGACTCGCTGACTTCATTTTTGAATAAAATCTGAGTCTGTGTATAATGGTCCTGTTTGAAAACTTAACATTTTTTGTTTTTCACATATTTTTTTGAATTGTCTGTTCATTAAGCACACAATGCATCCAAGGATTAAAACAACTGATTGAGTTTTGATTATTTACCGTTGTCATTTATTTTCTTTTATCCAGTAATTGTTTATGCAAAGTAATAGAAAGGCACTTTTAAAAATTTTTTTTTTTTTTCCCCCAGATGAGGCAGTAGTATCTCCGATGTCACATACAGACAATTTCTTTGTAGATTATCCAGGTAAGTGCAAATCAAAATGAAAAATCTTATTGAATCTAAATGCACTGCCCGGCTAAAAAAAAGTCACCGTTTGGAAATTAATGAACAAATTCTATAATTGGATCATTATTGCGGTTATTAATATGTTTCAGCGGACAATAATCATTTTTACCCTGACTGATGAAGCGCATCGCTACTCATTTCTTAAAAAATCATGCTGGAAGACACATCCCTTGATGGTGGAAAAGATGTTTCAGTATTTCAGAGCGGGCAAGTTACTGGCCTGTATTTAGCAAAGAAAACCATGAATGACAAAAACAAGTATGAGGAATCATTTTCACAAACAAATTTGCCACCACAAAGTCCTGACCTTAAACACATTAAAAGTTATTGGGATGTGCTCAAGAAAGACCACTGAGTGGTTCAACCATTATGTTGAGAAGACAAGATCTCGGCCAAAAATTATGGCATTTCTGATCGAAAATAAATGTTCTGGCATTGCATATAGTTGTCAAAACAATGACAAGACGAATATGCACTGTAATCAAAGCTACAGGGGTTCCAACTAAATATTTGAGTGTGCGACTTTTTTTTTTTTTGGCCGGGCAGTGTATAACACACATATTAAAATGGAAAGGGGGAAATACTGGATCAAAGCGATATCTGGCAAACCATGTGATGTGATAGAAAAAGTCACCTCTCAGTGCAGTATCAAGTACAAAATGTGAGAAGAATTTGCAGTAAATATGATAAACATCAATGCGCATGTACTATTTCAGAGGGCTCTGTTGATGTTCCCAGTACTGATTCTGCCACTGCTAATGGTAAGCAAGGGTTTTATCTCACTATTTCAATGTTTCAGCAGATTCAGGACATGCATACCATTTTTGAAAAATATCTAATTTTATTATTTTTGTGATTCAGTGGGGTTTGCAAGGTTTCCTTCCATTTCCTCTTACAAATCATGAATATATAGATTCCTTAATAAATGCTGAAGATGAATCATAAAATTTGGTGCTCATATTTCAAAAAAAAAAAAAAAAAAATGTGGGTAATAAGTGCGCCACAAATAATTGTCCGGAGTTGTCTAGGATTGTCCATGGGTTCATCCGATTAAAGACAATGGAATTGAATCTGGAACATACCAGTGGCGATGTGCCAGTACCACCACGTCACGCCAAAAATGACTCAACGTAGCACTTATATAGTTAATAGGGCCACTAAAGTAAATTATCCAGATATTTGAGCTTGTTAACTATGTTATGTTACATTTTTGAAGGGGAAAAATAATTACCTTACCACTGACAAAATAGTTTGAACACATAATAGTGCCATTCCACTTCAATGACAATGTATCTCCCATAATAGCTCGTTTCGCCAACTGTCACTGCCAGGTAGGCTTCGTCATCCTGGTTGCAAATAATCTTTGGGGTTTTACAATAGCTATGGCCTTTATTGACCCCTGGTCAACTGGTGCAGCAGCAACACGACATATTGGCATAGCAAAAACAAAATATTTTCACCATGATAGACACACAAGTCAGGGAAGTAAAATGGCCCCCGATTCTAAAATACTTTCTGCGGCTTAGCCGATGATGTCACAACAATACAATCCATAGATATCTAATGCAAGGATAATGGATTACTATCAGAAGGAGGAAAGTGACATTATTAATACTAGAGATGCCCTGTGTTTCAGGAAATGGAAATGGCCGTCAACGGCCAGTGACAATGACTCATCAGACAGGTATTCTAGCTATTTTTATTTCTAAGTATTTTGCTATTTTACTCAAATAAATCATTTGTGCAGATGGTAAGGTGCATTAATTATATTGGTTTGTCAACAGGCGACCAACTAGTCACTGACATCCATCATGATATGACAGGTAAGATTATATTTATTTATTTATTTATTTATTTATTTTTATTTTTTTTTTTACAAATGTTCATTGTAAATGATAATGAAGAAATGTCTGTTTGTGATTGAGCAGAGAAAAACAGAAGGCTCAAAAACTGTAGTGTGTTTAGCACAAGTAAATCAAGCTTTAAGTAGTGTAAATTTAAATTAGAAAGTAACACCATTCCCAATGAAACCAGTAGAAAAAATCTATTTGTTTAAAAATATATTAGTTTTAACTTGTTAACATGAGAGCGTCTTTGGATCTGCAGCCCCAAGATTGTTTAATGTTATGACTTGTTTTTGAGGCACTTGGGACAGTAATGAGCTGAATTTTATGATAGCTACCTAGCCTACCTGGTGTTATGACTCAATACAGGTTTTCTGCTCATTTTCCATGCTGTCCAAATTCCCTCTACCTGTTTTTGTGCAGTTGGCTGATAAGGCTGTGAAATACACTTTCAGTGTAGACACAGGCCATCCAATCGCCAGCATATATTTCAGAATGTGTAAAACTTTCCCTGGAGGGCATTTGAATGCATTAGAAGCAAGTTTACCTAACCTACTTGTTTGCATACTACGTTCACATAGCAAGTGACTGGGCATTCATAATAGTGTCCCTGGCCCTGTGTATGCACTCAAGCAAAGGTCCAGCAGGTCCAGGGGCCAGAGCCTCAGTTTTAAGCAGTCTGGGTGAGGGTTTCCTTCCTCGTCTTCTGCCTGCGTCAGATGGTCTGCTGGGCTGGGGACAAGGTAGCATCAAGGCCTCGCAGGCTAGTGAACAACAATCAGCAGTCGGCTAAGTTTACATCTGTGAAATAGATGTAACATTCACCAAGCGGTGGAAATGCGGCAAAGAAGTATAAAAGCATGTTGGCTCAGTTGTTGGCCAGTGAATCCAGTCCCATGAAGTCTGGTTCGATAATCTGAAAAAACTGGCGGGGACACTCTGATGCCTGTTTCGAGATGAAAAGGTCCACAGTCACTGTGTTTTCACAGTATCTACCACCATGTTGCTGTGATGCAATGCAACACCAATGCTACACCTTTGTGTCTGTACCCTGTGCCGCACAACTAAGACTTGGACTCCCCTGTTGAGCACTGGAATGTAGCCATCAGCCAGTGATCCATCTGTGAAACAGTCTGAATGACTGCACTTCAGGGGAATCACCACTGACTCTACATTCGTTCTACAAGTTTTCTTGAAAAGAAACACAAGTCCATGGTAGTTCCATAGTTTCAAACTGTGGGTGTGGTTAAATTCTGCCAAATTACCTTGCTCTGTTTGTAATATAAGCACGCGAACAAAGTTAAATATATTCCCTTAAAATAAGGATTGGGATAAACTGTATCCAACAAGAAAATAATATAATACATTTCCGTAATTCCATGTGTATCACATTCCCACTGTATACCCACTTTCATCCCCATTAGTTGACCCTCATGGCATTGATTCACTGCTCCATTCAACAGGTTTGTATTTTTATTGTTTCATCCTGATGAAAAATCTTCTTTTTTTTTGGAAAACAAGAAAAAAATAAAAAATATGAGGTGAAATAATTGTACTAATTTCTACGGTGGCCAACAGGGGCAAATGCGTTGCAACGGCCCAAAACATCTCCAACTGGAGAAAGGCGCAGCAAAAATGGAAACGATGCAAATTCAAAAACACGCAAACTGTAAAAGCAAATGCAAGAGAAAAATGCTCTATTTAGACATCAACAGAACAGAAGTACTCCAAGCCGCTGTTTGCAGTGCGTTTCTCCAATTGGAGATGTTTTAGGCCGTTGCAGCGCGTTTGCCTCTGTTGGCCACCGTAAATTTCAATCGTTAAAAAAATGTTTCAAGATAAAGGTCTCTTTATGCAGCATAAAGCTCATTTGCCACATGCCTAAATACTTAAACGAAACAGTCCGGTCTTGCAGTGTGAACATTTCAAGCATGTCTAAGGTAACAGCAAAAAAAAGGCATTCAAGGCAGGTTTTCAATGAAATTAACGACATATTGTTATTTGCATTAATTATTTGTTGTGAAGTGCAATGCAGAGTATAAGAATTCTAGAATGGCGTGTCTTCCTGGTTAGATGTTTTTTTATGAGGGAGATTTGTCAGTTCTAACAGGAGGAGTAGAGGCTCATTCCATCATCCCTCAGACAGATGTACTAGGTAAGCCCTCTTCTTTTTGTCGTGAAAGATGTTGTGTCATATTTCATTCGCAAGCTCTGTAGGGGGACACAAGGGCTCAGAGGGTCAGATCTGTGGGTTTATTCGCTCCCTCATGATTACCAGTGGTCAATCAGTTGCCCATAAACTGCATGTTAAAACCTCTGTACAACCTACTGAGTATTTTGTTGAATACTTAATTGTAATTGGTAGAAGGACATTCTTGGGGTGTGCATTAATTTCCTATAACTGCTCAAATATGAAATAGTTCCAAACATGTTAGAAACCGAGGTTAAGCACTGGCCTGATGAGCTGTGGCTCGGGACGGGTTTTTTCCCAAACAAGTTAGCCTTTTGATGCTTTGTGTCAATTTGCCACGCTTGAATTCCAAGCTACTATATTTAACTGACACTTTGTCCTACAGTGGTGCAGACATTGGAAGTGAAAGTTAGAAAAGACACAGAAAACATGTTTGAGCTTCTGAAATAACTATTAATATTTTTGGCGAATTTGGAGATTGTAACTAATTGGAGAAGGCACAATGCGACAACAACTGTTCGATTGTAACTATGATGCTGTGGCATTTGTCAACACAGCTGTAGTATAGCAATGACTGCAGTGGGACTAAAGCACAAAAAGTATGCCCCTAGCTAAACATACAGTATGTGCATGATAACCATGGCATAAGAGCAATTTGCAACTCCATGCTGGTCATTATACAGAAATAATTGCGTACCTCAGTGGTTTTGCATCACTGAAGCACGAAGTTGTTATTGTATAATGACTGTCATGTTGTCGTGTATTGCTTGCATGTGAAAGGTCTTTCTCTGACTTCACTGTCTGTAAGCATGGTTGTAGGAAGTGGTGGGAGAAGAGGCTGGCTGTTGATTCCACAATGAGAGCCGTAGATGTCCAGACAGTTCAGAATTCAAAATTAAGAAGCCACAAAGCAAAATGTGGGTTTATCGTAACCCCAACCCCCCTTTTTTTTTTTTTTTGCCATTTGATTCTGTATCATAGCTGATTGGATTTGTAAACAATGAATCACCATAAGATATATTAGGGACCATTAGCTTTAATTTCTGGTATCCACAGCTACTGTGAATCATATTGGAATCGAGGCCCTGTTTGCACTGTGTGACTGTCCAAATACCTGTGGATTGCCCTGTAGCATAGTGAACGATTGTTCGTAATGAATGAGCTATCATAAAGTTATCTCTGCATTATTTCAGCAGGCATACTACTATTGACTTTCATGGCATGGTAGGTGTATGAAATATATGTTTTAATATGTGAACAGATCGAGGTATGGAATCGGTGACCAGCTCGCATATACAGGCAGATATCACTGGTAAGAAATAAAGACTTATCCTTGCGGCAAGTTTAGCTCTCATACTACTCCAGTACAGAGAACTTGAATGTTGAATTCCTCTCTGGCCAGAAATCATGAGTGATTTGTTGTGGGTGATTTTCCCCAACAAAATATGCAAACTGCCTGCTAAAAAAGTATATTTGAGAATAAACTTATACTTAGCGGCATTAAAAATGCAACAGTGAGGTATGTACTGCATTTGTGGCAAATTGAAGAATCGATTGATTTTCGTTGCTTTTCCAGTGAGGCACGAGTGGAAAAAAGACAAGCGCGTGGTATTGTAATCCTGATGCGCGCCACGTGAACGCGCCAAGCACTTCAGTTATAACAAACATTGAGCTGTTAGTGATGTGTACAGTGACACTTGACTTATTCTTTTGGGTGTGGTCAATAGCCTACATAAAGCCAACAAAAAAATAAAAAATGCTACTGCATCAAGAAAATGGAACGGCTTGTGACACTGTTATGATTCTGCCATGTCTGTCTTGATTCTGCTATGTCTGTCTTGATTCTGCCATGCCTGTTATGATTCTGCCATGCCCTGTTATGTTTATGATTATGTCTGTTAGGTTTTTTGCCATGTTCTGTCTAGTTTTGTTCCTTGCCATGTTTTCGTTTTTGCCATGCCAGATCCACTTTTCTGTTAGATTCCGGTCCATGTCTTTGCCCATGCCCTTCATTGCACTTTGTCTCCCCTGTCTGGTCTTTTAAGTTACAGCTTCTCCCCAGTCCCGCGTGTCACATGTTTAGGTGATTTCATGGTTTCTGGGTTTCAAACATTCCTTCTAATCTCGTTTGCTTCCTTCGCCTTGCTTTTCTATTTTACTAACCAATACTAACAGTTTGTTATTTTGTTAAAGTTACTAACCCAGACTAACATTGTATATAATACTAACTTACTAACGAGCACCAGGGATTGTATAGCTGCACTTACTAATTGACTAACAAGCTCTCAGCACTCGCCCTATTCTAGTCTCCGCCTCTTGCCTTCTCTTAGTCTTTGCTGCAATTCAGCGGATCCTCCGCACCTGCTCCACTCTGTCCTGCCTCTCATTATCTGTGCACATTAGAACTCCCTTACTGGAGCTGTATGTTTTGTCATAGGCTGTCTCGTGTTCCCTGTCCGTGTTTTGGCTTTTGCCAATTTCATGTGGTTAGGTTCTCCCTCATGTTTGCTCCCACGTAATTAATCTGATCCAGTTCACCTTTCCCTAATCATAGCATGTGACTTCCCTTGTGTGTATTTAAACAGTCTTCTCACTGCAGTTCCCAGTCAGAACGTTTCCCTTGTTTACCTGTGCTGCTCTCGTTTTTCGCCTCGTATTCATAGTATTGCTTTTCTGACTGGACCGTCCGACTACCGCTTTTTGGCTCTGATTTGGCTTTGTTATCTGCTCCTGTGTATCGAACCCTTTTTTGTCTGACCACGATTACTGTATTGCTGCCCTGGTTTTTCGACTCTGGATTCTGCCCCTGGGATTGTGATTTTTGGATTGTGGACTTTGTACTGTTGCCTTCGGTCCTGCGGGGGTTTACCCCCTCGCTAATAAATCACTTTCATTGCATTTCCTGGTTCTCGCGACTGGTTCCTGAACGATACCTCACAGACTCAGGAGAGAGAAAAAGATCCTTTAGCATGTTACGGGCAGGTCTCACCCGCCGAGAGGTGTGTCATTTGCACTGTCACTGTTCAACAATCAGTCAGCTGTCTATCTGAGAATGGAACACAGGCACTGTCACTGACTGACCCCGCTGAGGGCAGCCACAAGTGACTATGGCAGCTCAAGAGCGCCACATCTGGTTTCAGCCTGTATGTGACACACTCTTCTTTATTTCCTCTCGTGCCTCACTGGAAAAGCAATAAAAATCGATTCTTCAATTTACCGCAAATACAGTACATACTTTACCGTTGCGTTTTTAATGGCGCTAAGTATATTTACAGTCTTACAAGAGACTGTGAGACCTGGCCCAAATACTTCATAATTATGATTGCTGAAAATGTTTCAAAATTTGCAAACACATTTGGAAACACATTTGGGAATCATAAGACATGATTATGATTTAAATACAGTATTTGCCAATTTCTCAGCATACTCAGATATGGGTCATTTCACATTAACTTTGCATATTGTGTCCAGTGACTAATTTGTTTAAGTGTTTTTGTTCAGTGCTTTTTATTTTTTGTGATAAATACTGAAATGGGAGAATTCAGCACTTAAGACCAAAACCATAGACAATCACTTTATTTGTAATATTTTTGACCAGTAAGTCAGTTTTAAAAGAAAAATTATCTGTCCCAAGGCCCCAGAGAGTGAAATCATCGTGTTGTATCTAGTTATTTTGAAGCAAATTCTCCTGGTTTTGTTTTCTGATTCATTGTGATAGATACCATATTTATGTAAAAAACAGAAAAATGTGATTAAACCAAAGTCCAATTATATTTTCATTTACCCAATATTTATGCGTCTCCAAGGTTCAGATCAATGCTGTTATGGGGCACTTCATAGAAATCAATAAAAACTCAGAGATTTTTAGTTCATCAAGGAACCAACAGATGGCTGCGGTGAAGTAGTTTTGGAGGGAAGTTCAAAATGGTGGTCAGTGCTCCAAATTAGTTTGACAGCAGGTAGGTTTGGTGAAAATTCTTGTTAGTACCTTTATTGTTTGTCAACACTAAATGCATTTTTTCCTTTAAAGGTTGCAGTATTAGATGAATAACTTTTTTGATGCTTTGACGCTGATGTTTAAGTGTTCCTCTAAGATGAAAATGTGGCGACCGCATACACTGTACATTTATCTTGATTTGTCAACACTATTACTGTCATTGCTGTTACCCACCTAAATGTGCATTTCAAAGAAAATGCATTTGAGGAGTTAACAGATTTGAAATATTACTTCATTTTTTGCTGTGTGATGATGGTGTTTAGATGTGTTTTTTGAATTCTTAGATGCGGCAAAAGATTCTGGGCCGTTTGAGTGTGACCTTCTTGTGTCAATTTCGTGACTTTGTATAATTAATCACAAGAATTGTTAAAAAAATTATATTTTGTTCATTATTCTTTTAAGTCTGTTATGGTTTTTGACACACTCAAATTATATTTTTCAGGAAAAATAGATTAAATGATTTTCAGAATGTTCTGCAGTTATCTCCATTTGTCCGTAACAGCATTGTGTCATGGTTTGTGAGGTGTGTGTGTGTTGTTTGAACCTTTCTTTGCGGCTCTCATCCCAGGACGATATCGAATTCCTGGGCATCGAATTCTTTGCCCAGCTGCTTGATTGAGCTGGGGCGGCTCTTCCTCAGAATCTATATAAGCAGGGTGTCCGGCACGCCTCCTTCGCTAGAGTGTCTGTGTTTAGTTTCGCACTATCCTTGGTATTCGATCCGCGTCATCAACGTTCGATGCGGCCATATTGTTGACATCCCCACTAACATTCCTGATGCAACTCTATCGAGAGGCTTCTACCTCACATTCTTTAGCGATCGTATCAACCCTGGTTGGTTCAACATGGTTTGCTGTGTGGTTCACGGCTGTTCTAATAACAGCAACAAAAAAAAAAATGGCATATTTTTTTGCAATACCCACTGTGAGGAAAAGAGAGGGGAGAGAGGCAGAGGAGTTGATCCAGCGGAGGAGAGACCTGTGGCTAGCTAGAATCAATAGGAGAGACTTCCAGGCTACTCCTTACAGCAAAGTCTATTCCGATCATTTTACCTCAGGTAACGTTAGAGTTAGATAAGCCACTTTCCTCAGTAAAGTGTGTGCACAGCATTTAATCACTGGTAGATAACGGTTTTATTAGTCAGAGATCGTTTTGTCAGACAGTGAATGTTGCTTGATGTGATAAAAGATGCAAGGTGCTAGCTACCGGCGCCTGACATCGTTTTGGTAGGAGGCAACGTCAAGACAGCTGATATGACAGTCGACACTATTGACTTACGAGATTCATGGTGAGCTACTGTTGAATGGAGTTAATGGCTGCATCCAAAAGCGCCGAAATTAAATCCTCGTTCTGTAGCTACACTTGCATCCTTTCCGTTCTACGGAACACAGTTTTATCCTAAACGTTGGTTTTGGCGTCAGCATTAAGATTTTGTATTTGTGTCTTAAGATGCCATAAAATGCCCGGTTAGCACTCTCTTATTGTACAACAGAAATAGCCAGTTAAGACGCCATAAAATGCCCGGTTAAGACACAGAAATACAAAATATTAATGCTGACACAAAAACCGACGTTTTGGATCAAATGCAAGTTTACAGAACGAGGATTTAATTTAGACGCTTTGGGAGGCAGCCAATGTTAGCTCCTCCCTACCTCGCTCGCTGCCATTTCTGACGAGTGTAGGCCGACACTGTGTGGATTAAATAGTGGCAAATATCGGGGTAATCCACGGCTGGCAGCAAAGATATATCTCGGTTAAATGCTGCTGAGTCCAATTTATATGGATCAACGCCAATGAAACAAGTTTTCTCGTCATAGCGTGTCGTTTAACTCAATTGAAATCTTCGGTCTGCTCCTCAGCGGTATGTCAACAATATGGCTGCCGTGACGTCAGAAGGCTGTCTGCGAATACCATCAATAGCCGAAGATATCTGTAGTCAGGTTTTGTATGACTTTCTATCTTCTTATTGTTGGAGTTTCTTCTCCCTTTTTCTATCTCGCTGTGCTTCCATGGTTTGGACTATTATACGTCCTTTGGAAGCGCGAGTACATGTATTTGGTCTATATTATTCTCTTTGTTTGTACTTCTCCCAGTCGAATTACAGCATTGGTGACTGGGAGTTGTTGGCCGTCAAGTTGGCGTTAGACGAGTGGCGCCATTGATTGCAGGGGGCTGAACAGCCGTTTGTAGTTTGGACGGATCATAAGAATCTCCAACACATCCAACGGACTAAACGACGTAATTCTCGGCAGGCGCGGTGGCCGTTGTTTTTCAACTGCTGTAACTTTACGTTAGCCTATCGTCCGGGGTCTAAAAACATCAAGCCCAACCCTTTGTCGCGAATTCACGACCGCTACAGTCGCGACCCTATTCCTGAGCCGGTTATCCCGGCAGCTCAGATTGTGGCTCCCATTCAGTGGGACGTTGAGTCTGTTGTGTGGGAGGCGTTGAAAAATGATCGCAGTCCTGGTGGGGAGCCGCCTGGCTGTTTATTTGTTCCTTTAGCAGTGCGGTCCCAAGTTCTCCAGTGGGGGCACTCTTCCCATCTGGCTGGTCACCCGGGGGTTCATCGGACCAAGCAGTTCTTGGCCCGTCGTTTTTGGTGGCCCAGCATGATGGAGGACATCCGGGAGTTTGTAGCGGCAAGCTGTATTTGCGCTAGGAAGGAACAAGGCTTCCCACCTCCCCCCCTCTGGTCTGCTGCAGCCGTTGCCCGTCCCTAAGCGCCCGTGGAGCCATATCGCTCTTGATTTTGTTAAGGGGCTGCCTGTTTCGGAGGGCAACACGGTCATCCTGGTCGTGGTTGACCGTTTTTCTAAGGCCGCCCACTTTATCGCGCTGCCCAAGCTGCCTTCGGCGCGGGACACTGCCCTTCTTGTTGTGGACCATGTTTTCCGGCTGCATGGCATCCCTCAAGATGTGGTTTCTGACTGGGGCCCTCAATTTACGGCCAAATTCTGGCGTGCGTTTTGCAACCAGTTGGGGGCCACCGTGAGCCTTTCCTCGGGTTTCCACCCAGAGACTAACGGGCAGACTGAGCGAACCAACCAGTCTTTGGAGAATACTCTTTGATCTTTGGCGGCTGACATCTTCGTGGAGTCGATTTTTAGCATGGGCCGAATACTCCCACAATTCACTGGGTAACTCCTCCACAGGTCTTTCCCCGTTTGAGGCTCAGTTGGGTTATCAGCCTCCACTGTTTCTCGAGACTGACAGGGATTCAGAGGTTCCTTCGGTTAATTACTTTGTTCGGCGTTGTCGATCAGTTTGGGCCAGGGTCCGTTCCTCCTTGTTGCGCTCTGAACGGAAACAAAAGACCGCCATAGACAGAAGGTGCCGTTCAGCCCCATCTTATCAGGTTGGCCAAAGGGTCTGGCTTTCCACGCGGGACCTACCCTTGAGAGTGGAGTCACGGAAATTGGCTCCCCGCTTCATTGGTCCTTCATTGATTGTGCGAAGGATCAATCCTGTCACAGTCCGGTTGAAGCTCCCTAGATCCTTACGGATCCACCCCTCTTTTCATGTCTCCAGGCTCAAACCGGTTAGCACTTGCATCCTGGCTTCGGTCGACAAACCCCCACCGCCGCCGCTGATGATTGAAGGGGGGCCGGTTTACACTGTGTGTTGTATTTTAGCCGAGAGGCGTGCGGGTCGTGGAGCTCAGTTTTTAGTAGATTGGGAGGGTTATGGTCCTGAGCGGTGCTGGGTCCCTTCTCGGGATATCCTGGATCCCATCTTATTTCTGAATTCCGTGCGCGGGGCTCTCTGGGAACTTCTGGGGCTCGTCCTTAAAGGGGGGGTCCTGTCATGGTTTGTGAGGTGTGCGTGTTGTTTGGACCTTTCTTTGCGGCTATCGAATTCCTGGGCCATCGAATTCTTTGCCCAGCTGCTTGATTGAGCTGGGGCGGCACTTCCCCAGAATCTATATAAGCAGGATGTCCGGCACGCCTCCTTCGCTAGAGTGTCTGTGTTTAGCTTCGCACTATAGCCGAAGATATCTGTAGTCAGGTTTTGTATGACTTTCTATCTTCTTATTGTTGGAGTTTCTTCTCCCTTTTTCTATCTCGCTTTGCTTCCGTGGTTCGGACTATTATACATCCTTTGGAAGCGCGAGTACTTGTGTTTGGTCTATATTATTCTCTGTGTTTGTACTGTGTTCGTGCTGCTCTTTTTCTCTCTGTCATTGCGCTTGGCCTCCGTATACTACCGGCCATTACACATTGACACCATTTTCCGGTAAGCGATGAAAGTTAACACCCAGTAAAATTGTTGATTATGACATACTTCATACCAGGTTATTGAAAATCGTTCAGTAGTGTCTTAACTTCAGCCACAAAAAATATCTGACAAAATCCTGCTGATGAAATTGTTGATTCAGTCTTATTTAAAAATGCAGAGTTATTGTAGCCTGGAATCCATCCATATCAAGCTTTGGTCGCTCCCAACGGTCACTTGCTTGTATGTCTGGCCTCAGTCGGTAGGCCAGCGTTTGACTTTCAAATATTCGCACAAAATCTATGCGAGATCTGTGATTGGCTCACAGTCGCAAGGGTGCCCCCCTCCCCCCTTTAGACAGACTTGAAAATAAATAAAAATAACACAGTTCTGCATTCATCGGAAGTCCTGCCTCCCGGCTCGTGTTTATACGAGTATTCATCTGAGTGGCAGCAGAGTCAAAAGAGTGCGGGCAGAAAAGGAGACGTTCGTGACAGAACCCAACAGAATGGGAAAGCAAAATGAGAGGGGTGAATCAGAAGTGATAAATATGGACAGACGGAGATTTTTAGCATTCATTGCTATGGTTATTAATTGTGCAAGTGAAATAGAAACCAAATCAGAGAGGATTAGGATGGTGGTAGATGCTGCTAGGGAAATTCTTGGCATTTTGGATGTGAAGGGGGATGAAATACAGGGGATTTTGGCGCGAGGCTTTGGTGGTAATTAGATACAAGAGAACTAGGGATATTTTATGTTGAATGAATCCAGTAGTTGGCAGTAATACACCAAAAGGTCTGTCAACTGCTATAAAACCAAAAAAAGAAGAAGAAGAAGAAGGCAGCAGAGTCTCTGGGCAATGAACGAGCCGGGAGGCGGGACTTCCGTTGAATGCGCGAGCTTACTTGTAGCAGAACTGTGGTATTTTATTATTTTTAGCGAAAAATAACCGCGTTTCTAGAGTTCTGAGGATACGAGTGGACAAAGCTGACTTGGATTATACTGGACGATGCGTTGGACGATGGTTTGAAAGTTTGTCAACAGACGTTTTGTGGAGTTTTCCCATTGCTACTGCGTGACCCCATTTGCTTCCAGCAAAAAAGGAATTTGGATAATTTTTCAAAACTCTCCAGTGGCCATAAAGTTGCGCCAGGTGAAGAACAACTTTGTCCGTTCAAGACATCTAATGGTGAGTAATTGATATACAAATTATAGTTTTTGGGTGGAGTATCACTTTAATCTAGCTGATGCAATCATGCCCTTCAAGCTATAGCTAATTCCAATTACAGTGAAATATGTTGTGTAATTTGAGTATTAATAAATTTAGCCTTTATTATACCCGGGAATCCCACTGAAATAAACAAAATGCTGGTATGGCCAAACATTATCCTGTTCAAAACCTAACAACCACTCCAAGAGTAAACGCAAGCAAGCCACAATCTAATTTTTAAGCTCATGTCAAATAACATTCACGAATGCCGTTGCTGGCCAGCTAACTCATATTCGATTGGTGGTTCTCGCCAAGAGCAGAAAACATGAATATTCATATATTCACTTCATTAGTGACGTAAGGGCTAAACGCTGGCTATACAACTGAGGCCAGACTGATCAGTCAGTGACCGTTGGGAGCGACCAGCGCTTGATCAGTATGGATTCCAGGCTAGAGTTATTGTGAAATGACCCATATACGCACTCATGCAAATGTGCAATTCTCTACTAAGAATGTAATTCATATTTATGTCTTGTTGGTATATGTTAGTTCCAGGGGACATACTAAGCTCCAGTGTACTGGGTACAGCAGTTATGTGTCGGGGGTTTCAGAAATATCCACACAATTTATTTTTTTTTTTTTCGTTCTCGCACTGTATAGTTAGTAGCATCTATTGGATCTAAACCTAACTGCTGTCATGTCACTAAAAGTAAGAACAGATGGTTTTCACTGGAGTGCTATTTCACTTTTACTCCACAAAGTTAAAAAATGAGTGTTGATGGTACCTCCTGGTTTCATGTAGTAATAAACGTTGTTCTGCAGGGCTTGATGATGTTGCCATGACCGGTGGGCACACAAACACTACAGGTCAGTAAAATTCCCAGGCTGTTACCTTGAATAGCTATATTCTACTTTACAACCCCATTTTCAAAAAAGCTGGGATGCTGTGTAAAAAGCAGATAAAAGCAGAAATCAATATTTGCAAATCATTTCTAGCCTATATTTGATTGAAAATAATACAGAGACAACATATCAAATGGTGAAACTGAGAAATGTTTTTTGAAAAATATCTCCTTATTCTAAATTTGATGCCAGAAAAGAGTTTTGATGCCAAAAGAGCTAAGACAGGGGCAATAAAGGACTGAAATAGTTCTATGATGCTAAGAAATACACCTGGTAGAACATTACACAGCTTATTAGGTTAATTGGAAACAGGTCAGTAACAGGAAAGCATATAAAAAGAGAGCAGGAATCCCCAAATCCTGGTTTTCTGTCCTTCCAGGCGGTATAGTGAACAAGTCTTGCCAGTGATTGGCTAGACTGTCATCACAACTGCCTCCCAGGTAAAGGGAGAGCGGAAAACCAGCAGATCTCATCTCTTGAGGACTGTGATTTGGGGAGCCCTGCCATAGAGGCTGATTCTTTAGAAGTTAAGATGCTGGGAGCCTCACCACTCAATGAAAGTCTGCATGGGCAAGTAGTCAACAATTCAAGAAAAACTTCTCTCAATGTAAAATTGCAAATTTGGAGATTTCATCATCCACGGTGCTTAATATCACTAAAAGATTCAACGAAGTCGGAGAAATATCTGTGCGCAAGGGATAAGGCTAAAATTGATATTGAATTATAGCTGCTGCGCAGCAATGGTCAGGGCTGGGCAATTTTAGGCAAAATTAGGCAATTCTGAGCAACAAGCAGAGTGTAGGAAGATGAAAAAAAGGTGGCATTCTAATGTGCATTTTACATCAATTGAGGCTTGAACTCACAATTTCTGGCACAAGAGACTATGCTCTGTCTCACTGAGCTAATTGGCAAATGGAAATGTCACATGTAGCTTCACAAATTGACTAAGCCAGTCACCTGTGTGCAAGACAGCAGCTGTCAGCCTGTAAAGGCAGATTTCAAACTGCTGTCAAAAATTCAGTTATTAAAGCAATTCTTACCTTTCTGGCATTTTTACACTTTTCTTTTGTAATCTTAAAATGCTCCTAATAAGCGTATGGCACACTAATGTAAAAGAAATCCACCAGGTGTTGAAACTCATCAATATTCAATTCTCATATATTTCTGATAAAAGTCTGACCAATCATTTTCTTCGGTCCGAATAAAATGATTTGCCGAGCTTCCTGTCTGTCATCCGTCGCCGTGTCCCTTCCACTTGCCAACCGCTGTCACCGCTTGCGAGTCGCGCGCCTCTCTGGCAGAGCAGCAGAGCGGTAGAGACAAAACAGGTACTCAACAAAGTTAACCTGCAAATAAAACAGCTGCCACTGCTCCTAATTTAATGACTAACGTTACCGGGACAATTCTGGTGAGGTAAGACGTTATGACAGCAGTTTTGCAAGAAAATATGTATGAATTCTACCGAAAAACAACGCATTTGACTGTAAACAAACAGGCGCTGAAATGCTATAATTACTATAATAAGGTTAATGGTAGTTCGTCAGACATTACGAGGGTATTTTATTTTATACCACATATAGAATTGAATATTATGTAATTACTGTTGGTTAGTTTTCACTAAACGGTGCCTCTGAATCTGACTCCATTGCCCCGTTTCAAGATGCTTTCACAACGGACGCGAAACGAATTTTTTGTACGACAGATTACATTCAAAGTCAATGCAAAGACGCGAATACGCGCGATATTCGCATGACTTTGAACTAATCTGTCGTGCGAAAAATTTGTTTCGCGTCTGGTGTGAAAGCAGTTTCATTCGCGCTGCTCACTTTCTCACCGCATGCGTCAGGGGAGGAGGGGAGCCTCAGAGGTCAGGCAGGGGGAAGAGGGTGGGACTTTGGAGGGAGGCGGAGTTGTTCATTTTCAAATTTTTACTAAGTGCTGTGCCGCATGCCAGAAAGGTCAGAATTGCTTGAAGACAAAAATCCGAAAATACGCAAATTGCATCTGGACAACATGGGGATGTTGGTAATTTGTTTTTAACAATGATTTATTGGCTCCATAAGTGAAAAATTGATGTTTAAAAATGCCATTTTTGCATTGACTCCAATTGTTCGCATGAGAGCGAAATTCAAAATGCTGTAAAAAATTAAGTTTTTGAGATAAAATTCTGATATTTTCCAAACATCATTTACCATGACCCCATTTTTTTTTAAATGAACATTGAAAATGTATTTAGCAAGAATTTGCAAGTATATGTTTACAATACCATTTACAGTCAAACATTTTGACGTAGGCTCAATTTTCAATAAATCAAAAATCTGTGTGGATCGTTTGTGTAGGACAGTCTGAAGATGCTCTGTAGCAAGTTTGGTGTCACTTGAGCAAAAATTGTGGGAGGAGATAGGTTTAATAAGTTTTACAGTTTTTGAAAAAAACAGAGTGATGGACTTCATAATTTGCAATAGTTTTAAATGTACGAAAGTTTCTTCAGTGTTGGGGCTACATTTGGTGAAAGTTGCAAATCTGTAGCACATATGATTGATTTGTTGTGAATTTTCAAAATTTTGAACTTTAGAGGCTTGCTGTAGCGCCACTATCAGGACTATTGGCCTGTTTTTGCAGCTGAGGCAATCTGGCATGGGACTGGACCTTTGTGCAAAGTTTGGTGATTTTTCGTGCAAGGGAAGTAGGATTTTCTCAGAAGAAGAAGAAGAAGAAGAAGAAGAAGAAGAAAGAAGAACATGCAGGATAACAATAGGGTCCTGGCAGCTTAGGCTGCCCGGCCCCTAATAACCATGATCTTTAGGCCCTCAGGCGGCACTGCATTAAAAACAGAAAGAATATGGTTGTGGCTGTTTGGGCTCAGGAATACTTCTGAAATCCACTGTCTGTGAACAGTTTGTTGCTGCATCCACAAATGCAAGTTAAAACTCTGCCATGTAAAGACAAAACTATATATAAACAAGAGCTAGAAACGCTGCTGCCTTCGCTGGACCCAAGGTAGCCTGCGAACAGGGCCACGGCTGGATTGGGGCGAGAGAGGCAAAAGCGGGCTTGCAATGATCCTTTGAAGATTTGAGTATCTGCGTTCAGATCTGAACTAAAATACTGATTGGCCAATTTAGAACACATGGCCTTGAGACCTGCATAAACTAATAAAACAAACAACAGTCCACTATATTCAATGGGCTCTATGCACGGTAAACGTTAAGTCCTGTGCTAGTGTAGGAATGCTAGACATAATTTAGTTTAAAATGGCCGAAGCTACATTCATTTTCAATACGTATTATTTTGTTTCTTTGTGTATTTTATTCTGATTCGTGTGTCGATGTTTACTTTTTGTTGTGACTTCAACACGTGCAAGGACTGCACTTCAGGACGCTACTGCTGTGTGCCGCTATGTAGCCTATAGCTTTGGCTAAGTTCAATTCTTTCCTTAGTTTCCTCACATTTCCCAAAGACAGGTGGATGGTTAAGAAACGACACAACAATTTCACCATTATGAATCACACCATGAGTCTGCAGCCAACATTTTCAGACTACAGACCTGGGGTTCTTTTCCCGAAATCACAGATGCTAACTTATATAGTTGGGCCCATGGACTGTGAATGAACTAACAAACTATGTAAGTTGCAAACTTCGTTAGCTACTACGCTTTTGGGAAAGGGAAACGTGCCCCTGATCCAATCGGAGTTTGACTCCCAAACAAACTTTTCTCGAGCTTTTTCTCGAGTTGACGATGGTGGAGCTACGAATCTGGGGTTACAATACGTAAACAATGTTCTATTTCAATCCCCCACTGTGACACCAGTTTAAAAGCACTCACACACACCCGACTTACACCAGGAGCACAGGAATCAAATAAATGCTAGCTAAACACGCTAGCTAAACCCATTTAGTGAAAGAATATGACGTAGTGTTTTCAGCTTGAATGCAAATTGGAGTTCCCGCTTCTGAGCGACGGTCGATTATCCTACTGGGCTAACCTACTGCATTGTAATGAATAGATTAGATCTACAGCCTTTCCATTCACTTTATGAACCTGCTGCTGTGATAGAGCAGGACGCAAGTTACGCATTGTAACTGGTCCCAAAGAGAGTAGAACAGGGATGTGAGGGTGCCCATCCGATTCTCCATAATGACCAACTTATGTTGGGGAGCGAGCGGAGACGAACATCACGTATTGTGACAGTCCCTCTAGCTCATACAAATGAGTGTGATGGGAGAGCCTGAACATCTGTTTGCTACGTAGCGTGGTCAACACAAACATCACGGCGCGTTAATCACACTTAACACAGAGAGCACTGGGTAACAGAGATTCATCGCGTAGACAGAAGCGTATAAAAGAACATGGGGATGTCCTTGAACAGCGATGACAACCATTATGCCGGTTTCTTCTGCTTTCAATCTCGTGCACCGAAAGTAGGTGTGTAGCCTTAACTCAAACACGGAACTGGTGCGTGCATGGAGCCCATTAAACATGGCATCGTCTGAATTGATTGATCACACGGATCATTTGAAAAAAACAGTAGGAATTATATCTTCAAGGTGCACAAGGGCCCTACAATTGAAGGCAGATCAAGGGCTTACTATTCACAGTTTAATGAATGGCAGAGATGTTCTAGCCGTGCTGCCTACTGGCTTCGGGAAAAGCCTCGTTTTCCAAGTCTTTGCTGTATTTTGTTCTTAAAGAACATTTGCAAATTCTACGAAATTCATCTACTGAGCTCTCGATGCTCGCGGGTTTTCTTCCTTTGCGTTTGTAAGATTTTGTTGGGGTATTTTGAGCTTCTTCGAACAAACGCTCATCCAGTCAAAAGTCGCAGTGTTTTTACAGCGTCTTGGTTGAGTGAGCAGTAGCTCACTTCCGCTATGTCCTGATTGGCTGGTTCCATTTTGACAACAACTCGAGCGGAATGGGGGGCAGAACTCAAATCTTCAAAGGATCAGTGCAGGCCCTCTTTTGCCTCTTGCCCCAATCCAGCAGAGGGCCTGCTCACAGGCTAGGCCCAAGGTTATTTAAGATCGACTGACGTGAAGAGGAAAACTATCCTGTGGTCTGACCAAGCAAAATGTGAAGTTCTTTTTAGAAATCATGAACACCGTGTCCTCTGGGTTAAAGAGGACAGGGACTATCCAAATTGTTATCAGCGCACAGTTCAAATGCTAGCATACATCACAATATGGGGGTGCACTAGTGTACATGGCATGGGTAACTTGCACATTGGTAAAAACCCCATTAATGCTGAAAAATATATGTAGGTTTTACAGCAACATATACTGTTATCCAGATGTTTTTTCAGGGAACGCCTTGTTTTTTTTGAGCAAGACAATGACGAACACCACATTCTGTGCGTATTACAACAACATGGCTCCGTAGTAAAAGAGTCCGGGTGCTAAACTGGCCTGCCTGTAGTCGAGTCCTGTCACCCACTGAAAATATCTGGCCTATTATCAAACAAAAAATATGACCAAGAAGGCTGCAAAGTATTGTGCAGCTTAAATCCTACATCAAGCAAGAATGAGAAAACATTGATCTCTTCAGTTCCCAAACACTGACAGAGTGTTTTGAAAAGAAGAGTTGATGCAACAAAGAGTAAACATGCCCCGGTCCAACTTTTTAAAAATATGTTGCTGGCATCAAATTCAAAATGAGAATATATTTTTTCAAAAAACAATTTAATTTCTCACTTTCAACATCTGATTTGATGTCTTTATACTAAATTCAATTCAATATAGATTTAAAATGATTTGTAAATCATTGCATTCCATATTTATAGACATTTTACATGGCATCCCAACGTTTTTGGAAACTTGGTGGAGGCATGGGAAGAAAGGCTAATATTATGCATGAATTTTTAGATTTCTGAAACTCAAGAAAACAGCTAAGGAGATTGCTGAAATCACTGTAATTGGGTCTGGAACTGTCCAACCATTTATTAAAACCTGGAAGCATGGTGGTGAACTGCCAAATTCGTGGAAGAAATGGGTTGGAAAAAAATCATGACTGATCCTGATCAGAGATCACTAAGATGCTCGGTGTAGTCTCATCTTAAAAAAGTCAACAGGAGAACTTGTGACTAAGTTTAATTATGAAGGTAAGAGCATTTCCTCAACAATCACCACCACTTATCAGAATACCAATTTTTCTATGCTTCAGATTCAGTAAACCTGGGAGGTGGACACACTGAGACCTCAGTTCCAGGTGGGTCATCTTAGATGTGTTCCGTTTTACATTGACCAAAGGCATTAAAAAAATTGACTCTCTGCCCAAACCCCCAAGTGATTGAACAGTCTTACTCATTGTCTTAATGTGGTACTGAAGTTACAGGAGACACACTGAACACCATGACTCAGACTGACATGATGGATATGGGTAAGGACATTAGACCTTCAATTCTATATATATATATATATATACACACAGTACCAGTCAAAAGTTTGGACACACTTTGCTGATGTCACAGCACTCTTTGTAGAGCAATTTTTAACGCCTTTACTTCTCTATATAATGTCAAATAGACTCTGGTAAGAGGTAAACTGTCAAAACTCAAAACAGAATAATATGCTTGTTTGAATATAGTCCAAAATTTTGGAATAGTCAAAGAACCACATTTTGCAAGGTAATCAGACAACAAGCTCCTTCCATTGTCCAATGGCTGAATTAAAGTCAAGCTGTTTTGAGACTTAGAGGGCAAAAAGGTCAATGAGAAGCGAACCACAAGTGCAGCACATCTTTGGAAACTTAGGCAGCTGTTGAGCTGCAAACTCATTATAGCTATATAACTGCCCTAGTAAAGAAAATATATATATGAGTATGGTCAGCAAATATGACAACAAATGCTGGTTAGTTTGATGGATTTAAGAATTAAATCTTTTTTTGCAGATTAAAGGGAGCTTATGCTTTATTTAAGATATATTGTAAAAAAAAATATGGGTATGTCCAAAATTTTTGACTGGTACTATATATATATATATATATATATATATATATATATATATCTCAAATGAAACTGAATAAAATAAACATAATTTAATCAAGAAACTTTTTTCTAACCCAAAAATTTTCTTGACCACAGTCACAGCTGATCCACAAGGAGTTCATAAAGGTTTAAGTAAGTTTGATAAATTAATTATTAATTTTATTAATTCTGCAGTCAACCTGTCTTAAAGTCCAACTTTTTAGATCCTACGACAGAATTTTGGGCATACACAAATTTCTCATCTGTAAATGCGACATAAGAGGTATTCATGATGCAGTTAACTAATTTGTTGCATTATCACTCATAGGCTTTAAAAATGTTAATTGCCCATAATGCAAGCGATTTCTGCACACTTAAATCTATGCAGAATATTTGCTTTATTAGCCACGCTTTCAGTAAATCAGACCTTCATCAGAGAACCAGCTTTGCTAGTAGAATTAATATTCTGTAAACATCTAAGTATGCGGAAATGGTTTATCACTTTGCACTTTTCCACTTTTTCCAGCACCTTAGCTAAGATCTCGGCAAATGGAATGGTGGTCACTCTGCATTATTGAGAGGCTAAGTGCAGAAGTGTAATTTCTCTGTGTATCCAGACATAGATGTGGTTGGCACTTCTTGAAATAATTCTGATTACCATTTAAAATGTTGTGTTTTCTGAGGAAAATTCTGAAGCAATTGCTGCATGTGCTTTCCTACCAATATGTTCTCATGTTTCTACTAGGTTTTATCTTATCCAACACAAAGATGCTCTCGGGCAAAGAGGAGGACAGAAGATGACGCTGGATGAATTTGAATTGTCCTAATATTTATTAACAGGTTTTGGGGATGGCCTGTCAAGATGTTCAGAAAATAGTGCTGCAGAATGTATTCCATAGAAGTAAAAAAGGGTGACAGCAGAAGCTCCTCCCATGATTTATTCTTATTCAATTTTTTCTTGCCATGTCTTTGTCTCATTAGGTCAGACAGGAATCACCCCACTGGCCCAGCATGCTGGTAAGTTTAAAGAGAGTTCACCCAAGTTTCTGCGCAGTCCTACAGGATTTGGATCAGGGCATCCAGCGGATCAGTGAGCTTGCCTGAGCGGATACTCAAATGGCCTTCTCTTTTCTCTGTTTTGCTTGCTCGTTTCAGCTTCCGCAGCTGAACAGTACGTCACATCTGGTCAGGGTCCTGAAGGTGGGTAGCTGACATAGCGGTTACTATTGCACAGATTATCAAATACCAATTATTTTAATAATGATCAGAAATATACAGTTGTACTGGTGACACAAATATATCTGTCAAGTACAGCACACTTCTCATTAGAAACAAACGAGAGAGTATTGGAGCACCACAAAAATTTATTCTGAGTGGCTTCATTTTTAGCTTTGATTGCAACTAGTCTGACTAAATCTTCCTCCAATTTGCTTAGTCATGGACTCATTAGCCCTTTTTCCATCAAAAAGATAATTTGCTTTAAAATGATGCGCATCAAAAAGTTAGTGCGACATTTGTGATGGAAAAAGAGTTATATCGCTCTAACGCAGATTTTGTCGCGCTAAGTTAATTCGCTCGGCAGAGGTGGTTTTGGGAAAGTTTTATCGACATAAAAGTGATGGAAAAGGGTTGAAGCGATATAGAATGTCACGCGTGCGCATTGGTAACAAGAATTCGAATGTTGTTGTCCCGCCTCTGCGGTCTTCTGTCTCGCGCAGTTTAGTTCAGTTCACCTCAGAAATGATCCTATCGCCCAACTTCAGAAGGATAATGACTAAATAAAAAAGACATCAGCCGTTGTCCTTATTTTAGAAAAGCTTGCTCAATGTGACATGCATTCCTGTACAACATTAAGTCCCAAAGAATGTCTTGTGTTTCCTTTACCATTTTTTTCAGTCCTAGCCATCACTGAATAGCAGACAATAAGCCAGGGTGACAGTCGTAGGAAGCAAATGGGTTCGGTAAAGATAATGTTACATCAGCTAAGGCAAGCTTAGCATGTTAAAGTAGTCGTTCACATGAGAAGAGAGGTGAGCGGTAGCTAGCTGAAACTATTTGGTATTAGTGATAGTGATCATTTTGTGCCACTTCAGCAGTAATACATTTCCAGTGGTAACCTTGCAAAATTATATTCAAATCAGATTATTGGGCGATATGATGAGGTTCGCTTCATTTGTGCTGGTTAAAATTAGCCTTGATGATTTAACCAGTGACTGCATAATGTTAGCCTAGCATCCGGGCATCTGTCAGACTATGGACCGAGTGCGCTTTCTAAACATCAGCATATTCAGGATCATACGCAAAACAGGCGAAGTATTGGTATTAGCCTGTGGTTAGCTATGTGGAGAAATGCAATCCATGTATGGCGTCAGGTCACTATTTTTTTCAGCATGTTTTTTTTTCTCTCCCTTTAGCTTGAAAATAGTCAGGGACGTTCGGTGTTACACATATCCTCAGTACTCACGTCAGTGGCAGTTTAGCTTTCCACAAATGAGCCAATAACCCCATCTACAGCCCAAATTTTGTTTTACTGCATTTTCATGTGTAAGACCATTCTATTATAAAACAGCGTTGCGTATCAATGATGCTGGCTTTGAAAAAGTTATTGCATGTGACATGGATCTCATTGATAACATCAGATGCAGTCGTGAAATCTTGTGTATAAATTAGGCTAACGCAAAGGGTTACTAATTTGAAGTGGGCTATATTCTTGAGATGACCGCCTTGGCTAGTTGATTATAGCTGCCAAAGGTGTCATGTTAAGGTTGATCGATAATAGCCATTTAACGTTCACTTATTATTCACGATATATCCATCGCAACGACAGCCAATGAATTTTCTTGCCAAATAACTTGATAAATGTTTGCTGCGCTGGAAAGATTAGCCTATTTTTTAATCTCAGAAGAGCCACATAAAGGCGGTTACAAGAAAAAAATTGGATATTCAACTTACAGTTACTTTTATTCTGTCTATGCTCTCTTCAATTATACTGTTGTTTTTTTCTCTGTAAAGCACATTGAAATGTCTTGATGTAAGAAATACAAATAAAGCTGCCTTGTCTTATATTCAACACTTTTTTAAAAATACATTTTCTACTCAGACCTACGTATTTGCCATGAAGCCTTGTCATTTTAATATAAGTAGTATTGACTGTTATTTTAGTCTTCTACTAGTCCTAGGCTTATCCCTTGATTGCAAGTTTATTATTATTTTATTTATTTATTTATTTTTTTTGTCGTCCGAGAGCCCCAGCAGAGCAACAAAAGATCCTGCGGCTGGCGAGCCCCAGGTTCCCGACCTCTGCGCTACACTAACCTTCTCAGAAGGTTCTAATTCGCTACATTGTTGATGGAAAATCATCTAGCGGGTCAGAAAAATGCGCTTCAGCTCGGGGCATTGTGACATCATTTTAATTCACTAGAATTGTTCTGTTTATGGAAAACCATTTTGACGCTTCTTATATCGCTAAAAAATAATTCGACTTAAGAGTTAATTCGCTTGAAAATCTGATGGAAAAAGGGCTACTGACAACGAACAACAGATGATATTCTGTGATGGGATTGACTGATGTGCCAATCAAGTAAAGCCGAGTACTTTAGGAATATCTACCTTTGACCCTTACCTTCCAGGAAGTAGAGTGGATATCTGAAATGGCTGAATTCTGTTCACACACAAGGGGCTAGAGATCAAAGGGCTTCAGTAATAATTTTCAAAACAACACCAGTGGTAACATTTTGGACGACTTTGGCCTCTATCTTACACCCAGCGCATAGTGGCGTAAACAGTGACACAAATGTTTTTGCTAGTTTATTTACCGGTGCAGTTGTTGTTATCCCGTCCAGCACCCAGTTCGCATGATTAGCAAATTTATTTTCGCCCAAGGACATGTTGGTCTTAATGAAGTGTGATCAGGTGCAGTGCTGGCGTGTGGCTATATTGAAGTTGCATAAAGCTCTTGTGCGACTGACTGACAAAAACCTGGGCTAAAGTCAATTGTCAATTTTTAACTGCTAATTTTAGGTCAGATTATTAAGATGGTATTATGCACCTTTGTAGGGTAGTGCACAATGCGTGTACCCTCTGCTTGTTACACACAGGGACGAGCACAGACGTGGAAACGATTAAGAATAAAAAGATAAAAATTAAAAAAATTATTATTGAGTAAATCAATATTTTTAAAAAATAGGTGTCATAATGTAGAGTGCAATCGATTGCACGCCCGTGCAATGGTGTGCCCCATCATTGAATGCCCTGATTTATTTAAATCATGAGGGTATGTAGTCCATCAACATCCAGGTGATTTGCGATTCATTGCGTAAGATTATGTATTTAGGTATTCGCAGGGGCGCAGGAGGCATTTTCAAAGTGGGGGGACCAAATTGTGAGCTAAAGCCCAGATACCAAAATCAGATTTCCAGATATTGGTCCACTTTTGGACCACCATGAATCACCATATTTTAACCTAGTCTGAATATTAAGAGAATAACATATATTGTTATTGAAATTAATTGAGAAGTACACACCCATTTCCAGAAAAGTTGGTATGCTGCATTAAATGTAAATAAAAACTGAGCGCAATTAATCTGTTTTTAAACTCCATACTTTATTGAAAATGGTTCAAAGACAATATATCAGTTGCTGAAACTGAGAAATGTCTTCTTTTTAGAAAAACATTTGCTCGTTTTGAGTTTGAAGCCAGCCACGTTTCAGGAAAAGTTGGGTCAGGGGCAACAAAATTTGCAAAATTGTAGGCTTTTTGTTGGTAACCCGCCTGTGGACCACCCTTAAACCGATGAACAAACCGCTAGCAGAACACCAGATCTGCCACCAGATGACAGACAGTGGTCCACTTACCTCTCGCTATGATGGAGATCTCAACTTTTAAGCTAATACATGAAATAAACCAATCAGATGACACTCTGATTGGTTTATTTCATGTTACGCCCAAAACACACCCATGATTAATTAAGCTATTAAGTACAACCCCTTTGACCCATTCACCTTTGTGTCTGGATAACCCTGCCGTTAAACTAATGAAAATGGCTTTGTACATGCCCAAAATGCACTTCCGCCATGCGCTTCAGACCATGCGCTTGGATTGTTAAAATAAAGCCCATAACGTCAATGTATCTTCTGTTAAAAAATGCATTGAGATTGAAAAACACTATTTTCATTGTACTGAATCTTGATGTTGGTTCAAAGTCAGAAAAAGTCTTTTTTGTTGGCCAGAAGTTCCACAGGTTTAATTACTGCATTTGATTTCCCTGACAGTGAGAGCATACACTTTTTTCCATCAGCAATTGACATTTGTTTTCTGAGCACCCATCTTTGCCACACCTTCTACATCTAAACCTCCTCCGACTGCATGCAGCTGCTGCATGATCGTAATCTTAAAACCTAAAACATTTCAGTTGAGCCCTTTCAAATGCCCTTACACTCTAGCTAACATAATCCAACATGACCTGGCTTGACAATTCCCTCTCAACTCTTATAATATTGACGTACTATGAATTTATTTTCCGTCCCAATAATTTTTTAACCATCTGGCTCCACAGACACCCTTCACCGCCACGAATTAACCTGTTTCCAAGAGGACCAAGATTCCACTGACTATTTTCGTAACAGTTGCTCTGTTTAACCTTGGAAAACAGGTCGCTCATCTCAAATAGAATTCTTCAATTTGTAGGACCTTATTCAATTGTCTCCTTTTTGTACATTCTGTAATTTCTGAACTGTTTCTACGTATGTCTCAGACTTCTTGATTGACGAATTTTCCAACAATGTGTCTATCACTAAATACGTGGTTAGTTTCTTGACCAGTCACAGCCAGTTTCATTTCCACTACATTCAATTCCTCCTCTACTTCTTTTTTATTTTTTTCTTTTCCCTCCATCCACTGTTTGCCGCTCCGACGTCATCGTTTCCAGTCTCCTCTTGCATGTTAAGTTTGACATACATCCCTTTCAGAGGCTGGGGGAGGTATAACGGCCACTAAATTGGCTGATTGGTGAGACAATAGTCCACAGGTGTAGTGATTTAAAGCACTTGCAGCTGTGCCCCAGCCTGTGTGTGGGCTGTGTGTTGCCCTCCTATGGGCAACACCCTGAACTGCTCCTTCTCAGCCACAGTATTAAAAAAATTTATCACAAGAAACATGGCATCAGAGTAGGTCTGTCCAACCCTGTCCCTGGAAACCTACCATCCTTTGAACTTGAATTTTAACAATAATTTGTTATAACTGATTCAACTACTTCAAGGTTTTCTTATTGTCATTCACTGAATATTATTTACAACATCCATGTACTGCAGGTCATGTAATAAGTTGTTTTCAGTCTTCCATTCTATATGGAAAGCTTTTGACTGTTCTGCAAATTTAATCGTATATTTAATTTTTTTAAAGCACCAACTTTTTCGTGAAAAAATCTAACCATAAACTAGTAATTAATGATCTGAGGAACCTCAGTTTATAATTGGGAATCTAATCTTGAACAGTATCCATGCTGATTTCTGCTGGAAGATTCCCAGAGTTCTGTGCAATTGGCAAAGAGGTGTCTGGTTGCAATTTTTTCTGAGGATGTGTGAAAGTTCACTCGTTCAAAAATTTATGTGAGTTGTAAATAGACAAGTCAAGGCAAAAAAAAGGGAAAATGGGGGCAGTGCTTGTTTGGGTTCACTTGGTAGCAGATAGTGCCAGAAGTCCCTCTTAAATCCAAACTTAAAACTCCAAATGGGTAAATTGCCTTAACAGTCTACTGGACATTCCAATGGACAACCAAGACTGATAATGGCAATGACAAACCAGCTGAAGGACAGGTAACAGTAGCCTGCTCATGGTAGCTGTGCATTGCAAAAGAAACTTTATAGTCTTTCTAGTTCTAGTCATATATATGATGAGTTTTAAAACATTTTATTTTTGCATCTTGGAACCAATATTAATGTCTTCCAAGCGTTTGCTTGATGGGAATAATTTTCTCTTTTAGTTTCATTGAGTCTCATTTATCTAAAACATAAAAAGTGAGATTTTCAGTATGAATTTATGATTGCAATATTTGTTGTGATTCCCCTTTTTGTAGTTCATAATGCTGAATCGCTTTTTTCATTCAATCATACAAAGATTTCTAGTGCAATAACTTGTTCAAAGTAGGCCACCAAAATACTGATGCCTCAGTGCAGGGTAGCGGAAATAATTGTAAAACTCAAGATTATGTGGGATTGCACCGGTCATGACAGTGATGATGGTTTCGTTTTCAGTATAGCAGTCCTTATTATAACGCATTCAGTACGTGCATACTCAGAGCATGCCTATCTTTGAAGTCAGCCTTCCTTTTCATCCCAACCAAACACCTGTCATGTTTTGTGACTGCATCTTAAAAGGCTGTGATCCCATCATATTCACAAGAATTATTCACAAACAGACACACCCAGATACGTAGAAACACCTCCAGAAATACTTTAAACAGCTTTCATATAAGTTTTAGAGTAGTTCACTGTAGTTTGCTGTTTTGATTCATACAGACACGCGTAGATCAACTGAAAACAATCTCAGCATCACTGTCGCAGCTGGTATACGTTCTGGGATTGAACCGAAACGAGGATTTCTGGTTTCATAATGCTCCACATTCCCTCCGCCCCCACTCCCAGGTACAGAAAATGTGGAACTGGAGGATTCCTGCTGACTTCCACATCAAGCCTCGCGTGAAGATCTTACGCTACAGATTTCAGTGTATGGAGCAACAGCCTACCTGGAAGAGCAGTGTCCCCGCCCACTAGTGATAGTTTGTTTTGCATTTTATTTTGACTATTTATACAAAGATAACACTGTGAGTTTACTTTAACTACGTCTGTCGATAAACACCTGGCAAATGTATTCAATCTGCAAGGAGAACAGGAAAAAAAAAAAAAACAGAATGCACGAGTTTTCTGAGTGAGAGATTAAACTAAGCATGGTTACTCTGTCACAAAATTAAGCAGTACAAAAGCACAAAATTATTGAACTTTTTAAGCTTTTATTTTTGCAATGAGTGCAAGTACTGTATTCCGATGCTTAGATATATTTGAGCAATACTCGTCACTATTGTAATAAATTGTACATTGCTAATGAATGTCTTTCGGAATGTATCTTTACAATAAAGTTACCATCTATTTTGAACATCAAACTACATATTTTATTTCGTTCTACAGAAAGCAGACATCTACCTTTCCAACTCTTTTCCTTCTCACTATTACTCCGCAGATTTTTGTAATTAGTAGTGTAATTACGTCTGGTACATAGCAAGCGGAAACGTATTCTGAACAGGGGGTGCTGAGGAAACGGGGGGGGGTTGTTACTGGCAGGAATGACGTTATCAGTGCATGTATAAGTGCTTAACTATCAGTCAATAAAATATGGTATACTGGCAGGCGCGACTTTACAATGGAGAGCTTGTACGCTGTCCGCGGTGCTCAACACCATGGCAACAGTAAACAATATATCACAACAGTACACTGGAAGCTGCATGTTTAATCTTTTCAGTCCCTCTCTGTAAAGACTTTTTCATAATATGAACAAATACACACTTTCCTGTGCATAGTGCTTTACAAGGAAGGGAGGAAAGGATTAAACTTTCTAGATTTTTAATTTCCTCACTGCCAACCTAGATACCATACGAAAAACAAACATTCACTCTTTAAACAAGGACATGACAATACAGCCAAAGCCCAGTTTCTAAAGACATGCGCAGCAAAAAGCCAAAAAAGTGCTGATTTTATTATATATTGGAGGAGGTTGAACACGGAATTCTTACCCTTCCCCTTGAACAGGAAATTCATAAGTCATCTCATAATCAGCAGCCCAGTTATTAAATGTACATAAAGACGATCTTCGTTTTGCGCTCATCTGTTTCTTTCTTCTGGGACTCTCATATTTGTGTGTAGATGGAGTTTAGCCGCACCATCGAATCTCCGCAGCATCACTCCAGTGTACTGATGCTGCTCACTAACAGTGTGTCGTTCACGTTTCATCTTGTCCAGCGTTTCCAACCCACTCAAAATGTAAAGCTGATAAAGACTCAACAACAAATACTGTCTGTGCAGTGCTATGCTGTCATGCAAGCTTGGCGCATGCATAAAATAATAGATCCTTAATATTTTGTATTTTATCTTAAATGTTGCTGAAAAGTAACGACATCAAGTATGCACATCTACTATTGGTTTAAGAATTAAGAGTGTGCATGCAATGATAAATAAATGATTAGCTATGCAGTTTTTTGGGCTGAATTTATGCCGTGCTGAAAGTGCGCGCATGGACGTAGTCAATGCGACTTAGCTTACATGACGCAGCAAAACAGTACCGTGGATCGGTGTAAGATACTCAAAGCAATGGAAATATACATCTCAGTTTCAGTACATTTTGAACATTTTAATACAAAAAAGCAAAGCCAGCGTTAGCTACATGCACGATTATAGGATGTCACCTTCAATAGTTACCGAATACACGCAAGTAATCCAATGTTAGTTAACAAACAACAACCTTTGCTATTTTATTGTTTATTCTGTTCCTTTACCTAAAGGCTAGGTGTAGCAATCGAATTGCGACATAACAAAGCCATTCATCAAGTACAATATGTGAAAACATTTGAACTGTTACGCCTGCTTACTTTACCAACTTGGCAATCACTTTTAACAGCACAGAATCACTGAAAACTGCACTACACTTATGGTGCTTTTCCACTACGGGTTGCCTGCTCTGCTCTACTATACGCTACTCTTTTTTGCTTTTCCATAAGGAAAAAGTACCTAGAACTTGGTACCTGGTATCATCTTTTCCGGAAAAAGCCAACCGAGTACTAGTAGGCACTAAAATGTCACGTGACAACACCGCAGCCTACTGATTGGTCAGAGAGAATCGTCAATGCGAAAGAAGATTCCGTAGTCGACCTCAGGACATCTCATTTGAGTTAGATTGACGAGTCTCAAGATTAGAGTAGTTATTATCAGAGGCGTTGCCAGGATGCCAAGCTTGGGTGGGCATTTGTCCTCTTTGGGGGGGACAAAAAAAGAACCTCTAAATCGGCGTAAAATACAACATGCACAACATCTTGAAACTTTTTTTATGTCAGTGGCGGCTGGTGAACTGGCGATAGGGGAGGCTCAAACCCATCCCTTGAAAATAATGATTGGTCATGACCTGTTATCAATCATTCATTTAAATTACCATTACAAAAGCTCAGAAAACTCTCAACATTAACAGGTGTGGTCAGTTTTCATTAATAACCCACACCTGTCAACTCTCATATATCCGCGTGAGTTTTAGTGGCATATTTACATTCCCCTGCTGTAGTCAGCAATTATTCAATCAACGCATGTGTTAGAGATTCTCGCCCGGAATTGAAGTCCTTGTGCACGGAGGTTTATCAGTTTCACCTGCGTTATGACTCCGGACTTCTCACGCTTTTTCTTTACTCAGGGGTTGGAAGCAATGCATGTGTTTCATGATTGTTTAAACTGTCTAAATGAAATAAGATCATTGGAAGCAATGAAATTGCATAAAGACGTTTCAAATGATCTTATTTCATTTCAACTATTTAAACAATAATGAAACAAATGCATTGCTTCCAACCCCTGAGTAAAGAAAAGTCGGGAGTCTTAACGCAGGTGAAACTGATAAACCTTAATGCACAAGGACTTCAATTCCGTGCAAGAATGATGTATATTTGGCATTTTCCGGGATGGATTTTGCAATATCTACGAGTTTGGAATCTTTTTTGAGAGTGTAATCAACGAGCTGAGTGAACAGTCCCTCCTCATCCATATCCCTGTGATTGTGCCCACGCAGAGCAAGTTCACTAACAGTGAGAAACTGAATGACTTCACCCATGCTTTTAATGTGGTATCTGTTCTTTTCTACTTGGGTGTGACCTAGCAGATGGACAATATTTTCACCTGTCTCTGACCGGCGCTGGTACTCCTGCCACACAACCATGGCCCTGGAGTGTGAGATGCTTGTTGCGTGTTTGTACTGTCTTTATCGAGTGCTTTTTTCCCCATTTGTGTAGCCACATTTAGTAAATATGTCCTCAGAAACCGAATTAGAACTAAATTTGCGACAAGCAAAGCAAAAGCCGGCATCGCGCAGTACTGAATATTCAGTACTGCGGTGATGCACAGGCAATCCTGGACCCTGGAACGGATACAACGCTCTGTTCGGTGGTTGCAGGGCTGCTGGTAGAGACAGCACTTGCGGGATTGGGAGCTGCTTGTTTTTTCATGAGCCACCTATGCATTTCTATTAGCAAATGTTCGAAGTGCTTATGATACGGATGTTCGAAATGTTGAAATGTGCTTATGATACAGAATTATTGTTGCAACAGCCCCAGTGAGTGACTAGCAACTCCAGACTAGCTGCTAGCTAGCTGCCTGGGCTCACTCGGTAGCCAACTCAGGTTATAACCACACGAGTTGACACACACAGATGACAAACTAGTACACAAATTACCTTAATGTCAAACAACAAGACTGACAAAATAAGCGGTGGAAGAAGTAGCAACAAAAGAGATATGGGCGAAATTTTAATTCCCTGAGAGAAACACAGGTCCTGTATGAGCAGCGTAGACGTGACCTAAGACTGAGTGAATACTGCAGTCTAAGAGAATGGGAGGGTCCCAAGTAATTCGAGAGTGCCCATTGGTTAGTTTCACATCAGAATAGACTGGCAAAGGAATCCACCAATCACACATAGTGATAGATAGAAGAAGCAAACGTAAAGCTCTCTTAATGGCTGTCTACCTCCGGCTGTGAATCACGTGGGATATCGCGTGTTTGCTGTCAAATAGTAGTAAATCAGTTTTTTATCTTGAGTTTTCATTGGGTGGGCAGAGCTTTTCTCAGGGTGGGCACTGCCCACCCCCTGCCCCCCGGTAACACCCCTGGATATTATGATCATCAACTTATATTGTTTTAGGCAGCTTGTTCAATATACTGTGCGTTGCCTTACCTTTCAAACACGGTTTTGCTTGTTCACGAAAGCTGCTACATTCATGAAATGCGTTTCTCTTTGTCTGTGACCCCGTTTGTTGCAAAATTTAGTGACGGTGTTGTGTCCTGTTCTGTTCCCTTAACTAATTCCCCTTTAGAAAGTTATGTGATGCTACCCGTTTTAAGAAACTCGCGCAGAAAAATAACTTTACGGGTATTGACAAATCATTTTTCTCTCAGAGTTATCACAGATGAGATGACGCATTATAAATCAATTAATTCTGATTCTCTGCTATCTCCTGCGATTTGCAACGTGGAACTCTGCTCTGCAATGATCACTTAATTATCCCATGCTTTAACAATCCGTTTGCTTGCCGTCAAATTCAGGATGAAATGCACATTTGCTCTCCATGCCTTTAAGGGATATAATTGCTTTGCATTGTTAGGTGGTACCCAATTTAATGTGCAACTGAATCGGACATGACAATGTCAAACAGAAAATACAATTCAACACTCGCCGGACTTTAGTGCCATAACGTGGTGACGGTAGTGATTTGAACACATAAATCATTAACAAAATTGACGGTATAAATGTGAACTTGATATAACTGCAGCTACATTGCGTGTTGTGTTGAGGATGATGTCACAGAAATGTCGTGCTGCGCCGCTATGACGACCAGCTACACTGAGGCAGTACTATCTGCTAGTGCAGGGGTAGGGAACCTTCTCCAGAAAGAGCCACTGTGGGTGCAGGCTTTCTTACCAACCAAGCTGCTACACACCTGATTCTACTAATCAACCTCTGGAATGTTTGTTAAGGGCTTTGATTGGTAGAATCAGGTGTGTAGCAGCTTGGTTGGTATGAAAGCCTGCACCCACAGTGGTTCTTTCTGGAGAAGGTTCCCAACCCCTGCGCTAGTGGAAGACGACCCCCCAGGAAAGTACCCGGTACCAAGGCGGGTGGAGTAGAGTAGAGTAGAGTAGAGCCGCGGTACCACGTAGTGGAAACGCGCCATTAGATACTCACATCAGCAGCTGCGCTACGTCAACGCGCTTATGCTAGGTTTACACTAGAGAGACGATTATGCCGATCTGATATGAACCAAAGATCGCAGTAGATCTTCGTGATTATGGAACTTTTTGTTTATTTTTCCCATTTTTGATGCTTTTTTACGGTTTCATACGCTCTTAAAGGATAGGATATGTTTTGTTAGGATCCTGAACAATATCTGCCACGATTGGATATCTGATCCATTACCATTCCATGAAGGTCTGTTACAATTCTATGACTATCTGTCACAATCTTCTATGATCATCACAATTTGGGTCTACAATCTATTACGATTTCATACACCTTCTTACGTTCCGTGACATTCATAAAGATTCGCTACCTTTTGTTGCCTTTTGTTAAGATATAGAAGGGCGGTTGAACACGATTGGGACAAGACTGGTATAAAAAGGAGGTAGATTTTACATTTTGTTAGTTTGTACAGTGACTCCACCGAGGAAACACGGATGCATGTCCTACAGATGAAGATTGCTTATTTGCTTATCTGCTGCATGCCTATATTCTGGCCCTGGTTGCTTCCATCTGACGCTCTGGGACAAAAGGAGTTGAATTGGAACCCTTTCCCTTCCCCTTGCCCTTGGAGCCGTTCTTAGGTGGCATCTTCTTACGTCAATACAAAGAAATCGAATCAAATTATATGTTGTGAAATGCTTTGCAGCTGGATCAAAATGAATTTTGTCAGCAGCGTGACACCTTTTATAGGAAAGCATGCCAAACGCATCAGAGCGGGTCATGGCACAAGAGAGTGCAATAGATCGTGATAGATCGTGGACGTTAATAATTTTATATATATATAAATCTGATATGCTTTATTACTTTGTAATACGATTAGCCCGCCACGCGCCATTGCGTTCTTCTACGCGCTAATACAGTCTTTTCCAATGTCTACTCTCTACTACGCTCTGAAACGATTTTAAAAAAATCGGCACAATCGTGGCCAAATTTTAAACGTTTAAAATTTTGCCCCGATCATAAAGATGCCTCACGATCATGGAGATCCCTTGTGATCACCACGATTTGGATCTGCGATCTCTCGCGCTTTATGAGATGATTAGCGATTCTAACACGATTTTCAAAAAATGACCAAATAGTGGCAATCGTGGCCTAATGTAAACGCAGCATTAGAGACAAGGTCCCCTTGGTGTTCACGTAGCCTTAATAAAAATTTTCTTTTTTGTCGCTGCCCTGGAAAAAGACGCCAATGATTTAAGTGATAGTATGACAAAATTTTGCCGTCATTTATGGCTTAACATTTCAATTATACGGTTTCTAATGAATATTAATCAATTTTCATAAATTTTATTTCATTTATTTAATTTTGGATAAATACATTTTTGGGTGCTGCTGTGCCAACAGGGGGTGCTGCAGCACCTCCAGCACCCCTGCTTCCCGCGGTTATGGTCTGGTATGGACAGGTTCAATAGTATTTTTACAGTGACATAATTCTCATCATTTTGGATCTGTGCATCACCACAATGATTTTGAAATGAAACAGTCAAGATTAACTTCAAGAATATATGTTCTGCTTACGGTTTTTGTCAAATATATCGTTTGAACTGAGTAGGAATGACGGCTATATTAGGGGGGACTGGGGTCCGATAAGCCATGGGGACCAATGAGCCATATCACTATTTTGCGATCAATTGATGCCAAAGGTGTTTAAAATAGGCAAAATATGGCTCATTTATCCCCATGACTCATCAGTTAATGGTCAAATATTTTGCCTATTTTAAGCAGCTCTGTCATCGATTGATCGCAAAATAGTGATATGGCTCATTGGTCCCCATGGCTCATCGGACCCCAGTCTCCCCTATACATAATTCCTCAATATTAGTGGATCAAAAGTAATATGAAAACCATAATTTAAATTATTTTCAATACTTGGTTGCAAATCTTTTGCAGCGAGTGACTGCCTGAAGTGTGGAGTCCATAGATGTCATCTGATTCTGGGTTCCTTCCCTGGTTATGCCCTCATAGGCTTTCATTGCAACGGTCAGTTCCAGCTTGCTCTTCCTGCAAATGCCTTCTGCTAGTGAAATGTCAGCTCAGTTGGATTTTGACCTTAGCATTCCATTTCTTTACATGAAGAAAAGGTTTCTTTCTCAGTATTCTGTGGCCATTGTCCATTTGTACTGTGAAACACTATCCAATGAGTTTTGAAGCATTTGGCCAAAACTGAGCAGATAAAGCAGGAATATGCAATTCAAAATTCATCCTGCTGCTTTTTTCAGTTGTCGTATCATCAGTGAGTCTAGGAACTATTTACATTGGCAGCAATACTTGCCCAAGCCATAACACTTCCACCATGTGACTGCAAATGGAGTAATAAGGGAATATGGCACACCTGGCAATTTGACTGCTGAGCTGCCATTTGTCCAATTACTTTAAGAAAGCAGGGAACCAGATATAAAGATTGCTGTAATTCCTGCACTGTCCGAATCATTTGGAGGAGAGCACCCCCAAATTTCATGTGATGGCTGGAACTTTAAGCTCATATTTATCGCTAAATTTTAACTTAATAGCCAAGATAACTATACAATAATTTTGTCAGCGTTCATGTATTCATGGACCTTACTGTATAAAGAGTGGAACTTTATGTCAAAAATTTAATTATCTCGAGACCAACCGCTGTCTACATTATGGTAAATTATTGCATTGGAGCAAAGCACATCTACGTGCCCTATACTTACTGTATATTGGCTCACTTAGGGTATATACGTAAGCAAAAGTAATTATATATAAATGCCATTATTGCTCATCCTCTTAATAATTAGGCAGTTGCTACGGGTATGGCAGTTTTGCATTTCAATGTAGAGAGGTACAGCAGTCCCAATTTCAAACCCTGCCCTAACCTAACCCTGACACTAACTCTAACCCTAACCCTGACCCCTAACCCTAACCATGATCTCTAATCCTTCTCCTAATCCCTGCAAATCGACAGCCGTACCCATAAAACTGCTGTATCTCTAGACACTGCCTAATAATTAACCCTTTGTCATGCTGCTAAGCATAACTGCGCTTTTATGCAGTCGAATATTTTACCGCATAGGAAAAATATGCATCATTCAAAAGTGTCAAGACTCAACATTCTGGCATTTTATGATGCCACATTATAGTGAACACAGTACTTCAGTTTTTTCATAATGACCCTCAGCCTGATGAATAATAATTTCCATCAAGAAACAAATATATTTCCTCAAAAGCAGGTGTGCAGTAATTGTTGGATCCCCTTCATTTCCCCTCTCGCCAAAATAACAGCTCTGGGTCCTCATGGGTAGTGTCTAAATGAGCTTAAGGAAGACATGGTAAGCGATCTTAGAACAGTTTTCCATGCAGAATATCTCCAGAGCCTTCTAATTTCTCTGCTCACATTTATGAACTCTTTTGCATGTCAAACAGGCTACTATCCAGTAACTGTTGGGAATAGCTATGGCAAAACCCTGATTCTGTGGTTGATTTACATATGTAACAGGGCTAATATGATCCATAAATTCTGTCACAAATGTGGGCAATGTGCCATTTCATGGAAGTTTGGTGTGAATTATTTGTTGCCAAGATCTAATGGAATGCTGAGAATATCCACAGAGGCTCAATGACTGCTTGCTGTGGTAAATCACAGGTATTTAAAGGTCTTGGGTGTATCAGCTATGAAAGCTGTGAAAAGCACTTACGTTTCCTGTAGATTGCAGATTTAGTTTGAAAACCTGTTGTAAGCTCCTCTGCAACTTTGGTGTAAAATAATCGAAGTGTTTTGTTTTTAAAACTGAATGTCAGAACCAAATGTTACGCAAGTCTTTTAGCAAGCAGACCCCATTCATGCATTCTCTGTTGAAAGGCTGCAATTGTCCAGGTATGAGAGAAATATTGACAGTTTGTCCCGTGCAGTGTGCCTCATTGTTGGTAAAAGTTTCTGTTATATAAATGTGTTTGAGAGAGTTGTTACTGAATGCGCATTTTGTGGGTTAGTTCATGAGGAAATGGGGTGATGCAGTTCTGCTTTTGCTCACTTGGGTGCATCAAAGCACAAGTCTCTGTGTTTCAGGTCTGTGTGTTTTAAGAAAAACAAAATGGATGAAGGAAGTTCCTTTTAATTCTGTAGTTATCCCAATTAATGTATACATAGTTAATATCTCTGGTCTACCTTATTTTAACACGGAAAGAGTTTTCTAACTATTTTTTTAAATGTGTGTTTATTTCATTTTTGCATCTAAGAAAAAAATTAAAACACAATATGATCCAGTTTAACAGATTTTAGAAATACAAGCTTATGGTCACTGTATAAATACAAGTTGCACAATGACTGCTAGCTGGGGAAGGGTGTATTTGTACAGGAAAGACAAAAATATTGAGTCCTGTGCATCCTGCCTCATTATTACAGCGGGGCAATAAAAAGAACTACTCATCCACCACTCCTGAGACTCTGGCCTGGAGATTGTAAGGAGAACAAACAGGCAGGTCACACATGGTTTTAACCCTTGTCTCTTTGGAAGACAGAACCATGGCCTAATTTAATTTCTCTGGCAGTGATGACTTAGAAATTGCTGATTCTTGATCGAATCCATGAGACCACAAGTTTTCCAGGGCTTTTTTGAAGAAAGAAGCCCCACATTATCGAAGATCCACCACCGTACTTCATCATACAGTGGGAATGATGTTCCTCACAGAATGGCCATTTTTATTTTTATGCCAAACCCATCTCTGGTGTTTTTTGCAAAGAGCTCTATATTGAGCAGCATTTGAATCGTCTTTTTTGCTTAGGAAAGTTCCTTAATCCTTGAAAATGAACCAGAGGCATCTAACTGGCAGCCATGATGTGTGTGTTCAAATTCCATAACTGTTAAGGAAAGGTGCCTCAGTGCTTTGTTACTTTAACATAGGGTGCACTGAACCATCCTTTATGAAAAGAAAGGAGATAAAGCCATCCCACAATCCCTTCTGGCAGCAACATTTAAACTAACGCACCATCTATCGTGCCATTCACGAAAACAAACAAAGATGACAGGACAGGAGGCATGATTACGTTGCCTAATGTTAGAGCAATAGGATTCTATTAGAACCAAGTCCTTATTAATTCTCCTCTTCATCTTTCTTCAACCTCATGAAGTTTCCCATGGAGGTTAAAAGTATTTTGGAATTCGACAAAAGGATTTTTTTTTTTGACTATTTGAACACAGCCCTGGTCTCTTCTGACCACAGAGCTCAGTTGTTAGTTATACTGCAGTTTCAATAACGCTTGACAAACTGTAGGCACAAGTGTTTGTTTTTTCCAAGACAAGTTTTTTTTTTCCTCTCCTAGCAAACATTACCCAAACAGCGTATAATTGAGCACAGTCCCAGTAGAAAAAAAAACTTTTTCCCCACTTACGCACGGGAAAATAAAAGGGTTTTCTCTAGGGGCCACGCGCACTGTAGACGGCATGGAACAGTATTTGCGCTCACCCTCAGATGTCTCAGACCCCTCGTCTCACGATCAGTTTGGGTTGCTGTCCGGAATCTGTCACGTACAGGCTATAACCAGATGTGGCGCTCTTGAGCTACCATAGTCACTCGTGGCTGCCCTCAGCGGGTCGGTCAGTGACAATGCCTGTGTTCCATTCTCAGATAGACAGCCGACTGATTGTTGAATGGTGAGAGTGCAGATGACGCACCACCTCTCAGCAGCTGAAAATTGCTCTCCTTTTTCTCTCTCCTGTGTCATAAGCCATTCTATTTTCTTGATGATATAGCATGTTTTTTTTTTTTTTTTTTTTTTGTTGGCTTTACATAGGTTACTGACCACACCCAAAAGAACAAATCAAAGGACTCTTGTGTGATGGTCCTGAGCTGCTGTAGCTTATCCACTCCAAGGTTTGATGTGTTGTGCATTCAGAGGTGCTCTTCTGCATGGCACTGCTGTAACGCATGTTTTTTTGAGTAACTATCGCCTTCTGCTAAGCTTGTATCAGTCAGGTCACTCTCCTCTGACACCTTATTAAGGAGTCTTCAGGGTAAAGATTTCAATTTTTTTTTGAAAATTTCAAGATTTTTGATTTTCACATAAAATGAATAAAGGAATGCAGTCAGATGCCAGTAAACACCAAGAATCTTTGTTTTTCCTCTGCCTCAATTGTTACTTGTGACTTTAAATGCAAATTACCAAAAATCACAATTTTCAATGATTTTCAACCTTGTAGCATTCATAAAATCATTAATATTCATCTGATTGACTTGAAATTTGGACGGAAGTTGTAACTCTCGGAGACCCATGAAATGGCATAGGATTTTCTAGATAGGCGCATCCCTAGGGGGTTAATTTTGGAAATGAAGCAAGTTGATGATAGCGATTTTCGTTATAGTTACATAACAGAGCTCATTAAATATTCATAAATGTTCCAAACAAAAAAAATCCTATGTAATTTCATAGAACTATCTTAAACCTTTCATATGAGACCAATTTGAGTAAAATCTGACCATGGGTTACAGAAATATCAGTGCCACAAAATATTTTCAGATTTTGTCATTAAAGTGCCGTTTCCATGGCAACCATGTAAATTTTTATCAAAATACTACATTTTATGAGGTTAAAATCATGTTGAGTATGTTTATTTCTTAGTTTTTACGTTGTACATAATGGTCATTTCTACACTTTACCCTGAAGACCTCTTAACAAGGCATTTTCATTCACAGATCCACAGCTCATGGTTTTTTTTTTTTTTTTTTGAGCATAGTTCTTCACAAAATCCACAAATTGTTGTACGTGGAAATCCTGGGTTATCAGTTCAGCAGATCAGGCGCCAACAATCATTCCATGGTCATAGTCACTTCGATGACATTCATTCCCCATTTTGAGGTTTGTCTGAACAATAGCTCAGCCTGTTGACCATGTCTACATGCTTTCTGCATGAATTTACAGCCACAGAATTATTAGACATCTGCATCAACAAGCAAAGGTTTACCTAATAAAGTGGACAATAAGGGCGCAAACTTGGTCAGAGAAGAAACCACACGACCAGTATTGTGCATATTTGCCAAAGCGTGTATTTGAACCTATTAAAATAAACAGTATACTCGTGACAAAACATGCCTGAAATAAGGTGCCATCTGTTTATGAACATGATCATTTCATATAGGAATTTTCAAATAATGACATTGTATGTCAAACTAACTAATGTTCATCCAATGTTTCTGAATTTACTTCATCCCGGGGAAACACACAGCTTAGTACTATTCAGCATAAAAAAAAATAACATTTGCTCAAAAATAAACAATTAAAAAAATTGTCAACAGAACTGCATGAAGCTGTGTGTGCCAATGCAGTATGCCAATAGGCAGTTAAATTTAGAGGTATTGGGATAGGAATGCATTTTTTGCCATTTGGGCTCAGTACTCCAAGAAAAGAAATATACACCTGGGAAAAAATTAGGGACCACCTAATTCAAAAAGAAATTTTCCAAAATTTGGCAAGTCCAGAACTCTGTACATTTGCATGAAGGTTTTAGCATGCGTTCCACATGTATTTAACGTTCAAAAGGCTTTGTCATGCGTGCTTAATTGCACATGCTGAATGTTAGCAGATGGGTGGCAGTTCTGAAAACTTAGCCTTCATCTTGTTCAGATATTGATTCTGCTTCTTCCAATTTCAAATTTGACGGAGCTTTTTTTTTTTTTTTTTTTGGCGAACACAGGTCTACTTACCATCTTTTAAGGATATTTGGGCTGTACTTTTAACACTAATGTGTTGAAAACATCTCCCTTCTTTAAAAGCTAATGAAGTGTGAAGATCAAATTCTTTTTAAACTGATTTTGTATGCCAGGAAAGACAGGCCCAAGCCATATTTACGAAAACAGGGCAAGGTTTGTTGACATTATTAATTTAGTCCTTTGGTGAAGTGGAGCTTTGGTGTTGGTTGACTTTTGCCCAGGTGTATAACAGAAAAGTTAACTTTCAGACAGCCGGCTTTAATTGGGAAGTACCTGCATCCTGGAGGGATGATTACTGCGAGAAAGTACATTACTTTCATAGATGTCCGGCTCATTTTAGCGATGCTAAAGAAATGGACAACGGTCATCATTCATACACAGGAATAGAAGGGCCAAGAGATGATTACTAGTGTGAAAATACGTCTATAATGACACATGCAAGGGCTAGGAGATCATTGTTAGTGTAAAATTTGACCATAACTGGTGGCACTGGGTATGCCCATCATCCATGTGATACACAGGAAGAAGCAACTGCTGAGCACCCACAACGCAAATGACCCAGTAGACCGCAGAGGACCACTGCAGCAGGTAAGAAAATTTCAATCTCAACCATGAAATAGTTCCACATCACCCTCAAAGATGTTGACATGGATGTGCACGCACCAGTATAACCTCAAGATTCACAACAAAATACAGTCACCTGGTTAGCGACAAAAACAGACTAACCAGGACATAGTAGAATATGAAATTCTCTTGACTGGAGAAGTGATCCATCACAAATCCAACTGAACAAGCATTTCGCCTGCTGAGGACAAGAGCAAAGGCAAAAATTCAGCAAAATCAGGAACTGAATATGGTTACAGTCTATGCCAGCTAAAGCATTATGCCCAGTTTTTTATAACGACTTTGGATCAAAGAGTTCAACCGACCTGCACAATAGTACAAGATTACTAACTTGCATGATCACTTCTGACTCCATGAGATGAGTTACAACCAAGGCTGTAAGCCATACATGGATCACATGTAAAATCACACGAATTAAAGCAGCCAGCTTTACTGAAATCTAAAGCATAACTGATATCTAATGCACAGGAGTTTGGAGTAAAAACCTCAGAATTCATCCCTGTCCCAATTCGTTTATATTTAACTGCTTACACATTAAGAATTTCTGAAAACCCAAAAAATGTTTAGCAACCAAGGAAAGTTTACGAAAAATAACTGCGTTTCTTCAGTTAAACCTGAAATGTAAATAATGACCACACTCCTTTTAACTGTGTAAAATATTTCTCTATGACCCCTAAAAATAATATTTCTTAGATGATATTCATTTTTCTATTATCTATGAATAAAAATCTGGTAGCAGGTACAGATTGATCCAGGAAGGTGGTGACCTTTTCTATAACCATTTATAACAACCACTTAACCATTATAATTTATGCATTTACAGAGTACATGTATGCAGAAACCTTTCAATACATGATCTCTTTCAGCTGGGTGCATGCTCTCTGACTTTTTGAAGCAAATGAGCCACTGCAATAAAAGGCAGATATATTTAATAAAAAAGACACCTATTGCAGTTTACATCAAGACTACAACTGCTTAAACCAGGGCATGGTTTAGTTCAATAAAAATGGCAGCTAAACCCTTTACCACGTTTTTGGTATTAAGAACAATTACAAATATTTTTCACTTCATGAACCTATATTGTTCCTTTGCAAAAAGAGTTAAATCGATAACCATGCGCTTCTTCTGCAATAAATCCATCAAAAACATTTTATAACCAAAACAAAATTCCAACTTCCTTGGATTCTTAGGCAAAAGTATAAATATTCTGTCTAAAATTCATTTAACACAAGCTATGTACAGCACAAGGCTTGAACCAATCCATTAAAAAATATAAAAGAACTGCTTTAACACCAGAAGGCAATACAGAAAATTTCAGCAACACAACATGTAAGTCCTTGTATATGAGCCAAGTTTACCAGGTAAAGAAAATTAACTCCAAAGCCCAGATTTTATACTACTGCAATGCACTCACTTCTCAACTTTTTACCTCGAATTTCGGAGGTTAATCTATGCACCTTGCATAATACTCATGTCAGTGCTTGCTATATGCCCTAGTTGTCGAAGTTGAAAACAATCGCGCAAAGACGTTTAATGTATTGCTTGAACGTAAAAATTGAGAATAAATTTATATTTATGTGTAAACCGTATCTGGGACCCAGCCACCTTAGCAGGATTCAAAAGAGAGCATCCGATGCAAAAATATTCACAATTTACTCTAGACCGCAATACAGACTTTGGTTCACTAGTTTTTTTCAGCAGCAATCTGTCAGAAATCAGTCACTTTTTGACCTCACCCTTTTGGATTGGAAAAATTCTCATTGTACATGTTAACATACAGTTGACTATTGGCAGGTGGTTTGATCAACTAGAATGATTAACTGTATTATAAATACAAGCTCGAGCCATGCCCACAATGACGGTCACTGCACAGAGGGTCTTTCTTGCAGCAACACAAATAGAAGCATCAATCATAATTCAAAACATCCTCACCTTTAAATAATGAAAGTCAGAATTAATTATTTAAGGGATAAGCAGGGACAGTGAAGTACACCCAGATTAAAGTGTAGTCTGGCGCCCAAAGGGACCCGCCAGATGATTTTCTTTGTCTCGACATTCCAGATAAACCTATGCTCATATCAGTTTGATGCGCCAACATGGGTGGAGTCATCTACAGCAGTCCAAGAAGGTGCCATCAATTAAGTGATCGATTTCTGAAAGACTGCCCTTCAACCTCCAATAAACCTGGGACAATAGACAACTCCTTTGTAAAAATAAAAACAATTCAAGAACATGTACAAGTTCATCATAGCGTTGGGTCCTGCGAATTATTTGCAGGGTATTCACTCGAAAGGAGCGAAATCGTAGGGTCCTCCGTGTCATCGCTGAAGTAGGGATCTCCCTCGAGCTGCAGTAGAATGGGAAGGTCTTCTCCACTGTTGTCCATGCTGATGGGGTCTGCCAGGAGGACCTGCTGGGGAGTATACTGGACCAGCTGCTTCCCTGAAAACAGAAATCCTCCCAGACTTATTTTCTGTATATCACCACACAAACATCTGCCATGACCTCCCTGCCATGCGAGCAAAGGTGCCTACCACCATCTGTAGCGTATTGGCAGATTAATGATTTTTTTTGATCCAGAGGATGAGGAAAATTCTTTGTCAGGATTGACACTAAACCAGTGCACATTCATGGAACTTTTAAGTGAATGATGGAGAGGAGGGAAACTATACAGTAGTTTAGTAATAACCACTAATCAGCCATTTGGACAGTTTGCAGAGAGAAGTAGTGATTGGCTTTTAAGGTCTTTGTTTTCCACAGTCACCATCAAATTTTGAACACCTGTAGTTAAGGTGTCCAAGATCCAGTAAAGATCCACTTACTTCCTAGGCATTAATGATTTTGAAAATTTCAACGCAAAGTAAAGGAAACAAAACTTGATTTTTAATCTCAATTGACATCTTTTGTATATACAGAACTCGACTTACAATAAATATATGAAAATAAACTGACCCATGTATTAAGTACGGCAAATACTACAAGTGCCTTCCTCCATTCAAGTCATTTTCCCTATCCATCTGGAGCTCAAATCCGGAGTGACGAGGTTTTAAATGGGGGTTATACATAAATAGGCCATGTTTGGCAATTGCTCATAGGGTTTAAACATTTTCTTAATTCTGTCACAAATTGTTTTTCTGACATTGGACTGCTTGACTTCCATCTTAAGCTGCAAATGGACACCACAAATTTCAAATCTGCTCGAAAATTCCGTTCACATAAAAGCACCAACATGCAATGAAGTGGCCATCAATGTTTTCCAGAACAAGCATGTGACTTCGTACATTAGCAAAATTGTTGCATGTTTCAAAAGCCAAGGTCAGTGAGGCAGGTAAACAACAATTTTCAGAAACAGAGATCTGATTAAAGCCGCCATCCGATTTCAGATGATTCAGTGACGACGCCTGGACCAGCACTCGGATGCCTAAGTGCACTGCAGAACATCAATGGGCACACTCACCGGCATCAGTGGAGTTTTCACTTGTATTGTTTGATTTCTGGTCTTGTATGAGCAGGTCTTGGATCTTCAATAAGAAGCAAGCCAAAATGAATACACACACCCTCTCCTTTAATAAATATACAAGTTACAAGTAATCACCAAAAAACAGCGTAGGAAAGGCATCAATTCTAGAAATTATTAGTGCAACAGATGTAGTCAGGTAATTAATCAATGACACTTACACTGGCAAGGCTGTTGTCCAAATCCGGTAAACTGAATTCCGAGTTTGATAATGAGGAGCTGAACACCTATGAAAGATGGCAACATTGTTCACTACAAAATACAGCGACCAATCGTAATATTATTTCACTGCACCAGCCAACTGGCAACAATTCTAATGAAAAATCAAGTTTTTGAATCCATATGTGAGAGTTTCAAGGTTCCAAATGAGTCTGGACAATTAGTAAATGGAATTGATACATTGTATTGATAACGTAAAATAAATATTTGTCAACAGAACACAAAATACAGTGGGCTCAAGATTTACTGGCTCTCCTGGCAAGAAATGCACTAAAATACTATGCAAAAATAACATTATAAATGTCAAAATAAAAAAAATACTCCTGGTTTCATAATTATTGGCACCCTTGTTCACTACTTTGTGCAACCACCTCTGGCAAGGATTACAGCACGGTGTCTTTTACTACCTTGTTTGAAAATATTAAAGGATTTGACAAATAACTACAGATATACACATTTTGGGGGAATTTTTAGTTCAGAAATCTAGATTTTGGCGAAATACATTCAAGACTCCACATATCGATTTAATTAATCAAAATCAGTATTTTTCCAATCGTTGGTAACCATATGCATATTTCCCTAGCACTGATCGGCATTTGCAGTCAGTGACGTCACAAAAGCAAATCCTCATTGTTTTGTGTGGGAAATCTGTATTTGCCATTATCGTCACCAACAAATTATCGATAACCTGTATTGAGAATATGCTGTACTGTGCCGCCGTTGGCTGCAATTCCAACTCAGCGAAAGACAAGGGATTGAATTTCCATGCCTTTCCAACAGGAAAAGAGAGAAGAAATGACTGGCTTCACTTTTTTCATCAAAAACATCATCTCCCCTTTAGCTCACAGCAGATTGTGCTCTCGCCATTTCTTCCAAGTACAATATGCTTCTCATCCTGAAAGGCATATGGGGGATAATTGAACTCTGTGGTGGTGCCAGAACTGGAAATCTGGGGGCTACAGTACATCCCTCTATAACAACAATTCGTCCTGACTAGTTCTCAATCATTTTCCTTTATTTACGCATTTTCTAATTATAGTAATAATGCGTTGGCAATTGAAGACACAGCTTCTCTCCCCATACGATCTATCAGTGACAAAATAATAGGCTAAAATTAATACAGAAAAAATTTGTGACTTATAATAAGGCCTATGCTTTATGAAAGACAAACTGCTCTGAAACTTTCGGGCTGCCTCCGCACATCAGGCGATTTGACGTGTGCTTCATGATCGTTTAAATATTTTAAATGAAATAAAAGACCATTTGAAATGTCTTTATGCAATTTCTTAGCTTCTGACCCCTGAGAAAAGAAAATCGAGAGAAGACTTTACTTCCGTGTGAGAATTTCTTAAAATATGCGTTGACTGAATCATGATTGATACGTGTTCCAGTGAAAGATGGCCTTTCACTCTCAGTATAGCGTGTGTTGATTAAACAGTGGGACTTGGCAATGAAATATAACATTGTTTGCCAAATTAAAAATTTTCAATCTTCACTTTTGTTATTAAGTGCAAGATTGCAGACTACGGCCTGGGGACATGAAATGCCACTAAAAAGCTTGAGACTTATGCCATATGCGTGAGAGTTGACGAGTAGGCAATTTTGAATAACGCTGATTTAAATGCACCATATTATGAGTCAAAATTAATGATTAATAACATCATACCTAAAGGGGGAGAATTAGCAGCACCTGATAGTATGGAGTGCTCTGAGTCAATCTATTGTTAATTATGAAGATGATTGAGAACTAGCCAGGACTAATTGTTGTCATAAAGCGATGTTCTGTAGGCCCAAAATTTCCAGTTCTGGTACCACCACTGATTGTCCTGTTTTCAATGGTCTGTGTCTGGTATATCTATGATCATACTATCAATGCCCAATCCCATTCATTTGTAATTCAAAAAACAAACAAAAAAAAAAAAAACATTTGATGATGACAGATAGGTCACCTTCTTCCATAGTGCAGCGATAAATGAAAGACGACAGACGATAGCTCTCGAAACTATGGAGGATCTTATTGAAACAGCTGCATATCCTGCTTTGTTTTTGCTGGTATGACGCCAGACAGTCACATGATTGCATAGCTCATTAACTTCCGGAACTGACACCGTTTTGCTGGGCTTATTTGAAACTGCCATAAAATACTTTTTTTTTTTTGCTTATTTAAAGAGCAAACATTGTTTTTATGTTATTAGTGTTATATATGCAATGCTCAGAAAGCACCAAGAGCATTTATTTACATTTTATTTGTCGAATCCTTAAACTCTTTCCCAACAGGCCAACATGAGGACAAAAAGGGCAAGGAAAAACAGTGCAACACATAAAAATTAAAGAACATTTTATGTCCTACATGTCTTCCTGACACCACAAAATAAAATTAAGAACTTGTGCTGTCTTTATGAGTATGATTATGAAAAATCATAGCCTATTGCAGTGGTTCCCAACCCAGTCCTCAAGGACCACCTGCCCCGAAGGCTTTTGCTCCAGCTCTACTCTTTCACACCTGATCCATTTAAGGGCTTCATGTTGATTGGTTGAAAAAGATCTACCTGAACAGGGTGTGCATGAAGGTGCATTGGGCCTTAAATGGATCAGGTGTGCAAAAGAAAAGCTGCAACAAAAACCTGCAGGACAGGGGGTCCTTGAGGACTGGGTTGGGAACCACTGCTCCCCTAATCTGGTAAAACCTAGTAATTCACTTTTTCATGAAACTGAGAAAACTGAAAACAACTTAAAGGACCAGTGTGTAATATTTGGCATGGTTTATTGGCAAAATCTGAATATACTACCCATTAATATGTTTATATAAGTGCATAATCGCCATAAAATAAAATTAGTTTGGTTTTCGTAGCCTTATAATTATGCGTTTATATATACATATAGCAAGGGCCTTGCTTTAGAGACGTCGCCATCTTGCACCGCCATGTTGGTATGGCAGCCCGACCGGACAATCCAGCCAGCAAGAGAACGCGTTTCGCGTGTATAAATCCCAGTCGTGGAAGATGCCATTTCCGCAAAAGTGTTTTGGTCCTCGGAGGCCACCGCCTTTTTGCAGACAGGAGGGGTGAGCGTGAGTGAGTGAGTGAGCGCTGCAGTCTAGAATCTGAACGCTGGATGTCACCGTTTCCCCCCCAATTTTAAACACTGGTCCTTTAAGTCCATCAGGATAAACTCGCAGTTAAAAAAAAAAAAAAAAAAAAAAAAAAAAAAAAGAGAATGGGTATTCTCAATGACGACTGTAGGTACTTTATTTGGTGCTTAGTAACCTAGTAACTGCAAAAATAGGTCTAACTCAATTTCCACCAAAAAGCGAGTAACTAGGTTTTACCAGATTAGGGGAGACTGGCCTATTGTATACTACTCGAAAGAAGTTACAGGTCAAAAATATGTCCGCATATAAATATAAGCTAACGAGCTAAAATGGTGACGACTACTGACAAAATAATCCTTTGATGGCTCAAGAACAGAAAACGCAAAACAAAAAACTTTGATTAGACTTTAGTTTATTACCCTGATGAAAGAAGTCACGCACTCCCCAAAATGATGCCCACACGAGACACAGAAGGTTCTGTTACTGGTGTGGCCACCGTTTGCATTCACACATTCTTGACAACTTTGGCGCATGCTGTCAGGCATTGGACATAACATTGAGGGATCACTTGCCAGTCTGCAACTAATCGCTGAGTCAGTGGCCAGATGTTGACAACAGGGACGTGATGTGATTGAACTCGCTGCCCTAGCTCAGCCTGTGCATGCTCAATCGGTGACAAGTTGGGTTGAGATAACGCTGACCAGTTACATTTCCGTTGACAATATACAGAAGCGTTCTGTGGTTCATAAATATCCCCGCCCAGACCATCACACTTCCTCCTCCAAATACTAGATGTTGAGCAGCACTGACATAAGCAAATCTCCCTCCTTGACTAAGATAAACACAAATGCAGCCATCATTGAACAGGAGCGAGAAGTATGACTCATCTGTAAACACTGTCTTTGCCCACTGACCACAATTCCACTGGATAGGACGTTTGCCCCAATCTCGGCGAGCCCTTCTATGACAGTCAAGTGGTGGTGGTTGGACTGTAGGACGCTGGCATTGCATACCTCGGTCTCGTAAACGATTCTTAATTGTCTAGTCAAATGCGTTAGTACCTCTGGTCGCTCAGAGTTGATCCCAAAGATGTTGTGTGGTCACAAAGCACTGTCGCAACGCTGTTATCATCAGGAAGCGGTCTTCTCGTGCCGCTCTTGATCAAAGGTCTTCCAGAACAGGGCCGATTCTGTACAGCATTAATTGTGCTGAACCTCTGCCAGAGTCTGTTGCTGAAGCTTTGGCATACATTTAAACGCCGAGCCACAGTTCTCAGAGGTTGTCCATCTTGCAGCCAGCCAGTGGCCATCCCCGGACTTGGATGTAGAGTTGTCATCAAATCATCTTCAAATTTTAAGTGATGATAAATGGAAAATGCTCAGCTCTTATTACTAAAATTGGAACGTATGGAATGACGCTCATGCAAAACACGTGCAAGTGGTGCACTAGGTGTAATCAGGGGGGCAGCTACCCATTTTTTGGGGGGTATGGAACAACAACAAAAGCGCCCCAACAACACCTACACCCAGTGTTCTCCGCATAATTATTCAATGACCGGGCGGGGGGGGGGGTACGTGGATTATTTTGTTGACCGGGGGGGGGGATGCGTTTTATTTCCTTGAAATTGCGCACTCTATCGTGCGTCTTCCAGTACTCTTTAAATTCCATTGTTTTGGCGCCCCCTTCGCGTAGCGCCCCTATGCACTGCACACACTACATACCCACTTTTTGCGCCACTGGGCGTAACAATGGCTGTTTCGACGCAGTTTCAAAGTTTAGTCCAAGTTCTTGCTTCAAATCCATGAAAAAGAAATCCGGGTTAACTTAAAAAGTTTCTAAGGATATGTGCAATGATTGCATGTCCCATAATAAACTGATATCAACAGTCCAAATGACAAATCCAAATCTGATCAGTGGAAGTGGAGAAGTTGAAAATATATGAGCCAATCCGAGACCAGGGTGACCATACTGGATTCCGATTCAAGCCCAAAAAAAAAAAAAAAAAAATCAACACTTGGCCAGGGTCATGAGAGAGGAGCATTAAAACCATGTGCGATCTTAATCTACCAGGTAGAATTTGAGAAGTCGTTAAAAGGAAAACCGGACAGACGGACAACCGGCACTGTGCCGTGGCCATAGCTCACCATATGAGCTAATAAAAACTAAACCAAGATCCAAGGGATGGAATTACATCAACTTCAGTTTATTTGCATCCACCCACAAGAGTCAGCAGATGGAAAATCGGAGTACTTACATCGAAAATCTGTGAAGAATCAAAATTGATTGTCTGCCCATTTAGGATTGTCTGGAGGTTTTCCAGTTCTGTGTCGATGCCTTCCAAGTGCTCAGACAGTTGGGACCTAGGATTGAGATTAAACAATGGTTACAGTGAGAGCATGTTGAGTTTATATGACACTGCTTGTGGAAACATTGTTGCGAAAGACATGGTCCTTGCTGGAAGTGGGTCGCATTCAGGCAACACAGCAGTTCCACACTTAATTCAAAAACACTTTTTGAGCCTCTGCCCCCAGACTGTTAAAGACTGTGACCTTTTGGATTATCCCCGAAGAGAACTGACAAATTGCAAAAAAATTTCTGGGTTGAAATCCATGTGATTAGTTATATCCTAGGTATAAGTCTTGGAGTCAGTCAATTAGCAATACCTGTGAATGTCTGCTTTGTTAACAGTAGGCTGTCTCGCTCACAAATTTTAGTAAGGCAGATATTCGTGGCTGCAAGGAGCTTTATCACAGAGAAAATAACAATGCAAAGCAAATGCACAACGCAGTATCAAAATAAGCAAAAACCAGGCAGACCGGTCAGTGGCGACCGCATGTGTGTATCCCCCCCCATTTTGAAAACTATGACCTCCAGAGCGTGCGCAAGCCATAAACTGAAACAGGCACATCTTCAACATAAAATTGTGCTTTATTCTGCCAATTCTATTGCCATGGCAACCAAAATCAAAACAGTAAAGCAGCGATGATAAAACACCACCACTTTTGTCTAAAAGGGGTCCTTATTACTTCTCCAGAATATTTTAGTGAAAATGTATCAAAAAATACGATTGTAGGCAATGAGAACAAAAAAAAAAAAAAATCATTCCCACAAGTATTCTGAGGTAAAAATATGGGTAATTAGCAAAAACACTGAAAACATCAATTTCCTATAACAATTCAAAGGTGTCGCAAATTTCTTCTTCTTTTTTTTTTTTTTTTTTTTACGTACATAGTCTTACTACAAGTTTGAAGGCTCATTTCATGATTGTTGTAACTAAAAAATTTGTTTAAACTGGTTTTAGGCAACAATATTCTGCAAAGTTACCTCTGATGGCCAGTTGTTTCAGTATATAAGGTGATATGAACTTTGAGCAGTGTCACAATGTTTAACACTACGGCACAACGGAAAGAGCTCCCTGAGATTGTCTGTAGCCACACTGTTGAATGCTGCCGTAGCACTGTAAGAAACACCATCAAGCGTTTAAAAGAGACCAGTCTGTTGAAAAAGAGCGGCAATAAAGGTGGTAAAAGGGCAACCAAGTGCCTCTGATGTTTGTTATCTGTGTATGACAAGTAAAAAAAATAAATAAATAAATAAAAATTGGCGGTTGACAGCACGACAACTCCATGATGATATTCACAGAGCCAGAAGTGAAGAGATGAAAGTATCAATACTAGACACCTGAGTGGAAATGGTCTGATTGATCGTGTGTTGCTGCCAAGAGCTGGCAACATCGAATAAAGACTTGAATTTGCCAAGGATTGGACACCAGTGGACTGGGAACAAGTCCTTGGGACTAATGAATCAAAGTTCAAATTCTAACCCAATCGCAGAAAAAATGTGCGCCGTACAGTTAGAGAACGTTTCAAAAATGACTGTATAACCCCTTCAGTAAAACACAGAAGTCGTAATATTATGGTTTGGGGTTCAGAATGCTCAAAAGGAGCCGGTGATGTCATAAAAATTGACGGAATCATGGATCAAAAGAATCAAAGCATCCTTGTGAGGCACGCACTGCCATCAGGAAAGAGACTCATTGGTTGGGGATTCTATTTTCTACAAGATAATGACCCTAAACACACATCTCAGTTGTGCTAGAATTATCTCAGTCAGAAAGAAACACTAGGTGACATAAAAGTTATGACTCGACCTGCTCAAAATCCCAACCTTAATCCGACTGAGAAAATCTATTCAAACATCGTAAGAATCTGAACTTCAAACCATATGGAATGGTTTAGCGAGGGAGGGAAATAAAAAAAAGTGAAAACTATGCCTGAAAGATTAAATGCATTAATCAAAACAAACGGTGGCCAACTAGATATATATACTTAAGGGTGGCCAACTAGATATACTTTTTCTCTCAAAAAGACATTATTACTTTTGTTTTTACTATATATTGTTATCTAATTTTCATCTATACGGTCCAATATTACATTAAATAAATACTTGAATAGTACTTGGTTTCTGATTTATCTTTATTTTGGAAAGTGTATCAACACCACTGCACACTACTGAAAGTGGCTTGACCCAACACCACCAAATATCAAAGGAATTGGTTGAAATGTGCGGCCTGTAGAGCGTCCACAAGAATATCTCTATGGACGCAGCAACGGCGGAGACAACGACCATAAGTCCATATTAGCGGCCGACTTTATCCGAGGGCTACAACTAGCACCAACTGGATAAATATGCTAGCCACTGCAGTCAGTTTGAAAACCAACAGCCAGACTGCCACTTGCCATTTAATACAGTGACTGCACTGCATGAGACAGTGGCACATTTTTATTTTGATTATGTACTGTTGCACTGGCAGACTATCAGCTTTGGTGTTTTCATCCATATTGGATGAACTGTTCAGAAAAGAACAGTTTATGTACGCAGCCCCCCCCCCCCCTTTTTCCACCTTATTCAAAAAATTATAACTTTTAAATAATGTGGAATAAAGAAGCCATTTTTAATATTATGTCGGATATCCCTCATATGCATGCTTCACGGACTCTTCACCCATCAGTCAGCTCTATGACATGTAAAGTATATGTTGGATTCAGATCTGGTAATCGACTCAGCAAAGAGAATCAAATAAACTGAACACTACCCAATAAATTATGGTGCTCACTGTATCGAAAGCATTCTCCCTGAAATCCTAAAATATTTCCAAGCCATTAAATCTACCAGGTACAGCACAAATATCAGACAGCTCAGTGAATGCTTTACTCTTGAGAGTAAGTATCAAGGAGACCTGAGGGCTGTTCAGCAATTTGCTGATTGATTTAGGTCGTCCAACATCTGGTTTAGTTCCTACTTCAGAATTCGTCTGTAACAGAGGCGTTTTATTTGCATATTGGGTTTAAAAATATCCATGTAGTTAACCTGATGGGGTGTACAAGTATCTTGAAAACAGTTTTTTTGGTAAGAAGAATTAAAAAAAAAAAAACAAAAAAAAAAAAACACCACATCAATTTAGACCACAACCCCATGCCACCCAACTATTTACAGCTAACAGACAAGTGAAGTACGAACAGTAGAAGCTACTCGCTCGTTTTGAGAATTATTGTTCCATAATACTAACTACTAACAAAGCATCCAGGGACAACTCTGTTCGCTACTAAGGGCACAGCGTTTAGCACTCTGGGGACATGGATCCATTTTGAAATGCTAACCCTGGTAGTGGTCTGGGATGAGAAGATGTGGAGGGTAGTCTTGAGCGAACATTAGAGACCTCTGACATCAGTGGAGCACTGAAAGATAGAAACACAGTAAGGCACTAGAGGGACACACTGGGCTCAGCTGGTACAGGGCTCTAAGGCTCCTGAAGAGGAGGACAGGCCTAAAATGGCCAGTTGGCTGACAGTAATGGCAGTTGGCTTTCCATCTTTATCAAGATTAAATGAACAGAAGGTTGCAGTCATGTACCAGAACATGCTCAAAGAAAGAACCGAATGCAAAGCAGAATGAATCCATTACATACAGTACTTCAATTTATTAGACCACCACCCAATGTAAGGCTTATGCCACAGCTGCCCTAAATTAACAGTGCTGGTAATTACCAAAATAATTTTTATGTTTCTGTAATGGTTAATCCACCAGTATGCGCAAGCTCTTCAACGGAAATTATATTTTCAATGCCAAAATTATTGTTGTTATCCATGAATCTTCGAATTTGCCATTTTTCAAAAAAGCAGAAAAAAAATAGTTGAGCACATTATAATTTTTTGATTAAGGTGCCAAGTAACAGTTATTTTCTTGCATTCCTGAACATAAAAATTAGTTTAAGTGGTCGACTGCAAGAATGCAAGCTGTTCTCAAGGCCAAAGGAGGCCATAGAAAATGTAGTTTTTTTTTTTTTTTTTTTTGTTTTTGTGTGTAAATTGTTTTTGTGTGTAAATAAGGACTATTTCGTGGTTTCAGTTCGTTATTTGCCAAAGAAATAACAATACAATTTTTAGATTTAAACATGTTTTTGACAAATTTCTTAAATATTCCCGTTTTCTTATGACAGGTGGTCTACTAAATTTGTTAAGCACTGTACATGGTACACGAACACACTGTTCACATGCCAACTGTCAATCAGAACCACTGAGGCCTGATTTACCAAGACCTTTCACTCAAGCAATGTCCAATATTGCAAGTAAAATTGATAACGCAACGAATAACAGGAGAAAAATAAATATTGAGACAAATCATTGAAGATATTATTGGTTCTACCAATAACATATTCGGGTACAAACACACTTAAAGCTATACTCTATGATTTTTCCCAAGGTTAAAATCATTATCTCCAGTTTGATGATGATTATGGCTCTAAAGTATGTCCTACACACGACTCATAGGAAAAGGAACCAAAAAAATCCACTCTCTCTGGAGGCTGCAGGCGCACAGAGAAGTCAACCAATAGGAATCGTTCGGGCCGAATAGGCATTTCCCTGGCTCGGTTCCGCAACTCCTTTTCTGCTGCCGTGTACCTCCCTCCTTCGTTCAAATTTGGCACTCCGGTCCTCCTGCCCTCCCTCTTCCGCTGTGCCCCGATCCCACCCTGCTGAGACGTCACGGTTGATTAGGTCAGTGCTGGCTTATTGCAGTGAAAGCTAACCTTAGTAATGTTATTTCTGTCAGCCTACTTACTATTGAAATTACGTGAGCGTTAGCCTCTAAATGCCGGTGTGTTGTGAGCATTGGTTGTGAGAACAGGAAACAAATCTCGATGGGGGAATGGCACTCTGTGTGCAGCGAACCCGCTCTCTTCTCAGTGGGAGGGGGCGTGCCGGTTTCCGAGGGGATGAGACGGTGCTTTCAGGGGAGGGCGCATGGCGTCGGAAGAAGCACAGAGGGGGTGGGGGAGGTGTGTGTGGTGGAGAAATCGTAGACTATAGCTTTAAATCTCACTTCAGGTGAAATAAACCGTGCAGAATTCACACTTCAGTTGCTTGGGTGGTCCATTCCTGATCAGTATGTACGTACGTGCTGCAGTATATTCCATTCATAGGCCACGCGTAAACTCATAGATTATAGTCAAATGGCAGTCAGACACTGCATTGATTAAGGTTAATGGCAGTTGCCCAGCTGTGGACAGAGGTCCAAGGGGTGTCACTCACTTCTCCAAACAGGCGACGCTGAGACACTTCTGGGGCGAGGCGGCGGGCTCGTTCTCCAGCAGGACGGAGTTGATGAAGGTCGTGGGCGACAGAGGGGTGTCGGCCGCGGGGCACACCTCGGCCTGGCTCACCTCCTCCACCTTGGGGCTTTTGGGGGGGCTTCCTGGCTCTTCCTTTATGTGCACCACGGGGCTAATCCTGAGGCAAAGGGGGGATGCATGAGCCAGCTGTTTTAATAAGGCATACCGGTGCACTTTTCTATTTGACGGCAAAAGTTAAGCTCCAGCAGTGTACTCAGATGCACGGCATACTGGGTTGAAAGAGCATCATTTAGATTGCGTTTATCCATGACCAACCCAACCGAGCAGTGTGTCCATTTCCTATTTCATAAGACAGATTTTGACACTGTTGGCACAAATAGCCCAAAATTTCCATTTTCAGACTCTATGTGAACCATTCATTTTTTCAGCTGGGACTTCTAAGTTACAAGGTGGGATACACCATGCGAAAAAAAAAAAAAAAATCATTGACCTGACTGTCCGTTAGAATTCTGACATTTTGAACTGTCACCAATTGTTATTACAGTCATCAGCCAGTAACTCCACAGTTACGTTAACATTTTAAATTGATTTTTCACTCAGGTTTCTCAGTTTTCAGTGCTGCTGGGCACACGGTGAGTCAGTTTATGGTACACATTTTATCTGCAATATTCATGTTGATTTCCAGTAATACATTTTTTTTAATCGTCTTCTCTGCCACTGCATCATTTTTTAGCCGTGGGCGAGCAAGTAAACCTGCAGGCCAAGAAAAAATCTCGGGGACAAAAAGTTACTGGAAGGCCCCGCAAGAATCCGACATTCATTTTCTGTGTGAAACTGATATAGGGAGGTTGGCTAGGTGAGCTGATCCCAGATCACTTGAAGAGGGTGCACTTACCTGTCCTCCGTCCACTCGCTGACCACTTTGCTGGGGCTTGTCTGTGCAAGATCCGTGACGTCGGAAATGATTGGGCCAGAGTTAACGGGCGAGTCAGAGGGGTAGATGCTTGCCCCTGTGTATGCTGCTGAGGAGGCCTTCAAGTAAACAAGCGAACAGGATCACGTGAACTTGCATAGGAGCTAAGAGGCTGCCACTTGGCCTTTTGACAGAATTGGGTCAGCTAATTGACCACATTGTACCCATCAATCTACAGGCTGCATAGTGAGTATGAGTGGTGTACTTACCGAAAGTGCGGGGGAACCCTGTAGGTGTTCCAGTGAGTACTGCCGACTGAATTTGGGTAGGGAGTGAGCCGAGCTGCTGTCATTCAGCATGAGGGGGCTGCCAAACAACAGAAAACGCACTCATTCCCCTCCATTTTATTTTCTACATTTTTCTATACTCTGGCACCCTTGGACAGGTAACCGGTTGTTTCGCTTCTTTGGCTTTTCGCTACTGTACTTTCGGTACTGCACACTGTACTTTCGCTACTATGTCCCGTTCGTTTCGCAACTTTGGCTTCTCGCCATCTGCTTGTTAATTCGAACCCCTGTTCCCCACACTTGATTTTTATCCCCCGCTGCGCATTTAGCGCGAAGCGGGGGATATAGCATTGGGCTCCGTCCGTCCGTCCGTCACGTCCGTCCGTACGAACACATATCGTACGGACGGCGGGGGATATTGCCATGTTAGTGGCAAACACTTGTTTTATTCACATTTCTTTGAAAACTTGAAAGTAATAAAGGAACAAAGCTATGGGAGAGCTTGTAAGTAAACCCTCTTACCAAAATTCGTTATGAGCACAAGTGAAGCCAAAAGTTGGATAAGTGAACGGATTCGGGTGCGCGAATGTTTGTTGCAGAATCGATCATTGATTGTCCATATTCAGTCAAAACCCAAAAAAAATATTTTCAGCTGTAATGAGAATGGTTTTTATAAAGCGACCACTGATTCTTAAGTAATATTTATGTACTTAACTTGCATTTATCTAGAGTAGCAAACGGTCTTGGACACAGTAGTGAAAGTACAGTGTGAAGTAGCGAAAAGCCAAAGTAGAGAAACTACTGTAAACCCTTGGACATAATCCTACTACCTTGCAAAGATTAGTGTCACAGATTTGGCAATGAATGCATGCTTAGACTTCTTATACAAACATCGCTTTGCCACAGACATAAATCTGCAAAGGAGTGAACAGGAATGCCCTCTTGCTGCCATAAGTCCCAAAACAATTCCCCCCAATGTCCTGACTTACTACTAACAAACCCATAAAACATGCAGGTAGAATGCCTGGTGTTCATTTAGAAATGCAGCTAACTCTCTGCACATAATTCCTTTGGTCTGCAATAACAAAATTCCCCATCCCACCCCCACCAATAAAAGTGGATGGGGATACAGAATACATTTCAAACATCCTACATTTTCCTCTTCATCCCGACGAGCGCTCGATTGGACTGCACCAGGGTGATTAGAAACTGGATGAGCTGCAGAGACAAAACAAGAGTCCGTAGGATTGATTTCAATCACTATTAAGACAGCTGGGGCCCTAACGAGCACAGTTGCTCGCCAACTCGGGACACTAATTACACTTTAAAGGTTCCGAGCTAAAGGACTGAGGCATCTGCTCTGGAGCTGGCTGAACAAATGATAACTTGCGGGCCCACCTTGTTGACGACTTTCTGTTGCTGGGCATGTTTTTGCCGTAGGAAAGCCACCTCCCTCCAAAGGGCCTCGTTTTCACTGTAGGGAGAAGGTAAGAGTGGAGACTTTACTGACCTGGAACGTACAACGAATAAAAATATGAAAACAACCACAGCAGTACCATCTCAGTTCAAGAATGCAAACTGACAGAAGAATTCAGTCCAGTGACAGGCCATTTGCTACCCCAATAGCTGGACACCAAATGTAAGGGAGGGGCAAGGATCTTGTCCAGCTCACTACACTTTATTTTTCAGAAATTTAGGCTTCAAAATGGCAGGTACATCACAATCCTTCGGCCAACTTAAATCTCAAGACTGCAGTCGAAACATTACACCAAGACACAAGACTGCCGAATAAGATTTGGGTATTGGCTGGAGTTGTCCTTTCATAAAAAAGAAAAAAAGACCGAAAGAGAGCTCAGCTGCATGCAGTGAAAAATGTCCCAATCTGACCCCTCTCATCTTCTGCCCCCTCACTAAAAATTCCTGCCTCCCGTTTTTACAGAACCATAAACTGGCAACAAAAAGATCTGAGGAACACTTTGGAGGAGTTACTACGGCAAATTAAAGGCTATGGAAAGATCTTAGCAGTTCTTATTTATTCAGATTTTTATTGCGGTCTATAAAGGTTCTCCCTCCACCTGGCCATCCAAAAATTGGTCCCTTGACTCCATGCAACCAGTTGCGTGTGCAGTCATAGCCAGCTTGTGTGAGCATAAACAGCCAATGAAACATTTAAAATAAGCCAATAAAAGAGGCTCAGATGAAGACTGAACTAGAAGTTCTAGTGCCTTCTTGCAATTTTGTTTGTTACTGATAGTCAGTCAAACAGCTTTTTAGTTCCAAAGAGGCCCAGATAAAGAGAATTCTTTATCTTTCTTAATGGACCTCATCAGCCAGCTCTAGTTCTTTATAGAAGCCGGATTCCCATAAATAACGCTCTGCAAAGGTAGGTGTGGAATTGGAATGGACCCACGTGCACTTCGACTGGGCCAGTATATCTCTGTGCACTCGGGGAGGGTTTATAGGGACAGGTGTGGATTTTAAAAGAGGGGGAGACTGCTCTCTGTGGTTAGTGGTTTTCCAAAGGGCCCTAAAAGGACATTGCTGACATGCTGACTTGTCCAATCACAGAACGGAAATCCAAACTCAAATCCAGGGTTATGGAGATGGCCGCCCCTCTAGGGGGGCGGGCTGCCTCCACGAGCTGGTACAGTTTGGTATGATCATGGCTCACTGACACGTGACTTGGTGCCATACGAGCATAAATCCTGGTGTAGCTAATGAGCTAGCAATCCCACGATGTACAACAAGATGCAAGCACAGCCAAAGAAGAACTTCTCACTCGTCCATGCAGATGGTGGCTATAATCAGAAAGAGGTAAACCGTAGCACATCTAAAAATCCAAATTACACCATCCTAAATTAAAATCTCTCATTTCCTAGTTAGAGGCAATCAATCTCAAAATGCCGTCATAGGCTTTTTTACTGCTACAGATGGCTTGCAGAATTATGCATTATAAAAAAAATGTAAATGGTTTGTGAGGTAAAATATGTAGGCCAAGATTATAACTAGATAACTCGGTCGCCACAGGGACCGAATCGTGCATCTCCCTGATCCCAAAATTTCGGACAAAATGGCCGCCGGCAGCCATATTGGACGTCCAAAATTGCCGAAAATCGGTCTTGAGCATTGTCAAATAAATATCTTCACCTGTGCAAAATTAGAAAAAAATTTCTGTAAAATTTTTCGCTTCCAGAGCCTGGAACAGAAAATCTCTGCAGGTGCGGCGGCGGCCCCGGAACTGAACCATAGCATCTCCCGACTATCGTCGTCGGGGAGATACAACTAGGCCTAATTCACAGAGAGGACCACAATTCATCTGTTTGCCAACAGAACCGAAATAGCAAAAAAACAAATCAGTCACTGAGTCAATCACCAGATCTGCACCCAGTTAAACAAGTATTTTATCAGCTGCAGAGGAGACTGAAGGCAAAAAGTCCCCAAAACAAGAAAGGAAATGAGGACTGCTGCAGTACAGTGCTGGCATATTGACACCAGGGATGATGCACAGCACCTGGTGTCTACGCATCACAAACTGCAAGCAGATGTTGCAACTAAACATTAATAAAAATGATGACTCCATTGTACATTATGTTCAACTGCCCAATATTTTTTGATACACCAAAGGATCTGGGGGGGGGGAGATGCACGAAAGTTGGTCGAAAGTGAAATTTCCTACCGGTTCATCCAATGTGGATGAAAACACCCACAAATAAAGCCTAATAGCCTCAACGTCATCGTCAGTGTATCCTTTCTAACTTTAAGTTCTAGAGTACAGAACAACAATATAAAAATGTGTTGCTGTGCAATGAATTATAGTGCGCACGGCATATTTTGTGTTACTTCCAATATAAATTCAGCAATATCTCAAAGCGAGCTGGGGGAGGACGCTGTAGCTAGTGAAGAGAATGACGCCCGAGACTCGATGGGATCAAGACGACCCTGTTAGCTGTCGATAAGCTCCAGGCAGTGTAGTCAACTGACACAAAACTGCTTTAAAGTATAGTCAACTTATTTTTGTGGGCATGAGAGATCTGCAACTGTATCACCCAGCAATCCTCCCATAAACATAGAGGCATTACTAGGAATGCCTAAAAGGCCTGTGCAGAAAGAAGACCGCAGGCAGAACTGCTCTAAGGAAGGGCGTGCCATATGCAAAAGCAGAAGTAACTGTAAGAGGTAATTAAATGAGCACTCTGTTCCTTCAGTCCCCGTCATGTTCACTGGTTTGAGTGAATTCAGGCTAAAATGCTGTCAGTGTGAAATAAACCATAAACACCATCAAAGTAAGAGATGATTAAATGTTTTGCATATATGTTCGATCACAACATCCCCAGCCCGCACTACACCGCCACCTGGCTGACACAAACAAGCCAATTTTGGCCCAAGAAAAAGAAAAAAAAAGCCATGAACCTGTAAATGCTGTTTAAGATAAAAATGTACAATCTGCCACAGTCACTCTTTATTGTGCAAAATCATTGACAGGGACGCTCTTCATCGAGGAGTTTAACCCTTTGACACCCAGCTTTTTACAAAACCAAACATGACTGCTCTGCCAATGTTAATTAAGACCAGATATGCTCAAAGTTTTTATTAAATTCTGAGTTATTCAAAGCATTTCATGGTACGAAATGGTAAAATTAAATGTTGTATATTCATTTCAGCACAAGTTGGATGCATTTAGTCACAGCAAAATATAGCAGATTTTTCATATCAAGAGCAAATATTCAGAGGTACATGATCAGTTTGAATTTCAATCTTTGCTGAAGAGCTTGATTAGTAGAATCAGGTGTGTAAGTGGGAATGAATGCCTGCACCCTCACCGGACGTTCGTAGATAAGATTGAGGACCCCAAGGCAATCGAAAAACAGAAAAATCTTCATTCGGGCAGAGGAGTCAATTAACGCAATACAGAAATTTTCGCATGCAGGCGCAAAAGGGTTAAAACACTTTCAAATTGTTGGACTTAACGCCAAACGTATGCCGCATACATGACCGCGCTTATTTAAAACCTGGTATTTGTAATGACTGCCCTGAACGACACAACCACGTTCTCATTGAAGAGCCCAAGCCATTTCTAAGCCAACGGGTAGCTTACATTATTCTCCATTAGTCACTAGTGGTGCACAGTATTTGGGCTTGTCTGGCTCCATAAGTCAACTATCCTCTATTAAATCCACTGGTAAAACAAAGTTAACATGTTAACAATGGAAAAGATCAAAATAATCTTGATGGAAGAACACCAAGTAAAATGTAGCAACAAACTAACCAGGGAATGAACCGAACTGAAATTTTCCCAGGCAGATAGCAATGCTCACTGAAAGAGAAAGAAATTAAAAAATGACTGCTACATAGATACACCCAGTTGAGGTCTGATTTTTCCCTCCTCTCAGCACACTTTGTTCAACCACTTTGCATAAAATGGTTGAACATGCTCTAGACTTCTCATGAACGAGAGGCCTAGCGAAGGATACTAGACTGAGAACAGCCAGATGCAGATTTCATGATGACACTGAAAAAAAAAACCACCCGCTTCAGTGAGATGCAAGATAAATGGCCATTTCAAAAAATCATATCCGTTTTCCTGTGATGTTGCAGAGTGACAGAGGTGCTGATTAATCCCGGTCATAGTGCCTTTACATGCGTTTGAATTTACCCGATTATTCACGATAAACAGTTTCAGAAATCTCCTGTAAACGCCTCGCTAAGTCTCTGCAACCAACTTAAGGGGCTAAGGGAATCCGGTTAACAGACCTAAATTTCTGCCCAAGACACCAGTAGGTTTCATCAAGCGGGAGCTAAACCAGGTTTCTCTTAGATTATTGAGGCTGTGCATATCCCTCACAAAAACCGCAGGTAGGGGAAATGATACAGAGATACACAGAGATACAAACGTTAAAAAAACCGCAAACATGACAAGCAGTTGTGCAAGCAGGAGCACCCGGTAACTAACCAACGTAATGCATGAGCACTGGGATTTTTCAGCAGCCAGGTTTCTTACTGAAGCACATGTAAATGCTCTCTCAGAAAATAATATCATCAAGAAGAGAGTATGGCTGGGCAATACATTTATCGCGATAATTTTAATTGCACTAAAAGTTACTGCCACCATGGGGCAAACAAGCAAACTTGCTTTTTATCTTTTCTATGACGCCTACCTGATGTGGTGTTGAGCCATCAAACCTTAGGGGTCATTTGAAATGCTTCCAGGAAGAAAACTGCATTTTGAAATCCGCCGATTACCAACAAGGTTGGAAAGCTTCCATCACCTTGGCATAATTAGCCTGAGTGTGGTCAACTAACAATCAAGCCATTTCTTTAGCCAACTGACGAATCAAAACAAATATGTAGCCTTTAATGATTAAGAAGAGATAATGAGAAGCTGACAGATCAAACCAGGCTACCATGTTAGATTGACAGAATGGTAATAATATGAATCATTAGTTAAAAAAAAAAAAACAACAAAAAAAAAACTATTATACCAATGAATTAACCGCCCAGCTCTAGGAGAGAGGGGGAGGAACATGCTTTAATTAAAGAAGCAGGGCTGTCATCCACAATGATGGGGAAACTGGAGGCCACAGCAACAGGAAACTGAGGTTCATTGTGGGGGTACTGCTCGTCAAGTCACTTGAAGAAACAAGGTTTTGACGCGCTCCATCTGATGGGGTACACTGGTGGAATATGTGTTCTCTGATGTTTTTTTTTGGGTGAAAATCTTTTTTTTTGTTTCATAAATAATAATGAATTCATATGAGCAAGTTGGCCATTTTGACTGCAGAGGTTTGTTTTTTTTCCAACTCTCAATAACTCAAAGTTGTGACCCAGATTTGGACCAGCTTTGGCAGTATTTCTGATTAAGATGCGAGGTACTGAAAACAGCAACCAAACACCCCGCATTAAGCCACTGAACCCCACAGTATGAATATTTAACTGGACTGTATACAGTACAACTGCTCAATGTGAGACAAAACATGAAGAGCTGAACCTCTCAAGTAAATTTCTGAACAACTGATAGATTGTCCTCATTGAAAATATGATGGTGTCGTGGTTTTCATTCAGAGATATTTTCATATTATGAGGTTCCCCCAAACAATTGGAGAGAGATGGATTCTTCAGAAAATTAGGCTTTACTGAGGCATGTTGATTAATATAAAGCAGAGTTCTTTTTGTGCAAGAAGAACTGACATTCTGCTTTTCACACCCAGTTTTTATACCTTCATCACAGGAAATGTCTTCCAAGTATGGTTTTTCCGCCCTCTCACGCTACAATGGTACAATAACGTAATGTCCGCTTCTTACTTGTTTTTCAATGATACGGTCATGTGGTGTCTGCATGTTACTTGTTTTTCTCTTTTTATCATTAGTTGGCATCCTTTGTAAAATAACAACTTCAAGGGTGTTTCATAGTTTAACTGGACTTTTAGTTGGGTCACAGGTCGTCTCAGAGACAGGCAAACCAAAACACTGCCAACTTGCCTTGAAAACTGCAACCAAAAGATAACAACCCTCCTCCAGTGTAATACTGGAGCATGCATGACTATATGATTTCTGATGAATGATGGTGAATAATGCTGATGACTGAACCAAAATTGCCTGAATCAACTGAACAGATGTCAAACAAAGCTACAGAAGCCAACTGCTTGTGTCTGTGTGCACTGCTCATGCGTGTGTGAACTGCTTGCATGTGTGTGTGTTGTGTGTGTCTGCGTGCGTGTGCCTGTGCATGCGTAAGTGTGTTACTGCTGCTTACATAATATGGTTACAGATTATGATTATTGATTACGGTTAGTGATTTACTGATGAATATGACGAGAAATATTGACATATAATCCTCAACAATGGTTCTTTTTTTCTGTCTCTAAATCAATCACATTCATTATGACCATTATCACAGCAGCATTAGCGATATCCCGATAAGGACATCTAGCGAACTAAGCCGGAATTCAATACTTCAGTAGTGATTCAATCTGAATTGCCCATAGCAATGTTGTTTTGCTTACACTGAATGGAATTAAAAGTTGTGATTAGGGAGTGTATTCAAAAACAGAGTGCTCCACGGAAGAACAGCACAGTGCTCATATAATTATGCAGAAATGCTTTCGTAAAGCATTTCAGACAAGCTGATCTTTGGTTATGTAATAAACTGAAGACGAATACATGGCTTCCCCTTAGGATAGAAGATGCAATAACATCCCAAAATAGGCTACTGAGACAACTTAAAAAAATAAATTTTTCTTGCAGTCTTGTTTTGTGACAAATTTAAACATGGAAATGCAACATCCCACTGCAGTACATCTGTGTTTTAAGGGGAAGCTTTTAAATCACTGTGCAGATCTGGAGACTGATATCCCGATATCCCAGGTCAGACTATGAGCCTAGCAACTGCGTATTCACTGCTGGAATTCAAAAGCTTATCATCGGCTTTAAATAAACTGGTTTACACAGACCTGCTGATTCCCAAGAGAAGCATACATACTTCTTATTCCTATTTTTATCATGCAACCATAGAAGCAGAAATCCTCAATGGGAAAACAGTAGAATAAACAAGGCTTAAGTAGCCCGCATGAAGGATTATGCTCGGGGCCTAAATCAGATGTAATAAAAGCATGTTTCCTCTTTCATTCCTCCCGTTTCGCTCCAAGAATAAAGTACACACACTGCAGCTGCTGAGTGTCCATGGATTTTGGTGAGGTAGCTACCAAGCACAAGATAACAATAAAAATAAATAGTCACAGCATTTAGTTTATTATTTTTCAAATTCAACATGGTAACCCTGAGGTTTGAACTCCACGGCACTCATCGCCTGAGCCCTTATGCTCCATTAGATGACTAAACCCTTAAGGCTGTAGTTTAGATGAGTACACACTTAAACCTGTGGTTTAAATTACTAAACCTGTAAACCTGTAGTTCAGATGACTACACCCCTAAAACCTGAAGTTTAGATGCCTAAACCCCTAAACCTCTAGTCTAGATAACTAAACCCCTTAACCTCTAGTTTAGATGACTAAACCCTTAAACCAGTAGTTTAGATTACTTAACCCTTAAACCAGTTGTTTACATGAATAAACCCGTAAAGCTGTAGTTTAGATAACTGCACCCTTGAACCTGCAGTTTAGATGAATAAACCCTTAAACCTGTAATTCAGATAAATAATTCCTTAAAGCTGTAGTTTAGATGACTAGAACCTTTGGCACGCAATGAAAGCCATTGAGACCATTTATTCATGCATACCCCTCATGAACATAGGCAAAGTAATCTCAACATGGATCTGAGATGACAGACTTTACTCCCAAACTCTCCTAAAATAATCTGTTGCACAGATTTTTATAACCTGTGACCCATTAAAAAAGTTGTTCGGAAAAAAGACTTACTTCTTCAACAACATGTTACATTTTGAAAATATTACCCAGGTGGAAGGTGAGACCACAGCTACTTTGCTTTCCTTAAAAGTTTCAAATGAATGACAAATGCTCAACTACGTGCAAGGCTTTCTTTTTTCGATAAATATTCTGCTTCACAAGATCTCTTGGACAAAAGCCTGTCATGAAAAGCATAGAGTGAATAAGCACAGGGGTCCTTGAGCCAAATGAGGGAATAAAACAAAGCTCAATATTTATAACCGATATCACAACAGGGCCTCATCTTTAACTTACTGCTTCATAGCATTAATTTTGGAATCCATGGCTTCCTGCTTTCCCCTCATGAGCTGCACATCGTTCAGTAGTTTGGAGACGCCATCTTGGCTGAGTCTGTGGTCCTCGTGCTTAATATTCGAGACCTGGGCGAAAGGCAATGAAACCCAAGAAATCTTGAGTTAAAGCCACCTTAACATTCCTCGAACTCATGAGACATAATGGATGTTTTTGATATTTTATTGCAGCCTGAACTGGTCAGTTGGCCATAAGGCACGAGACGCGGATGGAAAAATCTATAAATCAATGGGAGAACGAAACATCTGCATGAAGGGTTCAGGCAACTTAATATTTCGAGCTTCTGGCCCGCTGACTGTATTCTGCTTTGGCCCTTTGGCAGCAGTCACAGATCATTTCAATTCAGATCTAAAGGATCTTTGTTGCAAAAAGAAATTAAGTTATAAAAACAATATTCAAGTAAAAGGAAAAAAAAAAAAAAAAAAATCACAAAAAATGGCCTACCAAATATCATGCACACTTTCATTTTTATCCCATCTTCATTTTATTCCCCATTAAATTTTATCCAGAGTGTTCCAGGGAGACAGGGTAACTCGATTGCCAACAGGCATAGTTATCAGTGTGTGTTTGAATGGTGTGTGATCCCTGTGATGGACTGTTGAACTGTCCAGGGTGTGTTTGGTCTCTTCCACACTCATATGCTGAGAGAGGCTCTAGCTCCCCATGACCCTGCCCAGGGATAAGCAAATTACATAATGGATGGAGGGATGGATGGATAAAAATGTCCTGGAAACAAGACCAAAAAATATGAATGCTGTGCATGAATTGGAAAAAAAAAAAAAAAAAAACTCTTCTGTGTCTTTATGCCTTGACAAAATCCAGTGCACTTTATGAGAATACTCCGACATTTGAATACTAACACCAGAGGGAAATATTCAAATTCCAGCCCGTTTATAACCGCGTGTGGGACTAGTCCATGTCTCCCTCTTTCCATTAAAATTATGGCTCCAGCAGAAATGAATCTATCAATTATTATGAATTCTAATAAATTATAGATATTCAATTAATACAAAATTCACTGCCTGTCCAAAAAAAAAAAAGTCCCCATTTGGATTTAAATGAGCAAATACTCAAGAGCCTATGTTTGAATCATTATTGCACTGATGAATTTTCATTTCAGCTGACAGTATTCCTTTTAATCCTGACTGATTCAGTGCATTAACTTCTTGTTTCATAAACAACCATGCCGGAAGACGTAGCTCATGGTCGTTGAAAAGATGTTCCTGACGTGCAAATTATTGGCCAGCATGAAGCAAAGGAAATGGCTCAGGAGATTGCTGAGATCAATACAACTGGGTCATGATCTATACAACAATTCGTTAAAACCTGGAAGGATAGTGGTGAACTGTTAACTTTGCAAAAGAAATAGGTTGGTGAAAAATCATGGCTGATCTGGATCAGAGATCATTCAAAAGCTCAGTGAAGTCTCTTTAAAAAAAAAAAAAAAAAAAAAAAAAAAAAAATCAACAGTACAACTCATGGCTATGTTTACCTACCAAGGTAAGAGCATTTCCAAATGTATGATGCAAAAAGAATTTGGAGGGTTGGAATTCAACAGCTGCGTGGCCACAAGAGAGCGATTTGGGATGTGCTGGAGAGGGCTTAACAGACCAGTTTGACTTGCCCATCATGAATATACTATTTCGGCCAAAAATGAATGCAAAACTTGTCGGAAATAAATGTTGTAAGATTGTATAAGATTTTTGAGACAATACCACCATGAATGTGCGCCATGATCAAAACTCAATGTGGTCCAACGAAATATTATAGAGTGCGACATCTTTCTGGAGGGGCAGTGAATTTGTTGGGAAAGTCCACCCAAAAACTATAATTTGTATATCAATTACTCATCATTAGATGTCTTGAACGGACAAAGTTGTTTTTCACCTGGCGCAACTTTATGGCCACTGGAGAGTTTTGAAAAATTATCCAAATTCCTTTTTTTTTTTGGTGGAAGCAAATGGGGTCACCCAGTAGCAACGTAAAAAAGTCCAGCGCGTCTGTTGACAAACTTTCAAACCATCGTCGAATGCATCGTCAGTATAATCCAAGTCTGCTTTGTCCCTTTCGTATCCTCAGAACTCTAGAAGCGGTTGAGAGAGCTAAAATAATAAAATACCACAGTTATGCTTCAAGTAGCTCTCTGGGAACGGAAGTCCGCCTCGGCTCATTCCCAGACACTAATAAAGTTTTTTGAGAGAAGGAGAAGACGTATTTCAAAAACTTTATTAGTCTCTGGGAACGAGCCGGGAGGTGGGACTTCCGTGGAATGCGCGAGTTTACTTAAAGCATTTCTGTGGTATTTTATTATTTTTAGCGAAAAATAACTGCGAATCTCGAGTTCTGAGGATACGAGTGGACAAAGCTGACTTGGATTATACTGGACGATGTGTTCGACGATGATTTGAAAGTTTGTCAACAGACGTTTTGGGGAGTTTTGCCGTTGCTACTGGGTGACCCCATTTGCTTCCAGCAAAAAAGGAATTTGGATGATTTTTCAAAACTATCCAGTGGCCATAAAGTTGCACCAGGTGCAAAACAACTTCGTCCGTTCGAGACATCTAATGGTGAGTAATTGATATACAAATTATAGTTTTTGGGTGGACTATCCCTTTAAGTGTTTTTGACCATGACCATATAGGAGCATGAAATGTCTGGCAAGTCATGGTTTGCTTTTTATTAACATGCAACATGAACCTGGGTATTATAGAATGTCTTACTTTAATCACAACAAGGCTACCTTTTCAGACCAATGTAACACACCTTACAAAACCGATACGAAGATTCTACGAGGTGTTAGGGCGCAACATTAAAAAAATACTGAGGGATACTTAGTCTTTCACATCCCATTGGTTCTTCCCTGAAAAATATTACTGCAAGTCTGAGCATGGAATTAGCATATTTTCCATTTTGAAGCAACAAATCTGTTTTAGCAGTGTTCTTGTCACAAAAAAGGGCAAGCAACCAGTGCTAGATATCTTTTTGAATAACATGATACAATAATTTACTTGATCATGAAATAACCAACAATGCATAAGCCAACTTATGAATGACACACTGCCACCACTGACTACTCTGATGAGTTCAGTCCAACATTGCATAAAAATTCTACTGAGTTTTGAGGAAGACTTAGGACTGCTTGCATACTTACATTGGTAACCTTTCTCTTGATATTCTCCAGTAGGAACTCCTGGCCCCGGATGAAGTAGGGATGCTGAAATTCCGTGTCATCCTTCTCTGGCTTCACCAAGCCACCCTGCTCAATGTGGACAACCTTGCGGAAACCATCTGACCAAAATAATGAAAGAACCATAGAAATATTCAGTTTCATTCTGGCTAATATAAAGCCCTCAAGAGACTAACAAAAATAATAATAATAATAATAATAAATAAGTAAATAACATAATAGCCTTTCTCACGTACACATGTTCAGTTGGCGGACAAAGCTGGCCATGTTATTGTGCTTGAAGTATTTCGGAAGCACCTCTTTGGAGAACCTCCCCTGGTCGAACACATGGAAGCTGTTCCCATTCTGGAATAGAATGCAGTGCAGACAAACGTTAACTTTTCTAACTCAACAACTTTTCGCAACTTTTAGCAACATGTTCAGATAATGCTGTCACAAAGTAAGAGAATGCAATTATGAAGGCAAGTAATTTGCCGTGAGCGCCTGCGGTGTGATTAGACGAACAATTAATATTTCTAGCAATGCTCTACAGTTCGTTCTATTCATTGCTTGTATTCAAACAGCTATACAGCAGTGAATTTTGTTTGAAGCGCTTCCCTCCCAGCAAAAGGTTTACGTTATCACGACCAATTAACAGTCCCGTTTCAAGGATAGGCAACACTGTATCGCCATCTTTACTGAATAATTGACGAACTTCTCAAAATTAAGCCAAACGGCGTAATCGACCGATGTTGCCCCCACAATGGTAATAATTTACTTATTTGCCTTACCAAAACTGGATTTCCGTGCAGCCGCAGGATAAGCCAATTGCTCGTTAATATTCAAAGTGCCACGCCCCCTGCTCCTGGGGCTGACAGCGTTAGCCGTTAGTTGCTAACAGTTACCTCCTTACTTCACTAGCTATATAACAACTTCAATCGTGGCACTCTACACTTAACTCATACGGAATAATTTATTCCAAATTCATAATTATACACACAGACTAAATAATAAACAATAAGTTAAATGAAAACGACGACTAGTATACTGAACAGCGCACCTAACTCAAATGTACTAAAATAACGTCACGTTCGGGCTAGCTGGCTAATAACAACTAGCTAACGTAGCTCGCTAATAGTCCAACAGATAAAACCCTATATTAACCACTTGTATGAGCAGAGTGTGCGCTAAATCAGCCAGGTTAGCTAACTAAAAAACTTAAGTCATCCTAGCTATTCTCATCGCTCTACTAGTGGTGGGAACTTGAAGTGCGTAACGCTTCATGTTAGCGAAGATAACCGAATTAGCCAGCCAGCTACCTCATCCAGCTTTCGCGTTTATAGAAGTGCGTAGTGAGCAACGATAACGATTGGTGTTTAACTTTGCTAGCAAGCTATACGACCGAGTTACGTCTGATATTAATAAACTGCTGTAGCAGGATTATTGCTGACTACCAAGTTCATTTGCTGCACCTAATGTCAGCTAGCGAGTGATAATTGTTGTCACTTCGGCTAACTTACCGGACTCCAACAAATAAGCGGATCCGTGTCTGGATCTTCCACTAAAGTCCAAAGTTTTGTGAGGAACGCGGGGACATTACTTCCACTGACCAGGACCCCGCCCGTAACACCGCCATTGTATTCCATTTCCATAAAAGAGAATAAATGTAAATAACGTAAAGTTCAACTGTATCCTGGTGACATCGAGCAGGGATAACCGAAAAAACAGACCTTGGGAACTTCTACATTAGCAGGCTAGTTAGCTAACCAGCTGTATAGCTAGCTAGCAGGCTAATGAAACTGCCAGCTTGCCACCCCAATCGCAGATGTCAAGAAAACTTGAGTGAATCAATCGATATTACTCTTCCGAGCCTTATACTGCCTGCACCAAATAGACCTTGTTCGTGAAAACACCCAGCTATAACCTGCCAAGCTGACGAAAAGCAGCGGAAATTTCCCTTAAATTGACACATCCATTAACTGCGTAGGGACTAAACCGTCTTTGCAGCGTCGCATGGTAGTCGCCATCTTGTGACATCATTTGGGGAAAAATTTAAGCCACCCCCCCCAGATAAACAGAATGCACAAAATCGGTCAAAAATGATCTTAAACAGTGCATTTTAAGGATTAAGTACAGCTTGTGTATGGGTAACCATTATTTATATAATATAAATTGCTTACAAAAAAGTCACCTGACCTTTGAACTTTTCTGACGATTAAAAAAACGGATATGATATAAATATGGGAAGTGTACGTTTTTCATGAGTTTGAACAAACCTAATTCGCGAGTACTATTATTATAACTGGGCCGAATTTAAAGCGGTGTCGCCAATCGCTAAAAATATCTTTGAGTATGTAAACGATTAAAATTAAACTACAAGTCCCATCAGTTGCTAAAAGAAACCGAGCGTTCTCATGGGAGCTGTAGTTTATTTATGGATAAGTGGGATACTTCTGCGCCGATCGGGAAATCACCACAAGTTATTTTCGTATTCCGACATAAATACCATACCAACCTTGTCATATTACATCTCTTGTCTCGGCTCTGGTGAAATGTGCTCATTTATTGTTGAGGCATAGCGTCTTGAAGTGCGTTCCGGAAATTGTTCATTTTAGGCTTGAACTATGAACTGTAACCTCCGCGGAGCCCACATGGTCAGTACACAGCATGCCTATTCCTAAAAGTGAATTCCCACAAAACGGGACAATGAGTAAAGCAAAAGAAAAAAGTGTGAAAAGACAAAATTCTGAAGAGGACGACGAACAGGTATAAATCACTGAAATGCTAACTTTTGTTGACGGATGGTGCTATACAGTGGAACAAGTATCCAGTTAACTGTGCGAGTAACTCCGTTCGGTTACTTTAACTCTTGATATGTGAAGTAGCTATGAGATATGGCTTGTCTGTATGATCTGTAAGAAGACCAACTGAAATAACTGTAGACTAATGTTACATGAATTTCCCACTCAAAGCTGCGCTTGCTTTATGTAACTAATGCTCACTACTGATTATCCAACTTTTATGAACCTTTTGGCAAAGTTGGCTTCCGGTGTATCGATTTGTTATCCAGTGGTACTGTTACTTTGATGCCGTTCAGGCTAACTCGAAATCCGCCAGTTTGGTTCGTGTGATGTGAACATTGGCCACGCGTCTCGGTAATGACTGGACAACAAAAGATTTAGCTCTGTTGTTCTTTCAGCTTCCCATTTTTAATACTGATGTGGAGTGCAGCAATCCTAAAGATGACGAGGACCTGTCTGACAGCGGTGAGAGCGTGTTCTCAGGTCTAGAGGACTCCGGGAGTGACAGCAATGATGATGAAAGTGATGATGAGGGAGAGGAGTCCAAAGACGAGACACCCGACTCTGATGAGAATGAAGAGAGCAGCACATCTGTGGCATTGCATGAAAAACACAGCCCAGTTTTCCCTCCGAGGATAAAGGACAAAGCTCAGGTAAACCAAAGCTGTTGCAGGTCTGTTTTGATTAATAATTCGTTTTCTTTCCCATTGTGCACTGCAAATTGATGTGTGCGAAATGCAACTATGATTAAGATTCAGATGTCTATATGTTGTATTGAGTGGTCACTTCAGCTCAAATTCTAACATGAGCGCTGATTCCAGGTTCTGGCTCCCGTATTAATCCAACTCCACTGCTGGTCCAAATATGTATACACATCTGTATTAGAGCCCTGAATTTGAACAAACTAAGCTCATTTTCCTCATCACCTGTGCAACCTTAAAGGCTTTCAAACTCCTCTAAGCAACTGCTTTTATGGTCATGTTGTGTTTTCAAGTGTCCTCAAGCTGTCTGATGTTTGGACGTGGGGTTGCTAGCTACATGTTTGCAGTGCTACAGCTCTTTAGTGTTCTTTAGCTGTGCCCAGTAGAAATTCTCATGACTGAACACTTTTATTAGTTTTGTCAATTCTTGCTGACCCAGATCAGAATTTTGAGAATGATTTGAGCAAGGCAGCTATCTGAAAACTCACTACGCTGAGTAAACCCCGTCAATAAAAATGATAGCGAATTAGTGATTATCATTTCTTACATCGCTACTTTGGCTGTGCCCATCTTAAATGTTTGACAGGTTCCCTTTATCTCCCAAATAAGAATTCCTGACATTTATTGGTCTATTTTGTCACATGGTCCAAATAGAGATCGGGATTCCATGTGATTTTAGTTCAATGTATTGAGGCAGTGAAATGTTTTTTGCTGATTTGCCGTGACATTGGACAATGAACTTGCAGAATATCTGATTTTATTTGTGGGTATTTGCAATGAAAAGAAAAGAACTACTCAGGTCCTGAAGCATACCCCCTCCTCAGTGAGGCAAGATGGAGGTTATGTTATAACTTTGCCATATGCAGCATGGTTACAATTGTTAGTGGTCTGCATTGATAATGAGATTGTTATTGCAGCAACAGCTGGATGAAATTTGAAATTTACAAGTACCAGACTTCAAGTACGAAAAAGACTCAGTTTTCAGCCAGGCATATTGACAAACCATGAAATATACAGTTATTAGTGCTGTGCTCTTTCTTCTTCTGCTTGTTATCCTCCGCCACAAAGTAGACGGGGATGTACAACCCCAATTCCGAAATAGTTGGGACAAAGTGTAAATTGTGAATAAAATCAAAACGCCATGACTTTCAAATCACACCAGCCAGTGTTTTATTCACAATAGAACAGAGATAACATAGCAAATTTTGAAACTGAGAAATTTTACAATTTCATCCACAAAATGAGCTCATTTCAAATTTGATGGCTGCTACAGGTCTCAAAAAAGTTGGGACAGGGGCCTGTTTGCCATGGTGTAGCATCCCCTCTTCTTTTTAACACAGAGTGGAGGCACCTGGGCTTTGAGGAGACAAGTTTCTTGATTTTAGCCATTGGAATTTGATCCCACTCTTGTTTAATACAGGCTTCCAGCTGCTGGAGAGTTTTGGGTCTCCTTTGACGGACTTTTCGTTTAATTATGTGCCAAATGTTCTCAATTGGTGAAAGATCAGGACTGCAGGCAGGCCAGTTCAGCACACGGACTCTTCTACTATGAAGCCATGCTGTTGTAATCGCTGCAGCATGTGATTTTGCATTGTCCTACTGAAATACACTAGGCTTTCCCTGGAATAGATGTCGTCTGGAGGGGAGCATATGTTGCTCTAAAACCTTTATATACCTTTCAGCTTTCATGGTGCTTTTTAGAACATGCAAGTGTCCCACACCATATGCACTAATGCATCCCCATACCATCAGAGATGCTGGCTTTTGAACGGAACGCTGATAACAGGAGGGGTGGTCTTTCTCCTCTTTAGCCTGGAGGACACGACGCCCATGATTTCCAACAAGAATGTCAAATTTGGACTCGTCTGACCACAGGACACTTCGCCATTTTACTACAGTCCATTTTAAATGAGCCTTACCCCACAGAACATGACGGCGCTTCTGGATCATGCTCAACAATGGCTTCCTTTTTGCATGATGGAGTTTTAGGTGGCATCTGTGGATGGCACGGCAGACTGTGTTTACAGACAGTGGTTTCTTGAAGTATTCCTGGGCCCATTTAGTAATGTCAATGACAGAATCATGCCGGTGAGTGATGCAGTGGTGTCTGAGGGCCCGAAGGTCACGGGCATCCAGTAAAGGTCTTCGGCCTTGTCCCTTATGCACAGAGATTTTTCCAGTTTCTCTGAATCTTTTGATGATGTTATGCACTGTCGATGATGAGACCTTCAAAGCCTTTGCAATTTGACGTTGAGGAACATTGTTTTTAAAGTATTCCACTGTTTTTTTACGCAAGCCCTCACAGGTTGGAGAGCCTCTGGCCATCTTTACTTCTGAGAGACTCAGCCTCTCTAAGACATCCCTTTTACAGCCAATCATGTTACACACCTGATGCCAGTTAACTTAATTACTTGCTAAATGTTCTTTCAGCTGATTCTCTTATATATTAATTGCTTTATAGCCCTTTATTGCATGAGTCCCAACTTTTTTGAAACCTGTTGCAGCCAGAAAATTTGAAATGAGCTCATTTTGTGGATAAAAATGTAAAATGTCTCAGTTTCTACATTTGAAATGTTATCTATGTTCTATTGTAAATAACATATTGGCTCATGTGATTTACACTTTGTCCCAACTATTTCGGAATTGGGGTTGTAGGAATGAGTGTTGTCTGTCCGTCCTTCACGCTTCTTTTCTGGGCCAGAACTTCTAAACTATTCAATACAGTGAAATTTCATATATGGATACATCTAATTTAGTAGATGTGCCTTTTCATACTTCTGTCAGTCCTCTTGTCAATCCGTTTGTCTCCCGACCGTGTTTTGTTTCCAGGCTTGACATTGGCCATCCGGTTCTTTTTTAGGCCTAAGTCCTAAAACCGTTCAAAGTTTCTCAAAGAACCTTTGTTATGGATACATCTAGCTATACCCTTTCATACCTCCATCCATCTTCCTGACCGTCTGTTAGTCCGTCCCCTGCGTTTTTTTTTCCAGTCCAGATATCAGCAGTTCCATGGTGGGGGATCTGAGTATTTCCTTATTATCTCCCGCCACGAAGTGGATCGGGGGATACTGGAATGGCGCTCGTCCGTCCGTCCGTCCGTTCTTCCGGGGTCAATGGGGAAGTTTTCTCGGAAACTATTGCACCTACGTGAATGAAATTTTGTATGTGGGTAGTACTGATGCCCCTACTGAATGAGTTCGACAATTGATTACGAGAATTTTTTTTTTTTTTTACAGAGTTATGGCCCTTGACTCTGTTCGTGGACTTAAGTGTATGGGTTTTGCAATGGGGACAAGTTCTTTCGGCAACTATTGCATCTAGTTGGATGAAATTCTGTGGGTGACCAGTACTAATGATCCTATTGAATGAGTTTGACAGTTGATTTCGAGAAATTTATTTTTATGGAGTTATGGTCCTTGTTTCTGTTCGTCGTCTTGGTGTATGGGATTTGCAATGAGGACAAGTTTTCTCTGCATAGGTGTATGGAAGGTTCCATTGACTTTTGGATTTAGTATACTGCGTTTCTTTAATTTACTAATTATGAACCTAAAAGTATTTCCTGTAAAATGGATTTTGTTGCAAAATTCACATCAATTGTTTCACTGCAAATCATGTTCTTCACCTTTTACGTGGAAGGGTTTTTTTCCCTGGATTTGAGGGGATATATAGAACACTTCTGCACACCCAACATTCTCTCTCCTCAGTACATTTACTAACTTTCCACTGTTTCGCCTTTTGAAGTTGATTATTATCCCCCGCCACGAAGTGGATCGAGGGATATTGTAATGGAGCTCGTCCGTCCGTCCGTCCGTCCGTCCGTCATTCTGTCCGTCCGGGTTCAAGGGGGACAAGTTTTCTCGGAAACTCTTGCACCTTCATGGGTGAAATTTTCTGTGTGGCCAGTACTAATGACCCTATTGAATGAGTTCGACAATTGATTCTGAGACATTTATTTTTACGGAGTTATGGCCCTTGACTCTGAGCTTGGTGTATGGTTGTTGCAATGGGAATATGGAATCTCCCGTGACCATTCTTACTGTGGCGGGAGATATTGGTGACAATGTTGCCCTGTTCTTCTTGTTCTCCTTGTTATTGCTGTGTGCGAGCTTCAGCAGAGGAACACACCTTACGCTTTTTACCCCGCAGCCCCGACTCGGGGAAGAGGGGTATTGTCGTCCTGTGCGCGTCCGGGCAGATGGGCGGCGGTATAAATCGGTTGCCGTCGATTTAACAGAGAACGCCCGCGTGGAACGATTCCATTTTCACACAACATATTTGTCCTGACCAGAGGATGGTTCCTTTTGAAAACTGACGTCGTGTGCTAACCAATATGGCCGCCACAGCAGCCATCTTGATTTTGCTTTCCGTGGATTTAACAGAGAATGCCTGCGTGGAACAATTCCATTTTCACATGATGTATTTGTCCTGACCAGAGGATGGTTCCTTTCAAAAACCGGCGTCGTGTGCGAACCAATATGGCCGCCACAGCTGCCATCTTGACTTTGGTTTCCGCATGATAACTAAAGAACGCATTGTCCGATTGATGCCATTTCTTGGTGGTGTATTGGAGGTGGCTAGAGGAAGGTTCCTTTAGAAAATTGCCACCGCGCACGCTATATCGGTGCTTTCCATTCAGTTCGCTCAACTTCAACTTGGAATAATCTGCTGACAGAGCTTAAACTGAATGCCTTGATTCCTTTTAATCATTTTAAGCATATCATTAATGATTTTATGCAGTCTGAATGTGTATGTAGTCTATGAGTTACACCTTTTGTATTTATTATGTTATATTATTGTTATATGTATTAATTTTATTTTATTATTGATTGCATTGCATTGGCTGTTGTCATCAGGGCGTCATTGGAAAAGAGAGCTTGCTCTTAATTGGCCTTCCCTGAATAAATAAAGGTGAAATGAAAAATGAAAAACTATAATTTCATGTGCCTTCGCCCCCGCAAAGCACATTTTCTCTCTTCCAGTCTTACTATGTGTTCTTCTTCTGTTCATTTTCAGTGTTAATCTAATGTTATAATGTTATATCTAAATTGGTGCTGGTTTTGGTTCTGGCGTTATGACATTGAGATTTTATTGAACTGGTTCAATGGTTTAGACATCAGTATGTTACTTCAATTTGATGGTAAACCCACAGTTTGCCTTTTGAATATGTCCGATTCTGTGACTTCCCAGAGAACCTGTCAGTCATTCACTGTTATGTGTTATATTTTCTGTGTTACAGTTGATAGGCAGAATGTTTGCCACTCTTTTTTGGTCAAACCTTGAAAACTCCGGGAATGTTTCTAGGTTGCACATTTGAGTGAAAATCTCTAGTTTTTACTGCCGCAGTGAAGTAAGCAAACTGCTCTGGAGCAGAGTCCTGGTTGTGGTACTGTGAGGCAGTGCAGAATGGCCTATGTGCAATTCCATGCCAAACACCCTAGGCCTGATACCCACACTAGTGTACAGAAATTAATTTGAGAAGTTAAGGTTCATATATCTTGTCCCACACAGTGCATTGTAATGTAAACTTGCCAGTTAAATATATCTCTGACGCTCAGAAGCTTAATGAGTGGTGTTTGGTCGTAGTTTTGGATTCCTTTTTCCTTAATTTGTTACACTGCCGAAGCTGGTCCAAATTGGAAGTGTAATTTGAAAGTCATTGGGTGTTATAAAACATCTGCAGTCTTGGCACGAATTAATTAATTTGCATTTATTAAGACAAAAAACATTTTTCGAAAGAAGGTTTCAAGAGCCCTTCTTTTCATCAGTGTTTGCCATCTGAGTTTCAGCAACAGCTGAGATGGTGGGTGTCAAAACCTTGTTTCCTTTGTGACTTACACATCTTATAGCACGAGCCTCGGCTGGACATTGCACTGGACAGGAGAGTTCACCCAGCCACAGGTATTATTTTCCAGTTTTTGGTATGTTCCAGAAATTTTTCCACAACACAATGCCTCCACCTGCTAGACGGATCATCATCAGCTTACTAATTAGCGGCATAATTCAGATGGCCTTCACCATTGTAAGAAACAGCCAGAAACTAAATGTGCTTCAGAGGATGCGTGTGGTAATGCATGGAATTTTTAAATAATGTTGTTTTTCTTGGACAGGGAGAATCGAGATGAGGCATTCGTTCATGGTGGGAAAATTTTAAATAATGTAATGTTAAAGAAGCCAGAACAACTCTGCAGAGTTAAGTCAATGACACATCACTGTTGTTCTGGAAAAGATAAATGCTTGGTTATAGCAAGGTAATGTTTCTGTTTATTGTTAAAGCCAAGGGGCTTTATGGTGTTGTATATTTTAATTAATGACAGATTATTGCCCTTTCAAATCCTTGACCGCTGGTTGTGAACTATGCCTTTTGAACAGAGTGTTCATATTTTCGCTGACCGCTTGTATTTGATGTACTGGTTCTACATCAGAAAGTTTTTAAATGCAGTGTCCCCCTGGTGGTGAGGTTTACTTGTTAGCTTGAAATTGCACAGACCGCTGTTCGTTGGAGGTGCAGATTCCCTGCATATTATGATACGCTATGCTGCTTGTACAAAGTCACTTTACACACCACAGAAATGTCACTTCCTGGTGACCTCAGCATTGCAGTCCCTCAAACTCAGGGTATATGTCATCACAGGTGGCTTTTGCTTCCGCAGTAAGAAAATAATTCCTGTGAGGCACTGGGGTATACAGTACTGAAATGTGATATTCTTCCGGGGGGAAATAGATATATATATATATATATATATATATAAAATCTATCAGAGCTAATAAACTCATGGAGGTTTACTCAGCAAAAACAATTGTGACGAAGAGCGGACTGGTAAGAAGTAGAGCAAAATGCTGGAATCAAGGATTCATTATTGTTGAGCCCTTAATGAAGTTCCCATTTGAATTCCTTTTATTTTTTTTTCTAGCTAGTAAGGGGCTCAATAATGCATTCAATCATATCAAGGAATGCTTGTAGTGCAGGACTATTCAACATTATCCTGCAAGGGCTGGTGTGGGTACTGGCTTTCATTCCAACCCAGCACTTACACACCTGACACCACTAATCAACCCCAAGATTCTTGGCTAAAGAGATTGATTAGTAGTATCAGGTGTGTAAGTGCTTGGTAGGAATGAAAGCCTGCACCCACACTGGCCCTTGTTGAACAGCCCTGTTGTAGTGGATTGCTAGCTACCATTAATTCCCATGAGTTTGACAACCAATACTTGCAACTGATGTGTACTTGGTATGTCTTCGTTTCGATGAAAATGATCTTCATCGGGATAAAAGAAAGCAGCACACACACATCTCTATAAGCATTTAGTCCAACTCACAATTGAACATAGTCATTGAAGTCAGGTGTGAACAATTACTAAGATCAATCAGCAAAACACACAGATGTAATCTACAAGTAAGCAAGTAAAAAGGTGTGTGTGCTGACAAAAAGTGCATAAAACATACAATCCCAAGATAGGCAAAAAAAAAAAAAAAAAAAATTTAATAGTTAAATAAATACAATCAATACCAACCTAGACAAAACACTGAAAAAACTGAATCAATTGCACACCATTGAGCAAAGTGCCTACAGGTTAACTTAATTAGACTGTCCAAAATGGGAAAATAAAGTACGATATTACTAAATAGTGTGCAACTGTAGTAATATCATACTTTATTTTCCCATTTTGGGAAAAAAAAAAAAAAATCACTGTTTGTGCTCATTTTTTCAGTCTTTCATTAATATCTCAAAAACTGACCGATAACTTTTTGTCTAATTTGTTGGGAGCCTTTCTTATGATGTTCTGATGATCCCCTGTGAAAATTAGAAAATTCTGCATCCCGGTTTTTGAGAAATTCAGCATTTTGGACTGAGAAAATCAGTGTTTGTGCTCATATCTCAACAAGAGGCCTGTCGGCCTACAGAGCTCCGGCGAGGATGACTGAAAAGATCATATTGTTGTGCATTATGTTGTTCCTAATCATTGTTCTGGATCACGTTGTTCCAGATCATTGTTCTGGATCATGTTGTTCCGGATCATCGTTCTGAATTAATTGTTCTGCATCATAGTGTTCCACATCATATTGTCCTATGACAGTGTTAGGAGGATTGTGACTGTTATATTTGTGATGTACTGGGGGGAAGGGTATTTTTTGGTTGTTAGTATTGCTTGGTGGTAAGATGATTGAAATAAATGATTGCAATTTGCAATTTGGTTCTATTGTTATACTAAATAAATTGAGACACCAAACTGGTTCCCAGTATATTCTGGTTACCAAATGTGTCATATCTGTTCATATTGCAATAGTTTTCAAGAATTTCTGAAATTAAGTTATGACATGGACATTTCACTCATCCTTAGTGGAGCTCTCTAGGCCGACAGGCCTCTTGTTTTTAATTTCAACTGTGATGTTCAGTGGTAGACAGCTGAAAGCACACTTACTTTTTCAGCTGCGATGTTCAGTGGTAGACAGCTGAAAGAACACTTACTTTTTCAACTGCGATGTTCAGTGGCAGACAGCTGAAAGAACACTTAATTTTTCAGCTGTGTTGTTCAGTGGTAGACAGCTGAAAGCACACTTACTTTTTCAGCTGTGATGTTCAGTGGCAGACAGCTGAAAGAACACTTACTTTTTCAGCTGTGTTGTTCAGTGGTAGACAGCTGCAAGAACACTTACTTTTTCAGCTGCGATGTTCAGTGGTAGACAGCTGCAAGAACACTTACTTTTTCAGCTGCGATGTTCAGTGGTAGACAGCTGAAAGAACACTTACTTTTTCAGCTGCGATGTTCAGTGGCAGACAGCTGAAAGAACACTTACTTTTTCAGCTGTGATGTTCAGTGGCAGACAGCTAAAAGAACACTTACTTTTTCAGCTGCGATGTTCAGTGGCAGACAGCTGAAAGAACACTTACTTTTTTCAGCTGTGATGTTCAGTGGCAGACAGCTAAAAAGAACACTTACTTTTTCAGCTGTGATGTTCAGTGGCAGACAGCTGAAAGCACACTTACTTTTTTTCAGCTGTGATGTTCAGTGGCAGACAGCTGAAAGAACACTACTTTTTCAGCTGTGTTGTTCAGTGGTAGACAGCTGAAAGCACACTTACTTTTTTCAGTTGTGATGTTCAGTGGCAGACAGCTGAAAGAACACTTACTTTTTTCAGTTCGATGTTCAGTGGTAGGCAGCTGAAAGAACACTTACTTTTCAGCTGCGATGTTCAGTGGCAGACAGCTGAAAGAACACTTACTTTTTTCAGCTGCGATGTTCAGTGGTAGGCAGCTGAAAGAACACTTACTTTTTCAGCTGCGATGCTCAGTGGTAGACAGCTGAAAGAACACTTACTTTTTCAGCTGTGATGTTCATTGGCAGACAGCTGAAAGCACACTTACTTTTTCAGCTGCGATGTTCAGTGGCAGACAGCTGAAAGAACACTTACTTTTTCAGCTGTGATGTTCAGTGGCAGACAGCTGAAAGAACACTACTTTTTCAGCTGTGATGTTCAGTGGCAGACAGCTGAAAGCACACTTACTTTTTTCAGCTGTGATGTTCAGTGGCAGACAGCTGAAAGCACACTCTACTTTTTTTTTCAGCTGTGATGTTCAGTGGCAGACAGCTGAAAGCACACTTACTTTTTCAGCTGCGATGTTCAGTGGCAGACAGCTGAAAGAACACTTACTTTTTCAGCTGTGATGTTCAGTGGCAGACAGCTAAAAGAACACTTACTTTTTCAGCTGTGATGTTCAGTGGCAGACAGCTGAAAGCACACTTACTTTTTCAGCTGTGATGTTCAGTGGCAGACAGCTGAAAGAACACTTACTTTTTCAGCTGTGTTGTTCAGTGGTAGACAGCTGAAAGCACACTTACTTTTTCAGTTGTGATGTTCAGTGGTAGGCAGCTGAAAGAACACTTACTTTTTCAGCTGCGATGTTCAGTGGCAGACAGCTGAAAGAACACTTACTTTTTCAGCTGCGATGTTCAGTGGCAGACAGCTGAAAGAACACTTACTTTTTCAGCTGCGATGTTCAGTGGTAGGCAGCTGAAAGAACACTTACTTTTTCAGCTGCGATGCTCAGTGGTAGACAGCTGAAAGAACACTTACTTTTTCAGCTGTGATGTTCATTGGCAGACAGCTGAAAGCACACTTACTTTTTCAGCTGCGATGTTCAGTGGCAGACAGCTGAAAGAACACTTACTTTTTCAGCTGTGATGTTCAGTGGCAGACAGCTGAAAGAACACTTACTTTTTCAGCTGTGATGTTCAGTGGCAGACAGCTGAAAGCACACTTACTTTTTCAGCTGTGATGTTCAGTGGCAGACAGCTGAAAGCACACTTACTTTTTCAGCTGTGATGTTCAGTGGCAGACAGCTGAAAGCACACTTACTTTTTCAGCTGCGATGTTCAGTGGTAGACAGCTAAAAGAACACTTACTTTTTCAGCTGTGATGTTCAGTGGCAGACAGCTGAAAGCACACTTACTTTTTCAGCTGTGATGTTCAGTGGCAGACAGCTGAAAGCACACTTACTTTTTCAGCTGTGATGTTCAGTGGCAGACAGCTGAAAGCACACTTACTTTTTCAGCTGTGATGTTCAGTGGCAGACAGCTGAAAGCACACTTACTTTTTCAGCTGTGATGTTCAGTGGCAGACAGCTGAAAGCACACTTACTTTTTCAGCTGTGATGTTCAGTGGCAGACAGCTGAAAGCACACTTACTTTTTCAGCTGTGATGCTCAGTGGCAGACAGCTGAAAGCACCTACTTTTTTCAGCTGCGATGTTCAGTGGTAGACAGCTAAAAAAGAACACTTACTTTTTCAGCTGTGATGTTCAGTGGCAGACAGCTGAAAGCACACTTACTTTTTTTCAGCTGTGATGTTCAGTGGCAGACAGCTGAAAGCACACTTACTTTTTCAGCTGTGATGTTCAGTGGCAGACAGCTGAAAGCACTTTTACTTTTCAGCTGTGATGTTCAGTGGCAGACAGCTGAAAGCACACTACTTTTTTCAGCTGTGATGTTCAGTGGCAGACAGCTGCAAGAACACTACCTTTTCAGCTGTGATGTTCAGTGGCAGACAGCTGAAAGCACACTTACTTTTTTCAGCTGTGATGTTCAGTGGCAGACAGCTGAAAGAACACTTACTTTTTCAGCTGCGATGTTCAGTGGTAGACAGTTGAAAGCACACTTTCTTTTTCAGCTGTGATGTTCAGTGGCAGACAGCTGAAAGCACACTTACTTTTTCAGCTGTGATGTTCAGTGGCAGACAGCTGAACTTACTTTTTCAACATTTAAATATTTATTGACCCGACTGTTGATGGTTTTATTAACTCTTTCACCCCCAGTAGTGCCATATGGCAGTCTGTTTATGTTTCTTTTACCAATCAGGAATAAGAACAGACAGCCAAAAATTTACAAACCCCAATTCCAATGAAGTTGCGACATTGTTTAAAACGTGAATAAAAACAGAATACAAACAGATTTGCAAATCTCATAAACCCATATCTTATTCACAATGGAACATAGACAACATATCAGATGTTGAAAGTGAGACATTTTACCATTTCATAAAAAATATTAGCTCATTTTGAATTTGATGGCAGCAATACATCTCAAAAAAGCTGGGACAGGGCTGCATTTATCATTGTGTAACGTCCCTTCTTCTTTTAACAACCGTCTTTAAACATCTGGGAAATGAGGAGACGAGTTGCGGGAGTTTTGGGAGAGGAATGTTGTCCCACTCTTGTCTGATGTAGGATTCTAGCTGCTGAACAGTCCTGAGTCTTCTGTGCTGAATTTTCCATTATATGATGCGCCAAATGTTTTCTATTGGTGAAAAGTTTGGACTGCAGGCGGATCATTTCAGCACCAGGACTCTTCTTCAGCGAAGCCATGCTGTTGCGATGGATGCAGTTTGTGGGTTAGCATTGTCTTGCTGAAATATGCAAGGCCTTCTCTGAAAGAGACATTGTTGTGAAACCTCTATATACTTTTCAGCATTGATAATGGCTATCCAAATGTGTTAGCTGCCCATGCCTTAGGCCAGGGGTGTCCAATCTAATCCACAAAGGGCCAGTGTGGGTGCTGGATTTTGTTACAGCCCAATCCTAACACTCCTAGTCCTAATCTGATTCTACACATCGAGGTCCTGATTGAACTCCCTGATCAGTTAATTAGTGGAATCAGGTGTTGAAGCACGGGGCTAGAACAAAACCCTGCACCCACACCAGGCCTTTGTGGATAAGATTGGACACCCCTGCCTTAGGCAGTAATGCAACCCCATACCATCAGAGGTGCAAGCTTTTGAATTTAGCACTGATAACAAGCTGGATGGTCCCTCTCCTCTGTAGACCGCATGACGCGGCATCCGTGGTTTACAAAAAATTTCAAATTTTGATTTATCTGACCACCTAACAGTTTTCCATTTTGCCTCAGCCCTTTTTTTTTTTTTTTTTTTTTTTTTAAGATTATTTTTTGGGAATTTTTCCTTTATTTGACAGTTATAGTGTAGAGAGACCGCAAGGTTGGGGAGAAGAAAGGGGGAAGACATGCAGCAAATGACCTGAGCCGGATTCGAATCCAGGTCGCTGCGGGAAGGACACAGCCTTTTATGGTACTTGCGCTTAGACTGATGAGCCACCGGGGCGCCCCCTGCCCCAGTCCATTTTAAATGAACTTTGGTCCAGAGAAAGTGGCGGCATTTCTGGTTCGTGCCCACATATGGCTTCTTCTTTGCATGATACAGCTTTAGCTTGCATTTGTAGATTTCACGGCAAACTGTGTTCACAGACAATGATTTCTGGAAGTGTTCCTGAGCCGATGCAGTGTATTCCGGTGCAGAATCATGCCTGTTTGTAATGCAGTGCCGTCTGAGGGCCCGAAGATCACAAGCATCCAATATTGACCTTTGGATTTGTCCATAGTGCACAGAGATTACTCCAGATTTTCTGAATCTTTTGATGATATTATGTACTGTAGATGGTGGGACATTCAAAATCTTAGCAATTTTACATTGAAGAACATTTTTCTGAAATCGTTCCAGAAAATTTTTAGATGCAGTTTTTCACAGATTTATGGACCTCTGCTCATCTTTACTTCTGAGAGACTCTGCCTTTCTAAAATGCTCTTTTTATACCCAGTCATGTTACTGACCTGTTGCCAATTAACCTAATTAGTTGCAAAATGCTTATCCACCTGTTTTTTATTAGTACCGCTTACTTCTACAGCTTTTTGTTGCCCTTGTCATAACTTTTTGAGGTGTGTTGCCACCATCAAATTCAAAATGAGCGAATATTTTTCATGAAATGGTAAAATGTCTCACTTTTAACATCTGAAATGTTATCTATGCTCTATTGTGAATAAAATGTGGGTTTATGGGATGTGTAAATCATTTTATTCTGTTATTCATGTTTTACACAACGTCCCAACTTCATTGGAGTTGGTGTGTAGCTAGAATGTCAACAAAGGCCATGAGGAGAAATAGCAGTCAGAACTGGGCACTGGTGGGGGTGAAAGGGTTAATCTGTGTAGCATGAATCATTTTTCAATAACTCATTTTTAAATGTTGACCTTAAAATACTCCCAGTTTTTGGTGGACAAGGTGAGTGTCCTGTAAATTGTCTGCCTAATGACATGTTTAGCTGGGATCAGATCATGTCAGAGCAGCTTTGGTGATCCATTTTTTTTTGGGGACTTACTGTGTCATTATCTGTCTGTTCTCGCTCGGTTATCTTTCAATTAAAAATGAATCATTTTGGGTTCAACTAGGAAATCCATTTGTGCAGTCAGATGGCCAGATGCGGAATTTTGGACCATATTCATATGGGTGTTAAAGACCTCTGCTGAGGAGACTGCAGCGGAACCCAGAACTAACAGTCAAAATGGCATATTAGAAAAAAAAACAAGCCATGACGAATCCGGCAGGAATCCTGCTGATTGTCAGGAAGTGTTGGGTTTCATTTTGCTAAATGGGAGCAGTGAGCATGCCTGACAGATTCAAGTCCTCTGTGTGCAGCTATTAGGTCTGGATTCCCTCCCCCGAACAGTAATTACCGTTCTGGCAGCCTGCTTGGAGATGGCTGGGAGCAAGTGGTGCGGGGCCGACGAGTCGGACAGGATAGGGTAAACGAGACTTTGCTCCAGACAGACAGGCGAACAGACAACCACGCAGTGCGACCTGGGATCGGACTTCTGTCACCGCTGGCAGGGAGATGAAGATGGCAGCCAGGCTGCTTCCGGGCTCGTTTGCTCACTTTCGGGCTGATGAAGCGGTCTTGAGTCCGCGCAAGGCGGCTTCTATATTTACCAGCTGCGTAAATGATGTCTTGAGCTGGGCCGCGTTCGCCTGTCATGCAAGCAGCCAAGAGACGTTCATTCATTGTATTCTTAAACAAAACATGTCTTAAATTCATAAAAAATGATTGTCTGTTCTGTATTCATTTAGCACATAACTATCCTGCGGAGTATCATTGTGATGTACGTGTAATGCAATCATTAGAATATATATCATTTTATGACATGCAGCCTTTGACTGTGGAACCCATTTCTAATCCTTTATTTTTTTTTTCTGCGAATGAGATGCACTTCTTTACTCTAATGATCCCACCTTGCATCATGTGGAACATGGAGATTTCCAGTTCAGTTCCTCCTCGATCAAACAACACCTCTCCTCTTGACTGCGCATTCTATTTAATTGATTCATCATTCAGTTAGTCATAAAAAACCTGTCCCATAACACCAGAGCCCAGTGTGTAATGCAGTAAATGCTGTATATTTTGCTCAAGCGATGTCGTGAAAGGGTTAAGTGAAGTTTGGCGAAGTGACATGTTTACGGCATCAAAAAATTCTGGAACTAATTCGTAACCTTGAAGTCTTTGTCTGGAATCGGACTCCTTCAGTGGGACACGTTGTTCCATTCCAGCCTTTTTTCTAATCCTTACAGTCCCCTTGTTTTTTTTATGTGAAATTCCCGAGCTCTCCTGAATGAAGCATCAGGGCCTGTTACGCTCCGGGCAGAAGTTAATGCGGCTGGTGGTGGAGTTTACAGTCCCGGCGGGAGCGACTCGCTCACCGGCTGTGCTGTGATCCGCTCGCCGAGCGCCGGCTGGGTTGCCGTGCGCGTGGGCGGGAGGGGGGGGTGGAGTGGGGTGGGGGTTCAGCTTTCCAGGATGGCTAAAACTCCTTGCGCACGCTCGCGCGCCCACGCAGGAAGTTTACCTCGCAGACGTGTCTAGCCCACTTCCACTGCTGGCGCAGTCCAGGCCTCAACCTCTGGGAGATGGGGGGTCGCTGCTGCTATTTTAACTGGAATGCTGTGCACGGCTGGGTTCGAGCTGGTCCATGCGAAAATCCTCATTAATGATGCTCGACAGGTCCGATCAAGGTTCAACTGGTAATTCGGCTGAAGTGGCGAAGCAGCAAAGGCTTACAGGTGATCTGGGGCCTAGTTCTGCCTCCTCTGAGCGGATCTCGATCTGGCGCTCCGGTGGAGGCTACATATTCATTTTTTGGCTAGAGCGTGCACCTGTGGGCGTGTGTCATTCAGTGCGAGTATGCGAGCGCACACACTGGGGTTTAAGAAGGTCCTCATTTGAATCCCCTTTTGCAGAGTCAAACGTTTTTAACCCTTTTAAACAGCACCATATGCAGGACTGCAGTAAGCTACAGAATTTGCTGTCTTCTTAACAGGGCCGTGGTTTGAAAATGATTTTTATATTTATTTTTAAAAGCGGCTCTCCACTTGTTTGTCTGCTGAGTTTTTTTTTTTTTTTTTTTTTTGTAGCTAAATTTTTCAGCCAAGCGAGGCTTGATCTAGTGGGCCTTCCTTGAGCCTCTCACTTCATTTCCCTGGTGGTTGTGGTCAGGCAGGCAGGGAGCCAGCCCCCAGTGGAGGTCCAGCAGGGGCTGGTTTTCGATCACTAGTCACTCTGTAAGCACTCTGTTTCTTTGGCTGGATGCACATCATCTGGGTAGTTCATCTGCTTTTCACCCCCCCCTTACCTCCAGAGAGCCTGCTCAACATTTTTCTCAAATTTTATAGTGAACAGATTGATCCTGTTAGTGTCCTGCTGCACTGAGCTGTAGCACTTCATAAGGTGGTCTCGCTCATTCACCACAACCACCAAGGGTTTCACGTGCCCACTGCGGTGCTGTGGGGGGGGGGTAGTGGATATGTCCCCCGCACCACAAACAATGTAAGATAATGGCTGCCAGCATCTACATTTCCTTCTCCAGGTTCTCACGATTGTTCGGTTTGGATCGGGAATAGCAGGCCTTTCTCTGCAGGTTGGGTCTCCGCACTTTTGGAAATTTCGGAAAGGAGCCTACACAATGTCAGTTTAACTAGACTTTGGGGAGGAAGTGTTTGCTTTCTTTTCGACTCTAAAAGATACTGTTTCCCGTAGCAGATGTAAATCATTGCAGGTTGCTCACCTGCCCAAAGGCCTTGAAGGCTTCCCTCCCTTTTCACTGTCAGTAGTTCGATTGCTGAAGCCACATGAATAATTACCCTCCGTTAACAGCCATTTGTTGCTTGCGCTTAAATGTATTCAATGTGTGCCGAGTTGTGCTTTACTGTCTGTATAAATCACTCACAGGGAAGTGCTTTAATGAAATCAAAGAGTGGATTTGTTAGTCGTATGTAAAGGTTTTTTGGGGTTTTGCGGCTTTCCAAATGCTTTGGCGTTGTCCATGTCGGTTGATATAAGATTAGCTACTTAATGAAGAAGGAAACAAACCCTTGTGAACTCTGCTGTCACCACAGGGCAAGAAGCATAAACCAGATCAGAAGGTGAAAGTGGGGAAGCGAACCGTGGGACCATCTGGAGATGGAGGAGGGCAGCGTGGACAATCGGAGGAGGACGGCGAAGTGCTGAAGCCTGTACCACAGCTTGAGGACGAGTATGAGCAGGACACCTCGGACGAGGAGGTAAGCCCATGGCGTCTTCATTAAGGTCTGGCTGTTGTTTACAGTGTGTGATAAGCCAGGTAGGGTGTAGATCACTGGGAAAAGAGCTGCCAATGGAGTCCAAATCCCATCACTCATCGAACTGCCGTCTCATTTGATCCTGGCAGTCAGATTGCAGATATGTTTGTAGTTGAGGATGTGCTGAACTGTCTCTTGTGCATAAACCACATTTGACCACATCTGTCTGGTGAAGAGAAACGATCTTGGTGATTGAGAGAGAACCTCAACATTGTTTATAGAGATATTACAGGAATGATTGATGATGTTTGAAGCCATTCTGTTGACCATATGTAAAATGATTCCATTGGTGGAACAAGTATCCAGAATCCACTCCAGTTAGGGGTAGATTACACCGTTGAGCTTCATTCTGTCCTGATTATGAACAATCATTCCCACCCTGAGAAAAACTATCACAAATCTACAGTGCTTAACAAATTTATTGGACCACCTGTCATAAAAATGAGAAAACACAAATTTTAGAAATGTGTCAAAAACTTGTTTAAAACTAAAACTTATATTGGTATTTATTTGGCAAATAACAAACTGAAACAACTAAATAGTCCTTATTCACACATAAAAACCAAAGAACTTATTAAAATATTTTGTATATCCTCCTTTGGCCTTGAGAACGGCTTGCATTCTTGCATTCAACCACTAAAACTAATTTTTATGTTCAGGAATGCAAGTAAATAACTGTTATTTGGCATCTTTATCAAAAGAAAATAATGCGCTTAACTTGTTTTTCTGCTTTTTTGTAAAACAGTAAATTCGAGAATTCATGGATAACAACAATAATTATATTTTAGCATTAAAAATATCATTTCAATTAAAGAGCTTGCGCATACTGGTGGATTATAACCATTGCAGAAACATGAGAAATTATTTTGGTTATTACCAATACTGTTAATTTAGGGCAGCTGTGACATAAACCTTACATTGGGTGGTGGTCTAATAAATTTAAGCACTGTATGTCATCCCTTTCGGTAACTAGAAAAAAGAAATTGGCGCCAAAGTTGCAGTAAGTGTGGAAAAAACCTGCAGCAGTCTTTTGGGATGCATTTGTGTGGTCCTGTAAAATGTCCTCTGTTGTTGAGTGGGACATGCATATGATGGATTATTTGAGAGATGACCTATAGATTATTGATCCAAGAATTGCTTGCAGAGCTGTTCTGCAGGTGGGCAGTGTCATTTTTCCCTGTGTCGTACTGCTGCCAGAGTACAGCCTGTGCAGCCAACTATAGCCCGAGTTGAAGTAAATGAAGAAATAAACCATTCGGTACCTCTGAAGCACTGCATGCATAATAATGAAAGTAATAAAGAATGTATGCCATTTTTTAAATGGTTTTATATTTAGGCCTTCAAGATGAGGTTTTTTTGCCCCCAATGTAATTTTCAAATCTCAGAGCCTGGTTAATAGAAGGGACATTGTGGTTGTAATTATATATAATTTCTGCACGTGAAAAGCATAAGATGGATTGGCTATTTAATGGGGGAGGATTTTAGCTCAGGCCACTGTAAAGTGGTACGCCCTGTCTGAGTGTAGAAGCTGAATTTCTGCTATGAAGACTTGATAATGATTTTTACTTTAGCTTTACCGCTTGTTCTGCTTTATGAATCTAAAGCAGAGTGCACGATATTATATATTTACAACTTTTCCAAGACTGACTGTTGATTTCCGCATCCTTTCAGGATGGTTTCAAAGCCTGTTGTGTTTTTACAAGCCTGAGTGGTTCTCAAGTTTGCACCCAGTCAGAAACTGCAAGCAAATGATTTGATTTTTTTTTTTTTTTTTTTTTTACCATATTTCACATGAATGGGCCTAATACCTCTGTAACCTTAATGCTGAATTGATTTGGACAGGCAGCTTTTGGTTGGGTTTGGCTGTTTGAGGAACAGGCCTTTGGAACAGTTTCCTCTGCTCTGGTTCAGTTCAAATGCTCAGAATTCCGTTGCCTTCATTCCAGCCGTCACTGACTTTGTGGCACCTTTTGAAAGCGAAAGGTTTCATTGAGAGAATTTGCAGAGAATTGGATTCAGTGTGTCCTGACGATGGGGGCTTTTACACAGCTCATCACTCAAAGTTACTGCTGAGTACATGGAGTATATCAGGCATGATTTTGTGTTGTTCCAGTGTTGTTGGTGTGTTACCTCTGTCAGAAAGTTAACATTTGACTTTTCGTTTCATTTTTTGGAATTCTGCTCAAGGTGAGATTACTCTTTCATCTTTGTGACACATAATTTTCAGTAATGCTTTTCTGATTTTGCCACACGCGCACAAACACACACACACACGCACATACACACACACACACCCACAAAATCATGGTGAAATACCTTTTCCCCAGTTCCACTTGTCAATAACGACACTGAATTTTCACAGATGTATTGAATTTCTGTCAAAATTTAGCAATTAAACTTTTAAAAGTTGCATGCCTAATTGCCTATTTCAGGAAAATGTAGTTTTACTCGTTACTACAGGCTTATTGTATCCCCAGACGAGGAGTCGGGAATACTGTGGATTAGCAATCATTACACTGCTGCAGCCCGCCACACATCCACTGCTGTGTTAGTAGAGATTTTTTGTGAGTGCTCTACAGGTCACAGTTCTTCATGAAATCATTATCTCCGCGCTTCCGAAAAAGCGAGGAGATCTTGTAATACAGTTTGGCGTCTGACTGTCTGTCCGTCCGAAACAGTAACTCCTCCTAGGCCGTTTGACCAATCAACCTGAAACTTTGGTGTGTGTAAGGTAGTGACCCAGAGGGGTGCACAACGCGTTTAGAATTTAAATTCATTTCCTCTTCTGGCCACCAGGGGCCTTTTTGTGAAAATTGAAAAATGGCCATAAGCTCCTTATGCATTGAGCTAGGACGCTCAAATTTTTATGGAAGGTGCATGGGATGACCCTTCATCACAGACGGATTTTTGATTTGACCTTATTTTGACCGTTTTCTAGGTCAAATGGCGTCAGGTGTGCCAATCGTTGAAAAGCATGGCACGTTTTCTTATTACTCAACATAGAAGGCTGCAAATTGGTATGGATATGTATCTCGGTGATAGTAACCTGCATGCCAAAAATTGTCATCCTATGATTCATATTTTGGCCACTAGGAGGCTTTTTGTGAAAAAAGAAAAATGGCCATATCTACCTTATGCATTGAGCTAGGATGCTCAAATTTTTATGGGAGGTGCATGGGATGATCTTTCATTACATACCTGACGGTTTTTGATTTGATCTGATTTTGACCGTTTTCTAGGTCAAATGGCGTCAGGTGTGCCAATCGTTGAAGAGGATGGCACATTTTGTTATTACTCAACGTAGAAGGCTACAAATTGGTATGGATATGTATCTTGGTGATAGCAACCTGCATGCGAAAAATTTCCGTCCTTTGATTCATATTTTGGCCACTAGGGGGCTTTTTGTGAAAAAAGAAAAATGGCCATATCTACCTTATGCATTGAGCTAGGATGCTCAAATTTTTATGGGAGGTGCATGGGATGACCCTTCATCACATATCAGACAGGTTTTTGATTTGATCTCATTTTGACCGTTTTCTAGGTCCAATGGCGTCAGGTGTGCCAATTGCTGTACCGTACGTCCTTTCCTTTCATAATACTCTCATTTCAAAATGAAGAGTACTTTATGCCCTCAACAGACACTCAAAAAGTACTCTATTAAACTAACCAACTATATCACATTGCTATAACTCTGATCAGTATCAGTGCTTTGTCACTGCAACAAGCAGATTATCATTTGTACAGCAGAATACCAGTTCAGTGAATTGCCCTCTGACACATTACTACTACTCCCATAACATTCGTTGCGGAGCGCGGAGATTTGTGATGGCGCGCCATCGACATACATCTGGGCAATTCCACAGTAACGGAATTACGATCAAGACTAATTTTCATGTCATTTTTTTCCTGCCATCTATTACTCTAATGCAGTAGCTACTTGCCTGTGCTTTTATCAGTTCCACTGGCGTGCCTACTGAGCTGTATGACACAAAGTTTGGGGTAATCTATTTTGTAGAAGGCTATACGAAGGTGAAAGTGTCGGTAACGGAATTACGGCAGAAAAAATGCCATTATATTTGTTTTTACTTTGACAGGCATTTCTGGCAATGATAGGCAGTTGGTTTAAGCTTAAGTTGGTGGCCTAGGATGTTGACCAGGCCATGGTAAGTTTATATTGACTGGTATGTTCACAGATATTTTGTAGGATGCCATTTATCAGAAAGAGACAGCAGTAATGGAATTACAAAATGGTAACGGAATTACATTTTCTAATAATCTAATAAATTTATTATACTCAAAACAACAATGCAATTGAAAATTGGTATCATAAATGATGTTCGTGTTGCTGACCTCCAGTTGAACCAAAATTTTGATCAACAAGTCTGGGCAAAAGGAAGGCATTATATTGATGAAAATAACTCATTTCTGAACCAAAATGTGAGCTTATAATGAATATCAGAGGTCACATGCATGAAAATTGTTGTTCTTTCACTGACTGGATCCTGAAACATTTGTTTTTACTTTGTAACAGTGTTCCAGCATCATTCAATGGGTAAATATTGTGAGTAATGAAGTCGGTAACGGAATTACGGCAACTCAGCTAATGTCAAAAGCACTCAGCAAATCTCAAATGGATGATTCCGTGCCTAATCGCCAGATTTCAGAGAAAGTTCCCCACTGACCATCTCAGATTTTGTTCATATTTTTTTATTTTAATGTCCTTGTTACTAATAACTGCTGTGCAAAATTTTAGGCCAATATCTCCACAAGTTTTGGAGATATTAAGCCTTCAAAAAGGGGACGTGGCCCCATATTTAGCATAAAAACGAGTTCTACAATCAAACATCCATAGATTGATGGCTAATAACTTTTGAACTGTTCACACTAAATGGTTCAAATTTTCAAACATGATTCTTTGATATAATAAGGCTCTGTACACAGAAGGAGAGCTTTGTATGTCACATATTTTCAGATTTATGTCATGCCAAATATGGCTTCCTGGCATTTTCTCATGTCATAAAACCTTCTATATTCAACAGCTTGAATAAAATAGTTTTCTTCACAGCACCAACCTCATATTTGGTACATATATCAATTAGACTTTGCTCTTTTCACTGATCTAATTTGTTTTCTGGTAGACATTGTCAGATTTTTGCTATAAGCATTCAAAATACAGACGCGAAAAGCTTTTTTTCCATTTTTAGGGGCCTGTATATGAGAAAGTATAATTTTCCTTACAGATATAACATGTTTTCCTGATAGTACTATAACATGTCTCATATGTTAAAAAGAATCAGACTGGTGTCATTAAATCTGGAGATATAGAGAGCCAAAAGTGCTACCATTGATGAACGCGCTTTCCAGAAAGCCATATTTGGCATGCCATAAATCTGCAAATATGTCACATACAAAGCTCTCCTTCTGTGTACAGAGCCTTATTATATCAAAGAATCGTGTGAAAATGTGAACCATTTTGTGTGAACAGTTCAAAAGTTATTAGCCATCAAACTATGGATGTTTGATTGTAGTACTCATTTTTATGCTAAATATGGGGCCACGCCCCCTTTTTGTTGGCTTAATATCTCCAAAACTAGTCGAGATATTGGCCTAGAATTTTGCACAGTAATTATTAGTAACAAGGGCATCAAAACAAAAAGTTATGAGGCAAATCTGAGATGGTCAGTCTGGAGCCTTCTGGTGCTTTGGCACGGAATCACCCAAATGTGTCATTGCTTGCAATATCGATATTCTTTCTAACTTTTCTCAGTCATGAGTGGCAGTCTCTTCACACAAAAGAAGATGTATAAAATATCAACTCCTGAAACTTGCAGAGCTCAAAATGAACATGTTAACATTGAACACTAGTAAATGAACCGTAAGTATTATCCATTATTGGCAGAAGACAAACACTGTTTATACAAATGTAATCCTGTCCCTTCTATCCATCTGTGGCTCTTTGTGCTCAGAAGTCAGTGCAGCGTGACGACGGGAGCCACACATCTCAGTCGCTGTGTCAAATCGCCACTTTGGGTAATATTTGGGCACCACGGCCACTTGAAAAAAGGGCAAGCCAAACTGGCCGTTTGGGTTGTCGGCCATGATGGCCACACAGGAGGGCAACCACGGCAATTGCTGCTAGGCTGTAGTATAATTCATGTGCTGGTTATGGAAACGTAACTCACAGGAAGAAACACTCAACTATAGATGTCCAAAACAATGAACCACTGTGCTCCATAAATCCTCATGCCACCTTGTGCTATCTTCTGTTTTTCACTGGCTTTCAGAATAATTCTGTAATTCCGTTACTGATGTAATTCCTTTACCATGTAATTCCGTTACCACAAATTTTCCAGGATTACAGATAACTATTAGAGAGGTTAATGTCTGAAATTCAGTATAGACATAAGACGGAAGAGAATTCTTAATAACAATAAAATAAATGCAGAAATAAGATGATGAAGAGAACTATACTGCAAGTTCGGTAACGGAATTACGTTGAAAAATGACAAATTTCACAATGAGCCACTGAAATTGTGTGTTTCAATTTCCTGCAATGACTTACAGTCTCAAATATTTTGGCTACCAATGTATGGAAATACAGTAAATACCAGGAAATAGCTAAATATCTTTTAGGAGTTGTCAGCTTTGGAAAAATAACCTTTGATCCTTGTCCTGGAGCTAAAAAAAATTACAAAATTCAAATCAAAATTTTAGGAAGACTGTCAAAGATATATCAAAACGGTTTTCAGTGTCTGATTTGGTAATGAGTCATCTACACGAAAACCTATATATTTCTAATATAAAACACTTTTTAAAAATTGCTGTTTTAGCAACTCTCATGTGGAATTGCCCATCTAGTTTCATATGAGGCATGGACCTTGTGAATGCTGAGGTCAAAAAACCTGTTCATTTTAGCAGTGATTTTTTTTTTATTGCCTGTAGGATGACTCGACATTTTTGGATTTATGGTGTCCAGCGGGCGACCCACCATCTACTCGATAGATTATTTTTGATGCTCCTGCCACGCTCGTGTGTGTATTGATGCCAGGTCAACAAAATGAATGTAGCTGATAACATTACCTCCTATTCGTCTACAGCAAGTCTCTCCGCTCTTGGAATAGCATTTTTCTCCAGGAAATAGAGCACTTGTGCAGGATTTTTTTTTTCCCTATTTGACAAACAATGGTCATCCCAGTCAAAACGGGTACTGCAGTCACGATGATCTACTAGATGCGGTGTACGGACAAGAGAGTTTTTATCCATGTTTGGAGCAACTTGCCCCAACTTCAGTGTATCCCTGTCCCAGTCTAAACAAGTTTCGCAAAGTAGGATGCGTCATTATGTTGCAAAAATTGTGAAATGTGCGAACACAAATCAGAATTCGTTTTTTTAATCTTTTAGAAAATAAGCTATGCTTTCCGTGCTCCACCACTCCCCCGTCACTTGCTTTTACACTGCTGTCCTCTTGCGGGACCTGTGTGGAGGACCTCTCCTCCCACAGGATTTCAGAGCGAGACTTCTCCTTGAGTGAGACTTCCGTTACATGTCAGACACATGTCTGTCTTCATTGGAATCCTTTTTCAAAACGTTGTGAGGCACTAATAAGAACAACCTCTGCCTGTCAGTAGCTAAAACACGCACTTATAGTCTCCTTAATTATACGCGGAAAGTAGGTCCTTTGATTTACAATGAGGCTGTTTCGTGGATTGCGGGTAATTGATGTTCTCACTCAATCTCAGACCGATTAAAAAAAAAAAAAAAAAAAAAAAAAAAAGTTAGTTTCCATTAATCATTTCGATACAAACAGATGGAAAAATAGGGTCCAGGTTGAAAAAATACTCAAATTATTTTTTCACTTAAGTGATGCATGATGAAGATAACTCATACATTCATGAGTGGCAATGATTTTTTTGGTACCGATGGTTGACTGCTGATGTAAAAAAAAAAAAGGTTTGTTTGCCATGATAATCTTCTGTAATCTCTCATTTTGTGTCTATCTTGCATCTCAGGTTCTGTGATACCTCTCTAGGGTAATTTCTCTCCTGCTGATAATTTATTATTTATCCGAGTTATGGACCTTTCTGAGTAATGTTTCATGTTTCTGTTGTGAAAATGTTTTGTCATTGTCGTATTTTATTTGTGCGAATTGAGATTTTGAAGCGTTTAGAAGTGCTACTAGTACTTTTGAGTGTTTTTTAGCATTATTTTTAGAGATTATTTCGGAACCAGTTGGTTCTAAAATGGGTGGCATGGCAACATGAAGAATTAAATTGCTGTGGAAGTAGTTTTCCATAATTTGATAACTACTCACTGTAGTTGGGTTCAGATTTGCCATGATACTCTTGCAAAGAATCTATTTCCTTGAAGAATAAATTCAGTGAGTAACTGGGGTTCTGCAGCAGACAGGATACCATACTGAAGACCTCGAGTCCCTAGACCATCACAATTTTCTCATTTGCTTGTCTGGCATTCTTCTGCTGTTTAATGCTTAGGGTCCATTGAAAGCTGTTGAACCTCAACATGCTGTGGTTTAAAATATACTGTACCAGGCCATGCATCCTGAAATACTGGCCATCCAAATCAATTTCTGGCAATTTGCTGTGCTTAGGGAAACTGCTGTAACATTAATGTTGCTCCTACATATGTTCAGAGAATAAATGAGGAGGTATACTGTCAAATTTCACTGAGCGTATTTTACAGTGGTTGCATTTGCATTGGCAATAAGGCCTCGGGATTGAAGAGACTCCTGAGTCTACAGTACATTTAAAACTGTGTCATAATTTTGGCTTCATGACTGGCACTTGTGCGGTCTTCCAAGACAGGAACAATGGAGTGTGCCAACTTCTTTGGTGCGCTCTTTCGTGAACCAGTGACTGTTTTTCATGTACCCATAAGATACAGCAGGAATAGGTCACGGGACCAACTCTCTCCCGTCCATTACTGCTGCTGGAGGCTCCTGGATCCCCCATTGAACCCCATCTGAGATGTTTTGTATCCAAAGGCTGGACTACGTTGACCAAGCCACTCTGAAACTTGGAGACTCTGGTCTATGGGAAATGGTCTTGTTTTAGAGACCTATTATTCATGAAACTGGAGTATTGCTCGTTAGAAAAAGGTGCCTGCTTGAGAGGGGCCAGTTGCTCGGCCTCTGGTATTGCTACTTGCAGTTTTCTCTTCATGGGTCCTCTGTGCCGTTTCACAGTCATTTCATTTCAAAATCCGACAAAAAAAAATGCCATCAAAATAAATTGTACTCTCCACCAATTCAAATCAGTATTTGAGCCTCTTAATTGTTTGATTGCTAATTGAGCGGAGTAAATGGGAACGGGGTGAGTGCAATTCCTGGTTAAAAGGTGATGATTCTGCAGGCCTCAACGTTACTCTGTTAAGCACGTTGCAGAGAAATGCTTCAGTCGGTGAAGTTCTTTTCGGGGAGCATTTCACATGACCTTTGATTTTTGGCAGCCGTTAGTGAAAGACCACATAAGGTATGATTCGCGGAAAACAAAATGAGCAATCTCGTCTGTTCGTCCCGTGATGGGAGTCATTATTATTGCACTTGCGATTATCGTGATCAATTAATCGCCCATCTCTAGTCTTCAGCAGTGTACCCAACAAGTGTGACATTGATCGAATGAATGGTTGTCAAGAAAGTGGAAAGACAGACATGCAAACATACAGAGAGACATGGAGGCATAGAGACAGAGATACAGACGGACCGGGACTTTGATTTTGATCAGATAGCTGCAGTGCTGTCTGAGTGCATGCCCCTTGGGGAAACTTCTTTGCAGGATGTATGCATCCATTCATTGGGACCTTATGATACTTAGCCTGCTTTTTTTTTTTCCTCATGTGCAGAACTGCGTCTACCACCAGGGGAAGCCAAGAGGCTCCTGTGTTGAACCTAATCCTGAGCAAATTTCACCACTGTCTAACCACCAGTGCTGGGTCAGACCTCCCCTACAATAACTGAGCTCTCCAAAGCGGAATTTGTCCTAATGGTTTATTATGTGTAGTTATCATTTCTTTTTCCTTGTTGGAGTGTTTATTTTTGCCCCGTCGCTGGGAGCAGCTGGCACAGAAAGGGAAAACATTCAACCGCCATCTCGTTGCTCTACTTGGCCCGCCTCCGGAGATTCAACTTTCCATACGCAGGGTGCGCTTATTGGAAACTTTAGAGCCTTTGGGTCTGTGTGGTCACGGTGCACTGCAGTGTGTAAGCTTACTGATGGTGGTCCATTGCCAATTTGGCTTGTGTCGGAGTGGCCTCCCGCTTGCGGACAACGGCGCGGCCTTGGAGCCTCCTGCAGCCCTCGGCACAAGCCCTCCACAAATAAACGTCCAGAGTTCGAAAAAAGAACCCCCCCATTCAGTTTCTCACCCGTGCTCATAATAAAGGGCTATTTCCTGCTCGCGGCCTGAAAGGGAATACGCGAGACGGCCGCGTCTGTCCGAGGCCTCGCTGGGAGGAAGAGGTTTTTCTCCGCAATGGCTTTTCCATGTGGAGTGCGAAATGAATGAAGACACATTGTGGAATAAAAGCGCACTGGCTCCCGCTGGAAGCTAGCTAGCTTCCTGACTCGCGCGGCTGCAGCGGCGAGGCCGTGCCGCGCAGGAGGACTCAATTCAGTAGCAGCAGAGTTGGGGGTGTCCTGTGCGGGGGAGGAGGAGAAGGGGTTGACGGGAGGTGCGGCAATCAAAAAATATTCGAAGGGAGGCCAAGTTCTTAACAAGTTGGAGTGGAAGCCAACTCCCTTTCTGTTTTTGGGGACTGCTCAGATTTGTGTGCGGCACAGGATGCGGGTGCGCTAGATTAGTTACTCGCCTGTGCATTTGATGGGCACTTGGCAGGGCTTGTATGTCTGGGTGCGTAGCAGAAACTTGGACTGGATTCTTTGGGGTAGGTGTTGGTTAGCCTTGGACGTCCATTTGATGGCGTACTCCCCTCCCCCTTAATTTGATAGTTCAGTTTTTTTCCCCGCAGTCTGGGTACTTCTGCCAATGTTTCCTCATGATGTAAACCCCGTTAGAATCTTGAGCATTACACACTCGAAGAGTCGCATACCTGTTTTGTTTTTCTTTTTGTTCTCTCTTCCCTGAGAATACCGGTGAAGTTGAGCTGGATTTTTATTTTAGCATGTGTTTTTATCTTCAAAGTTTGAAGGTCTGTGCAGCTTACAGCATGCATTTATGACAATTGTAGCGGGGTACTCGAGTAGTATGGATCACCTATACTCTTGGGCTTCTAGGGTTTTTTCTATTCATTATAAAATCTTTAGGTTTGCACCCACGATGTGCCACACTGTCGTTGGCCTATTGTTATTTCCGATATGGGGTATTGACCTCATAGCCAAGAAAAGTACTTTCCCTAATGAGAGCGGACAGATGCCTGTAACACCACCCTGCATCATTTTTGCTGAAAAAAAAATCCAATTCTTGTTTCTTACTAACTTTAGGGTGCCGATTCCAAAAATAGTGTCAGTTTTGCTCTAGCACGTCACATTTTCTCACAATGTATGATGAGCATTTCATAGTATTGTCACTTTAAACAGCCACTTGTACGATTAAGAAGTGCTTGACCACCGTAAAAACTGCAACAATGAATGGTCTCTATTTTCCTCTGAGCCAGGTGAGAACTATTTGTTCAATTCTTGGCTGATTTTCACATGTAGAATGATTCTATGGACATTATTTTTGTGCTTAATCCTGATGTCAGGTGTAGTAATATGGCCACTGACAGAGGAAAATGCAGACATGATACAGATGTTTTCTGCTACATCTGATGGTGTTTCACTACACCCACATAGCATTTGTTGCTGTTTTGATCGGTGCATAAAAGTCGATTTATATGATATAATAAGGAATATCTTCATTTTTATTTTGTGAAAAAACTGTGACAGAAACTTTTTACTCGCATTTTTTAATTCAGCATCCTCAAATTAGGTAATATGAGGCCTTTTTGGGAAATCAGCAGAAAATTTTTTTCGAAATGCAGGGTGGTGTTACTGTTGGTGCCTACAGAGAGACTGCCCCAAACTAAATTATTCCCGTAAATCAAAGAAAAGAAAATGTAATCCTTAGGTAAGCTACATTTTTTTTTATTGCATCTTGCAGAATGCTTAAAATCTAACTGTCATTTTGCTTTCATATATCATTGTGTATTCTTAGATATATCAATATGAAAAAAAGAATTCGCGATTTGTCAAAAAACCTGACGTGATACACAAATTTTTAGGGCAAATTTGAAATCAGCGCCTTCAAATTACATAAAATCAACACAGTTTATCAAATCAGCAGAGAAAAAGTTTCAAAATGCAGGTCAGTGTAATTGGTAATAACTAGTTTGTTAGTTTTTCTAATTGACGTTCAGTTCTTTTTGAATGTTCGTTGCACTTTTAGGGGCTCTTATTTCAATATTATTTCATTTTACCTTTTGTATTTATTTGGTAGTTGAAGAAAGTTCTTATACTTCATTTTTTATGCTTGATTACATTTTTTTAGCTTGACATAAATGCTTTTCTGCCTTTATAATGCCAGCTAGTCCTCTGCATCTGAAATATTCTGCATTTCATACATGCAGTAAAATGCCTGGGCCACTCAAAAACATTAGAACTAGGAGTAAAACTAGAAGAAAAACTTAAATAAAAGCACATTTAGTTTAGGAAGGGGAAATATTAGTTGGAAATAGTGGCTCTGTGTGAAGTTTTCAACGCTGAATACATTAATCAAACACTTGGTCAAACCTTGGTCATAGATTGTTACTTTTTAGGGGGAAATATTTATTTCGTCCTTGTAATATTTCCGTAATTAATTTGCTGTGCTGACCTGGGCCTGGTTTTTCAAAACTCTGGTTAGCGCTAAACACCTGACATTATGAGCACTCTTTAAATAAGATTCTCACGAGTGCTCCTCAATACTTGAACTAATCATGGGGAAACCTACAAAATGCACCAAAAACATACAAACATCTGTGCTTTTATTCAGAGATATAGATGCTGTGGTTTAGACTTAACCACCGGTTAAAGTTAACACAGCTTTGAACAACCGGGCCCTGGTAATTTGCGGCTGTTTATATGACCAGTGGCCCTTGCAATTCTGCAGTAGCCTCTCAAACTGAAAAAGTCATCAGCATAATTTGTTTTGCTGTGCTGTGCCACAGTTGCCTGCAGAGGGCAGTGTTCAGATGTAAACAGAACCCAATTAAACGAATGTTGTATTGTCTATGCCTATGCATTATGATGGAGATTTCACTATTTGATTTGTCTCTTGAACTTCTCTCTGTTGTTTGCTGAAAACGGTTGGTCAAATGTGAGCGTGGTTGAACAAATGAAATCAGGAGTCAGGAGGCTGCTGTGTAATTAGAGATTCGCAGCGACAAGAGTGATGTGGTACGTTGGGAGCAGTCTGGCAACTAACTGAAGGTTGAACTCGGGAACCCTAAATGACCCCACCAGCTGAGTCGTTTGACTTTAGCCCGTGCTAATTGTGCAGAGCGACGTAAATTACTATTCCAGAGCCCTAAGTTTCTGTCTTCCCCACTCTCCCCCCACCCTCTCTCTCTCACTCATACACAGACACGTGTGCACACACACGCACACGCGCGCATGCACATACACAGTACCGGCGTAACCGTTGATGGCGTCTCCGACATCCACTTTTGATTTGCACTGCCACAAAACTTCACTGGAAAAGGAAAATGTTGGAGAAGGATATTTCCACTTGTCTGTCACGTTAACTTTTTTTTTTTCCCACTTGCTACAACATTTGCAATAGGGCATCCAGGCATTTTGAGCGCATGGAATAAATTCTTTTCCCCAGATACAAAGGGGTAAACTGGATGTAAGCCGACCCATATTTCTCCCCATGAATCGGCGCTCGAAATCCGATGCTGACGTTGAAAAAAGTTGGACAGATTAAGTGTGTGAAGGTGGAGAGCGTGAGAAGCCCTCTTGCTGAAATAAAAGAACGGTGGGGAGAAAAGTTATCTCTGGGCTCACGCCTTTGGGGACATTTTCAATGCAGAATGTGGGGTCAGGGGCTCAGTGTGTGTTCAGCTGAAGCTGCTGCTAATTCCTCCTAACGCTGTTTGTTGTTGAAGTACATGGCCCTGTGTAACTCACACCTACTGATGCCAGACTCTGTGGGGAAAAACATGAGTGACCAACATGCAGTCTGGGACTGTCTGAATGGAGGGCTAATGACAGGCGAAATGTGGGAATGCTTCTCAGTGCGTCACGATTGGTCCATTTTTAATGAGACCCAATTCTGGGTGGTAGAAAATGACATTAAAATGACCGTATTACTGGCTCTGCGTTGTTCTGAATTTATGCGTATACTACAAGGTTCCTTGAAAATGCTCGCCTGCTTATCCATAACCTTTTTGGTAGACATTTTTTATCATGGGTATTTCTCATCAAAAAAAAAGGAAATTCCATGACAAATCATTTCACATTTCGCGAATGGCAATGGAATGCTTTGCATAGTATTTTATTTATTTGCGTCTTGGATTTTGCTATAATGGGTGGTTTGATATTCATGGCTTGCAAAAAATATATTTTTTTTTATCGAGGGAGATATTTTGTGACTATGGAAACACTGGTCTGGACTCATGATATCATTCGTAAGTGCACTTTCTATGTCAACAGTGCGCTGGTAACGTTACTCACAATGACAAACCTTGTCCTAAATATGTAACAAACCTAAAAAGAGACTATAAAAATAACAAGATGGATGGCAGAGTTGACACTGTCGGTGCTATCCGCTCTTACTGTTTTGAAGTGTCGAGAAAACTTTGTCTGTGTTTGCCTGTCTGTGCCTTTGTTTGCCGGTTATATTCACATAAAGCCATTTAACACTGTGCCGCTCATCTATGGCAGCAGGGCTGAATTTGGCGAGCTACTCTATGGGACTTCGTCTCGGGGATGGCCACCATTTGTCTACAGTCCAGTTTAGTTGGTCATCTTTGGTGATTTTTCTTAGCCCCATGGCTTGCTTGTTATTATCCTCCATTAAAACGCCCACTTAAAGCCTGCACTCGGTCTCCCTGCCCCCACTGGCCCTCCTCTCCCCTGTGCTCGGAGCTCCCTCAGGCTCGGGAACAAGTGGATATCAGCCGTGTACTTTCCGTTAGCAAGCAAAACAAACACGGCCTATAGTAGCAGGGTATCCCATTTTTATTAAGACTACCCTCCTGTGCCCCTCCCCTGTTTGAAAGCTGAGGGGAAAAAAAACACCTGAAAAGGTGGTACAAGCGTCTGGAAGTGGGGGGGTTTGGATATATTTTCGGTAATCCCGAAGTTTAATTTCATGATTGTGAGGGCTCCAGGTGGCGGGGTAATGCGCTCCAGATGGTATCTGCGGCGATCCCAATTTTCCAGTGCTGGCTGAGGGCAATAAAAGCTGGGATTTTCACAGTTCCGCAGACACCCCTGCGCTCCTGCGCTCTGAGGGTAATGAGAGTGAGTGAGGCCGCAACGTTATACTTTATGTTTTTATTAAAGGCCCAGATTGACAACAGGGAGAGATTTTTTTTTTCCAGTATTAAAATCCAGGTCCAGTTGATGAGGACAGAGTGCGCTGAGCTCCAGACCCCAGCTGCTGCCTGCAGTGATGGGCTCAAGGGACTGAAGCCTCTCCATTTCTCCAACTCTCTCTCTCTCTTTCTAATTATCTCTCTCTCTCTCTCTCTCTCTCTCTCTCTCTCTCTTTCTAATTTTCTCTCTCTCCATCTCTCTGGGTCTGTCTTCATCAGAACAAAGTTAAGCTAGCCAGCCATTTTGCGGTTAGGAAAATAAGCCCGATAGTACAAATTTGCATCTCCATTAGCCCAAAAGCCCTCCGCTGGAGAAATTAGCCCGAAGTTGACGCATGCGCACTTTGCATCATTTTCAGATAGAGCGCGTGGTTTAATTTGGCTTTCCCGGTTCAATTAGGAGATAAACCTACAGTTTTTTTCGAACACGAGGTACTTATCGTAGGATAGATACCTAGAAATTTTGCGATGTTTCAAATGTAAAATTCCAGGTATCTAGCCTACGATAAATACTGAGTGCTCGAAAAAAAATGGTAGGTTTATCTCTATTCTACCATGACTCTTGTCAACACCCCTACGAAAATATTGGCGTGCTAGCTTTGAAACACAGTTCGATATCACTTTGGCTTGCTAGCTAGGAAGCCAACTAGCTCGCTAACGAGTATGACAGTGTACGCATTGAAAGCGAATTGCAGCCTTTTTAGCTCGCTAGCCAGTTGACTATGTAGCTAAATACATTGGCGCGCTAGCTATACTATTGCTAGCTGGGTAGCCGACTAGCTCGCTAGCTAGTAAGACTGTACGCAAACTCTAGCCTTATTTTGACGGCGTAATCATGACGAGGTCTTGACCCAGTGCAAGGTAGTTTGCCGGTGAATAGATACCTGGTGTTAACCAATCAAAATGCAGATTTCGCTGGAATGAATGGTAGAATTTCGGTCAAATAAAGATGCAACACAAATAGTGGGCTAATTCGCGCATTAGCTGGCTATTTCACGAACTAGACCAAGATTTATCAGGAAAATTTCCCGATCAAATTAGTGGGCTATTTGCGTCTTCACTGCAAAATAGCCAGCTAATTTGACATTGGGTTAATTTCAAAACCGCAAAATACAACCCTCCAGACTAACTTTTGGACCTAGGAGCGCATGCGCTCCCAACCTGAAAAAAGTTGGGCGCGCAGGCCAAAATTTAGGCGCGCAGGCCAAAACTGTGGTCACGTGAAGTACCATGATACTTTTCTGAATATTTCCAAGCCCAAATAAAGATACCTGAACAGACTATTAGTTGTTGCTGCATTTATTTAAGAAACATCTTCAGTAAACATGTAAAATGTATGTACAAGTCTCCATTTCTCCAAGGGACAACCTTTCATCAAACCCTCCCCAGTACATAAACGAATCATTCACGGAAAAATTATGGCCAAATTTAGATGAGCACCCCCCTAAAACCAGCATACGGGGATACATCAATGAATAACTCCCAATTATCAAAGTGCTAGTTCTAAAATTTACAACTGTTATTGTTGCTGCCATCCCAAGGAACAATTTGACACCAAACATGGCTTAATTGCTTTGAAAATATGAGACCCAGGAGGAATTGAAGCCGTAAAAAGCATAATTTGGCTACATTTTTTCATGACAAATTGAAAGTTTAACATTAAAATTAATATAGTTCCCAAAGTGATCCACCCTAAATATTTGGTAAAAAGTAGGTGCAGTATGCCAAGTTCGTTAGCACAAAGTTTCAAGAAATCTTTCACCGGTAACAATGTAGTCGGACGGCTTGTTATAATAATAATTATTATTATCATTTACCAGTTTTTTTTTTTTTTTTTTAAATTTCGCTATGTAGATTTTGCACATTTCGAAGGGTAACTGAAAAGCACACAGAGAGTGAGGACGATGTCCGACGTTATTAGCCCCAAAAAAACAGTCTGCTTCGTGACCGTAGGCGTACACTGTTCGTGACACAGACTCACATTTGAGTTAATGCGCTGATGGTCGTCGCTGGAGTACATTGGACAGGCGTCACCAGTTAGTTTTTGAATCAGTTTTGAACATTTGTTGCAATCGACAAAATACTATTCCTCTGACAGCTGGCCAATTATCGGAACCCCAAAGAAAACGGACTACAAATCTATAAGAACCGCAGCTTTTCTCATCTTTATCGTACTCTAATGAAAATAAATAATCTTGCACTCGGACCAACCAGTTACCGATTTCATACATACTGCATGAATAATCATGTACATGCGGAACTTCAGATCAGAGTGGAAGTGCGCATCCAACCTAAGAAGGTTAGCGATTGATATTGAAACGCTATTCGCCTCTGGACGCAAGCACCCATAGCTTGTATCAACAAGACTCAAAACTGTGTCACGAACGGTCTACGGTCACGAAGCAGACTGTGTTTTCGGGCTAATAACGTCGGACATCGTTCTCACTCTCCAGGTGCGTTTCCATTACCCTTAGAAATGCGCGAAATCTAAATAGCGAAATAAAAAAAACCGGTAATGGAAACACTTTCTGATATCATGAAATTTGCTCTCCGATCTGCAGTATTAGTCACCGAACCCAAGGCCTACTACGTAGACGATTGGACTTCTGCAGCAGACTAGCTAGTGTACTTGTAATTTCGCGTAGTGTGGAGCATTTGCATCGTTACTGTCAGACAAAGTTTTACAAATTTGCCGCGCGCACAGCTCAGCTGACAGTGATAAGGTTGAATGCTTTGCCATTCTCATCGATGCATGAGTACAGCCGAGCTGTGATTGGCTGATGGCACCAGCTGATCTGTGATTGGCTGATGTACGTAATGGCACCAACCAACCTGCAGAAAAAAATTCGCGGCCGGCGGCTGATAATCAGGGAGTGAATCGCTGCTCAGAATAGGCGCACAGTGCATGAAGTGTTGGTCGCGCAGTGCGCGACCGATGTGAGAATATAAGTCGCAAAACGTATATCCTGTTCGCAAATGCTACCATTTTGGCCGCAGTCTGGAGCGCTGAAATGGCTAGCTAGTTTGATACTTTGTTCTAATGAAGATAGGCCTTCTAACTCTCTCTCTGACTCTCTTCTCTGACCCTTTCTCTCTCTGTCTCTCTGGCTTTCTCTTCCTCTGTCTTTCTCTCACTTTCTCCCTCTCATGCTCATATGACTCTCTCTGACTCTCCCTCTCATGCTCGCTCCCTATCTCTCTCTGTCTTTCTACGTCTATTTCTGTCTGACTTTCTCTCTTTGTCTCCCTCTCTCATATTCTCCCTCTTGTGCTCTCTGTCACCCCTGCTGCTCTCACCTCTCATATCCTCCTTCACTCTCTGCATCATTTCTCTCCATTTTCCCTCCTTTTTTCTCCCTCCCATGTGCTTCCTTCTCTCCCCACTTTCCTGCTCTCTCTGTTACTGCGCTATAGATCTCCGTAGGGAGCTTGCTGATGGAACAGAAGAGGTTAGTCAAGTATCAAGAGTATGTTCTTTTATTTTCCATCTTGAGCGGACATGCATTTGATGTCCTTCAGATGAAGTGGAAGAGACGGTTGTCCATGCTTGTTAGGTTGACAAGAGCGCGTGTCTCTGTGGAGTGTGTTTAAGTCTACAGACCCTGTTATAAGTGTGTGTGTGCGCAGCGGAACACCATTATCAACCGTGCCTCAAGGTTTTGCCTTCTTTGCCTAACACTGTACGTTGGCGGTCACAGCCGGTCCTGTTTGGAACTGTAGGGGGGTACTTAAAATCCAGCCATTTAATTTAAAAGAAGTGGTGGCAGGCCTGATTTCGTCTTTCCCACACTTTATATGTTTCTAAACCGGATCTTGAAGATGAAAAACTTGGCGCGCCTAAAAAAGTGAGACCGCAAAGCTGTTCGCCGTGTCACTAAAGCGACCCAAGCTCTCGGGGCTCGCATAAAAACTTCTCCCCTCGGTGACCAGAGGGCAAACCGACCACAGGAGACGACCCAAACTTGAACTCCTCGCCCTAGAGAAGCCATAAAGAGTTGATGACTAGAAAGTTCCATGGTAAAGCTGGAGACTCCACAGACCAGGTCCAGACCAGCTGACAGTACATGAGAAGCAAAGCCGCATGTGTCCTCTCAACCTCAGCCTGCCTCGACGATATAAACGCCTTCGGATTTCTCCTAGCATTCAAATATGCATTTTAAACTGTTATTTATTATTTACTGGCACTAAAGTTCATTGCTTCAAATATTTGTATACTGACAACACTAGCCCGGGATATCAGGAATGGGGAAAGGGGGCTAGCTACTGCACTGGATTAAAATAACTTTTGCCAGCCCACAGCAGCCGCTAAAACTTCCGTCATGGAGGTCGGAGTAGCTGTTAAGTGTAGGAAGTGGAGTTCTTCGCACCTTTTCCAAAGCTTTCAGCATTTTCTGCTGTCTGCTCCTGATTACTGCTCACTCGTAATGCGTAATTCGTTCATATGAGAACATCTCTCTCTTTATGAAACGCATAATCTGCACTTGCACGTGGTGATTAATTTTTTTATTTTTTTTCCTGAAAGTCGTTTTCCTGAAGTCATTTGGCTGAATTGGATGTTAAGAGAGAAAGCGGAAGGGGGGTGGAGAGAATGATTAATATATTTTGTATTTCTGCAGATGCGGTGTGGTTAAAAAAAAATAATAAAAATTTTGCGCTGTTGAAACAAAGGGCAGTTGTGCTGAGTGCCATTGGCTGGAACCTGCTTTCGATTTATCAAATTGGACTAGCTGGGAGAATGTGGGTGGTGTTCAATTACCAGCAGTGGAACTCTTGAATCGAGGGCCGAGCGATCGAGCGCTCAGTCACTCGCCGCGTTATCCTCCACAGGGGTTTTACTAGGAAGCTGTTTCTGATTGAACTTCGCTAAATGAGTCATTTCAGAGCAATAAACTGCTGCAGAACTGCGACCACAAATTGCGCTACTCTCGAAACACTTTAGTACATTTCAGCGTTTAGCTCAATACTGGTGAAGCAGTATGATTGATGTTGTGTTTACAAGCCTAGCAGGGGGAATACGGTGACTTCACTCCCTCAGCTTCACTCCGCTGCTCTTCCACCTCTTGCAGTGTGACTTGCAGGACATCTGCTGTAGCCCTGGGCACTATTTTTTGTTTGCAAACTTGCACCCTCTCTTGGCCAGGCCTGTACAATCCTGTTCTTGGGGTGGTACTGTCCTGAGAGTTTTCATTCATATGTTAGCAAAGCACACCTCTTTCAACAGCTTGTGATCTCACTGAGCTGCAAATAAGTCTGGTGATTTCTGCCAAACTGTGTTTGAGATGAAAACTCTGCTGGACTGTAGGTCTCCGGGAGTAGTATTTGGTGGCCCTGCCATATGCTGTTGATACTCAAATCTCACCCGGGAATCCAAATCCTGTGCGGTTATTCTTTTATGTCCGATAGTGAACAATTAGTGTGTCTGCCTTCAGGCCTGACTATGGCTACTGTTTAGGAGGGAAATGTGATTCCGGGGGACCCACAGCTCATTAGGGTCCAAGAAAAAACCCATTATTCTATGATGGCGGCCCCATTTGATGTGAAAATTATTAAGCATTATAGGCCTGAATTCATAATGCATCAGAGCTGGAACGGTTGTTTCTTTTCTTAGCAAAGCTCCTGAGAAGGGTAGAGTATTTAAGTGAGACCATAAGGTAACTTTGAGTGGCGCATTGGTTAGTGCTGTTGCCTCATAAGGATCTGGGTTCGAGTCCCGGTCAGCCAGGATCTCTCTGAGTTGAGATTGCATGTTCTCCCTGGGTACTCTGGTTCCCCCCTCCGCGGGAAATGTGCACTGTAGTATTACTCCTACCATTGCCACTGCCTAAGGCTTTGGCCTCCCTGCACTGACTGCCCACTGCTCCTGGGTAATTGGAATAGGTCAAGAGGACACATTACCCCACGGGGTTCTATAAAGTACACTACCGGTCAAAAGTTTTAGGACACCCCAAATTTTTCCAGTTTTTTATTGAAAATTATGCAGTTTAATGTCTCTTTGTATACTGGAATAAAAGCATAGACATGATAGAACAAATTAACAATCGAAGTTAAAAAAGAAATCATGGAATCACTTTATAAACCAAAATGCATTTTAAACTTTTGACTCAAAGTAGCCACTTTTGGCAGATATAACAGCTGAACATACTCGTGGCATTCTTTCTACAATGGAAATCAAATATTCTTCAGAAAGTTCTTCCCAACTCTGTTGCAGAAGTTCCCATAAATGTGTGGCACTTGTAGGTTGCTTTGCTTTCATTCTTCTGTCCAGTTCATCCCAAACCATCTCGATGGGGTTTAAGTCTGGAGACTGTGCTGGCTACTCCATGTTTTCAAGCTTACCATCTTATTCTTTTTTCCTAAGGTAGATCTGGCAGAGCTTGGACTTATGTTTTTGGTCATTATCTTGCTGTAGGATGAACCCCTGACCAACTAGGCGCATACCAGAGGGTACAGCATGGCGCTGCAGAATGCTGTGGTAGCCGTTTTGGTTCAGGGTGCCTTTCACTCCATAAGTCACTGACCCTGGATCCAGCAAAACAGCATCAGACCATCATGCTTCCTCCTCCATGTTTGACAGTTGATGTCACACACTGAGGAACTATCCTTTCACCTACTTGACGGCATACAAAAAACCTGGGTAACCTTACCTTTTGTTTAAAACCTCTGACAGTTCACCACTTACCTTTGTACCATTTCAAGCTATTCATTGGACTGGAACTGCATAATTTTCAATAAAAAACTAGAAAAATTGGGGTGTTCTAAAACTTTTGACCGGTAGCGTATATCTCTTATAACTAACTAGACAGCTAAACTGCGTAGAATGAGCTGTCACTATCTGTATACCTTTGTGTTAGTATTCATTATATAAGGGATTAATTCAGATTTTCTGTCGCATGAGGCAGCACGGCATGGACATCGATTCGATCAAAAGCAACATTTAAGTCCTTGCACTGTCATCATTATAATTAACTCCATGGCAAATTGGATTGCAGGAAGAATTTCTCCTTTTAACTTATTTTAATAAATGTTATTAAAACTATACTGCTAGCCTATTGAGATGGATGTAGTGAGTCTTATGAATACATAGAGGATCTCAAATGAATGAGCCCGAGATATCAAATTTATGGTTTAGTCAGAGCCATTGGCAAGGAATAAATGAATTTATTACTCGAGTTTCATAAATTTGCTATTGCTAGCTCACAAATTTGAGATCCTATTTATCCCATAAATGTCAGCATCGTATTATTTGTAAATTTTAAAAAAAGCGTTAGTGTCTAGTTGGTCTATTCAAGCCAATCGGGTGAATAATTTGCTAGCTAGCATGCTGAAGCTTTTTGCCATTAAATAAAAAATTTAAAGTCACTACGATAGCAGTTATAAATGTAATTCATTACGTTAACGGCAAAAAGCGTTAGCATGCTAACTAGCAAATTGTTCATCCCATTGACTTGAATAGACCACAGGCTAGAAGCTCACACTAGCGTGGGTTAACAATTACCGGCAGGATTGGTAACATTACCGTTGCAAAGATCTTGGTTGAAGTTTGCCAATCCGTCGCTCCATCTGACATAGCGATAAATATGTAGCCTTTCATACAGAATCAAAATTAAATTGAAGAATTAAACACATATTCTACTACTACTGCAAAATGCTCCTTCGCTATTTTAACTTGTCAGTGAACTGTTGTATCAATGACAATCATTTACGTTAATCTCAACTTTTTTGATTCTGCGACGTGTAGCAAAATGATGGCTGTTCGTGATGGCTAAGTCACTGTCCTTGCTGTCTACCTTGCCAGATCCCTCTAATGAAATATTTGAATGGTTAATTAGGAAAAAAAACTTAATTGGGTATATTGCTTTGGATAATGTGAAGATCAGAAAAAAGTTGCATGAAATTTATCTTCAGCAGTTTCAAAAACTCAGGGTGGGGGTGTGGTGTCAGGGTGGTGGGGCAAACTCAACTGTACTTTCACAGGGTCCACAATTCCCTGCAGCAGCCTTGTGCCCGACTCCCAGGTAAAGGGACAATGGAAAATCGGATGGTCTTGAGGTGGCTATATTTCACAAATTTGAATACAACTGATGTTTGTAATGTCAGGCTCAGTCCTGTGTGTTAACAGTTATGTTGGTGCTCTTGTCCCGGAGACTCGCATACAATAAACACAAGAGCGCCCTTGGAGCACAATATCCCCTGCCAGATTTGCGACTGCAATATGCATATCATTAGCCTGTCTGCAGCGTATGTGCAGTTTCAGGAATGTCCTATGAAAACTGTTAGAGAAGTTGATGGACAGACGGACTGCACCACGACGGAATCCCTCTTTTGGGCTGTTGCCTGGTGGGGGATAAATACTTAGGAAACTTTCAGTAATTCTATATTTTGGTTACAAGCCAGGCAATATCCAGAATTGGGCTATATTGATCATAAATTCTGCTTTACACTTTAGTGTGTGGTGATTGGATTATAGTTTGGAACACCTCGGTGCCTCCAGCTTTCCAGAGTGTTCTACGATGGAGGCGGAAATTTGCATTCAGTCCTCTGCTGTACTTCTGAAATCAATACGGGTATAAAATTGACAGATCACTTGTGAATTATGTGGAATCTCGGTCAGCTGCCCTGAAATCTCTTCTTAATGTTCTTTTTCAGGAGAGCGGGGTTGTGTTTTTTTTTGGTCAGGGTCTGTTGATATAGAGGACCTGTCTGGGGCGGGAAGCGGCTGGACGAACCGGCAGTTTGGCTTTGCGAAAGGGGACTAGGCAGCGGGGAGGAGGAACTCACACAGGTGTGCGGAGGAGGGGGTGAGGCGGGGGTGTTCTTCGAGGGGGGGGGGGTGCAGGAGCGAGGGAGGGCTTGCCAAAGTAGCCACCTGTCGTTCCGTCGTTTTTAGGACTTCCTTTTATCCGGTCTTCAGCAGCGCTCCCCATCGGCTCAGCGTGCGTCCTGCCAGAAGGTCTGATTGAAACCAACTGCAGGCGGGGGCTGCCATGTGTGGGGGGGCGGCCCCAGCGCGCCTCTGGGAGCTTGTGGGAGTAGAACTGGCGGTGGGGGGGGGGGCTCTTGCCTCCAGTGTAGCTGAGAGATGAGTGTCTAGACCGCTTTGCTTCTCATTTGCGTCAGACCCTCCCACCTCCGGTAGCGGCCGGACGCTTTTTCATGGCGAGAACTGTGAAATCGTTTACCGCCGCTCTCCCTCTCCAGAATGCTATGTGGGTGGAGAGCAGTTGCGAGTCAACTGTCCTGCCCTGCCGCGTTAATGCACTTCATCGCTTAGCTGGCCTGGTGCCCATGCACCGTCTGATCTCCGTTGAACAATGATGGTATCCGTCTAGTCAAAAAAACAAAAAAAAAAAAACCAGGCCGCTCTCCACCACTAAGGACACAGAAGTCGGAAACGACACTGCCAGCACGTTTTTATTCATGGCAGAGCAGCGACCGCGGCCCAACTCGACACATGCCTAAATGGCATTCTCTTCTGTTGTAATACAGTCCTGTCCAGGACCGCTTAGGGGCATCCTAAGACATTTAATTTCCAATAAATAACGATGTCTTTGAATGATATACCGGATGGGCGTCCAGGTGGAAAAATCGTTTAAACCCGGCTGGCCAAAGCGCAAATTTCCACATGCGTACATGAAGGTTAACCTTCGTGTATGAGCCCTCTAAAATTATTTATTCATTGTGCTAACGCGCTGCCGAGCATGGTTAGCCTGGCTTTTTTTTTTTTTTTTTTTCCTTGCGTCAATATGAGCAAATGCGGTTTAGACCCCAAATTGATTTTCTTCTGAATTGTGGTTTTGCATTTTGGAAATGGTGAACAGGCTTGTATTTCTGGACTCTGCTTCCTTCAGCAGGACGGTGACATTGGAAATTAAAACACGAGAGCAGAGGGGTGCGTCCTTCTGATGTGCACTTACGGCCTGTATGTTAGCATTAGCCTGCAGGTTAAAAGAGCAGGCAGAGGCTTAACGCAGCAGGTCTGCAACATAGTTTGCCAATGATAGTAGTACCTGAGAGGAGACTGAAGCACAGTAAATGGCCACAGGGCCACAGTGTATTTCAGCTGGAAAAGCCCTAATAAGGAGACACGATTGTAACTTAACTTTAGCACTTTAGCCCAGAGCATTGATGTCTGCTGTCTGCTCCACATGAATTTCAACCACCGCTGGCCCTTTGCAGCATCACAGTAACTATTCAGTAACAACACCCCCCTGCCCCCCAATTATCTTCCCTCCTTCTGTATTTTTTTGACAGTTTGCACCGTTGGTCGATGACTACCGATGGCTGACAGGTGCAGGGCAGAGGAGCAGTTAACTGTGCTTTCAAAATATAGCAGAAAAAACGGTCATTGAGGGCTGTTTTTCTAGGAATGGAGAATGAATCTCCCACCCAAGTCGGAGGACCACAAACCTCTGCTGTTCAGTGTAGTCTTCCTCATCGAAATGAATGACAGTACTTTTTATTATTTTTATATTTATAAAAATGCAACAAAAAACTTTGCTTCATTAATAAAGCTCCAGTGCCTCAAGAATGGGTCATCTAGATGAAAGAAGTACCCCATAGGTTCCATTGCATCGTCGTTCACCTGCCTTGTATTTTGGCTGTCATTTGTTTCTTTGATGTACTGTATGTAGTCCACTATGAACGCTGGAATTTTGGTTTCTCGTTCCTGATGTTTCTTCCTACCGATTAAACATCACCACCTTCGGTTACAGTAATCAAATTCCAGTGGCCTTTGAATTTGCATGTGTTTTCTCAGCTTTGGTCAGAGTTGCGTTAGGTGACACCCACCTTTACGCTTGTCCTGTGGTGCTCAGCTCATTTCCCCATTCAGTCAAATGAGTCTGATCTTTCCACAGACTTTGGTGGAATTTGAGGCGATTTGACTATTTGGAAGTGTGTGCTGCTGAGAAATGCTGACCTTTGACTTTACTAAAATAACTAAACCTCACCAGGTAGGTTTTCTGCGCGGGAAGCACTGGGAGAACAACCCCTGGAAAACTGCTGTCAGTTGCCTTTCAAATTATTTGCTCGACACTTGATGGCTTTGCTCCTCTTTGCCTGCCTATGCCTTCTCTATAGAATTTAATTTGATTTGAAAACTGTATGGCCCAATGACTCTTTGGTAAGGAAAGGCCCAGACCACACAAAGACCATTAATAGATATTGGACATATTAGATATGTACACTTTTTCCTATTATTTTGAAATTAATGGCTTTTTTAACATTGGACTTTGTTGTCTCTGTCCTGCTTTTGAGAAGCACTGGGCACTTCGCAATGAGGACCAAAATACTTATTAAATTTGAATTTATTTGTTTTAATTTTTGCCGTTTTTTTCCCCTCTGAGCGCAAACTGTTTGTGTTGAAGAAAAAAAGCTGGACTGCATCAGCTTGGACAGATTTGCATCATTAAAGACCTGCTGGAACGGCCAAAGCCTCAGCAGCCAAAGTACATACACAGCTTGATTTACTGCCTGTCTGTGCTAATTTTATATTTTTTAGAGGTTAAATGATCCCAAAATCATTTTACTCATCATGGGGAAATGCATAATATCATCAGGAGAACTTCAGACATCTCACAAATAATTGGCATCAGTTATTGCTTTAACTCTTAGAGGGCTAAAATAAATTTTAAAAATATATATAATATACGTATGTAAATTTAATTATCTTGTGCTGTTTAAAAGAGCTCCTCTGCCAGGAGCTCTTTTAAACTAGTGGCCACATGATAGGTTTTCAACGGCTTTGATTTTGATATCTTACATCATTGAGAGACAATAGTTGCATTTTGTGCTCTAAGGGTTAATTGTTTCTTTAAGAGTAAAATGTTGTCTTTTTTTCCCACCCCACCTAGGCGTTTAAACAGAGCAAAAATTATCTTGCAGTGGAGGCGAAAATGAACCCCATTCTCCCAGATGCAGATCTGTGTGATTAGGGTTTATGTTTCCCATCATAATGAACTGAAGCTTTCCGTCTCAGATGCTCTGTTTGGCCAACGCAGACCAAAAAAATGTTCTCGATTCCTTTTTTTTTTTCTTATCTTTCTTTAAAATTTAAATAAAATTTAAAGTTTGCTCCCACACACAAGCAGAAAATTTTAAATTTTTGTGTGTGACTGAAATTGACAACTGCAAGCAACAACACCCCCCGCATGCCATACTTTGTTTAGCTTAAAATTGTCGCCACTTTGACTTATCAAGATATGTATCTTGCATTTCAATTCTTTCTTCTGTATCAAAAATGCACTGGACTAGTAATTCTAACCAATTTTTTTTTTGCGTAAAGTCACTCCCTAATATTTGATCATGGTGTCCCTTTTAGCTGTGTTGTGAAGATTCATATTGAATTGTTATTGGAACTGGGACAGCGATCACTTGATGTCTGTGTTGTCGTAACTCGCACCTCGTCTGGTTGCACATCGCCTGAGCTCTGTGTGCATGGCGGAGAATGACAGAGAGAAAAAAATGGAAAAGCCACAAGCTGACACCACCTGTGTTTAACCCCTTTACCACCACAAATGTTGGCATGTGATTGCAACTGATGGGAATATTGCACCCATTTCTTATCACAGTTTGTGACCATATGGTCCTGGGAGATGATGTGGGAGAGGAAGGTAGAAGAAGTGGTTTCAACGGTCATATTATGCTGTTGGAAGTCAAGAGAATGCATATTGGGCAAGATGTTCCCAACTGAAACCAGATGTCTGTGCTAAAGTATATTGTGCCCTGTGATGAAGTGTCATATGCAGAGGTGAGCCGTCCATTTCCACGGCACAAAAATGGCTTACAGTTGTAACCACCCTCATAGTAGGAACTCATCAGTGTGCCAGTCACTCATAAGTCTGTTAATGGGTTTTGTGACTCGAAATTGTTAAACTGGTCAGAAGTTTGTCTTTGTCTTTTTGTTTATTTTTTTGACGTTATGTATTTATATTTAAACGTTGTGGATGTACGAACTTTGCATTCATTTTTTTATGGAAGAGGGTCATTGAAGTGAATTTTGTAGTGGACCATAGTGAGGTTAATGAATAGAATAAATGTGAATGACACTCACACACCCTATAGTGCGTTTTTCACCTTTTGAGAGGATCTGTAGCTGGAAAATAGCGAGCACTCTAGCACTTAGCATTGTTGAAAGAAGCCCTGCTCCTGTTTCATGTTGCCATGAATTAGTGCCTGTATCGATACAACTTGTGACACTTGAAGAGTTTTCTGTTTGTAGAATACAGGGTGCACATGAAGTTGAAATTGTCTAGTTTTTAATACAGAAAAGGGGCAAGTAAGAGCCCTCTGGGAGGTCAGCAGGGCAGGCAAGTGCAGCGGGTTCAAAAACTGACAGGGTAACGATGACGGACGCCGTGTCCCCCCGTAATCTGAGCAGCTGAGACTGCAGGCGAGCGGTGCACCCCAGAGAACGAGTGCGGTGAGATGGAGACGGAACGTAGACGAGAGAAGGACAACAAAAGGGGGGCGAGAGAGAGCGCAGAATTCCAGAGGTGCGTCTGCTTCCTCCGCAGCCAGACGGCCGGTTTCACGAACAGGCAGGCTGCCAGGACGCCTACCTGCGGATCCCATCTGCCCCTCCGCACCGTGCGTCGCTCAGCTGGCCCGTTTAAAGGCTCACCCGCCTTCCTTCACTGTCGGCGCCCCTTTAATGGGCCACTTTGTGCAGTCGGCCCCCAGGGGCCACCTCTGTCCCTGACCACCTGTATGCTGTGGTGTGTAGCTGCATTGACGACATGAGCCTGGGATATTTTCATTTGAATTGTGTTTCATGACATGCACTTTGTTTGTTACTATTGTGATAGTTTTTTCTCGTAGAATAAAACAGAAGCTTAGAAATATTAAACAATTATGAAGTGTAAATATAGCTTCATGATTTTTGATATGACTACAATTTAGACCGTTAAAAATGAGCTGAAATAAAATTTTTTCCTCAGTTTGATTAATTCCGGGTTGCCTTACGACATCAACTTTTAATGTAGGACTGTGTTTGTGTAACCCTTTAACTGCCTCAAGCTTTCGGTAGAGCACATTTTAAGTCACTATGTCAAACTTAACTGAACCTGATTAAGCCACCGCTAACACTCAGATGAGGTGTGTTATGCTGAAAAAATCCAAACCGTTAAGTTCAACACAATTACCTGGAGTGCTCGAACAGTTAAAATAAAAAGTGAAGCCTTTGTATCCTCTCAGTGAAGGTTGTTTCCTTATAAATTCTGAAAAAAACTTTGAACATGACGTCTGGCTGGCTACGTCTTGGCTGAAGATGTCTTCATCTTCAATCATCGTCATAATTCAAATCCATTGGAGTCGGGAAGGTGGCCCACATTTAATGCAAATCTATTCGACTCTCCTGCCTTGTAAATTTCAGCTGAATGATTAGTTTAACTTGGCTATACGTCACATTGCGGAAGCGTATTGTGCCTCACCTTGTGTTTCAAGTGGTTCAAACAGAAATTCAGAATGGCAGCTGTTTGATTGGCCATAAAGCAATCTGTGTTTGAAATGTAAGTATTCATTAAATGAGAAGTGATGAATGTCTGGAACATTTTGGATGGTAAGAAATTCCATGCAAGTGATTTTCCTGCTTAATTTTCCATTATTGGCTGCATAATCAAAGATCCGGAATCATATGCACATTATTTGGCGTACTTCAGATTTAAGTGCAGACATTCTTTTTACCAAAATATGCATGATGCCAGAATTATTATTTTCGGATATTTAAATTCAATTATTCTTAATACGCTCTGCAAAGAACGATGTTGATTGAGCTGTGCTGTACTATTCCACACTCTTAAATATACTGATGGCCGATACGTACTGTATATATTTTGCATATGTGAATGTATGGTTTAATATGTGAATGGTTTCAGTCAAGTGTTCTCATTTAAAATAATGTGCTTGCTACTGTCATTAAATTATTGTGGTTTTATCACACAATCCATGACAATGGCGATTCATCTTTTCCGTTTGGTTGTTTTCCTGTTACAGTGCCGTGAAAAAGTATTTGCCCCCTTCCTGATTTTCTTTTTTTTTTTATATTTGTCACGCTGAAGTGTTTCAGATCATCAAACGAATTTTACTATTACACAAAGATGACTCGAGTAAATACAAAATGCAGTTTTTAAATGATGATTTCATTTATTAAGGGGAAAAAGCTATCCAAACCTACCTTGCCCTATGTGAAAAAGTAATTGCCCCCTAAATCCTAATAACTGGTTGTGCCACCCTCGGCGACAACAACTGCAGTCAAATGTTTGCGATTACTGACAATGAGTCTTTCACATCCCTGTGGAGGAATTTCGGCCCACTCTTCTTTGCAGAATTGTTTTAAATCAGCCACATTGGAGGGTTTTCGAGCATGAACGGCCTGTTTAAGGTCATGCCACTGCATCTCAATCTGATATGAGTCCGGACTTTGACTAGACCACTCCAAAATATTCATTTTTTTTAAGCCATTCAAAGGTGGACTTGCTGGTGTGTTTCAGATCGTTGTCCTGCTGCATAACCCAAGTGTGCTTGAGCTTGAGGTCGCAAACTGATGGTCGGACATTCTCCTTCAGGATTTTTTGGTAGAGAGCAGAATTCATGGTTCCATCAATGACGGCAAATCGTCCAGGTCCAGAAGCAGCAAAGCAGCCCCAGACCATCACACTACCACCACCATGTTTGACTTTTGGTATTATGTTCTTTTTATGAAATGCTGTGATAGTTTTACGCCAGATGTAACAGGACGCGCAGCTTCCAGAAAGTTCAACTTTTGTCTCGTCAGTCCACAGAATATTTTCCCAAAAGTCTAGGGGATCATCAAGATGTTTTTTGGCAAATGTGAGATGAGCCTTTGTGTTCTTTTTGGTCAGCAGTGGTTTTCGCCTTAGAACTCTCCCATGGATGCCATTTTTGCCCAGTCTCTTTCTTATTGTTGAATCATGAACACTGACTTCAACTGAGGCAAGTGAGGTCTGCAGTTCTTCAGATCTTGTTTGGGGTTCTTTTGTGACCTCCTGGATGAGTCGTCGATGTGCTCTTGGAGTAATTTTGGTGGGCCGGCCACTCCTGGGAAGGTTCACCACTGTTCCAAGATTTCTCCCTTTGTGGATAATGGCTCTCACTGTGGTTCGCTGGAGTCCCAAAGCCTTAGAAATGGCTTTGTAACCCTTTCCGGACTGATAGATGTCAATTTCTGTGTTTCTCATCTGTTCTTGAATTTCTGATGTTTGCGGCCTGAAGTGTCACTTTTTGAGATCTTTTAGCCTACTTCACTTTGTCAGACAAGTTATATTTAAGTGATTTCTTGATTCAACAGGTCTGGCAGTAATCAGGCCTGGGTGTGGCTTGTGAAATTGGACTCAAAAAGTGTGGTTAATCACAGTTAATTCATGATTTAAGAAGGGGGGGGCAATTACTTTTTCACATAGGGCCAGGTAGGTTTGGATAGGTTTTTCCCTGTAATAAGTGAAATAATCATTTAAAAACTGCATTTTGTATTTACTCGGGTTATCTTTGTCTACTATTAAAATTTGTTTGATGATCTGAAACATTATAATTGTGAAAAATAAGCAAAAAAGTAAGAAATCAGGAAGGGGGCAAATTCGTTTTCACGGCACTGTATGAACACGGTGATATTTGTTTTAATGCAGCACCAGTCAAATGCTGCATAGTTATTTCTGTGATGTAAGTAATGAAATGGTTATGATTTTTCCTGCACCAGTTACTTCAAACTCTCAAACAAGGTTTTGAATGCATTCAGATTAGTTACATTGGCTTCAGTTTAAATTGAATTTAAAATCCGCTTCATATGTGCTAATAGTGCCTCTGCATCAGTATTTCTCTTTGCTAAAAATAAACATGGGTTCAATAAATATTTATTTTTAAAAAACTCACCTTTAAATCAATATTTATTGAACCATGTTCATTAGGAGAAAAGATTGTTAATTCTAACCTGCTCCAGAGGCATCATGTGGCATCTGTGCTGTAAAACTGGACATGCCACACATCAGTTCACACAGCTCTACTGTGTATAATTCTCCACATATTTAGCAATAGAAATGTTGTAAATGGATCGCGTAACGTCACTCCTGCCTTTGTTTAATAAATTAGATTAGCTTGTGGTTTTGCTCTGTAAAAGCTACTGGAGTACAAATGTAAAAGGTACACCAATACAATGCAATTAGACTAGAAGGATCTTTTCCTCTGAGAAACATCTGCTAGATGATCTTTTTTGATTGATAGTATAATAAAGATGAAGCATAATTTGTTGGAAAAATATCCAACCCAATTTAATTGTTCTGTTTTGTATTGATGTTTTCTTATGGCAGCTTTTTCTGCTATTGTGTGGCAGATATTTGATTCTGTGGCCATCCTTCTTTTGCAGGTTAGTGTGTTCTGTTTCGTCTTGTCATGGTTTTCTTTTATTTACAGATTTACAGAGCAGATACAGTCATAAAAATTTACCGAACATTTTCTAGGTGCACGGCTAGTTGTTAACTGGAGAGGTTGGGGTTAAGGTGCTTGATTGAATTGCGGCAAAGTTTTAGCTGAAAGTTGAAGCTGGAAACGCATCGGAGCCTGTGGATAGTGGAACACACTTGCAGTAAGCCTAATTTTCGTCTTGATTTATCAATGCAGTATCTTGCGGACTGCTGTGATTCACTTTCCCTTTGAGACGGCGGACTTTCAGTACTGTGTGTTCTGATCAATCAGAGGAGGAAGACCTCTGAGCTCGTGTGATTCATATGCGCGTTCCGAGAATCCCATCGCTGTACTTCTCAAGAAAAGTGAAGGAGAGAGCCATCCGTCTTTAAAGTATTAATAAAATGGGCTTGGTATTCATGTAGACACTGCACAAGACAGTCCATAAATTTGTCACGAGTTTGAAGCGGAGCATTGAGATGCGATGGAAATAAATGTTTTGTGGATGTCTGGGGATAGGCCTGAAAGATTCTGATCCATATCTGCCATGGTTCTGTTTCTCATTTTGAAGGACCGTAGCAGAAGCACTGCGGCGATCCCTGCGGCAACTTGCCTGGACATGCATTTCATATGTGTTACTTAAAGATGTACATCAACAGGATGAAATATGTCATGTATATATACTTCTTTAAAATAGTACACAAATGGAAACACACGGAAATAATTCTTTTTTGTTTGGATTGAATTGAAAAGCCATTCCCGTATCACAGAAGTCTAAACATTAAGCCGTATTTTCCTAGTGTTTAAACGTTTATTATTTCTCAATAAGAATGATTTAGCATTTGTTTCTTTAGCTGATAAAACGGGGAGCGACTGATGCACTTCAAACCAAGGGGTTTTTGAACACATTTTATTTTCATTCAAAATAAATGCAGCATTTTATTTCAAATCAGATATATACTGACAACTACCGATAATAAAAAACATTTACCCCCAGCGGGAAGAGGTGAGATTGTCAGTGTAGTTTTGTGTGTGCCTCTTTGGGCAGGATCCCGCGCGGCTCAGCGCTGTAGCGCGTGAGAAATGTGTGCCACAGTCGTGAACCACAGGAACAGCTGGACTCCATCTCTGTTTTGCGAGCAGGAAACAAACCGCGGCGCGCTCATCTTTTGGAAGCCCGGCGTTTGGGCGCGTATACAGCGGGCACGCTACCACGAGGAGACGTCTGGCGGCGTCGGCCCACTGCAGTCTGTTCGTAGTTTTGCGTCTCGTCGCCTGGTCGTTTCATCCGCATTTTTTTTTCGGAACGTCGTTCGTTCAAAAGCATGGCTTTCTCTCCTTTGTGAAAGATTATTCTCTTTGGTATTTCATTTGCGATGCATGAGAGTACCACAGTTAGTATGGAAATGGACAGAAACCCCTTGTTAGACAGTGCTGGAAGTCCAGGTAGCCCATTTTTTTTTTTTTTTTTTTTTTTCAGTCTAAAATCTCTTTTAGGCAGCCAAGCCTTCAAGTCCCAGATTTTTGTCGTATTTAAATATATATTTATTTATATTTGCATATATACAACTGATGCATGTCTTGAGTTTGGTTCAGTACAGGTCCGTGTTGTCGGTTCAGAGCAGTTCATTGCTTCCCTCTGTGATTTTTCTTCCTCTCAGTATTAGCTTCTCAGTGCAGTTTTTCTTTCTCTGTCTTTGCTCTGTAAGAGGAGAAAAAAAAATTAGTTCTAGTAGCTGTACAGCAAAATGCATGTTAAAGATGACAGCACTGACCCGTAACTCCTGCTTTGAAATGTAAAATCTCTTCATTATTGTTCTCTTATTTGTGGAATATTACCCAACCAACATTTTGAACAAAGGTGTGTGGTGTGAATTGGCAAAGGCGGTCATGCCTGTGGGCCAGGTCACGCGGTAAAGGAGTTACAAACCAGTTACCAACCAGTTATTTTTGCTGTTTTCACCAAAAATAAATTAAACGAACAAAATTAGCTATTTTGTTGTTTGAAGTACTAGAGGAGACCTACACAAAGCCATTTAAATTGTAACTCTATCTTACTTAGTTTTGGAGCTATGATACAAAATACACCAATTTTGTAACTCCGTTACCGCGTGACCTGGCCCCTCTATCGAAAGGATGCACAACCTCTTCTCTACAGGTGGAGAATTGGGTTCTGTGAGCTGGACTGCATTTATTTGAGATCCTCGCCTCTGGCCCAGGAGGGGGGCCTCAGAAAGCCGTTAGTATTTTCTGTTCTCACCTTCCCCTCTTTTTGGGGGCAGCTGGGTTAAATTACTCTCTCCAGCCGTGGTGAGAGGGTCAGTCCCTGGAATGCCATTGTTTCCTCCTGTATAACATCTGATTTTGGCTGGTGCTGGCAGTCAAACACGCCGCCCCAACAGTAGGTGAAAATAAATCTTGTTTGAAAACTCAGTAAAAATTTCTCCCCCTTTTTTCCCCGGTGCTGCTTTTAAGTAGCTTCCACCAAAGTAGCTGGATTTTGCGTAAGGTTTTTCTTCTATATCCTGTGTTTGATGTTATAATATTTTTTCATCTTTATCGTTCAATGACCTACACCTCATTAGAGGACCTTATTAGTCCGTTTGAAAGCGATTATGCTCTTTCTAGATTCATTGGGTTTATTTATATATTTTTTTTCTTTTGTTTGAGTTAGAGAGGATTTTGGTGATTGCTTTCCTAAATGGGTAAGACTTTACCCCTTCAAGATGTGTTACAGTCATCATCACAGAATATTATATTACCAGGTTATTTTCTCCATCCCTTTCCCAGCTGTCACCCAAGACTTTACTTTTTACACAAATATTTTGTTTGGTCCCAGCCTGTCAGATGATGTTGGCAGATTGGTAAATGATTACAATGGGAGGACTTGTCAGCTGCTCCTGGTGCGTGTGTATGAGGTAAGAGGGGATATGAGTTTCCGGCCTCTGTAACCGAACTCCTGCTGAAGACATGACTGTTTGGGTTATTGAAAGCAGCTTCCCTCTCACAGCCAGAAACGGCACATTTCACACCCCTACCCGTGCCGATTAGTTCTGAGAGTGTTATTCATATGAAGGGGATTAGTTTTTTTTTTTTTTTTTTTTTTTTTTTGGAAGGACTTCCACTGTCTCACTGTTCAGTGTTATTTTAAATTAGATTTTGATGATGTAACTTGCTTTTTTTTTTTTTTATTATTATTTTTGTCTTTCTTGACTCATTAGGATTTGTATTATTTTAATAGAATAAAATGCACGATCATGTATATAGCTAACATAATACTGTAATAGTAAGGTATGCCAGTAAGGTATTTTGCATGCTGTCTATCACAAAACGCGTAGTATATAAGCACATAATGACATCATAATCACGGCTATGGTAAATGACTTTGTAAGCCAGTACATTTGCAGGTGTGTCATTAATTTTTAAAAGCTCTGGCGTGGACCATGAATTGTAGAAATTCTGTTTAAAAATGCATTCTTAAATACTCCTCATCAGCAGCGAGTTCATTAATGCATTTGCTTCTTGTTTCTTCTTTTCTGCTTAATTTTGCCGAACATTTTGAGCCGTTCTTGTTTGTTTAATGTGTGATATTTTCCAGCTGCAATGATTGACTCCTGTCTCAAGGTGAATCAGCTCTAATGTAACCGTTTCCATATGTTCATAATGAAAGCACTTGTGTCGCTAATTACTGACAAAATGAGACATGGTTCGAGCAAACAGCTCTGGGACTTGAAATCACTCCATGCCCAATTAGTAATTTATCTGCTTACTTCCACAGCGGGAAAAGTAATACGTCAAGTAATTTTCAGTGCACAGAAGTCATTTCCCTCATGCTGGTGTTGAACATTGACATTGAACATTTCTGCCCCTGTGTGTATGGTGGTGTAATCCCTTGTCATCATACATGGTCCATCCGCTATCGCCAGCTGGTTACATCGGAGGGAGGGGATGCATATTTTTATTGATGCAGAACAATGCAGAAATTTACTGGGCAACGTGCTTAAACTTTTTATTTAAACTCCCAACCTGTTCAAAAACAACAATATGTATTATATTGTCCTCATAAAAGTCTTTGGGCTACGAGATGTAGCTCGATTGCATCTTGCCGCAGCCTTTTCATCAGATTTATTGCGCTTCCCCTCCGAACTAGCTAAAACCTGGAAGACCACAGTGGAAAAGTGTGTTTTTTTTTTTTAGATATTGAACCTGAGTATGAATTTGTTTATGCACAGAAATGTAGGCTTCTGCTACTCTGCTAAAGACTGATGCAAATCTTTGCCAGATGTGTAAAAGCGTAGGCTGGGAAAGGTATGGAGTTTGACAAGATGGCCCACAAATGAGGGGAGTTGGGTTGGGATGTAGGCCGCCGTGGCTCGGCAAGCCTGGCCTCCCAAATTCGGTTAGTGCTCCGACTTGGGCGCCTTTGATGCTGTGAGGTTGATTCATGATTCATGAGGTTTAGACTGTTGTAATAGTTGCCTTTTAAGTGCGAGGGCAGAATGGGCAAGTGCCAGTTGTGCTGTTCAGTTTATGTGATTAATATTTTTGGGGAGTCCCTCCCCTCGCTGACCGGTTTGCCCTGACTTTGCCGTGTACAGAAACTTATTTCCCACAGTACTTTCACATTTTAAATTTGGAATTCACTGACTTCTTTCTTTCATTTTGATTACTTTTTGTTTCCTTTTTCCCAAACAAATAAAAAATGTGTCTAGGCTGAATGTGGCTTTCGTGGCGTGATGAGCTCTAAATATAGGTAAGGAACAATAGTAGTTTAAAGCGTTGCAGCTCTTAAACTCAACTTCAGAGGAAAAGGCCAGTCTGACTGAAATATCGGCCTAACCGAAAATTTCACAGACAAGGCTTTAGTACTGGATGAAATACTAAAACCCATATCATCTCATTTTTTGGTTTATTCTGCCCGAGAGGTGGGAGGTGGAATTGCGTCCAGCCAGGATTACATTTGTCATTTGGGCTTATTGTTTTTTCATTTTATGACCAAAAGTTATGTTTCTTGAAGTATTAATTCTACTAAAATTATACTGTTTGGTAAGGCAGGTTAATTTAAAAAAAATCATTTATAAACTGGAATATATGTACATCATGAGCAACTCTGTGCATCTTATCCTTGAAGTGATGAGTGAATATAATGTTCACCCCCTCTTATGTGTTCCTGTGTTGTTTCTGGAATGTTCTGGAGTGTTGCTTTGAAAGCATGGGAAAGCCAGTGTTAATAGTTCTAAATATGTGCTGATCACAAATGACACACTTAAAAGCAAAGCAGTCTGCTGTGCACTGTGGGCTGCTGTGATGTTTTCAACCATAATTTTTTGTCTTAGAATGGTGAGACTGCAAAATCCTGTGATTTCTATAAATATTATTTTCTGCTGAATTTACTGTGCTCCATGGACTGATGGCTCAAACACCTCTGCCTCTTGGACTGTAAAGCTTTATTTCATCTCTTGATCGACTCAGCTAAAGATGGTTTAGAGATGAGCGTGTTACTCTGTTACACGTGAATAACTATTAATCTTGGTTATTTGTGACCCTCCATTACAAAACCAGTCTAAAGTCTCGATGTTCAGAAACGGAGTTTTTGTATTTTACAGAAAATGCATAAAAATGCTTTCCAGAAAGGTTTAGGTTGTTGAAATTGGATCATTATTGGGTGAGATATAGGTATTTCAATTTTTAAGACAAGGGCGAGTGAAAATTTTAAAAAATCAGAAAAATTTCTATCTGAAGTTCGTTAAGAACAGTCCTCAGCAACGCATTCTGTTTTTAAGAGCAATCTTAATGAAACTTGGCAACACATGCCTGGCAACAAAGGCCGTTTGTTTACTGAAGTGAACTTATTTCCAGCTCATTTATTGGTTAAAGCGGAGCATTGATGTAGAAACTGCAGGAATTTCCAGTAAGCAGGGATTCCCAGCTGTGCTTTGATATTATTGCCGTGATTCCCGAGTGAAGCGGCAGCAAGCATTTGTTATAATGAATTTTTCGGCCTTTGTCTTGAAAAAATCGGCAAGTAAATGAAGACATACTCTCATTTAAATCAGTTTTTTTTGTCATTTAGGTTTATGTTTTTTTTTAAATCCCTTATATTTATAAAATATATTAATGTTCTTTAGAACCGTTTGGCATGAAAATCCAAAAATCAGTAATGTTAGCGTACTGATATTGTATATCCTGATATTGGCCTGTACTGCAAATTTGGACCCAGCGACTTTAGACTGGTTTTGTACTGGAGGGTCACACGTGTCATTGTTGCCACTTATTTGGTGAATTTGGGAGATCAAACATGATATGGTTGCTGTGCCATTTTAGTCTTGTCAGTCATTCAAGCGGAAGGAAACACCCCCAGTGACGAACCCATGAACTTGCAAGGTCCCGTCTTAAACCAGGCTGCAGGGCAAATCTGCGCACTGGAACAGCGATTTTAAAGGATGAGCTTCTCGGCACCCCCAATGTTTAACTATTACTGAATCTTCTCATTTGTACAGCAATTAATAAATATCCCATTAGTGAAATTACAAAGGAGGGGTTGTTTTTTTGTACAGACTGTAGAAATAAGACTTAGAGTCTGAATATGTTTTATTTTAATTATACAGCAAGAAATGTAATTAAACTGGTCATTTTTGTCCCTTGCCGCTGCGGTAGCGAGCGGAGCGGGGGACATGGTATTCCGCTCCGTCCGTCCGTCCGTCCGTCCGTCACGTCCTGTTTGTTGTGATCGTGATATCTCAAGAACAGTGTGACCAATTTCATTCATCTTTAGCTTCAATGTGTATAAGTGTGATGCACTGACCCCAGTCAATTTCCATGACCTGGCGGGGGACATGGCCACATTTAGTGGCAACACTTGTTTTGAATGTCGAAAACATATTTGGGTACCACAGCAGTCTGTAGGGAAAGCAGTACCTAATGTGGAGCCAGCTGTGCTTTGAATTGATGTCTATGATTTAATGGAGGTGTCTGTTTTTTTACGGAGCGATACCACGGCATCCGAAATATACGCGCTTGAAGATGTCTGGTCCAGAAAAACAAAACTTATGTTATAATGTTGAACATCTGGCAAGAATATGTAGCAGATGTAAGCTAGTGTTCAGTATGCTTGACAGTAGTACTATTGAATGATTAGCGAAGAGTCAGAATATTGGGTGAATTCTCTTGTGATGCTGCTCAGGTAGTCTTTAAGAGAAGCAGATGAGAACACTTGCCCTTAATTCAGTTTATTTGTTTTTCAGCTTTTGGTTTTTTGTCTCCCTGCAATTGAATTCATCCCATTCATTTGGCTCTGTTTGATTGACTTTCACTTGGGAAAGGCTTTCTGAAAACATTCTTGGTTCCACTGGATAAAATAGGCATTGTGGTCATGATTTGACCAGAAATGGTGTGGGAGCATAAACTCGAGGGCGCAGTATATTTCAAATTTGAAAACCCTCGGTGCGTTAGTCTTAATTACAGTTCCTGCTCTTCTGGCTTTTGTATTTTTCTGCCCTTTTGCTCGCCTGAGTAAGATGCTTTGTTTTTATTTTTAATGTAGTGCGGTGTTAGTTTTTACAAGGTTTGGTCAACAAAAGTGTTTATGAAGGAGTATGACCAATCAGAGCACAGAAATTGTGTGTTTTGAAGTGCCGTGCTCTGGTCAGACGTATTCTCATTCTGTGTCTGGGGCAAAGCTGTTCTGAAACCAAAGCAAACCCTCATTCATCTGCCCGTTTAAATGGTTGACCCCCAAAGACCCCACTTGTCCTTGACACCAGGGGTCAGGTGTCCACACTGCTCTACAGCCATGTTAACTTTCTACAGGTGGGATATGGCGTACAATACAAGCTGACGTTTCCGCCGTGAGACAGTCTGATGGTGACAGTTACTTTTTGCTATGTATAAAACCTGGTTGAATTCTTCCTTGAAATTTAGTTTTGAGGCGAGACATTCCATTGACGCTTTACCTTAAGTACCGTTGTGCATTTTTATGACATTATCTCCTTCCACCTGACTTTAGTTGGGTAAAACAGTCCTGGAATCTGTCTGAGGTCTTTATAAAAATAGTGTTTTTTGAGGCTTGAACTGAATATTGTTTTATGCCTGTTAATGATACCAATTTTTCAGATTTTCAGTGGAAAGAAAGTCGTGTATTGTCCTATTCTGGTCTTGAGATATTACCATCACTTCAATGTCCAGACATGTCATTTGCATTCTTAGATATGAGCGGTTATGAAGCAGTCGAGTGAGCAAACCATACAACTGATAACCTAAAAGTCGTAGATAAACAAAAGGGTAGATATCTGAATGACGAGGATGTGCTCTTGGCCTCAAGCCGCATTGCCGGTAAACCCGCAGCAGGCAAACTTGTGGGCCCAGTGGAAGTGCAAAAGGAGCAGCTTAAAGCAGGACTCACCAGTCTCCTCTGGTTGCTGAGGCAGAAAGTGCAGATCTGCTTGGGCTGGGAGCTTTCGGAGTCTCGGCCGGGCGAGCTGTGGTGGTAGAAGGAGGAGGTGGTGTGGCAGGGCTGTCCGTCTCCGCAGGCCTCGCCCACCAGCAGCACGTTGCCCAGGTGCGAGATATAGCTGGAGGCCAGCCGCAGCGTCTCGATCTTTGACAGCTTCCTGTCGGCCGGCTCAGTGGGGATGAGAGTCCGCAGGGCGGTGAAGGCCGTGTTCACGCTGTTGGTCCGGTCCCGCTCGCGGGCGTTGGCGGCGTTTCGCTGCCGTCCCATCGGAATGGGGGACAGCAGGGGTTCCAGCCTGCTCGCCAGCTTCCGTTTTCGGCCCGCCTTGACGTCGTAGCCCGAGCCGTCCAGGCGGAAGGACTTGTCCTCGGAGCCCGAGCTCTCGCTGCCGTTCTCCTCGTCCTCGGACAGCATACTGATGTCGGAATAGAGGAAGCGGGTCGGAGCAGCACGCACCATCGCAAAGGACATCTTCCCCTCCTTTGTCTCTTCCCTCTTTTGTCTGGTTAGCGTTCGTGAAGACGACTCCTAATCCACAGCGTCTCTCGCATGCACGTGCGTGCGTGTGTGTGTATGCCTGCGGGAGTATGCGTGTGCGTGTATGCGTGTGTCAGAGCACGTAGTCGTTAAAACTCCAGTACCTCAATCTTATCCTCAGGACTTTAGAAGGCTTTGACTGCTCATGGTTGTTGCGTAAAGTTCCTGTGTGGTTTCCGTTCTGTAAAAAACTTAAAAAAAAAAAAAAAAAAAAAAAACGAAAGTTCCCAGTAGCGGCTGGCCCTCCGTCAGAACTCCTGCTTCTCCTCTCCTCTCAGACGCGTCTTTCCAGCTCGGCAGATGCACGTGTGATTTCTGTCTGAGTGTTTCAGTATGGTTTGTGCTTTATAAGCAGTGGGAGTGTCTGGTGCATTCCCCCCACCTCCCCTGCCCTGCATATGCAAATCCCAGGGCTGACTGCCTGAGCTGCAGTGGATCTGCTGAGCGACTATTGATTCACATTTAACCCTCTAAATGCTGGCTGTACTTTGGAATAGGGAGCAGGTACAAGGTCCTTGTCTTTTAGCTGGTGACAGAATGGCCCTCTGATTAAGAAAGCAATGTACGCACGCATGCTCACGTACAGACACGAACACACACATATACACACGCACACACACACACACACACACACACACACGGACACATACGCGCACACACACACGCGTGTGTAAATTCATTGATGTCCATTACTGATTTCTAATGGATGGACTATTGTTTTGGTTCATTTCAAAGCATCCCAAAAATGTAAGCAGTGCGTGTGTGGCAGAAGAAATGGTAATTGAAGTAGACAGTCCTTCCTGAATATTTGCTTTGTCTTTCTCTAAGGCTTCTTAATAAAAACATTGTGCTGCAGTAGGTTTGACTCAGTTGGATTAGGTCATCCACAGACAGCCAGGCAGATGTTCTCTCAGTAGCTCGGGCCGCGTTGATAAGAGATGGAAACCAGAGCCGGCTCATGTTTTCTGCCACTAACTCCCAACTGGAATAGTTTTGTCACGCCGTTCAAACCAAAATTTTCACAAACTAACGCAAAGTATTTCCCACTGGGACAGGTGTCATCTGCACCTGTTCGATCCTGAGTCATTTGTAAGGCAAAATGAGATGGCTTTCCTTTAATCTTCCCCCTTCATTTACCTGCTGCTGCCATCGTGACCTCATTTATCTGGGCCTCATGCTAAAGAAAGAATTGTGTCAACAAGAGGGTTGTATCTTCAAACAGCCAAGTGGTACAGGGGTTTTTACTCCTGGGATAATACCCCTCCGTCTTGATGTTTTATTTATTTTTATGTACACACACATATACGCACGCACACATATGCGTGCCCTGTGTCATTTGAGTGTTGGGCTTATGAATGTGTGCTGTGTTTGTGCTCAGTGTGAAACTGTATGTACTCACACAGGTCAGTTGGTTTTCTCGATGTGAATACTTCTGTACATGTTTACAGGCTGATAGAATTTGCTGTGATCAATAGTCAATGGTGCATGCTTTGTCTGCCGTGGCCAATATGATTTTGTAGATTATTTTGTTTTATTTTTCTGCATTTTCTATGTATTTTAGTTTTCATATGTTTTTATGTATGAAAGGAAAATATACCAAAACATGGAGCATGAAGAGATGGAATTCTATTTCTGTCTTGCTTTTCCCCCCCAAAATTGTGTTTTGCAAATTTCGAAGTAGTACGGTCAAAGCTAGTCTGACAATTTAATGATGTGGTCGAGTGCAGTCTGGCTCTTGTTATTTTTTCATAAATGACCGCTTAGTCGTGATAGCGCTTGAGGAGCCTAAATCTGCAATGGAGTTGTTGTAAAACCACTGAAATGTAGATGTGTTTCTTTTGGGCCATTGATGAGAATGACATAAGCGAATGGATGATATTTACATTTTGGCCATTGGGTTCCTCAGTATACTGAATGCGCCTGTGTTATATGTGCCAGCCAAGATCCATCCTCCTAGGGCTCTCATTCTAGTGTTCTGAATGGGGGAAGTGGGCAGCTTCCATTGTATTAACGTATGCTAAATATTGTTTATTCTTACTTGCCGTCTATTAGGAAGTAGTGGAGTAAGTCAGTTGATGCACTGAAAAGGCTGTTGATAGTTAAGCTATCAGAACTTTCTTTCGTCCGGTCCGTGTCTCCCTTGTGAGAAATGACTGCCCTCGCATGAAATTGCTTCGCATGAAATCGCATTCAGACTCATGGAGACAAATGCATTTCATGTATTTTTTTTAAGAAAGATTCTGGAACACTTGTTAACTATTTTTACTGTTTTAATGTCAACAGTCTAAACAAACTGTATAGACAGGATGGCGCCACAGTAGCTTTCTAATGAAATTACTAGACTAAATGGCTGCAAAAATATATATATTTTTTGGATTGAGTGTAGTCCTTTACATTTAAAAAGGAAATACAAATACAAAAATATTTGTCATATATTTGCTTTTATGTCATAAATTTCATTTTAAAGCAATTGTTGCGCGATTTTTTTTCCTGATGCAGAAACATGTTTTATTATCTTGTTCCAAAAAAAGAACATTACCTTTTTTCACCCACGTAACTGGACAGAGCTAAAGATGTCTGGCTTTTCATTTTTCGGTGAAACCAATTTTCAGACTGAATTACTTTAACATTTATCGTCAACATAATGGTTTCTGCGCATGAATGGTATCAATTTACCTTAATACAGAATTATTAAGCTTTTGCAATTCCAAAAACTATTTATATTTGCTTCTACCAAACAAGTATAATTCTGAATGCCTATTCATTTACACAATGTGCCTCATTTTTCACCTCCTTAATTCTGTACATACTTGCTCCTGTTCAAGTGTTAAAAAATACATTCTATAGGTGTTAATAAAGTTACTACTATTTAACCTTCAGCTATCATAATATTTTAATTTGGGCATTCCTATATTCCAGTATGTGAAGAAAAGTTATGCATAGTTTGTTTTTTAACAATGTAACTATAATCTTTGTCAATTACAGTATTTACAATTTTGATATACTTGGCGAAAAGAAATGTCCATCTATTAAAACTAATATGTCCTTTGTCTTCTTTGTGGAAGTAGTGAGTGCTTGTTGAGAGTGGATATTTAACAGTACTTTAATGCAGAGGACCAGCTGCCTTACACGATATTTTTGATAAAGATTAATTACTGAGAGGTGCAGTTTGCCCCTGAATATTAGCAGGGACTTGTATAACTCCAGTGATTAATTGAACTTTTGTAGAATTTTGATAATGCTATGTCAGCGAAGTATTGCAGCGTCATACCAAGCTTTACTCATTTAAATTAAAAATAATCTAGCCGTTTTCTCATTTTTGTGGGCCTTATAAGGGTATTATAACCGACAGAATGTGTGACTTCATTTTAATGAGTGTTGAGTGCATTTCAGGTTTTAAATGCTGTATATTTTTATGGTCAAGTTGAGGCGTTTAACTGCTGTCAATTTAAAAGGAAAGAGAAATGACTGCTTTCATATGGCATTTTTGAGCCCAGCTCGCTCCACGGTTATTACTTTTTGTTACCTCATTGGTGTTGGCATGTCAAGTAAGGAATTACAAGAGCACTTGTCTACCTGTCATCCGAGGGCACCCCGCCACCATCGCCCCGACTTTAAAAGAGTCCGTACAGTCTGGCATCTGACTATTATTACTCCCCTTCACTCACTTCTCTCTGGGCTGACACTTAATCCCAACACCCATCTGTAAAACACTCCTGCTGAATATCTGCACCCACCCCCTCCCCTGCAGACACACAGCCTGCATGTGTGCGCCAGTCGACATGGGCCAGCGTGGGTGCGCTACAAGTCTGAGGCCTGTCAAATCTCGGAAATTATCTTCGGCAATGGACCACAACTGGAGGTGTCTCGTTGTCTGCTGGCCAGCATGGCGGTGGGAGGGGATGGTCCGGGGGAAGTTTGGGAGAACCTCGGCGCCGATATGTGGACCCCAGTCCGTGTGACTTCCACAGCTCGTAACACGGCACAGGCGCAGCAGCTGCGGTCATTAAAGCTGGTTTTGGAGTGGGCGTGCAGACGGGCGAAGCGAAGGAACCTGCTCAGGTCAGAAGAACCGATGCCTTCAGTTAATTTATTTACATAGTGATGGAGAGTGGGGGGAGGCCTACACAAAAGGAAAAACAAAGTTGGATCAGCCTGTTGTTTTCTGCAGAAACTGCTCTTACTACAAGTTCTCCATCATAGTCTTGCCCCGTCTTTTATTGTGTGTTTTCTCTTGGGAGCATTTGCAGTTCATTAAGCACATAAACATGCCTGTGATTCAGAGCACTAAAGCAGTGATTTTGACTTCATTCTTTTGGGAGGAGGGAGCTGTGAAAGTAACGAGGCCTTTTTCTTTACGTCACATGACCTCACACCTTACTCACAACTGACATGAAAAGGGTTTGTTATTAAGGCCGATCTCGAGTCTGCAAAGCTGTCCTGAAGAGGCATCGTTTCTCCCTCTCTTTTCATTTTTTCATTCAGTGGGTGATGTGCTTGAAAGTTTTCCTCCAGTAGCATGGTGAGGTTTTGTTGGACTAGAATGTGAAGGATTGAAACGTCTCCACTCCCAAGTTTAATTAAGGTTTGGCTAAATATTATCTTTTTGGTGGTTTCTGCCTTGGGTTGGGATTTTAACTGTTCCTAAAGTAAAGATTACACTTAGGGTATTGAAATATATTCCGTGATGGACCACTAATATAGCTTCAAAGAGTATGTCGGGGTGCTTGAGTAGAAGTCAGGATATTTGAGTTTTGCTCTGAAAAATGCCTAATATTACCTCGTATTTGCAAGACTACCATATTAGGTTTTCTGCGAAATAGATTTGCTGTGATGTAATCAAAGTGAAAGCCTCGGCCCTGGAATGTGCCGTACGTCTCTATTTTGTGTTATTCATGCGGCATTTTCGGTTTTGGACATCATTTTGGAGTCATTTTCTAATTTTCCTCTGACCAAGTTTCCGATCTCTGCCAGGTTCTTCCTTGTTAGCGGTGGCGGCCCGTTGTGCTGTCTGTAGACGGCTCAGCACAGCCACCGCGCTCTGAGCCCACAACACGTTGGCGAGCTCACTCACGCTCCTGTTACGGTCGCCCGTCAAGGATGATTCATGACTGAAAAGGGAACAGGAATCGGATTGCAAGGATTTGGTCAGGAATTCCGCATTTGGGCTGATAATACTGGGGATTATAAATGATCTTATTAGAGGGAGTGCGAGTGTGCATTTCTTACAATTGCCGGGAGCCATGAGTTAGCGGATTTGCGGATGCCATGGTGTTCAAATGGGAAACATGAATCACGAGCGTATGGGTGGTTGTAAACTCCCCATGCAGTCGCCATTTTGAAAAATGCTCACCAGTCAACCTCAATCCCAACCTACTGAATTTTTCATTTTTGTCGTATGATTCTTTCCTGCTGCTTGACTTTATATGTAATTTATATGTATAAACCATTCATTTGCCTTGAGTGTGGTCACAAACACAATGTCAGCATATTAAGTGATTTTTTTGCAATGGTATAGCTGCGTGCTGATCCATATCTGTGAATGCATGTGTGGATGAAAGAAGATCTTTAATTTGGAAATGTAATTCCCCTGGGAATGAATGCTTTGCTTTCTGTGACTTGAATTTTGAAAACCGATGAGTGCAATAAGGCCTAATCCTAAATTTAAAAAAAAAAAGAAAAAAAAAGGCTTCCTCTTTGAGACGCGGTCTTGAGCAAAACCAATAAAGTGTTTTATTTGGAGCATACTGGTGCGTGTTGAGCTGTAAAAGTGAAGTTTCTGTTGAAAGTCGTAAAAGCCTCAGGTGTTCACAGTTAAGAAGTGAGCCGTGAGACCGGTCAGGTCGGACAGTTTGACCACTGAAGTACGATCAAAAGGCCCACAGAACCCAGAAACTGATGATGCATCACAGTGATGTTATTCTTTCAAGACTGTCATGTGATGAGGATGCCTGTGACGATATTCACACTGCAGTGAAAAAATGCATAAAGTAAATGTCCTTCCACCGGGAAACACTTGACATTCTCCCCTTAATTTATAGAAGATTTATTTTCCTTTATGCACCATCAGTATTGTTGGTCATGTTGCAGATAGGACCGCATGTGAACTCTCAGCTAAAACCCACAAACATTTTCTCATTCTGTCAGAGACACGCAGCCCTGTGTGATGTTGGTGTGAATGAGGAGTTACTGGTTTGCATTCAGATGTGGCCACTATTTTCATATTTTTTGCTCTGTGAATCGGATGTGAACTCCCGCTGCAGTGAATGTTAATGTGCCCTCATAGACACTCAAGAGAGAGACTCTGTAAATGTCAGATTAATTATTTTTTTACATCATAAGGCTGAGCTTGGAGTCTTTTGAACCGTCCCTACTGGCTCTAGTGCTGTGACAAAGGCGAATTGGTGTAAACTCAGTCTCCTTTGGCTTTTGGGGAACTCCACCCTCAGGGACCGTGGCCACGAGGGCCGGACATCGTGTGCGTGCTATGCACAGGTGCTGCAAGGCAAACTTTCTACCCACCCCCCGTCTCTTCCCCAAGCCCACAGATCCCCAAGCAAACAGACCGTCCATAAACGTCTGGAATATCCAACACGCTTTGCTAATAGACCTCTGTGCATGTACAGGGACTCGGAACCACAAACCTGCGCGCAAAAAAAGTGCATCCGCTAGCGGCTGCTGAAAACATTATCTGTGTCTGGTGCCGATTTCTGTGCTTCCACTGCACGATTTAATATGTTAATTTGGGATATCAGCTATTTTGACAAACTATAGGGAAAATAAGGCTTGTTGCTCCCCTTGTTATCAGTTGTAGATAATCATATATTTGCCCTTTGCTGCAGTTTTTTTTTTTTTTTTTTTTTTTGGCAGAAGGGTATATTGGCAACTGGGTGACCCATGCAGATGCGCTTATGTGTTCTTAACACATGCTTGTGCATGCAGTAGCATGTTCTGTTTATGTTCTGTTGATTTAAACGTAATATTTTTGATATTTTGACAATTTGTTGTTGCTTTTTAATATGGCGTGCTATGCAAATTGAATTTGTATTCATTTATCACATACCTCATGCTGTTATTTTGGTGCCGGATTTTCGTTCAGGTTCAGCTGTCCTCTAAAGCAAAATCTTTTTAAACATGTTTGCATATAGAATGTCAATGCAAAGACTCTAATACTTTGAACAGTAAGCGTATTATATCCATTTGTTCTATTGCAAAATTTGGGAACCATTGAGGTTATTGACAATATTATTTCTTACATAAAGAATAAATGAGGCCATTACACGTTTTTAGCAATTTAAAGTTCTACTACGGTCATCATTTCATGTGTGCGGCCATGGAGAGGGTTAATATTGATTTAGTCTGGCAGTGTTGCGGTGAAACACGCTCACTGCCTGATTATTTAACATGCTGTGGAAACACAGTGCTGTGCTCTCCAGAGTAGGACCATGGACATCCGAAATGGCTCTCGGGACACCTTCTGCCTCTCCTCCTGGCCCGCTTTTCTCTCAGAGACATCCTAGTCACGTCTGCTGTTTCTGCTGGAGCCCGATCCTGGAGCGCGTCGGTTCTCTAGCCAAGCCCATGGAGTCTTCATCACTGCCGTCTCGCGCTGTTGGGATTAGCTAGCACTGCGACGACTTGCGTTTCAAAGCAAACAGAAAAATAAAATGGGGTTAAGATAAATGAAGGCAGAAGGCAATTTATTTGACTGTGAAGCCGCAGGTCCCCTGAGTGCCACAAGTACTGGCGGATGTTTTTGGGGAAGCCAGCCTCATGAAGCCCTTTTCCTTCCAGGTGAGCCCAGCGGCTAAGAGCGCCGAGCTTTTCCAGTAATGCAGATCCCAGTCCAAAAACAACTTCCTTATGAGCGCTCCCAAGTGACGGCAGGTGGAGGGTAGTTTTGGGAGGATTGAAGTCGGGAGAGGGCACTGTGGAGGATCTGCCTCGCATCAGGTGAAACCGGGTCAGCTGAAATTGCACTGCTGGGGGGTTTGAGGGAGCAAAAGAAGCTCTTCTATCTCTCCACTGATGCCCTGTCCCACAATACCCTCATTTTTAGGGCCAAAATGACATCTGTGAAGATACTGGCCCCAAGACTGGATCAAGTGTCCTCAAAGCCTATTCTTTAAGCTTTTGCAATAAAATACATAAATGATTTTTTTTTTTTTTGTGTTAGTGTAGCGTTAAGGATTTTTGGTGGGTTCTGACTTTGGGAACCCATTCAGCGTGAGTGGACGGGGTGTTCGGGGTTTACTGGGGATACTTAGTCATGCGCTGAGCCCCTGACAGAGTCTGAGTCATTCAGTCATGTGCATTGGGGAAATCGACAGTTTCCACGGTGTTGATCGGAAGTAGCCGCGAGTGGAGGCTTTTTCTTTCTGTACCACAAATGCTTATGAAATGAAATCCATCCAATGACCTTTTGAACTTTTTGAAAAGAAAATGCCTTAAATGTATCGCACAACCCCTTTTCCAAAAAAGGTGGGACGCTGTGTAAAATGTAAATAAAAACGGAATGCAATGATGTGCAATTCAATTAAACTTTGTTTGATTGAAAATAATACAAATGTGACATATCAAATATTATAACTGTTATTGTTTTTGAAAAATATCTGCTCATTTTGAATTTGATACTGGCAACGTGTTTCAAAAAAGTCGGGACAGGTGTAGCAAAAGATACAGGGGGATGTAGGAATGAGTGTCGTCCTTCCACGTGTTTTTCCATTCGTCTGTCACGCTTCTTTTCCAAACCAGAACGCCCGATCCATTCAATGTTTCTGAATGATATTTAATATATGGATGCATCTTAATTTCTGGACATGCCTTTTCATACTTCCATCCGTCCTGCTGTACGTCATTTCTGGGCCAGATACTACCTATCTCATGGCAGGGGATCTGAGTATCTCTCATTTTTACTATAATTTAGTTAAAAATGGAGGAAGGGTAGAATAGATTGTTAAACAAATCTCTTTTTTTCAGATTGAAAATTGTTTTTCTCTACGACTTTATCTGTTGGGTGTTACACTTCAGAAACTGGCAATTTCATACTATGGCGTTAAGTGCTGTCATGAAAAGAGAGACTGACTGAGTCCAATTAGCACAGGGAGAGAAGTGTTTTGCTTTGGTTTACATCTGTGCAAGTGGTCAAATGCATCATTCTTTGATTTACTGGCAGATTAATTTAAAACTAGTTATATCTGCAGTGAAGATACAACTCGTTGTACAGGTTGGCCTATGCTCGACAGAATTTCCAAGAAAACACCAGCATTGAAACTGGCAGAAAAAAGGGGAAATGTTGTTTGGCCTTATACAAATATCACGATTGCATGGAGTCTTAACGCCTAAAAACTGGGCCATACCATCATTTGTAAAGCTAGAAAGGATGAAAATGTTACAAAAGTGAGTTGTCAGTTTCTTGGCTGTATTTTTATGTATTTATTTTACCAATTTACTTTGGTGAAAAAAAAGTATAAAGGTTTTTCAGAAACATGACATATTGTAGTACTTCCACACTTTTAAAAATGTACTTCCAGTTTATGTATTCATTTATACCCACATCCATAATTCATTTTTAGTTCATAAGTCTCCTTATTTTCATTGTAAGTCCTGCAGGTGCTACATTAACGGTTGAAAGCTTGCTCAAGGGCATTGATGTACTGGATATCAGTGCAATAGAGTCTGCTTTCCCCTCTGTCTAGACAGGCTTCGGTTATATGGTACTTATGTAAATAAGTGTGCGAGCATTATATAGAGCCGTTTTTCGTTGAGGGAATTATGGGTACATTAGTGATGCAATTCCTGTCTGACAAACTGGGAACAGAAAACTTGGGACCTTCTAAAAATACACAGAACTGTTGTCCTCTCCAGTATCGCTTGAATCAGATCAAAGGCCTTCAGGATTGTATAACTCACCATTCCAAAAATAGACATGGCGAAGTAGCCTCATTATCCTGTCAATGAAGAAATTGACCAGCATGTTCATGACTTTCGCTGTGCCGAAATTTAAATGAACATTTTATGCCCAAGTCATTATTTGCATGTATTTTCTTTTATTCTGTGGGTTGTCAAATGTATCCATTTTTGCTTGTATTTTATTTCCATATCAGGACTTTTTTTTTTCAGCACTGCACTCTCAGGTACCATGATTGCATTTCACTTTTTGTGCATTATTTTGGTGAATTTCTGGCTGTATTGGCAGACCCAATCTAAAACGGCTCCTCAGGTTAAAAAGCTGCACTACACCGTTTATGATTCAGTACCCATTCATGAGGAAATGTCATCAGATTCTCAGTATTCTCTCAACTTACTTTGCGGTTGTATTTCAAAAACCAACATTTCTGCCATGATCAACTCCTGTTCAATCTGTGCACAGGCCTTAGACTGGAAGCGATCGGTAGTTCACTGGAAGTAGTCCACGTTTTGGATGCGGGCGGACTGGGTCCTCCGTGACTTTGACAATCACTAAATCATTGTACCCTCTTAACTGGGTCAGGGCATCTTTAAAGTGGAAGGTTTGTGGGGATGCTCCTGGTCAGTAGTGTAGAGGGCCGACCCAACACCTGTAGAGGACCAAGGAGGGAGCAACCACTAGCTGACAATGGGGTGTTCAGCACCTATGGATTGTTGACATGGGAACGTGACAAAGGCTGTCCCGAAAAAAAGGGCTACTGTGATAAAAGAACGTATTTTGCTTCAGCTGCGTCGCGGAGTGGGGGATATTGCAGTGGAGCTTGCCTGTCTGTCCATGTGAATGAGTAGGGACAGATCTTTCCAGAAACTACTTTTGCTAGTTGAATTAAATTTTGTATGCGTTTGCTACTAACCATGGTCTTGACGTGGTTTGAAAACAGGACTCCATGGTGATGGTATATATCGATGACAATGTTTTCTCGTTATGATGGTTATAGGAGTCGTGTGTCACAACACACGGTGCCCTGCTGCGTATGGGGCTATGGCCTCACAGTCGATTCAGGGCACCCATTCTAACCTGTCCACTGTCAAAAGTAGGGGTGCAGAAATTCAACACTTTCATCGAAAACTTGTCTCGTTGCTTAACAGTCAGTTTACTCAAATTGAGGATTTTATCCGAGGATTTAAAAAAAAAATTGGGTAATGACATCTTACAGCTCCCTTAACGGTACATAATAGCTAGGCTTGTAAGTGACATTGTTCTGCGTCAATGTTTCAAAGGATTCGACGCAAAGATGTTTCTCATTTTAAATGTTTAAAAAAAAGGTGCAAAAATGGGAGGTAGAATTCAGAAAAAGTTTTGGATTAATTAACTTTGTTCATAATTGTCATCCTTACAATATATGAAAAGTTTGTTTCCAAAACACAATTTATCCATTTTACTTATTTTGAGTAAATCAGCTTTTTCTATGTTGGCGCCTATTACATTTTATAGAAAAACACAAACTTTGGCCATGAAAAAATACACCTTATAGTATGAATTTCTAAAAACGGATTTTTGCACCATGTATAAGAAGCACAGGGCTATCGCTCTATCGTATTATCTCAATTTTTGTAATTTTGGCCCTTATTGCATTTTGGTAACAAACGCTTCATATTATATGTATGTTTTCAGTGTAGCTTATCGGTGGTCTCTAGGTCATTTCCTCATTAATAATTTCTCAATCATCATACACTGATATGCTGTATTAGTCTTCATAATTCAATGAATAAATTGTTGGAATGTAATCAGGTGATTTTAAACGGGAACAGATTGACATTCATCATGTATAAAGGGTGAGAGGCGTCTATCTGATGGCATGCAATGATGAAACTGAAAATTCTGTGATGCTGGCATTACCATGAGTAGGGGTTGAAGAGGTTCAAATCAAAGTAACAAGCATGACTGCTTCTGAAATAACATGTGCCATATAATAAACCTACACAACACAGGAACTTACTTGGATAAAATATAGAAAAAATATAGGACTACAAACAATAATTAACTTCCAATTTTTTGTAACTCAGGCCTACCAAAGAAAACGGCCAAGCTGTAACAATAGTTTGTCAGATGTCTACCTTTTTCAAATAACCAGCAACACAAAATTGAAAGCCTGCACATTCCTGCAAAACATCGCACCACAACATTTGAAGTCGATACATTTTCACTAGAATCAAACTCATAAAATCGCGCAGCCTGTAACACCCAGAGACGAACCAACTGCGCATGAGCACTCCTCAGGCATTTTTTCTCCGCCAAAACTTTCGCAGGAGAGTGCACATGCACAGTTTGCTCGTCTCTGGAAGTTTTGGCGGAGAAAAAATGCCCAAGGAGAGTGCGCATGCGCGGTTGGTTTGTCTCTGGGTTTGTTAAAGGTTCTGGTGAAAATGTATCAACTTCGAAGTGTTGTGGTGCAAAATTTTGCAGGAATGTGGCATGTTTTCGATTTTGTGTTGCTGTTTATTTGAAAAAGGTAGACATCTGACAAACTTTTGTTACAGCTTGGCCGTTTTCTTTGGTAGGCCTGTAACTGGTTATGATTTATTTAGTGCAAACTCAAGCAGTTTCAAAAAGCATTTGAGTGTGGGAACTGGACTTTATAACAGTGGATGATAGTTGCCTGGTCTAATAAGTCCCATTTTCTTTCCTATCATTAAGATCAACCAGACACGCATGTGGCGTATTCCTGATCTGGACATTCGTGTGGACATCAATTTGATGACCTACAGCATATTGGGCATTCTGTAGGTGTGTATACAGTTTATTATCAGCAAGATGCCAAGGAAGCAACAATATGAGACCCTCACAATTACTTGTCATGTCATTTTCTCCATGTCATCCAGATCGTACCTTTTCATCCAGATGGTAACTCTTACATTGACACTGTTTTGTCCCAAAAAGGCATGACAGTCATATGACCCCCTCTCCACCTTCCATTGACAGATAGAGGATTGAACTGGGCACGCACAGATGCTATGGCTTCCCAGCCCAGCATAGCCAAACGGTCCTCAGCTGAGAAAACCAATCATCATTTACTCATCAGCTTCCCGAAGCTAACGTTCACATTTTCCCTTTACTCTTGGCCCCATATCATTTTTTTTTCCTCTCGGCTCAGCCTTTTTTAAATTTAACTTTTATATTTATTTATTTATTTTTTTTTTTTTTGTCGTGTAGTTTTTTTCGTCATGCTCTCTGTTGTATTCGCGTGAAATGGAACACCGGGCTTGGGGTTGTACGAACCACAGTTAGGACTGAGGTCCTGGATTCACCCCGGGGGTTGGGATCGGGGGGGTGGGGGGATTATCAGGATTGGGAAACCCCGCTGGGACACCCCCGTAGCCAACGACTGTAGGAGTCTAATTGAGCGCATCAGCAAGCAGTTCCACAGCCTTTCCCTTTCTCCCATGGGGATTCCTAATTGCCTTTTTTTGTCAGGGTCTTTTTTTAATAACAAAAGATGAAGTCACACTCTTCTTAAATTCCATGCTGCAATCCCTCTGTTATCCGGCAGCCAAGGAATTCAGCCGGCCGAGGGGTCAGCGGTGCCGAGGAACGGAAAGACTGAGCCACGCGCCTGTCTGAAAGACAGACTCCGCAAATTATTTGCCAACCACAGCTATTCCAATTGCACACCCACAAATGCTCTCACTTCAGTTCCTAAGTGGCAGTATAGCAAACCTATTACCCTTTGAGATCTTCAACTTAATTCAGATTTTAACTTGTTTTTATTGTTTCTCTGCTTTTGATGAGGTTTTAGCTCTGCCTTTTTGGCTGAATGTTGTCATACCATCTGATCCCTGGCCTACTTCCTGCAGGCTGAGACTTCACTGGTCCAACCTTGACTACATGTGCAACTGCCTCGTCTTTTTTATGTGCTGCTTAGTCGAGGACCCATTTCCTCAGTGCAGTCAAACTTTCAATTCCTGAGATTGTGAAAATGGTTACGGAGTTTATACATCATGCACCGATTTGTTGAAATTGTGGTTTCATATTTTTGTCTTTAAAATTTTTAAGGGTGTGCAGTTACAGGCTGGTTTTTGTCTTCATTCATCATGTCTTCACCCAGCTGTCTGCTGAGGCCAAAATATATGGTTGGACTGGAGAAGATCTTCTGTAATCAGTAACGAAAGGAAATGTCACCACTGCTGCTCTGTTTATGTGCTTTTTGGCTATCACAATTCATGGACATATGAGGGAAAATTGTTAAATTCGTCACTCTGTGATATGTTATCGAGGGAAAGTGGAGGATTTGCAATTGTCTTCCTGCATAAGCTTAATAAAAAATTGTGAACGAAGACTAATTGAAAACTGCTTTGTTCTGCTCTACTGCTAGCTCGCCGAGATATTCTTCTGCAAGTTGCAACAGTCTGCTTTTAGTCCGGCGATTTATTAAATAATAAAGTATTTATTGAATTCCTGGACCTGCGCAGAGGTCTGTGTTTGGCAATCATCAGCTCTGACCCACATTAAATATTTATAAATAAAATTTATAAATATTCATATATAAAATTTATTTATGAAGGAAAATGATTATTTGATCTAATTTTCCCATGTAATGTGAAAGACGTGTCTTCAGACGAAAAGAAAAGATCGATATTGGCTTGGATCTGTGTGTTGAACAGTGTTTCCATGTGTCTGTTTTGAGATGTAGATTGAGTATTAAATTAAGATCGTCTTTGCACCACTGGCAACATATTTTCATCAGTCTAGTTTGTTTTGTCTTCTCCAAAGCTCTTGACATGGCATAGCACTTTGTAAAACATAAACCATATGAGAAAAATGCTTACTGTTGGGCGACAAGTTGATTAATGATTAATGGGAGTCTTTGAACGCTTTCAACAAAGGAGGCTATTCTGAATGAGCTAACTAGGTTTGCAAGTGAAGCTGATTTACGGGTGAGAAGGGAGATGACTGGAAAGTCCTCTCAGGTTTTTTTTCCCTTGAGGAAAGGGTTAAGTCTGCTGCTTTGCTCAACAAAGTCGGAGGTCTCCCGTGGTTGTGAAGGCCCTGCTAACATCTTAAAGATGTTGGCCTCTCGCTGTGCGGCTTGTCGTTGCGCTCGGCCACAAAAAAGGGTGAGGGATACGGGGTGAACCGGGGTCACGGTCGTGCCTGTTTGATGTTGTCATCCCACGACGCAGCGACCGGAGGAGTGCACCCCCCAAGAGGGGAAACCCTTCAGCTTGCTCTCGTAAACCTCTTTTTCAGAGCTATGCGAAAACGATTCCTTGTTAGTCATTCTTACTTCAAAAATCACAAAAGGAGATTAGAAAGATTGGAAATTAAGTAATGCTGCTCGGTCTGCGGGAACTCCCTCCACACCCCCCTCCATCCCCCAACCCTACCACTCCCGGATAGCAATGTCAGGTGTCTATGTTCACTTCTGGACCTTTCTTCACAGAGCGGTTGCATCACGTCGAAATGAAACTCCCATCCCGTTGTAAACCACTTTTTGGACAGTCTTATGTGCTGTTAGGTTATTTTATTGAATGTTCACTTCAAAATGATGCAGTAGGGTTAAAATCATTGGTCAAAACACTGCCCACAACAACTTGGAGTATTCAGAAGATCCATAAACTACAAGTCCCATTCAATTGCATTTAGAAATGTCCAATCATGAAGCACAACTTTCTGTGGAGCCTGAATTTTTTTTTGTGGAGCCTTTTTCCTGGGTAAAATTGGTTTCGTTCAGTCATTTTGATGAACCCATAACCCTGCCTCTTTCCTTCTCTCTGTGTTCCGCCCCAAGCTATTTCTGTAGCAAGGGGTACCGAGACTTATTGGTAGTTAAAACATTTGTAATCAAGAAGAGACTTAACCAAAGTCTTGTACAATATTTTATAATCCAGGGGACTTTCTGGGGTGATTTTTTGTGATATTGTGTTTTTTTTGCTCAAATTAAAATCTAGAATTTTGAAAGCTTGCATGGAAAAAGTTCTCGGCCATATTTCCACTTTGTTTGGTCTGGTATATTTTGCAATATACTCTCACTTATTTACCAGATATGACTGAGTGTCAGTTTATTTATTCTTGCTGTGGTATACAGGTCAATGACATGATATTGTCCGAGTGCACTATTTTGGTTTAAAATAATTTTAAATGATTCATAATGAGCATCATTTTATTCTATAAAACCTGCTTAATTTGAACATATTTCCAGTTTATCATAAAAATGATATATATTTTATGTTTTGCCATCTCAAACCCTCAAAATGTCAGGTGGCGCAACCGTCCGAGCAAGTTAACACTATGTGAAATGTATTAAATATGCAATTTAAAATATGAATTAATATATTAATATGGGGGCATAATTTTATATTGAAAACCTTTCAAATAAACAAAGTTTAATAGTTAAATTGTTCTTAAATTGTTCGGAAAACCAAAATACCCGCCCCCTACAATAAAGAATCCATAAGTTACTTTTAATACCCAGCTCAATTACAAAATAGTAATGTTTTAGGCAGAGTAGACACTCTCAGGTATACTTACTAAAAAAATCACTTCGAAAAAAAAAGAGGGAAGTATATATTTTTTTTCAAGAAACTTTTGGTTGCGCCACCTGACATTTTTTGGCTGGTGAAATTGCAAATACAGTCTAAAACTGTACTAAAACCCTGTAAATGTTGTGCAACCAAGAAGACTTGTTTAACTCTTTCAACCCCAGATATTCTAGCATCACTATACCCTTCAACCCCACAGCCCTCTGTAGAGGGCTGGTCATTATCTGGACATTGTATCTTACTGTTATCTCTGGAATCCCATTAAATGTAACCTGATATGTTCCAATCAATTAGTCAGATTGTTTGAATTTTCCCTACAGGAATTTGGGGTTGAAGGGAATATGTTGGTCAGCCCTCTGTAGAGGGCTGTGGGGTTGAAGGAGTTAAACACACTCTTCCAACTTCAAATAAATGTATTCTGTACATTTTTAAAGATTTATTAAAAAAAAAAAACACACATTTTTCAAAGGCTAATTTGTCATTGGCTCATACATTTTTTTTCTGGAGAAGACATCTTTCATACTCCCTTGACTGTGTTTTGGCACTGTACACTATTGCCAAGGAAGATGAGAATGATTATGCCAAATACAATATCTTCTTAATGAGGATTTAACAGTCAGTCGACATCTACCTGTACAATATTATTGACTTGAATGAATCTTATTGTTTGTGGAATGCTAGGAAAGAGGCTTAAGGCCCTAGCAGCAAAGATCACAGCTTCATTTCCTGGCCTGTATTGCAGGCCAGCTGTCCTTGCCACTACCCTCAGTCTTCAAGCAAAGGTAGCTGGATGATTCAAGCCAGTTTCTAGTTGGCTACTGTGCTGTATGCTGTACGTGATACAGGTATCGGGGGACTACGTTTCCCAGAGGGCTGAGGAAGCAGGCTCAGACAAGGTCATGTTTTTTTTCAGGAGGTTGGGTTTCTCGACAGGAAATGTCAAATTAGCGCAAGAGTTCCATTATTCACTGTGTCCTTTGACCAGCTGGAGTCACTGCTACCTGCCGCGATTACAACGCAAACAGTCGGATGGTATCGCCCACATACTGTCTGAGAGTGTAGGCTAATCAGACGATGCCTCGGAGAAACGCCTGCCGTTTTGCGTCACCCCTCCAAACCTGCATGCGATTAAAGCAGGAGACTGGATTCCAGGAACAGGATACAGAGGGGGTCATGCGATGCGGTCACACTCCGTTTTCACTCTGGAATTCATTATGAATTCCCTCACCTACATCAAAAAAGACTTCTAGTGGCCTTGCTTTTCAGCTGCTTTATTTAGAATAGACTCCCATATATTGCTCATCAATAGATTTTTTGAGATGGGTTTAATACACTAAATACACATAGTATTGTGTGCATCTTGGGTAACTTTGGCCCTCCAGCGCTTCATTATGGAGCAACGTTTCAAGCAAAAAAATTCTTCACCTCAACAGTTTTTTGTGGCAAACATCTTCATTAAAAAGTCTACAGTGAGCGTTTGGGGGTAGAATTGGACCTTGCCTGTGTTGATTTAAAAAGGCATGGCGATTCGGCCATATCCTTCCTAATTGGACGTGGTCGGGGTGGTTTTACTGAAATCACTCACAGGTGCTGTCTGGAGTGTTGAAGGGAAGTTGCCTCATCTGAGTGGTTTAAACAAGTGTGTGTGTGTGTGTGTTACTTATGGATAAAGACCCTTTTCCTTTTTCAAAATGTTCTCTGCACCCATCCAGTAACTTCTGCTGTATATGTTATAGGCCATTGGTTGCATGAAACGAGTGCTCAGAACACCTAGCTGAACCAAACCTGCCTAGAATGAAGTGAGGTATTAGTCATTTCATTACAGCCCGGCTGGCTTGCTTAGGTATGGGCCCGGTTATGTGTTTGAGCGTCAACACTAGCCTTAAAATCCTCTCTGAAAGGAGAGTGTGATGAGTGAAAGAGTGTTTGGAGCCAGAGCTCTGACAGAAGGGGAAAAATTTACCGCTGAAGAGATCCTGCCGTATTACTGTGGAAAGGAAAAGGGATGCTGGAGCTTTAGTGACACTTCCTTGTTGGCTTACTCACCTGGACTGAGAAAAACAACAAAGGAGTCAAATAACCATGAATACGATGTTCTTTCTTTCAGGATATCCGCAACACGGTTGGAAACATTCCAATGGAGTGGTACAACGACTACCCCCACATTGGCTATGATTTGGATGGAAAGAAGATTTTCAAGCCAGTCAGAAATAAAGATGAGCTGGATGAGTTTTTGGACAAGATGGAAAACCCTGATTACTGGTGAGATGCTAATGGAACAAGTAATTGAATGAAAATTGTGGGTGATACAACTGTGAGACCTCGAGATGCGCAAGATGGAGTCTGAGTACATTGTGCTCTTGGTGTATGTCTCTCATCTTTATTCTTTTACTCTTTCGTCCTCCCTATTTTCCTCTCATTTGCTTCCTCTCATTATTTCTCTTTCTCACATTCATTCTGTCTTACCATCTCATTTTCTCGCCTACCCTTAGGCGTACCGTCCACGATAAGACGACCGGCACTGATATCCGACTCACAGATGACCAAGTCGAACTTGTCCACCGCCTCCAAAAAGGCCAGTTTGGGGACGTCAACTTCAATGAGTATGAGGTACGCATCTGCATGTTCCCTCCCCTGCCCACCTTGTATGAGCGGCTGCATTGATTGGCTCGCAGGTTTAGCTGGCTGCAGCCATTAAAATGACCCTTATGATAAATAAAAGCATTTTGAAGGCCTTTCTCATTAGTTGTTCTCATTTTTTATGTTCTTACACCTATGTTGGGTTTTGTTTATGAAATCAGAAACGTTGTAACTGGGCTGTTTTATAGCCTTTGTTTGCAAGCAAATGTTGTATTCTCTGGATTGTGGTGCTTACTTCATGGGGATGATGCTAAAGGCTTCCTGTGTACTTTCGGTCAGAGTAAAAGGCATGTTCTGCAGATTTATGAAGGATTAAGTAATCCTCCAGAAGGAACTAAGAGCAAGTGCTATATCACCTGCTTTACTGTCACAGAAAGCTTAACCCAGTTTGGAATATACCTCTTTTACATGATGATCAGTTTGCTTGTCCCTCTCTCATCCCCACCAGCCATATGTAGATTTCTTTTCCTGCGAGACCATGATCCACCCTGTGACAAACCGACCTCAAGACAAGCGCAGCTTCATTCCATCCCTAATCGAAAAGGAAAAGGTGAGTCGTCCCCTTTCAGGTGCTGTCTTGCTCTTTTGGTAGCATTTCCCTGATGAAATATTAATTGTCCATCATATAGTCCGTGCTGCATTCATCCTAAAAGTAAGACAGTGTTTAATAGGAGCGGTCAAGTAATTGATGGTCAGCTTTAGGTAAGGCCTGCCTTGTTGTCACATACTTCTGCAAGATGGCTAGATGGCTTTCTGGCTACCTAGCAGTGCCAAAGCACCATTCTATCTAAATTTGTTTCTGAAGTCAGTAATTTTACTTTCAGTAGCCTGCCTTTTAGAATATCTGGAATATTTTCTCGAGCAACATTGTTGAAATCTTCCAGGAACCTTTGCTCTTTAAAATAAAAAAGAAAAAAGTGTGTTTGTGGCAGATAAATGGCCAGGTTCGTAAATATTTGGATATTAACAAAGGGACAGAGTTGATATTTTAGTGGTCTACCAAGGTGTTTTGGAGATGAAGTCTAATTAATATGAGCTTTTACGGGGCAGACATCGATTAATTTGAGTGTATTTACATGCAATTTGGGTGAATATTGTAGGAATTATTGCACTTTATAAAAATGATTACACCCCCCCACCCCCCCTTCTCAAAGAACCAAAAAAGTAATTGGACAGTTGGGTTTAGCCAGGTATGCATTATTCTCCCGTTACTTAATTTACACAGGAGCAGATAAAAGGCCTACAGTTAGTTTCCGTTGTGGATTTGCAATTAGAATATGTTGCTGTTAACTCTCAATATGAAGCAAAAGACCTGCACTGCCGGTGAATTAAGCCATCATATGGCAGAAAAATCAAACATGCACCAATCATAGAAATGACACAAACATAATGTGTGGCCACATAAACTATTTTATGCACTCTTAAAAAGAAATAATACTCTGATGAGCTCAGGAACACAAAAAGACCTTGAATACAGAGGATTATAACTATGCTGGATGGGAGAAGAATTTTTTTCCTGGTGAAGACGACCACCTTCACTGCAGGTCGAGCACCTTCCAGGAGGTAGACGTGTCTTTTTCAAAGTCAGCAATCAAAAGACTTCAGCGCTTCACTGTGAGATGGATGGTGATATGAAGCTTCCTGTAAAAGCAGCCAAGGACTTTTTGAAGGAAAACAAGTGGAAAGTTCTGCAATGGCCAAATTAAATCTTCTTGTCGTGGCGCAACACTGCTGGACACAGGTCTTGGCACGTGCATTGTAGATTTTCAGATCGTGTGGTCTGGATGGCTCAGGTAGTAGCAAGCATGATGAGAGATGTTCCATAGTTTAGGGGTCCTCCCCACCATCACATTGATCATTGCCATTTGAGTCACAGCCCTTCTTTTGCATAAGGACTTTGCGCGCCCTAACACCATCCCTCAGACAGTATTAGATTGGCCATGCCTCATTACCTCCTTGGGGTAGAGAGACTACAGAGTTAAAGTACAACTTGTGGGGATCTTGTCTGGGACTTAATCCTGTGGATTCGGATGGTTCCATTAGTGGGCTGAACATCATGAATGATGTGTCTTGGTTTGAGCCTCTTTTTTGCCACGTAATATTGTTGGAGTGGGTGACAGGAGTCTATTTCCTGCTTGGCTTTTTCCACACGAGAAGACAGTTCTTCTGATTGACGGAGGAGCTATGCCACGGAGAAGCTCAAAGTCGTCAATGCATGTGGGTTTGAGACAGCCAGATATAATTCGGCAAGACCTGTTATGGACCGGATATAACTTCTCGGCATGGGGGCATTGGCTTCACACTGGACAGGTGTTTTCTGCTACTGATAAGCATAGAGCAAGAGCTGTACATCTCATAGTTGTTGGGTTAGAACACCATTTCGTGTTGGCCAATTTCTTAAGGATGTTGTCCCTGGATCCCACCCTTGGCCTTGGTCTTTTGGGCCCCTAAATTTGAATGATATATTTAAAAATGCTTATATTTTTTACATGGCTCATCAAATGTTTTTGACAAAACAGTTGAAGCCAAAACTCTCCACTTAAGGCACATCTTGATTAATTTCAAATTTATTGTGGTGGCAACCCAAATTTTTCATATTGTGTTACTGTCCAAATACTTTCAGACCTGAACATGCATGTATTTTTCAGTGAAGCATGTAAGTTTAGATTTTGAAGAGGCCATCACTACGTGCACCCTTCCTGGATGTTATTGCAAATTTCAATCATGTAGAAAATTGATATTTATGGTAACCATAAATAAGGCTGGAAAGATACAAAATGTTCATGTTACGTACAATTTTTCCCCCCAATTGCTCCCATATGTGAAGCATTAGATATAATGGTTCCCACATACTTTGCAAAGTGGAAGCGGAGGTGAAATTCTGTTGCAAATGGGTCTCCGAAATGGAAAGCTTAAAGTAATTGGACCTCCGATTGAAAGTGAAATCGCAGCATTGCTCCCCTCCCACAGTGGCCATGGGAACGTGTTTTTTGGATATGTTTTTCAATTTTCCTATTATGTTTTTTCTTTCTGTTAAGTGAAACATTAACTGGGATTGTTGGTGTTTATAAGTGTTCTGTTTTTTTTGTGGTAGCACGATAGCTCTTTTATTTCCGAGTGGCAGAAATCATCAGGTTTTTTTTTCCTTTGTTTACTTACGGCATTGTGATGGACACTGCGCCTTGTGTTGGGCTTGAGTAAATGTACAACACTGCTGCACTGGCTTCCACACAACAGGTGTCCAAGCTGGTCCACGCCATAAAGATGGGCTGGATCAAGCCTCGTAAGCCCAAGGAAACTTCCCCAAAGTACTACGACCTTTGGGCCAAAGAGGATCCCAACGCCATTTTAGGGAGGCACAAGATGCATGTGCCTGCGCCCAAGATGAACCTCCCAGGACACGAGGAGTCCTACAACCCTCCCCCGGAGTACCTGTTCACTGAGGAGGAGGTAGGCCTCAGCCCTGAACACAGCCCCATCAGTTTTACTCCAAAACTGCCTATGTTGCTGTGGTTCCATTTTGTGTTCACATTTTCATTCAGCCGCATGTTGTAAACTTTTCATTATTATACAGGACAGCTTATTTTTTCCCATTAGAGGAAGGTCCATATTTTTCTTTTTAAAAGTTTACTTGTGTTCATATTTTTGCGATCCCCGCCACAACAAAGTTAGCAGGGGGTGTTGAAATGGGCTCCGTCCATCCGTGCGTGCATGTGTGCGTGCATCCGTGCTTCTGTCCCAGTCAGTAATAGTCTTCGTTCCCGGAGCAGAACTCTGAAAGTATGAAAGGTATAGCCTTGAAACTAGGCAGGCTTGTTCTCGAGGGGATGTTGTTGTGCCTTTTGATACTAGAGAGTTTGACAAATTTTATTTTTTCCAGTTACCATGGAAACAAATTGGGACTGATTGTCTCATGTAGTGTGGTAGGGGTAGGCTATATTTCCAGCGCAGAACTCAGAAACTATCAGCAATATTGTCCTGAAACTTGGCATGCATGTTTACCAGGGGGATGTAATTGTGCCTTTTGATACTAGGAAATTTGACACATTTTTTTTCTTTCCAATAATCATTGAAACAAATCGGGACTTAGTCTCTCACGTAACTGGTGAAGGGTAGGCTTTCTTTCAGGAGCAGAACTCGAAAAGTATCCAAGATATTGTCTTGTTCTTGGTATGCATGTTCTGTAGTTGTGCCTTTTGATGCAAGGGAATTCGACAGATTTTATTTTTTTTCTGATTACCATGGAAATAAATGAGCTATTAAGTAGTGGGGGATATAGATGACTTTGTCTCCTTGTTATCACTTGCCAAAATCGGCAAGTATATCAGTCGGTCGAGTGAGACATCTGATTATTAATCAGTTTGATTATACACCTTTTTGCCATTTATCCTGCGCCAATCTTAAAACTTGGAGACGTTGGCATAGGTTACTCGCCACAGACCTACACTTTAAGTTTCTATGACCAAGGTCAAGGTCACACAAAAGGTCGAAACGCATGTTGATCCAAAACTTTTCTAATTAAGCTAGAGACTTGAAACCAACACCATTCTTTTCGTCAACGCAATGCGGTTAGGGGTTGCGATGACGTCACTCTGACGTAAGTATGTGAAACACAGCGCAAGTAGTGTTTCACCGAGTGTGAATATGATATACTGGGGTGGGTTGGATATATGCTCTGTTTCCTTTTGACAATTTCATCTCAAGGAAGAGGGGATGAACATGAGGGGATAGTTGTAAGGCGAAGAACAGATTATTCTGGTCTGTCAAAGGCTCAAAAAGTGTTTTAAATTGCAGTGTGGACCTGAGAGGAGACTTTGGCTCATATGAGTGCCAGTTACCCATTTGCTAAACTCGTTTTCCCCCATTAGAAACTGGCGTGGGAGCAGCAGGACCCCGAAGACCGGAAGCTGGGCTTCATCCCGCAGAAGCACTCCTGCCTCCGCACAGTGCCTGCCTACTCCCGCTTCATCCACGAGAGGTTCGAGCGCTGCCTGGACCTCTACCTCTGCCCTCGACAGCGCAAGATGAGGGTAGGTGCCTGCTTCAGGCTCTTGAGTGCTGTACAGTGTCATGCCAGGCCTTCGATCACTCCTTAGATCCACAGGAAACACCAAAAACAACACTGTTTTCCAGCGTCCCCTGATGCTCGAGTCAGGCAGACTGCCCCGGGCCTCATTCCAATCTCTCCCCCTCTCTTCTTCATTTCAGGTGAACGTGGATCCCGAGGACCTGATCCCAAAGCTGCCCAAACCCAAAGACCTGCAACCTTTCCCCACCACGCAGTCCCTGGTAAGACCACCTCATGGGACTCTGCAGTCCATGTGATTGCTGTGAAGTCAGCTCTAACCACATGTAATGAAGTGTGAAGGTGCTCAGAAATTCTAAAATGCGTAGACCTAAGGAGGGAAATCTTAGCATCTTTACTGCGGTGCAGGTGTCATAGAAACAAGATTGGACTGAACTTAGTGTGTTGTGCTGTTGTGTCACGGGAGCATGACAAGATACTGCGTGCGTGTTACCTAATTTTTTACCCTAGTGAGACAGAAAGTGATGTAATGGCTCTATGTAGTTCCTTAACACAGTGGTTCCCAACCCAGTCCTCAAGGACCCCCTGCCCTGCAGGTTTTTGCTCCAGCTCTTTCACACCTGACCCATTTAAGGGCTTCATGCTGATTGGTTGAAAAAGATCTACCTGAACAGGGTGTGCATGAAGGTGCATTGGGCCTTAAGTGGATAAGGTGTGCAAAAGAGAAGCTGCAACAAAAACCTGCAGGACAGGGGGCTCTTGAGGACTGGGTTGGGAACCACTGCCTTAACACATAGATAAAACTAAAATTAGTGGAATTTAACACTTGGTTTAATTTTGATAGATGTTATTTGCAGGTATGTTTAAGGGTGCCATTAGTTGTGAAACCTTGATTTGGAAGAAATGGATTTTTAATTAAATCAGCAAATGATTTTAGTTGGTTCCATTGGAACATTAATATCATACAGTATTTCTCATATGTTGGTATTTAGAGTTTCTCTATAAATATATTTTTAGAGTTTTTTAAAAGTATTGTTTGTGCGTTTTCAGTCAGGGGTGCCTGTAATTTTTGGAGCCCGCTATATCGTCATATTGCCCAGCCCTTTTCAGAAGGTGACTCATTGAGGATAAAGTCTGAAGATTTTAATAGCTATCAAATTTTTTTTAAATAATAGTCCGTTTTAAACAGGAAACAAAAATTTGACTTCACTTGAGGCCTGGAACTTACTAAGCAGACACATTCAAGAGTCTACAATTGTGTGTGGTTTATCAGCTGTTATAACGCCTGAAAAGAAATGGTTTCCATGTGTTGGTGCTGAAATCCTTTAATTAGAGTCGCTGCAGTTTTGTGACAGCTCTTAAAAATGGTGTCTGGACGCCTGGGAGAGCGTGCGTGTGTGTGTGTGTGTGTGTGTGTGTGTGTGTGTGTGTGTGGGTGTGTCTGTGCATGTGTCGCAAGCATTCTAGAATGCTCACCGCGCTTTTTTCCCAGTCCATCTCTAAACGCAGGCTGACACACACTTCGACTCTCACTTTTCCTGTCTCTCGTCTCTCTTCCTGTACTCCATCTCTCTCCTCCCTCCTCTACCCAGCTCTGTCTCTTTCCCTCTCCCCTCTCTCTCTCGTGTTTCCATCACCTTTAATCATGTGACCCCTCTCCTCAGGTCTACCGCGGACACTCCAGCTTGGTGCGCAGTATTAGCGTGTCCCCCAGTGGCCAGTGGCTGGCTTCGGGTGAGTGCCCCAGTTCCCTTTCTTTGATGTGGAGGCAGGCACTATTGCCTTTACTCGTACATTTATTTCAAGCTCTGGGCTCCTCCGTTGATGATTTTTTGTGGTTGCTTGTAATATAAGCAGTAGCTGACTGGCTGCTTATATCATCCCCTGAGCACGAGCCATGATGTCATGCCTTTGGCTTCGGTGCTCCTAACAGTACCACAAAAACAAGCAATTCGTCTCGACAGGGAGGGCAATCAAGTAGAACCGCATTGTAGACACACAAAAATCATTATATAGCATACTTACGAGAGAATACAACCATTGCAGGTCACTAATCCTAACTACTAAATGAATCATAATACTAAACCCTCTCAGTTGTCTTAAATATTTATGATGTGCTCTCTTAACTTTATTTTTTTTTTTTTTTTTTTTTGGCAGTAAGGCCCGGTCAGAACCTCATCAGGAAATATGAAAAAGCTTAATGCAGGCTGTAAAAATTCACTTTGTTTACGAAATGACCCCGCACACAACCCGACTCTTTTAAGATAAACTGTGTAATAAGGATGCAACATTATACTTTCTTGTAAAATACAGCTGGAAATGACAAATACCTTTTAGGAAATGAGGGGAAGATTGTGCTTGTGCTATTAGCAGTTAAGTCATCAAGGTTCCATTTTCATTTGTACCATGACACAATTTAAATAATTTTGGCTCTGTACACAATTGATTTGAAATGTAATGATGAAGATACGCTTGACATGTGGGCTATCCATCTTTGATTTAAGGGATTTATCAACAACCATATACCATTTAGGAATGAGAACAATTTCTGTATGTGGTTAATTGAGCCATTGTGGAGCATTCCATTTCTTTGCCTTGGAGGAATCATTGGGTGGTTCTGCAGTATTGGTTACTGTCAATGTCATTCTGTGACGTCCAAAGCGTTTTGAAGAATTTGGCTGCATTTGATCTGAATATACACTATAACAGTATACAATTCAGAATTTTTACTTCAGCTTCTCTCAGCTGTCAGATCATCAGTTAATACAAGAGAATCCGTTCCAAAGGCAGCCAGACATACTCAAACCATGGCACCTCCTGCATGTTTTTGGGTCATTAGCAGTTCCCTCCTCTCTGCAACCTCTTCTCTTCCCATCATTCTGGTACACGTTCAATATGATGTTGTCTCTGACCTGTACAGGCCTTTTTTAAAGGTTTTTTTTGGCAAACTGTAATCCGGTCTTCCTGTTTTTGAGTCTTTCCAATCGTCTGTATTTTGTGGTAAACCTTCGAAAGTCCACTCTTGATTGGTGACTTTGAAACAGATATGCCTGTGGGGGGTGTTCTCAATCTGGCTAACTGTTTTAAAAGGACTTTTCTTCAACAGTAATTGTTCTTTCATCCACCACAGCTTGTATCTGTGGTTCTCTGGACCACTTGATGCTCCTGAGCTCAAAATTGGGTTCTTTCCTTGTAAGAGTGCCCTAAATTTGCCCTGACTGTCCTTTAAGATTGACAATGCTCTTTAGTGGTACCACATTATTATTTTAAAAGCTGTTCTGTTTTTCTTTTTTTTTTTTTGGTGATCAACATTTTATTGACTTTTTAACCGGGGGGGGCAGGCACATGGTTACATTATGCATGAGGATATCAAAACTCAGTCCAGTATGTTGAGTCTGTTATACAAACAGTGCATAGGACAAATGTCCAGGGTACAAGTGTCCTTATGTTTGTGTATAGGACTGAAAGTGTTGATCCAAACACTTTCCAGGGGCGCTAAAAGAAATATTCCTGTAGTGCATGTCTGTCAAAGTCGGGGAACCTGAGGTTTTGAGGGAGGGAACCCACACATACATGGGAAGAATATACAAACGCTTATGCCGAGAGGTCCTGGCTAGCTGGGCCTCGAACCTGGAACCTCCTTATCAGGAGTTAACGTTTCCAGCATTGGTTTGAAGTTCTTTCAGTGTGACAGTTATCTTCCATGAGACCATCGATTGTTCCCATGGGAAGTTGGTATTTTTTCAGTGGTTCAAGTTAACATGTATATGATTGTCATTATTCGTGGAAGTAGTGCCTTTACTGGATTTCCCTTTGGATGAATATCAGTACTCTTGACTCCATTTTTTTAAAATTTCTTTTAAAAGTTGTTGTTCCAAAGTGGCTGCAGCTCAGCTGCCAGTTTGATTTTACATTGCTTGTCCATCGACTACAAAGATTGTTGCGTTATTGTTTACTTAATACTTAATACCGAAGTACCAGTATTACTTTGAGAGCGCAAGAACATGGCTACAGATGGTGTATCATTTTTGAAAAATCTTTGCAACTTGTTTTGATGTAACAACACCACTGAACAAAGCTAACTATGTGTTACGACCCGGTCTAGCACAGGCAGCAACAGGTAGAGAAATGAGGGAAGGACGGGCGGGAGAACTGTAATAGGCACAAAATGCACGCTGATCAGTACCTCCAGTCTTAGCTGCCTAACCAGAGATAAACTAATCCTACGGGTGATCTTCAAAGGTTCGCCGGGCTCTTGGCGGCTTTTAAACACTGAACTCCCAAACTCTCAGTCCGCAAATGAAGACTGAGGGAACGAATAGTGTACCCCCCATGGAAACAAGTTTCTGCTAAGAATCACCTTCAAAAATAACAAAGCAAAATAACAAAGAAGTGCCCCGATGGAAGGACTGTGAGATCCAGCTGGGAGCACGCTGACTAACCAGAGTAAACCTAACTGCATGCCAAAAGGGGCAAGACGAGAGGGGTAGTCAGACACGAAAACCGAGGTCAAACACCAGGAATTCACTAAGCAACAAGACCAAAACGCAAGGGCTAGAATTCAAGTCGAAATGGGACAGGCCACGGGTCAACCGCCACAATTTAAAGAAAGCAAGTAAAGGGCAAGGCGAGAATCGTTAGTCAAAAGGCAAACCGAACCAACACAGAAGGTAATAAAGTACTATGGTGCGTGAACGCTAGGTACAAAGTAGAAGAGTTGGTCTCCAACTGGCACTTGCAAGTGGCGGCCTTAAAAAGCACCGCCCCCTCCGGAAGTGGAAACATTCAATTAAGAGCAAGGCAAAATAAATACTACAGAGCTCGTAACACCCCCACCCCCACCCTTAAGAGAACACCTATGATCTATTGACAAAGTTAGCTATAACATTACACTGTGATATTCACTGTGATATTCTCTGATAGTTTTCTCATTTAGATCAAACTATTTGAAGGAGAATACTTTGTGTTCCATTGTCTAGTGAGTGTGAAATGTTGTGGAGCAGTGTTCAGTGGATTTACTGTTGGTCTTACAGACCTTAATCGCTTCAGCTCGTGCTGCCTGTGGTGCTGACATTCTGCGGACATTGCAATGACTTTGATGCAGAGGATTTTAACACAGTGACAAAAACCTCCTTGCCCCTAAACAGTGAAATGCAATGGCCATAGTCCCAAGCACTGATATGTTGTATGACAAAGAATCAAGCACAAGAGACACTTTTGAGGAGCTTGCAGCAAGTTAGCTGCAGTATCGCCTCCCATTGCAAATAATTTAAATCTCAGACAGAAAACTGTCACAGTCAGTGCCGCTTTTTATTTTCCTACTGTAAAATATGATCTCATCAAAAAGTTAAGGATCATTGAGTTTTTGGTTTATTATTTTCTCTTGTTCTGAGCTTCCCAAGACGCTGTCAAGCTGTGGCGAGAGCACGTGGTGGTTAGAAAAGATATTGAAATGACTTTAGATGTTGTTAGACGTTTTGATTTAATGGTCTGGACTTGGTGTGATTCTGGTCTTTCCTGTGGATACCCTCCCTTTTTTGAGGGTAATATAGTATTCTGTTGAAATGCTTTGTTGTATTTTGTGCCTTGGATTATCACAGTTGAGGTAAATATCACTTGTGATTTACATTCAGTTTTTTCATTTCACATATTCGGGTCAAAATAGACTGGTCCTTAATTTTTTTTTGTCGAGTATACAAAGCTAGGGTTCCCATTGTGCACAGCCCTCAACAATTCCTCTTCATTTTTATTTAAAAAATGTTTTTCATTTGGTATGTCTTGTTGGTGCAGTCTGTTGAGTGACTATCCAGTCACTCATAATCAGTCATTTGTCACAATTCCCTCTCTTTATTCACATCCAACCCCCCCCCACCAAACCAATATTTCATTTTCTGCTTTAAAATAATTAATGTGGTGTTAGCTTTTCAGCCTCCGGTTCTATAAAGTATGTTAACCTTCTTTTGCTAATTTGCATTAGGCTAAATTAGTAGCTCTTATAACAGCTGCTTCTTGTTTCATGTGTGAGGACCAATAATGCCAGCTTTTGCAGTTTAACTCACTGTAATGTTGATAAAACCTAATTTAGAAAAATGATACTAAGCCGGAGCCTGTAAAACCTTTTAAAAAATTCATTATAATGTGTGTAATGGGAAATATCAGCAATACCTAAAATGATTTGTCAGGGTGCCTGTTGTCTCAAAAGACGAAATTCCACACGTACTTCTATCCAATTCAGCCAATTTCATTTTGGTCATACTCTGACTATTGCCGTTCAACTGTGACATTTTAGCTGCATGACTGTATGGACAAGCTACACAGCCGTAATGCACACACATAGACTCTCTTCTGCGAAAGCGAAAACGCACACACACACAAACGCGTGCGCGCACACACTCACACACACAAGCACGCACCCATAAACCAGGAGTAAAAAGCGAAGTGAGACTTGTGTTCCAGCTTGGATTCCTGACTAATTATGTGGATAAAATGGGATGTTCTGTGGTGCTCCCTCTCTGCAGTTTGTGCGTTAACTGGAGATGCACAGCGCAATCGCTTCACAGCGTATCGATGTGATTCTGCAATAGCAGTTGGCGCCTGAATGCAAGCGGATTTTTTTTTTCTTTTCTTGTTCTCCTCCCAACTAAGGACTTAACCATATACTCTCTAATGCCCTCCATTAGCATTATCAGTCTAGGGTGCTGTTCTTTTGACCTGACTCGAGGACAAGGGTTCAACCATTTCAACTTAAATTGCCGATATAGTAGAGCTGCCACTGCCAGTCAGGTCGGGGGCGGGGCGGGGGGGTGGGGACAAAAAAAAAACAGCCCCAATTCAGCCTCTAGGGTTACCAAAGGCCTGAACCGGACTCTGGGGACATCCCAATCCAGTCTGTCCAACCCTGCCAAATTTAGACACATGCGGGAAAACGCAAGTGTAGCTTAGGAACGCAGCTACAAATTAACTGGCCGATGTAACAGAATATGAGGGGTCACCAGTGGACAGCCCATGGACACAGTGTACATTCTAAAAGGAATGTACATTTTGCTTAACAAGGAACAGAAAAGAGAGACCTTGCATGAATATATCGTCCGTTAAAAGTGTTAATTGTTTCCAAAATGTTTGATGTATCGGCAGCATAATAGAATATCTGAATGTAGAATATAAGTTCAGTCCATCATCTTTGTCCCCAGATTATATTTGCCTTTGTGACTGTGAACTGAACATGGCATAGAAAAGGGCTTCCTAAATTCTGTTGCAATACTTTGAAAATGATGAATTCGAAGGTTCACTGTATCTGGTCAAGATTTTTGAAAGTTTGGTTTGGAGTTTGATTTGCAGACTCTGCCTCTTCCATTACTAACAGTAAACTGAGCAATGCACATACAGAGCATCCTGAATCCCTCCACAATACAACTAGCATTGCAGATTATAACAATCTGCTTGTTTTGGCATCTCAGGGAGCTGCGCCTATTTAGTGTTCCGTTGAGTGTTTCTGTCCCTCCCCAGTCTCTCTTTAACTTACTGTCGGTAGCGCTGCTTGTTGACATCTTGTTTAATTTCTCTGGACAGAGGCCTAGGGCTTGCAGGTCCTGATAGGCTGTAGAAAGGGCTCGAGGCAAGAAAATAAACAGTGGAAAAAAATCAGTACAACTCGAAACCACTGCACAGTTGATGAAAGACCATAAATTGTCATTTTTTCCTCTGCATTAAAAAAAAAAAAAAAAAATCATAGTTTCCAGAGGCTGTGCCTTGAATTAATGTCCACAAGCTGTCATGCTGGCAGATTTTTAGGAACGAAAGGGAGATGCCTCGAGCCTGGACCTCCCCAGACATGCACCGAACGCGAGGCAACTTCTGCTCCGCGCGAGGCCAGCCTTCTCCAAACCGCCGAGTCCGTTCGCCCCGTTGCACCACCCCATTTCCACAGGCGACCGCAGCTATGTGCGCCAGGCGGGATTCTCCAACCGCCAACAGGACGTAGGCTTAGGAACCGTTCCTCTTTCTATATCTGTCCCCGAAGCGCTTAATACTTAAAAAGTGATTATGGTTTTGGAGTTGTTACACTCCACCCTCCAGCTCTGCCGGTACCAGAACGCCAACGTTTCCATGTTGTTTTTCTTTCTTTTATGAGGCGTGCAGGTACAGAAATAAAATATAACCTTTTACAAGGGCTTCTGCACATCCGATAAGCTGTCGAGTTAAAATCAGGAGCCCTCATTGGCCAATATACGTAAAAATATAAAAACTCCTTTTTTTTATTTTTCACTTCATTTCAGAGGAAATTCAATTAAAAATGACATGAATTTCCATGGAAAAGTGATTTATGATTAGGTTGGCTTCAGCCTTTTAACATCTTTGACAAAACTGAATATGAAATATGAAATTGACTGTGATACTTAGCCAATTAGAAACCCGTTTCCAAAAAAAGTTAGCTTGCTGTGTAAAACGTAAACTGGGAAATTTTGTTTTTTGAAAATTATCTGCACTTTGAATTTTGTGCGAGCAACACATTTTTTTAAAAATTGGAGCAGGGGCATGTTTACCACTGTGTTGCATCTCCTCTTCACCTAACAATGCTCTGTCAGTGTTTGGGAACTGAGTAAACCAACTGCTATAGTTTTGAAAGCAAAATGTTTTCCCATTCTTGCTTGATGTAGGATTTCAGTAACTCAACACTTCGCTGCTTCCTTTGTCATATTTTCTGTTTCATAATGTGCCAAATATTTTCAGTGGGTGACAGGTCTGAACTGCAGCTTGCACAGTTTAGCACCCAGACCCCTTTGCTTCAGAGCCATGTTCTTGTAATACATGCAGAATGTGGCATTTGGCATTGTCTTGCTGAATTAATCAGGGCCTTCCCTGAAAAGACATCTGGATGGCAGTATATGTTGCTCCGAAACCTGAACATTTCTTACAGCATTTGTGCCGTCTTCACAGATGTGCACATCCTATGCCATGCACATTAATGCACCCCCATACTATCGTGGATACTGGCTTTTGAACTGTGCGCTGTTAATGTTCAGTACATTTTGCAATTGACTCACCAAGATTCCATGCTTCTGTGACAGAGAGGAGGTGTTTGAAATTTACCTCCCCCTTCAGGAGTCCCCCCTCAGTGGCTCCAAAAAGTGAAGCTTTATTCTTGTTTATAAATGACAGGACATTGGTACCATGGTTACAGACACGTTATTACGTGTGACCTATATTTGTGGCTGAGGTTCACTGACAGACAAGTGACCAAGTAACCTATATTTTAAAAGCTTAACTTTCCAGGGTCTCAAATATACAGTCTATGCTTACATCTGTTTTAAACTGAATCCAAAAGCATTTGGCACACTTGTTTGCAGCTAGGCAAATTTGACATGAAATTTCTTTGAAAACCTCAGGAGGGAAAGGGTTGAACACATAGACCCTTGTGTTTAAAAGCTACTGCAAGCAAAAATCTAACAATGAAATCTAACCGAACGTGGTAATTAACGGGATTCAAGCAACATGAGGCAGTTATCAATTTTGAAGCAGTAAAAACACACATTGTCTGAATTTTAAAAACAATTTCCAGTTCATGGCACATAATAATACATAGTATTCTCTGCCCTGCAAGGGTGTTGATTGGTCATTGCTAAGCTTGTCAAGTAACAGCTCTTACTTGATTGACTAATTGTGGCCAAATTCTTAAGTGCATCTTTCACTGATTGGAGTGAGCCGATTGGGGAATAGATTATGCAAAATTACAAGTATTTAGGTCGAATGATTAAAAAGATACCAGCAATTTTACATTTTTTCTTACAGCGCCACCTATTGGCCAATTACCATCAGATTTTGTAAAAAGTTGAAAAAAAGAATTTTGATACTTGCCCAAAAGGTTTAAAGGACCAGTGTGTAAAATGGGGGGGAAACGGTAACATCCAGCATTCAGATTCTAGACTGCAGCGCTCACTCGCTCACTCACGCTCACCCCTCCCGTCGGCAAAAAGACGGTGGCCTCCGAGGACCAAAACACTTTTGCGGAAATGGCGTCTTCCACGACTGGGATTTATACACGCGAAACACGTACTCTAGCTGGCTGGATTGTCCGGTCGGGCTGCCGTACCAACATGGCGGTGCAAGATGGCGACATCTCTAAAGCAAGGCCCTTGCTATATGTATATATAAACGCATATTTATAAAGCTACGAAAACCAAACGAATTTTATTTTATAGCGATTATACACTTACATAAACATATTAATAGGTAGTATATTCAGATTTTGCCAATAAACAATGCCAAATATTACACACTGGTCCTTTAAGAATTACAGTGCAAAAAGTGTTTTTGCACTCGATAATGCAAAATATCTGGCCTTGGGCACATCTTGGACACCTCTACAATTGTGGAAAATGTGTGTTTACAGAAATTTGTGTGGCTTATATGGATCAAATCAACTAGACCCATAAAATACAACAAAAAAGAATTTTGTTTCTATAACCTGTGGTTTGGAAGTTATTGCCCAGAACACATGGGGCCGCTCTGTATCGCCACCATACGGCCAATCAGGGCATTTCTTTCTTTTTTTTATACCTCAGTCATGAGTGAAGATAGGAACTGATACCAAATTTGGTGCATCTAGCTTTTATAGTTTTTGGTGTGGAAACACTTTTAGAGAAGAAAAATAATTACAGTAACAATAAAAATCAGAACAAAAACAATAGTATTCCAGTACTTATATGCTTGGACCCCTAAAAATTGTCAGTAACACAGAGGACAAGGTAAAGTGCCAGCCCATTTACTTCATAATGTTTCCAATAAGTGTTTCCAAGTGATCTACAACCTTTTGCAGTGGTGCTGAAATTATTGTCATGGTCCAGTTAAGTGCTTGTGTTAATGATGATTGTCAGATGAAAATGCCGACCATTTGAGGTAGAAAATTTTAGGCACTATTAAAAAGTAATAAGAAACTTGGTGGGATTTTGGACAGAGGAATGCCCTGGATATTTTATTTGGCTGTAAATCAACTGTACTACGTGGTAGGCTGAAATTGTGTATGTGCGCCCTTTGCCAGAATGCGCATGCACCCCCCGCCTTCTTACAGTATTCTTTTCAGTAATATTTTGTGTTTGCTAGAAAGTCTAACATTCTGTCATACATATTTTCGGTCCATTTAGCAGTAAACCTCTCATCACCTTGCATACTTGTTGTTCTCAATTTAAGTGTAGGCTTTTAGTGCATGAATACTGAGGAAACAACAGTCTTCAACAACAGCGCTTGATCCTAAGGTACACCATTGTGAAGCTCATGAGGTTTATAAGATGGTGTGTACCCCACAGCCAATCAAAATCCTACCATACCTTAATACACTACAGAGTATGAAGAGGCTGATTGCAAAATATCATCTGGATATGCACAGTAACACTGATGAGACACAGTAGATGGTGGTCAGAGAAATTTATTTTATTCTGAAAGGCAAGTTTTACAAATGGTTTCTGGTACACTTCAGAGTGTAACCCAACTTGGACCCTATGAAACCCTGGCTTGGAAACAGAATGGCATTTCAGCAAAATCATGGAAGACACCAGCCTCACCCAATTCAGCGTTTGTGTTGAGTCCAACAAGACAGTAAAAAATACTTACTCCTGATTATTTAAACTATACGAGAGCTTTTTTTTTTTTTTTTTTTTTAGAAAATTATATGAGCAGCTTCTGAATTATGTTCTCTTCAAGACATGGGACCTATGAGATTTTTTGAAAAGAGAAGTGATCCAAGCCCTGACCCCTGTGGAACTTTATTTTATTCTGCATATATCATAAAATCATTTGTCCATTTTTAGCTCAAGAAAGCAATATGGTACATCACAGGGCTGACAACATGTTTTTGCGCTGAATAATCCATACCCTGAGAGTTTCTTAAATTGTGTTGAAATGGTCTCTTGGAATACTTCATGGACTAACTTCACAACATGATGGGACATGCACATTAATCTCACTGGTAACTGTCATAACTGTTGGTTGCCATTTTATGCTTGGAGCATTTCTGTTTTGCCTCATCAGGCTTGTGTTTTAAATGTGCTTTTTATATAGAAATTGTGTTGCCTTATATGAATACAAGACAATGGAAGCATAGTCACATTTGTCTGTGCTTTCCGGCTTCTGGAATGTTCTGACCTATCCAGCCCAGGGTGTCCATTCACACTGTCATGATGCACTTTAGTTCTGACAAACATGCAAACTAACTGGAAAAAAAACTCCCAGTTCTTTGAGTTATAAATGTCATATTTGTTCTTCCCAAAGTAGTCATCCAATAAATCACTGGGTCATTCCATGCCAAATCACCTAATGGTCCCCAGGTGACCCTCTTAGATTTTGCTGAAACTCCATGAAAATGTTCATATATGCAAATAACGAACACACAGAAAATTTCAGGCCAAAAGTCCAAGCCGTTTTGAAATTACGGCCGTCCGAAGACCCCCTCTTTTTCGCCCGTATGGCCGTCGTGGATTTTTTTTTTCATTTTCAAATGATCATATTTTTGGATTTGAAAAAGCTACAAAGCTGAAAATTGCTACCTGGGGTAATTTGCACACAAGCTTTCAGAATCTGCAATCAAAAACAGTGTATCTTGCTTCCTTTTTTGAAGATATGGGCACCTGAAAATGAAAGTTTTTTCTAGCAGAAATTATTTTTTGCGATTTTTAGGCTTACCTGGTGCCCGAACCATTGATCTGAGGATACCCAAATTGCTGATACATAATCTCTACATACAGCTAAATAACTCCCTGCAAGCATAGACTTATAAAACAATCAGTAAAGGTATGGCTAGGGTCCAAAGTCGACTTTCACAAAAAAATCTCAAAAATCACCCCTTTTCGGGGGGTCGGTTGACCTTGTGAACAGTTACTCAGGGTAATGAAATTTGCACCACAGAATTATATGTATCTGTCCTTTATATGTACCAAATTTCATTGATGTGACTTAAGTCCTTCATAGTTAGGCAGTGTTTCAAAGAAACCCACTAATTTGATCAAATTACACCATTTTGCTGTACATTACTTCGGTAGATGTCAAAGGGCAAAAAATGAGAATAAGTCATCTTTGATAACCTTTTTATATATAATTCTTAGAAAGTTGTAAAATTCATGACTTTGTTCATCAGGAATAGTATCATATGGCTTGTTTTAAAACAAAGTTTTCCATAGTACCATACATTGTACATATTGTACATTGATGTTACTAATACAAAACTGCTTTTATTTAAGTGGATTCAACTTAATGATTTTCAGTGGGCTCTACTTACATTATTTGCATGAGGTCATAGCTGTTGGAAACTGTTTATTAAGATTCATCCTAGTCCAGGTGACCTCGTCTAATTAGGTGTTAAAACATTGTTTATCTAGGTTCATCCTAGTCTACTTAACTCCAAACCACAACTGTTTATTTAAAATAGCTGGATCAATTACCTCACTGTTGTGGCCGTATTGTTTACAGAATAATTGAACAGTGTGTTCACTTTTCAGCTCACATCCACTCCTCACAATTCATTTCAACTGCAATGTTCAGCAGATGAAGTGTACATTTTGTGAACTCTGTAAAAATCAAGATTTAAAACATGGAATTTGAAGCATCAAGATCGGGATGCAGTATTGGAATTGCACTTGAGGAGGTTTGCCATAAGAAAATATATGGCAGAAATGTTTGCACACTTGCAGCCTCTGACTTGTCACAGGATGATAAGAAGCTATTGGAATGGAGAAGTGGGGTACTGCTACGTGATGACAGCACAGTGTGTTTTCACCATGAGAAGATATACATCTCTCGATATGAATATACTCAGAAATATTGCAGTGATCCATTCAAAATGCACAAGAAACGTATTTCAAGTAGGTTTGCTTCAATTTGCTTTTACAAATTATTGTAATTGTCAATTTACCAGAGCTCGAGGATGTTGTTACATACCGTAAAGTAGCATAATTTGATCAAATTAGTGGGTTTCTTTGAAACACTGCCTAACTATGAAGGAGTTAAGTCACATCAATGAAATTTGGTACATATAAAGGTCAGATACATATAATTCTGTGGTGCAAATTTCATTACCCTGAGTAACTGTTCACAAGGTCAACCGACCCCCGAAAAAGGGGTGATTTTGAGATTTTTTTGTGAAAGTCGACTTTGGACCCTAGCCATACCTTTACTGATTGTTTTATAAGTCTATGCTTGGAGGGAGTTATTTAGCTGTATGTAGAGATTATGTATCAGCAATTTGGGTATCCTCAGATCAATGGTTCGGGCACCAGGTAAGCCTAAAAAATCGCAAAAAATAATTTCCTCTAGAAAAAACTTTAATTTTCAGGTGCCCATATCTCAAAAAAAAGGAAGCAAGATACACTGTTTTTGATTGCAGATTCTGAAAGCTTGTGTGCAAATTACCCCAGGTAGCAATTTTTCAGCTTTGTAGCTTTTTCAAATCCAAAAATATGATCATTTGAAAATGAACAAAATCCATGTATTTAGGCCCAAGAACGGCGAAAAGAGGGGGGGGGTCTTCGGACAGCCATAATTTCAAAAACGGCTTGGACTTTTGGCCTGAAATTTTCTGTGTGTTCGTTATTTGCATATATGAACATTTTCATGGAGTTTCAGCAAAATCTAAGAGGGTCACCTGGGGACTTTCCTGAAAATTAGGTGATTTGGCATGGAATGACCCCACTTCCTGCCTCCCAATAAGAACGCATTTGGCATGGTTCATATGATCTTTGGACTGTTTCATTGGCATGTTACTGAACTGCATTCATATCCATTTCCCTCTCTGTCCTTCTGTATGCCTCCATCAGGCCCGGCTGCTACACAAAGCCAGATGCCTACTTGGGATGGGCAGAATCATGCTAAATTTGTAAACATGTAAACGGTGGAAAATTAAATGTTTAAATGACAGCTGGGGGGTGTGCGGTGGACTCCTTTGGGATTTCTGGATTTCGATTTTGATTTTTTTTTTTTTTTTAACTGGTGGACAGGTGCCTGACGAGATGTCTGAAAGAAGTTTGGTTATCATTGATCGCTGTTTTGGAACATTAAGAACGTTAAGCATTTTTAATGATAAGTGTTTTAGAATGTCCCTCTTTTCTACTGTACAATTTACTGGGGTCAAACTGTTACCCTGATGTTAGACATCAGTGGAACAGGCTATAATTCCCTGGAGTTTTCAATCTAATATGGGTTCAGTTACTTTATTCCAAGCTAAAGTATACTGTGTTATGCAAGTATTAAAGTGCACATTTTCAGAACAAATTGATTTAAAAAAATGCAAGATCAAGCTAAAATAAAGATTACAAATTTGTAATAAAATATGAATAGTAATTACAAGTCGTGGCTGTTTGGTTTTCAAATAATAAACACACTTTTGAAAGAGCAGTTGAAAGAATGGTCTATATGTCTATTTAAATCGTGCCTATATAGTGCAAACTATTATAAAAACTGTTATAATAAAGGTAAATTAAAATACACACAGTTATCATGAACAAGAATCACTCTGTTCGAGCCTGATCTACACATTGATAGTCTAACATGCACAAAATGTCGTCTCTTGTGGGAAACATGGATTGACATGATTTAGGGGTTGAGTCTATACTCTGAAATTCATTAGATATCGGGTCAATTGCGAAAAGTAAATCATGTAATTCATATTTAAATACAGCCAAGCCTTATTCTCACTGTTTAGGAAATACCCATTTTACAAACCTGCATCCCCCCATCATTTCTACCGATAGAATGGTTTGTTGTCAATTGCTAGGCAGCCTGATGGGTCGATGCAGCTGAGAGCACTGTGACGCAAGCCTACTGTCTAAGCCTGAGGTCTGTCCAGTCTCGTCGGAAGAGATTGAATTTGTATTCTGCCAGTCAGCTGGATCATTCCGCAATGAATCTCAGTCTACCTCCAGCTGTGGAATTAGTTGTCATGTGGCTTAACCCCTTTGCGCGGAATACAAATAATGCTAATTTTTTCTGTTATGCATGAGCCTATTTAGTCTTTATAACTCAGTATTTGTGTCACAGAGACTGTAAATTATTCCAGTGAAGGAAGACATTTGAAAATTCAATTACAAAATTGTTTAGGAATTTAATTTCAGAATTTTTGGACACTGGCATCTATATCTGCGCAAAGGGGTTAATTAAGCTGAAGAGAGTCATTCCTGGGGGGCAAAGCTGAGGTTTCCTTGGCCTATACTGAGAGATGCGTTGTCAGTGTAAGATAATGCACCAGCAATTGAGTTTATGTTCCCTTCTGCTGCTGTTTGACCTCAGGCTCTGACGACTGCACCGTGCGCCTCTGGGAGGTCAGCACAGCCCGCTGCATGAAGACCATTGAGGTGGGCGGAGCCGTGAAGAGCATCGCATGGAACCCTAACCCAGCCATCTGCCTGGTGGCGGTCTCATTGTAAGATCCATCAGTGTGCTGGTCTTGAGGCTTAAATGAACTACTTACAGGATTTATATGTTGAACAATGTGTGGTGTGTTTGGATTGGAGTTGGAACATTCAGGATGGTTTATCTCCAGGATTAGGGTTGAGTGACCCTGAGCTTCAGGACGATCGATATCTTGAAAGGAGCCTTAAAGTAGGGATTCAAAGAAAATAAGTAGCCATAAAATTGGTCCGTTATGGCAATTTCATGTCAGGTTGAAGGTATTCACTCATATAACAAGAGAAAAAAGTTTCATACGACTTGATATTCGCTTTCCAAATGTTGCTCCTTTTCCACCGTAACCAGTCCGCGGACAGTCTCATTTTCCGTAACATCACATACAGGTCGTGTACTCTGAAAGTACCCAGATGTTCCATAGTTATAATGCAGTGAACACTGTGAAAACTGTTTTCAATTATGTTTTTAAAGCCTGACGAGTCAGAATTCTTAATAGATTTCTTCCAGGTCTTCCAGTAGTTCATAGTTTTAAATCCCATGTTTAAATCTTTATTTTTTTTTTTAAGCTACTGTCGCATAAAGTTGATTTCTTTTATCGATGCATATCAGTTTTGCTGCTTATTTTGGTTCGTTCCGTGCCTGCAAAAAGTCCAGTCGCCGCGCTGGCTATACGCTACACACATACACGTTGTCTAGTTTAGAAAGAAAATTATGTTTTTACTGGAGTCATGCTACCATTCCAAGGAAGGTTGGATAAGCCAAAGCTGGGCAACAAAAAAGATAGTATTTTATGAACACGATCAAGTGGACTCTCATAACAGTAATGGACTGACATAGACCTATGGAGTGACGAGGTCGATGCCATTTAGAACACAATGGTACCCCTCAAATATCTCCACCCAATACCTCAAAAGCAGCCTGAATCGTCCGCCTGTACTGTTCATGCACTCAAGCTCAATTTCAGGTCTTAATTGCTTTTTTATAGTTGTTGTATCTCTTCCCATGGTTCTTTCTTCAACTTCTGGTCCTTCCTCTTCCATGATGGCCAAAACAAAACAAAACCTCAAATCTAATAACGTTAGATAGTTATAGTGTACGCAGTAGAAAGATCTGATGACAGGCAGCTGCAAGTGCATGAACAATATGTATATCTGCGCAAGTTAAGAGAGAGAATACATTCTAAAAATCTTCCTTTCTTGTTTTGTCGTCGCTCTTATCAAGTCTACTCATCGAAAAAATATCATAATAAATTAAGGTATCAGTTCTTCCCCCAGGGTTTCCGCGATATGTAATTGATCGTGGCGCACCGCCACGGCAAAATAAAAGCCGCCACACCTATGTAAAATGACTTTACATAAACTCCAAAAATCCTAAGGACAATCAGGTGTCGCCAGTTCTCATTGTTAAGTTAAAATGAGCGCTAATAATTCTTGACCTGTTGTCAATCATTTTGATTGATGAACACGTTTTCCAATGAATAAAAATTAGTCATCGGCAGTAAAACACGCTGCTTTCTTCTTAATGCAATGTGTGCAACGATTAGAGAAAAAATATTTTGCTCACTTTACAAAACGATAAACTATGATGTCAACTTCTGTGTTTGCTGTGAGCACATCCTGCTGTACCTAATTGTATCTTCATGATTATTTAATTCCAATTCCGGAGTCCGGAGTCATAATCGGTTTTCATATTATATGTGAAATCCACCGTAACGCATGTGAAACTGATAAACCTCCGTGCACATAGACTTCAATTATTACATTGCTTACGTGCTGATTAATGAAAACTGGCCACACCTGATAATGCTGAGTTTTGACCCGACGCTGAAGCCCTCCGCCACAGTTTCAAAAAATCCTGGAGGAAACCCTGCCTTCCCCGTATTTACACGATTTCCATCGGATCGTTTATGTCCATGTTAATCTTCGAAGTGCTAGGCCTATATAGAAAAATATGAGTTTAAATTTAAAAAAAGACCGATAAATGTCTCTCCATTATAATTTATCCATCTCAAGAAAAGTAAGACTCAATTTTAACCTTTAACAAAATATTAAGCTTAGAGACATAGTATTTCTATTGACATGTAACAGAGCAGAGCTTGCAAAACCCGTGCGTGACGTCACCCAAAACGGGCCTCTTTCCTAGCATCACGGAAGTATTTACACTCGATAAAGTACTGTCGTTTCGTGCATGTTTCCATTTTCTTGTATCGATAATGTGACGGAATGACATTACATTGCATTCTTTTTGTTCTAAGCTTTCCATTGATGTCGAAATTGCCATATTTCAGTTTTTCCTTTGAATCCCTACTTTAATGGGTTTGTTTGTGTTTGTTAACAGTGATCAGACGGTTTTGCTGTTGAACCCGGGCTTGGGAGACAAGCTCATCTGCAGCGCCACTGATCAGCTGATCTCCTCATACGTGGAGCCAGAGGAGGAGAAGCCACAGGCTGTGCAGTGGGCCACCGCTGAAGGGAAAGACCACGAGAAGGGAGTCCGCCTCATCATTAACCACCCGAAGGTGCTAAACGCAAATGCACCCCACACTTTCCACTGATTGGCCTGTGTCGATCATGTGACCTATAAGAGCCAGTCACACACAGATTCACAGATATCATCAACATACAGTTGAGCACAAAAGTTTGCCTGCCTGTGCTAAATTTGCGAAATGTTGCCATTCACAACCCCAATTCCGAAGTAGTCGGGACGAAGTGTAAATTGTGAAGAAAATCAAGACGCAATGACTTTCAAATCACACCAGCCAGTATTTTATTCACAATAGAACAGAGATAACATAGCAAATGTTGAAACTGAGAAATTTTACAATTTTATCCACAAAATGAGCTCATTTCAAATTTGATGGCTGCTACAGGTCTCAAAAAAGTTGGCACAGGGGCCTGTTTACCCTGGTGTAGCATCCCCTCTTCTTTTTAACACAGAGTGGAGGCGTCTGGGCATTGAGGAGACAAGTTTCTTGAGTTTAGCCATTGGAATTTGATCCCACTCTTGTTTAATACAGGCTTCCAGCTGCTGGAGAGTTTTGTGTCTCCTTTGACGGACTTTTCGTTTAATTATGTGCCAAGTGTTCTCAATCAGTGAAAGATCAGGACTGCAGGCAGGCCAGTTCAGCACACGGACTCTTCTACTATGAAGCCATGCTGTTGGAATAGCTGCAGTATATGGTTTTGCATTGTCCTGCTGAAATGCACAAGGCCTTCCCTGGAATAGATATCGTCTGGAGGGGAGCATATGTTGCTCTAAAACCTTTATATACACCTTTCAGCACTCATGGTGCTTTTTAAAACATGCAGGTGCCCCACACCATATGCACTAATGCATCCCCATACCATCAGAGATGCTGGCTTTTGAACTGAACGCTGATAACAGGAGGGGTGGTCTTTCTCCTCTTTAGCCTGGAGGACACAACGCCTATGATTTCCAATAAGAATGTCAAATTTGGACTCGTCTGACCACAGGACACTGTGCCACTTTGCTACAGTCCATTTTAAATGAGCCTTGGCCCACAGAACATGGCAGCGCTTCTGGATCATGCTCAACAATGGCTTCCTTTTTGCATGATGGAGTTTTAGGTGGCATCTGTGGATGGCACGGCGGACTGTGTTTACAGACAGTGGTTTCTTGAAGTATTCCTGGGCCCATTTAGTAATGTCAATGACAGAATCATGCCGGTGAGTGATACAGTGGCGTCTGAGGGCCTGAAGATCACGAGCATCCAGTAAAGGTCTTCGGCCTTGTCCCTTACGCACAGAGATTTTTCCAGTTTCTCTGAATCTTTTGATGATGTTATGCACTGTCGATGATGAGACCTTCAAAGCCTTTGCAATTTCACGTTGAGGAACATTGTTTTTAAATATTCTACAATTTCTTTATGCGAGCCTTCACAGGTTGGAGAGACTCTGGCCATCTTTACTTCTGAGAGACTCAGCCTCTCTAAGACATCCCTTTTATAGCCAATCATGTTACACACCTGATGCCAGTTAACTGAATTACTTGCTAAATGTTCTTTCAGCTGATTCTCTTATATATTAATTGCTTTTTCAGCCCTTTTTGCCTGTGTCAAAACTTTTTTGAGGCCTGTTGTAGCCAGAAAATTTGAAATAAGCTCATTTTGGGGATAAAAACGTAAAATGTCTCAGTTTCAACATTTGAAATGTTATCTAGGTTCTATTGTAAATAACATATTGGCTCATGTGATCTGAAAGTCATTGCATTTTGATTTTATTCACAATTTACACTTCATCCCAACTATTTCGGAATTGGGGTTGTTTTTTTTTTAAATATGACTCATCATGCAAAAAACTTTTCTTTAATTTATGGATAGTGATCACGTGAAGTCATTTATCATTACATACAGTAGGGAAAGTAAGTATTGAACGCGTCAACATTTTTCTCAGTAAATATATTACTAATGGGGCTATTGACATGAAATTTTCACCAGATGCCGGTAACAACCCAAGTAATGCACACATACAAAGAAATCAAAACAAATAAGTCCAAAAATTATGTGTAATAAAGTGGAGAGTATAAGGGGCCTCTGACAACTATCACAAAAGACTGCACGCTGTTATTGATGCTGAATGGGGCAATACACAGTATTAAGAACTAAGGGTATGCACACTTTTGAACAGGGTTCATTTCATTTTCTTTTTTGCTTATTGCCATGTTTTATTTGAAGATTGTGCCATTCTACATGACTTATAGTTGGATTTTAATCCAATAAGAAATAAAAGAAATGTGTATTTCCTGGCCATTCATGTTTTCTTTAAAAAATGTCACCCATTTTACAAAGTTAGCCAGGGTATGCAAACTTTTGAGCACAACTGTACCTTCTCCCTCTCATCCAAGACTGGCAAGTCCACCAGGCATTGAGAACTATGTTTTCCAACCAATTTTTATGACTGGCACTTACCCTGAACTCTTAACTACTATTACCTCTCAATGCATGACTGCATCAAGATTTTTTTCCATCTCAACCCATTTTATAACCTACGAGCGAGCGGTAGCTTGGCTGTTGTTTTTCAGAGCTTGGAAAATTGTCGGCTGTAGCATTTTCATATGGAAATAAATATGGTTACTGTAGCTTTCCAATTAAAAAGGGAGAAAAACACTGGAAAATGTGGCTTCTGACCCATCTAGCGCTATGTGTCCATTCACAACCTGGAAGTAATCATGATATTAAGCGGCCATCATACTGGATTTTTCCCTCTGTGGAGCGAATTGGGCCCGTCACTGTTTAAACAAGCTGCACGTGCATGACAAAGACCCATGACAATTGAAAATGAAAAATGGAAACGATAAATGATGCATCTCCTATTAGCGTTTTCCATTTTAGTTGTAGCGTACATTAAATCTATATGTGTATTTTATTGAAATAACTAATTTGTGTTAATCTTTAGTTCATAATATCTTCTATTGTAGTTTAGATGGAATGCTGCCAAGGTTCACTCTCTCTCTAAAGCAGTAAATCTTTATTAGCATGACTTGGGAGGCCTGTGAGTGTAACAAATGATGACTTGCTGAGCTGAATGCAAAGACCAAGGGATGTGACTTATGTCATATTAGTGTTGTAAATACTCAGAGGAACTGCCTTTCCATGGAACAGGCTATTTGTGTGGGCAGACTCCTCTTCTGTAGAATTAAGAATAGTAATTATTCCCAAACTACACATATTAATAGTTAATAGGCAAGTCTTGCACAGTAAAATGGCTTGTGGTAGGCTTTTTCTGACACGGAAGGCTACATTTGAGTCCGACAGGGGACCGCATGTAGTCTGTGAGAGTTTATTTTTCACTGAATGTTTTACTTTGGAGTCCTTGACAGTTCCTTTTTTTTAATTTAATTTTCCTTGGGATTTAGCATTTCAATTGAACCGTTTTCTGCCCTTCTCTAGAGCGTCCGGCAGGTGACCTGGCACGGCAAAGGGGACTATTTAGCCAGCGTTCTGCCGGACAACAGCAACCTGCAGGTACTGATTCACCAGATCAGCAAGCGGCGCTCACAGAACCCCTTCAGCAAGAACAAAGGTCTGGTGCAGTGTGTGTCGTTCCACCCCATTCGGCCCTACTTCTTCGTTGCCACGCAGCGCTACGTCCGCATCTACAACCTCATCAAGCAGGAGCTTACTAAGAAACTCATGGCCAACTGTAAATGGATTTCTAGCATGGCCATCCATCCAGGAGGTGAGTTTTTTTTTTAAATTTTATTTCACGGTCAATAGTCTGGTGTAATGCTCTCTAAAAATACAGCGCTGTGAAAAAGCGTTTGCCTTCTGTCTGATTTCTTCTATTTTTGCATGTTTTTCTCTTTTAAATTTTTCTGATCATCAGGCTAATTTTAACATTAGAGAAAGAGAAACTGAGTAACACAAAATGCAGATGATTTCATTTAGTGAAGGAAAAAACTAGCCAAACCTACCTGGCTCTATATGGAAAAAGTAATTGCCCTCTGAGTTAATATATCAACCGATTAAACAACTTGAATTAATAATTGGGTTGAGTTTCAGTAGACACACTTAGGATTACTGTCAGCCCTGTTTATTCTAGACATCGTTCATATAAAACAAGTCTGTCAGTGTGAAGTAGGCCAAAATCAGCACATGATCCCTCAATCTAAAGACATTGAACCTCCCTTGTCAACAGTTGTTGACATTCTTCAGTTTGGAAAGGGTTACAAAGCCATTTGTAAGGCTCTAGGACTCCAGTGAAGCACGGTGATAGCAACTATCTACAGATGGAGAAAACATGGAATAGTGGTAAACCTGTCTAAGTGTGGCTGGCCTACAAACATCCTCCAAGAGGACACTGACTGCTCATTCAGAAGTTCACAAAAGAACCCAGACTAACATCAAAAGAACTGCTGATCGAAAAAGAACGCAAAGCCTCATCTCATATTTGCCAAAAAACATCTTGATGAAGCTCAAAACCTTTGGGACAATATTCTGTGGACTGATGAGTCGTAATTGGAACTTATTGGAAGACTTGGGTCCTGTGATATTTGGTGTTCGGCTGACACAGAATTCCACAATAAGAACATCACCACTGCAGTCAAATATGGAGGTGGTAGTGTGATGGTCTTGGGCTGCTTTGCTGCCTCTGGACCTGGGTGACTTGCCAGAATTTATGGAACCTTGAACCTCTGCTTTCTGCTTGAAAATTCCGAAGGAAAATGTCTGGCCTCAGTTTATGACCTGAAGCTCAAGTACAATTGGGTTATGCCTCAGGGCGATGATCCAAAGCACACAAGCAAGTCAACCTCTGAATGGCTCTAAAGAAACAAAATTTAGTTTTTGTAGTGGACTAATCAAAGTCCTGGCTTGAATCCGGTTGAGATACTGCATGAAGACCTCAAACAAGCAGTTTATGCTCGAAAACCATCCAATTAAAACAATCTTGCGAAGAAGAATGAACCAAAAAGTCCTCCACAGCACTGTAAAATGTAAATGTAAATGCAATGTAAAATATTGCCAATGATTGCAAAAACTTGATTGCAGTTCTTCCTGCGAAGGGTGACACAGCCATTGATTAGGTTTGGGGGGGGGATTGAATAACTCCTTACCTTTAGTAAATGAAAGGATCATTTAAATGCTGTATTTTCTGTTTACCCACATTGTTTTTGTCTTATATTAAAATTAGTTGGAAGATCAGAAACATTTAATGTGACAAATAGGCAAAAATGGAAAAAATCGGAGAGGGGACACATTCTTTTTCGCAGCTGTGTACAGTTGTGTTTCTGGATTATTCCTGGCTTTCCTGTTTTCAATAGTTTTGCGTTTCAACGGGATTTCCTCGGCCAAGTGGGCATGCTTGACTTGGCCTTTTGTAGAATGTGGTGTTACGCTTTAGTATTATTTATTTGTGGTCAACAAGTATTTTCCGGTAGGAATGAGTACCTCTTTACGTTCCCAAGATTGGCTTATTTATAGTAAAAAGGTGAGACGACTGCAAACCATGGGATTGGTTGAAGCCAGACTGATTCTCGAACACTTGAGCTGCTCAAATTTGTTAAGGCTCTATATTCTTTATATTGCAAATTGACTAGCTGATTTTGTCAGTTGATCCTAGTCTTTGAACTCTACCATGTACAAAGTTGTCACATACAGTTTCATACATGGTCTGATAAATGTGTGCAATTTCAGGCCAGATTTAAGTGCTGTTGTTTTTGGAAGAAATGATTGAGGAAGGGCAAAAAGCTCAGGTTCTTCTAAATCCTAAAATTCTACTGTTATTTCCTCATGGCATGTAAAGGTTACCAGCTTTCAGCAGTGAGAGGTATTGGTGAAGGGTTCCAAGCCAATTGTGGCTCAACAGGCTGGTGTTAATTAGGCATTTAGTTAGGTTTCCCCAACAATTTGCTGGTACCCAATCATACCCCTGGGTGTAGTGGGGCACTGTGGGAGTGAAGTGGTTTGTCCAAGAATACACTGAGAAAGATGTGGCAAGGATTCAGTGAGAACTATAGCAGTATGGAAAATACTTGCAGGAGCATCTAACCAGTGTGCTGCAGCCATGTGATCAATGTCCTGAATCACAAAAATGAGATTTAAAAAAAGTTTCCCATCTTACTTCAGATTATAGCAGCCCCTTTTCAACCCCTCTATGTAGATGATAAATCAAGCCAATTCTTGCCTATGCAAATATGTCCCATATTTTGGACTTTATATCTCAGGAGTGTCACAGAGTCTAGAGAAATGATCACCATCAAGCAAGATACTCTCATAACATTTTGTATTAGAATGATTTTTGGTGTATTTTCATAATTTTGGGACAAAAAGTGCTGCAAATACACAAACAATTAATGAATTTTCATCATAGAAGTTGTTTTGCAGTGAAATACTGAGAAACAAAAAATGGCTCAGAGGTAAAACCCATTACCTGGGTCTCAAACTCGTTGACCAGAAGTGTGCTACATCTGAGGGAGATACGCAGACCCATGATTATCTGTGAAGCCAAATACTGGTGGTCTTCCAACCTCTTAAAATGGTTAAAAATGGAGAGATTTTCACTTTGGTTTGAATTATAAATAATACCGTGTTTTACCACCAAACAACTATTTTGGCACATGATACAAACTTTTGCATCAAATGCAAATTATATTAAGTTATATTAATTCATTTAATCTTTTTGGCCATTAAAATTTGAGATCTTTTAAATTATGGATCCATTCAGTCTCCGAGATAAACGGAAAGGTTACTGAAAGTTCTACATTCATTAAAAATGTTTTAAATAAATTGTCCCCATGAGTATTGACACCCAAAATAAAAAAATGATGCAAACCCACCCTCACAGGCTCAATCATTCACAGTTGTACATTATGCTATCCTAAAAAGTGTACCATCATTAAATGCTTTGGAATTAGATGACGTTTTATAAATGTCACTATATCCGATCAGTCCATGAATGCACGTTCCAGTCTTGCACAACATGCGAGTAAGTAGCGCTCCTATGCTGATATACCTGCGACCCACGATGTGTGTATTTGCATGGAAATGATGCGATTCCAGAATAACCTACATGTTCTCTTTTATAATCATAGCAAAGACAACAGTATAGAAAATAGGTCCCAATGAAAAGAACTGAAATCTTAGCTAGCAGTAAAACTTACCATTTGTCTCAGTGATTTGCATCTTATCCAGGCTTTATGATAGCATCTGAAATATGTTTCAATTCACAATAAAAAACAAGAACTTTAACAGCAGAATAGTTAGCTAAATGATGAAATGACAATAAGATGAGGGTATTTTGCCTAAAAATTCTAATTTCTGCACATTGTAATGCACTGGAACAAAATACAAAAAGCAAGATCTCTTAATATGTTGGGTTACAACTCCGTTACAAATCGCATGATATGACCGTGATTACAAATCTCTCATGAACGAGATTCTAATTAAAGCGATTGACCTTTTGAAACTGAATGATGTCTCCTTTTTGATAACATAGAAATAACTCTTACCAGAGCCATGAGAAAGTACTAAGAGAGAATTTTCAGCTCTGATTTGTTGATGTTTTTTTTTTTTTTTCTGGAGCGGTCACAAATGGTAGAAAAAATGAACGCTGAATTTTGAATGGGACCTCTCTACGTGTTATGGAGGAAATATTATATATAATAGATGAGCAACAACACAGGAATTTATGGTTTATATTTTTTTACTCTCGAAGCAGCAGTTAACTAATGTTTTTCAAAATTTTCTATTTTTTATGTATAGCTTTATGTTGTTTTGATGAGGTTAGACAAATTATTCATTATCAATATATTTTATGAAATATTTTGTGGTTGCTTCTGTAGCCAGATATGACAGACTGGTAGCAGATTATGAGATATGATTCATGCAACATTTCAGACTGAAGAACTCTCATTTGAATAGTTCTAGTGTACCATCTCATGAATATTCAATATAGTTATGTGTTCCAGGTTCAAATACAATTGCGGCATCATTTAGACGCCTGCATCTGAGGTTACTGCTCATCTGCGAAAGGGTTTAACCACTTTTCAGTGTTCTGTTGTCGGAAAAGAACTTTCTGTTAAATTCTCGGTTAAGCACGGCTAGATTGTCTCTGACACACATCTGTGCATGCCTTAGCTGCACTCTAACCAGCTTGACTCGGCCATTTCCACAGGCGACAATGTAATCTGCGGCAGCTACGACAGCCGGCTGGCCTGGTTTGACTTGGACCTCTCCACAAAGCCCTACAAAGTTCTCCGGTGAGTAAGCTGTCCAAATATAAAGCAGATTTTAATTGCTTCGTCCGGGCGAAGGACTGGTAAATTGCGCTGCCTGTCTTTTGTTACCCGTGACTCATTTTGTCAACCCTCTGGACCGGCCAGGCACCACAAGAAGGCCCTGAGAGGAGTGGCGTTTCACAAGCGGTACCCGCTCTTCGCCTCCGCTTCGGACGACGGCAGTGTGATCGTCTGCCACGGCATGGTCTACAAGTGAGTTTCTCTGTCACTTTCACTGGTCTCAGCCTCAATGAGTCCACTCCACTGCTTTTCTTCGTCAGTCAGACGTTCTCTTTGAGAACTGCTCATTAAGCTTCAGTTGTTGAGGGCCATTTGTGCAAACGGAAGCTGTACACATGCTAGCCACATTAAGGGCTCTTTGCACTTAAACCAAAGCAGTAGTGATCTCCCTCACCTGTTGCATCCAAATTTGCAGTGTTTGGCTTCTATGAAGAGTGAAGTGCCTGCATACATTTTGTTGGCCTACAGCATTCCATGATGATTGTATGTTCCTTTTGCACGTGTTTTTAAGGTTGATTTATGCAAATCAGATATGTTTTCCGACTTTTTCAGTCAGTCAACTTGGTTGTACATTTTTCGTGCATTGAGTTATTGAATCGATTTCTGTATTTCCTGTTCGATGTCTGCGGCTACTATAAAGTATTTAATGAAATACACAGTGCATGAAGTTCCTGTATTCAGGGTCCGTAAATACGATGATTTCTCTCCAATGTCCCCTGCCACAATGGTAATTTGTAACAGCAGGTCTGCTTAAATTTCGCTCCTGTGAGAATGAACTGAATGGGCTTGTTGGTCTCTGACATGTGTTGGCATTGTTGGCAAGATAAGGGGACTTTCAGTCATATAATCTAATCAGGACCAGTACTTAAAGCACTATGGGATTAAGTGACCCTGTCTCTCAGGGCCTTCCTAAACTGCACAGTCAGCAGGGATCCTCTATTGTGCCTCTGTAGTAACTTGCCTCAAGGGACTTGGTCCAAACATCATGAACATTCTTTAGCCATAAGACTGATCACATTGTATTAGAAATGTGCAGATTTACTAGCTGGTGATCAGTAGTTGAGGTCTTTTCTTGACATGCTGGTAATGGAGTACTGCCGCCAACCTTGATGAGCTGTATAACGAGGAACGTTCAGAGTAGTCTACGTTGGTGGAGCTTGACAAAGAAAATTTGAGTTTTTCCGAAATTGGACTTCCAGTCACTCGTGACTTCATGTGTTTTAACTTGTGACATTATCTCTCTGCTCTTCTCTGGAACACCTCTGTTGTATTTGTAATGGCATTGTTTAATAATTTATGTCCATCTTGTAATTTCCCCCTTTTGTTATTTGAGTGTCTCACATTGCATACTCTTGTTTACTAATCTCTGGTATGTCATGATTTGTTTGCCTGTGTAATTTGAACGTATTTTCAAAATAAGAATTACAAATTGAAAAAAAGTAACAGCTGTTGTACTTGAACTTTGCTCCCTCATTCTGCCACTGCAGTGATCTGCTCCAGAATCCTCTCATCGTCCCTGTGAAGGTGCTGAAGGGTCACGCCGTCACCAACGACCTGGGAGTCCTGGACGTGACCTTTCACCCCACACAGCCCTGGGTCCTCTCCTCTGGCGCCGATGCCACCATCCGTCTGTTCTCCTAGACCTCCTCAATGGTGCTTCACACGAGTGGGCGCCTCTTAACAATCCTGGCCTGCCTCTCGAAGTCAGGCATGAACAGTCCTACCCAGGAGGCCCTGCTCTGTCAGTCATGTAGACGCACTAATGCTGTCGTAACCAAGCCCAGCTGAGAAGAACTGGGTAGATTTTCCAAGAAGCATCCCCCCCCATTGAAATTATAATAGCCTTGTTAGGATTTGATGTAAACATTATGTGGAGTCTTGTCAAGGGAGTACTGTTCTCCAATGACAGTACAGCGAATTGATAATATACCGTGTTTCATGTTTAATCCAGATTTTAAAGTCACAAAACCATTGTTGCCCGAGTGGAGGGAGAAATATCCCATCAAGGGAATTTTTGTGGAAAGTGGAAAAAAATTTGGTTCCATACATCGACCCAAAATCTGGACAAGGTTGGCCGTTATTTTTTCTGAAATATGCAGCTGCTATTGCTGTGAGCGAAATATGTAAAGTCTTGCCACAAATGCATGGATTCTCCAACTCCTTACGAATAGTAAGATGTTCACAGTAAGGCTTGCCAAAGGAAACAACCCATTCAGGCCATAGCTGTTGCGAGCCTTGACAACTGCTTCCCAGAAAATAAATGTGCACATTTTCCCCTTTAATTTTAAAAAGGGAACACATATCAATTTGAAGTTCCACAGGTGTGTTGGTGGCGATCTTATAGCGTTGGTGATAGATTGTTTTTACTTGCAGAATTTACCAGACCTTTCCTGTTTCCTTAAAAAAAAGGAAAATTACGATTTTTAATTAAACGGAGTGTGCCCTGAAGCATCCGCAGTAGTCTTTCTTTCTTGTTTGTGTGTCACCTTGGGTCACCGCGGGTAAATTTGCTTAAAGAAATATATTCAAGGTAGGACGTGGGAATCAATCTTATTTCCCTTTCCCTGCTGCAGACCCCAGAAACGTGTGCTAATAAAATAGCGTATTAAATGTCGTGTTTAGTCAAGGCCGTGCACCTGCAGCCCCCTCCCTGGCACTCTGTCAGTCTCTGCGGTGTAAGTAACATCGCTACTTTCAGAGCAAGGAGAGAGGCTCTCGACTCGCGCCCCCTGGAGGAGTTTGACGAATCTTTGCGGCTCTCAGCTCCTTACTCACTGTCTGCCACACTTCAGCCGCTCTCTGCTTGTCCCAGTTTTTCAGTACAGCATGTCATACTCTCACACCTTAATTTACTGTCAATGCAAGTCTTGCCTTTTTCATTTTTTAACCTATGTATTACCTCATGAATAACTTTACCCTGCTTTTTGCTTGTTCAGCCTCTTACTGCGATAACGTTGTTTTGTTTTCGGATCGATGTGTACATATGTAAAAGGGGAATGAGCCCTTTTTGCTAAGTGCTCTGTATAGAGCAGTCCAGAAAAATATCCCACTGCTCTCTATGTTGGTGTATTATAAAAGAACATGGACCAACTCTGACTCTCCCTGATACAAAAACAGTTATCCATTTTTATCCCCCTGGCATATAATGCGGGGGGATGTAGCTGTCAGTGCAGTCGTCAGTTCGTCTATCCATTCGTGGATATTTTGTTTCCGGGACAGAATGCAAAAACTGTGGAATCTTTTCCTGAAACTTTACCATTATACTGATTGACCACTGAAGTGGTGCCTTTGGCTATTTTTCAATTTCTACTATTTTTATCCCCCCGGCATATGATGCGGGGGGATACGGTCACCAGTTTGTCTGTCCGTCTGTAATCATTTCGTTTCTGGAGCAGAACTCGAATACCGTTCAATAGTTTTTAACGAAACTTGTTGCGCATATTAATCGATCCTAGACTAGTTTTGATATTTTGGGATTTCTGAGATTAGATTGTAGGTGCCAGGAGGATATGTCATCTTCAAATGACTCTTGTTTTTCATTCCTTACTACTGTTTTTTGCATGGGACGTGATCTGAATTGTTAGTCCTGCCATATAGTGAGTCATGGCTTGAAGGACTAGAGCTTTTTCCTGTCAATTTAATTTTACTTGTAAATCTAAATCAGTTTCTGCTATTCAGGCCTGCAGCGCATTCCAAAAAAAAAGTTAGGACGTGGGCAATTTAAGACTAGTAATGAGGGGAAAAATTTTTTTAAATTATCTGATTTGAAACAGCTGATGTCAGCAGGTGATTGTAATCATGATTTCGTACAAAAGCAGCATCCAGGAATGGCCTCGTCCTTCTGGAGCGATGATGGGCTGAGGATCACCAGTTTGCCCAAGAATGCATGAGAAAATCATTCAAAGGTTTAAAAACAATGGTCCTCAAAGAGAAATATGAAGGGAGTTAGACATTTCACCATCTATGGAGCATAACATGACAAAAAACTTGAGGGAATCTGGCGGAATGTCTGTGTGTAAAGGGCAAGGGTGCAAGCCTCAGATGAATACTCCAGATTTCTGATCACTCTGACAGCACTGCATCAATAACTGTCATTTATTTATCAGTGATATACCACCTGGGCTCAGTATTACTTTGTTAATCCTTTGTCAAGTAGGTTGATATGTAGCTACATCCACATAGCAGTTAAAACTTAGCGTTGCAAAATGGAAGCTTTGTGTTTAGTGTCCAGAGGTTCCATTAACTTTTCCAAGCTTGGAAGCATAAGGATAGACAATCGCACAGTGGAAACATGAATTGTGGTCGGACAAATCAATATTTCTGGAGTTTTTGGAAGAAATGATTGCGGACCAGAGAAGAAAATGACCAATCCAGACTGTTACCAGCAAGAAGTCCAAAAGCCGTACCCTGTCATGGTATGTGGTTGTGTTAGTACCCATGGCAGTTCTTTGAAGGCACCATTAACGCTGAAAAGTACACTGAGATTTTGGAGCAATGTACAGTATACTACCTTGAAGACAACATCTTTTCCAGGGGCGCCCATTAATATTTCAATGATACAAAACCGCATTCTGCGCGCATCACAAAAGCATGACTGCATGCAGATGCTGGACTAGCCTGCCAGCAGTACTGATTTGTCCCGAATGAAAGGTTGTGTGTTTAATTTTGAAAAACCTAATACGACAACGAAGACCTTTAACTGTTCCACACATTAAGATGTTTGCGGTGAAAAATGGGACAAAATTACACCTGAAACACTTACTCATTTGGTGTCTTTAGTCCCAAAACATTTATTTTGTTGTGAAAAGGAATTGCAACATTACGAAACAATAAATACTTCAGTGTCCCAACTTTTTTTTAAATATGTTTCAAGAATCAAAATTGAAATGCGTTTATTTTGAGAAATGAATAAAATTCTTGTGCTGAAACATCAAATAATCTGCTGCTGTATTGTTTTCAGCATACTTTAATACAGATCAAATATAATTTACAAATCACTGTTCTCAGTTTTAATTTTGATTATGTATACTATTCCAACTTTCTCTGATTTGAGGTTAAGTGTATTTGTATATACACTGATCAGTCATAAGGTGATCTATGATACATACACAATGTGTTGATGCATGCTCAGTGGCACTGATTTCTCAGGGATTTGCTTAACACCGGCTACCAATACATGGACCTAGACTGTAATTAGCAGAACTAGAGTGCTCAGTCTCATCAGCTACACATAGATTTTCATAACTTCTGATATGTTACTGAAATGGTGGCTTGCCAAAGAAGTTAACACCAACCCATGAAGACGGAGTGTGTGTCTGAAGCAGGGACATTACAAATTTGCCCTTGGCCCTGTGACAAATTTTTGGGTGGGCCGCTCCTCGCACACCATTAGGTGATCCTGGAACAACATTTACTTTATCTCATTTTGGCAGGGTGGCAGTCTTCGCGCTCATTTTTTTTTTTTGCCACTTACCGTTACCTTATTCAGTATTGCTACGCTATCAAAGTTGACGGTGGCCAAATGATGTGCACAGTTACACTAACAATGTGTAGTAGTATAACATTGCTTGCTAATTTAAAAAGCATACATTAAGTGCAAGTAGTGTCAGCCTCATTTGTCAGGAGCAATTCGTCCTGCCTCTGACCTGCAGTATCTAGTATTCCTGCAGATATTTCTATGGGTAACTCCAATTCTGACTGAGAGATGTATGAGAATTTTAAATAATACTGAATAAACAATGTAAACAAAACTAAATAAAATAAATGTTACACATTTTAATATTGAAGCTATTGGTATTTTCACAACCATTGGTGACACTTACTATGTTGTCTATAATTCTGAACAAAATATAGTTTTCATATAGGAAATATGAATATATTAAGCAACTTGGTGATCATTGGAAAAAAAATGCAGTTACTTGGTGGTAATTTGTTGTACACTGAGCAAATGCTGTGAAGTCAGGACTAGGGGCCACTGCCGCTGTTTCCCCGGCATAGTTATGCCTGTGGTCTGAAGCCCTTACATGTCCTGTGAGATTATTCCATAAAATTGGAGCAGTGTAAGAGACGGCTCCACCACCGTAATCCTGGATATTTTTGGAATTTTCAAACATCCAGCATCTTGTGAACGAGGTAATTTTGGAGGAGAGTATAAAATGTAAAGTGCATGCAACCTATTAAGATCGTTGAGCAAGAGGCTTATGCGTTCATACAAATTAAGAAAACGAGCTAGCTTTAGCTGTATTCATGGATTTCCTTGCTTGACTGCATCTAAATACAGGGTCCAACACCTGCAACGCCATTTTGCGGCTGACAATCAAATACTGCCCAGAGGCTCTGGACGCAGTGATCTTTGGCTGTTCTCATGTTGGTCACTTTGAGCCTCAAATGATTCATGCATGGAGATGCTAGTCTGATTTTTTTTTTTTTTTTTTGCAGTTTTATGTGGGAGAGGTGACCAGTGCAAACAGACTCGGCTAAGTAATAGTTTTAACGCGCTGCCCTTAAGAGAGTTACTGCTGTGTCACCTGCTGTCAGACAGCGGTATTGCAGCTGAGAAATGCACTCGTCTACCCAAATTGTTCCCAGCTTCAGGTTTGTGTCTCTGTCTATTACACTTCACAGTCTGCACAGGACTCAAGCAGGCAGATTGTGTCAATTGTTGGAGAGGCATAATTATCACTGACCACTGCTGGTGGTCAATAGGAGCCTAGTGTATTACATGGAAGAATGTAATTTCAACTTGGAGACCGACAGACCAAAATCTTTTTATTCCTGACCGCTTAAAGACAATATCCCAGCACTGAACTACTGTCATACTGTGTATTTTTTCGTGTATGTGCACTTTTTTTCCTCGCATATCCATGACAAATTTAGTCTCATGCTTTTAAAAGTAGTTGAAAACGTTTACAAAGCTCCATACCTTTTCCTCACATTTTATCAGCCTTTAAATCCTGCGTAGGCTTAATTTAATGAGGTAGAGAACATAGAAAACCCAAATGTACATTCATAGAATATTTGCAGTTCTACAAAGATGATCTTAACCCTGAGAGCGCTAAATGCAGTTATTGTTGCTTAATGATTTAAGATATCAAAATCAAAGCTGTTGAAAACCTATCATGTGGTGACTTATCTAAAAGAGTTCCTGCAGGGTTGCACAAGATAATTCAACTTATATTTTTTTTAAATTTAAAAATTTATTCCAGCGCTCTAAGGGTTAAAACATTCCTGCTATTTTGTTTTGCGTGTGTGTGTGTGTGTGTGTGTGTGGTTTTTTTTTCTTCAGTAGTTCACATTGATAGGCTGGAGTCCATCCCAGAGTACTGGAACGGGATTGACTTTTGGAAGAGCTGGATGTTATTGTGTGTCTTGCCCACAACACCAAGCTGCATGTACTGTGGTTTTCCTGTCAGTGAAAATCCACAGCACCCCCATTGCATCATATTGGACAGTTTAAACAAAGCGAAGGAAGTTTTGGCCGACTCTCTGGGTTTCCATATATTTTTCTCCAGGGGAGTTTGGTCAAAACAAACAGCAAGTATGCTTCATACAAACTTAAATCTTTAAGGGCTGCATTATGCCCAAAATGGAAAAAAAACAGCCATGCTATTCCCTGTTCAATTCAAAACCATTCAAATTAATAGGTTTAGTAGTAGTCTGACAGATGTGCCTTTTATTGTTGAGGTTGCGGTGATTTTTTTTCAAGACGTTATCATGTTTCTTTCAGATGTGAAGTTTCAATCAAGAGATGTGGTATAAATTTTTTTTTGCTTTTACATTGGCCAAAATATATTAAGATAAACCCACCTCTTGAAACAACATAGACAAATGACAAATGAGTTTCTGGTCGAGTGTGATGCCGCTCTATCAAAATACATATTTACTGCTATTTTTGAAGGTGTCCTTTCACTAACATTTTTGCATTCAAACAGCTACACACAGTTCATGAATAAATCATAGTGTGTTCTACATGAGCAATGCATATTTTCCCTGGCAGACATGATGCTTAGCATCAGATTCCAGTACTTCTTGTTCAGAACGGATATGCTGCATGACTCATCATGAAGACAAAAAGAATTTTAATTGATTAACTCTGTTTGTGGACATCTGTTTTGAACAGACTTGCCAGTGCTTCTACATCATTTAGCTGTGGTAATGCCCAGTAGTTACTTTTATTTTAAGTGCCTTTTGCAATATCAGCCTCACATTTAAAAGCATTTCTTTCTACTTTTGAATGGGTCATATTACAGTTGATGATCAACTGTTTCATTATGCAAAATTATTACCCATTTTTTTAGTATCATCGGCATTTGCGTCAGTGTTGGAGGTATATGGCTATACGAGTATCTTAAAATAAATAAAATTGTTCAAGTCGGTCCTGTCATCACTGGCGACGGATGGTTTTGGAAGCTTTTTCCTGCTTTTCAAACGAGTCATTCAAAATAGAAGTAGCCAAGCTCATTACTGATATTGCAAGGATATATTAATATTTTCCCTGCATATGGCAGTTTGCGGACAGTCTTAAAGGGATTTTCCTATATTGAGGCCACAGTTAACTGATGAGGTTTTCCTGTCATATTCCAGAAGACTGCACGTTTCAGCATATTTTGGTTTGCGCCTGATATTATTGCAAAGCGGAGGAGCTTTATTTTTTTAACTGCCATAATGAAATGACAGCTTTGGCTTCGCTGAACTTGGGGGTCTCGCAAAGAATCGCGCAAATGCGTGCTTTGCTAAATCAGGGTGTCTCATTAGAGATTCACACAATGTGTTATGTGCTGAACGCGCCGTTAGCACAACGTAATAGCATCATCCCTTTACGCCTACGAGTGAGCTACCTGACCGTTATACTCCCAAGCAGAGCAGTGCATCATTAGCACAGTGTCATTTCCACCCCTGCTGAGAATCACTTGCACTCTGGCACGGTCTCACAGCTGTTCGGGCTCCAGGGAGACTGCTGTGCGAGTCTACCGTTGACCATGGTGGGTAACACTGTATTGACTCTGTGCAGTATGCAGTTCACGGCAATGGGGTTTGCATGTAATTACAATATTCACAGTTATTAGCTGTGAATTTGCTGGTTGTCATTCTTTCAAAAATGAGATTGTACTTTTAAGGATTTACCATTTAGTGCATAAATTTACTTCTGTTGCCACAAAAACACACAGAATTAATATTTGACTCCAACTCACCACCTTCACAATGCTTTTATTTTGTGGTATTTCAGCATTTAGCTGATGCTCTTACTTAGTGAGACTTACACTGGTTACATTTGTATATGCAATCCATTTGCAAAATTGGATTTTCATTTAAAATTTATTTTCATTTTATTATAGTATGTTGTTCAACATATGTAGTTTATGTACTGGTTTTATGGGTGGAACTTCCGTGTTTGGGCAGGGAAATTCCATCTACCACACCTGAGTTTCCAGTCCTAACCGTGATATTACACTGCAGCAAATTTCTTAATTTAGAGTTAAATGGACTTATTTTGTTCTTTATTTTGTATTTATTTCATCCCTCTTGACTTTCTTCTTGTTTTTACTTGTCTAAAGACGAATGGCAATAAAGATTCATTCAGTTCAACCCAGATTTGTTTGGTTCTTTTTTGTGAGAATATTGTCTACAGTCTCTCTTAATTCAACTGTAAATTGTTTCATCTGTCCCACAAATGTTAACCCCTCTCCACAAACTGTTCAGTTTGAACCAGTTTATTGCCCATTGCAGGATATGCAGGTTGTTTGTTTATTAATTTATGCATTATGATGCACACATATGAAACAATTAACTTCACAGGAACTCGTGTTTGTCTTTATTGCTCGCTGCTAAGTGCATGCTACTTCATATTTAATACTATTGTGCATTATAATAGTGAGGTATAATTTCTTGGCCCACTAAAATGCATTTGTACAATGTCCGTATTTCCATGCAACATTGAAATGCTTCATTGTCTTGTTCTCTAGTTCAGATAATTGGCGTCACAACAATTTCTGCTGTAAAATTCAGTACCTGATCTATATTCAAGCTGAAAAGATAATGTAGCGTCTGCTACCTGATCTGGGTGGAACAGAATGTTTCATTGAAACTATTGGACCGCTCACTTGCTTCTGGTAATTCACTTACAATGAAGTGATGTACCAATGAAAAATTGGAGAATGTTCATTTGAAGCTTGAAATAAATCAGATATCAGGTAGTTGGTTTGTGTGCTTATTTTTGGGGGTTGCATATTTTTTCTTGGGTGTATGCATTGTATATGCAAATCTCATATCATGATTTTCACTAAAACCTGCTTTTTTCATTTTATTTCTTTGTGTCTCCGATAAATGCTGTCTGCATGATCACCAATAATGCTCTCATAATTTAAAATGATGACAGCACTGACAATTAAATATTCAGTTTGTAAGAAAGGTCATATTGGGGGCCCAATAACAAAATTTAGCACTGGTTATCAGTATACATTTATCTCGATTATTTCAGCTCTATAAAAGCAATTATCAATTTTTTTTTAAATTACAGCTCCAAAGGTCAGTGCAGGCGGTGTATTCTTCCTGAGTCTCATATGTCCCTTCACACTCTTGACAATGGAACCCTTCTTCAACTTTAAAGACTTTGGCAGATGTAAAATGAAACATTCCTTGGCATTTTTTGTACATATTCAAAAAGCACAGACAGTTTTGCAAATGTTATATAAGTGTTTTTCAATAAAGCAGAAAATTTGACGCTCCTTGACCTCGATTTGCAGGACCTGAAACTCCTAATGCCAGAGTTTACCATGTTTTTAATTGGGGAAAAAAAACATTACAGTGAACTTTTGGCAGTCGGCTTAATTCAGATCTGTTACAAATTACCCTAAAGTAAGAGACTTTTTTTCTCTCAACATGTGCCTACAAGCTACAATGACATCATAGTTCTTTCCGCCTGCAGACAGTGGTGAAAGTAAACCACAATGAAATTGACTTGCCTGTGCTAATTTAAAAAAAAAAAGAAGGCAGGTCTCTGGTTACTTTAAACACCACATTTGATATGGCTATGACTTTGAAGAAAGGCCCGGGTAATAATATTTTGCTTTATTACCTCCATATGCTGGTAATGAGCATAAGTCATCTGGACAACAATCTTCTATATCTATGCAGCGCTTGTGCTTTATATGCAGCACATTACAGTGAAAGAGCTGCCCTGTTAACAGCCCAACTAGCTCAGCCCATTACACCCCGCCTTGCATTTTGAAATAAATGTATTATTTTTGCTGTCTACCACAGCATTTTGGAGTTGAAATGAGATGATGAACATGAGCAGACCTTTGGCATTAATTTGAAGGAGTTTACATCCAAAGTGGGTGAGCATTGTAGGAATTACAGCTGTTTCTATATGAGGACCCCCCCCCCCCTTAAAGGATAGCATAGCTGTATCATGGCCAAATGCATGTTTTTCCCTCATTATTTAATTGAAAAGTAAATACAAAAAAGGTCAAAAGTTGATATAAAGTATGGAATTTGCATTTAAAATCAGTTGTTGCTGACTCTCAATATGAAATCTGTCACTTCCAATGAAGCAAGCCATCATTCTGAAAAGTCAAAACACACCCAACAGAGATGTGGCAAAACATTAATGTGGCCAAATCAACAATTTACTTCATTCCTAAAAAGACAGAATGCACCACTGAGCTCAGGAATGCTACAAAGTCTCGGAAACAACAGCAAACAATGTTGTGGGTGACAGAAAAATTCCTTGGTGAAGTAAAACCTTCTCATAACAGTTGACCAGATGGGAAACATCCTCCTGGAAGTTGGAATACCTGTGTCAAAGTCAACAATCAAGAGAAAACTTTACCAGAGTAAATGCAGAAGGTTAACCACAAAATGTAAACCATTGGTTAGCCTCAAAAATGGGAAGCATGTCAAAAAACACCAAAAGTAGCCAGTGCTGTTCTAGGATCAACTTGCACCAGAATGATGAGAGGAGAAGACTATGGAGAAAACACAGCAAAATATTCAGAGTCGAATTAACTCGTACAGAGTCTATTTGAGTCCACTCTTTCCAGAGTTAAACCAAATAGATTCTTTTAGAGTTGACTGAGCACTGAACATTTTGCTGTGGTACTGCCCATGACCCAAAGCATGCCACCTTATCCTTGATGAATGCTCATGTGTAGGCTTGTATGGCTACCAATATTAATGGTTCCCTATATGTATTGATGTCATTGCTGAACAAATCAGCAGGATAAATTCTGAACTGTATCGGGCTACAGTATCTGCTCAGACTCAGCTAAATATTTCAAAACTCACTGGATGGTGTTCCACAGCACATCGATAATGACCTGAAGTGCTCCTGGAAAACAACCCAAAACTTTGCTTATGCAAATAAACTGAATGTTCACCAACAGCCAAGTCAATCACCTGACCTGAATCCAGTTGAAATTGAATTTCACTTGCTTCACTCAAGATCACATATGACACTCTAGACCAGGGGTGTAAAACTGACCCATAAAAGGGCCAAGAGGCTGCAGGTTTTAGATCCTACCAAGCAGAAGCACAACTGAAACCGTTGATTTAATCAACTGATCTAGGCCTGCACAACTGATTAGTTGTATCACGTGTGCTTCTGCATTGTTGGAGTGAAAACCTGCAGCCTCTTGGCCCTTTTACGGGTCAGTTTGACACCTGTGCTCTAGACTATTAATAGTTACAAGGACTCAAAGAAAACTAGAAGTAGCCTTTAGCACCAATGCGCCAAAACTATAGTGCAGACTACCACTGAATGTATAAAAATCATGTTCTATGAGTGGTTCAAAAAAAGCGGCTCAAAACACGCCATGTAACACTGGCCTTCTCTGAGTTTCAGAGTCTTGTCTCTCACCAGACTGTTTTTACCTTTGCTTAATTAAGCTTCTATTTATTTGATTCTAACTTGATACTAATTCACTGGTTGTATCCTTTTATTATTTTTAGTTTTTAGCTTAACTATTGGATTTTCAGTATTTTATTATTTTATATCATTTATTGTATTTTTTCTTTACTGTTATAACAATTCTTATGTTTTATTTCTTTGTGTACCTCCATATGCTTTTTTATATTTAGCGTGAAGCACTCTGAACTGCTTTTTATGTATGAAAGGTTCTGTATGGATAAAATGTATTATTATGATTATTATTATCATTATTATTATTATTTAAAATGACCATTTAATGTATTTCTTCCCTCCGGTCATTAAAGTAAGAAAAAGCACATATTGAAATAAATTATATGTGTAATATTTGCTTTGGTATGCCAAGTAAAGAAATACTGGCTTTAAATGGAGAAAGCTAAATGAGTTCTGCGTTACAGCAAAACTTTTTCTTGATTCAGCACTACATTCTCAAATTTTAATTTGAGGCCAAATGCACACGTGGAAGGGCGGGCAATAAGTTAAATAAATTCATTAAAATGCGTGTTGAAGCAGGACTATCAAAATTTTGTGGTATTACACGCACAGCTGACTGGTGCCAGTCGATCGAGCATTATCTATATCCACAAATCACATTCCTGGATAACAAAAATAAATAAATAAACAAATAGATAGATCGATAAATCCTGGACACCGAGCCATAATTGTGGCTCCCACACAATCATTTTTTTTTTTTTTTTTTTTAATTGTTTGTTCAAGAATGCTATAAATCAAGGTGGAGGTCATGAAATGTCAATAAGTTTGAAAAATAAAATCAAGATATTGAAAATCTCTCATTTTAAACGACAGTGTATTTCAAACTGTTTTTGTTCAAGCAGTTAGAAATTGCATATCTTTTCATAAATAACTCATAAATAACTCTGCCCTCCCGCCATGTAGTGCAGTAATAATTTAATTGTATTCAATTTTTCTTTGCCTCCATGTGTAAGTAATGATTGTTTTAAATTTAGCCCACCATAGACATTCACTAGTGCATTAAGTGGATTTTGGTGAGACAGAGTTCGGATCTATGGGTCATGCTTTTATTTCCTAATTTCTCACCCTCACAGCTTCCTTGATTTTTACTGGCAGAACCTGTTGTCGTGATACAAAAAATACCAAGAGGAGAACTGAAAAGTATTCAAAAGCCTGAACTCAAAACTAGAGACAAAAATGTAATGCCCACACTGAGGAAGCATTTAAACCCACCATATTTCTCATAAACACCTGTCAACCTTTTGTCTAAAAAAATTATGGTGCCATGAAATCTGTGTTCCTCCCAAAGGGAGAAATCATAATTTATTGAAATGGACTTTAAAATGACTGAGAATCTGTACTTTATCCCTTTAAGTCCTCAAAGTACCAAAAGGCACCCGCCGCTTAATGGTGGAGCAGTGTCCGATCGGACTTGGGACTAAAAGGGTTAACCACAATGGATGTTTTTAATGCAAATCTAAAATAGTGAACAAAGGCCAAATTGTGAAATAATACTTTTGTCCTAAACTTCATAGAGCTTTCTTTAAGCACAAAACTGCCAAAAGATTCAATTATTTAAAACTTAAAATGTTTGGGTTTCTGGGCCAGCAGTGATAAAAATACTTCTGCACCCACTTCTGGGCACACGTCCCTCATTACTGCACTCGTTCCTAAATAAATTGACATTGGCTTGTCTCTAAAAACGGGATGTGGTGAGCCTTGCCGGCAGATGACCAGTTCTTGCCGGAGCTTTCGAACGCTGTTTCCAGCAGTCACAGTCTCCGTGGATTATTAGCAGTTACTTTGGTCCGCACACTAAGGCAAACTTGCACCAACTGTTTACAGCTGTGGTGAGCCCCTGTCATATGTAGCACGTGGTCTTACAGTTGTGGCGTTGCTCATTTCATGCTGGTGAGGTTGTGTATCCAAGGTTATCTTCAGCTCTAGGTTAGCTTCCTTCAACTTAAAACCAACTGTTATCATCACTGATGCTGTGTCTCGCATTTCTGGCTCTAGAGAACTTGGGCTGATTGTAATGCAAATTTCCCCTCTGTGCTCATGACCAGACTATTTTGGTGAGAGCTGGATGTGCATCTAATTGCTGTACAAATGGAGCGAGATGGCTTCATAGCTCCATCATGGCATTGATATTCCTGCCATTCGGACCTGCAATGCATTCCCAAAAAGTTGGGACAGGGGCAATTTAAGACAAGTAATGAGGTAAAAAATATTATTTGAAAAAGGTGATGCCAGTGGGTGATTGTACAGGTGATCATGATTTGGTACAACAGCAGCATCCAGGACAGGGCTAGTCCTTCATGAGCAAAGAAGGGCAAAGGATCGCCAATTTACCCACAAATGTGTGAGAAAATTATATGAAAGTTTAAGAAAATTTTTCTTAAAAGGAAGACGAGGTTCGCATATTTCATCCTCCACGCTTCATAACATATTTAAAAGATTTAAGGAGCGATTTCTGTATGTAAAGGCAAAGGGCACAAGCCTAAGCTGAATATCTGTAATCTTTAATCATTCAGACGGCACTGAATCAAGAAATATTATTTATATGTAAGTGATATAACCACGCAGGCTCAGGATTACTTTGGCAAACCTCTGTCAAGTACTACACAATACTGTTACACCAACAAATGCCAATTAAAACTGTCCTGTGCAAGAAAGATGCCTTGTGATGACGATGTCCATGAGCATCATTGAATTCTCAGTGCTCAGAGGCATCACTAATCGACCATCATGTGGGGAAACGTGCATTGTGGTCAGAAAAATCACTCCCTCAGGTATTTTTTGGAAGAAATGGACATTGTGTTCTCCAGACCAAAGAGGAAGAGGACCGTCCAGACTGCCAACAGCTGTAAGTCCAAAAGCCAGGCTCAGTCATGGTATGGGCTTGTGTCAGTGCCCTTGCCAAGTGTAATTTGCACTTCTGTGACAGTACCACTAACAATGAAAAGTACATCGATATTTTGGAGCAAAATAACGTATGCTGCCTTCAAGATGACGTCTAAGGATGCCTGAGCATATTTTAACAAGACAGCTAAAAACCGCATTATGCACGCATTACAAAGGCATGGCTGCATAAGAAGAGGGTTCAAGGCCTGGATTGGCCTGCCTGAAATCCCATTTAAGTGGAAAATGTGTGGCGCATTTTGAAATGCAAAGTGGGACAATAAAGACTCCATTCTGTCGCATACCTTAAGACTTATTTTCAGGAAGAATGGGACAAAATTACGACAGAAACATTTAATAACTTGGTGTCCTCAGTCCCTAAACATTTACTAAGTGCCGTGAAAAGGAATGGCAACAATACAAAGTGATAAATATTTTCTATTAGAACTTTTTTTGAAATATGTTGCATGAATCAAAACTGGAATGTGTTTATTTTGAAAAATCAATAAAAATCATGTCCCTGCCTGGATGGAATAAAAATCATATGGTGAAACATCAAATAATTTGCTGTTGTAATTGTTTTCAATGTAATACAGGTCAAAGACACTTAACTAATCCCCACTTTCTGTTTCAGTTTTAACGCACCGTCCCTGTCCAACTTTTTCTCTGATTTGGGGTTGTAAATGAAGACACTAAATCACCGAGGACTGCACATCCACAATCAGCACTCTGTCTGGAGTCCCAGTTCAAAAGGAACAGTCAAGCTCTCCCCCCATCAAATCCCTCCTTTTGTAAGCCTTCTCCCGATTTCTTTTGTCTCTCTGTAGTCCTCCTCTGTCCCAAAATCAGAGTGAGAACCCTGATTTATTTCTCCAAAACCTTCCTGTTCCAGCCCTTAACTAATCCCCACCCCAGCTGTGGGGTCCCTACCCGGCTGTAAATCAGAGCTACTAAATCCATACCTGGACAGTGCTCAGAAAGTGTACTCTGTTCAGGAAGCTGTAGGACGAAGGCCAGGGGACGAGGAGGGGGAGGAGGGGGGCAACCTGATCTCTAAGCCAGCCTTAAACCATATCACGCAGAAATGTCCCTGTTTTTCTTCAACAGACAGTGACATTTATTTTACAACACCAGCTAACTTGCCTCTGTGTTGAGTGTGTCCTTTTTGTTGAAGTGGATGTTAAGGGTTCCCACAGGTTATTCCATGTCTTCAGTGCTCTTGCTTTTGCACTGCAAAGAATCTGTCACAAACTACAATCTCTTGCGAATTTGTATAAGTATTTATAGTGTCCGTACTTAAAATCTGATTCTTAGAATAATTTATGAAGTACGAAAATTCTTTTAGTTGCTTTTTTTCTTAGCAAAAAAGTCCTATCCCATTGATAGATCTTCAAATGACCAATCCTGCCTTATTTTATTGGCAATAACATGTCTGATGGGGCAAAAAGATTAATATTAACAACAATTACGTGAAAATGCAAGTCAAAAAGGTGAAGCTTATTTTTTTGGTCCAGATTTACTCCAGAGAAAAGGGGCAGTCTTACCTGTCACCCAGTGACAGCATTAAACAGAGCTTTTCACTTAGGACAGGGTGTCTAATCTTTCCCGAAAACAACAAGTGTGTATGCAGGTTTTTGTTATGACCCTCCTTTAACAGACCTGATTATACCTATCAAGTTTTTGAGTAAACACCCTAGTGGATAATGGTTCAAGAATCATATAGCACCAGCACCGGCCCTTTGCAGATACCCTGGCTTACGAGTTCTGTGGTGAACCAACTTAAAGGAGTCCTATATTTACTGGAACTGCTTGTGCTGATTCTAAAATAACATGGGGACCTCTCTGTGGATTTTCCCATTGATAAGCCACCTAGTGAGCCCTTTCGGAAATTAATTGGTCATCTGGTTAACGTTTGATGAGGTTCCCAAAGCTCATTTGCGCACTGTTCGCTCATCTGTTGTATATTACCTGCCTGTGGAGCTCGCACTTCACCTCACAGTTTAATTTTAGGCCTGCCGTAATTACAGGGCTGTATTGAAGCAAAGCCTGCTTGGTTCATTCATATTTGTACAGTTCATAAACTTAAATTCTCCTGCCCTCCCTCCTTTTCTGATCAAAGTTTGTTTCCTTGATCTCTGTGCCTGGTTTCTGAGTTTGTGCTATGCCTAAAACAACTGACCAAAGGCTTCCCTCACAAAGTGCAAGTAGATTTCAGTTGTTCCATCTTGAAGGGAGGCAAAAACCAAAATACTTTACTGTGTCCACATGATGATTTAAAGGTTAATGTCAACTGTTCACTGGCATAAACTGAGTAATGATGGTTTTTCAAGAGCATTATCATTTGCAATGAATTAATTAATTTATTTAGCATTTTTAGACTCAGTGTCTCAAATTAAATTTACCCTAGGAAAATTCACGGATTTTATTAGGTCAGGGGTGTTCACACTTATCAGAAAAGGACTTGCGTGGATGACACTTTTAGTTTTACCTCAATAATATGGCACTGATTCAACTATATACCCAATAATGATCAATAGACAGACCTTAAATAGTAGAAACAGATGTATTGACTATGCATACCTGTCCCTCAGCAGGCCGTATAGTCTGGTGAATACAACACTGTCACATTATGACCTTGGGCTGTTTATTACAGCTCTGCAATTTTGGTGGCCAGCAAAACTCTATCCATTTCAATATGTTGCTGCCTCCATTATTGTTGATAAGTTCCTACTACTGGTAATGTTCTAAAGTTGGGGGATTAAAATGAAAATTAATATTGTCTTTTTCAAGTACAATTTGGTCATTACAACAGACTGTCCACTACATAGTAAACATACTTTGAAAATAAATAAGCAGACATCTGATATTTGTCTCGCTAACCTAATGATCTTTTACTATTTTCATCAAACCCTTTCTCACCAACTCAAACTGAGATTATCAGAAAATGACCATCTCACTCACAGTCTCCCACAATTGCTCACATCCAGCTCTCACAAAAAAGAAAAGCCAAAAGTATAGATTACTAGGATTGTTTCAAAAACCAACAATTATATCAATTTACAATGGTCATAAATTTACTCGAAATCTCACACTTGATGTACACTAAAAGGAAACCCAATTTATACTGAGCGCAATCAATCTTGCCACCTCAGGAGGAGGACTAGACTGCGGTGAAATGGGTTTCAGCCAAGGTCTCCCTGGAGACCAGTTACAGTAAGTATCACACTTCGAGAAGGTTCCGCCGGTTCAAGGCTACACGCTAAATGCAAGGCAGATGCTGTCTGTGAGGTAGGGTATGGTTGTCACTGCAGGGTTGCATCGCTGTGCAAAATACGCTATGCACCACATCCAGTTCACTCATTTAAATTATATGCTTTGGACTGTCATGCACTAGCAACATGTGGAGAGAGGGAACAAGTAGATGAATTTCGTACTTGATGAAATAAGACATTTTTGTGCATGATGTGAAACTGGACCCATTCAGATTAGGCCACTTGTGTGGCTTTGAGAGGTCCGGTGAGGTTATGTGTTGAACGAGGTCCCTTATGAAGGAAATAAGGCCAGTGCTTAAATTCAGGGAACACTTCACCCAATGCAGACAAGGCATGGATTGCAATATATTTCACAAAATGTGTTCAAAAGGCCTCCTGGGTACTGTATCCTGTGAGCTTATGCTTAGTGCAAAATTGCATCCAATAATAGTTGTCCATGAGCCTTGATTGCCCCTAGCACTGGTCAAGCAGTGAGGGAGGACAGCAGTCCGTGGCAGATGGCTGCATCAACTGCTGTTCCTGCCTCATCACCCTGTGATTCATCTTGTTTTTCAGGGACTCATGGCATAGCTGCTCCAGCCCCAGCTGCACAACTCAGCCAATGGATAGTGAATGGAATCCACATTCATTTGAATATCTCTGTTGTGTGACTGCGGTCTATTGATAAATTTTGTATTACCTGACGTAAAGCAAAAGTGTATCATTGCTAATAAGCCCAATCCCATAGTTAAGCATTACATAAACTCCCAGTGATGTCCAGGGTCATGCTTGATGATAACAATTAGAAATAATGTTACATTTACATAGCTAGAAGCAAATGTAACTTTGTCACTTTTCCGATTAAATTAAAATAATTTAAAACACTCGTTTAAAAAAAAGTTTTAAAACTCATTTTAATAATTATTTTATTCATAATCAGTTTAAATATGCTCTCAGCACATGTAATGGTTCAATATGGACCTTGACCTACTTCAAAAAAAGAAAATATTAAAGGCTTAAAGACCAGAAAATAAATAACGTATAGCATAGTGTGTTATGTAAAAAACATCCTTGGCTGATAAAGTATGTGCAGTATCACAATGCACTACATGGGGTAAGCAGACAGTTTCTTTCAGAGAAAAGAGAATTTATGATCTCTTGTGTATCAATGCATTCCATCCACAATAATCTGAGGCTGCATGGACAGATAATTCGCTTCCAATATTGCTATTAGAAGTTTTAAAGATTTGCATACCTGGGTATATACAATTATTGGGAGGCCAGTCAGGCAGCGATAGGCAGGGGTTGCACAAGGATCCTCAGTTCTGTCTATTGCTGTCATGACAACCTGTGCCCCGATATAAGTAAAAAGTTGAGTTCCATTATTCAAACTAAAGGGCAAGGCACAGGGTACAAAACAATCCATTTTAGACCAAAATAAAATGGGAGACAGAATATCCTGACGTGTTGACATATGCTGAGGTAAACTAACCTGGGTTAAAAGGTTATGAACTGACTGAAAGACGACACACACAAATGAATGGATGCCCATTTTGATTCATCCTGAAAACTGCTACTGCACTCAAAAGCCAAACATTACCCACTCGCATATGAAAATAAGATGAACAGCAGCCAAAATACACTTAGTAGTGATCGTCTACAAATAGCTACAATACTTGGAGATTGTACTGTGACCTGAGAGATTTGCCTGCCAAGAATAATCACATTTTTTATCACCATACAAAGGTCCGTGACACACAGGCAGCCCAATACAAGCAAATGAAATCAGAAGAGTCCATGCGCTGGGGTGGTCCAGTACACTGAATAAAATTTTATACAGTGATTTATAAACTGGACGGGGCCAGTTTGAGAAGAATGAAAGAAGGCAGAACTCATATTTTAAGAGTAAAACTTACTTGAGAGAGAAGCCCAATTGCAGATAGCAGCTGTTAAAACATGAAAATATTTTGCTATGGTCAACAAGACGGGTCCAAATACAGTGTTGTAAAAAAGTATTTTCTGCTTTGTAATTTCTTCTATTCTTGCTTATTTGTCATATTTAAATGTTTCAGACCATCCAACTAATCTTAATATCAAACAAAAATGAGTAAACAAAAAGTATTGCTTTTAAATGATCACTTTACTTATTGAAAGTAAAGAGTAATTTAAAACCTATATCATCCATGTGGAAAAATAATTGCCCCCCCAAACCTAATAACTAGCTGTGTCACCCTTAGCAGCAACAACTGCAATCTGATGTTCGCCATTGCTGGCAATGAGGTTTTTAGATCTCTGTGGAGGAATTGTGGCCCACTCTTTGCAGAATTGTTCAAATTACACCACATTGGAGGGTGTTTGAGTATCATCTGCCTGCTTTAAGTCATAATGCAACATCGTATTTGGATTAAAGTCAAGACTTTGACTTGACCATTCCAAAAAGACTTGCTTGTGTGCTCGGATAATTGCACTATTTCATAACCCAACTGCACTTGAGCTTCAGGCCACAAACTGATGGCCAGAAATTGGCCATACAGGATTTTCTGGTAGGCAGCAGAATTCATGATTCCAATCAATTATGGCCAGTCATCTAAGGTCCTGAAGTGACAAAGCAGCTCCACACCATCACACTATGGCTATTGTATTTGACTGCTGGAATGTTTTGTTAGCTCTTTGTCTGATGTAATGAGACCCATGTCTTCCAAAAAGTTTCACTTTTGACCCATCAGTCCACAGAACGTTATTCCAAAAGTCTTGTAGCTCTCCCATGGATGCCATTTTTGCTCAGTCTCTCTCTTATAGTGGGGGACGCGGAAGCACAGTGGCATCCCATTCAGGGAGAGCAGCAATACTCCTTGTCACTTCTTGCTTCTGAAACTGGGGTTAAGCACCGGCCTGATCAGCCACTAGGCTTGGAACAAGCTTATTCTCTCTCTCTCTCTTTCTCTCTCTCTCTCTTTCTTATTGTGGCATCGTGAACAACAACCTTAGCTGAGTCAAGTGAGGTCTGCAGTTGGAGTAATTTCGGTTGGCAGGCTATTCCTGTGAAGGTTCATCACTGTTTCAAGTTTTCTCCATTTGTGGATAGTGGCTCTCACCATGGTTCACTGGAGTCCTTGGCCCTTAGAGACGGCTTTGTAACCCCTTCCAGACTGATAGATGTCAATGACTTTGTTTCTAATCTTTTCTTGGGTTTCTTTAGTTTGTGGCATCGTGTGCTGCTTTTTGCCTACATCACATTGCCAAACAGGTTCAATTCAAGTCATGTTCAGATTCATTTGGGCCGGCATTAATTGTGTCTAGTGTGTCAGATGAAATTAAACCAAATTATCGATTAAATTCGCTAAATTGGTTGATTTAGTAACTAAAGGAGCAATTATTTATTCACATAGGGCCAGGTAGGGTTGGAGAGCATGTTTCCTTCAATAAATGAAATCATCAATTAAAAACTGCATTTTGTGTTTAGTCAGGTTATCTGTGTCTATTAATTACATTACTTTGATGATCTGAGACATTTGAATGTGGGAAATCTGGAAAATCAGAGGAAATCTGGGAGTGGGCAAATATATTTTTCAGCGCACAGTAGACTGAAAAGTAATATGGTAAAATGCAACCAACTGATACTATAGGAGAGCACCAGTGGTAACCATGGTACAGAGCCATCTGGCTTGGTGACTGACCACTCTTTCAAGGACCACTCAGATGTTATACTTGAGTCATAAGAAGAAAAGATCACAGACCTTCATAGCGTGAATTAATCCATGCAGAATGGGGTTTGCTGTTGTCTTGCTGAATATAGATGGCAGGTATGTTGCTCCAATTTTTGCCCTTATCTTTTCGCATTAATGATACCCTCACTAATGTGCAAATCACCCATGCCATGTGCATTGAAACACCCCCCATACCATTATGGATACTAGCTTTAGAACCTAACGCTGATGACAGGGTTATCCTTGTTGTTTTGGTGGCAGGTTTTTATTTTTTTTGGATTGAAACCACTTGAAATGTTGACTCTTCAAACCATGGAAAAGGCTTCCGCTGAGCTACTACTCAGATCATGCCAAACCCAGAGAAGTCGGCAGCTCTTTTAAACACTGTTGATGAATAACTTTAGGTTTTCATAGTAAAGCTTTAATTTAATGTGCTATTTGCATGCAGCAGCAACTTGTGTTGACTAACAAAGGTATACCAAAGTGTTTCCAAGCCCAGGTTCTGATATCCATTACAAGTGCGCCGAGATGGGTGTGGTGGCGTAGTAGGGGGAGGTGTCACATATTCATCATGATGCAGTGACAATTTCGTGGCAAAAGGCTCCGCCAAAAGTGCGCAGAGAGCTTGCCAGCTCCACCCTGGTTTACTTTCTGTGCAGTGGTAATTTGGCTGACCGGCGCACACTGCGCACACGTCACCGAAACCTTACAGGCAGGTTTTCAGAATGTCAGGCACATTTCAATGCAATAAATAATTACAGCAACCACTATTTAATGTAACTATCTGAATCAGCACATAAATTATAGTATCTATATCGATTGTCCTGATGTCAGATCAAAGGCAGTTGGAAACTCAACCTGACAGCCCTCAGAGTATCAGTGCATTCTCTGTGGTAAGTGGCGTGCTACACAACATGGCTGTACACCATGGATGTCACTTTGACCTCACGCAGGAGACATTACAGGACTTGAGACAGAGAGAGGCCGAACTGCAAGCACTGTATCAGCAGGGAGAGCAGCAGCGCGCACGGGAGAGGAGAGACCACCTGGCTGCACAGCTCTGTCCTTAACACTAGAACTGCGGCTGATGTTAGTAATGCATGGTATTTCATGTCAGTAAAAGATATGAGTCCATCCGTCCATGACTTTCTCTAAATATGTGTTTTCTATGTTATATCAAAGTTTTGAACTTCTGTTATAAAACGTGAGTATTGATATTAAATTACTTTGAGCGCCGTAGCCGGTTTTTTTTTTGCAGTGGCTTTGACTGCAAATACCCCTGTCTGCAACGTATGAGAGAGAAAGAGTGAGAGAGAGAGAGAGAGAGAGGGATGTGTGTGCATGTGGGTGCATGAGTGCGTGTATAGGCTATGTGGGTATGTATCCTTCAGCTGCTTTCACACCGGACGCGAAACAAATTTTTTGCACGACAGATTACATTCAAAGTCAATGCAAAGATGCGAATACACACGTTTTGTGTGTATTCAACACATCCAGTGTGAACGTGGCTTTAGAAACACAGCCTGATCTGGGGTACATTTATCTAAACATTATTATTATTATTATTACTTTTATTGTTGTGCACTATTAGCCTACTAAAGGTAGTCTATAGGCTTACACAGCTGTCAAGTGCACCCCTTGTCGGATTCGTTCTGGTTGCAGTAGGGCTACGCAATCGGGCAAATGTTGACTTAAGTTGCTGTTTTCTCATATAACGTGTTTGTCAGCATAATTAATTATTGTACGTAATAAATTCACAAAAACAATATATTGTTGATTCCCTCTTTATAATCGCACAATATTATGAAATGGCCTCACATTTGCACTGCTCAGCCCATGGAGGTCTGTTCGCGCGATCATATATTCGGCCACTGCGAGCTTGAACCTCCCGGACCAGAACATCAGCTTCCTCCTGGCTGAAGTTTGGCCGTCTGGTCTTGCTGCTGTGTCCTACTTCATCCATGTTGAACGAAATTTGCACTGCGCCTCGCCCACGGCACTTTTAAAGGTGAGGAGAGGAGCTCATTTGATTGGTGAAGATTTGACTCGGCTGTCTTAAACCCACTCACGCCTTCTCTCCTCCCTCTTTGCCACTTGCGCCGGCAGGAGGGACGGAGGCGGGACAGAGGAGTACTTGCGCCGGGCTGCACCGGGCACGAAATTGCAAAATGCGCCTGGATACACCCCGTTGGCGCGGCACTCCCCCAATTTGCCGCGCCTGAGAATGGTCAACAAATTTAACGTCCTAAGTCCTAAACTGCTCTTTGCCAACCATTTTTTTCTTCAAGTCCGTTGAAGTCATTAGATTTCAGACAAACATATGTTTTCAATAAACAATTTAATTCAACAATTCAAGCATCAAACAGTGTGTAGTCGGACTTTTCAAATCACCCCTTCTTTGATTGTATTTCATTTTCCATAATGTGCCAACTTTTTTTGAATTGGGCTTGTGAAAAAGAGGGATGTTTAACTTATGTTTAAATGGAACGTGATCACACAGCATGGATACGTATTGCCCGCGCACCTTGATGATGCTGAAGGATATCTTGGCACATATATCATTTCAAGATGTGGGGATATGAAATTCACATCTTTTCCCCTTTTTTGTCTTTAAGGATAGGTTGCACTCACACAGTAAGATATCTTTGACTGCTGATAGATGACAAACTTACCGGCTTTTTGGAGTCAAAAAATGCCACATTGGTTCTTCGATATTTTTAGTCACTTCTTGTGCTTCTGTCATTGATAACAGTTGTGCACCATTTGTCAGGGGGATTGCATTGTACAAACAATGACTGAGCCATTTCAATATTTTGCAAGCCAACGGCACCTTGAGAAGAACTAGATTGACAAAGGAACTGCTTTGCTATCTTTGCCATTGGGTCAAATGAAAAGAGGAAACCTTGAAGACATTTATTTAAGACACATCCCCTTTTCACTGAATTTATGTAATTTGTTATTCTTCCTAATTTATTTTGCCCTGTCATATGAAATGTGGGAGAAGTTTTTGATGGCATGTGTCCATTTGATTTTCTCTCAGTTAATACTCTTACCACCTGTTTTGTCACAGTATTTTACCCAGGGCTCCGAGAAGGCCACATATTGCACTGTTGCTCTGTACTTAAGAGACTGTCAACATTTCTAATAACAAATACTTTCCTGTGATAACATATGTGTTGATAGCATCATGACTGTTTTCTTTTTTATATTTATTTTTTTTCTTGTATATTATAATGTATGGAACGACAAAAGACCCCTGCAGTCACTTGTATCATGAAAAGAGGTAACTTCCATAGAAATTGTTTTTTTGTGATGATCCAGAAAAGGAACCAAATGGAGCTTCAGGATGCAATCCACAAGGGAGTATTTATTAACAGAAATATGGTAACACTAGAGGGAAAATGCCGTAGTCCAGAACAGTAGAGGGGGCAGTCCAGCAAATTTGGTAATGATTGAAGAGGGAAGTGGCATGTTCACGCCCAGGCCAGTGGCTGTCCCAGGACAGAAGCCAGGTGATGAATACCCCTTGCAGAAGCAGGAATGCTTGACAGAAGAACTAAATGGTTTCGCGGGAATGCAATCCCAATCCTGGAGACCAATTATGGCGTGGGAGGTGTTCCTAATAAATGGACTCAAAGGGACTGGCAGGAGCAATGGATTAACAAGAAAGTAGCCCCAATCCTCGAGACCAATATATAGGCTTGAGTGCTGGTTCCTATTAATAAGATTCCAAAGAGTAATTAGGAGGAGGTGATTCAGTTCCTCTCATTCTCCTAAAGGATTCATTCAAAAGGAAAAAACCGTTCACGAATAATCTGTCACTATTTTACGACAAGCAAGTCAGAAATCAGGGCAAACAACACTGATTTGAACACTTTTGATGAGTTTTCAGAGGCCTTGACACCATACCTTACACCAAAAAAGGGAAAACAGATGAGTCCAAGGAACTGAGATCTAATTAAAAGTTGGCAGACACAGCGGATTCTTGAAAATTTCACAAATCAGCAGTGAACACCCTCCGGACAGTCAGCCATGGGTAATTTGTTGAACTCAGGTTAGTTACTGACATACATAATGCACACAAAGTATTTTACATGATTATGCTGATATTAGGATTGTAACAGCAGGATGACAGATAGTTTTGTACTCAACTTGAAGAGTCATATCATCAAAAAGTATTTTTCCAAGTTATGTGACCTGATATTGTACATTTTGTGCAATTTAGAAAAGCTCTGAGGTCGGAGACTTGCTTTTTTCTTTCTCTGTGGATAAAACTGAATGGATATGTAAAGCATTTTGAAAAAAGAAAGTTATATCCAATCCTACATTATCTATACTGATTCTTTCTCACCAGGGTCACAGGGGAGCTGGAGCCTATTCCAGCTGACTATGGGCGAAAGGCAGGAACACACCCTGGACAGCTCGCCAGTCCATCGGAGGGCCCACACACCATTCACACACCATTAACTCTCTAACTCATACCTATAGGCAATTTCAGGGCATATTCAAATCCCTGTTCTTGGCGACACTCGGGTTGACTCCACACGAGAACGAAGTTCCGAACAGCCGAGAACCAACACGAGAACGCGTTCTTGTCACTCCCCACGTTTTGGAGAGTGGGACGAGTGTTGTCAAGAACAAAGATGGCGGATGCGGGAGATACGTATGTGAAATTTTCATCAATTTCACCGATTAATCTTGTTAATAGCCCTCTATTCACGAGAATGAGTAGTTTCAGTGGCAATTAACTATGTATTGAAGCATGAAGTGGCTTTCAGGCCCGGTTACTAGGGTTGATCTCGCTGAAATTTTGTAAAAGCCGTCGGTATCGCAATAATTCAATTCAATTCAATTTTGTTCTGCATCACATGCAGCCACATGGGCTAGCCTGCGTTGGAGACTGGAGAACACCCAAACTCGCACTTTCGTGTTTGGAACGAAAAGCTCCGCACCTCGCACTCGTGTTGACTCGTGTTGGGGATTCGAATACGCCCTTAGAGTCTCCAATTAGTCTGACACGGTCATCTTTTGACTGCGGGAGGAGACCAGTGTATCCGCAGGAAGCCCACACAAACACGGGGTGAACATGCAAACTCCAAACGTAAAGGCCCCAGGCCGGATTCGAACCCACAACCTTCTTGCTAGGAGGCGGCAGTACTACCCCAAATAAAATGCAAGTGATACACTCAATATTCAATAATTCATGAGCCCCCAAGGTTTGTGCTTGAACTCAGTAAAACAGATTAAGGAGGATAAAAATGCCAGTTTTCTCAAAAGTAGTTTTTGGGATATGTCTTGTTTTGCTTCCAAACCCGTCATATCTGCCTCAGGCTTGTTGCCTCTCGGGTCTGAAACAGGGTTGAGGGTGATGTGTCAAGCCTGAGACCTAAACATTGGTCTTCTTTTGCAATCTGATTGGCAGGATGTCTTTTTCTTAGTTTAGCCAACCTGCTATGCGTCTGGTGTTCTGTCAGTGGGGCGAGCAGAGAGAGTGCACGTGATGGGAATTCCCCTTAACATAGCAGTTCTCTGGGTGTGAGTCCATACTACTGGCCTTTCGCCAGCTGTCTAGCCTCACCACAGAGGCGTGATGTATGCCTCTCTGCAAAATTGCCCCGCTTCAAATGTCTCAGATTGAGCGATATCTTGGTTATTTAATGAGGGAACAGCTGAGGGAACTGGCCCCTGTTTCTCGCCCACAGGAAGAGTGCTGATTGCGCTCGGCTGAGTGGTATTGCTAAGTGGGGGTGGGTGGTGGGTGTGTGTATATGTTAGCCTTAGCCTCTCCTGAAAAACCAGCAGACCAGAATGACATCTTAAAATAGTCACTTCATTCCTCGGCACGTCCTGCTCACATCACCCTCAGTGGCATTGCGATGATAATTGCATGCTTAGCATAAAACCAATTTTAAGATTGAAAAATAAGATAGTGGCTCATATAGTAAAATTTTTGTTTTTCAGGGGAGCGAAATGGAATTGGTTGTGGATGGTTTGTCATCAAATGCACGCAACAGCTGTTTAATAGAACATTTATCTGTAATCCAGATACATACCATTTCTCTGTTTAAAACTAGGCACCCAAGGTCAATATTTCCTCTTGGAAAAATTATTTTATTTACAGCTTAACTCTATTACGAAGCCTCTTTGTGTTCGGAACACCAACATCCCAAATATTCATAATCATCTTATGCACGAGCAGTCGAAGTAGGTATTTTTGTGTTTTTTTTCTGCTGCATGGAGCAAAATTAGCAGTGAGTAGTTGGGAAAAAATTACCTCCTGACATAGGCCGCTTAATATTCTACCTGCTCCCTGAGCATATATGACATTTTTGCACAGATTTTAGTCGTAGATGTCAAGGCTAACGCAAATTTTTGCAAATAGAATGTTTATAAAAATGTTTACATTTTTTAAAAATTTATGGTGCAATGTATCTTTATGAAATGTCTCTAGTACTAGAGGTTTCTGCATTACAAAATATACAGTTAGGTCCATGAATATTTTACAACATTAATAACGTTCCAGTTATTACCGCTGCCAAATAAAGTTGGCAGGAGGTTATGTGATCGGTGCTGTTTGTTTGTCTGTCTGTTTGTTTGTGAACAAGATAACTCAAAAAGTAATGAACGGATATCTCTGAAATTTTCTGGGTGGGTCGCTATTACATCAGGGATGGACCCTATTGATTTTGACTGCAATCAGTCAAACAGTATGGCCGCCACGGCAGCCATCTTGAAATCCTATGACACGTGATAACTGAACTTTGCTCCCATTCACCAAGATTTGGACTGTGCTGCCTTGGCGGAGGTTTGCACTCTAGGAGTGCCTCTAGTTTTAGTTGTCGACCATACTGTTGTGCAGCTGAAATTCAATAATATTGGTGTAAGGTACAGACTTTCTGCTTCAGTTTGAGAGTTTATTCTTTTATTTTATGTTTATTCTAAAATTGGGAGGATGGTATAGGAATTACAACTCTTAATTTAAAAGGTAACCCCCCCCAGCTTTTTTTTTTTTTTTTTTTTTTAATTTAAGGGACCAAAACGTATTTTGACAATTGGTTGCTCAGCTGTTCTATGGCCAGCTGTGTTTTATTCTCTGATAATTTAATTTGAAATTGAACACATGGGCTGCCGGATAGCTCACTCGGTAAAGCATTGCATTTGCGAAGCAGAAGTGACTATCATGGCGCGGGTTCGATCCCCGCTTCCTACCAACAGTGGTCAGCAGCTCTTTTCAGAGTAGTGCGCAATTGGCCAATGCGCTACAGGGATGCAAATTGGGAAGGGTCTGCCGGGATAGGGTAATATAAATTAGTTCTCAGATGCCTCCTGTTGGCCAGACGGGCGCTCGTCAGGAAGATTCTAAGCTCGTTCATGTTCAGGTATCCTACGCCCTCGCTCTGAGCTTGCGAGGTTTCGACCAATGAGTGTATAAGAAGCGGTGGCAACGGGTGCGTGCTTCGGAGGAGAGCCGCGAGCTGTCTCACTCTCCTGAGTTGGCAATAGGGGGCCGCATATGCAAAAAGCCTTGTACATAGTTCCCCAATTGGACATTCCAGATTCAGGTGGGATTGGAGATGCCAAATTTTTTAAAAGAAAAAAAAAGAAAATGAACACATGGCGGTCAACAGTTGATTTCAAGCGTTTAATTACCATTTGGAGTATGTTGCTGTTAACTCTCAATATGAAATCAAAAGCGTTGTCACTACCAATGAAGCAAGCTATTATTTGTCTGAAAAATCTAAACAAACCCATCAAAGTAAAAGCAAAACCATTTGATGCTGCCACATGAACTATTTTGTATATTTTTAATAAGAAAAAAGCTCAGGGGAGCGCTGTAATACAAAAAAAGCCAAGAAAACTACAGATAACAACTGTGGTTGGCAGAGGAGTTCTGTCCCTGGTTCTGAAAAACCCATTCAAACAGCTGACCAGATCAAAATAATTCTCTTCGAGGTAGATTCATCAGTGCCAAAGTAAGCAATCAAGAGAAACACTTCATCAAAGTAAATACATTGGGGGTGGGGGGGTGGATTTCAAAATGTATTGGTAAGGCTGAAAAACAGGAAGTTTGCCAAAAGACATCTAAAAAGCCTGTATAGTTCTGGAACAAAACCCAGCGGACATATGCGACATAGATCAACATGTACCACAGAGGAAGAGAGGAATATGGGGAGGGGAAGGAAATTCTGGTGATCTAAAGCGCACCACCTGGAGGAGTGGTCTTGTGTAGACACGTATGGCTGCCAGTTGAGCTGGTTTCTTTGCTTTTATTGTGACTGTTGAAGAAAGCTGGTGGATGAATTCTGAATGGTACAGGGCTATATTATATAACTGGATTCAACCAAATGCTTTAGAACCCATTTGACAGCACTCTACACAGCAGTTGGGCGATTACTATGACGCAAAAGCAACTGCAAGAGCAACCTAAAAATTTTTAAGGCAAGGTAGTGAAATATTCTACAACAGACAAGTCAATCACACGACCTGATTCCAAATGAGCGTGTATTTCACCTGCTGGAGGCAAAATGCCCCAACAACAAAGCGGGAACTGAAGACAGCGGCAGTGAAGGCATGACACAGCATCACCAGTGAAGAAACTCAGTGCTTGGTGATGTCTGTGGGTTTCATACTTCAGACAGTCTTTGACTGCCAGTGGTTTGCTACCAAGTATTAAAATGACACTAACATGATTTTATCAGTTTGTCAATTACTTTTGAGATCCTAAAACTTTGTGGTTCATACAACATTTTTGATAAAACCTTTAAATTTAAGCTGAAAGTCTTCACTTCAGGCATACAGTGGGGTGCAAAAAATTTGGGCACCCCTGGTTTAAATGTCTGTTACATTTACTCTCCAAGTGATTGAAAGCAAACCTGAACACTAAATGCTACAAAGTTAAACATGACACATTTCATCACACTTTAAAGCAAGAATAATTTTTATTTTTAACTTTTTACAGTTTCAACATAATAAAACAAGGAAAAGGCCTTGTGCATAAGTTTGTCAGCTAGTTCTTTGTAACTCCTCCTCAGGCAGCTATAAAAGCTTGCAAACACTTCCTGTAGCCAGCTAAGAGTCCTTCAGTTCTTGTCTTTGGAATTTTTCCCCATGCTTCCTGACAGAGCACCTCTAGCTCAGAAATATTCGATGGCCTTCTTGCATGCACAGCATGTTTGAGGTCTCTCTACAGATTTTCAATAATATTCAAGTCTGGGGACTGTGATGGCCATTCCAAAACCTTCATCCATCTTTCCTGGAGGTACTTCATGGTGGATTTTGAGGTATGCTTCGGGTCATTGTCTTGCTGGAATACCCAACGTCTCTTCAACTTCAATTTCTGCTCTGAGCTTTGAACATTAGCCTCTAGAATGTCTTGATATTTCGTGGAATCCATTCTTCCTTCCACCTGCACAATATTGCCTGTGCCCCCAGCTGCTACACAACCCCAAAGCATAATGGATCCACCTCCAGGCTTAACAGTTGGCAACGTGTTCTTCTCTACAAATGCTTCACCCTTTTTTTTCCAAACATACCTTGTTTGGTTGTGGCCAAAAAGTTCAATTTTGGTTTCGTCAGTCCAAAGCACATTGTTCCAATAGGCTTGAGGTTTCTCAAGGTTTTCTTTTATATACTTCAGATGCTTAATTTTGTGTTGAGGTCATAGGAAAGGCTTCTTTCTTGCAACTCTGCCATGTAGGTCTTTGTTGTTTAATGTACGCTGTATGTTTGTCCTGTGAACAACTAGACCTGTGTCTGCTACTCTTTTTTGCAGCTCTTATGCAGTGATGTGTGGGTTCTTCTGAGCAATTCTCACCAGATCTCGGCCATTCTATCTGAAATTTTTCTTGGTCCGCCAGATCTTGCCTTGACTTCAATTTTTCCATTTATTTTCCATTTTCTTACGATGTTTCTGACGGTAGAAATGGATGGTTTGAAACGTCGCGAGAGTTTTTTGTAGCCCTCCCCTTGTTGGTGGAAGTGAATTATCTTGATTTTGACATCCTTGGACAATTGTTTAGAGGAGCACATGGTTTTTAACACCAGACACAACAGTCAACACAGTCGGATACTTTAGAAGGCAAGGAGTTACTTCAGAATATATAGTTCAACCCTGGAATTATATTCATCTGACTCATTGAAGCCCTAACGAGTAAATCACCAGGGTCTGGGCCTTAGTAATCATCTTCTTAAAAGCTAACAAAGAATAATCCAAAAAGGTTCCCAAACTTTTGCACAGGGCCCTTTTTCCTTTCTTATCATTTAAAAACTCAGTAAAAATAAAATGAAAAGAAACTTGCTTTTAAATTTGCAGAAAGGTGTCATGTTTAACTTTCTAGCATTTAGTGTTCAGGTTTGCTTTCAAACACTTGGAGATTAATTGTAACAGACATTTAAACTAGGGGTGCCCAAATTTTTGCACCCCACTGAATCTTAATTGTTTTTTTTTTTTTTCAAATTCGTTGTCATGGTGTACAAAGCTAAAACAATAAAAATTATGTCACTGACCACATATTTATGGACCTTGCTATGGTTTTAAAGAAAGATAAGAAACTCCTGTGTCTTACAGGGGAATAATTTTTTTTGGCAGATTTGAATGGGCTAAGAAAAGAAAAGAATCAAAGATTCCCCACGGCGAAATTGTGGATATCATGAAATCCAGAATTTCCTTGTCGTAGTGACTCCAAACTCCGTTTCGGCAGCATGCAAAATAATTTTTAGATGTCGATCTTTTAACAGCCAAGTAAGTGAGTGACCAAAGTGTCTCATTTCCACATCTGAGTCCCCATAATGACTCGTTTCTTCGCTTCACATACCCTCAAGTAAAAAAGGAAGAATGCTAAGCGACAAGCACCTACATTATTTACAGATTAAAGATTCCTTAATGGTCCATCATTGAATTAGAAGGCCATATATTCCTACAGTTTGGTCTCTGCTGATCAACATGACTTTAGGTTTCTTCATAACACATTCTATCATATGTAGAATCCTCGGATTGTTACTGTGTCCTCCTTTGCTGGGAGTGAAAAGTTTGTGTGTGTCATATTTTTGAAGAGAAAGTTATCACCAGGATATCTTCATCTGCACCAGGCAGTGAAGTAAACAGCTCTCACCCGAATTTATTAAACTGTTTTGAGCCATTGCTCTTGATGTCCTGACTGATATTATATCTCGTAAGAAACAGTCCCGCAGTACCTCAGGTATTATTCCATCTAGGTTTTTTAAAGAGGCCGTTATAACAATTGGCCCCAACCTTCTATCAGTTTTCAATAGCTCTCTCTTCTGGCTTTGTTTCAGATGCTTTAAAGAACTTGAGTGCTCACTCTCTTCTTAAAAAATTGAACCTTGATGATTTGGTCATGAGCGATTATAGGCCAATATCAAATTACCATCTCAGAAATCCAAGTGAAAGAGGTTGCACCATAGGCCTGCACAGTGTTGTAGTGAGTAGCACTGCTGCCTCTCAGCAAGATTGTTGAGGGTTTGAATCAGGTGTGGAGTTTGCATGTTCTCCTTGTGTTCACTTGGGTTTCCTCCTTGTGTTCTGGTTTCCTCCTACACTCCAAAGACATGCACCTTAGGCAAACTGGAGGTTCAAAATCGCCAATAGGTGTGAGTGGTGAGTGAATATATATGTGTGTTACTTCTGATTGCTTCCTGGTTTTTCAATTCTGCATGTCCCCTGTTTTGGCACACCAATATCCGAGTTTCTGACTTCTGGACTGTATTTGGATTACGATGTGAATTACCCATCTTCTACTGCATTCCCCTTGTATGTTAACCAGCTGGACTGATTGACCCAGAGTTAGAATAAAACCTGCATGTGAGTTGTGGCCCTGCCTTTTGTCAGGGGGTAATACTCTCGCACCTGGCTCAGTCTCACTTTTACTATTAAAAATCAATGTTACAAAAAAAAATAAATGAACAACATAGACCAAAGATTTTAACAGTTCAATGTGAAACAATAACAAAGCAAAAAAAAAAAAACTTGTCCTTCAGGTGGATGTTTTACCTCAGATAAATAGTAGTAGTACAGATGCCTGTAGTATAAAATATACCCTCCTGTGATAATATAGAGTATAATAATAGTATGATAATACAAAATATGCTTCGGGTTAAATGTGTAAAGTTAACAAAAGGTCTCAGGAGTGTGATTGCGTTTGGAGCCTGTGACTGTTGGCTGTCAACAGAAGGACTACGCAAGTGCCAAATCCGTTTCAGTAGAAAGTCTCACTGGCAGATGATATGATTTTACTGTTCATGATCCAAAGTACAGTAGAACATGGTGGAGATAGTGTCATGGTGTGGGCATAATTGCTGGGCATAAAATCAGCCAGCAGACTTTTCTTCATTAATGAGTGCTGATGGCTGAAAGATGAAAAGGCCAAAAGGGGAAAATATTTCAAAGTTGAATTTAAAAAAGGGCGAGGGGATCCAAAGTTAACAGCAGCCAGACACTGAATTTGCAGGAGCTGTGAGCCAAGGAAAGCAGGGGAGCTGGGAGAGGGCACAGCGCATGCTGTAGCTGTTGCTGCCATTCTGCTGAGTCACTTTACAGTCCACATGGCCTCATTCTGCAGCGTGTCAACCCTGACCCAGGATGGTAAATCCACAGCTTTCATCCTACATTGTTTTGTATTCTTGTTCTGATATCAGAGCACTGTTCTATTGAGTAATTCCATAAAATTATCAGAATATTTTACTCCCTTTGCACATTCACCCTTCAAATCTGTTTTTTCCAACGGGGAAAAAATATTTGTACATAAAATATGGAATATATATATTTTCCAATATCTGTCAAATACTGTCATGCTCTGTAGAGAAACTGAAATGAACAGAATGGTCATTACCACTTGTATCCACATGGGGGAGGTGTAATACCCTACAGACGCCAGATTGTTTCTCTCTCTCTCTCTCTCTCTCTCTCTCTCTCATTAAAAAAATTCAACAGTGAAAATTGGTACCAGGGCACATTATATTAGATATACTTACATATGAGTTAGAATGGGTTGTGTTTCGCCAGCTTACTGCAATTCTTAAAGGGGCACTATGCAAGTTTGTTGACTTTCACTTCTGTTGACATTCGAACTCAAACAAAACAGAGGTAGCCCACCCCTCCCTCCCATAGTTCCCTCCTTCCCATGCTTCCATAACTGTCAACTCTTGTCGGTGATTGGCCGGGACGGTTGGTTATGTTATGGGGCACAGCCTGTGCCCCTTGTGTTTATTTGCAGTTTGTGACGCCTGTGAGGTCTCCAGAGCCTGGGTTTTTTTTTTTTTTTTACAGTGAATTTAGGGGCAGGCAGCTAGCGGATCGTGGAGAGACATCGGCGAATTGAGACATAAATATAATCGCGCAGAAAGTAAACCAACTTGCATAGTGCACCTTTAAGTTTGAGGAACAATGTTTGCAGTCAGACCATTCATTTTGTCTGATATAACCCCAAGTACACAAAGATTACACTTATGTTTCTTTTCATTGGGAGCAACTCATTTGGTTTCTTATTCTGACAGTTGATTTTTGTAATCATTTGCTTTCAGTCGTAATGTTTGTCACCTATGTTTTGCACAGCCAATTAGTTATTACAAGCCATTTCAAAATCTTTCCCCTCTTGACATCACATGGGGCAGTAACCAACCAGAGGCAAGAAGAACTGATCAACTTCAGCCAAGCAGTCAATCATTATTCATTATTCTGGGTAGTCTTTCACCCTTGTGATGTCAGGAACGGGAGACTTTGAACTGGCTCATAATGGCTAATTAGCTGTACACCTGGTGGCATAATAGGGGACCTTTAATCAATACAGTTACCTTGAAGGCATCAATCAACTCATCATTCATTTCTAAATACAAAAAAGGTTACAAAATGCTGCCATGTCAAAACACAGTGTTTGCTCAGTAATGCTGGTCCGTGTATACAGACAGAAAAATGTTTTTGAGTGTTCAGACATCTGGGAGACCATTTCCCCGATTTGAAATCGGGCACCAGGGCCCATGTACTCTCAAAACATTTTAAAGTAGCAATGTTAAGCTATCCCGTTACCCCGTACATTAATTATATGCTTGAACTGAAAGCAATCCTAAGAAAGCACGCCGACTCAAGATGCTTTATGAATATGGACCCCAATTTCTTTGCGGATTATTTTATCCTCAAGTCGAATTTGAATAGCAGAAGTCAAAGGTGAGTGAAACGAGCAATGTCTGTGTAGCGCTGTACAGGCTCAGGCTGGGAGCAGTCTCCAATAGAAGCATTCCTTTTTCCAAACTGGTCTTCCCAACTGGGATGGGGTGGATTGGCTTAAATTGCCTTCATTCCCATGCACAGACTCAAGGTTACACTACCTCAATGTCATGTATTCCCAATTAAAACTAGTCTTGAAACCATTACGCGTGTTTATTTTTAATCGGTTTCTGTCATTTGTTTCTTCTCTTCTTTCACTCGAGAGATCTCTTAGGGCTCCGGAGGATAACATGGTCGGCTATGTTTGCATATGAAAAATGTCCTGTTATGGATAATTTACTGGGAGGCATGGAAATATGTTTCATAAACAGCAGGGTTTGCAAATCAACTGAGGAAATACCAAACTGAGAGTGACACTATTATCAATTCTAAGACAATTCCGTAAGAATGTAACTGTATCTCCAAGTGAGGTGAAAGATGACTGACTTTTGAATTGCTTTTATGCAAGGAGGGAAAGCCTTCAGTTTTTGTGTGTTGTACGTTATGCAATTTGTTTAAATTTCAATAGGAAATACAAGGAATGTTCAGAACATTTGACGTTGCTTTTATTCCAAAGAATAATGTACTTACATCAGTATTTCATTCAGACCCCTTCAAAGTAATCTCTCTTAGCTAGTACACACTTTAAAGCAATGCAGGAAGTCTTCACCTGTTAAATGTATTCCAGTGACCGACAGAAATGCCTCAAACTTAAGATCTGATTTATTTCCATATGAATCAATATTTTTGTTAGCTGTTCTTTATATTTATGTTTCACTGATCTTTGTTCAGTATATATTTTATTATATGCTTTCATAAGTGACACCGTCTTGACTGGGGCTCACTTGTAAAACAGATATTATCCGAATGTGACTGCCCTGGTTAAATAAGTATGCCCTTAATTAGAATGATTTAATCTAATTTGTTTAAGATGTGTTTCATGAAGGCTGAATGTTAAGCTAATAAACAATTTTTTTGTGTCATATCTACAATTTGTTTATTTGCTATGAGGAAAGAAAAAAAGATGGATGAACATTTTTGCATAATTTTTGCAAGGGGTTATACAAAATATATATAAAATATATAATTTAATATAAAATGTGAAAAAAATCAAAGGCAGAAACAACAGAAAAATACACTGAATGTGTTCCACACACTCAGTCCTCTTCTTTGATTCCATTTTTGTGACAAGGGCAAGACCAAAATAGGTTTTTAAACACACTTTGCTTGGCATGGGCACTAGGTCAGGAGAAATGGCTTGTTCCTGTGGGGAGGGTCACGCTTTATATTTGCAAACACCTAAGGAAAAACCTAACTACCTCTCTAATGGGAAAAAATCTTAATTACACGTCAAAAGATTACACTGCTCAGGTTTTGCATATCTCTTGCACATTGATGGCCCATAATCCAGGTATAACAGTCAGTTATAGCACCAGCAAACTGGTTTCATACAATTGGTTTTTGACAAAATATGTACTACAACTAATGAATGAGCGAACTGTCCGACCTGCGGAAGCTCGTCTCATCAGGGAAAATTAGTGCTGATTCTGATACTGCCTGTGCAAACTCACTAACTCACAAAATCACAAGTTCCATCAAGAGCTTTCCTTAGTTCTCAAAATTAAGTGGAGTGGGTCTATAAAAAAATAGAAAGGGGAACAACAAGTTGACAGCAGCATGTAAAGTTTTTAATTGACTGGAGTTGGAAAAATCTTCATTTGGATGGAAATACACAATGATCCTGATTGGATTCTGCCATTACTTGCTTTACCACCAACAATGAGCACTTTCCCAGTATTTAAATAAAACACAAACCATTCGATCAGTGTCCACGGTCTTGAATAATCTATTAATATTCCATGATATCATGAACAAAGTAGTTGCTAAGAAATGGTTATAGGAGAATTGGTTATCGGAGTATTCAATAGAGAAAATCAGAAAAATATGAAACAGGAACTCAATCTTGAATTTGTACTTATACAACCAAAATCCCAACTAAAGGTGCCGCTGAAGGGGTTGGGGTTTGTGCGAGAGGGCATCAGGCAATACAATAACTCCTGTAGTACACTGTCAATGCCTCAATGCAGAGTCACTGAGTCATGACATGTATTCCATTATAAATACCCACTAAGCTTCTCAGACCTTTCAGAACCAGAGCAGAGTCAATAGATGGTAAAACCTTTCAGTTACTTCACCCAGCTGAAAAAGAGTGATGACTGATGACAATGTAAAAATACATTATTTGAAGCTGTACAGCCATCCCGAAACGGTTTTTCATAAAAATCCGTGCAGTCAGCAATGGTAACATTTCAAGCAAACCCACTATTAAAGCGCAATCCTAGCCAATGTCCTTCTAAAATAGTGCATTCACACTTCCAATTTAAAACCGCTGGTAATGTATGACCAATGGAATACAGCCTTGAGAGACGTGAGTAAAGTTGTTAGTGCTTCATCTGATTAATCAAGGTGCTGTGCTTGGTGAGCTCTGCTTTGGTGTACTGCAAGGCTCTGTGCGTGATTCAGACTTCAGCAGTTCCTCAGCCTCCCTCTCCAGCTGCTCCTGTTCTTTAGCCTCTAAGTCCTTCAGCTTCACCTCCACATCCTCAGGAATGCCAACCTCCATCAGATTTTCCATTCCAGGCTCCGGTTCATCTCCAATCAAGACCTGAGCGGAGGGAATAGAGCGCAATTTACTCCATCTGACCATGTTAACTCAGTCACCTACACATACACACCAATGTCAGTCATAGGTGACACCCGTTGAATTTTAAATTTGGGATGGATGGATGGATGGATGGATGGACAGATATATGGGTACAAGGACAAATGCATAGACAGGGGGATAAATGATAAATAAGAAGGATAGACACACAGACCGACAGAGAGCGAGATAGACAGATTTTTATAAAACCTTGCCGGGTAATTTTTCCTCAGCATATGACCCATCCTATTTACTAAGCAGCTGTGGGCAGTCACACTGCAAAGCCCAGGGACCAACTCGAGTTTTAAAGCAAGAGCTCGGTCTGGAGCAATGGAAGAAGAGTTCTGATAATGTGAGATTTTCAGGGTGGGGTAAACCAGAGTACCCAGAGGAAACCCACACAAACACAAGGAGAACATGCAACTCCACACAGAGAGGTCCTGGCCAACCAGGGACCCAAACACAGAAGGTCCTTATTGCTGGTGATTGCGACCCCATGCCGGATTTATTATTCAATAACTTTGCACTTGAAAAATAAATTAACCTCTGGAGGCAAGACTTGCGAATGTCAGGAATTTCCCAACATAAAAACAAGGGTGTATATTGTGATCACTCTCTGTCTCCATGATGCCAACTTCTCAGCACATTTCATCTGAATGGATTGAGTTCCACTGATCACTTTTCCCAAACAGACATCATAAGCATGACTACTCAGTTGCCCAATTTACGCAGGATTGTCAGCAGTTAACAAGCTTTTCACACATTCAGCCAAAAACCTTGGCACTCTTGTAGGGCAATGATTTATTTGGTTTATATCGGATGAGAAAGCCTACAGACAAGCAATTTTCATTTTTAAAAATATATTGGACATTGTTTTTCGTGTCACATGAACTTTAAATTGATTTTATGCCCAGATTTTTTGACACAGAAATGCTTCCAAGACAGTGATACAAATTTTAAAATAGTATACGCTAAGAGTACTCATTCCTATGTCACTGAGGTCGCTGCACAGAAAAAAACAAATTAATAAAAATGACCTAATTGGGAGGCAGTCAATACTGAGGCTAAAAATAAACCATTAGCTGACTTTTCCATTTTGATGTTAGTCCTTCTTGGGTCAGTGGGTCCTGCCATAGCTCGAGATTAAAAACTACCATTTTTCTCTCCATAATTTTGCATATGACATTAGTCCAAGGGAAGTCCTACATTACAGCAAACCACCATCCAATATGATGTTTTATTAAACCAATTTCATGGGCTAGTGAAAATGAAGTGATTGAACTTCGTTCCAGAACGCACAAGTAGTTCAAACAGATCCCCCCACAAATCATAAAAAATGGAGGTTTAATTCAAGACAACGTGGCATCTTTTCCATTCAGCAGCTTCCACTAACAATCCTTGCCTCTCCACCAAAGATATTTCTCCAGAAAATTAGCATACCATTTTTAACAGGCCAAAGCTGTAAATTACTGCACTGAATCATGGCCTTAATTAACTTGATGCACCAGTCCCTCCAAGTACAACAGTGGGTATAAATAAATCCAGCACATAGCTCTCCAGTGATGTACTGCAGTGTTGTCAAGGAATGTAGCTGGAAAACCCAAGAACTTCTGATTCGTTTCCACTGGCAAAGAACAAGTTCTGCAGTCACAAATTATAAGGGGCCGTGACAAAGGGGAAAGAAAAACAAGCTGGATTTGTATTCAAGGGAGGTCATCGCAGTACCTGAACAAGCTTCTCACAGGCTGCTACAACATGAGGCTCCTTCTCCCACTTGTGGAACTCTCTCATGATCGGGTACACATTCTTACTCTTCAATATCAGGCGACCCGCCTTCGTAGCCGTAAGCTAGAGACAAATGAACGCAATCAGATTCAGACTCAAAATGTGATGCCCTTGAGAATGGGCAACCTCAGAAGAGAGGCATGCAACGTGGAAAAAATTAAACGCAGTCATGATTACAATAAATTCCAAATTATAATATTTTAATAGCCAAATAAATCCAGAAGTGCAAAATATTTACATTAAAGTTGGTTTTAAACATTTTCAATCTAATTGCAACTGCTCTTACCAGATAGAGTGTCTCAATGAGCATTTTGCGAATATCGGGGTCCTCCTCTCTCTCTTTATCCTCAGGGAGATATTGCAAGTCCACCGGTAGACCTACAGTCACAAAGACCCAACCAATAACCGCTATTTAACAATGCAAAAAACTTGCGAAACCCACAACTTACATTTATTTAGCAGTCTTTAACTTGGTTTTTCTGGGTCATTTTGCAGGAATGGTTGGATATGCTTCAAGAACAACACTGGATCACTAAATAATGCCTTACCTTCATTCTCTTCCTCACTCAGTTCTTCAGGCCCAGCAAGAGGCAGCAGGAGGAATGGTAGGATGTCCACAGAGTTGCTTAGCAACCACGTATGATGGCCTGGAGTTGCAAAATCAACTTATCAAAGCATGCCATTCCTGTAGGTACACACATAATTGCTGCCAACTTTCTCAATCATTCACTTTCTGAGTAGCCAGCTTATTAGCATCACTCACAGTGTGTCCACTTCTTGATGGCGACTTAAAGCCCACGTATGCCATGACTTAATCAGTCGAGGGTGCAGTATTGTAAATACTTTATAACTTACTGTAGTCAAAACAGCAGTTTCTCAACGTCCCCACTACTCCTCCACGCCTAACAGTTGACTGATTATAATGCGTGTATGGCAGGAGTCTCTGGATCACACACCTGAATGAGAAAATTTGGACACTCAGACCAAACAAACAGAAAATTTGTTTAGTTGTGGCTAATTACCACAACTGACTATGCTGAAAGCCCATTACAGGTAAATCCAGTTATGTCCTTGATAAACAATAGCTAGTCAAGTTATTTTTGTCCCATACTTAACAGAATTTATTTTGCCAAAAAAAACACGACCCCAGTAGAACATATTCAGCGACTGCCACGAGCCTCCTACAGCATTTTAAAAACATAGCGGTCACGCCAAATTGACTGCAGCCCCTCAACTGAGACATGACCATGAATGGGCAAAGGTAACCCAGTTACACCCAGTAATAATAATCAAACGTTAACAGTCCGGGCAGCTAGGAAACATTAGAGCTATTAAGTTACCTTTCTTTATCCAAGATGAAGTGCCTCGCCTCAGGCAGCTGCGTGAGATTTGACAGCAGAGGACCCAAGTAATGCAATTGAGCCTTTTGGTTGTATCCTTCCATGCAGAAGATCTCCACTATTTTCGCCAAGCCAATGTCCAGTTCCTGAAGCACCCTGAGCACCTCCTTGCAAGTCTTCTCGTGTCGGGAGAGGTTGGAAAGAATGGTACAGATCCGGTCGGCAAAGTCGTAATCCGGGTCCATGAGATTGGTTAAAATACTGGTTAAAATGTTCGTCTCCTTAAGCAGGGCCTGGTGCACGGTCTCGTCCGCAGACAGATTCACGAGTGCGTGGTAACAGTCTTTAACGATAGCAATGGAGCGGTCCCTACTGAGGGTCAAAAGAGCCCTCAGAAAGTCGGGTTTGCCCCGCAGGTATCTGCAACCATCTTTAGTGCCAGTGAGACCCAAAATATGTTCCACAGCCTGACCCTTCACATCTGGCCTCATTTCCAGCGTCAGAAAAGACAACAATTCTTTAGCCTCCTCGTCACTCAGCATCTTAACTGATGACTAGCTACTAATCAGATGAAGCCGCTGTTGAACAAGGAACCAATAAAAACCCTGTCATGACAAGAATACAATAGTGCGGTAACGTTATTATATAACAGTTAGGAAATGGAGTACAGTTTTAGAATAAATCAGGGAAAACACAAGTTCTAGTTTTAGCGATATAGAAACGTTAAGATGAAAAAGCAAGCTAACGTCACCTGGCAAGAAGTCCAATGTAAGTCAGCATAAAAATTCGAAGAATGTAAAAGATAGGGGCATGAAAGAAAGCAGTCTGCGTAAAAACAAGACATACAGCTCAGGTAACCAGTAAGCTAGCTAGTTTACAAAGTAAAAATACCTCAAGAGTTTATGTCAGCAAGCTAGATCCGTTGACATATGTGCTTCGCGTAAACAATCGACACAAGGAAAGTTTCTCACCGAAATATTTCCTTTTCTGAAGATATCGCCCAACCTATTAACAATAATTAAATATAACGATTCACATCAGATATTGACGGTGAACGCAAATTTAATCCTTATTTCGCTTGAACTATGCACATGTCAACTTGCAGCATGTGCTCCATGCCCTGCTGTGTTGATAATGCAATGACGCCCGTCCGGTTTGACTATGACTATTGCATTTTGGGAGATGTAGTTTACACCAAGTAAACCAATTACTTACTTTTGATAGGCTGTTGAACTGTCGAGCCGACCAAGAAAACATCTGCGATTGGTTAAAATCTGCCCGTCACTTTTGCTGCGCGGTAAAATTTTAAAGCGCTGGTTCTGTTGCTAAGACGATGAGCTAATGCGAGCACTTCAATAGAATTGAGTTCGTGTTTTCAATGAATTAACTTGCTTTTAATGAATAGATATGACTGCATTGTCGGTACTGTTATACTGTTGAAGTGAGGAACATTTCCAGGATGAGGGAAAATGTTGCGTGTATTTTCTCACGGTAGTTGACACAAGTAAGTTAACGGTAGCTCAGGTGCACTTCTCTGTCAACGACCTGCTTGGGAGCTTTGGATTTAGATCATCTGTTGATTTTGAATTCAACATTGATGAAAGAGATGGATCGATACAGTGATGTAAAAGTGCAGCTGAAAAAGTGGGAACTGTCTTTTGTTCAACAAAACAGCAGGAAGCCAATCAAGGTAGGGGAGGAAAACAAGTTGATCAAGATAACATCGCTATCCAACATGAATACATACGTTTTCTTGCACTATTATTCTCGTGTCTTTTTTTCTTCTTTTCAGGATGATATTGATGGGGCTCCGGATAATATCAAAAGTAAGTACGTTTAGTACTTACGTAAGTACGTTTTTTTGCATTGTACCATTAACAAACGTAATTGTTGCTGATTATTTTTCATGGCTCTCTGTAGTTATCTCATGTATTGACATTTTCTGTTTTCATGTTGAAAAGGGTAAACTTTGAATTGTTCACATTGGTCTACTTTTTTTTTTTTTTGTTGTTAATTCAGGGTTATGGTAGCAGTTTAAGAAGCATATATTAATTAATTGCATTGCTCATTTTTGCTTTGTTCAACAGAACTTTACAAAGAATACAAAAGGTTGAAACAAGCAAAGGAGACTAACTGCAATGGAACCTCTGAACCTTCAGTCCAAGTCAAACCCACTGAAAGGCAAGAGGTGGTGAGCCAGAGGCATAAAATTTGGTCCTGAACTGACTTTGGTCTAACTGTGCTAATGCTGTTTACTTAATTATTACAACATAGGTGCATGACCTTTTGTCATTCAACATAATGAATTAAATTGCTATTACAATGGAACTGTTCATAGCTACTGCTTTTGGTGTGCAAATGTCTACCTTTGCATACAGGAATCTGAATGTTGGGGATCTCATCTGAACCGGAAGAGCATGCCCGCAACAGTCCCAAAGCTGACATCCCAGGACAGAGAAACACTGCAGGCTTCTGCTCAGTACTACGGGATGAAGCTGAAGTCAAATTCAGGATTCTTGGCAAAGGTAGGTTTTGAGATTTGGTCATGCGAATATTCTAAACGTACCTGAGAGTGTGTCTTTTGAATCAGAACATCAAATGCCCGGATACCATGTATAACTGCATCTTGCTTTTTGGTGGTCTTGCTGAACTGTCTGCAACTGCTGTGAATGCCTTGCTAACAATTTCTTTTTGTGGCGTGGCAAAGCTTTTTTTAAAGTGATATTTGTGCATTATAAGGCATGTTTTTACATTCTTAATGAAATTGTAATGCTCAGGTCTTTTTTTTTTTTTTTTTTTTTGACTTAAAATTTTTTATTTCAGCCCAAGCAGTTTAAAAACAACTGTTTTTGTGGGTAAATGTGAATATTCTTTAATTTGCATATCTATCATTTGGGGGTTGAAGTAAGTTTTTTTACAAATGAGACCAACCTAGGGGGACACAAATGCACATTAAGACGAAAAGTAAGCGAGGACATAAAAAATGAAAATGGTGTAAGCAAACTTTAAAGTACTTTAACAAGGAAGACCACGAATAACGATGACTGTATGCTGTAATGGCTTTTTCAGTTTACAGTATGACCACTATATAGAGATCTAGTTTGATATCTTTGATAAATTTTGGCTGTTTTTCATTGTAATTTTTTTAAAAATAAAGGCTTTATTACAACTGGGGAATAGGGTGCGCTTGGGTATTATTTCAGATGTATGCTGTTTCTCACTGATATGCTGTGTCCAGGAACGGTCTGTCTCTTTGAAGAAAACCTATACTCCACGAAGAACTGCCGTGAAGTCATGGAAAGAGAGCCAGGATCCGAGTGATGACACGACCAGCCAGGGTCTCCAGCTCCGGCCAGCCAACACTTGTCCGGATCCCTCCGCAGTCTTGCCGCAGACCTCAAGCACTGAGGCGGGGGAGGAGCCCTTTGAAACCTTACCCTCCGTCAATCCATCCAAAGCCCACTCGCCCGACGGCCTGGCGCTTAAAGCGCAGCTTTTGAGACAGTCTGTAACCCGGAGGTTGTCCTCAGTGGACAGTGGCTGGCTTAAGCGCTGCCAGGTGTTTGATGAAGTGGAGAACAATGAGAAGCCGGTCACGGGTAATTTGTCACCTGTGGGAAGGGTGGAGGGGGTCCCTGTTGTCGCTAGCGATGGCCTCACCTCCACCCCTGTTGGACTACGTGAAGAAGCTCTCGGGAGAGAAGTTGTGTCCAGGTGCATTCAAGAGCCGCTTGGCAGTGTGCCAGACCCAGCCAAACCGCCTCACTCTCGACCCAGCGGACCTGTCTCCTCAATAAAGGCTGGTGCGGAAGGGAGAGATGGGGAAACCAGATGGGGCCGGACGGGAGAGGCCCGAAGAGGAGCGGAGACCCTCGATGTCGGCGCCGCAGAGGAAATTCGGCCGCCAGCCAAGGACAACGGAGAGGCATCCAGAGACTCTGTTCCGGAAGGTCCTGAAGCCAGACCAGAGGAAAAGGAGGTGAAGAGGAAGGGTCAAAAAAGACAGAGGGAAGGTGATGGCATGGAGGGAGAGAGGCCTGATACTGCCAATGAGGGCACAGCTGCCAAGAAGCGGCGGACCAGAAAAGGTCCAGTGGGGAGCCCCTCGGCGCCCCGTGTGAGGAAGAAGGCCAAGATGGTCGAAGGAGATGCCGGTGACCCGGAGCCTGCCTCTGGCTCGGAGAAGTCGGCCAAACCTAAGGTCCCACGACAGAACATCTTGGGAGAGGAGGAGGAGGACATCAAAGTTGCTTCTGCAAGGTTGAAGAGCGCAGTGAAAGTGAGGTAAATCTGAGACAAAGTTGTTGTGTCCGGCTGATGTACAGTTTCCCCCCATAACCCATGTGTTGAAATGAGTGAGCACCATATGCCATCATCTGCATTTTCACTTGTCCCTTCCCTCCAGAGCCCCTAAGAATTCAGATGGGAACTTTGTGAAAATAAACCTGAAGAAGAAGAGTCACGTCAAAGGCTTTGCACTCAGAGGGGCTGCCCTTCGCAAGCAGGTCAGCAGCGTTGGGAACTGTGTAGACCACCTCACGGATCACAACAAACCTGCGCCGCTTACATCTGCTGTGATCCTGCTGGTGTTGAAATATTGCCTGCTCAGAAAGCTTGCATTCAGAATGGCAGGGTTTGGCTCGAATTGCTTAAATTTCTGTCAGGCTGTGTTCTCTTTCGACTGTGTAAGTGATTTAACCAGCTCAGAACTTCCTCTGATATTTACTCAGCTCGTGAAGAGCTTTCCACTTTGTAGCGACTCCTGAGCCTGAAGATGCTCGTGATGCAGCTAGTGCTGTCGGATTTGCCAGAAAGTGAGTGTTACCCTTGTGACTGAGGGTGGCACCCAATCTCTGAGCAAGAGAGGGAACCCCACTTCTGCTTCCATTGGATGCCAGCCAGCATCAGCTGACTTTTAATTTAGTCAGTTCCAGATTGGTGCCAATCCTGCATTCTCAAGTTCATTCTTTTCTAAATGTGTTTATTGATTTTTCTGGGGAACTGAGTAGGGTGTAATTGTGATAGAATTTTTTTCTCTGACTTAATATTAGCTCCCTTCCCGTTTTCTATGTTTGATTTCAGATGTACATGGAAAAGTTCCGGCTGAAGGGGGAGCGTTTCGGTGGTGGTGTTGGGAGAGGGGGCATGCGGTTCGGCGGATTCAGCCGTCAGGGCGATAGCTGCTTCAAGTGTGGGGGCACAGGGCATTGGGCCCGCGACTGCAGGGGTCGAGGTTAGGAACCTCCGTTGCCTTGGTGACCCAACTGTCATTTTACTTCTCCTGTCTGCTCATTAGTCCTAGTTCAGTCAACAACATAAAAATTGAATTTCATTGGCTGCATAGTTTAGGTAATAAAAGGTCTGCAGATAAAAGTAGAATTTCATTGGCTGCTTAGTTTGAGTGATATTTTGGAGGCTCACACTAAGTGGCTGATGACCTGCTGCAGCTCCCGCCCCCACACCGAGCAGCGGAGAAGTGGAGGAGGCGGGAGAACTGGAGCCGTTTGAGCTGCCCACACTGCGAGAGGTGGCGCTGGCCACGGGCACCCTGAGCTCCGAGCCTCTCGGTGAGTTACTACTCGGTCTCTTTCTCAATCGGCCTGAGAGTCCGCTGGGAAACGTAGTGAAACCAAAAGGATTGCAGTGGTATTGCGCCTTTATTAATTTTTGCAAAATGTCTGCATTACCTAGGGCAGGATTCTGAAGAAAATATACTGTCACTGCATATCATGTCTAGCCAGAGATCCCCTATCGTAGCTTCAAGGTCCCTCAGGGTTCTGTGGATTTCCTGTTGAAAACTTGGGGAAATGCAAAAGGTTCGTTAAAATTGTCATTTTATAGGCCCTGAATTCAAGGACATGAAAGGGCATTGAAGAAACTCGAGAGGCTTTGTCGATGGTTTGATTTCGATTGTATTGGTTGGTTTTCTTTTGCTTTGCTTGAAGTCAGTGCAGTTATGAATGGGTGGGTACTGGGCCCACGGTCCACTGCATTAAAAATATTGACGTGAATATAAGGGATATTGGAGCCAACAGGACAGTTTTGGACCAGAATGGAAAAAAGGTTCTCCAAATCCAAGCGGACGGCCTGTACAGCACACATCTGGGCAGAAGAAAACCACATTTACTCGAGCGGGTCATTAGTTTCACTGAAGCTTTACGGCATTTAAACCCACCGTGCATATTCAGGATGCATTAAAGAGAGAGAATGTCACTCCAAAGCACAGTTACTTATGGGCTTAATGTGTGCAAGTGCAGTATGTCCAGGAATTTCCAGAGACTTTGGACAGGCAGCCTACGCAAAGACAAAGTCCAGCATTGAAATGTGCAGAAAATAAACCGGAGACCGCAATATGACACTTGAGTCGTCTTGTGGCTTAGCAGATGAGCATAGCAGGTCTGTGCTTGTCTGGCGGTGATGTCATGCTAGCCGTTTTGCCAACAGGTTTGTGCTCATAGTTATACGCATTTCTGTTTTTCCCTCCACCTGCTTGCCCCAACAGCGCCACCTGGCTGCGACGAGCAGAACGACGAAACGGAGGCGGAGGGCGATGAGGCCTTGCTCAATGTGGTGCGGCCAGACTACGAGAAACCGGCTCCTCCCCCGCCGATGGAGCCCCTTTACCAACTGGGGGAGGACGGAAAAGTGCAAGGTACTGCCGCCGTCCACTGTCCTGTTCCCCAAATTACAGTCCTTGGGAACTCCTGGCTTTTCGTCCTTCCCACACCTGAATTTCAGGTGCTGTGCAAGTCTGGCCAATCTGCAGTACTTATTATTCTGGTTCTTACTTGGGAGAAAGGAACCTGGGCTGAATATGGACTCAAGGGTCAAATTTGAGGATCTGTGAACCATTGCTCTTTCCTCATGCTTATACAGTGCGTATCAAAAAAAAGGTAATCCAACTTCAACGGGTTAATATACCAAGTTTTTATAGTTCTACCATTTCTATGCAATTTGCCACGGAAGAGGACGTCCTTAGCTCTTCATGGATACCCTTGACTGTGACATTACTGTTGCGCATGCCTGATTAAACGATCTTTGAAAATGGTAGATTAGAATTTCATTTTTCCAAGTTTAGATAATGCATGAAAGACATTCAGAAATTGACACGTGATTTTTTTTTCCTTTGGGGACATAAATGTGGTATATTAGCCCGCTGAAGTTGGATTACCTTTTTGTTGATACGCACTGTAGAGGAAGCTATTTTATAGAATTATTATTTTATATGGGTTGGTGATTTTACATTTTTGTAAGGGTTGGCTATTTACCACATGGGAGAAAGAATTGAACATAACTGGGTAATGGCCAATCGTAAACAATGGGGAAAAAACCAAAATGTTAATGGTGAAATCCTCTATTACCTGTTAATTCTTGTGTCTGACTAGTAGTCATTGAAGTTTAAGCAACACTATAGCCTGTGCGTAATTCGACAGTACTCATTTTCGCAGAGTGGCGTTTCCTTGAGAATATCACATAATTTCTGTGGAAGTGCACAGTTAAGCTGTGGGTGTAACCAAGCTCAACATTCCTTACCTGCAAAGTTGCCAGTTGAATTGAGTTCTGAGGTCAAGCCACAGCGGTCTTTCAAGCATCTATTTGAAGCACACTAATTGGTTGGACTGCATTATTCCGTGGCTTGGTGAACTCAGTGCATTTACAAGCCCATGATCTTTTCTATGGTGTTTCTTAGCTGCTCCTTCAGAGGTGTACGAAGCTCTGACGGACTTCGGCTACAAGAGCTTCAGGCCTGGTCAGGAACTGGCCATTATGAGGATTTTATCAGGTTGGTACTCGGCAACATGGCACATTCTCAAGGATACATAACCTGAACTACTTGTACGTGGCAAAATAATAATGTCATGCACATAATGTTTCTTAAGATAAGAGCATCTGGTTAGCAAGGAAATTATGTAGTACAACGTAGTGACTAAAGAGGTATGCATGTCCACCGAAGTATAGCATTCATCTGGATTGATGGCAGTGTGGCTGAAATGTATGACAAGTGTAATATTCCAAAATTTTAGTGTAAAGTTTTCCTCTGAGTTTATGGCACTGTAGCTGAACTGCATGAGAAGTGAGATATCTCTTAGTCTTGTGTAAAGTCTTTACTCTGGGTCAATGGCGGTGTAGCTGAAATGCGTGAGAAGTGTGATACTTCTAAATCTTGGGACAAGTTTTTCTCTTGGTTAATGGCGCTGTCAAGGACAAGTGTCATTTAAAATGCTGCCTAAATACAGACGTTCCATTTCCCACCCAACTTCTCAGTATTCATTCTGAATATTCACACTGCACCAGCAAATGAGAGTTCTGAGCCGTTAACAATACCACAGACAGGGCTCTCAGCGGTAAGAACATTGGCTTTACTGTCTCCTTTCAGTCTTGACTGTTGGTGACACCATTGGTGTTGTCTTCCTCAGGTCTGTCTACTCTAGTTGTCCTCTCCACTGGAATGGGGAAGTCGCTTTGCTATCAGCTCCCAGCTTACCTGTATGCTAAAAGGTCAAAGAGCATCACGTTAGTGATTTCCCCCCTCGTTTCACTGATGGACGATCAGGTAACGGTGCATTTTATTGCCGTCAAAGCTTTGTGACTGCTGCACAGCAGGTTCTGTAGTCACTACTCGTCACCATCTTTCATATAACTGTCACTGGATTGAGACTACTCTGTATTTTTTACCATACTGAATTCTGCCCAACCTGGAGACAAGTAGCTGAGGAACTTCCAGAAAATGTGCAGCGCTCTGTAAGTTTACGTATCGGCACTCTTCAACATTCATCTCCTTGGAATGGAATCCAGTGTTGGACAGAGAGGAAATACTTCTTAATAAAATGTCTGCTTTCTCTGATTGAATAGATGGTGTGATGAGAGAGGGAGAGGAAGTGTGAATTAGTTCGATGTCTGTACATGTAGAATTGCTGAGACATCGCAGTTTCATGCAAGATGATTCTCACATTTCAATGCCCACCACTCACTCCTTAAGATATGTCCCATCACTGAAATGGATGGTTTCCCCCAAAAAAGTTTCATTGCAGCTTATTTCTGGTAATGCACCACTAGAATGTTATTTGACGGGGACGGGTGTGGTTTTTTCCCCCCTTGAAATGAAGGCCAGGGATAAATTGCCATCATAGAAGAAAGACTTGGAAAAAGGGGTTTTCAGAATGATCTGACTTGTACACCACAGTCTCTGTTTTCTTGCATATCAGGCATTTATTTTGCGGAAATGTTTTAGTTTTTGACAGATTTAGGCCTACTGAAAAGAAATGTTTGGACAGCATTGATCGTTTTGTAACACATTTTTCTCTCCTTAAGTTGTCTGGACTCCCTCCGAAACTTAAAGCTGCCTGCATCCATTCCAACATGTCCATGAAACAGCGGGAGGCAGCCGTCGAAAAGGTTTTTCCCTTCCCTCGAAATTTTAAACTCCACAGTTGCCCAGCTGTATTTTTTAAAATCAAATTCAACGCGGCATGGCATTTTATTGCACTTCCCGTGATTGTTGCTCTTGATTTAGAACACTTCACTCTTGCTGGACGTATTGCCGGGGCTGGCTCACCTCATGATTTTCCCTTCTTAAGCCTTGTCTCAATGGTGAGATGGCGCTTTTAGGTTGTAATTGTCTGGTTTTGGCCGTGGATGTCGCTGTGTTTTGGCAGGTGAAGGCAGGCCAGGTCCACGTCCTGCTCCTGTCTCCCGAGGCACTGGTGGGAGGGGGGCATTCGGGGGGGTCTGCCTGCCTCCCTCCAGCTGACCAGCTCCCCCCGGTGGCCTTTGCCTGTATTGACGAGGCCCACTGTGTGTCGGAGTGGTCTCACAACTTCCGGCCCTGCTACCTGAGGCTGTGCAAGGTGAGTGTGAGGTTTTTCGTTATTAATTTGAACCCTGTGGTAAATTATTTTTTTCTTTTTCTCTCTATACTATGACACTTGATAGTTATTTTTGCTTCTATTGTACAACATTGCTATGTATTTTACAACCTTTCTTTTGGTTCCCATTAGTCTCTGATTGGATTTTTCAGACGGGTGAATGGGAGCCAGAGTTGTTTTACAGCGTGTAGTTTTTGTTTCTATTGAAATTCCCTCTCCCATCCCCCTTATTCTTGACCCTGGGATGGTCAGACCCACCCTGGGTTGTTACGGGTCCAGAATTGCAATCTCAATGATGAAAAAGTTGGCACATCATAAAAAATACAAATAGAATTAAAAGGAGTAATATGAATTGTAGTCACTACAGCAACACAGCATATGATACTCTAACTTGTGAATTCAGTTGTTGATTGAAGGCATGCACTTATTTCAAAGCTAATGACTGGAACAGACTTTGAAAAGGGTTGCGCCGGAGAATTTATGAATAATAACTTCTTAAATCCTGCAGTCCCATACATAGGTTTGTCAAATGCAGCTGCGTCAAACAGAAGGCCTATTTTAAACCTATTTTCAAAGATCCCTAATACGTCCTGCTGAATTACAGAGAAATGTGTATAAAACAACAAGCAATTAAATGGTAAATATGCAGTTGTAAAACTTTAGTTGCAGCAGTTAGAGACGTCTTCTACGCAAGAACAACCCCTGAAAGTTTCATGCGTCTAGTTTAATAGTTCAAAAGTTATGGCTTATAGAGCTTCATAGTTTCTTCTGTAGCACCCTTTTCTACAGTAAAATCTGAGCCAAGCCCCAACTATTCAAGCCCCTATATGTCAAAGACTAAAGAAGATACAAGGCTGAAATTTTGCACACTGTTTACTGGGACTAATGACATTAATTTTTGAAAGTATGAAGCAAATCTGAGATGGTCAGTCAGGAACATTTTCTGAAATCTGGTGATTTGGGGCAGATTTACCCTTTGGTGATGTTTACAGTGGAAAATGGTTGTCTGTGAAATATAATGGAGTGTGAATGGAATCAAAGCAGTCTTTTTCAATTTTATTTACATTTTACATGATGTGTAAACTTTTTCAGAATCGGGGTAGGAATCAGGGTTCCAGATCTCCTGTGATCCAGAAAAACCTAGTACGTATGTCACATTTGGTGGAAACTGAGTTTGACCCTCATTTGCTGTAATCTAGAGCAGTGAAAATCTTAACCCTTGTCCAACCAAGGGCCCATAACAGATTTTTTCCTGTTGCACAAAAACGTTAACAGATATGATTTATTGCTTCTAGGTAATTGTTTATTCATCCTTTGCGCTCATTTTCATGAAAAGACGGTGAGGGTACCTCACCCCCGGGGGTAGGGTAGGCCGTCAAACTCGAAGGGTAGGGGGGGGATGGTTGCCACCAGCGTCAAGTTTTGCCTGTTTTTGATACAAAATATGCTTACAAATTAGTTGCAAATAGTATGCTATAATTATGTTTCATGCTCAATGAACTTTGTAGACCACACTGATTGTCATCCTTATTGATTTATTGATTTAGCTTGTCCTTTTATTAGTAAATCTTGGAATTACAATGAGCAGCAGTGACCAGTAACCTTGAAGTGATCCTCATCTAATAATATTAGAAGTGCATGACCGACATACTTTTACTTGTGTGTTTGACTGGTTACTGTACTGTATACTATTTTTATACTGTGCTATAGGCCTACTATTATACAAGTTCATAGAACTGTTCATAAAGTTGTTCTCATAATTCATAGATAAACCTTTTATGCAAGTGTGTAACATTTTGATGTAACACTGATACCAAACAAGATGATGTTTATCGCTCAATTTCGAAATAATCGGGGGTTGTAGTAGAAAAACCCTTGGTTGGACGAGGGTTAAAACACTTGCTATTTGTGTTATTTGAACTGTCAAAATCAAGTTTATATTATTTTTTTCTTTTAGGAAAAGTCCAAAGTCTAAAGGTTTTTGTTTTATTATGAGACCCTTGCCACCGATAAACTCACTAGGTTTTTCCAGATCACAGGAGATTTTCCCCTCATTACATTCATTTATGTCCCTTGAGTTTGAGTTCACAGTTACGCAAACGTTTGCAAGCATGAGTGATTTTAGACAAGTAAGTGAGGAAATATTGATTGGTTAGTTTAATTGACGGTTTAAACTGCATTAATCTGTTGTGGGAACACCTAAAGTACATTTCTCAAAAGCACAGATGCTAACTTGCATAGTTGGAACCACTGACTGTGTACGTAATGTAGTTAGCAGCTATGCTTTTGGGAAATGCACCTCTGTATACTCAAATTTGTGAAGCTTGTTTAAATACATGCCTATGGAAAAGATATTGCAGTTCTTGTGGAAATCCATTGGCAATGAAACCACTGTAAAATTAATATTCAGAAATCCTAAAATTTGCAAAGCAGTGTTGTGGATACTTTGATGTGAAATCACTAAAATTAATATCTCTTCTTTATCATTTGAAAATGTTTGGACAAAAATACTTGAAATGCTAGATGAAAACATCTTACAATACATTTTGCTGATTGTTTCAAAAAGTTTATTATTATACAAAAACATTTTATTGAATAACCTGGCAATAACTATTTAAATGGCAAGTGGATATAAAGTTTTTAGCTGTAGCTTATGTTAGAATGGTGAGAAACTTGACCACCATGTTTTTCCTCATATCTGATGGCAGACTGCTCTGTTATTGGGCAGTGATACAGTTCACTTTGCTTGCTTTACAGCATAGTAAATGGACAATATGTTGTTTTGCATTCAACAGTGGTTTTTTACCCCTCAGCCCCGACTAAGGGGCACAGGGGTATTGTCGTCACACACGGCGTCCGTCTGTCTGTCGGTCCACATTTGATTCCGTTCGATAACTGAAAAACGCCATCACCGATCGTCGTGATTTTTGGTGAGGACATCGGAGTACAGTTATTACACAAGCCTATCTATTTCGCCTGCGATCCAAAATCAAATATGGCTGCCACAGCCGCCATCTTTAATATCCATTCCGTGCGATAACTGAAAAACGCCATCACCAATCATTACGCTTTTTGGTGAGGACATCGGGGTACAGTTACTACACAAGCCGATCAATTTCGAATGCGATCCGAAATCAAATATGGCTGCCAGAACCGCCGTCTTGAATTTCCATTTCGTGCAATAACTGAAAAATGCCGTCATCGATCATCACCATTTTCGGTAAGCACATCAGGGTACAGTTACTACACAAGCCTATTGATTTTGGTTGCGATCAGAAATCAAATATGGCTGCCACAGAATTTCCATTCCGCACGATAACTCAAAAACGCCTCCGTCAATCAAAGCCATTTTTGCTGTGTTGCTTGGTCTTCTGTACCTACAGAAGCCTATTGATTCTCACGGCGCTTGGATGTTCACTATGGCCCCCACAGCCGCCATCTTGAATTTTGTATTCCGCACGATAACTTGAAAATGCCCGCGTCAATCTACGCCATTTTTGCTCTGTTGCTTGGTCTTGTGTACTTACAGAAGCCTATCGAATTTGACGGCACTTGGATGTCCAGTATGGCTGCCACAGCAGTCATCTTGTATTTTGGATTCCGTAGGATAACTTGCAAAGGTCTTCGTCAATTTATTCTCATTCGAAATAATCCAGGGGCTGAGGAGTAACGCCCACTTTGGGGGGCTATTTTTTGAGATGGGGCAAGATTACATCATGGATTATAACTGCATGCAAACAAGCCAGTTACTGTTACTAGACTGGGTATTGTTCCCCTGAACTCATCCATACAGTACTATAACTAGACTGGGTATTGTTCCCCTGAACTCATCCATACAGTACTATAACTAGACTGGGTATTGTTCCTCTGAACTCATCCATACAGTAGAATTGTGTCTTTACAGGACGGGGTGCACGCTAGCCATTCCTTCTACTTCCGTCCATCTAAGCGCATCTGTGCTAGTTTGTAAAGCAGGGGCCCTTATTAGATGCCCTCGATGTGATGCGTATCATACTATAAAACGTAGACGCGGACAACATTGTTCAATATTTTCCAGATACAGCTGGACTTCTAGGATATTATAAGGTGAAGGAATAAGGTTTTATTTCAATGGTTCACCGTTTGGATCTCATTGTGTGTGTGAATGCTCCCTCTGTTTTAATTGTTATCCCCGCTCCCTCGTTCTCTCCATATCTCTCTCCCTCGCTCTCTTTCTCTCCCACTCACTTTCTCACCTGCTATCATTCCTCTCATTCCCCCCTCTCCCCCTCTCTCTCCCTTTCAGGTGCTGAGGGACCGTCTGGGCGTGCGCTGCCTCCTGGGCCTGACGGCCACAGCCACCCTCTCCACTGCGCTGGACATCGCTCAGCACCTGGAGATCACAGATCAGGATGGCATTGCTGTTCGCTCGGCCGCCGTGCCGCTCAACCTGCAGCTCTCTGTGTCCATGGACCGGGACAAGGACCAGGCACGTCCCCAACACATTCACACCGCCCCATAAAGCACTGAGGCCCATATTCACACGCTATACTGAACACTGATTTGGGGTCAGCTCCAGGCTGTTCAGTTTGAAAGAGGTTGCAAAGTTACTGTTCTTAGACTCTGATCTCAAGTCAGCCCGTCTAAATCTTTGTGAGTATGGGCTAGCAACCTGCACTATTTTGAAATATTCTGGAGGCCAATGAAATTTTCTGAAAGCGTTGTAAAAGGCAAACCAGCGATTTGGTACCTGAGGAGATCAATTCATTCAAATGGCCAGTAAATGAAAATAATCATTGTTCTATTGCACAATTCATATTATTGCATTGAATATTAGTATTGAAATTATATCGAATTCATATTGAATTCATATTAGTTGCATTCATATTGCTTTTGAAATTCATATGTAAGCACGAACATATGTGCAAAACCAGCATATCATATCTGTTTCCATGTATTTTGCCATTGAAAACTGCTGTGTTTCTGGGCCAGGCTCTTGTGACTTTGCTGAAAGGAGAACGCTTTGGGTCTTTGGACTCCATTATTGTTTACTGCACCCGCCGTGAGGAGACGAGCCGAATCGCTGCGCTGCTGCGGACCTGCCTCCAGGGGGTGAAAGTGAGGGAGTCGACTGGTGCTGTAAAAGTGGAGGAACGGGAGGAGGAGAATCCAGTTGGTCGGAAAAAGAAAGCCTTGGGTGCATATTTTATTATTTTTTTTAATCATTGGGTACACGATTAGCTTGCTGATTTAGCATGACGTGTGGGGAGAGGGCGAGGATGTGGCTGGGTTTATTTATTTATTTATTTATTTATTTGATTAGGACAATGCATATTGATCAACATATTAGCAAAAGCATCAATGTAAATATGCCGGAGTTAGCATAGTGCTAATTTACATCCATTGTCCTAAGGCAAGTCATAACATACAAACAATACACCAATATACAAATAGATAAAACACAGTTTTACAGTTTGTGAGGAGAGTGCTGGCAGGTAGTGCACGCTTGGATGAGAGGGTAGTGTTGTCATCCAGGTAGGAACCTGTGCTGTGCGATATGACCCATGCAAAGTGATCTGAGTGAAAGCGTGATTACCAATGACATGGCAGTATAAGAAAAACCCTGAGAAAAGCGATATTACAAGGACTGATAACGGAAGTGGGCCGATGAGTGAGCCCTGAGGCACTCCTTTCAACCAGTTAACAAGTGAACTATCCCAGGGCTATGACTTATATTGCCTTGGCAGTTGTGGTAAATACCAGACCCAGAGGTCTACAGGTCTACATTAAGGTCTACAGAAATCACCACTGAGGAGGAGGAAGTGAGAAAGAGTCGAGCAGGTATTGCTCAAATAAGCAAATTAATAAAAAGGAACTGCAGAAGCTTATATCGAGGGCTGACTGCAATAAACAGTTATGTCCAGATGTTTTACATTGGACATAACTGTTTATTGCAGTCAGCCCTCGATATTCTCATTTAGTTTACTTTTTTATCCTTTAACAGCAAGTAAAAAAGAATGAAGGCAACTGCTCAACACCTACAGTAATTATGAGATATCAGGATTACAATGTGCAATGCAGAGTGTTTTATTTTCTCCATTTTCCTCAATTATTATTTAAGAAAATGCTTGTATGTCAGAAAAATCTAAAATGACAGCTGTGCTAAAAGAGTTTAAGCGTAACTTTCAATCCTAGCCCGGAAGAAGATCCGGAAGCCACTAAAGTGGATCGCGGAGTCCTACCACGCGGGCTTGTCAGCTGCGGAGAGGAGGCGGGTCCAGAACAACTTCATGTGCGGGGAGCTGCGGGTGGTGGTGGCCACTGTAGCCTTCGGGATGGGTCTGGACAAATCGGACGTCCGCGGCGTCATCCACTACAACATGCCCAAGAGCTTCGAGAGCTACGTGCAGGAGATCGGCCGCGCGGGGCGTGACGGCCAGCCGGCGCACTGCCACCTCTTCCTCGATCCCGAGGTGAAATTTAGGAAGAAAATGCAGGCTGCCATCAACAGAGCATACCGTATTTAGAATGGGGTCCTTTTGCTTGGTTAACTTTGTCACCTCAGGCAGGATGTAATGCCTTTGATTTTGTACGAGTCCTACTTTTCTGGTCTTCTCTTTTGTTTTTGCTGTGGTTTTCAGTGAAGCACAATGTTACAATTCTTCACCAAATATACAGTGGAAATGAAGTTTCCATTCCTTGGTGGAATAGAGGTCTCGAGGTTGTGACTTCTGACCTCTGACCTTTTATGCAGGGAGGGGACCTGCACGAGCTGCGCAGACACATCTACGCTGACACTGTTGATTACTTCAGCATTAAGAAGCTGGTGCAGAGAGCATTTCCCCCCTGCAAGTGCATGAAGATTTACCAAAAGCGCCAAGGCTTGGCAAAGGTCAACAGTTCTCGTACCATTGATAATGCCATCATAAACGTTTTAACGATTGTGCGATGTCACTCCCTGAGTGTTCCTGAGTGTCTCTCCTGGTTGTAACGTAGGCGTGGGAGGTGGACGATGCGGAGATGCTGGAGCTGATGGAGACCTGTGAGGAAACTCCACCGGCGGCTTCAGTGCAGGACTGGGCTCCAGGGCGGGGGCTGAAGGTAGAGCAGGGGGAAGAGAAGGGAAACGAGCCAGAGGAGAGGGGATGTGAAGAGCCAATAGATCAGCTGCATTCTGGGGGGCAGGGGTCCCCTCGGAGTGCAGTGCAGATGGGTGACGAGGCAGCGGTGGAAAGACCAGACAAGCCGAGCACAGAGCAAGCCCCTCAGCCCCGTGTGTGCCACACTCACGAGAGGGCCGTACCTATACAGGAGACCGTGGAGGCTCTGGACATCACCGAGGAAGGTAAGGTAGCTTTTGCTCATTTGTTATATTCAAAAGTTTTTAAGCATAAGACTCTGTTGGGTTTCCATCTAGTGGAGAGATCAGGAATCAGAGCTGCATCTTAAACTCTGAGAAAGTGTTCAGGCAGTTGAACACTACTTTTCTGTATGATGTACATGACTCTTTGAGTGCGATGCATGCTTTTTTTAATGGTCCCAAATTGCTGTTAATGTTGAAAGGGAGATTTCAATTTATTTTTTGATTCTGAACAGGGCTGTACTTTAACTTTTTCTGCTCATAGCACTGGTGCTACAGAGGTTCATAGTCTTGTAGCACAAGACAAAAACATGTAGCACAGTAAAAGCATCTGTTACATCTCTAAAAAGTAGTACAGTTTATCATTTAAAGACATATAAAATATTAATCATCTCTTTGTAAATTGAAGTACTTTTAAGGTCGTGGAATTCTTTAAATTCATACAATTTTAAGTAATTTCCAGAACTTGTCAAGCAGTCTTGACACAAACAACGTACACTTCAAATATAATGCAGGCCATGACTCACAGAAATATTAAGAACCTCTTATAAGAGACGTTATCTCTCTTCAAAATTTTGTTTCCTAAAACATATGGATTATCACTCCTAATTTTTTCTGGAGCCTCCGTGCACCATTTACAGAACAACTGATCTCTCTCATTGAAAAGGAGCCAAGGAAAATCTTTTTTTTCCATTCCGGTTGTACTTGTATATCGTTCTTTTTGCGTCAAGATTTACGCGCATTTGCGCTTCTTAAATGCCGCCTGTCTGTGCTTTTAACTTTGTGTCGGATTCATCCTCGGGGGCCTGTTTGGAACAGGTTTTATTCAAAACTGTAATGTATTTTTTCATGTTCTATTATCACTTTCATCAACCTGAGCCAGCCCAGCTAAACGCATTTTTAAAATGGCAGTGTTTCCTCAAGGTTTTTTTCAGCAGCGGGGGCAAAGGGTTTTTTTTTTTTTTTGTACCCTGGATGGTGTGCCCCTGTGAATATCAATCAGCAATTTAAAAAGTTTAAAAAAGACACTTGGCTGCAAATCAAGCTTTAGAACATATTTATCACTACCATTTATTTTCTATATATTTGTACAAATACTTACTTATTTGTGTATTATAACATTTTTTATGCATTTTATAATATATATTTGCACATATATTATAACATTTACTTGTACATATACTATAAAATATGTATTTTTACATTTTTTTTTTTTTAAATATATTTGTACATGGGCTATATTTAATAATTTATCCTGGTTTCTGAAATAAGGATATGGTGTTTACACACACAAACGCAAAAAGGGGATTCTCCAAAAACCCGACCATATCCGGGATACTGAAGTCCATGTAACTAAACACGCTCATAGGGAACGCCAATGCTCATTTACTGTAACGTCAGCGGCATTGAGACTCTTCTTAGAGAGGACATGTCAAATGAAAGTTAAAGCTCGCAACACACGTAAAATTTACTCAGCTGGTTACATAACTTTCTTGCAGTATTTCAAAGACTATAAGATTCTGTTTATCACATAACAGAATAGCATAATTTAATAGAATACAGATGTAACTTCTGTCAGCGCCTTAATGGAAACGTTAATTCGCAGTCATCCTAGCATTGCGCTAACTCCATTACACTTACACTTCGTATTCAGTTTAGCTACATATTAGCAGCATGACGAAACGCAGAGCGGTTTTTCTTATCTTATCTTGTACTACAGCTATATGATTAAGTTCAATCTATTTTAACGTTATCTATCCATAGTAACGTATACCTTTTTTCTTGTTCTTCAGCTCCAGTAACGTTAACGTAAGGTGGTCTAACCTCATTCGAAAATTCTATAAAATGATAAGAAAGTGCTGGCGCTGTTGTGGTTGCCATGACATCAGGAGCGTTTGACATTCTTGCAGTATTCCATTCGCTCGCGCTCGTAGACAGAGCGGGAGACCATTCGATGACTGCAACTCGGAGTAAAAAAAAAAAAGAGAGAGAGAGAAATCCCATTCTGAAGTAGCGGCGGGCGGAAACTATGAATGGCGCTGAAAGCGGAGGTATTGTTGGAAATGGTGTTGGATTGGCAGGTGGGATCGTGTCTCTTAATCATATGACAGACTACAACTACCAAGTACATTAGCGAGGTGGCACTGTTTCACCTCTCGCTCTCTCGCACACACACAACGCCTCTGTCTCTCATCGCACCGGTGCTACAACAGTTCGTTCATTCATTGCACGGACCAATTTTCATGTCGCACGTGTGACGTACATGTCGCACTGTACAGCCCTGCTAAAGCAGGTCTTGGCACCATATAAATATTGTAAAAGTGTCAAAAAATTGATTTCCACAGAGAAATTGCACAGCCCGAATTCAGAAACTTTACCCTTATAACAAGCCCCTGACTTTGACTTCCGTGACTGTGATGTCACAACTACACGCTCATTTGCATAAACCCACCCACAGCCAGGCTCACAGTCTCAAGAACACCGGCCAGTGTTGAAAACGCCCTTTGAGTGTAGGGTAACATTATGTAGTTAACACTAGGTTGACAATTGGACCCACACCAAACACTTTGCTCACATTTAGTATGTAACCCCATCATTTTGGCTCAGTCCTGCCCCATTCCTCTTGTCCTGGTAAGATACCCGGGCAAAAAAGTCATACAGAGAATAAAGTCAATGAAAAGGCTGCCTTTCACACCTGGAAAAAATAACGAGTGCTCTGTCATCGGCTGTAGTGACCCACATACTGCTTTGATTGTCTTCATTTTCTGCCAGCGTCAATAGCTACAAAGAAGCAGTGACTTTGATTTATTTTTAAGGAGAAATAATAGCTCACTAGCTAAGAATATCAGATTTATGTTAATATTTAAACATTAGTTAAACAAGGCTTGGTTTTCTTCCTAGCCAAATGCTGCTCTCAAAATTGCTTGGCATGCATGCATCAACTTTCCATAATCATTTTGTAGTTTATAAGCTTTTTACTAAAGCAAATGTGTATTTTGAATTCCTTGCTAGTTTAGTCAGAGAAATTCTATGAGACATGCGAATAGGAACAAATAGAATTGGTGACCAATGGAATTCAGTTGTGTAACAAGAGGGTAGCCATACACAACTGACCCATCCACAAATATTGCGCTTATTCACGCCAAGTGGCATCATAGTAGTTTTCTAGTGCCTGCCGGTACAGATTTCGACACCCAGTGGTGGCTGGAATTCTGACAAATTATGCTGCCTTGTTGGGAAACACCACTGTTTCACAAAACAAGCACAGAGTCTTTGTTTTCGCCTTAATATTAAAATATGAATCCGCGTACAGCAAGAACTTTGATATTTGCTAGCTTGTTGAAACTTACACACACATAATGAGCTAGCTACATTTAAGGGTAAAATTCTGTGTGGGATTATCATACAGTGTGTCCATTTTCCATCAAAGCTAGCACATACATGGAAATATTTATATGCTTACGTGTCAAAAAACTCAATTTAAAAAATGCATTTTAAGATCTTTGAAGATATTTAAGATGTGAGTGTGGAAACAGTCCCAGGATTGTGGGCCTGCACGTGCTGGAACTGCTAAGTAGCACATAATCGATAGTTAGCAGTTGATACGCCATGTGTTTGATGTGTGACAGCTAGCTATTAAACTACATAATTAGGAAGTAAAGGTAACATTTGCACATATATTTTGAAACCGTTGCTTGCAGCCTGGGGATTTCAACATGGTCACTATCCGATGACCCTAGGAGCTAGTGACTCAAAACATGATAACATGGTGACCAATGACAATGTAATTGTGTCAGTTTCCCGTTTAATTTTGAATATATTAAAACAATTTTGGATGTATTATTAATAATTTCTTTCTGATTTGATTAAATGTATATAATTACATCTTATTAACGTACCGCAAAAAAGTCAGTTTTTTTCAGGATTTTTAGCCGGTACTGGGCATTTCTTTATAACCCCATTACACCAGCTCCAAAATCCATGAATTTGTATCCATGGAGCATCCCGTATTGGTTGAAGTACTCCTGCTGGAAGAGGGTGATTTCCAGCTGATCAGACTGAGCTTTCCGCCGTACCAATCCCAGCGACTTGAGATGCCTGCGCAGTGTTGACATAGGCTCTGCTACTCATTATAATGCCCTCCATAATAAGCAACGTTACTATTTCCCAGTGTCTCACACCGCAAAGGAAATGAAAGCAGATTAAATCTCATGGCGCCATCTTTGCTCAGCTTCTTGTATACTGTAGCCTTGGTTAGCAAAGAGTTGGTTATCCTACGTTTTCTCACAATTATGAGATCTCATAAATATGAGAGAGTTTCTCATAATTACAAGATACTGATCCCGTAATTGAGGTCTTGATTTCGTAATTATGAGATCTTTTTTCATAATTACTTGAGCTATTCTCATCATTACAAGATCATTTCTCATATTTACAAGATCCTGATCTTGTATTTATGGGAATTTGTCCGATACCCCCCCCCTTCCCCCCAGCTCTTGTGAATGCAATGCATATTCGTTACAGCAAAAGCTGTTTTGTATCTCATATCTGAAGCCAATTTGGAAAATTGCAAATGAACTCCCAGAAAGTATATATTATTGGAATTGTTTTGAAAGGCTTATTTATAAATAACGCCTATAAATCTAGTTATCTTGCCATGCTGTATTTACAGTTTACCAATTCTTGCCTTCACCACGAAATGGCCAAGATGCATACACACTTAACCATTGGTAAACTGCATAGCTGATCTGTCGTGTCTGTCTCAGGCTTGGAGACGTTGCTGTGCTACCTGGAGCTTCACCGACAGCAGTGGGTGGAGCTTCTGCACCCCACCCCGTCCACCTGCCGTCTGGTCTGCTACGGAGGCCCCCAGCAGCTGCGCAAACTCACCAAAATGTTCGTCAAAAATTCCAAGTATTCTTTTTGTATGTCTCAACACGACATTTTCAACATGTCTGAATGTACAGCGAGCGCCACAATTGAAGCCCTCCATGCAAGAACCAGTTATGTCACTTTTTGGTGATTTAGAGATTTCCCACCAGATGGACCTACAGACATCTCCTCTATCTTATATTGGAAGCTTATTTAAAAAAAAAAAAAAAAAAGTGACATAACTGGTTCTTGCATGGAGGGCCTCAATTCATTGGACAGGCACACCGTTTTTGATTTACTTAGTTTATTTTTTTGGTTCTGTTATCTAGCACTTCTAATTTGAAAGGATATGATGACACTGAGGGTGAATTGCAGACTGTTCTCTTTAATTTGAGGGTGTTTTCATCTGTTTTTCGGATGAACTGCTGAGCACAGCACCCAGTAGTACATTGTACATATTCGCCCCCATTTTTGGGCGCGACAAAAATTGTCAATAGTTTAATATAATCCAGAATAAAGTAATTGTTTTTAACATTTGGCCACATATCCTTGGCATTCAATGACTGCTTGAAGTCTTATACACGGACATCACCAGATGTTGACGTATTCTTTATTGATCTTCTGTTAGGCCTGTGCTGCACTATCTTCAGTACTTGGTTATTTCTGGGATTTTTTTGCCTTTGGTGTCTTCAGCATATAAAAAGCATGTTCATTTGGATTCAGATCTGGTGATTCACTCAGCCAACGGAAGCAAAATAAAAAATTTGTCGTTGCCCTATGAATTATGGTGCTGACTGCATGTAAATGTAAAATGTATTAATATTATCCCAGATTTAAGCCCTCAACTCCCAGCAATTCCTCATTTCGATCAACATTCAAACTCTTAAAATTGTTTTAATGCATTACGTCTTCCTTGTACTGTATGTCTGCACCTACACTGGAGTTCCAGCATGTTAGAATGTATATGCATACGATGAGTGCGTAAAACATATCCATATTCTCCCTGCTGCCAGGGTGTGCATTTAATCATGGTCACCAAAAAAGACCAAACGAAATCTCAACAACTGTTGGTTTCTCACTGCCCTTATTTGAAGTGACTGGCATACTAGAGCCGTGAGTTTTTGGTGTTGTGTTGGAGGACATTGGTTGTTCTTTTTGACGATTGGTGGGGCTTGTGTGTCGGCATGCGCTTCACAGCTGCCCCCCTGTGGCAGTGGTTCTGGCCCGGAAGCGGATGGCGGGCGAGAGGGTGGAGGCGTGCGACTCCCTGGAGTTCGACGTGGTGGAGCTGGCGGACACTATGGGCTGGCAGCTGCCCCTGGTGAAGAGAGGCTTGAGGCAGCTGCAGTGGAGCACAGAGAGGGGTAAGGGCTTTCCTCTGGGAGTCTGGGAGGGAGCGGCTCATGAGGGGCTCTTTCTCCAACAGAACCTGCGTGCTTCCCATTCGCGAGCGAAGTTTGAAGCATTATGACAAAAAATATAGATTGGTCTGGAATGTGAAATATTGGTTCCAAGCAAGAACCAGATGCCGATCGGATCCGAAGCGGAATCATGTCCACTTGTGTGTCATGAATGAGCTTGTACTCAACCCATGAAGACAAACAAGTGAACCAGACTAGAGTGTGGAACTGGAGCTGCAATTGAAATGCGTTGGTTCGCCACAAGGCAATTGGCTTTGTTCTGCCCGAAGAAAAGTGACGCACAAACGGTAACCACACTGATTCTTTGTTGGTCGAGTAGCTGTAACGGTGTGGTGTGCAGAAAGAGAACTGGACTCAAAACCAGTTCCTGCAAGTGCAAGTTTCTGGTGGGGCATTGCCTTAAAGGGTTTGACCCTTAAATGCATTCTGGGGGTCTTTTGCAATCCAGCGTATGAATAAACTGATTCATTTTTTTATTGATGAAGCCCTCATATCCCAGCCATTCCTCAAGATTTTTAGTTTTATCAAAATTCTTGCACTGAAATTTTTCCAATTGATGAAAGATAGTCTAATGTTTTTGTGGATTTATTGTGCATACAATGGTCGGGAAAGTTTAAAAACGATGTTTTTCCAGAGTATAGCATAATCTGTGTTGCATAACAGTCTCTAAAGACCCAATCATGAAGGAACTTTTGGTAAACTAAGACTACCCATTAACCTAAGCCTTACGTCAGGTAGAATAATGGTGACAAGTGAGCACTAAATGCAGTAATGGCAGACGAGTGAAGGTTTATACTTGACAGTGCTGAACTCTAGTCTTTGCCATACGCTGTGGTGTACTCAGGGATGTTTGGAGGCACTGGGAAGAGTGGAGTCTTGGTGGAGTTCTCCAACTTATCCTTCTACTTCCGCTCCTATGGAGACCTGACGGCTGATGAGATGGACGGCGTGTGCGAATTCCTGCACAGGCGGGTCCAAGCCCAGGAGAAAACCCAGCTCTACCAGCTCAAGGCCTGCTTCAAAGCCTTCCGCAGGTAAGGAGGAATTTAACCGGTAACACTTTACAATAAGGGTACAACAATTAACATTAATTAACATTAGTTCATTAACGATCAGTTAATTAGCAGGTAACTGATGTTAGATAGCTGAATAAGCATTACATAACCATAATTGAACATTTATTAATTTTCTGTGTATCCCTTATTGTGAAGTTGAAAACATCCCTTAAGTATCCCCTGTGTAGCACTTCAAACTATTAAACCATAATTTATAAATTAATACTTTAGTTCATGTGAACATCATTTGTAAATGATTACCAGATGCATTAGTTAAATGTTAATTACCTGTTAGTAAATGCTTATTACTGCATTAACTAATGTTAATTGTTGTACCCTTATTGTAAAGTGTTACCATTTAACCACACCTGCTCTGGAGCTTCACATTACCACAAAGTCGCAACGACCGTCTTGCGAACCGAAGCCCTTACGTATAATCATACATCCAGGAATGATTAATTTCTGTGTATCCCCGAACGATGAGTCGAGGTTACCACGGATCAGCGATCGTTAGCCGCATTTGTAGAGATTTCTTGTGAGCACTCTACCGGTCACAGTTCTTAATGGATCGATTTCTTACTTGGCGTGGACCTTGTGTGTGGTAAGGTTGCGAAGCTCATCGTTTTTTTGCAAGTGATTGCTTTATGGTGTCCAGGAATACATGTCGACCTGCAGGCGACCGACTGTTTAGGTATTTTGTGTCTTCTTTTCTGTCCAGTGTTGCGTACCGAAATTGCAGCTTTTGCACTGACGAGATGGACGAAAGCCGCAGTCTAATGCTGAAGGAGCTGCTGCGCGACTACTTCGACAAGAAGAGGGACCTGGACCTGAGTAAAGCCTACCATGAGGATGCGGAGAATGAGGATGATGATGAGGTCCTGAGGAAATATAAGGTAAGTAGTTGCACTCAGTGTCCTACCGAGTATTTAACCATCTTCTGGATGGAAGGAGAATTTAGATGCTATGTGCATCTGTAGTTGATTCCACTCTCTGGACCTCCACAGAGGGTTTGTACCATGGTTGTAGAGCTCGTGCAGGCAGGCATGCGGCTGGCAGATGGCCTATTGGCTCCGTTTTGGCAAAGTGCATAGTAATGGTGTAATATCTTTCTTATTCGCAGTTTAATACACGGGCGCTGCTAGGTATATTTTTGGGGGGCTTTTGCCCTCATAAAATGTCCTTGAGCCCCCCCCATATGATGTACATTATAAGTTTAAATTATCAATATTTTGGGGATAACATGGCAGACCCCATACCCTTGCAGTAATATACTTACTCCTCTAACCAGAAATTTCTGGTGATCCCCCCTGGCTGAATGTGTATGTGTACTCTGGCAAATTTTTGACTTGGCCTTTACGGTGTAGAGCTGGTTAGTAGCAGTGGTGTTGCCTCAGGGGGTAAGTGCTCAGCCCTGGGGCACCGTGCCCTCTGTCACTAAGCCTGTACGCTGGTGCGTTTGCAGCTGAAGGACTGGGAGGAGCAGATACGGGCTGACATACGCAGCTTCCTGGCCTGCCGTAGCGATGAGAGGTTCTCCGGCAGAGCTGTGGCAAGGATCTTCCATGGAATAGGTTTGTCTCTTCGTTTTAGCCAAAGAAAGCATCTCACTAATACATGCTCATATTAAGCATTGTTTTCTTGTGTTTATAAAATGATAATTGGTTGTGTCACTGTTTTGATGATAAAGTAGTTTTACCACACGGTCTTTGTCTGCTCAAGATTTACTAACTGATGCAAGCAGTCCAGTTCTCAAATGCAGTCTCTGTTCAGTTCAATTTGTGGACGTCAAAGTGTGCCAAAGTGAAGCAGTAGCTTGCAGCATGTGTTTTGGCTGACAGTTGTTTTGCCGATAATTTCAAAAATTCCTGGATGATTCTTCAGAAATGAGGCCAGGTCCTCTCTGATATGACAAATGTTCATTGCACCATGACTTGAATCCAGGGGGTCCAGTTGCACTACTTATTTTATTATATTAATTTTCACAGCATGACCTCATTTGCTGCAGAACTTGTTTTACTGTCTGCAGGGGTGTCACAAGGCCAATTCTAAGGAAACTTCAGCCTTCCTTAAATGTTCTTTCGCCCCTCCCTCCAAAATAATGTGCATTTCAAGGTAAAATCATCAATAGCTGATGAAGGACAGGCCAGACCCGACTCAGAGTAAAGGATTGGCCCCCTATCCATATGAAGTATGTCATGACATCCCTGGCTGTCTGCACATGTTGCATTTGCTCACCTTCTTCTCTGCCTTTTTTTTTTGTCCTCCGTAGGAAGTCCTTGTTATCCTGCACAAACGTATGGCCGAGACAGACGATTCTGGAGGAAGTACATTCAGTTCGATTTCAACGAAATCATCCGTTTCGCCACGCAAGAAATCATACGGAGCAAATGAAACTAACGGAATATTTTGGAAACGTCATGTTATCTTGCATCACATAATGACCTTGTTCATTGTGATATGATTTTGTGTTTTCTGAACTTTTCTTTTCGCATGATTTTTCTGTTGTAAAAAGGAGAATATTATATAACCGAAATATATTTTTTTAATTCTGAGTGTCTACATTTGGATCCCAAAACGTATGTGTATTTATTTTGATCAATCGTGTATTTAAACTTTTTTCATGTACTGTTGTGAATATTTAAAATTTTAAATGAATGTTTTTTTAATAATAAATAATGGTTTTAGTTCGTTCAGTGCAGCGTTTCTGTAACTATGGACCCCAGACTGGCACTGGGCCCTAGAGGAGTGCCTGGAGGGAGGGGAGCCATTTCAACGAAATAAATTTGCAGTAAATCCATATTCATTATTAACCCTCAATTAAAATTCCTTCTTCGCACCACTGATTTTATCAGTGCAGGTGACTGTGTTACCCAGCAGGTGGCACTAGTTGCAGTGAACAGCATAAGCCATGGCCTGCTCCAAGTAACAACGTCAAGACTTTTTATTTTCAGTGAAACAGCAGTAGCCTCCAGAAATGATCCAGAAGAACCTTGCAACTAACTGACATCAAACACATACCCCTAACCTGCATCAAAAATACACAGTTACCAGTACCACCCTGTGTCCATACAATTTTGGATCATTTGGCGGCTGTCCACCAAAACGAAATGTTATGGGCCATCTGTTAGGTCCTCTTGAGCCGTCAAAAATGTGCAGACATTTGGTGAAAAAGCACATATACCTCAAGGATAAACTTGAGTGCTATTTTAATAAAAAGATAAAATTACCAATCAGTTTTAAGTTATGCAAACCAAACTAACTGAAAATGAAAAATTTGTTAAAATGACTCTCCTTCTGGCCCATTACGTTTCAAAATCTAGAGCTTCATTCACAATGGGTGAGAAGTTAGAGGTGACTTCTATCGTAGTGATGCCATGAGGCATTAGGGTCAGCTGCTGCGACCAAGATCACTCCAATCCACCTGTCCATGCTAATCCAAGATATGGCAGCTTTATATTAGTGTCAGCTTTAGGAAAGGGGAATGTAAATCAAGGTATTTTGCCCTCCAATTAGACAAGGCCACTGATGTATCCAATGTATCCAATACTGCTTCTGTCCTGATGTGTGCAACAGATTTTCACCATTTTCTCTTCTGTAAATCAGTGCTAGAGAGCCCAACACCTGCAGAGGTTATCTGTGTAATTGATGCCCTGAAAGGCAAATCCTTCTATTTTTTTAATTACTCCCATTAAGCCTGTCCCCTTTTTGTGTTTTCCTGACCCCATGTCTGAATGTTGAAATGTGATCATTTAAAATAAACAATATATTGCTCAACTGATGATATTTTTGATTATAATGGAATTTGGTGTATTTATTCATTCATTTTGAATTGACCAATGGTGCCGGAGGCAGAGAACAATGCATTGGGCCCTGACTCAAAGTTTGAGAAACACTGCTTTAGTGAACGTTATTTTGACGATGCTTACATTTATGAACCAGACAGCACAATCCAGTTGTTGGGCTAAGAGTTGGGAATACGGTAATGACAGATAGGGATATGGTGCCCTGAGTAAAATGGCACAGGTCAGTTCAGATGGTAATGAGATGGGTCAGGGGCGTTGCTTCACCCAGTCAGTGGCATCTGGGGGCAGAAGCCAGATGGAGATCGCCCCCCCAGAGCAGAACAGTTAGATGGCAGGTCTGGAGAGTTTTTCGGGGAACACATTTCCAGTTCCGATGACCGCAGAAGGCTTGGGAGGTGTTCCTAATAAATTGGGCAGAGGACCATATTTAAGAGGTAGGTTAACAAGAATGCGGTCCCATTGCTAGAGATCAGGATTCAGGCTCTGGAGCCCGTTCCTATCAATAAGACTAAGAAGAGTACTCCCATATTGGACTATCAATAAAATTATGATAATTTCCAAAGACAATCATTTTACAAACAAGGAATATACTGACTGGTTGCTTCAGGGCATATAGCAAGGGACAATCCAGCAACTTGACATACTCAAAGTATAAGGGAATGCACCACAGGGACATGCGGGGAAGGGGAAACACAAATGCACACACCTGGTGGAAGAGGCATGCAACACGCTTAACCAACAAAAGGTGATAATACATCTAAAAGATGCAAAAGTGGCTGAGTGGGAGGAAAAACAATGGGATTTCACACGATGATGACAGGTCACCGATGAAAATAATTTTTACCGGTGAGTATGAGAGTTCCTGTGATTTAATCACTTCAGTAATTTTCAAAATGATAAATTCTGGGGAACTTTTCAAGGTACCACTGTGAATTTGGTGATCTGTCAGATTCTGTGGCCTGCAGTATTGGAAGAGGTCTGCAAGTTGGATCCTTTATCGGGCCGTATGACTAAAAATAAGCTTAAATTAACAATAAAATTCTAGATACGCATTGATTCATCAATATTAATAATGTTCTTTGTTAAATGTATTGAATATATCAAGACAGCTTGCTGTCCTCTAAAATGAGTAGTACTTGAGTACATTTATTTATATACTTTTGCGCAAGAAAGATGAGAAATGCAGGATTTTTAACTGTAAGAAGTATTTTTACATTGTGGTGCTGGTAGTTTTAATTTAGTAAACGATCTGAGCTCTTCTTCCAACACTGCAAGTTATAGAATCTGACGAGTCACCAAGTGGAACTCCTCCGTGCAACATATAATATTCATGGTATCGACACGCCTAGGAATCTGAGCGTTGGCTGGAAGCTCGTGATCAAGCGTTTTACTGCTTCATAACACCACTGAACAGGGTAGTTTCAATGTAACAACTTCCAGTCCCAAAGTCCGGAGACTCCGATTTAAATGGTAATTGAATTAATTCGAGGACCACTAGCACGTTCCAGTCTTCTTTGAGCAAGGGGAAAGCATGGGAGAGTATTAGGGCAATTCAGGTCAGTAAACGCAGACTCTTAAGTCGCTTGAGATCTTTAAAAACTTGTCAGTTAGTTTTTCCTGTGGTTTGTTTCTTCGAGGAACTGATGTACAAGGACTGAAGTGTCAGTCAGGCAGGTGGGGCAAGATGACCTTTTTTTTTTTTTTTTAAAAAAAAAAGACTAATTAAACATTCAAAAATATTTCTATAGTGACTGTGTCATAGATCTTTCTAGATGTGGTAGCCAACTTTACATACTATACATTCAAGCAAAAAAAAAAAAAAAATCATTCTGTTTACCTCCAGTTATGAAAATTTGTGCTTAAGGGGGGCATCTTACCCTGCTCTACCCTACTTTTGCTCACAGAAATGATCAACTTGCTGGAACCTGAGCATGAATTTTGACCAACGAAATAGTAATGCGACATGCTGTAGCTTATATTTCACAAACAATGAAGACCTGTTGAGTTTCCCTTCCCTCCCCTCCCCTTTTTTCAGAACTGAGGGGTTGAGTCTCCAGTGTTACCATATGTACTGAGCATCCACTAGCAGACCTCTCCAGGAAACATGGAAGAGTCTGATTTGGCACGTGAGTAATGCTTTATTCCTGCTTTTTCTATAGCGTCTTCAGTATGTTACAGTACAAGTTAAAGTATGCCTACCATTTCCCCTGATAATATCACGCTTTTTAGCTAATTTAACTGACAAGGTAAGCATGATCAGATTTCTCTGCTATGTTCTTAAAGGCTTTTTGGAATTAGAAGTAGGGCCACTCCACCTATAATTCCCATGTGCCATTTTTGCAGCAGCGGGAAATGTGCATATTATACTTTGAGCGCTTGCTTTACCTGCATACAAACTCATTGAACTGGTCCAAGTGGTTAAATAATATAATAAGTGATCGCAAATATTTTCTCACTTCCGTTTGAATTTCAGGTTTTTGACAGTTAGCCTGTAACTTTGAGGGATTCCGTGTTTAAAAGTTCCACCTGAGCTTCTCTACCTCCTGATAGAGTTTTGTCTTTAGGGATTGCACTGGCTCTAATGGATGCAGCTAATGACAGCGACCCTGAAGTCCGTGAGCAGGTCAGGAAGTCGCTGCTTACCCTGGGAAAGCGATGGACTAGCAAGATCCTGCCCATGTGCCAGGACTACCTCATACAACATTCCAAAGTGAGGAAGTGTGGAGTTTGCTGGTCCTTTGCCTGCCGGCTTCACCAAACATGATCAAGAACCCCACACTTACATCACGCAAGTCATAAGGAACAGAATCACTGGGCGCTTGCAATCTATATTTTTTTCCTGTAGTGTTCCGCGCAGTGGAAGAATAGAATTTTTGCAGAGGTTCACAGCAATTAAAATACTTTTTCTGTATAACACTGATGACGACGACACTCAAAGATTTCGCTGGCCCATGCAGTATCAATGCGCAATTGCCTCTTGAGTGTGAAAAAAAACACTTCTGATGTACTAAATGCATTTCAATGTAGTACCACCTGCCTTATAAATGTTGTATTATTTAAAATGTTGCTTGCTTAATTTCGTTAACGAAGGCATCCTCTGTTCTGCTATTTACCTGTTGTTTAACACCCTGTGTGCTTTGTAAGCAGCTTGAAGTTGGGCATCGAGTTGTTCTGCTGCAGACGATTGAGCTGTTGATAAAGTGTAAAATTGGTGAGATAAGCTATCCAAAGATCAAGAGTCTTATTCGCCTGGCTTCTGAAGAAATGACTAGATCAAAAGTAAGGATGGGTCTTCATTTATGATCTATAAGCGCTTGCATGCAGTTTATTACACCCCTGACCCAAAAAGGGCAGGGGTATAATATACTAGGGATTATGCCTGTCCTCCCGTCCGTCCGTCCGTCTTTTCATCAGTCTGTCTGTCCGTCCTTCCAGAGACATTTTTGACAGACCAATATCTCAGAAATTTAGCCTTGGCTTGTTTTCAAATTTTACTCACACAATCTGGGTTCATAGAAGAGGTGCAGCACTAAGTTTCGGAAAAATTCAATAAATTGTTTTAAAGATAAAAGAATTTGAAAATAAGTTTTAGCACATTTCATGCGCCATATTCAAATCTGTGCTTTGTGATTGTGTATCATTGGAGAACAAGCGGAGACAGCTGATGTGATCTGCTGTCTCAACAATGGCGTTGGAAACAAATGCAAGACATCGACTCATGTTTATAATTATATAATAATAATAATTCTGTTTTCAGGTTTCTTAGGGAATCAAATAAAACCTGTCTGCATATGAACGTGAGACTAATGCTTTCTTGTATCATGAAGTAGCATCATTTGTAAATGGATGTAAGATTTATAGCAGATAGAACATACTTGTTTCTCTGTATTAAATCCAATATATATTCTTAAATTCTATAACACATTCATTAAAATGAAAATAATCATAACCACCACAAGTAATGTCACAGCGCTCAGTTCCTTGCATTACTTCCTAGTATATAATACAAACAGGCATATCAATGTACACAGAATATACAGCGGGGAAAATAAATATTGAATACGTCAACATTTTTCTCGGTAAATATATTTCTAATGGGGCTATTGACATGAAATTTTCACCAGATGTCGGTAACAACCCAAGTGCCTCATTTTAGTGCCTCATTCCTTTACAGAACTCAGCAGCACTCCGGAAAAATACTTGGCGTTATGATATTTAATTATTGGCTGTCTTCCTGATGAAAAAATGCTTTGCTGCAGTATTCTGATAACAGTTTTCTTAAGCGTTCACTTCATGCATTGTTTCTACTTGGAAATGGTGTGACGCTGCATATTTTATATTAATACCTCAGAACAGTGACAGTTTAAGAAGTCTGCAAAGGTAAAAATAAGTATTCAAACCTGGTAACTGTGGTTCTTGGTCAAATGTTGTGTATGGTTGCATCCTTTTATTCAAATGCTTAATATGTAAATTACAATAATAATCATCATTTTTACACCCAGGACATTGTGCCTGAGTGGCAGCAGGCAGCCAGCAGTATTCTGAGTGCTGCAGGTGATGTATACATCACGGACGTCATGGAAGAGGTGCTGGGTAAATTCCAGCAAGGGCTTCTCCCTCATTTCTTTGTGGTGCAAACACTGGCCAATCTTTCCTCTTCCAATGGTAAGCACAGGTTTAACTGTTATACCTTGTAAAATTGTCTTGTGATAATGAAATTCAGCATATAGTATGTTAGATAACAATATCAGAACAGTTTTTTGGGTTGTTAGCCAGTGGAAGAGTCGTGATGAATATTTATGTTGTCTGAAACATGAAAAGTCATGATAAAGATAATGATAAAACTTTTCTTTTATGGATGTTTTCCTTGTGATATTCAGAAATGCCAGTGTCTGAGGGTGAATAAATGCATATGCTTGCCTTTCATCCTCTAGAGGTCGAAATAACGATCCATATGTGAAAACTTTACATACTGCCTGACAATCTGACGTGAAATTTTGTTGTGCATACATTTCTTCCATTGTAATTCTGTACAGTTTACATCAGATGCATAAATGCATTAGCGAACTGCAGGGCTGGCATTAAGCAAAAATAATTGTGTCGCAAAAATGCTATGCAGTCAATAGAAGTCTTTAGCATTTTGTAGCATTTTTCAGAACTGTGTAGCAAAAATAAAACTGAACAAAAACGTCTGTATATGCATTTTAACTTTTTATTCCCAACTCTTAGAACACTTAGCTAACAGTACTAACACTAATTAACATAGCCTAATGAGACCAAGGCAGTTGAGTTACAGTAGCATTGCAGTATTAAAACTACTTGGACTTACCAACTGGGTCCCACTTATGCAGCTAACATGTAGCAATTCAGTACTGAATAGGAATTAGTGAGTTTAGCCACTCACCTGACTCAGGCTGTGAATGAGTGAATATTCAGGACTGATTTTCATCATATCATTTTATTTTTACTGTGAAACAAATTAATTCTGGTAATTATTATGAACCAAGATGAACATTTAATTATGAAAATAAAATTGTCATTATCTAGAATAAAGAGCACTACAGGAATTCAAAGTACAAATACAAATGTACGTGTGTTCAAAATATGAAAACAGCATTCCTTAGACATAAATATCTCTTTATATATATCTACAGTTAGTTAAAATAAAAAAAAATTAAATATAAATTAACTATTAAGAATTCCCCGCCAACCAACACCCGTAAAGAAAATAATAATTTATTAAATAACGGTCGTACTTGTAGGCTGATGTGTGACACCAGTCCAGTGTTCTTCATTTCATTTTATCTAGTCGCATGTACACGCGTACAGCGTTTGATTGCGCAATTTCTCTGCCAATTCCTTACGCAAGATGGCAGACACGTCTCACATTTTGCGGTTGGTTCAGCCAATGACGTTGTCCACTCTAGTGTTTTCTTTAGCTCTGTGGGTGGGACTGGCGCGGAGGTAGGGAAATACTGGGGTCATTCCACTCACTACCATGGTTTCAGAGTCGCGCCATTTGGTTATCCATACTGCGGTGGCGGAGGCCGATCAGGATGATATTAAGAGACTGCAGGAGCCCGTTTTCGTTCAAAACTGGACGAAAACTTTTATTCACATTATCTGAAGACTGTATCGCAAAATATGTGATGGGGGTTTCAAAAGCCCGTGGCAGATTGGCGCATTTCAAAAAAAGTGATCGCATTTTGCGATGCGATACCGCTTATTGCCGGCCCTGAACTGATAACATCTTGGTCGCCATTGGAGCTCTTTGAATGAAGGCTCTTCGAGGCATATGGTACTAGTGCATAAACATGTGTGTTTTTCAGTGTATGGGACAGTCCCTTTCTTTGGAAACATCCTGACGACCATGCTGCCCATGCTAGGAATGGCGAAGCAGGACAACATGAAGTGGGTGTTCTCTTCCGGTAAGTTCTTCAGTGTGCTGTGTGTAACTCCTGAGCAGGAATTCACAGATGTCCTCAGTCAGTCCATCCCTGCTGTTGCTTGCAGCCTTATACCACTTCAGTGAGAGCATCATGGAGTACCTCGCCAATATGGAGAAGGCCCCTGACCCTGAAGTGAAGAGGGAGGCCTTCTCTGCTGAGATCTACGCAGCCATTAATATCCTCCTCAGCAACTGGCTGCAGAGCAAAGAGGCTAAGGTATGCAAAATATGATATGGTCAGCGTTCAGTTTCTATCTAATTCAGTTTATCCGCCCCAACAACCACACCATTGTTAGTCTTGAAAGATGCTTTCTGTGTCCCGTTCTTCCACACTGAATGAGCAGGGTGATCCGTGCAATTGGGTCCAGGCTTTGCTTGAGTCTCTGAGGATTCCTGACTGACAGGAGGAATGTGCCTCACTGCTTTCACAATAATCACTGCTTTCCCTGCTTTTAAATTTATAGCCGTTACAGCTAATGGCTTTGAATGCCTGTGATACCAGTGAGGTTATTGACGCTAATCTATGACTGAGCTGCAGTTTGAAATCTCTTACTTCAAGATGCAAGCACCATGTTGAATGTGCTATATGATCATATTGTATACAGCTTTTGTCACATACGATGAAGCGTAATAATATTACCAAATTGATGGGTCACTGTGCATGTAAGAGTGAGTTAGTTGATTTGCTTTTATTACTTAAAGGCAAGATTTAAGGGTTATTTCCCTTTTGTAAAATTCAGACTGTGGTAGTGCTTCCTGAGTTTGGTCATTTGCCGGTGTGCAGGTCAGGGTAAGCTTCGATTGGTGGAGTACTTTTGTCTTTACACCCTGAGCTTGTGTGGACCCATGACTGCTGGCCAGTCCCCAACTGTGATGGCTGTGCTGTAGAGTATATATCGCTGCTGAATTCACATTAAGGAAGACATGCACCCTTACCTGTGTCTTGCAGGTAGTTTGCACACAGTGAGAAGAGCTTATAATCACAATTGGTTTGAACCATTAAAGGGAAATTGGAAAACAAAAATGGCCGTTCCAAAAGCAGAAAGAGGCCATATGGATGCCTATGTTGAGAACAGGTACACAAATGCTTTGTGATTTAGGGCCAGTTTCACCATTATTGGTGAACTCTTATTTTGAAAGGATGTTCTCCATACAGCCCTTAATTTTATGTATGTCTGAGGTGGCCCATCATATCTGTCATGGTTGGCTGTGCTGAGGCTGACTGTGACATGCCCCTTTTGATGACTGTTGCAGCTGAGGCAAACTGTCGCTAGCGCCCTGGGGTCCATGAGTCTTCTGCTGCCTCAAGATAAGTTGGAAGAACTGCTACCCAAGCTGATTCCCTCAATCCTCTCTGTCTATAAGACAAACTCGGAGTCTTACATCATCAGCCAGGTGGGCTTTCCTTTTTCGCTGGTGCACGTGAGGTGTGATCCAAACACACGCTATTTGTCCGTCTTCTCAGCTGACCACAGCTTATCCTGGGTTTTGTTTACCCACCTTATGCACAAAATTCAACTACAACCCCAATTCTGAAACAGTTGGCACATTATGAAAAGTGTAAATAAAATCAAAAATGAGTGATTTGAAAGATTCATTTTCCTCTACTATATTGGAGTATGCCAGAGCGCGTACACATTTACGAGGGCATGATTTATGCACAAAGATATGTACGATGTGTAGAGTAACATATGCTGGAATATAGATGTCTGTTTTAGGGACGTTTCTGCATTTTCCGACAAGACAACGCCAAACCACATTCTGCATTGATCACAGGGGCATGGCTGCATAAGCAGAGGGTGGGAGATTGTCGCACCTGCAGTCCTGACCTTTCTATGAGATTGTATGGTGCATTATAGAGCAAAATATATGGCAAGGCCTTGTACAATAGCACAGTTGAAAACCTGCTTAATGGAGGAATGGGGGAAAAGTTCTGCTCGCTGGACTTGAACTCGGGTGCCTTCGGTAGTAGAACACTTAATGAGTTCTATTAAAAGACATGTTACATGCTGGTAAAGAGCCAATTGTGGCAAATGTTTTGGACTCTTGCAGTCATTACTTTTGTATGTTTTCAAGAAGCAATTCTATTCACATTAGAACATCAAATTAATGTTTTGTTGTACTGTTTTCAATTTAGCACTGATGTGCCAACTATTTCAGCATTGTGGTTGTAGTCTGATATGACATGAGCGAGCCATCCACTTAAATGACCCAGAAAACAGCATCTTTGGTGGCTGTATTTGGAATTTTAGATGAAGAGAATTTTGAGTTGCTGGTTCCTCTTGCAAATCTTATAAACAAAGACATTGAATCTAACCAACTGTTATGAAGTGGGCATATGGGGAGCCAGTTGCAGGAGTTAAGTATTCTTCACATCTTGAGAGTAATACCAATTCCATTACCTTAGACACCACTGAGGCCAAGGCTATTGGTCTGTATTTACTTTTATCACATACATCACCAGTTTTATCTTTCAATATGGGAATCAACACTATCTTTAACATATTCGGAGGTAAAACACCATGAGTGAGGCAAGCACTGAACAAGGCGGAGAGTAGCACAGATATTTTTCCCCCAGCAAACATGATGTGCTCTGCAGATTGACCATCAAGACCACAGGATTTACCACAAACCAGTTTGTTAATAGCATCACAAATTCCTTTAACATGGAAAATATTTGAATCAACATTTACCCGATCAATTGCCGACAATACATATTTTTTGAATGAGGCAGCATTAACACTATTGAATAACTCTGCATAATAATCACGCCTTATGCTGAGGTTTACTTACGGTCAATGTAATCTACATCCCATTTTACTATCACAGTGCAACTTAAATAGATATGTCTATGGATGCACGTAATTGTATTAACCTAGCTTTTTATTTACTTGTTTTATTACTTTAATATGTTATATTTTTATTTACTTAGTCCTTCTTTCTTTTATACTTGTACTACTGGTATTACTTTAATAAAAAAAAAGAAATGAGCACTGAAAAAAAAATTATATACCTTGTAAAAAATCTTTGGCTTAATTAAAAAAAACAAATGATAAAAAAAGAAAAAGCCAGAAGGCAAAAGTGTTATTAAAAAAAAAAGTCATTTTTTAAAATTCCTCACTCATCGCACCATTCCACATGGTTTGATATCCATTCCAAAGAGATTCTTTTGGTGTTACAACAGATTTGCAAGAACAAGGACCTCAATGGAAATAAGTCTTTGACTTTGTGTTTTTCTCCTTGATGCATTGTACTAAGTGAAAAACTTGCATTGCATGTATTTCTTTTTAACATGACGTTAAAAAATCAAATTTGCTCAATCGGATTATGGTCTGGACTTTGAGCAGGTTAGGTCATAACTTATGATGCTTTCCGACTGAGATAATTCTTGCACAACTTAGAAGTGCTTTTTAGGGTCATTATCTTGTTGAAAATAAAATCCCTGACTAATCAGCCTCTTTCCAGATGGCAATGCGAACCTCACAAGGATGCTGTGATACTTCTTTTGATCCTTAATTCCATCAATTTTTATGAGATCACTGGCTCCTTTCAAGTAGACTGAACCCCAAACCATAATATTACCACCTCCATCTTTTACTGAAGGGGTTAAACAGTCATTCTGAAACATTCTCCATCTCTACGCCGCAAGATTAAAGATGAGCCACTAAGACATGTTTATAATGAGGAGGATGAGGAGAAATGGAAGGTTTAGCAGAACCAGCTGTAAGTAACAATTTGCCCACTAATAATTTAGCTCCCTGGTAGGGACACCAGATAGGAGAAGTAGAATTTAGAGTAAACCGTTGGAGCAACCCTTTAGCATAAGCTTTCTGAGTGAGATCATCCACCCCAAACTGTGAGAAAACCAGCAACTTATAAGCACAGGACAATCAGAGGGGAGTAGCTACAGCTGATCACACTTAGTTATAAATGAGACAATTAACCAATTAACGAGAAAACTAATGCAGAGTGGTGGAACACAGAAGGAACCAATTAGGCAGACAGGAGGGTTGTGAAACCAGTTCCCAATGCAAATTCTTTTTGAGGATGCTAAATCTATGCCCCTCACGGTCTTTCTCATTGTTGAATGTCTCCAATGCACACAGGCATAGATGTGTGTTTTATTGATGCAAGGGCAAACCTGTGAGCAAATTCTTACTATGCCTATTTGAAAGAAAAATATTGGGATAAATTGAGGCATCTGCTGAAACAATTTCTAATTGGTGAATCTGAAGGGTAAAGGAGCCATGTTCGAGTCCAGAAATAAGTGTACTCATACAATAGGATACTCTCAATATGTGCATTTGTAGTTATGAGTATAATCATAATGCACTAATGCGGCTATCACGTGTGTATTATCTCATCTCAGAGATGGACACAGAGGTGAGTTTTGCGACTTCAGATTAGCATATTTTGCTATCGTTTTAACAGCTGCTTGAATGTATACTCAGGGTAGTTGGTGAAATAGTGTTCTTATTCAGCAGTTGCTATGACAATATTCGATTTTACCTGTGTATTTGTGGTAAATACAGTCTGTAAGTTGTGATGTGGAAAAGTATTTGCCCCATCCCGATTTTCTCTAATATTTCATATTTGTTGCAGTACTTCATACATAATGTAACATGAAACTGGGAGAACATGATGAAACACAAAGTACTGTACTGTTAAATACTCAGTTTTTTTTTTAACAATTTAATGCAGTTCTGTGGTATCTGCAAAACATAGTTTTGTAGCTTTTTTGCAAAAAAAAAAAAAAACATAAATTCTACTATATGTTCACAGCCAGTGTCCAGCATCTCAGTCTCTCCCCTCATTAACAATGAGCTCAGTGGTGAGTCTGTCCAGATGAAGGGGTTATTTCCATTAGTGTTCAAGTTCATATTCATATAAAATCAGGTAAGACTACAAATCCATTCTTTCATTGATGAGGAATAAGCCACATAAGCTAATTTTGGCCAAGAAGCACTCAAGTACAATATAAAATGAGCAGTGAATTGGAAATTCCCCAAGAAGCTACTTTTAGCGGTGATCAATTCCAGTCTAAAACTTCTACAAGAACACAAGTCCAGTCAGCCAATCAAAGCATCGCTTAGAAAACTGGTTGGCCAGTAGCAGCCACTGTGGCTTTCTTACCAAACCAAAATGGCTGACTCTACAGGCCAGGATGTGAGTGTGTGGACTCAACCCGAAAGAGCAAAAAAAAAAAAAAAAAAAGACCCAGCCAGCCAGAGACATGGGCTAAAAACAAGTGAAAAAGAAGTCTGGCAAAAGTTAATCTTTTTTAGCTGCTTATTCTGCGGCTAAACTTTCTAATTACCATGCGATAAATCTTAAAATCTCATTTCTCTAAAAAGACTAAAATGGACTCGAGCACTTCTGAAAATCAACCCTTCAAATGGAGGTCTGCTCTAATTGGCTGCTTCGTTTTGGCGCAGAATGAACAACTGACGGAACTATAAAATGGCAGCAGAATTTAGAAAACATCGTTTTCAGAGACATCCTTACTTATTTGAACACCAAGTCACATTCAGTTCATGTCAAGAGGCTGATGTCCCAACTTCATTATAAAAACATTAAAAATCTTATCTTTGCACTATTTTCAATGAGTACAGGTCAAAAAGATTTGCAAATCATTGATTTCTGTTTTTCTTTTACAACCTCAATTCCAGAAGTGAGACAGTGAACAAAATGTAAAGAAAAACTATAAGTAATAATTTGCAAATCCGCTTTAACCTGTATCCAATTGAAAAAAGCACATCAAAACAGTAATGTTTTATCTCATCAGATTTGTTTCTTTTTTCCTCCTTTTTAATCATAGCTATGTGGAAATGTGACGTCCGCAGCACTGTCTAATGATGAAGTTGCAAGTTCGCCGCTGTGCAACTTCACCTCTTCCTTTAATAACGCTCAGTAGTCGGTTTGGAACTGAGGACACTAATTGTTGGGTTTTGCGAAAGTGGAATTTGTTCCCACATGATTGCAAACAATCATTAAAAATGACAATTAAATGTTTAATTATTTGTTGAGCTATTAAATTTGTGTGTGTATTGAGGTGGTGCAATTCTTGCATGTCTAATACAGTATTTTTGACTAAACTCAAGAATTAAAGCTGGTATTGCACCCTCTAAGCATAACTTCATTGCCTGTTTGTGCCTCTGTCATCCCACAGAGCTTGTGTCAGATACTAGAAGCTTCCATGAGCACTGGCAGTCGGGTTCTGGAGACACAGATTGATGGCCTCATGCTCACTCTGCATCACCAGGTTACGTTGGGCGAGCTGAAGAAAGGATGCAATTATTGACTTCATTATGTGTCTTTATTGCCCAGCCCAAAAAATGGAAGTTGATTGGAAAAGAACATATTTCAGATTATAAATTGCGAAATTTGGCTATGGACTGCAAGTCAAAAGATTTTGCAGTGCATATTTAACATGCAAATTTGTGGGCAAGGTGTACTCGAAGACCTAAGTTGACTTTTGTTGATCCATATAAATGGGCACAGCAGTTATTGTGTCCTAGCCTTTCTTTCAATTAATTATTAAACCCTGCCAGAAAGTAACATGTTTTCACCAGCATTTGTTTGTTTGCTCATTTGTTTGTCTGTCAGTTAACAGGATATCTCAAAAAGTAAAAAAAAAGTCTCGAAAAGGTGGCAATTAAATTTTGTGTGTTGAGATTATGTGCTGAGGAAGTTATTCAGTTTTGGTAAAGATCTGATACATTTTCTTGATGGACAAGTGGAGGGAATTTCTATCTATGTAAAGAAGAGAATGTCGAGACTGGTTTAGCACTCAAGTTCAGTCATAATTTTTCTGTCATTGAATTGCAACAAGGCAGTGGTAACGCACTCTCCGAGTACCTTCTGGTTAATATTTGATCTCAAACTGCTCAAACTTAAAATATTTTTCACTGAACTTCACTAGCTGGTCATGCAGTAATGATGCATAATAAAATCTTTACGCATTGAAGTAAGAATCGGTTTAATAGACTTTTGCTGGTGTATTATTCAACCATGTAAATTGTGTTTTACGTTGTTGATACCAGTGTTCGCAACTCTGTTATTGTCTTGTAGTTGTGCAAAAATGTCGACTGTAGGAACCCATCAACTCTTAAAAACCAGCATGAGGTCTTAAGATGCTTCACTGTTCTGGGTGAGTCAAATTTTATGTAATTAGAGGACTACTGCATAAAAATTGAACAAATATAAAATGATACTTGGGAACTGCAGGGTGCACTGCAAACAAAAAAATAGCAATAACGAAAAATTATTTTTTTGTTGGTGTGTCTGATAACCTGAATGTTTTCACCAAAATTCAGTCAGTTGACAGTGGATGCAATACAATACACATTTTATTTATTTCAGAAGTAGAGACAGTACATATTGATGAACATAGAACATGTAAAAATGTCAGATTGTAGCCAAAGGCTAATTTACATCTGTTGTCCCTATGCAGGTTGATGTTTTGCGTAACCTCACAGAAAGAAAAAAAATACAAAAATACAACAATACATAGCAAAAATACACAAACCAATAATACACAATAATTTTACAAAACAATAACAAACAAAAAAATGCTGAAAGTGATGTTTTAATGGTGCCCAAATGCAATCTGGGTGCCAACTTTGTTGAGCAGTTTATACGCTGCTCTCATACTAAGCTCTGGAAAGAGAGGGCCATAGTTGTGGTTCACTGTATATGAAGGCTTACTGAGTAAAGAATTAATTTGTACAATTCTGTGCAATATTTTCCAATGTTTGTGATGTATTCTCAGATAAATGATGGCTTTTAAATGGCATTTAGCATGCATAAATCAAAAGGGCTTTCTGTTTATTTTCCATGTTTAATTCTGTTTATTGCGGAGAAGCCGTTGTTTTTTTTCTGGCCTGAATAGCATTGCGGTTGTGTTTTATGTAGCAAATGGTTCATATCCTCTAATAGGCAGATGGTCAGAAAATTAATTTTTGTGTTATTAACCCCAGTGTAATTTGTTTTTTCCCATGTTAGCCAACACTTTCTCAGAACGCTTGGTACCATTTGTCCTTCAGAGGCTGGAGATTAACAATGAACGCAACCGTCTCAGCTCCCTGGCAGTGCTAAAACACCTCATCAACACTTCCAGTAAGGCCATTGAACTGCATGCTGAGTTGTTGCCCTCTAATTTTGCAAGTTTAGCCCAAGGGGTTGCACACTATTTCTGCTGTTCTCATAATTCTGCACACTTTATTCTCCAGGACTACACGTTGCAGATCATTGATTGCACATTGCACATGATTGATTTAATTACTTTTTGACACTGGATAATTGTTCAGATGTGTACCAGTCCACGGCCTGTGCCGTCCGCCTCAGGCTTATGTAGTGCAAAGGTGTGAAATGAGCTTCAATATTGTGCAATTAAATGAAGGACTAAAACATTTCATTTTAGGTTCTGTGATGGAATCTAAGAAGCTCCTTGTTCTCAACGGCATGCAGCAGCAAATGCTTGATCGTAGCAACAAGGTAAAGCTCAATTCTGTGTGACAAAGTCATGCTTATGAAAGATATGAATGTGCCAATCAGTGAAGGTGAAGTAAGTGATGCATGTCAGCTATTTCACACTCGAATGGCCACCGCATATCAGTTGAAATAGGAATTAAAATGCATTTTAACCATTAAATTCATTACTGGGCACTATTTTAAGCCACGGCAATGACACTTTGGAAATTTGTGCTTGAGATTTACACCAAGATGAACAATCAAGGTTTATAAGGGAAAAAGTTCTCCTGGTTATTTTTGATTATCTCCTGGATTTTATAAATAGAACAATTCTTCAGTGAGGAGGCTCTAATTAGCTGAGTTCATGGATGGAAGAAACACAGGCAGGACTGTTACTGTCAGATACCTGGAGTTTCCAGGTACCCCTTTGTGCAGGAGTCAAATTTGGCAATTTATGTGTTCTCCTATTTAAAGCTTTATATTTCAAGATATCTCACAGAGAGTGAGAAAATTACTTAAATTAAGCATTTGAAGCATTTAGAATACCAGCTTACTGAAATTTATTTTCATAATTTTAGTACAGAAAAAGGGCCAAAAACACAAAGAATCTTCATGCAAAGTCAACATTAAAGCTGGTAAAAAATTCTGAGAATCAAAAAATGGCTCAGTGGTAAAATCATACATTTCCGGGATCATAAACTCCTTGACCACAAGTATGATCCAAGATTTCCCACTGTCCAAGAGCCAAATAAGAGCACTCTCTAAGTTGGTCCTCAAATGGCTTCCCAAGAGGTGAGATGAGAAATCATGAAACAATAATATTTTGCCACAAATCAACCATTTTGAGTCATGATGCTCAATATGAATTAACGATTTTCACGTGGGATTTAGAATGAGTCAATCCAAACCCAGAAAATGCCTTTTCTCCTTTATAAAGTTATGAATTTCTTCAATTTTTCTCCAAAACCTCATTAGCCAGCATGCATACTCATTTAAAGGGGACCTATTATGCTGATCCTTCTTTTAATACATACAAAAAGTACTGTTATAATGTTGGATGTCCTTACTCAACCTCTGTAAAGTTTCTAAACATAAGACACAGGGGTTTTGCCGTAATCCAAGAACGTGATTTCGTGAACATGATTTCCTCTCTGAACAGCTCATCCCGAGATCTCACGAGATCTGGGCAAAACCTGACGTCAGGTTGTGCAGTCCAATTAATACAGACCTAGCCAGAGCCAATCTCTGCGCTGGACCTGCCCTCACCGGAAACTATTCTAGCAGGCACAAACAACCGCAGATCATGCTATGCCTTAGTAGTGTCTACACTTCCAGAAATACAAAAGAAGAACCGCAGATCATTTGAGGTGCAGTTCTGTCAGTATCTCTCCTGAGGCTGCTCGTCCATTTATTTTTGGACGCGAGGAAAAGCACCTATTTCTCTTTCAAAAGAGGCTGCCAACAGAAATCAGTGGGTAGCTTTTTTATTTGCTGGCAGCAAACAGCCACGGCCAAAGGGAACGTTAGCTGTTTGTGCTCAGTATTTCACCAAAGACAGCTTTGTCAATAAAGGATAATTTGACACTAGATAAGCGTTTCAGTTGCTTCTCAAAGCATCTCTCCCAAAGCTGCTCATCCGTTTACTTTTGGACGCGAAGAAATGCTCCTATTTCTCTTCCAACAGATGATACCACCAGAAATCAGTGGGTAGCTTTTTTGTTTGCTGGCAGCAAACAGCCATGGCCAAAGGGGACGTTAGCTGTTTGTGCTCAGCATTTCACCAAAGACAGCTTTGTCAGTAAGGGATAATTCGACGCTGGATAAGCTTTTCAGCTGCTTCTCAAACCTGAAGCAGTTGCATCGATCAAGCGCTCGAAGCCAGAAGCTGTAAGTAACGATGTAACAGCAAATAATGTAAGTGAAGCTAACTTGTTACGGGTGGCTAACAGGACCGCTAACGATAGTTAGTAATAACAACTGGCCTCAAATGCAGGCTTTGTAAAATATCTGAAGATAAAGCCTGGATCGGTCGCGACTGTCCGTGACTCACAGACACAGAAGCTGTAAGTTGCTTTTACGGCATAAGCCTACCTAACGTGATAGCCAGTTGAATGTGGCTGTAGCACAGTGGTTAACGTAGCCAAGTTACTGTTTCTAATGTTTGTGTCCTAAATATGCAAGCGTAATATCCGGGGACATTCAGTAGAAGGTGTGTGAACATAAACCTCATTTGAAGCTAACTTTTTATACTTGTTTGCAATTTGGATGCTTGGTACAACTGTTCACAGTAATGGAACTTGCTGTCTGTAAAACCTGTATTGCAGGGGTTTCTCTCTATGGTTGTTATGACCGCTCGGTTACCAGCTACTGCATGTTAGTTCGCGTGCTGCGCTACTTAAAAATGCTCCTGGTTAACTTATATGCAGTTATTTTGATTGGTATGCTTGTGTTACTTCGGTAAGCATCAATGTGGCAATTTCATCGTAATGTTGCCTGATTGTAGCCACTACAGTTGAAGCTAACCGGAGAGGTGATGTATGTGTCTGCAAAGTTGGGCTGAAAAGGCTGCAGTTAGACCAGATGTAGGTTTCGCAGAGCTTAGGGTGAGTGTTTGGGTGCTTGTGAAACAATCCTTTTACTTATCCATGATCGGGGTCAGCCGGATACTTCACCAATATCTGGGCTAGCTCTCTGATGCTACCGCGGTGAAAGCGAAACGCACAAGCTGTAGTATTCATGCGAACGGAACTTACGGTCTGTAAAACCCTATATTATGTTCATAACATAACCGGAGCTCTCTCTAGCTGTCGCTTACTATCCATAACGCGCCCATTTACCTCGAGCAAACGCTGGTCATTGCGGCACAATAAGTAACCATTACCACGGGCAATTTTCGAAAAGGCTGTTTAGCCTGGAGTTTTCGCCCCCCCGTCATATACCAGCGCGGAAGCTGTTCGTTACTCCACGCTAACGACACACCACAGTTATGCACACGGAGCAGCAGGTCCCTATAATACACACCGAAGCAGTCCATAAGCTGTTGGTTCACTTTTTGCTGCTCCTCCTCACTGTCCATGTTTCCCTCTAAACTCAGACCCACCGGATTTCTACGGTCTCCGGTCTACACTTGGGCATGTCGACCCGTTCTACAAATGTGTCTGCATGGGGTGGATTCTAGCTTTCCCTCAATCCTAGCTATAGAGTAGAAACACCGGTGTACTCACCATAGTAGCCGTAGGTAGATAGCAAATTCGAGCTTGAGCTGCCAGACTTTCGCACTGCATCCTCCACTTTCGCCGCTGTGTTTATTAGAACAAGTTCATTTCATTAGATCTATACACATGTACAACGTTTGATTGCGGAATTTCCCCGCCGACTCCTTAGCTCAGATGGCAGACGCGTCTCACGTTTCACACTAGGGAGGCGGACCCGGAAAACTGTGTTCTGCCGAGTCCCGCCCATCTCCGCCTTCCACAGAGCTGGCCAATCAGAAGAAAGTCGGCACACGGGGAGTGGGGGCCATAGCGGAAGAGCCACCCAAATGAGGCGTTTCAGGCAGAGGCTACAATGGACTACAAATGGGGTTTTTTGAGGATGGCAGTATGAGCTAAATAAGGACGCTTTTTTGGACTTTGAACGATCAGAAGTACTCTAGGGGAGTCCAAGATCAAAATATAAACTTGGAAATGTAGCATAATAGGTCCCCTTTAAATAAAAGGCTTCTTTTACTGTTAGAATGTTTACCCTGCAAGGAAACAGTGTCCTGTTACCACATCCTTCTATATGGATGAGGGGATGGACTTTAGGAGGAATGCAAAATGAAGAAACAAGTGAAAACTATTTTCGAGGAACGCCAGGCTGCATACTCAGTTCTGCAGTGCCACACTCCTCTGTATGTCATGCTAATCGATAAAAGAGATGTGATCTGCCACAATTCAGAGAAAGATATCACAAGAACAACACCTGTGCAGTGTCTTTTTCAGCTTCTTCCTGCTGCAGCAAAACACGTAGTACCTCCTTCTCTTAGTGGGCTTTTCAGGTAAAGCATACCCCTTTTCCACCAAAAGGAACCTGGTGCTAGTGCCGTGCTGGTGCTAGTGCCAGTGCTTAGTTGGTTCAGCCCACGCACCTCCTATGAACCTGCTTGCTTTTCCATCGCCTAGGAGCCAACTCAGAGCCATGCGATTGCGTCACCTTATAACATCAGTACATTTCTGTTTACTAGTGGGCGCACCAGGCTCGCTACGGCCTGATTCGTTTAGTAATGAAAGTGCGAGCAGCTGGAATTATTTTCTGTTGCTGTTTAGGTGTAGGACCAGATCTGACAGGTTATTTGGATGGGAAATAGACATTTTATTCATGCCTGACCACATAAACATTTGGGTTTTCTGATTTCCACTGAGTGCTATACTTACAGTCCTAACAAGCAAAAATACCGCAGCACATTCAAAATCCCATTTCGGGGCTTACCATGGGGCATCGGATGAGCAGAGTTTAAATACTTTTATTCCTCATCGCGCAAATTTGTCTCGGATGTAAACTTTGAAGCCGAGTCAACCTTTGTATTTGTATAATGACTCGTCGACTGAAATGTTTCGGTGGGGAACAAAAACATTCTTGCAATTCTGCAGCAGAGAGTCCAGTATCGGCTTTATTTTCTTGAAAAATAGTCATAGATACGTGTCTGATCCAATTGCAAGCCAATGTTAAAAAAAAAAAAAATTAAAAATTGATACGTCAGATCCAATTACAAACCAATGTTTTTTTTTCTGAAAAACAGGCATTTCTTCAGCGCGAGTTTCCTTGTAAACTAGTTTCCCGACTTCGCAGCGGTCATAATAAGACATTTGTTATCAAGGTTCCCGGCATTTGCGATGATAAATTATCCTACGAGTTAACTAGTGCCCCATCTTAGATCGCGCTGCTAGAGAAAATAAACCCGGCCTGTCAGAACGAGATAGGTCATTATATTATCGTACCGCCCCTGATGTAATCAGTGCTTGGCTCTAGACCAGCAAGGAGTTGATGCTTGCTCTGGCACCAGTTTTGAGAGCCAGGAGCTGGTGCTTAGGCTATGGAAAAGTAAAGAACCGGTGCTAAGTCAGGCTCTGGCTCCGAACTAGCACTGGCTGGAACCAGTTCCGTGAATAAGGGGTAACTGAGGAGCTCATGAATCGGCCCCATTCAGCTGTCTTGCTAGTATTCACAGAGTCCACAAGCAAACTGCACACTTGTGTAAACACTTTCCATGCCCTATAAAGAGCATGTAGTACACACTAACACAGTAATATCCAAAATATACTTTATGCCAACAAAAAAAAGATATGCCACCATCAAGAAAAACCTGTCAATATGCCACTCTTAACTTGAAAAGAAATCAGTGCATCTAACATTGCAGCGGGTATACTAAATTCCTTGAGCTGTCACATAGTAAAATAGCGTAAACCTAGACATTCTATTTTGTTGAATTAATAAAAATTCTAAAACAGACTGCCACAGTGTGCTATATGCCTCTGTATTTAGTGTTGTTTGCAAAGGTGAACAGTTAGTGATAATAACCAATGTGACTAGCTAGCTACAACACTAGCATAATTATGGCAACGGAGGGAAACAGAAAAAACTAAATAGCGAGGTAAGTTACTGAAGTATTCCAAACAGCAATACTTAAACATTGAGGAGAAACATTCCTCAATAGGCTTCCTCCTCCAGAGAATCAATACTGTCAGGCTCAGAGAACCCTCCAGTCCTGTCCCCTTCAGACTCCCTCCTGGTGTTAAAGTCTGTTGGATGGGCATATACTGTAGCTTTTCCATCTTGTAAAAGTAACGTGAAAACTCCTTGGTGTATCTCTAGTGTATCTTTCAATGCACTCGCAAAAATCCAATGGGCAAGTAGATAAGATTTAACCTAACTTGCTGTTACGCAAGGGTTTATATACTTTTTCTGGGGGGCCAATCAATTTCTTTCAGCGATCCTTGGAAAGTTCATACCTTCCTCTCTTGGATAAAATGCTTGTCAATCAACAGATAAATACCAGGCAAGTTTCATGTGGGCCTGAACTACAGCAGAGCTTTTACACAACACAAGTGATCTGTCATGTCTGTGGATACAACCCATATAAGTATTTTGATGTACATGACATTGGGAATGTGATTCCTTTGCAGCATTTTGAATATTTTACTGTAAATTATCTTCTAAATAATGATTAAATTCAATGAGTGAGTTCTTGGTTTTTTTTTTGTTTTGTTTTATTTGTCCCTGCTTGTGCATTGATTGAGATCATCAAAATATATTCACTTTCATCTGAATGGACCTTGTTGTGTACAATACCGCCCTCTGCAGGTGAAAAAGATATTAATGCAGGTGATCAGTGCCATGGCTCACCATGGATACCTTGAGCTGGAGGGTGGGGAGCTGCTGGTGAGGTTCATCATCCTACACTGTGCTCTGCCTGACTCTGACCAGGTACTGCCGCCCTCCCCTCTTTGGTCTGTCTTGAACTTGTCTTGTTTTGTTAAAACAAGCGGGGCTTCAAAAGGTTTTGATTGCTGGAATTTCCAAGATTCATGGGGTGAAACTGATTTTCATAATACTAAAATTCATTAATCCTTCATGTCTTTGTCCTCACCCTGTGGATGACTGTCTCAGCGTGTGGGCCGACCCCTTGACAAGGAGGACGTGACCAATGAGGTGCTGAGAAATATGTGTGAGAACATACTGTACCTCTTCACTACCACTGTGGACCGACTGATTGATGTAAGCTTTTCCCCATATTTGAAACAGTTTGCACATACTCTGCTTTATAGAATATATTGTGTCATATTGCATAGATTTATGAAAAACTCATGTCCTGAATGTTTATTAATTAGCGTTTCCACGCGGTCTATCTAGCTGTCTGGGTCAGTTTCAGTTTGTCTCTTTGATCTCAAACATTCAATTATTGTCTCATGGCTTTCCCCCACCCTTTTTGCTTCTCCCCCCCCTGCACTCCTGACCTTCATTGTAAATTGTTGTCTTTGTGTATTTAAGTTCCTAGTTTTTATCTTCCCTTCGCTTGAATAGTAACCTCCATGGTGCTGAGGTACCTTTCTGGCAGTTTTCAGTGTTTATTGCTCATCCTGTTTCTGAGTTCCTGGCCACTTCCAGTCTCTTCATCAGTATTTCCCTGGTCATTCTTTTTTTTATTTTGTCCAAGTCTTCCCCAGCCTTGTGTCCTCCGCTTCCCCCAGCTTGATGCATCGGCTCCTGACCTTTGGACCTCCTTCCTCAACCATGATCTGCCTGCCCCTTTGATCCAGCTTACCACAGCCTGACTGCGGATCATCCCTGACCATGCTCTGTTTGCTCCCTTTGTTTTGGCTGCCTCCTGTTTTTTCCCCTCCTTGGTTTCATTGTGATCTGCTTTTGGCTCCCTTGTTCTGCATTTTGACAGACAAAAGTATTTCTTCCCACATTCGCACGCACATACATAATGCTGCATATGTTATGGTAGTCAATAACTGGCAGTATAATTTGGATTGAACTATGTAGTCCTTGTACATTTGTGAGCTAATGTTTCAGCGAATAATTTATACCGATTACATTTCCGTTCAGATTTTTTTTTTTTTTGACAATTTCTCTCTGTCCTTGAAGGAGAATCCCCTGGAAGGTGATTGCCCTTTATTTCTGCACTGTAATCATTGCTCTTACCTCACTGATGACCAGGAGTCATTATGCTGCTGGCAGTTAGCATTAATCATCCACCTCACTAACTGTGGCCCAGTATTAGGCCCGCACCTCAATTTTGTACATTGCCATCCTGCTGGATTTGGAGTAGCATGACAGCTGGTAGGAGAAAGTCATGCTATTTTTATTAGACTATGCTCTAGCCTTTTTAAATGTTTTTCACTTAATAATCAGGCCTTTACATCCTCACACTTAGTCTGCTTCAGAGCAATTCTCACCTTTTCCCACCTCTTACAGTAAGGTGTTGTATGTTGGGATAATTTGTACTGCATTTAAAACGGGGTCACCCTAGCAGAGATCTGTTTGTGTCTAAAGGCCTATAGCCCTAATCTGCATGAGAAGTTGACTCTAATTTGGCTTAGTTACTTTTTACATGTGTCCCTTTGTCATGCAAGGAACATCACTGCTTAGTGTGACAAAAAAAACCTCTTCTTTTATAGGATCTAGGGTTTTTTCAGAAATTTTTAATGCAGTTTAATACGAAAAGCAAGGAAAAAATCTACTCTGGGAATGTAACAACACTGCTTACCGTGTCTCCCCAGGGCTGAGAACTTTTACAACCTATTTCTGATTGTGAAATTGAATTTAATGCCATGGTATTAGTGTATAAAATGCTCATACCAAGAGCAGCAAGTAACGAAAGATTGGCTGAAACCCCTCATTTTCTCTAACCAAATGTGTCTTGAAGGGAAAAGTAATTATCCTCCTTAGTAGGTAAAAAACTCACCCTTAAATATGATATTCAATATCAAAGCAAGGCTTCTTTTGCTTTGTGTACAGTTGGGATTCATTTTTGTGATTTTCCTGTTTGCCTACCAACCCAAACACATTTTCATTATGTAAGGCAAGGATTTTTTTTTTTTGGGAGGCATGTACAGACTTTCCCATGGGAGATCCAAAAATACTGCTTAAATATGGCGCTCCAAATTGGCCTGAGTTGATATTAAAAAATGGGCTTTTTTTTCAATGTTCATGGTGTGAGTAGATGCTGTATTTCTTTATGACTCCGCACCTCTGATATTTCATATCCAATTGTAGATCCTAACTGGCCTATCCTTTGCACTTATTCAAGTGCCATCTCAGTTCGGCAACTACGGTAACTAAGATAGTTCTGTGAGCCACCACCTCAACTTCATTAGGGAGATGGATTAGTTGTGAATATGTGATCGGCCAGAATGTTGACTGACTGACTCTTAAAGGTGTGCTGTGTAAGATTGTGTCTCCTACTCCAAATGAATAAGGGGCAGCTGTTCCCCAGAGAGCAGAGTCGAGCCAGTACTGGCTCCAGACCCAGCGCTCGAGTGAGCCAATCAGGGCGGGCATTTTGTATGGGAGCACAGCACACAGAATCAGTGAGCCTTCTTCCGCTCTAGCATTGCCAGATGGGAAATGTTAAACTGTCATGTTAGAGGCTTAATATCGAGGGCTGACTGCAATAAACAGTTATGTCCAATATATAACATCTGGACATACCTGTTTATTGCAGTCAGCCCTCGATATGATTGTATTTTGCATAAAATTATCACATGCGAGTCAAAAGCAAGAGAACGAACACGCGGGAATCTGCAATTTCACAAATCATGCATTTATGGAGTCAAACAACTTTGACACCGGCTACGAGTCAAGTCAAGCCAAGGCACATCGTTGAAAACAAAATTTAATGACAGGATACGAAATTGAATGGCATAACTACGCCATATGGACTATATTATCATTTGAGCGAAACAACACAGAGGCTCAATCATCTGAACAAGACGGCGACTGTCACTTTTCACGCGCAGTTAACTGCAGCCTTCTGCACTATGGCTCCTTCCGTTTTTTATCCTTCTCAAAATAAAAGCCCCAGATCTCCACACTGTCACTGCTTTACCTGAGGGAACATAACTCAGAGCTCTCAGCAAAGAGGCAACTCAATCACTAGGTATAGAAATATTACTTTGGAGTATAGAGTCTTTGAAAATGTCTTCTATTACATCTATCAAATGATCACATGGCAATATAGTGTTCGACTAAAAACCCTGCTGACTTTATCTTGGCAGTTAGCTGTCACCGTGGGTTCCAGCTCTACTATTTTTTTTTCCATTTGTTTGTAGTTGACACTAGACAAGCATGAATGTTTGATTTGGAGCCAGAAATTTTACCTTTTCCATATGTGTATGATTTCAGACACCATCTGGACATTGCAACAGTGACAAAAATGTTGTTCCAAGCAACAGGTTTCAGCCATTCCTTGAAAATGGGTTCCAACTCCCACACAAAGCAGTAAAGCTGCACTCTGTGTCATTTTGTATGAGGCGTTTTCCAAAAGGTGACTGAAAAACAGTTTGCAATTGGACAAAAAGCAGATACGCATAGAAAATGCTACATGTGCCAAAATACCTGATTACATGTGGAGAGGGTCTCAGCATCAGTGATTATTGCAAGCACTGATTGCCTCACACCTGCTATTACCTGCTATGGCTTCCAGTGTCTATAAGCATTCTTGTTTCATAGGCTGCTTTTGACTTCTTTTTCTATTTGTGCATTTTTCATTAACTTTCATACCCGATGAAGGTCTGTGACCAAAACTTTGTTTGTATAATAAATATTGAGTAAGATCAAGGCATTGTGCTGGTACTTCACTTTTTAATGTTTTAAGAGCCAGTTTCTGTAACTATGAACCAGGGGGTGATATAGCAATAACGTTTTTTATCCGAAGATCTCTTCGGGTAGGAATTCACGGCCCTTTTTAGGGTAAGGGTGAAAAGGGCAAAAATAGTGAAATAGTCAAAATCTGGATTTTGGCAATGAATATCTTGGTGCGCCCTCAGTAAGCCTCCTTGATTTTTTGGTATATGAATACATGGGTAGAGTACTTTCATCTACCGTTATAATTTTCAAGGCTTACTGAGGGCCGCCTATAGGTGGCGCTCAAATCATGACTTTTTGCATTCTGGGCTATGTTTGAGGCCATCCCAGAGACTGCGCCCTCACAAAGCCTTGCTTATTTTTGCATATTTGGATACATGGGGACTAGTTCTTTCCAAATTTGCATCAATGCCGGTGGCTTAGTGAGGGCGCTTTGGTATAGGTGGCGCTTTTTAAGCCGAAAATGCAATTTTAGGTGATTTTCATTTGACCATATCTCAGTGCGCCCTCGAAGGATTTCGGTAAAGATTGTTTTGTGTTCCACTACATCTCTGCTATTCATGATAAAAATATCAGGGTGGCTTTTTGCCTTGTTAACCCTCTGTATGCCAAAACGTTCACACTAGACAACACTCCACCTTTAATCAAGAAAGACAAAAGGTTAGTTTTCCAGTGCGTTAATAGGGGGCTCAGGCAGCAGGTGGCAGTTTTTATCCTGCTCTGAACAATATACTTGTAAGGATTCAATCATTATTCAGCGCTGGTGGCCGAAAATGAAATATGCCATCTAGCCTCCCGTCCTCTTCAGCACCTTCGAGATGCCTAAATTGTTATTTTTCTGACTTTTAAGTTCTTTTGAATGTTTTAATAAATTGTTTCTAATTTGAAAAAAATGTCTTGCCTCAATGTCCTGACAACACATCCCCAGTGGTTGGGGGGACTGTTGGTCTTTTTTGGTGGTTTTGCTTGATTGCGAAATATGTGAAATATGTCCATTTCTGGCATGTGTGGGGTTAAAATGAGGCAAAAAGCCACCCTGATATTTTTATCATGAATAGCAGAGATATAGAGGAACACAATAAAACAAGTTTTCCTGAAATCCTTCGGGGGCGCACCGAGATATGGTCAAATGAAATCACCTAAAATTGCATTTTCGGCTTAAAAAGCGCCACCTATACCAAAGCGCCCTCACTAAGCCACCGGCATTGATTCAAATTTGGAAAGAACTAGTCCCCATGGATCCAAATATGCAAAAATAAGCAAGGCTTTGTGAGGGCGCAGACTCTGGGATGGCCTCAAACATAGCCCAGAATGCAAAAAGTCATGATTTGGAGCGCCACCTATAGGCAGTGCCCTCAGTAAGCCTTGAAAATTATAACACAAAGTGAAAGTAATCTACCCATATATTCATATACCAAAGAATCAAGGAGGCTTAATGAAGGCGCACCAAGATATTCAAGTCCAAAGTCCAGATTTTGACTATTTCTCTATTTTAGCCCTTTTCACCTTGACCCTAAAAAGGGCCGTAAATTCCTGCCCGAAGGGATGTTCAGATAAAAAACGTTATTTTTGTCAGTTTTGACAATATATCTACCCCCACAAAAAAAATCAGTGGTTTCCTGGAGCATGCTATACCACCCCCTGGTTCAAACTGGTCCAAAGTTACAGAAACTGGCTCTTAAACTAAAATTCTGGCATGATCTTACATATTGCACTTAAAAACAGAGGCCTGGTTTTAGCCCTTGGTCACATGATTGAGTCTTGTATTCTTGTGTCACTTCGCTCCGCAGATTCTTTGGCCCTCGCTGCTTTGTTATGTCACCCAGGCTCAGTACACCAACGCCACGACTACTCTGTGCAAGTGCCTCATTCTGCTTGCCAACAAGAAGAAAGCTCTCCCAGAACCTGGTCCAATTGTCGACTTCAGCACTCAAGGTTACACATCTGAGAAAAATGCCTACAGTAGCTTGGAATCGGCATGTGACGATGTGCCATTGGCTGTAGCTAAGCCCATGGAACTAGCTCACTCTATGGATAGTCATCAGGAGTGATGCCGAGGGCACAGCGTTCAAATGCAGAGAGGAACTCAATTTAACTTGTTTTATTACAGTTTTTTTCAATCACTAAGCGACATCAATCAATACTGAGGCAACTTTTTCAAAAGTCTTCACACTTCTAGCACACCATGAGTCTATGCAGTCCAAACTCTGATGGTTTCATGCCTTGCTTTACCACAAAAAACATTGGTTTGACACTTAAGACATTCAACGACATCAGACTTCAAAATTCATTAATTCTTTTTTCACTCTAATCCAAACACAGGCTGCTTACAGAGTATTTTTAAAACAGTTACATTTTATTGCAAAATGTTACAAATTTAAGTAGACAGAAATTTGCCAAATTACAAACACCCAATTGAAATTGTTACTGTAAAATCCTAAAATAAATGGTTCTGGAAATAAAAAGTTAAATATAATTTATTGAAATTATGCAAATGAGACCAACCACAGGTGATACCCATCTCTAGTTGGAGGCCTACTTAAGTGTTTTCTCTTGATAATTTCATTGCCACCTATAAAAGGACACACCTTTGGGATGTTTTTTTTACACCTAAAATTCAAAATGGAGCCTGCAAGAGAAAGAGTGGTACGGAGAGGGAGAGGAGTCTGTATGCGTGGTGGTGCAAGACAACAGCAGAGAAGACAAAGGGCTGTGGTATCTGATGAGATTAGGGCTACTATAATTGATCATGTTGTCAACCATGGCCTAACATTCAGAGAGGCTTGTCTGTGAGTGCAGCCAAATCTGGCCCGGGAAACTGTGGCATCAGTTCAGTCTTCTGGGAAACCAGCAGGTAAAAAGCAAATGTATTCTGAAATGGTTTTCACTGCATATTTGAGTAGTAAAATGATCTACAGTTGTCCTTTAGAGAATGTATTGCTTGTGTGTAATTTATAGTGCATTTCTTTGTAGGACCCAAACACTACCTCACTCTGGGGGTAGGGGAAGAATCTTCAGTGATGTGCAGGAAATGGCAATAGTTCAGATGATTATTCAAAACAATGCCATCAAACTCAAAGAAATAAAAGAAATTCTGGAAGACAACCAGACGTTTGGAAATATACTATGTGTCATGGTTTTTCTCCCGCTGGATGCAAACTGCAATCCAGCGGGCACTAGGACCATGGGCCTAGGAAAAAGGAAGAAACTCAAATGCCAAGGCTGGTACAAGAACTGGAGGTTTAATAAAACAAAACAGAGCCAAAAACTCAGGGAGAGCACAGATTCGCACATGACAAGGTAAAAGTAAATGCAGAGGCAACTTGAGACTGGCAACTGCCAGCCCTAAATATTCTGCAATCACCACTACCTGCACCTGTTGCCCGTCAAGGTGGAGGTGAAAGAATGTGACAGGGGAGGGGCTGTAAGGCCCGAACCCTTACAGTACCCTCCCCCCAAGGCACGACTCCAGGCGTACCAAGGAACATGGACCGGATCGCTGCTCCTCCTCCGGCGCCACGGACTGGACCGCTGCACTCCGCCAGCCTGGCTGAGTCTTGACATAGGCCTCTGCATTCTGTCATGGTTTTTCTCCCACCAGATGCAAACAGCAATTTGGCGGGCACTAGGACCATGGGCCTAGGCAAAAGGAAGAAACTCATGCCATGGCTGGTACAAGAACTGGAGGTTTAATAATAAAACAAGAGCCAAAAACCCAGGGAGCAGCATAGATTCGCACATGACAAGGTAAAAGCAAATGCAGAGGCAACTTGGGACTCGTGGATGAGGCTGGGTTCAACTTGGCCAAAACACACCGGCTGGGGCGGACTGTGATTGGCAAAAGGGCTACAGTGGGGGTCCCAGGCCAGCGAGGTGCCAATATCACCACGTTTGCAGCAATCTCATCACAGCGATTGCTGCTACACAGACCGCTCATTGGGCCATATAACACACAGCGGCTGATTTTATTTCTTGAGCTCCATGGCAGGCTTGAGCCAGAGGAGGAAAGGGGCGAGGTGAGGCACTTTGTAATTGTGTGGGACAATCTGGTCTCGTGCAGTTACTGAGTGGTTTGCTGCCCATCCTGCAATGCAGGCCCTCTTTGTACCACCATATTCACCATTCCTAAATCCTACTGAGGAATTCTTTTCATCATGGTGCCTCGCCTCTGTATCTCCCGGCGTTGGCTGGATCCTATCGCGGCCTGCTTGGTACCGGTGGCCGGCTTGGATGGCGTGCTTCTCCCCCGTGGCCCCTGCCCTCCTCGTCCACGTTGGCGTTGGCGTGGAGTCGACCCAGGGAACCTGCAGCTTCTCCGCAGGGAGCGTCTGTCAGCGGCTCGCTCTGACACACCGGCTCCAGCCAGGTTTGGTCTGGTTAATGCAAGATCGCTTGCTAATAAAACTTTCATCCTGAAAGATTTCTTCACATCGCGTGATCTGGACTTCCTTTTTGTCACAGAGACGTGGCTGAGCGTTGGTGAGTCCAGTGCTTTCACAGAACTTTTACCTGTCGACTGTTGCTATTTTAATTCTCCACGGTCATCTGGTCGAGGAGGAGGAATTGCAAGTGTCTTTAAAAGCCACTTCAAATGTAAACAAATATCGCTGTCATCGGCTCCCGCCAGCTTTGAATTAAGTTTGTTTGAGGTGGGATGTCCTCACACAGTGCTGTGCGCTGTTATCTATCGACCTCCAAAATACAACAAGGATTTTTTGACTGACTTCTCTGCGTTCCCGGCTGACATCGTGCCGAAATATGACCGAGTTTTGATCGCTGGTGACTGCAATATTCATGTGTGCTGCCCGGAAAAGCCTCTGGCGAGGGATTTCTTAAATCTTATTGATTCTTTTAATCTCATACAGTCTGTATTGAGCCCTACACATGTACAGGGGCACACACTTGATCTTGTTTTGTCATTTGGTTTGCCTGTCTATAATTTGGAAATCTGTGAAGCGCATTTCTCTGATCATATGCCTGTACTTTTTGAAGCTCCCGTGTTTTTTTTTTTTAGCTCTGTTAAACCTCCCGCTGCTGTTCGCAGCTGCCGGGTTATTAACCCTTCCACTGCCGCTCACTTCTCGTTCGCTTTCAGTCAGATCTGCGTCACTACTGATCCTGCACACCTTGACACGGAGGCTCTTTGCTCTCAGTTTTTTCATACTTGCCAGTCTGCCATCGATTCTGCTGCCCCATTAAAGAGCAGGCAGCGTAAAGTTAAATCCGAGCCGTGGTTAAATGAAACAACCCGCAGTGTCAGACAGGAGTGTCGCAGAGCTGAGCGTAAATGGAAAAAAGATAAATTAGAGGTGTCTTTTCAAATACTGAGGGATTGTTGGCGTCGTTATCAATGGTCTGTGAAAGAGGCAAAAAGGAAATATTTCTCTGACGTTATTGTCTCTAACTGTCACAAACCTCGTGTGTTGTTCAAAGTGATCAATTCTACCCTGAATGCATCACAGACTGTGGGAGCTGAGCCCTCTCCTTCTGTGTGTGAAAACTTTATGCGATTTTTTATTGATAAAGTCTCTTCTACCAGAGCACTTATTTCACCTTCAGCCTCTGACCCCTCAGTGTTTCTCCCCTGTTCCGCTGTCTTTGACTCATTTGAGCCTGTGACCCTGGCGTTTGTGCAAAAAGATTGTGGGGGTTTAAAACCATCTGGCTCGCCCAATGATCCTGTTCCTCCTCAACTTTTTAAAGAGGTTTTCCCCACTCTCGGGCCTTACATACTCAGTATTATTAACAGTAGTCTGTCATCAGGAGTGGTTCCGGTTCAGTTTAAACACGCAGTTGTGCAACCACTGATTAAAAAACCTGGACTGGATACCACTGTTATGGCTAACTTTAGGCCTATTTCTAAACTACCCTTTGTATCAAAGATCTTAGAGAAGATTGTCTATTCTCAGCTTTTTGACTTTTTTAATGACCACAACATTCTTGAAATTTTCCAATCTGGTTTTAAAACATTGCACAGATCAGAATCAGCACTCTTAAGGGTTTTTTTAATGACATCTTTTTAGCTACTGACTCTGGTCACTCTGTAATTCTTGTCCTTTTAGATTTAACTGCTGCTTTCGACACAGTGGACCATGATATCCTAATTGCTCGCCTGGAGCAGTGGGTGGGCATCAGGGGCCAGGCGCTCGCTTGGTTCAGGTCCTACCTATCTCACCGGTCTTTCTGTGTCAGCCTTGGTGACTCTGTGTCCTCCACTGCACCTCTCTCTTGCGGGGTTCCACAGGGCTCAGTGTTGGGCCCGCTTTTATTTTCTTTATACCTTCTTCCACTTGGGTCCATTCTCAGGAAGCACGGCATTTTATTTCATTGTTATGCAGATGATAGCCAGATTTATGTCCCCCTAAAAAAGACTGACTCCTCTGCACTAAAGCCACTTTTAAACTGTTTGGATGACGTCAAAACTTGGATGTCTCAAAACTTTTTACATTTTAATGAGAACAAGATGGAAGTGATTGTCTTTGGTGGCACTTCCGCGACCTCCACAGTCGACTTAGGTTCTCTGGCGCAGTTCGCCAAACCCATTGTGAACAATCTGGGGGTAAAAGTGGACACGGAGCTTAAGTTCGATAGCCAGATTAAAGCTGTGGTAAAAACCAGCTTCTTCCAGCTCAGACAGCTCGCTAAAATTAAACCCTTTCTGCACAGACAGCACTTTGAAACAGTAATACATGCCTTTGTAAACCACTCGCTTGATTACTGCAATGCAATTTTACATGGGGGTCAGCGGGTCCTCCATTGCACGTCTGCAACTAGTGCAGAATGCAGCTGCACGTCTTTTAACTGGCACTTTCGAAAGTTTGAGCACATTACACCGATCTTAACTTCACTTCACTGGCTACCCGTCCATTTTAGAATTCATTTTAAAATTCTTTTATTTGCTTTTAAAGCCCAAAATGGCCTTGCCCCTGTGTACCTCTCTGAGCTTCTGCACCTTCACGCACCTACTCGATCCCTCAGGTCAGCTGACCAGCTGCTCCTGAGGGTTCCCAAAACAAGGCGGAAGCTCAGAGGGGACCCGGCGTTTTCTGTTGCTGCTCCTAAGCTTTGGAATGAACTCCGCTGCACATTAGGCAATCCTCTTCCGTGGCCACTTTTAAATCTCTTCTTAAAACGCACCTCTTTTCCTTGGCTTTTAACACCACTTAGATTGTTTATTTTATTTGCACAGGTATTTACCCTTTTATGTATTATGTTTCTATTTCTTTTTTTTATTGTCTATTTTACTATCTATTTTTAATGTACAGCACTTTGGAAACCTTGAGTTTATTTAAACTGTGCTTTATAAATAAAGATGGATTGGATTGGATTGGATGGAGGTGGAAGGTGTACGATCACCATCCACATGATCAAATGTCACTGATGCAATGAATGCAGCATGCGAGGACACATTGGTGGAGGACTGCCAAGGGTGGATACGCCATGTAAAAAGGTTCTTTTCCCCGATGTTTGGCAGGGGAAAATATTCACTGTGACGTCGATGAAAACGTGGCCAAATGCAGGAGACTGGTTGGAATAAATTTTTTTGTTTTGGTAAAACCTGCAATGGAAACTTCTGGTTGTCTAAACCTGTAATGACTTTTCTCTGTGCAAAATAAAGAACAATTGCTATGCTATTCCTGCTGCATTTCCATTACTTCCTGTAGTGTAGTCATTCTCAAGTTTTCTATTTCATAAAGGGAACTTTGTTCATTGTAAAATAAGGCAATGTACACTTATCCCAACATCAAGAATAACAAAATATACATGCAAAAAAAACTGACAGGAGTCCAACATTATCTACTCCTTCAAAAACTGTCATTGTAATGCTACCATTTGATAGTGTTTGAGGTAATTGCGCTATGAGTGTCAAAGTGTTGCTGTTGCAGAAAACTATTGGTGTTTTGGTAGAATTATTTACTTTTGGCATAAGTATGCAGTGTTTTGGTAGTTGTGTGCAAAATGAACAGTTTTGCTATGCTGTGTGCTGCCCGAGACAGTGTTAGGGTTTTGTAAAAGCTGCTGCAGTGTTGACCGATGTCGCTTAGCGATTGCAAAAAACTGAATCAAAGCGAATGGCCAGAGAGTCCGGATCAGTGGCTAAGGGGAGGATTGCAGCACAAAACAGTAAGCAGAGTCAGGGTCGTAACACAGGCAGGGATTGGGTAACCATGCAGGCAGAAAACGGTACAGAAGCTCTGGCGAATTCAATCATAAAAGCAATCCAAAGTTGTGACCAAGACTATACAGACAATGGGCAATCTAAAAATGATAAACCCCCAATCAAAAGGAAGACAATCAGTAGTAAAAAAAAAAACGGCTCATAGGTACCAGCAGTAAACTCAGACAAACTCTCAATGAGGATGAAAGTCGAGGGCTTAAATAGAGAAAGCAGTGATTAGGGGAACTGGAGACAGGCGGAGCGGAAGCGGGAGAAATAAAAGAACAGGGAAATGAGGAACAATTAGTTCACAGAATGGGGAGGGCGATCAGGGAGCAGGAGAGGTAAACACAGACACATGGAAAGTGGAAAAAGGAGGAAAATACAATAAATGGAAAAAACAAACTAATACATAAAAACTCTAAAATGATTTCAAAACACTGACAGCAGGCCTCCATTTAATGCTTTCCTCTCCCATTTTACTGTTACCTGTGGCAGTTGGCAGATGGTGCATTAGAGAAGTCGTGCCTTACATGCTTATGAGGCTATGTATGCTAAAGGTCTATTGTCCCGCTGGGATGATTGGATGAAAAAAACTGGGGTGACAAATGTGGGCAAAAGTTGAATTTCTAGCATGTGATGAGACTGATGTAAAGGGAATATAACTCTTCTGCCCAGCTCAAGTGGGTTTCATTCAAAACAGTCATAGATGTTGCAACATACGTATAAGACCGGCTGGGTGAAACTTTAAGGGCTAATTCTAAATCATTTGAATAGTAATTCGCATTTCTGCATCATCTGAAGGAATCCCAGAAAGGTTTTACAGTATATTTCACCATAGTGTAGTGGTGCGTCATCTGGGGAAAAACACATTGCAACTTTTTGCATGAGTGAAATTCCCCATAGTTCTTTTGTGTTAAATTACGTTTTCATTTCTGATTTGTGAGACTGCTACTGCTCCACGCTAAATATTAGAAATATGGAATAAATCGGTTTTGGAGTGGCGGAGACTTACTTGAGTGATTTAGGCCAGCTCCTCTTTTCTTTAGTGAGTAACGGTCCTAATCAGCTGAGGCCTCCAGTCTGTGGAGTGGAAAATAAAAATTACTAGTGACTGCAGCTGGATTCCTTGAACTGTGAACTCCTTCCAGAGATATTTGGAGTGATATCTCAGATGTTCATGATAAACAGATACAGTATTTTGTGTTGAATGCAAGAGATTGCCTCACCTGTTGGACTACATTTTCATTGACTAAGAATGAGGGGAAAAAAACATTTTTTGTGGTACCTAGTTAAACTCACTTGTAACAATAACAAATGACCTGGATTGTATTCTGTATTGGTCTATTCATAGAAAGGGCGAACCTTTCTGTGATGAAATTGTGTTCATAGATGTGAGCCTTCTTTAATATCAAAATATGCTTTATGAAATATAGTTCAACAATACTTTATATTAAAACAAGCTTTCACACTTTCACATTTGTTGTACAATATGATGCTGTATGTGAACTCTGAAAAATGTGTGTGCACCTTGTTGAGTTTCCACTGTCTGTGGTGTCAGAATGAATATTTGAAACATAAATCTACCATGCTCACCAATATCATCACATAGTTTCTCAATAATCAACATTCTTCTTTCATAAATCTGCCTTGTATTGGAAATGACTCCTTTGCGTTTTTGATTGGCTCAAACTAGTGCTGCAAATTCAGTAATTTCTGGTCTACCTACTTTTGAATAACTGTGTCCTTGCCCTATCATTATGAGATTCAACTGGGAAATGTTCAGAGGATTGAAGCCATTAATTTGATTACCGTTAAATGTGATGTAATTTGTCAGCCGATATAATCTGTTTTTGTGGACACTTTTGCGTTGTGATGATGTCACCCAAACATTTTACTTTGGGCTAGGGTACATTGGGTAGGCTACACAAGAAAATTCACCAGTTTGAACGTAATTTCCTTTATTAGCTTGTTAACTAATCTATGATGAAAACATACAAACTGCAGTAAATGGTGGAGTACAGTGAGTATGCAATGGCTTATCTTCTTTCACTGTTGTAATGGTTTTGTTTTTGTTTTTTTTTTTTGTAGATAATCTTCCCAGTCCTTATGTGCTCACAGTGCGGTTGTTGGTAAGTGAATGAAAGGGCTTCACAAATGGATCAGGCTGCACTGTCAGTAGGCCAGAGCAGACCGCCTGCCTCTTCTTCACAGGTCAACGCATCTTTCCCGTTTCGCTGTCGAGGTCGCGGCGCCCCCTCAATGGGCCTGATGATGGCGATCAGCTCCAGCATACACCCCAAACTGGAGAGTGTATGGCAGGCCGAGATCCCCCCTCTCCTGGACTACCTTCAAGGTAAGGGTCCTCCTTACTGTATGAGAAGCACAGTGGAGACCACTGTATCCATGTATATAAAATATTACTCCAGATTTAATTTTATTTATTCATTTATTGCTTTCTCGTTGTGGTACTTGTGTATTTATATTTATTGTGTTCTTGTAAATGAGAGCAGATAAATAAATTCCTTACTACCACATTGGGGATGTGGTGATAAATTATTGAATGAAATTGAATGCAATACTTTATCACCTCATTCCCTGTGTGTAAGTTGGTACCTTATTTTGGTGCACGCATTTATAAAAATACAAGAAACATGAATATAAAAGTACAGCAGCACACACTGTGCTTCAAAACTAAGTAAAACTCTGGAAAAATGCTGAGCAAACTAATTGTGTTAGTACAACTGAACTCATTCAGTATGTGACTCAAGTCGAGCACTTTCCACCAACAGTTTTAAAGTCAAGTCACTGTTGCACACAGAGATGCATGTAGGTCAAGATTAGTCAAAGTTTGTTCTCTGGCCCAAAACAGAGGCTGCCGTTGCTCCTTCAATTTTGCATTTTTCTGAGGTGAGAGATTTGAAAATCAGCATTATCATCGTGCTTTCCTGGGGATAGATGAGAAAAAAAGAGTTGTGTCAATATGTACCCCCTGTTTCAAAATCGTTGTAGAGGTTTTATAAACTGCGCTCTAGGTTTTATAATCTACGTTCTTGGATTTGTTATCCATGCCCACAGTATTGTTATCTGTGCCTGGTGATTTCTCACTGGAATAAGTGGGCACCGATTGCAAAACCACAGGCACGGATTACTTATTTGTGTGCTCTAATTATGAATCCAAGAGCACAATTAATAAACTAAGCTCACAGATTTGTAAACCGAGAGTACGTATCTGCATATGAGTTTTCTTCCTCTCCGCTGACTTTGTTCTAATAGTAAATATAACCAGAATAATTTTGCCATGATATTTCAACGTGTAATAATTGCACAATAAGAGTAGGCCTATGTGTTAGAATTTTGAATATGATGGTTGAAATAAGCAACGACTATTGATAAAATTAGCTAAATCCAATGGTTCAGTGTTGCTCCAAGTGAATTATTTCAAAACAGGACTGTCGGGATTTTTTAATTACGTACATTTAGCATTTGCTCCATTGGCTTAGCAAGCTACAATGCTTTGGCAACAGTTCTGTGTTCCTGACAGCAATGTGTTTGTCTTTATACAGTTGAAATCAGAAGTTAAATACGTACAATTAAACTCGGTTTTCACAATTCCTGATATTTAATCCTAGTAATCATTCCCTGTCTTTAGTCAGTTAGAATTAGGGGTGCAGTAATTCTCTTACCGAATACTCGTCTCATTTAGTGAATGAGTTCTCAAATAACCACTTTGTAGTTAAAAAAAATAATAATGAGGTCCTGTCTTTGAAAGAACCGCATTGGCATCAGTGTGGGCAGTATTAGGCTGTAGTTAACAGAGTGTTATTTATAAGTCTGTTTTGAAATTAGGGCTGTACTGAATAGTTGAAGTTTCATTCATAACATTGACAATCAAATTCTAAATCAACATTGGAATGCCTCAGCTTTTTCTGTTGCATGGATTCATTCTATTTAAACCAGTATTTCTGTTTAAACCTGGTTCTGCACAGTTGCAGACAATGCTTCAGCTATACTATTATTATTAGCATTATACTTTCTGTAGAGTTTGATTCAGTTATGGCTGCAAAGATTGTTTTTATTGCTCCTGATCCAAACATTTCCAATATGAGTGCTGTAGACTTAAGTCCAAATTGCAAAAGTAAAAATTTATTGAAAAAAGATGGATGTAATCATATACAAACAACATCTAACAAAATATTCTGCTTGAATCTGTATGTAATGGCGAGTATGTTTCAAAGCCAGATTTTTCTCCCAGTTAATAACTGCTCTCCTGCCTGCCTCACGAACGCAGATGTATTAATTGGGCCCTCCAGCCGCAATCTAACAGCATAAATTACATTTATATAACCACAGTGACACAAATTTTAACCACTTCACCATTTAGGTTCAAGCACTATTATGATAAATTACCCAAGACCTTACAAAAATATTACGTATCTGCATTCGCTCGGTGCTCGGTACTCCACAATGTCACTAACTAACCACTGTGGGAAGATGTCAAAGATATCTCCACTTTGGTTGCATTTTAAGAGCGCTGGTGATGATCTCGAAGGGCGTGATTATTTGGCTGTCATTATTTTATACCGTTTATTGGATTACCCGACTGCCTGCATGCATTTATGTTGACAAAACTGACTTTCATTGCAGAAAGTTGATTTAATTAAAAACATAACTCATTTAATGTGTTGAATCACTTTATTCAAATTGAGGATTTTGTCCAAGGATTTTTGTTAATTTTTTGTGGCAATGACATCCTGTAACTCATAAAACAGCACATAAAAAATGGCTTGTATGCGTAAGTGATGCCATTTTACACTAATTTTTTTTTTTTTTACGTTTCACCAAGCAGATGGAAAAAAATGCTTAAATGGGAGATATCATTCAGACAAAGTTTTGGATCAATTAATTATGTGTACAATTGCCATGCTTACAATATCATGTGTATTATATGTGTAAAGGCATGAAGTAAAATTGACAACTTGGACTTTTTTGCTATAGTTTGTTGTATGCACCTATAAAGTATTTGATGTAAAAAAAAAAATTAGAGTGGTTCAACCATTAGTTTCAATGGAATCATGTATAAAGTAAACCGCTATCTCAGATCAAGTAAAAAGTACCCAACTTTAACAGCCTTTACCTCAGAATCACAGTGTCATGGAATGTAAATTTTTACTTGATGCAGTCACAGGTGCATTTTCAATGTACCGTATCGGTGAGCTCTTGATCATTGCTTGATTAATAATTTCTTTATTACTATATGCTTACATATTGATCTTGGTAGTTCGGTAAATAAATTGTTTGATTTCCAATCAGGTGATCTCAAATGGGGACAGGTTGTGATCCATCATGCATATAATGTGAGAGGCTTCTATCTGACGGCACTCAACTGAAAATCCTGTAACTGTGACATTAGCAGGATTTGGGTTGAAGAGGTTGAAACAAATAAAACAACAAGCATGATAGCTTTTAAAATGATACTTTTAGGTCTATATAACACGAGAAGTTACTCTGATAAAATGTAGAAAAAATATAGGACTATGAAACGAAAATTAATTATCAATTTTTATTATCTCCCCGGCATAAAATGCAGAGGGATATAGTCATGTTGTCGTTGCCCGTCCGTCCGTCCGTCCGTCTGTGAACATTTCGTTTCTGGAGCATAACTTGAAAACCGTTCAATATTTCTTCACAAAACTTGGTGTGCTCTTTAACCATGACCTGAAGGCATGCCTTTTGCTAATCTGAAGTTGATGTGGGGCTGGGGGGATTTGCCTTCTCCTGATGGCTCTTGTTTGGTACTGGATATGATTTATACGGTGGGTACTTGTTTGTTCGAGTACTTGTTTGCACCCCTGGTTACAATCACAATTTTATGAAAGTGAAATGATAATAATGGAGGGAAAGATATATTTTAACTTTAATTTCTTTCATCACCGTCCCAGTGGGTCAGAGGTTTACATTCCCTTTTGCTCTGCAAAAAAAAAAAAAAAACTTACTTTCGTTTTCTGTTGGATTGAGGTCAGGACTTTGTGATGTATTGAATTATACGTGAAATAATCTATTTGTAAACAATGTTTGAGAGAATTACTTCTGTCATGTACAAATTAGATGTGTTGTAATGTACTTGCCATGAACATAGTTTGTGAAAACAAAATCTTTGGAGTGGTTAGAAATGTGTTTTATTGACTTGAACCTAAGTGTATGTAAATTTCTGGCTTCAACTGTAATTATGAGGAAATACAGTGCCGTGAAAAAGTATTTGCCCCCTTCCTGATTTCTTCTCTTTTTTTTTGCATGTTTGTCACGCTTAAATGTTTCAGATCATCAAACAAATTTTAATATTAGACAAAGATAACCCGAGTAAATACAAAATGCAGTTTTTAAATGATGAGTTCATTTATTAAGGGAAAAAAGCTATCCAAACCTACCTTGCCCTATGTGAAAAAGTAATTGCCCCCTAAATCCTAATAACTGGTTATGCCACCCTCGGCGACAACAACTGCAATCAAACGTTTGCAATAGCTGTCAATGAGTCTTTCACATCACTGGAAGAATTTTAGCCCACTCTTCTTTGCAGAATTATTTTAATTCAGCCACATTGGAGGGGTTTTGAGCATGAACAGCCTGTTTAAGGTCATGCCACTGCATCTCAATAGGATTTAAGCCTGGACTTTGACAAGGCTACTCCATAATCTTCATTTTTTTTTTTTTTTGAGCCATTCAGAGGTGGACTTGCTGGTGTGTTTCAGATCATTGTCCTTCTGCATAACCCAAGTACGCTTGAGCTCGAGATCACAATCTGAGGGTTGGACATTTTCCTTTAGGATTTTCCGGTAGAGAGCAGAATTCATAGTTCCATCAATTATGACAAGTTGTCCGGGTCCTGAAGCAGCAAAGCAGCCCCAAACCATCACACTTCCACCATCATGTTCGACTTTTGGTATGATGTTCTTTTTGTGAAATGCTGTGTTAGTTTTACGCCTGATGTAATGGGACGCACACCTTCCAAAAAGTTCAACTTATGTCTCGTCAGTCCACAGAATATTTTCCCAAAAGTCTTGGGGATCATCAAGATGTATTTTGGCAAATGTGGGACGAGCCTTCGTGTTCTTTTTGGTCAGCAGTGGTTTTCGCCTTGGAACTCTCCCATGGATGCCATTTTTTGCCCAGTCTCTATCTTATTGTTGAATCATGAACACTGTCTTTAACGGAGGCAAGTGACGCCTGCAGTTCTTCAGATGTTGTTATGGGTTTTTTTGTGACCTCCTGGATGAGTAGTTGATGCGGTCTTGGAGTAATTTTTCTGGGCTGGCCACTCCTGGGAAGGTTCACCACTGTTCCAAGTTTTCTCCATTTGTGGATAATGGCTCTCACCGTGATTCGCCGGAGTCCCAAAGCCTTAGAAATGGCTTTGCAACCCTTTCCAGACTAATAGATGTCAATTTCTTTGTTTCACATCTGTTCTTGAATTTCTTTAGTTCGCGGCATGACATGTTGCTTTTTGAGATCTTTTAGTCTACTTCACTTTGTCAGACAGGTTCTATTGAAGTGATTTCTTGATTTAACAGGTCTGGCAGTAATCAGGCCTGGGTGTGGCAAGTGAAACTGGACTCAAAAAATGTGGTTAATCACAGTTAATTCATGATTTAACAAGGACTTTTTCACATAGAGCCAGATAGGTTTGGATAGCTTTTTCCCCTTAATAAATGAAATCACCATTAAAAAACTGCATTTTGTATTTTTTTTTTGGATTAATTAATTAATTTATTTGTACAGGGACAAATGCACATTAATGAACATTTTACAAAAAAAAAAAAAAAGAAAGAAGTAAATATGCCAGATTGTAGCCAGAGTCTAATTTACATCTGTTGTCCCTAGGGCAGGTTGTTGTTAAAAATATAGTCTCCGGGGAAAAGGGGGGGGGACAAACATATATGACACAAGAATAGGACAAAACAAAAACAACATAAAAACTAGTACAACACATGTTGGAAAATCATACAAAACCATATCTTAAAACATACGCAAGGACGGAACTTGCATCACATACACCATGCATATATACAGTACATAACTAGAATGTAATATCCATGATATCTATTCATAACAGACTATAAATACAAAGTGTACACAGAGAAGAATGTTATCAAGATAGTTGGACTGGGCAGACTAGGTGTGGTGGATTATGTGTTATGGTTACATATTTGGTTCAATTTTAGCCATCCCCTCATATTAGTTTTGAAGGAGAGATAAGCGAGACACTCCCTAAGTTCCAGTGGAAGGCTATTCCAATATTTACAGCCAATGACCGACAGAACATTTGACCAAAGGCGGTCCGCCTAAAGGGCACCTCACAGTCCCCTCTTGAAGAGGCCCTTGTGGCCCTGGTGGACGAGCCATGATCCGATCTTAACTTAATAAATTCATTAAGTGATGGAGACGCAAGGATATGCAGCGTCTTATACATAAAGCAAGTGATTCTGAAGTTTTTAAAATTATCGAAACTTAAAAGATTGTTTAGCAAGAATGGTACAGTGGTGATAACGGTATGGTTTTTTATCCAGGACTTTCAGAGCTTTTTTATAGAGTGACTCAACAGGCTTAAGGTTTGATACTCCTGTAAGACACCAATTTACGAGGCAATAGTCAATTGGGGGAAAATATCATGGAATGTAGATACATCCTGGCTGCGTTGTCTGCTAACGATGTCCTAATCTGCCTGAAATTTTATAGATTAAAATTGATTGTATTCAAAATCCTTTACACATGGCTTTCATGATTGTTCATGACCTGTTTTCAATCATTCATTTAAATTACCATTACAGAAACTCCAATAACTCTCATCATTATCAGATGTGGCCAGTTTTCATTTATAACGCATACCAATTACGACTCTGGACTTCTCACGCTTTTCTTTATTCAGGGATTGGAAGCAATGCATGTGTTTCATGATCGTTTAAATTAAATAAGATCATTTGAAATGTCTTTATGCAATTCCATTGCTTCCAACCCTTCCAGTGCACAAGGACTTCAATTCCGCGCGAGAATCTCTTACATATGTGTTGATTGAATAATTGCTGACTTCAGCGGAGGAACGTAAATATACCACTTAAACTCACACCGAATGCGTGAGAGTTGACAGGTATGTGTTATAAATTAAAACTGGGCACACCTGATAATATTGAGAGTTTTCGGAGTTTCTGTAATGGTAATTTAAATGAATGATTGATAAAAGGTTGTGACCAATCATTAATTTTAAGGGATTGTTTTGAGCCTCCCCTACCGCCAGTTCTAAATTACCCATTGGTATGAGTGTGTGAGTGCATGGTGTGTGAGCCCTGAGATGGATTGACGTGCTGCCCAAGGTGTGTCCCTGCCTTTTACCAGTAGTTACTGTAAATGGGAGTGGCTCTAGTTCTCCGGTGACTCAAGTGAGCCTTAAGCAGTTTAGATGATAGACAGAGATGGATAATCCAGGTTCAGAGACAAAGAGTCCTCCCCAGTATTTTGCTCCAATCACCTGGATTTGCTAAATAGAACAGCCCTTTGTTAAAGAGGTTGGAGAAGTCAAGAAAATCAGCTGGTTGAGTTCATGCGTGGAAGTAAAACAACATGGGACTTTTACTTTCTGACCACTGGAATGTCCACCTCTAATAATAGATTGATAGATTTGTAAATGCCTCCTTCAAGTTGCGCAAATCTTTGTTGTTGCACCTTTATTATATGCACTGTTTTTTCACTAAATTTTCATCGATGAACACATGAATGTAAGAAAGAGGTTGTCTGCCTGTCCTGTTTGCCCAGAGTCCACAGAGGAGACACTGGAGAGAAGGAGGTGGGAGGGAAGACTGCTGGAGGTTTGCCATTGTTTTTTCTTGCAGAAGTTCTTATGGCTGTTTGCCTTTCATGAAGACTGTTAAGCTTGGTAATTATGTGGAGTTGAGTGTGAGAGTGTTTGTCAAAGGGATATGCATTTCACATTAGACACGGAAGCTTTCGTAACTGGAGATCTTATTGCAGCTCTTGTCCAAGACTCTGGTGGCTATTTCGAATGACAAGTGGAGCTGTCAGCTGGCTACTGAGGCAACCCATTATCTCTCCACCTACAACACCTACCTGGAGGAGAAGGTGAATGCGTGCTTCGACTAACCGAAAACAGGAGGTGGAAAGTCCAGGGCTTGGGAAATCGTTCCACGTCTATCTTCCACCAGTAGACTCAAGCAGCTGATTTTACTGTAAACTCATGTCCTGGCTGCAGAATTTGGCTTGTGAGTGATGCAATTTGATTGGAGCAAAATATTGAGGAGGAGTTTCAAGTTTCTGTGCCTGGATTGCATGCTCGGCCCACAACTTGCCTATTTACCCATCCCCACTGCAAATTTATCTCATTTCACATACAAACCTTTTCCTCCTGAGTAAATGACTCCCTGTGGATTTTTCCACATTGCCCTGTAGACATAGTTGTTTCTTGAGGTGTTCACGCTGCTGATTCATGTTATGAAATTAAATCCATCTGAAATTGTGTAAACATAATTGGTTTGCAACTCACACCGTTAAGCCAAAACCTCATGATCATTCGCAGATGAAGCGAATAACGTTGATCAGTGGCACTTGCAAACGTCTGGGGGCAGATCTTAGATGATAAGCGAACAGTCAATCCTCAAAGTCAACACGTTGAATGTCAGTAGAAGTTGGACTCAAAGGCTTTGTCAAGGGTCAAGTTGATCAGGCCAGAGTGTGCTTGAGCATCTTTTAAGCAGCAAGGCGTGTGGGGTGTACCTAGTCAGCAGTGGTGGCTAACTACAAACATCAGTGTTTCGGGGAGGGACAATGCACAGTGCAAAGCATTCTGCTGATTATGGGGCTTTGCACCTGTGAATGGGTTAGAGTGCCCATTCTAACCCCTGCACACCATGGGAAGTGCCTGCAATGGGTATTTGAACATTGGAACTGGACCTTGGGGCAATTTAGAGGGTCCAGTGAGTCGCATTTTCTTTTACATCATGTACATTGCGGTTATGTGTGTGCTGTTGCCCGGGGAAGCGTGTGATGCTCAGGGAAATGTTCTGCTGTGTAACCCTGGGTCTGGGCATTCATGTGGATATCAGTAAGATGGAGCTATTTGAGGGCACTTGGAGGAGCAACAGTATGTTAAACAGGTGGTCATGATGTTTTGGCTCATTGATGTCTATAGTCTTCCCCACATGAGTGTGCGTTCATGTTTGGAAGTATGTATGTGTGCACCCATGAGCATGTAAGATCAGTAAGAGAATGAGGGAACTCCACGGTTATTTACTGACTCCTGCTCTGTGGCTTTGAGCAGGGCTTTCTGTACAAGTGCATCGGTGTGAGTCTGCAGCACTGCAACAACAGAGAGGTAGTGGGGAGGCAGCTGAGGGAGCTCCTGCTGAGCGCCCGTCACCAAAGCGCCGTGGAGAGAGAGGTCAGTCGCTCCCATCTCTAATACTCAGCCGAACGGCTGGCTTGTTTAGATCTGCCGAGATTCCGACTGAATGATAGCATTGTGGCCTGTGGCTGCGCCGCTCTGTCAGTAGTTTTGAATTATCGCCAGACGGCTAAGCTCTAATGTATGCCTTTGAGCTTAATTCGTTTTCATGTTCTTTCAGAAGAATTCAATTATTATCGTTTCCTGGTTGTACTCCCTGTAATGAAAGGGCCTTAGGCGGGGAGGCTACTGTAAATATATTGTTTGGGGCTTTGGGGGTAGCAATACTCATTTGAAATTGTTAATAATGGGTATTCTGGATAATTGGTTTTGCAGGGAGCAGCGATGGGAGTCGGCCTTTGCGCCAGCAGTCATCTCGATGAATCTTTGGCGAAACTGGAAGACTTTGGGAAATCCCACATCTTAAAGAAAGCCTTGGGAATATTCGGGCTGCTAAGGGTAGGTTTTACGATAATTTGCTTAACCTGAAAGCACTCAGGCTACAATTTGCAAACCTCTGGATGTCGACAGGAAATGCTCAATAATTGTTTTTTCACCACATGGATTTGTTCGTCGGCATGGATACAATTGTTCTTATAATAATGGCCATCCTGATGTAATCATTTTCCATTTTGGAATAACAAGCCAAGTTAAAATAAGAATTTGCAATCTGATCCAATATTCCTGCTTTTCGGACGTATGTCCTTGCAGTGATATCTGTCACAGGTGTACAGTAAAATAAAGCATATAGCTATGGAGCAAATAATTTCAGAGACATCTAAAACATTCATCAGAAATATGGTTAATATTCAGCATCACTATTTAAGAAGCAGTTTTTCATTATTTAAGTTCCATTAATATGATGTGGGCATAACTTTCCACTCTGATTACCCATGACTGAACTAATCAAAAAAATTTGACCATCAATCAATAGTAAAATGTCCAATTTCTCCATATGAGTATCTCAGGACTTAGTGTGATAGAACATTGACCTGAGGCCCTGAGTATTATTCCATTGCAGAATTACCCTGGGAGCCCTTTCACTCTGCTGTATCTGCCATCACACTGATGCACGCTATTTGGGGGCCAGACAGCATGTTGGTTTATTTTCCAACTAATTACTATGGCTTCATTTACATCTGATATATAGGAATGCTGCTGCAATCCTTTGCCAAAATACAGTAGAGAAAAAAGTGACCCTGCATCCATTCAGTCTACTGCTGTACCTCACAACTCCTCGAAAGCCTCAGAGCGGATGAACAGTTGCACGCTGAAAGCAGTTGGTAGCATTGAATCTTGAAACAAGTCTGGCCTCGGCACACCCTCCCGGGTCAGCGCTAATGAATTGGCAGCAGAATGTATTCACACATGTTTGTCTTACTAGCCCTTGAATTGCTCCCTGGCCTCAGGACAAGCACGATGTAGACCTGGAGAAGGTGAAGAGCACGCTCATCTTGTGCTACGGATATGTGGCTCTGCTGGCCCCCGAGGAGCAGCTCCTGCACAGAATCGACTCTGAGATCTTGTGGAACATCAGCAGGCTCTTTAACACCAAGGTATAGTTACGAGCAACACACTGATGACTAGGAGTTTCACTGAAACGAACTGTTCGACACTGTGCATCAGTGTCTACCAATCATCTTTTTTGCACTTTGGAGTAATGAATTGGCAGTGATGTGCCTAAAGATATCCAGTAGGGGGCACTGGTGCATTGGCAGTGAGCCTGACATATTGTACTTGTTGACTTGTACTTTGCAATCATTTATTGATTCACTAAACTGTAAAATTTTAAAACTTTATGGAACAGGTTGATAATCATATTTATTGGTCAGTGCTCATAGTCAAAAGCCAAAAATAATCTCCTGTTTCTAAGAATTTCAGCATGTTATCATACTGCCCATCAATGGAGGCTGGTGAGCTGAAATAGAGGTGGCACAGAACATTCCTCTCAACTAATGATGGCTGTTTTCAGTCATTTTGTCAAACTGACATTATAAGAACTCTGAAAATACACAGCACTACCAGGTTTGGCCAGTTCTGCTCGATGGGGTGAGACAAGAAATAATCATAAAACGGGTCTTTTCGACAGTAAATTGCATCAGTGTTATTCAATCGTGAATGCTTGTTATTCTGAAGTGAAGTGACTATATATTTGTTGCCATAGCATTTTAAAAGGAAGCTGTGTGTTTAAGTACTTATGTGTTGTTCTAATCATTGGAACAATTGTTCGTTCTGGAAAATAATTTAAAATGGGTCAAGACTACTTATTAATTTGAAGGGATTTTTGAGGCTTCTCTAATTTCAGATTAACAGCCATCACTGATGCACGTAGGAGTGTGTTCGGGGCCGTTATTGTCACCCTTTTTCAACAAAAAAGGCAGAAAGTGGACATTTTCTTCTCAAGAATAGGTCTATTTATGATTTATACCAGCGGTAAACAGTATTGTTATTCTTGTTGGTGATACCATATTAAATGGTATATCAAAATATTCTCTCAGGTACTTTATTGTCCATCGACCCATGATGTTTGAAGGATGTTGCTACAACATTTGGTTCATTTAGAATTATTATATTGAATTCTTTCTCAAGAAACTGAATTGTCAGAACTGCTGATTTTGACACCTATTTATTGATAAAATTCCTCTTCACTGTACATTCATTTGCCTAATTAAAATACATAAGATTAGATATTACCAATTGGATAGCTAACTTACTTCAATGTCCTTAGTTCTAAAAACTGCCAGGCTACGCTAAATATTGATAGCACAGGTTAATCAAGAGAAGGGTAGCAAGCATGATGAAATAAGTATCCTCACAAAGAATGATAAAATTAAAACATGATTCCTTGTCAAATTAGATAGTTTTGATTGCACAACCCAAGGCATTGGTTACTAAAGCCTGTAAAAAGGTAGGCTAATCTCCATCCTGACAGGCAGAGGTTGCAGATGTGAAGCGAGTATATTTATTTATTTATTTATTTTATTTTATTTTTTTAATTGGGTGTATAAGAAATAGGTGTGGCTATTCCCCCAACCGTTGGTTAAATAGTGTCTACTGTGTTATTCTTCCTACTGCTCTCAATAAAATGCGTGCAGTATTTTGTGAGCAACCTTTTTTTGGCGAGACTTTTAAACTCCGTCTTTTTTCCCTGCCCCCATCAGTGACAGCGCGGGAAAATGCTGCCGCTTAGAAAGGACACAGTATGTTCCAACTTTTCAGAATGCCAAGCGGCATTTTTACGATGCAGTGAAAAGAACAATATGATAGGTAATTGCAGAACTGGAGAAAATGCTAACAAAAGGAGTAGTTTGACGTCCTCATCACATTATGAATAGTTAGGGCAATAAATGTTCTTGTGCACCCTACTCTCCCAATTATTGGGGCAATAGCCTCTTCCATAAGAAGCAGCCTAAACTGTGTTCACAAAGTAGCCAATAGGCTATTAGGCCTTATGTCCTGTCCTTTTTAATTCCAGTCATACGTTTTCAGCCAAATTGCACTTTTATTCTCAAAGTCAGGCAAGCTTTGCCTCCCCCTGGACTATTCGACTAGTTTTTGGGAGTATGTGATGATTATTCAAATGAAGTAGTCCTGGAAGCCCTACTGGAGTAAAAGAATCATTTGCTCTTATATTTAGCCGGCTACACACAAAACATTTTCTTATTGACAATAATAAGTTCTAAAGTTTATTGCACCTAAATAGTGCTTGAAAGTAACACAATTGCTGATTAGTGCATCCCTCCCATCCATTGTTCTAAAATAAGACATTCGAGGAAATAAGTCATTCCAACTAAATTTTAATGAGTTGTGGGATCTGAGCTGCCATTACTTCTCAGAAGTATTGGAAGCACTTAAAGCACAAATGTGGATTTTCTAATCATTAGAAGTCCATTGGGGTAGTCTGTATACATGCTGTATATAACGACAGTGGCCCTGTACATCATATGCCCACAGCGGTACTGCTAAATCACACTCCCAGCTTCTGTTGTAACGGTTGACTGGAGCTGTTTTTCATCTCACTGTCAGAAAGCAAACACAGAAAAGTAACTAAACCACCAGGGCATTCTGGTGGTCTCAAACTCTGCCAGGACGTACCTCTGCCTTTCTTTGCTGTGAACCGTTGATGTTCTTTTCAATGGCAGGGATAATAGTTGAAATAGCTGTGGGTTAACATTACGCTTAAAAATTTATTTCTGTGGTTCCTGGAACACTGGACTTGCTATGGTTGGCATAACATGGAATGACTTCATAGGGTTTGACAGTGGAAAGGTAAGGACAAGCCGATGAGACCATTTTTGCTTGGCAGAGGGGAAATGTGCTGGAAAATGCCTATTTTTAAACTTGGCTGTTCCTTCAAGGTCGAGGATACGATGCATAATTTGAAAAGCCGGTCGTTGCTTATTCAAGTCTGCAATGAATAGAATTTACCAGATGATTTCACAATATAGCATTTTTCGGTATTCTCTATGTAGTATGCAAAATGCTGACACACTCCCAAAATTATCTTTAGGAGGTGCTGTCTAATAGTATGTAAATATAGACGGAATGACGTAGTACACACTCTGGCTTGTCTCTGCTGTATAGTATTCACCGAAATTTTGGATGAATTTCTTTGTAAATGTCTCTGTCTGGGTGATTCACTGTGAGCAAGTAGTTCCTTTTTACATGATTAATTGAAGATTGATTCAAAACCATGTGACAAGTTAATGCATTTATAGAAACGCGCACAAAAAATGCTTGTATGTACAATACAAGATTTTAGGAATTTTCTATGACCACTGTGTATTGAGTGTACAGTTAATGATCATATTTGATGTTTTTCCATGTTGCTATGATTAAGAAGTGTAAAACGTTTGTTTGAATTGGAAAATAAATTTCACAGTGATTTTTCGGTGATTGTAGCAAGTGGCATGTTATTCATGCATATACAGTGCCCTACACTAATGTAGGCACCCTTGGAAAAAATTAGCCATGAAAAATTGTGGCTGTTCTTAATCCTCCCGTTTTATTCAAAATTAAATTCTAGAATTGAGTTCAAAGAAACTGATTGCAAGTAAACAATATTTTTTATCTCAAAATATACCCCCCCCTTAAAAATGTGTCACTATTATTGGCACCCCTGGCACACCATTTCATGGAAATGTAATTGTAGTACATTTCCATTCATATTCTACTTTTTTTTTGTTCACTGTAATGATTAGAAATGCTTAAATGGTCAACCAAGACCTCCTGTTTCCCTGGGCTATAAAAATTAGATGACGAAAGGCTAATATCCCTTTATCATCCATCATCATGGTCAAGGCAAAAGAATAATTCGATGACGTATGTGTTGCGAGAGAGGGGTGGACACCAGGCGCGAGACAGCAGGACAAGGTCTAGTTCAGGGGTGGGGAACCTTCTCCAGAAAGAGCCGCTGTGGGTGCAGGCTTTCATACCAACCAAGCTGCTACACACCTGATTCTACTAATCAACCTCTGGAATGTTTGTTAAGGGCCTTGATTTGTAGAATCAGGTGTGTAGCAGCTTGGTTGGTAACCACAGTGGCTCTTTCTGGAGAAGGTTCCCTACCCCTGGTCTAGGGTTTTTATTATAAAGGAAAGAAAACAAGCACGGTGGCCGAACAGAAAACTTCACCCAAAGGGTTGCAAAAATCCAACTAATGAATGCTTCACAGAGCAGATAACAAAAATACAAAACGAGAAAACAAAAGCCACTAGAAACTCTGGGGAAGAACTCCAATAAACAAAAATAAATGATGACAGCAATGGCACACGGCACATGCAAAATACAAAACGAGAGCTATGGCAAAAAACACTGCGAACACTATAGACAGCACACTACTAACAACACTCAGACGCGAACGAGAGACTCTGGCCGTGTTCAAAAACACGCACTAACATACTACTCGCACTACCGACGACGTCAGAGTTAAGGGGTAGGGTAGGGCTATTCAACCTTATCCAGGAAGGGCCGGTGTGGGTGCAGGCTTTCATTCCAACCAAGCACTTACACACCTGATACTACTAATCAACCCCAAGAGTCTTTGCTAAAGAGGTTGATTAGTAGTATCAGGTGTGTAAGTGCTGGGTTGGAATGAAAGCCTGCACCCACACTGGCCCTTGCAGGATAATGTTGAATAGCCCTGCGGTAGGGTGTTCACTTATGCGTTGGGAGTGAGTTTGTGTCCGCGAGTAGTTCCTGGATGTACACTAGATCGGGCAGATATTTTGTGGGTGCATCGTAGGCTCACTATTCATACACAAATTGCCCAAGATGCAACGTGACGTAAACCGCCGGAAAAACTCGCAAAGGAATAATAAGAAGAAGCAACAGGAAGAGTTTGTTCGTAGTGAGTGTACTAATCTGAATTTTACGCAGTTAATTACTGAACCTACACGCCTGAATGCATTAAATAGCTCCAAATCTTCTCTCATTGACATTATTCTGACTAATATGCCTCAGAGATATTCATCTAGCACTGTTTTCCCTCAAGATTTTAGTGATCACTGCCCCATTGCATGTATAAGGAATGTGAAACTGCGTAGGTCGAAGCCGCGTGTCATTCTTAAGAGAAATTTTGGAAACTTTGATAATCAGGGGTTTCTGTATGATTTAAATCTGTGTGACTTAAATAAGGTGTTCAGTATTTATAATCCAGATCTGGCCCTGGCATATTTCTCCAATGCCTTTAATACCATTGCTGACAAATATGCTCCTGTTGGGAGGCTACAGATTAAGGACAGATGTACTGTATGGTTTTCCCATGAATTATCTGAAGCATTGAATAAAAGGAAAGTAGCATGGGCTAAAGCTAGAAAAACCAGGACTCCCTCAGATTGGACTTTGTTCAGGCTGTTGCTGAATAAGTGCACTACTATGATAAGGAAAGCTAAATCAGCCTTTTATCTTATTTCCTTATATATGAGTGCTGGAAACCCCGCTAAATTTTGGAAAACAATAAAAATGATGAAGAATAACTGCACCCCAGCACTTCCTACACAGATAAGGTCTGACTCTGGTCCCATAACTGACAAGAAGGAAATCAGTAATGCCTTCAATGACCACTTCATTAGTGCGGATCATCAGTTTGATCGAATGAATCCAGTTCTGGTGGATACTACGAATATGTTGGATCAGCATAAGCAAAATGATATTTACCAGTCAAGAACAGTGCTCCCGAATTATTTGAAACATTGTAGTTTCTCTTTCAGTATCATCTCTGAATTGGAAATCTTTGATGCTCTTCAAAAAATTGACCCAAAAAAAGTCTGCTGGAGCTGATCTTTTGGATCCTGGACTGTTGAGGTTAGCTTCTCCAGTTATAGCTCGGCCTTTAACACATATTTTTAATCTTTCTCTTAGCTTGGGAATTGTACCTAAGATCTCGAAATCTGCACTTGTGATTCCTCTGCATAAGGGCGGTGATGTCAGTGATCTTAAGAATTATCACCCAATTTCCAAGCTGCCTTGTTTAGCCAAGGTTCTTGAATCCTTGGTTAATCGCCAGCTATGTTTGTTTTTAAATAGAAATGGCATTTTAAGTACTTTTCAGTCTTGTTTTTAAGCTGGTCACAGTACTATTTCAGCAGCATCCCTTGTTGTAAATGATATTGTTTGTGCCCTTGATGGGGGGCAACACTCTGCTGCCCTATTTGTTGATCTACCCAAGGCCTTTAATCGGTTGATCATGCTCTCTTAGTGGATAGACTAGCCACTGCAGGCCTAGACCAGAATGCTTGCAATTGGTTCTCAAGTTATCTTTCAAATAGAATGCAACCTATTGTGGCAGACTTTACGCAATCAACTCTTCTGCAGGTCACTAAAGGGGTATGGCAGGGCTTGATATTAGGACCTCTGCTTTTTACCTTGTATATTAATAATATGGTCACTTTTGATAATGGCTGTGAAGTGCACTTTTATGCTGATGATACAGTGCTGTATACTTCTGCTCCTTCATTAGATGAGGCATTATCTGCCTTACAGAAAGCTTTTGACTCCTTTCAGCACTCTCTTCTAGCGCTTAAACTAATTTTAAATGTAGCAAAAACAAAATATATGCTTTTCTCTAGAGCTCGTTCATTGAGGGACTGTACATTTAAAATCTGCACTTTGGATGGCTCTGAAATTGAGCGGGTGCCATGGTACAGTACTTAGGAATAATTATTGACGAAAAGCTGTCTTTTAAAATACACCTTGATGAGTTAATAAAAAAGTTAAGACATAAAATTGGGTTCTTTTATAAAAACAGAACATGTTTTTCTCATGATGATAGGAAGCTTTTAGTTCAGTCCACCTTTTTATCAGTACTTAATTATGGTGACATTATCTATATGCATGCTGCCCAAACAACCTTAAAAAATCTTGATTCAGTCTATCGTGCAGCTCTTCGTTTTATTACTGTGGATCATTTCAGAACTCACCATTGTTTATTGTATAAAGCTGTGGGTTGGTCATCTTTAGCCACTAGGAGAACGCACCATTTGTTGACTTTTATTTATAAAGCATTCCTGCATAGATTACCAAATTATCTTACTTCTCTTATTGCCTTTTGTTCAAGTCCTTACCAGGCAAGGTGTCAGGACTGGTTGGTCCTTGAGATCCCCTGAGTAAACACTGAGCTCGGAAAAACTGCTTTTAGCTACTGTGCTCCTAGGGCTTGGAACAGGTTCCAAGAAACTTCAAATCTGGATAAATTAATTTCCTTGGAGAAATTCAAAAAAGTGTAGAAGGATCTTGAGGTTGTGGTTTGCTTATGCTTTGAATAATGTTGCCTTAACTTTTTTATTTTACATATTGAATGTATTATTGTATGATGATGATTATTTTTTCTCTTTCCCTTTTTTAATGATCTGTAATGTGTGTTATATTGTAAACAGGGCACCACTGCAAATGAGACCTAGGTCTCAATGTGTCTTCCTGTATAAATAAAGGATTCAATTCAAGTGAGTAGCGTGTAGTGTGGCTAGTGTGTAGTGAGAATAGTGTATGTAGACCGTAGACCGTGGGTTCAAACACGGCCTTTGTCTGCTGGCCAACTCCAGCCTCTCCCCAGATACAGCACAGGAAATGACGAGACTACGAGGATCACCTGCGGAACGACAGGGAGACACAAGATTGCTTAATTACAAGGCACAAGGACGAGAGAGGAAAATGCGCGCGGCGAGACGAGGCAATAAGAGCAGGGAATTGCTCATCAAGGAGATGAGCTTGTTGCAGTATATAAGAACCCAATAAGATATTATTAACAGTTAAAGCATTAAACTAGTAAATAGCAAAGCACAGGTAAGAATATTAGAGAAAGCAGGAAGCATGCGAGTTAAATCCCCTATCTAAATTAGCAAAGATTAGTAGATGCCTGTCTAATGAAACACCCCCCGTGACTGATTAGTAACTGGTTAGTAATCAATTAAAATAATTAATGAGCATGAAGACTAGGGAAGCCCGGAAGAAAGAAACGTAAGAAGGAAGGTTGAAACCATAAGCCACTCCCGAATGTAGTGGGAGAATAAAACACGGATACGGCCACGCAGACACTGGAGAGGCGGATTGGCTGGACAGACCGGGAACAAGACCTGGGCAAGGAACAAGACATGGAAATAATAAAAACACACGAACATGAACTATGAACTGTGAAACTTGGTACAATAAACAGTGAAAACCCCCACAGTGTCCTGGCAAATGGCACAGGACACTGGCAAATCACAACAGTGTGAACAAAAATCGTTCAGCTACACAAACGTGGAAATGGCTGGAAGAAGCTGGTTAAAAACTTGAAAATGCCCATTTTGACTATTAGGGCAATAACTCAGAAGAGAAAGAATATTAAAAATCAGCCTGGAAGAGGACGTGCTTGTTTTGATTGCTTACTCTGTGAGAGGGGTAGCTCAAATGGTAAAGGAATCTCCACAGATCACCATTGGAGAATCGCAGGCATTAATTTTGTCTTGGGGTCGCAAAGTCTCCCAAACTGTAATCGAACACCATCTACACTTCTAAAAGATGATTCGGAGGGCTGCCTGAAAAAAGCCTCTGTTCTCATCAAAGAAACAAAATCATATTCCTGCAGTTAGCCAAAATATCCTGGAACTTCCAATGGGCCCAGGTTCTGTGGTCAGGTAAAACTAAAACAAAACAATTTGGCAAAAAAAAAAAACCATCAGAGATGGGTTTGGCGTGAAAACAAAATAGCCATTCCAAAAAGAACCTTGTCTCCGCTACGCAATATGGTGGTGGTTGTTGTGATGTTGTGGGCCTGTTTATAATCCAAAGGACAGCTTTTAGGATTCATGGATTCCATCAATTTCTTGCAGTTATTAATTGAAAATGTAACTACTTCTGCCTGACAGCTTAAACTGGGCTGCAGTTGGGCTCTCCAGTGGGACAATGGTGCAGAGCATGCTTCAAAATCAACCAAAAAATGGTTTACCAACTGCAGTATCAACATTTTGCATGGCCGTCCCAAAGTGCTACCCAAACCCCAACAGCAGACCTGTGGAATGTGCTGAAGTGTAACGCCTCCCTCCTGTTCTCTCCTGCCACCTCTACCTGCCTCATCTAGTTATCCTCCTGCCCATTGTTAATTGTTTGCACCTGGTTCTTATTAATTAATTATCACTCCCTGTCTATTTAAATCGTCTCCTGGGCTGGTAGCCTCATATTGTAACACCCCTGTAAAATAGTACTTAGTTTTGTTTCCTGGACTTTATTTATATCTTTGTGTAGTTTGTATTTTCTGTTACCTGCACCTTGTTTTTTTTAAAAAATAAACTATATCTTCCACGTCTCTCACTCTCTTGGTGCCCTCACTCTTTCTTGGGTCACTGGCTGTTATATGAAGAGAGAATCAATAAACGTGAACCATGGAATTAGAATGATCCGGACAGATTCTGCTTGGAGGAATGGTCTCTGGTCCCTGGTCATGTCTTCTCCAGCCTCATTACACACTAACAGGGAATACTCAGAGTCCTTATTTCAGCATGGGGAGGCTTCACAAAGCATTAAATGGAGGGTCTACGTTACTTTTGGCACATGTTCTGAGAAAAATATTTTATTTCATGATATGAATTAGCTACACTATTTTCTATCAGTAATTGTATTTAAGGTGATGGTTACATTTTTGTTTTGAAAAAAAAATTCTAGAAGATGGCATTATTTTAACATTTTGGCATTTATTCTTAACCATGTTTGTTCATATTTACCAAGGGTGCCAATACTATTTGAGGGCACCATTTACATGTTCTCCAAAGGCCCATTACATTTTTTGGCTGTTTGGAGACACTTTTTCGTGGCACCACTTTCACAGACGATGTTTTCAACACAAATTTTTTTTTTTTTAATTGACAATTTTTTTTTAATCAAAGACACAATGTTATTTGGACCTGTTAACTCTGAGTTTCCAGTCCAGTCTCAATCATACTACAATACTCCTTCATTTTTGTGTCACCATGGGGAGTTTACTATTCAAAATTTCAATCTTCATGGAGTGAGTAGTATGAGAACATTAATGCTGTCATGAATGAATGAAATTACATTTTTTTCATTTTCATTTCATTTCATTTTTTTCCTAGATCCCGTCTGTTCAAAATGATCCTTAAAAATATATGATTTTGATTTGAAGGACTTCAGCAGTTCAAGTGTCTTCCTAAGCCTTATATTTCTCCACTTCTGTGTGAATGTGATGGATATTTTAGATAAAATGTTACGACAAATGGCCATGGATTCTTTTTACTATATTTCCATGTGTCTGTAAATTATGTATGGGAGCTGCATCTCTTTTGAAATGAGCATTTGAATTCGAACTTTTTTGAAAAAGCATGTACAGTATTTGACATGGAATGCATTTGTTACTTGCAGGTGCTGGGAGTGAAAGTTGAGACGAAGGTATTATCAAAGGAAATCAGTTGAACAACCCTCTTCCTTAACTGAACACTCAACCCTCTAACTGCTTCTCAGAATCTTGGCATGCAGTTAACAATATTCCAGCATCAATCTTCTTAACTTCTGAACTTATGTTACTTAAAAAAGCTCCAGTGGGGCCTGTCCTAGGTTTGGTTTGGACTTGTTGAACGGGAACAGAAGAGCTCAAGCGCATGTTTCTCGACAGAGAGAAAAAAAATTGGGTTTCTTAGTTACATCTGGAAATGAGCATGCGGTTTTGTCCAGCCAGTCATTGGCTTTCTCAGATATTACTCTATATATCTTGCCTTTGAGTGATTTTGAAAAAATAAGAATTGTATCTGAAAATTCCACATCTGCTCCACATTTGGTCTCATTAAGTTTTGAACAAAAATGACCAATTAGTGCTCAGCATTTTAAAGAGTTCAGAAAATTGCCCTTTTTCTTAAAGTGAAGGTTCCTCTCTGAATTTCTTACTTACCTGGCTAACGTGAAGCTGTGTGGTTGACTAACTCTAAAGTCCTTATAACTTGCATGTTTGTGATGTTTTCTCACTTTTTGAGGTAATGAATCTTTTTTTATTTCTGTTAAGTTATTTAAATTCAACAGTGAGTCCCAGTAGCTTTGGCAATATTTAGCTGATGTTTATCCTTGTTATTTTTCCCCATTTAGAGTTCACTGTTACATTTTTATCCCAGTTCAGTCCCAAAAGAGTCATTTGCTGATTTGGTACCAGCCATCACCTCATTACCTCCGCCAACGAAGCTGGGCCGAGTTCGTGTTTTTTTCTCCTGTTTGTCTGACCAGCTGTTTGTCTGTCCATATTGATTTTCAATATTGATTTCAATGGAAGAGAAAGTCTCTTAGCCCCCTTTTAAGAATGTCTGGTTCCCTGCAATAATTATGACCCATAAATTAAAAATGTATTCAGTGTAGCAATATTGTCAGAGCTAATTACCAAGACTGACCAATAAAGCCCATGGACCAGTTTGTTTGATTTTATCCATCAAAAGCACAATTGCACTTTGTAGCCTGAATATTATTTAATGAATACATTTCCCTCATTAATTGACTGTGCAGTTGGCAGATTACTGGCTCAAATAATGTGATTTTAGCCAGTTTAGATTTTTTGCTGTCTGTTCCGTCTTCAGGACGTGCTTCTTGCCCATTATTGTCCATAATAACGTGGGTGTATGTATATTTCTATCCTTGTGATGACATAAACCTGCATATACACCAAATAACTACTTACTCCTGGTGTGTGTATGTGAGTGTGTGTATGTGTGTGTCTATTTACATTTGTGTTTGCGCCTCCATTAGGACCTGACCATGAAGCTGAGTCTGATTCAGAGTGTGGGTCTCATTGCCCAGGCCATCAGGGCCTGTGCGCGCCGTCAGGGCTACCTGTTCACCCGTAAGCAGGAGCTGATGGGCCTTATAATGGTCAGTGCCCCTGTGTATCTTAAACCTTCAAAATGAGGCAAGGTTAGTCATTTTTTACTCAGCCATTATGTTAAGAAGATTTCATAACAGTAGAGTTGATTCAACTGAACAGGTATTTCATAATAAATTGCTTGCATTTTGTAAAGAGTTAATGAGTTTACTCAATGCTTTTGAACATGTATATTTAGTTCATTTTAATTAAGAGCTGTACCCTAAACGCCATCTCTGCTTTTTTCAGGTAACCTTTGGATGTTTTTTTGCCTTGAAGATAAGTAATTAAGTTCTTTGTTTCTTTGTCTCTTCAGGATTTTGTCAAGGCAGAGCCATTGAACTTCATGAGGAATTCAGTTCGCCATCTAGCCATTACTACGTTTGCTAACTTGTCGTATCCTTCAATGAAATACAACAGTTTTGCTCCGTTTGGGTGTCAAGGATTTTTTTTTATGAAGACTTCAATTTGATTATTACACTGAGTTTACTTAACTAGATCAGTGTTACAGAATGATCGTGAACTGTTGCTGTTCTCTGCCATGGAGATATGTCGGCATGGGAGAGCAGCTGCTTGCTCTTTCTCGGTACCCGCTTGTCCAAAACACCGTTAGACCAACACCAGAGAATGGAATGATGGCTGTATAGATGGGGTCAACTCTGTGCTTCTGGAGTCCCATGTTCCCTTGTTCTTTACATTGCAAATTAAGTGAACTTGTCAAAGGGTTCTATATTCGCAGGGCCCTAAATGTGTCATACACAGAAGATATAAAGCAGGGCCCTGAGAACACAGAACCCTTTGACAAGTTTCCTTATTGGGCTCTAATTTTGTACCTTCACAAACGGAAATGCATGTTGCATTTTTCGCAATTTCGCTCCAGTTTTGCAACAAGGATATACGTATATCACCTTAGCCCTGTTTGGTAGTTTTGTGGTCTGCAGTTAAAGCTTTTGTGTCACAATGGATTGATTGGCACAAATGGGGTGTGTCAATGAAAGCAGCTGGTGCTGTTCAACTTTCATGCCAGAGAAGTAATTTGTGTTTTGACCTACCCAGACCATCTGTTATCGCAAGTGCTGTTGCTCAATGAGACTTCCATGGGAATAAATCCCAGCCGTTGGAACTGTTTGCAAATTAATGTATATCATCCTTACCATTTTCTTTCCCTTCCTAATTTTGACTTTCTTTACTTACTCTATGAATAATGCCTACAAAATGGCCGTGGTGTCTGATGGTAAGGAGAGGGTGAAGGGTAATTTTTACAACGTACAAATAGGAATATTTTCTTTTCGAGGGAGGAAATACGAGTATGTCATGTCCTATTCCTTTGTGTTCATTTTCTTCCTGCAGTTTGGCTGTTTGTGTCTGTTTCCCTTGACTGCTTCTTGTAATTAAATTCTTGTTCTTGTGGCTTCGCCTGTCCCCTTGTGAATTCTTTTGCATTCTCCCGCGCCTGACCTTCATTGTTAATTGTATTCTTTGTGTATATAAGTTCCCGTTTTTCATCTTCTCCTTGCCAAACTGTTGCTAGCTTTTGTGTTCGGCACTCTCTTGCGATTTATTCAGTTTTTTTTTCCTCACCAGCCCATTTTCCCTCTTCCACCCTTTGTCATTGATGACTGTTTTTCCTAATCCACTGTCTATCATGTTTATCATCATTCCTTCTTATTGTGTCTACCATTTCCTCTGGACAGAACCTATGGATTTGACCTTGGACCGCATCTTCGTTTTTGATCTGTCTTACCTTCGTTTTTGACTGACTTCCACATGTCCCACGTCCATGAGCTGCCTGCCTCTCATTAAACCTGTTCCTTCTGATCTTCAACCGCATTTGCCTCCTCCTGACCTGGCGTCTCCGACTAAAAAAAAAATTAATTTCAGTCTCACCATTGGTTTAATACTGTGAGTACTGTTTTGTATACGGTTTCTGTTGCCCACATTTTTTAATACAAATGCATTAGCTGCCACCCCCTCTAGAGCAGTCTTCACGTCACTTGCCCTTAAAGGCTTATTTGACGTGCTATGAATAAATGTTTGAGAAATAAGTTAACATGTGAAGTTTCAATGAAGCTTGTTTCTTACATTGGTTCATTATTAGGGACCCCAGTCAGGAGTCTTCGTATGTAAAATATGTTGGTAGGATGTATATTAAAGGGAAAAACAGCTATTGATCTGATTCTTCATAAAATAACCAAACCCCAACCACAAGCGCAAGCAATTAATTTGTCGTAGACCAACCCTTTTGACAACAGCAACTCAGTTTCACTATCACCTCGTGTCACAAAATTGCCAAAATAGGGATAAACATACCTAGATTTGGTCGGTGGAGGTGGTAGCACTTGCATTTCCTGTCTGCGTTTAATTCATAAGTGAAGGTCGCATTGTGTCTTATTAAGAGAATATACTGCCCTACAAAGGATAAGTGCAGTAACTAAAAAATAATTTAAACAGGAAAAAATGGCTTCAGAGTCTCTTTGCTGTCCCAACACATGAATAGTCTGCACATTTACGGTAGATTATGGATAACTGACGTGTCATGGTATAATTTCTATCCTAATAAATCCTAACCTCCATATATTTTCATGCCCAAAAGTGCATAACTCGCATTTTCCCCAACATGTAGTTACTGCACTTGGGCTTTGGAGGGAATTATACTCCTAGGGAACATCGTGCCCTAACTGCCCTGGGAACATAGTACTCTGGGAACATAGATGTGCTCCCATACAGACAAGATGAAAATAGTCAGTATTCACAGAGGTGATGGGTTTATACCTTCAGACAACATGTCTCATTTACCCAAATGAGCTATAGCGCTGAAGTTGGAATTGTTTCATCAGAAAGCATTTATATTCTGTTTTTTGGCTTTGGCAAGTTGATGCAGAGAGCATGTTTTCAGATGAATGCAGCTAAAATCCCCTTTTCTTTGGTGTGTGAGGACTCGCTCTGAGGCACTTTTGAGGATTCCATGAGAGTATGGAAACACCCATGTTATTCACTTACCTCTAAGGGCCCACAGTGGTCACGTTGGGAGCTTAGAGGGCTTCCCTTTTTCCAGATTCTCTGGAGTGTCTCAACCAGACTCACAATGAGCGACAGTATTTATCTTTCACACACTGACCCAGTACCTTGGAGCCAGCGCTGACAGACACTGAGAAGTGTGACATGCTACGCACCTGTCTAAACAGCACTTTTGGCCTGGCCCCGCTGAATGAGCCTGCCCAGGGCAGGGACAGCCGGGCGCTCGACCTCCGCAAGATGGAGGTGAGGACCCACCCGACATGTCCCTGAAGGGGGCAGTTCATAAAGAAAAAAAATGAATGCTTCCTATACTAGAGAAATGTAAGGATTCAGCCATGTTTTTAGATGTTAGGTCTTATTATTGACTATTGTCCCTGAAGTAGAAAACATATTCTTGTTTTAAGGTGCTGTTTGCCCCATTGGCAGATATTGAAATGAGACAAAGCCATCTTACCTCATTGGGAAATGTTTTATTTTATTTTATTTTGTATTTTTATTTTCTTTCCTTTAGCAAAAATGCAGTACTGCCAAGATTTTTACTAGAAAAACAAGACTACAATACTTGGCAAATTATTGTTTAATCAAAAACAATAATTGTTTTCTTTTGGGGTTTTTTTTTTTTAAATTATTTTATATTCTTTTAGTTTGGCATTGCCCCCTTTTCATTCTAACACCTTGGTGTGGTGGAGTGCAAATGTTGTAATAATAGAACTTTCTTCCCTGAAGAGCGTGGTAACTACAGAACGCGGATAAGACCCAGCTGGGAGCACTTGACAGCTTGTCACCCTTCTGGCCTCAATATCCATTTACTGTTCTTGTGGTACAGCGCAGTCCTGGCCCTTAACTTCAGCGGAGATTGTTCCTGAAACAAAAATCCAGTTGAGGAATGCCTTACTGCAGAATTGAAGTCTCATCAAAACTATTGCATTTAATAACCTGGCAGAGTACATACTGTAGGTTGTGGACAGAATTTAAAATAAAAACTGAAACTGTATCGTTCTGTACCTTTTCAGCTGTTGTATTTCTGACCCGTGTATCTCCAAAAACAATGGGCATGATTCATGTGGACTTTTGACGCAGAATCTGTCAGCTCCTTTTCTTTTGCATCAGCTGAAAGATATTGCACTTGCTTAAAATCTAAATGAATCAGTCCTAATCGATGTAATAAGGAAAGCCGGGCAAATTTCACACTGGTGTGACGGTGGTTGTTCTCCACAGGCCCTCTACTCAGACACATTCAGCGCTCTTCAAGGTCTTCTGAAAACTATGCTCATGCAAGACTTGAACCCAGATGGACTCCAGCGCATATTTAAGGTAGGGTTGTCCTTGCATCAAGCGACAAAAAGGAAGAAAAATTTGTGGCCTGGGTTGTTTTGTGGGCTGCTTGGGTCTTGTCTCATCGTGGGTAGACAGGACGTCTGTGGTAATGCCTGCTGAAGTCCGTCCATGTTTGATCTGTGAAGCACCTGAAGGTTTGGCTGTGTTCTGAGAAGGACCATGAGCGAGTCAGGGCAGCGAGGACTGCTGCTGAGATGCTGGCTCTCTACCTGAACCATCTCAACGTCAAGGTGAGTCTGAGCCGGTGAGATGGGGGAGTGACTAATGACAGGATATGTGGCACTATTCTGGAATGATCTATCTGAGCTGTGAAAACTGATGCATTTTTAAGCAAGATCTTCTCACACGCATTGTTATGAAACTGAAACATAAAAGGCCTAGTGCTGTCAGAATTTATGTACTATGATGTAAGCGACTAATAGACTCATGCAGACAGCAATTGCTTCAGGCTGCATATGAGGGGTTCTATTAGCAACAAAGTCATGCAGTACACGTTTTGGTTTATTTTTGTCTGAACGACAGAGTGAAATTTGTACATTTTACCAGACAAACTGGGTTAGATGTATTGATGTGATGGAAACTATTTGAGTGTTAGTGCAAATAGAATCATTGCTTTCCTCATCGCTGGATCTACTATTTCACTCTCAGACGCTAGTGAGCTAAAATATGATGACCACCTGCCTAATATGCAGGTCTCCATATGGGATGTCCATACAGGGCTTCCCAGCAGAACATCATAAGGAGCATCACTCTCCCTCCACCTGCTTGTCTTCTTCCCACAGTGCATCCTGGTGCCATCTCCTCCCCAGGTAAATGGTGCACACGTACCTCTGCAATATAAATGATGCAAAAGAAAATGGGAGTCACTGGACCTAGCGATGGAAGCGATGACCTTCCATTGCTCCAAGTTCAGTTCTGATGCTTGCGTGCCCATTGTAAGCACCTTCAATGGTGGACAGGGGATCGAATAGGCCTTCAAAGTCCCAAATGCAGCAAAGCATGATGTACTGTGGAATGCAACCCATTCCTCCTGTAACCATCATAATTTTCTGCAACTTGGGCTACAGAAGCCATTCTGTTGGTTTGTACCAGATGGCAAAGCCTTTGTTGCCTAATCTGTTAATGAAACTTGGGCATTCTGTAACCTGCCGGCACTGGGCATTCTGTCCTCGGACCTCTGTCTGCAGCTACTCACCACTGCTGACCGGGAGCACGCCACAAGCTTTGATGCGTTGGGGGTGCTGCGACCCAGTTATCTGGCCATAACGATTTGGCCCTGGTCAAAAGCTATGTTTATATGCGCAAAATTTCTCCAATCCGATCCTAACCTCAGTTGATCGGAAATTCCAAATCCAAATTCACATGGAGACTAAATGAAATGATCCGATCATGACTTGCGTATACATCACCATGCGTTTAATCAGAATGATTCATTTGGGCATGCGCGGAGTTGTCTAATTTTCTGGAAATATTAGAAGTAGAAGATGAAAAAGCTGTACTTCCTCCTCTGTTGTAAACAAATGCCACGTTGTCTGCACGTCCTCATTCGCTCTTTGTAGCACACATGCGCAGTGAAGACAATTTTACCCCAACCATGAAGACAGGATCCGAATGGGTGTGTTCATGGACGTTGTTCGGAATGATGATCAGCATAAACCACCTCTCTCATTCGGAATGAAATTTCTTTCCGAATGGACTGAATCGGATCAGAATCTTCTGTTTGACGTGTTTACATGAAGCATTTTGAATCTGATTGGGCCTTTATTCCGATTATGTGTCCATGTAAACATAGCTAAAGTCGGTCAGGTCTCATTTTTCCTATATTCAAGATGTTTTCTACAAGAGCCAATTAAGGTCTGTTTGCAAACCTTGACAAGCGGTGTTGTGTGAGAGAACCAATGTTATTCACTTCATCTGTGATTATAATTCCCGTTTTGACTCACTGGAGTGTATTAAATTACACTATTTTCACACCCATTTTAAATTATCGCTGATATGTGCTATTCTTTTGAACTGTAATGTATTCAGCTATTAAAGCACAATGCCCACTCATAACATGCTTGTACATGCTTACATGATGATGCAAATTAGCATTTTAGTTGTGATGCAATTGACCACACTGTAAGAACACGCCTCCAGCCGTCCAGCTCACCAGTCTACTAAATCTCAGATCGCACTCCACTCATTAATTTATTATCACTCACACCTGGTTCTCATTGCCACTGGGTGGTAGCAGTGTGTATTTAAGACTGAGCTTCCCTCAGTCTCACTGGGAAGTCTATGTAATCTCATGCCTGTTTGACACAGTAGTCTTGTATAGGCTAATTCTCTGAATTTGCAAATTTATTCTAAAACCTAAAAACTTGTGCTGTTTGTTGTTTTACCAGCACGTTATTATTTCAGGAACCTCGCTTCCTTTTCTTTTCCTATTTGTAATACATTGTTATAGCCTTAGCTCAGACTTTGTATTACCTATTTTTAGGAACCTCAGTTCCTTGTTGTTTTGCATTTCTACGTTTGTGCCTTCTGCCGTGCAGTTGGCTTAAGAAATACAACCAAGTCCATCCTTGCATCTGAGTCCAGTCCTCAACTTCCTGTCCTCCGTGCACCTGCGCTTGCACGAAGCATAAAACGTTACACACACAGATGTGTTGCACACACTTATACTTGGGCAGCTGAGGTACAAAGTACATTAAATAGTTTTCATTAAATTGCTTTGAATTTATTACTCTTTCTAGATGCTTATTTGATCATAGTTGTTCCTATTATACTACTGAAATTTGTGCAACCACGCCTGAACTGGTATTGCATTACTGTGAAGGAATAATTTATGGCACTATATATAACAAACACAACAAATTATTTTGAAGTGCTGATGTGGCATGCCTTTTCCGAAGTGTGGGAGGAAAATTATGTTTGCTTGTATGAGCTTCTACTCTGGTTAAGAGGATATCAATTTCAGTGTGACTGTTATTATAGTACAAGCCTTAGAAATGGTATCAGAACAGATGCATGAATCACACACATACTGTACCTGTTGGCTCAGCCATATATGAAAACGCATGATTGCTTTAGATTAATATTACATGGTAATTTCACCATTTAAACTGGTACTGTCCCTTCACTGAAATACAGAATGTGATGTCTCGAGCTGGCCTGCAAGTGTGAGACTAAAATCTGAATGTAACAATAATTTGTGTACTAAACACTTGATCCTATACTATATAACCTGGAAAAATCGGTAGATTTGGAAAAATGAAAATAAAATCAAAAAGGAGTGATTTCAAAAGTCAATTCAGTCTCTATTGTATTGAAAACTTTTGTTGCTTGAACGTACAAATTCAAATATTAACTTAAAATATACACATATTTTGCCTCACACAGTGGATTGGGGGCATACTTTTTTCTGGTTGTCTATCCCTGCAGGGGTTTGTTGCACCATCCGTCACAAATATCTTGTTATATTTGCTGAAGCAGTTGAGGGATTTTCATCAAGTCGGACTGGGTTACTCCTCACTGGATTGAACTGTCTAGGTTTTAGGGGTCATGTGGTCAAAGGTCATGGTCACAAAAGGTCAGTTGCATGTGGTGGTCAAAGATCAACTTTCAGGGCATATGAAGCTATGGCAGGTGGGTGGAGTTTGGGTGGAGTTGTACCTTATTTCAAAAATGATGCCTGCCACTGATTCCAAACAAGTAGGTACAGGAGCGATATAGGACTAACAATGATATGAAAATTTGCAATAATAAGAATATGCGAAACCATTGATGTTAAACTGGTGAGTTCTAAAGGGCAAGGCAGAAAACCACTTCTGAATGAATGTGCATGATCTCCAGTGCCTCTTAAGAACTGTTATGCAACAGTAATGGATATCACAACATGGGCTTGAAAATACTTATGTAAACCTTTCTCAGTCAGCACCATTCACTGCTGCATTCTCAGATGCACTTTGAAGCTTTATTGTGCAAAGCCGAGGCCACACACTAACACTGTCCAAAGGCGCTGCTCATTGCTCTGGGCTCTGGGCTCCATTTTGAAGAAAAATTTTAGAAAGCTGCCATGTTCCCTGGACGAAATAAAACAAGGTCAACTATAGCAGTTATTAACCTCAGGTCCAATAGCTAGAATCTGTTGTAGTATGTGGATGTTTCACTGCACATGAAATGGGTGACTTACACCTACACACTGAAGCATATTCTTCGCGGTGCACGTACATGTCTAGTACATGGTTATGAGTAGAGAATGTATGTGCTAGATTGGCCTGTTTGCAGTCCTGATTGGTTTCTGATTGAGAATGTATAGCACATTCTGAAGTGAAATTTACTGCAATGTAAGCCCTGTACAGTAGCAGAGTTGATAATCTGCATAATGGAGGAAGAGCAGAAAATTCTGTTAGACTAACTGGTGTCTTCAGCACCCAAATGATTAATGAGTGTGACTGATGGTGTTACACAGTGGTTGTACATGAACGTTCTGTGAGGAAGTGTGTTGCTCTGGGAACTGTTTCGCTCATAGGGGATGAGGTGAGGGTGTGGTTCGAGGAAGCTGATCGGAGATCAGCGCTCATGCAAATGAGAAGCTTAGTGAATGTGAACCCCTGCTCTGGGGCACTCATAAAATTGTATTGTGCGTCAATATCTTGTACTGCATAACTGTTATTGCAAAGCTACCCCCAAATTAGGTCTTTTTGTGGCACTTGTATCTTGATCTTCGAACACTGGCATGTTGCACTTGTATCTTCATCTTGATATTGTATCTCTTTATCATATCTGAAGCAGTCGTGCCTTACTTACATTTTATGACAAGCGATAACATGACCGACTTGGCCAATACATACTATGTGAGGTAGCCTTGATGTTCATGGTAGATAACTTCTACATTATGCGAATTGAACCTAATCTGGCCTGTATTTTGAAGTGATTTCAACACCCTTCCTGTAGGGTTATTCATTGTATTGATTTGTTTTGAGTCTGCTAAATACAATATAATGCATAGACGGTTATAGCTTTTCCTTAAGGTTACTCCAAGAGATTAGTCATGAGAAAAACATACTTGTGTCTCTGTAGAAGATGGGGACGTTCCATAATCTGGGAGTTTTGCTGGGGGAGCTCATCCCCAGGTGCACGGACCGTAGTCCTCCTGTCAGGCTGGCAGCTATAGACTGTATCAGGACTCTGCTGCACATACAGCTGGGCTACGAAGGTGAGGCACAGCCTGCATCTGAAACTCTGCAAAATGCCTGTATTTCTTGCTGGTGAAGTACTGTATTCACTATGCCGTATCATCATTTTATTCCTCAAATTTTCAAATGTATACACGCAGCAAAGGTTTTCTTCGAATTTGCAGCTCACTCGGTGATGAAGCATACACACTCAGTAATCACAGAAGTTCAGTCATTTATTGAGTTATCACCATTTTAGTTGTCTGCCAAAGGTATTAGATATTCCATTGAATAATGAATTTGAGTTCAAGTTGCACACTTCCAGCTTTAATTTGAGGGTATAAACTTCCAAATTGGGGAAGGGTGTAGGAATTACAGCACATTTTATATATAGTCCTCCCTTCTCCTTTATTTAAGCTATCAAATGTAATGGGACAGCTGGCTGCTAAGCTGTTTAATGGCCAGGCTCTGTCATTGCCAGTGAAGTAAGCTATTATTAGGCTTGAAAATCAAAACAAACCCATCAGAGAAATAACAAAAGACATTAGGTGTGGCCAGTTTACTATTTGGTGCATTTCTTAAAAAAGTAATGCACTTATGAGCGCAGGAACCCCAAAAGACCCAGAGGATCATGAATATCAACAGTAATGGATGACAGAATTCTTTCCCTGGGGAGGAAAAAAGGTCTGCACATTAGTTGGGCCAATCAGGAATACTCTCCAGGAGTTAGACACATCTGTATCAAAGTCAAAAATCAAGGGTAGACATCACTAAGGTGTAGACTAAATATTATGAATACTGCAATTAAGATGAGCTGTTGATTTCACCATGATGTTATGGGTTGTATTCACAGATGTCAGAGATGTTTTCTTATTCCCCCACAATGCATAGCGCGCCGCTATTTACCACTTGCTAGCTAACTCGAGCCAACTCACAGTACTACCATAAACAAATGTTCGTTAACATTGCTTGACAGGAAATCAGCTGACAGTGCTAAAACAATATGCTATATTGTCAAAATAGTTGGTCAAATTTTCGTGATGGTCCAATCTCGGCGAGTATCAACTCGGAAAGCGAGACCCATCAATCTGTTAAAGTTGGGAGGGGAAGGACACGAGTTGTCAGCTTATGTCAGATCAATATATTATCCAGTGGAGGAAGTCATTGTTGAGGGTCCAGGAATTCCAGTTGGCGGTGGCTGCTAGTGTGCAAAACTCGGCTGAGTAATCGGAGATGGAGAGGTTGCCTCAGTGTAGTTGAAGGTGTCAAGCTGCAGCATGACTGGTTTGGGAGCGGTCAAAGACCTTCCTATCATATCAGTTTAGGCAGGAAAGGAGTGTGTAATGGGTTTGTCAGTTTCCCAGCATGCAGCTGCCCAGCTGTTGGTTCTCCCAGTCAGGAAAATGAGGGCATTGGCGACCCAAGATTGGTTTGTGGGGAATTATCACAGCTGGAGCTTGAACACCTTGGATCACTGTGAGAGGGATTTGCAACCACAGTTCTGGTCCAACTGCATGATGCTGGATTGCTGAAGTATGGAAGGATGAGCTTGAGCTTGGAGCAGAGGAGTGCTGGGGCTTGGACAGCAGTGACGGAATCCAGGGTGATTTTGAAGATGGTAGAGAACTGCCCTGTGATGGCTTGGAGGGACTGGTTACGCTGATGCAGCTTCGTTTCCTGTGGTTCTAAACAGATGGATGCCCTGGTAGAGGAGAGCTTCAACAGGAACAGTGTGATCTGCTGGCTCCATAATTTGGCCTGACTGTTCCGTCAGGGACCAAGCACAGACATAAATGCTGGAGGACAAACCCAGCCGGGAAAAGGCAGACCAGGGTTTTTAAATTCAAGGCAGCATTCAAAATCAGAAAGGTGGGGGCAAAGGAAGAAGGTGCAGAAAATGCTGGTCACAAAAGAAAAGGACAAACAGAGGTTGGACAAAACCAGGGAGTTAAATGCTGCTGATGTTGCCATGTGGGGAGGGGTTTTAAAGAGAGGAAACCAGGCAGACCAGGGTCTAAGGGAGGTCCAAGGTCAAATACCATAGAGTCAGTTCAGGGAAACAGCATTCAATAAGTAGGGGAAAGATGTGAACAAAAAGACAACAAATGGGGAACAAAGGAAGAAGAGACTGCAGAATGCAGGAGGCTGGGAACTGGGACACACAGTGAACACAAAAGAAAAGTTTGAAAGTGTCACAACATGAAGGAAGCGCAGCAGTCTGGCAAGGAGTGGACAAAAACCAGGGAGTTAAATGCACAGAGACAACTATTATCAAGGAGGATCTAAAAAACAACAAACTGTTGTTGGAGTAATATAGAAAAAGAGAGGCGAAGGAAGCAACGAGATTGGAAGGAATGTTTGGAGAAAGCATGTGGGGACTGGGGGAAGCTGTAACTTAACAAAGACCAGACAAGAAAATTGAATAAAGAGAACTAACAATTATGGGCAAAAAAAACAGACATGGCAAAACTAAAGACAGTCAGAATCATAACAAACTGCAGAAGGAAGGAACTAACACCTTAACAAACTTTAACAAACTTTCAATATATGACACCTTTAACATCTAGGGATGCTAATGAGTTCCAAATTTCAGGAAGTCATTTAATGTAAAGCATTTGTACCTAAATATTGAAACTGACTGGAAGTATTGGACATATGAATTTGTACTCTTTCGTCCCACTTTTGAGCCCATGAAATTTGGGTGGCTAAGTATGACAACGGTTGTAATTGCTACACAGTTCATGCGATATTTTTCTAAAAATCCCTAAAATAAAACTGAAGGTTGATTGATTCATTTCAATCCATAATCGTGCTGTACAAAGCAAAAATGTGGACACTGCTGATGTAACATTTAATGCAGAGGTGGTCTCAGCTTCTACAGCTCTTCTGGGATCTTGATATTAGAACTTTGCTGCAGGGTTTACCTTCTTTTCAGGCAGGAAAACCTCATTGTGGCTTGGTAGTGACTAGGCATGGCTCCAAGTCAGCTTTCAAGTTGATTGAAAAGTTGTTAGTTGGGGTTGAGGTCCCAGCTCTGTGAGGGCCAAAGGTGTTCTTCTACACTAACCTCGACGAATCACAGATGAACCTTGCTCTGTGATGGGAGGATTGACTTGCTGCAACAGAAAAAGACCTTCTTCAAACTCTTGGAAGCACAGAATCATCTGGAATGTTATTGTGTGTTTCAGCGTCAAGATATTTATTCAGTGGAATTAAGAGGTCTTGCGTGAACCATGAAAAACTGTCCCAGGCTAAGGAGTGTCCAATTACATTGAGCTTCGTTGTGTTGTATGATTTGTCAAAAATGTAAATGCTATGTATATTATACAGAAATTTCTTTTCAAGATGTCATTACCAAATGGCATTGTGTTGCAGGAAGTGTCACAACTTCTGTTGCTTTCAGGGTAATTAACACTCATTTTAAAAAAAACTGAATGTGGCTGGCAGAATATCACAGTGTTTCAGTGTTTTACTTCACCATTGATCTCATGAGTACTATGCACCGGAAAGTATGGGTACAGTTCTGATGATGTTGGTGTCTGTAATCTTTTTTTGAAGAAAAAAAGTCTGTCCTCCTGATCTGCAGGCTTTGCCTTGGACTACAGAGATGAGGCTGTGGAGAAGCTTGGGCCACTGTCTGAGAAGCTAACCAGTGCTGATATGGCAGCTTTGTACAGGAACTGCTCTGAGCTGACAAAAGTATGACATCTTAAGTCTCGTTATGTTATTACATGGACTTTATGTGCAAACCATCATACTGTGCCATGAAAAAGTATTGTACCCCTCCCAATTTAATTTGTTTTTGCTTATTTGTCATACTAAAATGTTTCAGATTATTTGACCATTTTTAATATTGGTGAAAGACATGAGGAAATAGAAAATGCAGTTTTTTAAATTATCATTTCATTTAAGAGCTTTCAAAGCCATGTGAAAAAATAATTGCCCCCTCAATCTAATAAATGGTTAAGAACTGCAATCGAACGTTTGTGATAACTAGCAGTGAGTCTGTCTGAGAAATTATGGTCTTCTTCTTATCACAGGATTGTTTTAATTCAACCACACTGGAGGGTATTTCAGCCTGAACTGTGTGCTTAAGGTCATACCACAGCATATAATACAAGTTAGGACTTTGACTAGGCCACTCTAAAATCTTCATTTTGTGTCTTTTGAGCCATTCAGAGGTGGACTTGCTTGTGTGCGTTGGATCTCTTTCCGGCTCCATAACCTAAGTCCGCTTGGGCTGTGGGTCACAAACTAATGGCTAGGCATTCCCCTTCAGGATTTTCTGGTAGTGAGCAGAATTCATCGTTCCATCAATTATGGCAAGTGCTCCTGATCCTGAAGCATCCCCACACCATCACACTTGTTTAACTGTTGCTATGATGTTCTCAATGTGGAATGCTGTGTTAGCTTTGTGCGTAACAGGACCCATGTCTTCCAAAAAGTTATACTTTTGACTCCTCAGTCCATTGGATATTATCCCAAAGGTCTTGGGGATCATCAAAATTTTTTTTAGCAAATTTTTGACAAGCATCTGCGTTCTTTTTGGTCAGCTGTGGTTTTTGCCTTGCATCTCTCCCATGGATGCCATTTTTGCCCAGTTTTTTCTTACTGAGGAATCGTGAACACTGACCCTCACTCTGGCAAGTGAGGCCTGCTGTTTGTGGTATTAGTGTGGGTTCTTTTGCGGCATCCTGGATGAGTTGTGAGCGTGCTCTTGAAGGAATTTTGTCAGCTCGCCACTCCAGGGAAGGTTTAGCACTGTTCCAAGTTTTCTCCATTTGTAGATAATTGCTCTCAACAAGGTTCATTGGTGTCCCAGTGCCTTATAAATGGCTTTGTAACCCTCCTTAGACTGATAAATGTAATAACATGCTTTCCCATCTGTTATTGAATTTCTTCATATCGCAACATTGTGTGCTGCTTTTTCCCTTCTTCACATTTCCAGACAGGTTCTATTTAAGTGATGTTTAGATTCAACAGGTCTGGTAGTTATCAAGCCTGGGTTTATCTATTGAAATTGAACCCATTCACCAATTACAACCTCATTTCCGAAATAGTTGGGACAAAGTGTAAATTGTGAATAAAATCAAAACGCAATGACTTTCAAATCACACCAGCCAGTATTTTATTCACAATAGAACAGAGATAGCATAGCAAATGTTGAAACTGAAAAATTTTACAATTTTATCCACAAAAATGAGCTCATTTCAAATTTGATGGCTGCTACAGGTCTCAAAAAAGTTGGGACAGGGGCCTGTTTACCATGGTGTAGCATCTCCTCTTCTTTTTAACACAGAGTGGAGGCGTCTGGGCATTGAGGAGACAAGTTTCTTGAGTTTAGCCATTGGAATTTGATCCCACTCTTGTTTAATACAGGCTTCCAGCTGCTGGAGAGTTTTGGGTCTCCTTTGATGGACTTTTCGTTTAATTATGCCCCAAATGCTCTCAATCGGTGAAAGATCAGGACTGCAGGCAGGCCAGTTCAGCACACGGACTCTTCTACTACGAAGCCATGCTGTTGTAATAGCTGCAGTATGTGGTTTTGCATTGTCCTGCTGAAATACACAAGGCCTTCCCTGGAATAGATGTCATCTTGAGGGGAACATATGTTGCTCTAAAACCTTTATATACCTTTCAGCATTCATGGTGCTTTTTAAAACATGCAAGTGTCGCATACCATATGCACTAATGCATCCCCATACCATCAGAGATGCTGGCTTTTGAACTGAACGCTGAAAACAGGAGGGGTGGTCTTTCTCCTCTTTAGCCCGGAGGACACAACGCCCATGATTTCCAATAAGAATGTCAAATTTGGACTTGTCTGACCACAGGACACTTTGCCACTTTGCTACAGTCCATTTTAAACGAGCCTTGGCCCACAGAACACGGCGGTGCTTTTGGATCATGCTCAACAATGGCTTCCTTTTTGCATGATAGAGTTTTAGGTGGCATCTGTGGATGGCATGGCAGACTGTGTTTACAGACAGTGGTTTCTTGAAGTATTCCTGGGCCCATTTAGTAATGTCAATGACAGAATCATACCAGTGAGTGATGCAGTGGCGTCTGAGGGCCCGAAGATCACGGGCATCCAGTAAAGGTCTTCGGCCTTGTCCCTTTCGCACAGAGATTTTTCCAGTTTCTCTGAATCTTTTGATGATGTTATGCACAGTGGATGATGAGACTTCAAAGCCTTTGCAATTTGACGTTGAGGAAAGTTGTTTTTAAAGTATTCCACAATTTTTTTACACAAGCCTTCACAGGTTGGAGAGCCTCTGGTCATCTTTACTTCTGAGAGACTCAGCCTCTCTAAGACATCCCTTTTACAGCCAATCATGTTACACACCTGATGCCAGTTAACTTAATTACTTGCTAAATGTTTTTTCAGCTGATTCTTTTATATATTTATTGCTTTCTCAGCCCTTTTTTGCCTGTGTCCCAACTTTTTTGAGACCTGTTGCAGCCAGAAAATTTGAAATAAGCTCATTTTGTGGATAAAAATGTAAAATGTCTCAGTTTCAACATTTGAAAAGTTATCTATGTTCTATTGTAAATAACATATTGGCTCATGTGATCTGAAAGTCATTGCATTTTGATTTTATTCGCAATTTATACTTTGTCCCAACTATTTCGGAATTGGGGTTGTAAATTCGTGGATTTAATTACATAGGGAGCAATTACTTTTTTCTTCAATGAATGAAACCATTTAAAAACTGCATTTTATGTTTACCTGGGTTATCTTTGTCTGATTATAAAAATAGTTTGATGATTTGAAACAAGTGTGACAAATATACAAAAAATAGGAGAAGTCAGGAAGTGGTAAATACTTTTTTTTTGCAGCACGGCAAATAAATTCAAGTGCATAGTTTGAATTATGAACTCAGGGAAAATGAATGTTTGAATTGGTCAAATAGTCTTTAAAAAATAAATTAAAGTATGGAGACCCCACTCTCAAAGTCTCAGTTGAAATAAAAAATTAATTTAGAATGGGCTTGGCTGGAACTGGACCAGTTAAGAGGTCCCATGAATTGTTTTTACCATTTTCTTATACTTTTCTTTGAAATCTGCTACTCTTCCTGAGTGAAAAACTCACATACTAGAATGTTTCTCAAAAACTTCAAAATGAATCTATTTAACCCAAAAAAATAAGTAAAGCTAACAACGTACCAGTAAAATTTGCTGCTGATAATGTCATTGACTTATGCTGTGGCTTTTCATTTTTCCTTATTTTATGTTAATTTTGGTCGCAGGTGGATTTTCATTTTAATGTTTCCTTCTGGAACAAATGTGTCTCAACTCCCTTTTTTAGTATTTTGAAGCATACTGACATATTGGCCTGTATTCATGATGCTCCAGGAAAGCAGAGGCTCTGACAAAACTGATCCTAGATTAAGACTCTTACACAGAGTTTTATGAGTAAGGGCCTCTGTTTCTTGTCTCTGCAGATCATCAGTAAGCATCTCCCTCAGCAGCAGCTTTCGTCTCTGATCTTCACACTTTTGGATGGGCTGTCAGACCCCCAGTTACCCTGTTCCCTCTCCTCCAGCATGGTGCTCCACGCGCTTCTGAAAAGCCGGGGGTCCAGCTTGCAGGACCAGGTGAGAGGCTCCTCATCTTTCACCCCTGGATCAAAATAAGAAGTTGATAGCCGCACTTTGACCCTCATTTTATTCTCCAACATGAAACAAAATCACAAAATATGATGTCGAAATGAAGTGTTCTTGTTTCTCATCACAAGGCAATGCGCATTCATTTGTACTTATAGATAGTTGTTTCTCCCTTGTGCACAAGGGGGCGCAAATGTACCACAGCAGCGTCGCAAAGGATGCTGGAGACAGCAGTTGTTCTATACTACCTTCAAAAACAATGAGCTCTCCCTTACCTTTCTGAATATATTTCTGACTGTTGCTTCAACTGAATTCTTCCTGTTACTGTGGAATAACTGTGGATTAATTGTCTGCAGTTCCAAGATGGGGGTCGTTCTGCTGATTTAACTTGCCCTTCCAGCCGACTGTATTTTTATTTTTGATGTTTATATCTGTTAATAGGATTTGTAACCCCCTTGTATAAGTAGCCCCTCTCAGAATATGGCGGACTTGTATATAATGTCCCTACTTTGATACATCGGAAGTACAGTGAGGGTTCACATTTTCAGTGATTCTTCATTTTCAAATGAATTATTGTAAAAATATTATTTTTTTTATTGGAATGTATCTATAATGCCTTATATGTGATTGGTAATTTTCTATTATTAATTTAATCATTGATGATCTTTTCTCATTGCTTTGTGGAAAGCTCTATAGACATCGTCAGCCAACCAAAAACCAGTGAAATTCGGAAAAGCTGACAGTCCAGTGCATCAAAATGACAGTTTTGTGTTCCTTCTTTTCTCAAGACACTGTCTACTTCTGATCCCTTGGATCTATGATGCTGAAGCCTTTATCTTTTGATGGTCACAAAGATCAAAGATTGATGCACTTCCTTGGATTTGACACTTGGAGGGTTGTTTACTTTCGCCACCTCAAAAGACATCAGAAGGGATACGCTCCACTAGATTCATCCACGCCCATTTGAAATTCACCAGTATTGAGTGGTCTGCCTGAATTTCTCACATTCTTGTTTACAGTTCAAGTTTAATTGGGCTATCCCAATTAACTCCATTTAGCTGTGAATTCCAGGCATACTACAAGTTCTGACGCAATCCATTTCTCTGCACTGTTTACATCAAAAGCTGTCTCATTCCTTCGAATCTCACGGGTCTTATCAAAGTGACTTCCTTGCTGCTGGTTTTGATGTCGCTGCCGGAGAGAGGTTGTTCGTTTTAATTTCATGTTCTGCCTCTGTGATTGAGAAGTTTTTATCATCGCACTTTAATGCTAAACAAAGCTCAAAGAATACTCTTTACATCAGAACAATAAGGAACTTGTGAATTCTGCTGTTTGCTGCTGTGAAGTCTGTTGAAGGGTATTATTCTTGTCTGGCTGTCAGACTGCTTTGAAAAAGTTTATTTGTGAAACTATTGTAATTTCACCTCTTATTTTGTTCAAACTGTATTTTACACTATACAGGTAGATAAAGAGCACAATATATTCCAAATTTAGGGTATTTAATGTGTGAGCATATACCCAGAGTTATGGCTATTGTAGAGCTTTATAATTGTATAAAGTTGTATTTCTTTGAATGAGCCGTGGCTTGACAGGATGTGTTGTTGTCAGGTCCCACAGTTGATGGAGGCCATTAGGGTTCGGTTGCCAGCGGTCTCACAGGAGCAGGTGAGGGCTGTGGTTGCGCAGTCCGTCCTCGTCCTCGCTGCCCAGCACCTGCAGACTGTCCTCAGCGTCCTCATGTCCTTCCCCCTGCCCTATGACAGGTGAGGAAGCAGTTAGACCACACCTATCCTGTGAGGTCCCGTCCTCCCGACTACCAACCACATAATTTTTGGGAATGCCCTGGCAGAGTGTATTGCGACATGTGAGCTCCATGTTTGCATGCTTTTCGCTGAAAATATGAGAGCAAACTCTTTGGCTTTGTGCGTGAGCAAGAATCTTTGCACAGTGCCAGCAGATACTATTATTCTTTGACTTCAAAGTTTATTTGACTGGTGTAGCTGGTTAGTCTGCCGTATCACATTGAGTCTGACAAAAATGGTCCATTGTATGCTCTCATGGGAACAACTGCTTGGTGGATGTGGTGTTGAAATTCAACACCACATCATCAGTATTATTTCTGGAATCTTGTTATTGTCAGCTCCAGAATTATTGGCCCCTTGATGGGAAATACTATAAAAAAACAAACTTTGTAGTATTATGAAAATTATAGTGAGTACCTCAGAATGCCAAGATGCTAAGAATATTGTATTTTATTAATGTTCCAATGCAAATTCAGGAAAAAATGAATAAATGTCACTGTTGTTCTTGTGTTTAGGATACAAATTATGGAAATCCCCTGTGTAACTTCAATATTTCTTAAAAAGCAGTTAAAATCTGCATTTTGGTCATTTGCTAATGGTTTTTTAGCCTTGAAAAGTACAAAATTTCAGGTACAGAACAATCCAATCTTCAGTTGATTATATGAAGCCTTAACTCCTTCTGTTCTTATTGAAATTGGCCTGTATGGCTTTCATCAGTACACTGGAAAAGGCATTCAACTGTGCTTCCACTTTACCTGCCCATAATTTATTTGGCTCTATTGCAAATGACTTCAGTACAATAGTCCTCACTTGTTGGCATTTTATGTTTATTCCTTTAATGACATAGTTTTTTAAATGGTATTTTTTTACACATTTCCTGGCAGGGGGGCCAATAATTCTGGAGCCCACTGCAAATAAGCACAATTCTACTCCTCAAGTAGACTTTTATCTTTGGGGACATTATGGCAGCTGTCTTAGAATCATCACCATGTCTAGTTTTCAATAGCTAAATGTCTCGATTATATCAGCTACACTCATGTGAATTCTTGCTAACCCCTTGCTAATGATTTGGGAGGGTGTTGATATGCAAGGCTTTTGTTCACCTGTTCTTCCCCACGTCTTTTCACACTGACTGAACTAAGCTTGCATATAGTGGAGTTGCAGGAAGACCTTTCATAAGTGGCAACTGACCATTTGAAATTGCTGGGTAGCAATGCGGGGAACTTTATCCAGATAAATCCTCCCACTCCCTGAGCATAGCGCAATTGAGTTACAGCGCACTATTGAAACCTACCTATAGATTTATGTCGTTGTTAAGATGCCTCATGGCTGTTGAGCTTCTGTGAGTGGCTCTTGGTATGTTTTCCAGCTGGTGGCGTGAGGTGTGGTTTTCTCTGGGAGGTGATAGTACTCTGACCTTCCAGATCATTGAAATGATCCTGGAAAAGCTAAACATCATGGTGCCCTATGTGGACAAGAGGAACTCTGCGCTCTGGCCCAATACAGTCAAAGTGGCCACCAATCATCCACTGGCAGTAAGTAGCAGCAGCAATTGGCATATGAGTTATTGCAAGAAGCAATTTCTGAAACTGCAACCAATATCAGATGTTCGTTGTGTATGTGTTTTTAGCTGGGGGTCCATATTAGGTTCTGGGAAATCATACTGTAGAATGTATGACGTATTTAATCAATTAAGTACTTCATAAAATGTGGTTAAATTATGCTTTTCAAGCGCTTTGAAATGAAACAGTCTTACCTACCAACTGCCACTTACAGTTTGGTCCATAAGAATGTGGACAGTGACAGAATTTTCATCATTTTATCTCTGTAAGCCACCATAATAGATTTGAAATTAAGATGTGCTTGAAGGGAAGACTTTAATTTCAATGTTCTGCAAAAAAAAACAAAAAAACACACATTTTATGAGCCATGAATTACAGCCTTTTTTCATACTCAGCCCCACAACTTTAGTGGCTCAAAGGTATTTGGACAAAATAGCAATCATTATTAAATTGCTAGTTTTAATACTTGTTTGCAAATCCATAACTGGCAATGACCGCCTGAGATCTGGAATCAATGGACATAACCAGATTTCTTCTATAATGATGCTCTGTCTGGCCTTCACTGCAGCCGTCTTCACTTCATGCTTGTAGCATTTTAGTTTTACCCTCAGCAAGTGAATTGAACACTCCATTGGATTCAGGTCATATTGTTGAATAAGCCATTGTAAAAAATTCCACTGGGTTAAAGAAGTACAGGTTTCAAAATGGGGGACTTCATGCTGGGAGTTAACAGTAACAGATTCTAGATGCAAATGCGACCCTTCAATCGCTTCAAGACCTGCAATTAGCATATTATGTCTCTATCCCTGGAGGGATAGGGGAGACATAGTGTTTCAGGCTCGGTTCATGTTCTCATTCGCGTTCCCACTTTGTTTCCGGAGCGTAACTCCAAAACCGTTTGCATGATCTTAAAGAAACTTTGCATACTTACTACTCAGGTCCTGAAGTGGTGCCTTTCGGTATGTGCCTGTCTGTCCGTCCGTCCATCTGTCTGTCCATCTGGTGGGTTAGGCAGGGAAGGGGGCTGGGGGGGAGACATCTGTTTTTACGAGTAAAAACACATTCTAGTTTTTAAATAAAATAATGACGGTATAGTGCACACTTGGCCATAGTACAGCTGAGCAACCGATTGTTCATTATCATAGTTCCCTTTAAAAGGAGAGAAGGGGTGGACACATGTGAAAAAGAGCAGTAATTCCTACACTGTTCAGCCCATTTGGATATAAAATGAGCACTTTTGTCATATTCATTATTTAATTTCAACACCAATATGCTGTAGTAGGCAGTTGAAATAACTATGACTTTGTCATTGTCAAAATATGTATGGACCCGACTGTATGTGCTGCTCCAATCCAGGTGGTACATGGCAGGCATTATCCACTAAATGACTCACCATACATCAACTGGAGTGGTTTCTTCTCTTGTAATATTAAGGTGTTTAATTAGATGGCTAGTTTTTGAAAGTGATAATTAGTTACTTGAGCAAGTTTGATGATAGCAATGAAATGAAACCCAGGAGGCAGCCGCAGGCTTTACATTTTATTCCTAGTTGAGTGAAGGAAAAGAGATCTTCCTTTTTAGGAGTCAGGTTTATCAGAAATGCAGGTGTTGTGGATTTATGCAGAGTCTATCTGAACCATATCATCTGGGCAGAATGACTTTACATGCTTACATTGTTATCTGAGGCGAGAGACAGAAATGTATATTTGAAATAAGCTGATTTGATTTAAGCCAGTGTCTGAACTCCCGGTATCAATGTACTCAATATCAGTGATCCTGTTGTGCTAGTCTTCCTGCTCCTGATAGTGATGCGGTAATTACATCTTATGGTGATCAGTGGCAGTAAGTTTTTGCTAATGCTTGTAACCTGTGTACAATCTGACCGAAGCCACAGTATCTGGGCAGGCAGGGTAATGTGCTCGTTTTTTGAGATCCGAGATGAGCTCTGGTTCATAATGGTTTATATGCTCTCCACCCACTTCCTCGGCCTGGTACAGATGAGTTGCGCCCTGCATGAGATGATGTTGAACAGTCGGAGCCAGGAGACCGTGAGAGCACTCTTTCCCCAGCTCTTTGGCGCCCTGGTGGTGCGTCTAAGCACCAGTGTTGGAGTCTTCTCACCGAAGGCCCCAGTGAAGAACAGCTCTGTCCCAGAGAGGAGCAGCATATCTACCAAGCCCCCTGACACCATTGACGTGTGCGGGTGAGAAAGACCAGCTGTGCCTTACTGGCATCCTGCGAAGGAGTGCGAGTGCATGCATAGTTACTCACAAAAGAATTTACCTATTAAACTTTGTTTTTCGCTTGAATTTTCGCTTTAGTTGGTTCAAAGTAAAAAAAAAAAAAAATGTTGTACTGTGGTGTGAAAATGTATTTGCCTCCTTTGTGATTTCTTTTATTTTTGCTTGTGTGTCATATTTAAATATTTTAGTTCATCTGACTGATTTTAATATGAGATAAAGACAACTTGAGTAAACACAAAATGCAGCTTCAAAATGGTATTTTTATTTACTGAAGGTAAAAAGTTATTCAAAGCCTATATCATCCATGCAAAAAATAGTTTACCCCCTTAACCTAATAACTGGTTGTGCTGCCCTGGGCGGCAACAACTGCAATCAGCCATTTTGAGAGGTTTTGAGCATGAACAGCGTGAACAGGCAATGCCTCAGCATACCAATGGGACTCAAGTCAATGCTTGGTCACTCCAAAGTCTTCATATTGTTCTTTTGGGTCAGAGATGGACTTGCTTGTGCGCTTCAGGTCATTATCCTGCTGCAGAACACAAATGCACAGGAGCTTTAGGCCACAAACTGATGGCCAGACATTCTTCTTCAGGATTTTCTGTTCCATCAATTATGACAAGTCGCTCAGGTCCAGAAGCAGCAAAGCAGCCCCAGACCATCACAGTACCACCACCTCGTTTGACTGTTGGTATGATGTTCTAATTGTGAAATGCCGTGTTAGCTTTATGTCAGATGTCACGGGACCCATATATTCCAAAAAGTTCAATATTTGATTCAACAGTCCGCAGAACATTATCCCAAAAGTTTTGGGGGGTCATCAAAATATTTTTTGCAAGTGTGCGACAAGCCTTTGTGTTCTTTTTGGTCAGCAGTGGTTTTCTCCTTGCAACTCTCCCATTGATGCCAATTTTTTTTCCAGTCTCTTTCTTATTGTGGAATCTTAACTGAAAGAAGTGAGGCCAGCAGTTCTGTAGATGTTACTGTGGTACTTTCCTGACCTCCTTCAGTTGTTGATGTGCTCTGGTGTCCTGGTGTACTTTTGAGTGAAGAGCCACTAGGTCATATTTATTACCAGAAATATGGTAACTGAGGAAAACGGGCCGAAGCCCAGAATAGAGGAATAGCAGTCCAGCCACACTGGAGGTATACCTTGAGTAGGTGGAGGCGTGTCCGCACTATGTCCAGAAACTGTCCTGGAGCAGAAGTTTGGTAGAGAGTCCCACTCGCTGGTGCAGGACTGCTTGCAAACAGGAATGAAGATTACACAGGAATGCAGTCCCAATCCTGGAGACAAACGAAGGCTTAGGAGGTGTTCCGGAGGGTTACGTGAAGAATAAGTCGGTGCAATCCATCAAAGACTTAGACACTACACAGAATTTATATAGACAAGTCAGTTAAAGAAAGGAGCGAGGCTACACAGAGGAAGGCAGGAGGGTTTGATTAGACAATAGATCAGTTAAGAGAAACAAACCGCAAATTCATGAAAACTGCTGGAACAAGGGAAGAGCTCATTAGCAAGATGCAAGGGCTGTGAAGCATGGAGGAATTTTGGTGTGCTGGCCACTCCATGGACGGTTCGCTGCTGTTCAGTTTATTTCCATTTGATAATGGCTCTCACCATAGTTCGGAGGAGTTCAAGAGCCTTAGAAATGGCTTTGTAACCCTTCCCAGATAGATGGTTGCCAACAACTTTGTTTCTAATCTGTTTGTAAATTTCTATAGATTGCAGCATCATGTGCTGCTTTTTGCCTACTCCACATTGTCAGTCAGGTTCCATTTTCTGTTTTTTTTTTTTTTTTTTTTGATTCGACAGGGCTGGCAGTAATCACATTCCGGTGAAAATGATCCTAGATAATGAATTAAATGTGTTTAATTGGTTTGTTTAGTAACCAAGGGATTAATTATTTTATCATATCAGGCCAGGTAGGATTGGATAGCTATTTTCCCTCCATAAATGTAATAATTTAAAAACTGCATATTGTGTTCACTTGGGTTATGCTGGTCTAATTTAACATTTAATGTGATGATTTGAAACATTTAAGAGAGACAAATCTGCAAAAATAGAAAAGAAAGAAATCGGTGATACGTCGCAGGGTCAGAACTCACATGCAGGCAAAAATCCAATTCTCAGGTTTTAATTGAAATTGTGGTTGGACAATCAAATTCTGTGACAAGTAGTGAGATTACAATGCAAAGGGACAAATCCAGAATCACATTCAAATTTCAGTCCAAGAGCCAAAAAACCAGGTAGTTGGTACGCCGAAGTCAAATCACGGGGAGAAAATCTAAAACCAAAAAAGCCAATCAAAAAAACAAAGGCAGAGAACAGGACTGAAATCGAAAACCAAAGAACAAACCCACTTGTGACCAGGAATCTCAGGAATCAAAGAACTCTCACAGGAAAGACTCTGAAACAACTTTTCAAACTTGCACTTGACCTTTCTCAACTGGAGTAATAGAGTAGGAAAGGTCTTAATTACAATGGTTATAGGTGAGGGAGGCAAAGGAGCATGCAGGAGGGTGTAGCTACAAATAGGGGAACAATCAAACAATGAATGAGGGGCAGTGTTGGTGGGGGTTGAAAACAGAAAACACATGGCAATTGACAAATGCGGGGAAAGACTAGACTCAAGCCCAACGCCCACTGGCGGCGAAGCATTGCGTCAAACGTTTTTTTAAACACCCACTGAAAGTGTCAGTAGCATCAATATTGATGGCATATTGATATTGATGACAACAGGACTGAGAAGCAAGCCATGCGTGTCACCCTCAAAATATTCAACAAGAAAACTTTAATTTTGAAAACACCTACCGATAAAGCTTATTTTTAATGATAGTAAAATGCGACATTCAGCTTACTGTGCATTATGCGTGATATATAGGCATAATTTACCTCCTAAATTTAGCCTTCTAGTAATTTAACGTTATGATTTAGGCCTACTTCACTCAGCAGCAAGTTAGCTAGCTTAGCTGTGTTAAGTTCTTACCAGTTTACCTTGAGTTAGGTACTTTCTAACTGTGGAAACTGTAACTGTAACTTGCTTAATACCTTAAATGCCTGCAAAATAATTGATTTCCGTTTAACTCCATGACAAGGCGAAATTGTTTATTAACCAAAAAGACAAATGCGTTTGTATTGAGTTGACGGTCAAGAAATTGATCAGTGGCGAAAAATGAAAAACTGACACGCGTCGACGTGCGTCACACGCCGCCAGCGGGCGTCGCTCCCCTGAAATTAATGGAACCTATTTTCCGACGCGCGTCACATGCCACCAGTGGCCGTTGGGCTTAATACCTACATCTACTAAAATAAACACAAGAATATGAAAAATTATAAATACGCATACAGAAATACATATAAAACATAACCTGAGAGACTCACATCCTGACAATCGGGAAGGGGGAAAATACTTTCTCACTGCACTCTAATTTAATGTCACATACAGTACTGTGCAAAAGTTATAGGCATACTAAAACAGTTTAGTGAGGCAGAGGTGCTTCGAAAATCATGAAATGGAAGGTTTCTTAATATTTAAAAATGTACCTTAAAGAGCCACGAACTGTTAAAAACTAAAATAAGTACTTGGTATGAGTGCTCTTTGCCTAAAAATTAGGTCCACCATCCTGTATTTCCATAGTTTAAAAGTTAATTGTCTTTTTGCTCCTCTAAACAAGTGATAAGAATTTCCCACAGCTCTTCTGCAGACTGTCTTCCTTGCTTCTGTCTTTTCAGCTGTTCCCAGACAGCCGTGATAATGTTGAAATTTGGGCTCTGTCAAGGCTATATCATCTGTTTAACTGTTTTTATTGAAATTAAAAAATGTATTCATAATTATGTATTCGTATTTGAGTAACATTTGGTATCTCAGATGTGCTTCTCATCTTCAGCAATAATAATAACTAAACATCTATGATCAAATGTTAATTAAAAATATGTTGGGTGCCTATAACTTTTGTACAGAACTGTTAATATTATGTATCTTCTGGTACCAGCGCTTCGCTGGAACTACATGACACTTACACAGAGTGGAATATTTAGACCCTGGATGCCATGTTTTTATTGCCGCAGCATTACATTTAAGAGAAAATTTCTCATTCCGGGGGATCATTTTATATAGATTTCCATGTAACTCAGCAAGACATGTTTGGGATCTTTGGACACCTCAGTGTCTCCACTAGAATTTAAAGTAGGTCTGAATTCCACAACTATGAATAAAGCAGCTGCGTCTGACAAACCCATATATGAGTTTGTAGCGGTGGTGGATGGTGAGCTGAAATTGGTGAGGTACAGAACATCCCTTGAAAATAATAATTGGTCTTGACACGTTCTCAATCATTAATTTAAATTAATATGAACAAAACTCTGAAAACACTAAACATTATGAGATGTGGCCAGTTTTCCCAGTTAAAATAACACGAGTAAGAAAACGCATCATTTCAATGTGATGTTGCTTTTCAATCAACATTATTCATTCGCCGATATTTGTTGCTAATTTTCGCTCTCTTTGTTGTAATTAAACAGTCATGAAGCTAAAATAAGATTGTGGAGGATGTGCTTAAAGCAAACACAAAGTTAACGTATTAGTTTGTCTTTTTTGTAAAATGAGTAAAAAATTTTCTGTTTAATCGTTGCGAAATTACATTAAGAAGGAAGCTGTGTCTGAAACTGCCAATTGCTCATTCTCATCATTGGAAAACTTGTTAATTAAGGAAATGATTGAAAACAGATCAAAACTTATTAGTTCTCATCTTATCTTAATGAGGAAATCTGGCTAGACTTGATTGTCCCAAGTATTGTAATGTCCATATTAATAACGGATTGAAAATGGGTGAAGACCAATCATCATATTCAACGGATGTCCCGTGCTTCACCAATTTTGAGTTCACCAGCTGCCCTTGGTTTGCAGGTGTTATGGGATTAAATTACATTACCCTTATTTAGTTTAAACTTTTGAAGGGACTTACTGTTGATTAAACTGAGCAGGGGTCAATCCCATAAGAGCTGTGGGGGCTAAGGGCCATGCTCAAGTTCCCACGAGCTGCACCGACCTTAAAACACCATAACCACTATTGGCTGCCTCATCTGAAACACAAGTCTGCACTAACATCTGTTTATACATCTCTATGTGCATTTTCTTTTTTTAACATTAATTTATATGGGGCAAAATGACTGAACATGGCCTGCTGCTTTTGAGCAATGACATGTATCACACCCTTGCATGTAAAAATATAGTACTTGCACACACACATAAGCGAGTGAACACGCGGTAGTTTCACACACACACGCACGCACGCACACACACACACACACACACACAGGCAGGTTTTTCTATCCCCCTGGGGACTAAAAAATTATTTTTGCTCCAAAATCCTACTAGCATCCCCTTAAATCTAACCCTAACCCTAACCCTATTCCTAACCTTAACCCTAACCTAAATCTTGAAGCTAACCCAAATCCTAACCCACACGCCCCCCAAAACAGCCAAACCTTCAACCTTAATTTATGGTCTTACCTTAATGTAGAGCCTAATTTTAATAGCTAACCTTAAAACTAGACCTAAACCAAAGCATAATTCCAATAGCAACCCTAGACCTAAACCTAGCCCTAAGCCCAGAATTAAGATTTGTACCCATGGGGACCCAGAAAAGGTCCCCACAACACATGGTTTCTCAGACTTTACTATCTTTGTGAGGTATTTTGGTCCCCAGCATGATATATAAACAAACACACTTGCTTCGGGACACACGCAGTATTTGGCACTGTAAGAGAGGGTGATGTGTCGCTGTCATCTGTTGCTCTGGTTGCAGGATCACAGCGGAGGCCTTGCGAGTTCTTCTGCTCCGCGCTCAGCTGGAAAAGGCACTGAGGGCTTTGAACCAGGCTGGAGCCTGGGACAAGATCAGAGACCTTCAGCAGCACACAGAGGGAGTCGCCCTGCTGGCCAGGTACCCCCCTCACCTACCATTTTGCTCTGCATCTTCCATCTCATACAGTCATGCCTGCAAATATGGGAAACTGGGTCAGGTAGAGCCTAGGCTGAGTGTTCAAGTCAAAGCTGAATATCCGCATTGCCTGTAAAATAAGGTGATTCACTGCGGTGCATGTTCTGTTCCAAGCATTAAACATAAAAGCAAACATTTATTCACATTAGTGTAAGTTTGCTTATTTTCTCATTTGGAGCCTAGGATTATGCACACATGGTAGCAATAGAAACTGGTGTTTTGCAATACATAGTCCTTGATCCACCTTTCTTACAGTGTTGAAACTCTTTTGTTTGGATAGGATTAGCCAATCAAATGAGTCAAATATACTTCTTTCATTCCTCTCTGCTTTGCAGTGCAGTCAAATGTAGTGCTAAAGTGCCTTGGAATGTGGGTTTTCCACCTTATGAAAATCCTTGTAGCAGATTTATCTATATATTCTGAAGGACTTCAGCTCTGCACATACTAATTACGGTGTGACATCTGATCTAATGATATAGATTAAGAACAAAATAAATTGATTTAACACAAAGTTTGTTCTATTGCACTGACTGTAACAAGTCTTAGCTAAACAAAGTCAATTATTCCATCATTATCGAAGTGCCAAAGTGCACTATCATTGGGTCGGAAATCACACCATGAATAATATATGCAGAACCAAACTCCTTAAGTATATGATATATTACAATATGATGAAAACAGTTTGTAATAATGTTGATCTTAAATACATTTTTGAACTTAAGAAATGCTGACAAGGCATCAGTTGACTTTAGTGGCATGTCAAAGAAGGGGAAGTTCATCAGAAATTAATCATTTTTCACCCCACTCTTTTATACTTAATTTTTTACATAGTACGGTAACCTTCAAGAGAAACTGTTAGTATGCATTGGAATAACTAGAATGGCCAACTGTTCAAGAGATAAGGACCCTTAAAAATGACTTTCATTTGACCCTTCACTCCATCTACAAACATTCCGATATGGTTCCTGTATTGCTGGAAGGATTATGAAAAAGGTTATCCATGATTTCAGTACTTATTACCTGACAAAATTTAGAATGGTTAATGTCATTTAAACTGAATTTACTAAAAAACTTTTTTTTCATATGCTGTGAGATTGGTACTTTTTAACTGCCTCTATTCATGGGGAAAGTTTGATTGAGTATCTTTTCTTTTTCAGTCATGCCCTGGGAGACATGCAAGACAAAGCAGTCACAGGTTGGGAGGAACAGGGTAAAGACCCTGCAGTGATTTAGGGTTAAGGGCCTTAGGCAAGGGCCCAGTGATTTTTTTTTCCCCAAGCCTCATGTCCCCAGATGCAAGTCTGAATCCCATGACCCACTGGTGTTTCTACTTGGCCAACTAGCCTTTATTTCAGAAGTTTTTGTGTTCATTTTGCTATACGTAGTTTGTAGGTAACATTGGTCCAGAACTATAGAAATCGATAATCTTGTTTTTTAGATGATATAAGAACCTTATAGCCATGTTTCTAGATATCATGGCTTCTAGATATTAACCCTCTCCAGGCTCATGTTGCAAATTTGCAACAATAAATCAATTGATGACTGATTATAAAATATAAAGACCACATGAATGAATGAAAGATTTTTCAATCTCAAAATAATAAATTGGGCTGGAGAGGGTTGAAGAATCACTCCGGATTAGCCAGGGTCCCAGGTCCTCTCTTCTTTAGTTCACCCCACTGCTTTTCATCGTGGCTTTGTTCAGGGGACTGATATGGCTATTTAGGATCTAAATCTTGTGATCAGTTAACCGTTTTTGTGTTTATTTGTACACATGTTTTGAATTGTTGTCCTGCTGGAAGATCCAGTGATGACTCAGTTTAAGTCTCTTGGCAGAGGCTGCCAGGCTTATACTGGTATTTCATAAGATGCCTCATACCTTGATAAGGTTCTTTGTGCCTTTGGAGGAAAAAACAACATCAAAGAGCATCCATCATACTTAACAGTAGGGATCAGCACTGGGTTGCACCAGTTATGCGTGAGTTCTAACATAACCCAGTTCAACCAAAATTTCTAACTTAGGATATTGTTTATGCGCTACTAACATTTTAACGGTTGCACCAGCTGAAATAGTTCCAACGTAGACATAAGGCACAACTTAAATCTTACACTAAGCACTTAGTAGATTTAAACTCGAATCGAAAATAGCGGTTGTCATGGCGCATTGTTTGATAATTTGGGAGATGACAAGCAAATTATACCGTCTATTTTGTGTTGGCAATGCGTTCTCCGCGTTAGATTGTATCCTTAGACATCCTTAAAATAGTACTTTTTACTGATTGGCTGCTGTAAGGGAGAGCATCATTTTCCCTGACAGCATTTCGCTTCAACTGGACGCTACAGCAGTGCAGTTAAGATTAACCTTATGTTTCTGTGATGCAACCGAACCTTGGAGATAGTTGACACAAGTTTCAATGTATGGTTTATTGTGGACTTTGTACAATAACTTAAGGTTGAACATACGTACTGCTGGTGCTACGGGCTGTAGGTTCTTTACAGTATAGCCATCTTTCTCTTTACACTAAACCCACCTTGTGTGTTTATTCCCAAAAAGCCCTATCTTTGTTTAGTCTCATCGTAGAATATGGTTCCTGTCAAAGTCCCTGTAATGTTGAGCAAACTCAAGGTGTTTACATTTCTGGTTAAATCCTCAAAAGTAAGCAAAGCATGACTTCTTGGTGATTTGTTTGCACGGACACTGCGTCTGATTGTGGTTTTAGAGACTTGGTGACCTCAAGATGGTATTTTTTCTTAAAATTCTCCAGCAGTGATCCATGGGGATTTTTTTAGCCTTTTTTACTATCTTCATCACTATGCGTGGGGGCAAAATAAACTTGGGTCCTCTTAGGCAAGTGTGTAACAGTTCTAGGTAAATTGGTCTTTTTTTCTTACATTATTACACTGTAGATGTGGGTAGATATGGGCATTTTCAGGTGAGCAGATTTTTTTCTCTTATTCTCTGACATATGTAAATCAACTCACTTTTCCTTATTTAATTTGTGTGTTCTGTAATCTTTCCTGTGTTGAAAAAGAGAATTAACCTTTGTGTCACCTCATATTCATACAGCAGTGAAAGCAGAAATTATGGATTACCGCTCCAAAGTTTCTAAACGATCATCAACAAGCTTCACTTAAAATTGTTTCTAGAGCTGCCAGATAGCTCACTCGGTTAAAGCATTGCGAAGCAGAAGTGACTATCACGTCGCGGGTTCGAGCCTCGGTCGTACCATCCGGCAGTGGTTGGCAGCTTTTTCAGAAGTAGCGCGCAATTGGCCTATGCGCTACAGGGATGCAAATTGGGAGGGGTCTGCCGGGAAGGGTAATAGAAGTTGCTTTGTTCGTTGCTTAGGTGCCTCCTGTTGGCTAGACGGGCGCTCGTCAGGAAGATTATAAGCTTGTTCATGTTTGGGTATCCTCCACCCTCGTTCTGAACTTGCGACGATTCAACCAATGAGTGTATAAGAAGCGGTGGCTGACAGGCGCGTGCTTCGGAGGAGAGCCCTGAACTGTCTTCACTCTCCTGAGTTGGCATCAGGTGGTCGCATATGCGAAAAGCCTTGCACATAGTTCCCCAATTGGACATTCCAGATTCGGTGGGATTGGAGATGCCAAATTTAAGAAAAAAAAAAAAAAAAAATTTTTTCTAAAATTTTCTAGGGGTGCCAGTTACTCTGGCTCATGATTTTGTAAAAATAAATTATTTCTTGATGAGGTTTTTTTTTTTTTTTTGATTCAATTAAATTTCAATTAAGCTTCATTTTTAGGTTTTTTTTTTTTCATTTTCTCGGTGTGAGATAAAACTAATTCACTTTTGGTGGATTCCTTATTACCCAATTTACTCCTCTTAATTATGGGTGCCAATAGTTGTCCATGAGACTGAATGTTGAGGGCTCAAAGTGGATCAACTTATAGGGCCTCTGTCACCTCATTCCTGATAATCAAACCACATGCTACCCTCTCTCATGCTGGTTAACGCACATACAAAATGTTCAAATCTAAAAGGGTTGACGCAAAGATTGATTTCTGATAAAATGCTTAAACTCCTGGCAATGTACTGATGTAAAATTGCGTGAATGAATGTCTACGTCTTGTTGTGTGGGTTTTATTTTTAGTGAGGTTTCTTTCATTCCAAGACTTATTTGTGTGGTTTCATTGGACTGCATTACAAAGTATAGTGGAGCAGTTCTTGGGATGACCAATGCTCAAATCTTGAAGATGTGACAACATTATTTATCCTTGACAGTCAACAAAGTGGTAATAGTTTGGGAAAGTGGGTCCTATTGGAAAAAAAATGAGTTATAGTTTAAACTTATGACGTACAGTCTGACCGTGAAGACATTAAATCTTACACCTGCTGCCATAAACACAATGAACACCACTCTGTGAGTTTCATCATAAACACATTAAACCCATATCTCAGAGCCTCACTGTGAGTATATGAGATTCACCTTTTACTGATGACATGACCAAAGCTCTCCTCTCATTTTGATGACCCACGTGCCAGGGTCAGCAGCAATGTTTCATCACCGCAGAAAAACAAGCACCAACCATCACGACTCTGCTCACTTAGGGGGTCAGCCAGAGGGCACCAGGAAATAGGGCATGAAACTTACCCAACTGAATAATCAATTCCTGAAAACCCTCTGCTTCCTTATGTAGTCGCAACTATTCATCTATTTAATTTAGTTAATGGTCAGCTTGGTGTTTGCTGAAAAGTACATAAAACCTGTAAATCTTCACACAGACTGAAGACGAGTATTATTCAGTACCCAAAGTGTGGAGAAATGAGTGATGCATGCTGGAGACAGGGTTTTTGCTTGGGCACTTGGCTGTCACTGGAACTGGCTCCCTTGTTTTATGATATTTTTTGTTTTATGTTTCCCTTGTATTATGTTTTATTATTGTTTGTTGACAATAATTCTGAATTGTGAGGAAAGATTGTGTCTGCTCAGATCCAATGAGATTCCTCAAACCCAGGGGCTGCGAATTTCACTGAACGATCTTGCAGCAATGATCACCTGACCAGGGTGTAAACTCCCTTGACTTAAATCTTGCAGTCCACTTTACCCCGGCCCTTTAGTGACTCACTTCAGTGCATTAACTTTTATCGATGTTTCCAGAGTTACTGACTGGTTGGGACAGTTTTGAAAAATTAACTAACCAGGATCTCCCTTAATCCACAAGTATTCTACTCACTTGTTTGCGGCTAGGAATAAAGTCCTTCAGGAAAACTGGAGAGGGAAATGGTTGAATGTATTTTTTTGAATCCATTGAGCTGGACTTCATAACAAACATAACTACAAAAAAGTATTGATTTTCCAACACTTAAAAATTTTTACTGTTTGTCAAAATTTAATCTTTTTGGCTGATTGGTAATGTATTCAGCTACTGCACATTGCCAGTACAGTGATATCTTCTACAGCCTAGTATGTGCAATCCTGTCTGTATCATTGCTTGCCACCTGGAGAAAGTTCCCACCAGAATACATAGTAGGCCTTAGTTTCACTCACAGAGGGAAGTTTCTAGTCCATGGGGGTATGGAAGTGTCTCACTGCACTTTGTGTTATATGTTAAGCATTTTTATTTTAGGAAATATGAGGTGCAGTATCCATATTTTGTTCCTATTATCAATCTGTGGTGGGAACGCTGACTCAAGCCCTATCAGGAAATATGTGAAATATTCACATCATCAATAGTACATCCAGTTTCCTTTGTGTCAGGGGTTTCTGTTGCCTGATGATGACCAAAATGTATTTTTATTGACCGAGTGCTGCTAAGAAGGGCTTCGCAAACCCTTGGATTTTACTCAATGTTACAAATGTTCCAGTTATCCTGATGCATTTGGTGATGGTAGAAACAGTATACTGTGTGCTCTGTAGAGTTTGCAGAAGTTTTACCCAAAACAAGTATGTCAGGCATCCCATTGATGATGCTTGCCTTACAGGACCTAGTTATTGATCTTAAACTCCTTCTCTCATCTGTAGCTACACGGCAAAACATGCAGGACAACACCTACCCGCCATTGTGGACAACCTATATCCTAACCTCAGTAACACCTATGAGTGCCAGCGAATCACAGTGACAGCCTTCTTATCTGAGGTGAGAGACCAGGCCTCAGAGGTTTGGACCAGTGGAGTCCTGTTGCTTGCCTTCATGAGGAAATTTAATTTCAGGATTTAACCCTCTGGGGTCTAAGCCATTTTTTACTGCATTATTTATTGCATTCACACTATTCTACTCATTATTTCTAATGCTGCCCTATCTGGGATAGTCTTACATTAGTCCATTGCACAGTGCGTTAGAGAGAAATGCTGCTAAATGTAGCTGCCTCAAACACGACCAGTCCAAAACACAGCCACTGATTGGTCGAAAGCCTTTGGTCGCCGCAGAAACATGGAACACTGAAAAAAGTGATAAATAATTACAGAAGTTCAGTGTTGGATTTATTATTATGGATTTATTCCACAAAGTCTCCAAGAAGTCACTGCTGTTCAAGGCTGGATTACAAAACCTCTGAGAAAAGATATGATGGCATCAGGGCCCTCATTGAAATGGCACTACAGTTAGCTTCTGGGCGAAAAAAAAAGAGAAAGTCATTCGTATGTAGTATTCAGGAGATATGGCATACTTTGATGGTGCATTCGACACCGTTAACCCCAGAGGTTTAATAAGTAGATTTGAAACAACGTCTGCTGATAACATCAGTTCTTGGAAACTTGGAACAGGTTTCAGTACAGAACCTGTTCTTGACACCCAGCCATTCCTTTTTTTTGTGAAACTGGGATGGGTGTGGCATTCATTAAAACTGTAAGTAAAGTTATTTTTAGATTTTTTATTTCATTTTGGAATAATTGAAAAAACTCCTAGAGTGCAGTTTAAACTCTTTCAATGCAAATGTGTGATGCATGATATGGAGGGAAATGCATTTGTGCGTCATTTTGTCCTGTATTGATAGTTTCATTCATAGTTATTGCTGGTGAATCTTCTTGAGAGGAGCAAGTCACTTTATTGTCAGTTGCCCAAGATAGTTACCACTGTTTCGCCCTCTCAATTTATTGTTTATCCACCCTTTCCATGACCTGATAAAGATTATCCAACATCTCACTGTGTAGCTGTTTGTGCCCTGTCCTGGTTTCCTGCAGTAATTAAAGGTGGATCTTTAAGTGATATAACAGCTTCCATTCCAGCTTCCTTGTGGTCAAACTAGGTCACTTCTGTAACAGACTAGGCTGAGGTGGCAGGGAGAGTGCTTGTGCTAACAATTTTCCTGGCGCAGGACTTTTCTGCTGTGGATCTTCGGTAATCAAAGTTCAAAGTGATTCACGTGGGAGGCAACATCATGGCTATTCTTGGGTCACCAAGACGGATCCGTCATTGCGGCTGTCCACACGAAGGTTTAACATGTTCACAAATACAAGTGTAGTCATGTGAGACCAGAGCTTATTTAATTCAAACAAACAAACAAGACAGAGATACAGTAAAACTGGAACATCTTGAAGTTGAACTCCGTCATTCCAGCAATTAGGCTTTTTGGCAATAGTATTTTTGAGCCATATTGGGTGGAGAAATGACCACTGGTGCCAGAGACGGTCAGCTGAATTGACAGTAAAAGCCCATATGATGTGTGTACAACAGTCAAACTGCTTTTTAGGTAAAATGACACAATTCAAATGGTATTACCCGCCAGATCCTGCGATCTTGGATCAGTGCTCTCTAAACCAAAACTGTACGGTACAGTGTTTGAAAACTGCTCTTTGAAATGGATTTATGTGGACTTCAGCGGCTTTTCAACAAGCATTTGAGGCAGCCATTTTAGTGTGCCTGTGTCCCTCTAGCTGCTGAACCACAGCATAGTGACAGAGCTGCAGCTGACAGAGGCCCTGATGAGTCACATGACCGATCGACTGGCAGACCCCTGCTGTGCTGTGCGTGTGCTAGCCATGCGCGGACTAGGGAATATTGTCGTGGGATCTCCCGAAAAGGTGGGTCCTGCCTTGCTTCCAGCACTTTCCAGTGCTCACAAACCCATGTGGAAGCCATTAAGAGAGAAACGCATGTAATAGCCAAATGGTACTTGTTTTCATGTTAGAAATATGCAGGTCAAAAATGTATGGTACTGTATATTTCACAAGAGAAAGTTTCTGTCCTGCACATTAGAGGCACCTGTTTTTTACACTGCACATTAGAGGTACATGTCCTTTTCTGTAGGATGTGCAATGGGCTCCAGGATTGTTGGCACCGCGGACTGGAAATGCATTATATAAAATATAAAAAAAAGAAATAATAACATCACAGAGCTAAACTCAGATTGACAGCATGTGAGAAATAATGTATTTTAGGAATTTTTCAATGGAATAAATTAAAATTACTTATTTGAATTAATGTAATTTTCATCAAACTGAAGATTTCACATTTAAGTGCACCCCTGAAGATTACTTTATCCCCTGACAGCGAGTCAGGGACACTACAGATCAGTGATAGTGACATCGCGTCCGTAGAGATTTGCTTATGAGCGCTCTACAGGCTAAAAAATTTCAACCCATTCATTTTGTAGTTGGTGTGGGTCTTGTGTGTGGTAAGGTCACGAAGCCTATTGATTTTGGGCACAATTGCTTTAGGGTGTTGGGGGATACAAATCAACTGACGATCATTTTGCCCATACCAGAGAGCTTAGATTTAGCTGTTTGTGGACTTTCCTGTCCACCAGGAATGCCCATCTTTGCCATCAGACCTCAGTCCAATCAAAAACCTGTGGGCTGAACTGAAGAGGGCAGTTGATCAGTGCAAACCAAGGAATGGACTGATCTTGAAAGGATTTGCATTGAGGAATCTCTCCAAATGTGTACCTTAGTCTTATCAAACAGCATAAGACTCACTGCTATTATCCAATAATTATGAAACCTTAATTTTTGTGTGTAATTTATTACATGAATTCATGATTTTGATTGGTTCCATTGAAACATTAATAAACCAAAATTCTTTTGGCATCTTGGCTTTCTGAATTTACCCCTATATCGTTATTCAGGGGTGCTAATATTTCTTGAGCTCACTAAAATTTATGTTATATACATGTCATGTTATTAGAATGTTTTATGTTATAGTCTGCTCATAGATCTAAAATATTTTTATGCCCCCGGAATCGAAGATTCGGGGGCATATTGTTTTGTACCTGTCTGTCTGTCTGTTTGTTTATTTGTCTGCAGCAGCAAAAAAACTTTAACCTTGGCCGTAACTTTTGATTGATCGGAGAGAGGCCTTTCATACTTGACATGTGTATCCCTTGTCACGAGACCTTTCGGATGAGGTCATCATTTTTCACCTTGACCTTGGTGTAGGACACATTTTCCGAAAACGTTAACCTTGGCTATAACTTATCATTGGTCAGTGATAGACCTTTGATACTTGACATGTGTAACCCTTGACCCGAGACCTTTCGGATGAGGTCATAATTTTTCACCTTATGACCTTCACCTTGGCGTCATTTTGATTTCACAATAGTTTCCTGGAAAAGTTTTACAAATTTTATTCATTTATTTAACCCTTTGCAAGTCCAAGTGATTCCATCTGGTCCTTTTCCATATTATAAATCCAAACTATGCTTATATCCGGGGGCATCAGTGTTTCACAAACACATCTTGTAAATTGCATTTTCAGCCTTTTGTATTTTGAGGTACAACATTTTGAATAATCAATATAGATATTTTTTGTTCCAGGCAAACCATTGGGGAGGTATCCTCATCATTGTCTTTTATTATTACTATTAGTAGTAGTAGTAGTAGTAGTAGTAGTTGCAGGTAGTAGTAGTATCATCATTAGTATTAATTCTATGTTTGAACCCTTCTGTATTTCATTATGTTTTATTGGCCTCCCTGCTTCTTAAGAGGCATCGTGAATAATATAACCCATAGAAACCATTCAGGTCGCCCACACACGGACCAGCATTTACCATCGCTCTATCTCGCACTGATAATTTACACATCATGATTTAAGAAAGGCACATGAAAGAAACCTCTTGACTGGCTTGCAGTTCATGCCAAAATGCTTTGTAAGTGTAAGTAGTGAAGCAGTACGATTCATCTTGAAACCAGGCACTAATTTTTGTTTTGGTTTGTCCTGATATCAACTTTGTACCATGCTTTTCTGAAATCAGGATGATTTTAGAAGCATCTAACTGCATATATAGAAATACAGAAACTCAGCATTGCTTCTCTGTTTCTGCCTGCACAGTCTTGAAGTTAAAAAGTAATTCGCCATTTTTCAAGTTTTCAGTATTTTCAGACCTATTGCATGAACTTGGTTTGCTTCTCTGTATTGGCTGGTTAATTATGCTGTTCCGTTCTGTGGCAGGTCTCTTCTTGTAATCCCTTGCTGTTCACAGGTGAACACATATGCCAAAGCCCTAGTGGCTGCCTTGAGCTCTGGTTTGGAGGATAAGGATGACCCTGGCAAACTCATCACCCTGGAGGCCATGTCTGGCCTCTCCAGAGTCCTGGTCTGCTTGAATGGGAAAAACATGCAGATTCTGGTGGTCTTCATCTTCATGAAGATCAAGCCTTTTTGGAGAGTGTGAGGGATTATTGTATCTCACATTTAATGTTTGGTGTTTACAGCCGTTCGGCTCCTCTGTGGCTTTAAATTCAGTACATTTAATGACCTCAACTTCAGTGATTTAATTTTCCATTTGCGGTTTATGCGTCTGTCTGCAATATTTTCATAATAAAAACATGCATAACGTCTACCCTGACACAGTATGCTGTTTAAAGTAGTTGTGTCAGATTTGACTTGCCCACTATGTAATCAAATTTGATGATGTGTTCTGAGCTAGAGATTTGCCCAAAGTTCAACTCATGCACAGAGCACAGAAATATGAATGTGATTAAGTAAAAAATCCAAAGAGTCCGTCATATTCACTTTGATGTGTTGCTCAATTTTACTATGTCATATGACACTGTTGTTCTGCAGTCCTACCACTGAATTACCCATCTATGGAAGTACTGTAAATATAAAGCTTCATCTTAAAAGTCCAGAACTATAGCGCTTCAAATGAAAATTAGTCTCGCCAGTGACCAAAGATTCACAAAAATTCACCAAAAGTGAAAGAAATTGCAAATAAACACTTCAGGGGTTCCACAGAATCTTTTATTGGCAGCATTGTGCCAGTGAAGGTTGTTAGGCCTGAATTCCTCTGGTTTTCATTATTCACAAAAGCATGGTCTATATTCAGCAGCTACCACTTGGGAAAAGTGATTCAAAATTAGTGATTTAAAAATAAGAACCAGAGTCATAAAACCTAAATTGGTGAAATTATACCTAATTTCTAAATAATCCCAGTATGAATGTCTGGTGTAGGCTTTGCTGTCAAAAATGAGGATATATATATATATATATATATATATATATATATATAAAATTTTTTTTTCCCAGCTGTGTTGTTTCTGGCCTACTGTAAAGCTGTGTAAGTGCAATTGTGTGGCGCAGTGACAGTGATTTCCAGCAGGGGACAGAGGTCTCATGGCTCTGTGGTTGCGTAGGGGAATGAGGCTGTTCGCTGTGCTTCCATGCTGCTTCTGGGAACCCTGTCCAAGCTTGCACCCGCAGAGCCCATCTTCAGAGACCAGATCCACAATGTTCTGGTCAGTCTGCTGCTGCACCTCAGTGACCCCAGTCCACAAGTGGTCAAGGTGAGATGAATTTTGCCGGTCCATACCTCACTCATACATCTGCAATGCACACTCTTGGGGTCGAGCATGGTCCCACTCTGCAACCAGTCTGGGCCTTGATGACAATTGGTGGCTATTGCCCCTTTATTTAAAAAGTAAATTTTTTTGCACCATAAAAGGTGTGAAATTCACAGGTGTTGCTCTTGGTTGTTGCTCAGGTGTTGCTATTTTTATCAGGCTGCTAAACTCTGAATCCTTGGTGGATATTTGGTTGTGTCACCTTTAGGAATGTTTGCCTTAGCTTCTACAGGCGAAATACAAGTGTTTGCATCTAAAGGGTGTGTTAGGTGATCAATTATGAGGGGCACTGAATAATATGTCTAAATTACAATATTGAATCGCTTTATGTTGTGTCTGCAGGCGTGTAAATTTGCTTTGCGAACCTGCGCACCATTGGTGGGCTCAGAGATAGTCACTGCCATGTTCCAGAACCATCTACATGAGGACAGAGGGCTCCACTATGGAGAATTTGTCAACGACCTCACAAAATATATTGTGAGTAACTGACATGCATTTTCTTCAGAGGCATATGTGGGGGTGGAGTGTGGTTGTGGAGGATAAGCTTATTTGGGACAGTAGCCCTCATGACAATGCATCGCCTTCATTTAGTGACTTACAGCTGACTAGACAACGCAGAGGCCCATGCCCCTGGAGCAATGTTGGGTGAAGGGCCAAATGGCCGCACTGAGCGCTGGTTCTTGAATAACTAACCTTCTGAATATGAGTCAAAAACCTTAAGCATGGACGTTTAGGATGCACCCCTAGATCAATAATCTTGCGTGTCTCACAGATCCGAGACTTCCCTGGCATGCTGAATTTCTATCACATCACAGTTGTCCAGTTTTTCAAGAGCGCCTGGCCTGAAGTGCGAGCCAGCGCAGCCATGCTTATCGGTAAGATACCTGTCTGCCATCGAGCTCTTTTTACTACCCTTTGTCTCTGTCAGCGTCCCAAAAATGCAAGAGTTAGCATTTCTGCAGGGGCAAGTTGCCCTTACAGGCATTACACCCAGTTTTTGCTGTATAGGGAGAAGTCCTTTATGGTAGAGTAACATGTGAGGTGGGGATATTTTTATAGCCTCTTTAAGAACCCAGATTAGCTTTACCGTTTATTGCGTGCGAACTTTGTCTCAGCGCAGGCCTTCACAGTGTGAGAGATTTTATGGCATCCTTTCCCATGCCAACTGTTAAGGCATTTGGGAGTCCTATTTTCACTGGTGTTCTTCCCTGCAGTCCAGTTTAATGGCGCAAGGTGAGTGACAATGTTTAAGCCCAAGTGTACCTGTTGTTTTCACAGGGTTTCTATTCTTCAATCTCCCAGATGAATACCTAACAGACATGAACGTGGGCAGTGTCATTAAGGGTGGGTATTCCTGGACTCCCAAGTTGTACCCATTATAAGCCACCACAGAAATATGAAGAGATTAATGGTGGGAGCTGACCTGGCTCTCCGTGGGTTAACTGCATGCATGTGCTTTTAGTTGGTGATGAAGCTGGTATGATGGTCAGGAGGTTGACTCCTGCTGTATGTAAACAATTCTGGAATTAAAGAATGAATTGGTCAGCTGGAACTTAAACACAAATGCTTACAGAAAGTCAATATACTGTATATTTGAACAAGGACACCGTTTACATCATTGTGGTTCTGTAAGCCACAACAATGGATTTAAAATGATTCGGTCAAGATGCTTTTGAAGTGTAGACTTTCAGCTTTAATTTAGTGGTTTTGCAAAAATATTGTGAACCTTGTAAGTTCATTCAATAATTTTTGTAATTTTATCCATGGACTCCCAGTTTTACAGGCTCAAAAATAACTGGAAAAACTAACATTATCATAAATTTTACAAAGTAGAATTCATGGTGCTGCTTTTGTGAGTAGTCACATCATCAGTAAATATGTGGGAACCAGTTCCAGTGGGTGCATTACATGGAAACGCCAGTACACTACCTCCACCGGGCTTCACAGATGAGGTGGTATGCTTTGGATCAATGACTGTTCCTTCCCTTCTCCATACTTTTGTGCTCCGTCATTTACATTCTGATCTTTGGCTCAACGGTCCATAGAATTCTGCTGAGCCATACAGCCTTCTTTTATGACCAACTTGAATCTGCTTTTCCTGTTTTTGTGGTTTATCAATGATTTGCTTCAGGTGGAAAACCCTCTGTATTTACTGTAGAGAAGTCGCTTTGATTGTTGAACTTGACAGAGATATGCCTACCTCTTGCAGGCTGTTCTTGAAATGGCAAACTTGTGAGGGCTTTCTCCTTTACTGGGGACAAACTCTTCTGTCATCCTCCACTGTCTTTATCCTTGGTCTTCTGTGCCTTTTGCTGTTCCTGTGCTCATAGTGGTTTTTAAGAATGTACCAAATAGTTGATTAGGCCTCAACTATTGTTATGCTTACAGATGGGCTTGTTTTAATATTTCAGTCAAATGATGGCTTCCTTCTTTGGGAGATTTTTTTTTTTTTTTTTTTTTTTGGATTGCATATTGAGAGTTAGCAGGAACTGATACCAGATGCAAATGCTACACTTCCCAAATCAACTTAAAAACCTCTATCTGCCATTCACCCAGTTTGGATGTAAATACCCTTAAATTGCAGCTGAAAGTCTACACTTCATGGTCATATTCATTAACTGATTTCCACTCCAATATGATGTGGCTGGCAACTAGAATAACAATAATCAAACATACTGATTGTATGTTTGGGAGGGTGTGTGGGTGGCTCTGTAAATATGGTTCATGTGGCTGGCTATTTCGGAGTTCTTTTGTTCTTTTATCACACTGATCTATGATATATATGATATATATTTGCTGCATTAAGGGGCCTCAATGAAAAAAGGGAGGAGGGGTGGGTAAGAACGGCAGGTTTTAGTATTTTGCGCAAATCTCCTTTTGTAAAAAGCTTTCCTTAAATGATCTTGCTATATGGACTAAGTCTTTCTGTGTTTAACTGCATGCCGTTTGTTTGACAAACCATTGTAGCAATGGTGATAAAAATACCAAAAAATGGAAAGTGAGGTCACATTTTATGAGCTGTCTTGATTAGTTCTTTTTATATCCCCATCTGTTGGAGAGGGAGGCCTGCCCTTGATGGATTCACTGCAGGGCAGCCTTCCATTGCCAAACATCATCCTTCAGGCCAAACATCATCTTCTTGCATCATTAAATGTGTTTGACTCTATTCTTGTATTAGAGGGCTTCACATTGGCAAAGGGTTGCGTTTTATAGCTGTGCCAGGCGTGAAGTGCAAATTGTTTTCCAAATTCGGCAGCGAAAGCACTTGAAGTGTTTATTGTGTCTATGATCACACAGACTTTTTAGGCCTTGGAGGATTCTTTGAGAAATGGCCGAGATTTGTCATCAGGTTGTCGGAATTTACTTGGCAATACACTATTTCAGAACAAAGAGGAGCTGTAACTGCAAGCTAAAGAGCATTGTTGAAGTGCAGAAATGAATCATGTTGGCAGGTAAAAACAGGCTTTTCTAATGATAATGAACAAATTGATTGTTCTTTCTCACAGTTTTGTATTCTGCCTGTGACCTTTCAGCAGTTTTTACCCAGTTGAATTGAAATCAATTCTGTATTTATTTGCTTAGGGTGCAGGCTTATCAGGAAAATGTACCTAATACCAATGATCTGTTTGTGGAATAGACTGAAGCGAGGCCTGAGCATCCTGTTTGAGGACACAACAGCAAAATCCCACTTAGCCATGTAAGAATGTGTGGTCACAAATGTGAAATTATCATATTCTTAATTGGACATTCTTAGCTGTTCACACAATTGAAAGCAACTGAGTCGTGAGAAAACCTACCTTTCAAAGGGTTTGAGTTTAGCCTGCAGCCTCCCGGTCAGAAGTTCCGCTGCCAGTTTTATGACCACCTGCTCACCATTTCTGCCAATTAAATGATTAAAATTTGCTCTGGTTCATCTGAGAACCGTCAGATGTTTCTTCCTAAGGGTTGGGGAACAGTGAAGATACTCCTTAAAGTGGAATTGTGAGAGAGAAACTGATTGTGATGACCACTAACTCCACTGTTCCTCTGCAGGTCTGGTCTGTCTGCTCCAGGATCCAGATGTGTTGGTCCGTGCAAAAGCAGCTGAGGCTATGGGACAGTTTCATTATTTCTGATATGAACCAGGAGTTTCCTCTGAGCCCATCAGAAATGCCCTAAATTACTGAGGGTATTTCATAATTTCTGTTAAGTCAGAAGGTTTTGTGTGTGAGTTGTACCGTGAAGTGATTATCAAAAGGTGTGTGTGTTCTCTTTAGTTCAGAAACGAGTCTCTTGGAAGCAGGGTGTAAATAATACGACAGAGGAGAGCGTTTTCATATTAACCAGTCAGAGTTTGTTTTCTGTGCTTAAATAGCCATCAGCTTTCCTGCTCCACTGTTCAACTGACTGCGTTTGAGTGCCAGTTTCATTCCTGACCTGACTTCCCTGCCCTGTGTCTTGTGACACAAGCTGTGAATCTGCTGTTTATGACAAATTAAAGTTTTTTTTTTTCCCTCAACACCAGCGGCTGTAAAAGTTTGGCATTTGGGAGGAACAATGGGAGCAACTTAGGGATAGGCTTTGAATTCAAGGACTGACAATGTGCTATTTTTGGAGTGTATGGAGCAATGCTTTTTCCTAGTTATCAATAAGATTTGGTTTGCAAAGCGATGTGTTAAATGCTGAGTGCACCGCTTAAGGCTTCCATTTGGGCCCCCACTAAAAAGGGCTGGACTTCGATCCAGGTTCAGACAGCGGAAATCCACTCCAGAATTGTGTTCCAGTTACCTGGATTTGCTACTTAGCACTCTCCTTCCACCGCAATGTGGAACTAATCAGTGAGATCAGCTCGCTCAGTTCTTGAGTGGAACAAATACATGGCAGTGACATTACTTTGTGAGCCTTGGTTTGTCAATCTCTGCATTTGAAATGCAGTGGGCTTGAATGCAGAACCATAATAACAAAAACGGTGACACTATCCTAAAAACCTGCACACTGCCCTGTACGCAATGAGATGCATAGACTGCTATTGAAAATTTTAGTGGTACATGTTCAGTCAAATATTGAAATCAGCCCGGCAGTGATGAAAAGAATGTCATTTTATTGTTTTATACTGTTCTCTCCAACAAGCTTTCATTGAGCTCCATAAAGATCCCTTGTAGGGGATTTTTTGCTTGGATGAGGTTCTATTCGTTCTATGAGGCGAAGAAGGTCAAGTAAGGATTCACCTCTCTGACCAGCTGTTATTATTATCTAAATTAGTTTGTGACGCTATTAGGTTACTGAAAGTTACATCATCATAGCTGATGGATATTTAGCAGTCCATTGAGCTAATAATTAATCTTCAAATTGTGCATGACTGAAATGTTCAGAATGCTTTGGCATCTGAGGCCTTTTAAATACACACATTTTTCAGTCTGTAATTGATTATCAACAGGTCATTGTGTCCCAGGACAAAGTCAAGGATACTGTGGATTTACGTTTGTTACACGGTTGCCACGGCATCTGCAGAGTTTTCTTGCGATCAAACTGCAGGTCGCCCTTGTCAACCAGTTTGATTTACAGCGCCCTCCATAATTATTGGTTAAGATGTGTTAAAAGCCTTAAAATAAATTCAATTTTTATTGCAGAAGCATACTCTCACACTGAAAATTGTAGAAAAATGTAACCTTCAACTCAAGTGAATTTTAAGGGAAAAAAATCCTGACTAAGAAATAATTATTTTTCATAAAATCACCTGTTCCACAATTATTGGCACCCCTAACAATTCTTAGGAAATAAATGTAATTGAAGTATTTCTGTCATTTCTACAGTAGTTTACAAAGTTGATAAGAGTATCTAGGAACATTTAATTAGTAATTCATCACTTCCTGTTTCCCTGGGGTATAAATATGACATGACACAGAGGCCATTTCTCTTATCCACTCTTCAACATGGGAAAGACAAAGGAACACACCATTCAAGTAAGGCAGATGTGTGTCGACCTTCACAAGTCAGGCAATGGCTACAAGAAAATAGCCACTCGCCTGCACCTGCCCATATCTACTGTCAGAGGAATCATTAAGAAGTTTAAAACAACTGGAACAGTGGTAAACAAGCCTGGACGAGGGGACGCAAGGTTATTTTTGCCACCACGCACAGTGAGGAGGATGGTAAGAGAAATAAAAAAGTTCTCCAAAGCTCACTGTTAAAGAATTGCAACAAATGGTAACATCTTGGGGTCACAAAGTCTCCAAAACAACCATCAGGCGCTATCTACATGCCAACAAGCTGTTTGGGAGGCATGCACGCAAAAAACTTTTTTCTCACTCACAATCATAAACGCAAACATCTGGAGTTAAGCTAAGCGGTACTGGGACTTCAACTGGGACCGTGTGCTTTGGTCAGATGAGACCAAGATAGAGCTTTTTGGCAACAAACACTCTAAGTGGGTCTGGTGGAACACAAAAGATGAGTATGCAGAAAAGCACCTCATGCCCACTGTGAAGTATGGGGGAGGATCGGTGATGCTGTGGGCCTGTTTCTCTTCCAGAGGCCCTGGGAACCTTGTTAGGGTGCATGGCATCATGAAAACTTTGAAATACCAGGACATTTTAAATCAAAATCTGGTGGCCTCTGCCCGAAAGCTGAAGATGGGTCATCACTGGGTCTTTCAGCAAGATAATGGCCCTAAACATGTGGCAAAATCTACACAGAAATGGTTCACCAGACACAGAATCAAGCTCCTCCCATGGCCATCTCAGTCCCCAGACCTCAACCCCATTGAAAACCTGTGGAGTGAGCTGAAGAGGAGAGTGCAGAGGAGAGGACCCAGGTCGCTGGATGATTTAGAGAGATCGTGCAAAGAGGAATGGTCGAAGATCCCTCTTTCTGTATTCTCCCATCTTGTGAAACATTATAGGAGAAGATTAGGTGCTGTTTTGTTGGCAAAAGGGGGATGTACAAAGTATTAACATCAGGGGTGCTAATAATTGTGGCATACATGATTTGATGTAAAAGAATTATTTCTTAATGTGGGATTTTTTTCCCACTGAATAAATGCACTTGAATTAAAGGTTGGGTTTTCCTCTTTTTTCATTGTGGTCCTATATTATTTAGAAAAAAGCTGAATTTATTAGAAGCTAAAGAACACATCTTAACCAGGGGTGCCAATAATTATTGAGGGCGCTGTATATTTGACATTGGTATTAGTAGTGATGAGGTCTCAATGCATTTAGATTTTTGTCAAAATCGGGTTGTGATAAGCTAATTAATTAATTAATCTAAATGGCACAAACCCATGCAAAATGGCCCACATCTCACTATCATGCTTCGGGCTTAGGTTTGTATTAGGGACTGATAGGAAGTCATATATTGCATAACTGTTTGTAACCTTGGATTTGGTCTTTGACCTTTGGTTCAAGGTCAAACAGGAAAACACTACCTTGCTTATTATTGCATTTAGAGCTTAGGTTGGTATGAGGGACTGATGGGAAGTCATAGGTTGTGCATCAGCTTGTAACTTTGGCTTTGACCTTTGACTTTGGCCTGGAGGTCAAACTGAAAACCCTCGGTATCTAGTGTATTATTGCATATAGAGCTTAGGTATATATAATGAGACTGACTGGAAGTTATGTATTGATCATCTTTTTGTGAATTTGCATTCGATTATTGACCTTGGGTTCGAGGTTGAACAGGAAACCCTCTGTATATTGCTTACTGCACACACCACCCAGTATTGCCATGTGCAGCCATATCCACACATCATTCTGAATTATTTCATTCTGGCAAAAGCCTAGACTTATTCAGTCACCAGCTAATCTCTTCAGTGAGGCAAATCAAATATCAGCCTCATTAATTAACCAGTAACTTGTCAGGCACATGTAATTGCATGATATATTACTGCATTTAGAGCTTAGGTTTGTATGGGGTATGAATAGAAATGTTTATATTGTGAATTAGTTTGTGACATTGGATTTGAGCTTTGACCTAAGCAGCATAGCCAGTGGATGATCTGCAAGTACTGCTTGGGTGACCAATTAATGCAAGTGTCCAGGGATACACATATTAGCTGTGGGTATCCAAACCGTCTAGCTATTGATTTCTAACTTTTATTATTATGTTGTGGTTGTTTACTGAGAAAATTGTCTGTGAAGAGGATTCTTTTGATTTCATAAATGGCTCATCATAACCACTTTGGGCAAACCCCATCATTTTGTTATTTAGAGGCTTTAAAAACCTAAAACTACTAAAATGTAAAAAAAAATGCTTATTTTAGAAACTAATCAAAATTTTAAAGAAATTCAGTTGATCAGGTTATGGGTTGTTCGAATGTCTGAATGTTAGAAGAAAAAAAAAATCAGTGGCCCTTTTCTGGTTCATGGTTTGTCCAGATACGTTTGGATCGCTTGATTTAAACACACAAGAAACATGTATTTGTTTTTTGAGGGAAATGAGTTCAGGATTTCACTCTGATTTTAATTGTAAGAAATTCAAACGTTGCTGGTTCAGAACTTTGCTTTTATTATAGTTTATTTGCCTCTTGTGAAATTCCCATTTGGATCCCATGTAAGAGCACTGTCCAACTGCTCCTGGGTGTGTTCCCTGGGTGCACGTACTGACAGAACAAATCTGGCCATTCTCCATAGTACAGAAGACTCGGTACAGATTATCTGAGACCAACACAAAGTTGGTTTGAATCTACAGTGTCTTGAATGTTGGGCCCAGATTTCATGCGTAAGCTTTACCTTTGTAGATCAGGTAATTGAAATTATTTCAGGTTCAGAATGTTTTTGATGCACATTTTGCTTTGGTAGCAGAAATAAAGCAACCAAGTTGGACAAAGGGCATATGAGTTCCCATCTTTTAATTGGATTCCAGGGCTTAAGTCCAATCTTACATCATTATATAGCAATATGTCTTTATGTGGGCTTGCATTTTCATGTCATAATAACGATGATTGCGATTAAAAAATTACTCTGTGTAATTAGAAATTTATTGAATATGCAAACAACTAAATAGATTTGAAAACCAATGCCATAAATGTCATAAATACTCAGACTGTTCCCTACAATGGCCTTAATGATGTGCTGCAACATTCATATATTTTCACCTATGAGCTCACATCTGTCTGTTACCAAAGCTCTTGAATATGATTTACAAGATGTGTTCTAGAAGAGTCATCTTTATCATGGAACTGCATGCTTTTTAAGTGTTTTAAAATGCTGCACGATTTCTTCCCCCATTATATGGACTAATGATTTGTGCAGAAGCACTTATGTCTGCATCATCTGCGTCATGTAAAAATAAATTTATTAATCACAGGTAAGACTCTTTAAGGTTATTATCCAGTAAATAGCTCTAATTCAATCCTGGCCAATATTGCTGGGATAATATGAAATGAAGCATGTGTTTTTAATTTTATTTGTTTTATTATTTGCAATAGCAAACAATACAGCTCACTCCAACCGTACGATACCATATACTGTACATACCAACATTGACATTGAATACATTGGTGGTTCCAGTCTCTTTGGCAAATGTAGCACTAGTTTATGGTTCTATTTTTTTTTTATAGTTTCCCCCATTCACCTTGTAATGGATTACACACAGTCCTGGGTCATGCCGCCCTAGTAGAATATCAAAACCTTTGCACTTTTTTCCCAAGTCCTGGCACCCTCTTCAGTTGGTATGTCTAGCGCCCAGGTGTAAATGTAAGTCAATTATAAGAAAACAGCAGTGGAAGTCTCCATTCTCATGGATTCAGGCCAGAGTAAACATGGAATCATAAGAACCATTTTCTAAAAATTGTAAGCGCAAGTGTGTCAAAAATTCTGATGTTCCTAAATGCAAAGCAGCTGTTTTGATGTGGGCTTTGAATGTTCCTGCTGAACTGTCAGGCTGGCTATCAGCTTATCTGATTCACTGCCATCACTTATCAGACCTTAGGTTATCTATGCAGCCTGGCTTCAGACTTTACACAGAGCTGTTGGAAGTCGATTTGTCAAAGGTCTAGATACATATTTACAGGCTCACGCTCCTCGGTAGTTATCTGTGAATTCTCATGGTTGTTAAATACTTTAAAATGGCGCATACATCTGGAGAAGGAGCAAGGTTCCAGATCTTTATGTCGAGTTTAGACACTGGTCCATCCAGCGCATTTTGAAATACTCCCACGAAATAGCACAAACTCGTCACCAAGACGGTGCCATTACGGTCCATAAAGTTGTACCCCAGCCCAGCAATGATTAATTTGGGATTTTTTTTTTTTTTGCTTTTAAAGTAATTTTTTTGTTCCTAAATAGAAAATTTTTGCAACTTCTGGGTATGGTTGGGAAATTTCACTTACAAAAATGTGTGATAATGCACTGTGCCGTTCCTTACATGTTAAAGATGTGAGTTTACAGCCACATTTCATTTCAATGTTTTATCATGTGCCTTTGTTCTGAAAAGTTCAAAGATTCAACAGTTTTCACGTACATGTGTCCTTAGTAATTATGCTACCCCATGTTGCAATACACAATGTCAGCATGAAGCAGAACATTACCATCCTCACAGTGAGTACATCCTCACAGATGGCCATCATAAATACAAACAGAAATACATTTACAATCTGAGGATGTCTGTTATCTTACAAGCAAAAGTTTCACAAAGTCCCGCTGGGAACTGTAGTTCACAGCCAGTGATCAACACTGGAATTCACCTTCCTTTGGCACACTTTCATACTGTCACCTATCCTTGCTCGCTGAACTAATTCCTTCACTTTGTGTTCATGTGCAGCAGCACAGTGCAGTAATAGCAACCTATTACCAGCTCTTGAAATAGAAAACAACTGTGTTAGTATATGAAAAGATAATCCTGTCAGAAGCAGAAAATGAATTGTAAAGATACTGTTAAGTGGCATTAAAAAGGTCCTGGTAAGAGCGGAGGAGTGGGGTGCGGGTCTGTTAGACCCCGATGTGGTCCTCATACAGCGAGAGCAGCAGCAGGATGCCCCAGCCTGTCAGCAAACCCAGGTTCTGCAGGAAGAAGGTGAGCCATGGCCCCTTGCTGTTGGAGTGGATCATGGATGGCAGCTGCGCAGACAGAGGGGGAAATCAGGGATGGTCACACAGTGGGCATAGTAACACCAAGTAGTAAACAGTGATGGATCCAAGAACGACATTCTTAACTCCCTAAAACCCAAACTCCCCCCAGCAGTAACGCCGGCATTATAGGATTTTCAGTGGCGTGCAGTGAGCCTGTCATCCTTAAACGCATAATCGCTTTCAAGGTGCTCCTCTTCAAGATAGCTTGACAAATAATCACACAATTTATTTACTGTATAATCAAGACCAGTATATAAGCCTGTAATTATTAAAAAAACTACCAATTACCAAAATTATCTGCTGAGTGTTCCCAAAGTCCGCCTGGAAATGGGTCAAAGGAGTTTCAGATATGCTGCTCCTGCAGCTTGGAATCTGCTGCAGGAGGAATTGGGTCTGAAGGAGCTGGTCTCCTTAAATATTTTTAAATGTCGATTAAAGGCATTGGAAAAAGATGTATCATGCTGTAGATGCTTTGACTGATGGCTTTCTGATCTGTGACCTTGTGTTTGTAAATTGCTTTGTGTGTTTTATGTTGGCAACTTTGTTAATTACGCTGCTGCCTGTCTTGACCAGGACCCTCTTGCAAATGAGATTGCTAATCTCAATGAGGTCTTCCTGGTTAAATAGAGTTTAAATTAAAAAAAAAAAGGAAATGACAGAGATCACAGATGGGCAACTTTGACAACATACTTAATAGTGATATTGCATGGATGAAAAAAAATTAATCCAATACTTTCTTTGAATTCCATCTCCTGTTGTATTTCCAGCAGTGCAACCTAATTTATTTTAAGATTACACTTATTCAAAATCTTTTCAACATTCAAAAGAACAGGCCACATTTGCAGGGAATAGCCATTGCACACTCCTTGCCGCAATTATGGTTGCAATGATGAGGTGTTTATTGTCCAGCTTCTGGGAAAGTTGAAAGAAGGCTACAATATGAGATTGTAAGACTGGAAATTATCTAATCAGTTAATGAGAAATTAAATCTAAACCTTATCCACCATCTTCAGCAACATTTATTATATAAAATTCTACTTTCAGATGGAATATTGAGAAATTTCAGTTATTGCCGTCCATGCAGTCTCATATTGTAGCCCTCCTCTGACGCAATGCTATGTTTCTTAATCAGTACTGGCAACGCAGCATATTGGTAACCTATTCGCTCAGTAAATTAATAAAATTAGTTGCTTGATTCTTAATCGGGAACAGGTTGAGAGTTGACCTGCGTTATGGTAACGTCATTGGTTGTAGACAGAGTTTTATAATTAAATAAGCATACTTCACGCGCAGAGCTCAGTCGGCAAAACTGCCTTTTTTAAACATTTTCTTAGGCGTCACAAGCCAATTGGAAACTGACACAGGAAAAAATATACTGTTTCATGTGCTATGGGAATTCAGTAACTTTGAAAGACATAGATGTTTTATGTCACCAATAATGTGGATAGGAAAAGGATTGATTACTATTGCAATAGACAATAATGTAAGCTGAGGGATAATAGACAGTAATTCTGATTAATCCTCACAACTGAACTAATTATCGCTAAGTTGCTAAATAGGAACCGTAAATCGGAATGAGTTTGGAGAAGTAATGCGCTTTAAGGCGAGGTGAGAGCCGGGCAGTAATCCTTCCGATAACGAGTCCCAAGTGGAAGAGGTTAAATTGCTAAAATGTTTGCTAACTCATGAGATGCAGAACTGACATCATTTAAATATGCATGCCCCTACCACTCTTGGAATTGGAATTTGTCCCAAAACTTTTTGACTTGGCTGAGAAGTTCCTCACCACCGTACAAAAGCTATTTGTCTGTCTGAAATTTAAAAAAAAATTGCTCAAGCCTGGAACCTGTCTACAGTGCACAGGAAGCTTTTTCATTAGTCATTCCTCACCATTAAAATTATGCTTTTTATCACACTTTTGATTTACTTACACTGCCTGGCAAAAAAAAAAAAAAAAAAAAAGTTGCTCGTATTAATGTTTTGTTGGACCACCTTAAGCTTTGATCAAGGCACTGATTCGTTGTGACATTGTTTTGATAATCTTCTGCTATGTTCCAACATTCATTTCCTTTTATTTAATTTTTTGCCGAGATCTGGTGTTGACAATGGGAGAGTCACACCACTTCGTAAAGACTTCGCCAGCACATCCTAAAAACTCAATATGGTAGGGTCAGAAGTCATGTGGTAAAATGATTCCTCATACACGCTGAACCACTCTTTCACAAATTGAGCCCAAAGAATCTTGATATTGTCATACTAGAATGTGTACGGATTCGAACATCGACTGATGGGGAAAATCAGGCCATTCAGTAGTACATTCAGGTAGTATGCTGCTTCATGTTATTTGCTGCATCAAGTTTCTGAGCCTAGACCAGACCAGTTGTAGCAACCCCAGATCACAGCACTGCCTCCAGAGGCTAGAACAGTGGGCACAGTGCATTATGGGCACACTGGCTCGTGGGCTTCCTTTCTCACCCTGGTCCACCTATTGCTCTGAGCTGGGTAAATCTGGAGTTGGGTAAATCTAGTCTAATCTGACCAGATGACTTTTTTAGCTCCCGCCGCTCGCGGTGCGGGAGCTATGGTATCGGGCTCCGTCAGTGCGTGCGTGCGAGTGTCCGTCAACACATTTTGCTTTATCTCATCAATTATTTCAGTTACAGCCTCCTAATTTTTACTGGACATGCATCTCATAAAGGCCTACAAATGACGTGCCTAATGGTGACCTTGGTCTATTTTTTTCAAGGTCACTGGCCTAAAAGTATCACCAAAAATGTCAACATTTTGCTTTATCTCATCAACTATTTCAGTTACAGGCTCCTAATTTTTACTGGACATGCATCTCATAATGGCCTACAAATGACATGCCTGAAGGTGACCTTGGCCTATTTTTTCAAGGTCACTGGCCTAAAAATATCACCAAAAACATCTACATTTTGCTTTATCTCATCAACTATTTCAGGTACAGGCTCATAATTCTTACTGGACATACATCTCATTAAAGGCCTACAAATGACGTGCCTAAAGGTGATCTTAGCCTATTTTCAAGGTCACTGGCCTAAAAATATCACCAAAAACTTCAACATTTTCGTTTACCTCATCAATTATTTCAGTTACAGCCTCCTAATTTTTACTGGACATGCATCTCATAAAGGCCTACAAATGACGTGCCTAAAGGTGACCTTGGCCTATTTTTTCAAGGTCACTGGCCTAAAAATATCACCAAAAATTTCTACATTTTGCTTTATCTCATCAACTATTTCAATTACAGGCTCCTAATTTTTGCTGGACACGCATCTCATAAAGTCCTACAAATGCCGTGCCTAAAGGTGACCTTGGCCTATTTTTTCAAGGTCACTGGTTTAAACATATCACCAAAAATTTCTACATTTTGCTTTATCTCATCAACTATTTCAATTACAGGCTCCTAATTTTTACTGGACATGCATCTCATTAAGTCCTACAAATGACGTGCCTAAAGGTGACCTTGGCCCATTTTTTCAAGGTCACTGGCCTAAAAATGTCACCAAAAACTTTGACTATTGCTTTATCTTATCAACATTTTCAGTTACAGGCTCCTAATTAGCTCCCGCCGCCTGAGTAGCACGGGATCTATGGTATCAGGCTCCATCCGTGCATGTGTCCGTCCATGCATGCGTCTGTCAACAAAAACTTCGACATTTTGTTTATCTTAATGGTGGGAGCTTCTGGGGCCGCCAGTGCCCTATATTTGCTATTGCTCTACAGTCCCATCTTTATGCCCCCCAGCAAACTGAAATAGCTTTTTTCCTCGATCACCCCCACTAACCAGTAGCATTCTTGTGGCCATGCAGCTGCTAAGTCCTAATTCAGTATGTTCTTGTGCCAACAATATTGGAGCAATCATTTCCAAAATTGGTACACAGGTCAGCCATGGTCCAGAATACAAGCCATTTTATTAAGGAGAGATTAGGCCAAAGTTATAAGAAGATACAGGCCCAAGTTAAGAATTTTTTATTTTATTTTCTCACCGTAACTTCTGTGGTAATGGTCAGATCGAGTTCAAACCAAGCAAAAAAAGATATAGCTTTCATTTCTACGTCCTTAACAGTAGAGGGATACATGGAGGGGTCAGGAAAGATATTTCAAATGTGCAATACATTAGCTACAAGGACTGACTGCTCGGTAATTGTCTAGGGTGTTGCCCATGGACCTTGAATTATGCTGCTGTTACGCAAATATCTACGTTTACCAGCCTCATCAGTGAGTGGTTTCAATATTTTGTCTCATTGGTGTATGTGGCAGAACATGCCCAGTGAACCTGCAACTTTGGGCATCCATTCTCAGGTCGTTAGGAAACACTGAGAAGAGGCAGCAACGACCTCATTTTTGGGTGTTGTTTTAGCACTCTCAACAGACACACCCTCAGTGTTTCAGAGCAGGGAAGACTGCTTTTTTAAACCCAATTTCATGTACTTCAGGATTTTTTTAATAATTCAAATTTGGCCAAGCAGTGTGACAATCCCAGAATGCCTATTTATTTTGCTTCACACAGAAATTAATGCAATTAGCGGAGTTACTATATCATTATGAGCAATTTTTTAGCTGAGATGGTATCAAACGAAATAAAAATCAGAAACATAAAAATAGGCTGGGACGTACCATGTCTGCCAGTCCCACATACAAAAACAGACCAGCTGTGACGGCTGCAATCCACTCCTGAGCGGCAGGATCGGTTGAGACAGACAGGGCAATGTACAGTCCGATGAAGGATGTCAAAGCACTGCCGAAGTTAAGAAGCAGAGCCTTCTTTACAGACATCCCACAATGCAGCAGGAAAGCAAAGTCACCTGTGAAGAAACAGGAAGTGGTAGTTAAAAAGAAGTTCAAAGAGTGATATGGATCGCCCATATCACAATGAATTTCTGGTTTCTGGTTTCATGAAATGGTAAAATGTGTCACTTTCAACATCTGATATGTTTTCTATGTTCTATTGTGAATAAAATGTCAGATGATTAGATTTGCAAATCATTGCATTCTGTTTTTATTTACATTTTACACGGCATCCCAACTTTTTTTTGCAATTGGGGCTGTAAAATGCGAGTAAATACTGAGACCCCAATTACGTTTGGTAATTGCAAGTTTAGTTTGATTCAAAAACCCACCATGTACTGACAGCAGCATAACGTAATGGACTACATGCTCATTTCAAGACGTGTTACACTCTTGGGAACAATTCTGAATGTCTGTGTCCTGGCATGCTGGCATTTAACTCACCCAGCTCATGGGGAATTTCATGGCAGAGTACAGCCAATGAAGTAGCCAGCCCAGACCTCCAGGACACAGAGAAGGCTGCCCCCATGGCCAGTCCATCGGCAAAGTTGTGGACCCCGTCACCAATTGTGATCATGTAGGGAATCAGACGCTGCTCTGGAGGAGAAAGGAGATTGGGGCTCAAAGAGGGAAGTATTGTGCCATATCACGGGTCAAATATCACATCTTTTTGGCTCATTCTCAATGTTTTTGAATGTCCCAACAATGGTTTAATTTACAGTTGGAGCCCCACACAATGTCTCATTAAGTTACGAAACACACATGGTTTAAGTCACTTTAGCCATCAGCAAGTATCTGGTTTTCGCTCCCACTTCCAACACCTGCCATTGTTGCAATACTTTTCCAAGAAATTACAGACTGATGCAAAACAAACCCTTAGTGCATGTCTCAGTTTTCTTTGAATAAACAGTCAACAACAGTCCAGCTGCTGTCATTGCAACCAAAGATCAACATGTAATATATTCAGCTGGAAATATTTTTATTCATCACCCCTCCTAGAAGCAGTGCTAAAGTAATTTCTTCCTCACGCAGTGAAGTAATCCTTCTACAGACCGCGAGTATGCAGGATGAAAACACTACACACCCTTGGCTGTGTCAAATGTCACGCAGATAAGTGTAATTTCAGCATTTTGCTTGAACGTGAGCATATAATTAGGGGCAGCAAAGTAGTATATATGGAGGCCATTTTGCTAGCTTAGCTACACAGTTCACTATTCTTGAAGTATGACATAACATCCCTCGTCCCAGTACGCACAACATATATTTGCTGCAGATGACTAAATCACTCAAAGGCTCAATTGACTCACACAGGCATGTGGTGCACACACACTCAGAAAGTAAAATCATCAGCTGAACATACCTCTAGTGCGTTGGACAGAACTTGATGGTGATTTTTCGTCTTCTTCAACCTGATTTCATCAAAGTCAAAATTTTCAGTTAATTTCCTACAGACATTTAATTTGATAAAACGGAGCAATAGATATTTCTTTTATTTCTTTCTGCTGTAAAAGAGGCCATTTTTGAGAGCTAAGTGAGATCAGAATGTAGTGAGGAGGGGATGGAGGAAATTCAGCATTCTGACATCATTAGAGCCTTGTTTATCTTGTCTTGGCACGTCTCACCAAACATAAAACATTTTGTTATTGTAAACATTCTAACAAATATACATTCTAAATGGGTCATTAACAGCTAATTATCTAAAAAGACATCAGTCTAAATTATGTGATAAAAAAACTGCAAAAGCTGGTTTTCTTGAAATTTAAAAACACAAAAAAAGATTATTTTCACCCATACAATGAAAACCAGACTCTCATTATAAAAAAGAGAAACTTGACTCCACTTAAAAAAGTGTGATGGGCGGTGATAGGACGCCAAGTGCTGCGACCAGTGAGAGAAAACAAAGAGCAGCTCAGCTAAGAGACAAACACAAAAGAGGTACACACCTCTGGTAAAAGCTCGCGCTTAAGGATCTAATAAATGTCCCAACATGGAAGCAGAATGAGAAAAAAAAACAACAAGAGAGAATAGAGAAAATTTCTAAAGAAGCAATTCCTAACAATAAATAGAATATAACAAATCACTAGGAAATCAGACTAGAGATTTTCTCCAGCCAAAGTGCTAGAAACAATCAGACACTCTAGCGATAGGCGTGGCGAACCCCCGGCCAAATATAGAGAGTCCGGCAAACTACGCCCCAGCTCAATCAGCCAGCTGGGCCAGGAATTCGATGGAAAAGAAACTCGATATCGTCCCGGACGATAGAACAAAGAAAGGTCCAACAAACGCACGCCTAAACCATGACAAAAAGTAAGGCAACCAGTTGCAAAACATTTTCGAGTAGAGCAAAAAAAAAAAAAAATACTTTGCAGCTTGTTGCCTTACTCTTTAGAGTTCAGTTTTATTTTATACAGCTTTGTCTCTCAAACCCAAATCAACATTTGACTGTCTCCTTTGGGGGGTATCAGCTTACCAGGTCTGCTTGTGAGGTGGACTGTTTGCCCATTCTGTTGTTCTGGTACATCTGTATTACTTTCCCATGATCGCAGTGATGGGGATCACCACTCTCCTAAACCACACAATTGAGATTTTTTTATTTGGCACCTACGCTGAATCTGTTTCCAAACTGTACGGGGTTTCAGCACAGCAAATAAAAGTTTCTGGTATTAATCTAAACTGCTCTTTTTCAAACAAAACACTGTGGGCTATCCACTGCCAGCGGGTGTTTGACCCAGCAGACAGATCTTGTGCAATACACAACAAAGTCTGTACAGTGTATTTTTATGTACATATACTAATATCTCCCTTAGCAACAATAACAACAACAACAGCACCAAAAAAAGTCCCCGTTCTCATTTACTTTATATGCAATATTACCCTCCAAAATGCGTAATTCTTTAGGACTCCTGTATATATTTCTATAATGCTGAAGCCTACACTGCAAAGGACATACAACTAAAATAAATTAAATAATATTTTTGGAAATACATTTACTCACAACTTCTTTATTAATCAAGACCCTCATTTAGCCTCAGCTAAATGTAGCGCTCAAATATCTTCTCTGCCAAATTTCAGAAGTCAAATACTTATATTTTTGCAGCACATAACTCACTGATAAATCAACACTGATTTATGTTTACGTTGAGTTGCAGGAATTTGAGTTAGGATCAGTGGAAACATACTGTGTCGTGATTGTGGCCGTCTTTGTGGGTCATGATGGAGAAGATGGTCTCCATGAGAAAGAAGTAGTAAACGCCAGCCAGCAGCACCAGGAGCTTGTAGGTGTGACCATGGCCGCTGTCGGACCCGTGGTCGTGAGAGTGAAGACCCAGAAACTGAACGCAAACACAAGGGAGACGAGCACAGTCAGGCAAGAACCGCACCGCACCTCATCATTATCATCATCATCATCAAACTGCCCCCTCCCCCTCCCCCGGCAACTGATCAATCTCTCTCATACACTGTGCTCTCCAGCCGAACACCGCTGTTTGTCCTCACAGTAATGATACTATTGAGTGATATCCCTTTGACAGCCTGATCGTGGTTTCTGGCCTCAGTTTTGAAGTGTATCCTCACACAGAGCTCAGGAGAGGGGCGGCAGTGTGTGCGGCTGCAGATTGCCCTTGGGAAATAAAATTTTGAGGAATCGCCGAGCCGCGGTATGAGCGATCGTTCACAAGAATTGTCCTTACAATTGCATTTCTCTGAGCAAGCAAAGCTGTGAAGCAAGAAAAAAAAGAAAGAAAAATGCACCGGCTGGTAGTGAGCACTTCTGTTAAGCTGAAAATGTCTAAAAAAAAAATCCTTTTCCCAAGAGCTTTCAACATATGCAATTGCTCTTTTATGGCTACTATATTTATCTAAGCCAAGATCTATGTTCTTTCTTATGAAGCTGCTCCTTTGTAAAATGAAAGAAAATGCCTGTTTGATAAGAGCACTTTTTCAGGGGAACGTGGGCTTGCGAAATGGATTTTACGCCTTCTTATCAGAAACGGCAAATCGAGGCTCGGAAAGTAGCAATCCTCAGTATTCTGTTCCAATCATCTGCAGTTACTAATTGGCACAATATTTTTCAGGCAGAAAGGTCGAATTAATTTATGAATTTGTGAGTTTATGTGCCATGGTTGTGCGATCGCCCTAAGACCCCCGGACTTTCCATCACTGCCCCTCATTCTATAAAAGGGCGATTCCAGTGTTAAGGATGTGACATTTCAAAGCAAAATGAAAAAAAAAATTAACTCAGAAAAATTTATCTAGTGATATAATAAAACCTATTGCTGCAAATTCTCACTGCACCCACCTGGATGAGATGAAATGTGAAGAAAATAGTTTAAAAAATATTGTTGCTTCAATTACAAATTTAAAAATATCCTGCATTACAGATGTGAGAAAAAAATAAGTATTTTAGGGAGACAATGTTCTCAGAATTCTGCAAACTTTTAAGTCCAATACAGAAAATTTTATATCTTTGAAATGCAGAAGGCCTGGCTGAACATGAAAATTTAATTTTTGAAAATATTTTAATTTCATTTTAATTTTAATGCAGAAAAGCCAGTGTAATGGAGGTGACACCATTGCATTTTGTCTTTTTTTTTTGTACTTCATTTCAGTTTTCATCTGACAAGGCCATGGTAAGACATGCAAATTCATTAATACAGAGGTCCGGCGAAATTCGCACTCCAACATATTCAGTACGGGAGTACATGGGAAACATCTATTTGGGGACTTCACAGTAGAACTGTCCACATACAGAACATACAAAAACTTGTCAGTGGGAGATGTTTTGGGTGATGTGAGCCGCCCGGCAGGCCGGTGCTTACCTGAGGCAAGAGGTGCAGTACGGCGTCCCCGGTGAGGGAGCCCACAGCCAGGCTGATGCAGAACTGTATGATGACCTGGAAGAGGGTGGTGCAGGTCGTGCAGAGCAGCATCACAATCCCAAACAAAGCCACCAGGCAGATCACCAGGTTGGCTAAGCTGGCGTACACATACGCTGTAAGGGCAAACCAAAAAAAAAAAAAAAAAAAACCGTTTGAGCGTCATGCGGATCCTGCCTTCGGCAGAAAGTGGGTGGGGAGACCTCTGAGCGCAAAAAGGACGCAGCCCCGGGCAAACAAGCGAGCGAACGACTCACTTTTTAATCCCATTTTATATTTAGAATGTGAAAACATGACTCCGGGCCCACCATTGCTCAGAGAACACTGTCTATTGCATCATCGCGACTCCACTCAAAACACGTGAAGCCAGCTATTTCACCGTGTCAGTCCACTAGTTGAGTTAAACAGTTACTGCCCCGAGGGATTACAAAAGGTATCCGCATTGCGACAGTTTGCCCAATCATATGCTACTTCAAGACTGCTTTCACTGCTACAGTCAGCACAGTCATAAAATACATCGCTGCAGAGGGAAGAGTCAGAGGGAAGTCCATAAGGTCGATGCACCACCCAAAATCTCAAAATCTCACCCAAAACCATAAGTCTTTTCAGACAAGGCTCAAGGAGCATCCATTTGCATCGTAAAACTGTTCCTCTTTTTCTGAAAGTAACTGATATTTCACAGCTCCCAATCAACAAGGAAAAATGGAGTGGGCACAGGCGTTTGCAGACCATTGGTGGTGGGGAAGATTAATTATTCAGGTTGCCTCACATATACCTTTTGGTTACTCCACCCAAAGGGGGAGGAGTATTGTTTCGATGGTATTGTTTGTCTGTCAGTGTATGCGTCAGCAGTTTCATGCTAAAACAGTTTGACAACATGACACTAAATTTTCAGGAAAGGTGTAAAATCATCCAAGGATCACCGGATTACATTTTTGGCTAAATTCGGTCAAGGTCAAGGTCATTGAAAAACCGAAAATCTATTTAAAATGCCTCCCTCAGGCGGGGCATGTAATGCCTGTTAGCAGATGTTGTTTGGTTGTTACACTGGAGCTCAGGGTGGGGTACAGGGGGAAAGGCACTCACTCTCTGCCTTGCTGAGCTGATCGCTCGGGTGTGTGGGGTGAGGCTTCTTCGCACACGATCCACTGAGGAGCTGCTGGACCAGGGCTGGGCTGAGCCGGGAGAACTGGGCCCTGGAGATGGTGGAGCCATTCACATGATGGATCTCCAGGAGCTCTTGGGCTGAGAAGCAAGTCTGCAGGACAACAATAAAGGACCTTACAGACACGATTGTTAACGAGTGCTATGTTGCATGAGGAACACACCATTCCACTAACATAGAAACATCCTCATAACTTTTATAAGGACAAGATCACGAATATCAATGTGATTTTAAAGTTCTTAATTAAACCAAGTAATGCTGACCTAACAATAACAACTGATAATGCAAGCCAGAGTACTGACTTCAAATTTTCAGAAAAAAATTACAAAAATCTTACTATTTAAAGCTATATAGATGCTGTTCCTCATTATATCCTATGTAATGTCAGGATATGAAACTTGTGAAACCTCACAAATGCCATATTGCGCATGGTTTTGTGTGGTGCTAACAACTCACATGCTATCGTTACATAAGACAATTTACAACAGAGATAATCAAGCCTTATTCTGGAAATTTACTGACCTGAAGGTTTTCACTTCAACCCTTACAACACACACCTCACTTAACAGCAACAGCTCTTATAGAGTTGCTAATTAGCACAGACAGATGTGCCAAATTAAGAGCAGGAGCAGAAACCAACCTCCATGAACAGGGTTGGCTGACCTTGTTATAAAGCAAATAAGTGCAAAATGTAACACGTGATCTACAGCTATTGATCATTGATTCCAAACTCCACCCACCCACCCCACATAGTGTCGGTCGGATTTCCCCAAATGACATGTCTGAACCAGCAGCCCCAGTGATGGAAACACATCATTATGCGCTTCAGACGCAGGAATGGCTTGAGCTCCACCAGGACAGTAATGAATGCATGTGCCCAAGTGCCCTGGAGCACCTTCTGCAGAGTAGAGCGGCCTCGTCCTAATTATACTCCTCTGCAGTAATTACCGCGTCCCAGCTGCTGTTCCGCTCCAGCCCCTCTCCGTGAATGTGCCCCGAGCTTCGGTGACTGTGTTCATCCTGTCCATGTTCATGTCCATGGTCGTGTTCGTGGTCGTGGTCATGCTCATGGTCGTGACCGTCGTCTTCAATCTCTGGGTGACCTCCTCCAAGTTTTAGAACCCCCATTAGGGCTTCTAGGTCTGCAGAGACATGGTTTTACAAGGATCATAAAACTTCCAGTGTGTGCAGTTAGCATGATCCGCTAACTGTAGCACAGAGCTAATGGCAGTTACGCATCAAAATTCCAAATTTTCGCAAGGCCAGGGGCCTGTATCATAAGTACTAATTTCTGGATTAGCTAGATAACTGCACTGAGTCCCTCAATCCTCCCAAATCTGGAACAAAGACTGAAAGAGCTGCTCCTGGTATGACTTAGAGCAGTTATCTAGCTAGCTAACTCAGTCATACTGATTTGTGATAGAGGCCCCAGAACAAGCACAGCCTGTTTGTCAAATCAGTGTGAAATTACATTGTTTACTTCAAACACTGTGAAGGGCGCCTATTTGAGCTAATGCGGTTAGCCGTCGCTGAGTTGACTAACCGTGCTCAGTCATGTTGTCGGGGCCAAGTCCACGGAAAATGTAATTTAGGAAGTACTCCTCTTCTGGCAGCGCGTGCGAGAGAATGCAGCTGCCGCGCAGTACATGGTACAGCACATCTCCCAGGACAGTATCCACACCTTGAAAGGAGGCACCGCTCAGCGTCACATTGCTCTCCTCTAAAATATCCGCTCCTGTGAGACAATTCTAAAGGCACAGACAATGAGAGAGGAAGTAAGCTTCTCTTCACATCCTGCACTTCAGTCAGAATAAAGAGGGCACTTAAATAACAATGTCTGAAACACAGTCAGACAGTACAATGGTTTAGTTTAATGCTGAGCATTTGCTTAAAAGTTAAAAGTAAGCACCATATTGCAGAACGAATTCAGCGCTCCATTAAAAAACATAAAATGGAGCCAAAATACATTTCTAAATTTCTAACAAAGGCAGCATGCTTTGATCATCCTAGAAATTGGCATATTACTCATTACCTTTTCCAAATAGTTGTACATGTGTACACTGAGGCATACTTCCACCTGGGGTCTAAGTTTTTTTTTTTTTTTTTTTTTTTTGCAAATAGCAAATCTTTGCTTTCAATCTGTCAAATCATATGTGGGAATGTGTACCACTCTCTGACTTGTTCTAGATAAAAATATCTTGTCTTCAAGTGTACCATGCTATGGTTATAGCTGAAGATGTTGATTCTCATATAAGGCAGTGTAAATGTCTGATCTTGAAACATTTATCTAAATAAACAGAAGCGATTGGCACAAACTAATTTATTCTTTGCTTTGAGTCAATTAAGAGAATACTGTATTTTCCAACACACAGGCAATATTAGTAAAAATAATGCAGCAAAATAGCGCTTCTGTTTCAGGTGCTCGACTCTGACAACAGCACATGAGCAACAGTTGTAGTGTTTAGCTTGACCCCATTAGCAGGTCAATTCCAATCTATTTGTGAAAGCCCATTCCTCAGTTTAATATTTTTGGTTTAATGGTCTCTTTGCAAACTTTTGCATGTCTTTTTAGTCAAAAGGCACCTGGTCACAGCTGCACAGGCTATGTGTGCAGCACCTCAGGCTCAATCTGTCCGAACGGGGCTGTTTTAGCTCCTGCCTCTTTAAGGCTCCCTCCCTTAACGCCCGCTTCGTAGTGATTGGCCAACCAGTTCAGGAAACAGTACACGCTAAAATTAAGGGACCCCAATAAAGGTTGGTTTGCCTTGCTGAGGAATGGTGATAAAAATTAATTATCACCAAAGATTCTTCACTTCCTCTTGCTTTGGAAGTCCATACAAAGCTAATTTGCTCTCAAACAGAAGAAAACAGTGCCTTTTCGACGAGGCGATATGCGCGAACCAAACTCTGTGCTTTCTAACTTTCTATGAGCGCCTGCCAGACTGCCCGCTAGTTGGATATTATGCAATTGAGTTAGATCGTTACAGAGATAAGTTATGGAAGAAAAGACAGATCTACAAACAGGGCATTTCAAGAAGCTCAGGAGCAGTGTTTGTGAAGGCGAGAAAAACTCACTTTAGGGTGGACTTTGGTATTTTTAACTTTAGAAATGCTTTCCATGCACGAAAGGCTATATGAATGGCATAGAATCAGAGCAGTCTAACCCACAGAACATTGTTTTTGTGATAATAGATGTCAAAGTTTTTAAAATGTAATGAAGAAATATTACTCACAATGTTGTTCACAGGTATATTACACATCATGACACCAATTTTGCATTATGAATCTTATCAACATCTGTCACAATATGATCCAAAGTCTAATTTTCATTTTTTTGGGGTTAGACCACTCTAGCTCTCAGCCCTTCATATGACACACATAAGAAAAGTGGAAAACCCCAAAAAAGCATAATCAGAGATATGCAGCATTTTACGTTTCTGGACGTTGGGGCATGTGCGTACCTGACCTCCTTCTATTGGTCTGTAGTGCTTTTGGATTTTGTGGAGCAAACGATCCAAGCCACCGGTCTCTTCACTGAAGCCATCCCCATCAATGTCTTCGCCAATGATGCTTTGAACAAACTTGTCAGTCTCTGTTTCCCACGTCTTGTTCTTTATGGACATGCAAGCCTCCTGGGGGGAACTGAGGTAGAAACACCACCCCAAAGCCACCTTGAAATATCCCTCCATGTGAAGACCACCATCGTGCGTGTAACTGCTGATGAGCTGGCTCACATTTTCCACAGAGATGCACTACATATAAGCAAATATATCTTGTCAGCTGGTAAGATTAAACATATAATGGTATAATTATTATTTTTAAAACAATGAAATTTCATAACGACTATCAAAGGATTTAGACCTTTTAAACACGAATAAAAACTAAAAAAAGACTTTTTTGTTGCAGTATCTGTTGTAATGTTTTACCAAACATAATATGATGCATGTGTTTTTCACTTTGCACGAGACAATGCAGCTGTCTCATCAGGAGATAGACAGATATTTGAACTTGATTTTGACATGGGACAAGCTAAGCTCCGCAAGGGTTGGCCAACAGTGCGTTCAGAAATGTGGATTTAAGGACCAAGGAATAGCCGACTAAGCCTGAGAATTTTGAGTAGTGGAGGAAAACCTAGGTAAAAGTAAAAAGACATATGTCTCTCAAGTGAACTCTAATCGCCAATATTTCGGCGAATAACTATCACGATTCTTTTTTTTTTTTTTTGAGAATTTTTACTTTATTTGATAGACAGCGGTGAGAGACAGGAAAGTCGGGGAGAAGAATGGGGGAAGACATGCAGCAAATGACCCAAGTTGGAATCGAACTGTGGGCGCCACGGGAGGGACACATCCTTTATAATGCGTGCGCTTAGACCGATGAGCCACCGGGGCGCAACTCACACATTTCTTTGAGTCAAGACATCTAATGTGAAATCAGCTTGCTGAGTTCACAGGTGGATAAAACAGCCTGATTTTCACTCCCTGACCCCTGGACTCCTCATTTCTGTTCTCTTTGGTGGCTACATGTAATCTTTTGACAGACAAACTAGTACAGAGTGCATAGCAGAAGAAAAAAAAATTGTCTTAAGGCTCCCTGAGCTAGTCCTACATAGATGTTCAAGGCCTATTTTGTAAAGTGTTTAAGAGCGGTTCCACAACTGCGCACAATGCAGAGTTGAATATAAGTGAGACAGCTTATGGTTTCGACAAATTAACCTTTAACATAACTAATAGAAATGATTAAAAGGTGCCGCGCAGATCTGCTTTTAAAAATCCTCGCACAGAGCATCGCGGTCAGAATCGAACTTCAGAACGGCTTCAACAAAACTACTATGTTCAACATGTGAAATTCAGAAACACTGCAACATAACACTGCAATACAATTAACTGCAGCGTAACGGACATAAAAAAACCTCCGACACATTTACATTAGAGCGCACGATATACTTCACAGATTTCACAGAATATATTATTTCAACATGCTTATCATTTTAAGCAGATATATTCAATATACAAATTCAAATGACTTGCAGGTTAATACACTGCCCTACAAAGGCTAAGTGCAGTAGCTACAACATAATTTAAGCAGTAGATAGTTGCTTCAGAATTTGTTTGCTGTCCCAACAAATTAATAGTAAGCACATCTATGACAGATTATGGTTAACTGACTTGCCATAGTATTATTTCTATCCAAATAAATCCTAACCCCCATACTTTCAAAACTGCATAACTCATATTTTACCAAATATGAAGTTACTGCACTTAGGCTTTGTAGGGCAGTACAGACTACCATGAGTCAATCGAATAACCTAGGCAATTCTAAAATGCGCTCAATACCCAGAACATTGTCGACAACAAAGCTTAGTAATATAAATACTTTCATGATATTATTCACAACTAAATTATTCTTGATCAACAAAGTCCAGGATGCGCATTCTGCCCAGATTATTTCAGATTCGGAAGCGTAAGAGATAACTTTTACATGGTGAAATCCTAAAATTGTAGCCTATAATTAAAAATATCTGCGCTAAAATGACTCGCAACAAAACACAATTTAATAAAGCGAACATCAAACAGCATAACTTATATTACGTTATACAGTGCGCAATGTTAAGCACAGAACTCAAGCCGCTGGCAAGTGAAGTTTGGACCTCGACCCTTCTTTAAGCCGGTAAACTGAAGCGAGTAAAAAAATACCTTTTCACACGACACATCAGGGCACTGCACACGTTTCTCCAACATCAAGAAAAAGGAGCGAACAGCATCTTCACCCAGGTATTCATCCCCAGGTGACACCATGTCAACTACTTTCCTGTATATATGTCTTTTTGCGGACAGCGCATGGCTCAAAATATTTAAACTTAGGAACAATAGGAGAACGTGTAAAATGTTGCATATGGCTGCCATTGCTAAAAAAAAAAAAAGTCCAAAACATATGCCTATTCATAAAAAAGTTCAAGAAAAGTTTTGACACTAGGAATCCTCCAGGTGAATTGAAATCAAAGACAGGTATCATAGACTACACAGTAGCTTAAGTTATAGGTAAAATACGCTAAGGTAGACTATCCTCTCCCCCTTCTTCACTTTGCTCTCATTTGATTGGTTCAAAGTAGAATAGCGTTTCTCAAACGCCAGTGCTCAATAAAAAATGTAGTGGAGCTGCAAACGAAGATTAGATAGGGGGCACGCGACCCCGTAAGTATTATTTTCTCTCTGGTCAATATTTCTGCCTGAATGTCGTCATCTGAAAGCCGTTGGTTTAGAAAGGCCAAAGATGGTCATCTTCACATCAAGACCTTAAACTTGCCTACGGGGACAATTCCTTTCTTAGCAGATCACCTGAAGAATTAATTCATGGGACTACAATAGAAGAGTACACCACTTACTTGAGGTTGCAATAGTCAATGAATTCAATGGTGTTTTCAGACAATACTAGCACCACTGGATCCATTTGTACCACATTAGTAGAATGTAACTCAAGCTATTCTAGATATTAATTTCACTTATTTTTTATAAGTGGATCAGGGATAATAATAATAATAATATAATAATAATAATAATAACAACATATCAGTTATGACCTCGTGCTATTATTATTATTATTGTTGTTTTGTTGTTGTTGTTGTTGTTGTTATTATTATTATTATTATTATTGAACTAAGTTGGGTTCCCTACTTTATCTCTTGCAATCTCTGGAAATCCCAAAACACAAGTCCACTATATGCAATCCAGACTAATTACGAAATACTGGAGAATCTCTTTTTCACAATTTGGGCTGAGCTTACAACATGAGTGTGCACTGGGATAAAATGAGATCAGTGGCAATAACCTTGATTGTGAACACTACTGTCCCAGTTCTAAACTGACTAATGGTTTTAATATTTTCAGTACAGCAAAGTTGAAAGTGTTGAGTACTTGGTCTCTTGTCAAGTCATTGTTACTCTTTTATAATTCTGTATCTATGGCAATAAGTGACAGTGCAGGATAAATGGCGTTAAATAGTGGTGTTGACAGTGTAATAACATGGTTACATCAAACTGTTTTTAAAGTGAGTAACATGATCATGTGGTGCCTGGATATTTAACCCTTTGGCATCCCTCTAGTAGTGTTTTATGGAGGCAATATGGTTGGGAATTCCTTTGACTCTGTTTGATCACCAAGGTATAAAAAAAAAATAAAATAATAATAATAATAATAATCATTACATTTAAAACTTGAGCTCAGGTTCACAATGACCTATAGGCAAAAAAAGAAGAAAAAAAATCACTGCAAGAATATGCTGTTTTTGTCTTGCAGCCAAAAACCTTTTTATCCTTATTCATGGTCCCTGCAACTGACTGTTATCAGGTAAAATTCATATTTCTTGTAGTCCTAACTGATGTGGCAATGCAGGGGCCCACTTTGTTACCAGTGGCGGCTGGTGACCTGGCGATAGAGGAGGCTCAAAACAATCCCTTTAAATTAATGATTGGTCACAACTTGTTTTCAATCATTCATATAAATTACCATTACAGAAACTCCGAAAACTCTCAAAATAATCAGATGTGGCCAGTTTTCATTTATAACACATACCGATTACGACTCTGGACTTCTCACGCTTTTCTTTACTCAGGGGTTGGAAGCAATGCATGTGTTTTGCGATCGTTTAAATGAAATAAGATCATTTGAAACGTCTTTATGCAATTCCATTGCTTCCAACCCCTCTATACACAAGGACTTCAATTCCGCGTGAGAATCTCTTACATACGCGTTGATTGAATAATCGCTGACTACAGCAGAGGAACATAAATATTCCCCTTAAACTCACACCAAATGCCTGAGAGTTGTCAGGTATGTGTTATGAATGAAAACTGGCCGCACCTGATAATGTTGAGAGTTTTTGGAGTTTCTGTAATGGTAATTTAAATGAATGATTGAAAAAAGGTCATGACCCATCATTAATTTTAAGAGATTGTTTGAGCATCCCTGTTGCCAGTTCACGAGCCGCCACTGTTTATTACCTAGTGGTGCCAAATTTAACAAGGCATCGATCCTTTCAACAATATCCACAACAGAGCACTTTCTGAAACAATGCCACTCTGTGTGAGACACAGCAAGATGCCACCTCTTTTTCCATCTCTATTCTCTCTCTCCACAGTCTATTTACAGAGCAAATGCTTTCGTGATGTGCCAAGCCCGGCAAGCTGAAAGTATATGATTGCTCTGCTTGTCATGCAGACAGCATGTCATTCCTCTACACGAGGAATCCTGGCAGGTTAGCGAGGTAAATGTGAGCTCAGCATGTAGGTGTTGCAATGTAAACCTCCCTGTGGTAAAGCAGCTGTTCTGAAAAGGGTGGTAAAATGTAACTTCGCAGTGCAGTCATCTGCACAATCCTACAGTACTCCCTCACAGGACGGAAGGACTTAACCTACTTATTTATCAAGCGATCACACTGCCGTAGGGAAAGTCAGATGGTACGTAATGTAAACCGCATCAATTTATATGCCACCTCCTCTATGTAATTAAAAGTCAATGTCAAAGTCTATATTTTAAAATGCATAAATATTTACAAATTCACAATGTATTTTATACACAGTGTCCTTAAAAAGTATTTAGAAAGAAAGGTGTTCAAAGAACAAAAGTGATTGCAACTTACCTAGCAAAAATAGAGAATTACCATTGATGTTCATTACTAAAGAGAGGAAAAACAAGAAGAAAATTTATTATATAAAAGAATAGGTGTCAAACGTAGTTTGCCTGTTTTCAGTGTTTTGTGCCTCCCTCCTTTTTTAAGAATAATTCAACTTTGGGATCATAGTTTTTCATGAGAATAATCATTTGGGACCCACATTTGACAATTTCTATATAGACAGGCGGTGCTAGGCATGGTAAACCCCACCCCTCGCACATATTTTAGCTGTTCAGTGAGTTGATCCACTTTTTTGGTATATGGGCTCTTGGGTTTGACCTTTCAAGGTCACCCAAGGTCAAAGGTCATGATGTCACTCAACTCACCATATATGAGTTCCTATATGTGATTAATTGTAACCAAGTGGTTACCTACAGTTGTTTTTGAGATGCAGCTTTCTGAAATCTCATCACCTTTGGTTTGACCTTTCAAAGTCATTCAAGCTCAAAGATCATGGTGTCATTTTTATGCCCATTTATAATTTCCTAATTTATTTTAATAGTGACCAAGTAGTGATCTACAGTAGTTTTTAAGAAATAGCGTAAATTGTAAATTAAGTGGCTCAGATCAATTACCTTGACCCCCCTGAACTTTAACCCTTACCAATCTTTGAAACAATTTATTTTTTCACCATAGCGATAGATAGGATATTTCGAAAAATTGAAGAAGAAAACTTTTGACATTGGTTGGATGAAAAAAAAAATAGTTTGACCTTTTCATTGACCTTTACCTTGACCAAATTCATTCCAAAATTTAATGGGATCTATTCTGGGTCATTGGCCAAATTTAGTCAAAATTGAGGGGATCGTTTTGGGTCGGGGGTGGGTTATGAAATCTATGAACTTGCAGAATCCTCTTTTCATTTCAAACCAAAAGTCTGGAGGCTGATAAGGTCATTCCAAAACTGTAACCAAATTTTGCTATCATTTCACCCATTCTTGCTTGAATTGGAGTACTCCAGCCATCTGTAATATTATAGAAGATTCTATTTTTCAGCCAAAGAGGGAAGAACAAATTTTGTATTAAATCTTTTCTCGCACCCTGAATGAAATTACGTGGTTTTTGGAAAAATTTCAGACTGTTGCAAAGGTGCACCGGTTGCCTCTTACAGGGTAATGACCACAAGTGATTAACATAACAGATAAACCCCAACTCGTCTTTGAAATATGCTTGAATACCAGCCGCGTTTTAAAACCAGTGAAAAAGACGGATTTAATTACCCGTCATTTTTTTCCATGAAGCCATTCCATTTTTTTCCTTTTGCGTGGCCAACTTCGTTGAGTCACAAGTCGAGTATACTAAACTATGCTGAGGATAACGAATTGCGTAATAAGAGCTCTCCACTGGGGAGGCGTTTTCCTGTTCGATCGCAGGAGCAGGGACTTTTCAAAGACGCAAACGACTGTACTGAGCCTACCTCATTTTTTTAATGGGCCACTTATGAAGCTTCCACAGGGGGAGCTGTGGCCCTGCTTTATAGGGCAAAGCCGTTTTTATCTCACGCTCATATCTGATTCAAGCGTGGGCTTATTTTTGGCCATGCGGCATACTCAGGTGAAAATGACCTTATTTAAATTTGATGTGTATGAGAATTTACAGTGAAACCGACAATTGCATTGCTATCTGTAATATATCGAATCCTTATCGCTCAACGAATGCGATTCAAAACTGAAGCCCATTGAAAATATATTGAGCTCAATTAGGCTATACTGGTCATAATTGGTGTTCAGCAACAATGGGCCAAATTGTGTGGTAACATTGGCTATGAGCTACTTTTTCATTAAAAAATAAAACTTCTGATCAAGCTATATGATCACAAGTGTTGTAAATCATTGATATTGTACATTGTTAATTTAATCTCAAGAAGACACCAGTTTCATTTATTCATATCATAATAGGCTTGCCAACTTTAAATCTTGTTAAGAGTAATTTGCGCGGTGGCGCGACGTGGCCTCTACCCACCAGCTCTACTCCAGCATTTTGTGGTTGTTATTGAAGACACTATCTGTCCTTCAGTATATTCAAGTGCATATATTAATCTTCTTTCAGGCAGACCTTGTTTCCAAGCTGATTGTTCTTTCCACTCCAGACCATTGAACGGAGATTACGGCCCATTTGCGGCAAGATGATAACGTCTCTCGTCGCATGCACTAACCAATTCGGTGGATGTAATGGGGAAACGGGCCCTCCAGAGGCCAGCAAGGTGGTAAGGGGATATTAATCACCTGGCCGACTTACGCACTCAAGGCACATAGGTAGGCTGGAAGTCTTAGAAGATTAGCCACAAAAGGCATCTTACTCGAGGTTCGTATCGGTTCGGCGGCCAAATTTTGACTTGGGTTTTCCTGGACTGCTAGATTCAAGACCCAACTGCGGGGATAACTGGAGGTCAGAAAGAGACGCTCTTAATCAATTGCATTAGGCCATTAATGCTTATCCATTCGGACCGAGGCATTTCCCTTGATAAGTCAATATAAATAAATAAATAAATAAAATCGGCCGATTTCTTTAAATTCAGAAAGACTCGAGGTATGCCCGGCTGATTAGAGCAGTATGAGATAAAAGTAGTGAGTACCATTTTTTGGGTAGATTGACATGTATTTTATAGATTGGGTCACTGAAGGTGTTCAAATTAGCCTCAAAAGAGGTGAAAGGCAAAATGGGGGAAAGGCACATCCACCGTTTGTCCAACGGGGCGTCTGACGCACCGTGTTACGCGCTGAATGAGTTATTAATTAGTTCGTTCCTTCGAAAGCTAAGAATTGTGATGTTGAGTGCAGCCACTTTTGATGGTGATTCTTTATTGGTCAAGAGCCTGTCTCACTGAACAGGCAAGTGAGTTTAAGGGCCATGTCAATTCTACTTTTCTCAGGCTGTGTTTGAAATCAGAAACTACTACTCCTTGATACTGACTGTGGCCAAAAGTATCTAATTACCGTATTCGTATATTTGGTGAACATACCAGGCTATATAGCTATTAAAGTATGAATTTCTTGCGTTATTTTTGCTTGGCTCCATCTTATTGAAGATGTTTTTGCTGAGTATTTTCCTGTTTATTTTTCCCATCGATGGACTTAAACAACGGCTGGAAGCTTTCCATTCTGTTTATTTTTCTCTTGTGTCAAAACTGAGGTAGTGGAATGGTTCTTTACAGAAGTATGACCCGATTCAAAATCAGCAATCAGTATGAAAAATAATAGAACATGTTCCATATGCTACAATGCAAAGGAAGTTTAATGACACACTGCGCAGTCTGACTGAACAAATGGCCTTTGTATTTTCCGAGTGGCCTCCGTGAATGACCCCCTCATCACCTCAGACACAATTGAACGGGTTGTCCCCGCACTTAATGATCTTCAAATTACGTGGGCTTCTAGGACCCTGAAGTGGAGTGTGCCAAGTTACACATGATTGCATTCTTTGTGTCTGGTTGGAGGATACTGGCTGGAGTCCCTAACACCCCTTCTCCTCCCTCTCCTGCTCCCCGATACACACATGCACACACAAGGGCGCACGCATGCACACAGTTAGTTCGACAGCCATCACAAATGAAGCGTTAAATTAAGAAACAGATAGCGCTCGCTCTCTCTTTTTCTTTTTTTTTCGGGGGGGCGTATCCCCGCACAATGGGGTAGAGCGGCTGAGACAGGGGAATCATTAGCTTCAGAGAGACTCAGACTCCGCACTGCCACTTCATAAGGAAATTAGGGGGGTTACTCACTTCACAACAATGATCCATCAGGGGAAGAAGGGGGGCGTTCTGACAGTACCGTCCCTTAAATCAAAGCTGTGGGTCCTCTGGTTATTCGCCCTGGCTCAAAAGAGAGGCAAATTTAGGACTGGCCAGCCACTGGCTGTCAAGTGCCCTATCTAAGTCATTTAAACTGTGTGCAAAGATAGCCAGTGACACGTTATGCAGTGAAAATTAATCTCATGGGTCAGCAGCTTTCCTCAGCTTTGATTTAAAAATTCAAGTAATCCAGCGTGGCTTAATGTTGGGTGTGGGGGGGGGGGGGGGTGCTGTCGGGCTGGGATTTTCGTTGACAGGGTAAAAGGATGCCTCTCGGCGCTGGGTCTCTTGCGAGAGCTGGCCAAACGGGGCCGAGTCTGTCAATCTGTGAGCATCCGTTTCACTGCCCATCTGGGCCTCGCCGCTGCGCCATTTCTGAGTCAGCCAATCAGATTACTTCCAGTGCTGGTCATACATAAGAAAAAAATCTTTGGAGTAACATTGGACATAATTTTAGCAATACTCATAATTTTGACAGAAAGATGTACTTCAAATGCAGTAAAATCTGAATCAAATCTAAAATATATTAAATGGATGTATTGTTTATTTATTGAAATCCATTGAGATTACATTCTTTTTCAAGGGGGAACTGACATATACATGCAGTAACAAATTTAGCAACCGGAAGTTAATACAAACAGGACACGATGTGAACTATGGGTCTGATGTCAAAAAGTCAGTGAATCATGTCTTTATTTTCTTCATGTTAAATATGAATATAGGTTGTGTGACTACAAGCTCCCACAGATGCACAACTACTATGTAATCATGTAATTAATGGGTTCAACACTTTTAAAATATAATACCCTTCAAATGATGACCATTTACATGTTTTCTCTCTTCCCTGAATGAAGAATAACAAGTTTTTTATTGAATCTTGTGTTTGAAGATTTCATAAACTGTCCCCCGGTTGTTTTAATATAATAAATTAATTTCATGATGAGTATCTTGGCTAAGAAGCCAGCATATCAATTGATGTTTTGAGCAGGATTAATGGCATGAACACAGGAAGATTTACTTAACACCATTGTGTTGTATTACTTGCATTCAAACTTGTATCTCTTTCAGCAATCACATTATGCACTTATCACTGACTTTCATTGACTTCAAAGAACCTCAATCTGAACCTCAATCTATTATAAACAGGGAGCCAAAGTCATCCAAGGTTTCAGAACTGTGAAAATAGAAAAGTTAATTGCACCCATGATTAATGAGACATATTAGTGATGGTTTTAAGTGATGAAAACAATTTTCCCAAATACTGCATTGATCTTCCACTTATCTTGTGCGCTTGTGGTCTCATCAGTAAAACTGTATGTGTTCCATGTGGATTGTTAGCTGCTTGGGAGTAAAAAAAAATAGGTACGTATTAAATTGAATGTTTATCAAAGTCACCTGGCCTTTTAGCATCATAAGGGTTTGAAGAGCACCTGCACAGCATGGCCTGCAGAGTAAGACTTGATTATCCGACATGCATTTTTCTTACCAGTTTGCAACTGTCAACAGAGGTTTATTGCCTTTTGATGCTGATGGCGATGATGATGATGATGATGATTAGTATTATTAGTATTATTATTATAAGCCCATCATTATCTGTCCATCTGTTTGTCTGTCCATGAAGTCCCCCCCCCCGCCAAATTAGAGTCACATAATCATAGGTGGCTTAAGGTGTGCATATGCGTTTTTGAGAACTGAAATGTTTTTACCAAGGGTAATTCCTCCCTCTAATACCAACTTTATACATGCAACTGGTTGTAGAGTTCTGTATGGATTCTCTCCAAATTTAGGTTACAGTTTACTTCAGCACTTAATTCACATCTGTGACAGAACACAGTGAACACAGAGGTAAATGGCCAGTGAGAATAGTACACTACACATGATGTGAATGTATACATATTTCACTATGAAATCTGTCAGAAAAAAAAAAAAAATATATGTTTCCTTATTGTGACTCGCAAATGGTGTTTGAAATTAACTTTGTTCAAAATGTTTTTACAGCCATTGTTTTTACTTAGATCAGACTTGTTGGGGTGAACTACCTACTATCGTATCCAATCCTGAGGAGCCAAATTGTTCTAGAAACACCATTTTGTCTGCAGTACAGCAGGTGATGAGCCGCTCATAGTGAATCTATGGAAACGTACAGGATTCTAACTTACAAACACTTTCATCCATGAATGCATGGACAGTGACACAGTTTACGCCATCTGCATGATTTGAGATAAATCAATGATCATGTGCTTGTAAAGTTGACTTTCGGCTTTAATTTACAGGTGTTACCAAAAATGTCGTACAAACTATGCAGGTCGTACTATCATTTTTAAACATAGCTCACTCAGCCCAATATTTGAGGCTCAAAGGTATTTTGGGAAACTAACATAATCATAAAACATAGCTGCAAGTAGCAATGAGGTGGCTAAGCAGTCTAGCAGGGCAGAGTTGCCATTGCAACTTGATGCCAACCTACGAAAAGTGTGACTGGACACACTGATACAAATTTTATGCGAATGGAGCAAAGACTGGGTGTAACTGAGACTCTTGTCCTTTTTTGTTTTTTCGCCTTCTCTTTGGCAAACGGTTTTGAAAATTTAAGATCGATCTGATAACTTTTATGAGAATCACTCTGAACATCAGCTTATGCGAATTGAAATTGATTATGCGGTGAAAAATGGACACAAGTTGTGGTCTGCTGGAATTTTTTTAAACCTTTTGATGACATCCAATATGGCAGCTGCATCAATTGGATTGACTTAACAAGTTGCCTTGTATTGGCCTTTGGTCCTCCTACGGCATCACCAGACATAAGAATTTTTTTAAGATAAACATATCAACAGTTATTTGCCAAAACACATCTTTGATTATAGCAGCGTCCCCAAGCAGTCAAATGGCACAGGTTTTTAAGCCCCTTATATTGGGGTCCTAAGTCCAAGAACCAGGTGTGGTTTTGATACGTCAAAGTGTTTCTGAACTATGAGCGCACTTCAGTTTGGCAACTTCACCGCTTATTTTGATCGGCTGTGTCAGGATACGCTTTTGCAAACCAAAAATTTATATGCATAGATCATCTGCATCGTATTTGGTAAAGCTTGGGTAAAATTTGTAGCCTGTAAAAATTCTTTTAAACCTTCAAATAAAATCTAAAATGGCCACTACATAAAAACCTGCCATTTCTCAGCAGTAAGCAGAGGTAGACACAGCTAACTGAAAACTTAGCTTCAATAACCGCTAATCCGCAAATTCAAAAATTAACCTCAATAACGCTAAACTGCTAAACCACTATATGAATTTAGTTAAAACAGACTAGAGAATTGAAATATAGTGAAGAACAAGTGTCAATGAAGGAAACTGGCCGAGACTGCTGCGTAGACCAATCATATAGTCAGCTAACAGTAAGCCATACTGACTGTTGCAGGTGCGCTCACAACAAACAGGAAAAACCATGTACGATTTTATGGTTTACAAATGCCTTTGACCATTAAAATTTATTTTCTTTGGCAGTGAAGAAAATCAGAATACTTACAGTTAGTGGAACTAAATTTAGCAGAAGCTCACAGGTCTGCCAAAGGTTTTCAAAGTTAGCGGAAATGTTAATCCACTTAAGAAAAAGTTAGCTTATTAATTTGCTGTTGGTGGACTTGCAGAACTATGCCCACCATTGGCTGTCGACCAGATACAGTATCACCAGACACAAGAATTATTTTGTTACGGCAAACACATCATAAGTTATTAGCCAAAAATACTAATACTGCTAATTGCAGTGCTCTCCAGCAGTCACATGAAGCAAAATTGTTTTATGCATCCTCCAATTGGGCATCGAATCCATACACCAAATTTGGTTTTCATACATCAAAATATTGCTCAGATCAACACAATCTCATCCTGACTCATCATATGAAGCTACCTGACCAAACTTTGATATACGATGAAGAACGAGGCTTTTGGCGTCCTTGTTTGACGATTAGGGTAGGGTTCAGGTTAAGCGGTTAGGGCAAGGGTTTGTTTCAAACTGGCATCAGAAAACAATGCCAAAAGCCCCCTTTTTACTCGGGCCGGTAGGCCATGAGTTTAAGTTTCGGCTCCGTTCTTCTTTTTTTTTTTTTTTTTTCGGGGTCGCGATTGTCCTGCTCATCTGCACGCGCGCGATTGGCCCAGGCCTAGACCCGGCCCGAGTACAGGCTCCGAGGAGCCTCTTGTGTGTCATATATCGACGCGTGTTCAAGTAGTGTCACTATACAACACGTCGGAATGTGACTGGGCTCCTCAGATATCAAGGGTTTAGAGCCAGAATGGTTTATCTCCAAAATTGGGCATTTTGGGTTAAGTGCAGCTACAACCTCAATTCCGAAATAGTTGGGACAAAGTGTAAATTGTGAATAAAATCAAAACCCAATGACTTTCAAATCACACCAGCCAGTATTTTATTCAAAATAGAACAGAGATAACATAGCAAATGTTGAAACTGAGAAATTTTACAATTTTATCCACAAAATTAGCTCATTTCAAATTTGATGGCTGCTACAGGTCTCAGAAAAGTTGGGACAGGGACCTGTTTACCATAGTGTAGCATCCCCTCTTTTTAACACAGAGTGGAGGCGTCTGGGCATTGAGGGGACAAGTTTCTTGAGTTTAGCCATTGGAATTTGATCCCACTCTTGCTTAATACAGGCTTCCAGCTGCTGGAGAGTTTTGGGTCTCCTTTGACAGACTTTTAATTTAATTATGGGCCAAATGTTCTCAATCTGTGAAAGATCAGGACTGCAGGCAGGCCAGTTCAGTACACGGTCTCTTCTACTACGAAGCCATGCTGTTGTAATAGCTTCAGTATGTGGTTTTGCATTGTCCTGCTGAAATACACAAGGCCTTACCTGGAATAGATGTCATCTGGAGGGGAGCATATGTTGCTCTAAAATACCTTTCAGCATTCATGGTGTTTTTTAAAACATGCAAGTGTCCCACATCATATGCACTAATGCATCCCCATACCATCAGAGATGCTGGCTTTTGAACTGAACGCTGACAACAGGAGGAGTGGTCTTTCTCCTCTTTAGCCCGGAGGACACGACGCCCATGATTCCCAACAAGTATTGTCAAATTTGGACTCGTCTGACCACAGGACACTTTGCCACTTTGCTACAGTCCATTTTAAATGAGCCTTGGCCCACTGAACACGGCGGCGCTTCTGGATCATGCTCAACAATGGCTTCCTTTTTGCATGATAGAGTTTTAGGCGGCATCTGTGGATGGCACGGCGGACTGTGTTTACAGACAGTGGTTTCTTGAAGTATTCCTGGGCCCATTTAGTAATGTCAAAGACAGAATCATGCCGGTGAGTGATGCAGTGGCGTCTGAGGGTCCGAAGATCACGGGCATCCAGTAAAGGACTTCAGCCTTGTCCCTTATGCACAGAGATTTTTCCAGTTTCTCTGAATCTTTTGATGATGTTATGCACTATCGATAATGAGACCTTCAAAGCCTTTGCAATTTGACGTTGAGGAACATTGTTTTTAAAGTATTCCACAATTTTCTTACGCAAGCCTTCACAGGTTGGATAGCCTCTGGCTATCTTTACTTCTGAGAGACTCAGCCTCTCTAAGACATCCCTTTTATAGCCAATCATGTTACACACCTGATGCCAGTTAACTTAATTACTTGCTAAATGTTCTTTCAGCTGATTCTCTTATATATTAATTGCTTCTCCAGCCCTTTTTTCTTTTTTGCCTGCGTCCCAACTTTTTTGAGACCTGTTGCAGCCAGAAAATTTGAAATAAGCTTATTTTGTGGATGAAAATGTAAAATGTCTCAGTTCCAACATTTGAAATGTTATCTATGCCCTATTGTAAATAACATATTGGCTCATGTGATCTGAAAGTCATTGCATTTTGATTTTATTCACAATTTACATTTTGTCCCAACTATTACGGAATCGGGGTTGTACAAGTTGCAAATCATGTCTAGTTTGTCTGGAAAAATCTCCATATGTAGATTTGGAGATAAACCATTCTGGCTCTGAACCCTCGATATGATCTTACTTCCTGACTGGATGCTTTGCCACTGATTTTGATTAGTTGTGACATGCGAACACTTTTGAAAATGAAAAATCCATCTGATTACTTTTGTGAGGCTTGTTCTGAAGATGGTTTGTATCAATTTTGGTGAAAATTGGGCAAAATTTGTGACCTGTAAAAATTTTGTAATGTAAAAAATGTAATTAGTAAATTAGTAATATGGCATAAAATACAATATTACAGAAATTAATATCAGAGGGTGCAATGAACTCGGCTTGATCCAAGGAGTCCATTTAGAAAATAGGGCATACAGTTTAAAAATTATAAGCCCAAACTCATCTCCAAATTTTACCTTTTGGTGGCGATGTAGTGCTCCAAGTGGAGACATGAAACTTGGTGAAAAGAATCTAGGGACTGTCTCCAACCGGTGTGCCTAATTTCAAAACTTTTTACCATTTGTTTCTCAGGCCCGCCATATTCACCCTAGCCGGAAGAAGGAAAGGAAGAAGAAGAAGAGGAAGAAGAAGGTAGAAACACAATATAGGTGCCAATGCAGCTCTTATGCTTGGCCCCCCATTTAATTGTAATTTTTAATACTTGATTGGTTGCAAATCATTTGCAGTCAATGACTGTACTTTCATGGTTACATTCAGTCACAAATAGAAAGGAATCCATTCCACTTGCAGCCATACATGAGCACACATGACCATGCTTCACAGATGAAGAGGTATGCGGTGGTTCATGAGCCATGCTTTACATTCTCAATACTTTCCTTCCCATCATTATGGTGCAAGTTGACAAAGATCAGTACACTACTGGAACAACACCCAGTAATATGCAGGCTTTTTTTGATGTTTCTTTTTGGCCAACTCCTTGATTTTTGCTCCACTTGCAGTGACAGTTACCTCTCGTCATATTGAGAGTTTACAGCAACAAATTCCAAATCCAAATGCCACACTTCAAATTAACTTTACAGATTTAAGAGCCTTCTCATATATGAAATAATGAGGATTTACGCCAGCATTGCCATTTAAGAGCTCTGCAGCCAATTATTCAATTACATCTAGTCATTTAACAGAGCAGCACATATAAAAAGTGCTGTAATTCCTTCACCTTTCATTTAATTTGGATGTTAATACCCCAAATTAAAGCTGAATGTCTGCACTTTGAGATCATACTCATTATTTAATTTCATCTCCAATATGCAAAGGTAGACTGTGAAAACAACAGTAGCCTGCAAACAGGCCCACAGCTGGTTTTCGGGCGAGAGAGGCAAAAGTGGGCTTGCAATGATCCTTTGATGATTTGAGTGTCTACGTTTAGATCTGAACGTAAAATATTGATTGGTCAATTTAGAACACGTGGCCGTGAGACATGCATAAACAAACGAAAAAAGAAACAGTCCAGTATATTCAATGGGCTCTATGCACGGCAAGCGTTAAGTCCTGTGCCAGTGTAGGAATGCCAGACATAATTTAGTTTAAAACGGCCTAAACTACATTAATTTTCAATACATTTTTTTTTTGTCTCTTTGTGTATTGTATTCCGATTTGTGTGTCGATGTTTAATTTACGTCATGAGATCAAAATGAGCTAAACAGTTTTTTCCAGTATGAGAGGACTGCACTTCAGGACACTACTGCGGTGTGCCGCTATGTACAGCTTCGGCTAAGTTCAATTCTGTTCTTGGTTTCGTCACATTTCCCAAAGACAGGTGGATGGTTAAGAAATGACACGACAATTTCACCACTATGAATCACACCAGAGTCTGCAGCCGACATTTTCAGACTCCAGACCTGGGGCGCATTTCCCGAAATCACAGATGCTGACTTACTTTTACTTAGCTCCATTAAAAACGCATGGGTGAGGTATGTACTGTATTTGCGGCAAATTGAAGAATTGCTTTTCCAGTGAAGCACGAGGAAATAAAAAAAAAACGCGTGGTATTGTAATCTGACGCTGCGATGTCTGCGCCAAGCACTTCAGTAATAACAAACATTGAGCTGTTTGTGATGTGTACCGTGACACTTGACTTGTTCTTTTTGGTGTGGTCAATAGCCTACATAAAGCCAAAAAAAAAAAAAAAAAATGCTACTGCAGCAAGCAAATGGAGCGGCTTGTGGCACAGGAGAGAAAAAAAAGAGCCTTTGGCATGTTGCGGGCAGATCTCAGCCGCTGAGAGGTGGTGCGTCATTTGCACTGTTACCGTTCAACAATTAGTCGGCTGTCTATCCGAGAATGGAACACAGGCACTGTCACTGACCGACCCTGCTTAGGGCAGCCACGGTGACTATGGCAGCTCAAGGCGCCACATCTGGTTACAACCTGCACGTGACAGATTCGGACAGCAACCAAAACTGATTATGAGATGAGGGGTCCCCAGGCGATTGAGGGTGGCGCAAGTACCGTTTAGCGCCGTCTCGTGAGCAAAACATGCGTGCACACGGCCCCTACAGAAAACCCATTTTTTGCCCATCAACAGGAGTAGGAACTCTTCACTTCTGACTGTGGGCACCTGCCTCTGTGTCATTTTTTGGCACTCTATTTCCTTTTTCCTGTCTGAGAATGGAAAACAGGGACTGTCGCTGACTGACCATGGTAAGGGCAGCCATGCGTAAATGGGCAAAAACTGGGTTTTCCGTAGGGCCTGTGTGCACGCTTGTGTTGCTCACATAGACGGCGTCAAATGATACTTGCGCTCACCCTCAATCGTCTAGGACCCCTCATCTCATGATCAGTTTTGGTTGCTGTCCGGAATCTGTCACGTACAGGTTGTAACCAGATGTGGCGCTTCTTGAGCTGCCATAGTCACTGTGGCTGCCCTAAGCGGGGTCGGTCAGTGACAGTGCCTGTGTTCCATTCTCAGATAGACAGCTGACTGATTGTTGAACAGTGACAGTGCAAATGACGCACCACCTCTCGGCAGCTGAGATCTGCCCGTAACATGTCAAAGGCCCTTTTTCTCTCCCCTGTGTCACAAGCCGTTGCATTTTCTTAATGCAGTAGCATTTTTCGTTTTTTTTTTTGTTGGCTTTATGTAGGCTATTGACCACACCAAAAGAACAAGTCAAGTGTCATGAACAGCTCAATGTTTGTTATTACTGAAGTGCTTGGCGCTGGCACGTGGTGCGCGCCAGATTACAATACCACGCGCTTTTTTTTTTATTGCGGCGTGCCTCACTGGAAAAGCAATAAAAATCAATCGATTCCTCAATTTGCCGCAAATACAGTATATACCTCACTTGTGCGTTTTTAATGGAGCTGAGTATAGTTGGGCCCATGGACTGTGAATGAACTAACTATGTAAGTTGCTAACTTTGTTAGCAACTACGCTTTTGGGAAACACGCCCCTGATCCACTGTATATTACTTATGCGCAATCTGAGTTTGGCTCCCGGACAAAGAGCTTTTTCTCTAGCTGACGATGGTGGAGCTACGAATCTGGGGTTACAATACGTCACCAATGTTCTATTTCAATGCCTCACTGTGACACGAGTGTAAGAGCATTCACACACACCCGACTTACAAAAGGAGCACAGGAATCAAATAAATGTTCAACATGACTGCACTAGCTAAACCCATTTAGCGAAAGAATATTGACGAAGTGTTTTCAGCTTGATCGCAAACTGGAGTTCTCGCGTCCGAGAGACGGTCAGTTATCCAACTGGGCTAACCTACTGCGTTGTAATGAATAGATTAGATCCACATTCTTTCCATTCACATTTTATACCTGCTGTTGTGATAGAGCGAGACCAAAGTTACGCAGTGTAACTGGTCTCAAAAAGCAGCACAGGAATGCAAGGGTTCCCGTCCGATTCTCCCAAATGACCAACTTATGTTGGGGAGGGTATTGTGACAGCTCGTACACATTAGTGTGATGGGAGAGCCCGAACATCTGTTTGCTATGTAGCACAGTCAACACGAGACATCACGGCGCGTTAATGACACTTAACACAGAGAGCACTGGGTAACTGAGATTCATCTCGTAGACAGAAGTGTATAAAAGAACATGGGGATGTCCTTGAACCGCGACGACAGCCATTATGCCGGTTTCTCCTGCTTTCAATCTCGTGCACCGAAAATAGGTGCGCGGCCTTAACTCAAACGCGGAACTGATGCGTGCATAGAGCCCATTAAACATGGCATCGTCTGAATTTATTGATCAGACGGATCGTTTGAAAAAAGCCGTGGGAATTATATCTTCAAGGTGCGCAAGAGCCCTACAATTGAAGGCAGATCAAGGGCTCGCTATTAACAGTTTAATGAATGGCAGAGATGTTCTAGCCATGCTGCCTAGTGGCTTCGGGAAAAGCCTCGTTTTCCAAGTCTTTGCAGTATTTTGTTCTTAAAGAACATTTGCAAATTAGATAAAATTCATCTACTGAGCTCTCGATGCTTGCGGGTTTTCTTCCTTTGCATTTGTAAGATTTTGTTGGGGTATTTTGAGCTTCTTCGAACATAACAACCGCACATGTAGTCAAAAGTCGCAGTGTTGCGACAGCGTCTTGGTTGAGTGAGCAGTAGCGCACTTCCGCTAAGGCCTGATTGGCTGATTCCATTTTGATGACAACTCAAGCAAAACAGGGGGCAGAACTCAAATCTTCAAAGGATTAGTGCAGGCCCTCTTTTGCCTCTTGCCCCAATCCAGCAGAGGGCCTGTTCGCAGGCTAAAACAACAATAACTTTGTTAATGTCCAAATATTTATGAACTTGACTGTGTATGCTCAATCAGAGACCTTGCTGTGGCAAAATATGCTGCTAGACACCCAATCCCTGAATTTTGTGGTTGATGGAAGGCACTTTCACTGGACTAAGGTTTGGATGTTATGGTTTGAGAAGCCCAAGGCACCACACTTTTCCACGTGGTCACCTGTCATCGCTGCGCCAACATAGTCATTACCAGGCTAGAAAAGGTCCTGACATTACTTGTTCTTAAGTCAGCTGAAATTATGTAAAACTTTATTGAGGGGCAGTCCTTTAGCCATTATTTGAATTGCCAGTTGAATTTGAATTGCCAGATGCTTGTATCAGTTGTATAAGGGAAGCAGATTATGCCCTCCTATTGTTATACATCCACCTAATTAGACATTCAGCATTTTAATTGCAATGCTTACTTTCCTACGACCTCTCATGTTTAGGTTTTGCTGAATTCTTTGTATCTTATGAATACTCATTCAATATACCGTGGCTGGGGTTGGAGGTGGGGACTGGATACTGCATTGTTGTGTCTGCATGCTGTTGTCAGCCATGTGCTTCCGCTAAGTGATCATTTTCGCAACAGAATGGCCCAGGATTGTGCAGGCTAATCCTGACACTGACATGCTGAATTTCCGGCCCTCGGTTAAAGATGTTGAGGTGCACGGAGCTCCGTGGAATGCTGCAATGGGGATCCCAACCTCCTGCTGAGATATTGGAGGGTGTTCGGGACAGCGACCCGAGGGGCGTGAGAGCCTGGACATCTGTACACACCTCGCTCCTGTGGCCACTGCACCGTCCCTAATCGAAGACACTCGCAGCCCCAACTAATGCCAAGCATCCCCTTCATTTCTGTCACTGCTCTGCCTTTTTCACTCACCATAAACCTGTAGCCACTCGTGCTCACAAATCAACCACCACACACCCCCCCTTCACCACCTACAACCCCTTTTTGGCTGGCCAAGGTCACCGTGACTTCCTTTACAGAGCGAAATAAGAGCGATTGCTACAGCTATGAAGTACAGCTAAAATATCACACTCAAAGCTGTCGTTGAGCCTATATTGAAAGTCAGCTGCTTATTCATGGGTATTTGCGGATGCGGAACAAGTTGGGAAGAAACTGAGCTAGATACCACGGCCTAGAATTCTGCTCTGAAATAATCGACAATACTCCTTCGTGTACGACTCCCTATCTCCCCCTTTCTTTCTCGCTTTTTTTCTGAGCTGAAGTTTGAAAATATAGCATGACAGCTAATCCGTTTAGCAATTTTAAAGCGTTTTTTTATTTATCTATTTATTTTTCATGGAGTATAGCGGACTGAAAAAAAGAGGGTCTCTCTCTCTCCAAGCTCTAGTTCGGCTGATTGAAGCGAAGCCTCCTGCTGTGCCTCTGCATATTGCTGCTTACTCCAGAAATACGCATAAAGCCTGTTCATCTCAGCACGCCTCTCTCTACCGGCCTCCATAAAGGGCAGGGAGAAAGAGGCACGAAAGTTTATTCAGATTTTGCCGGGCCTGAAGGCCGTTCTCCCTGTTTTCCTGGACGCACTGCGCCGTTCTTCTCTTTGTTTGGAGAGCCGTTCAGCTGTTTGGTGTGCTCTCTTTTGCTGGAGAAAGTGGCTGGAGAGGATGATTAAGTTAATTAGCAGTAGCTCTGTCTCACATGTCAGAGAGGAAGGGAGAGGTGGTAGCGAACAAATGGGGGAGGGCCGCACAATTGGAATGAGCTTACCACCAGCTGGGAGGACGGCGAGGCCGATGAAATGCGCCTTTTCACTCGCTTTCTCTCTCCGTCACGCGCGCACACAAGAGCACACGCACACCCCTCACATTCTTTGTCTGACAGGGCTGAATTTGTTGTGATGAATACTGTAAGGAAGCCACACTCACACTCTGTTGCTGAAAAGCGACAGAAAAAAAAGACATTTGGGGCTACCTCCCCCCCTAAACTCCCCAAATCGGCCTCCTGCCTCCCTCTGCCCCCTGCTCCCACAGTTCCATCACCCAGATGGGAGGTGATGTACATGGGCTGATGGGGGCCAGCTTGTGAGACCTATGCACGTGGCAGGCTGTCTATGAGCATGAGGCCCACTGTCCTACTATATGCTAAACAGACAGCTCTGTGGCAACAGCGGTCAGCTGTGCTGTCAATGCAGACAGGAGACAATGGATATGTGTGCATGGGGGATAGCAGGAGCCCGAGACAATTCCCATGTCACATACATACACATGTATGACCATACAAAGATACACTTACATACAAGACCGAGGGCCACTTATATCACACGTGTACTCACAACACAAGTGCGCAGATACTGTCTGTATGTGCTCACATATATACATGAATATACTAGTGCAGTCATACAAACATAAAAAAGCCTCATGCAAGCACATACATAACACATGCTCACACAAACATACACATACATATACTTTGACAGACTTGCAAAATGCAAGCATACTCGCATCCATGCACAAACACGCACTCATCCATATACACCCACAGACTCACAAAAAAACAGTTCTTCAAGCTCAAGACACAAGCCTCAAGCCTCCCTGAGATTATTGGCTCTGGCCTCTGTTCAGAAAGAAGGTTAATTGATAAAATAGGGGTATTAAAAAAAACTGTAAACACCCTTTTCAGTGTCAGTTTTGATTTTGAACTTTTTTTGACGCCATAGATCAGGGCTGTTCAGCATTATCCAGGAAAGGGCTGGTGTTGGTGCAGGCTTTCATTCCAACCCAGCACTTACACACCTGACACCACTAATCAACCCCAAGAGTCTTTGCTAATGAGCTTGATTAGTAGTATCAGGTGTGTAAGTGCTGGGTTGGAATGAAAGCCTGCACCCACACCAGCCCTTTCTGGATAATGTTGAATAGCCCTGCCATAGATAGTCACATCTATTATTATGTGGACATGCAGAGTGGGCTCCAAAATTACTGAAAACCCTGACTGGCAATGCACAAACAATACTTTTAAAAGAATTCTAAAAAATGTATTTATTGAGAAACTCTAAATACCATCGTGTGAGAAGTACTGTACAATATTAATGTTCCAATGGAACCAACCAAAATCATTTACAGATTTAATTAAAAATCAATTTCCTCCAAATCAAGGTTTTGCAGTTAATGGCACCTTTAAAGACATACCTGTCAACACTGAGATTTGAAAATAAGGGAAATTTCCCAGTTCCCCGCTCCAGGTTGTCCCACTACCCCTACCATCATCCACTTACACATTACAAGACAAGGGATCACAGTCTAAATCCTAAAATTACCACTTGGGAAACACTTGCTTTGAATAGCTGTGAACCATGGATTGAATGAGCTAAATAACAATATTGGGCTAAATTCAGTGCAGAAAAAATAATTTACTTATAAACAGGCCCATGCTTTACAAAAGAAAGACTGCCACTACCCACGCTTTTTTTTTTTAATCAACCCAAAAGTGTTGATTAAATTGTACCGAAAGTGAAATGCGATTTCATTTGAGCGTTAATCAGTCATTATTCAATCAACATGTATTTAAAAGATTCTCACGCGGAATTGAAATATTCATGCGTGGAAGTTTTCCCTTTGTTGAACGATAAAATTAAACAATCCTCCCATTTTGTGAGATACTTGCACAAACTTTTAGCCTTCTTGGCAGGTGCTACATCCATCACTGAATCCTGCGCCGCTAAGTTCCTTCTTCGCCTTCATCTTCTTGATTGAATGACCTCCGTAACTAGATGTTAGGCTACATACTGCTGCCTGCTGTACTGGAGGGGAGTGTATCAAAAACATTACATAGGCGGTCTTATGCCTGCCACCGTCCACGTCACCAGCCTTTTTTAAAGGTCCCATATTGTGCTGTATTTAGTCGTTTAAAATATATCCAATGGGTCTTAAGAATAATGTTAAGAATTCAGTTACAAAAAAAAAAAACACACACATCCAGGCCCAGTGAGAACTCTTCTCTCACCCCGTCTGTGTCAGCCTGAAACACGAGCTGTTTTGAGTGGGCGGGGAGGCTTTGCTAATGAGGCACGGCTCTGATTGGCTGCCTGGCCGCTTCAATTCCGGGGGAGGGCGAAGACCTGAAAAACCAGGAAACCAAGATGGCAGGTATTTCAGGACAGCTCTCTGCGGCATCTATTGCTGTAAGACCGTACTTGTTTGATCCCAAATCAGACCCTGAACGGGAGGAAGAAGCAATTGAAGTATTGCAGCAATGTTTACAGCAAGATGTCAATGAGTGGCAAGTTGAAATTTTTGTGTTTTGCTCGTGCTGTCTCGCCTTGCATGCATGTTATTGTAGCTGTACTGTTATATAGTCATGTTATATACCCACTTAGTTATCCGGAGGAAACTTTGTTAAAAGTTCCTGTTGACCATTTCTACCAAAACGAAACACAATTCCAACACCAAGCTACTAAATGAGTTGGTAGCAAAAACACACAAACGGTGTAAGCATTGCTTATGTGGAGCTAGCGAATTGATAACTTCTACGGAAATCCATATCTGACCTCCACTTCTTTTTCGGCTTTTTATTAGCCACAATTTTTAAAGGTGTATGAAATTCCACCACGGCAATGCAGAGAAATCGTTTGTTATACCCTACAAGTTATAGTGCGTTTCGCGATTGCTTTCACCGCGGTAGGATCAGAGAGCTAGGCCACACCACGGCAAAGTACCTGGCTGACCTGGTCATGGATAAGTAAAACGATCGTTTCACAACAGCAGTAAACAAACCCAAACACGTACCCTAAGCTCCGCAAAGCCTACGTCTGGTCTAACTGCAGCCTTATCAGTCTAACTTTGCAGACACACACAACACCTCTCCAGTTAGCTTCAACTGTAGCGGCTATGGTCAGGTAACGTTATGATGAAACTACCACCTTGATGCTAACCAAAGTAACACAAGCATACCAATCTGAATTACTGCATATAAATTAACCAGGAGCATTTTTTAAGTAGCACGGAAAGCGAACTAACATGTGGTAGTAGCTGAGTGGTCATCATAACGACAGAGACAAACGTTACCCTGCAATACAGGTTTTACAGACAGTAAGTTCCGTTATCATGAACAGTTGTATGAAGCATCCAAATTACAAACAAGTATAAAAAGTTACCTTCAAATGAGGTTTATGTTCATACACCGGCTGTTGAATGTCTCCTTGATATTTTTTACTCTGGCCTATTTAGGACACGAACATTAGCAACAGTAATTTAGCTACACTAGCCGCAGTGCTGCAGCCACATTCAAAAGGCTATCACGTTAGGTAGGCTTATGCAGTAAAGCAACAGAAACTGGTAAAACTTACTGCTTTCGCGTCTGTGAGTCACGGACAGTTGGTACCGATCCAGGCTTTATCTTCAGATATTTTACAAAGCCTGCGTTTGAGGTCAGTTGTTAGTGCTAACTATCGTTAGCGGTCCTGCTAGCCACCCGTAACACGTCAGCTTCACTTATATTATTTGCTGTTATATCGTTACTTACAGGTTGTGTCTCCGAGGGCTTGATCGGGTTTGAGAAGCAGCTGAGACACATATCCAGCGTTGAATTATCCTCTATTGACAAAGCTGTCTTCGGTGAAACGCCAAACACAAACGTTCCCCATAATTGTGGCTGTTAGCTGCCAGCAAACAAAAAAGCTACCCACTGATTTCTGGTGGCATCGCCTTTTAGAAGAGAAAATAATTGTGGTCCAAAAAGGTTCATACTGTCTGTAGTAACTAATTAGCCTTGACGTTCTTATTTTCCGACAGAAAATCGGAAAATAAGAACGTCAAGGCGAAAATAGTTGTGCTTTCTTTTTCGCATCCAAAAAAGCACATACAAACAGCTTTGGGAGACATACTTATAGATCTACACGTTAAATGATTTGGGCTCGTTTGTGTCTGATAGAATAAATTCCGGGGTGGGCAGGTCCAGCGCTGTAATTGGCTCTGGCCAGGTCTGTCCTAATTGGATGGAACAACCTGACGTCAGGTTTTGCCCAGATCTCGTGAAGTTCTCGGGATGAGCTGTTCAGAGAGGAAATCACGTTCAGGAAATCACGTTCTCGGATTACGGCAAAACCCCTGTATCTTATGTTTAGAAACTTTGCAGAGGTTGAGTATGGACATCCAACATTATAACATTACTTGTATGTATTAAAAGAAGGATCTGCATGATACGGGACCTTTAAGATTAAAAATACAGGGAGATTTATGGGAAAATATTCAAATGGGAAGACAGCAGGAAAGACAGGTAAAATACGGGAGAATCCTGGGAAAAACGGGAGGGTTGACAGGTGCGCTTGAAGATTATTGCAAATAACATCTACCAAAATTAAACCAGGTATTGAATTCCACTTATTTAAGTTTTATCTCTTTGTTAAAGAATTACATTGAGCCATTTCATCATTTCCTGCTTCACCAGAGTACGAAAACCAGCTAACACACATGCAATATCCCTTTGTCATCCAAAACCAGAAAGAAGAAGAAAACAAAACAACCATCAGTTCAAAAGAGGTAGATGGTCAGAGACCTTCATAAATCTGGTAATGGCAACAAGAAGATTCACAAATGACTGAATATGCCACAGAGCACTGTCAGGGCAATTATTTAAAAATTCCAAAAATATGGAACTGTTAAGAGCCATATTCTGAGAGAATGGCACTTTTGAGATACTTAGTGGAGTTGACATCTCAGAATTGCATGAAATTTGGCAGAATGGTGCCCATATACGTGTAACAGAAAATCCCAGAGCTCACAGTTTTTACTGATATGGCTACAGCTCCGCCTAGAAGTGGACAAGTCAGGTACCAAATTGAGCATTTTTAAAAATACCCATTTTTGAAGGAATATTGTGGATAACTGCTTCAATTTGCCAAAAAAGATTTGATTGTATTTAATACTGGGATACCCAAATTTTTAAAATGTGAAAGTGCCACCTGGGCCCAGTATTTCAAAAGTGATCTGACAGGATTATCCTAGTCGGATTGGATTAAATCTTGATCTGATCTGAAAACTGTGTATTTCAACACAGATCCAGAGAATCCTGATCCTGAAGATCAGGATTCAGCTCTGGTAATCCAATCCTCCCTTTAATCCAGATAAAAGGCTGGACTTGGGTATTTCAAAAGTTAAGGCAGAGATCTGGATCAACTTGATACCAAAATTTCAGGATCATTTGGATCCCACCTCAGAGGTGGATTTGACTTGGATTGACAAAGCCTTAGCTCCACTTCTCCTAGATATTGTTACTCAAGATGTTCATTACACTTAATCTAAATTGTCAGTGTTTTACATTTAACAAATTGGAGTAATTTAAGAAAATTAAAGCATTATAAAATAGTGTTTGGAAATACCTTCTGAAACTGCTGTAAATAAGAGTAACAAATACAACCCATTTCTCAAATTCTAATTTCACCAAACTTTGTAACTTGTGTGTACCAAAAACATTCACCACACATTTGGAAGAGCTGTGCAAAATGCAGTGGTAAATCTTTATTTCTCCAATCAAATGGGTTAAACTATGAGATGTGTGCACTTGCATTTTTTCATTGTCACAGTTTATATCATGCTGCACATTGAAACACTTTCCAAGAATTTTCAAGGTATATTTTCATGCTTCTGATTTAACGAAGACAAATTTGACTTCAGTCAGAAGCTTAAAAATGCACTTTTAAAATGTTTGGAAATGGCTTGAATGTGATTTTAAAAAAACACACAGCAATGTATTTCAGTAAGTGTTTGTGTACAAACAGATTATTTTGCTTATCAAATCAGATGCCATTTTACAATAAATGACCATAATCATGTTTAGTGGAAGCCTTCTACATAATGGTAACAAATTAGGATGGAAAAAATGTTTTGAAATTGTGTCACTGACAAGCTATATACCATCCAAGTAATGCAATTACAATTTCAAGCAGTTTCAAGCACTTTTATTCAAAATCCAATAACTTGAACCTTGAACGATTACAATTAAAAAGCGTTTCCAAGGATTTCCAGCACTCATGACAAGATAGCTGAGTGGTCCGTGGCTGTGAGTGCACTCTGAAAGCAGAAGAAGGATGTGTATGAGTATATCTTTGTGCTGCAGGGTGAAGTTGCCTTCAGACGTCGACTTCAGGCTGCTCAGCCTGTCAGGCTCGAAACGCCGCCCCCAAGTACAGCCAATCAGATCGCGAGCAAGAGTACAACCAATCCGCTCACGAGGCAGCCAATTCAATTCGGAAGCCTTTACTCGTAGAGGGCTTAAGAACAACAATATTTTAAAAAACGAATGCATTTAATCGGGAGTTTCTCATTAAAGAAACTGATTCGTGAGGTAACATTAGATATTTCAGCTATTTTTGATTATGTGAACCAATGCAAACAAGTGTTATTTTTTTTGTCTTACAGTTAACTTATAGACCTAACCTTAGCTAAACAGGTAATACTCGTTAACTTAAACACTTCTACAATATAACTTCAAGTGTAACTCTGTTTGAGACATAAAATTGACCCACTTGTGAGATTTATTTTGTTCATAAGCTGTCTAGTTGGGCTTAAAAACTTCAACTGCAAGTATTATAACGTTAGCTGCCTTCAAGGCTGATTGTAGAGACTAGTGCCTTGCAGGCTGGTTAGAAGGCTAATGTTGATTTGATATTTATAATCTTCAATAGTATTGCCTCAGATGCCTTCAAGGCTGATTGTAGAGAAAGTGCCTTGCAGGCTGGTTAGAAGGCTAATGTTGATTTCATATTGTATAATCTTTGATAGTATTCAGTCCGATGCCTTCAAGGCTGATTGTAGAGACTAGTGCCTTCCAGGCTGACCTCAGAGACTAGTGCCTTGCAGGCTGGTTAGAAGGCTAATGTTGATTTCATATTGTATAATCTTCAATAGTATTTCTCAGATGCCTTCAAGGCTGATTGTTTAGTGCCTTGCAGTCTGGTTAGAAGGCTAATGTTGACTTCATATTGTATAATCTTCAATAGTATTGCCTCAAATGCCTTCCAGGCTGATTGTAGAGACTAGTGCCTTGCAGGCTGGTTAGAAGGCTAATGTTGATTTCATATTGTATAATCTTCAATAGTATTGCCTCAAATGCCTTCAAGGCTGATTGTAGAGACTAGTGCCTTGCAGGCTGGTTAGAAGGCTAATGTTGACTTCATATTGTATAATCTTCAATAGTATTGCCTCAAATGCCTTCCAGGCTGATTGTAGAGACTAGTGCCTTGCAGTCTGGTTAAAAGGCTAATGTTGATTTCATATTGTATAATCTTCAATAGTATTGCCTCAAATGCCTTCCAGGCTGACCGTAGAGACTAGTGCCTTGCAGGCTGGTTAGTAGGCTGATGATTTCATCCAATATATATATACACTACCGCTCAAAAGTTTGGGATCACTTGAAATCCATAGAAACACACATGAAATTAGTCTGAATAGGAAATATAGCAAATGAACAGAACATGCTGACATTAGAAATGATGATTTAATGGAAAATGATGAATATGTACTTCAAACTTTGCCTTCATCAAAAAAAAAAACCCACCTTCACTGTTGATACTGAAACTGGTGTTTGACGGGGAATTATTTAGCGAGCTGCTAGTTGACAACCTGTGAGGCGTCTTTGTCTTAAACTACACACTCTCAGATATTTGTCTTCTTGCACAGTTGTGCATCATGGGGCCTCCCTCCTTTTTTTTTTCTGTCCTTGTTAGTGCCAGTTTGTGCTGCTCTCTGAAGGAGTAGTTGACAGCATGGTAAGAGATTTTAAGTTTTCAATTTCGCATTGAATAGCCTTCTTTTCTAAGCACAACAATAGACTGACGGGTCTCTAAAGTTTGTTCTTTCTTTTCTGGCCATTTTGAGCCTGTAAACAAACAAACAACTGCTGATGCTTCAGGTACTAAAACAACCTCAAGAATGCCATGCTCCCTTTTGTGCTCCCTTATTAGTTTAACGGTTTTCCGCTGTGCAACACATTTGCAGAAGGGTTTTCTAATAATCAATTAGCCTTATAAAATGCTTAACTTGGATTAGCAGCCATACTAGGAGATTGATGCAGAGGACAGTTGCTGATAATAGGCCTCTATGCAAAAAAATGTAGATCATTCTTTGAAAATCATCTGATTAATTTTAATCGTTTTGTGAAATGGATAAAAATGTTTGTGAAATGCATGAAAATGTATTTTTCTTTGGAAAACAAAGAAATTTGCAAGTGATCCCAAACTTTTGAGTGGTGTGTGTGTGTGTGTGTGTGTGTATATATATATATATATATATATATATATATATATACACATACATTTGTATGCAAAAGTTTAGGCACCTCAGATCAAAATTTCTATTACTGTGAATAGCTAAGCGAGTAAAAAATGACTGTCTCCAAAAGGCATGAAGTTAAAGAGGACACATTTCTTTTTTATATTTTAAGCAAGATTACTTTTTTAATTTCCATCCTTTTACTGTTTCAAAATGGCAAAAGGAAAACAGTCCAAAGCAAAAGTTTGGACACCCTGCATGGTCAGTGCTAAAAGTAACACTCCCTTTGGCAAGTATCACAGCTTGTAAACACTTTTTGGTGCCAGCTAGGAGTTTTTGAAAAATTTTGCCCATTATTCTTTTTCAAAGGCTTCTAGTTCTGTGAGATTCTTTGGCTGACTTGCATGGACTGCTCTTTTGAGGTCCATTTTCAGATTTTCAATGCTGTTGAGGTAGGAGACCTTGAGGGCTTTGGTGAAACCTTCAACTCGCACCTCTTGAGGTAGTCAGTTGTGGATTTTGAGGTGTGTTTAGGATCATTATCCTGTTGTGAAGCCATCCTCTTTTCATCTTCAGCTTTTTGACAGATGGTGAGATGTTTGCTTCCAGAATTTTCTGAAATTTGATTGAATCCATTCTTCCTTCGACCAGTGACATTTCTCCGTGCCACTGGCTTGCAAACACAAGCCCAAAGCAGGATCAACCATGTGCTTGACAGTTAGAGAGGTGTTCTTTTTATGAAATTCTGCATCCTTTTTCTCCAAACATACCTATGCTCATTGCAGCCAAAGACATCTATTTTAACTTCATCAGTTCACAGGACTTGTTTCCTAAATGCATCAGTCTTGTTCAGATGTTCCTTAGCAACCTTCTGATGCTGAATTTCATGGTGAGGATGCAGGAAAGGTTTCCTTCTCATGACTATTCCATGAAGGTCATATTTGAGCAAGTGTTGAACTGTAGGGCAGTGCACCATGACACCATGGTGTGCTAAATCTTGCCAGAAGTCTTTTGTTGTCAAACGGGTGTTTTGATTTACCGTTCTAGTAATCCGATGAGCAGTTTTCTTGGTCTTCCAGACCTCAAGCTGACCTCCACGGATTCTGTTGACTGCCATTTCTTAATTATATTATGAACTGAGGAAATCGCAACCTAAAAAACGTTTGCTATCTTCTTATAGCCTTCTCCTGCTTTGTGGGCATTAATTATTTTCATTTCCAGAGAGCTAGACAGCTGCATAGAGGACCCTATGGCTTCTGATTGTTGGGCCAAGGATAGAGGAGTCTGGGTATTTATAAACTTCAAAATTTGCATCACCTGGCCTTTCCTAACGATGATTGTGAACAAGCCATAGCCCTAACAAAGCTACATACGATTTGAGACTATAGTCAAAGTTACCTGAGAGCTCAAATCTTTTGGGGTGCCCAAACTTTTGCAGGGTGCTCATTTCCTTTATTTTTGCTCTAGAATTGTACAAAAACAAAAGTAATACACCACTACTGCTTAAAATATCCAAAAAAGTGTTGTATCTTTAAATTTATGCCATTCAAAAATCAGTTCATCTTCTACTTGCTTAACTTTTCTCAGTAACAGAAATTTTGATCAGGGGTGCCCAAACTTTTTGCATACAACTGTATATATATGTGTGTTTACAATTCTGATGCCTTCAAGGCTGACAGTAGAGACTCCCTCAGCATTACTGAGGGGGGCCTCTACTGAGTTGGAGCCTTCCAAGGCTAATTTAAAATCTTCTATTTTTCAGCCCATAGATTTATTACAGTTCAAAATCAACCACGTTACCTCAGAAAAACTGACAGCAGTGTTGTTGCATATTGACGTCGTCTTTACTTTTTACACTCTTTTTAGGAGTTCAAATGATGTCTTGGCGCTGTCGTGGAGCCCTATCTCCCGCCCGCTAAAAAAAAAAGCGCCGCCCCAGCACCCACCCGGGCCTTTGATGCTCCTGCAGCAGCACCGCCCTAACACCCACCCCGGGCCCTGATGCCTTGAAGGCATCTGACTGAATGCTATCAAAAATTATACAATATGAAGTCAACATTAGCCTTCTAACCTTTCTGCAAGGCACTAGTCTCTACGATCAGCCTGGAAGGCATCTGACTGAATACTATCAAAGCTTATGCAATATGAAATCAACATTAGCCTTCTAATCAGCCTGCAAGGCACTAGTCTCTACAATAAGCCTGGAAGGCACTAGTGCTCTACAATCAGCCTTGAAGGCACTAGTGCTCTACAATCAGCCTTGAAGGCACTAGTGCTCTACAATCAGCCTTGAAGGCAGCAAACGTTACAGCAACTGGCAGTTGAAGTTTTTAAAAAAAGCTCAGCTAAACAGCTTATTGTACAAAATATCTCACAAATAGGCCACTTTTATGTTTCAAACAGAGTTATACTTGAAGTTATATTGTAGAAGTGTTTCAGTTAACAAGTATGACCTGTTTAGCTAAGGTTCAGTCTATAAGTTAACTGTAAGACAAAAAAAGCTCTTGTTTGCATTGGTTAACATAATCAAAATAGCTGAAATATCTAACGTTACCTCACTAATCAGTTTCTTTAATGTGAAAAGAAGATTGAACGCATTCGTTTTTAACAATATTGTTGTTCTTAAGCCCACTTCCCGAGTAAAGGCTTCCGAATTGAATTGGCTGCCTCGTGAGCAGATTGGTTGTCCTCTAGCTCGCGATCTGATTGGCTGTACTTTGGGGCGGAGTTTACGAGCCTGACAGGCTGAGCAGCCTGGAAGTCGACGTCTAAAGGCAACTTCACCCTGCAGCATATCTTTGTCATCGTCAGGAAGCATGACATCACCAGCATTACCGTAGCACTTCTAAATGAACTGCATTATTGATACGTGATAATACGTTTCCAAAGTACTGCAGCAGTCTGGTCTGTACACATGTAGCCTGCTGTGTTGCCAATGACGTAATGCTAATAAACTCTGAACGGGTTGGTGTTAGTTTAAAGAGTTAATGATGTACGTCCAATTAGTTCCATTTTAAGTTAAACCATAGACCGCAAAATTCATCAACAAAGCTAGCTACCTTTATTTTAGCTTCTTAACACACAAGTCAATGGAGCCGAAGTTAGCTACCGTTAGCACAAAGGCTAAATTAGAGATCGCTATGCCTGGTTTTTAAGTAGCTGACAATTCAAGTAGTTGGCTAGTTTGATATGTTGGTTGGCGTTCAATATTGCCTTAAAACCGCTACACATTAGACGATAGGAAACTTACACTTTTGACATGACAGTTGTGCTCCCAGCTGCTCCTTTCATGAAGTAGTCCGCCATGTTTCAAATCGGAGGCGGAGACACGGATTTGGAAATCCTTATCCGGCCAGGTAAGGATCACGGTGATCCAATCTGCCAGTGTTTTGAAATACTCAGATAAAGTCAGCAGGATCACCTTGATCCATGATTGAGAAAAGGTGGATTTCATTATCCGGATTATTCTGATCCAGATTACAAGTTTTGAAATACTGGGCCCTGGTGATCATGTTGGTTATATGTGCAATGACAAGAAATTTGTGTACAATGGGAAAAAATATTGGTACAAATTCAGGCTTATTTAAAATTTTAAACCAGACCAGTGCCAAATTTATCTTACCTCTTTCATTTTCAGCCATCAAAGGTGAGAAAAATTTTGAGGTATAGCCATCAAAGGTGAGAAAAATTTTGAGGTATTTATTCTGGCACTTTTTTGGTTTTTCGAGATATTTGCTCCAAAATTTGGGTGCGGGCTAATTTTTTCCTGTTTGTACAGTGGATTAACATTAATAGCCAGACACCTGTGGGGATGGGTAGACCATTAATTTGAATCTTCCTTTGGGCTAAACAAAGGACACCAGAAACATCTTTGGCTCTTTGTTCCATCTTGGAGCAGCGGCTACAGAAATTTTGACAAAATATCCAATTCGCCCATTTGCAGTGATGTTACGGGCCCATAAAAATGTTAACCAAGAAGATAGAACCTTGAAATTAGCTGAGTCTCCAGCCCTATCAGGATATTTTAACATGCCAAAGGAAGTTTTATGGCACTCTTTGCCAATGTCACTGCAAATCAATCCAGGTAATCTCCTTCATAGCCCATGATGGAGCATTCCCACCATGATGGGTGTGGTCTTTTCCAGGATGACAATGGCCCAAGCTCCACAGGCCACAAGGGGTCAAAGAGTGGTTGTGAGTATGAAAATGATCGACGCATTTGTCACCGCCTTCACAGTCTCCAGATCACACATCATCTGAACTTATATAGGATATTGTGGAACAAAGTGTCAGACAACACTCTCTCCATCACCATCTTCAAAATACAAAACAAAAAGAGGTAATACCTCACTGAAAAAGGTCTTCCATCCTTCCAGCAATGTTTTACACTTGAAGACTCTGTACCTAGGCCTGTTGAAGCTGATCTCGCAGCTTGTAGAGGCTCAAAAAGTAACTAAGATTGTTCTGCTGATTTTTCCATTAATTTGTCCCCTGTTTGTATGTACTTTTGTAAACACATAATAGTACTGACAGAAATGTGCCTGAGTGATGTCGAAGAGCAAATGTCATATGACGTACATGCTTTAGGCCAGGTCAGTAAAATAAATCATTGAATCTGTTATGATGGATAATATGTACCACTTCACAGTATTAGACTGAAAAAAGTGGGGGAATTTTACTGAGGGTCTTTCAAATACGTATTCAGAGCTAATTGATTTGCTGCCCATTAATGGAGCTTTAATTACCTATAAATCGCTCTCCTTATAAGTAATTAAATGCTACTTGAACCACGTAATTGAGGGTGATCTTCCACTGTTTTCAGTTTGGCATTTCTTGAACACGTTTGACAAGGATGGGTAGTTTCTGTTTGAATGAGTGATTTCTTTGTGAAAATCAGTTTGATATGAATGCCTTCTTCCATCCTCTCATTTTGGACATGTATTAGGAGAGGCACTTGAGAATCCTGTCTTTTCAATTGCATGTAGATTGACGTCTGATTTCAGTCACAAAACGATTTATACACGAAATCTTAAATAATATAAACATAGCATCTGCCATACAGAATGACTACACCGTTCCCATTTTCACTGACGTAACTTGTTAAAGATAAACTCTCTGAATAGTTAAAAATAAGTCTATGAAGTTGATGAGAAATGTTTCATAATTTGCTGCGGGGAAAAAATACAATTAAATAATATGCAGTGATAAACACAATTAAAAGATCAAATGCATCCTAAAACGAAGGTAGTAAAACATTGAGATTTCCCCAGTTTTAATTTGACAGGTTCAGTGGATATGCATTAACTATGAACCAATATAGCATTGTATCACCAAACCAATGATTGCAAAGAATGGTAGGAGTCCAATGCAAAGTACAAAAAAATCCTATATGTGTAATTAATTCTGCGCGCTGCTACATACCAACAGAACACAAAATCAAATATTAGCATTCACAAAAGTACACAAGGAAACTCAGTTCAATCAACTTCCATACTATCTTTGTCTTTTGCCTCCTTGGAATTTCAATACTAGTTGATGACCTTTATGTTTGAATAAAGTTTGCAAAATGTAGGCTAGGGACTAGGAAGTTAACCCACCCTCCTGAATACGTTTTTACCGGGCATAAGGCTTGTTAACTCCACTAGGAGTAGTATAAAAACTACTATGAAAAATTAAACTACTTTTCCATGAATAAACCATGACGAGTAGCTGTAACCATTGAAGAATCCCACATTTGTGATTTTAAATGGTGTTGTTTTTTGCACTTACTGCTGCCATGTTTCCAGCAGTCAATCCATTTTGTGCCATAAATTCTCAGTTATTGACACTTTTGGATGGTTCCAGAAATTACAAGCCTTCAACAGGCACCACCTGTTTTAGGTGGATGAAGTCTGTTTGGCTTGGACATTGTCTGGCACAAGTCCAAATGCCATTAAAATAGCAACGCCAACTACCAAATCACATAAGGGTATCTAGAATAAGGAGTTTTTGAATAAGACCTCAAGAAGATATATAATGAAGCTTGATTGGTGTGCATCACTTTGGATTCAGACTGGAAGACAGCAATTAAAGCGATGACACGTGCTTGCTTCATTTCAGGAATTGAATTCTAAAAGCTGAATGTGCTGTAGATTGTATTGAATTGATTGCTCACAAGTATCTGGTCATTAAAAAGGCCAAATAACATACTTTCAGACTTGGAGAGGCCATACAGGGTTGTGCAATGCAATCTGCCACAGATTCCTCAGAGGTGATCTGCTTATTTTGGAGTTCAGATCTAATAATAGAATAGCTAAATATTTGCAAGATTTGTTTATGGGGACCAAACAACTATAAATATGACAATGGAGAAAATATCAAAACTTGCAAAAACCTTGTATTTAGACTGAGTACTGGGTCTCTAAAATGTTCTAGTATATTAGCCCATTCTTTTATGAGGACAGTCTATAGTTCTTTCAGTGAAAGAAGTGGTAGAAACCTAGTTTGCAGTCTGCATATGAGAACCTCCAATGATGGTCAGGTTATGAGAGGCATCTGACTTCTCATTTGACTTTCTCATGCTCTTGAAACCTTTTTTTTTTTTTTTTAGTTTAAAGCTGTGTGTATGGTAGGAATATCATGTTGGGACATTGGGGACATCTTGAGGGAATGGTTGTTAAAATTGTTTAAAAATTTTTTAAAGTAGACATGTATTGGGGAATCAAAAAAATGGGTAAATTATACCACTACAGAAGGCTAATGTCATGGAAATGGTGAATAAGACACTTTCTGGACACTCGCTCTAACAGGAAGAGAATAAAAGAGGCATTTTGAACACCCTTTCAACTCGTGCACATCCTCAAAAAAATGAGCGAAAATAGCCCGTTTCTGAAGGCATCATTCATGGGAAACAGGGATACATGGTAAGGAAGTCGAGTGCATCAACCATTGTCTGCCTGTCCTAATTTGTTCATTTCTTGGTCTCGTTTCATTTTATATTTCTAGCGGATTAGATTTATGATCATCCAGAAGAATGTTCTTATTTGGCTTATTTGGCTTATTTTTAGCTCAAGCGGTTAAGGAGCCGCCTTGTGGAGTAGTACTGAGCACCACAGCCTGAGTCGGAGCCCGGGCCGCACCAGTGCCTGGAAGCCTTTTCAGAGCAGCGCACAATTGGCTTTGCGCTGCAGGGGTATAAATTGGGAGGGACTGCTTCGGATTATATGATTTTAGCATTGTTTTTTGCCTAACAGCCTCCTGTTAGCAAGCCGGGCATTCGTCAGTGAAATTCTAAGCTTTTACATATTCAGGTTCCCTCCGCCCTCGCTCAGGGGTAGGTTTACCAAAAGCATTGTAGCTAACTACGTCAGCACCTAACATAGCTAGTCCGACTAAATGCCTTCAATGATTCCGACTAAGTAAGTTAGCAACTATGCTTTTGGAAAACGCACCCCAGAGCTTGCTTCCCGCTCACTCGCCCATGCCCGAGGCTTCGGTTCGTGCTGGTATGGTTGCGGTAGCTGTTGGCATTCGACAGCTCATTGCTTCCCTTTCATTGCCAATTTCTTTCTCATTTTCAATCTTTTCTAACTATTCATCATCATTATCACTGTCGCTAGTTGTTGAACTTGCACTTGAATCATTCTCTTCAACTTCGATGTCCAAGTCAAGTGAAAATTCTGACAGTTTTAGTGGATTTCCATGTTGTACTTGCAATGTAAAATACACATACAATAGCCTATGTGTCACATTTGATCCCAAAAGTGACATCACAGCTCTTGGCCCGATTCGCAGTACGGTTCAAGGGCAATATCAAAGTGTTGCTAAAAGCCTGTTTTACATCCTTGATTATTCAATTTCATGATCATCTCCGGATGAAAAATGTTGAGTGTTTGAGAGAGTATTGCATGCCCTTTTGGATGATGCCAAATACAACAATTTTTACCGCGCCCCACCCGAAGGGTGAGGGCAAGGGGTATTGTTTTTGGTTCGGTTTGTTTGTGTGTTTGTGTGTTTGTTTGTTAACACTCTAGCAGAAAAACCAATGGCCAGATTCACCCCAAATACGGTATAGGGATTGCCACTGACCCAGAATAGATCCCTATTGAATTTCGTACAAGTAGGTGAAAGTATGTGCGAGGGGCGGGGTATGTTGTGCCTGGCACTGCTTTGTTTTTATAAAGTTTCAGATCAATTTGTCTACTTTAAATGGTTTCATATTGGTAATCAGTTACTTGTCCATGGGAAGCAATTGGTGGACCCAATGGGTCCCATGAAATGGCTGTCCATACCATTACAGTATACTTAATGTTTACGTGACTCATGGAATTCTGTTTTTGTAGAGATCGGGTCAGATATTGATTAATTAAATTCTGTGGTGATTTACGGGCTGCAGGCCTGTGGTTGTAAGCAACTCTCCTACTAAGTGTCCATCTGTCCCTGATGGAGAGCTTTGACTAGCAGCCAGTTTTTTCGGAGTTGCTATTTTTTGGTGTTGGGTATGTGTCGTCACAAGTTTTAAAACTGTTCTCCTAGCCACCTTAAATAATTTTTCCTCTTCTGTGACTGACACACCTGCAATTTTAGCACCATCTATTTGGCGCTTTTGGAACTTTTGTTATTATCCTCATCTGGATATCCATATTATCCCAACCAAGTGCTGCTGTAGAGCAGCACTTGTAAATCTTTTCAGCAGACACAGTGTGCTAATTAGCATTCAAATGAATTGGAATCACCTGTGTGGGTATTTTAAATTCAGGTATGTGAAACATAAAGCCATTTTCAGTGTTCATTGGATAATAATAACCTTTGTTAATTAAATGCAATTAATTTAAGCTTTTCCCAAAAAAGGCATGGTTTATAAAACATATTACTCAGTTCGATCCCCGGTCGTGCCAGCCGGCAGTGGTTGGCAGCTTTTTCAGAGCAGCGCACAATTGGCTTTGGCGCAGCAGGGATGCAAATTGGGAAGGGACTGCTGGATTGGGATATTAAAAAAGACGCTTAGTTTGTTGCTCAAGCGCCTCCTGCTGGCCGGCCGGGCGCATATCAGGAAGATTCTAAGCTTGCTCATGCTCGGGTATCCTCAGCCCTCGTTCTGAACTTGCAAAGTTTTGACCTACGAGTGTAAAGAAGCAGTAGTTGACGGGCGCATGCTTTGGAGGAGAGCCGCAAACCGTCCCTCTCTCCCGAGTTGGCAACAAGGGGTCGCATACAAGCAAGCTTGTACGTAGTTCTCGAATTGGGCATTCCAGATTTGGGTGGGATTGGAGATGCCAAATTTAAAAAAAAAAAAAAAAACATATTACTCTTAGTGGAAGCAAGTTGTTGAAATAAGCGCTATTTTTTAATGTATTTTTAAATTTGTAAATTTGGGTCATTTGATTTAATTTTCAAAAACACAAGAATAGTTGTACCAAATTACATTTACCTTGCGTTTTCAATTCCCATTTAGAAAAATCCCAAAGCTACTAATGTACTGTTTCCTCTAATTGGTGTTGCTCTGAAGCACCAGTCCAGTGCAGTTTGTGTCAAGTGAACACATGTCCATGCAGAAGGGTAGAAAAGTGCCTTAGCCAATGGCAGTCGGCCCAGAGGTTCCTGACTGCTTGTTAGTTTGCCAAGACAGCAGTAGCACCTCTGTGGCCCACTCTGCCTGTATCGGTCCAGAGGTTGGAGAGAGGCAATTTAGAGTGATGCACATTCAACTTGTCAGCTCACGGTTGCAGCCCAGGAAATAATTATTCAGGAAAGCATCTGGTTTACCCTCAAACAAGGAGGGTGAGACTGAAAGCATTGCTAAAACTGAAGGTATTTTTCCCTCTGAACTCATTGAATTGGAGATAGGACCACCTGGTGAAAAAACTGCCCTTAATGATGGCTACATCTGGCTCATGTATTTCACCCTTGCGCTAATTACAATAACTGCACTCAACTAAAAATAAACAATCATGAAACTCCTAGCCAGGCTTTGAGCCTGAGATGCTCTTCAGCAGGAGTTTAATTATTCCCACAAAACTTTTTTTCCAGTATACTGGCAGACAAATTGCAAGTTTCTATTGAACTTTTACCATAAATGAAAATAAAATATCATGGGGATTTACTCTCTTCGAGCTACCGCAGTTTGGTTTACATTTTGTCCACCACATTACAATATAAATATCATACTCACATGGGCGCTTTTTTCAGGTTTATTAATTCAGTGCACAAGTTAGACTGGTAAAAGAAGCTATTTATCCTCTCTTATTTCTTTTGTAACTATGTCAAGCCTATACATCAGCAAATGCAGACTGTCGCCAGGTAAACATCATCCTGTTTAACTACAACAGAGCTGCGTGTCTTATTACGGCATCTTGATTGCAGGCGTGTCCCATACCATAAATGGTTAACAGGCAACCACTTCGAATAACTTTTGGTAATACAAAGTGGTTGGTTATCGCATGTCTTCTAAAAAAAGTTATATTTTCGACTCATCTGTCCACAGAATATTATCCTCAAAGTCTTTGGGGTCATCAAGTGTTTTTGGTAAATGTGAGAGGAGTTTTTCTGTTTTTTGGTCAGCAGTGGTTTTTGCCTTGCAGCTCTCCCATGGATGCCATTTTTGCCCCAGCCTCTATTTTATTGTGGAATCCTGAACACTGACCTTTACTGAGGTGAGGCCTGCAGTTCTTTAGATGTTATTCTGGGTTCTTTTGAGACCTCCTGGATGCATTGTCAATGCGCTTGCGGAGGAATATTTGTGGGCCGGCCATTGCTGGGAAGGTTTGTCACTGTTCCCAGTTTTTCAACTTGTAGATAATAGCGCTCATTGTGGTTCATTGGAGTCCAAAAGCCTTAGAAATGGCTCTGTAACCCTTTCCACCCTGACAAATGCCAATCAATGAAGTTATCGTTTAAAAATGCATTTTGTCAGGTTATATTTGTCTAATTTTAAAATTAGCATGATGATCTGAACCATTTAAATGCAACAAATATGTTAAAGTAAGAAATCAAGAAAGGGGCAAATACTTTTTCACAGCACTGTGGTATGTGTAACTTGCTCATCTGTGAAGGCACCATTAATGCTGAAAGGTAAATACAGGTTTTGGAGCAATGTATGCTGCCATCCAAGCAATGTCTTTTTCAGAGACGTCCCTGCTTATTTCAGCAAAACAATCCCAACCGAAATTCTGCACGTGTTACAACAGTGTGGCTTCGTAGTAAAAGAGTGCGACTAATAGACTGGCCTGCCTGCAGCATTATGAAACGCAAAATACGACAACGGAGACCCCGGACAGCTGAGCAACTGAAGTCGTACATCAAGCCAGAATGGGAAAGAATTCCTCCCACAAAGCTTCTACATTTAGGGCTCTAAATTCGTTGACCAGGCGCAGGCGCGGCGAATGAAGGGAGCGCCGCGCCAACGGGGTGTATCCAGGCGTATGTTGCAATTTCATGCCCGGTGCAAGTACTCCTCTGTCCCGCCTCTGTCCCTCCTGCGGCGCAAGTGGCAAAAAAGAGGGGAGGAGAAGGCGTGAGTGGGTTTAACACAGCTGAGTCAAATCTTCACCAATCAAATGAGCTCCTCTCCTCACCTTTAAAGTATTGGAATAAAGAAGCCTCTGTCCTATATCTGCATGATGCGTTAATGTTGCATTTTACTTTGCTGCTTCAGGCATGTTTTCTGCACCGCTTACGTCTATATTAAGCATTACGAATATGAGTTAGCTGGCTAGCTAGGGCATTGGCGAATTATTACCATTAGCGAACTTGAACAGAATTTCAAAACGAAACTACTTCAGATCATTCAAACTTATTAAGTTGGAATGAAATACGACGATTGCTCATTTATTTCCTGCCTGCATCATTGGGAAGAGAAACGATAGATAGCGTGTTCCTATTATTACACCCTGTTGCTGCTTAAAATTTTGGGATTAACATGCATGGACAACAATGCAAGATACGTTACACATTTATTTTCAATATGTGATCTTAACTCAGTACGAGATCATAGCAATCAGGCTGTATTCCTTTCCCCCACTAAAAATGATAAAACCTAAGTGACAATAATAGTAGTATTAAGGGGTCAAGACTAGGTTCAGACTTGCAAAAACATATTTTTTTTCATTTGTTAAAAACAGTCATAAAAGGTGATTTTAAGACCAAAAAAACTATCTTTTAAGTGGATTTTTATCATGTGAATGCCTCCAGTGCATTCATTTCGCGACAAAAATGCGATTTTCTCGCATCGCAAAATTTCATAGTTTATCAGGCTTGTGGCGGGCATAAAATCCACATTTTTCAAGGTATTGCTCTGAAATTTTCACCATATCAGTTTGTTATGTTCTAAACAATGACATAGCCATTTTTGGGTAGGTAGATACCTGGTGTATTTATGATCCATCTGCCAGGCAGGTTCTGCCACCCGTTTCTAAAATTCTATGACCAAATAATTTTTCAAAATATTTTCCCATGAAAATACCCAGAATGAGTATGTCATTGTATAGCTGGTGATATTAGCTTCAAAACAAAAAAAGAATTACAGGAAAATATGGTATAGTTTCTGAGATATTTTTGCCACAAGATTTCACATTTTTCGCCAATAATGTACGGTTTTCACGGTAACAAACTTATTAAATTTGATTAAAATCAAATTCCGTTCTGAGCTTTTTTCAGTTGACACAATTTTTATGTGTTTTTAGTGTTTAGAAGTACTTAAATTGAGTGAACCCAGACTTGACCCCTTAAGCCGCTTGCACACTGGACGCGAAACAAATTTTTCGCACGACAAATTACATTCAAAGTCAATGCAAAGACGCGAATACACGCCTGTATTCGCGTCTTTGCGTTGACTTTGAATGTAATCAGTTGTGCGAAAAATTTGTTTCGCATCCAGTGTGCAAGCGGCTTTACTCAGCATACAACGCAAGCATTATATATGTATATATAATAATAAATATATATATATATATACGCACTGCCTGATGCCGAGGCAGTTTGTGGTTGGCTGAGAAAGATGTCATTAGTTTGCATCACAGATTCAGCTGCGTTGATTAAGCCAGGTCTAGTTTCCATTAAGTGTGCCAACCGCCTTTGATCTGACATCAGGACAATCGATATAGATACTATAATTTATGTCCTGATTCAGATAGTTACATTAAATAGTGGTTGCTGTAATTATTTATTGCATTGAAATACGCCTCACATTCGGGAAACCTGCCTGTGAGGTTTCGGTGACATGTGCGCACTGTGCACCGGTCAGCCAAATTACCACTGCACAGAAAGTATACCAGGTTGGAGCTGGTGAGCTCTCTGCACACTTTCGGCAGAGCCTTTATCCATGAAATTGTCACTGCGTCATGATGAATATGTGACACCTCCCCCTACTACGCCGCCACATCCATCTCGGCGCACGTCCGTCTACCAAATTGCCAAAGTGGATGCGCGCGGTGTTGCACTGCACGAAATAACCACCGCGCGGGCTGCACCGGACGAAATTACCACTGCGTGGGCTGCGCCACGTTGCGCCACCCTGCGCTGCGCCAAGAAATTAGAGCCCTTTGTGTCCTCAGTTCCCAAACGCTTATTGAGTGTTTTTACAAGGAAAGGTGATGTAACACAGTGGTAAACATGCCCCTGTCCCAGCTTTTTTGGAAAGTGTTGCAGGCATCAAATTCAAAATGAGTGAATATTTCCCAAGAAACGATAAAGTTTATCAGTTTGGGCATTAAATATCTTGTCTTTGTAGTGTACTCAATTGAATATAGGTGGAAAAGGATTTGCAAATCATTGTATTCTGTTTTTATTCGTGTATTACACAACGTCCCAACTTTATTGGAATTGGGGTTTGTATTTTGAGCGGAATGTCGAAGGGATAAACAGCAAAGACACTTTTTACGACCTGTTTTACTCGTATTTACTAAGGTTTCCGATAATTCTTGTGGGAACTGTACGTGACACACAGGCACTATTGCCTGCTGCTATTCCTCTGAGGTTGGAGGTCTGCTATGCTCCTTAAAGGCTGGAGGTACTACCTATTGGACTAGCCGCACGGCGGTTGGTGCCTTGGTCACATATTGTTTGCCTCGCGGTGCATAATATTCCTTCATGGGCACGGCCACATGGCTGCTGGTGCTGAGTCTACACATTTATTTCAGTAGATCGTACATTCTTGCATGAGAATGGCCTGACAGTGGCTGGTGCCTGGCCCACATATAAATAGGTTCACTCAGATCAACATTCAACATCTGGCTCCATATGATGTTTCAGTGCTGTTTTTGGGGTGACTGTATTTATTCTGGCGGGATATCCTGACACTCCCCGCTCTCTTCTCCTCAAGCTTAGTTGACCTCGGGGTAAGTCAGGGTCAGAGTCATACTACTATTGTATATATTTGCTAATGGGCACGATTAGAGTCAAGTGACCAAACAAAAACATTAACTATAACATCATTCTTTGAAGTTCACCGGGTTTCCAAACCAGCCCGTTCTATTCACTCTGAACAAATGAAAAATTTGAACTGTAACCACTCCATTACTCGGTTGGAGCCTGCCCTTTCAACCACAGAATCAGCGCAGCCTAAAGAAAAATAGCCAAGTTTAATAGAATAGGCAACCGAAGTGTGACGTTACATTTCTATGGTAGCAGTTTCTCTGGATCTAAGTAGCATGTCTGCAGTTTCTCTGTAGTTAAAGTCATAAATGGATCAGTGTTTTGTTCCAGAGTGTAAGGATCTATTGGGAAGTCATACTTGCACTTACTATCGCTTTCCTAAAGATCCAGTTGAAAGGAGAAGATCTGGACATCACTGTTGAGGTAGCTAGCTATTTATTTTGCATAAAATACAAGATCTGCAGATAATGGTCGAATGTCATGCTTCAATGCAAGATTCCAAGGAGGAAAATCTGAATAATTAATGTGAAAAAATATCAGCTTTTTAGTGATTCTGTGTTTTGTTGCAGCCTTTGTTCATTATGAAAGAAGAATGGAAATAAACTCCATGATTTTTTAAAATGGCAGTAATTAGTATGTATTTAGTGAAAAACATTATCTTAACCCTTTGATGCATATGCCTCTCATACATGAGGTTTTTTAGTCCCCCCCTCCACAAGGCATCCACCCCTGGAAATGCATTCATGTTACTTTTGTGAGGTATTATAGTTTCTGTATCAGTCAACAGATGTCTCTACTAGCGCTCTTCAAATTTCCACGAGAAAGAGGTGAGCGTGCTTGTCTAAACTTTTGACCCCCCAAAGAAGCAAGAGTAGGAAAGTCTTACCCAAAGTAGTATGTTATATACGATCACATAGAACATATAGAAGACATCAAACATGTTTTAGATTCATGACTTATAGAACAGTAGGCAGTTCTTTGGCAACCTCACATGTGTCAAGTTCATGTACATGAATGCTTTACAAAAAACTCACCCCCAGCTTTGGCAATCCTTGAAAAAAATTGATGATATTTGGTCTTTTGGTCTATAAACAAGTAGAAATACCATAAATCATCGGTATTGTCTCATGCATCAAAGGGTTAAACATCGATCAGGCATTGAACACGTTATAAAAAAGGTTTTAGCTTGCTAGCCAACATTTGTTTGAAATAACTTTGCGTTCTACTCCTGTAAGTTTATAACTAAGAAATGCATGCAAATCTGTTGGCTCACAAGCATTACAAGTTCAGATGCAATGAGCAATAATGCCTTGGAAATATAAATTGGCCAGTCATTCTGTTGATTGTCTAAGTAAATGAGACAATCACTCGTTTGATTGCTAATCAAGCAAAGTAATCGGGAGTAGTCGTCTGTTTAACAATAAGGATTCTGCCTCACCTGACTTAACATTGCCTCCACGGCACTTCACTGCTTCGTAGTGTTGATGATGACTTGTTTTTCATACTGGCCTTTACAGATCCTCTGAGAATACCATCACAGCATGAAAAGGATTCAATATGACTGGATTTGTAATGATTTTCACCACAACATCTAGATTTAGGCTCATCTGAGAAGAACGTTCTAAGTGCTGATATCTCGATAGCTGCCGTGTTGGACTAACATGATGATTGTTTGGATCCAGGAAAATCACTTTTATGGAAATATGATGTTATAACCTCAGTACTCTATTGGCAGAAAAAACTTTGGTAGCCTATTCCCATGAGTGGTTTTTGCACAGAAGGCTGTACAATATTTATGTTAACATGAGCAGGAAAATTTAAAACATCGGTATGTCGTCCTCTCACTATAAGTTTAGCTTGATCTATAACATCTTGTGTATTTCGAAGCCTCTTAATTGTATCCACCACCCGAAAGTATTGATGGTTACTGCAGATCATACTCCCTCCCATGTCCGTACATGATTCTCATAATCGCTCTACTGGCAACAAATTAATTAAGATTGTTCTTATATCACGCAGGATTACACGCAGTAGTTAGGTTACACCAGCCAACGATTTGGTTAGGATAAGCTGATGCAAAGGAGGAATTTGTCCCAGTACAGGGTTACACCTGTGGTAGTGAGTGACTGAATTTTCTAGCTAACTTGTTCTTATGTATGTCAACTAAACTTTGCTAGCTAAATGCAATCAATATACATTGCTCTCTAATTACTTATGGTATGACTTCTCCTTTGTGCATTTTCTAAACGACCCTATTAGATGAAGATGGCGAAGGCTTTTCAGATTGTTTGTTGCATACGGCTTTCGGATGGAAGATGCGCACAACTGACTGTCAGCACGTTTGCTAACTTAAGCACGCTACAGTTGTCTTTGCTTGCTGCAACTCAGCAGTCATTTGTTAATTTGCTCAACACCGATAATGTTGGTTTAGGCTAACTGAACAAAGATCTATTTGCTCTTGCACTACCAAGCTGTTCATTTTTGACGTTATATAGCTACCACATAGTCCAGTTGATCTATTGCAAAGGATTAGCTAAGCGATAAAATTCAGAGGTTCTTCTACTGATATCATGACTTATCATGATATCAATTTGACTTTTGACATGAGCTTTGGCCGCCCCACTTCTGAAACGAATCTGGCGCCCTTGGCTCGCAGTATGTTTTATTTCTGTGAAGGAACCTTACATGCAAACCACAAGTCGAGCAAGGCAGGAAAATCCAGCAAGGAACAGCACATCTTAAGTCAAGCATTTAGGGAACTTCAATGACTGAACAACCACAATTCTGACCTTTAAGGTTATGAATACTTGACAGATGGCTCTAATTTACAAATTGTTTCAAATCTATTGTGTAAAAGGAATCCTATATGTTACACTTTAAATATGTCGATGAGTGCTTGGACACGACTGAGAAGTTTCCCATGGGAACTGCAATGCCACTATTTCAGGTTGTGTCCCCAGCTCTCATTCCTATATCCCATTTAAACTGTATTAGTTCACAGCCCATCTTTCACTGCATGAAGCCTGCTTACACATTGGCAGCATCCCATGTGGCATATTTTTTGGTCCACTCGAGCTCTTCTGGGGTCTAGTTGTGCTGCTAAAGTAAAACCAAGGCAACTGCCCCACTGGGTATACTCAGTATGCCTACTGCCGCTGCTGACAGAACCAAATTCCCCAGGACGGCCACAGCCGAGTGCAGCTGCCGGCGCTTGCGAGCCCCCAGGGTGCCCGCTGTGCCACTGCTGTGTGCCTTGCCTATGCCTGCGCTCATGTCAGGCATCGGATGCCGTGGATGCCGCTCTCCCGTGGGGAGACAAATTGCCTCTGGACCAGGAATCCCTTTAGTACTCTCCTGGCAGGGAACCTTATGGGCTTTCTGCAGCCCGCAAACCATAGAAAAAACCATCACAAAAAGAAATAGCTGCTATTCTCAGCTGACATAAATATAGTGGTAAATAAAGTGACTGCATTCGGAAATGGACAGAGAAATGTGATCCCTAAACGAATGACTGTATTTGCCGCTGAATTCAGTGATGACCACTGAATGGATATCTTTGGATATCAATAAAATGTCCACGATGATAAGTTGTAGGGCAATTTTACACAAAATGTTCAAACTCGGATATAACCTTTTAACATAGGTTTCCACCATGCAATTACTTTATTGTCTTCATACAAAAAATACATTATTATGGATTTAAGTATGATATTGACATAGTCGATTCATTTGCAGAGAGTATGATTTGATAATAATCACCTACTATTAAGGTCTTGACATCATATTGCTTGTGGATGGGTGTGTCTGCTCAAAGACCTTATATATAGGTGGAATTTTCAAACCAGGAAATGTAAAAAATGTACTGTGAAAATAATCAATTTTTAAAATTCACGGGTAGGACAGGATGAAATATGGCAAATCAAGGCAAATGGTATATAAAACGTGTTTGTGGAGCAAACAAGAATTGGAGCCGTTGCTTCAGGAAGACAACACACTCTGATGACAGCTTCAAACCCCTGATGGGTCCTGAAAATCCTGTTACTTCTCCTGTTATTCGGGATTCAGCTCAACAGTGTTTTAATATAATATCATTCAAAATTGAAATACTATTTTGAAAGCTCAGTCATGCAGCAGTTCAAATGCCACTATGGAACAATGTTGTGTAGCTTGGTCAGTGCTTAGGGATACAACTCAGTGATTCACAACTACATAATATACTTCAGAGTCTCCCTAATAATGTCCATTATTAACATGATGTTGCGCACAAGTTGAAATAACTGTAAACAGCAATTGCCCAACAGGTATGAGAGGTCCCTAAAGGGTATGGGAAATGGTTTTTGGCAGAATGTCGGATTTTATTCAGCCCTTTGTTTATTTTGCAGTTCAATCTTATACAGTATTTATTGATTAATTTTGTATCACAGAAATCACAATAACCAGATGTATTTTACCCAAAGACGAGCAGTTCTCAAGTTCCTCAGTTATTGCTTGTAATATAGCCTCATTTTAAATCCTTCCAATATCATCCTTATGCAGTGTGACTTCAAACTGTTCTTGTTAATTACGGCACAAGAAGGACTGCAGGCTGATCAAAGAAAGAAAAATCTTTTTAGCCATTGGTTTGTAGTGTCTACAGTGTATTTACCCATTCTAAAATAACATTTTTTATTGCAAGGATGTTAGCAGACATTCATAAATGCAATTTGCAATGAGCAGCGGAAAAGGGTCTCAGCAATTTCATAGCATGAATCTTCAAAGCCGAGAAGAATTAAGAGTTCAGAGTCGGAGCTAAGCACTTGCTTTCTGCTCAGCTGACGCCGAGAAACGTGTTGGTTTGATTTATGAAGTCATTTAATGAACAAGCTGAACAAACAAAGAGCCCTTTCTTTTGATATTACTCTCTCAGATCAATTGTTGATTTTAATAAGACGTTGTTCACGGGTCTACATATTTAATTTGGTGATGGTGGAGCGAGTGTAAAAGAGAGCGCGATAATTCCACATTGCACCATTACCCGAGCCCTCCTGGGCAGAAACTAATTGGCGCTGGATTAGCGTTTAAGCAACAGAATAACCCCAAGCACTTTTTTACATCTGTGTATGAATGACCAACTTTGAGTGAGAAGACACACAGGAAACAGCATTCACTTAAAAAAGTCTGCATGTCAGCTTTGGTAGCATTATATGTATACTGATGGGTGACAAATTTATGAAAAAAAACTTCATAAATTGCTCAACAAACAGAATGAATGTAGATGCTCTCAAGCAATGAAAATCAATGATAAAATTAAATACCTAACAATCTATCATGCTGTGGAGCAAATGTAACCCCAGACCAGGCCCAGTTGACGTCAGATTTGGATTAAGATGGTAGGAGGAAATAAATCTAAGTGACTTTAAACTAATGCTCAATCGCGAGTTGAGTGGTGCAAAAACCACAAGTATTGGTCCATGGAGATGTGTATAAAGCATCAGAAGAGTCGTCTTTCACAATATTCTTAACTAGTGGGCAGGTTACATGCGTGGTTTAAAGCGAGATAATGGTACAGGCTTGAACACTCCACCCCACCAGTCTGGGGATTTGATGGGTCTGTTATGCAGTGGGAGGGGAGGAGGTTCCTGGCATGGTTTGAGCCCACTTGTACCCTCAGACAAAGGGTTACTGCCAATCAATACAGTTATTCTGGGTGAACAATTTTATCCAATGAAAAAACATTGCAGTCCTGATGGATGTGGTCTCTTCCAGGATGACAGTGCCTCAGCCCACGGGGCACAAGGGGTCACTGAATTGCTTGATAAGTGCAACATTGATGAAAATCTTATGGTATGGCCATTGCACTTGCAAGATTTCAATGCACTTGAATACCCATGGGAATTTATAGTTCAAAGTGTTAGACAGCGCTCTCCACCACCATCATTGAAACACAAAATTAGGGAAAATCTTCTGGAAGAATGGTGTTCCATCACTACAGTAAGAGCCCTAGACACTAAGTCTATGTCTAGGTGCACTGAATCTGTCCTGTTGACTCATGGTGGTAAAAACTTACGAAGATGCTTCATTTCTTTTTTTTTTTAAACTGTCACCGATCTGTATTTGCACTCTATCCTGTATATGCATATGATATGCTGTATATTCCCCACTGTACACTTGTGTACTTACAGATGCTTATACAAATAATACTGCATTACCTGGTGTCTCTCAAGAATTGTGAATTATACACTGCATGGCCAAAAAACAACTATGTTGGAGGACGTAACCCATGGTCAAGGAAAAGATGTTACTGTGCTTCAAGGGGCGCAAATTATTGGCCTGCATCAAGCAAAGATAAAAACTGAACAGATTGCTGAAATCACTGGTCTTGGGTTAGGAACTGCCCAACTCATTATTAAAGCCTGGAAGGATAGTCGTGAACCATCAACTTCCCTGAAGAAATGGGCTGGTAAAAAATCTGGAAAAATCTTGATCGGAGATCACTAAAATGCTTGGTGAGGTCTCATCGTAAAACCAAAATAGCACCACTCGTGGCTGTGTTTAATTGTGAAAGTAAGAGCATTTGAGCCTGTCCTCCAACAAAATACGCCTGCAAAGGTCGTTTGTCAATCAGCTTTTTACGACCTAAAGTTACGTTTCTAAATCTGAGACACCTGTTGCTGGAAAGGGGTCATATTTATATTTCATGGTTTGTTTTTGCTCTAGGTTTGTTTTTTTGCCAGAGCCGAGGAAAAGGCCTAGATTATCAGTTAAGCGACCTCTTAAGCGACCTCTAGCGGTCATTTAAATAGCTACAATCTGGTTTCTATCGTCAACGTCGCCGTCAGTAAATCCCTAACCTATACCTAATCCTAATTCTAACCCTTACCCTAACCCTAACCCCAACCCTAATCCTTACCCAAACCGCTAAGTGTAAATATGACTGAAACTGTATCTGGAACTGAAACTGTAACTCTAACAGTACCTTCTACTGCCTGTAGGGGCGCGATTTTAGGAAACACTCCTATGGGTTGTAAATCAGTGTAAATGAGAATCATCAACCTATTTGAGTGTATGGTTGGAGGACAGGTTGCTTGTTAGTGAGGCTAATCTTAAAAAAATGACTTAACTTTGCTAGGGAGCAAAAAGATTAGACTGTGAAGCAACAGGAACAGGTCACGTGGGTCAGTTAGTCAACCTCTTCCACAGCAAAGGGCACGTCAGAGTGAGAAAAGAAGCCCATGTATGGACACACCCGTCATACATAGTGTCCACTGTACAAACCTCTGGGGGCAGTTTTATGACCCGGGTTGCTTCAGTTGGTCAGGCTTAGGCTCAGAAAGGTTATACAGCAATAACCTGTTGTCAGCAGCCCATGTGAATGTACTGAATAACCATATTATTCCATCAATGGATTTTTTAATCCCTGATGCAATAGGCATATTCCAGGATGACAAGGCCAAGATTCATCAGGCTCAAGTTGTGAATGTGCGGTTCAGCGAGCACGAGGAATCATTTTCACTCAGCAACAGGCCACCACTGTGTCCTGATCTTAACCAATTGAAAATCTTTGATATGTTCTGGAAAAGGCTTTAGAGAATAGTTTGACACTCCTGTTGTCAATATGTGTAAGATCTTGGCCAAAAATGAATGCAACTCTGGTCGAAAATAAACTTTGTAACACTGCACAAGATTTTCTAAACAATGCCACAACAAATGTGTGCTGTGATCAAAGCTAAAAATAGTCCAAAAAAAAATCAGTTTGCTACTTTCGTTTAGGCCGAACAGCGCACTGTATTATGCAGTGCAAACAGTGACGAGCATCCACTGATTGAACTCACAGTTCAGACAATGTTCTTGTCCTAATTCAGTGGAGGTATCAAATTTGATTGATATTAATCTTAGTCTATTTGTCTGCGCACACGCTGTAGGAGAGGGAATAGTGTGCATTTATACGCATGAAAGAGATAGTTTGGACTCTTTGAAGTCAGGTGGTATGAAGTACTTCTCCCCGGTCAGTGTACTATCTACATCAGAAAATGGCCAGCAAGCTAGGCAAAGCAGAGCACAGTGCCAGCATGGAAATAGAGCAATACACTGCCATAGACAGGGACAACAGCGAAACATGTGCTAGCTGCCTAAAAGAAAGTCAACTGAAAATGAAACAATATCTGTTTAAGTGGTGCTATATTTCAAATGTTTTCAGTGCTTTACCTTGTCAGACAGACAGTCCTTTCCTTTTGAACCACGTTGTCGCCGCCGTATAGGAATCCAGAAGTTGTATGCTAAAGAAAATGTAAATTCCACAAGAAATGGCTGTCTGACAACAAGGCAAAGGGCTGAAAATATTCTCAATATCTTATTGCTCGTAATGCCCTGACTTGGGATAAATACCTCATACAAGCCCCACATGTTGCTAGTCAGCCGCTGAACAGCTTGTAAAAAGCATCAACTGAAAAGATAACTTGTGGATATCCTTGTTAAGGATTAATTTAAATTAAATAAAATTAAATTAAATATATTGTGGATCAGGTACATTGTTTTACAGTATTTAGAAACCTACACAGTGAAGTTAACGGTATTAGTGGTGTTAGCATTGATACTTCAGTCCTCGAGGACTTGTGGGCACTCTGTGTGACTTCATCAGAGCCTCACAGCTTCGAAGTTTTGCACTATACCAGAGGCCAAGGCCACCAGATGGTTCACAGTGATGAGCCTTTCAGTGCCCTCTCATGTCTGCATTTAAAATACTATGGAGAAAAAGTGGCAGTGTTTCAATATCAGGGCAAGAGCTGAGCAAGCTGAACTGTGAGCTTAGATAACTCACAGTAAATATTGTCATCATCATCGTCGTCAACATCAGCATCGTCATCATCCTCATTGCCCTCGTCCAAACTAGTACAAATGTAGTCACGTGCCACGTCTAGTCACAAAAAATTAAGAAGGCATAAGCTGTTTCCATTCTTTATTTCCACCCAACCACTTAAAATGGATCATATCCCAAATACAGTATGTTCCATTCTTGAACGTGTGCTGATAAAAAAAATAGGCACATAATAGTACAGTATTTTAGTAGCAAGTAGACGACATGAAACAGTAATTAATTAATGAACGACAACATTTTTAGAGATGAAATCTGGATTAACTGTGGGAAACAATGCAACAGTCAACAGGCAATAAACAAAAATGTACTTTAATGATTTTTGTCCTCCAGAAGGAGGAAATATCATGAAATACTGTTCACTAGTCATGTGAATTTAGGCGCTTTGGGGAAAGCAACAAGAAAGATGTAAAAATTGGGGGGAAAAGCAATAATATGTAAGAGACAGAAAGCCTGAGGAAAGTGATCTCACGGGACATAAAAAAAACCAATGACCAGGAACAGCAATAAGCAATAAGCAATGGCTATGTGCAGTCAAACTAACCAAACATCATCGTGCGAAAACAACCAGGAAACAAATAATAATAAAAAGCATGGCAAGCAACTGAACACTCTGTACTATAGCTCATGGAGACATACATCTTGAGTGCAATAGCGAGCAAGGAATTATGATGGGTGAAAAAAAGGGGCTTTAAGGTGAAAAATGGCAAGGCTTGCATCTTTGACTTGCAGTTGCCAGGATTACTTTTTATTTATCTAGAAGTTGATGGATTCAACAAATATTCATATGAAGATGCTGCAGGAGCAAAATGAAATAATTAAATTGAGCCCTGGTATGAGAATGCCTAGGTTTATAGCAAAGTCAGATGGAGAGAGAGCAATAGACTCGAGAGGAATGTACAGGTCAACAGATGTTTATGAAGGACCACATGAAGAAATACTGGGTTCAATTTGGAGAAATTGGCGATATACCATGGGATACTGCCTCGCGCTAAATGTGGGAAGTCTACCAGATTACAAAGCCACCCACTCATTTTCAGAAGATTGTATTTAGTGACAAGGCATTCACTCAAAGTACTGCCTGAGGACCTGACCTTTCTTTAACTTGAAAGCACTTGAAAGCACTGGGGATCTGAGAAAAGACAAGTTCCTTCTTATCAACATTTTATAAAATTTTCAGTTAGTCAATTTGAAGTGTTGCCATTTGACAAAAGTTTTGAAATGCCAAAAGTAACCAAGTTACAATATGATTGTGCTCAATGAACCATAACAAGTACTCCTTTTTTCTCACTCTCTTCACAATAAAACATGTAACATTTGACCCCAAAAGCCTGCTCAATAAGCACTGTGAATTGAATGAATTCTGCATTAGTTTTTAAATGTTGTTGCTTGAAATGTATTTGAAGTGTGCCAATTAAAACTTTATTGATAGAAGGACTAGAAGATGTTGATTAAAGTTTGAAGAAAACAAAGAAGAATTTTGTGTTTGCCTTTACCCACATTTAACCTGAAAGCAGAGACATCAATAAATATACCATTGTTTTACACTTAACTGAGCTGAGCTCTATATTGTATGCAACCATTTTGCCCAGAAAATCTCAACATTTTTGTGTTCACTTATTTTCCCACCTCAGCCCCCCTGTGCTTTTTGTCTGGGATTGTTTCAGTATAGTATTACTGGCAGGTATTACTGGCTCCCTTGATAAAAATTAAGAAACGCTGCAAACATTATTATAAACAACACAGTTAATAATTCAAAAGTTAAATTCAAACATGGGAAAACTATGTGCGTATGACTTCCTTGCTGCAGATACATATATGTGTCATAATATTGTGATCGATACAGGTATGCTAGAATCAAAGGTCTATTAATTCAGTGCAGTGGGTTTGAGGAGATTAACTGTGTTATTTCAGTTGGATAAAATTACCAAAAATCTACATCTATCAATGTATTTTTCTCTCTGTTTGTCTCTCGGTCTGTCCATATGTTACAATTTTGTTCCAGTTAGCAGTTTGGTAGTAATATCATTTTGTACATGCTGGCGTATGCTCATGTGTTTTGTAACAGAGTACCGTAAAATGGGGTCATAATATACACTTTTTAGATATTTTGTTTGATTCCTCCCATAGCATAATTGCTTTGCAGGCCTGGTATGTGTCAATTTGTGACTTAGTGCCCAGGCTTTATATTACTACTGGACATATTGAGCATGTGGAGTCACATGACTTTATTTTTATTTGTTAGTCAGTGTCCCTTATAGCCTCATGCATTGGGCTATAAGGGACACCCACTCATTTGAGCTTATGGCTATATTATATATACACATAATAAGGGTTATAAGGGACACAGCATATGTCTTAAAAAAACATTTTATAACTGTTTCTAGCAAAGATACATTTAGAAAAATTGAAAAATGCACACAATCAGACATAGATCAATGAAATCTATTGGATAACCCCATTCACCACACTGTTATAAACTTGCACCTTTTTTTCCAGTTAATTTAACTGGCACCTTTTTTGCCAGTTATTTTAACTGTAATTTCACAATAAATTTACAACAGAGTTCCGTGCATGTTAAGTGTAAACCACAGAAAAATGCGTGCAGGACTCCACTTGCTGTTAAAATAACCAGGAAACAATGTGTTAATTTAACCGTTAAATTCAGTCAGTTTATAACAGGGCCTGGTCAAGGGGAAATGAACATTTGTCCGTCCGTTACCAAGTTTATTTTGGACATTATGTTGTTATGGCCTCAATTTGCTATGGCGTCAATTTGTTATGGCGTCGCGGACAGCAAGGGATGACAGACAAAATTTTAAAACTTTAACAGATCTAATTTAACAAACACTTTGAAATAATCTACAATCTACTCTACTGACCAAGATTGAAATAAAGAAAAAGATATATTTACAGTCCCTTGGTAATTGAGATGGGGCTGCTATGTTGCGATGTCCTGGAACAGGGAAATGCTCCAACACAGGTAAAAATCCACAAAAAGAGCTTCACAGGTCTTGAAAAGAGTGACAGGTCTGGTCAAATGTATCCTTCCACAATTTCTCCTTGCAATTTCTCCTACTACCTTTCACTCTCTCAATTTTTCTCCTTATATACTCTTTTCCAGCCCCCTCTGAGGCATGCCCAGGACATGCCCCAAACCTAGCTCCAGACTGGGCTTAACAAAAAAAATGTCAATACTGCCATCTAGTGGCTTTTTTTTTTTTTTTTTCCACATTACAATGTATATCGTACACTATAGCAGATTAGGGAAATTATCAAGCAAGGCCAACATACTGAATTGAAACAAAAAGATTCATCATGCTGCATACCATTAATGAAGTACATTGTTAAGTAACAGTGTCCGTCCGTTACTTCCCCTTGACCAGCCCCAACAGTGCACAGGTAACAAGGCGTTTCACCAACTTCTTTTCGACTTTGGCACCTATAGCCACTGGTCTGCCAGGATTCCCAACATTACGGTCTTTCTTATGTCTCTGTATCACTGCTCTTGGTATGCTAAACATCTCCTCTGCTTTTCTATTGGACATACCTCTATCTACCGCTTCCACAGCCTTCAAAACATCCTTTTTCTCATGTTTTTTGCGAGTCTTCCTACCTAACTTTGGTTTATACATTCGTGACATAGTGTCCCTTGTTTCCCCAGATTTCACTCAAATTTTACCTGAAAATATAAAATAAAAGAAATTTGAACAATGAATAATAATTTTATAACGCTATCTAAAGTACACATACAGTACCAAGTAGTCTTCTCTTGCCAAGGAAACCCTTATTCAGCTTGTAAAAACTTTGGCTTAGTCTGAAATGATACAGTTTTGCAAGTGAAAAATTTTTCAAAAATTTCATATATAGCTGTTTATTGTTGTCAATCATAAAGGAACCATAGAATCATATCCAACTCACCTTGCAATTTTCAAGTACCTACCAAGACATCATAAAAATAATGATGATAAAGTATCACAGGGAGTGTCGAAACAAAACTTTAATTTGCATTTGAAATCTGTCTGAGAAAACTGTCCCTTGTTACCCTGCCGTCCCTAATTACCCCATTTTACGGTTCTGTACTTTTCACTGGCATAGCAGCAAGCATGCTGGAAGTTGATGGACCAAGATGCTATACCCCCCTCACCCCCCACTTCACGACCCTGTCCCACATTCTATGTTGCAAATAACTATATACCCGCTAAAGTCCCCACATTGCAACACTTGCGGTAAAAAGACATGTTAATAATTTCCGTCCGCTCTAAAGGTCTATTTACAAGAAAGAAGAAATGTAAAAACAAATTGAAAATGCGGATTACTCTATTAGGGTGAAATAGGATAGGCTCTGATTCGGCGTCAATAAGCTCATGGAGATAAATGCGTCAAAATTTTTTAACAGCCCCATTTTCGTTTCGTTCTTCCATTACATCTTTGGTGTGAAAAAGACTTAAGACATTACATAAAATAAAGCAGGCAAACATAAAATGGGAAGAATATTTACATTTTAATTCAATTAAAGAGGACAATGTGTGCGTTTGATTGGTGTAATAGTGTACAATGCAACCGTTTGAGCCATTAACATAGCTAACTGAAAAAACTTAGCCATCAATATTGCAATAAACTGCATGCGTCTGCAAGCGTGTCAAAAGAGCCAGTGTATAAGACATGAAAATATACACAAACAAAATTGAACAGATCTAATGTCATGTCCCTGACATCCTCAACCAAAAAAATTTTTTGCGCCAAAATCCTAGTTCCACTCCCTCTTACCTAACCCTTTCCCAAACCATAACCCTAATCTTAACCCTAAACTATAAACCCCCAAAAATAATTCCATTTTTAACCTTAAATTAGCACCTTACCTTAAAATGGAGCCTAGTTCTAATTTCTGACCTTAACACAAGACCTAAACCTTAACCATAAGCCTAATCATAACCCTAGACTTAAACCTAGCTGTCAGCTCAGAATTAAGCTTTTACCTCATGGGGATCCAAAAAAGTAACTACGCTGCAGGTTTTATCTGACATTGCTATCCTTGTCCAGTCTTTTGGTCACCACAAGTATGGATAAACCTGCCCACACACACACATATACACACAATTTTTGCCCCCCACCAGCACACTTCCAAAATGAATCCAGCGTCCCAGGATAGCAGTTGCAGTTGTTGCAGTGACAGTGTGTGATGAAAACTTTCTTATGGCAGTCATTGAGTAATATAATTTTTTAACTCAACTGGTCAGCTGATTTATTAAGATGGCGTTAACTCCGTCATCCATCATTGTAGATTGTCATTTGTTAACGATTCGAACCGTAACCTATAGCAGCCATAAGTAGTAATCAAATTCGACAGAACTTAGCATGCGTCATCTTTAGCATATGATCTACAGTACTTTGGGATTGCAATTCAGCCCCCCACTCCCAAAAGTGGGCGTGGCAGGGTGGTCATATTGAAATACTGAAACTGTCCATTTTAGACCTTTCTAATGTAAATAAAGAGCTGAAATTGGTATGCAAGTTGTAAACAACATACAGTACAAATGGTGGGTTTAGGTGATTTATGAAAAATGCCTGTTTTGTGACCTTTGACCTTCTCTCACCCGTAGACACCTATTTGAAAACCCATAACCTCTAGCGATCACAAATACAAACGTAATAAAATTTGATAAAATTTTGAATACAACATCTTAATAACAAAAACTAGTGTGACATATCATTGCAGCCTTGTATCCTGCTCCCAAGTGGATGTGGCAGGGTGGCAAAACAGTTGAGTTTCCCCTCTAGTTAAATATATTTTCAAATGCAATTGTTGACGGCAGCTGTGAATACTACTCTGAGCTGATGTGGCTGGGAGAGGTAGCATCATTAGATTCTTTTAATGCCTGAAAAACTGCAAAATATTTATCTATGTATTTGTTTGTTCTGCTTATGACTCACCTATAATGATCCTCATGACCACGTGATTGAATGCCTTGAACTTGCGGAGCTTTCACTGCTTCTGAAACCCTTCTTTTTCTGTGGGGGAAAAAAATCATTCATTTTAAAAATTGTTGAAAACAAATAAGATATAAAAACACTTTTTTCTGACCAAGTTCTGTCCTAGTTTTAATGCCAGATATACTCAGATCCGAGCCAGGTGCAAAAAGAAGAAAAGTCCAAAAACACGAATGGCCAAAACTCAAACACAGAAAACATAAACTTCAAATACTGAGGATTATTTTGCAATGCTCAAAACACCAAAATTTTGATCGGCTGATTTAATGGATTTGTTATATTTTCAGACCTGATTTTCCCAAAATAGAAATTTTATGACTTCATTACTTTAAGCATCAGGCTCATCAATTTTTTAATGAAAACCTCCGTAAACACTGCCGACAAAGATGAAAGTCTCTAGTCTTTTCCTATAATATTGATTAGTTCGGACGGACACTTACATCAGATTTAACCATTTATCACAGAATAACATGCATTTGTGTTTGGCTGTGACTCAGCTCGAGTGATGCTTTTGAACAGTGTGAGCAGGCATGACACAGACCATCCCTTAGATCATAAACCCCCCAGCAGAGCCTGAGATACAGGACGTTTAAATTAATCAACACAATATGAACAGATGCTGTTTACAATGAACTATTGTACAAAAGTATTTATGAAGGATGACGCTAGGGTGGTGGGGGTGTTGAGATGCAGATCTGTAGTGGTCCAGACTCAGAACAGTGTGGAGGACAGGGAGCAGGAGAGATGAATGAATGTTGTCTTGGATATAAAAGGAAGCCATTTAGGTAGGAGATGGAGAATCAAAATGACTGGACAGAAAGGGGCTCGTGATTAGGCCTGACTTCCTCGCCCCCCTGAACTAACACTGAAGCTCCATTTCAGGCAGGACACTTACATCAGATTTAAACATTCATTTCAGAACGACATGCATTTGAGAGTGGCAATGAGTGATGCACTGGAACACTCTGAGCAAGCATGACACAGACTGTCCCCGAGATCACAACCCCCAAACCCGCACTCCTGAAGGGAGCAGGTGAGCAGAGTCACTTTCTATGAATCAGAGTATGAATGCAATGGAATGAAATTGATTTATTTGCAGCAGCCAGCAAGTTGCATTCCTTTGAGTTGTGCAAGAGTGTATGGCCTTCTCCTGTGAAAGCAGTGGGACCAGCAGGCATACTGAATGCAGACAGTGAAAGATCTGGCCTGGCACTATTATAGAGGCTTGATACAAAGGATATTTGCCCCGAAATATATGAAACCATGTGTGGCAACAAACATGTCAAATTTCATTTGAATTCATGCAAGCATGCGTGACCCACTCCGCTGGGTGCAGGGAGATCAGCAGGCTTGCTTAATGCAAACAGACGAATATCAGGAAAGACAGTTAATGCAGCTTGATACAAAGAAAACTAGAAAGCACTCAGAGAGCGCAGCACCTCCGCCACGCCAAGGCAACTCTGTGCATTAGTTATTTTCATTGGCTGATCTAGGGTATTGTTGCATTCCACTGCCAGGTGGCAGCAAAACCCAAAAGCACGCCGATTGGAAATCCGGCCCATTGGAAAGACTTAAAATCTCTGGCAGCATAGCTGGATTTGTACTTTGGCCTAAATCTCAGCTTTCCTTTGGGGCAGATATGCCAAAATCTAATCACTTGTTCCTCTTGTGCTACTCTAACATCCTGCAAAGTTCGGTTAAAATCTATGCGGCCGTTTTTGAGATATCCTGCTCACAGACAGATAAACGCACGCCGACGAAAACATACACCTCCTTGGCGGAGATGAATAAAATATGTGTGAATGAGAATATGTATGGTGACAAGTGGTTCACATTTCCTTTGAATCCAAGCAGGGATGCATGATCTTGTCCTCTGGGTGCAAGAAATTCAGCCGGAATACCGAATGGAAACAGGGTACTCTGATAAGACCCTGTTGAAGTGGCTTGATACAAAGAGAATATGCCATGAGAGATATGAGACCATGAGTGGCGACAAGTACGTCACAGTTCCTTTTAATTCTCACAAGTGTGTGTGAGTCTCCGAATTGAATGCAGGGAGATCAGCAGGTATGCTGAACAGAAACAGATCGAAATCCAGTAAAACACTGCTAAAGTGGCTTGACAAAAAAAATATGCTAAAAAAAAATATGCTACATGAGATCTGAGGCTATGTGTGGCGACAAGCTTGTCACGTTCTCTTTGAATTCATGCAAGTGTGTTTCCCTTCATCTGAACCCAGGGAGATCAGCAGGCGTGCCATTTGCAGATGAAGGAACATCGAGCTAGATGCGATTAGAGTGACTTCAAACAAATGATATATGCTATATGAGGTATGAAACTGTGTAGCGACAAGCATGTCGCATTTCCTTTAAATTCATGCAAGCATGCTTGACCTCCTCTGGGTGCAAGGAGATTGGCAGGGGTGCTTGATGCCAATAGTGTGACGGTGCGTTCAGGAACCACAAGCGAGAGCAGGAAATCCAAAAATCGTATGCCTTTATTGATAGCAGGGTCAGGACCAGAAGACACAAGAATTGCCAAGCCAAAAAACTAAATCCAAAAACAAAGTCGACTAGACAGGCTGGGGTCTGAACCAGAAAAGCAGAGGTGCGACGGTACATAGACATTAGGCAAAAATCGTAGTCAAAATCCAAAGCAGAGAGTCATACACAGGGCATCCAAACACAGTAGATGTGGTCGTACAGAAATGGGTCAAAAATCCAGAAAGACAAAAACAAGACAGAAGGACTATGGCAAAAATCAAGGTCGGACGAAACAGTAGAAGAGAAACAATAATCAATTGGCATACAAGAGGCTCTGCACAAAGGAATATTGATTAACGTTCTGACAAGGGCTGAACAGCAGTGAAGACTCTAAATAGACACAAGGGAAGTCACATGCTATGCAGGGAACAGGTGAATTGGATGAGAACTAATTACAAAGGAAGGTACACATGGGGAAGTCCTAAACCACAACAATTGGCAAAAGCCAAGACACGGACTGGATTCACGCAGACATCCTATGACAAATAAACAGCTCCGGTCAAGGAGTTCTAAGTGCACAGACAATGAGTGCAGGAAAGTAATTAAGCACGTGCGAGAGATCTCGCGGAAACGCAGGGAGAGGCAGAGAAAGCAAAGCAAGAGGCGAAGACTAGAACAGGGTGATTGCAGAGATTGAACTAGTAATAATTAGTAGAAGTGCAGCTTTACAAATTAACCAAAGTGCTCATTATTAAGTTAGTAATATATACATGGATTAGTTGGGTTAGTAGATTATGATACAAAATCTAAATGTTAGTATTATTAGTAATCTAGAAAAGCAAGGCAAAGTAAACGAGAATTGAAGTAATAATATGAAACACCAGAAACCATTGAAATCACCCGAAGCAGGTAGGCACGCAGACTGGGAAGACGGACTGAACCAACTAGATCACAAGACAGAGGAGACAAGTGCAATGAAACTTAAAATGGTATGAACTGAAAACCGGAGAATACAATAACCAAAAAGAATTAAAAAAGACATAATCATGAACATAAAGCATGAACACAAACACAGAACCAAATAGCTGACAAATAGCTGAACATCTGGCCAGCTGCCATTATGGTGACATGATTGCAAAGGAAAAATTCTATGTGAGCGTGCTATTTCTCTGGAATTGAATTAAAACTTATGTAACTCAAGATTGGGAGTGCTGCACATACATCCCCCCACAAAAAAACAAAACCATACTGGCGTAGCCCTAAGACCTGAGGTGAACATTTATGGGCCCCTTGGAGCCAGAGATGACCTGCTCCCATATTTACAGTTTTAGCTCCAACCAAGCGATTGGACTCACTGCTAGTGATAAAATTCCTTCATGGCATAGGTGAACTTTCCCAAATGAAGGTAATGGATGTCGGAACAAACGACTGAAGAGGCATTGAGAAGCATATGCAAGTTGATACTGAAAGACAAGCATGGGGTAAGTTAAGCGAGATGAGCTACGGCTCAAAATTGTAAAGCAGATTCCAGTAGGACATCACGATGGTTTGCCTGCTGGGCAGTTTGCTCCCATAATGGTGATGATAGATACCCACCAGAAATATTACACAAAAATTCATCAAAATTAGACAAAATATACATTGAAGTGTGTAGACGACAAAGAAGGTGAGGTTTTGTACTTCGAGAAGCCAAACTATTCCGACGTTAGCCAAACATTTCTATGTTTGAGTACCTTTAGAAAGAGCAGATTTGTTCTGTGATTTGTTAAGCCATCCAGGGAAAATATTACCACCACGGTAAAACATTTCTGGAACATTTCATACCTGGCAGAGTTGTCCGACCACACAACAAGTAAGGGCAATTAATTAATTAAGCTTTAATTGTGATCATACTCAACACATTTCAATTTCATGAGTGATCATCAATGAGATGCTGATGTAAACAGAGTAAAATAGAGGCAAGGTTTAAAATGGCATTTTTAAATTATCTAAGGTAGAGGATAAAACTTAAAATCATTAGATATAGCCAGTTTAAAACGGCAGAATCTGTGACACAACTGTGTCTTCTTCTCTGATAGACAATGATGGATGAGCACTGGGCTCTGAGATTTAGTATCTGGAGGCCGCTGGGAATGGAAAGGAATGCACACTTCACAGCTGTCATCACAGCTGTGTGAGTGTGTGCGTGTGTCATTGTCTGTGTTTGTACAAAAGAGCCACTACAAACAACATCTTTAAAAGGGCCTTGCCATTGCCCTCATGACCGAAGAGGTTAAAAATACTGAAATATGTATATAAGGGCATTTATGCGAACATCAATTATTAATAAATGCATGATATGTAAAAATAGAAGTATAAATATTAATTGCACGCAGTCATTCACCAAGAACAAACATAATTCCATCTCTCCAATCTACATATGCATGTAGATAACCCCAAAATAATACGAGCAGCTGTGTTAAAAGGCAGCTGAAATCACACATAGGTTATCCTTATTACCTCATTACCCTCACATTATTATGCGCTGAGGCACATTCAATCATCAGACCTTTCCAATTAGCAACTTTTCAATATAAATAATTTAGAAGTGCAATGATTCTACCAAAATACAATAAACTGAAAACACCATAAACAATCCAATTTAGGAAACCTGCAATGCTTTGCTTGGATTCTCTACTCATTAATTCAGCTCATCTTCATGTCTGTTCAAGTATTCACATTATATCTGTGACATCCCTCGTGTAAATGCCTTCTGTGTCTCCTCCCATCCAGGAACTTTTGTCTATCAAAAGCAACATCTCCTTTTGATTGGTTTTTGTCTTGCATGTTGCCTTATTGCCGGCTGGGTCTCGTTTCATAATTCTTACCCCTTGTATCTCTGACATGCATTTATACCCCTTCTTTTGGGTTGTAAGTTGCTGGACTGTAGTTCACTTTATGTGCTTAAACCCAGTCAGTACTTGTTAAACTTGTTGTCTTTTGAAAGTAAAAAGAAACCTTTTATGATGGTAATTTATGGAAGCTACTCTCTGTATTTAACTGATAAGAACAACCTCCCTATCCTCTTTCAAGGGTCCCGGGCTCAGGGCTGCATTCTTATTAAATCCTGTTCCAATTCTGCTTCTTTATCCAGTTTATTAGGAACAAGCTCCAAATCCTTCTGCTGTCATCAGGATTGGAACCACATTCCTTCTAAGCTACTCCTTCCTGGCTGCCCTTGGACAGTTCGGCTCTGGCAAAGTGTTCACTCCATCTGGCTGTCATCTCGGAAAGACGCCGACCAGCGATTGACAACACCTCCCAAACTTTGCCCACTACATCTGAACCGTGCTTTCCTCTTTTGGGTTCCATCCCATTATTACTGCATTACTATCAATAAACCCTACCATTGGACTGTACTCTGCCACCCCCCTCCCCCCCCCGCACTTGATTCCCAGTCTGGATCATAACAATATCATATAATTTTAATGCACAGCTGATGCTTAACTGTGTTGTTCCCTATTTCTGTGCACAAATGCATGTACAAAGTCACTCGTTAGCATGAAAACCTTGTCAGCATTAATGTATATACAAATACTTAGGGTGTTGTCTGGAACTATATGGACAGTAATAAAAATCTTGCGTTCTGTGCTCCAGGATGTTGAATTTCAAAACTCTGAAGAAGAGAACATGAAAAAGCAAGTTACCATTTAATTTGTGATTATTTCCCATATTATATGAACCATGCTGGCATTGCAGCAGTTTTCTGGCTGTAACGCTGTCCAAAAACATACAGACATGTATGTACAGTGAAGCCGCGCATGTCATCTCAATGCCGAAAAGCAAACGGCACATGAAAAGTGCAGAAGCAATAAAAGAACAGTATCTCTGGCTGTATCATTAGCTTAAATTTCATGCCATTGGCAAGAATGAGGTTGCAGATCACAAAATCATTTCATCTGGAAAAAAGCTTTAAAACCTAGCTGCTGCAAGAAAAAAAAAAAGAAAACTTTCCTGTGTTTTCATTTTCCTGAGGGCTCCCACTCCAGCTCTCTGAAGATCCCAGGGATTAACCGCTATTAATGCTCCGCAAACAAATGCATCAAGGCTGGCGAGGTGGCTCAGCTTTGCTCCTCTTTTTAATTTCTTATTAGCTGTCGTTTTATTGCTCAATTAAACTGATTGTTTATGGAACAAATGACTTGCTGCGGTCTGGGGGAATCCCTTTGCCGTCTGAAATGAACAGAAACACTTATGACTTACAGCACAGAAATAAAGAGCTTATAGCGTAACTATGCGGTTCCCAAGATTTAAACCTTTCCTATTCCCCACCTGCTGTATGATGCATCTGAGCAAATTAGCGCGGCCAAGAGAACATGCTGTGACCCAAATAGCCGAAGCAGTAATCTCCTGAAACAGACTGAACCCAAGAAACAGATACATACATGCTCGAAAGTATGTGGACACACTCTCAACCGACGTCTTGTTGAACATCTCAAAATCTAGGGTATTAATATGGAGCTGGCTCTATAGCTCTATAGCTGCTGAAACAGTCTATCTCTTCAGAGAAGGCTTTTCAGAGGATGTTAGAACATAGCTGCTGCGATTCTGCTCCATGACAACCGGAAAATCTGTGGTGAAGTTGAGCAGTTGAGTTGGATGATTGGGCCATTCTCAACGGCGGCTGTCCAGCTGATCCCAGTGGTGTTTAATGGGGCTGAGGTCAGGGCTTCAGTCATGTTTTTTATGCCAACCTCAACAAAGCATAAATAGCCCTCAATCATGTTAAAAAGGAAAGTCTCCTGTGATCTGGAAAAACCTAGTACATTTGTCACTTTTGGGAGAAACTGAGTTTGACCTTCATTTGCGGTAATTAAAGGGGACCTATTATGCTGATCCTTCTTCTAATACATATTAGTAATGTTATAATGTTGGTTGTCCATACTCAACCTCTGAAAAGTTTCTAAACATAAGATACAGAGGTTTTGCCGTAATCCAAGAACGTGATTTCGTGAGCATGATTTCCTCTCTGAACAGCCCCTCCAGAGATCTTCGCGAGATCTGGGCAAAACCTGACGTCAGGTTGTGCCGTCCAATTAGTACAGACCTAGCCAGAGCCAATCGTGGAGCTGGACCTGCCCACACCGGAAACTATTCTAGCAGACATGAACAACCGCGGATCATGCTATGTCTAGTAGCGTCTACACTTTTGGAAACACAAAAGAAGAACCGTAGATCATTTGAGGTGCAGTTTTGTCAGTATTTCTCCCAAAGCTGCTTGTCCGTTTACTTTTGGACGCAAAGAAAAACACCTATTTCTCTTCCAGAAGAGGATGCCACCAGAAATCAGTGGGTAGCTTTTTTGTTTGCTGGCAGCAAACAGCCTCGGCCAAAGGGAACGTTAGCTGTTTGTGCTCAGCATTTCACCAAAGACAGCTTTGTCAATAAAGGATAATTCGACACAGGATAAGCGTTTCAGCTGCTTCTCAAACCTGAAGCAGCTGCATCGATCAAGCGCTCAGAGCCACAAGCTGTAAGTAACGATATAACGGCAAATAATGTAAGTGAAGCTAACGTGTTACGGGTGGCTAGCAGGACTGCTAAAAATAGTTAGCACTAACAACTGGCCTCAAACACAGGCTTTCTAAAATATCTGAAGATAAATCCTGGATCGGTCGCGACTGTCCGTGACTCACAGACACAGAAGCTGTAAGTTGCTTTTACTGCTTAAGCCAACCTGACGTGATAGCCAGTTAATTGTGGTTGTAGCACAGCGGCTAACGTAGCCAGTTACTGTTGCTAATGTTTGTGTCCTAAATATGCAAGAGTGATATCAGGGGAAATTCTACAGAAGGTGCGTGAACATAAACCTCCTTTGAAGCTAACTTTTAACACTTGTTTGTAATTTGGATGCTTGGTACAACTGTCCACGGTAACGAAACTTGCTGTCTGTAAAACCTGTATTGCAAGGGTTTGTCTCTGGTTGTTATGAATGCTCGGTTACCAGCTACTGCATGTTAGTTTGCGCGCTCTGCTAATTAAAAATGCTCCTGTTTAACTTATATGCAGTAATTCTGATCGGTATGCTTATGTTACTTCGGTAAGCATCAATGTGGCAGTTTCATCATAACGTTGCCCGATTGTAGCCACTACAGTTAGTGATCGCTTCACTTATCCATGACCGGGATCAGGCAGATACTTCACAAATGTCTGGTCTAGCTCTCTGGTGCTACCGTGAAAGCAATGCGAAACGCAGAAGCTCTACCGTGTCTGGTATAACAAATGATTTCTCTGCACTACCCTGACATAATTTCATCCCCCTTTAGAAATTGTTGTGGCTAATAAAAAGCCGAAAAAGGCGGCGATTAATTAGGAAATTCTTTCCTGTAGAAGTGATTGATTCGCTAGCTCCACATAAGCAACTTGTCTGCGCTAACAGAACTTACGGTCTGCAAAACCTGTATTATGTTCATAACATAACCGAGCTCTCTCTAGCTGTTGCGTACTATCCATAAAGCTGCTTTCACATCGGACACAAAACAAATTTTTCGGGGGACAGATTAGCCTACATTCAAAGTCAATGCAAAGACGCGAATACACGGGTTATGGGCGCGTTAAGCAGCTTTCACACCGGACGCAAAACAAATTTTTTGCGGGACAGGTTACATTGAAAGTCAATGCAAAGATGCAAATACAAGCGTTATGGGCACGTCAAGCCGCTTTCACACCGGACGCGAAACTAATTTTTCGCGCGACAGATTAGCTACATTCAAAGTCAATGCAAAGGCGCAAATACACGTGTTATGGGTGCGTTAAGCAGCTTTCCCACCAGACGCGAAACCAATTTTTCGCGGGACAGATTACATTCAAAGTCATGACCGCTTATCAGCTACTGCATGTTAGTTCGCGTGCTCTGCTAATTAAAAATGCTCCTGGTTAACTTATATGCAGTAATTCTGATCGGTATGCTTGTGTTACTTCGGTAAGCATCAATGTGACAGTTTCATCATAACGTTGCCTGATTGTAGCCACTACAGTTGAAGCTAACCAGAAAGGTGCAATTAGTCCAGACATAGGTTTTGCAAAGCTTGGGGTGAATTTTTTTGGGTGCTTGTGAAACGATCGCTTTACTTATCCATGACCGGGGTCAGCCTGATACTTCTCCAATACCTGGGCAAGCTCTCAGATGCTACCGGTGAAAGCAATAGGGAAGCGCACAGGCTATAACGTGTCCGGTATAACAAACAATTTCTCTGCATTGCCATCAATTGAATATTAAATCGGCAATTGAATATTAAACTCTTTCCTGTAAAAGTTATCAATTCGCTAGCTCCACATAAGCAACGGTTCACGCAAATGGAACTTAACGGTCTGTAAAACCTGTATTACGTTCATGACATAACCGGTGCTCAGCTCTCGCGCACTATCCATAACGCGCCCATTCTCTGCGAGGAAACGCTGGTCATTCCGACGCAATGAGTAAACCATTACCACAGGCAATTTCCGAAAAGGCCGTTTAGCCTGGAGCTTTCGCCCCTCCGTCATATACCAGCGCAGAAGCTGTTCGTTACTCCACGCTAATGACACACCACAGTTATGCACACGAACCAGCAGGTCTAATACACACCAAAGCAGTCCATAAACTGTTGGTCCACACTGCTCCTCACTGTCCATGTTTCCCTCTAAACTCAGACCCACCGAATTTCTACGGTCTCCGGCCTACACCTGGGTATGTCGACCCGTTCTACAAATGTGTCTATATGGAGTGGATTCTAGCTTTCCCTGCATCCTAGCAATAGAGAAGAAAAACCGCTGTACTCACCACTGTTGCCGTAGTGAACTGTAGCTGATAGCAAGTTCGAACTTAAGCTGCCAGACTTTCGCACTGCATCCTCCACTCTCGCCGCTGTTTATTAGAAAAAGTTCATTTCAATAGATCTATATGCAAGTATAGCCTTAGATTTCGGAATTTCCCCGCCAATTCTTTATCAGATGGCAGCCGTGTCTCACGTTTCACTCTGGGGAGACTGACCCGGAAAACTGCATTCTGCAGCCTCGTCCCGCCCAACTCCGCCCTCCACAGAGCTGGCCAGACAGAAAAAAGTGGGCACACGGGGAGTGGGGGGCCATAGCGGAAAAGCCACCCCAATGAGGCGTTTCAGGCAGAGACTACAATGGACTACAAATGGGTTTTTTTGAGGATGGCAGTATGAGCTAAATAAGGACCTGTTTTGGACTTAGAACGATCAGGAGTACTCTAGGGGAGTCCAAGATCAAAATATGACCTTGTAAATATAGCAAAATAGGTCTCCTTTAAGAGTGGTGAAAATCTTAATACAATAGCTATTAGTGTTATTTGAACTATCAAAATCAGGTTTCTATAATTTCTTCCGGTTAGAAAAAGTCCAAAATCCAAAGGTTTTTGTTCAGTTGTGAGAATCCTTGCTACTGATAAATTCACTAGGTTTTTCCAGATCACAGGAGAAGTGCCTCCCTTAAGATTTTGGAAGCACAGAATCTAATGATATATAATTGGATGCAATAGTGTCAGTATTTTCAATAGTGGAACTAACACGCCTTGACCATTAAAAACAGCCCCAGCGCACAAAGTGTCATTATAAATTTGCCTATGCAGTGTACTTCACATACTAAAAATTCTGAAGGGATTACTTTGAAATGGCATCGATGGCAACGAAAATAGCTGGGAAAAAATGATATCAGAATGTTGACTGTCTTAGAAGAGCGCTGAAAATGCAATTGCAGCCCTGAAATTCAGAGTGGAGGCTCTGGCCGAAATTGAGCCACTGTTAAGGGGAAGCTCATGACCAAGTTGGGAAGAAGGATTGCAAAGGTGTGACGGTGGCAGGGATCCAATTTAATGGTGGATAATAGCTTTATTCAGGGCAGGACTGCTTCAGCGCTAATTGACCATTATCGAGGCGCGTTATTTGTCCTGACACCCAGGCTTTAGCCCAGTTCTTGGGAAGTGTTTGCTGTTTTATTGTTGCTTTCAGCATACAGAAATGTGAACAGATGTACGAAGGAAGCTGCTAATGTGACTAAATCTGGTTTTGATTACATTGTTCAAACATTTGTGTCTCATCCTTTCTGTGCTGACATTTCCTACTTTCTAAGGTTTTTCTGTGCATAGTTATGTTATCGTTGTGTAAACCACTGTGGCTTTGAAAAACAATTATTATCACAAAATAATTTTGTTCATGCCACAGGTCTATTTTCTTCTGGCTTTAAATTTGCAGATCAGTCGACACATGATGATATGAATTGTGTTTCGTGCTCTGGCAATATTAGATGTTTCAACCACGAGCGAGATGGTTAAATGACTTTTTTTTTTTTTTGCTAAGCTAACCTATGGATGTCAGTGTTGAATGATTTGCTTGTCTGTCCTTTGCACAGTCCACAAACAGAAATTTTTGAAGAGCCTTCATTCAAGGGAGTTAGCACCTGAGAAGTCATCATTAAACCTTTGAGATTCTTATCAGTGTATTTCACCACCATTTCCCAACCAAGCTTTCATATTTGACCTCCTTTCACTGGCTTCCTTACTACCATGCAGTCTGCCCTCACACCATGAGAAATTGACACTGAAAAGCTGGTTCCTGGAGTTGATGGGATGTGAAGTCAAGAGCCAGACGCCACAGAGGGTGCTTTAACCAGAGCTGAACTTCACCTCTCATCAGCACCTCAGTGACGCACTGTGAAATGCACTATGTTTTGAGCTCGCCCCGGTTCAAACTCCTTAACACACTTCACACACTTCAGTCAGAGGGAACAAGAGTGGTGGCCTGAATAAGCTGTCAGCCAGAGTGAACTTGTGATGATTTGTGTTTTAGTTAAGAGAAGAAGCTTTGACACTCATTTATGCCAGGTCAAAAGGAGGCCCAATCTGGATGTCAGGTGAATTATCAGAATTCACAAGGACTTTGTTTGTTTACCTCTCAACCTCAATGAGGATCTGTCGTTTTCGGTCTCATACATCCGTCATTATCGCACTTTGAGTTTGCATACAATGGTTCCTGGCTGATATGTAAGAGTTTCTCTCTTTCCATTCTCTTTCCATGTCCACTGGTGAAAAGCACGAACCACACAAAGATGGCTCCCTATTGCTGTATCAGACATCCGCCTGTCAAATGCACAGCAACCTGAGTTGAGGGTCTGAGCTGCACACAGCCCTGACATAGATATTTTCCTCATTAAACGAGACCTTGAAGTAGATGGTGAAGTCTCAGCTCTCACACATGCACGTATACACACACACACACACACACACACACACACACACGCACACAGAAGAGCTAGGTCCAGATGTTATGCCCAGGGAGGTCCTGCTGGGAGATTGGACAGCCTGCACAGGTACCTCAGGCAACCAAACACCGCCACTAATTGCTGTAATGACTGCGGCACAGGAGCTAATTAAAGCAATAGCTGTATGGTGGTCCCCAGCATGGAAGAGTGCCAACAAGGTCTGACAGCACATGCTGCTGAGAGGTAACAAAGACATAACCGTGACAAAAAGTAAATATTTCCGTGCTAATACTGACCCAGGCCATATGGCCTCAACTTTATGACGGGCCTCGACTCTAGTAATTGTAGGTATGGGTTATGCGCACTTTGCAATCACAGCAGGTTGTCAAAATGGATAAAATCTCTGCCATTTGTTGGAGGAGCCTGTTTTTTAAGATTCAAAGTACATATGAAAAAAAAAAATCTACAAAGGATCAGCTCCTCTGTTATGATCTTTTATCTTGAAATCTTAGTCTAGGTTATGCCCCTTTTCTAGATTTCCTGTACTTTTATGCCAGTGTGGGCGTTATATATTTTTTTCTGTGTAGCTTCTCAGTATTCATCACATAATTTCCCTCATTAAGTTGGCTAGCTTTTTGAAGTTGGTTCTTCATTTAATGAACTTCCCGTAATTGACTTTAAAATGTAATAATTTGTGGAAGGTTATACTTCTTTATATAATAGAAATGTGTCTGTCTTTCACTATGATATTCTCAGTAGGAATATGCATGTTGTTGTGGATGTATGTTAGTACTTGTTTGCGCATTTACATCAAAAGTGGTCGTGATAAAGACTAAGAGCGGATTTTGCTTGATTCTCGATTGTTTACATGCCTGTGAAGTGCGCTTTCGTTATCTTTTTGAGTCTGAATTTGGGGTCCACAAAAACAGAGGTCTTTGGGATGAGTCTTATAATGGGGAAAGCATACAATTACTTTCTTTGACAGTCAGGCTTTTATTTGAAGGAGTTGCTCATTTATCACTGTCTCCAGGGACAAAGGGAACCTGTGGAGCGGGCCAGGCTCTGGGTTACTCAGAATGGATGCACCAGTGCATTATAGTATGGGACTGGAGATAATAAGGAATAGACTCAGGCATTTCCCTTTTCTCAAAATGGCATCTTCTCTAACAAGAACACGAGAGGATTGCACAGGTTATGCCTTTTTGGACACATGTTTGACATGAAAACTGGTCACAGTTATTCTTTTCCTGGCTCCCCTGTGCAGAGTTAAACTCATATGCTGACACAGCCACATGTATACACACCGACGCACACACACACACACTCACACACAAAAACACACACACACACACACACACACACACACACGTATACATGCACACACCACCATGCACACATGCGTATACCCAGACACAAATGTGAAAACACACACGCTTGCTCTAACCACTGAGAACCATGTACAGAAAAAGGGGGTTGAGTTTGTGATTCCTGATATCAGCTTTGTCCCAGACAGCCATTCCAGGGTCTATTTGCTTCTCATAACAAAGCTTTTTAGGGGGGGTGGGGGGCACTAATCAGGCTTAGCTCACAGCCCAGGCCTTATCAGAGACCGTCAGACCTCGGGCCCTGCCAGCTTGTTTAGAACTGATAGCGACATCAGCAACTAAATTAAATCTAGATCCCAAACAAAACCTTCCCCTAACGAAAAAGAATAATTGCCACCCCCCCACTCTGTTAAAGGTCTAAAATAATAGACCCCCCAAACTAGATACTCATAAGTGAGCCCAGACTCTGCCCCCACAACGTCAGCTCACCACGACTTCATCTTCCTGTCAAGCATATTTGTATTTACACAAGGGCACCGGCGAAACAAGCACAGAAGAAGCCGAGCTACAAAGAGGACCTGTGCCTGTCGCGCGCTGAGTGATTAACTGCCTAGCTGTTGATTTAATGCCGCCTTTCCCAGAGAAAAAAAAAATCACAATAGAAAAACCTTGCTTGCTCATTGTTATGGGGCTTGTGCTGGTTCTGTCTCTTCGAAAGTTTGGCAGACACCCGTCGAGAGGACCAATGAGTGCATGGGGGCAATTAAGGTTGAGAACCCTTCAGCACATGCGCTATTGAAACAGCAGCGTAAAGACCAGCGTGCCTGAGTTAAGCAGGAGAGGAGTGAAGGAAAGATAAGCTCATCGGTCAGACGTGATTTTTGTTCTTAGCTATTAGCATGAGCATGTTAAAGGTAACATGCGTCAACAGTTGCTCATTAGTCAACTCACAAATAGGAAGCCACACTTCTGATTTTTAATTTACCTGGCAGATATATAATATGATTTAAAGGCCTTTTCACCAATGACTTAAAATGCAACCTCCAGACTAACTCCCTTCTGACGTTTCCCACTGATGATATCATATTTATTTACATAAAAGTCTTTGCATGACCCTTTATGGCATGCAAAAAGGGGAAGTGAAAAAAATTCTATTCCAGTCACACTTCAAAATACCCCCACCCCACCCCAGCCTTCAGGAAAGTTTATTCCCCTTTTATTACAGCAGAGGCACTAGAGACTTCTCTGTCACTGCATTCAAATGCCCATCAGCGGTAATTCAAGTGGCACTTTGCTGCATTATATCTCTCCATTTTAAAAAGTAACTGCCTGAAATGCATCTCTGGATTGTGCTGAACTGCTTCGTGAGGAAACGCTCAACAGATTCGCATCGCAATACCCTCTATGCTCTTCTGTCCTCCCAGATTTAAGGAAGTGACCCTTAAAAAAACAACAACAACAATGGTGCATTATCAGGAGGCCGCCCAAGATTACCGGTTCAGAGCTGCATCACTATGGTAACACACTAGCAGGGGAGATATGTAGAAAGCTTTGCTCGGTTCCTTAAACCGTAATGGATATGATAAGGTGCAGGGACTGACTGGCTTCATAAAGCAGTTAACTTGAGCTGCCTGTTCTAACTACTGTAATAAGAAGTGAATTCAGTACCAATATTTTCACAGACAATTAGTAAATCCTGTCAAACTAACAAAAAAAAATTGTTTTCACTTTTAGAAGAAATATGAGAAATCCCTTTTTTTTGCCTTTTGGCAGACAAACACAAGCTTTAAGTGATGAGCTGAATCAGACCACATTTGCAACTGTTATTTCGAAGAGCAAAGTGAGCCAGGGAAACAATTTTCCTTTAATCAAATATATATTAAAAATGCCGCAGCCAATCCACCCTTTGTACCTTTTTCACAGCACTGCTGGCATCCCGATCTGGGAAATCAAGTGAACGAGTCCTGTTGGAGCTGTTTCGTTCGACCACACAAGCAGCTTGCCATTAATAGAAATTTTCAGCAGGAACTTGGTCGGTGGATGACATTTTGATCCATCTGGTAAATTATTCAGCCATCCAAGGCGTTGGCAAGATTACTATATTCCTTCATTTTTCCTCTTCACCTCCCATTACCCCTCTCCTTCATTCTGGCAGGTTCTCCTGCAACCTGGGAAAGATTAAAAAAGGAGAGAAATAAGACTCAATCTGTTAACAGCGGGGTCCGAGGAGCGCTGCAGCAGGTAGAGGGATAGAACGCAATACTTAAAATGTTCAGAGATGATGGGCTGGGTATCTGTGAGAACAATGAGAACATTCAGATCATCGAGACACACAGCGCAGGGACTCAGCCGAAACACTTTTCTCTCATACACCGATTATCAAAGATTGGACGGTGGGGCCCATTTGTGTATGTGTGTGTGTGTGTGTGTGTGTGTGTGTGTGTGCATGCTTGTGCGTTTGCGTGCGTGTCTGTGTGTGTGTGTGTGTGTGTGTGTGTGAGTGAGTGTCTGTATATGTGTGTGTACACTTAATCAATCTTTGAAAAGGAAGGAACACAGCTTAATTAATGTCTAATGAACAATTCAGAGTTTTCCTTTCAACATACTTGGCAATTGTCTATTCAAGCACTGTCCAGCGATTGGTCAGGACCTCTGACCTCCTGTGCAGTGAGGTTATCGAGGCCCAGCACCAGCCCTTTTGGTAGGGGGGGGTCATGGCTGTAATAGAGGTCAAAGGCAACCAGAGACAGCGGCTCATTAAACGGAATCCTCTAGGTCTCCCTATAAATACATCCATCTGTTTCCGTCCGGTTTTTGCAGCAAGCCGTTTCATCCAGATCAAAACAGACCATTTCTCCAACACCCCCCAGAACACCCCCCCAACCAGGACAGCACAGCAGCCGCTTAGCTGCTCAAAGTTATTTTCTTCCCTTAACTCCGAGCCTCTTCTGCTGAGGAGAGAAGCTGCTTTGTCTTTCCCTGTCAGTCTGGCACCTTGAACAATGACAGGTTTCATCAGCACTTTAAGGCTGCTTGAGTTGCCAGGATATTTCAAACAAACGATACAGAGTCATCAGCAGAAAACTAAGGGCTAAACAGAGGGTAACCACACCAAATTTAAGAAACAGCGCCATCATATTGGATGTAAAGTTCAGTGGGGTCTGTTGCTTTGCTTCAGCAAAATGCAGGGGGAAAATGGTAAAAAGAAATACATTTTTCCTGTCCCATAGGAATTAGTGTGCCGAGAATGTGCTGGCCACTGCACATTGTTATGTCTGCGGAGACAGGTGGTTTAGACTGAGCCGGACACATAGGAATACTTTAAACATTAAACAGTCTTCCACAGAAACATTACATTCAATACGTTTGAGACCCAAATGGGCAAATTATTATGGCTGTGCTTTATCTCCTCTCTCTTCACTTCAGTCATTTAAAATCATAGATTCCACAGGGAATGCATTTGCCCATGGAGACATGCAGAAGAGAGGTATGTTATTTACCTTGTTGTAGGTTCTCATCACTTTGTAAAAATACCCTTCCTTGAATGTACTTCTTGTTCAGAAAGGCAAACTAATTCAGCAAATCTTTTGCAAGCCTAATAAACCCTCTATTTTTGCTTCTTGCAAAATGCACCAGATACTTACATTAATGATGCATAAAAACTTAACAACCAAAACGCCATCTTGTTCATAATGCATCTGGCCTGTGCTGTTTGAGTGTGGATACTAGATGCGGTTCACAGTAAAGGAATGTTTTTCTGGAAAAGACCTGGTGAACTTAACAGCAATATTTGTGTGCCTTGCTGGTGCACCTCTGCAGTACATGTTACAGAGTACTGTGCTGCAATACTGATTGAAATTCCATCCGATTAAAGTTGACAGTCTATACTTTAGTTTTGTTGTATTTCGATGCAACCTAATTTGCATCCCTTTTCTGAGCAAACTTCTCCCCAAAAAGTGCTTGCTGTTCTTTAACTGCTTCTAGAACAGATATAATCATGTTTTTTTTTTTTTTTTTTGAAAAGTGACACTTTCTAGATTGCTCTGGAATAGTCAGAATGACTGAGAATATTACAAAAATTGAGAGACCACTGCAAGTTTTTGTCTATTTTCTTCTGGCCTTGTGGTGCTGTGACTTAGTCAAATCGACCTAGAGAAATAACCAGACAGACCGCATGGGTGTAACCCCTGAGTGCCCGGTTCTTCCCTTCTCACATTTTGTTGAAAATTTCACAACATTCAGCATGAAATTGTGCTTTATTCAGCCAATTCTGTTGCCATGGCAACCAAAATCGATAGGTTTTGTGACCGAAGTATAACCTATGCCCTCACCAAATATCAAAGGAATCAGTTGAAATTTGAGGCCTGTGGAGCGTTCACAAGAAAATCTCTATGGATGCAGTAGCAGCGGCGGAGACAATGACCAAGTAGTGGCCCAACTTTCTCCAGGGGCTACATTAAAGAAACAGCCAAAATCCTGACCCACTGCAGGTTCATATGTAATGGGACTGTAACCAAAAATACATTTTTTACAGTTGTTATCTTAGTAATGCATGTGCATTTTCCTAAATTGCATTCTAACGACTCAACTTCTAGCGATTTTCAACTTCTTTCTTCCTGGTCTTTTTCTTCTCCTAAGCTGAATTTTCAGGCAAATATTTTCATCTGATTTTCAGCACTAGCGTGTGCCCCTCCATGTGTAGTAAAGTTACTTCCAAAACTCTTTTGCTTTGTTGAGGACCCCCCCCAAGGCAGAAGACATTCACACAATTAAATGTTGCGAAAATCTCTTGACTAGATTAATCATGTCTACTTCCAAATTACTCAATAAAAGTGCAACTAGTTTAAACTTGAAACAAAAGTTTATTGCTTTCATTGTCTTTGGGATATAGCTTTTTTCCTAAGCAACGGAGATGTTGATTAGGTCATACCCAGAACAACAAAGCCAGTGATGGTCGTAAGTTAACACAGCAGAGGCATTTAAAAGCGTATTGACAAATCGCAACATAACCTACTCATGTAGCATATCTGCTTAACGAGAAGAAACTTGGCTAAAAGCTCGTGCTGACCATTTTATCTCATCAAAATACCATTCAAGCACCAAGCAACTCAATAACAATGTAGCAAAATTTGAAATAAAACAATATCAAAGCGCGATTGCATATTTAGCAGCAATTCTGCTAAATTTGTGCTATGGAGACAAATGACACATCAAATGGAAGAGGAGAGTCCACAGATTCCAATCATATAAGGCTTGTCACTTCAGGTGAGTGTTGCCAGGGTTTACTCAGTTATATGAAGATTGAGGAGGCTGTGACCAGAACAACATAAGTGTTTATTTTGGGAAAAGTGAAAGGACTTGGGTATAGCTTTGCTCATGGAAAGCACATTTTTGTTAAGAGGATTGTCCACATATGTTACAGGACTCTTTGTCCCTGGATTTTTCGTCCCCGGACTTTTTCGTCCCCAAATTTTTCGTCCCAGGACTTTTTGTCCTCGGACTTTTGTCCCCATGGACTTTTCGTCCTCAGACTCTTCGTCCCGAGGACTTTTTGCCCCCTAATGATAAAAAATGTGCCACCATTGCTGACAGACAGATGTGCGAACGGACGACGGACAGATCACCATCATATAAGGGTTAGGGTTAAGGATAGCGTTGTAATGCAGGAAGAGGGCAAAGCATTATTGGGGATGAACCATCCAGGAATGAAGAGTCTGGGGACAAAAAGTTCAAGGGGACGAAAAGTCCAGCGACAAAAAGTCCGGGGACAAAGAGTCCTAGAGCCATCCACATATCATCAGAAATTCATCTAATGTACTGGTAGGGAGGTCCACCAAATTTTGGCACATTTTCAGAAATTAATTGCCAGATATCTAGAAAATAGAAAAAGTCTGTATTAACACAACTTTTAAGAATTAGCCCCTTTAATCAACCACGTAACTCTAGACAGCCTAAAATGCATAACCTAACAATCACAATAACTCATGATTCAGACAGCTTTAAAGCACTTGCTCATGAGCAGCAGACCTCTTTCATGAGAGGTCTACCTGTTCCATGACTGGCTGAATCCATTGTCATTTAAACAGTGCTGCTGGCTTTTGAATAGAAAGTCAGATGACATTATCCTTGGCTTATCACACATTGTGACCAAAACATGTTTATCAATTAAGCTACTACACTGCGCTTCAATAATTCACAATGAAACTAGCTAACATGCTCCTGACCGTGCCTAAATCATTTTTGAGTTCTGTGCATTTGACTGTGTGCATAGACTATGAAGATGTGGCCCTAAGACTCTGTTCATAGATTTGTGTTTGATTTTATGTCAGTTTCTGAGATGGTTGTTAAGGATTGCTTGGTCCACGCTATGACATTAGTCTGGGCGTTACTTAGCTATTCAGAATTTAAAGCCATTTTCTGCTTTCCCCAAAGAGACAGTCAGATATCTATTTAATCTCTGGATAGCTGCCTCACAGTGGCTTCACTTGTTATTTTAGGTTGGAATAAGTGACATTTCCTTTAAAATTACCACCCAAGTGTATTCATTTCAGTGGCGCTATGCAAGAAAATATCCATACACTCAAATTTAAGCTAAGCCAGCAGAGATATGTTGTCAGTCTATCCTCATTATGTTAACATATGCTGCTTTTGAACAGAAGCAGTTAAGCACATGGTATATCTCTCATGGTTGTTTTGCAGTTTCCCATTTAGTTCTGGAATTTCTGCATAATTCCTCAAGATAATTAGAACTGATTTAGCTATGCTGCCACACTACAAACATTTACTCTACATAGCATTTCACTGAATAGATTTTCCATCTTATGATGGAATGTGCAGTCACTAGTACAATCTTTTTCTGTAATCATATGCACTCAATCACACACAACCACCAAAAAGAAAAAAATATACATATAATGCAACCATAACAAACATGGTATGATAATAGGATTTGAAATCAATTTTGTTTGTTATTTTTGTTGACGTTGTTGCTGTTATGTAACTGTAACATTTCAAAATGCTACCATTCTCAGAAACAATTCATTAAGTTTTCATAATAGACCTGTAGAGGCTATCCACTTAATGCGCAGTGAGTATGTCTGACCAAACATTTCAATCAGGGGCTTAGCAGTTACAAGGTGAAATACAATTTCAACCTTATTGCGATACATAAATTTAAAAGATAGAGGGCCTCATCATAGCATTTTATTGAATAGCTCTAGACATAATTAATCCAATTACTTATGCACGTGTCATGTATCAGAGATGGCTGTTCAGTAAACAGGTGTAACGGCAGATAATGAACAGGCTACAAGGTTAATTTCATGTCATCGTGGGGCGTGCATAGCTCTCCTCCACACAGGCCGCGTGTGCATAATCAGCTGATGGTTTGTTATTACATTGCTGGCATGAGAAAACCACTATGAGTTTTCTACCCCTTGTCGGTGCATTCAAATTCAGCTGGGCCTAATTTTTGTCCTCCATGCGAGCGTACTAGCTGACATCAGCTGAAAAAAGCCGTGCCTCTAACCGGAGTCTCCTCATCCATTGTAATCACAGCATGTTGCTCACGTTTGCATGAGTAACTCTCACCTCCTCAACAGAATACTAATAACACATTAGAGTGGCCAGAATGGTTATCATAAGAGCTCGAGTGAGCCTGGCCCCTGTGGTTCATGCAAATATGCGCAAGGTGACTCAGTGTTCGGTGGTAAACCGAGGCTCATTCCATGCCTCTCACTGTGGTCCAACAAAATGTTAGATTTTGGGAGATGCTCACAGTAATGTTTAATGTTTGTATTTTATTTTATCCCATCTAAAAATACAAGGGGTGAAATACAATCGCTTACGAAGCTGGAGGTGCATTTAAAGGCGCGAATTTCCCTTGCGAGGCTCCCTGCTCACACAAATTTAGTATGTTATTCACAGACCTTTTTTTTAAATTTTCATTCTATTCTTATTAGCAGAATGTGTGAGCCAAGGCAGTGTGCAAGAGTGAAATCGCTCGTTTGTCGAGTAAGTTTTGGAAAGACTTATTGTGAAGCCCAGAACCAACTGAGGAAATACACACCTATAGTGCAAATAACATTTGCATCTTGTGTCCATTCTTGTTTTATGTCAACAAAGAGAATTGCTAAGAACCTTCAACAAAAATGTCTTCCACAATTTAGCTGCATAATTCACTGTTTACCAACAGTATATTAATGCAGAAATTATGTGGTTTAAGAGTGTGCATTTGTAGCCAAAGCAGTGTAGTTTTGCCCATTTAAAGAGCACAGGTTTGTAGGCAGCCTATAAATAGTGAACACCAGTGATGGAATCTGAGCTAAACTTGGATAGAACTGAATGCTCGATGCTAACAAAGCTGAACACCTGTTTGCACAGGCTGTCCAACTATGATGAAGGGAGGTTAATACGCATCTTTATCATCTCCAATCACAGACCCCCTCCTCTGCTGACGCGTGGCTGTACCAAAGAGCTGACATGACAACAGGGTGCAGACTGTATGGGTGGTTGAAAATGAAGCTCTTGAGGTCAGGGAAAAACTGAAACCAGGTCCCGGGGAAGGAGGAGGGAGCCAGTGGGGAACGAAAAGGCAGGGAGCAAAGAGAGAAAAACTAGGATGTCGCTTGTTCCAGCCAAAATAAACACAAGCCTCTCGACGTCCACCCGACCGCGGCACGATAGAGGAGGCGAAGGGCGCCGTGCTCGCCGCGATCTCTGGCTCAATGCTTCATGCGGCGCTGCATTCAGGACCCAGACCGGGAGATGGAGGGGGAAGCGAGAGTGGGGGGGGGGCGAAAGGAAGAGCTGAAAAGCCTGCAGTGAGGACCCATTGAGGCCTGGAGCAGGTGGATGCTTCCCTTTCATGGCCGACTGGCAAAAAGAACGTTTCCTCTTTCAAGAGGATCACTTATCTCAAATCAGCGGCCTATTGAATGAGGTTTCTTCTCCCTCCCTCTCTCTTTTCGGCTGTCTCTACCCCTCGTCGCCTCCCCCCCCCCCCCTTTCACTCTCATTCTGCCTCTATCCATTCCTCCTCTTCTGGGAGCACCTGGTTCTACACAGCGGGTAATGAACTCAATAACAGCCGAGCGAGGCAGTTAAGCGTCATTATATCTGCGTTTCTGAGGGGGCGGCGACAGGGCCACTCACAGCTCCCGTCATTACGGGCCCTGGGCCTGGGCGCCCGAAGGGGGCCGCGCGATCCGGACTCGGAACAAAACGGCGGGACGAGCAGATGTTCCACCTGCCCACTGCAGCGCTCTTTCAGACGTCCGCCTCGCGGAGCGGAATGTCCTGTTGCTCCAAAAATTGGCCTCAGTTTGATATTTTGCCGTATTCTGTAACGGGAGGGGGGGAGAGAAGCACTCTTTTTAGGAGTCAGGCTGCTCAGTCTTTACACTGCCCACCTACAGAGCCAATGCTGCTGGGTTAGAATCGCTAAATAGCAGCACCCTCAGATTTGCCTTTTTGTTGGTGATTGTTCTTGTCATCGTTCTTGTCCCATTATATTTGTTCCAGTGGGGCTCTGGTGTGTTGCAGAGATTTTTGGGCTGCAGTCTCATTATTCCTTTGTCTGGAAAGCGGAGAGTGTAAATGTGGCAATTATGAGTGTGGTCTATTCCTGTCATTGATTTCCAATGGCGTTACTCCACCTAATAATTTATATTGATATTGAGAGGCATCTCAGTGATATTAGGCTTATAGTGCAAAATTACTTTACGGTACGGGCAGTTCATTTACATTTTGTCTTCAATCAACATTTATCTTCAGCAGACCCTAAACAATATACATTTATCTTGCTTTTGTCAATTACACTTTGGAGTGATGTGTACTCCCTAGCGCGAATTCCATTTTTCTCTGCATCAAAATACATCAAATGAAAGCAAATAAATCAAATAAAAATATAACAAAATAAAAAGCTTTGTTCTAGCAACAAACTTCACAAAAAGGTGGCCTGTGCTACATTTGCCTTCAATAACATGATTTTAAAATGTAATTATTTTCTTTTCTTATTGAGCATATAGGACAAAGTATTTGACAGGTGCACGGTAAAAGTAAATAATCCAGGATACGTATCTTTCTTTTTACCCAGTTTTGGCCTCCATGATGTCTCTTTTCTCCTGTCTAATAATACAGTCCCTTTTGACATGATGATAATAAAAAAAAAACCAACTAATTGCTTGCACTGTGTATCTCACAGTGCAGTAGACAGTGACTGTATTTTAGAAAGAAATAATGTTTAAATGAAAATGTATATGTCTGCATACACTCTAATGATGGTGCGTCAGTGGTTTGGATGATACTGAAATAACACCATTTTTATATATCAAAGTATATGAAGTTATACCTGCAGTTGGCCCAACTATTGCAAACATCATTAGCTTTTCCCTATTATATTACAGAGTTTCTCTCTGTTAAATCAACAAAGTCCATCCGAACATCACAACTAATGTTTTATAGTGTACTTCATTACCAATGACACACAATTTGAAATGGATAATATTTGGAGGGGATGAATCAATGACGACTGGTGAGCTGAAAATAGAGGAAACACTCAACATCCCTTTTGCTTTCGCCATCCTTTGTCCAGTTTTCAAAATCTTTTAAAATTAACTTTATGTGAACCTCAAAAACATTCAGCGCTATCAGTCGCAGCCAGTTCTCCTTGTTAAGGTAAGATGAGGAAAAGAAACAAATCATTTAAGCGCATTTTTGCATTTCAGTCAACATTATTTAATTGTCGATACTTGTTGCTAATCTTTGTTTTCTTTGCTGTAATTTAAACAATGATGAAGAATTTGCTAAAAGCAAATTTAACAGAAAAGTTTATCTTCCTTTGTAAGGCGAATAAAACAATATTGCATTAAGAAGGAAGCTGTGCGTTTGACTGTCAATGGATTTTCCTAATAATCAGAAAACTTGTTAATCAAAGAATATGATTAAAAAGGGGTCAAGATTACTTTGTTGAAGGGAATTCTTTGTGCCTTGTCTAATTTTAGCCGACCAGCCATCACTCGGGTGAACAATGTTTTGTAAAAATCGCAAATGTCTGTAAATGAGTCCTTTGTCAGATGAACTTGCAGATGCCAATTTGCCAAGAACAAACACAATCCTTTGTAGAGGACATATTGCAGTCAAAAAAGAGGGAAATCCTTCAGGAATCAGGGTCTGGGATTTTGACATGATGCAGCTGTGAACCCACCCCCCACCCTCCCCACCTTACCTCATTTCAAACAGACCCCTAGAAACAGTGACACTTTCCAAATTATAAATGAGCCCTTTAATGAAGGCTAGGAAGCAGGACGTCTGGTACGGGGATGTCGCAAAGGCCCCCCGTTAACAGATCATAGGGGGATTCGCTAGCGGATCGCCAGTGGCACATATGTTAATCAATACTGTTAATGTAGCAATGAATTAGAAGTTTAGATGTCACAGGGGGGCTAGCGCAGCTGATTTGGAGCAGGAGCGGGATGTCCCGGTAGCCCACCCCCCGCCCCAGTCCCGGGATTAGCGGGGCTGCTCCGTTCGGGAGCTAATTACGGCAAATTGGAAAGAGGGGGTGGCCGCATGTGGGACCCTCCTCGCTCACCGCTGTCAAGGTCTGGTGGCGTCCGCGAGCTCGCATCTGCTCCGAGCCACCTCATGTGAGGAGTGATAAATAACTGCAGGGCCCGTCTCAATTATGGGTCCCACCCAATTGATCTGGGGAGGAGGCGGAGGCCCAGGGACCGCAGGCTTTGTGAGCCGGGATCATCTGCGGGAAATTGTCTCGGCGCCTCCGCAGCACCTGTGCAGAGGGGTGGGTGGAGGGGTGGAGGGGGTGCGTGAGCAGGGGCAGGGACCTCTGGGGATCGTCCGCGGCAGAGCAGCGCGGCGCCCCGATGCATATCGGGCCGAGTGTGAAATTAACAAGGGCCGCGCGCATTAAAGAGAGGGGCAGCAGTGGGCCACATGTGTCTCCTCTGTTTATTGTTGGGTAATTAGCCCTTTGGCAGCCTTCTGGAAGATGAAGTGTCCCCACGCCGGGCGTCTGTGTTGACAGACACACACGGACTGAGAAAACAAACAAGCGGCGTTTCGCGCGGCGGACGACTTGTAAACAACAGATCCGTAACTTGGAGGGAATATGAGTAAATGCCCCTCGCGGTGATTTGGCCGGCTCCTGAAAAAAAACGCGCTGGGTCCCGTGTCTCAAACCGCATGGTTTCAAGGGTCCCGCTGCTTCGTGCAGTTTGTCTGAGCTGCGGCCATACCAGCTGATCCCACCCCATCCTGGATTTTTAAGGGTTTTCTTTTATGGCTGCGAAAAACTGCTGCAAATTATGACCAAATAATGGAAAGAGACGTATCAAACTCTATCAAACTGCCTTTACATAGACTTTCCTTGCTAATTTGTTGGCTTTTCCATTGGTTCGCAACTAACTAATGTACAAGCTGTAAATTTTCTCATTTTGTGGCCAGCTTGTCTTTAAGTGCATTGTTTCTTTGTTCACATTTTTATTTTTAAAATAAAATGGCCTTTAATCAAATATAGTTAAGTGATATAAACATCTTTATGAACATTGATGTTTATCCCTGTAGCTTGTGATAGTACTGATGGAATAAAGACAAACATTCATGATCTTTTTTTATATTTTAAAGGGGATTTTATCCACAGACGGCAGAAAATCACTTTATTTATCCTGTATTTAAGCCAAGAAAGAGGCCGTGTTGATGTAAAAATCTCTTCTATCTGCGAGTCTGGGTCAATATGGCAACAGATATAAAACTTTAACATTTAAAAAGAAAAAAAAATTGCATGGTTGCATAAAATACAGAATGCACAATTAAAACACAGAAAGAAAAGTATTCAAAAAAGCTGTCTTTTTACACTGAAGGACAATATGGTGTCACATACAGTCGCAATCAACTACTCTGTTATAGGAGTAAATCCTTGCAGAATGCATGATGGGAAACTAAGAAGCACAGCATCGGTGACTGTAGACCAGTCACTTAATCCTGCAAGAAAACGAAAACGTCTGCGTCTCACATCTCCATCTGTTGCAAGTTTCTGGGTAGAGCTGTACTGGTCTGCCTTGGATCCACCAATATTAGATATTGCTGTGAGATAGAAGGCATTCAATGCTAGTAGTCAGCCAATAACAAGCAGCATCAAAAAAAAAAAAAACCCGTTGTGATTTGGGCCCAGTGGTGGTTGGGTAAATTTGAAATGGCTGTTTGCTCCACATATGCTCGGTCAAGTTTTAGGACACCCCAATTTTTCCAGTTTTTTATAGAAAATTATGCAGTTTAATGTCTCATTGTACTCTGGAATGAAAGCATAGACATGATAGAACAAATTAACAATCGAATTTAAAAAAGAAATCGTGGAATCAATTTATAAACCAAAATGTATTCTAAACTTTTGTCTCAAAGTACCTACCTTAGGCAGATATAACAGCTGAACACACTCTTGGTATTCTTTCTACAATGGAAATCAAATATTCTTCAGAAAGTTCTTCCCAACTCTGTTGCAGAAGTTCCCATAAATGTGTGGCACTTGTAGGTTGCTTTGCTTTCACTCTTCTGTCCAGTTCATCCCAAACCATCTCAATGGGGTTTAAGTCTAGAGACTGTGCTGGCTACTCCATGTTTTCAAGCTTACCATCTGATTCTTTTTTCCTAAGGTAGTTCTGGCAGAGCTTGGACTTATGTTTTGGGTCATCATCTTGCTGTAGGATGAACCCCTGACCAACTCGGTGCATACCAGAGGGTACTCCATGGCGCTGCAGAATGCTGTGGTAGCCGTTTTTGTTCAGGGTGCCTTTAACTCTATAAGTCACTGACCCTGGATCCAGCAAAACAGCCCCAGACCATCATGCTTCCTCCTCCATGTTTGACAGTTGATGTCACACACTGAGGAACCATCCTTTCACCTACTTGACAGCATACAAAAAACCTGGGTAACCTTACCTTTTGTTTAAAACTTCTGACAGTTCACCACTTACCTTTGTACCATTTCAAGCTATTCATTGGACTGGAACTGCCTAATTTTCAATAAAAAACTGGAAAAATTGGGGTGTCCTAAAACTTTTGACCGGTACTGTATATATACCCTGCCTCTCCAGGTCACTCCAGGTTTATTTGGGATTCTTCAAACTTGCCTAAGGTCCATTGATTCCACTGAAATTCAGAGTATATGAATGCTCCTGTTAGACCGCAGCAGTTATATCTGCTATACCTTGTCTTACTTGTCCATACTTGTCCATCAAATGATCTAATGATGTGACAGAAAATGCAAACAAAGCATCTCAAATGATGGGTTTGGTGATTGCAGCATTGTAGAATGAAGAGTTAATCTTCATGTCTTTAATGGGCAAAAGTTAACAGTTCTACTTTTTTATGAGACTAATATAGAAAATAAAGGGAAAAGACATTGGTAATTGCATTTAAATTCAGCTGATGCATGAGCACAAATTTAACTTGCTATAAAAATTTCAATTATATCTTTTTTTTGGTGCCACTTAACTCTCTATTAACCACCGTAGCATATCTGCTACATAAAGTGAAAGGGTTAACAGCCTGGACACCCTGCTGGTTTTGTTTCTTATTGCCAAATAAACATTTGAGAATAACTTGAATGGTCCGTCACTTTAATTTTTCCATTCGCATTATTACCCAATGTAGCAGATCTGCTACATTTTGGAAAGGTGGGCCAAAGGGTCGATTTTTTTTTTTTTCCCATTTTTCCAAATATTGGCCCATAATCAACATATTTGCCTAGGGAAATGATTTTTACACAGTTGGAAAAGGTACTTGGTTAACAGAGGGTTAAAGAGAAATAAGCTAAAATATATGCTCCTCCAGTAATTTTTAACAACAGCCAGTCACTAGCTAAGGTTGCTACAGAGAGATGAAAGGAGTGTCTCTCATTTATAAATAAGCTGAGCATCTGCAGATGATGGAAGTGCATTGGCACAGATTATGCTCTATACATTACACTATACTCTGCTCATAACCATTTTTGGCTTCAACAAACCACCTCTGACATTGAAATTATGACCGCAGTGCTGCTGCCAAACTCCTATCCAGTAACTGCAGACTGCTGCAGGTATGTTAATCAGCCAAAGAAAGAACTGCATTTTTCAGTGAATAATTTGTGATCTTAAGGCACTCAACAGCAATTTGAAAACATAATGAAGTATTTTTACCTCTGCCAAAGAGGTTATGTTTTCACCCGTTTGTTTGTTTGTCTGTCCATCTGTCTGCATGTCTGGTAACACAATAACTCAAATAATTATGAATGGTTTGGCACGAAATTTGGTAGGATTATAGGTGGTAGTCCAAGGATGAGTTGATTCAATTTTGGAAGTGATCCGGAATATATTCTGCATTCTGGACCTGGAAGAATGACAATATATATGTCTAACTCGGGTCTGTGTGATATGTATTTCTGACCGGATAACTCAAAAAGTTATGGACAGCTTTTGCACAAAATTTGGCAGGATGATATGTAGTGGTCCAAAGAAGAGTTAATTTAATTTTGGAAGTTATCCGGAACATATTCTACAACAGAAAGAACAGATATAAGCTGTGGCGGAGCTATGCGGTCCAGCAAGTGCCCTCTAGTTCTTCTTGTAAACTTTTGGTGTGTAAATTTATGGCATGGGCCATGTGCTCGACCCAACAGCAATCATTATCTGATATTGTATAACTAAACAAGAGTGCACTCTGCCAGGTGCGTTCTTTATCCCGAGTGGAAACAAGATTCCATTCTGCATCATACATGCCCTTACTGGCCGATTATGAGGAGTAGGGAGTCATAGGTCTATCCATCCATCCATCTATGCCGCTTCTTCCTGACTGGGGTCGCAGGGGAGCTGGAGCGTATCCCATCTGACTGTGGGCAAAGAGCAGGCACACACCCTAGACAGCCTGCCAGTTCATTGCAGGTCACACACACACCGTCATACCTATGGGCAATTTAGAGTTTCCAATTAGACTGGTATGAATGTATCTGAAACATGGAGGAAAACTGAAATACATGGAGGAAACCCAAGTGAACATGGGAAGAACATGCAAACTCTGTATAGAAAGACTCCAGGCCAGATTTGAACCCAAAAATTTCTTGCTATGCTGCAGCAAAGCTACCCATTGCACCACCGTGCCAACCCTCAGCAGTCAATGGAGGTATAAAACAGAGCAGTCAATATGATCACTTTTTCAAAAATTATGAAGCATTCATCACACCCACAAGAGGTCCTTGAGCATGTAGTCATGAATGTGCACAAAAAGTATAAGGCTGATTAGTCCAGTGATATGCGAGATTAGCGGTGGACAGATACACACACGGGGGCATGGATACACACTAAAATAAATAACTTAAGTAAGCAAATTCAATTTGATAAAATGAAATGTATTTGCTTTCTCCATGCACCACAGTAGCCAATACATTGTGCAGTGTGTAGCACCGACAATATTTGGTTTGAATCCCAGTTTGTTTATTTCTGTATGGAGCCGGTATCTTCTCCCTTTGCCTCTTTCTGGTTTCTCAAGACAATCTGTTTTTCTGAAGCCAATGAATGCTGTGGAGAGTGTAAATTTTACACTGTATGAGTGTGTTAAGAAAGGTGTTTGTGCTTTGCTACTCTGAGCAGAATATTCAACACGCAACCTGGGCAGTAAAGTCAATGACACTGTGGTATTATTTAGTTCTCATAAAGTTTTCTTTTAAAGAATGGACGGGGATAGCTTTGCAGTTCATCCAATAGATTTTAAACACATTGTGCACATGCTTCTGATTAGAAAAAAATGCATTGTATTAATTTTTTTCAGTAATAAATATGCTCAACCTTGTAATCTTGTTTTCCATTTCAAGGTACAAGCAAATTGAACTTGGAAACAAATGGTCTTGCTCAGCTCCCTGAATTAGATAAAAAAAAAAAAAAAAAGTTCCACAAATATTTTCATGAAATGCAAAACCGCTGAACAGAAGTAAAGAGGGGATGGGGCACAGTAGGCAATGACGCCTTAACAATTGCAGATAAATTGAGAGGAAGTCTTTCTCGGCTTGCAGTAATTAATCAAACTCTGTCATCTCACCGTGGACATTTACATTATGGTGAATATGTTCACTGGAAAGCACGCTTCGTGCTTTCTCAGTCATAGAAACCCAGACGGCCGCTTCACCTGCACCATATGGAGAATGGTGAGCTCGCCAGGATACCTCGCCCCTTGTCCGCCCCAACCTAGAGGAGGTTGACGCTTGTGGTCATTTGTCATCTTAATCACTATGATAGTAGTTATGAACATCGTGGATTTTGCCTTTGTTTCACTTCACTGACCCGTATCGCTGGTAGTAACACACAATGATATGTGAACTTTATTGTAATATAGCTTGCTTTGGGAGATTGCTATTGTGATGCTATTTCAGGTGATAGTGATACCTTATCTGAGTGTGGGTATGTTCTCCTCTGGCTATGACCGTTACTGTGTGTTTTAATCGCGGGCGATTCCAGGCGATAAAATCGTCGAGTGGGCGCTCCCCTTTTGTGTTTTCATGCTTGAATGACCCCAGTGAAGTGGTTGCGATAGCTTATGAATTTTTTTTTATGTCCAACTACCTTTTTTTCCCCTCTCAATGTAATATTTTGGAGGGATAATTTTAGTGTATATACACCAGTTGATAGGCAGTATTGTTCACTTTAAGCACAAACTGCAAACTAAGAAGGCTTTTGATGATTGCAGCCATTTACTTGCACTGTAAATGGGAACTCAAACAGTCCCATGTCACTGTCTTACTATATATTCCTGCCACGTGTTGCCACAATGCTAAGGTAACGGCCAACATTAACTACCTAGCTATGCAACATGTGTTTGTATTGGTCGTATGGTGGTAAATAGCCTACCTTAGCTGCTATTAAGTTTGGTAGTCCCAACATACTCTTTGGTAGCAAATTCAGGTGCATAATATCCCATAAATCCAACATGGTCATTAATTAGACTCGTTCTCTATGGATCCAACAAGTCCTATATTAGCTGCTTGATTATGTTCCTCTTTGGAAAGCTGTTTCAGAAGGTGAGGGTGGAAATGGCAAGAGAGTGGAGGATACTGGTCAAAAAGAGGCTGAGCGATATGAGGAGTTGCTCAAAGTGTAAATTTTTTTGTGCAGGACCAATAATTAGCGCAGGACACAAGGAAAAATGCACACTCATTAACTCACTATCACAGAAATGAATTTTTATTTTCTGTCATGTCAAGCAAAGCACATTCTTCCCCTGAATAAGTGCACAGCCACAGCACTGCAGTTACACCACAAGGGGCATTAATTCATGACAGGTGTGAGAGGAATCAAAGCAATCAGAAGTGAAGTGCCACTCAGAGGAATTAAGCTGCTTTCACACCGGACGCGAAACGAATTTTTCGCACGACAGATTACATTCAAAGTCAATGCAAAGATGCGAATACGCGCGAAATGCGCGTATTCGCGTCTTTGCATTGACTTTGAATGTAATCTATCGTGCGAAAAGTTCGTTTCGCGTCCGGTGTGAAAGCAGCTTTTTACCCACTGCTACCACTTCAGGTCTCAGTGATGATAATCTCATCCATAAGTCTTTACTGGTCACGGATATTCCTCTCAAACTTTAAAGGTGCTTATCCTAATGCCAGAAAGCAGACGATGTTTTGCTGTATCCTTCCAGCAGTCTGGCTATTCCAGCTCGTCTTAGTCCATCTCTGCTGTTTGTTGTGATGTTCTTCTCTGGATGTTGCAGATAACTCTGTACTCTTTCATTTCTTCTCCTTCTCTCCAGTCCTGCATGTTTCTGTGACTGGGCGCCCATGCTTTTTTTGCTATAAGGTTGTTTTCTTTCTTTACTTTTTGAGAGAATATTTTGAGAAGCCGCTACAGCTGCTCACGATCGCAATCATCATTATCCTCTCTCATAAGCACCTGATGCGCCGTGCAATCTTCTGTATTAATTCTAGGTACAATATCTGAGTGCTCAAGCTGACTTTCAATGATAATTTTACAGGTTGTGTAATGGCTCAGTGAAAGAGCAAATTTCCAGCCTGAAATCCTATTGCATGCTCTCGGTCTTTTTCAAGGCTGGATTGAAGTCATCCTGGGGGGGGATCCACAAGATTTGTGGTGACTACAAAATGCATTGAGTCAATGTTAAAATACAGGCTCCAAGCTTGAGTAGCTTTACACCAATCCATCGCAGTTTTGGTCCACTCTCTCAATTACGGTTTGAGAACACAGCCGATTACAAATTCTCATCTGTTAGCCGCCAATTCATGGTGTGGTATGTGGCATGTTCTATTTTGTTGTTTTTTTTATGTAAATGGTTGCTGTGCCACCCTCTACACTGGTTAGTTCCTGGTAATTGAGCGCTGAAAGTTAGATCCTTCTAATCAAAACTTATTTTGTGACCTTGTAGCACTGCACTCAGATTAAATACTGTGCTATACACAGTCAGAACTATGAGGCATTTTCATGCAGTACATTTTTAAGTCTCGCAGTGTGTATGAAAGACAAATATGAATGTAAACAATCACATTGTAAATTGATTTCGTCCCGCCAGGTTATTTCAGGGAGGGAAGCATCTATTGAGGTTATGTAGACAGTGTGTGAGGCCTGTAGGATGGAAAAGGGAATTAAATTAAATGACTGCTACTCCCATGTCTGTGTCAGTGTCGCTGGGATATGTTTATGTCCCAAGATACATGGCCACGCTCCCTCGTAAGAGCAGAAGCCCCAGAGTGGGGCCCTGTGCTGATAAGCCATCAAGCCCTGTGCTCCATCCGTCTCACAGAGGGGTTATCTGAACTGAGGGCCACGAACGGCCCCATCTCTCTCTATCTGATCCCTGCCTCTTGACACTGATAGACTGTGCATCCCCCATTTAGAAGATAATGAGATTGCTTTTCTCCTCCTTCCCTCCATTTCCACCATCCCTCTGCACGAACATCTCAACAGACTGCAGAGGAGAGACGAGGAAGACGCGACGGCGACTTCTTCAGTCCCAAAGTATGCTGACGCTGTCGAGGTGAAGCGGGGCCCCTCGCACACGATTTGGCGCGATATGCGAGAGAGGCGCGGTAATGAAGAGCCGGGGGCGAAGAGGCGCACTGGGGGGAGGGGCCCTGTATCCGAGAGAAAGAACCGGCGTAATTCCATTCTGCGCGGCGGCTTCCTCAGGTGGCAGAGAGACGCGATCAGGCCACAGGAAAGAGCTGACTAATTGAAAAGAGCCCAGCCGAGCTGCAGCTGACGTCGCCATAGACTCGTGTCTATTTCGCCATCACCCCTTAAGGCGCCTCGACAGCGCGGCTGTCTCTCGAGAGCGTAGAGGAACGCAGGGCACGAGGACTGCGACACTGAGCCAGAGTGTGTATTTTGGTACAAAGTGACCCTCTTTGGTGTTTTGCTTTTACTAGGTTACACCCATCTCTCCTCTGACTTTCGCTCTCACTCTCCTAGGTCAGGTGCTACGCAGGAATCTGTGAGAATGTATAGATACAGTACTAATTCCATCTTGCAGCTGCTGGCGCACTATCAGGTGCAAACATTCTGCATTTATACACACACACACACACACACACACACACACACACACACACACTATAAGCTGCATGTATATGCAGGTAAGCTGACATACACATGCACATGCTTCATCAGACACTTGGAACAGATGCACATGCCTGATCACAAGCACGAACACTGCATAAATGGGACACATACTCGTGATTACACGCACTCAGGCTCACACAGGTACACAAGGACTCTTTACACAAACACTTGATGCTTGGACATACGTGAGCAACGGAGCTTTTAAGGCAGAGCTGCTTGTAGGAAGGCAAAACAGATGACGAAGATGAGGAGGTGGAGAGGAACGCACAATCCGATATCGCCATGAAAGTGTTGTTATGGATCAGCACAGTAATGCTCATCCAGGAGTAACATTACATTCCACCAATGAATAGTAGTTCTGATGTCTGTATGCCATGCATTTTAGTTGTCTAAAGTTAGCTAGAGCATGCTAGCACGCTATTCATATGGATGAGCTGAGTCTTGCAGAGATGCATGTTATCAAGAAGGCCCTTGTCTAGTAAATTTTATGACATTTTCGCAACGTTTTCACTCTTGAATTTCTGCGCTTTGGGGATTTTGCTGTTTCAAACTGCTGGCTGAACATGGTTGCAAATCCTTGAAGGTTCATAACTTCATCACAACAGAGCTGCTATTCATTGGTGAACTATAATGTTACTCCAGGATGAGCATTGTTTTGTTAATCGCGAGACAACACTTACATGGCAATATGTAAGATTGTGCAAGAAGGACCGGGGCCGTTTGCTGCAACAGACCTGGATACTGGGGCTTCAACGAGCAATAAAAATGCTAATTTGTTCAATCCCCTGGACACCAGGCACTATGTAAAACAGGTTAGAGTTCCCTTTTCCTCATGTGTATTCTCCCTTTACCCCTGCACCCTGCTTCTGTTTAATCCTTTTATGTGTTCTTCATTTAAACATATCGGCTGGGATGTTTTTACACCAGGCCACAGAAATAACCATGGCTGACCAATGCCCATGGCCACATCGGAATAATGATCCTGGGTGCTGTTTCTGAGGTGGCAGCGTCGTTATGAAGAAAGGTTGGGAGCTTTGCGAGATTAAAATCGTCCCTGAAAATTGGACACAGCTCTGGTCTAATGACTGATTCATGCACTGCTCATTATTTCGCACACTTTTCTATCGCTTATTGAAAGTATGCAAAGCTGTTTTTTGGAGTTAATTCAGCCGCGGTCTAATCATATTTTATGGCGTCGCTGCGGTCGTAGCAACTGAAAGCACTTCGCAGGGCTATTGTCAGCTTTCATTCTTAGAGTGCTGGTGCAATGCTTCTCTGTAAGTGAAGCAGTTTGGTTTCTCTTTACAGACTTTATTAAGCTATCACAAGTGCTGCAAGTACAGCCGGACTCACTTAATTCGTATTGTAATGGTTTTAGTTCAAGGGCTGTCATAAACCTCTTATTATTATTATACACTCATGTAATTACTTCAGTAATAAAAAGCTATTTTAGATGGACTGCATATCAATAAAAGCCATGAGAAATGATGACTACTAATACGAATAGGCCATCCTTGTCCAGTATTACTATCATTCCCCGTATTTCATTTAAGGGTTTGCTTTTTTTCATTGGAATCACATCACTGATACATTCAGAATCACGTCCCCTTTTCTATTTAACTCATAATCAAATTCAGTATATTTTTTTCTTATTCATGAACAATAATTACCATTAAAACTGCAGTAATTGCCTCAGTAGATAATATTTTATTGCCGCTGGGCTTCTTTATTTTTGGAGTGCTTGCTCTAGCTCATGGTCAGTGCATAGAACTCCACTGAAATCAAAATGAATCATCTGAGATGTATCTACAGGCAACAAAGAAAAAGAGAGAAACTTCAATTTTAAATGGATTGTACATTGAGCATCCGAGTTTCCCAAAACTGGTGGCTTGGTCTTGTCACAGGGCAGTTTGGGATGGGGGTTCACACCGATTACCCTGTCTCTCTTTTCTTTTTGGGGTGCATAAAGAATAGGCAAATAGAGGGAATGGGGGGGGGGGAAATAGACAAAAATCAAACAGAATTTGCATAACGTCGTCTTTGTCCCCATTTCAGGCTCTTTAACTTTCACATCTAATTAGGCTCGCAGACTGCAAAGGCGAGATAAAGGGGGTCCAGGAAATCCTCCAATTGGGGTCCCGGGCGGGTGCCCCTCCCAGCAACCCCCTGCTGCCCCCCCCGGGAGCAGTTATGACAAATAAGATTAATGTTGCTGCCGTCCCCAGACCCCGACAGATCATAATGATGGGTGATTTTCACAGGACGCCCCCCCCATTTTGGGAGAGTGAACACCGGACACATGGACCCCCCCCTTGTGGCCTTTCTACCCCCCTCCTCCCTCCCCTGCTCCCACGGCTGCTCAAGCATGGAGGGCTCAATGCTGGGGGTCAAAGGGCCCCTGCAGGGGGGCCCCATCTTGAGGAGGGCCAGGGTCCAGATGAGGACCGAGTGGCTCTTGGACCTTCAGCAAGTGCACCCACCTCTTAGATTTATAAGGACACTGAAATGGAATCTCCAATTTTAATCATATTATACAATGATATTAATGATATTTTATGATATTATACAACATAACCCTGATATGTTCTATTGGTCAGACAAGGAAAAGATGAAATGGCTGTTTGATTTTGATATTTTTGGAACTGCAGATTTTATTTCTAAAGCTTGGAAAAGAAGGCAAGATGGGTTGTTTGTGACATGATTTCTTGTTGCACACTGGTCCTGATACTGGATCATTTCATTGTTTGTTGTCTTATAAGCCCATGCAGGCTGGGCATACAATTGTATGCATGACACAATAATAAAAATTTTATTAATTCATTCATTCATTGGAATCCCCAAAGAGCCACTGTATGACAGCTCATCATTTCACTCAGGCAGATCCTGGATGCAAAAACGGAGAATCTTGAAATGAGAGAAATAATACTAACATACGTTCAAATGTGTTTTGTACATTAAATGATACACGTAGCCTAACATAGGATGCTACATGGAAATTTTTATTGTTGAAGTTATGACAACAATATGAAGGGTTTCAAGGCAACACGAGACAAATCCCATTTCCCAACACGGTATATGTCATGTTTTGCCTCAAAACCCCTCATATGTTTTTACAGCATATGCATTTCATATGTTTTACAGTGAAAGATAAAGGGCATGTATGGAATTTTGAATTTTTTTTTTATTGCTTTGTATTAACATGTATGACATGATTTTTTTTCACTCATAGTAAAGTGCATATAATACGAGACTATTATTATCTGTAATTTTATTACTCACTGGACTGTATGCCCTTATCCTTTAAATTAAACTGTTGCACTGAATTCAACAGATCTAGGTCACCGAGCCCGAGTCATGCTACACTTTCCACAATGTGACTGGGCCATATTTAACATTGATAAACATGGACATTTCTTCTGTGGTGGTATATTATTCACATCCTGAGGTAGCAGCCTGGGGACATTAGAATGTGAAGCACAGTCTCTCCACCCACAGAAGCCTCTACAGTTGCAGTTACAACATTTTTGCGTTGCTGATTGTTTTTCGTCACTCAGGTGCAGTAATGCGCTCAAACACATCCTTGATGACATAACAAATCAGGGCCAGAATCTCCAACTGTGCAAAACAGTTTGAGAAACTTGGGAGAGCAAGGTAGAGTAAGAAACAGATTCTGAAGTGGAAAATGGGGTCTAACAGCTAACTAGAGGGTCAGTGAGGCAGACATGATCACAAAATGGCCATCCATCTATTATCAAACTGCGTATTCCTGGCCAGGGCTTTGGAGGGCTGGAGCCTCTTCCAAAATACAATGGGTGAGATACGAGAACACATCTGGGACAGTTCGCCAATGCATCGAAAGGCATACACACCATTAACTCACTCTCATACTTTAATTATAACACATAATTTACTCTTTCCAACTTGCCTTTGCATTGTGGAAGGAAACCAGAATACATGGAAGAAACAATGCAGATTCCACTTTGACGGGCACAGGGCAGATTTGTTATCATGACCTTCTCACCATCAGGCAACAGTGCTACCCGCTGCACTACTGGGTCACCCCTGAGCAGGAAACAGACTAATGAAAAATATCAATGTTACAGTAAATATCAAACCTATTTCAAACATTGTGTTTATGCATGTATTATCACAACGGTATATTCACATGTGAGTATTTTTATGTTTGCACTGTTGGTTTTGTTGTGTGAGTGTGTAGCAGTGCTCTTCCATGTGCGCATACATGTGTGTAAATGTCCATCCCTGTGCATAGAGTTTCTTGCTAGTATGTTTCTGCATCCCATGGTAGACACAGTTTGACTCCAGGGTTAGTAGCAGCTCACTCCAGTTGACCCCATATCCCCAAATTAAAAATATTCACAAATTCACACAGGGTGCTGGGTCTGACCAGTGCATCAGTGTGGTCAGGACCTCACTCCACTGTGCGACCAGAGCACTATCCATTCTGAACATGGCACGGCCCAGTGCAGAGGTCAGCCTCCTTAATCACGCCCCCTGAAAAGGCCACGAGTGCCCCAGTGGTGGACTTGCAGGTACACCTCAGGCCCAAGACACCATACGTGTAATGATGTTAGCACAGAAGACGAGCAAATATTGCTCTGCCTTCACTCTCCGCTAGCGTAGCTCAAAAAAAAATGTTTTCCTTCATGATCTGTGACACATCAATGTTCTGCCATCTGCAGAAGGGAAGGAATCTTTTTTTTTTTTTTTTTTACTGTTCCATCCCTACAGCCCCTCCCCCACTGCCACCTTCAGAAAAATGGGAAAACTGTACAGAATTTAGTAATGGAAGTAATGTGATTTCGGCTGTTACCATAACAACCCAAAGGTTCAAATCGCTTCTCTTGTCATTTCATGTCCAACAGGAAGACTGTCCAGTTCCAAGCTACATTCATTTGATTTTCAGCACAGAATACATGAAATGTAACGGATGTATTCAGATAATATGTTGAGCTTCCTTTCTACTGACAGCATGGCTTAGAATGGCATCCCCTGGGGTCCTCGAGAAAGAGGAACGGCTTGGTTTAGCTCCAGTGTTCCTATTCTGGCAGTTAAGACGTAACAAGGTTATTTAGAGCTGTGGTTACGCAAGTTTAAGGAAAACAAAATAATGAGTGATACAATAATGCACCCAAGGGACAGTGTTGACTGGGCATGCCATGAAAGCGTAATCATTAAGACTATTTTCTGACAGATTTTGTATATAAATTGCTGTGTGCATATAAATATATGGTAACAGGACACCATATGATTGCTTTATCAGTGCGAATTCCAATAGAAAAAGATTTCAATTGTCTTGAAGATCAGTCCATCCCAAATTCGCCTGTCCTCGTGTAAGTCTTTGTACCATTTTTGCTTCATATGACCTGAGAAATATTGTGATGGTAACTATCAGAACGGGGACATTTGGTCTTTTATGATCCATGATATTCCTGTCGATGTGAAAGTATAATGAAGGACAGCACCAAGATTTTTCTGCATCTTTTTGTCAAAATAGTTGACCATTGTTCCTGTTCATCACGGGGCTGAATTAGGTTCTGCATCTCTGCTACTGTAATGAAACAATGTCGAGCAGATACATTTTGGAGCAAGTAAACACGCCTTGTAAGTTTGATTTGCTCTGTGTGCAGGGTTTTCATGCATTTACAGTACATGCCTACATGCACCTGTACATGTGTCATGTGTTTGTGAAATACAGAGGAATTCTGATAAAAATAAGCAGTGATCAGTGCATGTGCATTTCTGGAGGTCTGCATGCGCACTGAATATTTGGACATAATCAAAATTATTGCAATTATAGCTGCTAACCGCAACATATTGGAGTTATAGATAAATAATGAATAGCTCAAAGTGCACTTCCAAACAAAATTTGAGACCATTTAGCACCTTTAAAAGATCAAATTCACTAGTGATCTCTGGAATTCCAAGAAGGCCCAAAAGACCATGGACAATTACTGTGGTGCACAGAGGAAGAAATGTTTCCTTGCTGAAGCAAAACCCCTTCATAACAATTAGCCAGATTAAGAATGACCACCAGGAGGTTGGCATGTCTGTATTATGGAGTAATTCCAAATGTTGGCTTTTGTACTGTCTCACTAGCATACTAGGGGCGCTTACTTGAGTGTATATGCATTTCATTCTTATGTTTTATGACCCCAATTTTCCTGTCTATACAGGTAAACCCGATTGAATCACCTTGGCCCAGAGAAATTTGGTTATCACATCTTGTGTTCTCAGGAAGAAACCCCCTGTAACCTGTTTGAATGTCTATTACAAAGAAGTAACTGAGTTTATTCAGCTGTGCCTCCTTTATTACCCATCCTTCTAGTTTGAATATAACTGGCTCTTGGGAGAGGGGCTGGGGGAGAGATTAATTGGTTCTGCCTATGTACGTATATGGCCTTTTTTGCAATATTGATTTGATTTGACTCAATGAGTTGTCAGTGTATGTTATAATTGGAGAGAAAATTCCACAATAATGCCAAAGTCAACAATCAAGAAAAGACTTCATCAGAGTTAATTATGAGGGTTTGCTACAAGAAGTAACAAATGGCAAGCCTCAGAAACAGGAAGACCAGATTAAAGTTCATCATAACACATCAAGAAAACCTATTACAGTTCTAGAATGACATCCTAGGTGCTTTTGAGACAAAGAGCTACTCATCTCCTAAAGGCAAAACTGAATGCAAAGCACAAGAAGTAAAAACCGAAGACAGGCAATTTAGGCCTGGCAGAGCATCACCAGGGAACAAACATGGCATCTGGTGATGTCTATGGATTCCAGACTTAAGGCAGTCATAATATAGAATGAAGTGCAACCAAAACCCCTAGAAAACTGTTAAAATACCCACATTATGGAAAATACTTTTTTTCTAGCTCAGACGCTGTAGTTTAGCTGTCAGACCCCCATTTTCCACTTCAGAATTTCAAACATCAATGTGAATTCAGCTGGTTGACCTCCCTGCTATTTTGTACATCACAAACAGACCTGCTTTGCATAGTTCACATACACCATCTCAGTCTGTGTATCCTACTCCACCTCACAGCCTCGCTACACTCCCTTAACACCAATGCTACTTTTTTGCTTTTGTCAACAACACCATTGCGGCTGAACTTAGCTAATACACAGCGGCACGTATGTGCTTGTTGCTTTTCATTGGACTGCCTTTTGAACAAGGGCAAGTACAACAGATCTCCTAAAAAGTTATTTCTGAAGAGCAGCTCCATTCAAAGCGAATGTGAAGAAACTGAAAACCCGAACTATGTGGCTAAAATGTTGAATAAATGGTCTTGAAATTGTTTTTTTTTTCTCTCTTTTTGAGGAGAGAAATTTTAGTGAATAGTTTAAAACCCTCCCTTTCGGGCACCCAAGAACATGACTCGCCAGCAAAAAGCATCACAATGTACCTTTAACCATGTAAAGCCTAAACCATGATATAACTGCCAGAAACTTCCACATTTTTGAAAGTGAAGTATTTATTGAACTTTTAAACAAAAAATTGGGTTCATTGAATCCACAGGAGTCTCAATTTTCCAGTCATTCCCAATTTATGAAATTCCAAGACTGCTAAGGGAGCTAAGTATACAGACCTATTGAAAAACAATGGGCAAAAAAAAAAAAAACAGTGAAACTGAATAAAGAAAACTGCATGTTTTTTGTTCAAAACTGCATGGGATTATCATAGAAAAGCATGCCTGTAAGAGGGAGACTCATAGGTATAGCTAATTCATTTTCATTTGGATGTCTTGAAGTCAGAGGTCAAAGCACCCCTGTCAAAATGGCCATGACAGTTTTTCCTTTGTCATAATTTAGTCTAATTTGGAAGCATTACTTGGCTCCTTTTCCTATAAGCTAGCATTACATTAGTGCTACCAATGGATGCCTTACATCTTCTTGTTTCACATTATACCATTACCTTTGCAGTAGCTTGAAAATGTGCCTCATTAATGCAGTAATGTCAGTAGAGATTGCTGGCGCTCCTGTGGATATCGTAGGGTTAAATACCTGCAGTATCACATTTGGTAGATACATTTCCAATGCAATTTTACTTTAAAATTAGCAACAAAATGTTGTAAGTTTATAAGTTGCTTCAATCCAGTAAATATTCATATTGAAGTATCAGTTACAATATGAATGTTATTCTTACCTTAAGTTTGTCAAACGTAGCAAAGCTTTCCGTGAGAAAAAAAAAAAACAAAAACCTGCAGGTTGGTGAATGGGGGCAGCCATCTTCGATTTTGTATTCTTCGGACCTCTACTGCCTGCAGTGCATGGGTAGTCCACTAGGGGGCAGATGAAATGTTTCAGATTGCATACAACAGGTTTTTGAGGAAAGTATTGATCATGTGGATGACATAGAGGTCACAGAAAGTAATGCATCGAATACACAAATGGCTTTACAGAATAAATTAAAGTTGTAAGTTTACGCCTCATGCACAGACTGCTTCATTTCTATCTAATCCATTGTGTTGGCGTACCAAGCCAAAACAAAAAAAAAAAAAAATGTTGTCACTGTCCAAATTCATATGCACCTGAGTGCCTGTGTGTGTAAGTGGCTCTGTGCATCTCTGTGTGTGCTCATAAGCATTTTCAAACTTGCTCGGCAATTCCCCAACTGAGAATGAGCGATAATTGTTTCAGTAGCATTTCACGTCAGCTTCACCACAAAGCGGAGATATGGGCCAAGATTATGGAAAACTGATAAACGCTGCTAAGAAGCTGCTTGAAAATATAGGACTCCAGAGTCCCATGCTCGCTCATGTTTTAAACTAGATATACCATGAGGCATTTCAAGGTAATACGCTCAAGAAAGTTTGCCATTCACAATAGCATTTCTCAGTGTTCTGGTTATCTATCTGGTCCAAAGCAGTCTGTAGCATTTGGGACTGATAACAGGTGGGCTGAACTTGTTTATGTGTTTATGTGCAGGTGTGTGTGTGTGTGTGTGTGCGTGCGTGTGTGTGTGTCTGTGTTAGAGAGAGTGAGTGAAAGATGGTGACAGAGTGAGATGGAGAGGGAGATGAAGAGAGATGGAGAAATGCATGAAGGTCACAACAAGCACGGCAGTCCTGCTCAACACTTCCCTCTGACCGTGAGCGAGTGTTTAAGTAACACTTGCTGGTCCTCATGGGAACAAAGTGTGAACACATAGGTCAAGATACAGGGAAAGTGAATAAGTTTTAATACTTGCAAAATTGTATGCGACCTCTTATCATGTGCAGCTTTAGCCATACTTCTTTTAAATGTCAGTCCACAAAGTAAATCAGGTGTTTGGCTTAGTTTCCTTTGAAGTAAAATATCCTTGAGTGAACTTTTAAGCACTTTCCATTTCTTCCTGGCATCATGCTGATGTGTTACTGCTTTAAATACCTATCACTTTAAGACCTTCATCTGTTTTGATTTTTCGGCTTGAAGATAAAAGGACCTGTTTGTTGGTTTGAAGACTGGGACTCACTGTCTGGGCCCAATTATCTGTAATGAAGCCAGACCTTTTTGCTGCTTTTCACAGTCCTACCTGACAGCTCAAATTAATTAAAAGTACCCCTTTTTGTTCTTTTGAATACATGACACAGCAGAAATGCTTACCTCTTGAGGGCTACCCTGTAGAAATGAGCAAAATGGTGTTTTTTTTTTTTTTTGTGCCATCTTTAATATTTCCTACCGGAGCTGCAACAGCTACCCACTAACAGCTATTTGCTCATATCAAATGTCCGTGAGTAATACAATAAAATACACACACAAAATGTCCCAAGAGTCGACTCACAAAGTTGCTTTAGTCTGAGGATCAGTCGCCCTCCTCACATGCCACGCTTACTGCATCTGCTCCAGCCTGTACCCATCTATAATCCACCCAACCCTCTCTCTCTCTCTCTCTCTCTCTCCATATCCATATCCTCACTCTCCTGTTCCCTCTGTTTTCTGCTATGATCCAGACCAGGAATCAAGTGTCGAGGCAGAGTACAATCCAATAGTAGGGTTTATTGATAGTAATACGGTAACAATGGGATGGAACCCAGAAGAGGAAAGCACAGTTAAGTCCAGATGTAGTGGGCCAAGTTAAAGGGGCGCTGCCAATCGCCGGCCAGTGGCTTTCCAAGATGACAGCCAGATGGAGTGAACACTTCGCTAGAGCCGAACTGTCACAGGGCAGGAAGGAGTAGCTTCGGAGGTATGCGGAACCAATCCTGATGACTGTAGAAAGATTGGGAGCTTGTTCCTAATAAACTGAACAGAGGATCAGACTTGGAGGGAAATTAACACCAACACAATCCCGAGCCCAGGATTCTGAGAGAGGCTTGGGAGCTTGTTCTTACCAACTAAATAAGAACTGTAGCTTAAGTAAATATTATCATTAAAGGCAACATTTTACTTTCAAAAGATGAATAGTTTAACCAACTGATACTGACTGGGTTTAAGTAAACAAAGCGTATTACAATCTTGCAATTCAAAAGAGAGGGTATAAATACACGTCACAGATACAAGAGTTGAGAACTAGGAATCAAGACGCAGCAAAAAATAAGGTAAAATGTATAACGTAAACCAATCAAAAGAGACAATACTTCTAATAGACACAAAAGTTGCTGAATGGGAGGAGACGCAGAAGGCATTCACACAGGGTTGTGACAGTTCTCCACATTACCTCCACCCTAATCTCCATTTCACTCCATGCATGGTATCCACCTTGTTACTCACTTCCCTCTCCCGTTTTTTTCTATATATGGCTTGTTAAACCCCTTACCACAAACACTGACACACACTCTTCACTGTCAGTAATGTGTGTGGTAGGAGCCTGTTTGCATTCTTTATGGTACAATGGCCCTTTTGTTTGTGCCTAATGAATATAGAAGGATAAAGGAGACAATGGTTACTGCATACACCCATCCAACCATTATCTAAACTGCTGCCTCCTCATCAGGGGGAAACTGGAGCGTATCCCAGGGATGAAAGACAGGAACACACCCTGGGCAGCTCCACACCCTCCATCACAAGACTCACACATCATTCGCTTGCTTGCTGCACACACCGCCGTTGCTGCACACACCTTCAAAAAAGAGATAAAAGATTGTTTGGCAGATTATTTCGTACTCGTGCTCTCTCTCACTCTTTCTGTCACTCTCTCACCCAAACGCTATCTAATAACCCCAATTCCAATGAAGTTGGGACATTGTGTAAAACGTGAATAAAAACAGAATACAATGATTTGCAAATCTCATAAACCCATATTTTATTCACAATAGAGCATAAACAACATACCAGATGTTAAAAGTGAGACATTTTACCATTTCATGAAAATTTTAGCTCATTTTCAATTTGATGGCAGCAACGTCTCAAAAAAGTTGGGACAAGGGCAACAAAAAGCTAGAAAAGTAAGTGGTACTAATAAAAAACAGCTGGAGAAGCATTTGCAACTAATTTGGTCAATTGGCAACAGGTCAGTAACATGACTGGGAATAAAAAGAGCATTTCTGAGAGGCAGAGTCTCTCAGAAGTGAAGATGGGCAGATGTTCACCAATCTGTGAAAAACTGCGTCTAAAAATTGTGAAACAATTTCAGAAAAATGTTCCTCAATGTAAAATTGCGAAGACTTTGAATGTCCCACCATCTACAGTACATAATATCATCAAAAGATTCAGAAAATCTGGAGAAATCTCTGTGCACTAGGGACAAAGCCGAAGGTCAATATTGGATGCCCGTGATCTTCAGGCCCTCAGGAGGCACTGCATTAAAAACAGGCATTGTAGCTACCTTTGATTCTGCACTGGAATACACTGCATCGGCTCAGAAACACTTCCAGAAATCATTATCTGCGAACACAGTTTACTGTGCAATCTGCAAATGCAAGCTAAAGCTGTATCATGCAAAGAAGAAGCCATATGTGAACAAGATCCAGAAACGCTGCCGTCTTCTCTGGGCCAAAGTTCATTTAAAATGGACTGAGGCAGAATTGAAAACTGTTCTGTGGTCAGATGAATCAAAATTTGAAATTCCTTTTGGAAACCATGGACGCCGTGTTGTATGGTCTAAAGAGGAGAGGGACCATTCAGCTTGTTATCAGCGAAAGGTTCAAAAGCCCACATCTCTGATGGTCTAGGGTTGCAATAGTGCCTATGACATGAGGAGCTTACAGATCTTGAAAGGCATTATCAATGCTGAATAGTATATCGAGGATTTACAACAACATTTTGTCCCATCCAGACACCGTCTTTATTAGGGAAGGCCTTGCATATTTCAGCAAAACAATGCTAAATCACATACTACATCCATCACAACAGCATGGCTTCGCAGTAGACGAGTCCGGGTGCTGAAATGGCCTGCCTGCAGTCCAGACTTTTTACCAATAGCAAACATTTGGCGCATCTTAAAATGGAAAATCCAGCAAAGAAGACCAAAGACTGTTGAGCAGATAGAATCCTTCATCTGACAAGAGTGGAACAACATTCCTCTCCCAAAACTCCCGCAACTGGTCTCCTCATTTCCCAGACGTTTACAGACTGCTGTTAAAAGAAGAGGGGATGTTACACAATGGTAAACACAGCCCTGTCCCAACTTTTTTGAGGTGTTGCTGCCATCAAATTCAAAATGAGCTAATATTTTCCATGAAATGGTAAAATGTCTCACTTACAACATCTGATATATTGTCTATGTTTGATTGTGAATAAAATATGGGTTTATGAGATTTGCACATCACTGTATTCTGTTTTTCTTCACGTTTTACACAACAACTTGTTCTCAACTTCATTGGAATTGGGTCTTGTAGTTCTTTATCTTTCTTAATAAAACAAACACACATTTATGAGGATCTTCCACCCCAGAAAGCTGCTCTCCTGCTCATGGTGCTCATGGCAGATCTTCACCGAGTCACAGGCTGTATGGCCAGAGGAGGCAGCTGCTCTGTCAGTTTGCCTGCCCCATGCCCGCCATCACACTCACGGGCAGCTGCAGCTGCAGTGGGTACTGGAGCCACAGTGGGCACAGGGAGGGCAACCCCATTTAATGTCATCCAAACAGGAAACACAGCTGATCCCATCAAAATCAGACTTCAGTGTGTGTACTAGGGGATCGGATCACATGCTTTGGATGGTTTTTGCTGTTGTTTGTTTTTTTTTTTTCCTTCAAAGGATTCAAAAGCAAAGTGACTCCCGTCACAGACACGTTACATAAGAACTGTCACCACAGTTCACAGAGAGAAGTATGGAATCAGTTATTTTTGAAATATGAAATTCCATTTGAAGAAAGCTTGTTCTTCAATCACAAAATAAACTCTTATTCTTTTTTTTAATCATGGGGGAAAAATGTAAAAAAAAAACAAAAAAAAACAAAACAAATCTTGTTACTTATGACTAACCTTACTGTTGCACTGTGGGTAGACCCAATTTAATTGCTTCACTGCTCATTTCAATTAAAAAAAAGTGTGTTTTTATTTACCTTCTGTACACGTTGTACATGTGATTGCAAACATTACAAATTATCTTTAGGTAAAACCCCGTTAGATCTTTACTGGTAAAATTTCTGACGACTTTCCTTGCATTTTAATCCAAAAAATTAAATTCCATAAATTCCATAATTCCATAAACACGTTTATGGAAAAAAAAAATCTATAATCTCTGGGGATTGCTTTGTTTTTTAAATTCTATGACACGGCTTTTAGTATTCATAATTTCAAGTCAGAAGTGAGAATTAAATTCCAATGATCCTTTTTGATTCAGAGAATGACATGACCTCTCTCCGTTGCAGCACTTCGCAGACAATTATTATGCAAATTAGGGTGGTTCTATATTTTCCGCGATTTTCGGCTGAACTCAGCAGTTCCGAGGAACACTTTGCTTTCCACGAATGCGCTGTTCTGACGACTTTTTCAATAAACATATTAGGTCACCTCCCCGAAAGTAACAGGGCGCGGATGAATGTTGACTTCGAAGAAACAGTGTTAATCCAGTGCTTTTACCGTCTTCGTAGAGCGTGATAGGAATTTAGCTGAAGGCTACAGTTGCTCAGGTGTCAGTAATGATCTAGACCAAAAATTTCGTCCAAACCTGATGCGGTCTTTCCTTTCAGAATTTTAAACGCGACGGTTACATATCGAGAAGGAGCAACAGCGACTTCTGATGGAAGAATAATACCGTATATTTTATTCAACGATGGGTTAAGAATATATTTTGCGAATAAAATTAAACTCATTCGACGAAGTTCTTTATTGAGTGCCGTGGGCTACCACGTGAACTCCACACTCGTCAAAGAAAAATATCTCAATTATTTATAGGCTCGCTTAACTATGATGGCGATCGACCTATTGCATCCTACTGTAGAACAGACCACGAGAAAATATCATGACATCAAACAATGGTATTACTCCTCGATCTCTGTTAATTGTCCACATATGGCTCCTATAGGAATCAAAGAGGAAAGGGACCTTCTGGTACCCAACTCCAATTATTTGCATAAGCAGTACGCCATTGGTTTACAGGCTGTGATGTAAGAGGGTGACCTGCAAACTTTAGGCCACGTTCAGTCTTTGGTTTTATGGTTCATGGTAGTTTTGTGTACAGACGGTAGGGAGGGAGGGTTGATTCTGAAAAAGAAAACCACCACATCATCAAATAAAGAGAAAACGACTGCAGTACACGAGCTTATGGTACTAAATGCCATAACAGCACTGTATGTCTTTAGATGTTCTTTTGATGTTTTATGTTGCATGCTTCCCAATGTAAATGATGTACTTTTAAAGCATTGGAAAACAGTGCACAAAAATGACCCCAATATTAAATTTAAAAAGTGTGCATTCTTGAACAAAAATGTTGCCAACAAAACCGACGTTTTGTATTGCAACAAAATAAATTCACGTAAATTAGGATAAAACCTACATTTTAAAGCGAAAATGATGAATATGCATAATGCATGCTGTGTTTATTTAAAAAAAAACATGGCGGGTTATTTCGATAAAATGAGAGAGGGGCGACGAGTAACAACGTAAATAAATCACTCCGGTCCAATGTTGCTCCCGGGAGATTTTTTGACGGATTAAATTAAGCACTTCCATTTCCATCTCCCACCTGATCGCAGCCCTATAAATCCCAACAGCTGATCAACAGACTTCAGAAATCCAAGAGCTTGAAACGGTGAGGCTGTGCAAGAGGAAACTGTCAGTTCGTCCAACATAGCATCAATAAATGTACTCGGCAGCTTCAAAATAAATTTTTTTAAAATCGGAGAGAAAATCGAGTCAATTCATTTTATTAAGCATATTTCCAATTTTGAAGCTACAATCAACATTTTCCCTTAATCTCGTTGTTCAGTTGACTGGCGACAGCAGCTCGAGGACGTCAGAGCGGATCTTTCACTGCAGGGAGCTGTCCGAGGACTGTATTACATGCGCGTGCCTCAGAAAGGGAGCTATCCAGTGCTGAAGTTGCATTTCTGTACAGCAAGACGCGGCGTTGCGGGACATTAGCAGCGGCTAGGAAAAACGAGCGAAGGCTTGCGTTGATTCGGGGCTGGTAACTGAATCGCAACAGAGGGAGGCCATTCTATAGTCTGGACCATTGTTGCATGTAGAAGGAAGACTTAACAACTCATTAGTGTTCCGAGCAGCATCAAAACATGCCAAGGTCTTTCCTGGTTAAAAAGGTTAAGCTTGATGATTTTTCATCCACTGATCTCGAAAGCTCTTATGGCAGATCAAGGACCGATCTCAGTCTGCGGTTTCACGACAAGGGTAAATTAACCATTATTTTACATAATATATGCTTCTGCAACATGTTCAGTCAATTATGATGCATGAATTAAATTTTTTACACAATTATGTCTGCCTCTGCAAGGTTAAGATGCCTGAAGTGTCTCAGTAGTTGCGTGCTAAATGAGCTTTTCTGACCCGTGTTATCCAGTCGCACATACGCTGTCTTTGTCGAGTCTGCACAATTTTTTGTTGGTTCAGTAAAATGTAACTACCTTTGAAAATGCGTGTGTTTGGGCCTCACAAAAACGATGGGCGCTGTTGCCGGACAGTATAAAGAGTTCCCATCCACCTTCAAGCGTGCATCATCGATTAGAGCACTTAGAAGTTCGGTGTTACGACCCTTGCTGCAACAGCATGTATGTAGTTTTTCGGCGGCACAAGATCGTGGAAATTAGCGCATGTGCGCATATAATGACACAACCTATTGCATCTCTTGATCATATTTTAGACTATTAATTACGCTCTAAATAGCATAGGCATTCAACGCACTTGCATAACTGGGCTTTGAGTCCGGAAGCACATTTGATAAATGTATTTATTCGCTCTTTGTGGTTGTAAAATGGACTGGGTTCTCATCGACCCCCATTGTGTAAAAGCTTAGTCAGAACGGAAAATACAATTGTTAACGGAAAACGATATTACTTCGCCTGTCTTTGTCCCTAAATTGGTTACTATGCTACCCGAGATGGAAGGATATCGATTTTTGTGATTGTTATATAAAGAGAAATTTGACATAATTTAAGTTGGCTTCGGTATTTTACAGTAAATGTTTGAAACGAAACGACTCGCTGTAGTGCTGTTGCAATGAAATTAAGTGGAATGCTGCCAGCGATAGGTTGTTGCATCTGTTAGCACTGAATTCTCATTCGATTTCCCATGTGAATAGGAATAATTGAATAACGATCTTGTTCTTTTCAACACCAGGGTACATTAGTGACTTCATAAGCCCATCTGTGTATGACGGTGAAAGCGACAATGCCATCAAAGTGCCCTCGCCCGAACCCATATACCACGGCATACATAGTGACTATGGAGCCCCGGATTCCGATCAGCCAGACAGCCCACAGTCGGAGATATCATCTGGCTACATCAACGGCGACACCGCCGTGAGTGAAGGTTACACGGTGGATGCCTTCTTTATCACAGACGGGAGGTCGCGGAGGAAAGTCATCAACAGCCCCAGGAACATACAGCGCCACACGTGTAATGAGTGCGGGAAAACCTACGCCACATCTTCCAACCTGAGCCGACACAAGCAGACACACCGCAGCATGGATAGTAAGATGGCCAAGAAGTGCCCGACTTGTGGGAAGGTGTACGTCTCTATGCCGGCCATGGCCATGCATTTGCTGACCCACGATCTAAAACACAAATGTGACATCTGCGGTAAGGCTTTTAGCAGACCTTGGCTCCTCCAGGGCCATATGAGGTCACACACTGGCGAGAAGCCCTTTGGATGTGCACACTGCGGAAAAGCGTTCGCCGATCGCTCAAATCTGCGCGCGCACATGCAGACCCACTCTGCTTTCAAGCACTACAAATGTAAAAGATGCAACAAGACCTTTGCTCTGAAGTCCTACCTGAACAAGCACTACGAGTCCGCGTGTTTTAAAGGCGCGTTCTCGCCTCTACGGCCACTGGAAGCGTGACTTCCTTGTTCAAAAACACAAAATGAACTTCCAGCTTTTCTCCTTTTTAATTGAAACCTGATGATAGCACATTTTTCTCAATTATCCTCTGCAATGAACCTACGACAAATATGGATTCTTCGCATGTACCTTGCCATACTTTTCGTTTTCTATTTCTTCACTTAAACTAAGCCCCTATTTATGCGTATACAGCCGAAATGTGTATTTTGCCAAAACTCAGTGAAGACATTGAAAATGTCTGTTCCTCACAAAGGTCAAACCTTTTCAGATTACTGGATATTATTGTACATCTGCCAGTGACCATAAAGGTGTTCAGCGTCGAGGTAAACGTATTTATTTATTTATTCATTCATGTATTTATTTGTGTATTTATTATCTGTGTTGAACCTTAATCCGTGTAAAGTCTTTATTTGCACTTTATAATTTAATATTGTTTGCAAAGCCTTCGTCATCAATATGCCAAAGCATTTGCCACTTTCTGAACATTGCCCAATTATTTTTGTTTACTACTTTTTCAAAGTAATTGCATGCAAAAAAACAAAATCTATGCCAATATTACGAAGCTTTGGATTTTTGCCAAAATCTAGTTAGCGTTCGTGGGCAATATTTCTTGGGATCTCATAAGGAACTATAGAGCAATAATGACTTACTGCATGGTATTTTTTAAAAGTAAATAAATAGTACTTATAACAGTTTTAAAAAATCAGGTATGGTTTTATCCTATTCTTAGTAGTCATAACGAAATCCAATATCAGGGAGATGCCAATGTAGTATTAGAGGATTAAATTCACTTGGGGAGGGGGGAGGGGTCCTTTTGTATATGGTAATGCACTGCCTGCCTCTAATTTACTGTAGTTTAGAACGTAGGCTTTTGGTGCTGAATGATCAGCGCCGAGCGATTCAGAACATTTCTCCAAATCTGCGGAACGGCCACTGCAGCCAAAATAATGGCATAGATCATCAACTATTTCACGAGAGGACAAGAGAGGGGTCGCTTCCATGCAAACCAGACTATTTGCACTGCATTCAGACTCGCTTGCCCGAAAGTTAACGATGCCTTGTTTTAGCCAAGTGGAAGTCCGTCGGATTTGTCTTTAAAGCACTTCATGTACGTTTCCAACTTTAAAAAGTAGCACAAAACCTATAGATTCAGGTAGAAGGACCTTGTATTAGCTTGACCTCTGTTTTTGTACTATGAATAAAAGGAACCAACTGTTTATTGCAAGATGCCTTGTAAATATCCTTTGGAATTTAAAATTTTTACAACTGTAAAGAATCGAATTACCTTATTTCTGGAGTTTTTTTCTTGAAAAACTTTTGACCAGTACAGTTTGAATGATGTAAGCACAATGACACCTGGCATTTTGTCTCACTTCATAATAAAGAGCAAATAAACAAAGCCAATTTGTGATTCTTTTGTTCCGATTATGCACAGCAGTACTCCAAATATCTGACTCAAATAATTAATTCAGGGGAAAACGCATCACAAGGTACGGGATTTCTGAAAGATAACCGCATTATCCTTGTTGTATGATAATGCAGGGCGTCATAGAGTTTGTTATTATTGTTACAGGTCTATAATTTTTTTTAGTTAATGTTTCGGGCTTGGTTCAGTATGACAATGCGAAAGGAGTTTCCGCAACCGCAACGGATTAACTAACTAGAACAAACAATATTGAGAGTGGTCTAATTCTGCTTCAAATAATATATTATGTCTAATTCTGTAATTGAACTATACCTTTTTAATGCGTTTGCTCCGAAAGACCCGGCGGCATTAAATTAATTTGTGCGCAATTACTTAATTTTTGAATGCGGGTCGGTCTCCCCGAGTCCGATCCTGACCTGAAGCTCGCTCAGGAAAGCTCAGATCTGCATTTCACTCTCATTTTTAAATGACAAAGACTTTTATCAAAAATGGCCATGTCCACAATATTGGAGGTGCTTTCAGTAGTGCCTCATGTTCCAAGGTTAGAGACTGCAGGAAATATGCAACTGCTTAATGCGTAAAGATTGGCTGTTGCCTCCTCAACTTAATGCTGACAAAGCAACATTGAACGCTCTGACGCAAACCTCTCAACTGTTGATCTAACAAGCAACGGAACTGCAGTACGGACTGCGCTGCATACCAAACACGTGCAAGACAGCGTGCGATGTTTTAGCTTTGAGCAATATTTGTTACTTCATACAAAAAGATATCATTTGAAAATACATAAATAGATTCATATATTTCCATCGTTCATCAACTCCCAACCAGGAAAATAAAACAGACTGGTGTTTAGAGGATCGTCTTAGCAGGAGTCAGCTTCATTTTCATCACTCTGACCATCAAGCTGTTTCCTTGGTTTGATTAAAGTACTCAGTGGTCCAGCAAAGTCATTGAACTACAACTGGAACGTAGCCAGTCGCTTTTTTCAGAGTGCTCACAAGGTTTTTTTTATCTTCCGGTTAATTCTGAATTAATTGTGAAACATTTAAACACTGGAATACTTTTCCGTCGTCCCAACTTTACAAAAGTGGCAATAAACAGTCTTTATGATAAATATTGGTTTAATTTACGTCTGTGAAAATACAGCACTGTTTTATGCTTACAGTATCATTGCAATTAGTGCTTGGTTTATAAATCATTTCACTGCGGCAAGCACCTCAGTGTAGAGCGCCGGGCACGCGGGGCAGGTGCCTTGTGGTTGATTGAGCATGCCAGAAGCTCTTTATTACTTAATGGAACACCTTTAAAATTTAATTGGTTGCTCTGGAAGCTGGTTTAGTGGATACAGGTCCATGATTTTGACCTTGAGAACCGCTGTCCCTAAATGAGATTGTGGCTCCAGCAAAATCAGCTTGCTTACATCATTTAGGCCCCTTGTGGAATACTATCCACAGGTTTGAGCTACGCCAAAGCTCCTCCCTTAGATTGACTGAATACAACAGGTCTATAGGAGGGCAATTAAACTGGGTTTACTGTTGCTTCAGCTGAACTCCTCTCCCTTCTTATGAAGGATCTCTTTTAATGTGTCCCATTTTCTTTACCTTGAGAGCAAGCAAATCAAGTATGCTTTGTAGTTATTGATCTGTTGCTTGGCATAATGTATCAGCGCTTAGGGATGTAGAAACCTAAGCTCAAGGTCATTTGTGGGGTCACTGCATCAAAACCACTTATTCTGCACTTTGTGTCATTATTTTGTGATGGTATTGGTGACTTGGAGTGGTTTTCAGTTTGTATAAGCTCTCAGTCTGCGCACTAAATGAATCCCGTTGAAGATTTCTGGGTGCTGCTGTGTAAAAGAGGCTTTGCTTTTTGAAAGAGCATGGATTGTGTCTCAATTGGAGCGTCCACACTGAAAGACAAATAACACTCGCAAAAGCTGAGTACATACTGTGTAGTTTGGCATGTCCTCACATTAACCTCTTTCAAAAAACAAGTCAAATATCAAAGTGAGGATTATGCCTGTAGACATAGGGTAAGACAATGACGCTGTGATACCTCGAACAAGACTAGGATTGCACGAAAAAGTGCACACGGGCGCATGACAGTGTTCTCTAAGCCGTAACAAACATATGCACACATAGACATGTACACACACATACACAAACACACATACATGCACTCTCTCTCTCACTCGGTCTCTCGTACTCTCCTCACACACATACACAGAGACAATTATGTGTGAGAGCCCAGAGGGGAATTTTGCCTTGTCATTGCTATGTTAATCTACGAGCAAAACCAGAGAGACTGACTTAAAATTGCTTGCAGTGTGATGGCCGGCCGTGAGGGCAGCACTTTACATGGGGTTTTCAATGCAGTGTCTGCTGTCCAAGAATCCTCCACACACATCATGTCACATTCCATCTTCCATCCCGAAGAGGCATTATTAATGAAATGATTCGGCATGCTTGTGATCTTGCGGAAATTAATCTCGATCCTTGCAAAGCAGTTGTCTGCGCTCTGGTTGGTAAAGCAGATCCGGGTGCTCAGGGGGAATATGAATCGCGGCACTGCAAATTGCCCCCTTTGTCGTGGCGACGAGCACGCTGGGGGCTTTCTGAGGTTGCATTTCAACCTCTTCTGCTTCGCCATCTGACGTCACCCTCACAGTTGTGCTGGCCTTCCGTCCAATCAGCTTCAGTCTTGAGTGTGTAACTGGGCATAGCATTCGGCAGGTCAGCCCTTGCAGCTATCAGCTTGCCAGAGGCCATTATCAAGCTAACTGCTCTTGTCTCCTGAGGCTGGTGTAATTGTGCTGGAAAGAGGGGCTGTATCAACAGCATCCATTACTTAATGGGAGGCTGTACACTGCATGCACGTGTTCATCCACTTTCAACATCCCAGCCACTGTCTTTAATCTGTGAGAAGCTCAGGACCCAAGGCCGGCTGCAGGTGTGTCTCCGTTAAGCTCCTGCAGTGGTATTGCATTCGCCCGGCTGACCAGCCATCGGCATCAGCATTTGTTTACATCAGGCCGCTGACTAAGCACAATCGACAAAACAGAGGGAATCAGTGAACTGAGCGCGCTCGATCATTGCCGACAGGAGGGTGGCAGAGCTCGAGTGAGAATGTGAAGCACAGTTTGGACAGTGTTCTCTTGGGTCCAGAGCAAATGACTTCAAGTGTTTCCTGTTTCTTACACGTCAACAGTCTTGACAGAGGATGAATGCAACAGTTTTCCGCTGACAGCTGACTGAAAAGCAGTCACAGTGAAGTTAAAAAACCGGCTGTTGTAGTAGCATTGATTGCAACAAGCACATATTGGACCTTACCCCGATATCAATGTAGCCGAACAATGGGCAGAAGTATGTGTAATGATAATAGCATTTTAATGTTTGCAATTACTGAGAAATGCTCATGTTTTGAAAATAAATTGATATTTTATTTCACTGAGGCGGCATTAACTTGATTTATGAAGGCAACCAAGATATTGCGCACAAGCTATTTACCACTCGGTCAAACCGTCAACAGAATGCAAAGGAGAATGTTTATTGAGCTGGTGTTTACATTTAAATACAATAAATTGTAGATGGATGGTGAAGAAACGACTGTGATGTGCGGAAGACTTTGGCAAAGGATTGACTGTAGCACCAAGGCTTGCTGAACTCCCAGAACTCTGTGAGCGAGGAACAGAAGGAGAGGGGTCATATAATTAAGATTATAATGAAACAGGTAGTAGATGCAGCAATGCTTTTATTAGAGACTAGTGGATTGGTAGAGTTTGAGGAGTGGTCTGAAATAATGTTTTACATGTGATTGGAAAGCCCCAGTTTCAGTAGCACTATACTCACCTCATCTTTACTGTGAGTAACTAATAATATGTTTTTTTGGTACTAGATAAATGGCTCCTATTATACTGAAATCCTCAGAAACAGAAAGCTCAGTTAGGTAAAGTATGGCCAAAAAGAATTTGCTCTCTCTGGAAACATGTCAGCTAATTGTTTTGAGAAATTAAGACTATTACATGTGTGAGACTACCAAAAAACTCAAGATTTCATACATAGATTCACAGCGCTGTCTTTAAAAAAAGAGTGCTAAATGGCCCTAATCAGAGAGAAATAGAGGGTCTAGATCAGTGGTTCCCAACCCAGTCCTCAAGGACCCCCTGCCCTTCAGGTTTTTGCTCCAGCTCTTTCACACCTGATCCATTTAAGGGCTTCATGCTGATTGGTTGAAAAAGATCTACCTGAACAGGCTGTGCATGAAGGTGCATTGGGCCTTAAATGGATAAGGTGTGCAAAAGTGAAGCTGCAACAAAAACCTGCAGTACAGGTGGTCCTTGAGGACTGGGTTGGGAACCACTGGTCTAGATGCTAAACTGTGCAAGAGGGAAAGTACATCAGAGTCTCTAATTTGAGTAACAGAAACATCTCTTCATCTGATGTAATCTACCATAGATTGGAATCAGCAGCTCTGAAGTAACTACTCAGAGAGGTTGGCCTTATAGGCAGTGGGAAAGAAGGAAACTGGGAAACAAAAAGAATAGGGTACAATGGGTATTAAAACACATAGAAAGGACCGATAAAGGCTTAAGAAAGCATATTATGCCACAAACCCAGGGTCAACTTTTCAATGTTGCAGATGCTGATGTTTGGTGAGGTCTGTTAAATGAGGACCTTTGAGAGGTCCCTTTCTGAAACTACTGACTCTGAAATTGTTCTGATGAACTTTGTGACTCAGTTTGTGGATTTCTTTGGAGACAGCAGTGCACATCTTTGCATGAAATCTAAAATCTCTGGGTGATCTCCTGCTCGAATAGTCATCCTCTCTTAAAATAACAACTGACTGACAAGTCTCTGGAGAGCTGCTCATTGGCTGCTTTAAACTAAAATCAAACTTTTTAAAATGTGAAGATACTAAGCTTGGTAAAAGAAAGATATTTTTAGCTTGCGCTGCTCTTAGAAGGATGGGAGTCATTTTCCTATCATCAAATTTGCTTAAGTATTGGGTGGAAAGTGTGGGGCTTTGCAATCATATGTAATATCTGAAGTAAAAACTAATATTTCAATTATAATAGCAATTTTTACTGTCAATGTCTTGGCCTTATTAGAAACAATTTAAGGACAATGAAGAGAATAAAGAAAACTTCAGGCAAAAGTAGCTCAGAAAATTAAAAAGAAATTTTTGATTAAACATAAAAATTTGTGATACCAAAGTTTTTTTTAAATTTTAAATAAAAAAATTTTTCATTTTTAATTCCATCCAAATACAGAATTTCCAATCAGTGAACTGTGTATAAGCTTGTTCATATGTGACTCATGCTGCCATTGCGGGAGAGTGCAAACAGTTAGCGGTTGGTTCTCCTCCGAAACATGCACATCAGCTGCTACTTCTTTTCACTCGTGGGTTCTAACCCTGCATGCACAGAATGAGGGTAGAGGAAGCCCAAACGTGCTGGCTTAGAATGCAACTAAAGAATAACCAAATAGCCAGTAGTAAGTGTTTGAGCAACCAACTATACTAACCTAAACCAACTATATCCCTCACATATCCCTGAGCCAAATTATACTCTATTGTCACAAGGCTGCTAGCCACAGCCAGCACTGGAATGGCTGGATTTGATGTGAGGCTGAGAGGGTCACTCCTGCACTGCAGGTCATGACTTTCCTGAGTCCGCCAATCCAGCAGCCATGATTCCAAAGTTTTGAACAGTAATGCACATTTTGGGTGGCTGGTTCTGGTGCATTCATTTCAAATATGGATGGTGCTAGTGAAAAAACTGCTGGCTGTATTTCCTAATCTTCAGCGCCCATTCATTTCCAAAATGGCCTCAATGTACTTTATTTATTGCACTGGGTTCAGCTCAAGTTCAGCATTTACTGCTAGTAGTTTATTGAAATCAATGAAATACCCACCATTCAACCCAGCTAGCACAAAGCATTCTCAGCATGTTGCTGCAGTGAAGTGACAATGGTACAACTATCATCGATAAAACATTCAAGTAACATTGTGAGAACATTGTCTTTTTTTAGGTAATTTTCTAACCTTTGACAGGATTTATTTATGTCACATTTCAGCAACTTCACGAGTATGTTGCAGGGATAAGGGTCAAAATGTATGATTGAAATGTTGGAGGTTGGTTTACCTGGTGCTTGGTCACGCTTATTGTAGGTACTTTCCTTTTCTTTACGTTCATTATTTATTGAATCACTTCCCACAGAAAAGTCATTATTTAAAATACATATGCAAAATAGTGGGTGTTCATAAACAGACCGATTTATAGACAAACTTTTAATTGCCCATGCATTCACTGTACTGTACTGTGGGGCATTTTACAGAGGCAACATGGGCTAATTGCCTTGCAGCAAAGCTCAATAGCCTCCCAGCTGAGAATCCAACAAACGAAACCCAAACTATGTTTCCTGAGAACATTACAATGTGGGCACATGTCTGTGCATGTAAATATACCAAGGTGCATCATTAAGCCTGTCTCAACGCACCCCAAATAATGTAATTATGTAAGCACAAGAATGCACACTGTTACACTCCCGGGCAAAAAAAATAGCCCAAACCCACAATGGCAAAATATTGGGTCTTAGCAATAAATAATTATTCAAGAAATTATCAAGAATTAAACAAATAGATAGAGTAACTTAATATAGGATAGCCTTTACCTTTGATGATTTCTTTAAATGTGTAAGCCCTGGTGGTGAACTTGTGGACAGCTTTTCACAGAGAAAAGAGTCAATGTTGCCCAACTCAAATTTGATGGCTTCAAACAGTTTATGAGTGGTTGAAAATTGTGTTCCGGTAAGTTGTTTGATGTGAGACCAAATATTCTCTATCGGGTTCAAATTTGTGCACTGCAACCTCATTCTCCATGGTGAACTGGGGTAGACATGCCCATTTGGCCCATTTTTTTTGCCCAGGAGTGCATTTTAAACCATCAATATTTAGGGTAGAGCATGCCAGATCAGACCCCCCCGGTAAAGTCTAAGCCCCCACGTCTGTAATTACTAGTGTTGCACTGGTTCCACATGTCGGTTATGATTGTTGGAACCTGGCCAATGTTTGTCTAAAACTAATATGGGGAAGGAAGTTAGCATATTGAGTATCTGGAGTGTTATGCTCTATAAGAGTTTTATATAGATTTGAAGTATTCATTCTTCAGTGGCCATATGCTATGTTCAGCCTTTGTGCGTTTTGCCTCATTTTCTCTATTCCCTAGATTCAATAAGAAGCAAGGACAATAAAGAACTGCACTCAGCTTTGAGTCATTAAGAAAACTCTTTACTCATCATGGCTTATTTGCAAGAACTCTGCAAGGTGTCCTCCAGCAATGCTGTAGCAAGGCGAATATTTTCACATGCATGAAAAATGTTTCTGTCAGGATGGAGAGAGCTGACCCAGTTTGGTTGACATGCAGCTGAAGCAAGTTGTGCGGCAGCACAGCGTGTGAATTTTTAATAACCAGCCTCTTGCATGCTCGCGCTGAGAAAGACAGCCAAATTCCTGTTGAACCTTGGATGCGTAATTGTGAGAGGTGAACCGAAATGCTTTACTTCTGCCTTTTTTGTGATGAGCTATTTGTGGTTCTTAAGATGTGCTCTTTTAAGCAACAGCAGCCCAGCTAAATCTGATTCAACGGCTTTGTCTCAGTTGCCGTCACGCGGTATCGTGTGCCTGTTGCTACAGCTAGTTAGCTGCACTACGTTACTATTAAAGCTTTTAAAAAGAATGCAGCATAAGGCCTGACGAAGCCCTGTTTTTACATCACCAGCTGAACTGACTTTTCAATATTCAGGGGTTTAGAGTACAACTGATGCACTTGCTCCATACTCTGCTCCGTTTATGAGGAATATAAACATCATGAATATTCAATGAACGTAAGAAGCAGGGACCCGCTACAATCAGCTTTGATCTAAATTAGCGCGAACCAGATTGTTAGCCAAAATCACTGGAGCGACACTGGAGAGCATCTAATGGGTTTTCCACACCATATTTACATGCACAATGCTGTCGCATCCGTTCAACCCAGGAACGGGTGGGCTGAAATGTGTAGATATGATCAAATGTTTGTATGTCATATGCACTTGACAAACATGGATGGTTTATCTGCAATCCTATGGAATCCCAGAAAATATGGAATTAAAAGAGGACTGGCAGTCATGCGATAGCTCAGAAGAAATTTTCCCTCAACCACTTTCAATGGCTGAGTGTGATTGTCTTTTTAGTATCTGTAAATACTCATATAACGCATTTAAATAAAGATGTATTTAACACGTAAAGAAGCAATATTTTTTTTAATGCAGTGTCATAATGAAATTCCAATTACATTTAATAGAGCAATCAAGGTGCTCTCACTCAACAGGTTTTGCTGACTTCATATTTTAATTACATGATTAAATTGGAATTGTTCTTCTTATGGAATTTGACTGCATGCTAATAAAAAGATTATGCAAAAAAGTGACAAACATTCATGCATGAAACTACGTATTAAAAGTTTCCTTTGTTTTGAAAAATGAATTTATTGTCCGATCATGAGGGAGACAAGTGCTTAGCTAAGAGAAGTATCTGTTATGTCCCAGACCAGGAATCAAGTGTGGAGGCAGAGTACAAGCCAATAGGAAGCTTTATTGGCAGCTTTTATGGTAATTTGGGGACGTAACTCCAGAAAAAAAGGTGGGGACAGATCCCCAGAAAAGGATAGCACAGTTCAGTACAGATTGGTTCCAATACTGATGACCGTAGAAGGATTAGGAGCTCGTTCTTCACAAACTGGACAAAGGAACAGACTTAAAAGGGTTAACAAGAGCGTGGTCCCATACTTAACCCTGGTTAAGCTTGGGAGCGTGTTCCTATTGAGCTGGGCAGCGGAACTTCAGCTGAGTTAACTTGAACGCAGTCCCAATCCTAGACCCTGAATAGGCTTGCAAGCTTGTTTAAGATGACTGACTGAAGAGGAATGCTTCAGTGAATAGCTATCATCAAAGATTACCTAACACAGATGGAGAGTTACAACAATTAACGATTACATAATACTAAATAAAGATGAAGAGTTTCCACTAAGAAAATTTACTGGTTAAAGATTACATTACACATAATAAAGATGAAGAATTACTATTTGGAATACTGACTGGTTCAATTAGCACATTATGATCTAGCAACTTGCAAACCCAAGCAAGGGGGTTAAATACACGTCACATTGTCATTAGAAAATAACCATGAAATGAGACACAGCAGAGGAGGAGCAAATATGCAAGTCATGAACCAATCAAAAGCGACATACTTCCAATAGACTCACAAGTTGCTGAATCAACATATTTTTCAAATGCTTTACTACAAGATCGTGTTTAATACTGTTGACTGTGACTTGACCGACACAAAGCGCAGAAAGGGAGGGGTGTTTTGCATAACGATGGGTGGGAGATAAACAATTAGAAATGAAAAACCTTGTTTTAATAAGATGCTACATGCAATACATTTTTAGACCTTTCATGGACCCTCTGTTTTTCAAACAGGGATATTGTTCACTAGTCCAGAAATCTAACAGCACACAGTTAGTTTTATTCATGCCAACAGTAAATCCATAGGGTCACTCTGAGCACAAACAGTATATATTCTCAGGTCAGCAGACAGTGACTGAAGCACTTTTTATATAGTCACATAGGGCTGATGACAGCCTTTGCATTTTCTGGTGCACAAACTAAATGCAAAATGTTAGTTTTCCAAATCCATATTTCATCCAAGAACTGAAATAATAATAATAATAATAATAATAATGCAAAGACAACAAAAACCTCCACAAAGTTTATAGGCGAGTGATAGGTCCGGAAAAAATTAAATATGAACATTTGAGTACAGTACTACAAATTTTCAAAAGTACATCCTCCTCTGCCCGAAACTCAGGTCCTTGGTTAAGTCCAGTGATTAGGTAATGGGCCACAACCACTGTGATTTCAACAAGTGCAGCTGGGACAATGCCTGTGAGTGGGGCCAAGTCTGCCCCCTAGTGGAGAGTATCAGATTCTCCTCATGGCATCACAATGTAGAGGCCTTTTAATAATTTTCCATGCATTAAAATTTTGAACAGCCTACTTATCTCACCAATTTATCATAATAATTTTCATAGATAGGCCCCTAACTCCAGAATATATTCCTCTAAAATGAATTTAATGCCACTCATTGTGTGAATATATTAATTTAATGAATTAACATTGGTCCTTCTCTCTAAAAAATAAAAAAGATTAGCTTTTATTGACGTAAAGTTTTACCTGTGTTATACAGTTATGAATTAGCTTTTACAATAAAGGCACATTGAGCATTAAACTGCTGGGGTTTGGCAGAGTAACGTGTCCTGAGGGAGATTGGGCCTAATCAGAATTCCAAAAATATTCCATTCAACAGACTGCATAAAAAAATGAAATGGCCAGAACATTTTTGCAAGTAGCCTGGAATATGCAAAATTTTAAAACCTTGGGAAATAGTTTATGGCTGCCATGGTACAAAAAGAACTTGCTGTCAATGTCTCTTAGAGCTCTTTCTGTTGCATGTAGCGAAGGTATAATGCACAGCAAATTAACCCATTATTTCAAATTAGTTGATTAAGATCCCTCTACCACGCATTGAAATCAAATCTCCATGTCAGGGCTGGTTTAAAAATAATTTACTCACTGGGCATTAACCATAACATATTTAATGACATTATCAATTTGTGCAAAGTTATCATCTTTTGCTTATTTTCAGCCATTCTCAATCTCCAGTCGACTTCAGTTGAATTCCTGTGACACAATACCCCTCATTTGATACACTAAGCCTTATATATGTGTCTAGTTGCTGAAAAGAACACAATGTAATGTAAGAACAATGATAGATGATATTGAACAATATTTGGCTTCAATATAATCAACTCAAGGTCGCGCACATACAGATTTCTGTTGTATTTCATGTTATCATGATGGGTTTAGTTTGTTACTTGCAACCAGCACAGATGATGGGTGATGTCAGTGGCTCATTTGGGTCCATGCAAATTAGGAGGGTACTGTGAGGAATAAGCTACGAGGACAAACCGTTGGTGGCAGAACTGCAAATGAGCGATATACCTGTACATATTGGCAAAACTACTTCATGCAATTTTTTTATTATTATTTATTTTCAACTTTTCAATCACATTTGCAGCTTGTCCTCATAGGACAGTCTTGTCATCAAATAGTGTCCCAGCACTGTTAATGAATCAAACCATCAGCTATTGGCCTGTTTGATCCCTGGCAATGGCAGAATGCCACTACCCATCCATCCAATATCGTAACCGATTCTTCCACACTCTGATAGGAGCTGGAGTCTATCCCAGCTGACCATGGGTGAAAAGCAGAGATACACCCTGAACAGCTTGTCAATCCATTCCAGGGAGCATATACAATTCACACACCATTCCCTCACACACTTGTACCCACAGACAATTTCTAGTCTCAAATTAGCTTTACATGCGTGCTTCTGGAGTGTTTTTGAAAACCAGGGGAAAACTCAGGCAAACACGAGGAGAACATGCAAACTCCATACAGACAGGCCCCAGGCTGGATTCAAACCCGCAACTCTTCTTGCTTTGAAGCTGCAGTTTTACCCCCCGCATTACCGTGTCGCCAAAGTGCCACAGCCACTTCACTAATATACACAGTCTGGGTACCATTTCTATACTGCATATGCAACTTTTACACAGTGTATATTCCTCAGCTTTAAAGTGGCTCAGCTGTTAAAGGCTTCGAATGAGCAAACGCTCTGCCTTATGGCCAAAAAACATCCACTAATACATAAAGGTCGATATAGTTTATGCCTACTAATATGGATATAATTAATGCCTGGAGCCAACAGGCTTCAAGTTGTGGTCTGAGAGAGATGCACCTCTCCTCCAACCAGAACTCACTCCATTTCCCTGTGTTATGTGTACATAAAATGGCCACAAACTCACACACAAATGTATTGGAACTGCCTTGTGTCTATTGTGCACTCTTTGGGGCAGTTTGCAGCAGTGACTCCAGCTGAAAAATTGGTCACTTCAAATGAGAAAGAAGTGGGGAGGGAGCTCTCATCGAACATACTGTATCTGACACATTCATTCACAATTTTTAAGAGCCATTTTAAAGAGATGTTGACTTCACATAATGTATGATGCTGTTAGATTTTACTTAAAGCGACTGTCACATAGAGGAAGAATGTGTTGGTGAAGTTTGGAGATAAAAGTTCTTCGCTAACTTAGTCATGATATTCGTCTTATGTGGTGTTACTGTGTTTGATGTGTAGTAGGACTTTGATGATTTCCAGTAGTCAGGCAAAGTTCGCCATAATTAGCTCATGTTTGGCAACATAATTGTCACCGTTTGCGTCAGTCTAGTGCCATTCCTCGCATTGTCACTGCTTCGTCACTGTTGTGTGGACATTGTCTGGCCACTTAATGGTGCTTTTGTTTTATTAACATGCCAAATTGTTTTAATGCACTGCATTGGCCACCATGGAAATTTAATAAAACCTCCTAGTGCCCGGTAGTGCTTTGATACACTTCAAACATGATTTCGCCATACTTTTTCCATTTTTGCCAAACACTCGCCAAACACTTGCCCATGAATAGTGCCACCATGGCCACAATTTTCATAATGAACCAACATTCGCGCACGTTTTTGCTGGAGAACCATGATGATAATGTTGTTGCTCTCGGTGGCCTTGGTATTCAACATCGCCAACACTGCCTTCATACTGTTTTCTCCTATGTGATAGCCACTAAAGATGTTTACAAAAAATTAAGTCTTTATCCTACTCCTGAAGAACTCAATTGTGAATTCATTGGGATTGCAGTACCTAATAAATGCTTCTTTAAGAAAGATAATCATTGCGAGTGTGACCTCAGATAAATTAAAGTCAGATAAATAGCTTAGGGTCTGATAAAAAAAAGGGTCAAAAATGTAGTTTGAGGTTAGCAGTTTTACGCAGAACAGGACAGATGCAAGTAAGAAAATGCGACAGTTGTCTCCTGCTGACTGCAGGTGTGAAATGAAATGATAACCTACTGCACACCGTTGTGATTTTAAAAAGAATGGGAATTAACTTCATGACATAATGTCATCGGTGGACACCTCAGACTCCCAGCACTGATATGTGGCAGCAGCTCTCAGGCAGAGGTGCAGAAGTGACCTTTGAGACAGTGACAGAGCTGGGGAGATACCTGCTATTCTTCACTCTGTTCTGCAGGCACGTGTAGGAGTTCATCTGCAACTGCTGCCCCAAGCCTTTCTCAAAGTCTCCATTTACATCGAGTTTGCACATTTGTACATTATGCCAGCACATGCAGGATGTGTGTGCATGTCAGTTTAGATACGTATATTTCCGTCTACCAAGACACCAGCTCTGCACTACAGCTGATCATTGCTCCCAAGGAGAAAGGATTGATTAAACGCAGATGACAAATTATCTCAAGGAGTTCAACAAAGTGTATTTTATATGTACATTATATTTACTTTATCTTTTGTTCAATTTTGTTCCTAAATAGCAAAGTTACTTTCTGAGAGGTTTTTCAGTGTTACAATCACTACCATTATCAGTATCTATTGTATTACGTTTCTTTCCCAGACATGTCTGCTTTCTGTAATAAGTACGCCTCCATATACTTTCTGCAGGGATATAAAGCATTCTTTCTAAATGGCTTAGCCAAGGTTCCCCTCACAGATTCAGAACCAGTTGTCTCCAGCCAGCCACTTGTCTCAGCTCTTTCATATGAATGAACCAGACTACATTTCAACAAACCCCATGAGCGAGAATTCAAAGATCACTCTTAGCACACAGCTCAAAGTACTGAATTTTCTCTGCCTAGGCCATGTAAATAAAACACAGTTCTCTCAAGAGAAGTCATCATCCTGTATTTAATTCAGAGGAGAAGGGCAAGAGAATCCTAACAATTCATTGTGCTCGTGAATAAGGTCTGAGGCATCTGGGATAGTGCATTACATATAGACTCCCTTTTCAATGCAGAGCGAGGCTTGGACAATGGCAGTGCTCACAATATTCTGAATGCACTGTGGACTAGAATGTATAGCACCTGAAGCCTCCCATCATGTATTGCCAGAAACCCTTCTGTTTTATTGTGATTTTCCCCCTCTCTCTTTTCAAATGAAGTGAAACAGCTCTCCAAAGGAAATACAGTCCCATTTTGTTGCTTTTTTTAATAGTGCGAAGAGTGTCATATTTTGACACAAGCCGCTTGCACCATCTGCTGATGTCTGAATGGTGAATCAAGACGAGCATCAGAAATTCCAGGGGAGTCAAAACCAGTGGAGTCAGTGGCATTCGATTTTGACAGTCAGCAGATCCGTATGACTGCAAAACTGCATTTTAAAGGTGGTTTACATAATGGTTACATCTGTTTTTGTTGAAGGGCGTTAGCCGTGTCCTTCAGTAGGACTGCTCATTGCTGGGCACTGAAGGGGATAATTCTGAGATATCCTGGGCTGCTTTAGAGGTGTGATGTGAGAGAGAACAGGGGAATGTAAGAGAGGCCGAAAGACACGTGCACAAGCCAGGAAAGACAGTTTGAAGTAAATAGCTTGCTTTTCCAGTGTTTCCCTCTGAGAGCTCCCCTGAAACAAATCAGCCTTTGTTTCATGTCTGCCTGGGCTTTTCAGCTGCGCTAAGGATTGTGAAAGGTGTTTAGAATCGGATTTGAATGGTATCCCTCCATTGGGTGTGTTGAGCAATAGAGAGCGGCACGATTTTCCTGGCACTGACTCAGGGGCGAGGCGCCTTAAAGAATATTGCTCAGGGTCCCCAGTCTTTATAACTGGCTGCGACAGCCTGTGCTGGTATTGTTTTCACCTCGTGAGTCTGTGTGTGTGTGTGTTATCCTGACAAAATGTGATCCTTATTGTGGCGGAAACTACCGCAGAGGTGGTTTTCAGCACTTTGCTGGTGTTAATACATCTGTCTGTCTGTGGACAGATTTTATCGCTGCAATAGCATCACAAACACTCAAAATGCAGCCAAAAAACTTTCCAGGTGTGCATTTGGGATCACAACGAAGGCAAAGTTCGAAGGTGGGTGTGGTCCAAGCTAGGGCCCCAGATGTATGGAGGTAGGAAAAACAGCTGCGGTGTAGTTGCAACTGCACCCTTCCGCTTAAGAGGTGAACCTTTTTATTACAGTTGTGATGAACAAAATAGTACGGTGAGGCTACCCTGCAGCAAGGGTACAATGTAGTGAAAAAGCATTTGCCCCCTTCCCAATGTATTCTATTTTTTGCTTATTTGCCATATTTCAATGTTTCAGATTATCCAACTAATTTTAATATAAGACAATGTGAGTAAATGCAGAGTGCAGCCGTTAAATGATTGTTTCATTTATTGACGGTAAAAATTTATTCAAAAACCATATCACCCATGTGAAGAATTAATTGCCTCCCTAACCTCATAACTGGTTGTGCCACCCTAAGCGGTCTTTTACATCACTGTGGAGGAATTTTCGCCCACTCTTCTTTGGAAAATTGTTTTAATTCAACCACATTGGAGGCTTTTTGACCGTGGACTGCCTTTTAAAGGTCATGCCACAGCATCTCAACTGGATTCTAGACAGGACTTTGACTGTGGCACTCCAGACCCTTCATTGTGTTTCTATTGAGCCATTCAGCAGTGGACTTGGTTTTATGCTTTGGATAATTGTCCAACTGCGTAACCCAACTGCGCTTGAGCTTGAAGTCAGAATTTTATGGGCGGACGTTCTCCTTCAAGATATTCTGGTAGAGAGCAGAATTCATGGTTCCATCAATTATAGCAAGTCACCCAGGTCCTGAAGCAGCAAAGCAATCCTAGACCATCACGCTATTACCACCGCGTTTGATTGTTGATACAAGATGTTTTTTGGCAAATGCGAGTACTAGCCTTTATGTTCTTTTTGGTCAGCAGTGGTTTTCGCCTTTCAGCTCCATATGGATGCCATTTTTGCCAAGTCTCTTTCTTATCGTAAAATCGTGAACACTAATTTTAACTGAGACGATGGAGGTTAATAGTTCTTTAGACATTAGTCTGGGTTGTTTTGTAACCGCTCAAGTGAGTCTTCAATACACTCTGGAGGAATTTCGGTTGGCTGGCCACTCCTCGGAAGGTTCGACACTGTTCCAAGTTTTCTCCATTTGTGGATAATGGCTCTCATCATGGTTCACTGGAGTCCCAGAACCTCAGCAATGACTTTGCAACCCCTTCCAAATTGATAGATGTCAACAACTTTGTTTCTCGTCAGTTCTTCAATTTCTTTAGATTGTGGCAACACATTCTCGCCTACTTCTCACTGCAAGAGAGGATTTATGTAAGTAATGTTTAGATTCAGCAGGGCTGGCAGTAATCATGCCTGGGTGAGTTTAATGAAATTGAACCCGGTTATCAACTACATTTGTTTAATTGGTTGATTTACTAACTACGGGGCAATAACTTTTTTTCACATGGGGCCAAGTAGGGTCAGATGGGTTTTTTTCCTTCGATAAATTACATCATCATAAATTGAAGGGCTAACACAGACAAGACAAAACTTGGCAACATAGACAGGACATACAGTGAATGACCAGAGGATACAGACATAGACTGACATGGACAGGACAAAACATACAGCCATAGACAGGACATTAAGACATGGTGAGGGTGTCTTAATTCCATCTGTGGAATCTAAGTTGAGTTTCGTTGAGTAAGAAGCATGGGATATGCCATACTGGAGTATCTCCACAGGGTTTCGTTGTTAGCCCCAGAGTTACTGTATGTTGTCTTTCCTCAAGTTCCATTTTTTCCTGAGTTTTTTCCGTTGTTAGTCCCAGAGTTACTGTATGTTGTCTTTCCTCAAGTTCCATTTTTTCCTGAGTTTTTAATGGAACAATTTGAATCATTGAATTGTCCAGGTTTGCCACCCCTGCCTCCCTCTGCCAAACCCCCAAGTTGAAGGGACATCTCACCAGTGAATGTCCTACCTACAAGGCTAATCCAACAATTATAGTCCATAGTGCTCTGCAACTCAGGGTATGGGGTTAGAGGGGAGGGAGGATAACCTTACACTGACAATTTACTTTTCCTGCTCAGAAAACATCACATTACCAGGCAGCTTCATTCACCTGACTCACGGTGAGGTGTGAGTCAGAGATGTCAATCTGGGCGGAGATTGACATGTGTTTTCGCGAGTAAGTAGATCAGTTGAACTGTGCATGCTGAGGAGTCATGGGAAGTGAAAGATTAGGGGTTGAAGGAGATAGTAGAGGAGTTTTAAGGACACATTCCCATCAGAGCATGTAGAAAGCCTACACAGTAAATGCTCAGTGTAATTACCTCTCACACCTCCCCCCCCCCCACCTCCCATCCACCCAACACTATTGCAATTTGTCAGAATTCAGAAAGGTTACCTATTAATCATTGCAGCTTTCTGCTTTGTTACACCCTAGCAGGGCCTGCTCAAAAATATAGGTCATCCTCTGCTTATAAATTCATTGAATAGAAAATATATCAGGCTTTGACATTTCTTTATGACTGAGGTACATAGACTACTTAACCTTTTCCACGTGGAGTTCAGTGTCTTGTTTGAAGCCAAGGTTCAATAAATGTTACATTAATGACTGCAGGTCACGCTTAGAAGTTTTTTTTTTTTTTTTTTTGAGTGGCGGTATTGGTATTTCTTGTAGTACTGTGTACATGTTTGCCATTACTTTTGAGATTACATCATGCGTTTTCAAATCTGCAGAGCCTGAGGTGGGATTTTTACCCTGCCCCCTCTCTCAGAGAAATGTTTTATTATTCCAACATGTTACTAGTCAGCTTAGGGTAAAATCATTCCCAGGAAAGGACTTGGGTGTTAATTTAAGAGTTATTTCATTGGAGAGTTTGTGTTCATGTGAACCTGCTATGTATTTCACCCTATACTTTGCCATGCTTTTTTTAACCAACTACTTGAGCTAGTTATCCACATTTCATATTAATAGTACTGTAAATTGTAAGTCTTACATGTAAAATAATTTTATCATATGATTTTATGTACAATGAAGAGCCAAAGCAATATGACTACCTGCCTAATATGTTGTTGGTTGTCTATGTATCACCAAAACAACTCTGTCAAATCACTATGTTCCCATAAATTCCAGGACCCAGACTGTCCCAGCAGGACATTTCTAAGAGCCTCACATTCCCTTCATCACCTTGCCCTCTTCCCACAATGCATCCTGGTATCATCTCTTCCCCAGGGAAATGGTGCACAGGCACCTTGCCACTGTATATGATGTAAACGACACCTGCGTGCCCACTGTAGGCATTTTTCGACAGTGGAAGGGGGTTAAATTGGGCACTCTGATGAGTTTGGAGCTATGCAGCGCCATACACTGCAGTGTGTGATGCACTGTGGTTGTGACACATTCCTCCTCTAACCATCATTAAAATTTTCTGTGACTTGAGCCACAGAAGCCTTTTTGTCAGTTAAGACTAGATGGGACAGCCTTCCTTGTTTTCACGTGTCTATGAGCCTTGGGCACCCAACACCCTGTTGCCAGTTTGTAGTTTGTCTCTCCTCTGACCCCTGTTGGTAGGTACTCACTACTCCTAACCGGGAGCTTCCCTTGTCACTTTGGAGATGCTCTGACAGAGTCTTCTGCCTATAATGATTTGGCCCTTGTCAGAGCCGTTCAGTTTCCATTTTTCCCGCATCCAACGTGTTGAATAAAGGACCCGGCTGTTTGCTAACCGTCTGAGGTCTGTTTGCAAACCTTGAAGTAATCAATGTTATTCCCTTCACTCATAATGTTTCGACTCATCGGTGTTTGAGCTTCGATCAGGGTGGGTCACTGTCCAGGATGCCCCCTTGAGTGAATGTGTTTCGGGAAATTAAAGAGTGACCTGATTTGTGTGATATTAGCAGGTGTCAGCAGAAACAGTTCATTTTGGGATGAAGGAGGCACTCTTTCTGTAGTCCAGTGAAACCCTGCTTTGCTTTCATCAGAGAGCTGGTCTCCCAATGGTGTTCCTCCAGGGCTGCCTGTACAGATGTATCTTTGCTAATTATTCTGTCATAAATCCTGCAATAACTGTTTCGATAGGGAAAATGGAGGTAGGTTATCATTCTTGTCTTGCATTTTAATTCTTAAGATGTGAGAGAAAGAGTCAGACAAGAAGAAGCACAGAAGAAGAGAGGGATAAGAAGACGACAGAGAGAAAGAAGGAAAAAGAAAGAATAAGTTATGGGGACAGAGAGGAACCTGACAAAGGAAAGGCGAGGGATAACAAATCCAGGCATCAGCAAAAGAAAAAGAACTGTCAAAGGATCTACAAGAAAAGGTAATTCAACACTAATTAACAAAAGATCAGAAACAGATTTGAAAAAGCAAGTCAGTTGTATTCAAACTCTGATTATGAAGTGGAAAACCAATGGTGCACTGGATACCAAGCCAAGGTCAGGTAGAATAAGATTTTGGGTACAACTGGCAGGAAACTGTATGAGGTGCAAAGAAAAACTCACAGGTCACTTTCACACAAATACAGGCTTCTCTGAAACAAAGTGGTGAGGCTGTTTCAACTTGTACAACACGGAGGTACTTAAACAAAAAATTTGCGGCATGATAGAACTTCCACTAAAAAAAAAGCATTAATATAGTGCCCACACCGTAAAATAAACAGCTTGTGGTCTGCAAAAAAGAATCAAGAGGAATTGCGAGAGCTTTGGAATAAGCTATTTCGCTAAAACTGATGAGACCAAAATGTAACTTTATGGTCATAACTATAGATGTTATGTTTGGAGAGGAGTCATAAAGGCACATGAAGAGAAATGCACCAGCCCCACCATGGAGCAAGGAGGTGAATCTCAGATGTTTTGGGGGCGTGTAAGCTACGGTGGCACACATAATTTCATCAAAATTGCATGAAAAATGAATGCAGCAGATTATCAGAAAACCTTTGAGGAAAATGTGCATGCATCAGCCCAGGTGATATGCATGCGGCACGTGGACTTTCAAACATGACAATAATTTAAAACACAAGGCCAAATTGACCCTTGTGTGACTGCAGAAGAAGAAAGTGAAAGTGGCCCTAACAGTCCTCATCCCTCAACATCTGAGAGCCTCTTTGTGGTGAACTCAAATTTGCAGTACATGCACGGCAACTGAAGAACATAGAGGACCCGAAGGCTTTTTCCTCAGAGGGATGGGCAGCTTTGCCATCTGAGAAAATAAAGGGATTCTGACACAATTACCACAAAGGAATGACAGCTCTCACAGGTCCTCAAGGGGTCAAGACATGATAATAAGGGTATAAGGGTATTCATATAATAATGTGGGTAATAATAAAGGAATATTCAAACTTCTGGCCTTGGCATGTAAACCTTTGACCAATTTCAGTAAGTATTAAGATTACTATAATAAATACAACAGTCTTTGATGATAAATAGCTTCATCTGTGCACTATTCATGAAAAAAAAAGTTTTGTATCATCACCCATATTTTATAAAATTGGTAACGATCTTAAAATTGCATCAGGGGCATGCAAAATTTTGAGCAGGACTGTAAAATGTTGGGAGTGGTTGATTGAATACCAAATTATAAAATTTCAAAGAGTTCCAGTAGTTTGCAAAATTATGACAGTCATTATCACTGAATTTTTGATCAATATCATATTACTTTAAAGATCAAAGTATTTTAGTCAACTGTGGAAAACTTAATTGAAGTGTTAGCAGATAGATACTATGATACAGTGTGACATCTAGGTTAAGACCCTAACGCACCCTGCAGCTTGCTGAGCTCGAGAAAAGCAGAGCAGGGAATGTCAGATTATCCATTCACCCCACCCCCTCCCTGGAAATATTCAGAGCCCACAGGTGGATGCTTGGGTGGCGGTGAGATGTTAACTAGCGGTAGCCAAGAGTGATGCAGCAGCAGACAATGTTTCTAACAGCAGCAAAGAGTGATGCAGCTTGTCATGGATTGAGCCATGATGTTCACGCTCGCCGCAGGTAGCCATTTGCCGGCAATGTAACATCTGGGCTGACCTGTTGCCGTGGCGTTTCTGTTTTCATTCATACTGTCACACTATTCATCATTATCGGTTTCCATTTCATTGATGTCTCTATCACCCTTTGCCATATCGTCATTTTCATCAAGCAAGCTTTGTTGTTTAGAATGCCGGGAAAGGCCTACCGGCATTATAGGCACAAATGTTTGTCCATGAATGCTTTGTTTAAATGTTCAACTTAAACGTATTGTCATGCTTCACTCTCATCTGTACAAATTTCGTTTGGTGCCCAGTAATGCTATTGTTCACTCTGGCTGTTCATTACATTCTCATTTATTGGTTTCAACACTGTATACAGCTTACTCACCAGCATTTCACTTTCGGCACTACTTCTGGGTCTCTCGAGAGAAGCAGAGCAGCTGTACCACTATCGGGAAATAGGGGGTTTTCGCGCTTAGGTGACTGGGTTGGACTATTTGCACAGGGGTGTCTTAGAGTTCGTTATTTTGTATGGGAATTGTATCTGCACTAATATTGTTTAGGAGGAAGTAAATGCGTATCTGTGTTTGTCTGTTTTGCAATTGCCTTTTTAAAGTAATTATTTTGTAATAACTGTTGTATTTAGTTAATGGACTTATTTTGACAATGGGGTTAACTTGTGGGTGGGGCTACAGCCTAATCTTGGGCTGTATTAGGTCCCATGGCCTCAGTATGGGAGAGAGGTTGGAGATGTGTGTTTAATGTGTGGTGAGCAAAAGTATGCTCAGGGTCTTTGGACATAGCCTGGCAACTTTGCCTGTTTATTTAGTTTTGTACAGTTTTTGTTTTTTGTCTTTTGTCACCTATTTTTGCATTGTAAATATTTGCACTTTAAAAAAAAAATAATTAATTAATTTTAAAAAAACCACAAAACAACGCTTGGTTTGAATCCCTTTGGCCTCTTCTGTCGACTCCGCCGCTGGCTATCCTGCCACACAGCTCACCAGCAGGGAGATGTTTGCTTTTGCAGCAGGAGAACAGCTTAAATAGCCCATGGTACAAAGAGGTGGGGCAGTGGCAGATATGCATGGCAATGTTTATGAGTATGAATCCATGTCTAGAATTCTTTTTGCCTTGACTAGATCCGCAGTCTGTGCCCCATAAATGTCTCTCAAAATATGAAGATTTCCAAGACATTCCAAACTTTTGAAAGGTATCACTTCTTTTCCTGATGCACACATACATCGTCCCCCAGTGAACACGCATGACCATCAACAGAGACCTCGGTAAGCAACTGCACCCCAAAATCATGTGCTTTGATAAAAGGCTATACTTTATTAATGTACTTAATTAAGAACTACAACTTAAATAAGAGATCCTGCAGTATCTTCTTGTATGCCCATTGCACATGGTTGCGCCTGGTTTGGCACAGCGAGCTACACAGTACCTGTTAAACAGAAGGTTCAGCTTAATCTGATCCGGAAACGCCCACCACAAAAGTTGCTGGTAAGGCTGTCTAAATTACACAAGAAGCTTTTCTTCACATATTGTGGATAGGTGGGTGTTAATTTGAGCCCAGGAGTAAGAAAATGATGAAAAATAATGGTGCATGATATGAGAAAAAACTCAAAGACGCAATATGGAGCCCAGGAGAACAAGCATAATATAACCTGTTACAATTCCTTTAAATTCCTCCTGTGAAAAGATGGAACTGATCCAGCAACAGCCTTTTTACACTGAGCTTCAGAATCTTCTCTGAGTAGGCAGTGACCTCACTTCTCAATGCAGAATTACTCTCAATCTGTTCCTGAGTACATTGCCTGATTAACAATCAACAATTAATTTACTGAATAATCAAGACTGATATGTAGCCTATAATGACAAAACAAGGTACTGACAAAGAGGTAACTAGGCAACGAAATAGGATTGTGAGAATGACAATCATCTAAATGATTAATTAGTAAGAAATCTAAACTTTCTCCAAATGCCATCTCCACAGTAACATTATTCCTCAGAATTTATGAAAGTTTAATTAAAAATTATGGCATATTTATTTTAAGGTGGCACTTGATTTAGTATTTTCGCATTCAAATTCATACATTTAAAGTGGAAAGGAACATATAAATACTTCACTTACAGTAAGCCGAGGAAACTGCCTGACTTAGGTAAATCAGGCCGGTTTCATGAGCATGTCAGGTGAAGAATACAGTGATATTGCTTAAATGTAAATTTAAAAGGCATTCGACAGATTACTCTTTGTCACTAAGGGCATCAATAGTTGAATTGCTAATCAGCAAAGTAAACAGGAACAAGTTGAGAGTTAACATGCAGAAAAACATGGGAATTTTACCCACCCTACAATACTTCTGACATCATGTCGCTGATCCTCCTGGACCAGTTATTTCAAAATCGCTATCGTTAAGCACTAAATTGGCACATAGTATAAATAGGCAGGAATAAGGCTTAAACAGTGTGGTATAAATGCAGGAATATTATGCTATATCCTACACACTCAGAAGAGGACTGATAAGCTGAGCTGAGCTGTACAATCATTGCATTAGAGATGTGGGAGTCAGATTGAGCTGATGAGTCACCATTGAAAGAAGACATGAGGGATTTCTATCTGGAGTAAACTCTGCTCCCCTGGCTGGCACAGAACAGGCAAAAACACACCATCCTACAGGACCACAGGCCACCATTAGCACAGTCTGGTTCATCTACAGGCTCTTCCAACCCCTTATACCTACAATTTGAATGGCGACTGCTTAAGAGTGCATATAAACCATATCAGACACAATCACCATGCTCCCATATATTCACAGGTTGGGTTTGGGTTTGTGTGGTGAGACAATACAAACCATGACCCGTTCATGTGACAATGTCCCCTGCGTGCCATTTAGAATTAAGTACTGCATACAGTGAGCACTGAGCCTGGTCTTGGAAAATAGTTATTTTAGCATTAACCTGCACCCAAGTTCTGACCACCCTGAAGCTGGCACTACTGAAGCTCGCACCAGCAGCCTGTGCAGCCTGGCAGAGATGTGGCATCTGAGGATCCAATGGGAGTCTCATGTAAAAATGGGCCATCTCGGGTGATGCTCAGAGCATCCACCTTGTTCCAGCAGTCAGCATGGAGCTGTTTCAGCTGCCTTGGCTCCTGAGGTCAAGTAGCGAGTCTCCCTGATTCTATTTCACTGCTCAGCACTCTGATCAATGCAGCAGTTCCTGATGGGGAAATCAAGCACACCATGTTCTGTGTGGTGATACATGTGTGCTCTGGATCGTGCAGGCATGCATATACACACACTTACACACATGTTCAGATTATTCATATGTGATTATGATTATATATATATGTGTGTGTGTGTGTGTGTGTGTGTACATATATATACAGCGCATGAATTATATCACGGCCTAGTGGCAATTGCCGTAGTTGCCCCTCTGTGTGGCCGTAATGCCCGACTACTCAAACAGCCAGTTTGGCTTGCCCTTTTTTCAAGTGGCCGTGGTGCCCAAAAATTACCCAACGTGGCGATTTTCGACACAGCGACTGAGCTGCGCGGCTCCTGTCTTCACGCTGCCCTGGACCTCTGAGCACTTTGTGCGACCAACGACATGCCCACTCACTCAAGAATAAGGCAACGTTGTGTGAGGTTGGTATCCTACAACCATACATCTTTCCAACTTGTGAAAGATCAGCTCACATTATGTTTTAAGCACAAACAATTAATTACTGTTGGTGTCAAGTATAGATGTGTTTTTGGGCTGGGTGAAAACTGTGATTGTGTCACAGAAACTAAACTTTGAGAGCGAGCTGGAGAGAACATTCGCTAAAAACGTTAGCCAGGGCAGTGTGTCTCCTGCTGTGCCAGACTGCTCAGTAGTAGCGGTCCGTCGGCAGTAACAAAGACCATCCTCATCTTTCAGTGCTTGATAACCAAAACCTCTCGCAGTTTTCTTTTCCTGGGTAGCAACAGCTGTTCAGACTAATTTGTTGAACGACAGCATTCTAATTTATTTTCGATCGAATTGCGATACATTGCAACATAAAATTGAAGCGTTTTCTTCCGCACATAAATGAAGACGTAAAATATCGATGTCTTTATAATTTCTGCGGTCATGTAGCACAGATTTGTGTAAGTTAGTTTGCGAGGTTCATTAAGCAATAAGCCTGAGCCCCGAGAATCCTTTCTAGATTCTGAATGTAGTCATGGCTAAAGGGCGTTGTCTGGCATGATGCACAGCTGAGTGACTACTGTAAGGATGGTAAAAATAAATGCCGCGAAGTCAACGAAAGATTTGGATTTTTGCATTTAAATTATCATCTTTGCAATGCCAATTATGTAAATGTTGGCAATAGACATTAACTTTTTCATTATCATTTCTAATTATTGGTCATGTATTGGTTTTGATTGTTCTGTCGATAAATTGCTGCGAGCTGAATAAAAATTTAACAATTTTAAAAATTAATAAAATATTGGTTTTCAATGTGCTCCTAATTATTGATTTATACTGCCTTATCTACATACAATGTCATTATCACTTATTTTTCTTGTAAAATTGATTAATTTGGTTTTGGCCTTGGTGCCCTACATTTTGGCCGTGATGCCACAATTTTAAAAGGCCAAGTGGCCTTGCCCTAAAAATAACTTAATTCGAGGCCTGTATATATATATATATATATATATATATATAACCCCAATTCAGAAATAGTTGGGACGAAGTGTAAATTGTGAATATAATCAAAATGCGATGACTTTTAGATCACATGAGCCTATATGTTATTTACAATAGAACATAGATAACATCTCAAATGTTGAAACTGAGGCATTTTACATTTTTATCCACAAAATAAGGGAATCAGCTGAAACAACATTTAGCAAGTAATTGCGTTAACTGGCATCAGGTGTGTAACATGATTGGCTGTAAAAGTGATGTCTTAGAGAGGCTGAGTCTCTCAGAAGTAAAGATGGCCAGAGGCTCTCCAACCGGTGAAGGCTTGCGTAAAAAAATTGTGGAATACTTTAAAAACAATGTTCCTCAACATCAAATTGCAAAGGCTTTGAAGATCTCATCATCGACAGTGCATAACATAATCAAAAGATTCAGAGAAACTGGAAAAATCTCTGTGCATAAAGGACAAGGCCGAAGACCTTTACTGGATGCCCGTGATCTTCGGGCCCTCAGACACCACTGCATCACTCATCGGCATGATTCTGTCATTGATATTACTAAATGGGCCCAGGAATTCTTCAAGAAACCACTGTCTGTAAACATAGTCCGCCGTGCCATCCACAGATGCCACCTAAAACTCTATCATGCAAAAAAGGAAGCCATTGTTGAGCATGATCCAGAAGCACCGCTGTGTTCTGTGGGCCAAGGCTCATTTAAAATGGACTGTAGCAAAGTGGCAAAGTGTCCTGTGGTCAGACGAGTCCAAATTTGACATTCTTGTTGGAAATCATGGGCGTCGTGTCCTCCAGGCTAAAGAGGAGAAAGACCACCCCTTCTGTTGTCAGCGTTCAGTTCAAAAGCCAGCATCTCTGATGGTATGGGGATGCATTAGTGCATATGGTGTGGGACACTTGCATGTTTTAAAAAGCACCATGAATGCTGAAAGGTATATAAAGGTTTTAGAGCAACATATGCTCCCCTCCAGACAACATCTATTCCAGGGAGGGCCTTGTGTATTTCAGCAAGACAATGCAAAACCACATACAGCAGCTATTTCAACAGCATGGCTTTGTAGTAGAAGAGTCCTTGTGCTGAACTGGCGTGCCTGTAGTCCTGATCTTTCACTGATTGAGAACATTTGGCATGTAATTAAATGAAAAGTCCATCAAAGGAGACCCAAAACTCTCCAGCAGCTGGAAGCCTGTATTAAACAAGAGTAGGATCAAATTCCAATGGCTAAACTCAAGAAACTTGTCTCCTCAATGCCCAGACACCTCCACTCTGTGTTAAAAAGAGGGGATGCTACACTATGGTAAACAGGTCCCTGTCCCAACTTTTCTGAGACTTGTAGCAGCCATCAAATTTGACATGAGCTCATTTTGTGGATAAAATTGTAATATTTCTCAGTTTCAACATTTGCTATGTTATGTCTGTTCTATTGTGAATAAAATACTGGCTGGTGTGATTTGAAAGTCACTGCGTTTTGATTTTATTCACAATTTACACTTTGTCCCAACTATTTCGGAATTGGGGTTGTGTATATATATATATATATATATTTTCCTAATCTTTACCATAACCAACACATGTCTAACCCAAACCCTTGCCCCAACCTTGACCTATCCCTAATTCTAACCTCAACTCAAACCTTAACAAATGAGGCAAAAGTTTCTTTGTTTTGGTGAGGACCTGCCAAAGTGTCCTCACTTCCTGAAATTCCCCAACTCTTTGGTTAAAAATGTGTGCTGGTCCTCACTATGTAAGAAGCACAAGAATACGCACTTGCACATAGTGCACTAACAGGGACAAGCACACATACTCAAGCACTAATCTCTCCCACATGCTTGGCCTGTCCTGGTACTCTGCATTTACTGAGTCTTTCTGACGGCCATTAAAATGTAATACTGCTCTGGCTTCTCTTCTGGGAAGAGGCTGTCTTGAGGAATTTGACCTCTATAACCTTCAGAAAGAAAGAATAGCTCTATTTTTTTTTTCTGACTTTTTTTTTGTCAGGGTATTACTTTGCTGCAGCACCGCTTGATTGGCTGCCTTCTGCGAAAAAGATGCCGTTGCGAGCGGTGGGATCTGGCAAGCGGCAGGAGCACAGCAGCAGCAAGATGCCACAGGTCGGCTCTGGGCCGCGGGTGAAATCCAGGGCACAGGCGAACGGAAAGTCTTTCATCCAAGAGTCATTTGAGCATGCTTCAGTAAAGCTCAAGACTGATGTTTGAAAATGACAAGAGGTTCGTTGAAAGTCTTATTGTATCAGAGGACTATTTCTGTTTACAAAATAAATATGTTCAAATATTCTTTTAAGGTCACACTTTAGATGAAGTGTTGCTTATAAAGGCTTTATACAGCATGTATAATGCCTTCATAAATGAGACATGAGCATGTATAATGTCTTCATAAATCATACATAAGCAAATGTAATGCTTTGTAAAGGGTGTAATAACGCATCCTTATTCAGCATGTGATGCTAGATGTGATATAACTGACAATGTCACTTAGCTAGTGGCTAAATGCTATAAAAGGTGACATTGTCAGCTAAGTGACATTGTCATTGTCACATCTGGCATCACATGCTGAATAAGAATGTGTTATTTCACCCTTTTCAAAGCATGACATTTGTTTATGTATGATTTATGAAGACCTTATGTCTCATTTATGAATGCATTAAACATGCAGTAAAAACCCTTTATGAGCAACACTTCATCTAAAGTGTGACCTTGTTTTAAAAACAAAATACGAGGTAACAAGCAACATTTTTTGAAAAGATTAACCCATATCCGAAGAGGTGAATTCCCGTAGAGAGATACGATTACTCTTTTAAGCAATTTACTGCACTCTTTTTTCTTGAATTTAATCAAGTTAATTAGCACCTTCCAGGTAAATAATTGCAAAAAGAAGGAAGCCAGTAAGGAGGGAAGGATGGGATATCTTAAAAGTACTCAAATGCAGCCCTTTTTGACCAGGGTTTTGTATACCCTCCCTACTTGTAACGGTGGCTTTTCTCCTGCTCTCACTGCTTGGGTGGGCAAACATATGGAGGGAACATGATCCTAGTCCACAAAGTCTGGTGCCCATTACAAAATTCAAAAATGTCTGGCTTAGTGACATTCAGGGTATTATATGCAGGAAGGACTTTTGTGTTTCAGCATTCATTTCCCGCCTCGCTGAAAATTCCAGCTACGACCAGCTGGGCTCCCAAGCTGGTTTTCGATAGTCCAAGCTGTGTGTTAGACACTTCCAGCTGGTCATAGCTGGTCTGTTGGTTGACCAGCTTTAACTGTCCAAAACACAGTGTAAACCAGCCTTACATGCTTGGGGCTGTTTTAGCTGCAATTTCCAGCTGGATGATTTTCAAGCACACATTTTTCATAATGATTCAAACTGTCAAGTTTGAATGGAGCACCCTCTTGAGACATCTCCTGCATTCCATATCCAGGACATTCGTCTGGATTCTCCGTCTATATTGCTATAATGGATTTGTCTTCCTCCTCCATTGTGCAGTGACGTCTTCTGGCTCATTCAAAGACAGTGAATGTGTGCTACAGCCACAATTTACATTTCTCCTGTGACCTCTTGTGCTTCTGTGCACAGCATTCCCTCCTTTAAAAAGCCTCATTTGAAATAAATGTGCTTTTAAATATCAGTCTAGGTATTTGCTTAAATTCAGTTGAATTTCATTGTCGAAGTTGTTTTGTATAATAGACACCCCAGCTGGTATTTTTATTCTCAATATTGAGGAGCTTCTACATGGCTGCTCATGAATGACACTGAAAAGATTTGCCTGTACTGTAATGGACACATCATTAGACTCGACTGTCAGGTTTTAACATCTTAGAGAGATAGGTGAAATACAGCTACAGTCCACCTCTTAAAAAGGGACCACTATTCATTTGGGTTTCTTCCCAATTCAGAAGATTGAGAGGACTCCGTCCATAAAATAACTATAGAGAGATTGACACTTGTCAACAGAATAACAGAATTCCATCTTAAATATTTGAGAACATTCATTTCATAACACAAAAATATTACAAAACTGCCTCTCACATTCTCCTGTTTGTTGAGTTTCTCATGTGTTATGATACAGGTAAGGAACCAGATGCAGATTCAGAGTAGAATCCAAAGAGTCTATTTATTATTAAGAATCGCACAGAAAAGGACTGAAGCCCAGAATAGGAAGAAGGCAGTCCTGTTAAGGTGGTATAAACTGGTGGGCGTAATGGGCATGTCCACACCAGGGTAGTGGCATCCCGGGCGTAAGCCTGATGGTGTGTACCCTTGCTGAGGCAGGACTGTTGGACTGCAGGTCCGAAGGGTCTAGCAGGAACGCGGTCCCAATTCTGGAGACCGATGAAGGTTTGGGAGGTGTTGCAAATGAACTGGTCAGAGGAACACACTGGAAAGGCATATAAACAGGAATGCAGTCCTAGTCTTAGAGACAAATAATTAGCCCTGGGAGTTTGTTCCTATTTATAATGTTCTGCAAAGTAATTATGTATTTCACAATCATAAACATCACAATAATTTGCCAAGATGGTAAAGCTTTTAAACTAGTAGACGTCAGCTAAATGGGTTCACTGTCACACATTAGGGTATGAGCTAGCTATGTTAGGAGATCAGCAAATTTTGGTTTGGACCAATCAAAACAGCTTGTTATTTTTTCCTGTGATCTCACAAGGATAACTAAGTCCATTAATGATACTTTGATCCTAAACCTAATAACATTATAAATCAAAGACTGTGGTCAGCATTCCTGGATAAATAATGGGCGTTTGGAGCTCACATTTTCAGCTCAAATGCAGCAGCACCTGTCTGCCCTACAAACGTGAAGTTTGTGTTCAAGTTTCCTCATTGGATGTTACTCTTTCCAAATGATTGCTGTGAACATTGTTCAGCTCGAAACTCAGTTCTGACCTTGTCTTGTCAAATACCAAGATGGAATGCCAATTGCAAGGTAATTGGGCCTGGTTTGATTCTTACCTTCCCAGCTAAACCGCCCGCTGTTTTTACCAAGGTTGGGTTCAATTACTTTTTTCAATTGCAATTGATTGTAATTTTAATAACGATTACAATTACTTTCTGTACAGAATGTTCAATTACAATTACAATTACTTTTCGATAAAAAATCAATTAAAATTAAATTACAATTACTGTAATTGTAATTGAAAAAAGTAATTGAACCCAACCCTGGTTTTCACTATCAAAGGCAATATCGGCACCATTGTGGAGGCACTAGCATGCACCATATTGTTCCTATAAATGATGCAACGAGTTAGCAATATTACAAGCATCACAAATGGCCGTGCTCCGGACCATAATTACCTCCATCAAACGAAGTTGGCAGGAGGTTATGTGATCGGTGCCGTTTGTTTGTCTGTTTGTTTGTGAACAAGATAACTCAAAACGTAATGAATGGATATGTCTGAAATTTTGTGGGTGGGTCTCTATTACATCAGGGATGGACCCTATTGATTTTGACCGCGATCAGTGAAACAATATGGCCGCCAGGGCAGCCATATTGAAATCCTGTGACACGCGATAACTGATACTGATAATCAAAGGTAAACAACACCATTATCGTGTAATGCTGCTTAATCTCATTCAGTCTGCACAAACTCTTTGAGAAATGCATTCTAGTCTTCTGTTTTGTGCATATCAGTCTTGCCAGGGCATTTATGTACATTAGGTAATTTATTGTCATGTGACCTATCTGATGGGATACCACTCATCAATAATAATTTTTCAAAAAAAGTAATTTATTTACTGCATTTGTTGTCTGATGCTACTTCATGAATTAATCGGTATCACAGTCTCTAAGATCTTGCTGAATTGCTCTCTAGCTCCCTTTAGAGCTGCATTTACAAGATTTCAGTGGTTTTTATTATTGCTCGAAGAGGTAGCTGAAAGCATGGCCAAAGATCAGCAAACCGTGCCTCATATAATGGTATTTGATCCTAATATTGGGTCTATTACTTAAAATTTCAATTGCATTATAAGCATTATAAATGGTACAGTGTCTCATTAAGTTCTACCATCTCTTGGTTTCTGTTGCTCGAATCAGAGTAACAAGGTCTCAAATGAGTTATAAATGGAACTAGATCTATATATGGAACTTTAAAATAACTTATTGACCATGTTGATCATTACAAACTCATACCTTGACCCGGTCAGAGGAGGATGTCCTTCCCCTCTGAAGCCTTGGTCCTCCCAAGGTTTCCTCTTAGCTGTCCCACACAGGGAGAATTTCTTTGCCACCGTCAATTTGACTTGCTTTGGAGGGGGTTCAGGTCATGGTTTTACTGTAAAGCAAATTGTGACAAATGTTTGTGAAATGTGCTATGTAAATAAAAAAATTTTGATTTGACGAGGCTAAATTGGTTTTATCAATAATGTTTGTGATGTTTTAACAGTTGCGTGCTCTCTATCTGAAAGTGTTTTTTTTCAACAGTTTCTTGGATTTGGAATGTAAAGCATGTGACTCCAGCTTCCATCTCCTTCACCTGCCCTGCTGTTTCCCAATGTTGCTTGTAAAAAATGATGGTTTTTTGAATGATGATGATGAAAACCACTTGTTCTCCACTTGATTGGCAGTCCCTGAGACGTGCTCTAAACAGTCCGCGCTAAGGATCAGTGCAGCTACCACTACGGCTTTGGAGGCACTGATATCTACTCTGAAAGATATGTACCACTGGGCATTCATTGTTTATTGATGCTATCTGTTTATCAATGCAACGTTACTTTTCTCAACCAAGGAACATTGTCTGCTTTGAGGCTCATAAATATCTGTACCTCATAAAACTTGCAATATCGCAATAAATCTTCTTGACACATTCTTTCTTTTGGAGCAGCCTCACGGCAGCTGGTGCCTTGGCCTTGCATTGATTGCTTGACCAGGTAGTATATTCCTTCATGGGAATGGTAACATGGTGGCTGGTGCCACTACCAAACATTGATGGCTCCACTAGACAGTATATCCCTGCATGGAGTGGCCTCGCAACGACTGGTGCCTTGGTCCCACATCGACAGCTTCTCTAGGAAGAGTAATCCATTATGGAATGGCCTCATTGCGGCTGGTGCCTTGGCCACAGATTGATAGCATCACTAGGTAGCATGGCCACACAGTGGCTGATAGCTTAGCTTCACATTGATTGGTTTAATAAGGCTAGTGTTCGGGCGTCTGGCGCTGAAGTTCGGCTGTTCTGTGTGGGGACTGTAGTATTGCTGTTCTGGGGGTGGTCGACTGTAGTCGTGCTGTTATGGGCGAATATCCTGACACTCGCTGCTCTACTCTCCTCAAGCCTAGATGCCAAACTATCATTGTATCTATTTGTTACTGCTGTTATTGATGATGAAACGAGTTGGTTGACAGAAATGGGGCGAAACTGGCCAAGCTTGTTCTGCTAGACCAATTGAAAAAGGCACATATTCCCATAGACACTCCCATGCACATCACACACTGCTCCACTCCGCTAGGAGTTGGGCTATATAAGCTGCGCCTTCCCAGCATGACATGCCTCTACCTGATATTGTGCTGCATCATTCTCAGCTGCTGAATCACACCTACCTGCTACAAGTCAACATTGCACCTCTACCCCAGCATCAACCTCAGGGCTCTGAATCTTCCCCGGTGGGGAGAGGGGATATCCTGACACTCCCTGCTCTTTTCTCCTCCTCAAGCACAGCATGCTGCAGGGTGTGTCAGTGTCAGAGCCCGGAAGCCAACCTACGGTTTTATCTATTTGTTAGTGCTGCTATTGACAGTTTACATGTGAGTTGGCTGACAAAAATAAAGTTCACGGAGTAATGAACTCTTTAAACAGAGCATTTACATAATTTGTGCGAGTCTGCCATATTCACCATCATTTTTTGAAGAATATTTTGATGAGGACAATAATGAATATTTAGGCCTGTCATTTTCCAGATGAGAAAAATACTGAAAAATAATGAGGGGTCAAAAGTGGCATGTAAAAGTCTTTTTAATTTCAATCTCCCTAAAAAATAGTTGCAAAATAAATGTATTTCATTTGGCAGCCAATGACTATGAAATGGTATGTGCACATGCAAATTTATATCACTTGCGATCCAGATAGAATTTTTTATAACTTTGTGGGCAAATGAGTCTGCATTGAACTCTAAATTCCTGAGATAATTTTAAGCTTTGCCGAGTGGCATGTTGGTGTGAAATTCAAAACATATCCAAAATTTATTGGAAATGTTCCTTTACAAGCTGATGCTTTGCATAATTTATCCTGATAGAGAAGCTGTTTTCCCTACACGTCAGTTGCATTTTTAGTGAAAGCATTTTACTAAAAACAACAAGGAAGGTGTGAACCTTCACAGCCTGTCTTTCCCATTTGCTTACAATGAATCTACAACTTAATTTTTTATTTATTTTGTCACTTTACCCATTGTGCAATGGGGTTATTTCTTCAAATAAATGGGCCAAGTTGGTGGAAGACAACCATTAAAATATTGAGAATGATTATGAAAACTCTAAAGCAGATAAATCTGCATCCATGCCTTTGGATGAAACTGAATGGTATCCTTTAAGAATGTTACATACCCGCTGCATTCTGAAATCTGAAAAACGTAATCAAGAGCAATATCATTGGAACCCTTGATTTAAAAAAAAATAGTAAAAAGGCTACATCCACACAGTTATATATCCATATTAAATTCCAACATACAGACTACTTTCTACTTCAATGCATGCATTTTCATGTTTCAGTGTTTTTCATTTAGTCATCCAACAATAGGGTAGACCAATAATTCAGTGAAAATTTAAGCTGCAAGCAGCATTTGAGAGTCCATGTAAAGGCTGCTCTCTGAGGCCCATGTGCCAACAGAAGTGTTGACTCTCTGCTTTTGAGTTGGTTCTGAGGTATTTCTGAACATGTGAGAAGAATTTCAATGTGAATGTGAGAAAATTGTAGCATTTACATCACTCTTGCAATGTAACATCATCGCCAAGTTTGAGGCAGCTCTCTGTGTCCCCAGCGATAAGAAGAGAATGGATTCTGCTGTTGCAACTTCATTATAAGGTTTTCCTGTACATTAATGAAGAATTTGCCATTTCTATATGAAAAAATATTTATATTACTTCCTGCATGGCATCTTCATCATGAAATTTGATGAAATTTCACAAATGCACTTTCAATGCCATATTTGTCCAGTTGATGTCCTCACAATGCCATATTTTAACCCCTTAAACTCTGAATTTTCACTTAAGTTTTCCCCAAAGTAGGTTCAGAAAAAGCTTTTTTTAGGACAATTTGAGTTACACATTCTTTATTGTTTATTGCTAGTTGCAGCACCGCACTGAAGCTACATCACACATACTGAGAGAAGTATTTAAACCCAAGATGCCGTGTTTTTTATGGCCACTGCATTACGTCAGATGGAAAATATCAAAATCTTGTAAATAATTTTATACATATTTGCCCATAATTAAGCAGGACATATTTGGGATCATTGTAAACCTTGGATTCTCCGCTAGAATTTATAATAGGCCTGAAAAAACACAGGTTTGAATACAGCAGCTGCATTTGATGGACCCATATATGAGTCTATAGGTTTTATGGGGTTAGCCATTGACTAAAGATGCTAGGAGTACCACTTGTCTTGTGTGTTTTAGACATCTCCCTGCTCCAGCAAAGGTGATTCCAATGATCAGCTCATAATCAATCCACTTTTTTTTATAATGACCTGGGCCCGTATTCACAAAGCATCTTAGCGCTGTAAGTAGGTCCTAACTGCCAGATTTAGGAGACACTCAAAAAAAAAAAAAAAATGGGCGTGTCAGTCGTAAATTTAGGACTCCTAATTATTTTTACTAAGTGTTATTCACAAAGCATTTTTGGCCTAAAAGTAGCTCCTAAATCTGGGAGAGCATAAAAGTAGTCAAGAGGACTCCTAACTCGCTAAAACCCATTCAAAAAGAATCGGAAAATGGCTGCTGCTGTTGAAAGACGGAATGACTTGGAAATTCTGAATGATGCGCAGTTGTTGAAGATATCGGGCCGACCGTGAAGGGATTTTATTTGTTATTGACTTGGAGAGGGAGAGAATGATGTCTCCTACCATGAGGAACAACCCAATAAGCGCCGAAATAAAATGTTTGACAACACTTCGTTACTTGGCCATTGGAAAAATGCAACTTTGCAACGCGGACAATTAAGGGATTTCACAATCATCTGTCAGTCGCTCAATTCAACAAACAACCAATGCGCTCTGTGAACCCCATATCATCCGACAGTTTATCCGGTTTCCAATGGACGTTCGCCAACAACACAGAATCAAACTTGAATTCATGCACATCTCAGGTAGGCCTATGCCCGGTATCATCGATGCTATTGACGGGACCCATATTTGAATTATTTCTCCGACCCAAGATGAAGAGGTATTTGTAAACAGAAAAAAGTTCATTCCATCAACATCCAGATAGTATTTGATGCCAAGTACAATATTTTGGACATTGTTGCGAAATGGCCAGGATCCACGCACGACTCTCGCATTTTAATGGAAAGCGACTTATGCTAATTATTTGACAGGCATTATGTGCATGCGGGATGCCACTTGCTAGGGGACAGTGGCTACCCCTGCAAACGTTGGCTCTTGACCCCTTAACTGAATCCACAACCAGGAACACAACAAAATTATAACAGGTAGGTCACTGTTGCTATAGCCTACATTGGCATAGCCTATTACATGTGAAGATGGAATAATACTGTACATTACAAATATACTGAACAACAAAAGAAACGCAAGTTAATTAAAGACAGACCGGAAAATAAGTAGACGCGCAATTATTATAGAGACTTAAATTTATTACCAGCATATGCTCATTTACACTTATTTCATCAAACTTTTCTTTGTTTTGCGGTCACTTTAACTGAGGAACCATAAGAGTACATAAACTAACTAGCAAACTTGCGTTTCTTTTGTTGCTCAGTATATTTAGTCTGCTGTTTTCTTTTTCACGGTGCAAGTTAAAGTGCACAAGATGACACGCAGTGTGGTGGAGCGTGTGTGTTATTGGGCAGCTGAAGCGCCGGTTTCATGCGCTGCATGGGGAGGTGCGTCTCAGCCCAGAGAGAGCCAGCAAAGTAATTACAACCTGTGCCATCCTTCACAATTTATGCCAACAAAGAAACATGCCTCAACTGGATGATGACGGTCCTGCCGACTGCGGTGATGATGATGTCGAGGAGGATGACGATATTTGCAATGTTGCTGAACAAAGTGGACTGGCATACAGAGACCACTATGTCAATTCGCACTGGTTTAAAAAAAAAAAACACCCAGCCAATTGATAGCGTCGTGGCTCCAGTAGGGCTTTCGCGTCCTTTTTAAACTTTCATCCATGTCAGTTTAGGGCAAACAAACATGAACGGCCCGACATTTAAATGATCGCAACATATTCCCATTGGGTAATAAGTTGCCAATTGGGGCAAATGACGCGTGTCATCATTGCCACATTTTATGCTATTGGCATTTTTACAACTATCTCTTTCCTATGTATGTTTATTTGCCTAGAGCGTGATATGTGGGGACTGCGCATATTGTATTTTCAGGAGTGCTCAACGTGTTATTATTTCATGGGACAGACCAGCCGCTCGGACTGTTTCCTCATTTTTTTCCTCCATGGGTTGTATGTGGGATATTTTTTTCAATGGGCCACCTTGTCACCAAACAACCAATCACCGTGCTCGTTGTCCCAAGGCTCGTGCATGAGAGTTGATGTCATCGATAGCAACAGAGATTTCCTCCCGCCTATCTCAGAGCTACTCCTAGTCTAGGAGTTACTAGCTTTCTTAAAGCAGAACTATGTACTTTTCGCCGAATTTGCTTGCAGTGTCCCCCTGCAGTTGATAAACGGTATTGTCTGTAACAACTGTCGTAAAATCTGTCTAAACGTGAATTTGTTGACAAGCCAACTACACCAGCGAACGTTCTGAAGCAGGACATGTAATGTGCGATCCGATCAACCATGTCTTCAGACCAGAAAAGGGTGACTTAAAAATCAGTCTAACTCACGTAGATGGCTAAGTCCACACTACAACTATAACAACAATGTTAATGGCAAACGACATCTTTGTGGTCACTTTCAGAGCGATTTTACGCACGTTAGAAAAACTGACCGCCAATCGAAATCAGTCAGAATTTACAGGGCTTCGCGTTCATTCAACATGGCAGATGACATCGCAGAGAAAAAGGGGCTCTGACACAGCTGGAACACACAACATCAATGTTTACACAGCGATATCATTCATCAGTGTTGATGCTCAAATCATTATGGTTATGCTTATCATTATAGTTATCTTTCTCAGTGTGGACGGCTCTTTATAGCATTTTATGCATGCACTTTGAATGTCAGGAACGAAACCTAACGCGGAAGTTGGCGTCGCTTACATGCACAGCTGCTACTAATCCTAGCCCTGACCGGCATCAATTCATTTTTGCTCTGCTAAGAAGTGAGTGGACGTCACTTACATGCAGAGTCGCTGTTCGAATAGGCAGTCCTTTTGGAGAATCCGACCACAAAGTCGTCATGCACAAAACCAATTAGCTTATGAAATTAAACAAGAGGGCAGCAGGGAGTTGACAGAAAATCCCTGAAACGACATGAGTACATGCCAACTCAGATTATTACCTTATCCTTCCGAAATAAAACATGACAAATCTTCTACCTTTAGAACTCTATACGGGACTGAAGTACACGCCAGACGAATCCGTCTGTGGCTGAGGGGGTGCACCCGGTTCAATGGCGGGAAGGCTCGCTCCTGCTCCGCCGGTTGGATCGTCCAAGTGGTGAGAGGAGAAGAATGCGGGGTAGGCAACCCGATCCATATACCTAAAGGAGATGGACTTGAACTTGGGGGCGGCTAGACAGTAACTTTATTAAGGCACTGGATAGCCATGCGTAACGCCCAACGAGTGGTCCACCATTTTCCTACTCTCATTCTCACTCTCACAAGTAATCTGCACAACACCAGATCCTTCTATATCACCACGTCGCATGTAAATACACGTCATCACATTCCAGGGAACTTGTATCATTCAGTCACACGCGCATACCGGTTTATCATGCTCGTTCCAACGTTTATGATCACACATTTCAACTGACGACTAGTTTGACAATGTTTGCCAGCTAGCGATAGCATGACAACTTTCTAGCATGTCAGATACCAGCTAGCTAGATAAATCGCTGGAGACGATTATTTGACTGAGCATAAACAGGGCACTAGATGATTTCAATGACACAGCCTGGCACAAAGCAAGTTCAAACATGCTAGAATCAGATCTAGAATGAAGGATTAAGCTAACAATTTGTACTTACTTGTCCAAAAGTAACAACGCCAGGTCGCCATCGGTCGGACATCCCTCATCCTCTAGTCTTTCAGCTCTCACCAGCGAGTGAAAGCTGGTCCAATGTTGACCCTAGTCCTGGATCTTATTTTATCGCTTTCTCTTTTTCTCCTAAATGTCTCCTCTGACAACACTGTTGCCTTCTTCGGTTTCCTCGCCGCTTCTGCCATTACAACCACTTCCAACTCTGCTTCATTCTAAATTCACTCGCTGGTCTTGAGAGATGTGGGGGAGGGGGATTGTGTGACTTGTGCCGTAAAGCAGTAAGTTTGTAGTTCTTTTTGGGCCTGGGTTCCTACCCGAAACCCGAAGTTACACAGTGCCAGTGTAGGCGATGCAGATGCGATCGAGCCATTACAAAGGTGTCATTCAACCTATTGTGAGTTGATGTACCGCCAGAATGATCTTGGAAATATATATTTGAGAGTGAAAAAACAACATAGTGCTGCTTTAACTAAAAGTTGCTCTCAGCGGCTTTGTGAATAACTTTTTAGATTTTACTCCTACATAAAATGTTTTAGCGTGACTTAGGAGTACTCCTAGCGGTAAGATAAACTGCTTTGTGAATACGGGCCCTGATCATTTGAATCAGCTGTACTGGAGCAGGGAGAGATCTAAAACATTCAGCACAAGTGAAACTCCCGGAAAGGCATGAGAAGCATTGCCCTAGAACAAAGTGCTGAAGTCTGAAATGGTGGTATAGACATTGTTTGAATCATATCTCCTCATAAAATCTGATCTGCAACCAGCCTGGCATATGTAGCTTCAGAAGCTACCGGGGAATATTTCATGGTATAAAATGATTTTGAAAAATTTTTCTAACCTTCTGGCAACAATCCATACATACTCAAATTAACTTAAATACAATAGTGAAACTATGCTTGGTGAAAGACAAAATATACATGATACATTTCTGTGTTGTCAGTCAACTATCAAAGTCTCCTATTTAGTATAAATATAAACACACTATGTTATCATTCCTAATGTGTAGAGAGGTCCCTCTCAAAATTTCGATAAATTTTTCTCTCATTCTTGAGTCTTCCAGATAATTTTTAAAAAAAAAAACATAAATTAGGAAGCAGGGCCATGTCTGAACAGTCTCTCTACACATCTTGTCCCCTTAAACCTCTCTCATAGCTTTGGTAGGAGTTAAGAAATTTAATCCAATAGGACACAACAATAACTTTCAAATGATGAATTGTTTTAAATATAATTTAGTTCTTGAGGGGTTGTAATCTACCGCGTGAAGAGACCTTACTTTCTGCACTTTATTCTTCTGTCTGAAATTAATATTAATTACTTATAGATTGGTCGGATATCATGACATTTGTAAAACGTTGTGCCAATACAGTGGAATTATGATAATATATGACTTTGGACTGTAGTATAATTTACAACTGAGAATGTATTTGTTGGCATGTTGTCTGAATTTGAGGTGCATTTTCTAAATGCTGCACATGTATTGCCAAATGAATAAGTCTTATTCTTCGCCTATTTGTTCATGTTATCTTAAGTTGCAGCATGTTGAGCTTTCAGGGCCACCATAGCTTTCATATCATCGAGTCAAAGACGTTGACTCATAAAAAAGCTTGGCAAACCATTATGATTGACATTACTGGCTGAATCATCAGGGACCTCATGCATTATCGATTTTTAATTGAAAGTGCGTAGCTACTATCAATGTATTGTAGACAGATCTATTAAAATTGAATGTCCCAAAAACGTTGCATGTTGCTTATTTTTCTGGATTTCTTTAAACCTCCTGCGACTTTTCCTGTTTTTGAGGATGGAAAGCAAGGTAAATATTTCACTGTCCGTCATAGAATTTATTTGTTTACTGGAAAAAAGACACTTTTCAATGTCTGAATGAAAAATATAGCACATTTAATCTGTTAATTCATTGTGATTCCACACTAGCTTTGCAGAGATACTGGACTCACTGAGCACGGCTATTCAACTGGTTTTGATTCAGGGACCTTCTGCTTAGATCAAAGGCATCTTGAGGACTTCCATCACGAGTAAGAAAGTTGGGGGATAGTGCACACGCAGGGAGACAACGGAAGCATCACCAACCGGCAAAGGGATGGTTGGGATATGTGTGTGTGTGTGTGTGTGTGTGTGTGTGTTGGGTGAGTCTGGGTTTGATCTTGCCGTGCAATCTAATCTTGCAGACCCCCTACGGTACCTTTGCGGACCCCCTGTTGAGAACCCTGGGCACAAAGTAATAATTGGGACCAGACGGCTGATAGCAGAGAATTATTATGATGCTACTAAGGCACCAATTGGTTATTTAAATTCCTGGGGCACTCAGCAAGAGCAGGGGGTTCCCTGATAGCCACATTCCCAGTCGGATTCACTCACTTCAGACCATCGTATTTCCTTGTTCTGTAATTGAATAAATTAATCCCTGCCTGCCCTCATCAATTACTGTATAGCAAATTTTCTCATGCAACATGGCAAGGCTAGCATAAGAGGTCTAACCAGCAAGGTGTTTTACCAAGTTCGATTTAACATACTGGTACTAGAACCTATCACAACTATTTTGACGCATGACCACGTTCAGTTTTTTTTTAGGAAGGTACTCAATGTAACTCCGTGCAATTATTCTACCAACATATCCAAACAAATATTTCATTATACTTAACTAATTACTCCAAGATATATTGAACTGTTATTATGACTCTGGGCTCCACCAGAGGTGCACAAACGGCAAAAATACGTTGTGCATTTCCTTTTTAAAAAAGAAAAAAAAAACCTTTTGTCAGCTGAGTTGCAAACTGCAAAATATCACAGTTTTTTTTTTTTTTTTTTCTGCCTTTCCAATTATTCTCCTGTGGCCGACATTTTGAGCGGGTGTGTGCAGCAAACAAAATAGTTGCCTGGGCAGCACAATGTCGTTGCAATTATTATAGCTTTTAAGATTGAAAGACTGTTCTCCCCATGCAATTGCTATATATTTGCAAGGTAGACATAACTGCTGGCTGTCTACTATTATCAGCAATATGTAGCAAGTGGTTTTGTTTACCTTGCATAATATGATATTTGGCATCTTGAACTACCTCAAAGTTATTAGTAAAATCTCACTAAGTAGATGAGACATATCAAAGTCAAAGTTCAAATGGACTGACGACCTTAATCATATTTGTCTACTCTAATAACATTTAATATGGGTCATTGCATCATGAGTATCCTCCTGTTGCGGACCTTGTATAAGTTGAATGATGTCCATAGAATATTATAACTGTGCACTTTGAAAATGCTTGTGCTGTATGTGGAGGTCAGTTCGTCATTCATCCCAGTAATAGAGGATTTCAAGTTGACTTTTGTTGACAGCTTAAAACATTCTAAACAAACAAACAAATAAATAAATAAAATAAAAGGTGCAGCCATTGTTTATTGTTCGTGATACCTATAATGTAGCTCCCTCGTGAAAAATTAATTCCAGAAATGAGATGGTCTTCATGATTTGTGCTTGGCCGCCTAGCCTCACAGGAGTAAAATCTTGATCACAGTTGATTCTTGCTTTGACCATTTGGGAAAGGCCATGCTCAAAGTGAGGTCCATTCCTTATGTGTCAAGATCACTGTTGAAAAACGTAATAGGCCTGCGCACAGCTGTGACTTCAACCCCCTCAAACACCATTGTGATCAATTGGCTTTGAGCCAGGTCTGATCGCCGAACATCCCAGCCTGACCTCACTGATGCTTTTTCTGGCTGCAGTGGAGGTAAATCCCTACAGCAATATCTGAACATAGTGTGGAAAGCCTTCCCAGAAAAGTGGAAGCTGTTATAGTGGCAAAGAGGAAAAACTCCATATTAATAAACATGAATTTGGAATGACACTCGCCCTTTACTTTTAGATACGTTGTGCATTGCTTTTCTGTTGTGCATTATTGTTGTGAGTAGTAGATATTGTTGTTATTTTTCACGTATTAAATATATTATTGTTCTTGTTTTTTTGGACACTAAAACTACAACATTGTAGTAAAAATACAAAGACTTGAAGACAATGAAATAAATGCTAAACCTCATAACAAAGAGCATGCCTTGCAACATATAACAGCAAGCTCCTCGGGGATGTCTTAATTCCAAAGAAGCAAGGTGAAAGATTGTGCTCACCAGTGAATAACCCCAGTGGAAATGTCAATGTTCGGCCTCACGCCAGAGCCCAGGCCAGAGAGCCAGTCCTAGCCTAACAGGCTTTATATAGAGGAGCAAACAAGAGTGCGCGTGGGCTGATTTGTGGCTTGTGCAGGGGCCCAATCACATGTCATTACTGGAGGGGCATGGAGAGCCATAAATCGGCAGGAGGAAGCAGAGCGGTGCTGCCGGTGAAGCGGGAGGGAAGGCTGTTGAGGTCGCACAGGCCACAGTGAAAGCCGTCGTGTGCTGAGGGGATATTACAAGAGCCTGTTTGTCAGTTTTAAAGTAAGGTACAGCAGCGTTTGCAGTGAGGAACCTGGGCTTTCTCTCTTTCTGTCACACTGAGGAGCATGTGGGGACAAAGGAACAAACATGAGCACTGAAACTGTGAGCACATTTACCTGCCTCTGTGTCTGCATGTCTCGTGTTAATGAGCATGAACATTCTTTTGATTTTGCTCTGCACATGAAGATATTTGGTTTCTAGCGCAGCCACTGTGCACATTAAACTTTCACAGTGTTTATGTTTTATTTTTATGTATCCTTTATTTAACCAGGGAAGTCCTGTCGAGGCCGAAATCTCTTTTTCAAGGGACCCCTGGGGGTTTTGTTGGGGAGGGAGAGGACAAATTGCATATGGTCAAATTGCAAAGTCACCTATGGCTAAGCCCCGCCCTCAAATGCGATGAGCCAATCACTGTGCGTATTCTCTCCCCATATACTCGGACATTCTGAGCCTGAACTTCCATTGAAATGCATTACGGAAACTTCGAATCATTCGCTTTTATGGGATTTTAAAATGTTTCAAAGTAAAAAAAAATGGTCAAACGCTGTGCTTGGGGTAAATGTAACTCCGATACGAGGTATCCCGAGAGGCTGGGCGATGGAGTGTATTTTATACCCTTCCCAAAGCCACATCATAACCGAGAGAAATGTCTCCTCCGGATAAAGCTTTGTGGAAGACCCCACTATGAGCTTAACGTAGCTAACAAAGGTCAACAAGAATGTCTACATTTGTTCCAAGCTAAGTCAACATCGTGTTTACGGGGACATCTTTTCACATCGCTGGAGATTAATGTAAAGTTATCTTTTACATCGCTAAGTTAGCTAAAGTTAGTAAACTCTATGGCTAACTTCAGTGCTGACGGACGTTGGCTTAACGTGAGCGCCTGGCTACGTTGTTCACCATGTCACCTTGTTTACTTAGAAGGAGTTCAGTCACATCAGGTTAGATTTCTTAAATTCGGTAGCAATAATAATACGTAAATTAAATTTCTTGCAGTGCATGAACAATGCTGATCCTCTATCTTGTTGTGTGAGAGAGTGACGGAAACGAGATACGGTTGATCGAGTTTGCACTGAGACCTGACAATTTTAGCTGACTTCTATCGCCAAAAATCATCGATAGCATCCTGAAAAATATCTCCGACTGTGATACCAGCCATTAGCGCCTGTTCTAAATTGTTGATTGTTCGTCCGAGTCAATGGAGGGGGCGGGCCTTAGCCATAGGTCAATTCTATCAAAGCTTTGGTAATTGAATGATTTAATAAATTGCTTATTAGTGCATCATGAAAGTTCGACGCATGGCAAGCATTTAACCTCTTCCACGCGGGACTTGCCATTGGAGGGATTTTAGCCCTGCTCTCACCTCACATTAAAGCGCATTACTTACCCAAACCGATTCCCATTTATGTTTTATAATTAGCAATTAAGTGTTAATTCAGTTGCGAGGATCAATCTGTAGATTTAGTGTCCATTTCCCCTCATCTTGCATTATTGTTCACTGCAATAATCATCAAGCATTTTCTTAAACACCTTAATTGTGACAAAAAATGTCAATACCTTTCAAAGCTTCTGAATTCCTTTAGCTCACAGAATGGTTTTTTTTTCTGGGTTAATGTACGATCAACTTGATATGGCTAAGAAAATGTTTTTTAAAATGCGGTTTTGCCATGTGTTTTGATTGCTCATGTGAAAATAAAACTGTCTACAACCAGTGACATTATCATAATGCAGGTTAACTCTCATTCTGTTTCAAATTAAGTATCGGACAATTAATTGAATTAATTTACTGAGCAAACAGGCTACCAATAAGCTGCATTGCCATTGCTGATTAAGCCATATAACTTTGCATTAGAAAGGACGGCAACAATATGAGATTGCAGTAAGGGGAATTAACTGAAATTTCTTGAAATTCCATTTTCAAGTAGAATGTTATATAGTAGAATGTAGTACTATATATACTGTAGTATAGTAGAATGTAGTAAATGCTGCTGAAGATGGTATTTTGATAAGGTTTAGAAATTCTGTCTCTAATTAATTAATCAGATAATTGTCGTTCATACAGAAGTTCTCATAACCTTCCAACAACTTCGCCTGAAGCTAAACTATAAAGACCTCATTAATGATTTTGCTACCATGAGAGTTTGACTCATGGCATACATTTGAAATGATTTTAATCTATACACTCTAATAAAGAATATTATATCCCAGCAGTCACTGCCATAATCTTAGGGACTCTCCCATCACTTTTGACATCCCAGGAGTCATGCATTGAACAATCAGCAATCAAAATATATCGGGAAACCCGATAGCTACAGCTACGATTAGCCTCTCTATTATCTTGAGATTTGATATTTGAGCTTCTTTACGTGATGGTGATTGGTCAGCAGCTGGTGATTGCTGTTTGTTGCGAGGGACAGGTGGACACCAGGCGCGAGACAGCAGGACTTGGTCTTGGGTTTTTTATAATAAAGAAAAGAAAACAGACACGATGGCCGACCAGAAAACTTTGCCCAAAGGGTTTAAAAAATCCAACTAATGAAAGCTTCACAGAGCAGAAAACAAAAATACAAAACGAGAAAACAAAAGCCACTAGAAATTCTCGAGAAGAACTCCAATAAACAAAAATAAATGATGATTGCAATGGCGCACGGCACATGCGAAAAACAAAACGAGAGCTATGGCGAAAAGACTATTAATACAAAGAAGGCAATACTATGAACTACTACTACTATACTAGCAATACTATGAACGAGGCGCAAGAAACGAACTTAAATAAACAAGATAAACGAGACTCTGCCAGCCAACTCCAGCCTCTCCCCAGATATAGCAGAGGAAATGCCGAGACAACAAGGATCACCTGCGGACTGACAGGGAGACACAAGATTGCTTAATTACAAAGCACAAGGACGAGAGAGGAAAACGCGCGGCGAGAGGAGACAATGGACCCTTTCGGTTTAAGGACGTGAAAAAGCGAGATTTGGAGTGCACATACTCTTTGCAGACTATGTGGGGCAGAAGATGCACAAATTGCATTGAAAAGGTGGGGAATTATAAGTTCTTTCCCTTTCCCCGTGGTAACAGGCAGCTTACAGCATGGATTCGGACTAGAAACAGGAATAATTTTTCTTCAGGAACATTCTAGGGTGTGCAGCGTAAATTTTGTGTCTGGATGACGAGATTAAGAATTTTGTATTCAACCTACGCCAATATCGATTGATGTTTGGGTACCCAGAGAAACATTAGGATATGTAAACACATCAAGCGTACGTCCAGTTAAGGAAATTTAGAGTTTAGTTTCAAGTGCTGCTATTCATGTCAGTAGCATATCGCTAACGGCGGCTGTCATGTCACTGATGACACACCGGGTTGCTAGGGCAGGCGCAGCATATGCATTCGTGATATTAAATATGAATGTTAGATTCTAAACCCCCTTCTCACTGAAAAAAAAAACTCCCTAAAATATATTGGCGTCCCCCCTTTTAACATCGTTCTGGCAAATAAAAAGCCAGAAAAAGTGGAGGTTGGATAAGAAATTCTTTTCCTCCTTATGATATAGCAAGACTAAGCTCTATTAGTTTTCTTCTACAAACTGAAAGCATTGACTTCCTCAGCGCAAAGGGAGACTTGAGAGACTATGCCAGCGAGATACTGTCAAGGCAAGTCCTTGACGTTGTTATTTTCAGTACAGATGAAAATCAAATGTGTAGCAATCAGTCAAACAGTAATGATATGGCCTTGTATTTTACATGAGTACCTGCGCACTTATCCATGTCAAGAGGCGATTAGGATCATGTGTGCTTGCTGGTTGTTTTGAGCATTGCGAATTTGTTGCAAGAACACTGTAGCCATTAGCTGACTTATGGCGTGGGACCCAATCATAGTGGTGTAAATGACATTATTTCACGTCCGCAACACTAACTGGTAAACAAATTCAACTATATATAGCAAGTAATTATGAATTTTCAAAATCACAAGGAAACTGAATGATTATTGCAAGCAGCGAAATGAAAACCACACCTACACTTAGCTCTGAGGGGCTAAGTTGTATAATGTAAGCCCCTCAAAGCTGAACTAGACTGTAAATGTCGTATGGCACTAACATTCCCGCTTTGGCTTGATATTTGTGCGCGTAGAGTTTAACATCTACTTAACGTCGTGTATAGCCTATAAGATCGAACTAAGCCAGTCCCTTTTCAAAATGTGGATACAGAAACTGGACACTGCAACAACAATAACAGCTTAAGACAACAACAGATGAAATAATTCTTAGTCAATTAGTGGGCTAACTTAAATAATTTAATATCAACCAGTACCTATTTCTCTGATCAGAACGCTCTTTCCTTTTAGCTTGTGTCGGTGTGAGATCCTTTCGGTTGTTAGGAAACAGAGCGAAGTTGGGCCAGCCGCTGACATAATGAGTACTGCAGACTCTATTGAGATCATTCGGGACAAAGTTCTTCGGATTTATAGCTCGAATCCACGCCCGTCGTTGTCTCTTGCCACAGGAACACAAAAAACCTTATGCTCCCATCTTTACGATACCAGTTTGTGCACCCCACCACGGAAAAAGTAGCCACCATAGTTCCTTTTGCCCCACATCAGCTCTATTGCGTATGCGCGCGTGGACGTCCGGCCTTAAACCGAACTCGTCTATTAGAGCAGGGAATTTGCTCATCAAGAAGATGAGCGTGTTGCAGCGTACAAGAACCCCAATGAGAACCTATGACCAGTAAAAGCAGTAAAGCACATGTAAGAATGTAGCGAAAGCAGGAAGCATGCAAGTATAATCCCTATCTAAATTAGTAATGATTAGCATGTGCCTGTCTAATGAAACACCCCCCGTGACTGATTAGTAACTGGTTAGAAGAAGAAAGAAACGTAAGAAAGAAGGTTGAAACCATAAGCCACTCCCGCATGTAGTGCGAGAATAAAAACTAAAAATAAAGAACAAAAATGGATAGTGTCTGCCACGCAGACACTGGAGGGGCGGATTGGCTGGGCAGACCGGGAAAGACCTGGGTGAGAAACAAGACAGGAAATGATAAAAACACATGAACATGAACTATGAACTGTGAAACCCGGTACAATAAATGCAAAGTAGTTGCATTTCTATGTTTTGTGTTAGGAAACCAGCTGACAATTACAGGGACAAACCATGGAAGTGGATTAATCAAACCTTATTACTCAAAGACTGAGTCGCTATGTTACTGAGGCTTACAGTGCCAGTTTGATGGATGGCTCATGCATTTCGTGATTCGCTTCACTTGGGACGTCTTTCTGATATCACCAATCGAGGTGAACTACATCACATCATTTACTATGAGGGATTGGAAATGCATATATTTATTCATTTTTATCAGAAACAGATTAAAAATGTATCCCCCGACCCACCACTGATCAGAATTAATGCCCAGAGGAGAGGATCTGAAAAACAGGCAATGTGTATATTTTCATCTGAACTAAATCGAAGATTATGCCATCAGTTATAAGGAAAACCACCTGTGGTAGATGTTATTACATTTTGCAAATATGCATGCCGGGTAGTGTTAATGTATACATCTACCACTTTAGGAAATGCTACATAGCCACAGTATTTTTTATCCCCCACAACAACGTTGTTGCGGGGGTTATTAAATGGAGCTCTGTCCATCTGTCCGGAGGCATAACTCAAGAACCAATTGTCGGATTTCAACAAAACTTTGCAGGCAGGTACATTATGACATAACAATGTATCATGCTGAAAAGTAGGTCACTAGATCAAATTTCCGTCCATTCGTCGCTATGCAATCTATTCCTGTCTGGGCTGTAACTGTCTTATTATTTGGCTGATTGTTTTCAAACTTGGCAGGTGAACACATCATGACCTAAACGTGTGTCATGAATCAATACTAGGTCACTATGTCAAATGTCTGTTTGTCCATTGGCACTTGTTTTCTTTAGCTGTGCCGCTATGCAATGTATTCCTGTCTGGCCTGTAACTCTCTTATTATTTGGCTGAGTGTTTTCAAACTTGGCTGGTGAAAACATCATGACCTAACCGTGTGTCATGATCCAAAATAATAATAATGTGCAGTTGCGGGGGATATGGATGACTATATCAGCTTGTTTATTTCAGCAGTTATCCTTAATAATTTTAGATATTTCTGCATAACGTTACTTATAAGATTAAATTAACTGCCAGGTCCTCCTTCTTCAGAACAAGACGAGGTATGGCACTCCTTGGTTTTACAGAAATGTGATTGACTATAGGTTAGCTATTTGGCGTTTAGCGTGAAAAAAGCCAGGCATTCCCTGAAAAAAACATCTGAATGGCAGTGTATGTTGCTCCAAAATGGGTATTTATCATTCAAGCATTTAAGAAGCTGTGTCACAATTACTGCGCATGCTCAGAACTTTGAAAGCTGTTCAGCCTAACAAGATATCAAACAAAGTGAATCCGCTTGACCGTAAGACAAAATCTAATTCCATGGTTGCTAATCTATCTTCGTTTTGCTTTTCTAACGCAAAGTGGTTATTCTCCCAACCGTTTGTAGCAAAGGAAGGAAAGTTGCTCTTATTCCCCAACTGTTGGTGGAACAGGGGACTGTTAAAATGGCACTAACAAGTTTCACCGAAAGATGACGCTTACAGAATATTCCACGCATTTCTTTGGCTGAGAATGGTTGGTTGAATGATGAAACTGACACTTACAATTCACCCAGCGGTTGGGGGAATAGCCAGTGCCTTTTCAAAAACCAATAAAATTTTTCAATTTCCACATATGATATGTTGTCATTGTACTATTTTCATTTTAATGCAGAGTTTAAATTAATAGCAAACCATTGAATTTTGTTTTTGTTTACATTTACATAGTTTTTGTTTACATTGTTTACACAGCATTGTAACCTTTTTGGAAATGGAGCTGTACATATGTGACCTTCCACCACCATATATGACCTTCTAATTGTGTAAAAAGTTTTTTCTTTGTTGAATATAACATGTAAGAAATGAGAATATGTTTCCTTGACATTCAGACAAAAATAAACAATTTATTCTTAGATATTGGCTGACAAGAGTTTTAAAACATTTTTGTACTTAATATTTCCATACCAACAACATAAAAGTTTGTTTACATTCTTTTGTGCCCTCTGATTTGTTTATATAAAACTTTGTGGGAGTGTTTGGGTGGGAAAGGAGAAATCCTGAGCAAAAAATAGATGTACAACATGAGGAGGTATTCGCAAGTCTGGTGGCTCCCACATGCAGGGCAAACATGGTAATTTTGGCCTTTGTTTTTGGTCAGTGAACCTCTAAATCTACATGAACCTTTCAAAAATGGCAAGATAAACTATTTTCTCAAGGTTTTATGGAACTTCTGACAGCAGAATATGAGAATAAAGATGTTTTTCTGTCAATTCCTGATGAGATCTCAAAAACGACCTGAAATCGTATTCTAGTGGATTCTAGCCTACACTGCTTAATGACCCAGCAATCCTTATAACTGATTTTATAGTGGAGAGTCACATATGTGCGTTTGCACTTGGGTGTGTGCCTGTGCATGTGCATGTGAGCGGGTATGCATATGTGCATGTATTTCTGATTGTGCCCATGCATATGCGCACGTTTTTTTAAGGGCATATGTTTTTAATGTATTTTTGTGTGTGTGTCTGCATATGCTTATATGGGTGTGCAATATAATACATATGTTCGAATATATTTGCGTTTGTGTCTGTGCATATACTTACGTCCGTCTGTGTTGTATGTGCACACATTTGGGCGTCTGACTGTGATTCCCTGTGGGGCATTCATTAAAGGAATACTATGTCTGACTGCCATCGCGTCAGGAGCACAGCAGGAGAATGGCCCTAGATGATTCACTCATGCTGCTGTTTAGGGTTCACTGTGGAATTAGATTAACTGCAGTCATAGCCATGGACCTGCACCATTTCGCATGCATCCACGGTCTTTTATGCGTCACTGAACTTACATGTCATTTTTAAATGCTCTGTCTCTATAAATAGATGATCTAAGATGTTGCATCCCAGGAAAGAATAGTTAGATACTAGATTTGCTCTGGTGTGATTTTTTAGGTGATTAAAGTGATTTGGATAAGCCTGTAATTTTGATGAAGGGTACAGCTATACTGTTGGACTGCTTTTAGCTTTGATCAGGGCGCGCATTTGTCGAGTCCTTCGACAATCTTATGCATTGTTACAACATTTATTCCAACCAGAGTTGCATTAATTTTTGGCCGAGATCTTGTATTGACAACAGGAGAGTCAAACTATACTGTAAGGCCCTCTCCAGCTCATTCCAAAAACTTTCAATTGGCTGAGGTCAGGATTCTTTCTCAATGTCTCTTTCACAATGAATCTTGGCATTGTCGTCCTGGAATATGCCTATGCCGTCGGGGATTAAAATATCCATTTATGGGATAACCTGATCTTTCAGTATATTCGAGTGGTCTGCTGACTTCATCTTATTGTTGCATGATGTTGTTGAGCCCTGACCTGACCAATTGAAGCAACTGCAGATCATAGCAGTTCCTCCAGAGACTTTTTTTCAGTGGGCACTATGTATGATGGGTGTTTTGCTTCTTGGGCTTCATTTCTTTCCTGGATGCACCCTTGGCTGTAGATTAGGGTTTATCGAGAGTCATCGGACCACATGACTGTTGTCTATTGCCCCATAGTCCAATCTTTATACTCCCTAGCAAATTCCAGTTGTTTTTTCCCCAACTAGCCTCACTAACAAGTGGCTCTCTTGTGGCCACACAACAGTTTTGTCCCAATCCTCCAAGTTAATGTCGCATTATGCATATGGAAATGCTCTCACTTTCACAATTAAACATAGCCATGAGTTCTAATGTCATTTTTTACAATGAGGCTTCACCAAGCCTTTTAGTTATCTCCAATCATGACCATTTATGATTTTTTACCAACATATTTTTTCAGCAAAGTTGACGGTTCACCACTATCCGTCCAGGTTTTAATAATGCCATGGACAGTTCTCAACCCATTTTCAGTGTTTCAATCATTTGCCCCTTCTGAAACGCATTAACATCTTTTCCATGACCATGACCGTCTGACATCATTGTTCAAGAAATGAGAAGCTAAACATTGTAACAGTCAAGGTTGAAAAGAACTGTCGCCTGCAGAGACATACTAATCACTGCAATAATGATTCAATCATTGGCTCTTGAGTATTTGCTTGTTTAAATTCAAAATGCAACTTTTTTTGAATGGAGAGTGGCACTGTGTGTGTATGTATACCCATGGCAGCTGGCAGGGTTGGGTTCAATTACTTTTTTCAATTACAATTACAGTAATTGTAATTTTCTTTTAATTGAATTTTTTTATCGAAAATTAATTGTAATTGAACATTTTGTCTAGAAAGTAATTGTAATTGTAATTACAATTACAATCAATTGTAATTGCAATTACAATCAAAAAAAGTAATTGAACCCAACCCTGGCAGCTGGTAAGCTGAAAATACATGAGGCGTAGAACATCCCTTTCATCTGATGATTGGTCCTGACCTGACCTTCAATTATTTTTAATCCCCATTATATGAACTCAGAAAATCAGGTAAGACAAGAAATATAACGTGTCATGTGGGCACAAAATTGCATTGCAACATTATTCAGTCGTTGTAATTTAAACAATAATGAAGCAAGGGTTCGACAGCTACCAATCAAAGATGTGCGGTGCGATAAGAAAACGTGAATGTTAGGAATAGTTCATCTCTCTTTTTTTTTTTTTTTTGTAAAGTGAATAAATCATTTTTTGCATTGTTTGTATTCAATTTATGTGCCAATTTAATTTTTGTAACTCTGCATTGAGAAGGAAGCCGTTTTTTAACGGATTTCCTAATCAGTGGAAAAGTTTTCAATCAAGGAAAATGATTGAAAACATGTAAAGACTTTTTATTAGTAACAAGAGGCTCCTCAGAGCCTGTACTCGGGCCAGGTCTAGGCCTGGGCCAATCGCGAAACCGCGAACGCGCATGAGCAGGACAATCGCAACCCCAAAAAAGAAGAACAGAGCCGAAACTTAGACCCATGGCCTACCGGCCCGAGTAAAAAAAAAAAGAAGAAGAACGGAGCCGAAACGTAGACACGTGGCCTACCGGCCCAAGTAAAAAGGGATTTCTTTGTCCCTCCTCTATAGTTGACCACCCAACTGCCACTGATATAAACATATTTATCCCTAATACTTCAGGGACACAAAAGTTAAAGCAGGATTAAGCTGCTTTCACACCGGACGCAAAGCAAATTTTTCGCACGACAGATTACATTCAAAGTCAATGCAAAGACACGAATTATTTGCGTCTTTGCATTGACTTTGAATCTAATCTGTTGTGCGAAAAATTCGTTTTGCATCCAGTGTGAAAGTGACTTTATCATCATATTTCTTTGACTTGTGTTCTATTGAGTGCAGATTGGGCCCAATGCGCATAATTTACACAACAAACGGTACAGACTAAAAAGGAGACAAATAAATAGAAGCCTGAAAACGCAGAACTCACAATGCTTTAAACCAACAACTATCTAAGCAGCTGTAAAGAGAGCTTTCACTTCTCCCAGAAGAAAGTTCGGTGGTGAATCACCCTATTAGTGCAAATGCATTAAGCACAGTGGTCAGCGTTGAAACATGCCTCTTATCACAGATAGAACTCATATATATTGTGACAAGGTTTGAGAGTACATTTGAATGGATTTTTGAAGAGTCCTTCATGCAGAGATTTTCAAGATCATTGATTTTCAGGTTTGAAAATAGAAACTGTCCTCCTCAACTTGAACCTCAGGTTGACAATGAGATTTAAGTTTATAGACTGAGATGTCCATCGCAGAGTCATTTCTGGGCATTTCTGTGTCGGTTTCAATTTATTTCTATGGCCATTATCAAGCTGGAAAATCCCCCGGACTTAGCCCATAAACAGAAGGAACCAAATTGTCTACCTAGTTTTTCCAGAAATGGAATAAATCATACCAGTGATTTTAATTTGTGCTCCTGGACCAGAGGCAGCAACAGGTGCCCAAAACATAATTGAAACACCTCTGACTGTAGGAGTGAGATGCATGTTCTTGCATACATTCTGCTTTTGGCAAGGGTGTTTATCGACCCAAATGCCTGTTTTGGTCTCATTTTATCACTGCACTATCCACTTTATTCCAATTATAGTTCCAGAGATTATTTCCAGTAGGGGCTGTAGCATTTTGTGTACTGTACTGCTGCCGCAAGCTACTGAGCTGCCAGTGTAGCTACTATTAGCTACTATTAGCTAGCTCAGGGCAGTGGCTTGCAGTGGCCTGCCAGTGCAATAACAGCCCTGCTCCACTAGGGGATTGGCTCGGGGAAGTGGCTTGCAGTGCCCTGCCAATGCGGTAAGTGTTCTGTTCCTCTGGGGCCTGGCTCGGGGCAGTGGCTTGCCAGTGCAGTGACTGTCCTGCTTCACCAGACAATTGGCTCAGGGCAGTGAGCCACTGTCTCATGCCACATTAATTGTGCTGTAATTACTGGCATGGTCCATGAAGAGACAGTAACTCCTCTGGTAGGCCACTGTCCAGGTCGGCAGGTTTGGCAAGTAATATTAATGAAATGTCATATTGATCATTGACTACCTAGTTTTATCCACTTAAAGTATTTTGAACAATTACATTCAAATGATTTTTTTGAGTTGGTATTTGCAGGCAATCACAGCAGGGGCTGTAACACTCTGTGTACTGTACTGTCTTGTGGCACGGGCCACTTGCAGTAACTGTCCTGCTCCATTAGGAGACTGGCTCGGGCCACTGAACGAGTGTCTCAAGACTGGCTCGGGGCAGTGGCTTGCCATTGCAGCAACTGTCATGCACCACTAGGGGACTGGCCCAGACCACTGAACGAGTGTCTCGAGACAGTAGAATTTTACTGTACTTACTGGCCTTGCACCGAGGGAAGCGGCTCGAGACAGTGGTAGCCTACGGTCTTGGAACCACTGACTGTACAGTCCATGCTCAAAATGCTGCAATTACATCGTAAATGCCTGCCTTACCCTCAACGTAACTGCTGGCTGACTAATTTATCCAGCCCGCCATTTTGATAAATAAATTGTTATGAATGTAATTGTTCAAAATGTTTGAAGCCGGTAAAATGAGCTAGTTACAAAAAATGTGGTCTAACAATACGCAGCTCGCCACTTTTTACTGCACTAATTTGGCATATCAGTAAGAAAGCTAATGACGCCTAACAAAACCCAATGAATATAAGGTAGAGATAACTGAGATTGTGTCAGCTTATTCACAAAAACACAGATGCTCTGAACAGATAATTTTTATCTTGCCTAGCTAGTAGCTAGTGAATGAAAAAAATAAGCAGCAGGTTTGGCAGGTAATGTTAATGAATTGTATTCACACTTTGCAGTCGCCAAGTAATCGCAGTTGATTATGGTCCTTTCTTTCTGCAGCACAGAATCGAAATTTTTAACACCATTGCATGGAAGCCAAATATGGCTATTTATGCATTACCCAATTTATTGCTTTATAATTCAAGATTTAAGCTTCATAGAGAGGGGAATATGGCTCAACTGAGACAAGACACTTCAAGCATTTCAAATTCCATCGTATTTCAGTTTATTTTTATGATTTTGGCAGAGAAAAGGGGCTGCAAACATAAAAAAATCTTCATGCCGTAAGGCAAAAACTAATAAAACATCCAACATTAGCTGCACCTATATTGATAAACTCATGCTAAATTCAACCAGAAAATCATTAATTAATATTGAATTTCATAAGTCAAAAGTTGATTTGTGCTAAAAGTATGATTATTTTATGATTTGACAGTGCGCCATTTTGAGGGCTGGGTGTGTTTGGGGAGCCACCTGGAGAGCTGTCTTATTTAGCCTCCTCTTTCGAAGCCAAATAAGATTTCATGCTCAGATGAGGAATACTTGTGTTCAATGAGTTTATTATCCCAGAAATGTATTGTTTTAACCCCCAGCCATTTTTCAATCCACAGTATTATTTTTAAAAATAATTTCAATGCTGAATTTTCATTATTGAGTGGGTTGTTTTTTGTTAATGAGTTTATCGCAAGACTGTTTCCCTAGCAAGAGCACTCTTTTCGTACACGCTGGATTTTATATTACAACATTTTTGATCTCCCATACTTCTGGATTGCTGCTCCCTGGATGTAAAGTACTATTCTTTGTTTTTGATCTGACTTTTCACAGAGTGCCTGCTTTTTTTTTTACCCTCCAGTCGGATCCAAAGTCTTCAGCTGACCCCTCTTACGAGAGGCTAGTCGTGACCTCAAGCCTTACTCTCGGTCTACAGGGTTGGGACTGCAATCGGATTAATCATCCTTAAGTCTGTTTCTCTACCCTGTTCATTAGGAACACGTCACAGGCCTTCTGGATTAATCAGGATTGGGACTTCGTTCCTGCTAAACTCTCTGGCCCTGCCATCAGACAGGATGCTCTGGTGCAGTGTGCACTCCATCTGGCAGCTGTCCTACATCTCCACTGGCTGGGCACAGACACGGCCTTTAACCCAAGCCAGTACCATCTGAACTGAGCTGTGTAATTCTGCTCTGAGCTCCATCCCTCTTGTCAATGTCATATTACTATCAATAAACCCTACTATTGGATTGACTTCGCATTTGGTTCCTGGTCTGCATCATAACAATCCTGTATGTCTTACTATTTTTGTCATTGTGTGCTTGCTGTAGCTTCAGTGAAGCAGCTCACTTTACTGTCTTACATACTTCTTTATTGTTTAACAATTTCAAGTTTTGCTCTGTAACTAGCTCTACACCAGGGTTGGCCAACCCTGGTCCTGGAGAGCCGCAGTGTCTGCTGGTTTTTAGTGTTACTCAGCACTTGATTGATGAATTAAAGCAGTTGATTACACACTTCACTTATCTCACCTGGTGTCTCACACTCCCTTTACACTTGGCCGGCTATTTTCATAAACGAACATTCCACCATCTCCGTTTTCAAAAATAATATCATGCACACGTATCAGTTTTCAGAAAAGTTTTCGTTTACACGTACCCGTATATACATACAAAAGTATATATATATATATATATATATATATATATATATATATATATATATGCCGTCAAGAGCATATCAAACCTGTAGGTGGCAGTGTAACGATAAGATCAAGCCCACGTTAGCCAATCAGAATCCCGAAAATAGCAACAACTGAAACCAATCCAATCACCACAGCCCAATGAAAATGTAAACATAGGTCGTGGCGCAGGTGCAAGTTCTGGCGCATACTGTGACGTCGGCTGCCTAAAACTCCATTTTTCTCAGTTTACATGCAAACTTGCAACCGAAGTTTTCCAAAATCTCCACTCTGGCCGGAGTTTTTAGAAAGAATCATTTTCAGAGGCGAATTCTCCGTTTGCGTAAACGAAGGGCACAAATGCAGGGAAATGTCTCCGTTTGTCAAACTAACCATGTACATTTAAACGGGGGCATAGGTTTAAATCGGGTGGAGAAAACCAAACTCAGCGCACCCTCTGGCTTTACATACAGGACCAGCGTTATACTTCTACTTTGCCTGCATTACAACTATGCTAAATGTCCAACCACATTGACAAATCTTGGTTAACACGTAGATTGTCACAACCTGCAAGTCTGCTTAATTGGCTCTAGGAGTCTTGTGGATTGTTCCTGCTAATTGCTTGATTGGCTCATTATTACCAAATTAAACCTGAGACACCAGGTGAGATCAGTTAAGTGAGTAATCAACTACTTTAATCCATCAATCGAGTGCTGAGTATCACCAAAAATCAGCAGACACTGCGGATCTCCAGGACCAGGGTTGGCCACCCCTGCTCTGCATCATTTGAGCCATAAATACCACTCAAACTTATTTATAGTTTATTCTAATTAATTTTTCAAAGTAATTTTTGGCCTTATTAAATCCATCCATTTCAATCATGAAGACTCCTGAATTAAAGGAGAAAAGATCTTTGGCAATGACTCCGTCCTCGAGGACCCATCAGCGAGGTGGGGTGCAGATCTGCCGGCGGAGCAGGCAGTGGTGAAGCCATCGACCAAAAAGAGAAGGATCTTGAGGACAGGAGAGTCATCGAGAGGAGCTGCCCTAGGAGACAATCTGCATTAGAAAACTTAACAAGCATTGGCACTAGCTAAGCGCAGATGCAGTGTGTCACTGCTAGGGCATGTGAGGCAAATACTAACATAGCATCTCTGATCATTTGCCGGCGAGGCAATAAGCACTTATAACGCCGGCGCTTAGCCAAGCACTCGTAAACAATGCCAGTGCGAGTGGACGAGGTAAATGCATCAAGTATCTGATTAATTACCAATATAGATACTTATCGCTGCAACCCTGATCTAAATGCATGAGCAGTGCCACTGCTAGTGGATGTGACATGGGAACATCAAGTATCTGTGATAACTTACCAATATAGATACTGTCATAACCATCATCTAAATACACGAGCATTGCCACTGCGAGTGGACATGAGGTAGATACTGCATAGTATCTGTGAATGCTTGCCAGCTAGGCAATGTGCACCCATAACCAAAGCGCTAGCCAAGCGCTTGTGTGCTGTGCCACTGCATTTCTTTGCCTGTGACCCTGTTCGTAGCGAAATTAGAAGCAACAGTGTTCCCTAATTATGCTATTATGCTGCCCCTATTTTACGAAAATTGCGCGGAAAATAACTTTACGGGTGCTGATGAAGCATGTTGTTCTTAGGAAAGGTATCACAAATGAGATGATGAATCGTAAAGAAATTCTAACACTCTGCCATCTCCTGCGATTTGCGCATTTGCTACATGTTTTGCCTTCAATTTCAAAGTGAAATGTTTATGAAGCCTGAATGTCAAGCTAATAAACAATAATTGTTTTGTCATGTGTCATTTGCTTCTTTGTTCTGAAGGAAAAAAGGTAAATTAACATCCTCGGTGTGTGGTGATTCCATATTTTTTCCAGGGGTTGTAGTTACATTATGGAATACTGATGGTACACAAATGCCTTGAGAATATATTGCCTTTTTCTATGAATACTCTATGCCTTTTACGGATATCATTGCTTTGCATTTTTAGGTGGTACGGTGGTTCCAACCGAATCGGACACAACACCAGCTGCTATCCTATGCATCAGGACAATGTCAAACAGAAATTACAATTAAGCACTCGCAGACTTTAGTGCCATAACATGGTGATGGTAGTGCGAGTCCCCTGATTTAAACATATAAATATTTAACAAAATCGATGGAATAAAAGTTCAGACAGACGCGTCCTGGCCGCGGTTTTTGCTTGCTTCAACACAACATCCTATTTCAGCCGTATTGTTTCGGTGTTAAAAGTCTTTCGGCCGAAAACCGAAAATGCATTTTTTTTTGCCATTTTCGGCCGAAAATTTTCAGTGGCCGAAATTTCGGTGCATCTCTAAATTATTATTATTGTCTTGTACTGCACCCTTCCATTTGCAGTCCTGTTTTCATCTGTTGCCTATTGCAATTGTTGCTGTGGGTATTTAAGTTTCTAGTCTATAAACATCCCTTGCTGTGTAAACTATCATTTGCGGTGTAAACTTCTCCCTTTGTCTTAAGCAGCAATTCGTTTGGGATTCCCTCTCTTGTATGCGGTCCTGAATCAGGGCTTTTTCTGGACACCCCTGTTCCCCAGTTTGAAGGTGTTCATCTGCCTGCAAGTCAAGGTTATTCGCCTTGCCATCCAGGTTACCGACCTTGCACCAGCCTCTACGACCACGCCTGGCCTACCCCTCCCGTACCCAGTCTTCCCAGCATGACTCTGGACTGTCTCCTGATCTAGCTTTGAATATTCCCGCTTATAGCTTTGCATATTCCAAATTACAGCTTAAGTTTGGCATATTTTTTATTTTTTGTGCTTCTCGACATTTTTTATATCAAATATACATTTTAAAACATTGCTTTTTTTTTTTACTTTTTTACAATGGCAGTCAATGACCTGAAAAATCAGCTGTTTTTTCAAGTCTTCCTTCTCCATACTTTCAGTTGGCAACTTCATTCAAACTTTATGCAGGTCAGCAAAAGCAGTAATGTATTGCTGTACAACAACTTTTTATGCCTTTTAAACTTCTTGAGAAATCACAGTTTAAGTCTTATGCAGTTCTCAAAAGACATGCATTGCAAACTCTAAAAAAGCACATGCACACTAATGAACTCAGCTTTTTTTTTACAAACAATCGGTGCTGTTTTTTCTGTTAAGACCCCCAAAAGTCAAGCAAACATACACTTATTTACTAAAAAAAATTGTGAGGATTTCTCCCCTCTCTTTCGCCATGCTATTTTTGAAGTAATATGACTCATGATTTTCAAGCACTGATCTTTTGTTCACCGGGAGTTTGCAGGTTCTTTTGGCCCTATTAAATATATAGATTTTTTGGTGGTTTTCAGCCATTTTTAAACGCTTATTGCACTTTAATATTTTCAGCAAGAAACCCCATTCCACTCGTTAAATGTTCAGCTTACTCAGCACATTAAAAGTATAGTTCAACATCTTAATATCTTTTATACATTCAACTACTTAAAACATTTAAACTGAACCACTATTTTAATAACTATTACATCTACCACAGATGTTTCAGGAACAACAGCAACTTCAAATTCAACCTTTTTAATGTTTTCAAAGAGAAGTAAGCATACCAATTTTTTTTCCAGAAAATGTAGCTTTCTCTGGTTTTCATTATTTCGTTCATAGTACCGTGGGACCACTAAGCAAGTAAGGGAGACTGGGCTTCGATGAGCGATAGGGACCAATGAGCCACATCATATTTGTAATCAATAGATGACAGAATTCTTACAGTTGGCAAATTAGCGATATGGCTCATAGGTCCTCACGGTTCATCAGACCCCAGTCTCCTCAATGTAACTTTTTTTTTTTTTTTTTTTTTACTTAAGTGCATTATTTAACTTTTCCTGGACTATCACCAACTATCCCTTGTATTTGACAGTTATTTTGCATTTTCCATCAAGTTAATTATCAAAGGCATTCTGCATGCATTTCACCTCATTTTATACAATAATGCAACATGAAGTGGACTTTGTTTGTTTGGTAACACAAGGGCATGACACAATACAGTTTCACAAGACTGAGAATCATGAGTTATGAAATTAAATTGGTTTAATTTCATGTACAATAATAGTTGACACAAGCAATTTTCAGAAAAAGATTACTTAATAAAATCAGAGAAATATGAGAATAATTGTATTGAAATAGCAGCACTACCAAATTCTCAAAAAAGTTGGGATTGTGAGGAAAACACAAGTAAATGGAGTAAGCAGTAATTTGTAAATCATCTTTCACCTGTATTGAGTACATGACAAAATATTTAATGTGCAACCTTATCAACTTCATTTCTTCTGAGCAATATAAGACTCAGAAATTGTTGGAATGCAAAAAAAAAAAAAAAAAAAACCCACACTCACAAAAAAAGTGTACAGGTGTTGAACATGTGATGCTGTCATTCCTGGGTATGAAAGAAACATCCTCAAAAAACACTTTTGTTCACAAGCAATGAGTATTGATGGCTTGCTGCCATGTGAAAAACTGAGTAATTGAATAATCCAACTGTTGAAGAACAACACCCTTTCCAGTGCATAATATTATAAAATGATTCAGAGAATCCCTAGAAATCTCTGCAAGGAGGTTGACTTTAGAAAATCAATACAAGGAGATAAAAATCAATCATTCAAAATAAGGGAATTTGGAATATTTCCAAATTAATGTTTTCCTTTTTTCCATATTTCCCCAACTTCTATGGCAATGGCATTGTATGTGCTGTAGTTTATGTTTGAAAGTAATATATGGATTACGATGTTTGTGGTTATTGTGTGCAGGCTTTTTCTTCTTTTGTCAAAGGTACCGATAATTCGGCAGTTTACAGCACAGGTTTTCACATATTTGAATTTGAGCACAAAATGGATCCACTCCAGCTTGTGATTGACTTTTCATGGCAGTATATCTTCTGTTTTCATGCCTTGTATTATTTTATTATGATATATTTTTCCTGGTGTTCTATAAAAAAAAGAGAAAAAACTACCCAGAAGAGAAAATTTGACGTTAGTTTAAAGAAAAAAGAAGAAAATGACAACTGCACTTTCTGTAATACTGTCGCCACAGCAACCAAAATTGATAGGTGTCATAAGTGAAGTGTAACACATGTCCATACCAAATATGAAAGTAATCGGTCAAAAAATTTCAGCCTGTACTGCGTCCACAAGGAAATCTCTGTTTTGCCACTAATTTGCGCATTATTCAGCCAATACTGTCACCATGGCAACCAAAATTGGTAAGTGTAGTAAGCGTAGTACAACACATGTCCATACCAAGTATGAAAGTAATCGATCAAGAATTGCAGCCTGTACTGCATCCACAACACAAGGAAATCTTTATGTTTTACCACTAATTTGCATATTATTTAGCCAATACTGTTGCCATGGCAACCAAAATTGGTACGTGTAGTAAGCGAAGTACAACACTTGTCCATACCAAATGTGAAAGTAATCGATCAAGAATTGCAGCCTGTACTGCGTCCCCAAGGAAATCTCTATGTTTTGTCACTAATTTGCATGTTATTCAGCGAATACTGTCGCCATGGCAACCAAAATCGACAGGTGTCATAAGTGAAGTAAAATACATGTCCATACGAAATATGAAAGAAATCGGTAAAAATTACAGCCTGTAGAGTGTCCACAAGAAAGTGTGTACAGACACAGATTCGGTGGCGGCGGAGATAACACGTGAATCCATAGTTTCCGCCCGACTTCGTCCGGGGGCTGCAATAATACACATGTTTGAAGAGTAACTGTATACAATGGGGGCTGTTGAGCTGAAAATTTCAGAGGAACGTAACATCCCCTAGAAACTAATAATTGGTTTTGACGTGCTTTCAATCAGTTCTTTAAATGAACATTTTGTGAACTCCGAAAAAACGCAACGTGCAGATGTGCCAGTTTTCCTTGTTAAGGTAACATGGGAAATTAAACATGTCATGTAAACGTGAAATTGCATTGCAATCAACGTTATTCACTTGTGGATACATGTTGCTAATCTTCATTTTCTTGGTTGTAATTATACTATCATGAGGCTTCAGCAACTGTCTCTCCATTGTTCTGTTGACTTTTAACCTCTTTATTTATTGCAGGTCAACAGCGTCAGACCTTGCTGGCATGTGGTGAGGTGATAAGTCTCAGTGTTGGGAAGGTGTTTATCGGCAGCATTGGTATTCAGTGAGGTTTTGGCGAAGGAAGAAGGGCGGGAGTGAGGTCTCATGTTGAGTTCCCCTTGGACGTCTTGAGCTTTCTACCACCATGAGCTCAATACCAATTTTCACGCTGGGCTTCTCTCCCCCTATTTTACGGCACATGCGTTTCCCGAGGTTTAGCTGCCGGAACGCTGGTGGAAGCCCGGATGGCTTACACCTCGGCCGATTTACACCCATCAGGTGGCCTTCTGCCTGACAGGGGTGTTCCAGCTCAGAAGGAGACCGCCGGCTGCAGCTGCCGACCTCTTGTCAGCAGGGCTCAGTATCCGAGGCGTACACCCCATACAGACATGCTCCCTGCATGCTAAGGAGAGGTGGAAATCACTCCCGGAGGACTCTTCCCTCTACTGTGCAAATTCCCACCTTTTTCAGCCCTGCACCAACAGCCCTACTTTTCACAAATGAATGATTTTCTTCCAGTGATTCTCAGGTCATTTAACAGAACTGCATGTCTAAGCCTTTAAAGGAAAAAAAAAAATATGGGAAAGACAATTCTTTTTTCATTATTCAGAATGCCCTGTTCTTAATTGCCGCATAAGTTATTAGCAATTCATAACACTGCTAGTCAACATATACGTCAGATATATTTTAAACTCAGGAATACCAGAAAACTATATCTGGCAAATCCTCTCTTATGAACACATAGTGTACGTCTTTTATATTTTATTAATGTAATATATATTTTTCATAGAATAGTGATGCTGCCTGACAGAGGGGAATAGATGAGTGTGTTGTCCAGAGCAGGCAGAATAATGGTTTGTGAAATGGACTTGGAAACGCCTCAATAAATCTGCTGCACTGTCTGTGCAATCTATAAGCAAACAATTAACCTTTAGGCAAGACGTCTGGCTGTCACAACTATAGCAGGGATTATCCATGCCTCATCCCTCTTGTACCCTTTAATTCTGATATATTTACTTACCATTAGAGTCAACTCTTTCATTTCCTTGTGTAAGAAAGATTTCTGTCCAAGGACCATGCCTCCCCGATCAGTTCACAGCACAAATATTAAGAGGGGGAGATGGTTAGTAATAATTTTCTCTTTGGTACTATTTCAACTGCCCGACAAAATTACTAAAGAACTGGCCAGAGAGAGCTGTCAGGTGACTGGTCCTATATTTAATTAGCCTCTCTGGTTTGAGGCTTCCCTGCCGCCCCTGATTGTTCCTGACCATGTCAGAGAACCACGCCAACTCAGCCAGAAACTGGCAGGACCCTGATCCACAAACTCCTCTAATGGGGTGACTTTCTAATCAATGTTTGACAGACACATTGGACTGGGACATATTTGTTGTTCAACACCAGTTGCTAGAATATGGATAAATAAGCTTATCCTTTATAGTTGTAATGCATTTAGATATGAATATTTTGCCTTCATAGAGAAATAGATCATCTATATTCAGAGGTTTTTGTTTCTCTTACTGGTTAGAATGTGTAAAAGTGTGGTGACAGGCTGTAAGGGCTCAAGCAAACCAATGACAACCGAAAACATCTAAATGACTTATATAGTAGGAAATGCCAAAAAAAACAGATTCAATTCCCAGACCATGTTTTTTCCCCAAAATGTTTCAAAATTGCAGACTCAAAACAATGTATGCAATGCAATACAGGCACACTGATTTTATTAATTAGCCAGCTATACTCACCAAAATTACAATTCCATTACCAAAAAAGTTGAGACGCTATGTAAAACGTAAATAAAAACAGAAGGCAATGATTTGAAAATCACTTTAAAACAATATTTAATTGAAGATAGTACAAAGACAACATATGAAATATTGAAACAGAATTTTTTTTTTCTTTTTTAATGTCCGCTCTTTTCAAATTTGATGCCAGCAACACCTTTCAGAAAAGTTGGGATGGGGGCAACAAAAGACTGGAAAAGTTTTATGATGCCAAGAAATTCACACGGTGGAACATCTCACATCTAATTAAGTTAAATGACACCTATTTTCCCAATCATTGCATTCTGTTTTTATTTACATTCGCATGTTGGATTTGTTCCATACATCTGAATTAACTGTTGGTATTCAAAAGCCTGTAAACTGACTCCTATGATTTAAAGTGCAGTGAAAAAGTATTTGCCCCCCTCCCGACTTCTCCTATTTTTGAATGTTAGTCACGGTTAAATGTTTGCAATCATCAAACTATTTTAATATTTAGAGAAATGACCTAGGTAAACACAAGATGCAGTTTTTAAATGACTGAGTCTAATGAAGGAAAAAGATATTCAACCCCACCATGCCCTGTGTGAGAAAGTGATTTTACCCTTTAGTAACTAAACTGACCAATTAAATGAAATTATTTGATAGTCGGGTTCAATTTCACTACAAACACCCAGGCATGATAAACCCTAGAACACAAACCTGCAGTTTGTGCAACACCACCACCCACCACCCACCATGGGTGGAAATCTGATGATAGCATTCTAGGGTTAATGCTAACCTTGTTGAGTCTAAACATCATTTAGAACCTCTATGGCAATGTAAGGTATGCAAAAAAGCAGCAAATGATGGTGCGTTCTAAAGAAATTCAAGAACAGATGAGCAACAAAGTTGTTGAAATCTATTAGTTGCAAAGGAATACAAAGTCAAACAGTGCTGAACCTTCCCAGGAGTGGCCAGCCTACCAAAATTCCTTCAAGACCGGATCAACAACTCATCCAGAAAGTCACATAAGAACCCAAACTAACATCTAAAGGCCTGCAGGCCTCACACACCTAAGCTGAGGTCAGTATTCACGATTCCACAGTAAGAAATAGACAAGGCAAAACAGTATCCGTGAGAAAGCTGTAAGGCAAGAACCACTGCTGACCAAAAATGAGCACAAAGGCGTGTCTCATATTTGTCAATAAACATCTCGATGACCCCCTTCATTTCTCTTTTAAAATCAACATTTTGTGTTTACTCACTTTGTTTTTGTATAATGTTAAAATGAGTTGGATGATCTGAAACATTATTTATGAGAAAAGAAGACAGAATCTAAATAAAAAACAAAAATGAAGAAATTGGGAAGGGGGCAAAAATTATTCATAACACTGGCTGCGTTTACATGGATTGTTTTCCTCAATCTGATTGAAATCAAACTGATTAAATGAATCTGATTCGATCTGTATGCATGAACGCGAAGGAAAGCGATCCACGTTCAATCCGCGTATACATGGCCCCAGCTGAGACCAGTTAGTTTCTTTGACATGCGCAAAAGGTCCCACTACCTGAACGCGAACGTCATTACGTCATTACATGACTACTACGTACTAGGGAGCACATGCGCAGAACGAACAATCCAATCCATCAACCGAATCCATGCTGTTCAGCCGTTTATATGCGGCATCAAGCTGATTATCAATTGGCGTAGACTACCTCTTTCAATCCGATCGAAAATTTAAACCGATCTGGGTGAATCGGATCAGCTAAGGTGGTTACATGAGACATGTTGAATCTGACTAAGCTGTCAATCCGATTATAAGTAGGATTTTTGGACCCATGTAAACGCAGCCACTGTATGTATGCCATAAATCAAAACTCATTTACTACTTTGTGTGTGACTAATTATATGTTTATTGGCCTCTTTGCACCGGTCATTTACATATATGCATATTTATCCTGTGTTACAACCCATGAGATACAGGTTTGGTATTACACACGTAATATAGCTTTCTCGCGCTGCGATTAGTCAGGTTCCATTCATTAGCAAACTTACACCAATGAAACGCTCCAAATGTTACCCGACTACTTTCTTTCCAATTCCCGAAGACGTCAGCAAAGAAGTTTCAGTATGCATATTTACTAGAGAGAACTAAAACGTATCATTATTACATTATCATGTTACATGGCCATTACTTTGTAATACCAAATACTACTGGACACACCAATGTGGTTGAGGGTGGATTGATCATTTCATCAATTAAGTGTAAGCTGTGTCTGTAACTGGAATAAATGGAATATATTCATTTGACAGAGGCAACACTACTAATGTCAATATTGTTTAAGTTCAATGTACAGACATTCAATTTGTTAGGCTGTTCTCAGCTGTGCAAGTGCAAGGTGACTTGCTGCCTATTACAGATTGCATATAAAAACATACTCCCTGTATCATATTCCATAATGCTTGCAAAAATGTTAACTGGGAAACTTAGCACCAGTGGTTATTACTGTATAGGTGCATTTGTAAAGTGCTTTAGACATTTTTTTTCAGTCTAAACAGATAACAGTAAGATCTAGACCGGGTGAGAGTCACCTCTCATTTCCAAGCTGGTGGATCATCATTCAAAAGTGGATAGACTGGCATGGAAATGTTTCTGTGCATTGTGGTGCATTAAACTTTCATGCGACTCAAGAATATAATGCTTCCAGGCTGAATAATTGAAAGAGCACAAGGGCCTAGCAAATGCACCAACAAGTGCAGTAATACAGCATGTGAAGGGGCAATCGTCGTAAAAACTATGCTCAGATCCACACGCAAAACTGGGTCGAGCGCTCCATCTCTTTTCAAAGACTTTTGAACAGGACCAGAAAGTGCTCTCGGTCAAAATTTCCTGCGCCGCTCTCATGTAAAGCACATTTTAACATTGGGCATTAGTCATATTGCTTGAAATTCACAGCAAGCAACCATCACTGCAAATAAATAAATAAATCACAGACCCAGAATTCTTATTCTTCGTTTGTAATGGACAAACCCTCATTTTAATTTTGCTTTAGTATTTTTCCATGTCCTGGATGGAGGAAACTTCACATGGATAACAGACAGTTCACTGCCACATTGCTACTGGGCCATGAAAACCAGTTTTTTTTTTTTTTATTTGGGTATAGGAATGCCAAGAGTCACCACCGCCAATGCCACATTGAAGGTGCGTGGCAGCAGATAAATACAAGAGGCGCTGCAGGCTTCATTTAATAGTGTGAGACAAACACGAGACTGCATTGCCCCTAGAGGTGTTAATCAAAAGGTCAGAAAGTAAGAGTCCCACAGTGAGCTTATTCCGAACATGCATTCAACCAGATGTTTTTACATTAGTTACTACTTTCTGGCAGGAACAAAATCCTGGGAGAGAGTTTTCCTTCTTGAACCTGGATTTTATTTTTATTAGGACCTCTGAATCCCGAGAACCAAACCCAAAACCATGATAATTTATAGATTTTTCTTGGGAAGTAAACAGAGCTGTAAAAACAGGGAGCCAACAGCCAAGGGAGTTACAAGCCCGCCGCTTCCCGGCTGGATGATTCCCTCAGCGGCAGTCATTTAAAATGCAGCAGATGCACAGCGCACAGCAATCTGATGGAGCCGCTCAGCAGAGTGAGTGATGTTGAGGAGACGGGGTACGAGGTAGTTTACTTAATTCAAGCGTCAATTCTGCGCACTTGCACCACTTTGTCTTTTTGCGCGCTCAATCAGCAGTCTTACTTTCACCCGCTTTCTCCATAGTGGAAATTTTGTCCCTGATTTGTAAGCGTTGCAGAAGATAGTAGTTGATATGGTTTAAAAAAAATGATATATATATATATATATATATATATATATATATTTTAGCAGTTGTGCGACTCTTCACTAGAGCAGCAGGCGGTGGAAGGAAGAGTATGGATCGAATTATCCTTTCACTATTGACTGTGAGTACAGACTGCAGATGTTTGCTGTTGGATCTAATTTGTCTGAGTGCCTCCCAAGGTGTACGCGAAAGGTCAATCTCCCCATAATCCTCCTGTTTAGTGCCAATGTCCTGCAGGAAAAAAATAAATGACTTCTTTACTCATACTCAGACGATTCATTGAGATCTCATGAGATGTTTTGAGGCTTGTGGCCTATAGTAACTGGTACACCTTCGATAAACATGGAATTTGCAACATAGTTGCGTGATAACAGTTCACATTTCCCCACTCCACGTTAATGATCAGGGGTGGGTTACACCAACCGGGCGTAGGAAAACCGCCTGGCGTTTCGTGGTCGTAAATCCAAATGCCGATTGCACCAATGCAGCATATGGCAACTCAGGTCATATTTGTGGTCATATATTCAGGCCACCTTCGGAGCAGGCGCGTGGGCAAACGCAGGAGGGATTACATGCCTTTACCACAGGCGCCGGATGGTATTTACCACTCAGGGGGGGCCTGCCCTTCCGGTTTCGACAGTAAAATATATTTAAAAAAATGATGAACAGAAAAAAATAAGTCTAGATTTAAAAAAAATTTTCAAAAGATATGTCTGTTGTAGCCTACCATATGTTATTGACTGCATCTAAATTTATCAGAACGGTTTTATGTACGAAGCGCAGGGGAAATGAGAATAAAACATTTAATTCTAGTTTTAGTTAGAGGAAGTTTTGCGTCAGTAACTTCACAAAACAGAAATACATTTTTCTCATCGGCGGATTCACTAAACAACTTATAGCCTTCAAAAAAAGTGTAGCCTTAGCTGAAATAATTAAGCTCCATTTGCTGCCTTGCTAGGCGCCCATTAACATCACGAACAAAATCTTTATTAACATTGTCTTTACGAACATTTTCACCATCATTGGAAGTGGGTTCCTCTGTGGGATAAAGAATACATTAGTTGTGCAAAACAAGTGCAGCCATAATGACTGTGCATGTCTTATACACAGTCAATGGTGTGTGCACCCTCTGGAGACATGCGCAGACCACCATGTAAGCAGGCCCACCAATTATTTAACCTTTTCTTCTTTTTTTTAGGGGTTTTTTGGAATTCGCAGGAAGGAGGCGGCGCATGCTTGGGAACTCTTAGCGCGATTTAATCCTTTTCTATAGATTTCACTCACTGATATTCATAGGAAAAGCGTTTCCATTCAAAATGTTCCGAATAATATAGCCCTCTCTCAAGCAATGGTTTGCTTGCATTTTCAATAAACACAGAGATCTCGCATGTGAGGAGTCAAAATTGCTGAACACACGCAGTAAGGGCCACCTCTTTCCTGCGAATGCTAAAAAACCTCTACTGTTTCTTTAGGACACAATACATCTCTCTACTGTACTGTGCATTACTATCAGAGCACGATTGTTACATATCCCACCGCCTGGCTGACCCAGCATTTAAAAACAACACCATTAGCCACTGTTTTTGAGGGTAGCCACTGTGCCCCAGAGGTTATGACCCTGCATATGGAAATTATTTAAATAAGCAAAACTTCTGTAAATTAACTAAATGTCCAGCGGTTCATATGGCATGTCTGGCATAGAAACGCCACATAAACTATTCACTGGTGCAGTTGGCTTCTACGTCTAAGTATTTGCTGTTTGCGACAGCGCACTTACGCCATGTTGGCATGATTGTACACAGCAATGAAGTCCATGAGATCTGGACCTCGGTATGTTTTTCCCAAAATGTATATACAAAGTCCTGAAGTAGGCCACTGTGGGGTAATACGTCAAGCAAAGAGGCTAAAATGACTGCCGAGATCACCAGCGAGACTCGTGACTGGATGCGTGCTGTGTAGAATAGGATGGTTGGTATGGTAAACAAGTCCATCCGTACAAAAATCTCTGCTGCAACAGCCAGTTGGTGTGAGTTTACCCTCCGGGCTGCTCAGCCTGTGATGTTGTTTTGTATTCGTTTTCAGTCGGCTCTTGCGGATTGTCTATGTGGCGCATAACACCCATAAGTGATGCATTGTCTTTGCTGCTACATGATTATGTCTGTGTAAATTAGCTTTAATGTCCTGATTGCCTCTCGTAATTTCCCAATAAAAGCATCTAGTCATTTCACTGCTGGGGCGTCGTTTTGGTATGGCATGGTATGGCACTCGCTTTACCATATCCTATTGCCAAATTTGAATTTGCCAACTAATCTGAAATTACAACCCACAACCCAGCATGACGCTTCAATAAGACAAAGTACCGACAGTACGGATTGAGCAAAGTTGGCTCGTCCAGTTCCTCAGTAACCAAGCCGCAGAGACAAACTAATGTGAGTGCTAAAACCTTGTTTATTAGTTATAATTATTATTACGATTATTCTCATTGATTCTGGAGGTGTTAAACACACTGTCTAAACAAAATAATAACATTGTTTCAAATGTAACATATTCAGGAATGATTCCATGTCATGTTGTGTCAATACAAACATTTTATATATGTGATTTTATTGTAAAATCAGACTTAACATCATCCACGATTGCAAACATAGCAGGCACTTTTGCAGATTTACTCCCCCATTTTGCCGGCAAATTTTTGGGAAGAACCCTGTATTACATAATTTAACATGAGAGCTACCTGTATTGATGCTAATGTTGTGCCAATAATGAATGTCAGCTAAGGTTAGCTAGCAAATTGACACCTGCACACATTAATGCAGACTTTCAACCTATGTCAGATGAGAAAGAATTAGTTTTGGACTCTGCATGCAAATTAATTTTACATTCCAAGTTCTGCGTCAACTTTGCATGATAATTTCCCTTCATATTACTGTGAGATGAATAAAAGCCTGCAACCTGTCACGGCTTTAATTAAATTCATTTCCTCAATTAATTCGGGCACAATGAAAAAATTACAACTGACCAAGCTAAACAAAGCACTGCTATTTCTCCCTGTACACTGCTGTTCAAGCACCAGGAAACATATTACTGCGGCAAGCTCACTTTGAACCCATCTTGTACCAAACATTAAGCAACTTTCACATTAGACCAGGGCTGCCCAACCCTGTTCCTGGAGAGCTACTATCCTGAAGGTTGTCACTCCAACCAAAGCAAACCACATCTGCTTTCCCAGTTACAGATCTCGACGAGCTGCTAATGAGCTGAATCAGGTGTGTTGAGTTAGGGTTGGAGCAGAAACCTGCAGGATGGTAGCTCTCCCAGAACAGGGTTGGGCAGGCCTCCATTAGACGATGCAGTGTTAAAACCAGAGCCGCCGAAAGAACCAACCTACCTTGTCTCGCTAATGTTCAATAAAACTTGGGCACATAAATAAAATACAGCAAAAATAAATCTGTGAATCAGACACAGACCGTGTTTCCAGTCGTTTCCAATATGTCTCTGACAGCGTAGCTTCCATGAAAAATAGGCCTACTTACCTAAAAATATGGACAGAATCTAAAACACCAAATAGGCCTAAAGGCCGAGCACTGTTTTAGACTTCCATTTGTTAGGCTATTAAAAATTGTTCATAGTTCATCGTATCCTTCGTTTGACATAGCAGCCCACCATTATTGAAAAGTGCACAAATTACGCTGCTGCTCCTCTTAGTATTTACATTATATGTTTCTTATGAATGAAATTCAAGATTTTGGCCACATTTCCCATCGAAAACCCAAACAGAAACAAGTGGGCAGTTGCATCATTTTACTTAATTCTAATGTTTTATTTTATTCAGCAAATAAATCTCCATCATAATTAGTCGCATTTGCTCTCAAACAAAAGTGAGTCTACCTCAAAATGTTGCCAGGTATTCTTGGCCAAAAAAATTTTACGTAGGCTACTTTGCTATCATTGAAAAAGAGCATTGTTCACTTGTTTGATTAATATTATTTAAGTCATTTAAGATTTTGTTGTTGTATTGATTTATTAGTGTTTTCAATACTCCTTTATTATTTACATGTTCTGCATTTTTGTTGGTCAGTGTAAATTATAAACAAACATATTTCCAACGAATCATAAGAGTTACAATCTCAATTCAAAGCAAAAAAAAAAAAAATTGAGAGTCATTTTATCAATAGTCGTGCAGTCCATTTGAAACAATAGGCAAATAGATGGCAGGTAAAAAGCGATAGGTAAGCGAGGTGGTAAAAGTATCCTGAAATATTCTAAAATCAAAGTGTAAGCATAAACACAGTTCAACAGAAAAACTGAGCCAGGTACATAAGGCCTTTTTCAACTGCAGTACAAGAAAGCAGCAGTGAAGTGGCAAAAACTCATAGATCTAAATGCTAAGAAACCCAGATAAGCCAAACTCGAGCAGGCCACTCAAGGCCGGCTAAATGAGCGAGTTTTTTTGGAATAACCATATGGGTTAGACTGGCTGGATGAGCTAATCTTCCGAAATGACCATATCGGTTGTCAACCAACAAGCGGTCCCATTATATGAGCATGCATACTCCAGTGTTCTGGAAAAATCCAAGAATCCAGCTAACTTGGGCACCCAAACTGACCCTCGGGTGAACCCAGGGTTTGGGAGGAACAGGTGCAGTGCTCGAGCGTCCCAGGAGGCCTGAAATGAATTTACACTATTATATAAAGGAAAACTTGTAACTAAGGGTGGAGTGTTACTATATGACAATGTATCAATCTGAAATTTATAATATTTGATAAGGTAGAAAGAGTCACGTTTAACCACACCTAAGGGGAAGTTCCAAAAGCCTAATAAATACGAGGGTTCAGGCAATTGGTGGTCGGTCGGCATGGGGCGATTGATGGGATATGAATTCTACTTGGTTTGCGCAGACCAGCCTGGGTTTTTGTATTTCACCTTGAGCAAGATACAATAAACCCAACTGCATCAGACTCTAGAGATTTCGTCCATTCTTTGGCAATGGATCTACAAGTGTGAGGAGAACACTTAGTCCACGGGCCTGGACTGAGTTTTTCCTGCCAAATAAGTCTATGGCCTAGCCTTCTTGCTGAGAATTTTTTTTTTATTTTTAAACCAGCTCACAGCTTGTTGATATCCATGAGTTTTGGATATCCATGGCATGAGGCAACATCTCTACAACTCACTAAGACATAACATTGGACCTTAGTTTGACTGGCAACACTCAACACTCACTGACAACATTTTCATAACTTCAAGAGTCAAAAAGAGGAAGAATCAATACTTTCAGTAAAATGGCCTCACCAATATTTGCCAAAAAGAGCCAGAAATAAACACAGTGGCTGGTAAAGGCAACAACAACATAACTGACAGATTACCATTATCACCCAAACAGCCAACTAAGCATGCTGTTTCTGAATTTTCCTGAAGTTCACCCTATCTATCCCTCACAGCTATACTACGTTTACCTATATTACCTCATTCCTTACATGAGAAAAATATTCCTTCCTATCTGCCCTCTCTGTCCATTTCACTGCTTCACTTTCGCATCTGTGACCCACACCACACATGGACTACTGCCTTTTTATGCAAACACGATAGCGTCCCACAATAACATCATATTTGCATCTAATTTTCACTGACATAAAAATCACAATCAAATGGATATTTGAGTTAAGAGGTAATTTTTTTTTATGTTACTACAAGGTGCCAATTTTTGTCAGCACTCGCATGGACTGCTGAAAATTTGTCAGACAGCAACTGGACAGTGGCCTTGATGATGAAGTTTGGGCATGGCCAATGCCCTTAGGATGATGGACCCATATGCAACGTACATCCTGCATACCAAGCTACTGACTGACATGCCTGCTCATGGAGGCTTGTAATACTTAGTTACTCGGTGGAGCACTCTTCCACCATTTGTTTGGCACTAATTTGTTTTCGCACCATTCTTATCTCATTAATGTGAACATGGGGTGACATAGAAATGCTGAAAAGAAGAAATAAACTGTCAAACATACATGAATCTTTCCCTTCTGATGTTGCAGAATGAGAGCTGCAGTCAATTTTTAGGTGTCACATTTAGCCTTGGGGGTTTTGATGTTTGTCCCTTTTGATGGACCACAGTCAGTGGAGATAAGTGCACTGTAGGTTTTCAAAGTATGTACTTCATCTTGATGTTTGCCATTGTCTCAAATTTTACAGTTTTTTTCAGCTCCTGCAATTTGAGTCTCAAAATATTGCCGTGAATAAACTAACAGACAATGGCTTATTTGGGTAGGGGTGAAAGTTGCAATTAATATTCACAACTTGAAGTCTTTCCAACCAAAAATATACTCAACTTTTAGCTTTTGTGTTAACTTCTTTCACAGCACCTTCTGTTCATCCACGAAGGTAAGTTATTCCTGAAACAGTCATTCTAGTTACTGCTCCCATCAAAAAATTATTGTCAGATCTGCGCTGGGAGTCTGTCTGTTATTCCCGGAGTGGATGTACATGACTGATTTAAGGTGCAGTGGAACACTGAGCCAGTGTCTCACCACGGTGAGCTAACTGCATTATTTTTTTTTTTTTTTCTCGGAAAAGCCACCGGGGATTTTTGGCCTCATCCAAGGATATCACATTAGGTCCAAAGTCCTGAGAAATTATTATTATTAATTATTATCATAATATGCAATTATAATAATTTTTAAGAACCCTAGTCCCTCAGAGCCTTTAGAATCACCCTATTCAGCCATCCCCTGTGCCAGGCTTGGGAGGCCATTCCACTGGCAAAGTATCCTTGCTGTCATATGTTTGGATGTGTTCTCTGTCCAGCTGAGGAAATACCCAAAGGTAACAAAGGGAAATACTGCAATGACCTTCAACAGCTTACCTCATGCTTTAGAGTTTTTATTGAAAGAACCACTTCCTCAATGGCTCCTGTGGTCTTTGTCTCGGACTGATCTCCATTAAAGGGTTAAAAATGGAATTTCTATGCCCCTATCAGCATCAGAGTACCCCTGCAAGATCTGAGCGTGGTTTTGTTGAGCAAGTGACAACTACCTTGAATATTTTCAGGAAAATCACCTTGAATGAGCCGCCCTTCTTGGAGCATTGCCCTGGGCAGCACACACATGAAGGTGTGCAGTCTGCTGTGAATGAACTCAGTCCTTTTACAAGGTAGATTGTGTGCAAGCAAGATGCCAAAACAGCCCTTGACCATTCTGAAATGACTCTCAATCCCAAAATTTCTGTTTATAATATTCAAGAAAATTAATGCAAATAACTACAGCAACCTTCATAGTATATATCATTTTAAACATATGGTATACTGCTGAATTCATAATGTTGTATAACTCATGGACAAATTAAGATGGCATACTGTGTTTGACTCTGAGGAAGACGCTGTGCGTCGAAACGTTAGTCTTGGCATCTCAATAAACTGATGCAAGTGATTCGAGTGCTCCAGTCTGTTCCTTCATTTGCTCTGAATTTGTCCTTTTATGTGAGCACCGAACTCTGGCAATAGAGGGGCTGAAGCGCAAGGGGTTCCTTTATTTTATGGCATACTGTGTGTTCATTTGTGTGTATAGTACAACCCCGTTTCCAGAGAAGTAGGGATACTGTTTAAAATGTAGATAAAAACAGAGTTCAATGATTTGCAAATCATTTAAGTTTAAGCTAGTTCAGTCAGTCAACTCAAGCTACTTTATTATGAGATAATTTATATCCTGTGCAAACACACCCTCATGGGCTATTTAACCTGACAAAATCTCCCAGCTCTCCCACTGCTTGTCCAGGCATTGCTGCTTCGCTCCAGTATGGCTGCCTCCTCTTCAGCTACGTTATTGCCCTGTTTAATTTTCACGAGCACAACCGGTTGTTTTAATTGAGGGATCTGTTGGCAAATTTTCTTCAGGTTGTATTTGCAGAGCATGCAATTCATTGGAAATTGTGTTGCAAACTGAGTTCTGCCATCACAGTCAGTGATGGAAGGCTTTTTCCAAAATTGGCTATTTCCATCAAAGCTTAACTTTATGAAGTAGCTGAGAAGTTTTCATGGGCTCCCTATTTGCTCTTGAGCATTTTTCAAAGGACAAAAACAGAAATATGAAATGTTGAAATTAGATGATTTCAACTCAAACTTTTACTCTTTGTATTCAAGGTTTACAATATATGACAAAGAAAAGATAAAATTACCTGTAAAATGGATTCTATTCCTCATTGATTATGTAGATATTTTGGCTCACGCAACATGATGGACATGACAAAAATGACAAGAAAGATAATGTAGAGTGAATGAAGATGGAACACTGCATAAATGAAACATCTTTTTTGCACCAAACAAATTTTTACATTGTCTTAAAATTATTCAGTTGCAGTCTGAAACCTCTAAAAATTTACAGCACAGAATCTCACCATTATCTATGCAAAAGTTTATTCTAACCAAGTAAATCAGAGCAAAATTAGAGAGGTTTTAGTTCAGGAATGTCTAGGTGGCCTCTCCAAGCTGACACTGTGCGCCGTTTCAAATTTTCAGTTACCTGTAAAACTCATTTAATTTCACTTATATGTCACTACAGGCATACATTCCATCCAAATACAACTACTTTTTTATTTTTAGAATGTAAAATTTTGTTATTATTATTGTTATTTCTGCCAGTCCTGTAGCCTATACAATTTCCCATTCAAAGATAATACATACAAAGAAAACAAAGTTTGACTCCACTGGAGCAGATTTATTTAAAAAAGCAAATAAATAAAATTATAAATAAAAAGGTAAGCGAAAAAAATGGAAAAGATAAGGTAAAAAGAATAAAAACCCCAGCAATTATTCACAGAAGTAAAATACCTAGAATGCCTAAGATAGTATATGGCTATACCGGGAATTGAACCCTGGTTGCCCGAGATGCTGGGTTTCATCCAAACCACAAGGCTACATCAGCTGACAATTCTTTCAACTTCAAATTGCCAATATGAAGAATGAGTCAAGAAAACGTGTCACTCACCCCACTTCATGCGGAATAGCACAGAGATTCTGTTAGAAAAGGACTTTGAAAACGACTGTTGAATATTAAGCGGATAATTATACTGAAAATACCACAAACAAACCAGTTAAAGGGGACCTATTATGCTACATTTCCAAGTTTATATTTTGATCTTGGACTCCCCTAGAGTACTCCTGATCGTTCAAAGTCCAAAAAAGGGTCCTTATTTAGCTCATACTCCCATCCTCAAAAAACCCCATTTGTAGTCCATTGCAGTCTCTGCCTGAAACGCCTCGTTTGGGCGGCTCTTCTGCTATGGCTCCCCCTCCCCGTGTGTCCACTTTCTTCTGATTGGCCAGCTCTGTGGAGGGCGGAGCTGGGTGGGACTCGGCACCACGCAGTTTTCCGGGTCCACCTCCTTAGTGTGAAACGTGAGACGCGTCTGCCATCTGAGCTAAGGAATCGGCGGGAAGTGCCACAATCAAACGCTGTACATGTGTATAGATCTAATGAAATGAACTTGTTCTAATAAACGAAGCGGCGAAAGTTGAGGACGCAGTGCGAAAGTCTGGCAGCTCAAGCTCGAATTTGTTATCTACCTACAGCTTCTGTGGTGAGTACACCGGTATTTCCACTCTATAGCTAGGATTGAGGGAAAGCTAGAATCCACCCCATACAGACACATTTGAAGAACGGGTCGACATACCCAAGTGCAGACTGGAGACCGTAGAAATCCGGTGGGTCTGAGTTTAGAGGGAAACATGGACAGTGAGGAGAGGCAAAAAGTGAACCAACAGCTCATGGACTGCTTCGGTGTGTATTATAAGCACCTGCTGGTTCGTGTGCATAACTGTGGTGTGTCGTTAGAGAACTGTTCATGGAGTAACGAACAGCTTCTACGCTGGTATATGACGGAGGGGCGAAAGCTCCAGGCTAAACGGCCTTTTCGGAAATTGTCCATGGTAATGGTTTACTTATTGTGTCGGAATGACCAGCGTTTGCTCACGGAAAATGGGCGCGATAAGCCGCTTTCACACTGGACGCGAAACAAATTTTTCGCGCGACAGATTACATTGAAAGTCAATGCATTGTCTTTGCATTGACTTTCAATCTAATCTGTCGTGCGAAGAATTTGTTTCGCGTCCGTTGTGAAAGCGGCTTAACGCGCCCATAACACATGTATTCGCGTCTTTGCATTGACTTTGAATGTAATCTGTCTCGCGAAAAATTCGTTTCGCATTCGATGTGAAAGCAGCTTTATGGATAGTATGCGACAGCGAGAGAGAGCTCCGGTTATGTTATGAACATAATACAGGTTTTACAGTCCGTGAGTTCCGTTAGCGTGGACAGTTGCTTATGTATTAGCCAGAACAATTTCTAAAGGGGGATAAAATTATGCCACGGCAGTGCAGAGAAATTTTTTGTTATACCAGACATGTTATAACTTGTGCGTTTCGCGATTGCTTTCACGGTAGCCTCAGAGAGCTAGCCCAGATATTGGTGAAGTATCCGGCTGATCCCGGTCATGGATAAGTGAAGCAATCACAAGCAGCCATAAACAAACCCAAACACGTATCCCCAGCTCTGCAAAGCCTACGTCTGGTCTAACTGCAGCCTTTTCAGCCCAACTTTGCAGACACACACAGCACCTCTCCGGTTAGCTTCAACTATAGTGGCTACAATCGGGCAACGTTATGATGAAACTGCCACATTGATGCTTACCGAAGTGACACAAGCATACCGATCAGAATTACTGCATGTAACTTAACCAGGAGCATTTTTAATTAGCACGGCACGCAAACTAACATGCAGTAGCTGGTAACTGAGCGGTCATAACAATCACAGAGACAAACCCTTGCAATACAGGTTTTAAAGACAGCAAGTTCCGTTACTGTGGACAGTTGTACTAAGCATCCAAATTACAAACAAGTATAAAAAGTTAGCTTCAAATGAGGTTTATGTTCACATACCTTCTGTTGAATTTCCCCTTATATTGCTCCAGCATATTTAGGACACAAACATTAGCAACAGTAACTTGGCTACGTTAGCCGCAGTGCTACAGCCACAATCAACTGGCTATCACGTTAGGTAGGCTTCTGTCGTAAAAGCAACTTACAGCTTCCGCTTCTGTGAGTCACGGACAGTCGTGACCGATACAGGCTTTATCTTCAGATATTTTACAAAGCCTGCGTTTGAGACCAGTTGTTAGTGCTAACTATCATTAGCGGTCCTGCTAGCCACCTGTAACACGTTAGCTTCACTTACATTATTTGCTGTTATATCGTTACTTACAGCTTGTGGCTCCGAGCGCTTGATCGATGCAACTGCTTCGGGTTTGAGAAGCAGCTGAAACACTTATCCAGCGTCGAATTATCCTTTATTGACAAAGCTGTCTTTGGCGAAATGCTGAGCACAAACAGCTAACGTTCCCCTTGGCCGTGGCTGTTTGCTGCTAGCAAACAAAAAAGCTACCAACTGATTTCTGGTGGCATCGTCTTTTGGAAGAGAAATAGGTGCTTTTCTTCGCGTCCAAAAATAAACGGACAAGCAGCTTTGGGAGAGATACTGACAAAACAGCACCTCAAATGATCTGCAGTTCTTCTTTTGTATTTCCAAAAGTGTAGACGCTACTAAGGCATAGTATGATCCGCGGTTGTTTGTGAAAGGAATGGCTTGAGACTCCAAATGCAGTTCAGCAATGGCAGGGCGTTTATTTGGTGAGCTCATGGTCATACAGAACAGAAATCAAAGCCAGGCAACAGGAATGGTTTAGGCAAGGCAGAATCGTAAATCAAGGGACAAGCAGAAAGATCTATAAACCAGGATGTCAGTCCGCACGAAGACAGTAACACAGGGAAATACTAAAGGGATTGGATGGGGAAGGAAAAGGGGAGTTGGAGAGGATAAGGGTAGCACAAAGGAAATCTCTAACAAAGTTGGTACAATGGGAATAAAGGTAAACGTGGTACTCACAATCACTATCTCAATCACACAACGCATAAACAACAACGTAAACAAGACTCACGGGAGAAATCACGAAATACAAACTTGCAGAAATCGAGAGAAAAAAGATGCAGAAAGCGAGACTTGACCAAAGCGAGCTTAGGCGGAAGAAACGAGTCGACAAGAAGCAGCAGGAAAGTGGGTCTTTTATACACAAACAAATTAAGTGGAGGCCCAGCTAAACTCAGAACAGGTGAGAGGAGAGGCGGATCTAGAAAAGCAAGGACGGTGATAGGAGAGAGAGAGAGGAAGTAGGTGGGATCCTAACTTTGAACTAACTAATCACCCGTGCCTAACTGAACTGCTCTAAGTGTGGATAGTCCAATCAGAACAGCAAGAGAGAAGGAAGAGGAATTACCAAACCGAAATGGAAAAGAAAGAGTGAGAATCTTTTAAAGACACCACACAAAGAAACAAGAGGAAAGTAAGACATGAGACTGCAAGCATTCATTCTCTAAACATGAAACATGTAACTCAGAATAAATATATAAATACAATAAATACACTAGAAATATGCTAGAATGGACTAAAACCAACTAAAACCAAGCATACAAACATCACTTCTTAACAGTTTGTGCCTGCTAGAATAGTTTCCGGTGTCGGCAGGTCCAGCGCCATGATTGGCCTCTGGCTAGGCCTGTATTAATTGGACGGCACAACCTGACGTCAGGGTTTGCCCAGATCTCGTGAACATCTTGGGACGAGCTGTTCAGAGATGAAATCACATCCACGAAATCACGTTCTTGGATTACGGCAAAACCCCTGTATCTTATGTTTAGAAACTTTTCAGAGGTTGAGTATGGACATCCAACATCATAACATTACTTATATATATTAAAAGAAAGATCAGCATAATAGGTCCCCTTTAAGCCTTTATATTGTCGCGCTATTTAAGTACATGGACTCAGTTTGACGCACTGGGAACGCAAGGCTGTAGCTCAGGCTAGGTTTGTGCAATTAAGGTGGTTTAGGGCTTGTTGGGAACGTCAGAGCCAGTAGAATCAAATGGCTACCGGCAAAGTCTAACTGACAGCATCACAAGCCGATCACAGAGGGGAAAGCACATTGCAAGCAATCTGAATGCTGAGGAGCTGAGATCTATGAAGCAATGCCCTGTAAAAACACATGCTTGTAGACTGGAAGATCTAGTTTTGTTCTAACACAGACACATTGGGCTAACAATAGCAAGCACAGATTTACCCTTGAAAAGTTTTTTTATTACAAAATACCAAAGGTAAGAAAAAATTTTTTCTCATCTCTGTAGACTGCTGTATGCCTGCTGTTCTTTGAGTGTGGTGTTGGTTTAAAATGACAAGTCTTACATCGTTGGATTCTGTGGAGTTTCCTCTTTCACTTGAGGTAGCGTTTGTATGCTAGCATAAATTCCGTAGAAACGCAAGTGACTCAGCGCTGATATGATTTTATCCTATGTTTTGCTACATGGTTATTTACTTGCTTGGTGCTTGAATTGTGTTTGGTTGAGGTAAAAATGGTCAACATGAGCTTGAGTTTCTTTGGGTAAAGTGGATAAGCCGCATGACAATGTTGCGATTAGGAAACATACTGTATTTATTATGCGTAACAACCGCCCCGGTACCAGGGGTGTTTGGGTTTAAGGGGTTAAATGAAATAAAAGACTATCTGAAACATCTTTATGCAATTTCATGGCGAACCCCTGAGTAAAAAAAGCCTGAGAAGTCCGGAGTCATAATTGGTTTCCATGTTACTAGTGGTGAACGCATGTGAAACTGAAAAACTTCCATGCGCAAGGAATATTACACCAAGGGTGTCAATGTTGGTGGAGGGCACTGCACTGTATATCTAAGAATTATTTCTGTACTTCCTTTCATCCCTGAAAAGGATGCTATTATTAGGGTTATTATTTGACACTAGGATTTTGTGTTTATTATGCCCCCTATGAACCAACTGGAAATAACAAGAAAATTATTTTCTGGAGGGTGCACATTTGACAAAGGGTCCACTGCACATTGTGCATTTAAATGTGCCCAAAGGATTTGCACATGCCAAAGATCTTTGTAAATCATGACCCTTTTGCGTAAAAATTCTACTAAATCTTTAACCTTCTTAGCTGTAGCTATCTTGCCTACTTCCAGAAAAAAAAATACTGTCAAAAATTGTGCATTGAAGAGTACTTTGGCTTGTATCTCCAATGGTATACGCGAGCCTTTTATGAAATCATATGGTATGATACATCACCCTTTAAGAGAAAAATCAATCTTTGAGAAAAAAAAGACAATTATCAGATACATTTCTGTTATTTTGAAATTCAGTATATCTATCCTTTTTTGCCAACAATTCAGTTGTTTCATAAGTTATGATACAAATTTAAAGATTCTTAGCTATTTTGCTTGTTCTTTTACTTCTACAATCCGGTTATAATTACAGCTGCAGGCAGCGATAGGGCGGGGCCGGGCAGTAGTGGAGAAATGTTGTAAAAAATAGGAAATGAAGAAGAAAAATGAGATGATGATGATGATAAAAGGAAGATGATTTGTCATACTAAAACTGGAAATGTTTATGAAGATGTTTGTGTTTGTTCAATATGTTTTTGTACTTGGATTCTTTAGCAACAACATATCTATCATAATGAATGCCACACGCCAGTGGGAGGACTTGTGAACATGTCTTTACAGAAACAATCAGGGCTTGAACCAGCAACTGTTTGTTCCCTTAAGCAGACTCCTGAAAGGATGTGCTATTAGGGCAGATAGAGGAGCTGACTGCTGACAACTTTGTAGGTCCACAACGTGATGTAAGTGTGGGTGTGGAAATAAAATTGATGTTAAAAAATTTTCAAATTTTGCTGGAAAATGTGCGTAATTTACGTGGAAATCAATTATGCTGCTTTTGAAAACCTGCCTGACTAACTAGGCCCAACAAATAAACTTAACAAAAGTAAAAAGTAAAATAACAAAAGTTATTAATTTTTAGAACAGATAAAATGTGGACTTAAAAACTGTAACTTAACTCCTTCAACCCCACAGCCCTCTACAGAGGGCTGACCAACATATTCCCTTCAACCCCAAATTCCTGTAGGGAAAATTCAAACAATCTGACTAATTGATTGGAACATATCAGGTTACATTTAATGGGATTCCAGAGATAACAGTAAGATACAATGTCCAGATAATGACCAGCCCTCTACAGAGGGCTGTGGGGTTGAAGGGTATAGTGATGCTAGAATATCTGGGGTTGAAAGAGTTAAAACTGACGTAAAATGTACTGAACCAAACATGAATCACCACAAAAGCCTAAATGAAATTAACCAGTTATGTTAAACACAACTAATTCCAAATATTTTGAGAATTTGCAACCGAATTGCACCACTTGAGGACCCATTTCACACCAAAGGCACATTTTCACAGAATGCACTAGCTGGGTAGAAGGCTTATTTTAGAATATGCTTGATAAGGAGAAATTCGGCAAACAAATCCCACATGTCAGATGGAAGGCTGGCAACTTATTTCATATGGCACCCCTCTGAGTTTGAACATGCAACTATTGGCACTGTAGGCAGGCACCAAACAGGATGCACCACCTGGGCAGACACAGGTAGTTCAGCTGGTTGCTGACAGCTTAGTAGATCCTGAACTCAGCTCTGGGGTAGCGCTGTGTATGCTGGTTTTTGTTCCAACCACAATTGCAATCATAGGATTTTAACATACCTTAACTTTGTCTTCATGTGGCGCATTTATGATTAGAGCAGTAACTGATCATCTGAAGCTTGATTTTGACAGATACTTGTACAAAATTGGATGAAGGGTAAATAGTAAATATACACATTGTGATTGAAACAACTTGTCATGGTTTGTGAGGTATGCGTGTTGTTTGGACTTTTCTTTGCGGCTCTCGTCCTGGGACGATATCGAATTCCTGGGCTAGTGAATTCTTTACCCAGCTGACTGATTGAGCTGAGGCGGCGCTTTCCCAGAATCTATATAAGCAGGAAGTCTGGCACGCCTCCTTCGCTAGAGTGTCTGTTTTTAGCTTCACATTATAGCCGAAGATATCTGTAGTCAGGCTTTGTATGACTTTCTATCTTCCTATTGTCGGAGTTTCTTCTCCCTTTTTATATCTCGCTTTGCTTCCGTGGTTCGGACTATTATACGTCCTTTGGAAGCGCGAGTACTTTTGTTTGGTCTATATTATCCTCTGTGTTTGTACTGGGTCCGAGCTACTCTCTTTCTCTCTCTGCCCCCATTATCGCGCTCACTAAGAAGAATACCTCCTCGTCGTTTGCTTGGTCCCCAGCAGCTGAGGCTGCTTTTCAGGAGTTAAAGAAACGATTTAGCTCAGAACCCATTCTCGTTTTGCCCGACCCCTCCCTCCCATTTGTTGTGGAGGTGGATGCATCGGAAATCAGGGTAGGTGCCATTTTGTCCCAGCGCCCCCTTCGGGACAATAAGTTGCACCCATGGAATTACAGCATTGGTGACCGGGAGTTGTTGGCTGTCAAGTTGGCGTTAGAAGAGTGGCGCCATTGGTTGGAGGGTGCTGAACATCTGTTTGTGGTTTGGACGGATCATAAAAATCTCCAATACATCCAACAGACTAAACGATGTAATTCTCAGCAGGCGTGGTGGTCATTGTTTTTCAACCGATTTAACTTTACGTTAATCTATCACCCGGGGTCAAAAAACATCAAGCCCGACACTTTGTCGCAGATTCACGACCGCTCCGGTCACAACCCTATTCCTGAGCCGGTTATCCCGGCAGCTCAGATTATGGCTCCCATTCAGTGGGACGTTGAGTCTGTTGTGCGGGAGGCGTTGAGATATGATCCTGGTCCTGGAGTGGCTGTATGTTTGTTCCTTTGGCAGTGCGGTCCCAAGTTCTCCAATGGGGGCACTCTTCCCATCTGGCTGGTCACCCGGGGGTTCATCGGACCAAGCAGTTCTTGGCCCAACGTTTTTGGTGGCCCAGCATGATTGAGGACATCCGGGAGTTTGTAGCGGCGTGCTGTATTTGCGCTAGGAACAAGACTTCCCACCTCCCCCCTCTGGTCTGCTGCGGCCGTTGCCCGTCCCTAAGCGCCCGTGGAGCCATATCGCTCTTGATTTTGTGACAGGGCTGCCTGTTTCTGAAGGCAATATGGTCATCTTAGTCGTGGTCGACCGTTTTTCTAAGGCCGCCCACTTTATCGCGCTGCCCAAGCTGCCTTCAGCGCGGGAGACGGCCCTTCTTGTTGTGGACCATGTTTTCCGGCTGCGTGGCATCCTCAAGATGTGGTTTCTGACCGGGGCCCTCAATTTAAGGCCAAATTCTGGCGTGCGTTTTGCAACCAGTTAGGGGCCACCGTGAGCCTTTCCTCTGGTTTCCACCCAGAGACTAACGGGCAGACAGAGCAAACCAACCAGTCTTTGGAGAATACTCTTCGATGTTCGGCTGACAACCCATCCTCGTGGAGTTGATTTTTAGCAGGGGCCGAATACTCCTACAATTCACTGGGTAGCTCCTCCACAGGCCTTTCCCCGTTTGAGGCTCAGTTGGGTTATCAGCCTCTGCTGTTTCCTGAGACTGACAGGGATTCAGAAGTTCCTCCGGTTAATTACTTTGTTCGGCGTTGTCGGTCAGTTTGGGCCAGGGTCCGTTCCTTCTTGTTACACTCTGGACGGAAACAAAAGACCGCTGCAGATAGAAAGCGCTGTTCGGCCCCATCTTATCGGATTAGCCAAAGGGTCTGGCTTTCCACGCGGCACCTGCCCTTGAGAGTGGAGTCATGGAAATTGGCTCCCCGCTTTATTGGTCCTTTTAAGATTGTGCGAAGGATCAATCCTGTCACAGTCCGGTTGAAGCTCCCTAGATCCTGACGGATCCACCCCTCTTTTCATATCTTCAGGCTCAAACCGGTTAGCACTTGCGTCCTGGATCCGGTTGACAAACCCCCGCTGCCACTGCGAATAATTGAGGGGGGGCTGGTTTACACTGTGCGTCGTATTTTAGCCGAGAGGCATGTGGGTCGTGGAGCTCAGTTTTTATTCGACTGGGAGGGTTATGGTCCTGAGGAGCGGTGCTGAGTTCCTTTTCGGGATATTCTGGATCCTACCGTTATCTCGGAATTCGGTGCGCGGGACTCTCTGGGAACTTCTGGGGCTGTTCCTTAGAAGGGGGGGTCCTGTCATGGTCGGTGAGGTGCGCGTGTTGTTTGGACTTTTCTTTGCGGCTCTCGTCCGGGACGATATTGAATTCTTGGGCTATCAAATTCTTTACCCAGCTGGCTGATTGAGCTGGGGCGGCACTTTGCCAGAATCTATATAAGCAGGAAGTCCGGCATGCCTCCTTCTCTAGAGTGTCTGTTGTTAGCTTTGCACTATAGCTGAAGATATCTGTAGTCAGGTTTTGTATGACTTTCTATCTTCTAATTATTGGAGTTTCTTCTCCCTTTTTCTATCTCACTTTGCTTCCGTGGTTCGGGCTATTATACGTCCTTTGGAAGCGCGAGTACTTTCGTTTGGTCTGTATTATTCTCTGTGTTTGTACTGGGTCCGAGCTACTCTCTTTCTCTCTGGTCGTTGCGCTTGGCCTCCATATACTACAGGCCATTACACAACTGCATAAAATGGAAAAAAAAAGTAATCAAACTAAATGATGAGTAGGTTCCTAAATAGTGAAACTGTGGACACATGGTCACTATTAGGCACACAAATGACAGTTACACCTGTTTTGTGAGAACTTTAAAGACCTGTGTTCAGCGACTTCAGCGATGGAACTTACTGATTTTCTGAGTGTTAAAAGTGATGTGTTGAAAAATGTTGTCACCTAAATTTGTTTGCATTATAGAAAAATAAATACAGTACTTCAAGTGGCTTTAATTCTTTAAGGTACATACAGTGCTGTGAAAAAGTATTTGCCCCCTTCCTAATTTTTTTTTTTTTTTTGTATATTTGTCACACTTAAATGTTTCAGATCATCAAACAAATTTTAATATTCAACAAAGATAACCCGAGTAAATACAAAATGCAGTTTTTAAATGAGGATTGCATTTATTAAGGAAAAAAGCTATCCAGCCCTACCTGGCCCTATGTGAAAAAGTAATTGCCTCCCCCCGTTAAATCATGAATTAACTGTGATTAACCACACTTTTTGAGTTCAGTTTCACTAGCCACACCCATGCCTGATTACTGCCAGACCTGTTGAATCAAGAAATCACTAAAGCTAAAAGGCTAAATGATCTCAAAAAGCAACACATCATGCCGCAATCTAAAGAAATTCAAGAACAGATGAGAAGCAAAGTCATTGACATCTATCGGTCTGGAAAGGGTTACAAAGCCATTTCTAAGGCTTTGGGACTCCAGTGAACCACGGAGAGAGCCTTTATCCACAAATGGAGAAAACTTGGAACAGTGGTGAACCTTCCCAGGAGTGGCCAGCCCACTAAAATTACACCAAGAGTGCATCCATGACTCATCCAGGAGGTCACAAAAGAACCCAGAGCAACATCTAAAGAACTGCGGGCTCCACTTGCCTCAGTTAAAGTCAATGTTCATGTTTCAACAATAAGAAAGAGACTGGGTGAAAATGGCATCCATGGGAGAGTTCCAAAGCGTAAACCACTGCTGACCAAAAAGAACGCAAAGGCTCGTCTCACATTTGCAAAAAACATCTTGATGATCCCCAAGACTTTTAGGAAAATATTCTGTAGACTGACGAGACAAAAGTTGAACTTTTTGGAAGGTGTTTGTCCCGTTACATCTTGCTCAAAACTAACACAGCATGTCATAAAAAGAACATCATACCAATAGTCAAACATGGTGGTGGTAGTGTGATGGTCTGGGGCTGCTTTGCTGCTTCAGGACCTGGACGACTTCCCGTAATTGATGGAACCATGAATTCTGCTCTCTACCAGAAAATCCTGAAGGAGAATGCCCGACCATCAGTTCCTGACCTCAAGCTCAAGTGCACTTGGATTGTGCAGCAGGACAATGATCTGAAACACACCAGCAAGTCCGCCTCTGAATGGCTTAAAAAAACAAAATGAAGGTTTTGGAATGGCCTAGTCACAGTCCGGACTTAAAGCCGATTGAGATGCTGTGGCATGACCTTAAACAGGCCATTGATGCTCACAAACCCTCCAATGCGGCTGAATTAAAATAATTCTACAAAGAAGAGTGGGCCAAAATTCCTCCACAGCGATGTCAAAGACTCATTGCCAGTTATCGCAAACGCTTGATTGCAGTTGTTGTCGCTGAGGGTGGCACAACCAGTAATTAGGTTGGGGGGGGCAATTCGTCCCATGAATAACAAAAGGTCACAAGTGACATTCCTGATGAAACCTGTTTTTCTGCACCACAAAGTACTATGGCCGCTGTAGTACTTCGTGGTGCAGAAGAACAGTTTTCATCAGGAATGTAACTTGCAACCTTTTGTTATTCATGGGATGAATTACTTTTTCACATAGGGCTTGGTAGGTTTGGATAGCTTTTTTCCCTTAATAAGTGAAATCATCTTTTAAAAACTGCATTTTGTGTTTACTCGGGTTATCTTTGTCTAATATTAAAATTTGTTTGATGATCTGAAACATTCAAGTGTGACAAATATGCAAAAAAATAAGAAATCAGGAAGGGGGCGAATACTTTTTCATAGCACTGTAGATATTTCCATCAAAATGTGGCTTAACCCTTTAACTGCCTCAACCTTTTGGTAGAACCCATTTTGAGTCTGTATCTAACTAAAAGATGTGTTGAACTTAAGTCAACCTGATTAAGCCATCACTAACACTTGGTTCATGTATGTTATGCTGAGAAATTCTTATTAGTAAAGTTCAGTACATCTTTCAGTTACTGTAGATACAGAGACTGAAAATGTGTTCTATCTAAAGCTTGAGCTAGCAGTTAAAGGTTTATAATGCTAAATGACTGCATTAAAGTCTAAATGCACCTAATTAAGACAAATTAACATCTTATTAAAATCCTACAGTTGAAACTGGTTGGAACAAAAACCAGCACACACTGGGGTGCCCCAGGACTGGGTTATAAACTCAAATTTTACAGAGAAAAATCTGAAATTTATCAGAGATGCTCGAGACATATTGATGGATAATGTACTGTTATGACTTGAAAATCACAACAAAGAAAACCAGCAATGACAACTTAAACAAATTTATTCTTCACTGATTAGGTCCAAAAATCTCTAAAAATAATCCACTGTGCAATCTTATAATAACACTCTAATCCCACTATGTCACTCTGATGCCAAAACAAAAAACTCTCCTCAACTGAACAAAATCACAGCATTTGTATAGACTAGGAACATTCTGGAAAGATCTACAGGAGTCCTGGGTGATCCGGCCCCCTCCAGGCAAGAAGAAGCCAGAAACTTCTGGAACGCACTAGTCTATTTCATCACAAACAAGTGGTATTGCAGCAGATCATGTTTTTCTACAGACATACCACTAGAGGGTGCTAAATGATGAACAAAATAAACAAATAGCTGACCAGTAAGGCAGCACAAATAATATGTTACAAATCTCCATTTACAAATGATATACAGTGCTTTACATAAAACACTCATACATAACAGTACATTATTTAAATGGATGTCAGTCATTCGATATTTGAAATCCTGATATTTAATTCCCTTAAGCCCAACGTTCCCCTGGCGGTAACACTGGCTTTACGGGATTTTCAAATGACGTGCTGTGAGTCTCTGACCCTTAAACACATAACTGCTTTCAAGCTGACCCTGTTTAAGATCGCTTGATCAATAATCACTCAATTTATTTACTGAATAATCCAGACCAATATATAAGCCTGTGATTACTAAGAAAGTATTAAGAAATGACAGATCACTGAAGGGTAAGATTGACAACAGACTTATATACAGTTGCAATCAAAATGATTCAACCCCCATTGCAAATTTGGTTTAATACCAATATTAACAAACTTTTAGCTGTTTGTGATAAACAGATTAAACAAGAACATTTTAAATACCTCAACATAACTAACATTACAAGCGGTTTCTCCAAATTTAACACAAAATTCCATTTTTAATGACTACTGCAGTCTCAAAATTATTCAACCCCTGAATAGAATCCATCTTAAGAGCAAATTTGCAAATCAGGTGTTGTCTAAAGCACACCTAATGCAGCTAATCAAGAGCTTAATTAGCTGCATCAGGTTTGCTAGAGATAGAACACATCAAATACTTGCACTCGCTAGGGGTTTGTTGACAGTGACATTTGATTGCATATTAGAAATATGATTGTCAAAAGAATTGTCCAAAAAGCTAACAGAGGAGATCATTGCCTGGCACAAACAAGTTAAAGGGCACAAAAAGGTAGCACAGGCGCTGAATTTTCGTAGAAATACAGTTAGAAGCATAGTTCACAAGTTCAGAGTTAAAGGAAGAGTGGCTACAGTACCAGGATGTGGCAGAAAGAGGAAGCTATCAATGGCTGTCACCAGATTCCTGAGGAGACGGGTGGTCAAAAACCCTCAAGTGACTGCAGGAGACCCACAGCAAGACTTGGAGGCAGGAGGCACTGAGGTTTCAGTTTGCACAGTAGGGTGCATACTAAACGTTGAAGGTCTCCAAGACATATACCACGACTGATCCAAAAGCACAAGCTCCAATATGCTCAAAACCATATAAATAAGCCACAGAAGTTTGGGGATATTGTTCTGTGGAGTGATGAAACAAAACTGGAATATTTCGGACTTATGAATCAGTGGTAAGTCTGCAGGAGGAATAAAGAAGCATATGCTGAGAAGTACACCCTGCCTACAGTGAAGAATTGTGGGGGCTTTTTGATGCTATGCGGCTGCCTAGCTTCCTCTGGCACTGGAAATCTGCAAAGTGCGGAGGGCGAGATGGATTCAGTCAAGTACGACGATATCCAAGGAGAAAATGTCATGCTGTCTGTAGGAAAGCTGACGCTTGGGGATCATTGGACCTTCCAAAAGGACAATGATCCTAAGCATACCTCAACATCCCCCAAGGCTTGGTTTCAGAAGAAGTCTGGGAAGATTCTAGAGTGCCCATCACAGTCGTCTCACTTGAACCTCGTAAAAAATCTCTGGTAGGATTTGAAGAACACAGTTGCAGCGTGCAAACCTTGGAATATTAGTGAACTGGAGGCCATTGTCCATGAGGACTGGGCTAAGATTCCTTGGGAATACTGGCAAAAGCTGACATCTGCCTATGCATCACATCTCCAGCAGGTCAAAGCAGCAAAAGGGTGCTCTACTAAGTATTAAAGATGCTTGTCATGAGGGGGTTGAATAATTTTTAGCCTGCAGTAGTCATTAAAAGCGGCATTTTGTGTTGAATTTGAAGAAGCCATTTGTAATATTTGTTGCATTGAGCCATTTAAATTGTTCTTGTTTGATTTGTTTATTGCAAAAAGCTGATAGTTTGTAAATTTTGCCAGTAAACCTAATTGCAGCGGGGGTTGAATAATTTTGATTGCAACTGTATGATATTATATGTATGGAAAAAAAATCTAAATAATATAAAAAATAATTAACCCAATGCTTCCCCTGAATTCCATCTCCCGTTCTAGGATTTTTTTTTTTTTTTAACAATGCAACCTAATTTATTTTAAGATTGCACTTAATCATAATGTTTTCAGCGTTCAAAAGATAGGTTGCATTTAGAGGGAAGTGTAGTTGCACACTGGTTGCCGCGCAAAGCAATAATTCCTACACTTCTTACGTTGAAGCGTTGGTGATTGAATTATTTAGTAAATTGAATATGAGTGCATTGTCAAAGTTTGACAGATAGCTTGCATTTAAAATCATTTAGTAGCATGCCATGTGTCCAACTTTCAAGGTAGCAAAGTCATTCATTAGGTCTTTGCAGTTCGGCTTCTGGGAAAGTTATAGGAAGGCTATAATATGAGATTGTATGAACGGCAATTATCTAATTAAACAAAATCTAAACCTTATATACCATCTTCAGCAGCATTTACTACATAACACTCTACTTCAAGATGGAATTTCGAGAAATTTCACTTCATCACAGTCCATGCAATCTCATATTGTAGCCTTCCTCATTGACGCAAAGTTGTATGCAACGACCGTTAATGGCAGCGCAGCTTATTGGAAGTGCATTTGCTCAGTAAATTAATCCAGTTTTTATCCAATTCTTACTTGGAAAAAGGTTGAGTGTTAACCTGCATTGTGGGAATGTCATTGGCTGTAGACAGAGTTTAATTTTTACATGAGCACCCTTAACATGCACATCTAAGTCAGTAATTAACCGCATTTTTACTCCTGGATAAGCGAAGCTTAGGAAGGAGAGCTGCGATGAGACTTGAGTGTCACTCACTTATCAAGTCAATCAATTTGCTATTAACACGACCACGGGCGGTAAGATTCACAAATAGCTTATCCAGGAGTTATCAATAGTGTCACTTTGATTAAAAACATTTTCTTAGACGTATCAAGCCGATCAGACGCGGACGCAGAAGTAAATAGCTTATACTCTGTTTTGTGAGCTGCGCAGAGCATCACCAGGGAAGAAACCCAGTGTCTGGTGAAGTCTATGGGCTCCAGACTTCAGACAGTCATTGTTTGTAAGGAGTTTGCCAACGGGTATTAAAAAATGACAATTTAATTATTGATTATATCAGTTAGTCTGATTACTTTTTGGCCCCTAATACTGAGAGGGCTGTGCCTAAAATAGGCGTAATTCATGCATGAGTCAGACAATATTTTTGAAAAACCAAAATTGAAGTAGAAATTTTCCGCTTCGAGCACATGTTGATAGTTTCACTCCAAATCCATTATGATGGCGTAGAAAAGGAAAACAATGAAACTTGAGTCTTTGTCTAAATATTTATGGACCAAACTGAATATGTAAAGTTTTGTTTGTTTTTATGCATGGGAGGCAGATTTACATTGAAGAAGAAGAAGAAAAGGAACTATGGCAAAACAAAGGGGACCAACAGCTCGAGCATTTCTCGAATGAATTTAAAGCTATTTGAGAAATGAAATATATCAATTCTGATACAATATTCTGTGTTTACTTTTTAAGTTCATGTTTGAACAAAGACTACAATGAACAATATTTTCAAACCCTGAACAGCCAAGCAGCTTCAATCGACTTTGAGCATAAAGCAGTAAGTATTCAGGTATGCTGAACAATACATACCAACAAAAATACTGACAAGTTTTTTGAGGACCCACATGAAATGATCAAAACGTGCGCTACCTTATCCCCACACTGAAGCTAGGCATAATATTTTGAATTAAGCTTGCAGTATATTAATGATGATAAATTGGAGATCCCCCCTGCAGACTTAATCATTTCGGATAGGCATACAGGTAGCATTCTGTTGACTTTACCTAACTGAATAGACAAAGGATTGAACTAAGGGGGAGAGGGCTTGAGTGCATTGTTTTCAGTGAGAGATATACGGTTTGCTGTTGGCGCTTATGCTAGCACATTCCCCAAAAGGCATTGGAAACAACTGTAAAGTGACTCCAGCAGTATATATAACACTTTGAGGCAAACTGGATGGGATTCAGATCAGAGGAAAACTGCACTGCGCGAAGGCTGGGCGTGCTGCCCAAGCAATTTTTTTTTTTTTTTTTTTTTTTTTTTTGCGATAGGCCTTTCTGCAAACAAAAATAAATAAACATGGAGAGATCATTGATTACAAGATGCTGTCTTTTTTATTCTTTGTTTGATCCTCAGAAAGTCCTTTGTTGCAAGAAAGATTGTTTTTCAGGATTTACAGAAAACAAAGTCAGCTTGAGGGAATAGTGAATTTTTTACTTCGGTTACAAGTAAATAATAGGAAATTACACTCTCCCACATTCACACACTTGAACACACTCACTCACTCTTTTTCACACAAACAAATGCAGTAGTACAGTAAATTATGACCATGGATAAACATGTAAGCGCATGAAGCCACTCTCATTCACACACACACACACTACACCCACAGGCTTTTAAATAATTATTAACTTAAGTTACTCTGCTGTAGGATGCGTTTTGGTAGCTTCACGTCCTGCAACATTTATGCCTTTGCCGACTAGGACGTCTTCTCGACTGCCTGTAAGGAAACAGTTAGGAGGAACACAGCACATTTCTCTCAGTCCCACAATTCCCATAGAGCTGGCACCAGGGCCCCAACCTATGACTAAGAGTGTATCTGCTTGCCCTGAGCTCACATCTCCCTACTTACATTCGTATTTTTGCTTTCTCCGGTGGCAGTGGAGGTGCTGCAGCTGTTAGCTGGGCTTATCCAGCAAAAAATACATTCTCACATGATTCCTTACCTTATGGGGGGTTTAGCGTGAGCCTGAGCGTTGCAGAAGCTTATATCAAGTGGAATATCGCGTATGTCCACGGTGAACTTTCAGTGATATCAAAAAACAAGATCGCTCAGCCATTGGTTTGAGAAAGTTTTCCAACTTCCATACAATGTAAATTTTATGCAGTTGAATTATTATTGCAACTGACTTGCATTTTTCTTCTCTTAATTAGTCCTAGCATGTGACACGTCTGGCATGCTTGGGGGAAGCAATGTATTGACATGTCTTTTATATGATTCATATGAGAATTAAGGGCCAATTAACTACCATGAAGGGTTGTCACAGATGTTGTGATGTGTATATTATACCAGAGATTTAATGACAGGTTTTCAAAAGAATGCTGCTTGACAAAGTGCGATCACTTTTTGAATGCATTCGAATTCTTGCTATATGTGATTTTCCAGATGGACTACCTCTCACATGGAAATATTTCAACTGATAAAGAGTTTTCTTAGCCCCAAGGTGGATTGCTCTCACCAACTAGCAAATTACACTAGCAAAAACTGAAACATCACGGTTGTTTAGAGACTAAACTGTGACGCTTTGTTCAGAAATGGCTATTCACTGACTGTAATGTTTTTAGCCATGATTGATGTGTAATAATGCGTGAGACTGTCATAAGTAAACACCTTCGTGCAAAACTCAGCTCTGAAATTTCAACAGTGGGTGACATGACATGCTAGTTAGCAACACGAGCTACGTTTGTGGGCACATTTATTAGGAATTAACATTTTTCAAGTTATGCTCTTATGGACATATGATGTGTATGCATATGCTGAAACATGGGAGTGTAAATTATTTCCTGATCATGCGTGAGTCCCTGGAATCATTTAAAAACTTAAAATGTACAGTCCTTGACTGAATTATCTGGCATGTCCGATTAAAATAAAAACTGGTTAAATGTGTCATTATTATACCTGGCATTTTTAAAATCAGTTTAAATTTGAAAATCATCCAGTGTGCTCCAGGCATAATGTTAGATCAAGCTAATGTAAGTCACACACCGTAGAAAGCCACCCCAAGAAAGGTTCATTGAGTTCAATGTAGATAGCAAAGAGACATCATATTCCATACATAAACAATGCCTCTTACAAGTGACCTTTTCTGTCGATCGCTAAATAAATTCGTCCGAGTTAAGAATAAAACGTGCATCTGAGTCATCAGTGTTTACTCCTCTTTCTTCTCTGACCAAGCATGAGATCCTGTACAGTGACAGTGTTAGGGATATGGGCTCTGCTGTCAAAATGTAGATTTTAGTTTAATTCACACCTCTTTCATTACTGTGTTCACCATAAAATTATTAATAGATAACCATATTTCACAAAATTCACATTTTTATTGATAGTCGAGTTAAAATGAGCAAATCTGCATGATACCAGTGGCGCTGCCTGAACTAAAAATTGGGCAGGCACAGAACATCCCTTTAAAACAATTATTAGTCCTGACCTGTTCTGATCTTTTTTCTTAATTAACAATACACACACTCTGAAAACACTCCACACTATCTGGTGATGCGTGTTCTTCTCATGAAGGTAAGACTATAATGGACCTATGGCTAAGCCCCGCCCCCTCCACTGACTCGGACAAACAATCAACATTTTAGAACAGGCGCTAATTGCTGGTATCACAGTCGGAGATATTTTTCAGGATGCTATCGATGATTTTTGGCAACAGAAGGCTAAACATTCTCAAGAAGTCAGCAAAAAGGGTTACACTATGCATTGGAGGGATACATTAATGAATTTAGAGTGGAGAAGGTCAACGAAAAGTTGAAATTAGAAGCTAAAATTTTCAGGTCTCAGTGCAAACACAATCAACCACATCTCGTTTCCGTCACCCTCTCACACAAGATAAAGGATCAGCATTGTTTGTGCACTGCAGGGTAAGCAATTTAATTTAAGTATCATTATTGTTACCGAATTTAAGAAATCTAACCTGACGTGACTTGTAAAATACGTATAATGATGAATGTAAGATCCAGAAATGAAGTCTTTAACTAGAGCCCTTTAATTGGACAACAGCTAACACTGGGTTACGATTACCAAAGTACAAAAACTAGACAAAAATACTGAATTCCTTCTAAGTAAATAAGGTGACATGGTGAACAATGCAGCTAGGAGCTAACGTTAAGGCAACATCCGTCAGCACTGAAGTTAGCCATAGAGTTTACTAACTTTAGCTAACGTTAGGTAACTTAGCGATGTAAAAGATAACTTCACATTTATTTCCAGCGAAGTGACAAGATGTCGCCTTAAACACGATGTTGACTTAGCTACCTTGGAACAAATGTAGACATTCTTGTTGATCTTTGTTATGTTAAGCTGATAGTGGGGTATTACATGAAGCTTTATCCAGAGGAGACACACCTCTCGGTTGTGATGTGGCTTTGGGAACGGTATAAAATACACCCCATCGCCCAGCCTCTCGGGATACCTCATAGCGGAGTTACATTTACCCCAAGTACAGCATTTGACCATTTTTTTTTAACTTAGAAACATTTTAAAACCCCAAAAAAGCGAACGATACGGAGTTTCCGTCATGCATTTCAATGGAAGTTCAGGCTCAGAATGTCCGAGTATATGGGGAGAGAATATGCACTGTTTAGCAATTTGGTGCAATTTGGTGCATTTCAATCAGCCTTATCCAACATTGTGTAAAGGGGTCTCAAATCTTTGATTCAATTTAGGTAATCTAAATGATTGTGAGGTGCAAGTTAGATCACTTGATGCGCCAAAAAGGCTGCTCGGAAGTCCCAGAGCTGTTTACCTCTCATAAAGCATAGGCCTACTTATGAGTAAATAGTTTTTTTCTGTACTGAATTTTGCCATATTTTGGTTGCTCTGAGATAGCATAAGAAAGAAGCAGCGTCTTTACAGCCAATGACTTTTTATCGAAAAAATGTCTTAATAAAGGAAAATAACTGAGAAAAAGTCAGGACTAATAAATGTTGTGAAGGGATATTCTTTCCCTTCCCAATTTTCAGTTCTGGCTGTGCCACTGCCTGTTACAGTCATGGTTACGTTTGACAGTCAGCAGCACTCAGACTGGACGCAAAAGACCGATAGAGCAGCAAGTGCATAAAAGGTCACTGTTTGTGCATCATTGTTTGTGCCATGATGCAGATTCATTGTCCCCCGCAGCCGCGGTAGCGAGCGGACCAGGGGACATAGTATTCAGCTCTGTCCGGCCGTCCGTCACGTCCCGTTTGTTCTGAACGCGATATCTCAAGAACGGTTTGACCGATTCCATTCATCCTTGGTGTCAAGGTGTATTAGTGTGATGTGCCGACCCCAGTGGATTTCTGTGACCTTGGCATTATTCTCAAGGTCATTACGACCATTTGACCACTTACAAATACCTTGTCAACATGATATCTCAAGAACGGTTTGACCGATTCCATTCATCCTTGGTGTCAAGGTGTAATAGGGGGGTGCTCACAGCCCACTCGATTTACGTGACCTTTGCATTATTCTCAAGGTCATTACAACCATTTTACGACTTACAAATACCTTGTCAACATGATATCTCAAGAACGGTTTGAACGATTCCATTCATCTTTGGTGTCAAGGTGTATTAGGGCCGGGGGACATAGTATTCAGCTCCGTCAGTCCATCCATCCATCCGTCACGTCCCGTTTGTTGTGAACGTGATATCTCAAGAACGCTTTGACCGATTTTTTAAATCTTTGTCTTCGATGTGTATTTGTGTGATACGCCGACCCCAGTCAATTTCCGTCACCTGGCGGGGGACATGGCCACGTTTAGTGGCAACACGTTTTGAAAGTTATTAAGTGAAGTATTGCAATTTAATGCAAGGGAATAAATGAATCTATAGGCCGAAGATTCAACATTTGTATGGGCTTAGATTCATAAATATTTTGACATTAAAAAGACCCAGGGCTGAAGAAAAAAAAACCCAGGGCTTTTGTTCAATAGCCTGGCCCTAAACACATACGTATGCTGGAAAAAAAATGATGGATCAACTTATAACAAAAATTCATTAGCCACAGATAATAATTTGATGTTAACCCAATGTAAATGATTTACTCTGTGAAACCTGTATTTTTTTGGGTTCAACCATAAACATAACTTGGAAAGTTTAGATTAAATCAACAATATGGAGGTGTGACTTTCTTATCAAAGCAGCTGCTTCAACCTGCTGGAGGGTCACCTAAGAGTAAATGATTGTCATTTGACTTTGCCATCAGATGATTGCTTGACCGGTAACATGCAGGCTTATTTAAGCTTGCCATCATGTGAAGCAGCTTCTCACCATGCTCACTTGACTAACAGTCCCTCCTGCTACAAGGTTTGAAGTTTTCTTTCCCTCTGCAGACTTTCATAACAACATGCACTTTGGTGACAGTAATTTGGGGGGGTTGATTCGGCCCATGGTGGTTGATTGATTTTATACTCGTGCACGTTTTTCAGGTTATACATTCTATTTAAAAATGGTTTATTTTCCCTAATAGCAGCATTTGTTTGTATTTGTTAAGAAATTTCCCTGAGAAATTTAGTTTAAACTTCAACAGTTTAACATTCTCTGTGGACTTATATTCATTTTGGGAAATGCTGCTGTACAATGTAATTGGAAAACTGGAACCATAGTTTTCTGAAAAGTTAGACAAATAATATATTAGGAAGATAGATGAACAAAGTGAATGTTCAAAGTTTAATTCTGGGGTGAACTTTAACTATGAATTAGTACCTGCAAAGCATTTTCACTCTGTACTTTGGTATGAATTATATGATATGAGTCAGGAACGAGAACAGAACTTCAACTTGATGCAGTCCTAGATCAAAGTAGCACAGCCATCAACAACATATTTAATGCATTGTGAAATATTTTGGATACATTTATAAATGAACCATATTCTAAGGCAATCTGAGATTACCTTAGATTTGCTAAGCAGATGCATGATGCAGCAACGTCAAAATTTTTAATGAACTCATTAGAACCAAGCATGGACTCTACAGGGTTAACTCACTGTTGGTTAACACATCATTACTTGCATTTTGTAAAAATTGTTTGTCGCATTTGCATAATATAGAAATGTAATATTTAAACTAAAATACATTGTCAGCTCTGTTTTCAACGAAGCTGAAACATCTTCATCAAATAATGATATTGAATAATGTGTACGCTGTATCACTGTATCAACTAAAAAAAAAAACATTTTTGGAATTTTTGATGGAGCATCTAATGGCTTGTGAGCAGTAGCTTTTATGCTTGAGGACTTGAAATAGTGGTTATACATTTCAGCCATTATATCCTTGTTGTGCTCAAGTATTTTCCAACCTGAAATATTACCAGCCCTATCTTCCTGCTTATTTTACTTAAACTTGACATATTTCTTGCGTTTTCTCATTTGCCCAATGTGGAAATGTGCCTCCTAAAATAATTTGCCATTATTAGTGAACACAGTGTTGTTTGTTAGGGTTGCATGCCACATGAACACAAGATTGCCCCGGGGATTTTGGTTGCAATAAGGATAAATTTGAAAAAGATTGCAGACCTGTTTCCAACTATAACTGTGACTGTTTATTATTTCCCAGCTCATAGGGTTATCTCCCGCATTCTCCTGCAAAATTCCACCATCCGTCACGGTGTCAACACTGCAATTTTTACACTGCATTTTCCTACCTTTGTCCTGAGTACTGGTCAAAAGGTCCGGACTTTGAAAAGGAACGTCCAGGACCTCAGAAAAGCTTTGATTTTGTAGCTAGATTCATATGACATGTTTTGCGTTTTGAGAAAGATATTCACTGAAATGAATTCTATTTCATTTGATAGTACTAGTTGAGCTTACATTTTATTTAACTGATATTAATATGGATATTGCGATAATACTTGCTGGTTAGGCAATGCTGTTAGACAGGTCTGGGACTGTTGGGCATACAATATGGTGATTTCTTACAGGGAAACAGTTATGTTCTTTTACACTGCTGATGCATTGAAGTGGGAGAGGGGACCTTGGTAATCTCCTGTATGTGAGGAGGCAACCATCCAACTGTCAAAACCATGTTTAGCAGGAAGACTGCCCACCAGGATTTTAATTTGCTTCATATCTTGGTTGCCTTTCTGATACAGCAGACATAATAATGGCTGTGAAGTTCTGTGGCCCGGTATTTTTCAAACCTCAAGAGTATTCCAGATATGGGCCCAATACAATGCAGCTTGTGTGAAGACTCAATTGTGAGGTTGTGAGGATAAATGAGCCTGCAATGGCCACAACAGCTACAGTTGGGAGCAGGAAGGGGGCGCCACTGGAAAAAGACTATCCATCTGGCCAATGAGGGGCCAGCTCACTCCGCAGGGGGCCACAGCTGCCACGCGGTCCTCTGTAGGACAACAAAGGACATTGGGAAGGACTGTGAATCTATACCCCTATGCGGGAGCAGGATAAAAATACAGTGCTGACAAGCCAATTAATCAGGTTTCAAGGTTCCGCTGCACAAAATCCTTTGCAATTTGTAGAGAAGACCAGGCATCTTTAGACAAAGCAATTCAATCCAGCAACTCATGACTGGTCCAGTGAAACATGACTACATTTTCATTCCATAAAATGCAGCACTTTTCTGTATCTTTTTCAGATCAGTTTTCACTGTTTGCAGCACTGTCCCTGAATGTAGGCAGTGAGAGCAGCGAAGTAAAAGGTAAGGTCATTACTCTATGTCACCTTTGAAGCATTGGATTTTTTACATTTTTTTTTACCCAGCTTTATTATGGTTGTCATAATCCCAAAATTAAAGTGAGGGAATATCTTTATTTGTGATGAAGTGTTGTACCTTTTTTAAATATATATATATATATATATATATATATATATATATATTTTTGCAGACAACATAATACTAAAAATGGGATTAGAAAGAAAAATTTAGGTTTCTGAAAACGGGGCTGCTGAGTTGTGCACTGGGAAAAACCCTCACATCAGCTGGACAATGGGCTCTGCTGGCCGGAGGGCTATCTGAGGTATTCAGTCAGGAGGCATGGCTGTGTTTTGTTGCACAAGTGACCCCTGCTGTACCATCCGGCCGCCCGTGGTTTGCTCTACACGAGAGTATGCCAGGGTCTCCCCTCTCACTGCATGCATGGGCAGCTTCTGGCTGCGATGTGAAAAAGGGCAGTGTTCATTCAATCAAGGTCACTTCGATGACCTCTTTTTTTTTTCTTTTTTTTTAATTTAGCATATCCATTCCTTCTCAAATTTTGTATGTCCAATTCAGGTACTATATGTAAATGTGCTCATGCATACCTCTTGCTGGCCAATTTGTGACAAGCAAAAAGTACCACTGCTGTATCCACACATATGGAAAAGACCTGTCCTGTTAGGGGACACATCTGTATTGTTACGCATTGAACATACAACCCTACTACACTGTATTCAATTACATGGTAAAATATTTAATTCTAATTAAGAGTCCAATAAAGACAACAAAACTCTATGGGAGGTTACACTCAGTATTTTACTCTGTATTTTATAATTTAGATTATATGAGTTATCATTTTTGCTACAGCAGTGTTCACAGATACAGTAGCATTCATTATTTAAGCAGACCTATTATACTGTTTTTTTTCCAAGTTATAATATTCCTGGGTGTCCAAAAGGGAGGTTATAAACTTCAAAAAAAAAAAAAAAAAATCTATAATTTCTTGGTTATTTGACTCCTGTCATGCATAACTCTCTGAAAAACAGGCTGTTATGAGTGGGTATTCCCTTTATGAAATGAGCGCTATTCTGACTGGCCAGCGAACATGGCTACCAGGCCTGTGAGTCAACAGATGGAGAGCGACAATGTCAATATCCTTTGGCTAGTGGCATGTCTCAAAGTGCAGATGACTGAATAAGTGGCTAACTAGCTATTAAACTACACAATTAGAATGGAAAGATTGCATCTGCAAGCTAAGCAAGGATGGTAGTTACATACATAATTAAGTGGGATATGCATGATTGCCATAAAATTTTAACTACACTTGGAATTCAGCCTCTATGCTTAAACATGATCTTTGGCTAGCATCTATATTGTAGCAACCATTGGCTAATATTCAATTTATTCTGAATGGCTGCGCTACTCTTCCACTGCTGATTTCCATTAAAAACAGTTATGCATTCTGTCTACTCCCATCAACATATCTCTGACATTGCTTCAGGCTAAACTAGCAACAGTTTCTAAAATTTACACAGTCACAGTCAATTTAATACTAGCTTGCTGGTAAACGACATGATGATTACGGAAAGGCAGTGCATACCTGCTTGCTAAGTTGTTTTGAGAGTGGCACTGTACTTGCTAGCTAGCTAGCAACATCAACACCTTAGCCATATGGATTTAACAAACATTCCGCATGGAATCCTGTTTAAACATTAACGGAAATTGGAAACACCTAGCTACTGATTGCTCTTGAAAATAATTCTTAGCTACCACTCCTTTGTATCTTCCAAACAGCATAATAGGTCCTGTTTAATATAAATTTCATTGCCAGTCCTTCGTTGCAGGGGCCCACATTAGTAGGAATAGCAGTGAGACAAAATGTGGGTAGCAAATGCATTTAGGTTCTTGCCAGTTGAAGCTGGGATATTACCATAATACGTTGTAAATATGTTTATACTGCGGGGAAAATAAGTATTGAACGCGTCCACATTTTTCTCAGTAAATATATTTCTAATGGGGCTATTCACATGAAATTTTACCAGATGTCAGTAACAACCCAAGTAATCCACACATACAAAGAAATGAAAACAAATAAGTCCATAAATGAAGTTTTATGTAATAAAGTGGAATGACACAGGGAATAGGTATTGAACACATGAAGAAAAGGAGGTGCAAAAAGGCATGGAAAACCAAGAAACCAGCTGAAATCTGTCAGTATTTTAGAAAGCCGTCTTGCCTCCTGTCAGTGCAAATTAATATCAGCCAGTTTAGTCCTAATTGATGGCCTATAAAAAGGGTTCTCATTACCAAGGTGTCGCACAAGAAGCAGCTCACGATGGGTAAAAGCAAAGAGCTCTCTCAAGACCTTCGCAACCTTATTTTTGCAATTATACTGATGGCATTGGTTACAGACCTATTTCTAAACTTCTGAATGTTCCAGTGAGCACCGTTGGGGCCGTAATCTGGAAGTGGAAACAACATCATTTCACCATAAACCGGCCACGACCATGGATGGAGATATTCAGATGAGGGGTGGAATAATTCTAACGAGCCAACATGTGATGTCGAAAAGGATATAATTCTGAAGGGCATGCCGGATGCCATGTTTCATAAAAAAGGTAGCCTACAAAAAACTGACTGGGTTTTCTTATTTCACAGTTCGTAGGTTGCTAAGTATTCCAGATACTGAAATGCAAAATGCACAAGCTCTGAGGAAGTGGGGTTTCCGTAATATGTTCCCTTTAATAAGTTGCACTTCCAGCTGCTTGAATTTTCCCAGTTTTACATAAAAACCTATTATCAAAAAAAAAAACCCTTCTATGTAAGGGGTTGCAGTATTTATGCTGGTATTGGTACCATACATGAGGAGAATAATTTCAATATTTGCCATTCTTTAGAAAGGCATAAACATTATGCGGTGTTAATCAGCCATTGCAGGATTCGGTCACTTGCTGGGCTCATTTCACTACAGTTTTTAAATGACTTTTAAAATCAAATAAAGCTTTTAATTAATTTCTGATTTATTCAGCATATTTTTTGATTGATATTTATAAAAATAGGTATCAAAATTCCAGGTGATATTGCCTTGAAGAAATATGAAAGGTTTTTTAGTTACGTGTGTGTTGACTCAGTTTCACCTTGTAAACCCTCCTCCTAACTCCCTAAACATACCTTAAAATGCACATAAACTAACTTTGATTCCAGTATTGTTGTGCTTATTCCCATACTCCCATGACTGCTGAACAAGAATTTGAATACCTGTCCACGTATTGCCGGAACGCGTTGCATAAGCTGTCAGTCAAGATGGGTAACCGAAGGTGATGGAGGAGAAACGAAGCCCATGCCCACCAGTGAGGTCATCGTACTCTCACCACGCCTCCCCAGAGCTGTGGTCTCATGCCCCCTGGCTACCCAGTGACAGGACCTTCATCTTCAGTTCCTCATCCGCTGGTCACATTCGCCCTAATGCCCGGGGAATTTCATAGCCACAGGCAACACATTACACAACACACAGTCATTCTGGTGGACAGGGTACTTTTGCAATATGTGCAATGATTTTGCATTCATTTTCATCGCTGATCATTCGCTCACAGCACATACTTTTTTATGGTAGGTTTTACAGCACCGAAAAAAGTGTATTTTGTTTTGCACAGACTGAAGTGCTAACTGATTGCTCTGCATCTAAGTTCTCCCTTCTGCAACCAACTTAGGAAATTATGTTGCAATAATTTTGCATAGGGCCAGATGTACTTAAAGGATTTAAGAAAATTTCAACAAATTATTTTAGTGAAGGATGCATTTTTTAATGCAAAAGCAGTGCCCACTGCATTTCTTATTACAGCACTTTGCCATATTCACTGTACGCCGAGGTCAGGGTTGAAAATGGTTGCAGAAGGTTAAAATCGCTATAGAGATGTGATTTATGGCAGTAATGACATACTTACCTTCTGATACCTTAATCTGTTCATGCATATGTATACCTGGGAGGAATGCTCTGAGACGGGATATACATTCTGTAAATTAGGTCAATTAAGTGTTCCGTCTAATTTGCTAAAGTATGCCTTAATTGCGGCTCTCCCCTTTGCGTGCGGAATTGAAGAACTCCTAAAAGCAAGTGGCAATTTGCTGAGTACGGATATTGCCATGCTCACATTCTGTAAAAGGGGTGTTAAAAGGGTGAGTTATCTCTCTTGGTTATGGCGGCAGTCATCACAGCCAGGATAAGACATAGAGGGCAAATACAAGGGCAAATTGATGAGACAAGAATTCCCCTCTTTCAGCTAGCTCAACACTGAATAGTGAAATGATACAGCCTGGCTGTGCTACTCTGCGAGATGAGTGATTATGGTAGTTATGATGAAGCTCCCACCTTCACATAACTGTGCATCTCGATCATTAAAAGAAGCCCACGTATGGGGGGATTTCACAATCAGTTTTGCACTACGCTGTCTGAGGTGTACTGTTAAACGCTTTATCCCTACGATATTTTATATATTTTCTACCAATCATTGCTAGTTGAATTTCGTATGCAGGGCCTATTGGATCTAGGGCATCTTATACTGATGATGCGAATCTGTCATCAGCTTAGTGGTCAATGAATAATTAATCAATTTATAAATTTAATCATTTTTTTGTAATAAGCCAAAATTTATTTGATTTGTTATTAGTTGATGTGTCCTTCCCCCTCAGCTGTACGTGCTCAGTACGTTGCGCAGCTTCCGTCAGCTGTAGAAACGCATCTAATTAATTGAATACTTTATGTGCGCTGAAGAAGCAGGTCCGTCCTCACAGCAAACACGCTCTGCTTTTGCAACATTCCTCTCGCTGCAGAAGAACAATTTCAGACTGTGAAAAGACAGCCGCTGCTTTGATTTTCCATGACCGACATCTGCCCGATATGCGTCGCTCCCTGGGCCAAATGGCTGATGCTACATGTTTGTGCAACAGTTTGCTGGTTGTGCCGGGAGCTGGAACGATAAGCTGCTGGGCTTTTGAATTAATTTCTTTTTCTATTTTGATTCTGCAATGTGCTAGCTGCACTACTGTGTCCTTGCTGATTTTGGTTCTCTTTTATTTACATTGTACATTATACTGTAAACCCAGGTATTGTGGTGTATTGTAAAGTTTTGTGGAAACCAGTTACCTCAAAAAAATTGTGATAGCCAACTCATTGATCTTGTGTTCATTACACTTAAAAACACAATACAATTACTTTTCAAAATATCTATTGCACTTTTTTAAGTACCATCCACACAAGACAATTAAGTGGACTACCACATTTTTTGCGGTGATTGGTTTAAAGAAAACATTTGAGTGCACCGCAATATCTGGGTTTACAGTTTAAAATTTCTGCGTATGGTTATGTTGCCAGGGTCTTTATTGGTGTGCCCAATGTAACTTAAACTCCTCCTGTTTGTACATTCTATTATTGATTTCTTGTTCATTGTGAGGCCTTTTGTTTTGTTTTAGTGGTTGGGAAATTGTCGAATTACAATCTAATTAGCTTGAGTTACTTACATTGTGGCTTACTCTTGCACTGAAAAAGGCTAAAGGATACTGGGTCATTTAATGTCTGGTCACTTAATTTCAACATTAATTATTTCTTTCATCTGCCGGCGTCACTGCAGCAACACCGGTGTGTAAGTAACTGGATGATGGTTCCCTTCTCCAAGTATAACAATGAGGATTAATTGCAGAGATAAATTAGCTTTTTCACTTGTTTTTATCACAATTTGTTGAGTGTTTTTTTTTAGTCGTTCCAAAACCTGGAGCACTTACCCTTGAGGCCTGACAAGCCAGTCGCTACCATTGCAGGTAACCAACCTCCTTTGAATAGCAGTTTCATTCACTGTAAAGTCTTGTGCAAATTAATTGGATAAAGCAGGCTGTAGTGGGAAAAACCAAACAACTAAGGTTTTCAGGCTTTTTATTACATTAATAGCATCTCCATTCAGCACTCATTACGAGATGTGTCCTCTACGGTCCTTACTAAGCTGTTCCACCCTTCTTGGTATGGAGCTGACCAGGATTTTGCAGGTTGCCTTGATTTCTTTGTTTTGATGCCACACCTGGACAACTGCATCAATGACTTTGGATTTTGTGGTGCAGTCCTTTTGCTGTAGCCTTGACTTGATGATGAACCAGAGATTCTCAATAGGATTAAGGTCAGGTGAATTACCAGGCCAGTCCAACACAGTTACAGTACTGTGTTGATGATGCAATCACATTAGTTGCATCAAACAAATCAAGGAAATTAATGAAACATGGCTAAAAATTATTATGCAGTGATCTTTGAGGTGATTATGTTTTGTTTGTCCATCACTTGGCATGGCTATTTGCACTCCATTCAGCTCATTCAATTGACAAGCACCTTTATCTAATTAATTTGCACAAGACTGTACTTGTGTTTACAGCCAGTACTCAACCTGCATTCCTTTTGCCTTCTGGCCTTGTCCTACGTCAATGTACATTTATTCCTTAATAGCATATTTGACTAATAAAACTGTGTTTTAATGCTTTTTCTTGTCTAATGGAGTTTGCTTTGTTCTATCAATAAAACTGCCCACCCAACTTAATTACACTGGGTCAGTTCAGTTACCTCTTACTTGAGTATTGGGAGCACTTTCAGACTGATATTGGTTGCAGTGCAATACAAAGTCTTAAGGTGTAAGTCTTTAGGTGGTGTAATCCTACTTTGGCATTACAATTAAACCAACCTGCACTAGCTCAAGGACACATGTTGTTTAAATGCATTTACTCAGGTATCAAATGAATGGTGAATTTAAGATACCATGCTGGACAGACTTCTCTAGTCACAAGGTCAGCTTTGCCTGTTCCTTTCAGCCGCTGCTGGCAACTCCCTGCTTGGCTAGAGTGTGCTGTAATGGTGGAAACACAGAGGCCAAATGCAGCGGACTGGCAAGCAAAAGGCCAGCAATAACGAGCGCTTAAAATCACCAAAAGGAGGAATAGATGACAGGCAGCAAATTAACTCTCGCGCTTCCCAAAATACAAACTTAACAATCAGAACCCGGAAGCAGAGCGAGAGGGGAAAACTGGCAGAAACAGAGAACAGAACCCGCATGCAGCGGTGCAGAAACAGCAACAAAATAAGGTCTCGAGAATGGAGAATTCAAAAGCACCTTAAATGGTGCAGACCTTACGATAATGAGGGAAGGAATCAAAAGGAAATCTCCCTACTAATAATTTCTCCAAAAATATCACCGTGAAGAAGTTCCCAAAATATCCCTAACTAGAAATATCTTCTGGCTGAAGTGTTAGCTAAAATCAGACACTCTAGCAAAGGAGTTGTGGTGGACTTCCGGCTTATATAGAGTCCGGGGAAGGCACCGCCCAAGTCCAATCAGCCAGCTGGGTAAAGAATCCGATAGTAAGTATTTCGATGTTGTCCCAGGACGAGAGCCACAGAGAAAGTCCTTAACACACGCAACCTAAACCATGACAGGACCCCCCCCGCCAAGGAACGGCTCCAGACGTTCCCATAGAACTCTGAGATCAGGGTAGGATCCAGGATATCCCAAGAAGGAACCAGCACCGCTCCTCAGGTCCATATCCCTCCCAATCCACCATGAACTGGACCCCGCTACCGACACGCCTCTCGGCTGGGATGCGACGTATGGTGTAAGCCGGCCCCCCCTCAATCGTCCGTGGCGGCGGAGATGGTTTGTCGACCAGCGCCAGGACTCTTGTGCTAACCAGTTTAAGCCGAGAAACGTGAAAAATGGGGTGAATGCGCAAGGATCTAGGGAGCTGCAACCAGACGGTGACAGGGTTGATCTTCCGCACGATTTTGAAAGGGCCAATGAAACGGGGAGCCAACTTCCATGACTCCACCCTCAAAGGAAGGTCCCGAGTGGAAAGCCAAACACTCTGGTCAACCCGATATGATGGCGCCAAATGGCGCCTCCTATCGGCGGCAGTCTTCTGTTTCCACACCAAGCGTAACAGAGACGACTGAACCCTGGCCCAGACTGACCGACAATGCCGAATAAAACAATTAACCGAGGGAACCTCCGAGTCCCTCTCAGCATGAGGAAAAAGCGGCGGCTGATAACCCAGCTTTGCCTCAAACGGGGAAAGACCTGTGGAGGAGTTGTATAACGAATTGTGGGAGTATTCCGCCCATGCCAAAAAACGACTCCACGATGTAGGGTTATCGGCTGCTAGGCACCAAAGTGTATTTTCCAGTGACTGGTTAATTCTCTCTGTCTGCCCATTGGTTTCCAGGTGAAAACCAGATGAAAGGCTCACAGAGGCCTGTAGCTGTTTGCAAAATGCATGCCAGAATTTAGCCGTAAACTGCGGGCCACGGTCAGACCATAGAGCCGGAACACATGGTCCACAACTGGGAGGGCCGCGCCAAGGGCAGCTTATGATGGGCAATAAAGTGGGCGGCCTTAGAAAAGCGATCGACCACAACCAAAATAACCGTGTTGCCTTCCGAAGCTGGCAGACCTGACACAAAGTCTAACGCAATGTGGCTTCAAGGACGCTTGGGGACGGGCAACGGCCACAACAGACCAGAGGGGGGGAGATGAGAACCCTTGTTCCGTGCACACACGCCACAGGCCGCCACAAACTCCCAGATGTCCTTTTCCATACCGAGCCACCAAAAGCGTCGAGCCAAAAACTGCTTGGTCCGGTGAACCCCGGATAACCAGCCAAGCAGGAAGAATGACCCCATTGGAGAACTTGAGAACGAGCCGCCACAGGGAAAAACAAACAACCAGGCTGCTCCCCACCCAGACCAGAATCGGACCGCAAGGCCTCCTGTACCACAGACTCAACATTCCACAGTACGGGAATCACAATATGAGCTGACGGAATTATGGGCTCAGGAATAGGATCGCGGCCCAAATGGTCGTAAATTCACGACAACGCATCAGGCTTGATGTTTTTAGAACCGGGGTGATAAGTCAACATAAAGTTAAAGCGATTGAAAAATAACGCTCACCACGCCTGGCGGGAATTACGCTGCTTAGTCTGCTGGATATACTGGAGGTTTTTGTGATCGGTCCAGACCACAAATGGGTGTTCAGCCCCCTCCAACCAGTGGCGCCACTCTTCCAATGCTAACTTAACTGCCAACAACTCCCAATGCTGTAATTACACTCAGCCGCAGACAACGACCATGAGAAGAAGGTGTGGGGATGCAATTTATTGTCCTGAGGAGAGCGCTGGGACAAAATGGCACCCACCCCGACCTCCGAAGCGTCCATCTCCACCACAAACAGGAGGGAGGGGTCGGGCATGACAAGGATAGGCTTAAAGCCAAACCGTCTCTTCAACTCCTGAAAAGCAGCCTCCGCTGCTGGGGTCCAAGAGAACAACGAGGAGGCATTCGTCCTGGTAAGCGCAATGATAGGAGCAGCCACAGCGCTAAAATTGTGGATGAACCTCCCATAAAAATTAGCAAAGCCTAAAAAATGCTGCACCTCCTTTACATTCTGAGGAACGAGCTAATTCCTTATGGCTGCCACTTTGTCCGGGTCCATACGGACCGACCCTGCCGACACAATGAAACCAAGGAACGACACAGTCTCGGCATGAAAAATGCATTTCTCAGCCTTGACAAAAAGTTTGGCTTCAAGGAGGGCCGCAAGCACTTGTCGGATGTGTTGTTTATGCTCCGTGAGAGTTGAAGAAAAACTCAGAATATCGTTAAGGTAGACAAAGACAAATTTCTACAACATCTCTTGGAGGACGTCGTTAGCAAGTGCCTGGAACACAGATGGGGCGTTAACCAAACCGAATGGCATAACTAAATACTCGTAGTACCCGTCATGGGTATGAAATGCTGTTTTCTATTCGTCCCCCTCCCGGATCCTGACCAAGTTATATGCGTTACGGAGGTCTAGCTTGGTGAAAAACGATGCCTCCTGCAGGCGTTCAAATGCAGAGTTCATCAAGGGAAGAGGGTATCGGTTCTTAATAGTGATATTATTTCGGCCCCTGTAATCAATACAGGGTCTCAAACCGCCATCTTTTTTCCCCACAAAAAAAACCCCCGCTCCAGCAGGAGACGTGGAAGGCCGAATAAATCCATTAGCCAGAGCCTCCTGAATATACTCTCGCATAGCCTTGCGCTCTGGCCCTGACAGCAAGTATAACGAAACCCTGGGGGGAGTGGTACCAGGGTAAAGATTGATCTCGCAATTGTACGCGCGATGGGGAGGCAAGGACGAGGCCCGTTGCTTGCTAAAAACCTCCGCGAGATCAGCATATTTAATGGGAACATTGGGAGGTAAACAAAAGTTCAGAGCAGCCCCCAAACTCCAACCCTGTTCGGAACTCGACGTCTCAATAACTGACCCAGAGTCAGAAAAATCCTCCAAATCAAAATCCTCCTCTGGCTGCCGCTAGTCAAATTGAGGGTCCCACTCCAACCCATCCTCCTCCCCATTTTCGAAATCAGGTGTGTTAGGTGAGACCTCCTCATCATCACTCCAGGCGTCAGCCTCCCCAATAGGTTGACGTCCGGGACGACACGCCAAAATATTACTACAGTGAGCCTTACAATTAGAGCCCCACTGGATGATAGGATTATTTTGACTGCCCCAAAAAATATGTGGCCTATGTTCGACTAACCGGGAATGTCCTAAGACCACCGGAAAAGCCGGGGAGTTGATAAGAAAAAACCGAACTCTTTCCAAATGACCACCAAACGGGTTGAACATCATCAAAAATTCAGTGACTTCGGTAATAGGCCCAGTTCTCAACGGGCGACCATCCAAGGCTTTGACAGTGCGAGAATGCAAGAGAGAGCAGATGGGTATGGAATGTTTTCTAGCCCACCCTGCATCCATAAAACAATCCACGGCCCCTGAGCCAGAAAGGCCTCAACATTCTCTGCATCCCCACAATCAAGTCCCCAGAAATAAACGTACGAAAGGGAGATTGAGTCTGTCCCTCAAGCGCCCCCCATACCGCTAGAGAGACTTCCCGTTTCCCCTTATGCTCAGGGCAAAATGGTCGGATGTGTCCCGGTTTTCTGCAATTATAACAAATTATTAGCCTACGCTCAGGATTGCGAGCCTAGCTGTCATATGATCCATCTACTTGCATAGGCTCACTTAGGGTAGGAAATTCTGTGGGCGGAGCTGGGACTGTGTGCAGGCTGGGAGTAGAGTTCAAACTTTTGCTTATTGGAGCCAGTGCCGTTTGTGTCTCTCTATTACGTTCGCGAATACGATTATCCATTCTAACCGCCATACGGACCAACGAATCTAATGACACACAGGGCTCCAATGTAGCCAGAGCGTCCTTAACTGGTTCAGATAATGCATGAATAAAGACTGTCATAAGAGGTGCCTCTGGCCACCCTATCTATGTGGCCATGAAACGAAATAATATTGAAAATTCCGCAACGCTCTCAGAACCTTGATGTAAATGCATTAAACAAGTGGCGGCATCCTGACCACACACGTCTTGATCGAAAACGGAAATCATTCCTCTCATGAGAATATCTGCCGAACTGACAACAGGCGATCTGGAGCGAATGAGTGGCCCCGCCCAAGTGAGCGCTGTACCAAATAACAGAGAGAGAATGAATGAAACCCGTGATTCTTCATTAGAGAATCACGAAGGTTGTGATCTGAAAAATATTTCACATTGTGCAGTGAAATCCTTGCATTTCCCTGCTTCGCCTTCATATCTTGGGGGTAATTGAAGTTTGGGTTCTCGGGGGAGGTGCGTGGATTGTGCTTGTGTAACATTCTGTGTGATCTGGACAGTCAAAGCTCTGATACTCTCTGTGAGAGTCAATGCATGGTGTTTTCTTGCAAACGAACACTTTCTGCCAATTCTGCTTGCTGATTGCTTAAATACGCCTTGACCAGCATGCACAGATTGTTAATTGGCGACAATTTTATCAAGCGCTGCCGCTGCTGGCAACTCCATGCTTGGCTAGAGTGTGCTGTAATGGTGGAAATACAGAGGCTAAATGCAGCGGACTGGCAAGCAAAAGGCCAGCAATAACAAGCACTTAAAATCACCAAAAGGAGGAATAGATGACAGGCAGCAAATTAACTCTCACGCTTCCCAAAAATACAAACTTAACAATCAGAACCTAAAAGCAGAGCGAGAGGGGAAAACTGGCAGAAACAGAGAACAGAACCCGCATGCAGCGGTGCAGAAACAGCAACAAAATAAGGTCTCGAGAAATGGAGAATTCAAAAGCACCTTAATTGGTGCAGACCTTACGAGAACGAGGGAAGGAATCAAAAGGAATTCTCCCTACCTATAATTTCTCCAAAAAGATCACCGCAAAGAAGTTTGCAAAATATCCCTAACTAGAAATATCTTCTAGCTGAAGTGTTAGCTAAAATCAGACATTCTAGCAAAGGAGGTGTGGCGAACTTCCGGCTTATATAGAGTCCGGGGAAGGCGCCGCCCAAGTCCAATCAGCCAGCTGGGTAAAGAATCCGATAGTAAAGTAATTCGATGTCGTCCTGGGACAACAGTCACAGAGAAAGTCCTTAACACACACAACCTAAACCATGACAAAACTATTGTTTCACTTGTTCTTCTTTAGGTGTTAATCATTGGTTGAACCACAACCTGCATTTCTTGGCCCAAATTACAAACCCCAATTCCAATGAAGTTGAGACGTTGCGTAAAATGTGAATGAAAACAGAATACAATGATTTGCAAATTCTTTTCGACCTATATTCAATTGAGTACACTACAAAGACAAGATATTTAATGTTCAAACTCATACACTTTATTGATTTTTTTGAAATATTTGAATTTGATGCCTGCAACATGTTCCAAAAAAGCTGGGACAGGGGCAACAAAAGACTGGGAAAGTTGAGTAATTCTCAAAAAACACCTGTTTGGAACATTACACAGGTGAACAGGTTAATTGGAAACAGGTAAGTGTCATGATTAGGTATAAAAGGTATAATTACTAGGTATAAAAGGAGCATCCTCGAAAGGCTCAGTCCTTCACAAGCAAGGATGGGGCGAGGTTCACCACTTTGTGAACAACTGCGTGAGCAAAGAGTCCAACAGTTTAAGAACAACGTTTCTCACTGTGCAATTGCAAGGAATTTAGGGATTTCATCATCTACAGTCCATAATATCATCAAAAGATTCAGAGAATCTGGAGAAATCACTACATGTAAGCGGCAAGGCCGAAAACCAACATTGAATGCCCATGACCGTCGGTCCCTCACACTGTATTAAAAACCAACATCATTCTGTAAAGAGTATTACCATGTGGGCTCAGGAACACTTCGGAAAACCATTGTCAGTTAACACAGTTTGTTGCTACATCTGCAAGTGCAAGTTAAAACTCTACCATGCTAAGTGAAAGCCATATATCAACAACATCCGGCAACGCTGCCAGCTTCTCTGGGCCCGAGCTCATCTGAGATGGACTGACGCAAAGTGGAAAAGTGTGCTGTGGTCTGACGAGTCTACATTTCAAATTGTTTTTGGAAATCATGGATGTCGTGTCCTCTGAGCTAGAGAGGAAAAGGGCCATCCAGATTGTTATCAGTGCAAAGTTCAAAAGCCAGCATCTGTAATGGTATGGGGATGTGTTAGTGCCCATGGCATGGGTAACTTGCACATCTGAGAAGGTTAAAGCTGAAAAGTATATACAGGTTTTGGAGCAACATATGCTGCCATCCAAGCAACGTCTTTTTCAGGGACGTCCCTGCTTATTTCAGCAAGACAATGCCAAGCCACATTCTGCATGTGTTACACCAGCGTGGCTTTGTAGTAAAAGAGTACGGGTAATAGACTGGCCTGCCTGCAGTCCAGACCTGTCTCCCATTGAAAATGTGTGGTGCATTATGAAGCGTAAAATACGACAATGGAGACCCCAGACTGTTGAGCAATTGAAGTCATACATCAAGCAAGAATGGGAAAGAATTCCCCCAACAAAGCTTCTACAATTACTGTCCTCAGTTCCCAAATGCTTATTGAGTATTCTGAAAAGGAAAGGTGATGTAACACAGTGGTGAACATGCCCCTGTACCAGCTTTTTTGGAAGGTGTTGCAGGCATCTAATTCAAAATGAGTATCTCCAAAAAAAAAAACAAAAAAACAATACAGTTAATCAATTTGAACATTAAATATCTTTTCTTTGTAGAGTACTCAATTGAATATAGGTCAAAAAGGATTTGGAAATCATTGTATTCTGTTTTAATTCACGTTTTACACAACGTCCCAAGTTCATTGGAATTGGGGTTTGTATGGTGCAGGAAAGTTTTCATAACATCATTACTTCTCCAGTTTCTACAGTTAATTTTGTTTTTCAAAAATAGTCATTATGTTTATGGGGTTGCCTTCTGTAAGACCACAAATGAGATTATATATTTTTTCTTATTTAGCACTTAGGACCAGTCTTAATAAATCATTATGTACAACCACCAAATTAACATCGAAATTCATCATCCACTTTTGGAATGTACAGCCCAATATGATGATGTTAAATACACTCTCACTGACACTAGTATTTGAAACAAACGCATTTCAGAAAAAGCTGGCTTCTCCCTCACTATTTCAAGTGCAGTAGCAGCTGTTATCCCTTGCTGCAACTGTTGCCTTAATCCAGTTGAAGTTCCATTTGGCTTCTACCAACCTTTTTTATTTATTTTTTTGCTTCTGAAATGTCAAGTATAAATGGAGGTTTTCGCTGGCAGGTTTAAGATTCCTTTCAGGAATTAGGAAAAGAAGGGCATACAAATGTGTCTCTGCATACAGTATGTCATATTTTAGGTAGATGTATTCATTGCAAGCGGAAAGAATTTGAACAGGTTGAATCCTGCTCATTTTACCATTTCTAGAATGCAAGGTAAAGTATATCTGTCCAATGGACTAAAATAGCAAGTGCACTTGTGAATGGAATTCTCCAGCCTTGTGTTCCTGCAAAACAAAGGACAGTGACTGGGACAGGGCCAGGCAGTTAAGCAGTGTTCGTAATTACATGAGGAAAGATTGAGTAATTAGGGAATCAAAGAATCTGCTAATTTTAACTGAGGGAAGGAACTACTCGCTGCTCTCAGCCTGCCTGCTGACAATGGAGACGCATTAATTGCTATTTTAGGAAAGGTGCTTCCGAAGATTGCATTGTGTTACTGGAAACCGTAAGGCTTAAAGTGGTATGCACAGAACTAATGGAGTGAAGCTTTGTTGTTTGGGGGTAGTAACTAATAACATAATATAAATAATATTGGATACACAGCAGGATGTTGTATCAAGCCTATAATTTAACACCATGAGAAATATAATGTATGACATTATACTTACAAACATGCTTTGTAGAGTCTGGCATTTTTATTGTTCTGATTGCCATGGATACTGTAAAATCTGTGAAAATAATTATGTTTTATGCCTAAAAAATGGACTCACAGAAAAAATGACTGATGTGATCAGTATTGCATTCATTCCTCATAATGACTTGAAGTCATTCAAGCACTCTATTCCCCAAACCGTGCCCAAAGCCTACATCACAAAAAGCTCCGCTGACTCTTTAAATCTCTGGAGAACGATAACCCTGCATGTTTTAGATGTGTCATTTCTCTAACACACCTGATTGCCTTGTTATCAAGCATCTCTCATTATCAAGCCCTTGACAAGCCACAATCATTTGAATCAGGAACCTCAGATGTCTGAAAACATGCAGAACTATGCATCTCCAGGAGCGGGGTTCCCTACCCCTGCGTTAATCTCTCTAAAGAACTCAAACTACTATAGCCAGGTGTCAGTCTGGCCAAGCAGATTGAGGCAGGACTATTACAGTTTGATCTGGTGCTCTCCCCATGAAAGTGAAGCTCAGCCCAGGGAGGGGCGGAGGGAAATCAGAGACGGCCATTCTACTCCTGCCTGTGACTGATTATTTCCCTGACAGCAGGCCTTGTCAAAAATCCTTTGGACCACTGCAAGATATTAGCGTATCGATCTTCCCCGAGACGCTAAATGCAAACCTCAGCTCCGCTTAAACTTCTGCTTCAATAAAAGTCTCCCACTAACCCCAGCTGCATGGAGCAATCATTTGGAAATAAAGGGTCTGGAGCACAGGGACTTCAATTTGCAACCAATCTTTTCTCCTTGCCCCCGCGTAAAACAATCAGCGCCGCCCACCAGGCCAATTGCCTTAACCATTGCTTCTCTGCTCTGTCAGTATAGCCTTTGTTTGTGACAGCTTCGTCTGTCTGGCTGTGAAGCAACATGTCGTTTCACACAGATTTTGCCCATCTCTCTCCCTCTCTTTCTCTCATTGGAAAGAGAAATGCTTGATATAATTGCATTTGTTTCAAATATGCAGAAAAATTGTCTAAAGCCACTGTAGTTCAATGTGTACAAACTACGGCCAAAACTACACCCCTGGGCAAAAAAAAAAAAGAGACAGGATAAGCCGAAATTAGAAAAAGATTAAGCTTTTACTAATCGTTTTAACGACGAATCATTGGTCAGAAAATTAGAATTAAACAAATACACTCTTGGGACTTTTGCTTGAGAATAAGTAGCTTGATGTCAAGTCCATAAGATTCATGTTTTGTTCAGGTCAGAATCTAAATTTCAACCCCGCAGAGAATATTTGGCCCCACATTAAACACAAAGTATGCAAGAGACGTTTTTAACCAGGAACAATGTGGAGCAATCAAGACTGCGTGGAACAATACTGACTCTTCATGTAAAAAATGTTCTGCATGTTTGCCCTCAAGGCTTAAACATTTGAAGAAATCAAAAAGGAAAAGCTACCCCATACTAAGTAAATTTATCCATTTGTTAATTCCAGCTAATTCTCTGACCAATGATTTGTTGTTTAGACCATTAAAACATCATGTTTGGTCCAGAAGTGGATGACCCAAGTGGTGGAAAATTGTTGAATCTAGATTTCTACTCACATAAATTAATTCTGTTAGTATATCTATGAGCCTTCTATATAGGTGTTTGCATGTAGCAATTGGGAGCCCTTGACAGCATATGTTACTTTGTTGATATAATAGCATTCTCGCATGGATCCTGATCAAATGGGTCTTGGTTTTGCATGTGTGCATGGATGATCTACAAAAGGGCTGATGGGCATCAAAAAAGCTCTGCTTTCAGCCATGTAAAGGGTTTGTAGCACGTTTTCTGTTTTTGCTTCATGGGCGCTGTTCTTATTCAGCACCATCTACAGATGAAAGGCCTGGCAGTCTATACTTGGTTGGCCAGATGCTTAAGGTCGAATTTGCTGCTTGAGAAGGTGGGCCACGGATAAAAAGAAATGAAGTTGGGGAGATTTTATCACTTATTTACATTTATAATCACATATTTTTAATCTGTGAGGATGGAGGATATAAAACGTGTTAATTTCAGCATTTTTATTTATCCACTGTTTATGGTTTTGAACTCACATTCAAAACAGTCAATTGTAGTACTTACATATATAGGCAAAAATAAGCTTGAATCATTGTCAATTATGTTTCATATCTATCTTCAATCTTCAGAGAAACCATATAAGCAAATGACACAAAACAAATATAGATGATGAAAAACAAATAGAAAAGCAAAACAGGAACCAAATACTGTATTTTCTGGCTTCATAACTGGTTATCAAATATAATTCTCAAAAGCGTAATTCATATCTTTCTCAGAATGTACTAAATGGGTAAATTTCACCACAACCAAACTGCTGTACCTGAACAACAACACCAGCTGTGCAAGTTCCTGCTGAGGCATTCAACTGAGCTGCTCTGACATTAGAATAGATAATATCGAGACAGGCCTATGATGAGAACATGGATAACTTGCTTGCCAAAGGGAAAATATGATTATGCAGACTTTTATTTGGAAATAAACAAATCAACCAATCCTTTTTCAAGTAAGCAAAGCTGATATTCCACTGGATTAGCCGGATTCACGGTTCTCCCGTGAAATTTTGAAATGATGTTTAATGACCTAATTACATTGCAGTATTTGTTAACAGGAGAGTTGAGAGATGATGGGAATTACTCTTGTATAATTGTGTTTGTTTCATTCCTCTCCCAGTAATGAAGGAAGTGGTGTGTGGAGATTGCTGAGGTGGCTCATTGTCAGAATTACCTGTAAAATTCCCTCACCAATGAGGGCCTCTAAACACTCTTCAGTGAGCATGCACAAGGAATCAGAAAATCCCTCTCATACAGAATCATTTATTCCCCTGGAAAATCTGCACCGGAGACTCATCTGTGTGTGCATGTAACAGTAGCCGATGGATTTGGCCATGTTCAACTTGCCAGAATCTCCCACAGTAATAAATTTCAAGCTTGTTAAACTTAGGGAGTTCAGTTCACTGGTTGCCTTAAAAATGTCGGTTAACGCAACTAAATGTGAGTTAACATAGTATGAACATAAGCTTTGTTTCAACTCACAATTATTTAGGACAATGGATAACTTGAACTTTTGAAAACATATAAATTTGAGTTAAATATCTAAAACTTAACATTATGTGAATAGGTTCACATAACTCATCGGGGCGATCATGTTTTACAGTGTAAGGCTGATGAGTGTGATATGCTCTGTTCCTGCCCTCTAGACCCCAGCTTCACATTGTGATAGATGCGATAGTGCAGTGGTTAAGCATGCTGGACTTGGGATTAAAAGGTCCTGAGTTTGAGTCCTTGCCACGGTTTTCATGGTGTGTTCTTGGGCAAAAACACGTTATCCCCACAGTGCTCCACTCCACCCAGGTCCATAATTGGGTGCTGGAGAATGGTTGGAGAGTCCTGACGAAATGCTGGGGGGGAGGTAACCTGCAATGGACTAGCATCCTGTCAAGGGGGAGCAGCAATACTCCTAGTTGCTTCATGCTATAGAACCCAGACTTAAGCACCAGCCTGTTATGCCATGTTCGCTTGTAACAGACTTTGCTTTACCTTTAACCTTTCTTTTAGGCCCTGTCTCTCCGCTTTGTGGCCATTTTCTGTGGTCTTGCTACATATATACCAAGGGCTGCACCGTGTACTTTAGTTTTACCCTTGTCTGATTCACTGTGATATGTCTGCATCAGCTGATTCACAACCCAGGTGTCCTCTGATATCTGGTGCTGTATTTGCTCCCTGGAGGAGCTCAGGCACTTTGCTTATGCTCTCATTTTAGCAAAAATCATGCTGGAGGTGTGTAGAGCTGGACGCTCAGCTGTGAAGCAAGAGGTGTAGGGATGGAATAAAGGCACACTGGTGTATTTTTTTACAGATGCAAATATGTATAGTACCATTCAAAATACCTTTAGCTTGAAACTTGTTGGTCAATTATTATTTTGAGAGATCCACTCCTAGACTCCTATCTTTGTCTGGCGACACTGTTCAAGTTGGGTTTTAAGACAAAAGAGAATAAAAGGGGTGGGGGTAACATCCAAGGGATGGGGGATTAAGAGTCGGTAATTGCTGGCAAAAAAAAAAAACCTTGTTGTGCTCCATGCCCATTTTTGTCATAAAGAATTCGCATTTCAAACTCTGTGAAGAAGTTGAGATTTGTGCACCACATTCTGGCAAGATTTGGCAAAATATTCTCTTTTCCCCAACACACACACTGACATGTACAGCCAACAGTCCAAATGTTGTTTATATTACAATCTGGTGGTGGTAATTCAGATTCATTTGTTATAAGGAGGCTCTGTAATGCCACTCCCAGCCACCCCCCCTCCCCAGCCAAATCATTATAGTCACATTCCTAGTTTGCCTACCCTTAAATCGGGGCTTGCTGAAATGGCCCAATACCATGACAAATGCTGGCTTTAGAACCTTACACTATTATCATCCGGGATGGCCCTTTTCTTCCTTGACCTTGATAGCACAATGTCCATCATTATTATAAACAATTTGGAAGGTACCTGAAAAACAGTATATGTTCCCATGGTGTTCTAATCCATGTCAGATGAGCTCAAGTCCAGTTAAGACAGCTGTGTTTTTGGACATTTTTAAATATGGCTTCCTCTGCATAGTACAGTCATCACTTGCATTTGTGGATGCAATGATGAATAATGTTTATCCAAAGCAGACCCAGCCAAAATGGTTTTTCCACCACAAAAGCATATTGGTTTTCAATGCAGTGTCATCTGAAGGATGGAAGATCAGGGGCACTCAGTCTACATATTCAACATCATTCTTTACGCACAGATTTCTCCACATTCCCTGAATATTTTAATGATATTATGTACTGTGAAGGGTAAAATCCCCAAATCTTCACAACTGCACGTTGATGTATAATATGTTTATACTCTTGGATTGTTCAATCACGCAGGTCTTTGCAAAGTGGTGATCTTCAACTAATCTTTATTTGAAAATGGCTGGACCTGTTCTCCATGGTTTTTTTTTTTTTTTTTTTTTGTTTTTGTATATTGATAGCATGAGCTGCTCAACACCTGGGCACCTTTTTTCCTTTTTTATTTATTTATTTATTTTTTTTCACCTTTTTTATTGCCACTGTCCCAAGTCTTTTGGAATGTGTCAGAGGCATGAAAGTCAGAATGTGCTTGTAATTCCTAAAAATAGTAAAGCTGGTCCGTTAAAATATTGAATATTTGTCATGTTTTCCATTAAAAACTGGTCAAAGATAATTTACAAATCCCTGATTGCTTTTTACTTGCATTTTCCATACAATCTGACATTTTTTCAGAAAGGGAGTCTTGTATTTAAACACACACACACACGCGCGCACATGCATACTAACACACAAAATACTATACTATATACAGTATATAGTAGAGATACAGTTGAGATACATATTTCATTTTAGATACAGACACAGATATAGTCTGCTCTGATAGCACAAATACTAGTTTCCTTTCGAGTGGTGATCTATAAATGGAATCATAAAAAGATGGACACATCATAGCAGACACATTCATTAAAGTGGGCGGGAAAAGTAGTTGATATTGGGCCTCCTGAGATCTGAGATACTCTCGGCTTTTGCTCGGCACTGTTGTTGACTTCTGATGATCAGCCTTAAAGCTCACTCAACGCACCACCCTAAGTCCTTGATACACAAAACCAGCCCTAATGGAGTGTATTAACAAAGGGGAATCTAATGGGATATAGCTGCAAATTGATTTTTGCAGTGCTTGAGCTCTGAACACACATTAAACAAATGCACAGTTCACATCCTGGGGTTTCCATCTCTATCAGTAAATGTATATTTTTTGTTGTTGTGTATATTTAGGTACATAAACAAAATGCATGGTAAACTCAAGTCACTGTCTCCTGCCTCTTGCTTCAAGTGCATGCATGTCAGTTTGTGGATGACTCAGCTTTTCTGCACGTGTTTGTGTATTCATTTACATTTGTTTGCGAGTCAGTGTGTTTATACAGTACGTATAATTATATTTGTTTGCATGTTTATATGCACATTTATAAGTGAGTGTGTGTGTGTGTGTGTGGAAGAAATTCAGAATGACATATTCCTCATTTCTGCACATCCTGTTTATATAAGACATACTACTTTTCATGTAAAAGATTCGCAAAAATGTTTTGCTTCTCATTGAACAATCAGTATTTGAGTGCAAATACATTCAGAATTAATTAAAAAACACATTAAAAAAAAGCTTTTCCGGGTTTGACGAAACACTAGTCTGTAAAAGCGTTCAGTATCATTTTTCTAAAGCATGTTCAAGAGCCCATCCATTCTTGTTTCATGTCAAGCCATTTTTGAAGTTGCATGCTGTTATCTAAATCCCAGACCATTGCTTTGTTGTTCCAATAAGTACACTTCTTTCAAGCAATGGAGGGATACAGTATGTTTCTTGTAGAAGCCACAAATACAAATCTTCAAATGCAACAATGACTTGGCCACTCAGGAGTCATTTACTGTCATTTTAGGCATAATCATGGTCTCTTCTGAAAGGTGACACTCAGTAGATTGCCCTCAAAAAGTCAGCATTACTGAGAGTATTACTCAAAGTTAGGAAAAAAATGGAAATGTAAGTTTTTGTTAGGCAGAGAGAGATTTTGTGTTTTCTTCTGGCCCTGTAGCATCGTGAGCCAGCCTTATCAGCCTAGAAAGATAGGAAACCACAGCCAGGTGCGTAAACAACAGCTGGTTGAAATATTATGATACTGAAACCAAAAATGACAATTTTACAGATTTTTTTTTTCTTGTGCCTGTTTTAGCAAACAATTTTGGAGACGCCGAATTTCCCCGTGTTCCTAATCACGGTCACGTACGCATTTATAGCAGTTTCACCTTAATTTCAGGTTTTTTTTCTCATTTGTAGTTGAATTTTCAGTTAAGTATACTCTTCCTATTCCGAGCACTGGTATCTAATTGCATGTGCATAATAAAGTCCTTTCCAAAACTCCCGTGCTTCACTGTCAAAATCCCCCCTCGTCAGAAACCATTGAAGCAATTCATTGTCATAAAAAATGTATCCCTTAGCTTGCATATGCATCAATTTTTTGGACGCTCTGGACCACTGACTGTCTGTCTACACTAAAAGAGGCTGATTTTCCTGATATATTGGCGTGAGGGCTGACAGGCTAAAACACTCAGTGTTACGCTGAGCACAGTTGTATCCAAAGTAAAGGCCTTTTCTCGCTAATCTGTCAATTCATCCTATTGATTTCGATTGAGTGCATTCAATGACAGATGCAGCAGGCGAGGGGGACATTCAAGGGATCTGTATTTGCTCATAATAAACCCTGGCATTATTTTATACAAATTAATCACAGCCAGTGCAGCTCGATTGGTCACAAACTCTGAGAGTGAGCAATCAAGCTAGGCATTGCTGATCAAATTAGTCAATATTCAGCAACTGCAATCTCTAGTTCGTGCCTCAAATGATTTTAGAATGTGCCTACGTTGACCGTTTTGGCGCCATAAATAAATAAATAAATAGACTTTATTTCGTGCTATTAAGCACATATGGAGAAACATACATGTCGAAACATTACAAGAAAATAACCGCAAAAAAATAAAAATAAAATTACATGTCGGGCAGCCAGAGAATTTCCTCCCGCTGCCTGAGAGCAATCCGAGTCTGCCTGAGTATAACATATTTAACATGTCACCTCGCATAGCTAAACTTATATCGAAGTTAGGAAAGCCTTTGCTATGCAAGCCAGAGACAAGATCAGATAAACATTTCAAAGTGCTAAAACCAAACAAGTTACTAAGCAAAAAGTTGCTGGTCAAGCATAGAAATTGATTTTTCTGCAAAGCAAAAGGTAATCAAAAGTGAGAAAATTAAAATCATGACACACTAAATTGTTATGCAGATACCGTGGAAAGTCAACACCTTTTAACAATATCGTGGTACAAAATAGCTAATGTATCAATACTGCCAATGCCTGACAACAAATACTGTAATTTGCAGCCATACAAACTCAAACAGAAAGACCTAAACAGGGTCGTTTTGATGGCACCAGAGGTGTTACAGAATTTGTGAAGAATGATGTTGTCTTGTTTGCAACAAATACATGACAAGGCACAAATATATGGCCTAGATACTTGAAACTGTCAACAAACCGGAGAACGTTATCCCCCAACTTACGGGGTAGAGTGTCATTATTTCAACAAGTAGTATGACAATGTCTAGAATGAAAAAGCATGCAGACCGTTTTCTTTTGATTAAACAAAACGTCAAGCAAAACTGCTTCAACAACACAAGCATCAATTAAAGCACGTAGTCCCCCACAAGTTGGGGAAAAAACAACTATATCATCAGCATATGCAATAATATTGTACAGAATATTCCGAATCAGACAGCCGTCTCGAACTGCTCCAGCAGCACATAATACACGATCAATGTAAACGATAAAAAAGTATGGAGCGAGTATACCGCCCTGTGTAACACCATTGGAAACGACAAAGAAGGGCGATTGACAGTTATTCTACCTGACAGACATGCGTTGCTTTGGATACCAGTTGATCAATAAGCTACAAAATGGGGATCAACTCCGCGGCCTAATGGTACATCAAGAAGTTTCCAAAAATTTACTTGATTGAAAGCCTTTCTGGCGTCTAAAAAACATGCGTAAACCCGACTACCATTTTCCAGGAAGTGATTAACAGTTTCTTTGTGAACAAAGGCAGCTTGCGTAGTGGAGTATCCCTTTTTGTAGCCAAATTGACAATCTTGTGTCAAAAGCAGGTCGCTAATTCTATGAAGCATGACATGCTCTAATACCTTTGACGACGCAGTAGAAATGGCAATGCCTCAATAATTGTCAATGTCATTAATATCACCCAACTAGTCTTTGACAATAGGAATAATAAAACTATCCATAAAAAGAGGACTTGCTTGACCATGCGACAGCATAAGTGAGAATACACTAGATAAAACAACACAGAGTGACGCTTGACCATGCGACAGCATAAGTGAGAATACACTAGATAAAACAACACAGAGTGACGGCAGAGCATAAATGTAGTGCTCGGCAGAAAGCCCATCTGGTCCACGCGAAGACCCCTTTTCTAATGCCCGTATAGCACACAATACCTCGTCGGAGGAGATAATCTGCACTGTGGATAATGCACATGCAGATTTTACATGGCCAGCTACATCATTTTGAAGAGCAGGGTCTAGTGATGCCGAATTTGGCACATCATTAAGTGCCTGCCCCAAAAATCCAGAATAGCTTTATCACCAGAGATGTCTCCAAGAGACGAGGGCTGCCTAGGTTTTTTTCGAATCAGCTCTTTCCCTCAAGAAAGACTTCAAATCACAGCTGGCAAGATGCTGAGCAAATTTCTCTTGCCTAATAGCTGATTCCATTGCATGGCCCTGTCTGAGGGCCTTCTTGAATCGGCCCAAGTAACTCACATGTGATCAGCCAAGGGGCCTGACCTGGGCTTACCACGTGATAACCAAGTTAAGTGAGCTTGACGGGCATCAGAATGAAAAGTCTTCACTTAATCGTTCCAACCTGGCACAAATTGTGTCGAGTTCTTCACTGATCTACAACGTACCTGGTATAGCCCTCAAAGATGCTATTTCGAGGGCTTTAACTACCTTGTTGGCTGCCGGGTTAGCTCACTCGGTTAAGGCGCTGCAATTGCGATGCAGTAGTGACTACTATAGCGCAGGTTCAATCCCCAGTCGTACCAACCAGCAGTGGTCGGCAGCTTTTTCAGAACAGCGCACAATTGGCTAAGGCGCTGTGGGAATGCAAATTGGGAAGGGACTGCCGGGAAGGGAAATTAAAAATTATTGCCTTGTTCGTTGCTCAAGCGCTTCCTGTTGGCCAGCCAGGTGCTCGTCAGTGAGATTCTGAGCTTGCTCATGTTCAGGTATCCTCCGCCCTCGTTCTGAACTTGCGATAGTTTCGACCAATGAGTGTAAAGATGCAGTGGCTGACAGGCGCGTGCTTCGGAGGAGAGCTGCGAACTGTCTCTCTCTCCTGAGCTGGCAATAGGGGGTTGTATACGAGCAAGGCTTGTACATAGTTCTCGGATTGTGCATTCCAAATTCGGGTGGGATTGGAGATGCCAAATAAAAAATTTTAAAAAACTACATTGTTATACATTTTGATAATATCACAATGCCACAGGTCGGCTTTACATGCAGAGGCATCACAGGACATAAACAGATTAATTTCTCTCAACCTGTTGACTTCTTCCTCATAAACAGTAAAATGTTCAGCAGAGGCATCCTCCCAGTTTGGAACGATTGCACTGAAGGAGTTACTAGCCACTAGCGGGGGGGGTGATACAAAGTTGGTCGAGAAACACAAAGTAATCGGTTTGTGGTCAACAACTGTGGCTGCATAATCAATATCACAGCCAACAATGGATCTGCTGAACCCCTGAGACACAACAAAGTGATCTAGCCAAGAGACGGCTATAAAATAAGAGTATATCAATGTTCACCATATTGTTCAGTTTTTTTTTCAAAATCAGTGAAGGCATTGTGTGTGACCAATCAGGTGGCAGAGTTCTGTGGCAGGCAACATCACAGATATGTGCTGATCTCATGGAGCAGGAGTAGGAAACCCTTTTCTTGAAGAGCCATAGCCCTGTATGTTTGAGATGTCTCTTTGCTCTAACACAGCTGATTAAAATGATTGCTTCATTATCAAGCCTTTGAGAAGCTATAATCACTTGAATCAGGTGTGTAAAAGCAGAGCAACATCTAAAACTCGCAGGGCTAAGGCTCTCCAGGAACGGGGCTCCCTACCCTATTTACCATAGAGGCAGTAGTGGGCCATTCGCAGTAACGAAGGCCTTCTGTAACCTCACCTTTCAATGCTTAATTGCCTAATCCTCCTGCAGTTTACTTTGTCTGATTAGCAACAGTTGCTAAGACGAATCGGTAGGATGACCGTAAAATTTATTTTTGATGCCATTGTTGCACATTGCTTTGTGAAGTTTTCCTCTGCACATAAATGAAAATGTAAAATGTTCATATGCCTTAATAAATTCTGAGGTCATGAAACGCTAGCGCATGAAATGGCTCAAATTAGCGTAAATTCTCTTGCGAGGCTCATTTAGGAGATAAACCTACAGTTTTTTTCAAACACAAGGTATTTATCGTAGGATAGATACCTGGAAATTTCATTTGAGCTCGAGGTTTCAAATGTAAATTTCCAGGTATCTAGCCTATGATAAATACCGAGTGATTGAAAAAAACTGTAGGTTTATCTCCATTCTACCATGACTCTTGTCAACACCCCTACGAAAATATTGGAGTGCTAGCTATGACACACAGTTCGATATCACTTTGGCTTGCTAGCTAGGAAGCCAACTAGCTCGCTAACGAGTATGACAGTGTACACATTGAAAGCAAACTGCAGACTTTTTAGCTCGCTAGCCAGTTGGCTATGTAGCTAAATACATTGGCGCGCTGGCTATACTATTGCTAGCTAGGTAGCCAACTAGCTCGCTAGCGAGTAAGACTGTACCCAAACTGTTGCCTCATTTTGTCGGCGTAATCATGACGAGGTCTTGACCCAGTGCGAGGTAGTTTACAGGTGAATAGATACCTGGTGTTAACCAATCAAAATGCAGAATTCGCTGGAATGAATGGTAGAATTAGCAAAAGGTAGAAGAATTTGTTCACTATTCTGAATAGCCTATAGTCATGGCTAATGGGCACTGTGAGGCACGATGTACAGTGGAGTGGCAGTGTAATAATCCGAATAAATGAAAAAATCCCAGAGAGATGAAAGTTGGTTAAAGTTTTAGATTTTTTGCAGATTGTCATCCTTGCAGTGTCGAATCAATTGTATCAACTTAGCCAATAGGCAATCACTTTTTCATTAACATTTCTTGATCATTACGGGTTATGCATTGGTCTTGGTTGTTCAGTCAATAAATTGTTTGATTGTTAATCAGGCAAACTTGATTGCAAACAGCTTAAGAGTGATTATGCGGGAAAGGGCGATGTTACTGAAGGCCTTCCTAACATCTGACAGCACACCACTGCAAAGAGGCATCTATCCAACGGAACCCACCTACAGTACCACCCATTAAACTAACAGATTGCTGCTGCACTGCTTTTGGTACAACAAGACACAAGACACACCGAAAAAAAAAATTGCATGGCACCACTCTCACCTCTGTGGACTAATACAAACAACAAAGAACCTCGCGCCGAAAGACTTCACAGTTGCAGCCGGTGTGCTTGACTGTAAATGACAAGCCATGACTGGCTTGTTGCTATTGCGGCATAAATTTGATGCATCTGGTGGAATTCCAGCCTAGTAAATTATATAACAGATGAAAAGTCTACTTCGAAACATCAATGTAGAGGTTAACATTAACAGGTGCAGTAGTGCATCACGACACCAAAGAGACTTTACAAACCCCCATCCCCCCCATCAAGTGGCAAGCAAGGCAGCATATTCCAATAGAACTGCGTGCACCTTAAGGTTAGTACAAAGTCCAGTTGGCCCAAAGGCAGGATCATGTAGAGGGTGAGAGAGCAGGAATGACTGAATGCTCTGTAATTGGAGTGACCCTGGAACCTCTTCTTTCCATCCTGTTCTCTGCTCCACCCCAATGAAAGCACTCTTGTCTCCCAGCCTGTAATAGATGGCCAAACCCCAGACTCCCTCAGCTCATTTGTTCATGTGCATGACCGTGTCCAAGAGGTAGCGGCGTCGAGATGAAGGAGAACTGATGGCGGAGGCAATGTGCAGAGGTTCAGTAAACCGCTTGCGTGTGCCGTGCGCGTGTGTGTTTGTGCACTCAGACAGAATATGTGTGTACGCATCTATCATTTTGTGAGTGAATTATTTACTGTCTGTTTTGCTGCTCTGCGTAAGACCGCTCAGAGACAGTGTTACAGTTCTTGTCGTTCCAGTCTATTCAACAGTTATTTGAAGCTGTCAAGAGCTCGACGTTAAACATGTTGTTATGGACCACCTGTTCCATCTGCTATACAGTTTATTGTCATATTTTAGGAATCTAATTATAGTTGGCGTGTGTGTGTGAGTTGAGTGAGCATATTTCTTTGTCTACGGACTGAGCACTGCTGAAAAAGCAAAGATAGAGAGAAATATAGGAATTGTGGCTTTTAGAATGTAATGTACTTGTAAACTACACTTGACATACCTCTATGGAGTAATGAAGTTCTGCACAGAATAAAATTAACCCTTAGAGCGCTAAATGCAGCTATTGTTGCTCAATGATATAAGACATCAAAAACAAACCTGTTGAAAACCTATCATGTGGCAACTTAGCTCCCGCAGGGGAGGACTTTTAAAGAAGTTGCCACATGATAGGTTTTCAACATCACAAGGTCATTTATTTATCATTTTTTGTATTTTAGCGCTCTAAGGTTTAAAGTTGAGCCTGAGTGCAGACTCTCTTGTTGGAGTTAACGCCTCTTTGTTCTCTTCCATACCTTACTGTCTCATGGAGGAACACGTTTGGAAACAAAATACACTAAGTGTGCATATGTGCCAAACAGCACAAACTACTTTGCGAAAATCAATGCATAAACTAATGTCACGCATGTTTTCATATTAACCGTTTAGAGTTGTGATGATGGTAAATATACACATAACTCTATGTATGCATTTGGAACGCAGAAGCTGAGAGGCAAACATGTCCTCACTCTCAAATGAACCATTTTTATATTTTGTGGTGCAGTAGAGCTATTTTGTGTATCCTGTGAATAAGAAACATATACGTAACAGCTGCAGTCATGGTGCTTAACGACACACTGATAATCCACTATGACAGTGATTCGCAAACTCAGTCCTGGGAAACCACTGCGTCTGCTGGTTTTTCTTCCAACCATAATTGCAATCCTAGAATTTAAATGAGTTGCTAATTTTTCTTAATTGCACTACTCATGATTATAGATGTCACCCTTTTAAGGAACATTATGCCAGAAATAACAAAACATGCCCTGAAGACTTCCATAGGCTATTCAAACTGCATTACATTGGAAATGACCTTTTTATTGCTTAAAAAGTGGGGAAAATTGTGACTCCTTAAATTAAAGAATCAATTGGTCTCAAATTGTTGTAATAGTGGACGTATATGGTTTCTAAAACTACCCATTTAATATGTTATTAAGAATTCACAGACAAAGCCAATTGTAATGGGTCAAACCTGTTTGGTGTTTTTTGTGTTTCGTTTTAGGAAAAGCATTAGGAAAGAACTTCAACATCTGGTTTCAGAAATCTAATGAACAGCTTACTTATCCACCACAGTACTGAATTTGATCATTTAAAACATATTGCCATCATGGCTTGGCTTTCTTACATAGAATATCGCAAAATAAATACAATATGAACATCAAGCATTTAAAATGCTTAACCATTCCTGCCAATGTGGTTTAAGAGGATGAAATTTCTTTCTTGCCTGAAAAGCAACTAATTAAGAAAAATTAACCACTTGTTAATTCTGGGATTGTAATTGTGCTTGGGAAAAAAACCTGCATACACAGAGGGTTCCCAGGACCGAGTTTGGAAAACCTTGCACTATGAACACTGTTTTAAGCTCTCAGCTCAACTCATAGGCAATTATAACAGCCTTTATAACTTTTTATAAATCATTTATGTGAACTATAAGGCCAGAAGTTGTAACATTATATCCCATCAAACTATCAAATTATAGTCACAAATGCTGTGTGTAAAAATAAAGGACACAAAAACAGCTGTAGTTGTGAAATCGTAAATCATACAGTAACCATATATAACACAGTGCTTAAGCAAAAATGGGAAATGAATGCAATAACCTTTGGCGATATGGTGTGTTGCATCGATAATTTACAAAATGTTTTAAAGACTGCTGCAATTGCACTTGAGTTGTTGTAAGAGCCTAAAACATTGTTCATGATGGATTACCAGTACATAACAAAACATTTGAGTTGTCATGACTTCTTTTAACAGTATGCTCAGTGGATTATAAAAGCATAATAAGGCTGTGTAGGCATATAATGTATGTTTTTCTTCACATAAAGTAAATTGTCACCAACTTTTTTTTCGCTGGCTTGATGCTTATGAAGAAACGCCTGGTTGCTTGGTTCTCTCCCTAAATTTTTGTCATAAGAACAGACACAAAACCCACTCATGGAGGCCACGTTTTTGCCCTGGCTTCTGCCAGGTTACGCAAACCAACCCAACGGGTCTAGATGGGACTAGCAGGGGCTGCCACTTTCAATCTCTCTCTTTTTAAAAAAAGAGACGATGGCAAAATTATATTTCTACAACCTGTCAGCCAAATGTCAGATGTGCAACTGGTTAGTGAGGACGACACAGACTCTGTAGAACGTTAATTGAAATCCAATGAGCTGTGAAAGGACTTTGGAAAAATTACAAAGTAGGACAGTAATGTGGCAGTCCTCGAGCCAGCATGTATAATTTAATTTTGACATTTCTTCCTCTTGTTATGCATCCGCTGCAGTGAATTACTGCGCACGGTTGGTCTCACGTGACTGTGCTACGAGCCCTCGGTGACTCCGATCACCATCAGTCGAGTGGCAATGACAGGAATTAAATCAAAATACTGACCCACTTGGTAATGAGTAATTATGGTATAAATGGAATGGTTGTTTTACACTTCAGGGAGACACAAAAAATCTGCTAGTACATAGAGCATATTGTAATGTCTTCTCATGATGGCAGTTATTTTGCTGTGAGTTTAGGACCTGGCAGAGTTTGTGTACTGTATGTTCAAGTACAATATTTATTTTCCATTCGTTGCAATGTCCATCCATCCCATCATTATCTAACCACTTCTTCCTGGTCTGGATCCCAGGGGGCTCGTGCCTATCCCTGCAAATGTTGGGCGAGAGGCAGTGACTTGGGACAGTTTGCCAATTCTTTGCTTTGTAAGGAGCCAAAAATATTTTTCTCTTCCTCACTGTGGTAATTATTGAAGCTAAGATGGATTCCTGAAGAATTGCATTAACAAAAAAAAAATGCTGGGACATTGTGAGCTTGATTGGTGTGTAAATGTGAACAGAGTAGAAAGAGACTATCGTAGGGGCCATTTCTTAAAAGAAAAATGTGATCTGATGCTAAAAATTGCGCAATTTTGTGTATTTCATTAATAATGTTTATACAAATTGAATGCTTATGGACCAGTTTTCTTTGAAAGTGTATTTTAAATGATAGTCATCATTGACTGAATTTTAAACATTGTCCAAGGAGTGTTCCTTCCTTTCGCTCATTATTGAATATATTCAGAATATGTTCTTTGAAAAATGAATTTGTGTTACCTTGCTCTTCTGCAGTATAAACTAAATCTTCTGAGCAAATATAATAACTTCGCTAACAATTTGAGCACCACAATAAAATTTTGTTTGACATTTGATTTAACTTTTGTTTTTGTGCTTTATGTGTGTATCAGAGTGTACAACAACAATGCCTTTATCTACGACGAAATCAATGGAGATCAGTGGTGGAGCTAGAACTGGGAATTGGGGGGGCACAGACACGTCCTTTTATGACAACAATTAGTCCTGGCTAGCTCTCAATCATTTTCCTTTATTTACGCGTTTTCCAATCATCATAATTGGTCATTGAAGACACGGTTTCTCTCCATATGTGATCTAACAGCGATGAAATCATGGGCTTAATTCAGTACAGTGGCAAAGCCAGAACTGAGAATTGGGTGCACAAAACATCTCTTTAAAACAATTATTAGTCCTGACCTGTTCTCAGTCATTTATATAATTAACAAAGGGTTCACTCCGAGAGCACTCCACACTTAACAGGTGCTGCTTGTTCTCCCCAATTAGGTAAGACGACAATCATTCATCTGGATGCGTATTTGCTGTATTTAAATCAACTTTATTCAAAATTGCATACCTGTCGACTCTCACGCAAATAGCTTGAGCCGCACGCTTTTTATAGCTTATTTAACTGCCGAGTGCCACTTTTTTTAATCAACCCACGCAATACCAAGAGTGAAAGGCGATATACCATTGGAACCCGGACCAGTTCAATCAACGTGAAGCACTGGCCTATTAATAAGTAAATTATTTTTCTGTACTGAATTTAGCCCACGATTTCATCGCTGTTAGATCGCATATGGAGAGAAACAGTGTCTTCAGTTGCCAATTACGATAATTGGAAAATGCGTCAATAAAGGAAAATGATTGAGAACTAGCCAGGACTAATTGTTGTCAGAAAGGGACGTGTCTGTGCCCCCCCAATTCCCAGTTCTAGCTCCGTCACTGATGGAGATCATTTTACTTTGGTGGTGCTGGTTCCCAGTTACTGGACTCATTGATTTAGCACCATAAGCTGACAAAGACTTCAGATGGAACAAGATTTTGAGCAGCCTGATTATTTTTAATGGCAGGTGGAGTCACAAACAAGGTTCAGTGTAGGAACTCCCAGCTTATCCATCAGACATCTACACACTTGTGGGACCTCCTCAGTGCAAGAGTGCAATACAGGAGAAGTGTGCAAGATGATTGGCATCAAGTTCTAGCAATGCTTAATTCCACAGGCATTATGGACTGCTCTATTCCTGAGCTACTAGGACTTGCACTTAATTTCACAGTCTTTTGTGACTATGCACTTGGCATTTTTGCATAGTTTCAGATTGCAAAGGTGAGGCTTCATGTCCACTGTGACAATGCAACAGTGCTCATCCATGTTTAATTGTCAAGGTACGGGCATGATAATCCTAAGAAACATACTTTTGATGAATTATGGATTATTGATCCGGTGCAGGTGGATCTGCAGTGAACCATACAGCGTACTAAGATGGATAAATAATGTCGCTCCGTGGCAGGATGAATGGTGAGCCAAGAAATGCTCAAACGTGCACGAATTGATTTAATGCCCTAGCGGTGGAGAAGAATGCACTGGGCACTTGAAATGCAAACCACACAGGCAGCAACAAATATGTCATGTCATTGGCTCCCGCTGGCAAGCATATGTTCGGCAGAAATTGCTTCAGAGACAAAGGGAAACAATTACTGGGCTTTTAAAATCCTTTCCTGCGTGGAAAAAATACATTGACGTTGTCCCATCAACTTCCCACTGAATTCTCAACAATGAATGCCAGGAACCATTCCATTCTAAGAATTTTGGGTGAAAATGAAAGGCGATTGAGCATATTCTGTCATCATAGCAAGTATGCTCAGGGATGGCCCGCTCTTGCAGCTAAAAACAGTTGAGATATTACGCTCTTTAAAAGCCAAACTGAAGACACAGCTGTTCATACTAGCAAATCAAGGGATTAAATTAATGGGTGGCATGGTGGTGCAGTGGGCAGTACTGCCACCTAACAGCAAGACAGTCATGAGTTCATATCTGGCCTGGGGCTTTTCTATGTCAAGTTTTCACATTCTCCTTTTGAGTCAGTTTCTTCTGGGTACGCTGGTTTCCTCCCACAGTCCAGACATGCTTGTCATGCTAATTGGAGAATCTAAAAAATTGCCCGTTGGTCAGTGTGTTTGTGCCCTGCAATGACTTGATGAGCTGTTCAGTCCTTGCCTTTTGCCCATGGTCAGTCGGGATGGGCTTCAGCTTCCCTGCGACCCTAGTAAGGAAGGAATGGTGTAGATAATGGATGGAAATATGGATGTAATTACAGAAATGTCCATACGCATTTAGACAATGACACAGTTTTCATTACTTTGTCTCTATACTCCACCACGTTAGATTTGAAATCCGTCCATCCAATGTCTGAACCCTATCCTCCTCCTCAGGGTCCAGGGGAAGCAGGAGCCTACACTCAAAGAAAAATGAAATGTTAGATTTACTTAATAATGTTATGTCAACTGGTTCCACAAAACTGAGTTAAGTACATTCCACTCAATGCAATTAATTAAACTGGCCAAAAATGTTAGAAGTCAAATAAAGGTTACGCAAAGCAATTGCGTGGAACCACTTGACATAAAAATTTGAAGTAAATCTAACACTCCATTATTTTTGGTGTATTCTAACTGACTATGGGAGAAAGATAGGACCAACCCCTATGCAGCTCGCCAAGCCAATGCATGGCCCACACGCTAGTCTTTCACACACTCAAACCTATGGACAATTTGAGTCCCCAAACAGCCAAGCATGTGTGTTTACTTGGGGCCGTGGCAGGAAACGGGAGGGAGGAAACTCAAGCAAACAAACACACTCAGGCTCCAATGCAGAAAGGCCTCAGACTGGATTCAAATGCACAGCCCTCTTGCAGTGAGGTAAACGTTCAACCCAGTGTGCTGCTCTGCTGCCCTGGATTTGAAATAAAACGAACAAAACGTGTTTGAAGTCTTGACTTTAAGCTTTGATTCAATGCCTTTGCCTAAAATATTGTATGAACCATCATGTTCAACCATTTACATACATAGTACCCCAATTTTAGGAGCTCAAAATAGGACCAACTAACTTAATTATAAATTAAATAATCATTTGTAATACTTGGTTGCAAATTCTTCGTACTTAATTACTGCCTGAAGTGTGGAACCCATAGACATCACAACATGCTGGATTTCTTCCCTGTCAATCATCTGCCAGACCTCCAATGTAGCTGTTTTCAGTTCCAGCTTGCTCTTGATTTATTTTGCCTTCAGTCTTACCTTCAGCAGTAGAAATGCAAATACAATTAGATTTAGGGAAGGTGGTTGAGTTTGTGGAACTTTCCATTTCTTTGCCCAAAATAAGTCTTGGGTTGCTTATTTGTTTGTGTGTCTGTGTGTTGGACCATTGCAAATCTACAGTATGAAACATTATGCATTATTCTCAATCTGAGCATACAATTAATAGTCATTTACAATTCAGAATTCACCTTGGTGCTTTTTTCAACAGTTATGTCATCAATAAATACAAGGAAATAGTTCACTTGGTGGCCATACAAACCTGCACCATAATGCTACCTCAGCCATACTTCACAGATGTGGTGGTACACTTTGGATCGCGTGCAGTTCCTTCCCTTCTCCACACTCCTCTCTTCCCATCATTCTGTTAAAAGTTTTTCCTTGCTCTGCATTCTCCTGGGGTGTTGTTCCAGGACTGAACAGGTTTTATAGTAATTTAATAGTAAACGCTTATCTGCTCTTTTTTTTTTTTTGAGCCTTACCAATATTTACATCTAGTGGTAGACTCTATATTTACTCTAATGAAGTCCTCTACTGATGGCTTTCTTCGCTGGTGGTGACAGCTCACAATAAGCAACAAATTCTAAATTTAAATGCCACACTTAAAATTTACTGCAAACCTTTTAGCTACTAGGCTTACTGGATTGACACACTTGGTAAAGACTCACTTGCTGTTACTGCCACAGTATCTGATCAAATGCAGCCGTGGCAGTGCGGAGTGTGGCCCGCAGCTGCATGAGAGCAGCTCATAATTAGCTTCACGCTGCTCAGGGATATGGGAGGGATACAGTTGGTTTGAGCCTGCATTGCTAATTGTTCAAGTGCCTCCTACTGGCCATCCAGGCATTCTTCAGTTACATTCTGAGCAAGCACATGTTTGGGTTCCCCCTGTCATTCTTCTGTGTATGCAAGGTTTGAAACGACTGGTCAAAAACAAAAAACAGCAGCTGACGGACATGTTTTGGGGGAAAGCTGCAGACCGCATATGCTCTCCTAAAAGGGCAGCACGAGTTGCATATGAGCATGCTGATACACAGTTCACTGATAGAACATTCCAGACTTGGGTGGGACCGGAGATGCTGAATTAATGATAAAAGAAATAATGAGGGAATAATGCACACCAGGCTAATTTACAACTGAACAGTCAACTGCCTAATTGATTTAGTCCATTGGGGGGGGTCAAGTGTAAAAAGCGCTGTTATTTCTGCTCCACTCACCCAATTTGAATGTAAAAACCCTGAAATTAAAGCTGCAGTTTGAGATTGTATTCATTATATTCAATATTTCATTTCAAACTCAATATGCTGTGGTAGACAGCTGAAATATCAGTAAGTCTTGTCAAGGTCCAAATGTATGTAGCTGACTGTAATTCATATTTATTTTTTGAACTTTTCCATTTGTCTTATTTATTTTCTTATATTAGTTTTTCCCTTGATATTTTATGGAGTAACAGCATGATAAATGACTTCGAAATATTTTTCAGTTTTCTTATACTTGTATACATCCAGTATCTGTCCATTCAGTCCATTTTAGTTCTCCTTCAACTAGTTCTTTATTATGATCAACAATAATAATTATTATTAATGTCATAATTTTTATCATCATCATTTGGTACTATTTGATTCATTTGAGTGCACAGCTGTATGTACTGTATGTTTGGTTTAGAGTTGTACTGTAGAATCACCAGAACACCCCTTAAGAAATCAGCAGGAAGTTTTGTTTGGTAGGGTCCAGCCAAGAGTAATTGCCCATCTCTGAGCTGAGCTTGTCTGGCGGTGGCCTGGGAGATGAAACAAGGCTTTGATACCCACCCTGGGCTACCACTCCAGGTGATGGCACACAGCGCTGCATGGCACAGAGCCCATTTGATTCACATACTTCAGTCATAGAGACCTCAGTGGAGGGCAGTGGAGTTAGTGCATCCCTCTCATCTTCATATGGGACAGAGATGCGAGGGGGTCAAGAAGTGGCGAGGGGCATAGTTTTGTGAATCAAGCAAAACTTTTTCAAAGTGGAGTGGAAAAGCTAAGGGATGAACAATAGATCTGTCATTTGCGTGTATTCACATGGAGAATTCCTGACTACGTGATCCCATTACTCTCTGTTGTATTTATCTCTGATTATGAGTCGGCGGGGAGAGCATTGATCCGGTTTATGTCAGTCTTATTACATTAGAACATGTGTTTGATGGCGTGGCAATTGCAAAAATTAAATGGCCGGGGTGGCAAGGAAGACATTGCCATGCTTCCAACATTTGGATGGTGAGGCAAAATACTGTAGAAGGTGACTGTCCAAGCCTGTTGCAGATCTACTGGCCTGTCGCTTTTCACTTTGCTGTCCTCAATCTTCAGATACAGGTCTAACCAAGCTGCTAATCAGTGCAGTCAGACGTGGCAAATTAGGGTTAAATGAAAACTGACAGGATAGTATCTCCAGCAATAGGATTAGACAGACTGTCATAGACAACATCATTTCACAGCATGCATTTTCCCTTGTCCATAGATATGACCCCTAGACGAGGCATGAAGTACATGTATTACTTTCTTTCCACCGTGCCTGTGAAAAGTCAAAAAGCCAGCAAGATGCAGTATTAAGGAGCTCCAGCAAACATTTCAGGCAAAGGTTCACTGACACAACTTGGTGCACCCTGAAATGTACAAAGGATTTGCCATAAAATCTTACTGCAAAACTGAATAACAAAATATCCAATGAAATTGTCTAAATAGTTAAATGCACGGATGTTTTGCCAAACGAGCCAACAGGCCTGTTTCTTATGTAACTTAGATTTTGCTGCACATTAAAATTAAATATTATCTTTGATCCCATACTGAGTAGGTTTCTAATGTAAAGACCGTACAGACCACCAGTGCTGAACCCTGTACCCCGCATAAGTGAATTTAAGTGTCAGGATGGAAGGTCGGTTAGTTATGAACTCCAATGGGACCTGGGCTCCAATCTAAAATCATTTATTCATTCAGTGTACTCATATGGGTCAGGACTATGGAGAACAAGTGTCAGCTAATAGGGAGCCTTGCTTGCAGAATTTCAGCAACCACTTCAGAAGAAACTTAAACCATTCCAAGACGTTATACAATTAGGCCAACCCAATAAAGAGGCTAATTGCAGCTATTTACAAAATATATAGCGCTCAACAGCAATAAAGGCAGAGATGGTAATGGCTTAGTTCATAAGCATGCATTTTAACCAGGGAAAAAAGTATCCAATTTAGGAATTTTCCAAGGAAAAAGGCAGGATCCAATTTTAAAAGGTTGTCATTAATGGTTGATGTTAAAACTTTACTTTTGTCAAGTTTTGTACAATGGCAGCTGCAGTTTGGCTGACACAAGATAAATTATAACATACGTACTGTATTTCATGAACAATTTAAGAGTCATAATAAGTGGATCTTGAGTTTTGATGATTCCCTGGGTACTTTTTGTGTGAGGATTATCATTAAAAATCCGTTGATGAGATAGTTATCACAACTGCCTTCTTTAATAGGAAAATTGCACAGATTAGCCAATAAGATAAGGTAAATCCTCCAGCAGATCTGACTCAAGAAAACTGAGGACCACAAGTCAGCATACATGGTAAATAGGAAAAAGTGTGATCTAATAATCATGTGTTATTATTATCATTATTATTATTCAATGCTGGTTATTGAAATTAGTTTTAGTCCCTTCACTAAAATGTCTTCCTGGAATGAAAGGTTTCATATGAATTAAACCATTTGTAGTAGTAGCTGTAACGTTAGCAGCAGTAGTGGTAGTAGTTTATCCTGCTTAGGGGTAAAATTTGCAGGAAAATGAGCTGCTGTGAATTCAGGGAGTATGGCCCCTTGGGATACAATGCCCCAGAGTATTTAGTCTCCTAAACCACGGCATCAAATTTCATGTCAATGCATTAACTAATTGGTAATCACTTATTAATTTTGAGATTTAATTTTGACATCAGTATTTGTGGGGTTCACTCAAAGAGGACTGTTTTCAGGTAAGTTGTTCTAATTTTTCTTTCTTCAGTAATAGTGATTTTGGTGTTTGCATTACATGGTATATGAAAAATTTTAAGTAAATATACTGAAGTAGAGATGTTTTTATTTATTTACTGGTGGTGAGTCACATTAACCCCTGGGAATAAGGGACCCCCCTCACACATAAGGAGTATGGGACCCCCTCACACATAAGGAGTAAGGGGCCCCCTCACACATAAGGAGTAAGGGACCCCCTCACACATAAGGAGTATGGGACCCCCTCACACATAAGGAGTAAGGGACCTCCTCACACATAAGGAGTAAAGGACCCCCTCACACATAAGGAGTAAGGGACCTCCTCACACATAAGGAGTATGGGACCCCCTCACACATAAGGAGTAAGGGACCCCCTCACATATAAGGAGTAAGGGACCCCCTCACACATAAGGAGTAAGGGACCTCCTCACACATAAGGAATATGGGACCTCCTCACACATAAGGAGTAAGGGACCTCCTCACACATAAGGAGTAAGGGACCCCCTCACACATAAGGAGTAAGGGACCCCCTCAAACATAAGGAGTAAAGGACCCCCTCACACATAAGGAGTAAGGGACCTCCTCACACATAAGGAGTAAAGGACCCCCTCACACATAAGGAGTAAGGGACCTCCTCAAACATAAGGAGTATGGGACCCCCTCACACATAAGGAGTAAGGGACCCCCTCACACATAAGGAGTAAGGGACCTCCTCACACATAAGGAGTATGGGACCTCCTCACACATAAGGAGTAAGGGACCTCCTCACACATAAAAAGTAAGGGACCCCCTCACACATAAGGAGTATGGGACCCCCTCACACATAAGGAGTAAGGGACCCCCTCACACATAAGGAGTAAGGGACCTCCTCACACATAAGGAGTATGGGACCTCCTCACACATAAGGAGTAAGGGACCCCCTCACACATAAGGAGTAAGGGACCCCCTCACACATAAGGAGTAAGGGACCCCCTCACACATAAGGAGTAAAGGACCCCCTCACACATAAGGAGTAAGGGACCTCCTCACACATAAGGAGTAAAGGACCCCCTCACACATAAGGAGTAAGGGACCTCCTCACACATAAGGAGTATGGGACCTCCTCACACATAAGGAGTAGGGACCTCCTCACACATAAGGAGTAAGGGACCCCTCACACATAAGGAGTAAGGGACCCCCTCACACATAAGGAGTAAGGGACCCCCTCACACATAAGGAGTAAGGGACCTCCTCACACATAAGGAGTAAGGGACCCCCTCACACATAAGGAGTAAGGGACCCCCTCACACATAAGGAGTATGGGACCCCTCACACATAAGGAGTAAGGGACCCCTCACACATAAGGAGTATGGGACCTCCTCACACATAAGGAGTAAGGGACCCCCTCACACATAAGGAGTAAGGGACCCCCTCACACATAAGGAGTAAGGGACCCCCTCACACATAAGGAGTAAGGACCCCCTCCACACATAAGGAGTAAGGGACCCCTCACACATAAGGAGTAAAGGACCCCTCACACATAAGGAGTAAGGGACCTCCTCACACATAAGGAGTAAGGGACCCCTCACACATAAGGAGTAAGGGACCCCCTCACACATAAGGAGTAAGGGACCCCCTCACACATAAGGAGTAAGGGACCCCCTCACACATAAGGAGTAAGGGACTCCCCTCACACATAAGGAGTAAGGGACCCCCTCACACATAAGGAGTAAGGGACCTCCTCAAACATAAGGAGTATGGGACCCCCTCACACATAAGGAGTAAGGGACCCCCTCACACATAAGGAGTAAGGGACCCCCTCACACATAAGGAGTAAGGGACCCCCTCACACATAAGGAGTAAGGGACCCCCTCACACATAAGGAGTAAGGGACCCCCTCACACATAAGGAGTAAGGGACCTCCTCAAACATAAGGAGTAAGGGGTCCCCTCACACATAAGGAGTAAGGGGTCCCCTCACACATAAGGAGTAAGGGACCCCCTCACATAAGGAGTAAGGACCCCTCACATAAGGAGTAAGGGACCCCCACACATAACATAAGGTCCCTCACACATGAGTAAGGGACCCCTCACACATAAGGAGTAAGGGACCCTCACACATAAGGAGTAAGGGACCCCCTCACACATAAGGAATAAGGGACCCCCTCACACATAAGGAGTATGGGACCTCCTCACACATAAGGAGTAAGGGACCCCCTCACACATAAGGAGGAAGTGACCCCCTCACACATAAGGAGTAAGGGACCCCCTCACACATAAGGGAGTAAGGGACCCCACACACACATAAGGAGTATGGGACCTCCTCACACATAAGGGCAAAGGGACCCCTCACCCCTTGCCTCAAAGTACCCCTCACACATTTTGATTTTAAAGTTCCATTTTTGTTTTTATAACAGCACTAGCTAAGATTCATGCAATGGTAAGCCTTCACAGTCATAAAAGCACAAAGTTGTTCATAATATCTACAAGTGAACAGGGCTCGGGGGTCGGAGGGAACTGGAGCTGCAGAACACATCTAGAATTGTACAGAATTTGTGACAATATCATTGAATCATTTAATCCAAATTTATTGAGGCATTGATATTTTCTGCTACTGTTATTATTGCCATCAAATATTATGAATATATTCTCATTTTCTTGTCTAATTTGCCATTCTAAGGGTTATGTCATGTACCCTAGTGGCAGGCACAAAGGACAGGAACTTGAGGAGTGGACTCAGGTGCAAGGATGGACTTGGTTGTATGTTTATTATGTCGACTGCCCAGCAGAAGGCATACAAGCAAAGATACAAAACAAAACAGGAAATGACATTCTGTAATATATATAAAGTTAAAGTGCTGTTAGACACAATTAACAGCACTAAGAGCGTTAGGAACAATACATGCGATACACAGGAGATTAGGTCCAGCAATGCAATACAGGCATGTGGTTTACAAGACTTCACAAAGACCGAGTATGAGACTCGGTCTTTTATAGCAAGCTACTACCACACAGTGGAAATGACTAACTGATGCAGGTAATGATTACTGGGTGAGGAATGCAGTTCGGGTTTTAATAGACCGGTGAGCTGGATGGCTGGAGGCGTGGTCTTACACCCATTCATCATCACTCACTGTGATTGTGAAGAATAGTTTAAAAATATTAGAGACAAATTTTTTATTAAAATATGCCAATCACAATGAAATATTCCTTTTATAATATTATCAAATATTTTAGAGTAATAAATATTTTAGGTCCTGTCCAATTTTCACTGAGTCCTCTTGAAATTTGTTCTGTAGTCCATAAATAAACCTGTCAAAAATTTCTTCCCCCAAAAATGTTGAAATGGCTTGGATACACCCATTTCCTTGGTCCTCATCAGTAATGCCAGGACCAATAAATACACCAATATTATGTTAATTCACCATGCCTTCCCAAATTTATGCCCTGTGCATCTTTCAAACTTATTGTAAATAAGACTGTAAGTAAATCAGCACGGCTGGTGCAACAGGCAACATTAGTGATACACTACCATATAAGTTAGTGCCAGAGACTCGTGGTTAACAAAAAAATTATCCTTCCAAGTGTTTTCCACATCGAGGTTGCAAAGTGCCAAGTGTAACCCCATTTCTGAAGACGTTGGAGCAAAAAGGGAAATGCAAATAAAATTTGTAAATCATTCTTGACCTGTCTGAAATTGAAAAAGGGCAAAGACAAGCTGGACATACACATTAATTCCAAGTGTTTGAGTTTGCATGCAACAAGTTCCAGAAAAGTTGGGATAGGAGTGTGTTTACAACTGAGTTGTTGTACATCACTTTTCGCCCTCCAAGTAATCTTTTTGGGAACTGAGGACAACCATTACCCCTACTAGCAACCCACCATAACGTAATGCAGTTGTTATCTAGTATCAGTGGTAATAATGCAGTATTAGCCAGGGCAGCTCAGGAAGTTACAAAATATTGGTGTGAACAAATTTCAATACAGGTCCATATTTCCTAGAAATATGCTAGCGCTAATAGCTCTATTTGACAAGAGTTAACGGGGAACATTGGTATTCCGTAAACTCACAGTATACCATAAAATACTGTGCACTAATTTGTTCTAATAGCTCTTGAAACAGGTCCATGTCAAAAATAAAATTTACATCCCTATCACATTCATGTATACTCAGCGCCATTAAAAACACACAGGTGAGGTATGTACTGTATTTGCGGCAAATTGAAGAATCGATTGATTTTTATTGCTTTTCCAGTGAGGCACAAGAGGAAATAAAGAAAAGCGAGTGGTATTGTAATCCTGATGCGCGCCACGTGAATGTGCCAAGCACTTCAGTTATAACAAACATTGAGCTGTTCGTGATGTGTACAGTGACACTTGACTTGTTCTTTTTGGTGTGGTCAATAGCCTACACAAAGCCAACAAAAAAACGAAAATTGCTACTGCATCAAGAAAATGGAACGGCTTGTGACACAGGAGAGAGAAAAAGAGCCTTTGGCATGTTACGGGCAGACCTCAGCCGCTGAGACGCGGTGCGTCATTTGCACTGTCACCATTCAACAATCAGTCGGCTGTCTATCCGAGAATGGAACACAGGCACTGTCACTGTCCGACCCCGCTTAGGGCAGCCACGAGTGACGATGGCAGCTCAAGAGCGCCACATCTGGTTACAGCCTGTACGTGACATATTCCAGACAGCAACCCAAACTGATCATGAGATGAGGGGTCCGAGGCGATTGAGGGTGAGCGCAAGTACTGTTTGACACCGTATACGTGAGCAAAACATGCGTGCACACGGCCCCTACAGAAAACCAATTTTTTGCCCATCAACAGGAGTAGGAACGCTTCACTTCTGACTGGGGGCATCTGCCTCTGTGTCATTTTTTGGCACTTTATTTCCCTGTTTCTGTCTGAGAATGGAAAACAGGGACTGTCGCTGACTGACCACGGTAAGGGAAGCCATCCGTAAATGGGCAAAAACTGGGTTTTCTGTAGAGCCCATGTGCACGCATGTGTTGCTCACATAGACGGCGTCAAACGGTACTTGTGCTCACCCTCAATCGTCTCGGACCCCTCATCTCATGATCAGTTTTGGTTGCTGTACGGAATCTGTCACGTACAGGCTGTAACCAGATGTGGCGCTCTTGAGCTGCCATCGTCACTCGTGGCTGCCCTAAGCGGGGTCGGTCAGATAAAGTCTTGAAACTTCTTATGAACATGAAGAGGGCCAGACCAGCAAGCGTGGTAATGTTTTTTTCCATGGTGGCACAATATCAACAACATGCAATACTACGTATTGTAGTGTAGACCTACTACAGTGGTGTTTACCATAAAATTTAGAGGGAATAGTGCCAGTGTCTAGACAGTACTTTCGTATAATGGCCAACATGTCACTTGATATTGCTTCCATAATAGCACACCCAAGAGATATAATATGGCCTGATGTGAAGCAGACCATTGTGTTTGTATAATGACTTGCGGAGTTGTAAATTATGCTCATACCATTGTTACCACACGCATATGCTTAATTAAAGACATAATTTTTGTATTTTTGTCCAAAAATTGCATTTTTATGCAGATTATTAGCTTCCACCACTGTTGACTTATGTGGCAAACATATGTTTTCCCCTTTAAAAGGAGGGAACCTCTTATAAAAAGTGCTGTAATTCCTACATAGTTCTCTCTATTTGGATGCACAGTAAATACCCTTAAAATTGAAACTGAAAATCTGCACTCTGAGATAAAATTCATGACTTAATTTCAACTTCAATATGCTGTGGCACATAGCCAAAATAGCAATAGATCTGTCAATGTCCAAATATTTAAAGACCTGACAGTGCATACAGGCATGCCCTGTTGTAAATATGGCATTATTTGTGATTTGTTCAATCTCGAAAAGCATAAGAGATGAAAGGTGTGTTTTCTGAATGTTTAGAAAACCGCTCCCCCCCTTTTACAGCCCTCCACCCAGCATCACCCCCCTTTTACAGCCCTCCACCCAGCATCACCACCTTCTGCACTTTTTCCACAAAGATCAAACAGGGAAATCACACCAATTTCTGTGAGAGTGGCTATTTTCTACCTTTGAGGCAGACTCCCGCCCCAGTGTGTTTGCGCTCCTGTTGAGTCGGGCCTAAAATACAGCCTGTCAATGCACATTCAGCCTTGCAGCATATGTGTCTCGGCTGGCCTGTGGTGAGCCCCCCCACCATCTCACCAGCATGCCACATCATCGTCTTAAATGCAGAGCCAGCAAGTGAGCAAATGGAAAAATAACTCTTCACCCCATCCCACAAAAAACACATATCTACTACTGCGACTGACCTAATCTGTACTTGGGACCCAAACTATTCACACCTCAAGGAGACGAAAACAATTTTAACATCAGAGGTCATTGGATGTTTATGTACGCTAGTTGGCTTTTGTGGCTATCAAGTCTGAACACAGTAATTGTTACCCCAGCCATATTTGCAATGCTGTGCCACACTTTTCTGATAAGTCTCTCCCTCTGTTCTTTTTCAACATTCATTGGAGATTAACAACATTTTTTTACCTAAATGTATTCATTCTATTATCACTGCAAGAGATCGATAACCATTTCCAGTCAAATAGAATTGACTTTTGTAAAGCTTACTCTTTCGCTACCTTAATGAATCCTCAGACATTCAATGGAACATGAATTGAATTAATGCAGGTTTATAAGGACAGAGAATGGTATCAGCATGTGCTTCCAGTAGCCTAAAGGAGTGACTGACATTGATGGAGCAGATTTGCATTTTGCTATAAGCTTTTTTATGTGGGGGCATTGTCACGCATTGCAGAAGATGGTTGAGAGATTTGTCTTTCCATATCAGAGGAGAGTCACCTTATAATAACAAACACAGCATTGTGGCTGGGTCTTATGCTCATCATCATTTTGTGTCCCTTCAGAATAGCTGAAGACCAGCAATCATTAGCTTTGTGCCCTTGTTCAATGATAAGGTGTTCACTTTGGCCTGACATGGACACATTTCAGATGGAGGGCAGATGTGATCTGAGGTGTTTCAACCCCACCGCAAAGCATTCTGTGGCTTTTCATGTGCAGTATTCGGTTCTATCGGCATTCTTAGTCATTTTGAGATATTCACTTTCAAAGCTCTCTCATCCTACTGGCATCTGTAACAGGAGAAGTATCAATCTTTCTTTATTAGACCTTGTATTGTTCTTTACAAGGACTCTATCAGTTTTGTAGCAGCCAAGTAAGGCTTAGATGTTTATTATATTCAGTCTTACTGTGCCTTCCTTCCTCCCTAAAATACCTGGGAGCCTAAATCTATGATTCCACTCCTAACGCGGGTTATTCTGTCATTGTAGGTACATAATCTTTGTGCAGAAAGTATGAGAAACATTAAAATGTTTGACGAGTGAGATTTAGAATGGAAAGACTTCACCCTGTCCTTTGGAGTGGATCTGATGTGGAAGTTACTATTCAGGTCAAAGGTGACGCCACCATGAACTCAACAAAATATATACGTAATTTGTCCTGTGCTGGCTGTTAATAAAACCATGAGCTCCTGCTGATAATGGTCTTTTTGCAAATGAGCAAATAGGCATCACAGTAACATTCACTGTTGGTTTCTTCCACTTTTGTGATTTAGCTCTTAGCACTAAGATGCATTCCAACTGGACATTCCCTGATTGAAAATACCACAATATTGCATTATGTGCAACTTTACTAATCCCTCTTTTTCTGCCCTTCATGGACCCGAAAAGTACATTTGAATATCCTATTCTTAAACAGCATGCTAGCAAGTTTAAAAGCTGTAAGGTGAGACTAGACTAGCCCCTTAACTTCTCGTTAACTACTCAAGGGTCACACGCCGCTTGTGTCAGTGAGAGGTGTGGAGACAAAATGTAAAAATCTTACTAATTCTCTGGCAGCCTTTCACATCTTTGAATACATGTTCATGGTCTGAAACAGGCGTCTGAAGTTAAGCTGGAAGGTATTTTTAATTTTAAAAAAGGTTAAAAAAAAATAAAAACAGGGTGACATAAAAGTCTTAAATCTTAATTTCTCACCATAAATTATTCCAGAGTTAATCTGACATAGTTCCCCTTGGACAAATCTAATGAGCTGAAGATTTCTGGAGGCTTGTGATATTAAAATTGAGCCACTGATAAATGTTTAAAATTAGGAAAAAATAAAAGCAAAATACACTGGTGCCCAGACATCAGAGTATGGAACACTGGGACAGACAACAGCACATTGAGACATCTAGAACAAAGCAAAAAATGGTCTTAGCAGACACAACCTTTCACATTTTGCATTCAGAATATCTTTAAGCCATGTTTGGTGTAAAAACTCACACATAAAGTGACTGGCACAATCCATTGAACCGTGACACTTTTTTTTTTTTTTTATTTTGTTCTGTTAGCCGAGTCAATTCCCAGATTTAAATCCAAGCGAACCTGCATTACTTAATATTGGACTGTCGGCCTCTGCTGTTTGCTGGTTCTGTAATTATCTCGCTGATGGGACTCAATGTGTTTAGCCCGATGGTTTTACGCTGATGTTGCATCTGTGCATACGGGGGTGCCACAAGGTTTGTTCTAGGAGCATTGTGATTTACAATCTATATCAATAATTTACACAAATGCATTCCAAACACAAACTTTCATTTTTATAGCTGATGACAATGCAATTTAAAAAGCAATGCTGGCGATTTCATTGATAAAGAACCACGTCCATGTCTAAGCGTTTTCAATTTTAGGCATTTTCCTCTCCTCTCCAAAATCATTTCTGGCTCCTTCACCTTCAGGAAATAATATAAAAATAACTGATGATTAAATAAAAAATTCTAACAGTTTTTATTGAAGCCTAATTGCTTAACAATCTTTTCAAAAGGAAGTAGTGTGGACTATTATGATCCTGGGGCATTTATCCAGGGCGTGTATTCAGGATATGCAGCAAATTTCAATAAATAGTGAGTGAACAACACAATTGAAATGTTTTGATTAAGGCTATTACTTTATATTTTGACCAGTCCAATGACTTGGTTATCAAGAATGGATGACTCGAGATAATTCTGCTGGATAATTTTGAAGTGTTTTGCTAACAATATATTAATATATTATGAAATTTATTGACTTATGTGAATCCCGTTGCACGCACACTACTTCTAGCTTCTTGAAGGTTTATATTTATAGGGCTGTAGCCCAATGTATTCTTCCGCCTCACTAGGACCAAAGTCTTTGCTTCCATGATTATAATCTGATGTCACTTCAGTCTTCCAAATCGGAAAATACAAACTCTTGCTCTTAGATCCACTGTTTGCCGTGCTTTATATACTGGCACGTGTCTGTGTGTTCCATTGCTGACATAATTGGTTACTCAGCGCGGCTCAGGATCTGGTCGGCAGTTCCTGTTCCAAGCTGTCAAAAATATTCATTATCTTAGATTTGGGATTGATTCTAGCAGAAAGAAATGTGTATTTTTTCCTCCGATATATTCCAGCTTTTATGTTTTTTTTAAATTTTTTTGGGGATTTTCTCCTTTATTTGACAGTCACACGGTAGAGAGAGACAGGAAGGTCGGGGAAAAGAATGGGAAAGACATGCAGCATATGACCCGAGCCAGAGTCGAGCCAGGTCACCGCAGGAAGGCCACAGCCTTTATGGTGCGCACGCTTATGCTGATGAGCCACTGGGGTGCCCCCAATCCAGCTTTTTAAAATGTTGGTCTTGTGGTCGGGTTTACATGCCCTTTAAACGTTTCAGACCATCAAACTAATTATCATATTTGACAAGGATAACTTGAGTAAACACAAAATGCGTTTTTAAATGCAGGTGTCATTTATTTATCGGAAAAAGCTTTCTGGCCCTTCCTGACCCTATGTGAAAAAGTAATTGCCCCCTCACAAAATAAACCAATCAAACAAATTTACTTGACAATTGGGTTCATTTTCGCTAGACACACCCAAACATTATTATGCCAGCTGTGTTGCATCTAAATTATAAATAGAGCCTGTCTGGCAATGCAGAGATGGCAAAAAGTAGCCCTTGATGCCATGACCTGCAGAAATTTAAGACCGATGAGAGACAAAACTGTAACCCTTTCAAGACAGATACATGTCAACAAAGTCATTTCTATGGCTCTGGGACTCAATGATGAGAATCATTAACGACAAATGGAATAAAATTTTGGAACAGTGGTAAACCCTCCCTGGCAAAGTTGCTCCAAAAGCTGATCAATGACTCATCCTGGAAGTCACAAAAAAAAATCATGACTAATATGTTAAGACCAGCAGGATTAGTTATCTCAGTTAAGGTCAGTATTCATGATTCCATAAGAAACAGACTGGGCAAAAATGGCATCCATAGCTGCCGGATAGCTCACTCGGTAAAGCATAGCGTTGCGAAGCAGAAGTGACTATCACGTCGCGGGTTTGATTCCTGCCTCCCACCAACTGGCAGTGGTCGGCAGCTTTTTCAGAGTAGCGCACAATTGGTTATTGCGCTACAAGGTTGCAAATTGGGAGCGGACTGCCGGGGAGGGAAAATAAGAGTTGCCTTGTTCGTTGCTCAAGCGCCTCCTGTTGGCCAGACGGGCGCTCATCAGGAAGATTCTAAGCCTGTTCATGTCCGGGTATCCTCCGCCCTCGCTCTAAACTTGCGAAGATTCAACCAATGAGTGTATAAGAAGCGGCAGGCTGACCAGCGCTTGCTTCGGAAGAGAGTCGCGAGCTGTCTACACTCTCCTGAATTGGCAGCAAGGGGTCACATAAGAGCAAGCATTTTACATAGTTCAACAATTAGGCATTCCAGATTCGGGTGGGATTGGAGATGCAAAAAAAAAAAAAAAAAAAAATGGCATCCATGGGAGAGCTGAAAGGCAAAAACCACTGCTGACCAAAAAGAACACAAAGGCTTGTCTCACATCTGCCAAAAACATCTTGATGGGCCCCAAAACTTTTGGGATAATACTCTGTGGACTGATGAATCAAAAGTGGAAGTTTTGGTTGGATAAGACTCAAAGCTGTTATGTTGGCAAATTGAGGCTGCACTAAGTCTTAAATAAAGGGGTCCAACAATTGCGGCACATGTATTTGAGAAAGAAAAAAAACATTTAGTTTTTGATAAAAAAAAATTCTTTAATCATTGTATCTCAATTCAAGGTTATATTTTTGTTCAAATTTTGAATTACTCATCAGTTGGATAAACAATAAAAATAGTTCACAACCACTTTTGTTTACATCTACCAAGGGTGTCAATATTAATGAAGGCCATCATGTAAGCAAACTAAATGTACACATCAATGGTAATTACAGTTAATTCAGAACAACTCTGTTGCCGTACACTATTTGTGCATCAGAATATGCACAAAATACATTTTACATCGCTTGGCAGCTTTGTAGGTAATTGGGATAGACAACACAACATAAAGCTAAACCAAATTGTTCAGCAAACCTCTGCAGACAGAAAACGATCCCATTAATTTTTGCCAACTGGGTTTAACGACACACAGTGGAAGTCAGTAAAACCCGAGGCTGCAGCGTGAGATAATGTAATGCATTTCACCTTGAAGATGCTCTAGAGGCAAAGGCTAATTTGCAGTAATTAAACAAATTAGCCAGAGGTGGGTTTTAATGTACATCCATAAGGCGCCAAGGTAAGTTTAGAGCGTAACTAACGCTCAACTCCTCTAAAACATCAATTTGGCCCAGCTGTGAGAGAATTGGCAGTAAATGAGTAAGATGTGAGGCAGAAAACCAAGTCCCACACACCAGGTAATGAGTTTAACACATTTTCATGTGCAATGCAGGAATGCAGGGACGCAGCTAAAATGTACTGCAATAATGGAGCCCCATGATCGTTGTTGAGACTAACTTGATTTCTGCAAATTTAACAAAATGATGGCGAAGTCCTCACAGTTCCATCTGAACCTGGAATTTGCAAAGCTGCAAATCATAAATTCAAATATCAGTTGTCTTTTTTTTTTTTTTGCCCATGCAAAGTTCATCATACTGTGATAACCAAGAGAGTTTGATATGTGAATATGCTCGTAAGGGATGGTGATGTGCGCAAATGGGCACGTCACATGTTATCAGCGTGTTCAGACACGTTATCCTGGTTGTATTACATGAAACTAGCTCACTTTCCTGCATGCTTAAAGACAGCTGTCCCACATTTCCCAGTGTTTTTCATATTAAGTGCGACATGGTATTAAATGAAGACTGAAGCTTTGAGGTGATTGATGGGGTTGCTGTGTGGGCTGCGGATGAGAATTCCTGGTAAGAGGACAGGCCAATAATTTGTGATTGACATAGCCTGCTAAATGGACTCTGATTGGCTGTGGCAAGCATTGAAGCCAAGTCCTCAACAAATGTAGGATCAAGATGGGGTGGGGGAGGGGAAGGACACAGGTTATTGTCTGCGCCGCTCTCTCCACCAAGAAAAACCACGTCCTCTGTGGCAAGCCATTGATTTTCTCATATCACATTTTCTTTGGCTAATAATGCTAATTTGAGTTTCAGTGGAGCTGAAAACAGGTTTAGCACTCTCCGAGCCATTGTCATATATCGTTAGGTTGTGTTCACGCTTGCTACTGCTTAGCCCAGCAGCATTGTCAGGAGTCTCTGATCTGTGTAGGATAAGGACAGGTATCAGGAAAGCCACTGGTCTTCCCATAAACAGCTCAGCCAGGATTGCCACTTCTGTCATTTTCGGTTATGTCTATTCAACCACTCGCCGAGAATTTTGAGGACAGCATATTGTCTAGGATGCCTCCATCTAGACATATAAAAATAAGAGGGAGCGCCCCGGTGGCTCATCGGTCTAAGCGCGCGTACCATAAAGGCTGTGTCCTTCCCACAGCGACCTGGGTTCGATTCTGGCTCAGGTCATTTGCTGCATGTCTTCCCCCATTCCTCTCCTCAACCTTCCTGTCTCTCTACACTATAATTGTCAAATAAAGGAAAAATTCCCAAAAAATAATCTTTCAAGAAAAAAATAAGAGAACGTACCTCACAAAATAAAGCAGCTTTTTGGCAATCCACTGTCACCGCACATTCACTTTTCCAACAATGGGGAGGACAAGGTCACCCTCCACATCAGTGTCATTTTAATTTGGACCATGGACCATGGACCAACCGGACACAGAAATGGTTGTTGGAGAGAGACCAGAGATCATTTTTCATTGATTGTGGAGGGCACCAGGTGAGTGCTGCTTTCAGCATTCATTCGGTTGCATGAAATGGTGTCTCTGGCCGGAGGCCACCGCATCTGCCCAGCCTCACCCTCCCCAGCCCCCAGACAAAGTTTTAAAGTTAGTAAAATAAGCAGATTTAATCAAATCTGAGACCTCATAATATTGTTCACTTATGCTTTATTGTTTAGACTCAGGAGCATTGACCAAATGTCATTTTCACGGTGGTAAACATAACTGGGTCACTTACCAACTGCAGTTTTAATGTGGACCAGATAGGAGTTCCGGATTGGTCTGGACCAGGTTACAGAGTTTCTGTCAAGCTGGAACAAAATGCAACCGTAACTCATTGAACCATTCATCGATTCTATTTGAATGTGCACCAATGAGTGGACTTTATATCAATCTGTGTTAGTAACACAGACTCTGTTATACATTGATCTCCACCATTATTACATCTGCTCAGGCAGACAGGGTTTAAAATCTGGATTTCTGCACAGAGAGATAAAAATGAAGCAAGATGATAGAACCGCTCCCCAAATAAAATCACCTGGGAGGAAGGAGGAGTGAAAAAAAAGCTTTCTATCCCACCTGCTTGCATACTGCACAGCGTAATCCAATGTAGCTCCCTGCTTGCCTTGTGATATTATTACCTTTAATATTGTTACAGTGCCTGTATTATTAGTTTTTGAGTTATTATCTGGCTACTTATGAAATATGCGGGGTCCCTGTTGGAATTTGACTGCGTTGTAATCATTTTTGATCATTGCTAAACATTCCAATACCATGAACCAGCTTTTCTAAATTGTGAAAAATATGAGCAGTTACATTAATAAGAAACAACAGCTCAGTGTTAAACTGAATTAACTGTTGTGCCATGCGTCCCTGTTTAGAGACCTTTGGTGAGGTGTTGAGTGCTCAAAATATAAGGTGAGAAAAGTGCAGTAGGAGACTCCTCAGGACTTCCCTCTCGAGGGAAAATAATGAACCATGTCAATACACCCTTGAATTAGTCATTTTAAGAAGTAAAAATCAATCTTAGTGTGATTTTTTGTGTGTGTGTGTGTGTGTGTGTGTGTGTGTGTGTGTGCATGGCTCATTTTCTTTTTTTGCCTTCCCAAAATTTTGGAAAGGAAAGGAAGAAAAGCTCTCGCCAAACATTCAAAAACATTATTCTGTCACTAATGTCAATCCAGAAAGTTTTTTAGAGCCTAATCAGTTGATCACTGAAATAGTCGAGGACAGAGTCAATGGATTGCCTTTGGTCGAGTAGCACAGGAATATCAGGAGCTGGTAAAGTGAGTCTTTTGGGTTGGTTTAGTGAGGTCAGGATATAATCTTGTTGATTATTCATTTCTTATATGCCTTTATTCATTTTATTTAATTCAATATGATGGCACATGGATGTCATGACATTTATTGTGCTTTCCAATGGCCTCACAGCAATTATGCACCAAACTCCTCAATTGCTTGGCATGCTACTTATAAAAACAATATAGTCTAGGTACCAATTTATGAAAGAAAAACCAGACAAAAACTAGATAAAAATTGCATATTTATTGTCTTTGCCCAGTTTGATAGTTTTCTGCTCTGAGATAATGCTCCTTGCATCTCAATGTGTCAAGTTGGCGCTATGAAAGTTTCCTGCCTAGGACGAGATTTGCGTTTACACTCACCCAAACTTCTTTTCAACGTAAATGTATTTTATGAAACTGAATCCCAACCAGCAGCGCAGGTGTAAATAAATATATATTGTTCTCTTTAATTTTCACTCTGTTCTGTGCCCTATAAATAATGCTAACGAAATAGTGGCGGAGTCTAATGGGAAGGGGAGGATGAAGGGTTATTTTATGCTATTTTCTTTGTGTAGGGGGGAAATACAAATAATTAACTTCAGTCTGGCCCTTGATTTAATACAATGAGTACCATTTTGTATATGATTTAGATGTCTCACATTCATACATAACGCATTTATGTTAGTTTTTGTTTTCCTCTGCACCTCACACCATACAGCCACTTACTGTATGGCTCTCAACAGACCGAAGGAGGTGCCAGGGATGCAAGATAGGTACTTGTTCTTCACCTGAAGAAATTTCGATTTCACTGTGGCATTAATGGACTAGTCCTAAAGGGACCAACAGCAGCTGATCTGATTAGCCTTAATGGAACATAACCGTCACCATACCGGCAGATAATTAATACGTCTTAGACCAACCCTGTTAACAACAGTGCCACAGTTGCACTATTGCCTCTCGTCATTAAACTACCAGAATTACACATGCCCAGTTTTGATCTGTGATACGGTTAGCATTTTCGTTTGTGAATTGTGTTTTTGTCAAATTAGGGCCCTTACTTCTATGATGGATATCAAACGCAGTTCCACTGCAAAGCAGTCTCCGCAGTCATATAAGCAGAAGACTCTGTTATTTTTAAAAACGTAATATTTATTATGAAAAATGTTACTATATGTAAAAATCTTTATAACTGCCATGTCAATGTAAGCTTCACAAGGCTTTGGGATGGGACTAAAAAGACGAGTCATATTTTCAATTTTGAATTTATTTTCTATCAAAATGATGTTCTGTCCCCTTGTACACAAAGGAATTGCTTCATTTGATGAAATTGCATTCTGTGACATCCTTGCATGAAAAGTGTCATCATTTGTTTCTCATCTACAAAACATGCACAAAAAAAACTACAATTATAGCTCAATTCAGCTCGAAAAATAATTAAAAATATCTCCTTCACTGACATTTGTTTCTCAACATCATTCGAGGATGAGTTCCCTTTTAAGTCATTTCTGTCATTCCATAGTCAAGCTCTGTCTTCTTTCATATTTTATGAGCTTGAAATTGGCAACTCACTCTTCATTGTGATGTAGATTTCCCCCTTTTCCTTTTGAAATCCCAACAAACCCAATTATGAATGTCTCACTTGGCTCAGAGGAAAAAATAGATTTTGAATACAATTCATGATGTGGTTTCCAGTGAGAAATTATTATATGTGAATTAATTGGCTAGATTTGTATAAAAATAGGGTTGTGACATCTGGTCTGGTTGTAGTGTAAAGTGTTAATGAAGCCTCTTCAGACAATCAGCATCTGTTGTTGGTCAGATTTGTTTGATATAAGTTGTTGGCACTGACCTGCATGCTAGGCTCAGAACCAGTACAAGTTCTTAGAACAAGAAGGTTAGCAAGAACTAGAGTTTTGCAAAAGCAGAATTTCACATATTCATCACCCTCTCAGTGAATCTCTGTTCAGGTATTATGTGGGTTTTAATCATTCGGAATCAGATAAATTTTTTTCAGCGTGCAGGGCTTGCCTAGAGCCAGTTTCATCACTTACTGTGTAACTGACTGACTAATCTTGTAATCTTGTTGAAATGAGAAGGACGTATGATGCAGATTCTGCCCCTGTAGACCCAGTGGTGATTATTATTAGCGTGTGGATTTTTTTTTTTTTTTTTTTTTTTTGTGGGGGCAAGCATTTTTCCCTCCCAGTGTTATAGCATAAATAGCTAGCAAGTTAATGTGAATTGAAAAATTGGTTATTGACAGATAATTATAGGCTAATGTTTGATCACAAGCATCAGGCATGAAAAAAGTTGATAACAGCAATATGGAGTCTGAATTAGCCTCCCAATTCAAGTTCATGTACTGCAACAGAAAGCTAGCTGTCCAATACATGTTTCTCAGTGCTCACAAGGCATCTTTGATTGCTCGCTAGCTTCATACTACCTATTTACTCCCTTGTAACTGCACCTGGGTCAGCTAAACTAGACTCACCTGGTCTTATTTACATTTTATTTACATAGTATTTTCTCTCATTCATAAACACCAGTGAAACAGGCAGCCATAGAGACCACAGTATAGCTTTCTCAGATTAAAATTAGCTTTTGATGGATATGAATTGTTCGGGCAAATTTTTATTCAAACAACACAAATAATGTACAAGGCAATAAACAACCTACTCCCAGGAAATGTTCAAAAACTGTTTTCCAAAAGAGATGGGGGTTGTAATTTAAGGGGGATTTAAATTTAAAACATCTTTGTGTCTGGACAACATGAAAGAAATTTTGTGTTTCTATATGTGGAGTGAAGCTGTGGAACAGATGGGACGCAGGGCTAAAGCAATGTCCAAGAGCGATCCAGTTCAAAAAGAGGTACAAAAACATGCTTTTCACAAGGTACAGGGAGGAAGAAGGGCTTTAACAATTACCGGGTGTTTCACAGATTATTTATTTACTTGTCTAGTTATGTTATTCATTTTCTACTGTTTGTAAATATGTACATATGTACAGTAAATAGGTATGCTCATGGATGTCACATCCATGAGCATACCTATTTAAAAATGAGCAGTCTCTGAATATGTGTGTAGACAGGATGGAACATACGAATTGTGATGAGGGATTACTGGAGAAGGGGTAGGATTAAAATAAGCTTATGCTTCTTCCTACTCCTTTCTGGACATGTGGGGTCATTTTGTTGTTGTTGTTGTTTATGAAGTTGTTTGACCCCCTCGATATTTTTTTGCTTTTTATTGGGTACCCTAATATGTTCGACATAAATATATCTAACTAACAATTCATATAATTTGTAGTTTAAAGAAATTATTTAAGATGCAATGAATTTTGTATAGGTTGTAGTGGTGCCAAAGTGAATTTAAGCAAGCATGTAGCTACAGTACATTTAGTCCATCCTAGTTGTGTCTTTGCAGTGTGTGCAGAAGTCAAGTCATGGAGCATGATCTTTCTGCCCTATTTACCTGAACTTCACAAAGAACATCATGCCATATTTCAATAATGCAAAAAAAAGGAACCGAGAAAAATGTTTTGAATTTTTGAAATCTAATAAAATTGAATCTAAGTTTTGAAAGCTTGCATATTCTTTTGATAGGCTGAAAAAAAGTTGCATTTCCACAAACATTAGTTTGCATTTGAGTTCTTTCCTCACAACTGCAACATTTTTTTTATGGTGTTTTGTAAACTCATTTTCAGAGTTTCAAATATCGCACTGTTCTCCCAGTGCATTAAGAGTGCCTTTTTCTAGGATCAGCCCAAGGGTGTCAACTCACCATCTCCAAATCTCTTCATACTTCATAATTATTGAGTTTGGGGCTGGGAACAGGAAAATCAGTCATGACCTAGGTAATGAACCCCTCCCCTGCTGAGCAGGCCACGCCCACTTTTCTGTGCTGTATTGAGCAGTAACAAATTGACTGCTCCAAATTTCAACCTATACGGAGTTCCCATGTTTTTATCAATTATTCTTGAAACTAGAGTTGGTGGTCTGCAACTTGAAGTGAAAAAAATCCTGGGACCTCCATGTAGGTTGACGCTAGCGCCACCTGAAATCATAAGCGATGCCATTTCCGAAACATGGAAATTAGGTCCTAGTTCCATCCTACATAAAAGTCCCAAACAAATTACAACTGTTTTCCAATGTTTGAATGCCAAACATCAATAATCAGCAATAAACGTTTTGGAACTTTTGTGCAGGAAGGAGAATAAGGGACCAAAATGGGGCAGATGTGTGTGGTCACCCAACTTTGAGCCACGCCCACTAAAACCTACATGGCCCCCCAGGTGGACCATCACCAATATCTGCTTCATCCACATATGAACTTACAATTTTTTCAATAAAAAGCTTGGGACCTTTTCATTCCATGCAGATATTAACCCTTTTATTTGTCATATTTGGGTATTTAATCAGTATCTGTGTATGCACGAATTGTGTTCAGTATGTACATGTACATGTATCTTTCAAGCCAAGTTCCATTTCATACTTCTCCTTTTAAACCAGAGTTAAATAATCAAAAGGCCATTTTTGCTGCAATAAATTTTGACATTAACCCTTTCTTTTCATACATTTCGGTGAAAATCTGGGCACACATCTGGGCTTCTGCCTCACAAGGTTTTTCAGCTGTGTCTTTTGGCCCACATCCTGTTTCACACTCTCTTATCAGGTGTCGAGCATTCATAAATAGGCTATTCCTAATTTTCCTTTTGGTGTTGCCAACAGCAATGACCTACATAACCTGGCTTAAATCCAGCAACACTGGTCTCTTTTACACATTATCACTTGTTGAGGCTAGCAGGGGCCTGTTGTTCATGGCAGTACACATCATACATGATTTTGATATAGAAGAAACTACAACACATGGTATGTAACTCTTATTCCAAGTGCTTTTTGCCAATTTTATGACTGTTTACTTTTGCATGTATAATACAATGCATGTTTCGCTTTCAAGTTTCTCTTTCACCAGACAGAGGCTGCATAAATCAAAATACTTTGTTGACACATGTATTGAAATGCCAATCTCCTGAAACTACTGTTCTCATTAGTCTTCAAAAGATGGCCCACAACAATGAATTTTTTGTGGTGCAGAGAAAATTGTTTTGGCATTCATCACTTCTGTCTTGTGCAGATTTGACGCATAGTTCCTGTTGAAATCCTTGTAAAGAAATCTACACAAGGATTTATATCCAAGGCATCACTCAGTGCAGTGATTCTCAAACTCGGCCCTGGCACCCCACTGTGTATGCTGGTTTTTGTTCCAACCACAATTGCAGTCTTAGGAATTTAACAAGCTGTTGATTTGTCTTAATTAGGTGCAGTTATCTTAAGAGCAGTTATTTATCCTCTTAAGCCACATCTGAAAAACCTATAAATGCCATGAAGAATAAAAATTTCATATCCACATTGAGATATAGTGGAAACTTGTATTAATAATTGCAGAGGAAAACAATTTAACTGAACATTTAATCAACATATAATCAACAGGTTCCTCATTGGTGAAACTGTAGACACATGGTTGCAAAAATTAACAATTTATTGGGAAAACAATAGAGTCATGCCTATTTTGTTTCTTGTTTATTTTATTAAGTTCAGGCAAATTATTTTGAAAGAAAGCAAAACGCTTGTGATCAACTACCAAATTTAAAGCTTACTCATTTTCTCAGAGTCTAATTTGATCTATTTAGAAATGTTTTTACCTGAAAATTATCACATTATGGAAAAATAAGCACAATATGCTCAATTCTTCATGGCACAATGGATATGTCCATCAAAATGTGGCCTAAGATGGTCATATAACTGTTCCAAACATGGAATTCAGCTAATTAAGACAAATCAACAGCTTGTTTAAATCCTAAAATTGCAACTGTTGTTGGAACAAAAACCAGCATCACCGTGGGGCGCGAGGACCAAGTTTGAGAACCACTGACTTAGTGATGGCCTTTCTTTCAAAAGTTGCTGATGAGGCTCTCAGAACATGCTGACAGTTTTAATTCTTTGTTGACCTGAACTTTTGCACTGATTTAAGGGAAGTGCTACACTATTAGTATTGGGGCCTGTAAAGGGTTAAAATGTATGTAAATATGACAAATAGAGTTAAAATTAGGAGGCTTGAATGGAACTCCCAGAAATATCAACTAACTCATCCTGACAAAAGAATTTTCAATTGTGAATCAAACTTGCATTGAAATAAACAGGAATGTATTTTCTATGTAAATAATGTACACAATTCGTATGTACACAGATACTGATGAAATACTCAAGTATGACAAATAAAAGGGTTAATATCTGCATGGAATGAAATGGTCCCAAGCTTTTTACTGGCAAAATTATAAGTTCATATGTGGATGAAGCAGATACTAGTGATGGTCCACCTGGGGGGCCATGAAGGTTTTAGTGGGCGTGGCTTCAAGTTGGGTTGCCACACCTATCTATCCCACTTTTGGCCCCTTATTCTCCTTCCTGCACAAAAGTCCCAAAACTTTTATTGCTGATTATTGATGTTTGGAATGCAAAGATTGGAAAACAGTTATAATTTGTATGGGACTTTCATGTAGGTTGGAACTAGGACCCAATTTCCAAGTGTCGGAAATGGCATCGCTTATGACTTCAGGTGGCGCTAGCGTCAGCCTACATGGAGGTCCCTGGATTTTTTTCTTTTTAAGTTGCAGTCCACCAACTCTAGTTTCAAGAATAATTAATAAAAACTTGGGACCTCCATGTAGATTGAAATATGGAGCAGGCAAATTTGTTACAGCTCAATATGGCACAGAAAAGTGGGCGTGGTCTGCTCTGCAGGGGAGGGGTTAATTACCATAATCATGACTGATTTCCCTATTCCCAGCCCCAAACTCAATAATTATGAAGGAGGAAGAGTTTTGGAGATGGTGAGTTGGCCACTTTTGCCAGTATTGGGCTGATCTTAGAAAAAGACACTCTTAAGTTAATTATTCCTGTTTTGAAATTTTGAAAGCTATGATCAGAAAAGTGGTGCGCATAGGTGTGAAATGTTTAGACTTGAGTTTCGAAAGTTTGAATATTTATCTTGAAACTTTGGCAGATGTACATTTGCATTCACATTGCAGACTGTTTTTTCAACGCCCACTTTAAAGAGATTCACCCATGCAGTTCCGGGCTGAAATGGTAAATCTACCAGGGACACCAACAATCTCTGCCTCCTTCATCCTTGTGCTGTTGCTTTTATCATTGTGCCCGTGATTTGTCAGGGAACCGTCTGATAAAATTGGAAAAGACAAAACGACAATAATCAGCTTCTCTTCCATCGTTTTACGAGGAAATTGCAATAAGTTGAACTAGTTTTGTAGGCTCCATGGCCTGGAAGACAAAGTACACACATCTGAAATCACTTAATTGGATATTCGCCTTTCGTTTGCCAAATTCATTACTATAAACCTGAGCTCCCCCAGCTCCCACACGGAAAGAACCTATATAAACCTATAGGTTTTAATATAGGGCCAGATATAGGTTTTGCATATATGCGACATACATAAAATTGGCCGTTTTCATATATTATAGGTACATATATGTACCTATATGTACATATATGTACTTATAATATATGAAAACAGCCAATTAAAATCTCAACGTTTTTTTTTCTTTTTTTATTTGGCATTTCAAATCCCACCCGAATCTGGGATATCCAATTAGGGAACTATGTACAAGTTCTTTGGCTTATTCGCATATGCGGCCCCCTGTTGACAATTCAGGAGAGTGTACACAGCCCGCGACCGTTAGCAATTGCTTTTTATATACATTGGCTGGGCAAAACTTTGCAAGCTCAGAACGAGGGCAAAGAAAAAATGAATAATTTTGGAGTCAGAATCTTATTTATGAGCGCCTGTCTAGCCAACAGGACGCGCCTAGGGGAACTCTAATCTACATAACCCTTCCCAGCAGGCCCTTCACAATTTGCATCCCTGTAGCGCATTGGCCAATTGCGTGCTACTTCTGAAAAGAGCTGCCGACCACTGCTGGTTGATAAAAGGTGGGGATTAAAACCTATATGTTTATAGTAGGTTCTCTCCGTGTGGGAATTTAAGAATCCTTGTTATTTCATCCCTGTAGGAAAAAGTCTGGGACCTTTAGTTGCTATACAAGCTTCTCAAATAAAAGACAAGTGTCTGTTCATTAAAACTGTGAACAGAAATGTAGACTTTGTCTTCAAATTCATTAACCACAGTGAAATGCTCAAATAGATGTGGGGATGAAAATGACTTTTGAAAGGCATGTTTACTTGAATGCATGTTCTTCTGTGTACTTTTATTTTGTTATTTTTGTTTTATATTGCTACATATAGACTAAGGACCTCTGAGCCATATTAATCTAGAAACTGCATTACAGACAAGATAGAAAACATTGCATTTGGTGGATGTAACAGTGAAGTGTATTACCTTTCAGTGGATCTGTATGAGCCGTAATGATGTGAATCCAATTTTATCTAATGTGGTGAATCTGGCAGTGACTTAAACTTGAAAAAATGCTTAATTGATGAAATAAACAAAATCAAACCATTTTGATTTTATACATTTCCTTCTCTTCCACAATACACAACTCAATCTTCATAGAATGGAAATAAGTATGGTCAAGAAAGAATTGATGACCTTGTTATTGTTAATGTTTCAGGAAAAAAATGTAACAAATAGTACAAGATATTTGTGTTGATATCATAGCTTTTTGTCTCCTCTCACTTGCCATAGTTAAGAATGACTGGTTTACACATAACATGTCGTTGTCACATGTCAACATGTATTTAAGATCAAATGTGATGCCAATTTCACATGTTCACATGCAATTAATAAGTTAGTGCGTGAAATTCTTGTTATTTCTGTAAAGGACTTTGGACTAATATGCAGATATTACCTTGAGAATAATAATATGAGCTAGGCATCATGTATGACAGTTGCAAAAGTGAGATATGAGCTATACAATTGGTATGAAAAACAGAACCTGCCACTGGGTATATGAGCTATATAGGAGACCTATATGCCCTCTATAAGCACATATATGTACCTGAATTTGGCCTATATGTAGCATATAGGTTGCATGTGCATATATGTTCATATAGATTCTTTCCATGTGGGCTTCTTCAACGCGCCGCAAGCACAAAATTTAACGTGCCGCTACCATCATGCACTGCGCCGCTGCTTCAGACCATAGACTATATAAAAAGATGGATGAAGCAACCGTGGCATCACGCATTGGTTTCAGCATACCATTGAGGAAGCCTCGATTTTGGCAATTTGAATTGCGCCATTTTGTCATTTTGAAACCAGATGTGATTCCTATTGGACAAGAGGGTGAATGGAATATCCGGGAGAAGCCAGGGGTGGATCTACAGATGGATCTTACCCATAGACTGTATAAAAAGATGGACGCAGCACTCTGGTCTGAAAAAAGAAGCCCATGCGGAAGTACCGTAAAATGGCATTCTATTTAATGGCCAGCAGATGGCGACGTCGGTGGTTGCAGAAAGAAGTTCAATGCTATAGAAGTGTGTGAGAAAATGACCCTACTTTCCCACCTGATTTTTCATTTAAATAATGATTTTTCATATTATTTTATGGTAGCTATAGCAAGTTTCAAGGCTCCTTTGATATATCATGATGTTCATTTTTGTAAATTATGGTCCCAAGTAGACTAGAATAAAGGATAAAGCCAGAATATGCTTTAGCGTGGCTATCCTCTGGTCCTCGTCCGATACGGTCAGATCTACCTCTCATGTCCCTCCCCGGATCTTGATTCTCGCTCTCGTCCAATAAAAATCACATCCAGTTTCAAAATGACAACATGGCGCAATTCAAATTGCCAAAATCGAGACTTCCTTTATGGTATGCTGAAACCAATGGGTGACGTCACGGTTGCTTCGTCCATCTTTTTATACAGTCTATGATCTTACCATATCGGACGAGGACCAGAGGATAGCCTCGCCCCCAAAGCATATACTGGCTTTATCCTTTATTCTAGTCTATTTGGGACCATAATTTAGAAAAATGAACATCTTGATATATCAAAGTAGACTTGAAACTTGCGATAGATACAATAAAGTAATGTGGAAAATCATTATTTAAATTATAAATCTGGTGGGAAAGTAGGGTCATTTTCTCATAGACTTCTATAGGATTGAACTTCTTTTTGCAACCACCGACGTCGCCATCTGCTGGGCATTAAATAGAATGCAAATTTTGGAGATTTCCGCATTGGCCTCAGTTTTCAGACCCGAGTGCTGCATCCATCTTTGTATACAGGCTATGCTTCGGACGGTCTCGCCACTCTCCATAGAAAATGAATGGGAGGTATGGGCGTCAGCTGACGCGCCACGCCAGTGTAAATGCACCATCATACATGTAATGGCTATATCATTCCAATAAATTGTTCGACAGAGCATCCATTTCTTTGGGCGTGGTTAATTGGAGGCAGCTAGGATATGCCGCTCTTTGTGATTGGGTGTGGTTTCAACGCCTTTTGTTGACATGCTCACAGTGTTTTAGAGCTGAGAATATGGCATATTTTTTTGCAATTTTGCAAAAAGTCAGAGCACATACTGTTTTTTTTTCTTTGCTTTACTCGGACTTTAAGTCCAATGTAAGAATAAGAAGCTAAAATGTTTTCCAGACAAAAAAAACTGCTGACAGATAACCTTTGAGCTTTTCTTTCTGAGTAGAAAATTGGTCCATACTAGTCTAACACAGCTGAAATTTTTTTACACAGTCAATCAACAAGGGGACTAAAATAAAATCATTGAATTGAAATTGTATTAATATTTGAATTTATTTTGTGCCCATTAAACCTCTGAGGAATTAAAATCTTCTCATTCATAAAGTATTTCTTGGTTCCTTTTAAAGATACCTATGCAGTCCTATGCAGTTGTGTTTGAAATCTAAGCCAAAGGGATCTTTGTTTCCGGGCAATTCAGAGATAGATTCACACACTTGGAAAAAGAGTGTCTCAGGTAAAAATTAAATTCAGACCCAGAAGTAACGGACTTTGGTGGGAATCAGCTGGTGGAGGTAAGCAGACAGCAGTCCTCCCCCACTGAGTTCTAGCTTTTAACAAGCGGCAGACTACTTAACCCAGTCCAGCCACTCTGTTCTGTTGTACCATCACAGGCACAGAAGCACAGCCTGATTCCCCCCTCGTCTAGCGTGAATCCTCCACTCCTGCCCGTCACCCACTGCTTTGCTTTCCTCACAAATCTTTTATTCATCCAGTCGCTCTGAATCTCTGACATTATAAAGCACAATGGTGCTGATTTGAACCCCCTCACAGCTGCTCTGATCATAGTGGATCCACAGGCATCATCTGAGGGTGGAGGATGGGGTCTTTCCTGCAAACATATTCCGGCACACGTTCTTCGTTCTCTGTGCTGCGGATGGAGAGACAATAACCCAAGGGTAAGAAGAACAGACTCGTATTATAGACTACAATATGATTTCAGTGTTATTAATATGAGGGGAGCTATTGCCTGTTCATACCCCCACTGCCATTAAAGAATGATCTTTCCCCACATGAAACTGGTTAAATAGGATAACTGCTGCAAATGCTGTTTATCTGTGGTATGATGTGGTGTTACAACTATTGTTGACTTTAAAAAAAATTGTCGTTTTTATTATTATTTTATAAAAGGTTCACGTTGAGTCGATTATCTCGTTGTAAGTATGGATATTATAGAAAATTAGACGCCATGCAGGCTACCCTTGACCTACGTGGAAACAGGTAGCGACCTCATGCTTAGCCTCATTTTCATGACTCAATATCAAAACGCTTTTGGGTAATTTCCAATTCCTGACGTAGACGATAGATAGATCGATAGATAGAGGAAACGGTAGACCTACTGTAGACTTGAGCTACCTAACCCAAGTAATAACATACAAAAAAATAAATAACAAATATAATTCATTCTTGAGATAAGAGTCATCTAAAAATATGTGGTACAATGTAAACCTTGGATTCATTAATTCATCATTTAATCTAAAATAACAATAACTGTCTTACTCATATTTGCATGCTCAAATATTGGTGAATTATTTATGTCATTGTATACTAATGAATTGCAAGTGTGACATAAAATTGGCCTGAAGATAATGAGAGAAGAGGATTTCATTCAGCAGGTTTGGTATGCATTGGCATAGTTTCACATTTTTAGCTGGTATTGGTTGAAAAGTAGGGACTGTTAGGTGTGGACATTTTTTAGGAAGGCCCCCCCGAATGAACTGATTACTGGCCTGTTCACATGAATATGTTCAATCAGTTTACAAACTTCAAAAGGATGTATTTAACCCCTTGTCAGCACTTTGATTATTACACATAGTATTACACATTTTGCGTGCATAATGTATCACAACCCTCATGTCTCATTAATTGTCCCCTCCCCCTTCCAGCAACCTGTGTGTCTTTTAGAGGTATTGTTTCCTTAAATGGTTTGGCACCTTGCGTGCCTCCCCTTTCCAAGTGAAATCAATTTGTATGCCTCATTCCCTTGTGTTTCAGTGGTGTATATATTTAGCCCTAGTTCTGTGTTGCAGAGAATATTTCCGTTAGACCTATGGTAGATCATTGAATTTTTTATTGTATTTTTTATTGTTTTATATTGTATTTTTTTATTTTTTTAATGGGAAGTTAGGTTGCGTACTTTCTCTTGATGTGATGGAAAATATCTTCTTTCTTTTAGTTGAGATTTATGGGAAAAATGATGACCAATAAAATGTCCATGTAGGTTATTTTGACTAGCTATAACAGCCTTAGCGTCATAACATCACTGAAAATGCAGTCAAAGAAAAAGCACACAAATGCCAGAAAAACTTGAGAGGAAGATGAGGCGGGGGTTAAACTGCCAAAAGTTGAGGACTACTTTTGTCTCATCATGCAATGAGCAGCATGATGAGTTTTTTTAGGCTTCATGCCACTGACTTTCCAGCTCAAATGTTTTGCTAATGCAAGACAGTTGGCAACTTGATGTGAGTACGTAGCAAGCACCCAATTTTTCTTTGAATATAGAGTGGACACTGACTTGAATATTTTACATTTACAAGAAAGCATTCAATTATGGAAAAATTGAGTTTTGCAGTGCTTTAATTTTGGGAGGGATCAGAAAACAGTTCTTCAAAAATTCTTAGTATGAACTGTTCTTATTTGGGAACTTGGCGGGATGTTGGGCTTCATGGAAACTGAGTGAGGCATTTCCAAGTCTGATTTGTACAACTGTTAATTGTTTGACTGGCATCAGACCATAAAGTTAGCCAGATCACTACATAGCGAGCTATCTAGCTAGCTAATAAATTGCCATATAATCATTATAATAATCACTAATAATGCAACATAATATCATGTAATTAAGTTACTTATAAATTGTTAAAAGTTTTATCAATTGTTCAGTATTGTAAAGCTTCATAAGAAATGTTTGTAACATAAATAGCAAATGTTAAATCATATTCATAAACCTAATCAAAAGTATTTGGATACAAAATAACATCAAAAAAACACAGTAATCTGTTGACGAAGAAGGCAATATTTGCATTTAAATTATTGCGAAAATTTTTTCCAGCACGCGCTCGCATTACGTATGTCCCTACCAACTCTCAGATTAAACCTACGCCCTTGCAATTAATTATCCCATTAATCTCCTGGAAAACCTGAGTTCCATTATATTGTCTGATATACAAGCAATATCAGCTTGAAACTTTGCCATTTGATTCATTCAGTCATGCAAGTTGATATTATGGAATCATCATCTCCACCACGTCCTTGTCCGCCGCATCCACGTCCACTCTGTTTACATCTATCACAGCAATTTTTTTCTCCACACTCTCAACCAATGAAATGAAGAAGTGATATGTACCTAGGGTAAAATCAAAAATATGTCAGGATTTGGGCTATGGGAAAAGTGCTACAGTTATGTGATAAAAATAATGATCTTGGGTGACAGACTGGTCACTGTTAATAAGCCATTGCTAGATATAGTTATGCAATGAGGTACACCAACTTGTACAATATATAAAACAACATACATGGTGAGATTACTCAAGTCCCACCAAAGAAAAAGTCAACAACTCTTTAATGATTCATCTATTTTTCTGAGGACAGGATAGATTCTGCTGCATGCTTGTCAAACTCATGTTGCTTTGCTCAGCCCCAAATCCCTGATGCAGCTGCATGTGAGAGCGCATTTAATACATTTTTAAACTCATTTCTGGCCAGCAGATATGGCAGCAGCCTATGAGTTCACTGTTAAGTGGTTAATGGCTTATTTCTTCTGACAACAAACAAGTAAATGTTTCACATAAGGATGAAGGCGAGTTTCACATGAGCTTCTAGCAACACAGCAGCTAAAATGCAAAAATGTCACAGTGCCATTCGCACTAGACTGCGAACAGCAAGCCATGGCCCAAGCACTGTGTTTGTATGCAAGTCCTGTCCAAGGGATAAAGAGTGCATCGTGGCAGTGCCAGAAAAGGATGACTAAGCCTTGAAATTCCGATTGAAGCATATTTTAAAGATACACAACCTTTAAAAGAGGGAATCGTGGGACTTGCATCTGGCATACTGCCACCTAAGCCACACCTTCTTCCATATGGCAGGTCGCCTCTCAGCTCTGCAGCCCGTCCTGAAAACTAGCGCACCCAGACAAATTATATGCACCGTATATTAAACACAGAGGAACAATCTGCACACTTCCACAGCCCACGCCGAGAGTAAAGCCTTGGGTATTTCTTTAATTCCCCTCCCACTCGCATCGCTAGCTTCGTTAGAAGCTAAGATGTGCCTCTAATTAGTTTTGCAATGAAATCTTCAATCTTTTCTCCCCCTAAATGAGTGTGACCTTAATAAACAGACTTGGAGAACTGACAAAAAAAACTAGTTGCTTCAGCATTTTACCACTTGATGTAGCCTTCTGATTTGTGTAGCCTAGTTACACATGAATTGAATCTAGGGAAAACATGATGCATCTTACATCAGGGAAAATACATTGCGGAACTTGAACACTTAAAGGGCACTTATGGTAAATTACTAAATTATGGTAAATGCTCTGGTAATGGACAGAAAAGTAACCACAGCAATTCATGAAAGCATAACCCTTAAACAGCCGACAAGCACATAATACTATTGTTAGGCACCATTGATGAACAAACTACTTGTGAACCAGTAATTGCTTTCATTACAACACAGATATATAACTTGTCACGACTATCAGAAATCATCACAGGTTTCATATTCTGTTGCTTTAAAGCTCTCATTTGCAAAACTCATCACTAATAGGTTCTCTTATCAGAAGCAGTTCCACATGAGCAAATGAACAAATGCAAAAGTACATCAAAAACTGGTAGAGGACTGTAGCTGAGATGTTTTGATTGTGTATCTATAAAAATAGTAGCAGAATTCATTCTAAGGCCAAACATATTCCATTAAATGGCAGTGTGTAAACCTGAGAATGGATCAAATATTAATCAGGCAACAATATAAAGACATTAAGCAAAACCATTCCTAACTTCCGCAAGTCTGCATACAAGCAGCAATACTGCTGGAGACTGATCCAGCCAAAATGTAGGTAAATATTTTATGGTCAGATGAGTATTAAATGTTCCAAACACTACTCACTGTCAACACAATCCCTTCAGTGAAGCCTGGTGGTTACTATGTCATGCTATGAAGACGCTTTGTTTTGGCAGGAACTGAGCAACTTCTAGAATTGAAGGAAAAAAAGAAAATGCAAAATACAGAAAAATACACGGAGGAAAACATTTTTAGGTTCTGTTTGGGTCATTTTTGACCCCATTAAGAGTCAAAAAAGCGAAAGACTGATCTATATCTTATTTTGTTTCCCCTATCCACAAAATAAATTAACATGCACAGCCCTAATTCTCAAAAAGTTGACACATCATGGAAAGTGCAAGCCACAGAACTCAAATTTGAATTAGAGCAGACTTGTCACTGCTTGGCTTTGTAATTTGGCTAGTACACTGTTTAGGTAGTTGTGGAAGTTTGGGAGTTTGTCACTATGGTGACAACTCAAGTGGGCAGTGAGGCCTTTCATTATTGCTTGAGAGCTGCACTGATGTATCACAGAGTGCAGACTATGAAAATAAAAGAAATGAGAACATTTGACTGTGTCCATGGCGTTGACATAACATAATTAGCATAGCTAATTGTATCTCACATACCAGCCTCAATGTAATCATATGAGCAAAAGGAGCTGGTAATAATTAAACGGGCATCTTCACCATTAGCACTGCTAATGCTATAGGTAAACTTACATAACTTAGCTTACCTTTAGTGGAGAATAAAATTTTCCAAAAGCTAACAACCTTTTACCAGCTAACGGTTTGGTAACTAACACCAACTGAAAAGGAGATTGATTCAATCATTCCATATGCAAGATCATGCAAGCTATAATAAGCTATATAACTACAACCCCAATTCTGAAATAGTTGGGACAAAGTGTAAATTGTGTATAAAATCAAAACGCAATGGCCCTCATTTATCAAACTTGCGTAGGATCTGGTGTAGATTCTGGTGTAAATATCAGCGTTCGCCAGGTGTCACGTCTGATATACTAAAAGTGTGTACGTCGCAGATTTCGGTGTAGAACTGGCGTGGCGTTGATAAATCTGGCGGCTGAAACCATCGTAATTTACATGACACGCCCCTATAACTTCATGCTCCCGGAGTCATAGTCCTGCCCACTTTACGACAGGGACTCTCGAAAGATGGCAAAGAAGAAAGAACTTCACTGAGGAGGAAATATAAATTATCACGTCCGAGCTGGAGAAAAACAAAATAATTTTATTTGGAAGCTTTAAGAGTTGCATAAAGGGAGCCCCGATGGCTGCAGTTTGGAAAACTATTGCTGCTGCGGTAAACCCCGTTGAGGTGGAAAACCGGAGTGCAGCAGAAGTTTGATTTAATTCATTGATAAATCGAAGTGACTATTTGCACTTATTTAAGTGCGTCCAAGCCCAAAAATTGATGGAAATTCGCGTTAGACGCACTAATAAGTGTGGCCAAGATGCACATTTCTCCATTGCCCACACTTACTTTAAGTGTATCCAAAGCTAAATTTTTTTCTTGGCCAAACTTGTTTTAAGCAGTACCTTCTATAAGCTGCACTGGAATGGTCATCAACTGGCGCACCTATAAGTGTGGCCAAGAAAAAAAATTCAGTATTGGCCACACATATAAGTGCGAATAACATCAGCCTTAATAAATTCAATTTATAGATCCATGATATTTCATGTTATATAGCCTAATTGACAATCCTAATGCTTTACATGTAGGTTAAAAAAGTGGTCCGATTTTATGATCGCCACCAAAAAACGGGTTGCGGCCACTGATCTGTCAATATAGATCAGTGGTTGCGGCGCTCAGGCGCAGCAGCGCACGGACCGGTGGAGGCCAACCAGACTCGAACCTCCAGCTGTCACCGTTCGAGGAGCGGGGCTCCCCCCTCCATCGTGGGAATACGAGACGGTGGGGAGATGAATGAGTCCCCACTGCCTCGATCGGAGCTGCATGAGGGTGATTGTTAAAATACAGTCTGCAGAGATCACTCTTCATTGTACTTTTATGAGTAGGCTATTAGTCCATGACATTTTATTGGGTGCCACGCAAAACGAGCAGCCACTCGTCACTTTCCCTGAGGAGATCTTCTCTGTGCCGAAAGTTCCGCTCACGTTGGACTGAAGCTTATTCCTCTAACAACAGCAGATCTGCCATTGTCAAAATGTTATCACGGTTCAAGTGTCCGTAGGCCTATATATACTGAGCAACAAAAGAAACGCAAGTTAGCTAGTTAGTTAATGTACTTTTATGGTTACTCAGTCAAAGTGACCGCAAAATAAAGAAAAGTTTGATGAAATGAGTGTAAATACGCACGTGCTAGTAATAAATTTGATTGTCTAAATACGCGCAAACTTTTTTTCCAGTCTGCCTTTAATTAACTTGCGTTTCTTTTGTTGTGCAGCATATATCTGACTGGATGAGCATCTGACATACCACACTGCATATCTGCCAAGCCACGCATTGCGCTTAATCAAATTGATTGTTATTGTCAGCCGTCTGGCCTGACATGCAGGTTGTCTCAAAATATAAGTTTAATTAATTTCTCAACACAGGTGTCTTATTTATTTATTTATTCATTCATTTATTAATTTAGCCTATTTAGCTTATTGATTAATTTTACTAATAAGAGCAACAACAGCATGACGTCCGCATCACTGCATATGGTTTATTACTCATTTTGACAGCTGCACTCGTTCCTGCATGTTGTTCGCTGGTTTCAAATCTGCGTACACCTGGTCAGACCTGGCGTGAGATTTTCGCGGACCGTTCGTTCACGTTCAGATTGATAAATGCCGATCCTTGCAGGAGATTTGGCGTATACCCATTTTTTTGGTGTACACACGTTTGATAAATGAGGGCCATTGACTTTGAAATCACACCAGCCAGTATTTTATTCACAGTAGAACAGAGGTAACAGAGCAAATGTTGAAACTGAGAAATTTTACAATTTTATCCACAAAATGAGCTCATTTCAAATTTGATGACTGCTACATGTCTCAAAAAAGTTGGGACAGGGGCCTGTTTACCATGGTGTAGCTTCCCCTCTTCTTTTTAACACAGAGTGGAGGCGTTTGAGCATTGAGGAGACAGGTTTCTTGAGTTTAGCCATTGGAATGTGATCCCACTCTTGTTTAATACAGGCTTCCAGCTGCTGGAGAGTTTTGGGTCTCCTTTGACAGACTTTTTCGTTTAATTATGCGCCAAATGCTCTCAAAGGGTGAAAGATCAGGACTGCAGGCAGGCCAGTTCAGCACACGGACTCTTCTACTACGAAGCCATGCTGTTGTATTAGCTGCAGTATGTGGTTTTGCATTGTCCTGCTGAAATACACAAGGCCTTCCGTGGAATAGATTTCATCTGGAGGGGAGCATATGTTGCTCTAAAACCTTTATATACACCTTTCAGCATTCATGGTGCTTTTTAAAACATGCAAGCGTCCCACACCATATGCACTAATGCATCCCCATACCATCAGAGATGCTGGCTTTTGAACTGAATGCTGACAACAGGAGGGGTGGTCTTTCTCCTCTTTAGTCCGGAGGACATGACGCCCATGATTTCCAACAAGAATGTCAAATTTGGACTCGTCTGACCACAGGACACTTGCCCACTTTGCTACAGTCCATTTTAAATGAGCCTTGGCCCACAGAACACAGCGGCGCTTCTGGATCATGCTCAACAATGGCTTCCTTTTTGCATGATGGAGTTTTAGGTGGCATCTGTGGATGGCACGGCGGACTGTGTTTACAGACAGTGGTTTCTTGAAGAATTCCTGGGCCCATTTAGTAATGTCAATGACAGGATCATGCCGGTGAGTGATGCAGTGGCGTCTGAGGGCCCGAAGATCACGGGCATCCAGTAAAGGTATTCGGCCTTGTCCCTTACACACAAAGATTTTTCCAGTTTCTCTGAATCTTTTGATGATGTTATACACTGTCGATGATGAGACCTTCAAAGCCTTTGCAATTTGACACTGAGGAACATTGTTTTTAAAGTATCCACAATTTTTTTTACGCAAGCCTTCACAAGTTGGACAGCCTCTGGCTATCTTCACTTCTGAGAGACTCAGCCTCTCTAAGACCAATCAATCAATATCCTTTATTTAACCAGGTAAAAAAACTCATTGAGATTTAAAAACTCTTTTTCAAGAGTGACCTGGCCAAGACGGCAGCACAAAAAACAGAATGGTTACAGCAAACACTCAAGACACAAATAAAATACGGTCACACACTATAGGAAAACAAGAGTGGGATTACATGATTACACAGTGCAATCACAAGATCCAATTGAGCTTATTTCTCTTATTTCTCAGTTTCAAGATTTGAAGTGTTATCTATGTTCTATTGTAAATAACACATTGGCTCACGTGATCTAAAAGTCATTGCATTTTGATTTTATTCACAATTTACACTTCGTCCCAACTATTTCGGAATTGGGGTTGTATACTTGTGACAGTTTCCGTACAGCTAACATCAGTTTGTGGTAATGGCACCTAGCAAGCTAACAGTGGCTGACTCACAGAGTGGACATGTTAGCTGCCTTTGTAGCATTATGTGATTAGCCATTATTTAATGAACAAAATGTTACTAATTTCTATAAGCAATATATAAGGTCATAATTGTTGGAGTACTGATTGTTGACCACCCCGCAGGGCACAATGTTACCGCCTGCCTGGTGCCACCTCACTTATTTCATATTCATGAAAGATAAATCAATGATGCTATACTCATTGAAATGTCAGTGTAGAAGTATATGTATATTCCACTGTATAGCTACTTTATTTTCACATTTACAAATTTTAATCAGCAACATAACAATATTACATTTCAATGCACAGCAAGTCTCGCAATTCAGGCGCGGCAATAAATTCATTAGCTACATACACTGATAAGGCTTTATGTTTTATAACTTGACCATCGTGAGTCTGTTCATTATCCAGCCACCAAAAATCTAGCATATATTTTACTATGTTTCCTCTGGCAGCATGTTATTTAACCCTAACTGATGCGAGTAGCTTCAGTTGAGAAGTGAGTAGCTTCTCATTTCTTAAACAACCATAACAGAAGACAGACAGTATATTATGGCTGTGGAAACGATACTCTGTATTAGAAGGGCAAAATTATTGGCCTGCATTAAGCAAAGAAAACAACTAAAATTGGGTAAGAACTGGGTAAGAAAATTGGGTAAGAACAACACATTATTAAAACCTGGAAGGTTAGTGGTGAACCATCATCTCCAAGGAAGAAAAGAGGTCAGAAAAAAATCTTGCATGATCGTGATCACAGATCACTTAAATGTTTGGTGACATCAAATCAGAAAAAATCAGTGGTAGAACTGGGAATCGGGACCGCAGTCTTGTAAAACCTCTCCAAGCCTGTTATCCTGTCCAGTTTATTAGGAACATTCTCCCAACCCTTCTACTGTCATCAGGACTGGGATCATGTCCCTCCCATACTTCTCTATTGTGCCATCAGACAGTTTGTGAAGTGTGCGCTCCATATGGCAGTCATCTCAAAAAGCCACTGGTCAGGCATTGACTATGCAGCCTCGCCTGTAACATCTGAACTGAACTGTGCTATTCTCCTCTGGGCTCTATCCCACTGTCTGCCATTTTATTGTCAATAAATCCTACAAGTGGACTGTAATCTGCCTCCACACTTCACTCCTGGTCTGGATCATAACATCAAAGTATGCTATGGTCTTTGTGTGTTCGCAAAGAAAATGGCCGGGTTTAAGGTGATTTACTGGCTTCAAAGCGCATGGCAAAAATCATTGTGACTCATTTGAAAGGTATCATTCAATCCATTTTAAATGCATGAAGATGGAAAGTATGAGTTTGTGAGCATTCAGACCTGCTAAGATTTGAAAGCCTATTGAACTTTGCTTGGATCAGTGGGATAAATGAAGAGGTAAATTGGCCAAAGTATTACTGTGTATTCCGGTTACAAAGAAAATGTTGGCACTCTTTGAACTCTCATTTCTTTGTTTCTGTTCAGTGTTTTTGATGTTACAACCCCAATTCCGAAATAGTTGGGACGAAGTGTAAATTGTGAATAAAATCAAAATGCAATGACTTTCAGATCACATGAGCCAATATGTAATTTACAATAGAAGATAGATAACATTTCAAATGTTGAAACTGAGACATTTTACATTTTTATCCACAAAATGAGCTTATTTCAAATTTTCTGGCTGCAACAGGTCTCAAAAAAGTTGGGACACAGGCAAAAAAAAATGGCTGAAAAAGCAATTAATATATAAGAGAATCAGCTGAAAGAAAATTTAGCAAGTAATTCAGTTAACTGGGATCAGGTATGTAACATGACTGGCTATAAAAGGGATGTCTTAGAGAGGCTGAGTCTCGCAGAAGTAAAGATGGCCAGATGCTCTACAACCTCTGAAGGCTTGTGTAAAAAAATTGTGGAATACTTTAAAGACAATGTTCCTCAACGTCAAATTGCAAAGGCTTTGAAGGTCTCATCATCGACAGTGCATAACATCATCAAAAGATTCAGAGAAACTGGAAAAATCTCTGCGCCGAAGACCTTTACTGGATGCCCGTGATCTTCGGGCCCTCAGACGCCACTGCATCACTCACCAGCATGATTCTGTCATTGATATTACTAAATGGGCCCAGGAATACTTCAAGAAACCACTGTCTGTAAACACAGTCCGCCGTGCCATCCACAGATGCCACCTAAAACTCTATCATGCAAAAAGGAAGCCATTGTTGAGCATGATCCAGAAGCGCCACCGTGTTCTGTGGGCCAAGGCTCATTAAAAATGTACTGTAGCACAATGGCAAAGTGTCCTGTGGTCAGACGAGTCCAAATTTGCCATTCTTGTTGGAAATCATGGGCGTCATGTCCTCCGGGCTAAAGAGGAGAAAGACCACCCCTCCTGTTGTCAGCGTTCAGTTCAAAAGCCAGCATCTCTGATGGTATGGGGATGCATAATGCATATGGTGTGGGACACTTCCATGTTTTAAAAAGCACCATGAATGCTGAAAGGTATATAAAGGTTTTAGAGCAACATATGCTCCCCTCCAGACAACATCTACAATATTCCTGGGAAGGCCTAGTGTATTTCAGCAGGACAATGCAAAACCACATACTGCAGCTATTACAACAGCATGGCTTCGTAGTAGAAGAGTCCGTGTGCTGAACTGGCCTGCCTGCAGTCCTGATCTTTCAACGATTGAGAACATTTGGCGCATAATTAAACGAAAAGTCCGTCAAAGGAGACCCAAAACTCTCCAGCAGCTGGAAGCCTGTATTAAACAAGAGTGGGATCAAATTCCAATGGCTAAACTCAAGAAACTTGTCTCCTCAATGCCCAGACGCCTCCACTCTGTGTTAAAAAGAAGAGGGGAAGCTACACCACGGTAAACAGGCCCCTGTCCCAACTTTTTTGAGACCTGCAGCGGCAGAATTTGAAATGAGCTCATTTGGATAAAATAGTAAAATTTCTCGGTTTCAACATTTGCTATATTATCTCTGTTCTATTGTGAATAAAATACTGGCTGGTGTGATTCGAAAGTCATTGTGTTTTGATTTTATTCACAATTTACACTTTGTCCCAACTAATTCGGACTTGGTGTTGTAAAACTCAAGGTGTGAGCATTCAGTCAATTAGTTTTTCCTCTTAGTTTCAAGTTCACCGGGAAATGGAAAACTTTCTGACTATCCATTTTCTACCAAGCTTTGTAACAAGAAAGACACTCCAAAATGTAGAATCCTCTTAATGTTTTAATGAACCTAAAATGCTTCAGCTTTTGTTTTGTATTATTATTTGTGCCATTTCAGAGGTGGTAATCCATTTGTCCAAGCAGCAAGCTTTCTTTCCCATCAAAATGGATTTTGAAAATTTTTACCAGTCAGATTGTCACAAAGTACATTTTAAATAAGTTCATTTTTTTATTGTTACCTGGTTATTTCCTCTTAGAAATTAACTATATAAACCCCATGGTCAGCAAAGACAACCAGAGATTTGTCAGACTTTGTTGACGTTCTTAAAAAAAAAAAAATCCCATTACATTTATCCACATTGCCCAAGAGGGTATGGCCATTGCGCGGCCATTGTGCAGTGCATCTGCGGAAAAAGTCCATGTTTCGCGAAAGGTTTCTCGCTGCGGATACATTTTTATACATATTTTATATCTTTCGGTGTCTTCTTTTTCAGGATTCATTGGAGTATAATCCATGCAGCGCAAGCTGTCATTCTTATGTTTCCAAGTGGGAAACATTTTTGGAAACACTGCGTCGTGATTGGCGGAATACATTTCCGGTGCAAAGAATTATTCCTATGGAAGATAATGGCTTCCTCTCCTCAAATTTTATCAGGCTTCATTACAGACTTTTCCATGTAGCATTTGAAGATTGTGGAAGAGATAGCATGGCTTGAGAGACTGAGTGTCCAGTATCCCATCATGTAAAAATAAGTGCTTCCTTATAATTTCACAATTATCTGCTGTTCCCCCTGAACATGAAGCGTTCCAGCTAATCAGTCGCAAGTACCATAATATTTGGATCTGCAGTTAGTCTGACTTCTGGCTGTGAATTCATCTTTTTTCTAGGCTGATGAGACTTGATCACTATATCACAGGGATAATAATAATAATAAAAAAAAAACACTGAACCTTTTTATGCTGTATAGAAATTTCCAGCTTTATTACTCAGTTTGAGTGATATCATCAAAAGTCTGACTTTTGGAGAGCAATCTCTTGAGTGTCACCTTTCAGTTAGGACCATGATTATGTCTGCTGTCAAATTGGTCGAAGAACTGTAAGCACATTAGTTTTGGTAGAAATTTACTCCAAAAAGGGGGGCACTTTAAAAGGTTAACATAACCAGTTTCACATAACCTTATTATTACAATTCATCAAGTCATTATTTGTTCTAAAATGCCTCTGTGCCTCCTTTTTGAGTCTGTAGAAGTCGTCAGATTTTAAATTAACGTACATTTTCAATAAACAATTAAATTCACTGGTTCAAGCATCACATAATGTGTTGTGGTTATTGTTATGTGTTCATTATAGTCCGGGGTGAATTGACCTTTCAAATCACTTTTTTTTTCATTTTGCATAACGTACCAACTTCGTCAAAATTGGAGTCGTAAAACAAGGAAATAGATTTTATCATATTTGTTGAACTCTTTGTCTGGAGCTTTTATGTTTGGGTCACACATAAAAGGTTACACAGACACACACACACACATACACACACACACACACGTATGCATGTACAATAATGAATTTTGAAACAGTTTTGAATTGCACAATGTGCACAATGCTGATTTATTTTGTACATTACATAATGTTACAGAGTCATCAGAACGGGCCATTCAGCCCAAAAAGACTCAGCATTTGCCCATAACTGACGGATCAAACTCTTGTTTCAGCTGTAGGTGGTTTTTAACATTAAACAGGGGCAGCCCACTACTTGTTGGGGGTTTACTTGTTTGACTCAGACCCTGAGGGCTGATGGTTCAAGCCCCATTGTTGCTGTTAGCCCTTAAATCCACATTGCTTCAGGGGTATTGGCCCCTGCTTGGTCTAATCAACTGTGCCTTGATTTGGATTAGAGCGTCAACAAAATAACGGCAATTTTGAAATCAGGCTCACAAAGAAGCAAGTCTTAAAATAATCAACTGTGCGTTATATAAGTTCCATGATGCCTTTCATGCAAGTAGGTCATATCTCTAAGGCTAAGTAAATGGAAATGTACTTTGAGGTCATTGTTTTTTTTCTCTTCAAAATAGCCTTAATGCTCTTGCCCCACTGTTCTTCAAAGCAACTGGAAGCGCATCCATAAATTAAAGTTGTTGACTATTGACAAGCATTCTGCTTCAAAGTTTGCCATCTCCTGAGGAATGGAAATTAGATGAGATATTGATGGCAATTCTTGAAACTTTTATTATCTCAGCAATAGTTGCTTTTAGAGACTTGCTTCATACTCTGACAAAATCATTTCTATTCCAGCACTTTCCCAAAAAATTAATGTTTTTTTACAGTCCAATTTTTCTTTCTTAAAAACCTTTTATTTTTGGTTTGAGTTATATGGTAATAAAGCAAAGCTGTATTTGCTTATTTATTCCAGTCTGCTACGATTTATACATGATGTGCACAGCAGGGCCACTGCAGAAATATTGCATTATGAAGCTTCATTTTCAGATGAGATAACATTACGTTTGAGTGATTTTAAGTATCTAAAGCTGAACTAAAGCTGCAGGTTTTGCGATGTATAACTAGATCATTTAATGAAAATTGATTTCACCACACCAGATTTTCTCACTGAGGTTGCAGGCCCTAGTTTTATCCATCCATTTAAAAACTGTATAAGGTACCATTATGACGCAGTAGAGCATCTAACTACAAGTTAAATTTTTGTTTCAGACCTGTTAAATTTGTGCGGCAGACGCGAATCCATATGCAGCTCTCAGCGGAACTGCATCGCGCCTCATATATCTCTGCTGTAATGTTCGTCATGATTGCGCTCTCATCAATTAAACTCTCTGCGGAGTTTATTGAGGACAGATGAAAATAGCAGGATGGATGGCTCCACTGCCGAGCGAGACACCTGACTGGCATCTTCAGCATCGTATATCTCAGATCTCAGTGCCCATTATGGTCGCATGTTTGTCGACATGCGCCAGCTTTTCATGTTTCAGTCCTGTGTGCTTGAAAAATGTGACATTTTTGTGTGAAATGGCTCCATTCCCAGAAACTGAATGATAACAACATTGTGTAAAGCAAACCGCTAAAGGAAATTTGCCACCAGTCATTAAACATTCAAACGGCTGTTGCTAAGGCTGCGAAGATATATACTGCGAGCCACATATGGTAAAAGTTTTGCACGTGACTCTTGTTGCTGCTTCAATGTGCACGACAAAATGAGCCATCCAGATGTAAAGTGTGCTTTTAAAATGAAAGTCTGAAAGCTCTTGACACTTTAAATTCCCCTGGTGTCTCTGGCTGCAGGTGTAGAGATGAATAACTTGAGATTGAGGTCTTGATGCATTTGTCCATAAGTAATGTTATAGCAGTTCAGCTTTGTGCATTGACGTGCCCTCATATCCATTCATCATGTGTTGTTCAAGCATGACTTGGTTGCAGTCCCTGAATCTGAATGAGGGTTTGCATTGACTTGGTGGTCAGAAAAGCACTGATCCAGAAAATCCTACAGCTCTGTTAGCAGTCTGGAGAGTGAGCACCCTCCTGCTGGAGCAGTGCTCTGAGGTCCAGTGAATGATGGGCGGCTGAAGTTTAAGCATTTCTCTTTAGGGGCTCCGAGGCACTGTAAACTGCTCAAGCTATTAAATCCAGACTGCTTCAGCAATGACTATGTCTTAACCCCACACTGGACAAAAGATTTGCTACAAAGTTAAGGTTACCATTCAGTCGGACGTTCCCTTAAGTGTGTTACCGCAAACCCCTGCCAAAAGGAGTAATCATCGATTGATAATTTGATAATGGGATCACAGCTGAAGATTTATCTGTTTTTCAAAATATGAACAACAGATTCTATCATTATTTAAAAGTAAAAAAAAAACAATAGGACAAAATACATTTTTGGAGAAATTGGCTGGAGACTGTCCAGAATCTCTTTGTCCTCGTGTTCTGAGCCCTCCGCATATCAGATATTCTGTGTACTTCAAGTCCAATTATTTAGTCCTTCAAAAAAAGAGAAAAAAAATAAAAATTGGACAAAGGAACTTGTAACTGATAACACCTACAATGTCTGCGATAAATGAGAAAATGAGAAACAACAGTTTCTATCATCTCCTCCGAGAATCGCTGTCTCGTCGTAGTGGAGGAGTTTGCATGCCTCTGGGATCTTGGGAGCTATGTTGCCTAGAACATTAGCTTTAGGTAGGGTCTCCCATGGCAAATTGGTCCCAGGTGAGGGGCCAGACAACATGTGATTCACTAGACCCCTATGGATGAGTTCTCGAAAAATAATGAGAACCCTGCCCGGAATAGGAAAACCAGGGCCCCCTCCTGGATCCAGACCTGGGAGGGGAGTTGGGGTCGGGTACAATGTGGATCAGGTGGAAGACGGGGTGGAGACCCTGGCGTTCTGGGACCCGGCTGTGAAAACTGGCTCTTGGGACATGGAGTGTCTCCACATTCCATGCCTCAAGGTTAAGGAGCTAGAACTTGTGCAGGAGGTTGCTCAGTACCGGGTAGATATAGTTGGACTCACATCTACGTACTTTTCTGGCTCTGGAGCCAAACTCCTTGATAGGGATTGGACTCTCTCCTTTTCTGCAGTTGCCCAAGGTGAGTGGCAGCAAGAAGGCGTGGGGATACTGATATTTCCTCGGTTAAGTGCCGCTGTGTTGGAGTTCCCCCCAGTGAATGAGAGGGTCTCTCCAATGCTCTTGCAGGTTATGGAAGGGAATACTCTGGCTGTTGTCTGTGCTTACGCACCTAACAGCAGTTCGGAGTATCCAGCCTTCTTGGAGTCCCTGGGTGGGGTCCTGGAAAAGACTCCAACCGGGGATTCCATAGCTCTGCTGGGAGACTTCAACGCTCACATGGGCAATGATGGAGACATGAGCAGTGTTTTGTTATCGGTTTCTGCGCTAGTCATGGATTATCCATAACAAACACTATGTTCGAGCATAAGGGTGTTCATTAGTATATTTGGTACCAGAACACCCTTAGCCAGAGATCGATGATCTGCAGGTGTATATTTTAGACACTCAGGTGAAGAGAGGGGCAGAGCTGTCAACTGATCAACACCCGGTGTTGAGCTAAATCAGATGGCAGGGTAGACTGCTGGACAGACCTGGTAAACCTAAACGCACTGTAAGGGTTGACCGGGAATGTTTGGTAGAGGACCCTGTTCAGACACATTAGAGGGACTACATCTCCCAGTTCGCCTGGGAACAGCTTGGGATCCCCCAGAAAGATCTGATGGAAGTGGCCAAGGAGGGGGACACCTGGGCCTCTCTGCTTAGTCTGCTACCCCCACTGCCCAGCTCTATATAAGCGGCAGAAAATGGATGGATGGATGGATAGATTTTCTATCATCGCCTCCCCTTTAGTGCTTTCTTTGTCCAGCGTTTATCCTTGGCCTGTTGCAATAAGTTTGCCATTGCCAATTTTCTGAAAATAGACCCAAAGTTCAGCTGGTATATCTTTGTAGTGAAGGAAAATAAAAATGACTAAATTTGACACTATGCACGCATGTTGTTTATCTATTATTAGGTTACATACGTCAAATACTTTGAAAACACTTTCCTGTTAAGCATCAAATTGAGTCATACTGTAGGTAAAGGTGAGATGGGAAGGTCCAGAGCCGAGATTACACCTCTGCTTAATTTTTGGCGGGATCCAAGATGAGAGAGGAAGCACTACCTCCCCCCATAAGCACACACGTGCTACAGACCGACCAGGTAGTATACTGACCTGCTGTTTCTCTCTTGACTGCGCTAGTGTCCCTTAATCAGGCCTGTAGGTTACAAGTGGCCTCTGGCTCAGGCATTTCCTCTGATGCAGTGAAGGAAATAATGTATTTGAGTGGTGATGCACCTAACAGAGGGCTGTGGGGCCAAGCCCAGACTGCGGAAGCTACTTTGTGATCTGGTCGCTATCGGGTGGGATGTGGCTCGGAAACAGATAGTCTTTCTCGCACACACAGTGCTGTTCTGTCGGTGTATTCACATTGTGTATTGGTCAACCTGTTTGTTGTCGTGGACTTCTTTAATAAAAAAAAGGGAGAGTTTGGCCTCCTTTTTAAAAGTCATGCTTAATTTAGATAGGTGAAAAACAGAGAACGGAAAGGACAGAAAACAAGGTGGAGGTTAATCAAACTCTCACCCACGTGAGGAGGTATCGCATGGAGTCATCTGACCTGCCGGCTGCGCTCCACTTTTCACTGTCACACAGGGTGCCATTAAACTCTGAGAAATACCCGCACTCAGAAACAGACCCTGGATCAGCTCAACTCAGCCTTAGCAATAGTACACCCTTAACATCGCAAAACTCAGATCTATTGTCTCATATGCCGAGCTTGAAATGATCATCCATGCCTTTGTGTCATCGCGCCTGGACTATTGTAACGCACTCTTCACCTTTATCAGCAAATCATCTCTAAATCATTCACAATTAGTTCAAAATGCTGCCGCCAGGCTCTTGACCAGGTCCAGGAGACAATGCCATATCACTCCTATTTTATCCTCTCTGCACTGGCTTCCGCTCACTTCCAGGATTCAATTCAAAGTTCTGGTTATTACTTATAGAGCTCTACATTGTCAGGCGCCTGCTTACATTTGTGACTTGCTCCACCCATATGTACCCAGTGGGGCTCTGCGGTCCTCTGATCAGGGCTTATTGTTTAACCCCCGCACAAGACTTAAAACTAAGGGTGACCGCGCTTTTGAAATAGTGGCTCCTAAGTTATGGAACGCTCTTCCACAAGATTTAAGAAATGCGAACTCTGTGGACTCCTTCAAGAGCCAGCTTAAGACACACTTGTTCAAACAGGCATTTGTCTAATTTTGATTGTAATGTTGCCGGGGGGGGGTTTAGCCTTGTGGTTTTCCTTTGTTTTTATTCTAATGTTTTGTTTACTTTATTTTTTGTAAAGCACTTTGTGACTCTGTCTATAAGAGGTGCTACATCAAATAAACTTTTACTTACTTACTTACACATATAGATATGGAGAGAGCCAAAGACACCATCTTCAAGGTGAAGTTTAACTTCTACAAGTCTCACCAGCAGTGAAATGGGCCCCATAATATTTAGGAGAAATATATTATTTGCACCATTTCTGTCTTTATTCCACAACTTTGAACTTGTAATCAGATGGTTCACATGGGTTCAAGTGCATTCAATACTATTTTTATATACAACTATTTAGATTTTTAAAACTGAGTGTAAAAATCATAGAGAGCAGACTAGTCATTTCCTCTGAGTTTTTTTTTTTTAACCTACATAGTTTTCTGCTATTTTTTCAGCATTTTCATGTCTTCCAGTTGCACGGCAGTTCTGCTGACTATTTTATGGGACATTTGGTGACATCGTGCAACTCACTAAATCTTGCAAGGATTATTTTTGTGTTTGTAATTAAGTCATATCCATTTGCTTTTCTGTAATCCATTTTCAATCTTCATTCAATGACAAAACGGCAGAACTGGCATGACTGCAAAATAAAGAAAACAGAAGTGGATGTATCTTTTGCAGTGTGTACTGTGTCACCTTTTGCAGCGAGTTCATGTTCAGCAATAATCAGTCAGTAACCTCTAAATGGCCAAGAGATGTTTATTTTTGCCCCATATAAGTGAGAAACAATCTGCCTAAGGGTGTGAATTAAAAGGTTTTAACACAGTAAACACTTGTTCTGGAACTGACAAACGTAACTGAAGCCAAGAAGGCAGTATGAGTGCCTTCTATATCCTACTTTGTGCATGACATTTTATGACATGACATTTATGACATTTAACACCTTTCAGTCAATCAAAATTGTGAATTCATAGTGTGAGGTTACAGTTTTGAGCAGGCATGCAAAATTTATATGTTGTGATAACTGCTCCACAGTCATGGGAGGCTTGCTGCAACAGCCCTCCCACCACGTAAACAGCACCCCATAAACTACAGCCACGGTTCTGTCAACTGTTAAAGGGTACATATGGCCCCAATTAGGCTCATATTTACTCTGCTAGAGTTAAATTGACACTAAAAATTAACCATGTGCTTTAATGCCCTTGCTTTGGATCCCTGTCCCAGTCATTTTGGTATCCATGCAGCTGTTGGCTAATACCTATGGCATGCTCCATCCAGCAGTCCCTGCTGTGAAAAGCGTACTCTGGATGAGCACTATTTGGCAGGAACAGATAGGCCGGGTCAGCACCGTTCAAATCTGGCACCGTTCAATACCACATCCAGTGAAAGCATCCATAGGCTACTACTATCAAAATTATATTAGCATACATGAATGTGAATATGAGACATGGGACCCTGGAATTCTGATCCAAGAATCACGTGTAAGTGGCCGCATAATTTTTCCTTTATAAATCGAGCCACTCAAACATAGCTTTTTACAGAGCAGTGACAACACAGATGTCAACGACTCACTGCTCAAATTATTCCTCTTAATTGCCACTCATATCTGATCCCTGTGTGGTCGCAGTTTGAAGTACAGTAAGTATTTTAGTCGGTTCAGTGACTATAAATGTACTTTAATCATTAACTTCTCTTTTTCTTGATGGTTTTAGTGAGCAGTCATCAAGAGGCTGTTTAATCAGCCTGTTTTGTGATTTCTTGCGAATGTACATTTGGTATCATTTTCATTTAAACAGGGAAATTATCAGGCTGGTTGTACTTTGAATTATGGGGTGCGTTTTTGAAATGCTGCAAACAGCTTTAGAAAATTTTTCCCATTTCAACCATTTGATGTTTCATCATGTCTGCTTTTTGTTGGTCTTGATTCTCACATCCTAGTAGTGAGAAAGCCACACAATCCTTTGGTAAGTTACTCATTACCATGTAATACCATGCCTGGAAAAAATAGCTTTTCAATCCTTCTGCATTTCATGTGAATGCTGATATGAAAATTTGAAGCTCAGGTGGCAGGCACCTATATATCAGTTGCTGTTCTACTTTTTTGGAAGACCATTGATTGACACCAAATTGCAGTATAATCATTGTAAAATATATGGTGCTCTCCACTGATACTTGCACACATGGTAAATTGTAAGGGTTGGGACCATCGGATGCCTCACGGCCGTCCGGCGGACCACAAAACCCAGGAACTGGATCGAGGACTCAAGTGCGAGGCTGTAGAGTGATGATATATTTAATAAAGGAAAAATGGAAAACACAAAACAAAAAGGGGAGCAAGGTCCCAACTGAAGATACAACTAACATAAAGAAATGTCGAAATAAAAATGAAACCAAAAGACAGTGACTGCTAAAACCTGCTGACCGGCAGCAGGGAGTAAAATGTAAGGCATCCAAGCTGTCGCGAAATGACAAAAGGAAGCAAGTGCAGAATGCAAAATTTTAAGAAAAATGAAAGTAAAGTTTTCATTCTTGCACTCCAACATGGTTAGAAGTAGATGTGTTGCACTGGGGCCCTGAAGTACTTTATGGCCCTATCTTGTCATGACATAAAGAAATCAATCATCTAATCTTAGGTGTGGTTAAGGTGACTTGCTTCCTTTTGTCACGATATTTCAAAACCGATGCAAGTGATGTGGTAAGGAAGCAAGTCCATACTTCAACTAATTTGTGCTTTTATTAGAAATGTAAATGACATTTAAGGCTTTGCCAATCATCATTTGACAATTTGAATGGTCTGAGGATTACACAAGACATTCTGGGGGGTTCCTTGGGCGAGGAGAGTCCACATCCATGTTCCACTTTTCTACGGGAAAGGGGTCATTTTTGCCACTGCATCTACGGGGAAAAACTCCATAGGAAAACTAAAATAAGCTTAGGGGTATAAAATCTCCCCAGGTACGGAAAAAATCCCGTATATCTTTCAAGAAAGGGGTATCTTTTCAAATTAGGGTCCATTGCCATAGAAAACATACTCTTCTCTGAAGAAGTCTGTCCATAGTTAAGGGGTCCTGCATGCCAACACTACATTGCTAAAGGGTTGCAAGTTGATTGAGCCCCCTACATTAAGGGGAAGCACATTCTCTCATGCCTTACGAAAGGGGACTGAATTCAAATTATAGCCCGTGAAAAGGAGGGTCCAAATGAACTTCTGCCCCCTACACAGGGGGGTGAAAAGACTGTCACTCCTTCCATAAGGGGGTCATTTTGAAATTCAGGAACAAGCATATGCACCCCCTAATTTTGGGGAGTGGGGGGGGGTCCAAATCTCTTTCCTGAGACTGGTCATCATATCACTATTAGCATAAACTTGCATTGTACATACATACGGCTACTATATACACCATTACCATTAGATAAAACACACATGGTATTATGCAGGTCACCAGGCCTAACATCACCAGACTGGGCCCTGTACAGTGTATAAGGACATGTCTGTGCTCACCGACACAGGCTGTACTAGGCCTGAATCAGCGAGTCCATCAAAGGCACCAAAATAAGTCATGCAGAGTCAATGAATTCAATTAATATACTCCTATAATGTACAGAAATACTTGCCTTTCAATCAAAGTTTTAAAAACATCTGCAAACTTGAGCATTTTCTTTTTTTTGGGAATTTTTTCCTTTATTCGAGAGTTATACAGTGTAGTGAGACAGGAAGGTTGGGGAGAAGAATGGGGAAGACATGCAGCAAATGACCCAAGCCGGATTCAAACCCAGGTCGCTGCGGAGGGACACAGCCTTTATGGTACGCACACTTAGGCCGATGAGCCATCGGGGTGCCCCCAAACTTGAGCATTTTCAAGGGATTTTAGAAGTTGTTTTATGTAAACAAAGTTCTCTTCACATGCTTCATGCACTGACTGCAGCCTTAGTCCACTTTGTAAACAAGAATTTAATTGGCTGAAAGTTTTGCATCAGCCCGCCTCATTGGATACAGACATGCTTCCTTCTGTTGTGACAATGTGGCCTAAGTGTTGGACTTGCTTCCTTCTGCACTTGCAAGTATGGCCTAACTAAAACATGTTTTGCAGAAATGAACCTATTAGTAAATAGGACTAACCTCTATGATGCAAATGCTGTGTTCTCTCCTTATCCTGATCAGCTCTGATTAGTTCCCATCCCGCTGCCTGAGATTGTAATGGATCTATCAATGAATCTGGAGCTTGGCCACCATGCTGGGTTCCCTCACATCCACTCAGTATTCCGTGGCACTTTGAAATTTTCTAATGGAAATTTACTAGGTTTTGTTAGTATTTTCAATTCAATTGAATAAACAATAAAGGCATTACTTGATAGCCACTTCAGTTCATATTTACCAGAGGAAACCATAGTACAATAGTGGAGGGCACAGTTATAGAGGCATACAGAGCCAGAGGTAGGGATTATTAGTTATTATTTGGCAGATTTCTCATCCTCAGTGCACTATCATCTTTTGGCAGACTGCCTGAACAGAGAATGCACTAGATGATTGTACAGTATTGACATAATCAAGCTATTTGGCAACCTGTCTGATAAATGACCTATTTCTAACTCTATATTAACCCCAACCCCATGTTTCTTTCTTTGGATAACTTTGATTTCACATTCATATACACTCATCAAACACTTTATTTCAAACACCTGCTTATTTATGCAGTTTTCCGGTCAGCTGATCATATCTCAGCAGTGCAGTGTATAAGATCATGCAGATTTGGGTTAGGAGCTTGAACGGCTGATGTTCATGTCAAACATCAGATTATGGAAAAATGTCGTCTCAATGGCTTTGACCATGGCAAAGTTGCAAAAGCTTTATTTACATAAAGAGCAAAATAACCAGACCAGTTTAAGCTGACAGAAAGGCAACAGTAAGTAAGGAAACCGCAAATTACAACTTTGGCCAACAGAAAAGCATCTAAAAATGTACGAGTTGAACCTTGAGACAGATGGGCTACACCAGGAGAAGACCAATGTTGACTTCCAGTCCAGTCAGCCAAGAGCAGAAAATTCAGGCTGCAGTTGGCACGAGCTGACCAAACCTGGATTGGGTAGGAGTAGAAAAACGTAGCTCGGTCTGATGAATCTCAATTTCTGTTGCGACGTGCAGATGGCACGATCAGAATTTGGCTTCAACAGCATGTTCTCATGGAGGCATTACCGTAAACGGAATGCTTTCCTAGCATTTTGGGCCCCCTGTTATAAGTGAATCATTATTTTAATGTCAGAGCCTATTGGAGGGTTGTTATGACCGTGTGCGTCCTTCTATGGTCACAGTTTACCCCTTATCTAATGACTACCCCCAGCATGATAACGCACTATGTCATAAAGCAAAAGTCATCTTGAGCTTGTTTCATGAACATGGCAGTGTGTTCATTGAACTTCAAAAGCCTCTGAATTCCCCAGGTCTGAGCCCAACAGAGCATCTTTGTGATGAGATGGATCAGAAGATTTGCAGCATAAACGTGCAGCTGACGTGGCAGAAATTATGTGCCTTAATCATGTCAGCATGGACCAGAAACTCAAAAGAATGTTTCTGCTATTGTGTGGAATCAGTGTCACGAAGAATTGAGGCAGGTCTGAGAGCCCTTCCCGGTATAGTGTTCCTAATAAAGTGGTCAGACAGTGAATGTTTAAGGTTTTTTAAGTAAAGTCTCGTTTCAGCACAATACTGGAAATATGACTGAGTATCCTTCCAAAAATCACTTTCAGCCTCACAACCCTTATATTTCATGAGGCAAAAACAAAAAACTATCGCTTAAATTTTCACAAATATTTCTTTTTGACAAACATTGTCTATTTCCTGAACTATTCTCCACATTGCTGAAGTTTTTTTTCTTCTCAGTGGCAGACAGGCTCTTATTATATGGCTCTTTCACACAATGCCATTTAACAAAGACAACAAAAGCCTGTGAACATTAATGACCACGGGAGGAAATGGGTTTCTTTGTTTAACTGTACAGGAGTGAAATCAAGGCTACTGTCCCCCGCGTAAATCCCCCTTTAATGATAATGGTTTTACTTTATTATTGCCAAGTGTGTTGCCTGAATCTATAAAACTACCTAGACCTCCATTAGACTTTACCTTGGAGCGCTGAAAACAATCACATGGACTTGAATGAAAAACACCCGCCAAGACAGATGTTTCAAAACAGCCTTTTGTCAGGGAAAGTGGTATCATAAGATTTGAGCATTTTCCTCACGATGGGAGATTATGAGCAGCTAAGGCACGGGGTAAGATAAAAAAGTGTGCACACAAAAAAAAAAATCACTCTTACAAATTCACAACCCCATACCCAGCAAAGCATGCCTGTACAAACACACGCAGACACAGGCATATAAATAAAAAATGACAAACAGAGCAAAGGAGTGGGAAAGCTTTGTAGTTCATGCCTGACCTAGCAAGCTACTCATTGGCTCTGATAATTCAGGGCATAGAGGCACATGACTCCTGCATACATGTAGGTGACATGGTGGCGCAGTGGGTAGTGCTGTTGCCTGACTGCAAGAAGGTTGCGAGTTTGAATTCAGCCTGGGGCCTTTCTATGCAAGGTTTTCATATTCTCCCTGTGTTCAAGTGTGTTTCCTCCTGGTACTCCAGTTTCCACCCTCTGTCCCGAGACATGCAGGCTAGTCTAATGAGAGACTCTGAATGGCCCGTATGTATGAATTTGTGAGTGAGCCGTACATGATCCTCATACTTGCTCAGGTAAGAGAGCAAAGATTGACTTAAGGAAGTGCTGGAGTATCACTGAATATGTAATAAATGACTGTTGTCTGTACTGTATGTCATAATATCTACTGTGTGGGCTCTAAGCATATCAATTGTGTAGACTTTTATATATATATATATATATATATATGTATATATATGTTTGGATTCACATATCAAAAATTGAATATGGTCATAAATTTTAGGTCAATAATTTTTTTTTTTTTTTTTTTTTTTTGATTTTGTTTTTATTTCGGCATGATTGTATACTCATTTCATGACAATTTCAATACAACATGTATCATAACCGAAAAGGGTCGCGGGAGAAGCGAGATCGCTTGTCAAAGTCCCGCCCCAACTTCCAGAAAAACAGTTTGATTATGGTTAAGATATCATAGAGATTCATATATCACAACAGAGCTGAGCCCATTTACACTACGATTTAAGCGCCACAACATAAGATAATAAAGAGTTGTGAACATCATGAAGAATTTTAATCACAATATAGCTGAGTGTCTATGCAAGTTTAGATTTGAGAGTCACTCTTGATTTAATCCATTAGATTTGGTCCAGAGAAACCTGAACTCCTTTCTTCATCAGTTGGTTTGTTCCTAGTGATTTGGAATAGGTGGAAGGTGCAATAATACCGGATCTTTGCATGGATCTCTTAGTTAGTCATCATCTCCGTCGACTTGGTTCACCCTTGCCTTGTCGGATTTAATGACCCCTCGCAGTATATTTAGTCCGTCCTTGGCTTCCTTGACGTCAAATCCAATTTTATTGTGCTTTATGTCGAGGATAACCATGCTTTTCAAAGTTTTCTTTATCCTGTGGTCGATCGATAATGACCTTACTCTAGTGTTTATTTGCCCAACTCTTTGTCAGAACTGGGGAATTGATAGACTAAACTGGAGCAGTTCTAATTTAAGTAGGAACCACACCATCTGCACTTTATCCAAATGTCTTGTGACAGTCCCACAGCCCGAGCAGTTCCACGGAACGCAGAAGTGATGCTTCTCCTATTATGAACAAATTCAGTCAGGGACTGAGGAAACAATGGTAGAACCTGAAGGGGAGGCACAGCATGTGGCTGTTTCACTCCAGCTATTTTTTCACCCAGCGATCTGTTCAAACAAACCTTCACTGACTGAAATGGCAAGAAACAGCCTTTTAGTGCTTCCCTGAAGAGAGAGGACACTGCAAATAATTCTCACTGTACTTGATATATGCTTTATTAATTCAAAACATTGTCATCTGAATGTTTTTCTCTGAATGCATGGATGAAGGAGTTTGACTGCATGGAATGAAATACATTGGTAAATAATATTATATCACTAGATACTCATTTTACTGTAGTAATACTGCATTAAAAAGAGGCAGACTGGCAGGTGATGGAGCTTTAGCGCTAGTGGAATCATCTAGAGTGGATGTCTTAATCAAGAGCTTGATCTGTGTCATTCTCACGCATTCCAAGTGATCCAAGAGCCTGGCGTTCTTCCTGGGCAGCTCAGTATATTTTTGGAAAACCGAGGCAGACACAATCTGCTGGGGGACTACATTCACTCTTCGGAAGAGAGAGAAAGTGCCAGCTGACATTTAAATTGCTACAGCTAAAGTTTCCAACTGAGGAGCAACTGTGAATGCAGCCAGTGATATTGCAAGACAACGCTCAGAGGGGCAGTGAAAAGACCTGGGGATCTGTAATCCGATGAAGTCCTGTAGACATATGTGATGGCTTCCACCACCCAAAGGCGCTCTTTGCTTAGAAAGGGAGCGTGTGCTTTGCTCGTGCCAGAAAACAGCTGGACAGTCTCACGCCAGGCTGCTGTACTGTCAATTTAACACTCAGTGCTCAGAATGGACACAGCTCCGGCCAGCTGTCCTCAGTCAGCTGATGACAGCCAAGTCTCTGGGATGGTTCACATGGTATTTGTTGCTTGTGTTAAGTACATTCATGTGGAACCGGTGGCACTGGGCATGCATTAACGGTCCCAATGAGGCTAGCTACAGCCTTAGTCACCGCGAAGGTCCACAAGGTAGGTCTGTGACTAAAACCCGGGTACCCGGGTCCCGCCCGAAAGGTTCGGGTCCCGGGAAGAAAATGGCGATACCCGTTTCCCGAAAATCAGTACATTGATTGTGCGCATGATAAAATGATGGATAATCATTCAGGCATCACCCAGACATTCACTAATAACATGTACAATATTTATTCCTGCAGCTCACGACTCTCATGCGCCAACGATTAGTTTATCAACTTACTTGAATGGGAAACAGATGGAGAATCAATCAGTGGCAATTCAGAGATTTTATATAATCAAGGAGGTATTAATCCCTACCTCCTTGGTCTAGTCAGCTTGCGCTCGCTAGCTGCCTTTCGATCTCATCGGCCTCATGGTTTTTTTTTTTTTTTTCTTTTCAACAGTTATGATGATGAATTTTGATGATATTGATACAAATTACATGATACCGGTTGACAGTAATGGTGATGATGAATACGGCGATTCGGTATTCGGTAACGATTGAAGTTGATGGAATAATAATCAAATGATGATGATGATGAGGTAATGGAAAATTCAGGGGTGCAGATATGATTTTGAGTTTTGACGTTGGGATTGTTATGATGGTATAATGAAATACTTATTAATGATAATAATGACATCAGTCGGACATCCGTACACTTTGATATAGTAAATGAATTTGGAAAATACATTTGGAAAGTAAAATATCGTATTCGTAAAATACCTGATCAGTCCATCCAACGTTCATGCATGAGACTAGTTCACTTGGTTGTTTTTTGTTTACAGTTTAATCTCAGCCCTTTATGCTAGCCATTATCGTGTAATTAATGGATTGTTGCATCATGTTTGGTTTTTAACCCGTTTCGGTGTCTAGTAGAAAGTTCTTTTATTATTTCTTGCGGCAAAAGGTTTCAGTATAGAATCGAGTCAAATTCCAGAATGATGAAAATCCCCTATCTCGTGAGAAAAAGGCGCGGTTTGGCAGCAGGGCGTTCAATGGAATTTTTAGCTAGCCTAAATAATTTTAATTGGCTTTTTTTTTTTTTGCCAAGTTGGTTTGGGTCTATAAATTAATGGACAGTAGCAACAGGAACTTTATTAACATCAGTGTTATGGTTGAGTTCAGACTCTGGTTAGTAGTAGCTTAGCTTATCCATCATGCCCAGTAATGTGTGGGATTCGTTCTCGAAAGATGAGTCAGAGCCAGGAAAGGTACAATGTAAGATATGTGGGAAGAAACTACTCTGCACACTAAAAAATGTTGAGTTGAATATACAAAGGAGGGAATTTAAGTGTAATGCATCGACATTTACAAGGGGTGCATAAACTGTCTGAGTCCGATAAAGCATCCTGCTCTGCATCTGACACCAGCAAGGGACAAGGATCCATCAATTGATTCACTCGATGGCTAATTTGCCCTGAATCAAGGAGTGAAGGTGGAAAACATTTTTTTAAGCGTATCGAACGCGACATGTAGAAATTATCGCATTTGCATGCAGCGCAGCCAAATGTAAAACTAGAAATAATCTCGCAAACACATTCAGGTAAATTACGTGCTGAACAGAGCAAAGATAAGGTCTGCAAAATCATCATCTGCTACCCAACAATTGCTCTCACCCCCTTCCCGTTCACTTTGCTCAATTTGAAATTAAACAGTTGATTTGCTCAATTAACAATTTAAATTGGTAGACAGTCTGATTTATTTGGATATGTTTTGTTTGTCACATTTTTAAAATTAAATGACCATGAAACATGACAGATTTGCCTGAATCTGGTTGCTAGATTATTTCTAGTTTTACCTTCAGCCATGCTGCGTGCAAATGTTTTAACAATTTACATGTCACGTTCGATACGCTTAAACAAAATAGTTTCTACCTTCATTATCGGCTATATAGACATTCAAAAGTAACCAAAATCAAGAGCTATGAATTTTATTTTAAAGCTATTTATTTTATTTTATTTTATGAATTTTTATTTTAAATTAATCTTGTTCAATTATCAAATAAAAAAATCCAACAAATTTGCGGCACAGATTTGCCTGAACATTTTTGTGAAATCTCCGCTGTATTTGTCTATTGCGTGCAATGCGAAAATATTTTCTCTCACTTTCATGCTAGAGATGCTTCACAAAATGTTTTCCACTTCATGTATGTTTTGAAACGCTGAAAAACCAGGGCCATCTTTAAATGATTTCATTTTTAAGAAATCGTTTTAATGATATGTACAAATTCTACAAGAGGTGGAATTCAGAGGTCTGCTATTTATTCAGATTATTGACATTCTTTCAATCTAACACGGCAGCCTGATTAGGTCTGTCTGCTTCTTAGTATCTCTTCTTAATCATTATTGGCCACATTTTGGTTTTGATCTGTCAGTTGGCTGAATAAATGGCTTGACTGCAAGTTAGGCAAAGTACAAGGAAATTGATTTAAGGTAAGCTAATTATGCCAAGGTGAAGAAGGCTGTCCAACCTCACTGGTAATTAGCGGACTTCAAATCAGTTTTCTTCCTGGAAGCATTTCAAATGACTGCATTAGGTATGTGTCATAGAAAAGGTAATAAGCAAGCTCGTCTGTCTGCCTCATAGTGGCAGTTACTTTTATTGCACTTAAAATAATCGCGATTCAGTTAATCGTTCAGCCCTAAGCCTAGATCAGAAATACCAGCTTTTTGTTAGTTTAAGTGATTTTCGGGTACCCAGGTACCTGCCCGAAAAATCGTCGGATTCCCGTTTTGAAAAAATTCCCGAAATTCCCAGGCCTACCACAAGGTACTGGTGGCTAGTGTCAAATAAATGCATGTGGAACCGGTGGCATTGAGCATGCATTAACAGTGCTAGTGGGGCTAGTTATGACCTTTGTCATCTGGGAGGTCCATATAGTATTAGTATAGCTCATGTTGAGTTCACAGTGCTGGCTTTTGTGCAAAAGTAAACTAGAGGGACTGCAGTCTTACAGTACAGCCTGGGGTAAGTGTAGGAACTCACTGTTTCAATACATGGTTGGAGGAGTATTAACTGTTTCTGGACTAGTTGCTCCAGAGTTGTAACTCTAAAGTTGAAATTGGAACTTGACACAGGACAGCATTTTGTTTTGTATGCCGTAGATTTATCTAGTGCCTAACCTCGGTTAGCATGTCTTTTTCCGGGGATCCTTTCCCTCCTGAACACTGAGTCCATGGACCATCCAAACCCTGTCCTTCACCATGTAGTCACCAGCTGCTGCTGTCTGCTGACCTGATCCGGTCCTGATCCAGTTCTGTTCCATCCTTGCCACACCACTTCCTGGAGCTACAGACACGACTGCTCAGATGTTGCTTGGGATGGGATCCCGCCTAAAAGTCACCACAGTGTCAGGCTGTGCAGGAGGTACCCTTACAATTATTCATGGCTTCCTGCAATCCATGTGTTGGTTACATCAAGTGAGAATCAAGCAGTGGCCAAAGGCCTAGAGGATTCTAAAAGTGTTGAAGCACCATAACCTGGAGATCTGGAATGCCAGAAAATAGAGAATATTCTTCATTGAATATAATTGAAAAAAAATTAAGGGCTTTGTCTGCCAATTTTGAATGTCAAATGAGCTATTATCGCCAGCAACAATGCTCATGCACAATCCACTCAAACTGTGAACTTGAGAAGCTCTCCTCTGAAGTATACAATGTGGATGGTTTGTTTCTTCTTGCAGCTCAGAGCCCAGCTCACACAGAGCAGGGCTGAAGGAAGGCTTCCACTTGTGCCAATGACATGCAGTCCACAGGCATCAATGATTAACCAGTAGGAGTCACTAGAGAGTGGTAAATTGTGCACAGTAACCAACTGACTGAAGCCTGCCTTATTTTGAATGATGAAAAATAGTGTGTGATCTGGGACTGGTTTGCTGCTTCCAGACCTGGGCAACTTGCCATAATAGATGGATAAATGAATTCTGCTCTCTACCAGAGAAACCTGAAGGAGAATGTCCGGCCATCTGTTTGTGACCAAAAGCTCTAGCCCAGTTGGGTCATATAGCGGGTCAATAATCCAAAGCACATCAGCATTTCCTCCTGCTAATGGCTCTAAAGAAATAAAATGAAGGTTTTGGAGTGGCCTAGTCAAAGTTCTGACTTGAATCCAGTTGAGATCCTGTGGCATGACTTCAAGCTGGCAGTTCATGCTCAAAAAATCTTCATTGTGGCTGAATTAAAATAATTTTGCAAAGAACAGTGGGCTAAAATTCCTTTACAATGATGTAAAAGACTCACTGCTAGTTACTGACTGCAGTTACGGCCACGAAGGGTAGCACAACCAGTTATTAGATTTAGGTGATTCACATGGGTGATCTAGGTTTTGAATTACCCTTAACCTTTAATAAATGAAATAATCGTTTAGAAACTGCTTTTTGTGTTTACAAACATTGTCTTTGTCTCTTTTTTAAAATGAGTTGGATGATCTAAAACATTTTAATATGACAAATATAGAGGAAAAATAGAAGAAATCGGGAAGGGGGCAAATACTACAGCATTACACGTACACACCCCTCGCTCAACTCACCAAATAATACACTGTGCAGAATAAACCACAGGGAAAATGGCAGGAAAGAAAAATAATATCAATTGGGCTTCATGAGCACAGATTACAACAAGCCCTGAAGCAATTTATCAGTCAACCTTATCTAGGAAACAGTGCGTCCTGTGGGCTCTGGTGAATTCATCTTATTTTCAGACTTTTAAGACAGATTTGAATCCTGTCTGCATATCCTTCGCAATCCAACATATTTCCAAGCAAAGTTGCGCATAGAAAATGCTGTAGGCTGTTTTGCTATGGTTTCCAGTCATTCACCAAACTTGTTGAGTATCTGTGAATGTCAATGCATCAAAATTCTGTGAGAATTTCGACAGATGTAGACATGCTCATGTCCCTGATATCCATCACTCCTCTGAAGGCACCGAGCACAGCTAACCCGGGGGATGAAAGAGGCTTAGAGATCTCAAAGCTACCGGTTCAGCTGTCAAGGAATTCAGCCCTGAATTTCCCTTCTCATCACCTCGCTGGAACGGTGATATGCAAACAAAATAAGAGCCGGCCAGCAGCAGGGTAGCACTTTAACCTCGCAGATAAAGAGTACCTTTGATTATCTCACCTCTTCCAAGGGCGCCATCTCCTTAATGGTATCTCACGGAGTGAAACACAAACAAAAACACCGGGTTCCTGTAGTCTAAATAAGCCTCGTTTCCATTAGAAAAAGCCACATGTTGAGCCGGTGTGTTTGAGTTGATGTCTGTCAGGAATATGCATTTGAACACACACACAGACACACGCTCACAAAAGGCACATGAATACAGTAGCACACATACAGACATTCATACTCACGCGCGTATTAGAGCACTCCGAGTTGTTGGTGGGGGGGAGGGGTCGCAAACCAAGACAGTTCGGTACAGTAGTTCGTGGGTATCAATCACATGCGAAATTGAGGTCATCTCCCTCAGTGATGGGGTTAATGGTGGGCGCTCTGGGGGGAGAGCACAACTTCGAAACAATTACGTGGCCACATCAGGACGTGCGCTGCGGCGGCGGAAATAACGGCGGAGGTCGACAGGCAATACTCGCGAGCGAGCCTCGTTCCCCCTCAGAATGATTACCGAAACCCTACAATCAACAGGGCCCCTTCATTTCCCATTACCCAAGCCACCCAATGGCACATTACACTGTACTCTGCAGGCAGGAGGCACTTAAGAAGGGTTTATTTTAAATATTTTTCTTAAACGTCGGCAGATACCCAACCTTGTTTGGACACTTGTCATGACACCTCACTTAACTAAGCAATTTTTCCTTTAATCTTCCTCTACATTTGCTCGCAAAATGCCATGTTCTTATTCATGGAGAGTCTTCACGCAGTGGGCAATGACTGCTCAGTGGAAGGCCTGATTTATTATTCAGCTGACTACACTTCCCTGCCTGCAAGTTAAAATGTCTATTTTCTTTCCAAACCATGCTCAGGGGCTTTTCGTTTTGCGTCTCGTGTTTATTGCTGGTTGCCCATTTCTAGCGCAGGGAGAGGAAGTGTTTTATTTTACGAAATGCATTTTGTGTTACAGCAGCCCCATAATTTCTTTTAAAACCCCAGTCAGTTTTGGTAATGTGATTCAGTGATCACTGAGACCAGACCAGGCTTGGCTAGCTGTAAACTGAGCAGTCAGCTCTCACTGCGCAGCCAGTAATTTGTTATTTCTGACACGCCATACATAGGACATTTCCCTACTGTGTGCATTTGTCACGTGCGCGGTCTAAGAGGCAGGGAGTGTCACACAGCCCTTTGCTGACACGTGTGCTTTCCCACGGTCCCTGGGAATATTGTCGTTCGGAGAACAACCAAAGCCACGGAGGAATTCCCCCTGCAGCGCCTCCCTGTATTTCATTTTTACAGCAAGCAAGGCTTTACTTCAACTGCCCTCGCTCTACTGTCCCTGAACCTCACCACACTGGCGTGGCTTAAGCATCTCGTACATCTTTTTCAGGAACTACTGCAGGGCTAACGCAAAAAAAAAAAATGTTCCCCAAGGAATAGGCTTACCTCGTCCTGTCACTGCTGTCAATGTCTTCTTGGCTCTCAGAAAGGCAATGAAGAGTAAGAAAAGCTTGGATAGTGTTTGTATTTACTCTGTTGCACTCACTCAACAACTTGTTACAGCACTTGCTTGACTGCATGCACCATTCACAGTGCATGGATAATAGTTTGAGAAGTTCTTCAAACAGACTAACGCCAAAACATTGATTAAAATCGGCTATGAATGTTCAAACTAGCATGCTAATCATGACTTGCCTTGAAGCCGAGGCTTCTTTGTGGGAACACTGAAGCAGCAGTCAGTTTGAAAAGCATTCAGTTTTGACTCCACAGCTGAACTTATTTGTTATTTGTGAACAGCTAATTAATAAGTGCATTCATAAACCTGTCAAAACAAATCACAAAGTGTGTCGCATTTGCGTCACTCAGAACATCTCTCCCCTCAAATTTTTTTTTTTTTTGGTTGAAAGGAGTGACTCAGTGTCATGTATTACCTTTAATATTTCAGTAATAATACAGAAAGAAAGTATATTGGGAGCTATGCATATTTGTGCATTTTTGGGTTCATACCATATTCTGTTGACCAGTCTGTCTGCAGCTTTGAAGTTTGTATTGTTGATGTTTGACTGCATAAAGATTATTGTTAATTATGTTTGCTTTCATTTAATATCTTGTTCTACAGCTCTGACTGAATAAATCTAGTCAAGATTAAACTCCTGCTATCAGGTCTAAGGCAGACTGTGTTCAGGTGTGAAGGAGGTGAAGCTGAGCAGCCAGTGGAATATTCCCTCTGCTTACGATAAAAAATCCTCATTAAGGCAATTCATATTATTTCTCTGGTGATCCCAACTGTATTGAAATGACACAGTTCAAGCTTGGCATCTTGATTTGTTCAATAAGATGTAAATCGTCAGTGCAAGTGGAGTCGTGCTGTGCAGCCGAGTCCAAGCACCACGCCACCATATGCCAATTTCCTCTCATTGTGTGCCACGGAGATACACTGAGGCAAGGCCATTGTGTGCTGGCAGCACTCCACGGACGAGAAACAAACACCCCATCCCCTTCCCTCCCCCCACGGGAACGGGAATGAAAGGACGAAGCAAGTTCAGTGTGCTGCAGGAGCCTCGCCGATAGGCCTGACCTCTAACTGGACTTCGCCAGCTTGTTTCGCCGAAAGCCAAGATCAATCATTCCCACGGAAATAAACACCGCACCACGAGCTTCCTCTCGTCTGTTTTCAGCTCTCAGAGCACACGCCTCCATCCAGATAGTGCTTTATATGGCTGCTTCAAAGTAGAAAAATGAATCGCTTTGTGAGTGCCATTGTAACTACGACAAGATTTCCCACTGCGCCTTGCTAAATTTGGAAAAAAGGCAAAACTGACACAAGCAGGCTACTGAAACAGGTGAGCAGGAGAGGAGCTGGTTAGGGTGAAGGACAGTGGCCCAGACTTCTGTCAGTAGCTGTACCAGCTGGCTGCAGGACCCCTGGCCATCGAAACACCACGCGCCTGCCAAGAAATCACCTCCATCCCAAACAAAAAACCTGTTACATTATTAGCTCAGCAGATGCCCTCATTCGGGGTGACTTGCATAGTGAACTCATTATCTGTTTACACAGGTGGGTACATAACAGAAGCAATTCAGATTAAGCACCTTGCTAAAGGGCACACCTTTACTGCCAAAACGAGGATTCTGACCTGCCGTAGGGTTTGAAAATCAGGACTCCCAACTATCACGACACATTGCGTCCATGTTGGTATGAAGCAGCATAATGGAGCAAATTAACCATTGGACTGACTTCTGCCATAGAAGCAACAACAGTTCGCTATAAAATCCAGTCAGAGTCATACAATTTAAAACAATGGCACATACCATTAACAGTACGGGTGGAATTTATCCACATTTCATGGTCGACTGGGTTCCATGTCCTTCAACTCAACTTGATGTAAAAACAACAGGAAAAAAAAATCTGCTCCGGAAAAGGATTGATATGAATACTCAGATAGGTGCTTTGGGCATGAAACCAGGGAACACCATTCTCATCCCGACGCGTCATATAGTGACGCAACCTGACTAAGCATCAATATACGACGCAAAAGGAGGCTTTTCGTGTTGTTATATGACGGCAGTTTAAAATGAACCCTACCCCCAAACCCCTAGCCCTCAACTCGAACCCTGACCCCAAGCGTCAAATAAGAATGCCAAAAGCCTTCTTTAGCGTCATATATCGACGCTGCTCAAATGGCGTCACTATATACTGCGTCCGTGGGTTTCTTGAAAGGCGCATTATAAATAAAGTGCATTATTATTATAATTATTATATGATGAGTTGGAATGAGAATGTGTTCAACCAGGAAAGGAGTGATCACCAGCCAACCAGCTGTCAACTGCCCATCAGTTCTGAGTGCCATGATTTCCCCTGAAATAACCATTGGTATGATCACAGCTGCTTGCCATTAGTGTAGTTTTTGGCGTCCCCACAAGTCAATGTCATCAGGGTTCAAAATAGAGCTCGATGGGTCATCTCACAGAGCTGCAGCGAGTCGCATCACAGTTCCGCACAGCCAAAGGGTGCAACTCTCCGCTCAGAGAGAGCCTCAGCTTACAGGTGATCCTGTTCCAATTAACGCCCGGCAGATGACAGCGCACATTTAATTCAGCGGAGTCACAGGGCTGTGCAAGCCACTCTGATCTGAGGACAGCTACCCTGTCATCAACCCTGCAAGAGCGAGCCACAGCTGAAATATGAAGGCCGGACAAGTTCATTCAGAGTGACAATGAGTCCCTAGCACCTTTATGGAGAAGTGCTTTATCTGCTCAGAGCGTTTCTTTATTGAGTGTCAGGGAGAGAAGCTGAGGAAAGATTTAGTGGGCAGAGATAATTATTCAGACTGATTATTAGTCAATTATGGTGACTTTACAGGGCATTTGCACAGGAGTGGGAGAAAGTAATCCCAAGCTCACCGATGTCTTGATAATTGTATTTTGTGCTTGCAATTTGATGTCAGGCATATTATCATTATTGAACATTTGCGGCAGAATTGTGGAGTAATACTCTTTAAAGCGATGAACTTAAGAACTGAGAGAATCTAATTCCACCATCTCAGAAGTAGGCATGTCATCTCTCACAATAACACTGGAACACCCTCGTTTCCACTTAACCTTTTGAAAAGTACGTGCATTATTTTTTTTTTAATCAAAATTTGAAGTCAGGGTTCTAGAACTCCACCGTTGAAAATAAACAGTGGCAGCTGTAAAATAATTGCAAGAATACTAAGTGAAGCACATTCTGATTAGATCTTACACCACCTGGAATCATAAATTGAGACAATACGTCATGACAATATTACCAATGTAGTCAGGCTCTCCACCAGAGCTGGTGATGGAGGTACTTGGTGCTGGTGGATCATATTGTAATGCTAATAAAGACAGGAATATGAAGTTTAACAGGTTCTCAACTTGGGGACATCAATTTTTGTCTAGTTGATTTGCTTTTGAATCAGCAAGAATGCAACACAATAAATTAATTTAATGTTTTGATCAACATCTCCCCACTTCCCTTATTGAAAACACAGGTAAGTTTTAAATTTGTAGTGTTAAAAAAGTTCATATGTAATGTTGTGATGACTGCAGGTATAATCGCGCCATACCATTTTACATTAGAACCCATTTTGATTGAAGAACTCAGTTCAGATAAAGGCATCGTTGAGCGTAAACTAAAGCTGGTATTCCTCCTCTTCTTCATAGAGCTTCCTCGACAGCTGGCCGCATGTCCTAAAACTACGATTGAGTCTGGCCCACAATCCAAAAATCAGGATTGAAGCTAACCTTCAAATCCGAAGTCAGAATGGAACCTAAACCCCAAAACAAAACAGAATTGACTCTTACTTCAAAACTCCCTGAGCAAACAGACGACCCATTTTAAAACGCACAAGCCAGGTCAAGGTTCTGTATCCGAGCTCTGGCCCAAAACTTACGACGTTGCTTCAAGCTTTCTTCCGCACCATTCATTTGCCTGCCGATAACCTTCCAGTCCTCAAACCCCGACCCCCTAATGGCATGGATAGGGAGATGCAGAGACGGGCACTGTTGCCTCCTGCAGTGAACCCTGGGAAGGAATCAGAATAAATAACGCACATCCCTCAGGGCACTGTGCCAAGAACAGGAAGGAGGAATTTTGAATGGAAAAGCCCAGGGGGAGACACAGTGGTGAAAGCATCTCATATACACAACCCACTCAGGCAAGAGGACACAATCCCTCCCATCATGCCCCATTCTTGCTTACTATTTCTACACACCGGGATCTCTGCGATTGAAGGCTAACCCTCCACAGAACGCCCTCCACCCCCTCCTCAACTCATATAGAATCCATATACAATAGGAGCTTGGAGTAAACAGAGAACTGATGCACGGTGCAAGAGCTGAGTCAATAGTGAATCAACACTGAATGAGAAAGCTTGTCTGCCATGTAAGTGTAAACAGTGCTTCAAGGCAAGAAGAGGATTTTTACATCATTAATGTCAATCCTGTTTGTTTCAGTCGGCGATGCATGCAAATAATATGCATGCAGTGCATTCTAAAATACATTATATTGCGTACATTATACATGACCTCCATCTCAGTAATTGTGTGGAGGGCTGCTGAGTAAATGAAGTTCCAGTATATTCTAGTGCTCTCATCCATGAATGCATGGAAGAAACTCAAAAATGTTGGGTCTTATCTAACACTAGTGGTATGTTGCGTCTGCAAACAGTGCCGTAACGTTTCAGTTTTGTAATTGGTGTGGCAAATGTGAGCACTGCTAAACCGAAGTGGCATCATGCTAAAGTGAGTGCTCTTTCCATCAGGAGATAGGTGACCTCCTTGCCACGCTTTCATTGGTGGACAGACGGCCATGCAGCCGCCGGTCCAGGTCTGCCGCGCGGGGAGATGAGAGCCGGGTACTGCGACAGTCGGCCCTTCAGCTCATTACAGGCCAGAAGGAGCTCCGGGGCCAATTAGGCTCAGTTCATTTCCTAGTGGCCCATTGGTGCCACTGTGCAGTCATCTCTCATTATTAATACTTTAACACCGCTGACCGGCCAGGGGGGAGCACCAGCCCCGTTAAGTACCCTCGTCGCAGAAAGCTTTTGGAGGGGCCTTAACCACGAGTGGATGGGGGGGTGGGTGTCATGCATTTTGGACGTATGAATATTAATGTTAACCTCTGCTTTTTGGAGACATTGTTAGCCCCCAAAGCTCAAGGACTTAGCACGGGAGGGGCAGGACTTCCCCGAAGAGACTTTCGTGGTTGACCTTTTCACTATTCCTTCCCTTGTTATTCTCGGGAAGACCAGGCCTTTTACGAGAAAATGTTCTGACCTGTGTTGATTCCTCACGTGCCACATAGTTAATGCACCCTATAATGTCTTCCGATGAATAAATGGAACCTGGCGTACTATGTACACAAACATCTTGAAACAGGACACAAACTGGGCAGAAAGAGCAGGCTAAGGCATGCATGTACAGCTGTGTAAAAGGCCAAGTACTGCGGAGTCTCTTGTTTGAAGAACACAGCCTCACAGGTCCAGGGCTTGACATTAACGATTGTCCGAGGCAAGTCATATTGCCTCCGTGCAAGTCAGATGCATACTAGGTTTACCTGATCCAACAATTTAAAAAATTGTGTCATACGTTTAATTCTCATGAAAATAACAATCTTGTTCATATAGTGATGTGCGTTTGTGCACAGATCTTTAAAATGCGCGCCCGTATGACAAAATGTATGAAGAGGTACATGGGTCATGATTATTTAGCGTAAAGTCCCCTATTTCTGCCCACCTTGATAAAGATCACAAATTCAAACTCAAAAATAAAATATTGGAAACACGTTGCTCGCAGAATATTAGAATATTATATTTCCAGGAGGGAGTAATACCTTGTTTGTGTCCATGAGTAGAAAGTTATATATTTTTTTTTAAATCACCAGCATTTTTTGTGTCACTCAGCTTTCACTTTGAATTGTTAGAATTGGAAGGGGGCTCGCAACTCTGCCCGGGCCACTTTCGGGGGTTTTACATGCCTTTTCCTTCTGCTTCAGATGCATTAAATAGTTCACAAAACATTCTAGGTTTAGTTACATTTTTAACCATCAAATAATGATGAACACAATCCAGAAACACCACAGTCTTCTCTGGGCCAAAGTTCATTTAAAATGGACTGAGGCAGAATCGAAAACTGTTCTGGGGTCAGAGGAATCAAAATTTGAAATTCTTTTTTGGAAATCATGGACGCCATGCCGTGCGATCAAAAGAGGAGAGGGACCATCCAGCCTGTTGTCAGCGCACAGGTGAAAAGCCTACATCTCTGATGGTATCTGGTTGCATTAGTGCTTATGGCGTGGGGAGCTTACACATCTGGAAAGGCATTATCAACGCTGAATATATAGAGGTTTTACAACAACATATGCTCCCTTTCAGGGAAGGCCTTGCATATTTCAGCAAAACAATGCCAAACCACATATTGCATCCATCACAACAACATGGCTTTGCAGTAGAAGAGTCTGAGTGCTGAACTGGCCTACCTGCAGTCCAGACCATTCAATAACAGAAAACATTTGGCGCATCATAAAATGAAAAATTCGGCAGAGAAGACCCAGAACTGTTGAGCAGCTAGAATCCTACACCTGACTAGAGTGGGACAACATTCCTCTCCCAGAACCTCAGCAATTGGTCTCCTCACTTCCCAGATGTTTACAGACTGTTGTTAAAAGAAGAGGGGACGCTAAAGAATGGTAGACATGGCCTATACCAACATCTTTGAGATGTGCAGCAGTCATCAAATTCAAAATGAGCCATTTTTCATGAAATGGTAAAATGTCTCACTTTCACATCTGATATGTTGGCTATATTAAATGTCAGTTTATGAGATTTGCAAAACATTGCATTTCGTTTTTATTTACGTTACACAGCATCCCAACTTTTTTGGAATTGGGGTTGTAAAAGGAAGGTTCTGTAATCATTGAAACAGAATTTAAAAAAAGAAGTTTCTAACACTATCAATATCTTGGCCCTATATTTGATCACTGTGAAACGACTGCAGTGAATAAAATTACCAGTATCTTTTAAACACAAATGTCGAGGTGATTCCAAACCATTGAAGGGCACTTAATAGGCAAAAACCAGGACACAATACTTAAGCTGGTGATGCATTTCAAGTTTATTCATTGTTTATGTGTACAAAATGAAGGAAAACATTTCCTTGTTACGTGACATCTGTAACATCTGCAAGCCATTAAAAGAAGTTACAGCACAAAAATTGCTATTATGCTCGTGGAGCAGCACTTCGAATGCGCAGCGTGAACAGGAACCACAACTCAGCAAGTAGCAAAATGGGACCGCGCGGCACAATTTTCCAAACACGACTGTGCGCAAGACACTCAGGAAACCACAAGTCGTTTTCCTCCGGTGCCCTGCGTGTGTCGTTTTCATGACCAATGGTAAAAGCAATCCAAAATGGCTGCCAGGCACACGACCCCCCCCAGTTTCTCAATCCACTTCACATGGGTGGATTCACATGGTTCTTCCCCTTTCAACACACACAAGGCACAAAAATATTCACAAACACACAGCACACAGACCGACCCACACACACACAGACACAAACTTCCGCAGCAATAGCACTGTGAGCCTCCTTCCAGCTCTCTTGATGCCGTCTCAAAAGCAGTGGCATTTCAACATGACTGCAGGGCAAGGGCAGTGAAAACACGCCCACCCCCCACCCCCAACCCTATGCCCACCGTACCCACCGCCAGTGACCGAGCCCGGGCAGCTGCCATCCTCTGGGACTGTGGCCTCTCTCCCCACCCCATGAGGTCCCTCTGGGTAATGAGGCAGATGCTAAACCCACATTCGGCTTTTGCCATAAACAGCACTAATGCCTCAACAGACGTGGCTCACTATGAAACCGACCACTCAAAATAATTCTGCGTGTCAAAAGTTTCCTCCAATATTAAGAACAAAATGCAAAATGCCATTCAACTACAATTAAAGTGAATTCGTGGAATACACAGAACAAAAGTTCTCAAATTCTCTTTGGACATGCTGGCAAAAAAAAAACAAAAACATTTGATGCACTTTAGCTCTCTATGACGAGTCAATCCCACCGCAATTCAGTCAATTCGGGACACAAATTGAAAATCAATTTATCTTTGAAGAATGCCAACAGAGCATCATGGACTTTTTTTTTCCCAATCCATGAATTGAATTTCAATTTTTTTTCTTTTACCTTTACATAAACAGATAGGCCAGCCAAGGATGCAATTTTCTTTTGTAGTGAATGAATTGAATGTACTGAATTGAAATGGAATTGAGCATGGCCATGGTGACAACCTACTTTGCTGGGAGGACTCGTCCGTTTTGGTCTTGGCCACTGTACAGAGCAAGTAGAATTGCACGGGGCAGCATTCTAGTGCTCTTTGTGTTGGAAAGGTATAAAACAGCCAGAGCAGTCTTGGCAGAAGATAAGTTCCAAGGAAGGCAGGTAAGGTGCAGAATTTGCTCAAAACGAAAGACGCTGCCAAATTTTAATGATTAAAACCTCATTATATTTCGGTTCGCTCCAGGAGCCTCAGAAAATTATTCACGGAATCGCTTCTAAGGCAAACGTCGGACAGCAATGGAGTCTGAAGAGGACGAGTATAACCACCGCAAACCGTTCCAACCTCATTCGATTTCATCTTCATGCCAACAAAACTAAGATAAACTTGGCCCAATAAGCAAATATCAGTTGCATTCAAATTCTTTGCACAAACAAGCTCATCTGCCAATGATGCACACAAAAGCCAATAAACTTTTACCTCTTCTGGGCATAAATAATGTTCTAGTTCTTAAATAATTCTTACAAATATCTTCCAATGATTTTTTAATGTTCTTTGCAAATAACGCAAGCATAGCAACACATGGCACATTACCCAAAATAAAGTAATAAGCAGTAAGGTTCTACACATACAATTTCAGTAATGGCGATAACATCCTAACAGCCTTTTTCCATAATGCAGAGAATAACTTAATCTTAATGTGATTTTCAGGCAATATCGGCAAACAATGACACTGCATTTGTAAGCAATTTTTACATTACTGATACAATTGAGTCCAAATACGCCAACATTTTCCAGCACACAAGATCTTGAGACAAATTAACCAGTCATTAGATGATACAGTGATCAAAAGAAAAAATGTAGGAAAGAACAAACAAATTAATGAAGTAACAGGTGAGCTACAATGACTATGAGCCCAACTATACGTATAAATACTCTACCCGTCGTATGAAGCTCATCCCTGAATGCAGTTTAGCCAGCTGCATCATCACCAGATCCCAACCCAAAACGTAGGCCTGACATTCAAGGCGGGTTTTAACCAGGCAGCAGTCCGTGAACCACAAAACCAAATAGCCGAGTGAAAGAGTGAGCACAAGGACTGCCTCACTGTACCATCCTCTTAAGCAAACTATAACTCAGCACTGACTGCTTTCAATCAGTGCTAAATGTGATGCTCTTGCACCCTGTTCTTTGAGCAGTCATCAATAGTGAAGTTCTCAGCTAATGGATCGCTCTCAGATTTTAAAATGATCATTCTCTATGCTCCTGAAGGGGCAGGTGTCCTTGATTTACGCAAGGACTGCATCTCCTGCAAGTCATATGGATGGCAATGCCTAAGCCCTGAAGCAACCTTGAGCTTCAGATAGAATATTCTGGAAAGTAGGGGGACAATTCATTCCTTTTCCTTGCCGCTGTCATCACATCACAGGCCTCCTTTCTCAACCTCAATGTGCTGCAAGCCGATCGCCACTGGCTCGGGACTTATGAGTGATATTTAATGTCATTTCGCTCCTGAGGAACCCCTGTAGTTTAAAGTGCTTTTGTGTGGAAGTGAAATGCCCTTCTTTAAACTGCTGTAAATTAATACGGCACAACATTTTTAGACAACCCTATCAAGTTCTTGTTTATTTCCCTTGATTATACCGCTGCCGTTCTGCCATCATGACTTTCGACAGGGGGAAAAAGAAAAAAGCCTTTCTAATAATTCCAAACTTTGCTATTTGCACGACTTCCTTGACATATTGCTGATGAGATGGCAATTCAAAATGCTTATGATTACATAAAGTAATCAACCAAGTTTTTTCCCCAAAAAAATTTGCACGGGTAACATTAAAAACCATAAAACTGAAAATAAACGAATCGTGTTTCTGAAATCGACGGCTCTGGAGCACGACACCCTCCGCTCCGCCCCCACCCCATCCCGTACAAGCCCGTCCAGCCCTTAGAGGAGAGGTGGGAGGTAGACACATTGGCTCATGAAATTTGGCACATGCTTCTCGACAGCCCCGCCCACACCACACCCAGCCGACCTTCACCTCGGTAGGCGGCAGGTGTATGCAGGGAGGGGGCTTTGAGTTTAGAATAAGTGCAGGAGGAAGTCAGGGGCCCACTCCATGGCTGTCTGAGCCACAGCCAGGGCGGCTGCCCCCAGAGTGGCAGAAATGCCCCACACCGCCACCTTCACCAGCTGGCTGGAGGCCGCGGGCGGAGGAGTCCCCGCCCGATGGAGCCGGCCGGCAGGGAGCCTCGGCGGAGCTGGCGTCTCAGGATGGCGTCGGGCCGCTGCTGGAGGGTGGCCAGCTGGAAGTCTTTGAAGGAGCTGATGGCGATGCTGCGGAGGGAAGGGCGGACAGGAAGTGAGAAATTAATGAGGAAATACGCAGTACCAATAAACTGCACCTAGAGTCGTTCTCTGAAGGGCGATGCATGAGCCATGAAGACTGTTCTTACGCAAGACTATGCATTTGGTTGGGCCTATTCAACCAAAGTCCTCCACCCGTGATAAATATGCAGAGCAAACACTTTTTCTAGAGGAGCGGAAACCAATTTCAAGTTTCGATTAAGCAGGTTGCATTATAATTGCATGTAAGTAGCTTTTTTTTTTTGGAATAGGAACAGGCCTTAGTACCTTTTTAACACAATAATGATAAGAATCACATTCCTTCCAGGTTCTCTGCCAGAGGTAAAGATAAACTTTTTGAAAAACCAAAGGTCAAAATCAAAAATTTGAAAGACAACCAAGTTTGATGGGAGTATTGTGTGGAAAGTATACGCCATTAGGAGTGAATACAATTGGCATCAAATGCATGAAGTACAGAATTCAGGCCAGTAAAAAACTTCCTGCTCTCACTTGACCTTAAATATGAGGACTATTTTTCACAAGAGCTCTGAGAACTGACCGCAGCACAAACAGGGAAGATGGCGACACTGATTTTAATTAAACCGTTTTAGAGTAGCAGTTACTGGAGAAAGAAAACATCATTAAAAAATGATAAAATATTCACATGGCTCATTATTTTCCCTCCAGAGGAAATCTTAAACATTACAATAAATGAAATGCAAATAGCTTTTTCTCAAGATTATGGGACAAAAAAAAAAAAAAAAAAAAAAAAACAACACAGGTTTCCGAAAATCGTAAGGCGCAGAGAGGGGCTCGATGTCTTAAAGACTTCATTTCTTTTAAAATTAGACTTGATTCTTATTCTCAAGCTCTCATTAGGATCGGGCGCTAATGCCGCAAAGCTGAAAATAGCTGACAGGTAACACCAGAGCAATTAACTTTTAAACTTTTACTTCAACGGCTCAAACCCTCGAGAGATGGGATTTTTCAATAATGAAACGTATTCCCCACTACGAGGCAGTGGACTGGCTTATTTATATTAGCGAGTCCTCCTTCCACAAGCACCCCGGAGTCCTGCCGTTCATTTCACATTAACACGCCACTTCGCTTCCTGCTGACTTGGTGGAGCGATCAAATCGGTTTGTTCAAATTCTTTTACTGGAGGGGGACATGTTTGGGTGGGGACAAAGGGGGGAGGGATGGCTGGTGGCATACATTAGCAATTAGGTTTATTTTGGAGTGGAGACTCTTAGGCACTTCTGCAGCCCCTGGTGACGCACCAATTTCTCGCGACGATTGCTCGCATTGAAACGCACAGCGCAGAAATTCTCCTGCGATTCAACCACTTCAATAAACGGTTATTTGTGCTACTAAAATGAGCAGAATTTAGCAATATACCCCCAGAGGAGTCCAGAGAGTTTCCGTGAAGTTCACATGTCGATGCTGCTACAAAAAGGTCGACCAAGCTGTCCCCTAGCCTTTGGTGGCCAGTGACCCCTTCCTCCCCACTTCCCCCCCTGACTACCACAGTTTTTTAAATCTTGAGACACAACAGGGTAATTCAACACACTGGACTCTGAATTCAACAAATACTGGATAGACATGCAAGTCCCAAAGGTAAAGCTCCAGGGTAAAGTAAAAGAGATGAGAATGTGTGCCACAACACACACAACAACACAATACCACAGGCACTCACACAGTATCTCCTTCAACCGAGAAATTTCACAACATCCAGGTCTATGGACAAATCTCAAAACATCCCCTTCCACTTGGCACTCTCAGAATATCTCCATCCACAGACCAATCTCAAAACATCCCCCTCCACAGAACAATTTCAGAATATCTCCATCCACAGACAAATCTCAAAACATCCCCTTTCACTTCACACTCTCAGAATATCTCCATCCACAGACCAATCTCCCAATATCCCCTTCAACTTGGCACTCTCAGAATATCTTCATCCACAGACCAATCTAAAAACATCCCCCTCCACAGAACACTCAGAATATCTCCATCCACAGACAAATCTCACAACATCCCCCTCCACAAAACACTCTCAGAATATCTCCATCCACAGACAAATCTCACAACATCCCCCTCCACAGAACACTCTCAGAATATCTCCATCCACAGACCAATCTCAAAACATCCCCCTCCACAGAACACTCTCAGAGTATCTCCATCCAGACAAATCTCACAACATCACCTTCCACAGAACACTCTCAGAATATCTCCATCCACAAACAAATCTCACAACATCCCCCTCCACAGAACACTCGCAGAATATCTCCATCCACAGACAAATTTCACAACATCCCCTTCCACAAAACACTCTCAGAATATCTCCATCCAAACAAATGTCACAACATCCCCCTCCACCGCGTACTCTCATGGCATCTCTTTCAGTATTTCCTTCCACTGAGCAATCTCAGATGAGTCCCTTCCACAGAGAAATCTCAGAATAGCCCATTCACAGGAGAGAACCCTCCAAGTACAGGAATTACAACCACAGCAAAAAAAATGAGGGACTATCGAACACAGCGATGCAGACAAATTAGTACTCAGTGTAACAACTGTAAAATAAGATGACTGTAGCTACTGCAATAAAGTATAACACGGTCACGCCTGCTAATGAAAATAGTCGTCACTGAATGGAAGGCCAGGTTTCTCCGTAAGTAAAACAGGTTGGTGATCCTCCCGGAGAGCTGAGCTCATCGTTACTGAATCACTGTTTGGCAGGAGGCTTTTGAAAGCAACAGGGGCTTGATGTTTCGAGACTCTTTCATTGCTTTAGCTCACATTTCCATCACGCAGTCTGAAAAAAACTGCACTTGAAAAAAAACCGACAGACAATGATGAATTAATTCCTGAGCCGATCCCAAAAGATTATGCAAAAGCCCGTCTATCTCCTGCTGTTGCTAAATAATTAAGGACTGGTGGAAGTACAGTAAGCAGTGCCGCCCCCCCACACACACACACACACACACACCAACTCTGATGTTCACCGCATGCAGCTTCTCTGACAGCCTGCTTTGTATTTCACAGAGCAGCGTCAGGGCGGCGTACAACAAAATCCAGCAGGAGATGCGCAGAGAGAGAAAACAAGCTCTTTACAGGCTACCCTAACCCTGTCCGTTATTAAGCTGCTTTCAAACCGGACGCGAAACGAATTTTTCGCACGGCAGATTACATTCAAAGTCAAGGCAAAGACTCAAATACACGCGCTTCACGTGCGAAAAATTCGTTTTGCGTCCGGTGTGAAAGCGGCTTTATAATTAAGGGACCGAGGGCTTCCTCTGCCCTCTTTCTGAGACTGTGAGATCTCAGTCCATTTTTGGGCGAGGAGGACAGGCGCGCTGGTTCTCCTGTGCTACCCTTTGACCTCCAGTTTCCTAAAAACCCACAGGGGAGAGAAGTCCGGGCAACTCAGCGGCTGGCTGCGGATCTAGTCATCGCAGCAGGAAGAGGGAGTGCTACTGAAGCAGCCTGGGATTGGACAGAAAGTAAAACGGTGGAAAGGAGGGGTGAGCTGCTGGCAAGATCTCGGTGTCGTGGACCATCTACAAGGTCGAGAGCGAGTTTGGATGCAGAGCTTATTATTACCCAATCGAATTTGCCCCAGATATGTACACAAATTGGATAGGATACACACAGAGACAGAAAAAGGCATACAGGCACAAATGCACATGCACACACACATGTCCAAACACACACACGCACGCGCATGCGTGCACACGCACACACAGCAAAAGCACAAACACACAGAAACACAAGAACACATAAGCTCATGCACAAGCGCACATACCCACACAAGCAAAGACGCATGAAAACACACGCACAGTATCGATGCACTAACCCGCTAAAGCAAAGACGTTTATGTTACAAAGACACTTTTTGAGTGGCAGTGCTGCCCCCTTGTCTCAGAATTAAGCCCAACCCAGGATGCCACGACCAGCCACTGCAGACCTGGCAGCCACCACCACCCCCTGTAGCCACTCCCAGTCCCGTCACTCAGTAAACGTCCGCCCCGCCTCCAAACGCTGGGTTACAGGTGGAGGACAGCACAGGCCCTTCGACAGCAGACATGAGGCTGCAAACCCACAAATTACAACAACAAAAAAAGCAATTAGCCTTCTGAAACGGATCGTGGTGAATGCAGACGCAGGCAATACGGACAGGCGAACGAACTGAAGTCTCTGATGCGTTGAGCTGCATCGCTAAAATAAACCCCAGAACCACGTCCCCCCCCCCCCTCCCTCCTTGTTTTCCACAGACTGATCAGATGCAACGTTAAAAGGCGGAGACATCAATCAATCGCCTGACAGCAATAACCAGGTGGGGGCTGGATCACTGTTTCTGATGTCATAACTTGCTGTTTTTACTCAATTACAGGAGCTGTGGTTTTGGCGCTAATGTAGCACAGTGGCAATAGCAATACAGACAGTGACTAAAAGCTTTCCTGCAGAGCTCTCGGACTATTACCACACAAAAGAGGAGGCAAATGATGTCGCAAGGGGAAAGGGGAGCACAGACGGGCCTCATGGCCCCTCAGCGAATATACCCAGGTCCCCATAAAAAGGGCTTTCACAGGCAACATATTTAGGGAACAAAGACAAACAGGAAAAAGGGGGCAAGGAAAAAGTGGAGGGGGGGGTCGGGATACTCTTTTAGTCACAAGTGTTTGTGTAGGGCGGGTGGGGGGGTCACACTTGTATTTGGGAGACGGCACAGCCGTGGTTGCCTTGGGCTCCTAGGTCAGGCAGGGACAATGGAAAGCAAGGTTAAAAGCAACGCGTTTGCTCATTTTGTCACCTCCGAGAACAATGCGGGCGGCACCACAGGCCCCCCTCGTCCCCAAACCCCCCCTGCCCGTATCCCAGCCCCCGCCGAGGGCCCCGCAGCCTCGAGAGGCCGCAGATGCTGAGGGGAGGTGTAATTTATGCAAAATTAGGCATGCACATAATTGCCTGGGGACTTGTCTCATTTATTGCATAGCTGGCCCCCATAAGCTGCCTCGAAGTCCCTTTCAACACCAATAGGTGAGGTACAGACAACCAACAACACCGCTGATGAAAACATGCTGGATTTTTGCACTCCTTCAGACACGTTCTCCATGGTTTTTACAGGGACATAAAGCTTGAAGATGTTTCTTTTTGGTTTCAATGCAGCAAATCACTGAGGGTTTTCATTTTCCCCTGTTGTTATGGGAAATGTAGTAAGAGGCTTCCTCCCGGCAGGAAATGGCCTCTTCAGATCCAATCTGCGGGCTGACAGGCAGCGCTTAGATGTAAAGGATTCTGATTCAGGCAGCAGGACGAGCGGCCGCAACATAACAATGGGCTCACAGGCACGAGAGAGAGAGAGAGAGAGAGAGAGAGAGAGAGAGAGAGAGAGAGAGAGAGACCGCAATTTGGCACTCAACAGCCCCGCCTGCTGGACACTGGCTGCAAACCGACCCAGGAGAGAAGGAGCAATTGGTGAATGAGATGTGAAGTTTTCATGACTTCCCCTAACTCAACAGAAACCAAATTAATTTACTCGGTTTGAATGACCCTTTTCTGCTGCAAGTATACTCTCAAAGAAATGAGCTGAATCACAAATCGCATACAGAGAAAACTTTCAGGCAAAACGTGAGTCATCAGTTGCTCACTTCAATAGCATCCTCAGCTTCCTTTTTGGTTGATTCAAAATGTTTTGCACAGCCCAATTTGGTTTGTGAAACAGGGAAACATCAGAGTGCTACACAATCATGCACTAGGAATAAAGTGCAAAGGATTCTGGCTCCTGTAGTTCCAGACAGGGGCCACACTTTGTACCCTCTGCATAACTAGTTCCCATGGCCCCCCTAAAACTGTAGACCACAGCATATTTCTCAGAGCAGGCCTTCTGAGCCTCACCATGCCCAAGGTTTAGGGTCATCAGTTTCACCATGCCCTCACTGCAGCGATGCCACTGTTTTAAGACAAACAACGGTTCATAGCACGATTTGCTACAGGAATCTGACAACAAAACAGTGCAAGTTCACGAGGGCAACTGAGAAGAGAGATCTAACTGAACCTAAGAATGCTTTGAAAATATTTCAGGTTGACAGCACATGGAAGCTTCTGAACAAGCTAGTTCTTTTGGGAAAAATGATTTGGTTGTTCAGTACACAATGATAATTTAACTTCCATCCATAATCTATCACATACAGAAAGGGCCCAGGCCAGATTCTGACCCACGACCTTCTTGCTGTAAACTGACAGCTGCTGCCAAGTGCACCTTCATGCCACCCTTAAAAGAACATCACATACATCTGTACAAACTGCGGTTAGAAATACACCTCCCTGAAAAATCGACAAAACCATTTTAGTGGTTGGGTTCAGGTCACAAACAGAGAACGCAAACGGAGCTCCAATTAACCTTTACTCGCCAATTCAAGAGTGCTCAGCACGTCAAACAAACGCTTTCCCTGAGGAGGACATCAGAACAGAACCTCGTCTGGCGGCTTCTGGATGCTGAGGGGTTCTGACTGGGCCCGCCGGCCAGGCCTGCTGAGCTCTGCTCGAATCGCGTACCTGTTCAAGCAGCACTGTCAGCACTTCCGCCAAATCTAGTGGCTCGAGGAGCCTCTTGGAAAGATGAGAAGCCGCGCAATAGCTTCACACAGCACAGGGCGAAAAGTAGCACGAAGCAACGGGAGCAGGGAAACCGTTTATCTCAAACTACAGGCTGTTACCAGTAACTAATGACTTCACATCAATGCCTTCACTTTCAACAGCTTTAATTTTCAAATTTATATTGGTGCTCTGGAGCTCTAGTGCTTTCGGTTTTGAGCAGTGTTTCAGGTAAGAACAGTCTAATCGCGTACGTGTGATCGCACATCATATAGGGTCAAATGAGACACGAGTAACACTTTTTACAGCACTACACAGTACCATGCACCAGTAGGCATGGGCCGGTTACCGGTTTCAAGGTATACCGTGGTTTGAAAAAGTCACGGTTTCAAAACCACTAAAATTTTCCATCATACCGTTCCTGTGGTATAAGCAGTTTTTTATGAGTCGTCAAAGACAGAAAGTGCAGGTCAGGAATCCCTCAGGCAGTGTGCAGCGTAGAGTGACACAACCCCTCCCCCTCCCCCTCCGGTTGTTGGTGCAAGCAGTCAGTGAGCTCAGTGTATGATGGCCGAAGGAGGTGAACCCCCCGAACTTTTTCCACCGTCAAAAAAGACGAAGTCGCCTGTTAAACAGAGATGCCAAGTCTCACGCATTCGGCGTGAGTCTCTCCTCTTAGTGGCATTCACGTTCCTGTGCCGTAGTCAGCAATTATTCTATCAACGCGCACTGAAGAAATTCACTTGCGGAATTTAAGTCATTGTGCATGAAGTTAATCAGTTTCACGTGCACTACGGTGGATTTCCCCACTAGTGACATGGGAATCGATTATGACTCGGGAATTCTCACACTTGTGTTTACTGAGGGATTGAAAGCAATGGAATTCCATAAAGACGTTTCAAATGGCCTTATTTCATTTAAACAATTTAAACGATCATGAAACACATGAATCGTTTCCAATCCCTGAGTAAAGAGAAGCACGAGAAGTCCGGAGTCATAATCGCTTTCCATGTTACTGGTGGTTACTTGTGGTGAGGTCCACCTTTACGTACGTGAAACTGAAACTTCAATGCACAAGGATTTTAATTCCGCGTGAGAATCTCATTAATAAGCGTTCAATGAATAATTGCTGACTACGGTGAATAAGCCTAAAAAATGTGTGAGACCTACGCCGAATGCGTGAGACTAGGCATCTCTGGCTGTATGGGAATTTTTCGGGTACCGAAAAAACACAGTCGGCCACGGCTTGGAGGGGGAACGATATCCGACATACAAAACGTGCTTGCGAAGAGTGGCTGCCAGAGGAGGCAATACTTCAAATATGATTTCACATCTACGGGAGCACCACCCATCACTCTTTGCCAAATTCAAGGTAACGTTAACGCTGTCTTGAAGTGAATGTTTGCAACCAGCTACGAGAGTTAGCATGTCTAGCATTGGTGAAATAAATACTAGTCTTGCTACCGAGGCAGATAACATGGCTAACTAACATGGCTAACATCAGCTAGTTTCCTCTCTAACGTTACTTCAGAGCGGAGAAGAGCATTCTACTCATTTTCTGCGAAATAAGTACTTTTAAACTTAGCTGGTATCACGTCTATAGCTTTGTTTAAGTCTTCCACCATTGTGTACATCTGTTCAAAATCACGAAATTTTTTTAAACAGCCTGCAGGCTCTCTGGGGTTTTGCGACCATTTGTGTTGTATTGAGAAAGAGCACGTGTGTGTGCATAAAGTAAACACACGAGTCGACACACTTTCTCTCTCGCTCTCTCCTTATGTGTGTGTATGTATGCATCAACATTGAAATAATAGAATCAATATTGTAGCATTATTTGATATTATTTGTAGTGGTAGTAAGTGTGGTGGTATATGTGTTTTTACATTAAATCAATTAGATCATGTAATACTGTGCTTAAATTTATGTTTAATCCAGTACTATATTACCAAAGCACACAACTTTTTGCAGCAGAGTTATTGTCATTACAGATTTAGGTTAAATTAAATTATTTTAATTTTATTTAGAAGAATTCAATTATTGATTTTATTATTATTTTACTATTTTTTTTAAACTTAATATGGCACACGTTTACTAATATACCAAATATTCTATATGTTGTTCAAAAATAAAATAGATTGTGTTCAATGGAAAAAAAGTTTTTTTTACCTAGACATTTCAAAATAATACATTTTAGAGCTGTAATTGCAATACCGCAATACCGTGAAACCGTGATATTTTTGCTAAAGGTTATCATACTGTCAGAATCTCATGCCGGCCCATGCCTATCCACCAGTGTTAACAGGACTTTCACAGGTTCTATACCTTTTGTTCCTGATATTCTTCCACCTGTTCAGAGTCGTTTCACCACCATTAAACCATTCCATTGTGCTGCCACCTCATCAGCGACAGGAGCTAAGACCAGGCCCCACCCTCTGACCATCTCAGTACTGAGCTCCAATACAGGTGTGCACATATCATCTGACATACATGGAGCTCAGAGATGGAATCAAACACTGCCGTAAAATGTATGGCTTTAGGGTTCAAAGGAACGTGGCGCTGGGTCAGTGCTGGGCTGAGTGAGGTCAGGCTAAACAGTGTTGGAGGGAGTAAGGCTGGGTCAATGCTTGGTTGTACTGGAGAGAATGGGGCTGGGTCAGTTCTGGGTTGTGCTGTACAGAGTAGGGTTGGGTCAGGCTGGGCAGTGCTGGAGAGAGTCGGGCCGCGTCAGGCTGGGATGTGCTCGACAGAGTACAGTGCTGAGAAAGTTTTTTTTGCCTCCTTCCCGATTTCTTCCTTTTTTCGATATTTGTACTATTAAAATGTTCAGACCATCCAATTAACTTCAACATAAGATAAAAAGAATGTGATATGAGTCATTTAATGAGGGTGAACAGAAAGTGAAAACCTAGATCACCCATGTGAACAAATAATTGCCCCCCTAAACTTAATAAATGGTTGTGCCTCCCTTTCCTGCAAAAACTGCAATCAAATGTTCACGATAACTGGCAATGAGTCTTTTACATCACTGAAGAGGAATTTTGGCCCACTCTTCTTTGCAGAATTGTTTTAATTCAGCCACACTAGAAGGTTTTTTACGCATGAACTACCAGTTTAGTCATGCTGCAGTATCTCAATTGGATGCAGGCCAGGACTTTGACCAGCCACTTCAATACCTTTATTTTGTCTCTTTTGAGCCATTCAGATGTGGTCTTGCTTGTGTGCTTTGCTCTGGATCACATTACTGCTGCAGAATCACGCTTGAGATTTCGGTGACAAACTGAAGGTTGGGCACTCTCCTTCAGGATTTTTTGGCAGAGAGCAGAATTCATGGTTCCATCAATTAAAGCAAGTTGTCAAAGCCCTGAAGCATCAAACCAGCACCAGACACCACAAAACCACCAGTGTTTGACTGCCGTTATCATGTTTTTATTGTGGAAAACCATGTTAGTTCTCCACCAGATGTACCAGGATCCATATCTCCCAAAAAGTTCCACTTATGACTCATCAGTCCACAGAAAATTATCCCAAAAATCTTGGGGGTCATCAAGATGGTTTTTGGCAAATGTTAGACAAGTTTTTGTGTTCTTTTTGGTCAGCGTGGTTTTTGCCGTGCATCTCTCCCATAGATGCGATTTTTGCCCAGTCTCTTTCTTATTGTGGAATCATGAACACTGACCTTAACCGAGGCAAGTGAGGCCTGCCGTTCTTTAGGGGTTTGTCCCGATTCTTTTGTGCCCTCTTGGATGAGTCGTCGCTGCACTCTTGGAGGAATTTTGGTAAGCCGGCCACTCCTGGAAAATTTCACTGCTGTTCCAAGTTTTACCCATTTGTAGATAATGGTTCTCAACCTGGTTTAGTAGAGTTCCAGAGTCTTAGAATTGTTTTTGCAAGCCTTACCAGACTGATGGATGTCAGCAATTTTGTATCTCCTTCATTCTTCAATATATTTAGATTGAAGCATCGTGTGCTCCCATGTGTCTACTTCACATTCCCAGACAGGTTCAATTTAAGTGATGTTTAGATTCAACAGGGCTGGCAATAATAATGTGTCTAGTGATGTTGAACTTAATTATCAATTAAATTAGTTCAGTTGGTTAATTCATAAACTAAGGGAGCAATGACCTTTTCTACATAGGGCCAGGTAGGGTTGGATAACTTTATTCCTTCAATAAAAGTCATCATCCATACAAAATGCAGTTTTTAAATGTCTTGGGTTATCATTGTCTATTAGTAAAATTAGTTTGATGATCTGAAACTTTAAGTGTGGCAAAAACACAAAAACAGAAGAAATCCAAAAGAGGCAAATACTTTTTCATAGCACTGTAGAGCTGGGTCAGTGCTGGGCTGTTAAGAACAGTGTAGTGCTGGGTCAGGCTGGGCTGTTAAGAACAGTGTAGAGCTGGGTCAGTGCTGGGCTATTAAGAACAGTGTAGTGCTCTGTCAGTGCTGGGCTGTTAAGAACAGTGTAGTGCTGGGTCAGGCTGAGCTGTTAAGAACAGTTTAGTGCTGGGTCAGGCTGGGCTGTTAAGAACAGTGTAGTGCTGGGTCAGGCTGGGCTGTTAGGAACAGTGTAGTGCTGGGTCAGGCTGGGCTGTTAAGAACAGTGTAGTGCTGGGTGAGGCTGGGCTGTTAAGAACAGTGTAGTGCTGGGTGAGGCTGGGCTGTTAAGAACAGTGTAGTGCTGGGTCAGTGCTGGGCTGTTAAGAACAGTGTAGTGCTGGGTGAGGCTGGGCTGTTAAGAACAGTGTAGTGCTGGGTCAGGCTGGGCTGTTAAGAACAGTGTAGTGCTGGGTGAGGCTGGGCTGTTAAGAACAGTGTAGTGCTGGGTCAGGCTGGGCTGTTAAGAACAGTGTAGTGCTGGGTGAGGCTGGGCTGTTAAGAACAGTGTAGTGCTGGGTCAGTGCTGGGCTGTTAAGAACAGTGTAGTGCTGGGTCAGGCTGGGCTGTTAAGAACAGTGGATTGCTGGGAGGCTGGGCTGTTAAGAACAGTGTAGTGCTGGGTCAGGCTGGGCTGTTAAGAACAGTGTAGTGCTGGGGATTGCACTCCTCTGGGCTGTTAAGAACCTGCTTGAGGCTGGGCTGTTAAGAACTGTCAGAGCAGAACCCTCTTCAGGCTGGGCTAGCAGCGCTGGCGGGTATCGAAGGAAGAGCGAATGGGCCCGGGTGATGAGGTCCTCGTACGGAAGGTTCTGGGGGATCTTGGACAGCAGGTGGTGCAGACTGGCCATGTCACAGTCACACGCCTTCACCTCCTGCTCCCTGTGCAGGATTATCTGGAGAGGGGGGGGTGACACAGACGGGGAGTTTGGGGGGGGGATCAGGAGCGTCTTCCTACACAGGGGGTATCCCTCCAGAGTTACGGCCCCCCGCTTTCAGCCGGCTAAGAGGCGGACTGAACTACATTCCCTGCCTTTTTTGTTATCCCGACTTCAAAAGATCCCCTGCCCCCTTTTCGGTCTCCACCTTGTATCTAGCAGGGGATAGATGGAGTGAGAAGAAAGGAGCCATTTAAACTAATCTTCCACAAACAGCCCACGTCTTCCAAAACAATCCTCAAGTGAGTTCATTAGAGTTGTTTAATTAACTGGTCTACTACAAAGTGCCCTCCGCTCCCTCATGCACAGGGAAAAAAAGAAGATGCGGGGGGGGGTAGAAATATAAATACTATTTTTTGGAAACTGCTGCCAGCATATACCAGGCAGAGAACGAGAGGGAATGCAAAAAAAGGGAATTTAAGTATTAAGGGGAAGAGAGTAGAGTGGAATCCTTCCTCCGTGATGTGAAAGTCGTTCCCCGAGCCCCATCAGTAGGACAGAAAGGGGCTGTATGGAAAAAGGCATATTAAATGAGCACAGACATTGTGGAATCCCAACACGTGTGCTTTAACTAATGCGAATCATGGCCTGCTGTAGCGCGACGCTGAACTATGCAGTGCGGTTCACCGAATTATAAATGCAAGGTCACAATTACCATCGTTAAATGAGAGTAGACTAATTACATTGCTACCTAGGTTAATGGAAAAGAGTAAACAACTAAATAACGCAGCAACCAGGATTTCTGGTCAATTGTGGAAGATTCTTAAGTCACACGCATCACAGTATGACAGAATTTTGTAAGGCGATGACAAAATGGGGCGAAATTAAGAGAATGGACTTCATTTTGGCATCCAGTTGACTCAATAATACAGCAATAGGTTCTCAGCCTTTTTCCACCGACAGCCATCGTGCAGCGCTGTCTGACCCCCGGGAATGAGGTGTGGGCCACATCCTGCAGGCCCCTCAGCACAGCGGGAAGCACCTGAATGTAAAGTGGGCCATGATGAGAATATGGATACTCACCACAGCGGCGAAGTATATGGCCATGAGGGGGTGGGAGGCCAGGAAGAAGTCGTAGAGCCGTAGAACCTGCCGGAACTCTGAGAGGACGTGACCATACCATGTAATCAGCCAGCTCAGAGCGAAAATGGTTCCCACCTCTGCCCTGCAGGACAAAACACAGCAACCATCAGAGACACGGTTAGGAGCACTGCAAACAGAGGGTCCCTATGCGCAGGGATGAGACTTAAAAATACAATCCCGACCCCAAAACTCTTATGACATAATGATATAGAGCGCAGTAGCTACATACATCAGACAGGGGATATAAGGTCTACATACCCAACGAAAAGGGTTGCATTTCCTTCATATGACATACTGATAAACAGCACAGGAGCTACATAAGTTAGGTAGTGGATATAAAGTTTATATACACTACTGAAAGGGTGAATTTCCATTCTATAAATAACACACTGATATACAGTGCAGCAGCTGCCCAAGTTAGGTAGCGGAGATAAAGTCTATATACTCTATAAAAAGGTCTGCAATTCTTTCACAGTTCATGGAATACACATTCAAATACTTCAAGTTTGAGGCAGTTTTTACAGTGATGATCCTGAAGTGCTTGTCTGCCGCCTGCGAAGCTCCCCGCTCCCTCTCGCTGACGGTGTCAACTCACACAGAACACAATTACATCGTGTGCATTATCGCCTCAAACCGCATTTCCAAACGGCACCTCGTCGACCTGTTGCCTCTGGAAGGCACGGTAGGACAGCTTGCGCTATGAGGCCGTCCATTATTTATACATTTAAAAAGAGACCTTCCAACGCCACACGATTTGGCCCCATTTCGTGCAATTTGACAATTCAATGCAAGCGTCATTTCAAAAAGCATTCATAAACGAAACAAAGAGCATCCGCTGAAGTGCTGCCCAATCCTGCTCCCAGAGATCAGGGTGCATCCTGCAGACTTTCATCTGCCTGCACGCCTCAGTCAACATCACATTACTTCTAACGGTTATGGCAAATGCTTTTATCCAAAGCAATTTACAGGAAGTGCGCCAAGGTCAAACAGCATGAAAAACAATGGAACACAGGTCAGATAAGGTATGCTGCAATTTGCATGAACACGCATAAGCTTTTTATCCATTAAACATCAAGTCCAGACTCCACATCAAATGATACAGGCCAAGTCAGTCGAGGCAAGGAATGCAAGAAGGAGAAAGGTACGGTTTTGTGAGACATGGTAAATAATACATACAGGATCAAGATGGAGATACAAGTTTAACACAGAACGGCTGACAACAGGTAGACATCTCATTGACCCCCTTACTTAGTAGAGTCAGGAGTGGTAAATTAGGGTTGAAATGATAGGCGCTGTATGTACTGAGGAACACGGTTAAGCAGAGAAACTGTTGGCCCGGGCACTCGGGTCTCGAGCGAGGCTACGGTGCACAGCAGCGGGTTTTTCTCCGAACGGGGAACGTCTGCACGGCCCTACCCACCGGGGAACGGAGCGGAGGTGCAGTCCTTGACTCGTCTCACGAAAGTGCTGACGAGGGCAGCGGGCGCGTCGGATCCGCCGGGATCGGAAACCAAGATAAACCGACTCCCGGCCGCTAATGACTGCAAGCGTCGCTGGCTGCATGGCGATAAAGGGTCCGGTGCTGGGATGAGTCATTTCTCCTCTTGTGGCTTCATTACCGTTCCAAGGACAAAGTTTCACCAAAGCGAATACTTTTCTGACACTGCACTGCTGCCACGGAGTCCTGGACGAGGGCCATCCAGGCGTCAGCATCCACGCAGGGCTCCAGCGACTTTGCAGCACAACAGAAGGAGCCAATCAGCAACCGCTCTAGCAGAACTATATAAAGTGATTCAAATCAGCAGGTTACGGACACGTGAACATGTTCGCATAAAACCATGTATGCACACTGCATATGCTCTGCAACAGAATGTACTAAATTTCAACATAATTTCAGTGTTACGACTATATATTTCACATGTCAAAAAGGAAAACTTCCCAACACAAACGGTCACATGTCAAAAGTTTGGAGAACTGTGACACGCAAGATTTCCCTAAGACCACTTCTGGCAAAATTCTACACAGAAATTTGCGAGCAGGAAGGGCAGGAAATGCATACCGGGGATATGCACATAGGGTCATTCCATGTCCAAACAGCCAATATTGAGGTGCCTTGTACATGACACCTCTCAGATTTTGCTCAAACTTTGTCCAAAAATACTTTATGGTACCAAACACAAGAATACCAAGTTTCGTGACAATATCGCTGATGGTTTTTGTGTGAAAATTTCTTGAAATTTGGGTGCCAAGCCCCTTTTTGACTTAGGTGAATTGGTAATTTTTTTTGTAGCATTTTGAAAGGACCATAACTTCTCCCATAATAGAGATGGGAAGCTGAAATTTGATGTGCTGGTGTATTCTGGCCCATATATCAGTATTCTGCAGCCAGAATCACCATGAGACATCAGAGGGGTGAGAGGAGGGCCCCCAAAATCCAAATTTATTTAAGGCAGCAAATTATTTTTCACTTTTTGGGGGTCCTTAGGACTCGGTTAAGTTAATGATACTGTAGGAAATGTGGTTCTCCCTCATATTTGGGAACTTTCCCACCATCAAACTAAGTTTTAGGATAATAGTACCATTGGTGGGGGACTTGTGGGGGTCTGATCAAAAATAAAGCAAAGATATTGATCATATCACACGAGATGCACCTTTCACAATTAATGATTTTCAACTTTTTTTTTTTTTTTTACTTTTTGCATTTTTATTTGAAACTTTGCGATAAGGCCAGTACCCAACAATGAGGGTCATTGCTCATTGTTGCATGGAATTGTCTTCATCTCTCAAAACAAAAAATGACAAAGGTTTCAAGAGAAAGCCATTTCTTTTTGGCCAAAATTGAACTTTGTAAATGCCAGTGCACCAGACAGTGTATCAACAAGGGTGTTTCTCAGCTTCTGCAGCACATGAATTGCAGTGTTTCCCATACATTGACGAGATCATCGCGGCCCGCCATAATCTAATTTACCCCGCCATAGTGTCAACATGCGCAATTGCCATGTGTTGATCATACATGTGCACGTTTGGGGAAAAAAAAAAAAAAAAAAAAAAAAAAAAAAAAAAAAATAGGAAAGGTACTGGAAGACGCGCAATTTGCGCAATCCCCCCCCAACAAAATGAGAATCAACCCCCGCTCAACAAAATGAGAAAGACCCCCCCCTCCGCTCAACAAAATGAGAATGACCCCCCCAGACATCAGTCTGCCACCACACATTGCTTCCTGGTCTGTGGGAAACACTGTGCCCCCATATTCTCCAAAAATTCTGTGGGAAACACTGAATTGATATGGTGAGAGTAGTTTCTCAGGGACTAGAACAGCATTACTGAATTAGAATTGGGCAACACTGTCATGCAATGGAGTAATGGCAGCTGAAAATTGGGCTTTGCAGTCAGAAGACTGAAGTGAAAGTAATATCAAACAATCAAGACATTATCAATGTCTTAGCTGAGTATTTTTTTTAGCAATTTAATGTTACCTTGGTAACACAGTATCAAATTATTTTTAATAAAATCAAACTTGTAAATATGTGCAAACAATACTGTACATGTACAATATATAACTGTCAAATTAATAACACTGAATAATCGTTCATGCAGCTTTTCATGTTTGGCTTAATTTGAAACATCCAATCTCACGTGCCTCCAAACCAGCTTGTCCTAATAGAATTTCCATTGGCACAATAAAATTGGCATGAGTTTCAGCGGCAATCTTCTATAATAAGTTACACTATGGCGGCAAGTATTTAGATTATCCAACAAAACCACAAAAGGAAACTCAAAAAGACTAATTAAATTCATTTCGATGACAGCATTCAAACAACTAGCACAACAAGGCTCTGCGACTAATTTGCCAAAATATAACTCTGTGGTATGAGCAAGGTCATTAAAGCAATTTCATCTGTTACATAAGCAATGCTTTGCGAAGGAAATTGTTTTAAACGTAAAGCTGACTAATGCTGACTAATTTGGGGAATTTCAGCACTGTCCAGTGGCATTTTAAATTGTCAACACAAGCACAACACCTGAGCTGGCAAAAAATAAATAAATAAGAAAAATGCATGTGAAATTTCAACTGAGCCAGAAAAAAGACAATAATAAAGAGATGCCTTTGTTCTTTTTGAAAAGAAGCCTTGTTCCTAGCTGCATGTATTGCGCGGCCAATGACATTTAATGCTCAGTAACCGGCAGGCTCTGCAGTAAGCAGCTTATTTTGCTGAAAAGTTGTCGAAAGACCAACTACCGGCCCCAATAATCTTGCGCTACTTTGACAGAATAAAGATCACACAACAGGAACTCCGGGAATGAGGGGAAATTATGATTTGTACAGCACCGCTGCAATGCGAATCTAAGGAGGCTTGGACTATCATTCCAATTCAGCCGGTGACAGAGAAAAGTGCCGATCAATTTTTTATATGGCAGCCCTCCTGTATGAATCAGGAATTTTTCCCAGTTTACTCCATTTATCTTCATATGGACACCGTTCCTGAGGCTTGTTCATCTTTGGAATGACAGACACGCACTACCAGGTCATCTGAATGACTGGACAACATGTCATTTCAGAAGAGGAAAGATGCACTTATGGGAAAAACTGTCCAAAACACAAAGGTATAACTTCATACAACGAGGCTTCCGCATTGATATTAAGAGATTCAGTATAGAATAAATGTTCTTTCGCAGGGTTTTTCCTGCATCGAGAATTTGGTGGCGCCTGCCACCGCCTAATTTCTTACTGCCACCAGCTCCACATGCGATCTTCTGTATCGCATTCTCATTTGCATGCGTGAAAGAAAAAAAAAAAAAATAACGTGGAATTTGCACAATATAAGTGCCATGCTCCCAGGGTATATAAAAAAAAAAAACCCAAAACAAAATAAGATGTATGTAACCCCTCCCCCAATTGTCATCTTATTAAATTTATTTTTTTGGGTGGGGTATACTAGTGAACAGCCAAGGACAAACTTCTACATCACAGTCAAATTCTACACCACATTTTTCCCTCCCACGGAAACAGCAAACAGACAGCACAGGCACTGAACTGCACAACAAGTAGAGCATCAACACGTAAATTTGGTAAATGGATGGAGGGCTTCACATTCACTTTGGCTCCTGGCGCTACGAGCAGACAGCAGCTTGTAAACTTGCTCCCGGCTTCCGAGATGTACACGTTCATTATTTATTATGAACCTCTTATTCTCTAAATTTTAAATGCGCCGCTATTAAAAATAACTTTCTTTTATGTCTAAGGCCCCGAGCGGCTGCACGCGAGACCTCAAGCCTACGCGTTTTGTAGAAAGAAAAGGGGGGAAGAAAAAAAAACAAAAAAACAAAAATGTGTAAATTATACATAGAAAATTTCAAGTGACGTGTGCTATGGTCATCACGCATACCCCAGCAGTTATGTGCACAGTCACCACCAACACAGCCAAAAGATGACAAAGGGGGGGAGAGTCATGTAACACTTAACCTTCACTTCTAAAACAACGAGCATCCTAAACGAACAGGTTTTTTGGAATAGGTTTTTCCCCCCAGGAGTGTTATACAGCTCTAGAACTTGCTCTTTTAGTGTAACAGAAATCTAGAACTTACTGTAATTGTGAAAGAGCTCTAGAACTTGCTCTGTCAGCGGTCTACATCTCTAGAAAACAGCACTTTCAGTCTTCTAGAACTCTGGAATCTGCTCTGCCAGTGTTCTAGAACTCTAGGACACGCTCTCAGTGATTGTTGTCAGATAAGAATGCCCAATTCAGACCATTCCAATGAATCACTTGTGATTTGCACCCACTAAAAGGTTAAGTGTTACCTATCTTTCTACTGTGGGAGGGGGGTGAGCATGAACAATTTTACTGCAAAGCTGAGTCAACCTGCAGGAGAGCGCTCGCTGGCTCGCCTCGCAAACGCGCACAAAATGGACTGACAATCACAGGGCCACGTGACGCTGAAGGGAGAGAGAGACAGAAACAGCCCTGCAGAGTTTCCTCTCTCAACTGCTGACAGCTGCTTGGAAACAAGGCCACAGAAAAGTGCTCGCCAGCCCAATTATATTTTGCAGAGAGCTGTACTTTCTTGTCAGGTAATCAATTATGCACGTATAGCAACAGGAGAAAAAAAATTCCCCAATAAACAAGAAATCTACTGTATTAATTTAGCGTGAAACTCTTTCTCTCCTCCCCCCACAGCCCCCCACCCCACCCCACCTCGTGCACTGCATTAGTCTTTGCTGGCTCAGTCGCAGGGAGGCCGAACAGAAGCTGGGGAAATCAATAAAATAGATTTTCTCCATATCTCTTACTTTTGATCCATTGCAATTAATAAACTGCGACTCGCCGGTGCCCTGTGCTCTCACTGCACGATACCTGCCGAGGCAAAAAAACAAAAAGAAAAACCGCCAGCCTCTCCCGAGAGAGGAAGCCATTTCTGTTCGGCCACAGCTCGTCCTGGTAACGCAGTACTGAATCAGGGGAAATTCAGAGTAACGGATCAGAAAGGTCCGCATGTCTGCGTCCGCAGAAAAGAGACTGACCCCTCTTCACAAACAAAACATGTCTCAGTGGTACCAATTTAATTTCTTAATAGGTAAGACCTTGCATTCTTAAGAGTACCAAGACTTTGACTGTGAAAGAAAAAAAAAAATTGGTAGGAGTCCTTGCAATTATCATTTTTTGCGAAGGCTGTCTCTAATTAGAGGGTTACATCAAATTGCTGCATTGAAAATGCTATTTTTCTGGGCAAGTCTACAAGCACCTGAAAACTCCATGGCACCAGCTTTAGCAAGATACACAGCATACAAACTTCACAAAGCACCTGGTCCAGACTGTAAACCTAGTCCAAATAATAAGGCCAAAAAAGCTTTTTTTTTTCTGCCCACGGAACAACCCACAGCACTCTTGTAGCCGATTGAAAACGCACACACAGAAAAACCCCTTTTGGACGCAAAAATGCCTTTCAGTTTAGCAAAAATGACCTAGGGTCTCAAAAAACACAGACCGTCACCAGTCATATCCATGTTTTGCTATGCCTAGCGTGTGTCCAAATTCTGCTAAAAATAAAGGTCTCCGCGCAGAGGAGAGTCGAGGGCGCTAATGAGATAAGTGCTGCTGTTTCAGGGCTGTTTGCCGCCAACGCTAATTCCCCCGCTGTCGACATAATGGTACCTCAGCATGAAGCAGTGCAGCTCAGGATCTACCTCCTCCAGAATAGGCATCAGGTAATTCAGGATGTGCTTGGTGCTGTCCATAGTGGGATCCATGAAGTCCCTGCGCAATAAAGACGGCATCAGCACTTTCTTTTTTTAAGTTAAATGCGATACGGTTCTCATCAAAGTAAAGAATATACCTTATACCTGGGGGATGAAGGGTAAAAGTTATAGAATTACAATGGCTCTCAATGCGCCCACAGCACCTCCCAGTAGCCAGAAATGAGGGGAACTGGATCTATCTACCCTTCCCAAAAACCAATAACCAAAAACAAACCAATTTTAAATCCATTTAAAACGGCAAACTGAATCCACTCAGAAAAGGAAAAAAAAATTAAATAAATCAAACCTGGCAATAATGAACAAATCCCTGGTGTAATTTAAATTTCATTTGGTTGTCATCCAAATACAAAAAAAAAAAGAAAAGCAGTAGCCCCAGGGAAGCAATTTCAAGGGAGGCAGCGTGCATGCACAGTCTGGCCAGCAGAGGGAGCACTTCCTCACCGGAGGTGGTGATTGGAGAGGGTCTCCACTATGGCGATAGCCATCCGCTCACCCACCACCAGCAGGAAGGTGACCACGATGTCGTGGTAGCCCTGATAGTAATGCAGCTGCGGGTTCCTCTGCAGCACGTCCAGGATGATGTCAGTCAGCTGCTCCTGGAGGACCTCTCTCTGGTCCGCGCGCATCCCTGGGCGAACAGAGCAGATGAGCCACCCCCTCCCCGTCACACACGTCGCGATTTGCATTTAGATAGGTGGGCGGGACTGGGGGGTGCCATTGTGGCTCCTTTGTTCGCTAATGGTTTCATTTGCTTGCTCATTAACCTCACCAAATGTAACCCACGTCTTCGCATTCTGAACAGCTGTCCGCAAGAGCGGGCGTTTACCTTTAGGGAAGCGTCGCATCGACCTCCGCACGTCCAGTATCACCTGGTTGTAATCCTTGTGGCTCTCTCTTGCATCTTTAGCTGAAAGTAAACAGGACAGAAGCGCCCCGTGTACAGTCGACGCGCAGAATGCAGCTTAAATGATATTCACCGATAATTGCATTGTCACTGCTTCAGCACTAGGATGAGACGTGTGAAGGCGCAACAGAGGTGCCAAGAAGCACAACACGCTCAGAACAGAACCACACAGGACATCCATCACCAGTATGTCTCAGAACAGAGGTTACGGTAAAATCTAAATACAGCTTTGTGAATGCACACAACTAAGTTATAATAATGACAACAGGTAGTAAGCCAATATCTGCATGTCATGGCTGTATTCTGTGCACAGTAAGAGGCACGCGAGCATGAACACAAACTGCTGCACTTTAGCACAGACTCAGGCATACAAACATATTAACAAGTACCAGGGCAAGCACATGCACAACGACAAACAAAAACACAAATACTCTCAAATGTATTACACACATGCAGTTTATGCGTGTATGTACATTTAAACTCAGGAGAAATGACACATACATTACACAACAGACGAATGTGTTATCGGGTAAACACAAACACACTTCTCTTACAGGGTTTGGCAGGCAGGTCGTACACGTTGACACTGAGTAGCTTGGGCCACACTTTCCTCCTAATGTCATTCGTCAGCAGCCCGCCCTCACTTATGGCCACTGACCGCAGAGTCTCAATGTCCACAGGGTCACAGTTGAGAGCCTGATGGATCTCAACCAGTTTCTGCTTCTTTCTGGACTCCTGCTCTGTACAACAGGCAAAGGGAGAGCCATAATGGCCACCACATATGACGACCACCACAACCTAAATCTGTGCCCTCTGACTGTACTATAAGTGCACTAGGCTCTTAAATTATTCACAACCTTCAAGAAGCTGAGGCAAAAATTGTATGAAATTATACAAGTGATGATTGTTCATGTTACGCTACTAAAATATAACATAGCATGGGCTCAAACTATTGACTGGGTCACAAATTGTATTTGTTCCCAAGAAAAATCAAGAATCGCACCCCTATAATAAATGGTTCCTTCCTTGTCTGATGAAACAGCAAGCTCCTACAGTATAGTACGAGTTGATTGTGGGATACTTTGTTATTCTTTGTACGTTATAGTTTCTGTCGCTCCCTCTCATTCTTGGGTTGATAGCCGAGGATTGGGTTTTTGAGTTCAAATCAAATTCTGGATTCAGGTCTTGAGACTGAGATAACAACTACAGGATATTGATACAACTCTCTGGCAACCATTTTGAGTAGCTGTGGGCCTGTGTTTGGGACCACTGCTAGTATTGGAAGGTCTTCCAACAGCCAAGGCATAGTTTCCGAGAGGAGGGAACAATTTCATCGAAAAATGTATGATTTCATTGTTCCATCAATTTCAATTACCCTTTTAAATCACATAACGTCAAAAATACCCCAGCTATGCATGCCCTGAAAAGCTCCGTATTCAAATTGTGCTGAATTGCAAATGACTTTCATTCCATAAAAAGAAGGGAAAATTATGACCAGAAATTAAAGAATCAATAGGCTTCCAATAGTTTAAATTGTGGATACACGGTCACTAAAACTGACCATTTAGGCCTATTAGATAATTTATCATTTGAAGACAAAGCAAATTACAATGAGTCAAACTTGTTTGCTGTTATTTTTCTGTCTGACTTTAGGAAAAACATATCGGAAACATCTGTGTTCAAAGACCCAATTAGTATCTTACAGATTCATCATGGGGCCAGGTCACGCGGTAATGGAGTTACAAAATTGGTGTATTTTGTATCATAGCTCCAAAACTAAGTAAGATAGAGTTACAATTTAAATGGCTTTGTGTAGGTCTTCCCTAGTACTTCAAAAACAAAATAGCCAATTTTGTTCACTTGATTTATTTTGGGTGAAAACGGTTTTGAATTTTTATAATTAAAACATACTGCCTTGGCCAGGCCTGCTTCCTATAAATATAGCAAAAGTAACGACACAATATGAACTTTTAAACACCATGGAATGCACAGCCATGATTTATGTCAGTGTGGTTTAAGAGCGTGAAACAACTCTCTAGCCTGAGAGGCACCTAATTAAGAGAAATAAACAGCTAGTTACTTCTGGGATTTTACTTGTGGTTGGAACAAAAACCAGTATCGCAGTGGGTCCCCTGGACAGAGTTTAAGATCTACTGCATGAGGCAATTAACGTCCAATCATGCTCCATGGCATTTATGAAAACACTAAACAGGCCCAGCTGACCTTGATCTGGATCAAGATGGTAACAGAAAGAGGCCTTGAGAGAGGGTTTCTTATAGGGGTACAAATGGCAGAATTTTCAGTCACAAAGGCAGCTCAACTGGAAAACAGTGAAATGGTCAGATGTGTCATCCCACACCGTAGAGGTCCATAAGAGGCAGGAACCAAGAGAAGGAAACCGTCAGTCAGTGTTGACACCAGCAGTGAGGGGCTGATTCTACAATGCTAATGAGAGCATTTCCCTGGCATGGTTTGTCCCCTTAGAGCAAGGGTCTCAACCTCAAATCCTGAAGGGCCACTGTGTCAGCAGATTAATTGTTTGTTCCTGCACTTAAGTGCTCAAAGTAAACATGTATTGATTTGAAACTTTATAAAAATTGTCGTATTTGGCATCATCTGAAAGGGCATGCAATACTGTCTAATTATCAACATGTTCCACCCGGAAATGATAATGTAAGAGTAATTATGGATGTAAAATGAGCTTTTAGCAACCCCCAATATCATCCTTGAACAGCACTGTGAATCGAGCCAAGAGCTGTGACATCAGTCGTAGGAGCAATGGTGACTCAAAGGCTATCCTATGTGTATTTTACATTGCAAGAAAGACGTCAAAATCCACAAAAAATGTAACAATTTTTTCAACCCCTGCTAGAATCCACTAGGGTATGTGTCCACAGGCAGCATTTCTTTGAGCTGCAAGCGCCCATAACCCAATTTTCATGACAGAGCGCTCCTCTCCAGCGCTTATTATTGCCAACTTACAAAAACCGTCTTCTTAGCACTTCCGCAATCCATCGTTACTAATGTCTCTGTAGTTTAACGTTGAGTTACCTTAAGAAAGGTTAGTTAATACAATGAAAATACATCGCGTACAGTCTTTGCAACTGAGCTAATGAATGTTCATTTCCCAAAAGCATATCTGGAACCGTACAGTCGTATATGATTCGAAATATGTAGCCAAGTTGCTAATGTAGCTCACAACTTTGCTTTGGGAAACGTAGCTACCCTGGTTAAAATGAATGGGAAAATATATGACAACATTTTACCAAGCTACAGCTGTTGGGCTGTAGTAGTAAACATTGTTGCAGTAAACATTAATACTAACCAACTAACTTGTCAGCAAACCAGGGCTGCGTCTGAATAATCAAAAAATTATGGCCTATCCACTAACCCCTAACCACTTTTCTTTAACCCCTAAATGCCCCCTGTGACAAATTTGTCACACGATTTTGGGGGTTGTCAAAACCACTGACCCCACATAAATTTTGCAACCTAATGCCCATAGTGACATATTTAGACCATCAGTGCTGCCATCTGATGCATAAAAGTGGAACTGACACTACACTGGCTGCACCAGCTAACCTTTCCAATATGGCCGCCCCCATGGTGGAATCCACACGATAGATCAGCACCCATTCATCACTGGATAAGATAGACAAACAGGTAAGCTAATGAAAAATAAGCTATGCCTAATACTTCAGCTATATGTCAACTGTTTTATCATTCAAGTCATTTTAGCAATAAGGTCCCCGAAATGCCCATTGTGACATATATGTCACAAAACTAAAATGAGGTCAAAGGTCACCAAAAATTAAAAATTGCTATTGGGTTGTTATTAGCCCCTCCCGAGGACATATTAACAGAATACATAGATTTTTCTTTCAACTTTTACTATAGTTGGGCATTTAAGGGTTAACCTTTGTGGAAAACATCATAAGGTAAAGGAAAGGTGTTAAAGGGAATTCCTAATGCCTTAAGCTGGATTTATGGTTCTGCGTCGACTCCACGCAAAGGGCACGCCGTCGCCAATGCAGTCGTGGACCTTTCTAAGTTCTGCGTTGAGGTCATTTGCGTCGTGCTGTGCCACGAAGCAATTCACCGCTAAACCGCTAGGTGGCGTCAGGTTTCCGAAGGACCTGTCGTGAAATCACGTGAGAGCGGACCAATCAGTGCTCTTGCGGTCTGCGTCGCTTTGACGTGCAGTTAGAAAATTTTCGAGGTGCATGGCAGGCGATGCAGAGACTCTGCTGTAGGGGTTCACGTCGCCGCAGAGGCTCTGCGTCGCAACGGCGTCGGTTCGACGCAAAACCATAAATGCAGCTTTAGGAAGACAACCGCACTAATTAGAGAATCCCAATGCACTTACACTAGGCAACGTGATCATGAGTCCCCTGCCCATCATATACGCTTCTTTACGCAATTGGTCGGATGAGTGGTCGCCGCTTTAAATATTGCAGCTGTGCAGAATTGTGGGATATCTCCTTTCTTTACGAAAAGGATGGTTCTGTGTACCCTATGCTAAAGTCGGTAAATTAGGAAGCACTGAGACACCTTTCCTTAACATTTGAAGAATTCGAATCCACTTATCATGGCTGCCACGTAATTATTTCCGGATCATTTTTTAAGAGTTAGGAACTTTCCTAGGCAAAAAAGACTATTCGGATGCAGCCCGAGAGTCCCTGTAGAGAGAACAGTGAGCAAACCTAAACAGCTGCTAATTGATTTGTGACCCCATTACAGCTAATGTTGTAGAAAAGTCCCTCCCTCTTCTTGATTTAGATTTTTCGGTGAGAGAGGGGTGTCATTAGCTGTGTTTCCATTTCCCTGTTTTAATGCGCATTTTGAAGTTTCGCATCAAAAAAGGTAATGAAAACACCATAATTGAAAAAAAAAATCCTCTGATTCGAAAAAAGGTTTTTACGCTCGCTTGAGGTGGATTTTGACTTATGCGAAAAAGACTTAATGCGCATAATCTGAAATGGAAACAAATTTTTCGAATAAACTCTGACGTAGCGAGCGTTTCCGCTGCCGTTCTCCATTTTCGCTTTTGAGGTTGCCCTAACAACGACGTACATACGTGTTTATCTGACATACGTACGCACGCACGTCACCGCCTACGTAGTGTTGTTTATTTGGGGTGCTCAAAGTCACACCGGTGCGCATCGTTTTGTTACGTTTCCGGTGTGCAACAGTGCACAACGGCGTTTGAGGTATGTTTTCTCCGGTTTGGTGGGTGCGCCAGGGGTGTTATCCAATCAGCTGCAACATGTATATAAACCGCGCCATCTTAAAAGGGCAGTGGCACAATGAATCCATCGAGGGTAGTATGCATCTCTTGCAGCTTATTTTGTATGGCCCTCTCGGCTGCCTTACTTGCAACGCTAACGGGGTGTTCAGCGCACTACTGTTGCAATTTAAATATACGTTTTACAACGTGTTGCCGACTTCGAACGCACCCTTGCTCTCAACCAAAACGCACGGGGCTATGTCAGCCGGGGCGCATGCGCATGACGAAGCGAAACAACTTGAAAACGTTAGGCTAACTATTTCAAGATCTTCGGAAATTTTGTGTAAGCGTTTCAATCTATTTATATCGCGTTCATCCTTGAGAAGGTTTGATGAAATTTTCACCAAAAAACTATCTTTACTGATCGTAGAGCCTGTTCGTAGCATTAGTTTGTCATCGTTCGGGTTTTTGTAGCGTTATTATCGCTTTTAAGTTGGCCTATGTTGACTGTTATGTCATCCCATGGCGGCCGTCGAACTGGAAGCGGTCGCAAAAGGATCTATGACAGCTGCATGTCAGACAAAACGTTGCTTCAAACAGGTTCTGCGAACATTAATGACAGTTTCTTGATAAAAATTTCCCCAAACTTCTCAAGGATGCATGCGATGCAAACAGATCGAAACTCCACCATGAATTCACCGATTTACCTTATGTGTTTTCGCCCAAAGAAATATGGATGGCTACAGCATAATTCATTCTTCATAGGTTTTGGCAAAGATAAATGTGGTTATTCTAGCAATTTCGCGTTTTCAGGCCATCTTCTGTATTTAAAACAGTGACGAAGGTACGCTTTACACATGTACTAATAAGCTTGGGGTTTGAATTTTTGCTCCCTTGATATCGCACTGCATGTATGAAAGTGTTTATCAACTGGACTCTACAACGCTCCTGCACCAGCTGACACAGTCCCTTCAATTCGCATTTCGTTTTTGAGAATTTTCACAAGATTCGCTTCAAAGTTAAATGGAAACATAGCTATTGACAATGAGCCCAGCAGTGTTCCGAAAGTTGAACAATTTCCAGCTGAGAGCGCCGTAAACTCTGCAGAAAATAGGCTGTAACGTTGTGCTGAGGGCGTTTTTTTTGCGCCGAAAGGCGTTCAGCACTGTCATTTCTGAATTTTAGATAATTTGCATAGAAAATTTACGCTGTCGGCAGAAAAAAAAAACAGCAGCCAGTGGACGCAGGCCCTTTGTTACACTACTACTTGTCGCACGGAAAAAATAGAAAACAAGATATTGCTCAGCGCGGAGCTGGAGCCTATCCCAGCCTACTGTAGGCGAAGGCAGGGACCTACCCTGGACAGCTCGCCAATCCATCGGAGGGCGCACACACCATTCACTCTAAAGGCAATTTAGTGTCTCCAATTAGTCTGATGAGCATGTCTTTGGGCGGCGGGAGGAAACCGGAGCACCCGGAGGAAACCTATGCGAACACGGGGAGAACATGCAAACCACAGAGGAGGGCCCCAAGCCGGATTTGAACCCACGACCTTCTAACAAATGTATAGGTATAGGATGGGAAATGTAAAAATGACCATTATTGCTCTCTTTTTTGGTTTCATGAAAGTGTTTGGTTATTTTCCTTACCAAAAAAAAAAAAACCCAAACAAACAAACTATTAAGCAAGGACTAATTTCTACTCAAATGTTGCAGGTAAGGCAGCTCATTGTCTGACTGAACTGGATTTACTTCCATATACCTTAGGCTTGTAAAGATATTAATATTTTCAGAAATGAATTTGAAGTGGTAAACTTTGTAGATGACCCCTTTATTCTCAGAAACACAAGAAGCTGAGTATTTGCTCTTTTGGGGTAGTCGGATTAAACATACGAATTCCGTAACGTCTACGGTGAATACAAAGATTGGAACAAGTTGTATTCCGTGTAGCCATCCGGAATGTTCAGCTGGCTTTGTTTTCTCACGTTTCGTTCCTGAGCTATTGACGCAGGAATGCGAACATCCCGTTATAGCGATAAAACTAACGTTAACTTTAAAGCAATCACGTCGCGAGGGGAGATTGCCAAGTGACACGTTTGCTCGGCGAGACCAACTTCTGCTAAATTAATCGCAATCAACCCGATGTTTTCGGCGCAACCTCCCGCGCTACGCGCTTTTTGAGCAAGGCATAAAACATTAATAATACTAAACAGGCTAGGATTTAAAAACATTCAACCTTACCTCCTTGTCTCTTCACGATTCCATTTCCAATCACTTGAGGTCCAGGGTTTTGTTGGTGCTTCTTGCCTTTCCTCATTTCCCCACAAAATGAGACACGTGGCTACATATTCTCCTATACCCAAAATGCACAACGGTTATAGTACGTGTTAAGGAAATAAAAAAGGAATCAGTTATTGCATATGTGTACTAGATAGATGTTACAGCTGTTCCAACTCATTCAAATGTTGTCAAGATAACCTAGCTTGACTAAATGCAAGGAAGTGGCAGTATACAAAATTTGTCCAATTGCTGCCTGAGGAGTCTTAAATGAATGGACTCTGATTGGTCAAATTCCCAACCACGGAAGCCTTTCTCATGTCCCTCAAAACACATGGAATTGTTGTTATTGTAGTATCTTAGTAATATTCAGTGGGGTGCATTCGAAGTTTCATTAGGCATTTTGAGCGCTGATCATAATGGGGTGGGTTACAATATACTGTTTCTCCAATAAGATACAAATTGCATTTTAGGGACCTGTATTGCATGTCCAGAGAAAGCACGCCGGGGGCCTGTTCCATAAAGCAGCAAAGCAGGATTACTCCACTCACTGGAAAATTCAATAAAACCTGGAAACGTCTCAAATGCTCAAATGTGGAACATGGACTTAAATGAAAAGAGATATTCCAGGTTTTACTTTGAATAGCTATCTGATTAACTCAGCAATCCAACTTAATGGAGCAGGCCCCAAATACTCGGCCTATTAGCATTGTCTTATTTTAAGGACTAGTTAGCTGCTCTTGGAAATATTTCACAGCGGAGAAATAAATTACTTCTTTTGTAGTTTAAGTTTTAACTCTGCATCATTGAAATAAAACTTTTTTAAAAATCATTTTATTACAAAAAAAATCCTACTAGGCCCACTATCATAAATTTCTTATTTGCTTTCATCCAAATCAACATAATGAGTGCAAAACAAAGGTAATTTAAACAGTTACACAACAGAAAGACTAAGTAACTGTTATAGAGCACCAGTGGGCTCAGTCACAAACTGAAAAGCGTGGACCACACAGTAAATATAAGTCATCTATTAGCACTGTTACAGGATAAACAATTTGCCAAAGTAAACAAACTAAGGGAAGGGTAACACTTTGAAAGCAAAAGTTCTGGGGGGTTATCAGAATTAAAACAAACAAGTCCCAAAATCAGGCTCACTTACAGCCAAAAGAGATGAGTTTCCAGACTAATTTGGAAGCTCCGCACAGATTGTGCAGTTCCCAGAGGAATAGGCTGGTCATTCCATAACTGAGGACCTAGGGTGCTAAACTCCATGGTTGGGATGAGCAATTGGCTGTCACATGCTGTTTTATTTATTTACTTGCTCATTTATTTTTGCAATCCCATAACTTCAACAAGTTGATCATCCTTTTTAATTAAATGCAGTTCATGTTGCTGTTGATTCTCATAAGCAGTTTTATGACAGAAATTGCAGTGCATGTTAGGCCCAGTAGCAGTTGAAAATCCAGGCTCAGAAAGTAAAAGTATTCCCCATTACCCTGTTCCAATGACATGGATTGCCAATTAACAGATTTATTCCACCAGGAGGAAGCGGGCAACCTCTGAATTCGTTAACAGAGGAAAAACTGGGCAGGATTTCTCATTTTTAATTTCCAGGTGCCAGTTGTTCAAAAGATTTAATCCGGATAAAAGTAATCCAGATTGGATCAAATCTTGAAAACGGGTTGCTCAAAAGGAAAAAGGGATTCGGTAATCGGATTAGATCACATAATCCAATTTTGGTTTTTATCTGGATCAAACCTTGGGTTTGAGTTGTTAAAAACTTTAGGTAGGATTGGGATACATTTGATCCAAAAAAAGATGGATTATTCTGAGCCCAGGAGAAGGGTGGATTCAGTGTGGATTTCAGGGGCAAAATATAATAAAACTAACTTAAAACTGGTCAATAAATACAACATTTGTATCATTTAGTGTATATATACACATTGTTTTTCAATTTCCACTTGATTTGTTCAACCATTACAATGATAAATTAGATAAAGCAGACAATAGTCTCCATATTAAACCTGTCACTACAGTTAAGTGAAAATATAGTTAACATAAAAGTTCATAAACTAATCCCCTAAATAATTTTGAAAGTTAAATGAAAATAATTTAAATTTAACTTAAATCTCTCACTAATAATTAGTGACACCGTCATTCCTCAGTGTGCACTCGTTTACATTTATATTTTTTATGGTTTAAAGCACATACAAACTTGTGAAAAATGTATAGTTTTTTTGTGGGTCAGATAACTGTTTAAAAGAATATGACAAAAACATTTTTTTGATTGTTTTGTTTTCTCTCTTTTCAAATAAATACTTAAAGAGACCCCATGCTATTCTATCTGTTATTCTTCATATAGCTTATATTGTAATATTGAGCCCTTTCTATCTGGATTTGGTAATCCTGAGAAGTCTGCATCTGGAGCAGAGTAATCCAATCCAATGTTGCTTTGAAAAACGGGGATAAAAATAAACCGGATTACGTGAGCTGAATAGCAAAAAAATGGGATTCCCAAATCCGGCTCACTTTTATCCAGATTAAATCGTTTGAACAACTGGCCCCAGATGTTCTGTCGCTCAGCCCGAGGATAGCCGGATCAGATAGATTTCAGTAGAAACTTCAACTCCCAGAAGTCCATATTTCTCTCAACTTCGAAGGCAGTTCAAGTCGCACGGAGCGAATGTACGAACCAGATAGCTCGCTGACAGGTTACCTCTGTTCACCTTTGATTGTCAACGTCACCTACGAAGTGTCGTTTTATCATCTTGCCAAACCCATGCTATTCAGGTTCGTAGCGAACGTTAGTTAAAACGCTGGGGTTTGGCTGCTAACTGCCATTGCTATGCATAGATTGAGAGTGTTCTAGCGAAAAAAATGGGCGATAGGCACGAAAAAGGCCCTGTTACGCGTAAAAGAAGGACCACTATTTCTGGGAGTGCGGGTTTGAAACAGGCCAACGGGAATAAGAATGATCCTGTACGTGACACTACTGAGACCGGTCACAATGGCAAAGCAAAGGAACCGGAATCACCTTCAGCACGCAAGGAAAAGGGAAAACATGAATGCATTTACGATAGGCTCAGGTAAGGTGCGTGATGCGTGAAACATATCTAGCTTGAAGTTACATTTCCGTGGCAATGTAGGTATTTAATGATGAATCCATCTGGCCGGTTATTATACAACTGTGCGGCAGAATTCCTTCTTCTATCGGATAGAAGAGAACAAATGGAAGACCCCAGTAATACCCAACTGGTTCCTGGCTTCACTGAATCAAAATGATATCGACTTCCTTTTTTTCCCCAGACTTAAGCCGCGTTTGTTACCATTACACGTTTTGTCGTTCTATGCATAATACCGGGTCGCGTTACATTACTCAGAGTACACATTCGAAATGTCAGCTGGGCGATTCCGAGGTATTTTAAAAAATGTCCCCTCCATGACGAGACACTATACCGTCCCCCGAACAAAATTCTGATGTATTAACCCTCTGTTAACCAAGTACCTTTCCAACTGTGTAAAAATCATTTCCCTAGGCAAATATGTTGATTACGGGCCAATATTTGGAAAAATGGAAAAAAAAAAAAAAAAAAAAAAAAAATTCGACCCTTTTATTTTTTTTCCAAAATGTAGCAGATCTGCTACATTGGGTAATATTGCGAATGGAAAAATGGTCCGTCACTTTAATTCAAGTTATTCTCAAATGTTTATTTGGCAATAAGAAACAAAACCAGCAGGGTGTCCAGGCTGTTAACCCTTTCAGTTTATGTAGCAGATATGCTACAGTGGTTAATAGAGGGTTAAAAAGCATTTATTTTTTTGGAATTTATGCGTATAATAGTGCACTATTATATTCGGGAGGAAAAAGCTCCATTTAAAAAATGTATTTATTTGGGGATCATTTTATTGTCTGTCACGGAGAGGACATTTGGTTGACAATACCTCGGAATTGCCCTGCTATAGTGGCAAGTTGGATGGTGCATGAGGAGACTTTTCTTCTAAACTTATGGAGCTTATGTGGCAGCAACATGAGAACATAAGACCGATGCCTACATTGACTTTTATGGTACTGGAGCAATATGGCTTAACCGTTGGGTGTCGCCGCGGTAAAATGACAGTCCATCAAAGGATATTATCGCTTATTTTTGTGTCCATGGTTTAGTTCCGCAAGCCTGGTACTGACGTGTTGTTGCAATACGTCACCATTAAACGAATAGTGAAATCAGAAATGAGTGGCTGAGAGCAAAAGTCTACTATCTGACTTTTTCCAAGTTCTGAGAAAATAAGATTTGAAGTTTTGTTTGAACAGAAAAATCACTTTATTTTACACTTAACACTTTTCTGGAGTCCGTTACGATAATATGCATAACTTGTTTGCACAAAATAAAGTGATTTTTTTCTGTTCAAACAAAACTATTTTCTCAGAACTTGGAAAAGTCAGATAGTAGACTTTTGCTCTCAGCCACTCAAATGTTATCCTCGCAAGTATGCTGCTAAGCCCGTTTTTCTGAGCTGTAAACGGCTGATTTTGAGGCAGGGGTGAACTCCTAGACAGTTGAACTTATTCTGAGACAAATGCATTGGTGCACTATTTTGACTTTATTTGGAGCATAACAGCATCTCGGAGTGGTTTCTTCACTGTTGCAGATGCTGAAGGGTATTATTGTAGCCCCGAATGGAGTGTCCGGGGGTACTATGGATTTGCGGTCGTTGCGCGTCCGCATCCGCATTCGCGTCCGTGTCTGCATCTGTAGAGATTTTCTTGTGAACGCTCTACAGACTGCAATTCTTCTCCGATCCTTTTGATATTTCACATGCACGTTGATAGTGGTTCTGAAGCCCGATCCTTTTGATATTTCACATGCACGTTGATAGTGGTTAGAGGATGAATTTCCTCATGAAATTTCCCAAAAACGTAGGAAAATTTGTTGTTGTCACAGTACTATATTTTTTGTAGAACAGAAGTACATAGTTTTGCCTCAGGAAGCAGTCAAAGGACATGAGGCACGTTTAGTTTCTCTATCTTTCCCATTCAAAAATGACTCAAAAATTTTTGGGAGACCAACAAACACACAGTTTTTAGACCGCTGTAATTCCAACATTATATCACTCAGAGAAATAAAAAAGACATCCGCACACTCTGCAAAGTCTCGTGCCTGAATGATGTGGTTACATTTGTGACAGGATGAACGTGTTTTGCGTAAGAAGCAGGAGTTTGAGGTGTGGGCGAGCAAGGATTTCTTTCACTAAGTGACTCAGCGATTCTCTGTGCATGGGGAACCAGTCCTGCCATGGCCCTCTGTAATTGGCTGATTTGATATCTGACAGCTCAGCTGAGTTTCCATGGAGATGATTTGGTTAGAATAGGGCGTGTTCGAAATGTACACTCACCCACTATGTACGGCATTATGTTGTGAATGTTCTACATGGAAAACAATATAAAGACAGTGAGTGAGCGAGTGGACAAGTGTGCACTCCGTGTGTCATCATCAGAACAAAGTTAAACTAGCCAGCGATTTTGCACTTACTGAAATTCGCCTGATGCTACGAATTCACAATCTTAAAAAGATAACCAACCTTATTTTCCAGGCTGTTTATTTTCGCTGCCAGGTCTAAGCTAATTCGGCACTATTTTAAAACTTTGCTCTCTTTGTCAAACAATCAAACACGAAGAAGCATTCGATAGAAATGTAACGTTAAAAAGAGAAACATATGTTCATGAATGCAATATGCCACTCTTTGCAGTCTACCTTAAATGGAATTACTGCTTAGCAAAGCTAGTGTTCGCCTAATGCAAGGTTCATTAGCAAACGTTATGTCTTCACTAATTACAATACAGGCTCGCTAGGTCATCAGCATCAGCATTACCATTAGGATAAGCTAAATCTCCGAGGAATATTCGCGCACATACCGTAACTTCATGGCTCAGCCTGTCGTGCCGTACATAATTTACGAAGAATAATGAGTGCATGAATGAATTAACAGAAGTAATTTCATTTGCATCAAGAAAATTTACAAAGGACTAATGTGGAATCACAATGAATTACAATTGAAATAACATTTCTACTGTTTGAAATAACATTTGATCATTTTTGTGGTCACTGGTTTCAACAGTGGTTTATATGTCTTCAGTTCGTACATGCGAGTGCGAGTATGTATATACACTTCACAAAAATATAAACGCTCCATGTAAATTATTTATGTAACATGAAATGTGTTACCCCTAAATTAGCTGATAATGTCTTAATTGTGCAAAATGGTTATTTGTCTTGATTTGTATACAAAATTTGTGTTCATCTCTGCCAGTGAGCACTTGCTCAGTGATGCATTGATTCCACCCACGACACAGGTGTGGCATGTGCAGACGCTGCTCAGACAGCGTGAACAGAACTCAGATACTCCCTAAAACTGGGGACAAGAAAAGGCCACCCCAAAATGTCAAATTTCATCAAAAGTCACCATGCCACAAATGTCTCAAATCATGCGGGAACGCGCCATAGGAATGCTGGATGCAGTAATGTCCACCAGAGCGTTGCTGCACAGCTGAATGTTCACTATCGCGGCGCATCAACTGACACCTACGCCTCCCATTCATTTTCTATGGAGAGCGGCGAGGGCGTCCGAAGCAGTGGCGCAATGCATGATGGGAGCGGCGCGTCGAAGAAGCTGGGATATCCCAGGTTTATGGTAATGAATTCGGCACAGCACGAAGAGGAAGGTGGCAGAGATTGTTTGCGTCTCCGGTAAGTTTGTCGTTTTCGCTAAAAATTAAATAAATCCTGTGATACGCAGCTCAATGCTGCCAGGGGAGGGCCGCATAATTGCGTTCATATTTGGCGGGATATGCGCCGCGTAGGAAGGCTTCATATCGTTCGGAAGCATTGAAACTCATCATTTTAATTGTATTTTCTTTTAGACACAATTGCTCTCCCTACCAAAATCAAAATCCGGGCGGGAAAAAGCAATAGTAGGTTGAATTAATATCGTTAGTGGTATCAATTTACTTTTGCCAACATTACATTGGACAGTACTTATGCTGCGTTCCAGCGGAGGTTTTAACCTGTGAATCACGACTTCAAAGTTACGAGTCACGACTTCATAGCGTTCCAGGCAAAAGTAACGAGTTACGACTTCATAACGTTTCTTACCGTTTGCCACTTGAAAAAAAGCCGGTTCCGCCATTTTAGTTGAACTGCGTGACGTCAAACAAGGAAGTCGGAGTACGTTGAGCACAATCGAGTTCACCGGCCTGAATTCACAGGTTTGACGGTAGCTCCGCCCACTTTTAACCAGTGAATCACGGGTTACGAGTTGCCTGGAACGCAACATTATGCTGCGTTCCAGCGGAGGTTTGAACCTGTGAATCACGACTTCAAAGTTACGAGTCACGACTTCATAGCATTCAAGGCAAAAGTAACGAGTTACGACTTCGTAACGTTTCTTACCGTTTGCCACTTGAAAAAAAGCCGGTGCCGCCATTTTAGTTGAGCTGAGTGACGTCAAACAAGGAAGTTGGAGTACGTTGAGCACAATCGAGTTCACCGGCGTGAATTCACTGGTTTGATGGTAGCTCCGCCCACTTTTAACTGGTAAATAATCTGTAATCGTGAATAAAGGCTTTGCCATCAATTACTGAGAAAAGGGTATGAATAATTCTGGACATGGCATTTTTTGTAAATCTGTCAAATAAAATACCAAAAAGTAATGCATTTCTTGAAAATGTGTTTACTGTACTTCTTACAGCCTGATGTCAACTTACTGTGTCATTTGTGCAAGAATGGATTTGATTTGTCAAAAAATATCTCGAAAAAACTCAAAAATTGGTAGGGGTATGAATAATTTTGAGTACGCCTGCGTGTGTGTGTATATATATAATATATATATATATACACACACACACACATATACACACATTCCGGTCCGACCCATAACCCGTCAGTGCAATGTTGATGCCAGAAGACATGGAGCTGCCCTATTGATGCACGCAGTTACACTATTCTCTCACTAGATGGCACACCCGGACCAGTTATTGAATATTCACCAGCAAGCTGACCTCGGACACAGTTTACAATATTGGCGAGTTCAGCAAGACTTGCATAAATGAAACTCCACAGCTAAGCCTCCTGTGCAAACTGCTCAATATACTTTCCCCTTAGTATTTATCCAGCAATTCCAAAAATGCTCTCTTGTGACTGAAAAATTCGTTGTCCTCTGTAGCAACCACTTCATCTATACTGAGCCAGTGGTATTCAAATTATTAGTTAAGAAAAATTGGTTTTCTGAAGCAAAAATTTGACATAATATTCATACTGTTACTCTTCTATCACTATCATTTATCTTCTATCGTTTCCCTCATGCAGAGGTACTTCTGGGCCAGGACGCAAACGCGTGACCACCGCAAATCCATAGTACCCTAGACACTCCGTCCGGGGCTATAATAATGTCTTTTTGTGATAAAGAAAGTCACTATCTAGTTCAATAAAGCTTCCAGGTGCGAAGCATCGGTTTCTCATGCTAGAAATGTACTTGTGTAGCTCTGATGTACTTGTCATCTTGCACAGTTATTCATCTTGGCCTCCCATTTCTGGTGCAGTCATGGTTAAACCCATTTTGTGTTTATTGTCCAAGGCAGCGGAGAAAAGCTCTGAAATCTGATGTTTCTTGGCAGTCTCATACTAGTTCTTCTCTCAAAACAAAACAAACAAAACAAAACAAAAACAGTTTATGGAACTTTACTAATATATATATTTTTTTTATTTTATTTTATTTATATATAAAATAATGTAGACACAGATACAGATATATTTAGCTTCAGTGAAGATTATTGGAGTGGTCTCAGCTGCACCAAATGGCACATTAGCTCAGTTACATCAGGATGGGCTCACAGTGCACAGTATACAGTGGTGTAAAAGCTGTTGAAAATGGCACCTTGTAATCATGCTTAAAATAAAAACAATTGAGAGTCTCCATCAGTTTTTTGAGACAGACCTCCAAAATGCAAAGGCACTTCATGAGTTTCTTCAAAAAATTCTCAGTTGGTCTGCATCTACAAATCACCAATGCTCATGCACAATTTGAGTTAATTTTCTATAGTATGCCTTATAAGAATTTGCACAAAAATTGGTATCTAGAATGTCTTGTCACATGTAGCTGTCACGGGCTGACCAAACCCACCAGCAATACTTTACAATAGATACTAGCACAATGTTGGTTTTGAACTGGTGGAAATGTTATTATTGGCCTCCCATTAATCATCACAGCATTGGCAAAGAGCGCTATAAACAAAATGGAGGGGTAAAGATTGGGAAGAAGCACTGTTGGTAGCATTAATCAACTGATCATTGCTATCACAAGTGATGGCACCGAACTAAAAGCTTGTTAACTGGAGAATTTGGACTATCTTACGCCAGGATTTCCAAAGATGGATCAGTTTTGTCTCATTATCTTTTTTGTACCAGTATGGTTGTCAATCCTGGGAATTAATCCCTAATTACCGTGCCTAGACAAAGAAGAGGTGATTTAAATAAGCAAATCCTTGATATAAGCCTATAAATGTATAAGTAAGTAAATACGCCAATGATTGAATCATTATTGCAGTGATTAGTATGTTTCAGCCAGCAACAATGCTTTTAACCTGTATTGATCAAAAGTGTAGTTTCCCATTCCTTCGACAACCATGTCGTAAGACATATTCCATTGTTGTGGAAAAGACATTACGGTGTTTCAAGAGCAGGAAGTTATTGGCCTATATGAAGCAAAGAAAACAACTTAGAAGATTACTTAAATTGGGTTAAAAACTATCCATAACATTAAAACTCGGAAGCATAGTGGTCAACTGTCAACTTTGCCTAAGAAATGAGTTGGAAAAAAGTCATGGATTATTGCGATGGAAGGTCACTAAAACACTTGAAGTGTCATTGTAGTCGACTGTAGAACTCATAGCAATGTTCAGTTGGGGTAGTAGCATTTCCACATGCACAGTGTGACTAGAACTTGCAGGATTGGGATTTAACACTTGTTAGTGAGGCTAAAGACTTAAATTTGCTTGGGAGCATAAATATTGGCTTGTGATGCAATAAGAAAAGGTCACATGGTCTGATTAGTCTGGATTTATCCTGTTCCAGAGCGATTTGTCCCTTGGTAAGAAAGGAAGCCCATGAAGTGATGCACCGGCCATGCATAGCGCTCACCGTTCAAGCCTCTGGAGGCAGTGTTACGACCTAGAGTTGCATTAGTTGGCCACATCTAGGCTCAGCAGCATTATGTAGAAATTAAATGAAGTCAACAGACTACTTAAATGTACTGAACAACCAGATTAGCCCATCAATTTTTTCATTCGTGACAGCACAGGCATATTCCAGGATGACAATGCCAAGACTCATTGGGCTAAAATTGTAAAAGAGTGGTTCAGTGAGCATGAGGAATCATTTACACTCATGAATTGGCCACCGTAAGCATTTAAAAGTCTCTGAATGATGCTGGAGAAGGCTTTATGGTGTGGTTTGACTCTCCCATCTTCAATACAAGATCTTGGCCAAAAGTTAATGCAATTCTGGTCTGAAATAAGTGTTGTAACATTGCATAAGATTGTCCAAATGATGCCGCGACGAATGTGCACCGTGATCATAGCTAAAGACGGTCCAACATAACAGTAGAGTGAACAACTTTCATTTTGGCCAGGCAGTATATATTGCATTTTTGTGGCTAGTGCCAGCCCTAAAATAGCCCTAACACCTGTTAACAGAAAAGCTTCTGAAGCAGATGAGCTGCCGTTTTCAATAATGGCTATCAGGCCTTTCCAAGGTTTTCTCTGAATTCTTTGTAGCTATATTACCCCTAGGCCACTAGCATTACCTTTTGCACAGGTAATGTCATATAACTTGCATATCACTCAAGCTGAGCGATGTCACCCAATTATAGATTTCAAAGGACAGGTCTGTCTATCTGCCTGCCTGTTTACATCTTAATAACAGGCATTGAAAATGAACCAGAGTTCCATGACTGCTAGAGGGCAAATTCTGAATGACATCAATGGCGAAGTACAGTGCACAGTATCCAAACTATTGACTTGTAACTTTTATCTGTACAAAAGCTAAATGTGAAAGTGTGATATCTGCTTCAGAAATTTTTTAACAGGCGATGGACATGAAAATGAATAATGGTTGAACATGCTTCAGCCTTTGTAAGATGAGTGCTGAGTTTTCAGCGCCTAGCAATGATGACTGTGACTGAAAAGAAGGTTGAGACGTAATCCACATTAAGAAAACTTTTCCTGGTTAGAAGTTCTGTGTGGCATCATTGACTCTTCTATAGGGCTCTTACCATATTTCTTGATTTATGTAAAGAACATTTCAAAATATTTTTGTGTCAGAATTTTCAACTTTTTAAAAGTGGTTTTGAAGTGCAGGTTGCTTGACATTCTGTCCAATTTATTGAAAAATAATTTTAGTTTTAATACAGTGGTCACCTCTGTAAACTCTGTTTAGTGGTGGCATTGTTTTCTGAAATATTTTGTGATGAGGTTACTCTAAATCTCAGTCATTTTGTGGGAAGTCGGCTATATTATTACTGCTCAATCAAATTAGCCTGGTTCAAATGCTTTTATTTGCAGTTTTCAGCATTTTCTGAGGCAAGAAAACTAATGCAGTTTGGCCTACACCTCTGATCTTGTTTTGCATCTGAATCCTCCATCATTGAAGGAGCCTCAGTTTGTTTTCAAATTGCATTGAGTTTTGACTGGGTTCTCCAATCACCGTAGAGAGAAGAGCTTAATTCTTTAAGGTATCCGCTACAGTGGTATTTTGTTACATGCCATTTATTTATTTGACTGGCGTTTTTATTATCCAAGTAAAGATATAAAAATGGTGTGCCCGGTCATTTGCCATTCAGATTATGCTGGTCAGGTCATTGTTGAATGAATTAGACTTATTTTGACACAACAAATGATATGGTATTGTTTTTGTGCCAGATCTATTTATACCTTTTCAGAATCTGGATGCCTAACTTGCCTCGACACATGTATTCTGCTTTTAGAGAGACAACAGTTACTGACATTAAATGCCAATTCCAGGTCTGGAATTAGCTTGAGACCACTTTCTAAAGTGGAAGGCATTTTTTGTACAAAACCAGAGTTAAATAAAAGAATTGCCCATGTGGAGCCCAGATATTATGGCTCAGATTTTTTTGCGATTTTTTCTGTAAAGTTGTACAAAGCTTCAAATGCTGAAAATGCGGCCAGACAATAAAAAATTGGAAGTAGCTATCTTTTCATCCCTCGAAAAGGTTTAGCCAATGAGAGGCCGAGGAATATTTTGGCAGTTACATGACAGTGACATTAACTGACCATAGCTTAACCAAAATCTGTATTGACTTCATACTACATTCCCACTCAATTTGAGTCGTTTTTTACAGCTTAAATTGGTTAATGCATGAGCTCGTGCTCCCCCTCCCTTCCCATGTTGGTTGTCTTGCAGCGGCAGACTTGTTCATGGTCAGTTTTTATACACCCATATCGGTTGGTCAGTCTGTTCATCGGTCCATCCACAATTGATTGTTCTCTCTGTATAGACTACAGTTTTTGGTGGATTCTTTTCATTTTTGTTTCGAGGGTCAGTGCCAGCTGATATGAAGAGGATCCCTATTTATTTTGGTGAGGCCAGACTTTTTTGATTCCTTGGTCCTCGGGCTTTTTTCCACAGAGAACAGGAGAGGAGGGCGAAATAAAAAAAAAAATGTTAATTTATTTTCCACTTCCTCAAAATGGTAATTGGCAGATAGGAGAGAGGAGGAAGAAAAAAAAATATTAATTTCTAAAATAAACATTTTATTTTTCATTATGCAGTTTTTTGCTGCTTCACTTCATCCCACAGGATTCATGACTCCAGTGGGATTACCCTGGGGAATGATTCTGAAAATCATGCAAGTCATTTCTTTTTAGTAGGGCCTATTTACCACAGGTGGAAAATCCAGGGGTCAGAAAGTAAAAATCCAGCCAGGGTTTTCTCCCTCCCACAGAATGAGCTGATCACTCATTAGCTTTATCACCTGGCAGAAGTAAAATTGGTGGTTGGAATAAAGTTCTGGGGAGGATTTTTACTTTTGAAACCCGGACTTTCCACCTCTGCCATTTATGTTGTTGTTGCCTGTATGTATCTCATTATTATTATGAATTCTTTGGTAATTTCTGTCAAACTAATCTAAGTGGAGAGTCGTAAACCGGCCCGTAACCACCTTCTACGTTATAATTTGTATAGTAGTCTATGCATAACTCCTCAGCAATAATGCATGTTTTTCCTGTCCTCTACCTACATAACCTTTATCTTGTCTTGCTTTTCGTATTGGTGTGCTTTCTGCAGTAGTTTTTAGTTTTCACCTGCACAACATCATTGTTACCAGACTGGTTGACAGTCACTCAGTATGATCAGAAATGAAATACATGCATGCTGGTGGGGAGTAGTGAGGACACAGCTGATGTCTGTAGACTTCATAGATGCAGTTTAAAGAGGGGTGGCTGAGAGTCCAAAGCCCCTGAAAATGATGAGGGAGCTCTCCACCTTATGTCGTCATTTCAGATTTACCACACAGCTGCTGCAGAATTATAGAATGCACATGAATAAATGACAATCCAGTAACTGCTCTTTTCAAGAACATCTGATTGATAGGATGTGATCAATGGGCATACGTACACAGACTGAAGGTGACAGATTGAAGGAACTGCACCAGTCGAATGGAACTTGTGGCTACGAGTTCTTGTGAATGTCTGACATGTTATGCAAGGAATCGACGGGGGAATCGCGCTATCAAACGCTGTACATGTGTATGTGCGACTGGATAAAATGAAATAAACCACCTTCATCTCAGCTTATTGTTTTGCTTGTACTGTCTTGCCTTGCATGTATGCGGTCGTAGCTGTACTGTTATATACCCACTTTTCTGGAAGACACTTTGCTGCAAGCTCCGGATAACCATTTCTTCCATAACGAAACAATTCCGACAGCAAGCTACTGAATGAGCTCATAGCAGAAACACAGAAACGGTCTAAGCGTTGCTTGTGTGGAGCACGTGAATCGGTAAATTGTACCTGGAAAAATTCCGTATCCAGTTTCCACTTTATCAGCTTGTAATTAGCCAGAACGATTTTAAAAGAGGGATGAAATTCCACCATGGCAATGCACAGAAATCGTTTGTTATACCAGACACAGCTTTAGCATCATAGAGCTAGCCCACCCTTACGAAAATTCTCAATGGTACATGAGTGGTATCCAAAGCCTACGTCTGGTCTAACTGCAGCCTTATCAGCCCAACTTGGACACATACAACGCCCCTCCGGTTAGCTTCAACTGTAGCGGCAACGATCAGATAACGTTACGACCATAGACTGTCTATGGTTATGACGAACTACCACCTTGATTGCTAACCAAAGTAACACAAGCATACCAGTTAGAATTACTGCATATAAGTCAAATGGGAGCATTTCCAGAAGCGCGACTTGCGAAGAAACGTGGTAGTAAACGAGTGCTCATAACAACCACAGAGACGAACATTACCGGGAAATAAAGGCTTTTACAGACAAGTTCCGTTACCATGACCTGTCAACTGATGGCTGACGCGGGAACATGGAAATGATGGTTATTCCGGACGGCTTGATTCTTTATTTTTCAGAATAGCGATACGTTCAGAGCGGAGGAAAGATAGAAAATAAGGATCACTAGCCTTCCAGACAGCGGCGGGCGGAATGAAAATGGAAATAATTTTTTTTTATTCCATTTTTGGGATTTTTCTGAGCGGCGAGCCGAGGACATGCAAAAAATAAAAAAAAATTTTTTTCTATTTCGGTCAATTTCCATGGCGGCGGGCCCGAGGACCAAGGAATAAAACAAGTCTGCCCTGATGGTTGGAAAATGTTATGTCAAATAACATGTAATCAGCAAGGCTGCCACGTCGGTGTATTACTGCGCTTTGCATGGCTATCTTTTCTCTCATTGTTAGCTCCCGCCGCTCGCGGTGCGGGAGCTATGGTATCGGGCTCCTTGCGTGCGTGCGTGCGTCCGTCAACACATTTTGCTTTATCTCATCAACTATTTCAGTTACAGGCTCCTAATTTTTACTGGACATGCATCTAATAAAGGCCTACAAATGATGTGCCTAAAGGTGACCTTGGCCTATTTTTTCAAGGTCGCTGGCCTAAAAATATCTTCCAAAAACTTTGACATTTTGCTTAATCTCATAAACCATTTAAGTTACAGGCTCCTAATTTTTAATTAACATGCATCTCATAAAGGCCTACAAATGACGTGCCTAAAGGTGACCTTGGCCTATTTTTTCAAGGTCACTGGCCTAAAAATATCACCAAAAACTTCGACAATTTGCTTTATCTTATCAACATTTTCAGTTACAGGCACGGGAGCTATGGTATCGGGCTCCATCCGTGCATGTGTCCATCCATGCATGCGTCCGTCAACAAAAACTTCAACATTTTGTTTATCTTAATGGCGGGAGCTTCTGGGGCCGCCAGTGCCCTATGTTTACTTTCGGTTCAACAAAGTATGCGCAGGTGAGTTATTTTTCGCATTCGTTATTTTGAGTGGATATTTATATTAGTGTAGGTATTGTTGTGACTAGCTGTATGTCACTCCTTTTATAGTTCTGGGATCTGGGAAGTTTGCCCCAGCTTCAGTCATTACACACTGCTGGCATGCTTAGCGAACCAATTTATGTTTTAGCTTAAGTGGTTAGCCTAGCTGGCATCATTGTCAGATTACTATGCATGTGCAATGGGTTACGTAACACTGCAGTTGTGTTTGGTTATATAGCAGCACATTTCTTGTATTGGTGGATACAATTATTGCCAGTGTGTTCAGCTGATGGGTGTCAGGTCACTCATGGCAAAGCAGACAATTTAGGTCATTGAGAGCTTTTTTTCCACCTCTTGCCTTGAAAGAGCTGTGGGACATTTGATGTCACTGTTAAATGGAAAGTGGTGGATTCCATGAGTGTTTGAATCCAGATGTTTAAGAATTTATATTCAGTTCAGCGTTATCTTAAAATGACCTAATACGTATTTTGTACCAATTAAGGGACAGCTCTGTCATTTGCAGTCGACGAAGGTTGTCTTTCACTTCAAGCTTGCTTTGGCATTAGGGAATTTCCAGCTCTGTGGATGTGACATTTGGAAACAAAATAACAACACAAATGGCTCAGAAAAATTAGTCTTCTGATATGATAAAAACTATTACTGCACCTTCTTGGATGAGATGAATGGCAAAGAACACAAAAAGACAGGCATTGATTTTTTTTTTTGTGACACAAAAAGACAGGCATTGATTTGGGAAGTCAACAGCTGCATGAATTATGCAAACTTTAAGGTCTAATGCAGACAATTTGACATCTGCATAATGTAGGAAGCCTGGCATAACATAAAAATCACAAGTTTGAAGACCTTTCTCTTTTCATTTCTATTTTTACGAGGAAAAGGGGGTGTTATGAATGTAACAACATACCATTGTCACATTTCTTACTGCATTACAATGTTAATCTAATATTCTAATGGTAATAACATGCAATTTTCCTTAATTCAGAGGTCAAAATGTTTTACCCTCCAAAGTACTCAGCCTAAGGGTACATGTGAAATATTTATTTAGGGAGTGAGTAACTATACTTTGTCATGTTCAGGTTGACATTACTATGGAATTTCCCGTTAACAAATGATCCAGTGATCTGCAGCTGTATGAGAGTCCTTCAGGTATTAGTCCAATAGCTTCTTTCTTCTGAAAATGTGGGATTACGTTAAAAAAAATCTGTAGTATCTACAATAGTACAAGATCGGCATGTTATAATTCAAAGCTGTCAGTATATTATTTATTATGATTTAACTTCAAATTCAATGTGCAGGGATAATTTTTTTGTGATAATACTGTAATCTGTGACAATCTTAGGATAGAATCATAAGTATTTGGACACAGAATGGTAAGATAACAATAACTTTGTCAACCATAGCTTATTGGAGTTGAAATTAAACTATGAACATGAGCTCTTAGTACAGGCTTTCAGAATAATTTGTGGCATTTGTATTTGTAGTCAGTTTCATAGTTTCTGTTAACTCAGTATGAAATCCGAAGAGCTGTCACTGTCGGTGAAGCAAGGCTTCATTAGACTAATAATAAACCAAAGCAAAGAGATGGCCAACATGGTTACTACATCAGTTGAAAAGGGTGGTCCTTAATAGGAACTGAATCAGGTATTTGATGTGTTGTTGGAAAAAAAAAAAAAAAAAAAGAGCGCCCCGGTGAGCTGAGGAAAACCCAAAGGCCGGACAGTCGGGCCCGGTAAGAGAGTTCTTTCCCTGGTGAAGAAAGGAAGTTGGTGTACCTGTCTTTAAGTTCTCAATCTAGAGAAGATGTGATTGCTCACATCATACAGAGGGTTTACCATAAGACGTAAACCATTGGTAAGACTCAAAACCAGGAACAACTAGATTGAAGTGTTGCATAAAAACTTGCACAATTCTAGAGCAACATCCTGAACACAGTTGAGACAAAGACCAACTTGTACAAAAATGACGTGAAGAGAAGAGTATGACATTGGGAAGGAACTGCTCATTATCCGAAGCACACCGTCTCATCTGTGAAGCATGATGGAGGCACTGTTATGGTGTGGACTTATATGGTTGCCAGTAGAACTGGTTTAGTGTATTTGTGTGCAGGACTAGGAAAAGGGGTCACTTGGGATTTTTTTCCATTCTGAGATTAACGGGATACCTCAGTGATATCCCAGTGATAGTGATATCCCAGCACTACTGTGCTGTCAATTTACAACACTTTGCTGTGCACAAATTCACCCAATTTTTTTCTCAAAATGAAAAACTTGGATCACCCTTTGATTTTGTTGGAAAACCTAAATTTTCATAAAATGACCCAAGTCACCCCTTTTCCTAGTCCTGCACACATTTATTGATGTGACTGCAGCCAAATGAAGCAGGATTAACTCTAAAACATACAGTGTTACTCTACCTACTGAAATTGAACTTAAAACTCAGCAAGTGGCAGCTCATAGTGCAGGTGGTCAGTGCTGAACTATACTGGAAAAAGAATTCAAGACCTCTTGGGCTCTTTTCCCTATAATAACTACAAACCCCAATTCCAATGAAGTTGGGACGTTGTAAAACGTGAATAAAAACAGAATACAATGATTTGCAAATCCTTTTCGACCTATATTCAATTGAGTAAGACAAAATATTTAATGTTCAAACTGATAAACTTAATTGTTTTTCTGGAAATATTCACTCATTTTGAATTTGATGCCTGCAACACGTTCCAAAAAAGCTGGGACAGGGGCATGTTTACCTCTATGTTACATCACCTTTCTTTTTACTAACACTCAATAAGCATTTGGGAACTGAGGACACTAATTGTAGAAGCTTTGTAGGTGGAATTTTTTTCCATTCCTGCTTGATGCACAACTTCAGCTGTTCAACCGTCCGGGGTCTCAGTTGTCGCGCTTTGCGCTTTATAATGCACCACAGATTTTCAATGGGAGACAGGTCATAGAGCAACATCATAGAGCAAGCTGAAGTGAAGTACTGGCAAGGTAGCACCAAGGAAGAAACCCAGTGTCTGGTGATGTCTATGGGTTCCAGACTTCAGGCAGCCATTAGATGCAATGGATTTGGAACTATGTATTTAAACTGACTGTTTACTTTACTGAGCCTAAAACTGGGGGTCTTCGTTTGAAAATTGTTGTGATTCATGCATGGGTCATATCATGTCTTGGATATCACTCTTTGATTAATGCTCAAAGTCTACACTTCAAGCATATCTCCATTGTTTGATGTCAAATCAGTGGCTGAGACATACAGAGCCCAAATTATAAATGAATGATCCACTTTCCAAGTACTACTGGATGTACCTGTGTAGAAGGCAAACTTTTTGTTTTGAAGTAGGCCTTGAAGAGAAGGCTATCGTTGGTATTGCAACAGCACTGAGCAGTTTCATAACTTGAGGAGAATGGATATTGTAGACTTTGATATGAAGGAAAATATTAGATTTTGAGCCCTTGATTCCACAGGGGACTGTGCAATCTTTGCACTGTGGCTGAAGTCTATGGCATCTTATTGAGGTTTGGGATATTAGTACTAACCTTTCCTCTTGATGAGTTAAAGTTTGTTATTGTTTGTGTTTTTATCTGCTAGCTGTCACACCGTGCAGGAGTCCTTGCTCAGTTCAGCCAGCGGCTACAGCAACTACAGAGGGATCCTCAACTGGTGTGTTGTCATGCTGGTAAGTGCTGTGTTAGCTGCTGTGGGGCTTTGAGCTGCTTAGCTGCTCTGGGGGCTGCATTGACACTGGAGGAGTCTTTGGTGTAGGGGCCTCAGCTCTTGTCCAGTGTCTGAAAAGCTTAATGTCGGGGGCCTAGAGCGGACATTCAGGCTCGCTGTGAGGAGTTTCCACTATCCACTGTGGATACTGTGAAATTAACCATGTCGAGTTCATCTTCTTTGAAAAGTATGAAAAAAAAACATTAATTCACTGGGCTAGATTTGTCTCTTAACTGCTATTTAGCATAGCTTGAATATTGTATTTTATATTTTTGAAGGACATTGCAACTGTGTTTATTTCTTGAGTTTGTTATTATATGGGTTACCTATTTACTCAGAAGTACAATCTACTAATGGGTTCCAATGTGAGCATTTTTATTGTTGCTCCATTCAACACATCTTAAAATGTGACTGAAACTGGCACATTTTCAAGAATATCAGTTCAGAAATACTAGCTTCCTTATCTGTTGTTTTTGTTCTCCACATGATGGCTTGTGAGGACTGATAATAGAAGAGGCAAAAGCCACTGGATTATGTAACCCAGGTGTCCTTAAAGTTTTTTTTCCATAGTTTCTGTTCTAAAACAAAAACTGTTCTTTTTTTGGTGTTGTTTTCATTCTGTTGCTGAATTTTTGTAGGTTTACTTGGAGAATGAGTTCAAATAATGCCCTTTTGATGCCTGCAAACTTTTGACATCCGTGTCTGACTATGCAGAGTATTAGTTTGAGTGGGACTATCATTGAGCTGTTATGCCCTCAACTGTCACATCAGGTCAACAGGTTCCATTTTTAGCCAACATGCATGGGCATTGTCAGCTGAATAAGGCTGTGTGCACTGCCAAGAGAATCCAACTTTTATCCTGGAGCCAACTGACTTCAAGCCAAATAAACAGGGGATACTCATCATGCCAATTATTTCTCAGTCAAAACATAACTATCTCTGGCCAAAGAGCACCCTTCTCAAAAGTTTAAATTACTACTTTTGTGTAGTTCATGATCTTATCTTGCTTGTGCTCCGTGAATTTCTTTTAGGTTCAAAGTCTAGATCTGCCTAGTAATGACACAAAGGACAGGAAAGATAAACTAATGACAGTAGTCATAAATAGCTAATTTGTCTGAGATGTTGTTTTTAATCCCAGTAACGGAGTGTGTCACTGTAGAGCACAAGATGAGAGACCATGCAGAGACTGTATGCAGTTCTGATGATGGGCCAAATTCTTTCTACCTCAGAATGAGCAACTGGTGAAAGTCTAGTGTCCAGCCAACTCGATACAAAAGTCACAAAGATAACGCCCCCCAGCTTTATCGCCTTACCATTATAAACATTGTTCTCGCTCTGATGCTCTTTTTGCATAAACTTGGATTCACCTTGGTATTTGGCACTCTAGCCCTCAGCTTCAGATTGTGCTTTTACTGTCAGGGAATAATTTTATTTATAAATATTTACCACCCCTAATTAGAAAAAGTTGAGACAGTATTGAACCCCTCATACTCTAACATGTCAATTAAGTTTTCTCGTCAGTAGGTTCAAATACATTAAAAGCTTTTATTTCATGTTGTAGGACAGTGATTGATCCATACTCTGTATCTGCTGGCTGCAGCACTTTACTGAAGCTAAATCACAATTATACTGAGAGAAACATTCAATCCCAGGACACCATGTTTTATAGCCACAGCATTACATAAAATGGAGAATATCAAGATTTTGTATATAATTTTATGCACGCTTCCCTGTAATTCCGCAGGACATATTTGGGATCATTATAAACCTTGGGATCTCTACTAGAATTTTAAATGGGCCTGATATTCCTCAGGTTTGAATACAGCAGCTGCGTCTGACAAACCTAGATATGGGTCTGTAGGTTTTATGGGGTTGAACTGAAATTAAAACTGGAAGCAGTGTTTTTAAATCATTTTTGACCTGTACTACATTGAAAATAATACAACAGCACATTATTTGGTGTTTCACTACTTGAATATTATTGATTTCTCAAAGTTAACACTTTTGCCAGTTTTGATTCTTGAAGCGTATTTCAGAATAAGGCGGTACAGTGCAGCATTTACCTCTTTATAATGCTGTCATTCCTTTTCACAACACTTAATACATGTTTAGGAACTGAGCACTCCAAGTGAGTAAGCGTTGTTGGTGTAATTTTGTCTAATTCTTCCTGCAAACAAGTCTTAAGGTTCAGGGTCCTCTTTGGTGTAGTTTGTATTTCAAATGCTCCACTTGTTCTCCATTTGGGACGAGTTGGGACTACAGTCAGGCCAGTCCAGCACCCGCACTGTCATCTTACGCAGCCATGCCTTTGTAATATGGGCCGAATGCAGTTTTGTGTTGTCTCGCTGAAATATGCATGGTTGTCACAGGAAAAAATTTTGTCTTGAAGGCAGCGTACATGTTGTTCCAAAATCTCAGTATACATTAGAGAAATGCAAGTCACCCGTGCCAAAGGCACTTCCACCAACCCCATACCATGAGAGAGCGCGGGTTTTGGACTTGTTGCTGGTAAAAGTCTGGATGGTCCTTCTCTTCTTTGGTTGAGAGATGACTGCATCCATTTCTTTTAAAAAATAAAGACCTGAAATATTGATTTGTGTGAACATAATACACATTTCTACTGTGCAATGGACCATCGCTGATGCCACTGAGCCTAGGGAAGCCCATGGTGCTTCTTGATGCTATTGATGTAAGGCTTCCCTCTTGCATGGTAAAGTTTTAACTGGCATTTATCATATTATAATACTTGAAAAGGGTTTTCCAAAGTAATCCTGAGTCCGTGTGGTTTTAGCATTTGTAGATAAATGACGGTGCGGTTTGACTGATGGGGGATCTCAGGTATTCAGCTTAGGTACTTGTGCCCTTACCCTTCATATTTGGAAATTCAATCGGATCTCTTGAATCTGTCAATGATGTTATGGATTGTGGAGGGTGAAATATTCAAATCTCTTGTCTGTTAAAGTCCAGACGGAGAATCCAGTGCAGAGGCAGTGTACAGTCCAACTGATAGTTTATGGATAGCTGATACGGTAATGAAGGGGAGGGAACCCCTGAGGAAGAGGCGGGGACGGAACCCCAAATAATGATGGCACCCTTCAGTACAAATGTTATAGACGAAGCTTGAGCTGTCAGTCGGTGGCCAGTGGCTTCAGGGATTACAGCCAGTTGGTGTTCAGACTTTGCCAGCGCCGAACTGTCCCTCTGGAGAATGGAGTTGCTTTAGGGGAACTCTGTTTCAATCTTAATCACTGTACAAGGATTGAGAGCTTGTTCCCAACAAAGTGGACAAAGGAACACACAATGAGAAGTGAAGGAGAACTCGGTCCCTAATCTGGACGCTGCTTAGGCTTGTTTGTTCTTTTAAATTGGAACTGAGGAACTGACCAGAGCTGGGTTAACTTGGACCTGGTCCCAATCCTGGACCCTGATTAGGATTAGAATGGTGTTTGAATTAAGTAAATTACGAGAATGGAATGTAGGAACTGCCATCATTAAAGAACAGGTTGCATTTATATGAAAATGAGGTTATACTAGAATACTGACTGGTTTCTAAGCATGCAAAAGCACATTACAATCCAGTAACTTGCCACACTAAAAAGAGGGCTTAAATACCCGTCACCTGGCTTACTAGATGACGAGATGCAGCCGTGGGGTGGAGAGATGCACTCATCGTTAAACAGTTACATGAGACATACACCTAATAGACGCGCAAGTTGCTGAATTGAACGAGACACAAAAGGAATTCAGATGAGGGTTGTGACACTATCTTTCTCTGACAAACATGGTTTTTAAACCCTTCAAAGACTTGCTCTCGCATGTAAGCGCAATTGGTGATCCGCTGTTCATCTTCGTTCCTGAAGTTCTAGGCCTTTCCTGGATCCTGGATTGTGCTTTCATAATGATTCATGATCACAATCACCTGCTGACATCAGCTGTTTCAAACATTTTCTTTACTTCATGACCAGTCATAAATTTGCCCCGTCCCAATTTTTTATTTTTTTTTGGAATGTGTTGCAGGCCTGAATGACAGAGATGGATATTTATTTCTAATCTTTTTTGTATATATTTAATATCTTTTGTTCATACTGTATGCAGTTAAATACAAGTCAAAGTAAATTTAAAGATCATTGCTTTCTGTTTTTATGTGCACTTTTCATGTCACCTAATATTTTCTTAGTTGGGGTTATAAATGGCCCCATTGGTTTGATTGCTTTTCGCACACTTTTTTTAATCACACCGTCCCAGCTTGAAATAAGCCTGTGGATGGTACTGTACAAGTTATGCCGCTAGACAGGTCTGATCACTCATTTTATATTTGTATGAATTCAGTTCTTTTATAATCATACTGTTATAAAACTCCCCTCAGGGAAAGCCGAGCAGAAGCAGGAGCTCTGCCCTAAGACCAGTTTGCCCTACTGATTTCCACACCGCGTTCACTATGGGCACAAAAGACGAAACTGATTCCAGATCAGTGCTCCTACTCTGAGAAGGTTTTATTTTAGGGTCCACTTCATCAGGTACCCTGGTACGCCACAGGAAATGGCTCCACTTGGTCTTGGTAACATCTTCCTTTTTTGAGCCTCTGACTAAATTTTCAGCCTGGTGGTCACTATTATTTTGAAGATTTTCATTTCTGACTTTGAAGTTGGCTCATGTTTGACAGAACAGCAGAAGATTCCAAGGACCATTATTCATAATTACAATGCATCTAGCTATTCTCTTTCCCCCAATTAGCAATGCAGCAGGACTCATATTCAAGCGTGTTTTGATCATTGAGATGTACATTCAATGCAATTCTGTACTGTTGGCTCTCATTTTCCAGCATTATATACGTTTCTAATCTGTCACATAACATCTAAAAGTAAACACCCGGTAGCGCCTCTGCCTTCGAGTGAAAACTGGACCTCTGCTTTTGTAGTCTTCTTCAAAGAATGGAGTCCAATTTCAAAAGCTGCTATTAATCTTGTCTTTGAGACAAGATCATTTGGACGGCTGAAAAGGTTTTTTGTATACTTTTTTGAACTTTCATCATTTTCTCATAGAACTTGTCAGTGTCTTTGGGTGCAGTAATTAAATTTTTTGAGCCCAAGTAGGAATTTGCCAGAAAAAAATGTGTTTCAAAGGAAAGAATGGTGCATATTATAGAAAAAGGTGGTCCTCTGCATCGTTGTTTCATGCTGTAGCCCACAAAAGCAACTGGCAAATATTGACTGTGTGTAAAGGTTTTTAGCTTGTATATCTAGCTGTAGCAATTGTATGTGCAGTGTGCGCAAATGAGGAATTCTTTGTCATAACATTTAAGGAATCCTTATTATGGAGATTCCTTTTCCCAGTTCTGTCCGCCTGTACAGTGGTCTCCAATGTACCTGACAGCCCAGAGAAGGTTGGCTTTGAAGACCCCAGTCCAGTGTTTGAAACATGGGGTTTGAATTTCCTGCTTTTTTCTGCATCACAAACGGACCTGCATTGCATTTCTCACACGAGCAGCTGTCTGTGTGCCCTGCTCTTGCTCACAGCCTTGCTGGACCTCCTAACTTCTCTAACCCTCAGAGCACGAACATTACTACTTATCCCCCGCCTCGGAGAGCGACGGGGGGTATTGGATTGGGGACCAACCGTTCGTCTATCTGTCTGTGCGTCTGTCCGTCCGTCAGATTTCTCTTAAACTATTATACCTAGATGCATGAAATTTTGTATGCTTAATAAGCTACTCATGATCTACTGTGAGGTCAAAAATAGATGTCGAAGCTTATTTTTTTCACTGAGTTTTGGCCCTTGATCGTGGCGGGGGATTGTGATGATACTGTCGTCTTGCTTGTGCTTAGCTCTGTTCATTGGCCAGTCCAAGCCGAGCTCGTTATTTTAGCGGGGACATAGGACAAATAGCAGCCTTTTCTTTGGAGGGGAGAGAATGACAAGAAAATACAGCATAAACTGAGACTTTTTATCAGTTATTTTGCTTTTTACCTGTATGATATGGCTACACCTTCCACTGGGGAGACTTTGCCCTAGTGTTCACCGTGCGTTGACAATTTCCGGGAAGTTTATCATGACAACATCCAGAATCAAGAGTTGTTCTGGAGTTCAGTCATTCAGCGAGGTCACAGCAGTTCCAGCTTTCCTGCCTCTGACTCTGGCACCAGTGTGGGTAACAGTGTATGCTTAGTTTCTCAGAAGTTTTTCAGAACTTTAGGTGGTCCACGTCCCTGGCAAGGATAGCCTCTTTGTGTTCTCCTATTCATGCTTTAAGCAGAAATTATTTATGCCTCTGATCTGTTGTTCTTTCATCATATTGTCCGTAAATGCTTATGATTTGTAGTTCTTTATAATTTGTCTACTTGTGTAAGGTCACGCCTCCAGCCTTCAGAGTCACTGGTCTATTAAGACCTGGACCGCATTCTTCAGCTCCGCAATCATTGCATGCATCTGTTATTCATTTCCACTGTGCAGTAGTATTGCGCTACTTAAGACCGAGCCTCGCACTTAGTCTTGGCGAAGTCTCTTAGCCACATGCCTGTGTTGTATTTCTAGACTTATTCTCTGCTTATCGTGTGTATATATTCTAACTCTTTAATTAGTGCTGTTTATTGTTGATATTAGCACTTTAATTTTATAATTAAGGAACTACATTTCCTATTGCCTTTTCCTATTTTAGTAATACATTGTTACTGTACCTGAAGCCCAGTTTTGTATTACTTAATTTCATAATTAAGGAATCTTGTTTCCTATTTGTTTTGTATTGCCTTATGTGTGACTCCCTGCTGCGCAGGAAGCATATTAAATACATCCAAGTCCATCCTTGCACCTGAGTCCAGTCCTCAACTTCCTGTCCTCCGTGCACATCAGTGTACGCAGCACAACCCTTAAAACTTGCAATATAATGTCTATAATCCAGAAAGATTTGCTGCCTGTGTTTACTAGTCTATTTACTGCAGTTAGCATTATTTTTCAAACAAGTAGCATATACTGCATTGCTGCTGTTGCTGTTGCAAAATGCTACTAGTATTAGTCGTAGTGTCTGGAAATCCCATGAGTGTAGCTCACCTATTTTGTCCATTATGGTAATTAGGTCAGCCATGAGGGCGCTTGTGAACTTTCCAATCCATCGTGGGCTCACATGCAACTTACACACTGTGTGCATGTGAGTGTGTGTGTGTGTGTGTGTGTGTGTGTGTCATGGTGGCAGGTGGCAGGCTGTATATGCATTCCTGTGTCACTTCTACCATGTTTAATTGTTTATTGACAATAATAATACTAATCTATTTTACAATGTGTCTTATTCTCCAGGGTCTGTATTCTGAGTGAATATGAAGCCTAAATGTTACACCTAACTGCCCAATTTAGGAGTAACTGCTAAAACCTAAACAAATGTGCACGTTCCTCATAACTTTAGCACACTATGAGTAATTCACAGGCATCTTTAACTCCTTCAACCCCACAGCCCTCTACAGAGGGCTGACCAACATATTCCCTTCAACCCCAAATTCCTGTAGGGAAAATTCAAACAATCTGACTAATTGATTGGAACATATCAGGTTACATTTAATGGGATTCCAGAGATAACAGTAAGATACAATGTCCAGATAATGACCAGCCCTCTACAGAGGGCTGTGGGGTTGAAGGGTATAGTGATGCTAGAATATCTGGGGTTGAAAGAGTTAAAGCTAAAAACATAAAGAAATAAAGCTAATGGTTTCAGATTTGCTAAGAGTAGTTAAGAAGACTCCTTAGATGCTGAGAGGAATCAACTAAAATCTCCAAATGGCTGCCACCAAGAACCAGCTTCGTCATCAGGTGAACATTTGTGAAAGTAAATGATATTGAGCTCTTAAAACCGTATCACCTCAAGGGCGAGGGTATTCTGATTGTGGTGGACGTGGGGTAAATGTCCCCATTAAGCCCTCCAAATCCACTTTTCAGACATTTTTAACATGTACTGCCTGGGAATGTCTCTATACCACAATTTTAGTATTCGGCATTGTTACCGGTTAAATGATTCTCGATACTGGTTTCGGTACCCAAGTTGGAAAAAAAAAAAAATACTAAACACAGTACTTTAATAATTGTCAAAAAGTTTTAATAGTTTGCATAAATAGCACTTTATTGCAAATTAACAGTATTTAAGGTGATACACAATATAGCCCATTTATAATAAGTGAGCAATATTTAAAGGGAACCTGAGGCCAAAAAATGAACAAATTTTTCTTCTGAAACTAAACCAGTTTGAGACCAAAATATATTTTTAGAGCGGTTGGACCATCTGCATCTGAGAAAATAAATTCTAAAAACTCAAAGTGAACAGGATGGGCTAGGCCATATTGCATTGCAGGCTCAGTATAGTTGACTTGTGACATCACAGCATCAACTCAAAAGATCATCACACTCTCTTTACAAGTGTTTTTTGCTGTTTTTTGAAGTTCTTACTCTTTCTGTTGTACAAAGTGTTCCTAGATTACGACTGCAGTACCAGAAAATCATGTCAGACAATAATTCATGTTCAGGTGACTCTGCCGGCCCATTGTCACTTTAGGCAATAATGTAAAAACTAATATTTCATTGCTTGTCGTAAGTTAAAGGTGTCCAGGCGAGCTACAGTGCCTGTGGCACTGTTTTTAAAGGCTTAAAATCATTAGCGCACAAACTATATGCTGCTTCCCAGCTAAGACACTTATGTTGCCATGACATTGTGATAACCTTACCAGACATCTTTAGATTCGTTATGGCAACGGAACTACTTACGTCGTGACAACCGGAAAAGTGAAATTCCTGGATTTGTCATGGCTATGTAACTTCGTAACATTGTTAGTTTGTTGTTTGCATGTCGTGGGAACGCTTTAATTTATCAATGGTCCCCACTTGGTATCTTCACAGTGGCGGCTGATGAATTGGCAATAGGGGAAGCTCAAACCATCCCTTGAAAATAGTGATTGATCATGACCGGTTTTCAATCAGTCATTTAAATTACCATGACAGAAACTCCGAAAACTCTCAACATTATCAGGTGTGGTCCGTTTTCATTAAGAACGCATATGCCTGTTAACTCTCACGCATTTGGCGTGAGATTTAGTTGCATATTTATGTTCCCCTGCTGTAGTCAGCAATTATTCAATCAATGCATATGTAAGAGATTCTTGTGCGGAATTGAAGTCCTTGTCCATGGAGGTTTATCAGTTTCACGTGTGTTACGGTGGATTTCACCACTAGTAATTGGAAATCTATAATGACTACAGACTTCTCACGCTTTTCTTTACTCAGGGGTTGGAAGCAATGCACGTGTTTCATGATCGTTTAAATTGTTTAAATGAAATAAGATCATTGGAAGCAATGGAATTGCATAAAGACATTTCAAATTATCTTATTTCATTTAAACAATTTAAATGATTGAAACTACTTGTCCAAGGAAGCTGAAACTATGTTCACATCTTTCTGCCAATAGGGGCAATTTCAGGACGGCCACCACAGCTGCCATCTTGAAAATGATGTTTTGACACATTTGTCAATCACTTCTGATTATGTCAATCATTTATTTCATTGTATAGCAGGGGGATAAAAATATTATGTCAATCTTCCAACTAATGTGGGCTCCGAAGTTGAAATAATTCTTTGCAATTTAACGTCAAATACGGTTGCCGCAGCATTGAAAATGATACCATGACCCACTTACCAAGCATTTTGGTGGCAGTTCAGCTAAAACTTGCTGTGTGGGTGTTATGCAAGCATACTAAGCAAATATTTAGCAAATATTTAATTTTAATCATAATACTTGTATGGCCTTGTAAGTTATACGGAAAGTTGTTTGTGATGGCGACTGGAATTGGTGCTAAAGACTGAGCAATTCCAAATGACCTGTTGCAGCTGGTATGAACACAAACATTGGGCTGCAGTGTTGGCATGATCACTGCTGTATGCCCCTTCTTTTACAGTCTTCTTACAGTCTGAAAATGGAATGACCAGGCATGCTAGAGTGCTTTATATTTGGTAGGATTTATTTCTGGTTGCCTTGGCAATGTCCATTAGTGTAAGGGGCCACCTGGCTGGAATTGATAAATTCGGGTGAAGCAGCCCACTGTTCCACATTAGCAATAATGGGTGGCCATCATATTTTGAGGCAGCCTTGCTACTACTATCCTTGATGGCCCTGTCATTGTCCATATCATGACTCTGCCCTGTGTGTTCCCATTGTTTACATCATTTGCTGTTATTTTGGTATGTGGACATGAATAAATGTGAAATATGTGTGTGTATGTACAGTATATGGGCAATTTCAAGTCTATAATCTGCCTAAGACGCAATTCTTTTCACTGTGAGACTTCTCCTGAGTGCCCAGAGAAAACGCATACTAAGGGATAGCATGCAGAGCCCTCATAGAAGTACCTAGGCTGGATTCAAACTCACAACCTTCTCCCTGCGAGTCAATAGTGTGGCCCATTGCACCACCGAGGTACACTTCTGTAGGGAGTTAACCCATAGAAATAATTGGAAAGCTGGAGTGCGTTTCTGTGTCCCGAAGACCTGCTTTCCAATTAAGTGAGTCTGTGGGGACGCATCCGTCACTTTGTGGGATAAAGGAGGTCAAGCAATCAATGCTACATTTCCACACATCACAAGTACAGCTTAGAGTTTCTAACGTGTGGCTTCTGAGCCTGTTCAGCCTCTCCCTCTGATGAGTACGCAGATTGCAGATTATTAATGATTGAGCTGCAGCAAGAGAAGCAAGTTTATGATTAAGGCTGCAGAACGGCGATGTGCCTCTTTGTAGCGCTTGCCTGTCTTTGTTCTTGTGTACGGCGCAGTTTTCAGGCCAAATTTTGTCAGAAATAAATGGCGCACACAAGCTGATTCCTTGAGTCTGGTGTGCACCGCTCTGTTTAATGAGAACTTTAATGTTGGAAAACTAACAAGCCATAAAATTGCATGACACACACAAACTTGCACACTCTTGCCTGGCTGGTTTGGTTCTCTCACTCCTGCCTGTAAAACTCTAGCGTTATCAATGCCATTCTTCAGTAGTGATAAACCAGCTGGATTGTCAAGTTCAACATGCAGTAAGACTTTGATCTGTGTTGGGGCCTCTTCATCCGAGTTATCAAAGCGCACATCTCTTGATATATCGATGCCAGTTACCTCACTGAGGACTTTATGAGACATTATGTTATCTTTTCTGAAAGTCTCAGTTGGAGGATAATGATAATGCCATCCAGTTTCTAGAAATTTCTGCTACCCGCCCCTTCAAGTGTTTGTTGCATAATTTCCTTTCTGTTGTACTTCTGCTGCAGGTCTTGAGCAATGCCCGCCTCTTCCTTGAGAACCTGATAAAGTAAGTATGTCGGAAGTAAAATTTTGCACTCAAGCCTTAAGATCGTGTACCTTCCTCCCACGCTCTCACCCTGTTTCACCTGCCAGAGCTCGCAGACCTGCTGGAACTTTCTTTTTATCTATGGGCTGGTCAAAGGCGCCGCGTTGATATCACTGCGGCGGCGCCTTTGCCTGAAAGAGAGGGGGAAATAATGCCTCAGTTTTGTTCTCTCAATTGTGTTATTTTGGAGAATGATACAGTGGGGGGAAATGAATGCAAATAAGTGCAGCTCCAAGGCAGATCTTTTTTCTTTTGTTCGTACAGGGATGAAGTTGTTATTATGTTCTCATTTGACTGGGCGATTTTCTGGTGAAGAAACAGGGTGGGGAGGGTGGAGTTTCCCTGCTGGGAAGCCATATGTTGCAGTGCTTGGTAATGCAAGGCTTGCTGCAGTTTTCCCAGAGGCCTTTCACAGCAGCCTTGTCTCAGTGAATATCTGTATTACCATAGACTCGGAGCAAATTTTTTGACGTATTCTGTATACTGCATCCGTCTGGTTTCCAGAAAATGGTTGACCAGATTAAGCCTAACAGTTTTAGCCAAACACTTTATAGGAGCAGTTACCCACGAGTTACCCTCTCTCTACCTCTCTCCCACTCTCTCCCTCTTTATCTCACTCTCTTTTGTTCTGTGTTGCTCGCTCTCTCTCTCTCTCTCTCTCTCTCTCTCTCTCTTGCACCCTTGCTCTCTTCCTCTTATTTGCTCTCTCTCCAATTAGGTATGGAATATTAGTGGACCCGATCCAAGTGGTCTCCCTGTTTTTGAAGGACCCTTACAGCTGGCCAGCTCCTTGCCTGGTCATCGGTATGTGCTCCTTAATCCCCCTAGGGGTCGCTAACACTAATTGCCATCTCCCAGCCTGGCTTTACAGAGTGCTTCTTCGGCACTGCTGCAGGGCTTTCCACAGGAAGGTCATTACTCACCGCAGCCCTGCTGCCGCCTCCCTGCCCTACTTTATGGAGGCAGCCTGCTGAGCAGCAGCCATGCCTGAGTGCTTTTCTCCCAGGCGCTTTTTTCAGCCCAAAAGTCATACCTTTATCCGCCCTGCGGGTATCTCCAGTATAAACTGGCCGTCCACCCCAACAGGGCGAAGCGCCCAGCTTCTCCAGCCCAAATTCAATCAGCATTTGTCCTCCGCTCTGACTTTTCTTTGGACAGTTTGTTTTTCGATGGCAGTGGCAGTTCGTAGGTTTTTCTGATTGCTGACTCTGCAATTGTGATGAAATAAACAAAGCCCTGGTCATAAATTCTGAGTTTGAATTGGGGGGCAAATTGAATTGCGTATAGCCGTGATGTACCTAGACATAGTGAATGTTGTTCGAGATCTGAAGGTAATCTTCAAGGTTACCGTTGTCAGCATAATGTTGCTCTCCTGAGTAATGGTAGTTTGTTATGGAAATGTGGCAAGTCCTATAACTTGAATGAACTGAGGGAATAGCTCCACATTGTTGTACTTCACAATGGAGAGCTATTCCCTCAGTTCATTCGTTCTTGTATAGACTTGCGCAACATCTTCAAACAACTGTGAAAATACATGCAGTTCGTCACGGGTGATATATGCAGTGCTAGGGTGTGCACATCAATAAACTGTCTCTCCACAGTGCACTCTGCGCTGCGGAGATTGTTAAAGTGCAGGGTGCTCCGTGAATCCCAGAATAAGAACTACAAATCCCTGTTCTTACCATGGCTTAGCCAATGCTTTGGAGTTATAGTGAGCAAGAACAAGCCACATTTTAAAGACTGACATTTCCCAGTTCTTTTGAGAGTTTTTTTTTTCTGATCCTGGGTCAGTTTATTCAGTCTGGCCTCACCCAGCACTTAAGGGCTGTTTGCAATGGGAGTTTTGACCAAAAGGGTTGCAGCCATTGCCGTACGCTGGTCTCTACTTAGGGCTTGATATTTCCTAGTCTTAATGTAGAAGGTCCATTGAGACAGGCTGAGTGGCTCATCCTTTCAATCAAAAAAAGACACTTGGCCAACGCCTGCAGCTGGGTCCTTACAATACTCTAGAGGTTTTTGGCAGACAAGCCACTAAGCTTGTCCTACATGGCTCTCTTTTTAACACACAGGCCATATGTAAATGCAAATTTACTGAAGAAATTCAGGGTAAGAGAGTACTATGAGAAATGCCTCACCTGGGGGCCAACTTTGCGACTTCTTTGTTAAGCTCAATCCCACTGCACAAAAAAGCCGTGGCATTAGTTCCCTAACCACTGCACTTCACAGCTACCAGATCAGTTCCCTAACCACTGCACTTCACAGCTAACGGATCAGTTCCCTAACCTCTGCACTTCACAGCTAACAGATCAGTTCCCTAACCACCGCACTACGCAGCCACATGATCAGTTCCCTAACCACTGCACTACACAGCTAACAGATCAGTTCCCCAACCACTGCACTTCACAGCTAACAGATCAGTTCCCTAACCACAGCCACATGATCAGCCACATGATCAGTTCCTAACCACTGAACTATCCAGTTCCCTAACCACTGCACTACACAGCTACCAGATCAGTTCCCTAACCACTGCACTTCACAGCTAACAGATCAGTTCCCTAACCACTGCACTTCACAGCTAACAGATCAGTTCCCTAACCACTGCATTACACAGCTACTAGATCAGTTCCCTAACCACTGCACTACACAGCCACATGATCAGTTCCCTAATCACTGCACTACACAGCCACATGATCAGTTCTCTAACCACTGCACTTCACAGCTACCAGATCAGTTCCCTAACCACTGCACTACGCAGCCACACGATCAGTTCCCTACCCACTGCACTACACAGCCACATGATCAGTTCCCTAACCACTGTACTTCACAGCTACCAGATCAGTTCCCAAACCGCTGCACTACGCAGCCACACGATCAGTTCTCTAACCACTGCACTTAACAGCTACCAGATCAGTTCTCTAACCACTGCGCTACACAGTTCCCTAACCACTGATCACAGCTACATTCCCCAAACCAACCACTGTTTCCTAACCTACACAGCTACATGATCAGTTCCCAACTAACTGCACTACACAGCCACATGATCAGTTCCCTAACCACTGCACTACACAGCCACATGATCAGTTCCCTAACCACTGCACTACACAGCCACATGATCAGTTCCCTCTAACCACTGCACTACACAGCTACATGATCAGTTCCCTAACCACTGCACTACACAGCTACATGATCAGTTCCCTAACCACTGCACTACACAGCTAACAGATCAGTTCCCTAACCACTGCACTACACAGCTACATGATCAGTTCCCTAACCACTGCACTACACAGCTACATGATCAGTTCCCTAACCACTGCACTACACAGCTACATGATCAGTTCCCTAACCACTGCACTACACAGCTACATGATCAGTTCCCTAACCACTGCACTACACAGCTACATGATCAGTTCCCTAACCACTGTACTTCACAGCTACATGATCAGTTCCCTAACCACTGATCATGATCAGTTCCCTAACCACTGCACTACACAGCTACATGATCAGTTCCCTAACCATTGAACTACATGATCAGTTCCTAACCACTGAACTACACAGCACATGATCAGTTTCCCTAACCACTGCACTACACAGCTACATGATCAGTTCCCTAACCACTGAACTACACAGCTACATGATCAGTTCCCTAACCAACCACTACACTACATGATCAGTTCCTAACCATGATCAGTTTCCCTAACCACTGCACTCACAGCTACATGATCACTAACCATGATCAGTTCCCTAACCACTGCACTCACAGCTACATGATCAGTTCCCTAACCACTGCACTACACAGCTACATGATCAGTTCCCTAACCACTGCACTACACAGCTACATGATCAGTTCCCTAACCACTGCACTACACAGCTACATGATCAGTTCCCTAACCACTGTTCCCTAACCACTACACAGCTACATGATCAGTTCCTAACCATTGAACCACAGCTACATGATCACACAGCTACATGATCAGTTCCCTAACCACTGCACTACACAGCTACATGATCAGTTCCCTAACCACTGCACTACACAGCTACATGATCAGTTCCCTAACCACTGAACTACACAGCTACATGATCAGTTCCCTAACCATTGAACTACACAGCTACATGATCAGTTCCCTAACCATTGAACTACACAGCTACATGATCAGTTCCCTAACCACTGCACTACACAGCTACATGATCAGTTCCCTAACCACTGTACTTCACAGCTACATGATCAGTTTAACCACCCTAACCACAGCTACATGATCAGTTCCCTAACCACTGCACTACACAGCTACATGATCAGTTCCCTAACCACTGCACTACACAGCTACATGATCAGTTCCCTAACCACTGCACTACACAGCTACATGATCAGTTCCCTAACCACTACACACTAACCACTGCTACATACATGATCAGTTCCCTAACCACTGCACTACACAGCTACATGATCAGTTCCCCAACCATTGATCATGAGTTCCCTAACCACTGTACTTCACAGCTACATGATCAGTTCCCTAACCTAACCAGCTACATGATCAGTTCCCTAACCACTGCACCACACAGCTGCATGATCAGTTCTCTAACCACTGCACTTCACAGCTACCAGATTAGTTCCCAAACCACTGCACTACACAGCCACATGATCAGTTCCCTAAACACTGCACTGCACAGCCAGCTTATTAGTTCTCTAACCACTGCACAACACAGCCACCTGATCAATTCCCTGAATACTGGACTACACAGTCACCGGAAAGCAATTATTCAGGTAGATTATTTTGTGAATTATTGTGATCCAGAGTACAGATACTTGTGATTTTACTGTATGTACTCAGAACCAAATGCCTTAAGAGTATGAACAGTATGTACTTACTCTCAAGATACTGATCTACTCAACGTATCATATGCATTGTGTAATGAGTACTAAGCGGACTGTTTCAGTGCTCCAGCATAATCTGTTTATTTCTTTTTTTCCAGTCTCTAATGTGTTTATAATGGCAGCTTTGTACACTGAGAGGAGGCTATCAGTGGTAAGTATCAAGCTGTAATATGCAAAACTAATTGAAGAGATTTGCCATGAAAGGAAACAAATTGCATTTCTGGGCAGTCTGTATAAAATTCAGTTAAATTAAAGCTGCGCCTGTTACACGGTTTGGAAACTCCTTAATTGACGCCGCCGTCGCTTTGCCGTAGAAAAGTGATAAGCATCCCTGTTTCTGAAGATCTGCCGTCCGACAGGTTTTTATTTCTACCCTAATTGGGCACACCGGATTTCACTAATAAACAGCTTGGATGAGATCCCTCGCTGTTGAATGAGATGTGTGTTGTTTGGGTTGGAGGAAAAAAAGGACAGTCGATCTTCAGGTTGAGGGTTGTTTAATGGTTACTTCTGTGTTAGGTGGTACATCTTTGTGCTTTGGCTGTGGCTCCTGTTCTGTCCATTAGAGGGTGCAGGGTGTCCTCTGTTGTGGAAAGGAGTAATTAAAGCCAGTAGTCTTATATCAAATTTGTTATGTGGAGGAGATTATGAGCAAGTAGTTGAACAACTGTTAGGAACAAAAACTAACTGCTGAAGTCTGTGGCCATTTGCCTGGCTCCAGGAAAAAGAGACCCCCAGAATGGGCTCTTAGAAGTTTATACCAGAACAAAGTGGGCTGTTCTTTACAGTGAAGTTGACACTGATTGGACACAGAAACACAAATGGAGGGGAAAACCAATGAATGACTTACAGGGGGTTTTTTGGAGGGACATTCAAAAAATAACAATGGGTGAGGATAGGTGAAATTACCAGGTGCTACAAACACAGAATGAGGGGGAGGGGGAGGGGAGGAATGCTTCCTTCTTCCACACCTCTCTCTGTTTTGTAGGGCACGTTCTCTGAAAGATTTGGGACCTTCCTGCATGTGGTAAACCTGTCGGCCATCTTGTGTTTCCCGGTGGTGGTAGTGTTGGCGGTGAGCTCCATGACTCCAGGTCCGTGTCTCTCTCCTCGCTCGCGGCTCGCTCTGTCTGTTGACACTTGGGGAATGATTGTTTGCCTTTGGTGGCGGGACTCTATTGATCTAACGGCAGCAGCCAGACTGTGAATTTGGAGTTCTGCCTTGTGTCCCTGAGTTTGTTCGGTTTGTTATTTCCCTTATGTCCTGTGTTTTCAGGGTGCAGAGGCATTCCCTTTCTTTGAGAAAATTACTATCCCTTGACCAGAGAACTTACCCGTTTGCTTTTCTCATCTAAATTGGTAACTTTGATAGCACAATCAATGCTAATGTTTCCCAACTCTGTCCTTGGGGCACCCCAGTCAGATCAAGGTATCTGTTGTGAGCCACCTTAAAGCTGTAGTATACGATTTGAAAGGTTGATCATTATTAATAACCTCATTTAGATGGTGGATATGGTCCTATAGTACAATCTACGCAATGTGAAGAGAAAAAAAACGAAAAAAATCCATTCACTCTAGTGGCTGCAGGGCTGCAGAGATGTTGACCAATGTAAGCCATCCGGCCGGATGGCTTACATTGGTTAACGTCTCTCTCCTACTCTCATCCAATCCCCTCGCTCTATTTGACACTCCCCCAAGAGCTTGCTCTGATTCCCCGTGCTCCGTGTTCCGCCTCGTCCCCGCCCCCTTCCGCGTTATAAACTGCCGGCCGGCTTGTTGCTCTGGTAGAGGGGGTGTGTCTGGGAGTCTCCACGCGGACGGCCACACGTGCTCGGTGGGAAGGATCAGGGAGCACTGAGGGGAGGTGTGTGTGTGTGTGTGGGGGCAGGATGCTTTTTTCAAATTTTTCTCAACGTCTCAATCTTTCGCAACTGATTCTCAGATCGTATACTATAGCTTTAAGCCTCATGGTTGCTCGACAGTTGCATCCTGAAGAGTTCTGATTTTCCGCTATGCAAACACAGTATGGCTGTGTTACTGTTTTACCTGTAAGTCCTGAATGCACCACTCATTCAGTTTATCAATGTCTTCTGTGGCATGATTTGATTTCCCTGGGTTAAATTGGTTGTTATTTACTTGAGTCTTCTACAATGTTGGTGCTACGCAGTGTACAATATGCATTGAGAATGTTTTGCAGTCACACAGTACAGTAGTGTTTCCAAGCCCTCTCCTCAGGCCCACCAGCCAGATCCAGGCATTTATTGTGCTCCACCAGAAGCACACTTAATGCAACTAATCAAGGCCATGATTTGTTATATCTGGTGCACTTAACCCTTTTGTGCAGAATACAAATAATGCCAATTTTACCTGTTATGCATGAGCCTATTTAGGCTTTCTGACTCAGTGTTTCTGTCACAGAGACTGCGGAGAATTATTCCAGTGAAGCAAGACATCTGGAAATTCAATTACAGAATTATTTAGGAATTAAATGTCGGAATTTATGGACGCTGGTGTCTATATCTGCGCAAAGGGGATAAGGTGCAGCGCATCGAGTTCCTGGATCTAGTTGGTGGACAGTGCCTGTTCCCTACTGGTGCTTTACATGAGTGTGTTTGTCCTCTCTGTGACCTGCAGTGGGTGCTGTGTTTGCGCTGGCAGTGTACACCGTCCTCTTCCTCAAGCTCTACTCTTACAAAGACGTGAACAAGTGGTGTCGGGAGATGCGGCAGGCCAAAGCCCGTACCCTGCCCAGGTCTCTGTCCTGTGAGTGCACCAGGTCTTCCTCCTTTCCGTCACACAGTCTCAGCGCAGGGTTCTTAGCCGGCCGCGGTGTCCTCACACACGGGGCCGGGCCGAAGCGTGCGGTTGGCGGGTGCTGGGAGATGGCAGGGCAGGGGGTGGAGAACAGCCCTCGGCTTTGCCCCACGTGGAGCCAATTTGCCCACAGGGCTGGTGTTCAATGCAAGGAACCGCGTTGACCTTCCCACGGCAGCCTGCCGAGCAGAGAAATAAAAAGAGCTTAATGAGGTTTATGACTAACTTCTGCATAAATAACTTCTGTGACCCACTTCCTCCCAGGCCTTGCTGTTAGCCCTTCAGTTGTTTACTGTGAAAAGCTTTCTTTATTTGTTTAAATATTTATCCTTTCCCTTGAACATGCACACTCACAAATGCTCGTGCCTTGTGCAGTGAATGTTTTTTTATGTTTAGTATGCTGCCCTCAAGTGGCAGGAAGGGGAACCCGTCTTAGTAGTTTTGTAGAGGATCGGTCTTCTCTGCAGTGAATGGCTCCCCTCTCTTACTCATAAATCTCTCTTTGCAGACCCATCTGTTAGGTCCAATGGCGCAGCAGTTCACGCCCAGGTGTCGTACCCAAGCAATCTCACGCACAGGGGTGAGTGTGGAAAGATGGGTGGGAACCTCAAAAAGAATCTCACTGTTTTTCTGAACCCCTATTCCCTCTGGGATTTGCACTGATTAAATTAAGATTAAATGGGGATGCCATGTCTTGTCAGATTTGTACTATTTCGTGTTTGCGCCAACCCTGTGCTACGAGCTGAACTTCCCTAGATCGCCACGGATACGGAAGCGCTTTTTGCTGCGAAGGCTTTTCGAGATGGTGAGTGGCACTAAAAAAGGCACTGTGACATGATTAGCTTTATTATTAGCGTGTATTTTTGTTCAATGTGTCACATGGGGTAGCCAAAGAAACCGCATCAGATTTAATCATCAGATTTTTTTTTTTTGCAATTGCAGTGTCTTATTCAAACTTGTAACCGATAACCATCCGCGTTCAAATGGTATTCTAACAGGGGGTCTGGTTAATAATTTCTGCACTGCATCAAGTAAAAATTCTGACAACTTCTTTATGCTTGTGTGAAGAAAATCTACTGCAAATAGTCAGTCTTCAGATGGAGTTGCTGTGGTATTAGCTGTAGCAGTCACGTTCTGTTATACTTGAGCAAACCCACAGTTCAAAACAAAGATGGTTACTGGTGTGTGGTGGAATTTCATTGCACTGTATAGGAGGACCTGCAGGCCTAGAATGCAGTCCTAAGCCTGCTTCTGCGCAGATCGACATCTCATTCATATAGTGTGGGAGGACCTGATGTTTCATTGCACTGTTCAATTTAAAAGTTTTTTTTTTTAATATTCCTGCATCATCTTTCAGCTTTTCTTCATCCAGCTATTGGTTGGACTAATACAGCAGGTACGTAACATTTCCTCTGTCATTTTATCCATGATTGGCCACTGCTCTTAGCCAATGGTGTTCTTTCTGCGTGCCTTTGAATACATTTCTTTTGTCTCCATAGCAAACTATGTCTTTATTTTTTCTTCATTATCATTATTAATATTGCTTATTTTATTATGGGAAGAATAAGGATTTCCTGCATCAATAAATCATGTCTGTTATTCACAGTGGATGGTACCGACGATACAGAACTCCATGAAGCCCTTCCAGGTTAGTCTCCATTTCAGAGTTGAAGCTCCTCATACTTACACACTGTTTGCTCTTCCTGGCTCATCTAATGGCTTCATGTCCCTGCAGGCTATGGACTTTTCCAGAATGATTGAAAGACTCCTGAAGCTTGCAGTAAGTTCTAGGGGGGAAAAAACACTGTGGAAGGTGTCAACAAATAACTGACTGAAAAGTAACATTTAAAGTAATATTCAGTGTTTAATAGTAGTGTTTTCTTTTATAATTGCCATGTGGGTTAGCACTGGCTGTAGGCACCAAGCCATGAAGCAGCCCTGTTAGACAATTTCCTTAACTCTTGATGAGGACCCCCTCTCGCCCATCACCTGCCTGAGTAAAATGATTGAAGTTGGGCAGTACTTTCCAAAATCAACAACAGTCTTTCAAGTAGTGGTTTAACGCAGTCACAGAGATGAGCGATCATTTAATTTCTATATCATAAATAAATTATAATGTGTGCTCTTGTAAGACACTGTATTTCTTAGTGAATGTAGTATCTAACTGCAATTCCTGCTCTGTTTATAAGTATGTAAGTACTAATAAAAGAAAATATTAAAAACGTGTCCTGGGGGAGGGATATGTGTATGCACTCAAGTCTGCTTAACAGCTGTTCTGCGGGTTTGAGCATTTGCGGTTTTTCCTGATAAATCCAATACTATTATTTCAAAGGAAGTTTTATGCAAAAGATTGCTCGATCATTAAAAATTTGAATGCTCAATTAGGTCCAGACCGAGTGATGTTCACCTCAACCATAATTTTATGGCTTTTCTTTGGTTCTATAATGTCACAAAGCTCAGCATGAAAATACATATTCTCTTGTGTTCAAACTCTTGCATCTGAATACTTTTCTGATATGTTTACTTTTTCCTCTACTTGTAGCATGACACTGAAGCTTAGAAGAAATAAATTGACAACTATACTACAAAGTAATCAGGTTAATTTGAAAACGATGGTGTTAAATGAACTCAATCCCTGGATTTGTGTGTGTTCTTTTTGAGTTTCATTACCGCTTGACACGACGGTCGTTCATGTTCTGATTTGCAGTGTGATTTCGTATTGTTCATTTCTTTAAGCAGCCGGCTGTCATTCAATGCAGTCTAAAAGCAGTCTCTGCTCCACCCAACAGGTCCCCAATCACTTAATCTGGCTCATCTTCTTCTATTGGTTTTTCCACTCCTCCATGAACTTTGTTGCTGAGCTCATGCAGTTTGGAGACAGGGAGTTCTACAGGGACTGGTGGTGGGTGAAAAACATTGATATTTACTCTCTTTCCTTCCTTGTTTATATATTGATGTATCCTGACAGTCCTGGTGCATTATAGCCTGTGGAGTGTGTGATATGCTGTGTATGGAGGGGCAAGGTCGTGTCAATGTGAGGTTGAATTAAGTGGGATTACTGCTTTGGTGTTGCAGTTCCTGTGGAGGATTGTCTTAAGGGCCCAAGTTGCTGGTTTCTGAGTCTGTCTCTCCTTAAACCAGTGTTTTCCAATCATGTGCCAGGGAGGGCCAAGAGTCAGCAAGTTTTCATACCAACCAATCAATATGCCTGCTGATAACACCAATTACTTCCCCCCTTTTTGCTAATCAGTGAAATCGGTTGGAATGAAAACTGGCACACTCTGGGCCCTCCATGGCATGATTGGACACTGCTGCCTTAAACTACAGCGCTGGTTCTGACACTGGTGATTGGATAACTTACAAAACTGGTGATTGGATGATTTGTGTTGAGCCACATTTCCACATAATGCAGAGCAAATGAGTAACTCATCAGGTCTTTTGCTAGTCAAGCAATTTGAGGATATTTCAGATTAAAATTTAACCGTAATATTGTTAAAAATCATCAGTCTGGGCACTGTAAGCCATTCCGTGTCAAGCTCACTAGTGTTTTAGGATTCAATTCTATCTTTTTCATCTTTTTGTCACACTGTTTTGGCTTTTTCTAAGTGTTTGGATATTATTTGAGTCATTTAAAATGACATGGTGAATTATCTCTGGCAAATATCCTGCAGCACATACTGTGCTGAATGTGTTACTTGTGCCCAAATGGCATTGGATGGTAGCAAGAGTGCAACATACTGACTGTTGCATTGTAGCACAAGAAAATCTTCTGTGGGTGTTCTTCAGGTTGTCACTACAGTAAGTTTTACTTTATTTCCAAAGCATTATAATAACATCTACTTATTCTTAAGATGTTTCAGGTACCCCACGCTTGCAATGAATAGCGTCAGGGGATGAAGATGTAACGTGGTGGGAGGGAGGGGAGAATGCAATTTATTTTGAGAAATTGTCTGCCATTTTGTGTAAACCAGCACATTTTGTCCCCCGCTTTCTTTAGTTTATTACTACAGTATATGATAAATGTCAGAGTCCTCTCTTAGTTGCAGATTAAGGATACAAAAGGATATTTCACTTCCTAGTAATGAGCTGCTAAAAGATGTGGTATTCTTAATTTGAAATGCTCAGCTGGGAGCTTAGCCAATCTTTTGCCTAGTTTCCCCTATACCCTCCCTCCACACGGTTTGCTTGGCGAGGACTGAAACTGAATAGGAGGTCCATACTGATGTTGAAGTGGGTGCAAACAGTACTCACCCCGGTGGCAGGTGGCAGAGACTGTGATGAGCATAGCTGAAGATGCAAATGTTGCCTTTTTGAGGCCCAGATCATCTCCCTAAATTATGTAGGCTCTATAATTATTGGCACCCATAACTGGAAATGCACTAAAATACTGTCAAGATGGATAACAAGTAACCATATAGAGGGAAACTCAAAAAAATGGCAAGTAACTGAAATTCTTTTAGTTTATTAATGCTCCAATGGAAGCAACCAAAATCATACATGTTCTTTTATTTTTTATTTTAAAAAAATTCATCAAAATTTACGTGTCATAATTATTGGCCCCACTGGTTTAGTACATTATGCAGCCACCTCTGGTAAGGATAACGGCACAGTGTCTTTTCCTGTACTGATTGACAAGCTTAAGAGACATATTTGGAGGGATTCCGGACCAGTCCTCAAAGCAGATTTTTTTTGAAGATCAGTCACATTCCTGGCTTTGCGCTTATGAACTGCCCGCCTTCATTTCAGCCCTCGGGTCTTCGAAAGGATATAGGTCTGGTGACTGTGATGCCTATTGTACAACATTGATTCTGTTGTCCCAGCACCATTTCTGCTGGGATTTTGATGTGTGCTTTGGGTTATTGTCTCGCTGGAAAGCACTCCAATGGCTAAGTCTCAGGCTTTAGGCAAAGGCAGCCACATTACCCTCAAAAATTGCCTGATATTTGGTGGAATCCATTGCGCCATTCACCTTATCCAGTACCCCTGGGCCTGTGGAATTAAAACTGTCCATTTCTTTTGTTTTCTTCATGGATGATAGAAGAATTTTGTATGTTGAGTCACGTCATTCTCATATAGTTGTGTCAGGAAATGACGGAATTGTGCAATACAGTGTCCTCTGAAATTATTCCTACCCTCAGTGGATATATGCAAAAGCAGGCTGCGAAAAAATTGTCTTTGCTGTTCGTCCTCTTGGTCTTTCACTCAAAATATTCGCAAGCTCGCCTTTTCACTGAATGAAAATAATGTTGACATTAAATTAATACATTCCTTCGGAACGTGTGTGCCTTAATTATTGGCACACTGAGAAAATCCAACAATTAAAATCTTACATAAGTATATTTCCAGTCATATTTTACATTTTGAAGTTCATCTGTTTGATTAGGAACCCTTAAGTGTGTAACCACGACTTCCAATTACTCTGGGGTATAAATACGAGGCGACACAGGCCGAAGTTCCAGAGTCTTTCATCACTATGGGAAAGACCCGAAGACACAGTGACGCTGCGTGGGAAAAAAAAAACCTTGTTGAGCTGCAAACATCAGGAGATTGATATAAGAAAATCTCTAAACTGCTGAAAATGTACATTTTCACAATCAGGATAATAATTGAGAGGTTTAAAGCGACAGGAGATGTTTAAAATAATCAGTCTGGAAGAGGACATGTTAGTACAGTGACCCCAAGCATTGTGAGGAGAATGTTTGACTGGCAAAAAAAAAATCTCAGAGGATCACAGCTGGAGAATTGCAAAGATTAATTAAGTCTTGGGGTCAGAAACTCTCTAAAACTACCATCAGAGGCCACCTTCATCACCACAAGTTGATTGGAAGGGGAGGCAGAAAAACGGCAGTAAGAAAATAATCGGTAAGAAAATAAAGTGCCTTCAGTATTTCAAATGGGTCCAGGGTGTACAGGCAGAGGAGACTGAAATATAGCTTTTTGGCTTCAAACATCAGAGGTGGGTTTGGCATGGACAGAAAGACAGCCATACAGCAAAGCATCTCACACCTAATGTGAAATATGTCGGTGGATCTTTGTTGTTGGGCTCTTTTTATTCCAAAGGCCTTGGACATCTTGTAGGGATACATGGTATCATTGGCTCCATTAAATACCACCTGATATTGCATAGAAACCTAACAGCCTCTGCCAGGAAGCTTAAAATGGGCCATGGTTGGACCTTCCAGCAGGACAATGATTCGGAGCACACAACAAAATCTACATGAAAATGGTTCACTGACTGCAGAATTAAGGTTTTGCCAGTCCTCCGACCTAAACCTCATTGAAAATCTGAAGTATGAGCTGAATAGGAGAGTCCACAAGCCTTGACCTGAGAATCTGAGGGATCTGGTGAGACTCTGTATGGAGGAATGGTCTCAGATCCCGTACCATGTGTACTCAGATCTCATCACACATTATAGGGGGAGACTCAGAGTTATTATCCAGGCAAAGGGAGGCTGCACAGAGTATTTCATGAGGAGTGGCAGGATAAACTGATCATATAAAAGTTACATTTGCTGTGGGTCAGCGTGGCTGTATAATCTTTTTTTTTTTTTTTTTTCAATAAACGCTACTCTACAAATATATAAATAATGAATAAAAGTTTTTCCAATTTGTTATTTTTCCCCCCAGAAAGGAGCTCACAATGCTGTATGTTTCCATAGCCTAGTTGTGTGTACTGTTGGGGAAAGCTACCTTTTTAGACATTTCCGCAGAGTCCACAAGGCTATCTGTTTTTTAGGAACTCGGAGACGGTTACATACTTCTGGGCCAACTGGAACATCCCTGTGCACAAGTGGTGCCTCCGGTGAGTACAGTGCTTTGGTTCTGGTCCACCTTATTTAATTTGCAAATAATGCATTTCTGCCATTCAAGCCTGTAATGCATTCCAAGGAAAAGTTGGGGCTGGGGCAAATTTAGGACTTGTTAATGAGGTAAAATCCATGTCCCAAGTCATACTCTATGACTGGGGCCCAAAACACAAGGGCCTCCACCCCTGTCTGCCACCCGACCCCTTCTCCTCTCTTTGTGGGTGGTGGGCCCACATGGAGGCAGTTCCCCATAGCCTCTTCATGCTAAGCCAAGCCAGGTCCTGGGAACAAACTGGCCACCAGGTGCTCGCCTGCGAGTTCCCAGCCCAGGCTTGCCTCCAGGAGGGGGCTCCGATGTCCCTAATCTGGGCGAGGTTCTCATTCTCATTGAGGAGCTCAATTGCTTCTCATCTGACCCCTCACCTGGGACCAATTTCCCATGGGAAACCCTACCAGGAGCTAAGCTCTAGACAACACAGCTCCCAAGATCCCAGTGGTGCACAAACTCCTCCACCACAATTAGGTAGCTATTTGTTTATTTAAAGGACCCATTAGCTGATGCCAAGGCAATCAGCTAGTCTTCCTGGGGTCCCCATCAGACATGCATAGCATAATACCATGGCGATTCACAGGATATTTTTTCATGAGTGAAGGTGGGATGGTCGCTGCAGCGTCTGCAGTGAAATGGGTGTTGCGCCAGTCTGTTGTGGTGAAGAGGAAGCTGAGCATAAAAGCAAAGCTCTCAATTTACTGCTCGATCTACGTTCCAGCCCTCACTTAGGTCACGTGCTTTGGGTAGTAACTGAAAAAATAAGATCTCGAATACAAGCGGCCGAAATGAGCTTTCTCTGTAGGGTGGCTGGGCTGACCAATAGAGAGAGGCTGAGGAGCTCAGACATCTGGAGCGGCTCAGAGTAGAACTGCTGCTCCGCCGCGTCGAGAGGAGTCAGTTGAGGTGGTTCGGGCATCTAGTCCGGATGCCTCCTGGACGCCTCCCTTTAGAGGTTTTCCAGGCATGTCCAACTGGAACAGGGCCCCGAAGCAGGCCCAGGACACGCTGGAGGGATGATATCTCCCGGCTGGCCTGGGAACAGCTTGGGGTCCCCAGGTAGAGTTGGAGGAAGTGGCTGGGGAGGGGGGCGCCTGGGCCTCTCTGCTCAGTCTGTTACCCCTGCAACCCGGCCCCGGATAAGCGGAAGAAAATGGATGGATGGATAATGATGTAAAATAAAATTAGAATAATGATGTTATTTGAAAGCTGATGTCTGCAGGTGACTGCAAACATGATTTGGTACAAAAGCAGCACCCGGGAAAGGCCTAGTCCTTTAGGAGCAAAGATAGGTTGAGTATTGCCACTTGGCGAACAAAATCATGAGAAAATAATTGAAAGGTTTGGAAAAATGTTTCTCGAAGAAAGATGGAAGGAAATTTGGATATTTCGCCCATTACAGGACATGACGTAATTAAAAGATTCAAGGAACCTGGAAGAATTTCTCAGCCTAAAGGGAAGGGGCTTAAGCCTGACATGAATACCGATGATATCCAATAACTCAGACTGCACCGCATCTTGAACCATTATTTATCAATGAGATATAATCACATGGGCTAAGAATTACATCGGCCAACCATTGTCCAGTATGACAATTCATAGTTTCATCCAGAAATGCCAGAATCTTGTAAGTGTCCAGAAATGCCATTGACTTCTCTGGGCTTGGAGCCATTGGACCATCTCACAGTGAAAACTTGTATTGTGGGCAGAAATGTCTCTTTTTTTTTTTTTTTTTTTTTTTTTTTTTGGTGAAACGGAAACCATGTGCTCTGAGCTAAAGAAAGAGGGGACCATCCAGACTGTTACCAGCTAGAAGTCCGGAACTTATATTCTGTCATGGTTTGGGGTTGTGTCAGTGCCCTTAAGGGTAAATTACGCTTCTGTGAAGGCCCCATGAATACTGAAAAGTACCCTGAGATTTTGGAGCACCATATGCTGCCTTCATGACGACATCTTATCCACAGAATTAGTTGCAAGAGCCGTGTCATGCTGAAACAGAAAATGGCCTTTCCCTAGCTTTGAGATGCACATAACCTGGAATACCATCTTATTGCATGGTTTCAAGATTTTCTTTCAGTAGAAGTAGGAGGTCTAGTCCAAACCCTATCTAGCCCACAAGCTGTGAGACTGTTAAAACAGTCTTCATCCTCTTCCTCCTCAAACACATGCCACCTGAAACACACCCCATATGCACTTTTATTATTTTTATTAATTTTAACCTGCTATTTTTTTAAAGTGTTTTACAAATACACAAAAGCACAGCTCTTGCACTTTTAATGTGAGTTTTATTTCGAATGGTTGCAAGATTGAGTTTTGTTGTTTTTATATGTTTAACCCTCTATTAACCACCATAGCATATCTGCTACATAAAGTGAAAGGGTTAACAGCCTGGACACCCTGCTGGTTTTGTTTCTTATTGCCAGATAAACATTTGAGAATAACTTGAATGGTCCGTCACTTTAATTTTTCCATTCGCATTATTACCCAATGTAGCAGATCTGCTACATTTTGGAAAGGTGGGCCAAAGGGTCAAATTTTTTTTTTTTTTACTATTTTTCCAAATATTGGCCCATAATCAACATATTTGCCAAGGGAAATGATTTTTACACAGTTGGAAAGGTACTTGGTTAACAGAGGGTTAAATGTGATGTTTTTAGTGCTTAATCATCCTTGTACAGGTGAAAAACACCTTTTCGTTTTTTCAATGTATGAAAATACTTGGAAAAATGACAATAAAGAAATCTTGAATCTTGAAACCAAGAAAAAAATGCCTGAGTCCAGGGGGTGTCCACATACTTTTGGCATGTATTTTATGTTGCATTTTATTTCTGCAAAGTCAGGTTTGGAACACAAGCATGACTGATAAATGCTTCATTGTCCTGAAGTAGTTTATTGTAAAAGCACTATTCAGTATCTTTAGTAAAATCAGGGGCATGCATTCACATTTGCATTCTTTGGTCTGTGGCTGATGAAGTCTGGTTAACCTCCTCCTGTATCTAAAGGCATTTCTACAAGCCCATGCTGAAGATGGGTGTGAGGAAATGGCCAGCCCAGACTGCCGTTTTCCTGCTCTCTGCCTTTTTTCACGAGGTGAGGTTTGGCTGCGATACCACAATTTCTCTCTATTAAATGTAGACAGTGTTTTTTTTTCTTCTCAGTCTTAGAATTGCAATCTTAACCTCAATCGCCACAACTCTGGTTCTCGTACTGAGAAAGGCCATTATTGGATTTCAAAGGCAAAAAAAAGCCTAGAAACAAAATTATAATACTAAAAGTTCTTCAATACCTAAAGCAGCTGAATACATCGAAATAATTAGGAACTCCGACATGCTGTCCAAAACATTATGGTCCTCAAAAAAATTGGGTGGAATCCACAAAAACTGCTCTTATTTGTGCATGAGGGGAACATACTGTTTAGTGAGCACCATTATTCATCGGACAGTCACACTTTTTTTGTTATTCTGGTTTTGGAGTCAATCACCAGATTAGAATCCAACTGAACATGCATTTTACATGCTGAAGAGGCTGTAGGCAAAAAGTCTCCCAAATAAGCATGATGCCTGCAGCACAAGCCTGACGTAGTATCACCAGGGAGGGTGTCCAGTGTCTCTGCACAAATTTCGAGGAGGAAGATGCACAAAAGGCATTGTCATTTTTGAGCTGTTCATCCGATATGGATGAAACATGCACAAATTAATGCTGACAGTCTGTCCTTTAGCCTCATTGTCATTGTAACCTTTCATACTTAACACTTGGGTGTAAAAGCAAAGTTAAAAAAATGCATGGCTGCCTAGTGAATCAGGATGATCGCAGTAATATGCTCAAATATCCTAAGAAAAGAATCTACACGAGCACATGTGCGTTGCTTGATTACCAATGCGAAATTGTGCAGCACTGAAACAAAAAAGTTCCTGTCCAAAATATTATGCAGCCAGCTGTATTTGTGGCAGCACTGCAGCTAACATCACCCATCTTTGATGATGATGGGCAACACGATCCCAAGTTCTTTTCTGCATAGACGCTATAGCCTTCAAATGAAGCCAGATTCCATTTATGCCGAATGTTTAACATTGAAAGGGAGATCAACATCAGAATGAGTTAGGATGGCAAAAGTGAAAACCCAAATGGAGACTTTTGTCGTCTTACTGAATTTGCTGCTCTGCAAGATCCCTATTTAATGAGTGGGCCATCAGAAACCATATTCCTGGAGGTATCATCTGTTACTGATGGCCAGAATTTTGCCTTCTGACATAACCACATAAATCCATGGCCTTTGCAGCTTCCACAAAAATTCCAGGAGTTAGAGTGGGCCTCCCTAATGTTGTGTTCACAGTACGAGAAACGAAACTGTCAAGCGTGGCCAGCTATATTGTCGCCGAATCGCTACTGAAGTGTTGCTGTAGTGCTTGTTGATGCAGTTATGTCCTTATGGGCTTGTAAGTGTCTGCAGACCCTGGCTGCCCTTGATAAAGCGTGATTGCGAGTTATTAAGCATGATAAAGGACTTCAGTTTTATTTTAAATATATTAGTTGCATGAAGGCTGACCAAGCTAAGAAGTGTGGTGTTCATTCATACTCTACAAATGATGGCTGGTAACACGATGCTCAGAATCTGAAGTCACGGTGGATGATGTTGCTGTCGTCACGGACCACCATTCTCAGTGCCTATTTAGACTATTACAATTTATAATTTGGACATAATGGTCGATAATTCAAGAGATTAAAGCCCTGCACCCATTGGCGGCGTGCAACATGCGTCAGAAAATGGGTTGTGTTCATTTCAATATCACAGTAAAAAAAGGCAGGGTAAACCATCATCAGGGGCTAGCCAACAGCATGAATACATCCTTCTTTCATTATTTTTTTTTGGATGGGGTCATTGAAGCGCTGAAAAAAGTTGAGGCCAGCTCAACTTTGATCTTTACTGAATCATGCCCCTCTCACAGCCACAATTGTCAGGCATCAGTCCGTAGCTTCATATTGCCATTTTCCATTGAAAATGAATTGCAGGTTTTTGCTTTATTGCTTATAGTGCGAACATTGCAGAAGGCTGCTAAAGCCATCTGGGAGGCTTGCTATAAGGTGTACTTGTAGATTCACTCACTAATGAAATCTCCTCTGTGCTATTTTCCTTTTGCAGTACCTGGTGAGTGTGCCTCTGAAGATGTTTCGTCTGTGGGCATTCATGGGCATGATGGCTCAGGTCAGAAACCAGGCATATATGTCCTTCTTGAAAGGATGTATCATTTTTTTTTATGTGGCAATGAAAGTATACTGAACTTTGTTGACTTTCTTACATCACAACTTGCCAGGAAAAATCTTTTAGCCTGTAGAGTTCTAGGAAAAGGATATGATGATGAGCAAGATCCTAAATCCTATATTTGTGAGCCAAATCAAGAAAAAGTAGCTTTTCTCTTGAAAGTTATGGCGCGCACAGTAGATGCAAGTTTTGTTTATTTTTATTCTGTTCATAATTATGATGTTTATGCATACAATTCTCACACCACAGCTCTGTGAAAAGGTATTTTCCCCTTCCCAATTTTGCATACTTGTCACACTTCAGTATTTCAAACTAATTTTATTATCAAAGATGACTGGCGTAAATACAAAATTCAGTTTAGAAATGACAGTTTCACTTACTGAAGGAAAAAAACTATCTAACCCCACCACACCTTCCATGTAGAAGTAATTGCCCCCATCCTTACTAAATCAATCAATTAAGCAAATTTAATGAATAATTGGGCTTATTTTCAGCAGACACACCCAGACAGGATCACTGCCCACCCCAGTGAATCAAAACATCACTTCAATAGAACCTGTCTGGCATTGTTAAGTAGGCAAAAAGCTGCACATGATGCTGCAAACTGAAGAAATTCAAGAACGGATAAAAAACAAAGACCTGGACATCTTTAAGTCTGGAAAGAGTTCTCAAGCCATTTCTAAGGCTCTGGGATGCCACCACACTATGGTGAGAGCCATTATCTACAAATGGAGAAAACTTGGAACTGTGATCAATCTTCCCAGGAGTGGCCAGCCCACCAATAGTCCTCCAAGAACGCATCGACTACTCATACCTGAGGATCCAAAATAAGAGAGAGATTGGGGAAAAAAAAATGGCATTTATGGAGGAGCTGCAAGGCAAAAACCACTACAGACCAAAAAGAACACAAAGGCTCGTCTCACACTGGCTAAAAAACATCTTGGTGACTCCCAAGACTTTAGGGAAAATATCCTGTGGACTCATGAGTAAAATGTAGACCTTTTTAGAGGACATGGGTCCAGCTACATCTGGCGTAAAGCTAACCTAGAACTCCACAACAAGAACATTCTACCAACAATCATATGCGGTGATGGTGGTAGATTGACAATCTGGGGCTGCTCTGCTGCTGCAGGAATTAGGCGACTTGCCTTAAATGATGGAAACATGAATTCTCCTCTCTACCTGTAAATCCTGAAGGAAAATGTCCAGTTTGTTATGTAAAGCTTCAGAGCAGTTGCGTTATGCAGCAGAACATTTATCTGAAGCACACAAGCAAGTCCACGTCGGAATGGCTCAGAAGAAACAAGGCAAAGGTTTTGGCGTGGCTTGGTCAAAGTTCGATTGGAATGTTGTAGCATGACAGGCAGTTCATCACTCGAAAACCCTCTGTTGTAGCTACATTAAAGCAATTCTTCCAAGAATAGTGGGCTAAAGTCCTCCACCGCAATGTAAAAGACTCATTGGCAGTTATCACAAATGTTTGATTGCTGTTGTCTCTGTTAAGAGTGGCATGACCAGTCATTAGGTTTAGGGGGCAGTTATTGTTTCACGTGGGTGATTTAGTTTTTTAACAACTCTTCAGCTTCAATAAATGAAATGATCAAAAGCTGCATTCTGTCTTTCCTCACATGGTCTTTGTCCAGTATTAAAATTATTTCAATGATCTGAAACATATTTAAATATGACAAGCAAAAATAGAAGCGATTGGGAAGTGGGCAATGCTTTTTCACTGTACTGTATGGGCTGGTTTCACAGACACAGAATAAGAGTATTCCTGGACTAATATGAGTTCTATATGAAAAATCTTCATTCATAATTGAATTCAAACTAGGACCGTGCTTAATGTATGTGTATGATACTGGCCCATTGAGAATTTCTGCGAACCCATATTTTGTAATGAAAATTTCAATACTTGTTTGCAGATTCCTCTCGCCTGGTTTGTTGGCCGATTTCTGAGAGGAAACTACGGCAATGCAGCAGTGTGGATTTCCCTCATCATTGGCCAGCCTATTGCCGTGCTCATGTATGTCCATGACTACTACATTTTACACTTCCAAGAGTCATTGCCCACAGTCCCAAGTCGTGAGTAGGGAAGTTCAAGTCACTCGGCAATTCCCAACAGTCAACAGCTGCTCTAAATGAGAGGTTGGATATCATTTATTCTTTCGGGCAAAATCAAACTTTTGCCACAAGTTAACAGGAACCACAATGGAACAGGATAGGGAATGTATGTCAGTGCAATCCCTCAGCCTTCGGACACCAGCCTGTTGTACTCCGTGAATGAGGAGAGCCTGAGCTCTCCAAAGATCATGTGCAGCTATCCTGCACTGCTGCTTGCCAAAAGTCAAGTTTCAGTATGTTTCTATTTTTTTCTTCATTTTTGCTTGAAACAGTTTATCCTTTACATGCTGGTATTAATGCAGCTGTCCTTAAAGTGGTAATCCATAAGATTTGCATCTCGTTACTGTCTGTTAAGTCAGTGTCTATCAGAGAGGGGGGGTAAAACAACGGTGATTGGGCCTATGACCCACTAATGAAAGCACTTATATTTCATTCTTTGCCAGGTAAAGCAATCAGTGTGTCTGTGGCGACATTCCTGCGCTATATTCAAATACAGGCGCACATCTAATGACGCTTTTTACGTCAGTAAGCAGTGTTTGATCTGTCCAGAAGGTAGGAGGAGCCGCAATGGCTCTGGCTTGAAGGAAGTAAGGAACCCCAGGAGAAGCAATGACAAGGTAGACGTCAGAAGGGATCCAGTAGCGGTACTTTCCCTAACCTGAACCTTGGCTCTATCCCTAACCATATATCTAACTTGTCCCTTACACTATATGCCAGTTTTACGGATCGAATTAGGGGAAGACCGTTAAAAATGCAGCCGTCCATGAAGCGGAAAGTACCGCTACTGGATCCCTTCTGACGTCTACCCAATGGCAATGGCAAATACCATACTGTGTAGCTATACTGTGCACAGTAGAAATTAACGTTAGCTGAGTTTCTGTTGAGGCTACTACTGAAACTAAAATTATAAAATAATTTCAGAAAGCAAACAGGAAAAAAGCTACGTTAACCGCCAAAACAAATTATTTTTGTTTAAAAAAAAAAAAAAAGTTATAACGCTACCCGTTAACCAACTACCGTTTTCATTATTTACACAGGGCTCTCAATTTTCACATATAAATGACATATTCACGTTTCCGTGCTGTAGTCAGAAATTATTATATCAGACTGTTTGTAGAGATTCTCAGGTGGAAATGAAGTCCTTGAGCATTGAAGTTTATCAGTTTCACATGTGTTACGGTGGATTTCGCCACTAGAAATATGAGAACAATTATGATTCCGGAATTCTCACGCTTTTCTTTACTCAGGGGTTGGAAGCAATGGAATTGCATAAAAATGTTTCAAATGCTCTAATTTCATTTAAACAATTTGAATGATCATGAAACACATGCATTTTGTTGATTGAATAATTACTGACTACAGCACGGGAACGTGAATGAAGCACAAATTCTCACGGCGGATGCGTGAGAGTTGGCAGCCCTTTAAGTTAATCAATTCATCATAATAGCCTAACATGTTGCTGGAATGAGATGATGCTAATGGATGACTAACATCACATAATTTTTACTTTTATTGAGTTCAATTGCCGTGTCAAAGAGCATCTTTCCCTTCTGCATGAGAGTTGAGGAGGCATGGAACTGGTAAGAGCCGTCAATTTTCCTACGTCATACAGGCGACACTGTTGGGTCTCGACAAGAGTTATGGGAAATGAGGTCCAGAAGCGCACCTGCAATTACAGCTTACTGCCAAAGATGTCAATATAAACAAGCCAATTCAAATCTTACGGATTACCACTTTAAGTTCAGTTTATCAATGTGCCCTTTTTTTGTTCCTTAAACTGGTTTTTATTGCCTTTCGAAACAAAGCCCATCCGCGCTCAGATTATTGTTGCACTTACTTGTATCTTTTGTTATGGCTACCAATGCAGTAGTGCTGTTTTATTAAGACTTGTCATCTTATTTCTTATTTTTTGGCTTAATTTTATGTTAAATATCAGGGGTCTTGCAATAGGAAATTGAGGTTGCCTTTGAATAATTTTTTTTAGTTATTTAAATTGTTTGCACTATTTATACTGCATGGTGGTTTTGCATACATTTGCCAAGCGATAGAAAAAAGTGCTGCTTTAAGTGCTTAAAGACATTTTCATAAAATGAAAATTGCATATGACTTATGATTTGGAGAAGTTGGATGTATTTTATTCAGCCAGATGCCTTTTTAATTTAGTCTTGTTGAAATCACTTATTGTTGAAATGGTACAGGACAAAGAGACTCATTTTAGCAGTGGAGCATGACCAAGAAGTGGTAACTATTATATCAGCAGTATTTTGCTGGTCTCTTCGTTCCATTCCAAAACTTTTTTTGCACTTTAAATCTTCAGCGAACTAGTGTTGGAAGTATGTACTGGTTTCTATTAAAGTCATTGTAATATATTTGGAATTCACTATTTTTCTAATGATCACTTTGACAATGACATAAAGCAGGTTTTAAGAATGACCACATTCTAAAGTAAATATTTGATGTAAACAAGTCATCAGGCCTGTGACTGATATTTGTGAATAGTAGTTTCAAGGAACTATTCTAAGGAATTTTTTCTAGTAAGTTTTTTTCCCCATAAACTGTAAAGTATTTACTTGGGTTCCAAGTCATTGGAAAGTATTAACAATAAAAAACATGTGAATGTAACGTGATAAGGTATACAATGTTATATAAATGTTCAGGGATGTGTGTACCAAAAATGGGAATAGAAATTTTAGTTTAGTTCATTTGCAGTGGAGGCAAATTTTGATAATGGTATTACTGTATCTGAAATTTTATTTAAAAATGGATTTATTTAATTCATGAAAAGCAGGGCCTGTATTTAACCTTGAAATATACTTGACAAGTTGTATTTTTTTTTGTGAGAATGCAAATTAGTCATGTGTAAAAAGTCCCAGGATTATAAATTACCTTTGACGTTGATCCTTATGGAATGTGTGGTTGTGATTTCCCCACCCCTCATGAAAAAAAGTTGTGGTCAAATTGAATAATTTTGGCAAATATAAATGGTATGTTTTCACTCACAGTTCATGGTTGCCAGTTAGGAAGCTGTGAAATAAAGTTCTGCTGGTGAAACATTTATCCTGCAAGCAATGCTTTATTTCATTCACAAGTTGTCAGCACTGCACTAAATGTACTTATGCCTGATGAACAAATTCATCTGGTTTTAGAATGTTTAAAATCGCCAAATCTCAGTCTACAGGCAATGTTTTAAAGTGCAAACCAGAAAAAAAGGTTCAGCATAAAATGTGTAATTTTTACCTGTTGATATGACTTGGCCATTAGGAATTAACAAAAAATCCCACTTAGAGCCCCCAAATACTTATCCCAGGACTTCTAGTAGCATTATGCTTTCTGATTAATGGTATTCTATGCAGGTCTGGTTTGTGTCGTTTTTAAAACTGGAATATTCTTTTACATTCTGCTGAAGTATACACGTATTGTGCAGAGGAAGAGCAGGAATACCACAATTGATTGCGGAATAAATGACTGTTCCAAAATAAATACGATTCGGGTTTTGTCACAGTCATGGTGATACGCGGGGAACTTCATACGATCAACATCCAGGACAAGGAAAGGGAGCCACTTCTATTGCTGCAATGAGACAAATCCAGAGAATGATTCATTTTCAGCTGCAAATCATACACTTTTCATCACAAATTTCCTCAGTTCAAAAGCGTTTTCGGCAGTTCAGCAAACATTTAATTAATTTTGAGCGCTTCCATTATACATCTATAAACAGCGCTAACTGAGCTAACCATGCTTACTCGTACTGAATATTTCCTCAAAATTTAAGGTGCAGCTTTGGTGTAGAATTCCAATTCCTTACATTTCTTGAACTCTTTAGTTGCAGAACCGCAGAGAATTTAACAAACACAACATTTTGACATCCTAAGTGTTTACCTTTGCTTTATTCTGAATGGGTAAATACAATTTATATTCCGCAGGGAGTTCATCCTCTGAATAAAGTCTGTCCGAGAAGTATACTCGTCTGATGCGGCAATTTGCATGAATCTGGAGGGATTAATGCATAGGATTAGATCAAATTTGAAATGCTCCACTTGCACAGTTCTGAGCAGGAAATGGACTATGCATCTTCCATGAAAAAAATTATGTTGTTACAATGTCTTCAGTCCAAATACTTGGTTTCCTTTTCTAAAAACAGTATTAAAAACTCTTCGTTTTCTTTCAAGAATCTTAATCGGGTCAGCTACAATGGAATACTATAGCGCAGTGTCTAAATCAGAGGTCCTCAAACTGTACCCTGAGGAACCCCTGTGTATGCTGATCTTCCTTCCAACCACAACTGCGATTCCAAGATTTTAAAAGGCTGTTAATTTTTCTTAAATAGGTGCTTTTTATGTTCAGAGAGGTGATTTACCATCTTAATCCACAGACTGCCAAACATTCAGTAGCCTTGCAATGCCCCCAAGATTATCAATTTCATCTTGTGCTTATTGCACCACGGACAAAAAATAAAGGATGTAACAAATGATTGAGATATTTTGCCCAGCCTCACGGGTAACTATGTTAATTGTTGTATATGCAATATGGGCTATTTTTCTGTATACCTCAACATAAAACAGGTGGGCCCCGATATCATTTGTGTTGTTATTAAATTCTTCATTATCTTCCAGATGGTTAGGATTGGTGGCCAGGTGTACATTTCAATAAAGAGCTTTCTGATTGATCTCAATCTTAATTTCATCAGTTATGGAGAACTCACCTCTCTGCATGCACATTGAAATTAACTGTTTGACATTTAATCCAAGAAGTACTACATGCCTGCAGAAGATACATTTTTCATCACATGCATAGCCATTTCAGGCAAAATGTGATTTAAGAGGTTTAATAAACCCACAGTATAAGATCCTAGTTTGGAAAATTAGCAGCTTGTTAAAATTTTGAGATTGCCATTGCGGTTTTAACAAAAACCAGCATACAAAGGGAGTCCCCAGGGCTGAGTTTGAGAACCACTGGTCCAAAGCAAGCTAGCCTGTGATGTTGCATCATCTTAAAAACACTGAAAAACTTCTTCCTCAATGCCCTTCACCTGCGCCAACAGTGGATACCCTCTAGCTCACCTGTACACGCAGAGTTTCAATGTAGTTTGTGCCATAGGCTCGGCGCGTGAAGTCAGACAGGTTGAACTGGATTTGGTTCCAGCCATCATCCAGCCGCATAGGCATGGTGCAAATGAACGGCTTCACCCGGGTCGTGCTCTGGTAGTTACTTGCTCGAAACCGCCGCCGGACGTTCTTATCATCTAGGACCTTAAATCATAGACCAAAGTTTCAGCTTTGCTGTAGTTGCTCGTTAGATTTGCTTTAGAATATGAATTAGAAGCAACACTGAAAATTTGCTGTCCTAGAAAACGAGGAGAATAATATGACTCGTGGATAGGGTGTTAGACTGGAGCCTAGCAGGTTGGTCGTTCAAACCCCAGTGTAGCCAATGTCCTTGCATCGATTGGGTCTTTGAGGAAGGTCCTTTATGTGACATTGTTCCAGGGTGGCTTGGCCAAAGCGTAGTATATCAGGTGCAAGTTTCTTTGGATAAAAGCAATTGGTATATAAAGAACTTTACAACATCAAGCACCTGGCAGTAACTTGGAGCTTTTATAAAGTACAACTCCAATTCCAAAAAAGTTGGGATGCCATATAAAATGTAATGAAAACAGAATATGATGATGTGCAAATCTCATAAACCCATATTTTATTCACAGTAGAACATGGACAATATATCAGATCAGACATGGGGTGCTTTTAATTCTGCTAACTTATGCTTCCTCGCATCCGCTCCTCTTCCATGACCCGGAAAAAGTTCTGCTGCCATCATGGATAATATTCCAATCGCTCGAATGCACCTCGAGGACACGTGGAGTGAGAGAGGAGGCTTCTGGGGAGCTTAAAGCAAGTATCCTACATGAAAGCCTTTTATCTCGCAGCGTGACGTTTAAATGCCACACCTCCACAGGTATGTTGCTTAATGGAATGATTTCTCATTTGGAAGCTTTTGACTGCACCATCCTTGCGACATTTCCTTGCATCTCTCTCGTCAATCATCGGAAGAGCCAAGACGTGACGGAGAGACGCAAGCGAGGTAAGCCAGGAAACTGGTTAACATAATGAAAAGCAACACAAGTCAATTCACAAAGGCTCATCTCCAATGAAAGACAGTGATAAGGGAGTCTATGGGCTGATTTTTCACATCTTTCCTTCCTTCCTTTTCCTGTGCTGTGTTCCACTCCTTCATCACGAACTCCAGAAAAATATTTCCAAAAAAAAGTCTTTGCCTCCCTAGTTCATAATCTCTTTAGGAGACTTCTGTTATTTCCAAACTCATTTAACAGTCTGAAATCTCCTTAATGTGTTGGACCTTGATTTCTTTTTACGGGTCAGGCACAAAAAAAGGAACGAAGGCTAGGAAAATGATGGATTGGCACACACAGTCTATTTCCTGTCTCTGTGCCAACTTTTTTGGAGTCTGTAGCAATAGATTTGAAATTGGCATGCATTGTAAATGAACAATCAAATTTTCAAGTATAAGCATCAAATGATATGTAAATGAACTTTTTAAACCACTTTTTTAAAATTTTTCATTTTGCATAAAAGTGCCAATTTTTTCAGAATTGGTTTGGGGTTGCAATGATGAACATCATTCATTTGCTGTATTTGTTGTTACTCCACCTGAACCTCGAAGGTGAAATACTTCTTCAGATTCTTGATGATCATGACCAGAAAGGGAAGCTTGATGCCAAGAGTCTTCTTAGGATCTGCAGGACAGGTGATGAATGTCGTGCTGCGGGGTTCAAAAAAAAAATAATAAACCATATAAAATATTTCAGCTCATTCTAGGTCACCCATAAAAATTAATGCATTCACAGTTATCATTGCTCCTTTAAACATGACTGTGCCTGATGCACAAAAATGATACCAACCGACCTGACGTTAGTTCCTTCAACTTCCAACACCAGAGACTGGATGTCATTATCCGTTATCCGCTTTATGTGGCCATTTCTCACCTGAAATGACAGGCAGCATTGGCTGCTTGAAATGTTTGAGAAAACTGTGCTTCATTCATAACTTTGTACTTCTTGTACCAATTCCACAGTGATTGCCTACTGCTTTAAAAATACAAACCAGAATCATTCTTTGTACTTAAATTCACAGAGGACATCATTAGGAATACTGCAACAATACGAAGAAGGCTTTCCCTCTGCTCTCAGAAAAGCCTCAATTATTTGTGGCATGGATTCAACAAGTTCACCGAAACATTTCTTTGAGACTGAGTCAGTTGCACATTCATGTTGCGATGCTCTCGATTTGCCACTTCCCACAGGTGCTCCACTGGATTCACATCTGGTGACTGGAGAGGCCATTGAAGTACACTGAACTCATTGAGCTGACTTCCACTTTATGATATATGGTGCATCATCATGCTGGAAGTAGCCATTAGAGGATGGCTAAATTGCACCCATATAAGGGATGCACATGGTCAGAAACAACACTCAACCAAGCTGTGGCATTCAAACGATGACTGATTGGTGTTAAGCCATTGACATCAAATTCTTACCGAACCAAAGTGTCCACAGTGTGACCAAAAATGTAAAAAATTCCCCACAGCATTGGACCTTGTATAAGAGTACTACCAGTCCATTTGCCTAAACTGTCAACACAAGACAGGTTGGGTCCAAGGATTTATGCCATTGACATTAAATTCTTACCGAACCATCAATGAATTGCAACGGATACTGAGATCCATCAGATCCGATGACATTTTTCTTGTGTTCTACTGTCCCATTTTGGTGAGCCTATGCCCACTACAGCCTCATGCTCTTCTGCTGTTGTTGCCCATCCATCACAAAGTTTCACTTCTTATGCATTCTGGGTGCTTTTTTGCTCACCATAAATAACAGTTAAAAAAGTTACTGTAGCCTTCCTGTCAGCTCAAACAGTTCTGCCCAGGCTTCTCTAATCAACAAGGCATTTCAGTCAAGAGAACTGCTGCTCACTGGGTGTTTTTTAATTTAATTAATTTATTTCTTCACACCTCCCTGAGCAAACTTTAGAGACACTTGTACCGGAAAATCCCAGAAGATCATCACTTACTGAGTAATTAACTAAATCCATCCCGTCTGGCATCACCATCCATGCCAAGGTCAAAGCCACTGAGATCACATTTTTCCCCATATTGTGGAGTTTTATATGAACATTACTAAAGCTTTTGTACAGCTGCCACACGAATGTTTTTTTTTGGCAGGGAGTGGGAAAATGGCACAGCACAAGTCTTCCAGATAAAGGGCTTTATAAGTGCACTATCTTTGTATATTTACTATTGTTTGGGTAAGTCGCGAAACTTTTAACTTTCAACAAGAGCCAAGGGCACTGAAAAGGTTTACGGAAGGTTTCCAACATGCCGAATTTCAATAAATGAATAAGGTCATTCAAACCCATTTTATGCGGTCGCCAGATGACTTGATTGATTGATAGATAGGTAGAATGACCGTACCATTCTTTGCAATCGACTTGGCATGGTTAAGGTGACTTACCTTTTGATCCCATATCTGGAGAGGCTTGCTTCCAATACTGTATAGAATTGATAAGAATCCGCTCTGAAATGTGTTTTTAAACATTCTGTCACTGTTGACGTCGGCTTTCAATCCACCTGTGCAGTGACAGTTTTTCAGGAACACAATCTTCTTGTGGATGAAAGCACGCTTCGTTCAGTTCAGACTGCTCAATGCCTGTGGTGCCAAAATTTCAACGGAACGGTCTCTGGTCAGGAAATTAGCTGTAACTAATTCCTAAGCGCACTTCGTCAGTGAAATTATCTAGCTACAAAATCTTGTAACTTGTCAAGTCAGCCTCGTTGTACTCCACTCGTATTCAAAATATTTTGAATCGACCGTCCATGATTTCCAGCAATTAACGTTACTTGTTTGTTTTGAGGATATTTCACGCAGCTAATCGAGAACAGTAAACTAACTCGTAGACTTCCCGACTTCAGCTATAAGTTAGTCTTTAGTCTTGCTGTTTCACTAGCAAACCAGCTGATGTTAGGTTTACTAGCAAGCCAGGATTGGTGACAGGGTTATAATATTAATGAAGCTAAACAAAAACAATGAAACTCGCCGTGAAACGCCTTCGGAGAATTACAAATAAAACAAACGGCAAATAATATATTAAAATAACATTTACGTTAAACGCATAAAATAGCTAATCACTGGAAATAGAAGGGCTGCTGAAGAAGGAGCAGCACGCGCAGCACCTCTTCTCTTGTATTTAAGTTGCTATGAAACGCAGCGCGCGGGCACGGTGCACATCATCAACTCGGACTCTTCACTGTTGACACATCTAAGTTTCCCTAGCAACATAAAACGCACGCGTATTTATGAAAGTGGGATGTGCCTAAAGTGGGTTAAACTCATTTTCAATCGTGCTCCTTTCCGTTATTTTCAAGAAGTCATGCAGAATGGTTGTGTTGTTTTTGTTGGTTTTTTTTTCTGTCGCTGCTATTTTTGTTGCGTAAAAAACCCTGTCACACTCGAGCCAAGGCATAGCTGGCCTCAAATTCATATGTGGGTGCAATACAATGAATTTGATAGCCTACATCAGGCATAACAGGCCAGTTGCGCGGTCGTCTGCCATTGAATTAGTCTTAACTACACGACCTCCTTAAACAAACATTCCAGGGATACTGTAGGCTTATCTCATATAGTAATTCGTGATTCGGTAATTGCATTAAAATTTTGGTAGAAATGGAAGATGACGTACATATTTGGTATTTGGTCTGAGTGGACCGTGTTCTGGATTTTAACTTAAAGGCAGCTCGTCAAAATAATAATAATAATAATAACAACACATCAGTTATGGCCACGTGTTATTATTATTATTATTATTATTATTATTATTACTATTATTATTAGACGATAGGATTATATGTGTTTATGCTATGAGCAGTCTCTTGTGAAAAAAATGTCCATTGTGCCCACAAGTATCAGCAGGCTTTCAGAGACAGGGCTGAAGGGAAAACCAAGCTTTTTGGCTACTCTGAGGCTGCCGAATCCAAGGTAACCACAGCACAAAGGCGGAGTTAGAAAAAGTTTAACTTGCCAGTCCATAGTGGGGCGGCGAATTGCCGGAGACAGACAAAAACGCCCGCTACTTTTACCTCCTACCAAGACAGTAAATATCGCGTCAATCAACAGAGATGATGCCGCGGCGAACCATTCTGGAGCACACCTGCCTTTGACCACTTTTTGGAACGCAATGAATTACCAGTGAAAATTTTGATGAAGTATTTAACAGCAGAATACAATGGAGAGAATGCTAGACGTCGGGAATTAATGTTTTTCTGGGAATTCAAAAGATGTCAGAAACGTCCTCGGCCAGCTCCAGTTTGGTAGGTCCGAGTCAGAGGCTCTTGCAGCTCGCCCTCCGTGGAGAATGGATTGCACTTGAGCAGACAATCAGGGGTCTAGACAAGGGAGACTCTGAAATTTCCCAATTCGACGAGGTCAGTATTTCGATGCATAATTTTCGAACCGTCCTAGTCATTAGGGCTACTGTAGCACCTTTGTTGCCGTAATAATTATGTACCAAATGTAGTTTCTCGTTTTGCTTACTCAGTACACCATTTGCTTGCAAAATCTTTGACCTGCAGCGCTGATGTTGCCGCATGATGTTGTTTGGCTCTTTGACAGAGGATTTGAGCAAAATTATTCTCCTAAAACTGTTAGATTACTAATTACCAGTAATTGTCGTGCCTTCAGCATGAGAACATTCAGAGAAGAACGTTGTCATGATATATAAATGTTACTCATAAATGTCACACAACCTGTACTGAAAGGGTTAATCTATAAAATAACATTTAGCCTAAACATCAAATAGGAGATACCAAATTAACCCCTTAAAGCCTAATTTTTCACTTCAATTTTCCCATAAGTAGATTCAAAGTCAGAAAAAAAAAACTTTTTTGTATTGTAGGGAAGTGGTTGCAGCACTTCACTGAAGCTCACATCACACTTATATTGAGAGAAATATTCAAACCCGGGGTATCATGCTTTTATGCTTACAGCATTACATGGAAAACAATGGAAAACGTCTAGACCTTGTGCATCATTTTATACACATTTTTCTGTAATTCAGCGGAACATTTTTTCGATCATTGGAAGTCTCTGAATTTCTATTTGAATGTAAAATAGGCCTGTACTTCCACAGGTTTGATAGCAGCTGCATTTGACGGACCCATATACCTGCTGTGAAAAAGTATTTTCCACCTTCCTGATTTCTTTTATTTTTGCATATTTGTCGCACGTAAATGTTTAAGAACATTAAAGTAATTTTGATGTTAGACAAAGATAATCTGAGTCAACATAAAATGCAGTTTTTAAATGATGATATCATTTATTAAGGGAAAAAGCTATTCAACCCTACCTGGCCCTTTGGAAAAAATTACTTCCCACAAAGTTACTAAATCAACCAATTAAACAAATTTAATTGATTATTGGGTTCAATTTCACTACACACACTAACAGGCATAATTACTGCCAGCCCTGCTGAATCTAAACATCGCTGAAATAGAGCCTGTCTGTAAATGTGATATAGGCAGATAGCAGCACAACATGCAGCAATCTAAAGGAATTCAATAAAAGATGAGAAACAAAATTGTTGATATCTATCAGTCTGGAAAGGTTTACAAAGCCACTTTAAGGCTCAATGGCTCCAGTAAACCATGATGCAAGCCATTATCTACACATTGAGAGAACTTAAAACAGTGGTGAACCTTCCCAGGAGTGACGAGCCCTCCAAAATTCCTCCAAGAGCACTGATGACTCATCCAGGAGGTCATCAAAGAACCCAGACTAACATCTAAAGAATATTGCAGTTCTCACTTACCTCAGGTCACTGTTCTCGATTCCACAAAAAGAAAGAGACTGGGCAAAAATGGCGTCCATGGGATAGCTGCAGGGTGAAAAAAACCAAACAGAACACAGAGGCTCACCTCACATTTGCCAAAAAGATGACCCTCAAGATGTTTGGGGTGATATTCTGTGTACTGATAAGTCCAAAGTTTAACTTTTTGGAAGACGCGGAGTCCTGTTACATCTGGCGTAAATCTAACATGGCATTCCACAATAAGAACATCATACCAACAGTCAAACACGGTGGTGGTAATGTGATTATCTGGGGCTGCTTTGCTGCCTCAGGACCTGGGCGACTTGCCTTGATTGGTGGAGCCATGAATTATCTTTATCAGAAAATCCTGAAGGAGAATGTCGTTCCATCACTTCGCAACCTTAAGCTCAAGCGCAGTTGGGTTATGCAGCAAGTCTGACTCTAAAGAAACTATTTGAGGATTTCGGAGTGGCCTGGCTTGAATCTGATTGAGATGCTGTGGCATGACCTTAAATGGGCAGTTCATACTGGAAAACCCTTCAATGCGGCTGAATTAACCCTTTAAGTGCTAAATTGTTTTTTATAAAATACTCACACACTGCTCAAAATATTTTCCACATGGGACACTTCAGCGCTGAATCGATCAGATCAGAATTTCTCGCTCCTCAAAGCCAAGAAAGCCAGCTTCATTGCCATGACTTGACAAGTTCTCAAATGCCGCCATTTTGAAGCAACGTTCGATCAAAATCCATGAAACAAGAATATTGTTATGATTTGTTCATAGGATGACTATGCAGTTCAAAGAAATTGTTTCCTTGAAAGAAATTGCACACTCCAGGGCCCCTAGCAACCAGTCCCCAATGTGGCTGCGTAAATACTAAAATCAGATTGGTTGGGTGAAACACACCTACTCCCCTAAACGTCTTTTGCCGCGACTAACAGTTGTGGCCAGAAACTTCCTGGCAGCAATAGCCATGATCGGTAGCCGTTAATGATCATTGTTATCGTGGCTATAGCCGCGACTAGCGCTTAAAGGTTAAAACAAACAGTGGGCCAAAATTCCTCCACAGTGATATAAAAGACTCATTGCTAGTTATCACAAATGTTTGAATGGAGTTGTTTGCCACCAAAAGAGGAATAATCAGTTATCAGGTTTAGGGGGAGAATTATTTTTTAACATGGGTGTAGAAGTTTGAGTAGCTCTTGAGTAGCTCATCTACCTTCAGTAGACGAAATGATCATTTAAAAGCTCCAATTTGTGTTTACTCACTCTGTCTTAGTATTTTACTGAAATTAATTGGATCATCTGAAACATTTAAATATAACAAAAAGCAAAAAGAGAGGAAATCGGAAAGGGGCCCAATACCTCTTCACAGCACTTTATGGGGACGTAGGTTTTATGTGGTTAAGCTCTTCTATTCAATATTAATATTTAATTGCATTAACAAATTCTTCTATCTGTGAGTGATTTAGTCATTGAAGAGCTCAAGTGAAACTTAGCTCATCTGAATTTCATTTTTGAACATGTGAGTCTAACAAGCATGGTACAGTCTTACTGGATAGTACAGGACCCTGCGATGCGGCCAGCATAATTTGACATCTACAGTAGCTAGCTAGCTACAGAGCTACATTAAAAACGGGCTGCGGAACGCCATGATTTTCAGGTAGCTCTGAAGCTTCCTAGCTGGCGACTGTTGACGTCAAGTGAAGGTATACACAAGTAATCTTACTGCAGTACTCTGCGAGTCAGTCAGAAATACAAAACAAACATCACTAATAATTTTATTAATGTGCTAGCTAGCTTGGTTAGCATGTTAACTGATAGAAGCAACACGCGGTCCCACTGGACTGTACAGGGTCATGTGATGCAGTGCGTTTTTGCTTATTAATTTTTTATGATGCAGCTTCACAGGTTCAACCAGATTTTAATCAACTCATCTGCTACACTACATCTGTTAATATGCAAAGTTGGAAGGTTATGGCTGGTACCATTGTTGAATGATCGCGTCTCACTCACTCAGGCGCAGTGCTAGAACTGAGAATTGGGGTGCGCAAAACATCCGTTTAAAACAATTATTAGTCCTGACCTGTTCTCAGTCATTTTCATGATTAACAAATGGTTCACTCCGAGAGCACTCTGCACTTAACAGGTGCTGCTTGCAGGGAAAATGAATCTGGTGATTATTTTTTTGACACTAAAATGAATTCAGTGAAATTTAGTTTTTATATGTTTTTTGACTTTTGTTTTTGTAGGAGACTGGCTTTAGTCTACTGATGATTGCAGTCAAAGAAAACCGCCTAACTATAGTCGACAGGCTTTTGGAGTTGGGGGCAAGCCTTAGTGAGCGGACAAAGGTAAGAGGCACTCTAAGGTCATAAAATGGCTGAGGGTGAAATACCGAGATTGTAGCAACATTGTGCACGTACAGCTATCAAGCAAAGGACAAAGCGTAACAGGGGAGGATATTGTACTGTAAGAGAATCTGGCTCGCGTAGAAAGTTATTACATTCCATAATAAGCTTTAAACAACAGGATTTCTCCTCTTTTTCTTCAGTAGGACATATGGTTTCTGGAAGCGGGAAATTATTTTTTGGGGTTGTTTCATTTCTTCATTCTTCCTAGACTGAACTCAAGAAAGCTGAATAGAGGCATTACATTCTTTCTGGCCCTCAATCTTGAAAAACACCTTGCATCTTCTTCACCGACGGTGATCTATCCGCATCTTCCTCGGCTGGACGCAAGAGGGATGTTGACTAGATATTTCCTGAAGGGCGGTGGGGGCATGAGTGAGGCAAGTAGAGGGGTGGGGGGGTGACGTTCTCCTGTGAAAAGGTCAGCAGCAAAATAAAAAGGGGAGGAGAGTGCATAGAATTGGAAAGGACAAACCAGCTGGAGTTTAGCATTGACCTTTAGACAGAGTTACGGCCTCTATCTATTCTCAGTGAGACCCTCTCCTGCCAGTTATTGTGCATTCTATGTGCAGTCATGATCAATCTTAGTCAGAATACAAACCCTGGTATCGGACATAACAAGTTTTCCATGGGCCCTGGGGCTAATGTTTCTGATAGGCCCCCTCTTCCACATCATCAGATGCTCCGAGAAGCATCATAAAGCAAGGCCGTGGGAAGATGTTCTCAATGACAGGTGTAGTATTAGGAGGTGTATTTACACTGCTGCTCATATAATTTCTGCATATATTCCCAGTACTTACAGGTTATTTGAAAGTACTTAAAAATATTAATGTGTTAAAGTCTTAAATTCAGGGATCTCATAAAAAAGTCACAAATTTCTTTTACATGGGTTTTAAATATTTTGTGTGATTGTCAGGAGGAGAACATTAGGGGTCTATCAGATTTGTTCTGAAACTGCTCGAATAAGTGATTTAAGAGAACTTGCTGCATTTGCCAATTTAGTGGTATTTAGATTTTTTGCTATGGTGTACACAATATTTATGAGTGATCTCAACCTGTTTTACGAATCATGCTCACTCAACCTCCCGTATTCTAAACCTACATTTGGGACCAATGGATGGTATTTGTCATAAAACTTACTTTTTCTATTTTTTACTTGAATTCACCCTCACAGAAAGGCTATGGATTGGTTCTCTACGCCTTAAAAAAAATAAAATTCATTGTCTGACGGTGGTGTGTTTGTACTGTACTCAAATTATAGTCAAATATACAGTCTTTCCAAACTTTGTAATGTATGGGCCATTTTGTTGTCGCAAAGCATTTTTGGAAGTTGTTTTTATATCTATTATATCTATTTATTTCCTCTTGATTGTAGTGATATAATGCTACATACCTTTGGTGAAACTGTGTTTGTCATTTCTATTACAACCCCAATTCCGAAATAGTTGGGACAAAGTGTAAATTGTGAATAAAATCAAAACGCAATGACTTTCAAATCACACCAGCCAGTATTTTATTCACGATAGAACAGAGATAAAATAGCAAATGTTGAAACTGAGAAATTTTACAAATTTATCCACAAAATGAGCTCATTTCAAATATGATGGCTGCTACAGGTCTCAAGAAAATTGGGACAGGGGCCTGTTTACCGTGGTGTAGCATCCGCTCTTCTTTTTAACACAGACTGGAGGCGTCTGGGCATTGAGGAGACAAGTTTCTTGAGTTTCGCCATTGGAATTTGATCCCACTCTTGTTTAATACAGGCTTCCAGCTGCTGGAGAGTTTTGGATCTCCTTTTACGGACTTTTCGTTTAATTATCTGCCAAATGTTCTCAATCGGTGAAAGATCAGGACTGCAGGCAGGCCAGTTCAGCACAAGGACTCTTCTACGAAGAAGCCATGCTGTTGTAATAGCTGCAGTATGTGGTTTTGCATTGTCCTGCTGAAATACACAAGGCCTTCCCTGGAATAGATGTCGTCTGGAGGGGAGCATATGTTGCTCTAAAACCTTTATATACCTTTCAGCATTCATGGTACTTTTTAAAACATGCAAGTGTCCCACACCATATGCACTAATGCATCCCCATACCATCAGAGATGAACTGAACACTGATAACAGGAGGGGTGGTCTTTCTACTCTTTAGCCCAGGAGACACGACGCCCATGATTTCCAAAAAGAATGTCAAATTTGGACTTGTCTGACCACAGGACACTTTGCCACTTTGCTACAGTCCATTTTAAATGAGCCTTGGCCCGCAGAACATGGCGGCGCTTCTGGATCATGCTCAACAATGGCTTCCTTTTTGCCTGATAGAGTTTTTGGTGGCATCTGTGGATGGCAAGGCGGACTTTGTTTACTGACAGTGGTTTCTTGAAGTATTCCTGAGCCCATTTAGTAACGTCAATGACAGAATCATGCCGGTGAGTGATGCAGTGGCGTCTGAGGGCCTGAAGATCACAGGCATCCAGTAAAGGTCTTCGGCCTTGGCTCTTACGCTCAGAGATTTCTTCAGTTTCTCTGGATCTTTTGATGATGTTATGCACTGTTGATGATGAGACCTTCAAAGCCTTTGCAATTTGATGTTGTGGAACATTGTTTTTAAAGTATTCCACAATTTTTTTACGCAAGCCTTCACAGGTTGGAGAGCCTCTGGCCATCTTTACTTCTGAGAGACACAGCCTCTCTAAGACATCCCTTTTATAGCCAGTCATGTTACACACCTGATGCCAGTTAACTTAACTACTTGCTAAATGTTCTTTCAGCTGATTCTCTTGTATATTAATTGCTTTTTCAGCCCTTTTTTGCCTATGTCCCAACTTTTTTGAGACCTGTTGCAGCCAGAAAATTTGAAATAAGCTCATTTTGTGGATAAAAATGTAAAATGTCTCAGTTTCTACATTTGAAATGTTATCTATGTTCTATTGCAAATAACATATTGGCTCGTGATCTGAAAGTCATTGCATTTTGATTTTATCCACAATTTACACTTCGTCCCAACTATTTCGGAATTGGGGTTGTACATTCCTTAGCATTAGAAAGTCCATTAATATCGCTGTTGGTGCTTAATAATGACATGGTTTCATCTTTTGATTTCTGAGTGGAGGACCTATAGTCCACACACAAAACTCATATCCTTAATCAATGTCAATTATACAGATGAGTACTCAGAAAGAATAGTGCAATGTCACACTTTATGTGGCATTTTGGGACATAACTCATGCTAGTCCACATTTTTCAAGGAAGCCTGCTTTTTTCGGAAGAGGAGTAATTCATTGGGTCTACGTGATTATGTAGGACAGTTTTCTGGAATTATGAGCGTTTGTTAAATTGGCCTTGGCTGCTTCGTACAGAATTGTATTACGAATGAACTCAAGAAAAGTTTAAGATCAGAATGCAAAAGTGTTCTTGCTTGAAACTGAATGTCTGCACCCAGTTCACTTTTTCTCATGCTGTCATCTAATCAATCCAAAGGAAATAGTGTCTGCGATGTGTTTTAGTTTCAGAACAACTCTCCAGAATTTTAATGATAGCGACCCATGTGAAAAAAAAAAAGACAAAATCAGCTAAAATAACAGTAAATCCATGGGTGGGTCAATACACTCGGCCAGTCAAGCAACAAAGCACACATCATTCTTTGCTACACCTGACTAATTGTACAGTATGACATTTAAAGAACATGGTACAGTATAGTGAATTGCCTGCAATACTAAACACAATGGGCTCTAATTTCTTGGCGCAGCGCAGGGTGGCGCAGCGTGGCGTAGCGTGGCGCAGCCCACGCAGTGGTAATTTCAGGTGCGGTGCAGCCCGCGCAGTGGTAATTTCGGCGGTGCAACACCGCGGCGCAGCCACTTTGGTAATTTGGTAGACGGAAGTGCGCCGAGATGGGTGTGGGCGTAGTAGGGGAGGTGTCACATATTCATCAAGACGCAGGGACAATTTTGTGGATAAAGTCTCCGCTGACCGTGCGCTGAGAGCTCGCCAGCTTCAACCTGGTTTACTTTCTGTGCAGTGGTAATTTGGCTGACCGGCGACAGTGCAAGACACGCCACCGAAACCTCACAGGCAGGTTTCCAGAGTGTCAGGCACATTTCAATGCAATGAATAATTACTGCAACCGCTATTTAATGTAACTGTCTGAATCAGCACATAAATTATAGTATCTATATCGATTGTCCTGATGTCAGATCAAAAGAGAGAGAGAGAGAGATGTGTGCATGTGAGAGAGAGAGTGTGTAGGCTATGTGGGTTTGTGCCCTTCAGCTGCTTTCACACCGACTTGAAAACCAATTTTTTTCAAGACGACTGAATACATTCAGAGTCAATGCAAAGACGTGAATACACGTGTATTCGGCTTTGCATTGACTTTGAATGTAATTTGTCGTGCGAAAAATTCTTTTCATGTCCAGTGTGCAAGCGGCTTAATACTATCGAATAGATTTCTGACATTTTAAGCAGTTTCAATTCATTTTCGCACTGAATCGCAGAACCTTCGAGTGAACAGAAGTAGTGTGGTTTGCAACAAAATTAACTGGTTCGCAATAATGGGTCGCGTCTCCCAACAAATGATGATAATTGCACAAGTTGTAATAGTGCTTATGTGCCGGCTATTAGCAACATGCAAACCATTATCAGAAGGCAAGGACGGCATCGAAACACCGTCACGATGCAGTCGCAGATTTATTCGGCAAATATCGTTTCCATTTGCAGTTGTCGCATAAACCTTTTACCGATCAAGAAGAAAATCCGATGAGATCAACCGTATAAACTTAATGTCGATATCTTGAAAATCAAGTCAAATTTCACCGTTTCCATTGGGCATTTTTTATTCGATATGACATAATTCGCATAAGAACGTGTGGATGGGCACATGGCTATTGTCACTTAGGTTTTATCGTTTTAGTGGGGAAAGGAATACAGCCTGATTGCTATGATCTCGTACTGAGTTAAGATCACATATTGAAAATAAATGTGTAACGTATCTTGCATTGTTGTCCATGCATGTTAATCCCAAAATTTTATGCAGCAACAGGGTGTAATAATAGGAACACGCAATCCATCGTTTTCTTCCCAATGATGCACGAGAAGAAATCAATGAGCAACCGTCAGTATTTCATTCCAACTTCAGAAGTTTGAACGATCTGGCGTAGTTTCGCTTTTGGAAATTCCATTCAAGTTCGCTAATGGTAATAATTCGCAAATGTCCCAGCTAGCCAGCTAACTCATATTCGTAATGCTTAATATAGACGAAGCGGAGCAGAAAACATGCCTGAAGCAGCAATGTAAAAAGCAACATTCACTTAATCATGCTGATATTGGACAGAGCTTCTTTATTCCAAATTTTAAAGGTGAGGAGAGGAGCTCATTTGATTGGTGAAGATTTGACTCGGCTGTGTTAAACCCATTCAGGCCTTCTCTCCACCCTCTTTGCCACTTGCGCCGGCAGGAGGGACCGAGGCGGGACAGAGGAGTACTTGCGCTAGGCTGCACCGCGCACGAAATTGCAACATACGCCTGGACACACCCCGTTGGCGCGGCGCACCCCCCGTTCGCCGTGCCTGCGCCACGCCTGCGCCTGGTCTACGAATTTAGAGCCCTAAAAGTTGACAATGATGAAAATGAGCAGTTTGCTTATTCGATTGGATATACAGACTATCCATCATAGTAACACCATAAATGAAATGTTCACAGTCCTGACCCTGTAAACGAATAGCCCCAAAACAACAAAAAACAACAATAACATGCTCAAAGCATGAAATTATTAAAAAAAGAGAATGCACTTTATAATGTAGATTACAACAGACAAAAAAATTTTAACAGGTGCCCAATGAACCGTTACACTGCATATCAGATCAAGGCTGCCATAGTCTGTTACAGCAGGTCCCATCCAATTGTTCACTATACTTAGTTTGCTGCACAAGCTGGCCTCTATTACTGTGATCACGATCAATGGCAGCTTTTGGTGAATGGAATGCTGTACCTTGTGCTGCACTGTGGCTCTCCAACAGTTAAGAAAACCAAAACATGGCTTTGTGCGAGGGATGTTGTAAATTAAGGTCCACAAAAAATGTCTAAAAAATCTGAGATGCTTTTCTGAACCATCTTACATCTTCCAATATAAAACAAATCATCAACTAGCAGGAAAAGTAGGAAAGCTAATGTAAGGATGTTAATTGTATTGCCAGTGGTGGCTGGTCATTTGAAAGTATCTTGCTTGACAATGTGGACTAAGGACATTGAGAGGGGTTGGGGCATGCTTCCGTGTGGAATTTTTTCCCCAATACACTTCATACAGTCACTTTGGATGACTTTCCTGGCCTATTACAATGAAAATTTTGGCAAGAAACTAAGCAGGGGCCTGTACCTCCTGAAGGATTAGGCAATTCCTATTTTACAGAATTTACTCTTTATCAAACTTATTATATATAAAGACAATTCTTTATTGTTTATTGAAAGTGCATCTGAAGTTGATAAATATGAACTGTTTTCACTTTCATGAAATAACATTTCAATCACAGCATTAACAGCCCCCAAGGAATGAGCCAGAATCAGTTAGCTTATCCTTATTTTGAAAAACCGTCACAACCCTCTTGTGTCAGTAACTGGCTTCTCCGGTTCCAGCAGTCTGCGTGTGTTCTTGCGGTTTGTCTCCTTTAATTGATTTATTGTCTTGTCTCTTCCCGTGCTCCTCAATGTTATCATTTGTATTCCTCGTCCTCCTTGTGAGTCTCTCATCTATATAGGTTCTTTGTGTTGTCAGTGTTGTAGCTGGATTGTCATGGTTCATCACCTTCTTAACTCTCCAGTCAGTTTGTGTCTCGTAGTACTGAGCTAAGCTCTTCTACCGCATGTTTTGGTTATTTGATCATAAAGAATAATGCTGCAAATTACTTTTCTGTATTGATTGAGAGGAACAAGCTCCCAAGCCTTTATTTGGTCTCCAGAATTGAGACCTCGTTCTCCTTAATCCTTCCTTCCTGCCTGTTCCTCTTTGTTTATTAGGAACATTGTCCAAGCCTTCATAGGTCTCCAGGACTGCGACTGTGTTCCAGTTAAAGCGTTCTGTCCTTTTGACATGCAGTCCTGCCTCCGCGAGGGGGATTCACCCCCTGGCTTTTGCCCTGGGATGGCCTCTCGCCGGGGCAAGAGCAAGCCACGACCGTCTCCAGTCATTACGAACTTAGCTGCACTGGCCTTTTTCTGTTCTGGGGTACAGCCTTCCCTCCTCTATTACCATATTTCTGTTAGTAAATACTCCTTCCTGGATTGCAGCAGAATCTGCGTTTGGTTCCTCATCTGGATCATAACAAAAAACATTTTACAAAAGCGATAAGAATGATAATTAATCACAGAATAATCAAATGACCGTGCAATGGCATATCTTCTGCTGGCAGCAACTTGACAAACAAAAGACAGATAACAGAAGACAACCAACATTTGGATCCGTCACATACTGACATGCATGACATTTTACCTTTAGTTCAGTCATAAATTGTCAGTCCAGTAAGAATATACCGTTTGGTTACTCAGAGCAGCACACACTGGTAGCAGCAGTGCATACCTGGTAACTGTGCAAGGAGATGGAGCAACATAGTGCTAAGCACAGTGAATGAAATGGCAGGAACCATCTTGTGTATTTAAGTTTCTGGTCTTCATCTCCTCTTTGCTGGATTATTGTCTTCTGCCTCCGGTGTTTAATCTATAAAGAAAGCAAGTAACTGTCAATTGGGGAAGCACTTTCCAGTGTCTGTGGTCCTAGCAAGTGGCTTATTTCAGTCCTTCCATCACCCCAGCCGAAGGAGTTTGCCTTCCCAGCGTGCCCTGGTTCATTTGGCTTGCCATCCTGGTAACTGGTCCCAGACCAGGCCCTTCAACTATACCTTGCCTGACCTCCAGTGTTCCAGTTGACTCCCACCAGGCTTCGAACTGTCTTCTGATTATCCTCTGTGAAAGTGCCTTTGAGTTATTCTTCCTCTATTAAAGTGGCCTTTTTTTGGCTTAATCTGTGATCTGTGCCTGGTTCCTCATTCTGTAATTTATGACATATGCTCTAGTCCTTGCCAGCTTTGTTATCTGCATGCTCATCAAATATCCCTGGTTCAGGGAGAAAAAGGTGTAGATTTAGGAGGTCTAGTACTTGACTTTTGGATTCATCGATAAATTAGTTGGTACAAGTGAAAAAATTTATTAGTATTCTAAAAAGGTACTATAATCAAATAAATTGAAGTCTTTCTCATCAGTGGTCGCAAGTGAAAAATACTTAAATATTTAATAATAATCTTTCCTTTTCACAGAATGGAATTACTGTTTTGCTCTGAGGAAAAATATTTTCATTTGATTCCTTTTGGCAAAGTTGCAGGTTTGTTGTGGCTGGTCACGGTATATTTATAGACTCAAAAAAGCTTGATTGCCCAATCAGGTAATTAACGGCCTACCATGTTGCAGTTGCCTTACTAAGGCTTTCTGCTGTTCATGATTTTTGAAGACAAAACATTTGTTATTTCAAATGTAATTTTCTGCCTTTGGAATGTAGTAAAGTACAGAAATTTAATCATATGCACTTGCGGTTTCTGGGCCTAGGTGATAGCTGTTTTAGCAAACAGTTTATTCTTAGCTTGTGAGAGTTATATGAACTATGACAGATTGATTTTTTGCAAGAACTCCAGAATCACCTCTGTGTGCATTGACTCCCTCTCATTAGCCACACACTGCAGTTCTGCTCTATGTTCACTACGTTTTGTGGCCTGGGTACAGCTGAAAGGGTTAAGGAGACTTTGCATAGATATCCTTTTTTTGGGTGGCAGGATATGATGTCAGGCCATGCCAGCATATTTTTGCTGCCCCTTTTCACAGGCTGTGGACGGGGAATCAGGAAACCAGAAGGGAATTTTTATAAATGAAGTAATGGTTGTAGACTCCAGTTTTCACCAGAATGTATGGATGGTGGGAAAAGAATGCTTTATGTGGACTGAACTCAACTGCTCGTCTGGCTGTTCCCAGACAAGGTCAAGGGTTTAAGGTTTTACAATAACGCACAGTTACTGAATACCGTTAATTAGAATGCCAGAGATGGCTTTTACCGGACACTTTCTGTCTAGTATGTTGGATTGGGGGAGTATCAGAGTGTAGCAATTTTGATAACTGCAGACTTCGATGTAAAATGTCCAAAACTGCTGCTATGTTTCAAAAGTCATCATCCATTCACTATATGAACTATATATAAAAATTTGGCACTTCATATTTAATATGCAGTGTTGTGAATAGTATTTGCTTTTGCCAGTTTCTTATATTTTTGCTAATTTGACATAGTATTTAAATGTTTTAGACCATCCTGCTTAAATATAACTCCAAATGCAGCTTTTAAATGATCATTTCATTTATTTATGGCTTAGATTTATTTCAAGGAATTCTGGCCCTCTCTTCTTTGCATAATAGTTTTAATTCAGCCACATTTGAAGGTTTTCAAGCATGAACTGCTTGTTTAAAGGGACACTGTGTGGTGTTTTAAGTCATTTATTAGCGGAAATCAATGTCTTCATTCATTTATATGTCGTTATTGGTGTGATATTACCTCTGCCAATAATCTGACTTATCCTCATAGGCGAAGAATTTCTTATCTATATTTACATTGCACGGGTAAGTCCAAGGATGCTTCCATGTCATTCCGCCATTTTGAAAAACTGCTATTGCCGAGAGGGACATAAAGCATTACCTGGTTCTAGCTAATTAGCCACAACGCGTTTTCGTTCGGAGCCAGCGAGAGGCGCTTCTCACTGCCCTGGAAAATATGAAAGCCTGCACTGCACTTTAGTTCATAATGGATGATCATACTTTTGCCGAGCCACAGGAGAAGGAATCCTTGACGTCAAAAAAGCGAAAAAGGGAATTAAAAAGGCAACGTGACCGGCGAATTGAAAAAAAAATGAGGGTAAACATCTGGGTAGCTTTTCCCGCATGGAAAGAGCTAATGAAGGAGAAAGACTTTCAAAGGGACGCTGAAGTTGCCTGCTTTCTTCTTGACAGGTGAGTAAATGTTACTGTCTGAATTACAAGCTTTTTTCATTGCTTGGTTGTGTAATTCGTTATATAGGCAGCATAACAGTAGAACATGTATAGGTAAACAGCGTCGTTGGTGAATAGGAGCGCTGGCTATGTTTGATGGAATAAGGCTTGCATTTCATCATGCCCACTACCTCCATCAGTACGTTTCTTAGGAAAATAGAAAACAATGGTAAATAATGGTCTCACACCTGCCATCAAGTTGTAATATTATTTTTTGACAGGCGTCTCCGGGCGAATCCAAGATGACAGACTCGCGTTTGACAGTTGTAGGGAGCAATTTTAGCAATTTTGATGATTTAGCCACTAAGATTCAGTCAAGAAAATTTCGAGTTTAATTTCTTGTGCTGCTATACATGGTAATCCATGTTACTGATGACACACCGGGTTGCTAGAGCAGCACGCACTCACAATATCAATATTTTAAAGCCCCTTCTCAATAACACAATCCCCCAAAACATATAGGCGCCTCCTTTTGAAATCGTACGGGCAAATAAAAAGCCAGAAAAAAGTGGAGATTGGATATGGAATTCTTTACGCAAGAGTTAACTACTCCTTCTTTCTGTATATTTCTTCATTTAAAACTACCAAGGTGCATACTGCAACACGCTGTATTGGAATTTTGGTATACTCAGGTATGGTACGATATTACTAGTGAGTAAGCTGACCAGCGGGGAGAGGGGACAATCGCACTGTGGCATGGTACCGAACAATCATACCTTGTGCAAAAGCAGTCTGAGAGTTTGTATTAAAAACAAACACTTCGCCGTTGACCACAGTTCAGAGTGCTGAGCTTGAAAGCTGCCAACACAAGTGAAGAAACGTCAGTGCGCATGCGCACCGTAAATATAGTCCCAAATCACCCTTCACGGCGCTGTAAATATAGCCACTTCTTTGTTTGAAATAACGAACCTCATCACCCGAAGGAACACTCGATGAAGTGGTATTGGATGACATGATGTCATAGCTTCTTGGTACATAATGGCTACTGTAGTTGCAACACGCCTTTGAAAAAGCGAGGCGCTAGAGAGCACTATTCGTTTGAATGCAAAATACAATTTCACCACTTGATGGGAGAAATTCCTACACAGTGTACCTTTAAGGTCATGTCACAGCATTTCAATCAATTAAAGTCAGGACTTTGTCAAGCCACTCAAACCTCTTTATTTGTTTCTTTTGTGCCATGCACAGGTGGACTTGCTTGTGTGCTTTGGGTCATTGTCCTGCTGCATAACCATCTGTACTTGAACTTTTGGTCACAAACTCATGTCTGGACATTCTCCTTCAGGATTTTCTGGTAGAGAGCAGAATTCATGGTTCCTTCAATTGTGGCAAGTCACGCAGGTCCTGAAGCAGCAAAGAAGCCTTAGACCATTGCACTACTGCCACCAAGTTTGCCTGTTATTTTGATGTTCTTATTGTGGGATGTTCTGTTAACTTCACACCAGATTTAACCTCTTCCTCTCCGGAGTTGTCATCGGAGGGATCCTGGCACTGCTCACACCTCGCCTCAAAGTGCATTACATCTCCAAACCTGTTCCCATCTAGGTTTCCTAATTACCAACAAAGCGTTAAATTGTTCAGTTGCGAGAATCAATCCATATCCATGTCCCTTCAGCTTGCATTATTGTTCATTGCGACAATTATCAAGCATTTTCCTATCCGGATAAATGGTACACCTAACATAAAACGTCAATGTCTTACAAAGCTTCTGAATTCCTGCTGCTCACAAAATGTTTTTTTTTTTTTTTGTTTTTCTGAGTTCACGTCCAATTGGCTTGATACGCCTAAGAAAACATTTCTAACAATGCGGGTTTGCCGACTGAGGTCCGCGTGTTAAGGCTGCTCATGTAAAAATAAAACTTTGTCTATAACCAGTGACGTTACCATAATGCAGGTTAACACGCAACCTATTTCCGTATTTTCGAGTAAGAGTTGGATGATAGATTGAATTAATTTACTGAGCAACTGTGCTTCCAGTAAGCTGCGTGCCATTAACAATTAAGACACATAGCTTTGTGTCCACGAGGAGAGATACAATATGAGATTGCATGGACAGTAGTGAACTGAAATTTCTTGATTTCATCTTGAAGTAGAATGTAATGTAGTAAATGCTGCTTTAAGTGGTATTTAGATGAGGTTTCGGTTTCATTTAATTAGATAATTGCCATTTCAGAAACTAGAAGAAAGACCTCATAATTGGCTTTGCTACCTTGAAAGTTGATTGCATGGCATGCGTATTAAATGATTAAGTGGTTAGCACTACAGCCTCACAGCAAGAAGGTCGTGGGTTCGAATCCAGCCTGGGGTTGTTTTGTGTGGAATTTGCATGTTCTCCCCGTGTTCGCGTGGGTTTTCTCCGGGTACTCCCGCTTCCCCCACCCACAAAAACATGCATCATAGGAACAGTCCTACCAGTACCCCTGACCAAGGAACTGGCTTTAGAACTGGGGTTGGTCCCCGGGCGCTGTTCTGTGGCTGCCCACTGCTCCTAACTATAGGATGGGTCAAATGCAGAGGACACATTACCCCACGGGGTTCAATAAAGTGTATCTAAAAATCTGAATGCATGCCATCTGTCAAACTTTCATGATGCACTGATAACCAATTTACTAATGTATTCAAAAATATACTCAAAATAAGCAGATATTTTTCAAAGAACTATGAAATTTCTCAGATTCAGCATTTTATATGTTGCTTTCTTATTGTTTTCAATTTAATGTGAGGTTCAAGTGATTTGCAAATCATTGCATTTATTTACATTTAAACAGCGCCCAGACTGTTTTTGAGGTAGGGTTGTATCTTATCATTCTACCAGTGTTTGTTGTGGCTCCTTTCTCCTGGCCTTGCCTCCACTCCGTTTCCCCACGTGTCTTATGTTATGAAATTCAGTCCACGTGTACATACAGTATGTGCCTTGTTTTTTCTGCGTCTTCGCATATTCATTCCTTTCTTTGTCTACACTTATCGCTTTTTCCTCGCTTGGTTTTCTTTCATTTCAGCAGTCCCGTTTATTTATTTTTGTCTATTCAGTATCAGTCTAAAAATAAACTTCAATTCACATTTTCATTTTTGTCTGTGCTTTGGTCCTTATTTCCACAGTTCTTTTGCAGCATCCCAGATGAGTTGTCAGTGCATTCTTGGAGGGATTTTTTGTGAATTGCCATCCTGAGGAGGATTTGCCTCTATTGCAGCCTTCTTAATTTGGAGATAATGGCTATTACTGCAGATCAGTGGAGTCCCAGAGCCTTAGAAATTGCTGTGTAACCCTTTCCAGAAGGATATCTTTTTCATCTTTATGAGAATTTCTTTTAATTGCTGCCTAGTGTGCTGCTTGTTGAGGCCGTTGAGCCTACGCCACAATGATGGAACGTGATGTATAGGTTAGTCCGGGCTGGCAGTAATCAAGTTTCTCTCTGTCTGGTCTGATTTAATGCAATCATGAATTAAATTTGATTAATTGGCTGGTAAAGTAATCAAGTGAGCAATTAATTTTTCTCACATGACCAGTTAGTGATGGATAACTTGTTTCCAGCAATAAATGAAATAAGGATTTGAAAACTACTTTGTTTTTACTCAGGATGTTTTTCTCATGAATTAAATTTTCTTGAAGATCTAGAACAAGTACTTTTCAGGAACGTGGCAAATACTTTTATGCAGCTGTGTAAATAGAAATGGAATGGAACTCTGGAGTCAATAAAGTTATATAAACTGTACACCATATTTTACGATGAGTTGGATTTTCACCAACAATGCCAGGCAAGCAAGTTTTAATTATTTAGATATCTTACATTTTTTACAGCGCATTTCTGTAGCTACTGAGAGCCTGCTGGTATTTCTTGACAGTGAAAGCAGTTCAATATAAACTGAGTTAGGGTGAGGGGGAGGGAGTATAGACTGTGTAACAAAAATAAAAACAGATTATTTAAGTATGATTTTTTGCCTTGGGCCACATAAAGGCGAATATCAGCAGTGGCCTTGGTGCCTGCATATTGGCCCTGCAATGTATTTTATTGGCCTAAGATGCCATATCATATATTATCCCACCTCAAAAAATACTTGGATGCCATTGGTCGAAAGCAATACGTGGAAACCCCATACATTCCCATATTACGTCTCCAAGCCCATACACGGCGTGCGAGTGGATTATCTCCCTTAGCGTCTCTGGAGCAGCCAAAATGGCATGCGTGTGAAAAAAGGTCTTCGATGGGATAAATTTGTTACAAAGTTTGTTAGAGGGCCAATACGGAACTATATGGAGATCAGTAAATGGCATATCTGACCCCTTATATTTCTGTATTGGCCCTCTTACAAACTGTGTAACTTATAATATCATGGATAGATGTGAGAAATGTCAATTATATTTTTCACCTTGGTGTGTTTGCCGCACTGTGTTCCATGTGTACAGTGGTGGAACCTCTCTAGTCGCTGGTTGCTGAGAATGAGATATTGGCCATGTCATGCTTGTGATGCTATAAAACATTTGGATATTTGAGACTTTGATACTGCCTCCCTCTTTATGCATACTCCTACAGGATGGCCGGACAGCATTGCATGTGGCAGCTGCCCACTCCAAAGATGACATTGTGAAGTTGGTGGTGCGGAAAGCGGATCCCAACACTCCAGGAGGGGTAGGATAACATAAGATAACAGAGTGGCAAGAACCAGCCATTCAGCTCAGCAAGGCATTTTCCTTCTGCTTAAATGTTCCTGATGTTTGGATACTTGAGAGCTAGATAGTGTCTAGCACTCTATAAAGCCTGCTCTTTCAAACACCGCTGTTGTTGCCATAGTGAACACCCTGTGTACATTGATTTGATATTTATTTGATTGACAAAAATGCACTAGAGACATTTCTTTAACCCCTTAAAACCCACAAACCCACATATGAGTCCGTCAAATGTAGCTGCTGTATTAAAACCTGTGGTACTTCGGGTTTTGGATTCTTGTGGAGATACCTAGATTTCCAATGATCCCAAATATGTCCTGTTGAATTACAGGGAAATGTGTATAATTATGTACAGGATCTAGATATTTTCCATTTGATGTACTGCTGTGGCCATAAAAACACAGAGTCCTGGGTTGGAATATTCCGCTCAGGGTAAGTGTGATGTTGCTTCAGTAAAGCGCTGCAACCAGCGGATACGGAATAAATACGTAACATTGTCCTGCAATATAAAAAAATACTTATTTTATGTTGAAACTACTTAACAGAAAACTTCGGTGAAAATTTCAATAATGGTGAGCATGATTACAAGACTAAGCAAAGGCAGATAGGCTACATATGTTAGTTCTTCCTGTGCACACCTGCACCCTGACATAGGATGGCAGTATTAGGTCCTATGCAAATCATCCTGAAGCACCTGAGTCGACTCAAAACTCTTAGCTAAACCTATCAATTTAATTGTTTACATTTAACCAGTTTACGTTCAATGTTCCTATTAATGTTATTTTTGTAAATGAGTTTATGTAAAAGAAAGTAGATCCCTGTTCGACTCCACGTCCCATAGTTCCATACATATACCTGTATAAGAGCCCTCCTACTACGATTCTTTTTGTTCTATCCCATAACCAGTTCAGATCCACTCCAAAATACCCCTTAGAATTTTTACTGTCCTCATTTTAATGAGTCTTTCACATGATACCCCACATGTATGATCACAAACCCTGCTCTGGTCATTAGTCTTCGCGACCCCTTCCAAGAACTGCAGAAATGTCAGCAGGCATGATCTTACAGAAACCTCATTGACTATCTGTGAGGATGTTTTTATTTTCAAGAAACAATTCTAACTTATCTCAAGTGATAGAATCCAGTATTTTTCAAATGACACAAGTCTAATTGACAGGCCTGTAGTTTTCTGGATCAGCACGGTCCTGTTTCTTTGATATTGGTATTGGATTACATCGTGTCTCAAACTCCCTCTTTCATGTGTTGACAAGCTCTGTTCTTTGTAGATTATTCTTAGGACAGGCCAGGAAGGACCTCATTGAACAGCTTTTGTGGGTTGTCTTTTTCAATTTTTTCTCTGTTGGAGCCTGATGAAGCCTGTGTGGCGAAACGCGTTGCCAACTTTTTATTAATAAATTACATTTAAGCTACCACTTTGTGAGCAGTGGGAACTTTTCTTTTTTAAGTTATGGACTTCCTTCCTGATACTGCTGGCACCAATGTGAAGTTCTGAGCTGTGCAGGGCGATCTACTTTTTTAAGAATCAGATCTAGTTCCTATACTTAAAAATCAAAAAATGTGGTTCCCAATGCTGCCTAGTTGGCTTACTCGGTTACGGCACAGTATTGCGGAGCAGTGGTGACCACCACGACGTGGGTTCAATCCCCGGTCGTACCAGCCAGCAGTGGTCATTAGTAGGGATGCACGATATTGGATTTTTGGCCGATATCCGATATGCCGATATTTTACAACTCATTTGGCCGATTACCGATACCGATATTTTTTCCCCCCCACCCCCCATTGCCGAGATCATCTAGGTTCTGTAGTGGAATTAACATACAGAATTATTCTGCATGCTCTTTATCATGTCAGCCCGCTGGCAAATGCAGACATAAGGCAAAGCTGAAAATGATGTAACATCAGTAATCATTCCATGTGCGAAATAAGAAAAATACTTCAACTTACGTTACGTAAAACATGTCATATTTATTCATGACAATTGTTTCTAAACAAAACATTTAAGTTACTTGCATCCTATCCTACTTAAAACAGACTTGGATAATGCTCTCCCTGAGACAATAATGACAATACCCACAACCAGGGCAAATTTGGAAATTTTATATAACCTCTTTTTATAAGGAACATGTGAAAAGTGCATTGTACAACTGCACAGCAATTAAATTTTATTTAATAAATCAGCCTGCTGGAGAGGACAAGTATTATTTCTGTAGCAAGAGATAATTTTTTTTTTTTTTGAACAGCTGGATAGATGCTATGGGCAAGTATATTGAGCAGTTTGCACATTAGGCTTAGCTGAGGAGTTTTATTTAGGCAACCCCTGAAAAACAGGGATTGGAGTGAACTCGCCCATATTCTAAACCTTGTCCAGCTTGCTTGTGAATATTCAATAACTGATCCTGGTGTGCCATCTAGTGATAGAATATTGTAACTGCGTGCGTAAATTTGCAGGTCCACATCCACTGGCGGACACATCTACACAAAGATACCCTGCCGAGCGCCGTTGTTCTTCTCGAACCAACAAATCCAGATAATCTACAAATGATGAATTAATTCATATTTTAATTTGAAATGAGTAACTAAGTTACCAGTGTCAAAGTAACAAAGTGAAAGTATACTTTTTTATCTTTTAAATGTAGTAGAGTTAAACTAAAAGTCCCGGTTTAAAAAAAATCTGAAGTAAAGTACAAATCCTCAAAAAACTAGGCTACTTAAATACTGCTATGCACCTTTGAAAACGGGAGTATCATGCACCCCCCGGAGAAAATCTCGCTCTAGCCTGCATTCAAAACTTGTGAGCCCTGAGACTTAATTCCGGCGTGTCCCGGCTTCTCGATGAGCAGGCCGCGGCATTGTGTAGCTAGCAGCATTGTGTGTGTCGAGTTTACCTTACTATGCAAAAACACCGTATTTACAGAGCTACGATGATGCCACCTAAATTGGCGCTTGATCCTGTCAGATTACCCAGTATTGCTGAAATTAAAAAAAAAAAGTGCCCCGCGCCAATTTTGGGCAACCTCCCAGACAATAAACAAAAGTTTTTTTTTACTTGGCCTTATCGGTTAATTATATCGGCGGATATGGGCGGAATGGCCAATGTCTGATACTTAATTTTAAAGCCAATATCGGCAGATACCGATAACGTACCGATAATATCTTGCATCCCTGGTCGTTAGCCTTTTTAGAGCAGCTCACAATTGGCTTTGTGCTGCAGGGAAATAAATTGCGGAGGGCATGCCAGGTTGGGATATTAGAATTGTTCATTGCTCAAGTGCCTCCTGTTGGCCAGCCGGGCACTCTTTAGTACGATTCTAAGCTTGCTCATGTTCGGGTGTGCTCCGCCCTTGTTCTGAACTTGCAAAGTTTCAAGCCATGAGTGTAAAGAAGCAATGGCTGAGAGGCGCGTGCTTCAGAGGAGAGCCTCGAACTGTCTTCACTCTCCCGAGATGGCAACATAGGGTCGCATACGAGCAAGCTTGTGTACATAGTTCTCTAATTGGGTGTTCCAGATTTGCGTGGGATTGGAGATGCCAAATTTAAAATAAAAAAAGTGCTTCCCTTTGTTTGTGTAGTGATTGCTGAAGTATCAATGCCATCACTGTCTAAAGCAGCTACCCGCTACCCCTTATGGGTACCCCTTCCTCCTTCTTTTATTTCCACTTCTTCACCAAGCTGGCCTTGCGCAGTGCTTAATACCTAGTTCGCATCAAGGACAGCAATGAGTGGAAGACTCCGCTTAATACCCCCTACAGCACTACGAATAATTTGTGATGCCATTTGAGCTCAATAATGCGCCCTTTGTGTTCCAAAACTTAATCAATGATATTCTCCGTGACATGATCTTTGGCTACGTGTATATGCATCATCATGTAGATGATGTCCTGGTGTTCTCTCGACCCAGGAGGAATGTGCCAGCACATCTGCCAAATGATTTAGCTACTTCTTGAGAACCAGCTCTTCCTGGGGCCTGAGAAGTGTGAATTCCATCAAATATTGGTGCAGTTCTTGGGCTTCATGCGGGCACAGGGAAGGATTTCCCTGAAAAATAGTTCAGTGGAGCTGGAGTTCAACCCCAAAGATGGAAGACAACAGTCTAGCGAAGGGGATACAAAAACCATGAACTTAATATATGCAAAGATGACTAATAATAAAGTGGGAACAAGTGTGCACAGTACAAGGTGGAAAAACAAGGGGAGGGGTATAGAACGAGACAATGATTAAATGGTGGGAATGAATGAACAAAATAGAACCAAAAATGACTAACACGGCTAGATTGTTTTGGAAAACAATTAGGAAAACACTCAAGAGGTGCCAATGAACTATAAACACAATAAACTGGATTTCATCATTTGGAGTTTTCCATTTAGGGCAAAGACCAAACAGTCACCGTTGATTTCAATTCTCTAAATTTTTGTTACATACCTAACACATAATCCTTGATGACTTCTGATCTGAACATGCTAGAGACATGAGGTATGTACACCAGAATTTGTAATTTAAGATCATCACATCAAATTTAACCTTGAATAAAGAATCAAACATATGGGTAAAAACATTAGAACTTTGAAGAATGGTAAAGTGCTAGCCTCTGACAGGTTCTCTGCAATATCCACTTGACAGTATCTTCATAATGATTACATTCAGCCGACTTAACTCTCTAACATGGATTTTTGGAATAAATCCAGCTTAATTTATTTTCACTCACTTATTCGTATGACATGTATCAGTACTTATAATAACTGCTATTCATAAAATAAAGGCTTCAGGCCTAATGAGTTTTGAAATTGAGTTTCTGATTACACCTTGGTTAATCAAACCATTGCCGCTGCTGTTCACATACGGCTGTCAGAGTCTAAGGCAGGGGCATCAAAGTGATCCGTAAAAGGGACAAGGGGCTGCTGGTTTTCAATCCAACTTAATCCGCACCTTAATCCGATTTTTATTTATACTATATGGGCATGAAAATATTTATGGATTATTTGGTGTTGCAAGTGAAAATGAACATCTTTGAACAGTCCCGTGAAGGAAGTAAAAGGGTATAATTCTCATTAGCTGATGAACAACAGTGTGCTGTTGCTCTTAAAAGAGACATTGCAGTGGGGGGAGCTTGAAGACGATGCCTGCTGTATGTGTCATTTAAGCATGTTTTTATCTTGCATTAAGTGCAATAAAGGGCTCATGACCAGATGTCCAAACTGCGTTAGCATCATTAGTGTTGTACCCATATCTTGGGTGCCCTTGTCTGATGACAGATTTATATTGGGCAGGCCAAAGATCAGCTGGCCCTGCACTTTGCTGCGTCTCGACCGACCGGTGCCCACAGCACTGTCCAGACATTACTCAAGTATTCCAGCAAAGAAGCCCGCCTTATACCCGACAAGGTAAAGTCCAGATAAACTGGGGCTTATTCGATTGGCTGATTAGTTTGGTCGGAGCCAAACTAATTTTAATGAATGGGGGGAGGGTGGCATTTTGTTTGAAATCAGTCACTTTTTGGCTTCACGCTTTTGGATTTGAACAATTTTTTCATGTGTGAAAGTACATACATCTGAGACTTCATTTAACTTGATTGAATTGACTTGAATTTAACTTGATTGACCTGAATGATCAAGTATTCAAGTGCTATTCAAGTTGATCCATGTGTCCCATGGACCCCACCCCCTGCAATTTACCTAAAGGCCTAAGTACTGAAATGTATTGCGACTTGATTTATTAGTGAAACAATGCAAATTGACACAAAAGTATTCTGAAAAGTGAAACACATTTTCACGCATTTCTTTAATCAAATATGGCCTCTAATCAGGTGATTACTCTCTGTTTTCATTGAGTGAAATTTGTTTTCCAGGATGGCTGTATTCCGTTGTTTATAGCTGTTGAAGCTGGGAATGTTGGAATAGTGAAGGAGCTCCTTGGAGCCTTGACAGAGCCCCAGCTAGTAACTCAGAGAAAGGTAATGCCTTCATTGTAACTAAATTTAAAATCCATGTTTTTAAGTACAACTAAAAATACATATGTGTCTACTCAAATGGTTTGCTGGTAGGTGAAATATGGATTTTGCACCTTTTCAAAGGTATGAAGGCATACATGGAAAGAATATCTGTTCATCCATCCATTATCTAAGCCGCAGACTCCTGGTCAGTTTTCCTGTCATTTTTTTCAAGCTCATGCAACAGTGCTTAAGCACAATTTATGGAATCTTCTCTCGAAGTTCTGTATCTCTCTTTGTCTTTTGCACAAGGTAATAAATGTGTTGAGTCACTTATATGTAGCGTCACTGATGTTAACCATTCTAAAATAACGATGTTCGACAACTTATATTCATATGCAACTTCAGAAAGCCATTATGTTTAAGTCTGCCTAGTTAAATTGATACGGCGCTATCTCGTGGTGAGTGCAGCTGTCCGTGCTCAGCGCAATAGCCAAAGGTGAGTACACTTTTTTTTTCAGCGAGGGGCAGTTGTTATTATTAATTCTAGTGGCTTTGCTGTTACAATAGCGGGCAATCATGTAAACACCATGCCCTACAGTATCACTGGCACCTTTTAGTAAAAATAAGCGGAAAAATGCTCATGTCTTTATCATTTATCCTCATAATCTTTCATTCAAAATATTCACAAAAATCTTACTTTAATTATAGTAGCATTATTGAAAGAAATATTACACTCTTATCATAAATTTTTTTTCAAAATCGTATGTGCCACAATTATTGGCACCCCTTCATTTCCTATTTTGTGCAGCCTCCCTTTGCCAAGATAGCAGCTCCGAGTCTTATCCTATAATGCGTGATGAGGTTGGTGAAAACATGGCACGAGATCTGCGACCATTCCTCCATAAAGAATCTACTACATCCTTCAGATTCTGAGGTTGACACTTGTGGACTCTTTTCTTGAGCTCATCTTGCAACTTTTCTATAGGGTTTAAATTGTGGGGCTGTGATGGCCACAGCAAAACCTTTAATCAGCACTTTGTGAACCATTTTTGCGTGGATTTTGAGGTTTGCTTTGGATCAGTGTCCTGCTGGAAGGTTCAACCATGGCTCATTTTAAGCTTCTTGGCAGGAGCTGTTAGGTTTTCTCTTAATACCTGCTGGTATGTGATGGAGTCCATGAGATCATGCATCCTAACAAGATGTCCTGAGCCTTTGGAAGAAAAACAGGCTCACAACATCAAAGATCCACGACCATACTTCACAGTGGTTAAGAGGTGCATTTCTCTTTGGCTTTCATGCTGTCTTTGCTAAACCCACTTTTGATGTTTTTTGCCAAAAAGCACTTTTTTTAGTCTCATCTGACAATATAACCCAGTCCCGTCGAAGGTCTCAGTCACGTTTGGCAAACTGTAGGCGCTTTAGTTTGTTGTCTATTGACAGGAGAGGCTTTTTTCTGGCAATCCTCCCAAACAACTTGTGGTGATTTAGGTGGTGTCTGAAGGTAGTGCTGGAGACTTTCTGTCCCCAAGATTCAACTACCCTCTGCTATTCTCCAGCTGCAATTCTTGGAGTTTCCGTAGTGATGAATGACTAAAGGAATTTGGTCTGTGTCACCTCATATTTATACCCTAGAGAAAAAGCAAGCCATGGTTGACCCCTTCAGAGTTCCTAATTAAACAGGTGAACTTAAAAATGAAAAATATAACTGAAAATATAATTCAATTATATTTTAATCAAAGGATTTTCTGTGGGTGCCAATAATTATGGCACACCAGTTTTGAAGAAAAATATTGATTTAATGTCTGCATATTTTTTTCTCATTAATTTTACTTCAAAGAAAAGTAAAGAATATTTTTGAGAATATTTTGACTGAAAGACCCTGAAGATTGACAGCAATGACTTTTTGCAGCCTGTTTTGCTTATATCCATTAAGGATGCCAATAATTTTTATTCCAACAAATACACATGCATTACAAAGCTTACGTGTTTCAGTGTTCACTGTATAATATAATTCATTCCACCAACAGGAGAAAGATTGATCAAAACACGGAAGAAATTAGAATATTTCTTACTGTCGTCAACGTACCTCTTTACCGTGGATGCTGCCATTATGATTGTGGTAAATCATGTGACTAATCATGAGCCTAGACAACATAAACCCCACTTTAAATATGTCCAAAATATTGGACAACATGCCACAAAGGGTTAATACATATTGTAACCCTATTATTGGTTTTTAATAGTTTCATGTTACAATGATCAGATTTCCGTGCTTTAAAAAAAACCCTGATGATTCCACTTGTTAGTCATCAAGGAAACATTATAAATGCAAGGAATATCAGAAATGAAAACAAGTAACACTTGATGCAGTGCGAACAGTTTTATTGTCCATGTTTTTTAACCTCTGCACCAGACCTTGTGAACTTAGCGCCTGAGATCTGCGCTGTGAAATTACCACACGCTAAAAGCATAGCGGGATTCACAATTATGTCAGCTCTTAGACCGTGAGGATTGGGCCCTAAAATATAATGGGGCCACATGGGGGCTCAGTGGGTAGCACTGTTTGTTGGCTGTAGGCTCCAATTCCCCTGCAACCCTGATGAGGAGGAAATGCTTTCGATGATGGATGGATGGTATAATGTTCTGTAGGATGTTTGGGTGAATTAATTTGGTTTTCAAGACATGAAAATAAAAGCAGTTCTTTCCAGAGGTTGACACCGATGACACTGTACATGTATACTTCATATTACCTAAACACACATAGTAATTGATTTTGTTCAGTTTTGCTTATATATATATTGGACAGTATGTTTTGGAGTCAGACTAAATGTAGCATTTAATCTCAAATGTTCTAACAATTGTATGGTAATTCCAACAGTTTTTTTTTTTCTCTTGGCTGATTTTAATAGTTCATATTAATTTGTCTGTGCTTAATATTACATAATTAAGCCAGCGCAGTAATTGCTGAAAAGTCTTTAATAAATGTCACTGAGAGTGGGAAAATGTTTTTAAGTGATCTAAACTAGCGCTTGAGGAAGGGACATCAGTTTGATTAACTTTTTAATCATCAAGCCATGTTCTCACATTATTCTTGCTGTCTTTTCTGTTTTAGTGATTTAGATTCTATAGTTTCTACCATTTGAATGGAAAATATATCTATTTTTTTCTGGTGGTAGAACAAATTTTTAATGATATCACATCTCAAATGTTTTCACATTTTCCATGCTGATTATTGTTTGATACGCCCTACATTTCATGCAGTTCCCCGAAATGTATGAATTGTTGAATTACAGTATTGCCCCCTCAAAGATTACTGGGAATATGTTAAATTTACAGTGGACATTAAATTGACAGTTTCACCTGAGTGGTTGTGTTTTATCTTAGGGAGCTGGAGATACTGCTCTCCATGTCTGCTGTCGAAGAAAAGACACCGAAATGGCAAAAGTCCTTGTTGAGCATGGGGCCAGTGTGGACTTTCAAAATGTAAGTTACCCCTTTACATAACGATGCATCTTTATCTCAGAGGGAAAATTGCAGTATTGTGGAATATTACAATTCTGGCAATCCAGATGCTCAATACAAATCACATTGTTAGCGCTGTTTAAGTGTCTGTCGTCTGCACTAGAAGTGGCATTTTATTTGGAACAGCTGAGCTGGGGCAATGAAACTAGTGCTTTTATGACCTGTTATTTACTGTCCGGGCAGGCTGAGGGGCAAACTCCTCTCCATGTGGCTGCCTGGGAGGGAGATGAACTCATGCTGAAGTTTTTCTACCAGTGTAAGGCCAACCCCAATATTGTGGATAAGGTGAGTCTCTCATACACTCATATTGAGTTCTCTCCCTGTCTCCATCACTCGAACATGCACAAACAATGAAGAGAGAAAGACATTCAGGCAAAATATTGATAGAAAAACTTACTACTTAAGATACAATAAAAAAATAAAAGCTCGGCCCAAAATGGCAAAATAAGAAAGTTTTTGATGGTTTTAACAGCACATACTGGCCAGGAAATTAGCAAGAATTACAACCCCAATTCCGAAATAGTTGGAACCAAGTGTAAATTGTGAATAAAATCAAAACGCAATGACTTTCAAATCACACCAGCCAGTATTTTATTCACAATAGAACAGAGATAACATAGCAAATGTTGAAACAGAAATTTTACAATTTTATCCACAAAATTAGCACTCATCAAATTTTATGGCTGCTACAGGTCTCAAGAAAGTTGGGACAGGGGCCTTTTACCATGGTGAAGCATCTCCTCTTCTTTTTAACACAGAGTGGAGGCGTCTGGGCATTGCGGAGACATGTTTCTTGAGTTTAGCCATTGGAATTTGATCCCACTCTTGTGTAATACAGGCTTCCAACTGCTGGAGAGTTTTGGGTCTCCTTTGACGGACTTTTCGTATAACTACGTGCCAAATGTTCTCAATCGGTGAAAGATCAGGACCGTAGGCAGGTCAGTTCAGCACAAGGACTCTTCTACTAAGAAGCCATGCTGTTGTAATAGCTGCAGTATGTGGTTTTGCATTGTCCTGCTGAAATACACAAGGCCTTCCCTGGAATAGATGTTGTCTGGAGGGGAGCATATGTTGCTCTAAAACCTTTATATACCTTTCAGCATTCAGGGTGCTTTTCAAAACATGCAAGTGTCACACACCATATGCACTAATGCATCCCCATACCATCAGAGATGCTGGCTTTTGAACTGAACGCTGATAACAGGAGGGGTGGGGTCTTTCTCCTCTTTAGCCCGGAGGACACAACGCCCGTGATTTCCAACAAGAATGTCAAATTTGGACTCGTCTGACCACATGACACTTCGCCACTTGGCTACAATCCATTTTAAATGAGCCTTGGCCCACAGAACACGGCAACGCTTCTGGATCATGCTCAACAATGGCTTCCTTTTTGCATGATAGAGTTTTAGGTGGCATCTGTGGATGGCACGGCGGACTGTGTTTACAGACAGTGGTTTCTTGAAGTATTCCTGGGCCCATTTAGTAATGTCAATGACAGAATCATGCCGGTGAGTGATGCAGTGGCGTCTGAGGGCCCGAAGATCAGGGGCATCCAGTAAAGGTCTTCGGCCTTGTCCCTTACGCACAGAGATTTTTCCAGTTTCTCTTAATCTTTTGATGATGTTATGCACTGTCGATGATGAGACCTTCAAAGCCTTTGCAATTTGACGTTGAGGAACATTGTTTTTAAAGCATTGGACAATTTTTTTTACGCAAGCCTTCACAGGTTGGAGAGCCTCTGGCCATCTTTACTTCTGAGAGACTCAGCCTTTCTAAGACATCCCTTTTATAGCCAATCATGTTACACACCTGATGCCAGTTAACTTAACTACTTGCTAAATGTTCTTTCAGCTGATTCTCTTATATATTAATTGCTTTTTCAGCCCTTTTTTGCCTGTGTCCCAACTTTTTTGAGACCTATTGCAGCCAGAAAATTTGAAATAAGCTCATTTTGTGGATGAAAATGTAAAATGTCTCAGTTTCAACATTTGAAATGTTATCTATGTTCTATTGTCAATAACATATTGGCTCATGTGATCTGAAAGTCATTGCATTTTGATTTTATTCACAGTTTGCACTTCGTCCCAACTATTTCGGAATTGGGGTTGTACATAAATAGATAGATTTGTGCAGAGAACAAGTTGAAAAATAATATCTGTTCATCTTTAAGAAACAGCTCAGCTCAGCCTTTTTGTACAGTATTCTCCAGTGTTCCAAAGCATTAGTTTATTTTTCACAGTGAAGAAGCTCAGCTTCCCTGTGAAACAGTTTGCTGTGTTTCCTGAAACGTTCATCGTAGCAAAAGTCTGCAGGGAAGTTGCATAATTCCTGCTTATTTTCTGACCAATGATTCATTGTTACAAGCATTAAAAACTTAAATATTTTGCCGTTTTGGGCTTGGCCCATTTTCTTTTGCAGGAGAGTATAAGTGTACAGCCCAGATGTACAGCCATGCAAGAGTACCAGCACATCTGAGTCTCTACTTTAACATTTAGATGTCTTCTCAATCCTCATCTTGCAGCTTTGTTAAACAGTACCTGCCATCAGTGCTTGCAAATGAAGAGTTGGCCCCTTAGGGCCTATTTGGCTTTTCACCTATCTTTTTGTTTTCTGTTGCTCATTTTAACCTTTTCTTATTGTTTGCCAGTTCTATAAGTGAGAATGTTAAGGCCTGTATCCTGTACTGGTCTTTTTTTTTTTTTTCCCCCAGCTGATGTGTGGCTGGCACTGTTTAATGAAGCGGCCAGCTGAGGAGCGGGGAGGCATCATTTTAAACTAGAGACTTTGATGTACTTGTTCTCCTCTGGCCCTTCCACCACTCATTTGGCCCATGTTATACTCACTGTGCACTCTTAATTCAGTTTCTTGATTTTCATTCATGGAATAGCCCTTATTTTATAAACAACTTTCTGACGACTTTCAAAAGGAAAGTCAGTATTTGGTCAGTGATGAACTAATATTGGATTTCATAAGTGCTACAAGAGATTGTAGGAAGACAAAGAAAAACATTTTTAGCTTGTGAAACATATGATGCGAGGGTTTTGACGAGCACCAAAAGACCACATTAGCCACATTACATAAGAATGTTGTTAGTACACTAGAAAAGTGGCAACTAAAAAATGGGGCTTTGCAATCATTAACACTAAATTAAAAAGCAATTATGGTGAATAAAAGTTTCAGTTCATTTAAAAACAAATGGACCGAAATTCCAAACTCTTGAATGTTGCTGTATGCACAGTATATGGATTATGGATTATCCATATTATTATATGGATTACAACCGCTTACGGTGGTTAGCTCACATTATTGTAAACTCAATCCTTTCTTTATTAGTTGGACAGGTCCCCTCTGCATATTGCTGCAGAGCGAGGCCACACCAGTGTAGTGGAGGTCTTGACGGAAAAATTTAAGTCCAATGTGCTGGCTAGAACCAAGGTACAGTATGTGAACAAACTCACAGATATTGTTCCCAGCTGACTCAGCAAACGTGACGTCTGCCCAACATGCAGATCATGTCATGATCTGCACATCAGGCAGACATCTCATTTTTGCTGGATTATTGGTATCTATGGATCAAATCACTGCTTAAAGTCTGTTTCTTAAAACATCCATGGTACATTACATGATCTTGTAATACAAGCAAGTTGGAGAGCAAAGCCTTGCCATTTATAATTATATGAGCTCTGTGCTAGTGACGCAACCTGTACTTTATGGATGATTTGCTGTATGTTGTACATAGTGAGCTCAAAAATTACTGGCACTCCTGACTGACAATGCACAAACAATAGAAAATTCTAAAAAGTACAACCCCAATTCCGAAATAGTTGGGACAAAGTGTAAATTGTGAATAAAATCAAAACGCAATGACTTTCAAATCACACCAGCCAGTATTTTATTCACAATAGAACAGAGATTACATAGCAAATCTTGAAACTGAGAAATTTAGCAATTTTGTCCACAAAATGAGCTTGTTTCAAATTTTATGGCTGCTACAGGTCTCAAAAAAGTTGGGACAGGGGCCTGTTTACCATGGTGTAGTATACCCTCTTCTTTTTAACACAGAGTGGAGGCGTTTGGGCATTGAGGAGACAAGTTTCTTGAGTTTAGCCATTGGAATTTGATCCCACTCTTGTTTAATACAGGCTTCCAGCTGCTGGAGAGTTTTGGGTCTCCTTTGACGGACTTTTCATCTAATTATCGCCAAATGTTCTCAATCGGTGAAAGATCAGGACTGCAGGCAGGCCAGTTCAGCACACGGACTCTTCTGCTACGAAGCCATGCTGTTGTAATAGCTGCTGTATGTGGTTTTGCATTGTCCTGCTGAAATACACAAGGTCTTCCCTGGAGTAGATGTCCTCTGGAGGGGAGCATATGTTGCTCTAAAACCTTTATATACCTTTCAGCATTCATGGTGCTTTTTAAAACATGCAGGTGTCCCACACCATATGCACTAATGCATCCCCATACCATCAGAGATGCTGGCTTTTGAACTGAACGCTGATAACAGGAGGGGTGGTCTTTTTCCTCTTTAGCCCCGAGGACACAACGCCCATGATTTCCAACAAGAATGTCAAATTTGGACTCACCTGACCACAGGACACTTTGCCACTTTGCTACAGTCCATTTTAAATGAGCCTTGGCCCACAGAACACGGCGGTGGTTCTGAATCATGCTCAACAATGGCTTCTTTTTTGCATGATAGAGTTTTAGGTGGCATCTGTGGATGGCACGACGGACTGTATTTACAGACAGTGGTTTCTTGAAGTATTCCTGGGCCCATTTAGTAATGTCAATGACAGAATCATGCCGGTGAGTGATGCAGTGGCGTCTGAGGGCCCGAAGATCAGGGGCATCCAGTTAAGGTCTTCGGCCTTGTCCCTTACGCACAGAGATTTTTCCAGTTTCTCTGAATCTTTTGATGATGTTATGCACTGTCGATGATGAGACCTTCAAAGCCTTTGCAATTTGATGTTGAGGAATATTGTTTTTAAAGTATTCCACAATTTTTTTACGGAAGCCGTCACAGGTTGGGGAGCCTCTGTGCATCTTTACTTTTGAGAGACTCAGTCTCTCCAAGACATCTCTCTTATAGTCAAACTTGTTACACACCTGATGCCAGTTAACTTAATTTCTTGCTAAATGTTCTTTCAGCTGATTCTCTTATATATTAATTGCTTTTTCAGCCCTTTTTTGCCTGTGTCCCAACTTTTTTGAGACCTGTTGCAGCCAGAAAATTTGAAATAAGCTCATTTTGTGGATAAAAATGTAAAATGTCTCAGTTTCAACATTTGAAATGTTATCTATGTTCTATTGTAAATAACATATTGGCTCGTGATCTGAAAGTCATTGCATTTTGATTTTATTCACAATTTACACTTCGTCCCAGCTATTTCGGATTTGGGGTTGTAAATTCATAGAGAAACTCTAAATAACGACGTGAAAAATACCGTAGAATATTAATGTTCCAATGGAACCAACCAAAATCATTTACTGATTTAATTAAAAATAAATTTCCTCCAAATCAAGGTTTCACAATTAATGGCACCCTTTAAGATTATTGTAAATAATCTAATTTCCAAAATTAAACCAGGCATTAAATTCTGCTCATTTAAGTTTTATCTAAGTGTTAAGGAACTATATTGATCCATAACTTTACTTCCTGTCTCACTAGACTAGAGTACAAAAATGAGGTAACACACATGCAATATCCCTTTGTCTTCTGACACCATGAAGAAAACAAAACAACTGTCAGTTTTAAGGAGGTAGATGGTCATAGCCCTTCAAAAATCTGGTAATGGCTACAAGAAGATTCACAAACGATTGAATGAGCCACTGAGCCCCGTCAGGGCAATTATTTAAAAATTCCAAAGATATGGAACAGTTGAAAACCTCAAGGGTAGAGGACCCAACTGCATTTTTTCCCCCCAGGATACTGAGGAGGATAGTGAGAGTAGTCATTTGAATTATGACTGGAACAAGGTGCTTTGGGGAGATGAGACCAAAATTGCTCGTTTCAGTCAGATACAGCATCGGCATTTTTGGTGTCAAAACAGAGATGCATTGAAGGAGAAGCACCTCATGCCCATGGAGAAATATAATGGTGGGTCTGTCATGTTTTGGGGCTGTTTTAATTCAAGAGGTCCAGGGGCATTGGTTAAGATTAATGGAATAATGATTCCACTAAGTATCAAGATATTTTGGCTGACAATGTGGTTGCCTCTGCCAGAAGGCTGGGACCTGGCGGTAGGTGGACATTCTAACAAGACAACGACCCAAAGTATACTTCAAGATCTACACACAGACGGTTTTGTGACAATAAAATCAAAGTTCTGCAATGGCCATCTCAGTCACCAGACCTCAAGCCAGTTGAAAACCTGTGGGCTGAGTTGAAGAGGGTAGTTGATAAACGCAAACCCAAGAATATGAAGGATCTTGAAAAGATTTGCTTAGAGGAATGGTCCAAATCCCCCCAAATGTGTGCCTCAAAGCCGTGTTTCCACCAAACGGGAAGCGAAATTTCTCCTCGCTTTATTTGTGGGAGTTTGGCCATGGGACCTTTTTTATTGTTTCGCTTTGAAGATCTTCCACTCTATTCTAGCGAGGATCCCATTCATTTCTATGGGAGAAAAACCTGGCAGCGGATTGACACGCGATTTCACACTGCCGACCAATAGCAATGCCAGATGAGCCTTGTTTACACTCAATGGGCGGTACTTGCAATGTCCAAAAATCATCAACCAAATGGCGACGCTAATGTCACAAATATTTTACTTTATGAACAAGGTGCCGGCTTGAGAATAAAAATATTCACAACACAGATGATGTTGTCATAGCCAATGTTGAGCTAGACCACTATTTTTTGTGAAACTTTGATCCATAGGTTATTTGACACAGCTAGCTCGCTAGATAGCTCCCTAGGTAGCTGGCGTTCTCATTATCTCATGCAATGCAGCTATCTGCGGTTTTTTTTAGTATGAAGCTAGGTAGCCTAGCTAGGCAATGTTGCTGCTAGTAGCAATGATGCTATTCAGAACACTGCGCTACTTGCGCAAATTCTTGGGAGAAGAATTTTTCGCCAACAGAATATTTTGACGTGGAGCGAAATGCATATTTTGTGCAAGCCATTCATGTTGCGTCGCACTGCGTCTCCTGCATGATTCGCGTCGCCTGGCGTGAACTACCATCTTTTCCGCTGTATTTGCGTCTTTGCATTGACTTTGGGTGCATCTCAAAGCATAGGCTGCATCCTTTGAAGGCTGCATTTTTCGGGGTCATCACTTACTTCCATCCGCTAAACTGATATTTAGGGTAAGGGACAAGGTAAAATTTAGGGTTAGGTTTTGGGTTAAGGGTTGGAGTTAAGGTTAAAGTAGGGATGCACCGATACTACTTTTTTAAAAACCGATACGAGTAAGAGTATTTTATTTTGTGTGCTTGCCAATGCCGAGTACCGATACTGATATTTCTGAAATGTTTTCCAGGAAAATACAATGACAATTTCGGAGTACAGGTTTTATTTTTAACAAGGATTAAAGGGATAGTTCACTTTTTTTGAAGTGGGGTTGTATGAGCTACAAATTGCCACTACTTACATTAGATGCAGTAGAAAGCTCTCTGATCTCCTCCAGGTAGCCGCACCAGGGCATAGTGCTGGGTGGAAATTTCGGCGATACACTGTTGTGAACGGAAACACAGAAACAGCGTATTTTCGCGGCTTAAAAGAGGTCCTACCTGAAAATAATACACCATTTCAATTGTACGCTATATTTTAAAAAATTACAGCACTTTAGCTGCTCGGAAAAAAAACACAGTTGCTCTTGAACTAACCAACTGACGTATTCCCGCGCCGAGGTGCATCGTAGTTCACTGCGCGCTGTAGCGATCAGCTGTTTGGGTCACAGTAAAGCTGCTTGCACAAACGCGTGTATTCACGTCTTCGCATTGACTTTGAATGTAATCTGTGTGCGAAAAATTCGTTCAAGGCCCATTGTGCGCGGCTTAACTGCGGTTGCGAGGTCGGATGGCCGTTTAACTTGTGCAAATATTTGAAAATGGTCCGTGTGTGTCGCTTTCTTGGGACGTGAAAGCAAAGCTGTATCCTGGTGCACTTACAGCTTCCACTGCATTCCTCTGCGGAATACTGGACTTGTAGCTGTGGCTAGTTGCCTCAACACGGACATTAATACGCCACCCGTATCCCTAAAAGAACTCCGTGTTTGCAGTATTCTTTTTTCCAAAGAGGATTTCGTTAGGCTACATTCAGGGAAATATCAACGGTGCACGCTGAAGAGCACTGCTGTACCCAAGCATCACGTAGAAGAGTGAAACACCTGTGAAAAAGTCTAATGTAACATTGCAGCACAAACTGATATCGCATAGGGTCTACGCAGCCACATACTGTATACCTGCTGTGCTGGTTATTGTAGGGATTTTTTTTTTTTTAATTTTAGACGTGATTCTATGCCCTTGAAAATCCGACTCCGCCGCAAACCGCTCGGAGTCTAACCCAAACAGCTGATCGCTACAGCGCGCAGTGAACTACGATGCGCCTCGCGGAGGAATACGTCAGTTTGTTAGTTCCAGAGCAGCTGTGTTTTTTTCCGAGCAGCTAAAGTGCTGTAATTTTTTTTAAAATATAGCGTACAATTGAAATGGTGTATTATTTTCAGGTAGGACCTCTTTTAGGCCGCGAAAATACGCTGTTTCTGTGTTTCCGTTCACAACAGTGTACCGCCTAAATTTCCACCCAGTACTATGCCCTGGTGCGGCTACCTGGAGGAGATCAGAGAGCTTTCTACTGCATCTAATGTAATCAGTGGCAATTTGTAGCTCATACAACCCCACTTCAAAAAAAGTGAACTATCCCTTTAAAGGACCAAGTGTAGATGTATGCTGAGCCACACCTTATCCTCAGGTCCCCTCTTGAAAATCCCCATCCTGTACGTGTCACGTCCTGTATGTTTCCCTCATTGTTTTTTCCCGCCATCCAGCTGTCCTCATCAGTTTTTCTTTTGTTTCGTTCATTAATTCCCATTATTTAATTTTTGTCTCATTCCATTTCCGTCCCTCTTTGTTTCACTCCCCATGTCTTCTCGGGCATTTTCCATTTTGTTGATTGTCTTCTTAGCATAACATAATACGAGTGGCGAGAACAGGCCATTCAGCCCAACTAGGCTCGCCATTTTCCTGTTACTAAAGTGAGTCTAACACTTCAGATACTCAGTTACTCAGTGGTACCCAGCACTAAATCAAGCCTGTTCTTGAAAACTCCCAAGATCTCTGGCTCAACAATATGGTCAGGCAGGCTATTCCACACTGAGATTACTCTCTATGAGAAAAACTATTTTCTAATATTGATGCTAAATTTACCCTTCCATTTGGTCCAGGGGCATTGGTTAAGATTAATGGAATAATGATTCCACTAAGTATCAAGATATTTTGGCTGACAATGTGGTTGCCTCTGCCAGAAGGCTGGGACCTGGCGGTAGGTGGACATTCTAACAAGACAACGACCCAAAGTATACTTCAAGATCTACACACAGACGGTTCTGTGACAATAAAATCAAAGTTCTGCAATGGCCATCTCAGTCACCAGACCTCAAGCCAGTTGAAAACCTGTGGGCTGAGTTGAAGAGGGTAGTTGATAAACGCAAACCCAAGAATATGAAGGATCTTGAAAAGATTTGCTTAGAGGAATGGTCCAAATCCCCCCAAATGTGTGCCTCAAAGCCGTGTTTCCACCAAACGGGAAGCGAAATTTCTCCTCGCTTTATTTGTGGGAGTTTGGCCATGGGACCTTTTTTATTGTTTCGCTTTTGAAGATCTTCCACTCTATTCTAGCGAGGATCCCATTCATTTCTATGGGAGAAAAACCTGGCAGCGGATTGACACGCGATTTCACACTGCCGACCAATAGCAATGCCAGATGAGCCTTGTTTACACTCAATGGGCGGTACTTGCAATGTCCAAAAATCATCAACCAAATGGCGACGCTAATGTCACAAATATTTTACTTTATGAACAAGGTGCCGGCTTGAGAATAAAAATATTCACAACACAGATGATGTTGTCATAGCCAATGTTGAGCTAGACCACTATTTTTTGTGAAACTTTGATCCATAGGTTATTTGACACAGCTAGCTAGCTCGCTAGATAGCTCCCCTAGGTAGCTGGCGTTCTCATTATCTCATGCAATGCAGCTATCTGCGGTTTTTTTAGTATGAAGCTAGGTAGCCTAGCTAGGCAATGTTGCTGCTAGTAGCAATGATGCTATTCAGAACACTGCGCTACTTGCGCAAATTCTTGGGAGAAGAATTTTTCGCCAACAGAATATTTTGACGTGGAGCGAAATGCATATTTTGTGCAAGCCATTCATGTTGCGTCGCACTGCGTCTCCTGCATGATTCGCGTCGCCTGGCGTGAACTACCATCTTTTCCGCTGTATTTGCGTCTTTGCATTGACTTTGGGTGCATCTCAAAGCATAGGCTGCATCCTTTGAAGGCTGCATTTTTCGGGTCATCACTTACTTCCATCCGCTAAACTGATATTTAGGTAAGGGACAAGGTAAAAATTTAGGTTAGGTTTTGGGTTAAGGGTTGGAGTTAAGGTTAAAGTAGGGATGCACCGATACTACTTTTTTAAAAACCGATACGAGTAAGAGTATTTTATTTTGTGTGCTTGCCAATGCCGAGTACCGATACTGATATTTCTGAAATGTTTTCCAGGAAAATACAATGACAATTTCGAGTACAGGTTTTATTTTTAACAAGGATTAAAGGGATAGTTCACTTTTTTTTTTGAAGTGGGGTTGTATGAGCTACAAATTTTTTACATTAGATGCAGTAGAAAGCTCTCTGATCTCCTCCAGGTAGCCGCACCAGGGCATAGTGCTGGGTGGAAATTTCGGCGATACACTGTTGTGAACGGAAACACAGAAACAGCGTATTTTCGCGGCTTAAAAGAGGTCCTACCTGAAAATAATACACCATTTCAATTGTACGCTATATTTTAAAAAATTACAGCACTTTAGCTGCTGAAAAAAAACACAGTTGTTTTGAACTAACCAACTGACGATTCCTGCGCGAGGTGCATCGTAGTTCACTGCGCGCTGTAGCGATCAGCTGTTTGGGTCACAGTAAAGCTGCTTGCACAAACGCGCGGTATTCACGCTCTTCGCATTGACTTTGAATGTAATCTGTGTGCGAAAAATTCGTTTCGCGTCCATTGTGCGAGCGGCTTAACTGCGGTTGCGAGGTCGGATGGCCGTTTAACTTGTGCAAATATTTCGAAAATGGTCCGTGTGTGTCGCTTTCTTGGACGTGAAAGCAAAGCTGTATCCTGGTGCACTTACAGCTTCCACTGCATTCCTCTGCGGAATACTGGACTTGTAGCTGTGGCTAGTTGCCTCAACACGGACATTAATACGCCACCCGTATCCCTAAAAGAACTCCGTGTTTGCAGTATTCTTTTTTCCAAAGAGGATTTCGTTAGGCTACATTCAGGGAAATATCAACGGTGCACGCTGAAGAGCACTGCTGTACCCAAGCATCACGTAGAAGAGTGAAACACCTGTGAAAAAGTCTAATGTAACATTGCAGCACAAACTGATATCGCATAGGGTCTACGCAGCCACATACTGTATACCTGCTGTGCTGGTTATTGTAGGATTTTTTTTTTTTTTTAATTTTAGACGTGATTCTATGCCCTTGAAAATCCGACTCGCCGCAAACCGCCGGAGTCTAACCCAAACAGTTGATCGCTACAGCGCGCAGTGAACTACGACAGCCTCGGAGGAATACGCCAGTTTGTTAGTTCCAGAGCAGCTGTGTTTTTTTTTCCGAGCAGCTAAAGTGCTGTAATTTTTAAAATATAGCGTACAATTGAAATGGTGTATTATTTTCAGGTAGGACCTCTTTAGGCCGCAAAAAATACGCTGTTTCTGTGTTTCCGTTCACAACAGTGTACCGCCTAAATTTCCACCCAGTACTATGCCCTGGTGCGGCTACCTGGAGGAGATCAGAGAGCTTTCTACTGCATCTAATGTAATCAGTGGCAATTTGTAGCTCATACAACCCCACTTCAAAAAAAAAAAAAAGTGAACTATCCCTTTAAAGGACCAAGTGTAGATGTATGCTGAGCCACACCTTATCCTCAGGTCCCCTCTTGAAAATCCCCATCCTGTACGTGTCACGTCCTGTATGTTTCCCTCATTGTTTTTTCCCGCCATCCAGCTGTCCTCATCAGTTTTTCTTTTGTTTCGTTCATTAATTCCCATTATTTAATTTTTGTCTCATTCCATTTCCGTCCCTCTTTGTTTCACTCCCCATGTCTTCTCGGCATTTTCCATTTTGTTGATTGTCTTCTTAGCATAACATAATACGAAAGTGGCGAGAACAGGCCATTCAGCCCAACTAGGCTCGCCATTTTCCTGTTACTAAAGTGAGTCTAACACTTCAGATACTCAGTTACTCAGTGGTACCCAGCACTAAATCAAGCCTGTTCTTGAAAACTCCCAAGATCTCTGGCTCAACAATATGGTCAGGCAGGCTATTCCACACTGAGATTACTCTCTATGAGAAAAACTATTTTCTAATATTGATGCTAAATTTACCCTTCCATTTGGTCCAGGGGCATTGGTTAAGATTAATGGAATAATGATTCCACTAAGTATCAAGATATTTTGGCTGACAATGTGGTTGCCTCTGCCAGAAGGCTGGGACCTGGCGGTAGGTGGACATTCTAACAAGACAACGACCCAAAGTATACTTCAAGATCTACACACAGACGGTTCTGTGACAATAAAATCAAAGTTCTGCAATGGCCATCTCAGTCACCAGACCTCAAGCCAGTTGAAAACCTGTGGGCTGAGTTGAAGAGGGTAGTTGATAAACGCAAACCCAAGAATATGAAGGATCTTGAAAAGATTTGCTTAGAGGAATGGTCCAAATCCCCCCAAATGTGTGCCTCAAAGCCGTGTTTCCACCAAACGGGAAGCGAAATTTCTCCTCGCTTTATTTGTGGGAGTTTGGCCATGGGACCTTTTTTATTGTTTCGCTTTGAAGATCTTCCACTCTATTCTAGCGAGGATCCCATTCATTTCTATGGGAGAAAAACCTGGCAGCGGATTGACACGCGATTTCACACTGCCGACCAATAGCAATGCCAGATGAGCCTTGTTTACACTCAATGGGCGGTACTTGCAATGTCCAAAAATCATCAACCAAATGGCGACGCTAATGTCACAAATATTTTACTTTATGAACAAGGTGCCGGCTTGAGAATAAAAAATATTCTAACACAGATGATGTTGTCATAGCCAATGTTGAGCTAGACCACTATTTTTTGTGAAACTTTGATCCATAGGTTATTTGACACAGCTAGCTCGCTAGATAGCTCCCTAGGTAGCTGGCGTTCTCATTATCTCATGCAATGCAGCTATCTGCGGTTTTTTTTAGTATGAAGCTAGGTAGCCTAGCTAGGCAATGTTGCTGCTAGTAGCAATGATGCTATTCAGAACACTGCGCTACTTGCGCAAATTCTTGGGAGAAGAATTTTTCGCCAACAGAATATTTTGACGTGGAGCTTAAATGCATATTTTGTGCAAGCCATTCATGTTGCGTCAAGACTGCGTCTCCTGCATGATTCGCGTCCGCCTGGCGTGAACTACCATCTTTTCCGCTGTATTTGCGTCTTTGCATTGACTTTGGGTGCATCTCAAAGCATAGGCTGCATCCTTTGAAGGCTGCATTTTTCGGGGTCATCACTTACTTCCATCCGCTAAACTGATATTTAGGGTAAGGGACAAGGTAAAATTTAGGGTTAGGTTTTGGGTTAAGGGTTGGAGTTAAGGTTAAAGTAGGGATGCACCAATACTACTTTTTAAAAACCGATACGAGTAAGAGTATTTTATTTTGTGTGCTTGCCAATGCCGAGTACCGATACTGATATTTCTGAAATGTTTTCCAGGAAAATACAATGACAATTTCGGAGTACAGGTTTTATTTTCTTTTTATAACAAGCCTAAAAGAGGCCAATATCAAACGATTCACACATGGCTATTTCCAAAAAAAAAAAAAAAAGTAGGCCTAACTGCTAAAAATCTTTCTGTATTTAGGCCCGACAAAAAGCCTTTGAACTAGCACTGCCATCAAATGAGGCAAAACATTACTGAAGCTTGACAAATGAAAAGTAAAGTCGCTGCACAGGCAAGGTAACACACCCAACTTCATAAAAAGTCAGTAGTACTATTACTTGGCACAGGTAGTTTCTACACACATTCATAGGCATTCTCAATCCAGCTAAAGTCAATAATAGCTTTCCAAGCAAACAAGGCATCACTTAAAGTGTGTGGTATCGCCATATTTCAATTACACAAATGACAAATGAAAAAGATTTAACTTAACCACAACTAAAATGTTTAAGGTAACCATATGTTACTAATATATTTGTAGTAAAATAAGAAGATTCTCAATTCTAAGTCTCTGTGTGTGTGATTGTGGGTGCGTGTTTGTGCGAGCTCGGCTTGCTTGTAAATATTCAATAACTGATCCGGATGTGCTATCTAGTGATAGAATATTGTAATTGCGTGCATAAATTTGCAGCTCCATGTCCGCTCACAGAAACATCTGCACAAAACGCTTAAGATACCCTGCCGAACACCGATGTTCTTCTTGAACACGCCGCATCCAGATAATCCTTAAATGATGAATTGTATACATATTTTAATTTGTAACGAGTAGTGAAGTGGCCAGTGTCAAAGTAATGAAGAAAAAGTATACTTTTTATCTTTTAAATTAAGTAAAAAAAAAAAAAAAAAACTCAAGTAAAGTACAAATCCTCAAAAAAACTACTTAAGTACTGTAACGAAGTTGCCTACATGTACTTCTTTACTATACACCTCTTGTGTGTATGCGCGTATGCCTGCATGTGATGTGATGACTATAAAGCTGTCTTTCTTGTATTTTTTCTAACTCGCTGTCTCCCCCTAGACGTAGAAGTCAGATAGTACAAAATACTGTAGCCTATGCGACCGTGAGCAGGCAGTTACCTTGCGTCTTACATTAAGTGGTATCGGTGCGTGGTATCGGCAAATGTAAACGAGTACGAGTATGAGCTTATTAACGCGGTATCGGGCAGATATCCGATACTGGTATCAGTATCGGTGCAACACTAGGTTAAAGTTAGGGAAACCAGTGACAACTCACTGAAACCAAAGTCGTTTAACGGAGATGAAATGACGTTACATCAGGTCAGCAGATGGAATTACATGACGACCCCTAAATATGTAGCCTTCAAAGGATGCAGCCTATGCTTTGAGATGCACCCATTGAATGTAATCTGGTAGCACGAAAAATTCATTTTGCGTTTGGTGGAAACGCAGCATTACGTTGTCAAAAGTTACGGGAAAAGACTCCATGCTGTTATCCTTGCCAGAGGTGGTTGCACTAAGTACTAAATGAAGGCTGCCAATTCTTATGAAACCTTGATTTTGTCAATTTGTATTTTTCGAAATTTTTGTATTTAATGATTGTCATGATCTTTCCATTGAAACATTAGTAATGTAAAGAATTTCACACATGTTGGTATGTTCCATTTCTAGAGCTATAATTATATTGTATATATTTTTGTAAGTTTGTGCATTGCCGGTCAGGGGTGCCAGCAGTTTTTGAGCCCACTGTATGTGGGCTTAGCCAGTCAATCTGGGATTTAAGTCATTGAGCAGATGTGTTTTACTCAGAGCATATGATCACTGGAGGTACCCTCTCTTGGCATGTTGGATGGCCTCTGCTGGCCAGTAATTCAGCATAACTGGCTTCTTTCATTTATCCATAGGATGGTAGCACCTTACTGCACATCACATCACAGTGTGGGCATCCCGAAACTGCTCTGGTGTTCCTGAAAAAAGGAGTACCCCTGCACATGCCCAACAAGGTAACCAACCAGATGGACCTCCTATGTCATATAAACAAACCCAACTACTTCAGTGACTCTGAGAAGCCACTTAATAGTAATAAACTTGTAATTTAATTTCCTCTGGATGTTTTCTTTAATATTTATCACTAGTGCTGTCACCCTGGTGAAAAGTGCTATAATACTGACAGGGAAGCGGAAGCAGATTCAGTGCACAATTCAATGAGGGCATTTATTGATAAGAATGCAGTAACAACACAGGACAAGCCAAAGCCCAGAACTGGACATGCACACAGCTTAGGTGGTTGTAGCGTGGTGGGGCTAATGGGCATGTTCACGTCTGGCCAGTGGCGTCCTGAGAAAAAAGCCTAGTGGTGTTAACTCTTGCCAAAGCAGAATTGTTACATGGCAGGTCCAAAGGGTTTAACAGGAATGCAGTCCCAATCCTGGAGGCCTATGAAGGTTTGGGAGGTGTACCTAATTAACTAGGCTGCGGGACACACCAGAGAGGGAGGATAACAGAGCACGGTCCCAATCCTGCAGACCGTCAATAAGGCCTGGGAGTTTGTTCTTATTAATAAAGTTCCAAAGAGCAACTGCATGTTCACTGTCATAAAGGTTAGGATAATTTCCTAAGACCATAATACTGTTGAGTTGTTGAATTGAATAAGGGCCCAACTCCACACATTTTCAACATGGAGTTGAGCCCTTATGACATTTCAGCAACACTGCAACACAGAACTAACATTAAGGCTCATATATACCACAGAGACACAAGGGAACGGGGCATTCGATTGGATTACACCTAGATACAGGGAGGCACACAAGATGCCGTACCAATTAAGGAGACAGTACATCACGCAGGTAGCTGGAAAGAGGGGAGGAGGCAATTAAGGGAACACAAGATTTTGGACAGAGAAGTAATTGCCCCCCTTTACAAAGTAAGGGGTTTTGCCTCTGGGTGGCTCACAGGTAAGACATTCATCTGTCAGCCCTGTGGTCCTGTGTTTGAATCCCAGCCATGCCATTACTGGCTATGGCCAAAGGTCTGCATGTGCAAAGCAACAATTGGCATAGCCTCACTGGGGATCTCTTGAGCCAGTTAAAATAACGTTAGTTCATCACTCTGTAGCGACCGCTTCTGGTAGGTCAGCACCATAACTGAAACCCCAGTGGGTGACTTGTATAGCGATGGTCGCTGTCACCGTATGAACTTACATCTGTACAAAAACAATGGAGTGCTTAAACTCAGATTTGAACTATTCAGATGGCCAGGGGTCAACACCACTGTCACCACCTGATAGGTTTGAGGGAAATTTCATGCAAATGGGTTGGATGCTTCTACTCCTAAAACGGTGTGAAAGGTGGGGCTGAATCCAACTTGAATGGCTCCCTGTCTGCAGTCAGGTGCGGTATGCCTCCACGCAGCAGCAAACGGGGTCATACAGCTGTAGTGAAGGCCCTGCTCCTGAAGGGTGCACACGTGGACGCCACTACAAAGGACCACCGCACTGCCCTACACATCGCTGTGCAGAGCTGCAAGCCGCTGGTGGTGCAAATGCTGCTTGGGTTCGGTGCCCAGGTTCAGCTCAAAGGGGGTCAGGTACAGTCTAATTAGAACACATCTGTGACACATCTCAACTGCATGGTTCAAGCTGATGCAATCCCAATGTCGAAATGCTAATTTAACCCATGAATGGATGGAACATATTACCGCTGTGATACAGGCCTGAAATGACCATTTCATCTTTCAAATAAGAGAAGAAAATGTATTTGGCATTTCTTTAAATGGTTAGAATTGCCATGCACGAATGAGCTGCTATGTGTGTGTACAGTGTGTTTAGTGTAGTGAAGCTGCATGCCTGTAGTTCTGAGCTCTTCTTCATGACTCTACTGCCCCGGCAGGCTTTGGAGACGCCTCTGCATATTGCCGCCAGGATTAAAGAGGGGGAGAAGGTCGCAGAAATGCTACTGAAGAGTGGGGCGGATGTCAACGCTGAGCAAGAGGTCAGGCATTTCTGATAGCATGTATTAATGGCACAGACAAAAAAATACACTTATACTCCACAAGCACACAGAGACTGGCCTCAGATTTTTTTTAACAAGGATTAAAGGAATAGTTCACTTTTTTTGAAGTGGGTTGTATGAGCTACAAATTGCCACTATTTACATTAGATGCAGTAGAAAGCTCTCTGATCTCCTCCAGGTAGCTGCACCAGGGCATAGTGCTAGGTGGAAATTTAGGCGATACACTGTTGTGAACGGAAACACAGAAACAGCGTATTTTCGCGGCTTAAAAGAGGTCCTACCTGAATATAATACAACATTTCAATTGTACGCTATATTTAAAAAATTACAGCACTTTAGCTGCTCGGAAAAATACACAGTTGCTCTTGAACTAACCAACTGACGTATTCCCGCGCCGAGGTGCATCGTAGTTCACTGCGCGCTGTAGCGATCAGGTGTTTGGGTCACAGTAAAGCTGCTTGCACAAACGTGTATTCACGTCTTCGCATTGACTTTGAATGTAATCTGTGTGCGAAAAAATTTGTTTCGCGTCCAGTCTGCGAGCGCTTAACTGTGGTTGTGAGGTCGGACGGCCGTTTAACTTGTGCAAATATTTTGAAAATGGTCCGTGTGTGTCGCTTTCTTGGACGTGAAAGCAAAGCTGTATCCTGGTGCACTTACAGCTTCCACCGAATTCCTCTGCGGAATATTGGACTTGTAGCTGTGGCTGGTTGCCTCAACACGGATATTGATACGCTACCCGTATCCCTAAAAGAACTCCGTGTTTGCAGTATTCATTTTTCCAAAGAGGATTTTGTTAGGCTACATTCAGGGAAATCTCAACGGTGCACGCTGAAGAGCACTGCTGTACCCAAGCATCAGGTAAAAGAGTGAAACACCTGTGAAAAAGTCTAATGTAACATTGCAGCACAAACTGATATTGCATAGGGTCTACGCAGCCACATACTGTGTATCTGCTGTGCTGGTTATTGTAGGGATTTTTTTTTTTTTTTAATTTGAGACGTGATTCTATGCCATTGAAAATCCGACTCTGCCGCAAACCGCTCAGAGTCTGACCCAAACAGCTGATCGCTACAGCGCGCAGTGAACTATGATGCACCTCGCGCAGGAATACGTCAGTTGGTTAGTTCAAGAGCAACTGTGTATTTTTCCGAGCAGCTAAAGTGCTGTAATTTTTTTTAAATATAGCGCACAATTGAAATGTTGTATTATATTCAGGTAGGACCCTCTTTTAAGCATAAAAAATACACTGTTTCTGTGTTTCCGCTCACAACAGTGTATCGCCTAAATTTCCACCCAGCACTATGCCCTGGTGCGGCTACCTGGAGGAGATCAGAGAGCTTTCTACTGCATCTAATGTAAGCAGTGGCAATTTGTAGCTCATACAACCCCACTGCAAAAAAAGTGAACTATCCCTTGAAAGGACCAAGGGTAGATGTATGCTGAGCCACACCTTATCCTCAGGTCCCCTCTTGAAAATCCCCATCCTGTACGTGTCACGTCCTGTATGTTTCCCTCATTGTTTTTTTCCCCGCCATCCAGCTGTCCTCATCAGTTTTTCTTTTGTTTCGTTCATTAATTCTCATGATTTAATTTTTGTCTCATTCCATTTCCGTCCCTCTTTGTTTCACTCCCCATGTCTTCACGGGCATTTTCCATTTTGTTGATTGTCGTCTTAGCATAACATAATACGAGTGGCGAGAACAGGCCATTCAGCCCAACTAGGCTCGCCATTTTCCTATTACTAAAGTGAGTCTAACACTTCAGATACTCAGTTACTCAGTGGTACCCAGCACTAAATCAAGCCTGTTCTTGAAAACTCCCAAGATCTCTGGCTCAATGACATGGTCAGGCAGGCTATTTTCTTTTTTTTTTTTTTTTTTGAGATTTGAAAAGTAAAACATATGACAAAAAACTATTTATACATAGAACTTAATAAACAAGATCAGAAACATGCTTAAAAATAAAAAAAAAAAACAAAATGCCCTTCCATTACAAGACCCCGGAAAAGTAAATATATAAATGGGGGGAGGGGGGAGAAACCCCTAAGTTCCAAAAAGTTGGAACCCCAGTTCCAAAAAATGTTGTAAAATGTTGATAAAAACAGAATGCAATGATTTGCAAATTTCATAAACCCACATTTTATTCACAATAGAACATAGACAACATATCAGATGTTGAAAGTGAGACATTTTACCATTTCATGAAAAATATTATCTTTACTCCCTGATGCTGTGTCTCAGAATGGCGAGACAGCCATGCACGTCGCCGCCCGCCATGGCGGCCTGCAGATGATCAGAGCCCTAATGGAGGAGGGTGGGAATCTCACCTGCTGCTCCAAGGTACCAGTCGTTAAAGGCCTCTTCTCTGTACGATTTCAACAACATGTCGTCCTCCCACGGATAATGCAGTGTCATTATTGACAACTCATTGACGCTTTCCTTGCTTCTGTCTGTAGGCGGGTGAGAACCCTCTGCACATTGCGGTGCGCCATTGCCACGCTCACGTTGTGCAGGACATTATCTCTCACCTGGCCAATAGGAAGGGTCGGCGAGAGGCGGAGCTCTGTGTCAGCCAAGAGAACAAGGTTAGCTAAGCACAATGGACGAATGGAGGACCAGTATTGTATTCAGCCTCTTTTAGTTAGCTAGATTAGTTGGTATCTTACTCTTCCAACTTAATGGCTTTAACAAGCAGCAGACCAGCTACTGGGCCCAGCAACCAACCAGTAAGAGATATTGGGAAGCACAGTAAAAACTATCTTGGAATCCCCACCGCTTTTCAGTACATTACAGATATGACTGGGGCTGTGCAGTGAAATGGCATGAACTTCCATTTGTTTCTATGCAATAACTCACTGTAAGAATTTAAGCAATTGTATTTCTTCTTCTAAATTAAGTTACCTCTTTATGATACACTTCACAAAACAGTAATGGCTGCTATCCATTTAATGTTCGATTCACTCCTGTCTGTCAGATAAAAATGTTTTTGTTTTGTTTTTTTTTTAGTCATATTCCATGCAGATTCCTCTAAAAACCTCTCGGCGAGTTTCTGCATATCCTGTATTGTAGTTCGGCTGAAAGAAGCTTAATGGTTTGACAGCAAGCTGCTTCGGCACAGTATCTCGGCCCTCATAACTTTCACCCTGAGACAACTTGTATCATCCAGTGATCTGTCTGAAATCTTCTGCCCACACAAATCTCTGCCTGTACTTTTTGATTCTCAGTGTAGTTGCTGACCACTAGCTTTATGATATCCCGTGAGAACTGTTCCAAGCAGAAGAATATGCCTATTCTTTTTCACCCAGTGATGATTTTACTTTTAAATTAATGTCTCTATAGATGCAGGAAATGTGGGGCCCCCAAGTGGTAGTTAATTGCAATGGCAGCCATGATGAATGAATAGGAAAGTCCTGACAAAGCAAGATCACGGAAGAAAATAAATGGGCTCAATGTGTGTTGACTCAACATTTCGCTGAGAAACACAAGCACATTCCTTGCACCTGCGGCTGGAGAGTTCCTCCAGAAACTAGGCCACTGCAGTGCTTTACAAAGGTCTACTTGTTTGAAAGTAAAACTACTTCATCTTTGGGGGTTGTTTGTTTGTATATTCATCCACCTTTTAAATGACCCCAATCTCTGCCATTATAAGTGTGTACAACGCTCAACCCTTAAACTGCATTTTGGTGCTGGCTTGGGTTGTAAGCCTGTGTGTGGTGATGTTTCCACGGGAACCTTCTGGGGATGCTAGGGGGTGTTATCTCTGCATGTCTGAGTGTAGGAAGGGGAGACGTCCTTGCACCTAGCTGCAGGGCTGACAGAGGAGGTGACTCACTCGGAAGGCGAGGATGTGAGAATTGTCAAGATGCTCATGGAATACCAGGCTGACATTACCACAGCGACCAAAGAGGTATGGAGCAAGAGCCTGGCTTTCCTCATAAAAAAAGGCCACATTAAACTAGCTTAAGATGGTCCAGTTTGTTTCATCTGTTCTAGCTGGTTTTTTTTTCTGGTCAACTAGCTGTTCGCTAATTGTGCAGTCTAAAGACAACTAGACCACTAGTTTGCATACTAGGTCGCTCAGTGTTGACCAGCATTAGACCAGCTATGACCAACAGGAGATGTCAAAACCAAAGCTGTGATGTAGGATCCCAGAGGGTCTTGGAGGGATCTAGATCTTGGTCTTTTCGGTGGGGTCCTCTTTCTGATGCTGTGGTTTTCTGAGGCTGCTTTTGAACATGTACCTGTTTTCTCCTGCATCGACAATCCTCGGCCATTCTCCACACAGTCAGGAGAGACGCCTCTGCATTACTGCACCAGAGTCGGCAACACTGATGTGCTGCAGGAGATGCTGAGAAATGTCCAGTCAAGCCGGCTGCAGCAGGCTGTCAACAAGCATTGCCAAGGTACTATGGCCTCAGAGCATGTGGGCCACACCCAACAAACCCAGTGTCTGATGGTCCAATCGCCGCTTAGCAATTTTCACCTGCCTCACTCAACTTCATCAATGTATGCTCAATTGTTAGGAAATTGTACTGATTTTTGTTTACGATTTTTCAGTGAAAAATGGTCAAAAGATTTGCCTGTAAGACTTGTAATAGTGCCTCATGATTACCAGAGCAAGTGGGAGGCATGATGTTTTTCCTTTTCTTAAAAGCCATTTTGAAACTTTGTACTCCATGAAAAATTGATAAGACTAATTTTGAATAATAGCACTAAAGTTTAAATGACTTAGTAGTTGGTTTTGGACTCTGCAAAAGTCTGAATATAGACATCTACAGGGGTAGAAATTGGGGTTTTGAAGCTACATGAAGCGATTTCTGACTGCTAGACTGTCCCGCAAGCACCAACTCCGTTTGTGAATAAACAAAGCAACTCCTCCGTCCCCTTCTCTCCTCAGGACTCCCAGTGGTGGTGCCGTACATCCTGCGTCACACAGACTACGGTTGATGCGCACCCTAGTCAGCTCACATTGGTCTGGGTTAGACTTCCTAGATAGAGTTACCACAATTGGAGGATAGGAGCCGTTTTGTCTCCATCAGACGAAACCGAGCCATTGTGCACAATGGAAATCTTAGGATATTTCTGTTCTTCTCTCAAAAGGAAAACATATTTGAGAGAGAAAATAAACAATAAACCAGCCTGCCAATGTATTGACAAGCATAATAAAGGAAAATGTTTGGACATGAGAGACGAGAGAACAGGAAAAATAATCAATGAAAATGAGTGAATACATTTAACGCTCTTTGTTAAAAGCATTCATTGTATTTTATGCAGTTTCTCTCCATGTTAAATGAGGATTCCTTTTAACCCATTTTTCCCGGCCTTTGTTTGTGATTTAGTTTGTTTTATGGAAATTTTATGTATATTACACAATCATTGACAGTGAACTTTTACAAGCACACAACATGTAAAGAATAGGAATTGCCTAACTAGCTAGAGAGCAACTTAAGTAATGCAGTTGAGAAAAACATTTGTGCCAAATAAGAGGCCTATCTTATGGCAGGCTAAAGAGGTAAGTGTATTCTAATTACAGGGGCTGTGTCACGATTACCGCGCCTGCTCAGAATTTACATCCCAAGTGAATCTGCTTGACTGCAAGTCAGAATCTGATTCCATTCTTGCCAATCCGTCTTCGTTGTTTATTGTATTTACATATTTGAGTTATTCAGGCATTATGATTTTTATTTTAAGGAGTTTTACATGGACTTTTAAGGATTCAAAGCGATATTTTCTCGCTATAGCTGAAGGATTGAAAGAATGTAAGCTGGTTTGCCATTGCCAATAATCATAGAAGAAGAAGAAAATACCTTCTTCCTCTATAATTATATGCACTTGTGTGCAACAGAGGGGAGTGGAGTGATGTGGGGGGGCAGAGGATGAGCTTATTGTCGGGCCAGTAGAGAATTAAGCAAACACAAAAGAGGCAACAACAACTGGTTGGCTATAATCTGTATGGTGGAAAGAGACCAGCAAATGATGACCTCGCATTTCAAGGGGTCATTTTACTAGAAAATACAGCTAATATTGCCTAGTGTAGCTTTAAGCACCGCCAAACTCGTAATGAAACTTTCCCCAAATTGGCAAGTTCTGAACTTCATACATTTGCATGCATCTTATTTTCAAGTGGCTTTGCCATGAACTATGCTTAAGTGTACATGCTGATTGTTTGCAGTTGGGTGGCACTTTTGAAAATGTAGGTTTCATCTTAACCAGACATTGATTCTCTCTCTTCCAATTAAAGTTCAGACTTCAGGTGACAGTTTTTGGCAAACACTGGTCTCCTTGCCATTTTTAAAGACTGTAGGCCCATATTTTTTTAACAACATTGAAAGTGTTCAAAACGTACCATTTCTTTAAAATCGAGTAAAGTGTGAAGTAGAGATTTTCTTTTCAAACTGATTTTGTATGCCAGGAAAGGCATGTCCAAGCCATGTTTCCAAGAATTGGGAAATGTTTAATGATTTTATTAATTTAGTCCTTTGGTGAAGTGGAACTTGTTTTAAGACATTGATGGTGCTTAACTTTTGCCCAGATGTAAATGTTAACCTTAGGTACCTAAAGTTTTACTTTTATACTTTACTTCCTGTTGATAGCCAAGATATTTTACATTGGAACACCAAAGACTAATGCCAGGAGGAGGGAATTTTTCTACCATGGAATATTTGAAATATAGTTCGAATCACAATGTTTGTTTACCATCATCTCTGAGTAGAAAACTTGCATTACATACATACAATTTAATAGCACGGAGCACTCGGTGGCAGGGGAAAATGGTTGACCCTTGCTGTGTATATGTGCCGTGTTACGATAAAGGGGGGAGAAGGGCTCAGGTTTTTCAGATTTCCAGCTGCGAACATACTGCTTGAGTTTACCCAAAACTTTCATTTATTCTGGCAGAAGATGGGATGTCTCCGTTGGGTAATCTGGTTTCTCAAATATGCCAGCAAAGCAGCGGCACACATAAAATCTACCCAATAGAAATGTCTGATAGGTCAGATCACCCTATTTAACTATGCATCTTTAAACTTCACAGTTACGGCTGAAAATGACAACAGAAATAAACAACATAGCCAAGTTCACATATCTCTGCCTTTCAAACCAGCTGTTATCTTCCCTGGAAGTTACTGATGTTGTTAGCTCGATGATAATTTGTCGTATACTCTGGGGCTAGGGAACCCAACAGTCTTTTCAGTCACAGTCACAGTTGCAGGTTATTTTAATGGCCTCACTGAGTTCAGCCTGGTTCAACTTCTCATCTGGAAGATGCAATGCAATGTAGTCTGGTAAAGTGTTCTTGATCAGGTTGAAGTTGTTCAGTGTTCAGTATTCATCTGAGTGCATATGGTCCAGAAGCATTGCCAGGCAAGTCCTGAAATAGCCCCCTCTATAGAAAAACATTACAGCAAGCAGGATATCTAGAAGTGTAAAAATGCTTTATGTTTTTTGAGGAAGGGTTCTCCCTCATAAGCCCCATTAGCCTCCTGAGATTATTCCTTCCAGGGAGTTTTTTCACACTTCCATCTTCTCTAATTTTGGGTAGATTCATTTTGTGGGTGATACTGACTAGTTGGCTGGTTTTTGACCAAAACTGAACATCATTATCTTTATTGATAGGTTTTGTGGTTGAACATGACCACCCTGAAAATCTTTTTATGTCATGGAAGGAGTCATTACTGATGTTCTTTGAATGTTTATGTGGGTAAACTGACCACCCTGATTTCTCAAGTTAGTTCAGTGGGTTGGGCAGATTGATGTGATATTGTTCAATTGGTTTTGAGGGTGACACTGATCGATCTTTTGTCGATTGCTTGGTTTTGGGCACACTGAAAGAATGGCTGGTCACCTTTACTGCTGGCTGCAGAGAGGGGTCACACCAAGGTTGTCCAGATTTTGCTACAGAACCACGCCAGGGTGGACGTTTTCGATGAGGTGAGACTTCATCTTCTCTCAATCAAGAAGAATTGTTATTCAGATATGATAATTAGCACAGTTCTTTAGCCAGCAAAATCAACTGACTGTTCATAGGTGGAAGACATGTTTGACTAGTACTAGAACTTTCTGAATCCTAGGATTTCTACCTTTTGGGCCATATTCATAAAACAGTTTATCTTACCTTTGAAAGTTCTCCCAAATGGCATTAAAAGTTCTTATTTATGAATTTTTTCCTAAAAACGAGCTACTGAGATGAACTTTTTACTAAGGAACAGGCAGGAACTTTAAACTAAGAGAAAGGGCAGGGTTGACCTCATTGCACGGATGACAACTTGTTTCATGAACATGTTCACTTCCAACTTGCATAATGGTCTTGCTATTTTTCAGGATTGGCTAAGTCAAAATGAAAATATAATTATCAGGCGGTTAAAAAAAATGTTCACCTATTCCAACAAAGACATCTTTATTTTCATCTTACTGCAATACTAAGGCTACTGTAGCTGGCTTAATGTACATTTCAAAATATATAAGAAAGGGCCAAACTGTATGAGCAATTGTACAATGCCAAGGAAATTTCTATTATGGGTTGACCCAAAATATTCATAATCTCCCCTGAAAACAAGTCCTTTTTCACCCCAAAAACTTGAACACTGCTACAACTGATTTAATGTGCAGTATTTATGCTTCCCTTTGTCCACTGATGCAAGGCAAGCGTGCATGATTTGTGTTTGCCCTCTTTTTATTATGTCGCCCGAAGCGCATGCTTTTTGTTTTACCCTGGTTTTTTGTCTGCATGGGCGTTAGCGTCATGCTTTCTTGTGCGAACAAGGTCTAAGAAACCACTTGGCACAATGGCTTTGTACTTTCAGCAGATGTTTATCTCAATGTCTAGTTGTACATCACCATGTGAGGTTCACCTTGGTTAAAGGTCAAGGTCACTGAACATGAAAGTGTGGTTTTTTTTTTTGTGCGGACAAGACACAACAACCGCTTGGCACAAGGGCTTCATTCTTTACAGATGAGTTTATGCCGATGGCTCCTTGTGTATCCACTATGTTAGGTTGGCCTGGGTCAAAGGTCACGGGAGAAATGCACCCACTTCGGGCAACCTCATTTTTTTGCAAAAAACAACTTTCTCTATTTCCTATTCTTTCAGGGTACTTCCGATCACTAAACCCCTGGATGAAGGGACCTATCTTGCACTGAGGGGCTTGCAACCCATAGTTGTCAGTTTACACCATAGATGTCTGTGTATGCTGTGTGTACATTGGGGTCAGGGCATGTTCAACTTCCACTGGCAAAATCCTTTGGTCTTGGTCCGTACACACAGCCTGAGGCATGGTCCCAGTCTGGCCCCAGTGGCCCGCTCTGTGACTAAGCCGTGCCTGGAGAGATAGATGCAAGTGAGACTACCAGTCTGCAGAAGTATGCTTAGAACAACCTTACTGTGGTCTTTCAAAACTACAGAACCACATGGCAATGTGCACATTTTAAAGAAGTGTGGTCTTACCAAATATTGAGTTTACGGTTCTTCATAAAACATTTTCAACATTCAAAAACTCTCCACAATTCTTTAAAAGAATTCTTCCTTCAGGAATTGTTTTCTGTGTATGTAAAAGCTTTGCTTGTTACTGTAGGTTGCAAATTACTCTTACACCTAAAAATGAGGAATCTCGAATGTGGGACCAACATGCCCATTATTTTTAGAGTATCTCCTATGTTAGCCAGTTGGGTGTTACTTTTAGCCTTTGTGAATGCTATGTGAATACGGACTGTGGTGTTTAAGAAATTTGACTTATGACTTCAAGTTTATAACTGTGTTCGAAATACTACTGCATGGTTTTTTTTATATAATTCTTGACAAAGTAAAAGGCAGAGTTCTTCAGTCACCAAATGTTACAATCAATGTTCAAGAAACCTTTGCTGTGAACTGGTGGAACAACTCCAGTGTATTTTTGTCGACTTTTGACCAATTGAACAGGGAGAATCAGCACTACTATTATATGTATACATATGTTCTGTCTTGCTTATATACAGGTGGAACGATGACATTGTGTTTGACAATGTCATTGTTTTCTGAATAATTGGGAATTTGCCATGAAATGACTGAAATGTTAATGTTTTAAACTGGGGAAGCACTAGCAGACATTACATTTTCAGAAAGATTTGATCATTTTAACCAGATCAGTAATCACAGATTTTGTCCTCTGGGGTACACCAACCTAATTTGAATGGGCAGAACTGTGGAAATTATTGCCTTTCCTCAGCTGTGACACAGTGGCCCCCAATTTTTTCCTGTTGTGTATCCAGCATGGCAAGGCTGCCCTCCACTTGGCTTCCGAAAAAGGGCATGAGGAGATCGCCGATATCCTGCTGTCCCACAAGGCCTTCGTGAATGCCAAAACTAAGCTAGGCATGACCCCCCTGCACCTGGGGGCCTTGAATGGCTCCGCCGGCCTGGTGAGGTTGCTGGTGGAGACGCACATGGCCAGCATCGATGCACTGTCCCTGGTGAGATTCACAGAGCAGCATACCACCTGCGTGTAGCTAACAGAACCCAACTGCTACACATCTGTGAGCCATGTCATTGGGCATGGCTGTTCCATGCTCTACTAGTGCGCTAATAACAGAAGATCCTAAAAGCTGTCAGACGCTCTTGCCTAATGTGTTCTCAACAAATTCCCTTTTCCCTGCCGCTTACCACCGCAAACAAATTTTTTTTGGCTAAAAGGCTTTGTTCATCTTTTTTTGTGCATGCATGTTTTTGCCTGGTATTTTGCTTCATATGAATTACGCCATAGGAATAGGAACCCAAGTCATTCTCTGTCTTAATTAAACCTCAAAAATGGGGCCATACAAATCCTGACGAGAAACTTCCAAGTAATTCTCTATAAATCCCTCACTTCAAAGGGTTGTAGGATAATTGGATGACTTACATGCAGATTTGTGTATATTTGACTCGTATTTCTTTTGCTCTCCAATTACAGAATCTAAAGCCTGCTGCAGTATTCGACAAATTCTTCATTATTAATGTCCTTTGGTCTTACCATACGAATTATAGCTGTGTGAAATTCCACTTCAATTCAATGCACAATTGAGGGTACCTGATTGAACGGCAGAAGCTACTGAGAAGTCACTGTTGTGTCATCAGATGCTGAAATCTTAGCTAACGCAAACACTTGATGGTAGAGCTGTTCATAGCCACACTGACTACTGGCCACAGTATGCACAGGCATGGTTTACATTTATTACCAGTTCCATGCATGTACGTGGAACATTACTTACATTACATTACTATCTACAAAGCACCCACTTTACCATATATTATTGACAGTTGGGCTAAAATTAGATTACATTTTTTCAAAATAACTCACCGTGTTTAAAAGTATATTAAAAGTATATTAAAATCTTGACATTAGACTCTTGTAATTTCCTTTCACATGGATATATACATAAATTTGTTTGTCTTTCTTGCATTTTGGCCCATCAGTGTACAGTTGTTGAACAGTGTGCATACTGAGCTTTGAGAGATGACTGGATGGCTGACTGTGTTCCCTTCAGAGTAAACAGACCCCCCTGCACTTGGCTGCCACCAGAGGGCAGTTGGAGGTCTGCAGCAGCCTCTTGAGCATGGGAGCAGACATCACTGCTGCAGACATGGTGAGTTACCTCAGTGCCGGTTGATTCTTGGACTCTTTCACTCCGCAGCAGATGAGTTCTTGGAACCCCGGCATGCTAAGTCCCTAACCCTTCTTACTTCTAGGGATTGTGTCTGCCTGGGTCTGCCAGTCCTGCCTACATTAATGTCTGCCTGTATGTCTTTCCCTGCAGCTTGGCCAGACCCCTCTCCACCTGGCGGCAGAGAACGACCACTCAGAGGTGGTTACGCTCTTCTTGAAGCACCGTCCGGAACTGGCAACGCTGGCCAACATGCAGGGCGCCACCTGCACCCACATCGCTGCCTCTAAAGGAAGCGTGGCCGTCATCAAAGAGCTGCTTCGATTCAATAAGGGAGGCATGATCTCAGCGCACAACAAGGTCAGACCTGGCAACCACTGCAAACATGGCGCGCACTGTGTCATTAGAGAAACCCATCAATCTCCCTTAAAGTATAGCATCGGTTCACTTAATTCTGTTCTTGCTCCATATTATGCCGTAGCATTACTTAATTACATGTTTGCTTCAGTTGTAGCATAGGTTTACATAAGTCTGTTTCGGCTCCAGATTAGAGCATTGGTTTACTTTTCTGTTCTTGCTCCAAATTATTGTGCATGTTTACTTAATCCTGTTCCATTCAGAGGCCCTCTCTTAAAGTGGCTCGCTTACTGTAAAAACTTGTAAATAAGACGCACCTTTAATTAAATATTTTTCCCTTAAAAATGCATTGCGTCTTATAAACCGGTGCGTCCTATACACCAGTAAAATGCTGCGAGAGGTAAAGGAGGATGTTCCAATAAGAACCCAGGAGAGGGCGCTGTGAGCTACACCTTGGTCACGTGTCCTAGAGCTTGGTATTCAGTCTCTCCGGTCTCTTAAGAGCTCGAAGCTGCGTAGCCCAACAACATAGCTAAACTTCTAGAAAGAGCGATACAACTGCACAAAAACTTCACGTCGTGGACTGTGCTGAACAAAATGGAAATTGCCATTTTGTTTAAAGTAAATTGAAATAGTTTGAATCAACTTGTTTACGTATTTTTATAAATGAATAGCTACTATAACACAGTCTTTGATGAAACCCTTTTTACCGACGGGACTCCTCACAAATATACTTTGACTTATCTACTGAGTTTTACTGTAGGTGTTTCCGCCCACGGAGTTGTCATATGTGGATTGGAGACGCATTTGCATTTACGCTTGTGTTCAAAGTGTCCAGAATCCGTCCCTGACCATCTTCAGAAGTGGTTTGAAAGATCAGATCACAATCCTCCCTCAGTGCATCTTGAGTGCATTAGACCTGTACTTTCATGTGGTCAAGCGCTATCCAATTGCAATCCGATCACAAAAAAAGGCATTTTAATGCCAGGTGTAAACGGGGCCAGAGATTAAACCAGGGGTCACTGAATTTTGTTTGTTCTCTAGAGTTAATTGTGTTGGTTTGTTGACTTCTGTTCCAGCTCCAGATTATAGAGTAGGATTACTTTGTTCTATTCTGCAGCAAATTATGGCATATGATTACCTAATTCTGATCCAACTCCAGATTATACTCAAGCATTTCTTCATGCTGTGCTGAACTCAGATTATATAGTGGGATTGCTTCATTCTGTGCATCATGTGCTTCAGATGGCAGTTTAGGATCCTATAATTTTGTTCTGGCCGTAGACGAACAGCTCCAGCCCGCTGCACTTGGCGGCCGCTGGAGGGCACGCAGAGGTGGTGAAAGTGCTGCTGGAGGCGGGTGCGTCGGCGGCTGAGGAGAACGCGGTGAGTGATGGGTGGAGATCACCTCCTGGCTTCTCTGCAATACTGCGCAGGCACTCATGGCACTGACCCCACCCTGCACTGCAGTTTCTGCTGCTGCTGCTTGATATTATATTACTGCTAACTGATAATTACTTAAGCCTTTAAAGTAAGATTCAAAGATATGTGATGAGAATGGTTTTTAGCTTAACATTGTAGTGATGATCTAACACTGGTTGTCGAAAGCAGTAGCGTGCTGCAATGCACTGATTTGAACATTCCAAAAAATCTTGTCTTCAAATTGTTTGTGAAGAATTTGTTTCGAAGCGGCAAGTTCCTCTGGACAGTGCTATTTAAATGTCATGTTTTTATGTAGAATCACATCTATGGTGTGTGTAACAGCCTCCCAGTGAGTAGGGAGTGTCCTGCTTGTATTCTGCTGTGCATTAATGGTCAAGCCAGACTTTAACGGGTTAAAAGGTCAATAGTGTGTCTGACGTGTAGTGTGTGTTGTGCATTTGTTCCTCCAGGAGGGCATGACAGCCGTTCATTTGGCAGCAAGGAATGGGCACACACACATTCTGGATGTACTGAAAGGCAGCATCTCATTCAAAACCAGCAGCACCAAGGTGTCTAATGGCATTGTTACTTGGCTTACTGAAATAAATCACAACTTACAAACAGTTGCACTATTGTTCATTATGTTATGTCTGCATGTGCTTATTTTGTCTGGAGTGAATGTTACTATTTTGTCTATTTGGACTATTTGTATTATGTTTAATGAATGAACTTTATCTGTCCTCACTTGTGACACACTGTTTGTGTGCTGGCCTGTCTCTGCATGTTGTCTATATACGGGTGCGAATGCCTCAATAAAGACGGGCCAGACTGCCCTCCACGTGGCAGCGGGTTTCGGGCAGCTGGATTTCGTCCGAGAGATGCTCACCAGGGTGCCAGCCACTCTGCGCAGCGAGGCCCCGAGTGCCAGCAGCTGGGAGGGGGCATTCGGGCACCAACCTGAGGTGCCAACATATTCACCCCAAAACCTGTTGCGTTGCCTAAATAACTGCCCCAAAGCACACAGTATACTTTTCTGCCTACTTTTTCAGCACTGCTATGGTGTCTGGTGTCCCTGGGGGCTTTAAGTTTTGGATTTGTGTCAATATTTGTTTGAAAGTTGATAAAAACTGGTAATGTGTGCATGTGCTTCTGTGTGCGAGCATCTGCCCCCAGTGGATAGAAGGGAATTTACTGTAGGATACTCAGTGCGTCTGCTCGCACGCATTTAGTACCTGAGACATGCATCGCATTTGGATAGAACATGCTTAATTAGACACTAATTGTGGTTTGCTTTAATATACGTTTGAGGTATTATTTACTTTGCTTTTATTGAAAAAATCAATGGTAATACTCAGTATTGGCATTTTTAGGATACACATCAGGTCTTTATTTCTCAGTGGGACTGTAGGATTGAGGAGTTCCCATTACTGATAATACAGTCAGTTGTCTCCTTAACTACTGAAGTAACTTGTATGTGTCCGTGTGTCTTGTGTGCACACACATCCGTGCGTATGGTGTCTGTGGCGTATGCATCCATGTGTTTGTATGTGCGCTCTCCTCCGTGTGTGTGGTGTGTGTCTGCGCTCTGGTGTTCAGGCGGGGTACACTCCCCTGCACATGGCTGCGCAGTCGGGTCACGAGAGCCTGGTGAGGCTGCTGCTGAACTCGCCTGGCGTGCAGGCTGACGACGAGACCGACGTGCAGGCAGGTGGCCCTCCCCACCCACACTACCTCACACAGTACCCCACACTCCCGCCGGATGACAGTCTCTGTTTGTACCGATTTAACGTTTACGTTTTACGTTTTACATTTTCTCTGCAAGTACCACTAGCCTATCGCTGCTGAGCTGAGATACTTTGAGTAAGTCCGAGATTCGCTGTTGGGGTTAGAAAATTTCATGTCAAGCAAACAGTACATCAGAGCAAGTTAGAGGTCTGCTTGAGAGAAAAAAGAAGTTTTGAAAAAAAAAAAACGATATAAAGAAAGATTTGTTGAAAGGATCAGTGCCTCTACCATATTTGGGTTTGTGAACATTGCGATGCCATCGGACAAATGTAAACCTGACCCATATGTCATTTTTAATACTGTTACTTACTCCGAGCGGCTTTCGAGGGACATGCGGAGGGAGATGGTGTTTGATTGACAGCCTATCCTCCCCAGGGCTCCACCCCTCTCCACCTGGCAGCACAGAACGGACACACGGCGGTGGTGGGGCTCCTGCTCAGTCGCTCCAGCTCCCTTCTGCACCTAAAGGACCGGCGCGGACGTACCTGCCTTCACCTAGCCGCAGCTAACGGCCACATCGCCATGGTGAGGGTGCTGCTGGGCCAGGGCGCTGAGATCAACCACACTGATAAGGTGAGAAAACGCCAATCAATGGTCAGGCAGGGAGCAGGTATTCATTTCACACTCGCACCCTCTGCTGCTGATGTAGGCGGATCAGTGCAGTATACTGCTCATTCTGTGACAGTTTGCAGCTGCGATTGAGGTCCCAGATTAGTATGTAGATTATCCATGGCAATTTGTTTTAAATTCATAATCATCATCATCATCATCATCTTCATCTTCATCATCATCCATCATCCATCATCATCCATCATCAGTATAGCACCTTTCAAATAAAAATGCAGCTCAAAGCAGTTTACATTCAGCAATAAAATCAAAATAATTAGGAAGTGAAAAGTCAAGACAATTTAAGAACAAATCACACAGAAGACCATTTAGATAAAGTAGTACAAAATTAAAACAATCAGTGATAAAACCTCACGATTTGGAGCCTCAAATTGGTTATGATTTGCGATCCAGAAGCTCATGACAAAAGGCTGAATGTGGGGGTTCAAACACAAAGCAAGATGAGTGAGGAAATGAAACTCGGCCACATCTACAACAAACTAAAAACCTACAGTCCTGCCTGACAAGCTTTTGCTGAACACCCTTAGAATCAGTGAGAGGAAAACTCCCAGCCAGAATTTGTGATGCCACCAAGTGTACCGCCAGCCACATTCAGTAAAAACAAACAAAAAGTGTTGAAAAAACATGAAATTTTTCACTTGCTTGGTGCCATTAAATAGTGAAACCAATAGCTAGAGGCAACACTTCACTTACTTGTAGACCGATAAGGGCACTTTAGCTGTAGCTTTTGATTGAATTATTGATTTGTCTTATTTAACTGTGACTGGTGCTTAATTGTAACCAAAAGAATAAAGAGCACTCTCAGGCTGGAGAAGGGAAATGGACCTTCGTTACTGTACTATTCTCCACTGTACTGACATTTCTGAGAATATGGCATACACTATTATAAACTGACTGAATTTATCAGTTAAATTAACGCATTGTTTCCTGGTTATTTTAAACTGTAAGTGGAGTCCTGCGCGCATTTATCTGTGGTTTACACTTAACATACACGGTTAAAAAATTACTGTAAAATTACAGTTAAAATAAATGGCAAAAAATGTGCAAGTTTATACCAGTGTATATACAGTGCCAGTCAAAAGTTTGGCTTAATTTTCTCATGCTGTAGTGCCAGTTTCTAGTGTAATTTAACTTCTGCAAACTACTTCAAAGGGAGCAAGGTGATTTTAAATAGTGAAAATAAATAATTATTTACCTCATAGAAAAGAGTTCTGAATTCTGGAATTCTTAAAGAGGCAGTATTTTGCAAGATAAATGGACAAATTATTTCCATTGTCCAAAAAGTTAAATCAAATCAAGCTGGCTTTGGAATTATTGAACAAAATGTTTTAGGAGAACAAACCTCAAGTCCAGCACATCTACAGGAACTTCTACAGCTATGCTGGCGTGAACTGTCCGATCCATATGGCTGCCATGGTTGACAGAAACTACGAGTATCATTGAATGATGGTTCATTTGATGGATTTAGGATTTAGATGTATTTTTTTTTTTGGTTGAATAAATTTTTTTAAACTTTTTTTTCTTAAATATCTGCCTGCATGAAAAATGTGTCCAGATTTTTGACTGGTGCTGTACCTAATGATAAAACCGTGACCTCCTTCGCAGAATGTGTGGACGCCCCTGCACTATGCAGCCAAGTCTGGCTGCCTGGAAATGGTGCGGTTTTTGGTGGAGAGCGGGGCGTCTGTCAGCCAGGAGTGCCGGGAGGGCCGGACCCCTATCCAGTACGCCGCCGAGGAGAACCACCAGAGCACTGTCAGCTTCCTGCTCCGGAGGAGCCGAAACACCCTGCAGTTAGTGGAGGACAGGAAGGTGAGACTGCTGTTCTGCATGGGCTTACCCTGCTGTCAAGTATCGAATTTACGGTCAACCATTGGATCGGTCCTTATGAATGCTTTACCATGCTGGACAATCATGTACGAGAATCTGAGATTTTTAGATGCTACTCGCATCAGTCTTGTTATGTGGACCTCGGTCTTGTGAAAGAGGTTGAATTAGACAGGGTGCTCTGCAAACTATAATATACTGTATCTAACATTAATCCTGAAAACTTTAATATCGTTCTCTCGAAGAGAAATACAGTCCTACATCGGGATGTTTGTCATGGTTGTTATGAACACAAGAGGGCAGTATTGGCTCTTTCTTTCAGGCAACCCTGTACCACAAAACAGTGAAAGTAAAATACTCAATGAACTTCTTCATTTTACAAGCCGCGACTGTGTTGGCTGGTATCATTTCAACCTTGTAAGTCTGTGTGCATGCGTGCATGTGCGTGATCATCACAAAATGTGGTCCTGGAGATACCTGTTGTAGTTGGAATTAGCACAGAAGTGGTTTAAGCTCACTGCCAGGTGTTTGTCTTTTTGTCTATCTGACTGTGGACAAATTTTGTCATGGCAATAGCGTTGCAGCTATTGGAGTGTTTCATGACTGCATCTGTTCCAAGACTTCAGGTGTGTAGTTTGAAGGCGAGTTTGGTCCCAGCAAAGGCACCGGAAGTTGGGGGTAGGGGGGCCGCAGGTGTGATCCCATCGCAAGATTGCCTTTTCTTAATTTACCTGTCCTAAAAGACAAATAGACTAGAGTACTTCATGACACATTCAGTCACATTTAGTCTTGATCAGAGGAGCACCTTGTTGGTATGAGGAAGGTGAGGAAAGTGACATGGTAATTACTGCTAATGAAAAACTTGAAATTGTATTGTCATGGAATTGACGTGGTCTGCATGGTCACATACTGAGCAATAACAACATTATCACTTTGAACTTGCTGTGTTTAGATATTTGAGATATATTTCCTTGGGTCTACATTAACATTTTTTACACCTATCCTTCAACAAATCACTTGTTCAAATAGGTCCCTGACTTGTCCGACCATGAAATGAAATTTCTGAAGATGTATTTTATATGTATAAAATTGTGTTCAAAATTGTTACTGGAGTTAACGTTAAAAGTTAACTATACTATATACTATAAAAACATGTTTTTTTGTTCTTATTTCAAATTGATTGAGTGAGTGGGATCTCCGATTACTTCCCAGAGGTAAAACGTTAACAAGTATGCTCTCCGTGCTTTCATAAGAATGTGAACTATTTGCATTTGCTGATGCTGATAGATTAAGCTTGCCAAATATTTGTTCACTTGTAGAGTTTGTTTCCATTTTCTTTGTTCTGTGGCTTCTTCGTACATGAGCCCTTTAAGTTCAGTTTTCCTTGAAGTTTCAAACCCTTTTCTTCTCATAGTTAATCTTTTTTTTGACTCTGTCATCATCCGTTTGTTTGTTTTTGTTTTTTATTTTCGATGTGCTCATGAACCCAAATTTGTGATGGTCCTTCTCTAGAATTTGATGCTATGGGAAGTAAATTGTAGAAAGCTAGAAGCGCACTAGTGATTGTGATCGCACCTTTCATTACTTTGCAGGAGCATACCTTTTGTGTACGACATTGTGACTGACATTTGTATTTTTATAGGGTTGCATCTTTGTTTCAATATTACAGTTTTGACTTGACTGTAGTCGCTGAAAACACTACATATTTATTGGTATTAATCATACATCTGCCAGTAGGTAATGTTCTCACGGCTTTTTGCTTGTTCATTTGTCTCATTCATTTGTCAGTTAAAGGGATGTCTCAAAAAGTAATGGATGGATGTTAATTAAATTTTGCATGTTGATAGATATGGTGCTAAGGAGGAGGCCTTTAAATTTTTTTGAAGTTCCGACTTATATTCTTGATCCATGGGCCGAAAGAATTTCACGTTAAGACAACACTCTCAAGACTCTCATGTTCAATAATAATTAGTCTGTCAATAAATTGTAACACGGCGAAGGTACTGTACTCTTCAAGACCCTTCAAGTTATTTTATTTTTTGAAAACTAATGCAATGTAATTTGTCAGAAAATCAACTCGTCCCGATGAGACAAGTAATTTGGGGAAGAAACTTGTACCGGACAAGTGGACAAGTATTAGTGTCGACTCCTGATCTCAGAAAACAATGAAAATGTAGTGTTATGAAGCAAATGAAAATAATCATTATTTTCTATTCAAACGCAGCCTTCTGTTCTCTTTTGTTTGGATAGTTCGTCTTTGACCTGATGGTATGCGGTAAGCTGAACAGAAACATGGTGATAGAGGAGTTTGTGCTGCACTCGGCTGCGCCACTGGACACGGCGGTGAAGTTGTCGCATGCGCTGAGTTTAGCTGCTTTACGAGAGAAGGAGCGCTCAATGGACCTGCTGAATGCAGCGCGGTACTGCGAGGGCATGGCGGCCGAGCTGCTGACTGTGGCCTCGGGGGGCAAGAGCGCTGGCGCCATCCTGCGGGCGCTGGACCAGCGCAGCACCTCGGTGCTCGACTGCCTGATCGAGGGCCAGCAGAAGACAGTGGTAGCGCACCCGGCCGTGCAGAAGTACCTCACAGAGGTGTGGCACGGCCGCCTGCAGTGGGCCTCCTGGAAGATGGTGCTACTGTTTTTCTGCTTGCTGTTGTGCCCGCCGCTCTGGCTGGCCGTGTCGCTGCCCCTGCGCCACAACTACAACACTGTGCCCATCATCAAGTTCATGAGCCACCTGGTGTCACACATCTTCCTCCTGGGGCTCTTCATTCTTAGCATTGTGTACCCGCCGGTCAGCCCCTTGTACCTGGGTCGGCTGCAGCCCGGCTGGAGCGAGTGGCTGCTGCTAGCTTGGCTGTCGGGGATGCTGGTTTCGGAGCTGACCCAGCCTGGCGAGCGCTCTGGGATGGCCTGGATCCGGGTGCTGGTACTGGGATTCTCCGCAGTGGGGTTTTTCTGCCACCTGCTGGCCATAGGCTTTGCTGCGCCAGACCGGTTGCACTGCCTCTTCGCCCGCAACATCTTCCTCGCCGTAGCCATGACGCTGAGCTTTGTGCAGCTGCTGGAGTTCCTCACCTTCCACCACCTGTTCGGGCCTTGGGCCATCATCATCAGGGACCTGATGAAGGACCTGGGCCGCTTCGCCGTCATCCTCGTCCTCTTCCACACAGCCTTCACTATGAACCTGTCTGCTGTCTACCAGCCTGTGTACCCCCCTGATCCGTCCGTGGAGGGTAATGTCACCGAGACCCAGACCCCGCTGGATATCTCCATCCAGCTCTTCTTTGCTCTCTTTGGCCTCATCGAACCCGACTCTATGCCACCCCTGGGCCGCTCTCCGGCCTTCGCCGCAGTGGTGACGCATGTGGTTTTTGGAATCTACCTGGTGGTCACAGTGATCGTGCTGGTCAACCTGCTTATCGCTATGATGAGCGACACCTACCAGCGCATCCAGGCGCAATCCGACACCGAGTGGAAGTTCGGGAGGGCTGTGCTCATCCGAGACATGAGCCGCAAGTCGGGCACCCCGTCCCCTTTCAATCTCTTCACCCACCTCTTCTTCTACATCAAGATGCTCTGCAAACATGGAGGTATTGTAAAGTGCTCTGCAAGCAATGGAGTTTTCCATGAACCGCAATTTGTTGTATGGTTTTTGTTTGTCGATGATTCTACTGTGGTGGGTTGTATTCACTGGCGTCACGGATTTATGCATACTTACCCACAATACACAGCGCGCTGCTACATTTCATCCCTATGCCTTCTACAACTGCATCACTGAACGAGATATTTTAACTGTAACAGTAAATATATGCAGCAAATTATTTGCAAGCATTTGTCCTTTGGTCTCTGACTTCATTATATCCCCAAAATACGAGTTTCAGAGATATCATGGTTTCGCCCCACCCGTCGCGTGCGCTGCCGCCGCCGCGTCCGCAGATTTTAGCCGTTAGCGCGATAACTCACAAAATACTTTACATTGGCTTCTCATTTTTAGCATATGGGTAGATATGGTAGAGAGGATGAACTGATTAGATTTTGGGCAAGTATGCACTCCTAGGTTTGCCACCAGGTGACGCTATATATTGAAAAAATCTGTTTTTTAACCATATTTCTGGGACAATTACTTACACAGATCTCAAATTTGCCTCATATTGTAGGTCTAGTAAAGGGGAATCTAATAAAGGGGGCTTCGAGGATTGGGGAATTTTGGGGATATACCCCTGCCTAGTTTTATTACGGTGCAGTTTTGAATACGGGCAAGTTTACTTTGATTTTCGCGACACTACACAAAACAATACTCCCTTAATAAAGGCTGTGATGATATAGTCTACATGTATTTGCAAATTGGCCTAATATCATGGAAAAGGAGGCATCACAATTATGTCATTTGGCTACTTAAAATGGTTTATTTATAGTAGCATTCAAACTTGAACTAAGCGGGACATGGCTTAGTTCAAGTATTCTATCAGGACATCTGGTCACCCTACATGGTACTGTACTGCACTAATAACGCTTTTAGTTAATTATTAATTAATAAATATCCAGATTTTAAGCTTGTAAACTATGGCCTGTTACATGTTTGAAAAGGAAAAAATAATAAACTTGCCATCGACAAAATGGTTTTAACACATTATAGTGTGATTCCACTTCAGAGACAATGGCCCTCATTTATCAAACTTGCGTAGGATATGGTGTAGATTCTGGTGTAAATATCAGCGTTCGCCAAGTGTCACGTCTGATTTACTAAAAGTGTGTACGTTGCTGATTTCGGTGTAGAACTGGCATGGCGTTGATAAATCTGGCGGCTGAAAGCATCGTAATTTACATGACAGGCCCCTATAAACTCATGCTCCGGGAGGCATAGTCCTGCCCATTTTACGACATGGACTCTCGAAAGATGGCAAAGAAGAAAGAACTTTACCGAGGAGGAAATATAAATTATCACGTCCGAGGTGGAGAAAAACAAAATAATTTTATTTGGAAGTCTTAAGAGTGGCATAAAGGGAGCCCAGAAGGCTGCAGTCTGGAAAACTACTGCTGCTGCTATAAACACCGTTGGGGTGGGAAAACCGGAGTGCAGCAGAGGTTTGATTTAATTAATTAATAAATCAAAGTGACTATTAGCACTTATTTAAGTGCGTCCAAGCACAAAAATTGATCGAAATTCGCGTTAGATGCGCTTATAAGTGTGGCCAAGATGCACATTTCTCTATTGCCCACACTTATTTTAAGTGTCTCCAAAGCTAAAAAAATTTTCTTGGCCAAACTTATTTTAAGCGGTACTTTCTATAAGCAGCACTGGAATGGTCATCAACTGGCGCACTTATAAATGTGGCCAAGAAAAAAATCGGCATTGGCCACACGTATAAGTGCGAATAACATCGGCCTTAATAAATTCAATTTATAGATCCATGATATTTCATGTTATAGTATAGCCTACATAATTGACAATACAAATGCTTTACATGTAGGTTAAAAAAAGTGGTCCGATTTTAAGATCGCCACCAAAAAACGGGTTGCTGCGCTCAGGCACAGCAGCGCATGGACCGGTGGAGGCCAACTAGACTCGAACCTCCAGCTGTCACCGTTCGAGGAGCGCATGGCAGCAGGGCTCCCCCTCCATCGTGGGAATACGAGGCGGTGGGGAGACGGATGAGTCCCCACGGCCTCGATCAGAGCTGCATGAGGGTAATTGTTAAAATACAGTCTGCAGAGATCACTCTTCATTGTACTTTTATTAGTATTACTCCATGACACTTTATTGGGTAGGCTACCACACAAAGCAAGCAGACACTCGTCACTCTCCCGTAGGAAATCTTCTCTGTGCTGAAAGTTCCTCTCATGTCGGACAGAAGCGCATTCCTCTAACAATAGAAGATCTGCCATTGTCAAAATGTGATCATGGTCAAAGTGTCCGTAGGTCTATATATATTGAGCAACAAAAGAAACGCAAGTTAGCTAGTTAGTTGATGTACTCTTATGGTTACTCAGTCAAAGTGACCGCAAAATAAAGAAAAGTTTGATGAAATGAGTGTAAATGTGCACGTGCTAGTAATAAATTTGTTTTTCTAAAATAATTACGCACCAATGTATTTTCCAGTCTGCCTTTAATTAACTTACGTTTCTTTTGTTGTTCAGTATATATCTGACTGGATGAGCATCTGACATACCACACTGCATATCTGCCAAGCCACGCATTGCGCTTAATCAAATTGATTGTGATTGTCAGCCGTCTGGCCTGACAGCAGGTTGTCTTAAAATATAAGTTTAATTAATTTCTCAACACAGGTGTCTTATTTATTTATTTACTTATTCATTTATTAATTTAGCCAATTTATCTATTTAGCCTATTTATTCATTTTACTAATAAGAGCAACAACAGCATGACGCCCGCATCGCTGCATATAGTTTATTAATCATTTTGACTGCTGCACTCATTCCTGCATGTTGTTCGCTGGTTTCAAATCTGCGTTCGCCTGGTCAGACCTGGCGTGAGATTTTTGCGGACCATTCACTCAAGTTCAGATTGATAAATGCCGATCCTAGCGGGAGATTTGGCGTACACCCATTTTTTTGGTGTACGCACATTTGATAAGTGAGGGCCATTATCTCTCCTGTTATAGCGTGTTTCCTCAACCATCGTTTCTTTGCTTAGCTCGCATGTATGTTTCATAATCCTGGTTAGAGATAATCCTCAGGGTTTTACAGTAACTGCCAGGATTCTATAATAACTACAGCCTTTAATGGATCCTGGTACAGAGAAAATGATAAATTTTCTCTCTGAAAGAAACGTAAGTTAGGGATGGAAAATACTTTCTGTGGTTCGGTCGATGAAGCCACAAGAATACAACCCATAGTTTACTGACAAATGGAAGGTAAATAGTTCTGTTTAATCAGCATCCATAGAAATTCTCTGTGTTTTTTAATGCTTGCAAATTAGCATTTTGTTACTATTTAGGAGTGACCAAATCAAATGCAAGCTTAGTTGCTACATGCATACAAAATTTGTTGAATCAAAAATGACTGAGCTCTGGAAAATTTACTTAAACTTCACAACTACCAAAGAAAATTGTAAAGATTAAAATTTTCTTGGGCTGAAAATAGCATTTTAGAATACATCACCACACACTGGGAATCATCTCTGCCAAAACAAGAGAAATTGTGTCACTGTCACCAAGCTTTTGGCACACTCCTGTTCGCCCGTGTCAATATTACTCACTGTGGTCCACAGGAAAGATCTGCTCTTCTGAGACCCGTGATCTGATGTCTGATGAGGAGGAGGCAGATGGGCTTTCGGACACTCGCTCCCTGGGCATGCTGGCGCACACGTCTTTGGGTTGGATTAGAGGCAATAAGAGGACTCAAATACTCCCTGAAGGCAATTACAGCCGTCTCATGTTTATACCCTTTTCCAGCCGAAACTGCTCCAATACAAAAATAGTTCCTGAGATTCTCATCCTTTATGCCCCCCATGGTTATGCCCTTTATGCCCCCCACAGAAATAGTCTACCCCCCCCCACCCTTCCACCTTTAGTTGCTACCTTAACTCCAACTGCACCCACTGCAATGCACTTAAGTGAACTTAATACATTCAAATCGGTGAAAGGGCAAAGTTCATTGCATTGTAGCAAACATCAGGTAGTTGAAAATCATGTATTTATGTCTAGCTGAATAATTATGTATGCCTTAATGTTTTTAAGCCCAATTTTGGACCCTGTCAATTAAATTCACAAGGTTAACTAGCTGTCTTGATGGACTTGGAGAGCCAGCTGCCATCACAGCTCTTGGGAGTGTAAAATTTTCTGCTTCAAAAATGTTCACTACTTGACAGATGTGACCACTACAACACATGTGCAGTATGATAAAGTCAGTAAGACATGTCACCAAACGCCTGAGGCCGCCTATTTGAGTTCTGATGATTTGGCACAGGGTTTGTACCACACCTAAGGTCATCAGATACCAGGTTATTTTTGAAAATGTCTTCTTTTGTGGACTAAGCCAGACAATCTAAATGTCTGGTTAAATAACATCTTGAAATTCTGCCACTATTGAAAATCTTCTGTCTTCACTGGTTCACCTTTTTAGCCCCTACTCTTCCCAGAGATGATTGGCTCTGAAACCCTCAAGCTTCAAGCTAGCCTAGGTAACCCAACTGTGCAAGTGTGTACGTTATCCAGTCATCATGAATTTTTAATCTGGAAACCTTACCCACAGGTGGTTTCAGGTCGTCCAGGCAGAGCGGACAGCTGCGTGTGGAGCAGGTGACAGACTGGCAGGCCGTGGCCCTGCGATACCTGGCTCTGCGGGGACAGAGCGATGGGACCCTGCTGGAGAGGGACACCTCCCCCCAAAAGGAACCAACTGCGGGTCATCCACCCTGCGGCTTCGCCAACATGCACCCCGAACGGGGGGGTATTGGATCCTGAGCCACAGCCACCTCGCACTGACTCAGCACTGTACTCAGATGTACGAAGACTTGATGGTGTAACAGCACCAGTGAAACTAATACTTTTTAAAAGTTTACAGTTGAAAGTTCACCTGGCGGCCATGATGCACCAGTTTAAAAAATTTTGAGGTCAACTCCTTTTTTAATTTAAGACATTTGTCTCCCTCCCACTGAAGATCTGAGTGTTTTTGTGAAGCTACTAAAACTGAAGAGTTCCAGATCTGAGGGTGACAGCGGAGGACTCCTGATGTTATTCGTACTGCCCATTGTACAGTGCTGTGAAAAAGTATTTGCCCTCTTTCTGATGACTTCTATTTTTGCTTTTTTCTCATATTTAGATGTTTCAGATCATTGAAATAATTTTAATACAAGACTGAGACAATGTGAGTGAACATGAAATGCAGCTGTTAAATGATAATTTCATTTATTGAAATAAAGAGTCATTCACAACCGATTAAGCCCATGTGAAAAAATAATTGCCCCCCTAAGTCTAATAACTGGTTGTGCCACCCTTGGAGGCAACAATTGCAATGAAACGTTTATAATAACTGGAAATTAGTCTTTTCCATCACTGCGGAAGAATTTTGGTCCACTCTTCTTTGCAGCATTGTTATAATTCAGACACATTGGAGTGTTTTTACGCATAGACTGCCTGTTAAAGGTCGTGCCGCAGCATCTCAGTCAGATTCGAATCAGGACTATGATGAGGAACTTTCGAACCTTCATTTTGTTTCTTTCGAGCCATTTGGAGGTGAACTTGCTCCTGTGCCTCCGATCATTGTCCTGCTGCATAACTCAACTGCACTTGAGCTTTAGGACAGGAAATGATAGCAGGCGTTCTTCTTCAAGATTTTCTAGAAAAGATTAAAATTCATGATCCATCAATTACGGCAAGTTGCCCTGGTCCAGCAAAGCAGCCCCAGAGCATCACTCTACCACTACTATATTTCACTGTTGGTAATAAGGGAATGCTGTGTTAGTTTTACACCACATGTAATGGGACCCAAGTCATCTGAAAGTTCCACTTTTGACTCATCAGTCTGCAGAATATTATCCCAAAGCCTGAGGGTCATCAAGATGATTTTTAGCAAACGTGAAATGAGCCTTTGTGCTCTTTTTGGTCAGCGTTTTTCTTTTTTTTTTGCCTTGCAGTTCTTCCTTGGATGCCATTTTTCCTCAGTTGCTTTCTTATTGTGGAATTGTGAACACTGACCTTAGAGGTGGTGTGGGCAACATATAAAAATAACTTTTTTATACTTGCTGAAACTTTCGCTCTGTCGTAGCATATGTGCGGCTAGTTACTAGATTTGGTAACTAATGCTAACGTTATGTAGGTGACGTTAGGTCGCTCACTTGCTTGGCTGATGTACAGTGTTGTCCTTATCATCTTTCGATTACCAAGCACAATTACAGTGACTTTGAGATGGCTTTGCGTAGCATGGCATGGTGAGGCAGTGAAAATGGTAGTTCAGATGAAGCCAGATCAGTAGCTAGATTGCTAGCAGCCGGGAAGAGGACTTAGTGTACAGGGATGCAGACAAGCTTGTCTTTTTGTGGTCTATCCACTTCCCTCGTCCAGTTTTTGGATATGGAGAGTCATTATCAACGGAGCCAAGGCTCTTATCTTGTTAATTCTAATAATGTGAAAAAGTTGAAGTTTATTTATTGTTAGATAGCTTTTGTGACATGTGCGACTAGTTACTAGGTTCAGCAGTTAATGCTAACATTGTTTATGTAAAGTTAGTTTGCTCACTTGCCTAAGCCTCATTTCCTTATCATTTTTTGATTACTAAGCACAGTTACAATGACTCTGAGGTGGCTTTGCATAGCCTAACCTGGTGAGGCAGTGAAAATCATAGCCCACATAAAGCCAAATCAGTTGCTAGGTAGCTAACAGCTGGGAAGCAGACTCTATTGTAGTGAAAAGGGATGCAATCTAGCCTGTATTCTTGTGGACTTTCTGCTTCCTTAAGGCCCATTCACACCAAACGCGGATTTCCGTGCGGATTATTTGCGCGGATTTTTATACGAGCTAATTCCATGGGGTCTTATGTAAACTTGCTCACCAAGGCAGAATTTCCGTGCGGCAGAAAAAAGATCCGCACGAACTTAAGCTTCTGCGAAAATCCGCCTGCGAAATTGTACTTTTAGCCAATGAAATGATTTGTTTTTATTGATGTCACAGCATTCGAACCTTTTGATTAGCAAGATAGCTTGCATTCAGTTAACACTTAAATTTAACGTGACATCTTATAGGTATGTGCGCAGTTAGTTTACTTTTTCATAGTAGTTAGAGATCTAGCTAATCATGGTTTTTTTTTTCCCGATTAACGTTTTCATATGTGGAATATTTGTGCACCAAATCACGAAGCTGTACGTTGCTGAGGTGCAAATTATGACGAAGCTTCGTCTGGGTTGGACAAGTTAAGTTTATTGAAACAGCCCCAGGTCCGGACATCAATAAGGAAAACGTTCGTTGGCTGCGTTAGTGCAAAAGTAGACTGCGAGGCTAACGTTATGGTTCAGATACATACAAACAATTTCATCGTCGCTGCTGCTGCTATCATGGTTCATTTAGGTTAAATTATAACTCAATAAAAATATTGAACAAAAAAAAAAAAAAAAAAAATTATAACTTGCGGATTAGTTTTTCCACTGTGCGGAATTGGAACACAAGAATGCGAAATTTCGCACCGAGTTCAGTGTGAATGGTTTAACACGGAATTTTCGTGCTGCGAATATTCCGCAAATCCATGCTGCTTTTCCGCTCCGCCCCGGTGTGAATGGGCCTTTAGTCCAGTTTTTGGACCTGAAGTGTAATTGTCACTGGAGCTATGGCTCTCATCTTATACACTTAATACTGTAAAAAAAAAAAAGTTCAATGTTATCCACCGCTTGGTAGCTTTTCTAATATGGCGGCTAGTTACTAGGTTTGGTAGCTAATGCTAATGTTGTGTAGGTAAAGTTAGTTTGGTGTCTTGCTTGGCAGATATAAAGTGTCGGTTTCTTATCATGTTTCACTTGCCAAGCACAATTACAATGACTTTTAGATGGTGGAGTATGTCTGTGAGTCACATGTAAGTGTTTATTGTTTGCTTTTTGTTATTACTTGTGTTTCTTTCTTTGCTATAAGGCATACTGGGGCTACTCATGTGTTTCTGTATACCGCTTAATGAACTGAGCTCATGAACAAGCTTGGAAGGAGGGGCTGCAGGAGGGAAAGAAGGAGCAGAAAGGGAGGGGTGGTGGTGTTTATGATCAAAATCTTTCTTTTGTGCTTTTCTCCAGAGTTACGGACTTCGACTTTAATTGGGCGAAGTGAGACCTTCAGTTTTTTAGATGCTCTTGTGGGTTATTTTGTGACCTCCTGGATGAGTTATCTGTGTGCTCTTGGAGGAATTTTGGTGGGCTTGCCACTCCTGGGAAGGTCCATCGCTGTTCCAAGTTTTCTTCATTTGTAGACTCTCAAAGTGGTTTGCTGGAGGCCTTAGAAATGGCCTTGTAACCTTTTCCAGACTGACAGATGTCAACAACTTTGTTTCTTATCTGTTCTTGAATTTCTTTAGATCGCAGCATCATATGCTGGTTTTTGCCAACTTCACAATGCCAGACACGGTCTATTTAAGTGATATTTCGATGGAACAGGGTGGGCAGTAATATTGCCTTAGTTTGTGTAGTGAAACTTAACCTGATTAACAATTCAATTTGTTTCATTGGTTGACTTGGTAACTGAGGGGGTAATTACTGTTCACACAGGGCCAGGTAGGGTTGGAAAGCTTTTTTTTCCCTTTGAAAAAGAAATAATTTAAGAAGTGCATCAGGTTATTTTTGTATAATTGTAAAATTGGCTTAATGATCTGAAACATTTAAGTGAGACAAATGTGCAACAATAGAAGAAACTGGGACTGAGGCAAATATTTTTTCACTGCACTGTACAGCATGCAGGGGCGTAGATTTAACTGGGAGTTGGGGGGGACGGAGACACGGCCTTTATGACAATTAGTCCTGGCCAGTTCTCAATCATTTTCCTTCATTGACGCGTTTTCCAATTATCGTAATTGGCAACTGAATACACGGTTCCTCTCCATATGCGATTTAACTCTACTCTTTAAGTGTTGATTTAACACTGAACTTTTTGCTGTCCATACTGAACAGGTGCTGCTTGTTCTCTCTGATTAAGTAAGACTGCAATCGGTCATCTGGATGCATATTTGCTGTGTTTAAATCAACGTTATTCAAAATTGCTTACCTGTCGACTCTCAGGCAAGCAGTAAATTAATTTTCTGAACTTAATTTACCCCACCTTTTCATCGCTGGATGCTGTTAGATCGCATATGGAGAGGAACCGTTTCTTCAGTTGCCAATTACGATAATTGGAAAACGCATCAATGAAGAAAAATGATTGAGAACTGGCCAGGACTAATTGTTGTCATAAAGGCCGTGTCTCCGTCCCCCCCAGCTCCCAGTTAAATCTACGCCCCTGACAGCATGGGTTAGTATTAAAGCACTCTGGAATAACATGGTAATGAATTTACCCAGCCTGTCAAGTGCGCACACAATGTTGAGAGGATTATTTTCAGAATTTATGAATTTATTCCTTCGCTGATAACTGTACCCTTGGTTCTGGCTGAGATGCACTCTTTGCAAGCACTTACAATGGGTATCATATTAACATAATTTTAAAGTAAGTTTGCCTCTGCCAGTTGGAGTTTTTACCTGGCATTGCATGGCCAGATTCTTGCGTGTGTAGCTACATGCTGAAATACAGTTTCCATATTTTTATCTGGCAGCTAATGACTCTATTCTGTTCAAAATGGCCAAAATGAGCTGCTTACCATATGAGGCCAAATAACATCCATTAAGGAGGCCTAAACTGAACACGTATCAAATATTGATGCATTTGATGCATTAAGCCACCGTATCATTTGATAAAGCAGACTGACACCATTCAAAGGTGTGTAATGTACAGCATATCTCTTTGTATGTGTGCGCATGTTTGTGGGTATGTATGTATATATCTATATATATATATATGTGTGTGTAATTTTTTTCTCTTTTTTGCTTTTTTGCTTGGCAAACTCACTAGGCCTCTCCACAGTGAACTACATTCTATTGTGATACTAATATGCAGGTGTTATTTTGAGTTACAGCAAGTTTTAAAAACAGGCAAAGACTTTTGCCATCATAACCTGGTTGAGTTATTGCACTTGTGTTGTGATAAATCTTAAACATTACCTTGATTTCCTCCAAAAGCACTGCCCAGAGTAGTACGGACTTCCTGTGCATGCTGAGGAATTAAGAAATATATTTTTTGGCATTAACCATGTTTCTTTTCCAGATTAAACTAGCCAAAATAGCTATAGCCATGAATAAACTGTATTTTATAATTTTATGACTGCAAGAGGGAAAATGAGTCTTTCTTATCATCAGTGAAGGTAATGAAATCATTTCTTATCTGTTTCAAGTAGATGAGGACCAAATGTTCTTATTTTGTAATTAAAATGTTTTTAAACCAACATTATTCTTCAGTTGGGACTCTGTTTAACAAAACTTATGAATTGTTCAGTTCAACAAGGGCCCTACTCCATGTACAAATGTTTACAGAATATTTCTAATTTCTTAAAAGTATGGACATGATTTTAGTAGCATACTTTTGACAATTGCAGTACCCCACCAAAGGTGACAGGAAGCCAAATATGGTGGCAAATTATATTTTGGTTTCAGCTGGGTTATCAAATCAAGACTGTGGAATTAGGCCCCACTTGAATCAAAGACCTGAATCTTCACGGAAGGGACACAAACTTGTTTCCCCAGAATCATTTTGTTTGTGAGGCATTAAGAGCTTCTACTTTCCAAGAAAAACCTTTCCTCTGATATATTTTATCCTTGACATGACATGCATCTCTAGAAAGCAATCCATCTTATTTCTGTGTATTAAAGCTGTTTAAATGCACCCCAAACAGAGTCTATCAATAATCTTGGATCATTGATGCTGGCACCCTTGGTCCAAGGCTGAATTTCTAGCAACAGAAGCTGGGCCTGACATGGGTGTTGGAACAATCTTACAAAAAATCAAGGGCCTTGTCAACTAAAGACCAGAAAGCACGTAAAAGCTGCATTTTGAAATGTGGAGTTGGGCCGTTTCTGAATGCACCAGTTCAGTTGGTGAATTTAAGAAATAAAAATGCAGTTTAAAACAGGACTTTGATATCCTCTCATGGGAGTGTCAGTTTAGATTTTTTTTTTTTTTTTTTTTTAATCAGGGGATTATTTGTTTATGCTCGAGCCTCATGCAAAACAGAGCAAGAGCAAAATGTCTTGTTTAGAGTTGACATGTTCTGTCAAATGTTGCGGTAATATTAACACTTTAATGTGATCTCGAATGACTGATATGACTGTGCATTCACTGAGAGGACTGCTGCAGTTTACATTTACTGCAGTTAAAAAAAAATAGATTTATTGTAGGACTCTTGAACATGACGCTGATATGCCCAACATTTTTTGTGTCTGTGCCGAGTTTGGTACAAAATAACCACTCCACAGAGATTTGGCTCATTCCTTAGATGAGAACTGAGGGAGATCAGGCAGACATCCAAAATTTATGAAGCACAGTGGTTATATCTATGTTAAAGGAGATCAGGTTTCCTGATGCAGTATTGTAGCAAAAAAATATAATGGAATTTCAAGAATAAAAACCCTTTAAATAATATTAAAAGAGGGCATTACTTTCTTCTTGCTTATTGTCATTGTGGTCACATTTTGAACATCCTTTTCCCAGAAAGTTCTGTAAACTTCATTCATTGTGAGTTATTGTGCTAGTACAATGTTATTCTAGTTTTGAAGCAAAAGTTCAGTTTTGCATGAGCAACAGTAGTCTTCCACTGACCCAGAAGCCAGTGCAAAAGATTTGGTCCTGGTCTCATTGTGTACCAGACTTATGTGGTCCATTAGGTTAGTGTAATGCTGCATTTCCACCGAATGTGAAACAAATTTTTTGCGCAACCAGATTACATTTAAAGTCAATGCAAAGACGCAAATACGCGTGAAAAGAGGCGAGTTTGTGCTGGATGACGCGAATCATGTGGGAGACGCGGCACGACACGACGTGAATGGCTCGCACCAATGCACAAAATTTGTATTTCACTCCTCTCAAAATATTCTTTTGCGAAAAATTTGCGCAAATAGAGCAGTGTTCTGAATAGCATCGTTGCTATTAGCAGCAACATTGGCTAACTAGGCTACCTAGCCTCATATTCGAACCATAGTTAGCTGCATTGCTTGAGATAATGGGAACACTAGCGAGCTAACTGTGTCAAATAACCTATGGATCACAGTTTCACAAAAAAATTGTGGTCTAGCTCAACATCGGATATGACAACATTATCAGTTTTGTGAATACTTTTATTCTCAAGCGGCACAATGGTCATAAAGTAAAATGTTTGTGACATTAGTATAGCCACATTAGTGTCGCCATCTTGTTGATGATTTTTTGTGAATGCAGGAAGTACCGCCCACCCCTTGAGTGTAAACAAGGTCCAACCGGCATTGCTATTGGTCGGTGGTGTGAATTGCGTGTCAATCCTCTGCCAGGTTGTTCTCTCATAGAAGTGAATAGGATCTTCGCGTGAATAGGGCGAAGAATCTTAAAAGCGAAAAAATAAAAATGATTCCGCGGTCAGACTCCAGCATCTGGAGGATTTCGGCTTAACATGAAAACTGCCCCTGAAGTGCAAGTCTATGGTGAAAAAGTCTCCAGAGAGAAAAGAGGCAGGCAGTCATCTACTCTTCAGCCAGGTAAGTTCTCCCCAGTTTGATGGATGTCATTACTGACATCATAATGAAAAAATAAGTGCTGCCAGGCAAAACAAACCTTGCACAGTAGCACTTCTTTTTGTGCTTTAGCATCAACAATAGTAAATATCTCTCTATCTGCAACCGTTTTTGAGTTACAACCCTCTGAAAATTTGTGACCCTCAGTTTGACCATTCAAGGTCACTCAAGGTCAAAGGTTATAGTGCTAAATGAAAGCCCATATCTGACTTCCTGAATGTTGATAGTAATAAACACCTCTCTCTAACCGTTTTTGAGTTATAATGGAAAATAAGCAAATTTAAGCAATGACCTTGACCCCCTGACATTTAACCCCCAACCGCTAAGACAACTATGAGAGATACCCTACCATGTAGCACATGAGTGGAAGCAGATTAGTATGAAGTTGATATGATCGTTTTTACCAAAGTTATTGCAGAAAAATTATTTTGACCTTTCCAGTGACCTTGACCCTGACCCGATGAACTCCGAAATGTATAGGGGTCTATTTGGGACTTATGCCCACCTGTGCTGAAAGTCTAATGAAAATTGGTTCAGCCATTTTGCTGTAATGTTGCTAACAAAGAAAGAAAGAGAAAGAAACAAAGAAACCCCACCAAGAACAATACCTCGACCTCCGGACTCCATTCCAGGCGAGGTCATAGAGCAGAAACTGACAAAATAACAACTCAAACAGAAATCTTTACAGATATGTATGAATCAACCTCAGTTGTGGTATGCTGGCACAAGGAGGAACATAGGGGGAATTAAACAGACAGAAAGGCACATATGCTAAAGACAGATCGACCCGTTAAACCATTCAGTAGAGCTGCACTTTCACCAGGACTGGATTGTAGTTCCCCTTGTCCTACTGTAGTCAGATTGCTTTAAGAACAGTGTGCATATTGGTGGAACAGTTTGGTCCACTTTAACTTGTTTCTTCCATGGTCCTATTTATGGCATGCATGTAGCGTTTCTTCCCAGTGGAATGTTTGTTGTGAAGAAAAAAATATATATATATACGTCCCAAGAGAAGGGTTTCCAGGATTTGTGCCAGCATGAAAATACCTTAATTTGTCAACAAGTACTTTTCTCGCATGATTGAGACAGAAAACTCTTATGAGCTACAGTTTTTGCCTGCTGTGGTAAATCCCCTTGTTAAATTTGTTAAATTAGAGAACCTACCAGTTAAAACAACATGTTATATTGATAACATCGATCAGTTCAAAGGCCTGTTATGCCTAGGGATCTTTCTAATTGCTGCTCTCTTTCATCCCATGTATTATTTTTCTTCCAATAATTGAATCAATATTTAAACTTGCTCATGTTCCTTCATCATTTTGTGAGGTTGTACTGTATTATTTGCATTTACTCCACATATTGTGGCCCGTAATGACATACTGTATGCATCCCAACATATGCTCTGATCCTTGTTAAAAGGACACAATCTGAGGAAGACTGTCGGTGTGGAGCTGCATCAGTCACAAATGTGCCGCTCCTGAAGCTGAGACTTCCCTCATGTTAGAACTATATTCTACCAAACAGCGAGTGACAATATTTTCTCCCTTTTGTGAATGACAAGTACTCCAGTTAATGATCTCCAACTATTTAAAAAACAACAAATAAAGGCCAAAAGCCAGTTATAATATTGTTATTTCACTTTCATTTTATTTACATCAAAGCTGGAATCCCAGAAAGACTGATGCTTGAAATTTCACAAAAATTACAGGAACCGTACATTATTGCGCATTGCAGAAAGTAGCAATAGTAATGATCCGGCACCCAGGAGCAAAGACATAAGATCCCAAGGTTTGAAGGAAGAACTCCCACCACATTTTTTACTTACTATGAATTCAACCAGCTGCCTTTACTAATTAGTTCTACCTCCTTGCTGAAGAAATGCTAATTAAAAAATGCAGGTGAGTGGAAAAAAACACTGTGGAGGAGTTTGTACTTTCTGAACCTGGATTTTGCTTGTTCTTGGAGATGACACAGGAAATGGAAGATATGTTTAGACACCACTGGCGTAAAGGATGTGGATCTTCTTTACAGCAACCTTTACTCCATCATTCTTACCATTATGAATGCATTAACCTGACTGGAGAAAAGTGTGTTTCCACTTGTCACCTGTCACAAGTAACGTCCAAAGAAGTTTATTTACAACGCTGGCTCAAAAAATTTGGGGCAGTCTGTAAACTACACATAAAAAAAGCAGTAATTTCTAAAGTTACTTTGACTTGTATTTTATTACAGACAGAACGAAGACATTTTTAGTGTGGTCAACTTTATTTTATTTGTGCATCCACTCCTTCAATTCAGGCCTGCAATGCATTCCAAAAAATTGGGACAGGGCTATTTAAGACAAGTAATGATGTAGAGAATTTACAAAACATAACATGTGTGGCGAGAACAGGCCATTCAGCCCAACCATGTTCCTATTGCTAATGTGAATCTAACACTTCAGATACTTGAGGTCTAAATGGTATCTAACACTAAATCAAGCCTGGTCTTGAAAACTCCTGGAGTTTCTGCCACTACAATATGACCAGGCAAGCTATGCCACACTGAGATTACTCGTGAAAAAAATATTTCCTAATATCAGTGCTAAATTTAACCTTGCCTAACTTCCATTTTGCCTAAATAATCCTGCATAATTAACTTTGTCAACCCCTTTTACATTTTAAAAGACCTCAATAAGACTACTCCCAAATCTCCTTTCACTAAGACTGAAGAGATCAAGAATCTTCAGCCTCTCCTCATAGCTTTCATCTTTTATTCCAGAAATGAGATTTGTGGGTCTTCTTTGAACTTCTTCTAAAGTTTCGACATCTTTCTTGAAGTATGGTCCCCATAACTGCACACAATACTCTAAGTGTGGTCTGATGAAAGTGTTGTACATGAGAAGTATAACATCCTTAGATTTATACTCAATACATTTGGCTATATATCCCAGCATCCTGTTGGCCTTTTTAACAGCTACAGCACAGTGGCTAGAACCTGTAAGGGTTTGGCCGACAGTCACTCCCAGATCTTTTTCATGTAGGCTTTCCAGTTTTAAACCTTTAAACCTTTAGTAATCCTGTCTGATAATTCTATCACCGACATGTAGAACTTCACATTTACCTACATTAAATTTCATTTGCCATGTTTCTGCCTAACTCTGAATTCTTCCTAAATCATCCTGAATCACTTTTGTGGACTCTAAACTGTTCACCAAACCACCAAATTTAGTATCACCCACAAATTTATCAAATTCTCTTTCAATGTTCCTATCAAGGTCATTAATGTAGATGAGGAAGAGCAGGGGCCCCAACACTGATCCCTGAGGGACTCCACTTCCCACAATTCCTAGCTCAGATGAGATCCCTCTGACCATGACTGTTTGTGTTCTGTCCCGTAACCAGTACCAAATCCATTCCAAAATACCTCCTGGAATTCCTGCGGTTTTCATTTTAAAAATTAGTCTCTCATGCAGTACCGTATCAAATTCTCTCTGAAAATCCAAGTATTTGATATCATACGCCCAGCTCTGATCATAAGTCTTGGTGGCCTCTTCAAAGAATTCCAAAAGGTTTGTCAGGCATGACCCTCCCTTATGGAAACCATGTTGGCTATCCTTCAAGATGTCACATTCAAGAAATAATTCCAGCTTGTCTTTAATGATCGATTTCAGTACTTTGCATGCAATGCAAGTTAAACAGACAGTATGGTCCCATTTCTTATACATTGGTTGTCATGGTTTGTGAAGTGTGCGTGTTGTTTGGACTTTTCTTTGCGGCTCTCTTCCCGGGACGATATCGAATTCCTGGGCTATCAAATTCTTTACCCAGCTGGTTGATTGAGCTGGGGCAGCGCTTTCCCAGAATCTATGTAAGCAGGAAGTCCGGCTCGCCTCCTTCGCTAGAGTGTCTGTTTTTAGCTTCGCACTATAGCCGAAGATATCTGTAGTCAGGTTTTGTATGACTTTCTATCTTCTGATTGTTGGGGTTTCTTCTGCCTTTTTCTATCTCGCTTTGCTTCCGTGGTTCGGACTATTATACGTCCTTTGGAAGCACGAGTACTTTCGTTTGGTCTATATTATTCTCTGTGTTTGTACTGTGTCCGAGCTACTCTCTTTCTCTCTGGTCGTTGCGCTTGGCCCCCTTATGCTACCGGCCATTATATTGGTATTATATTTTGCTGCTTCCAATCATTTTGTATTTCTCCAGTTTCCAAAGACTGCCCAAAAGTAAATGACAGTGGCTTAGAGATAATCTCATTAACCCCCATGAGAACTCTTGGATATAAGCCATCATTTGTCTTATTTGTCTAGTTTATGAAATTTATCTAATATTTCTTTATCCCCAATCTCCATTTCTGCCAAATAACTTTGAACATTGGAAATGCCCTCAAGCCAAATAAAAATCTGCTCTGTGGTAAAATTCTCCTCGCCGTAACTATTTAACTTATTCTCATACAGCAGTGATCCATTGTTACTTTTCATACACTTGATCTCCTACTTAACTTCCCTCTTTCTACTACAGTACTGAAAAAAAATGCTTCAGATTAATTTTTGCCCCTTCTGCCATTTATCTCTTTGTAGTCTTTTAGCATTCCTCATTTCTTTTCTGACCTTAGCACACATTTTACAATGTTCAGCCGTAGTATTCTCATTACTGTCCTTTATGTATGTCTCATTAAGAACACTCTTTTCTGTGGAACTCTTCTGAATAGCTGTTGTTATCCACTGAGGATTCTGGTATTAAAACTTACTTTTGCACACGTTTGGAATGTATTTATATTATGCATCAAGTAGAACTCCCTTGAATTTACCCCACATTTTATTTACAGACTTGCTATCATGGAGTAACTTCCAATATACTTCACTTAGCACCTCTACTTCCTGTAAAAGTTTGCGTGCTTAAAATTGAAAATTTTGGGTTTCAATAATAACTTTTTGATTTTCCATGAAACAACGAAACTAAGAGTAGAATGATCACTAGTCCCAAGCAGCTCAATGACCTCTACATTGTAAATTCAATCAGGGTCATTACAGAGCAAAAAATCTAAAATTGCTCTCTTTCACTCTCTCTGGTAGGTTTACTAACATACTACACCAAACAAATTGTCACTTAGGACATCTAGAAATTCTTCTGCACCTTTACCCTGTCCTTTTACCATTTCCCAATCAATAGCAGGGTAATTGAAGTCACCGAATTCCAACAGGCTCGCCGAAGCCTTCTCAAAGTGCATTGCATTTACAATACCTTCTGAAGTTGGCGGTCGATAACACAATCCTACGTTTAGATCTCTCTCGTGTTCGCCTATGAGCCTGACTCAAAGATCTTCACCTGGCAAGAGATGTTTGATCACAAGAATGTTCCACACATTAAAATGCAAATTCATCTAATTTTCTCTCAAAAATAAGTCTTTTATTGAGGTCTGAGTGGAGATTTCCAAAAATCAAATGAAGATTGACCCAAATTTGCCAATTAGCAGATGTGGCATAATGGAAGGTGTTCCAAACGCGGAAGCAAGCTGAAAACCATAGGAAATCAAAATGTCGTCAGAGAATATTATGTCCATAAATTGATGAAAAAAAATATTTTTCACATCAGAGGGAGAAAAGGAACAGCATGACAATCAGCATGTAGGCATGGTGCACTGAACCTACGAACAGAGAGTTTTGTTAGGCCATGATGAGGACAAGTGTCTGAAAATAGGTAGCCTATAAGCCTATGTACATGATGAGAACACGAGACCTTCAGGGTCTATTAACTCTGATTCCACAGTGCACACTCGACAAACAACATGGCCCATGCAGGTCAAATGAAGCCCTGTTTGGACAGTTGGGGTGCCTTTCCCAAAATCATAGATGCTAACTTACATAGTTGGAACCATTGACTGAATGGACAAACTATGTAAGCAGCTAACTTGGTTAGTAACTATGCTTTGGGGAGATGCACCCCTGGCTGGCTAGCATGCTTAAGCTTTTTGATATTAAACTATTAGGTTACACATGTAACAGTTGTCGTAAAAGCTGGAATTTATTTATTTAACGGCGAAAAGTGTCAGCATGCTAGCTAGCGAATTATTCATCCCACTGACTTGAACTGACTAGAAGCTTACACTTTCATTCTCCAATTGCAGCTCCTGGTCTCGTTCTGGTTTCCCTATGATGGCCAAAGTTTCGATTTTACTCAAAGTCTTGTGGTGGAAGATGAATTTAATTTCGTTTTGAGTCATTTTTTGCATAAAATAGTTTCTACGCTCATTTTAGGATGGGCTTATTAACCGATGCCATAGGCTTTACTGAGTACAGAATACATAGATGGGGAAAATTGGGGACTGGAGCAGTTCGGGCTCGGCTTATTAATCAGTGGCAATTTTAGAAATTACTAAAATAAAGTGGTATCCTTACTTTTCCTGTGACTTGGGATGACTGATAAAAGCGGTCATCTGTGAAGTTTTTAGGGCAGATCACCGATCCTGATCTGAGCTCCGTGAATACCGCTCGCTTCCTCTTGACTAAATCCACCCATGCTTTTCGAATTGTGAGGTTTTTAGGAAATTTATGGACCATGATGCTTCTGCTTGCCTTATTGCTGCAGCTGAATACAAGGCAGATATTTAGCATTTTCTCAAGGGAATAATCCACAATTACAAATCACAGAGTCCAATGATATTGACAATGTGTTCTCTGCCACTGGCAGATGTTATCGCCAAGGATAGCCAAAGATAAATTCTTTCTGAGATGATCGCAATTCGTAGTGATTAAATTGCAAATACATTTGTAACAGCATACAATTTGAAATGACCAGTGTATAAAGGATGTATTTACATTAAAGATTCTGTGGTCCAAATCTTATTTTTGGATGAACAAGCACTTTAAGGTTTTCATTTACAGAGGATGCTACACCCCCTACCCTCCTATTCGATCTATTCTTCCTCAAGAGCCCATACCCTTCTACAACAGATTGTATTCATCCCCATCCTCTTCACTAAGCCACGTCTCTGTAATCAGAACTATGCCATAGCCCCCACCAATCATAACAGCCACAAGTTCTGAGAATTTATTTTTTATGCTTCTTTCATTTTAATGCTGCTCCATTCCCGTCATTACGCTTTTTGCTTTGAAAAGATATCATCACTAGTGCATGTAGCCCTGTCAGCTTCTATCAGGGCAGTCTGCATTTCCCTATTTATATCACTCTGTAACCTCTCTGGCCCCAAGTCCCTAGTTCAAATAAGCTTGTGCTACCCTAAACATACGCTGGCCCAAATAGACAATGCTGTCTATTTCTCTCATGAATGAGTCCACTCCTCCACTATCACTTACTCCCTTTTTCGAGGGGAAGAGGCCATCAGGGTGCCCTAAGGCTCATTAGTCCTCCCACTTTCATGGTCAGGGGCCAAGTCGACTTCCTGCCAGGGCTGGAATCTGTTGGATACCTCAACATCTAAAGAAGCTGTCGCTGTACAGCATGCACGCCCTTTCCTGCGCTGACGTCCTACTGTCACCCAACTTTCTCTCCCTGCCTGTGCTGGTGTCTCCCCCCGTTCCCGGCTGTGGTGTGCACACCATCTCCCTAAACAACATATCACTTAGTTCCTCTTGGAACTCCACCTATTGTCAACTACGTAGTGCCGCCAACTGGCTCTGAAGACCAAGGACCTTGCTCTCCAGATGTTCAATGAACTGGCAACAGTGGCAGACCAACTGACCCTGGAAATCTCTTTCCAGCAGTACGATCATCCTGCTACCGTCACATAGTTTTGGCCACATTTTGACCCCTACCTATTGCCCTTTTACTCCCTAAATAGCAAATAAAATTATTACTGCCGAGACAGAAGCACAGAAACCACAATTTAAAAAGCTCTGAGCAGCAGTTGCAACAGAAACCATAGAGAAAAACTAAATAAATTAATAATAAGCCTCTTTTAAAATGCGCTCAATTCTTGTTAACAACAATTATACACCAAATAGGTGCAAACTCGATATGTATAAGCACTAAGACGGCTGACTTGACATTACAAAGTGTTTATAAATTTACAAATAATGTGATTTATACAGCTGTTGTCAGCAGGCAATTGTAATGATGATTTGTTACAAAAACAGCATCCAGCAGCGGCCTCGTCCTTCAGGAGTAAAAATGGGCAAAGGATTGCCAACTTACCCACAAATGTGTGAGAAAATAATACTTTCCTGAAAAATAGGGTAGGATAAGGATATTTTACCCTTTATAGGCCATAAATCTTCAATGTTTCAAGGAATCTGGGGGAATTCAATGTGTAAAAGGCAAGGTGCAAGCCCAAGCTGAATATCTGTGATCTCTGGTCACACTGATGGCACTGCATCAAGAACCATCATTTATCTATGTGTGATGACTATATGCACCCAGGATTACTAGGCAAATACAGAAATGAAATGCCAGTTCAAACTTTACTGTGCAAAAAGGATGCATTTTGTTAACAGTGTCCAGAAGAGCAGTTGACTTCTCTGGGCTCAGACCCATCTCTGAAGACTGCAGTGGACTATCACACCATGGAAATGTGTATTGTGGTCAGAAAAATCAATATTTCAGATCTATTTTAAAAGAAATGGACGCCATGTACTCCAGACCAAAGAAGAAAAGGATCATCCAGACTGTTACCAGCAACAAGTCCAAATGCCATGGTCTGATATGATATGGGCTTTTTTCAGTGCTCTTATTGGATAACTAGCACTTCTGTGAGGGCAATTTTAATGCTGAAGAGTACACAAAGATTTCGAAACAACATCCTAACTTCAAGACAACATCTTTTCCAGGGATGAACAAGTATTTTCAACAAGACAACACAAAGCCACATTCTGCACGCATTACAAAAGAATGGCTGCGTGGAGGAGAGTGGGACCAAGAATGGCCTGCCTTCAGTCTCGACTTGTTCCCAGGAGTGAATGTGGCATATTTTGAAAAATAAAACGCGACAATGAAGACCCCATACTGTGGCACACTTTATTGCTCGTTTGGGAAGAATGGGATGAAACTACATCTAAAAAACTAAATAGCTTTGTGTTGTCAGTCCTTTAATGTTCACTGAGTTTTGTGAAAAGGAATTTCAGAGTTACAACATGGTAAATACTTTGTTTTCCTCATTTTTAAAAAATGTGTTGCAAGAATCAAAATTGCAGTGTGTTTATTTAGAAAAATCAAATACATTCATGTGCTGAAATATCAAATAATGCATGTACTGTTGTTGTTTTGAACTTACTGCATGTTAAACATGACCGCTGCTGACGGTTTTTATTTTGATTTAATTTCTGATTTCGGGTTGTAAGTTATTCCAGTGGTATTCATATAATAGTAGGGTCATTCGTCATGAAGTCAACCAGCATAGTCATGGATTTTCTTCAAACTTTGACAGAATGTGTCTTTAGGTGCCAAATGAAGAAATACCAAGTTTTAGCTCAATCGGCCTCTTAGTTTAGATTTTTTGGGGGGTCAAAAAGTGGGCATGGCACCCTGGTTGACTAAATTTGCATTTTTTCCATGTTTAACAGGCTGGAACTAATAAAGCTAACCTCGTGATTTTTTTCAGGACCTGTTCTCTAGGCATCTTAATATCCTTTTATTGTCAAGCAAAGTCATTTTAACCTTTTTTTTCTGTGTTGCAAAATGAACAAATTGGTGCGATGGAAGATGACAGACAAACCAGTGAGCTGCTGTTTTTGTTGTGATCCTTCCCAAATAGATGACAGCAGTGATTCCTCAATAGCTGTATGGGTGGCAGGACATGCTAATGAGCACATCTTGAGACAATGGCCTCCCAAGTTGGTTAAAGTACCTCTCAATCTTGCACCGTTGGAAACATCCTCAACAATGTCATAAAAAGACATGCTAGGTAAGTATTGGGCACAGGGACTAAAAATAATCCCTTCTAAAAACATAAGTTAATCAAGATAAGAAGTAGTAAAGCCATTAATCTTTCTTCAATGTACTGAGTAGGGCCTACATGCAATTTCATATAGAAGCCTGTAGCCTACATTATGACATGCATATGGCCTCGAAACCAATTTGCGAAATGGAAACAGGTGAAAGGCTTTGTTGTAAAGATGGATGTATTCACTCTATATTCTGCAGCAGGCAGAGATTGCAGTGTTCTCCAAAATATTTTTAGCAGGCTGGTTTAAAACTACTTGGAACTGAAATTGTGCATTTTACAGAATGGTGCCATAACGGAAAGCCTTTTAAATTATTGCTGTTTCAGCATCTGCAGATGTTTTGAAGATGCTCCTAAAATTCCTGGTACCAGGGATAATCACTGCTTCATTCCTTCTGCTGATGGTCCCATCATTGTAAAACGTGTCTGGGGATGATAGTGGGTTTCAGTCTGGGCAGATGAGGGATGCTGATCACAAAGAACAGTCAACCCTTGAACAGTTTACTCCGGGACTTTATGTAGCCTGCCTGTATGATGGCTGCTGGTGGCTGGCAGTTATCTTGGATACATCCGAAGAATATCAGGATGTTAATGTCAAATTCATGCGTCTTCACAGACCAATGCGGAAATTTCAGCGGCCCCAGAATAAAGATGACATTTGTCTTGTTCCCCTGAACCATTTGTAAATCATCTCTGCACCAGGCATGCAGGATCTGGAAGGCAGTATACTCTTTCTGATTATGAGTTTGTCCTATTCACCAAGTGGTTTAGAAACCAGTGACTTGTAATGGTACTGATATGAACTAAAGCAGCTTAAGGGACCATTCACAAATTCCAGCATCACAGGGGGGTTATCTGTGTACACTTCTTACATTTAAAAAAGAGGAAATATTGATGTAAAACTGAATATTTTTACAGTACCTTTTTGGGGGAGGAGGATCTGGAAAAATGTACTCTTTGAACACTTGTGAAAATGTTGAGAATTGTGAACGACCCCTAAAAGGAGCTTTAATTTAGGATGGAAATTGAAGAAAATTATTCAACATTTTTTTAATGAAGGTATGCTAGTTCCATAGTGAAATTTATTTTGGTAGCAGAGCACATCAAAAGCTTTCCAAAAATATAGGTTTCATTAAAATTGAAGGATACCCACATCCTGAAAAAAGGGGTCGAAAAAAGGTCACTCCCCACAGGGGGGTAAAATAAGGATCAATATTAACAAAGAACTATAAATGCTACAGGATATTAATTGGTGGCTATAGAAAGTTGTTGACCATTACTAATAGCTGATATTACCATAAATCCACATATGTCATCAGATGGGTGTGAAAATGGTACCCTTTTGATTCTGGTTTGTAAAAGTAGCATTTCTGAGAGCCTATAAAACCACATAATAGGGTTAAAACTATTTTGATTGGCAATAAAGGATAGTACGGTGCCTAGAGAACAAGTCCTGAAAAAAATCATTGGGTTAGCTTTATTACTTTCAGAGTTGCAGCCTGTTACACCCACTTTTTGACCCCCCCCAGAAAATCAAAACTAGTGGGCCGATTCAGCTAAAACGTTTTTTTTTTTTTGTCATTTGGCACCCAAAGCAACATTCTATTTGCATGGCCAACGTGGACACTCAACATCTAACTCAACATCCATCCTCAATGATGGGCATTAATATGAAATTGGTCCTCCCTTTCTTGTTACAATAGCCTCCACTCCTCTGAGAAGGCTTAATATTATATGTTGGAGCATTGCTTAAAGGATTTGCTTTCATTCAGGGACAAGAGCATTCTTGAGGTCTGGCACTGATGTTGAGCATAAGGCCTGGCTCATAGTTGGCTTTCCAGTTGATCCCAATGGTGTTAGATGAAATTGAGTTTCGGGCTCCATGTAGGCTATTCAAGTTTTTCCATATCTTTCCAAAATACTTCTTTATGGATGGTGTCGTTTGTCCAGGGTACGTTATTCTGAAACGTTTGCCCTTCGCCAAACTTTAGGGCAGGGGTCTAAAATTGGTCTGTAAAAGGGCCATGAATCTGCAGGTTTTCAATCCAACTGAGCAAAAGCACGCCTGATACAAAGAATTAAATCAACTGATCTCAGCCTGCATAGTTGATTAGTTGTATCAGGTGTGCTTCTGCTTGGTTGGAATGAAAACCTACAGCCCCCCGGCCCTTTTACAGACCAGTTTGAGACCCCTCCTCTTGGGGAATAACTAAATCATGCAGAATGTCTTTGTGTGCTGTTGCATTGGGATTTCCCTTCAATGGCTAAGGAAATAAATCTGAACATGAAAAACAGCCCTAAACCAAAGTTTCCTGATAGTTTTGGTCATATAGTGTAGCTCACTGATACCTTATTGAAGCAAGACCATTGGTAATAATTGTGATAGTTCATACTTCTCAAGATGTCCCAGCTGCAGAAAACTTAAGATGTTCAAGCTCCTCCTCTGGAGTCTCCCCCCAAGAGAAACAGAGGGAGCAGAGGGCTGCAGCCAGGCAGGAGCACAGAGAGCATACAAAGAGAAACTAACCCTGGGAAACAGAGGAGATATGAATCAACCAAGACTTCAGGACAAACCAGGGAACAAGAGCAAGCTATTAATGAAAACTGATAAACATAAAAGAAGAAACTGAGATACTGAGAACAGACAGAGTCAAGATGCTACACATAGAAGATCGGCCCCATAATGGACTAAAGATTAAATAAGATTGACAGAGAAAAAAACAAAGGCAGAAGGAAAATCTGTTAATTTTATCTCTGTCAATCACTGCACTGATCCTCGGATCAGGTAGTCAGACTTGCTTTCATTGGATGCTGTCCTCTATTCAATGTTTCTAGCTTAAAAGCTCAAACTGTCTTTGCTTGAAGGTAAGTAAAACTTTAGCTACCTTATTTTATGAATGTTTTGCAACTCAGTAACTGATAGATACAGTATGTAGATGATAACATTGCATAAATTTCAGTTTACTTTTCTATGCATGGTCTTCATGTAAAAAAATGTTTTTGAATCAAAAGCATAGGGGGGATACTAAAAATTTTGCAATATATAGAATTATCATAATTTTTTTTCTTTACTGTGCTAGATTTCTGGTTTAGTGTTGCAGTTAAGGTCATCAAACAGTTTTTGTGAAACTTTATATCTTCATGACCATAAAAAATGCAACACTTGGAAATTTATGAAAACTTTTAAATACATAATTTGCTTTGAAACAATTATTATATCCACAGCTTTGAATGACAGTAAGCCATATTTAGAGATCCATAAAGAAAAAAAATAAAACACAAAAATATCAACGCTCACTTGCATTTTTTCTTGGGCACGAATGTAGTTTGCTTTCTCATTCTCTTTTGCAGTTCTCTTTTTTGAGAACTGCAAATAATTAAGTCCAAATCATTTAAAACTTCAAAGGATAAGCTTTTCCAGTCACAATCCAGTGTAATGTTTCTAATGCTTGTTTTTTTCTTGGGGAAAAAATAGAATAGTAAAGGATTAACAGAGGGATTTCTCAGGAGTGCACAGCATGTTGAAGATTTTCATTACTTGAGCAGACAGGAAATCACATACTTGTTACCACTGCATACGTCAGATTAGACTGATCTCTGTGTGAAATCAGACGTAGGCAATAGACTAAACCTCAACAGGAGAGAGACAATGAACTACATGCACAGTGCAAGAAGAATATGGCTATAATTAAACAATTATAAATGACTTATTTATTATTGAGAGAGCCAGCCAAGGTCTCGCTGGCATCGCAGATTAGTGCATGCTCACTGATCTTCACTGTAAATCCAAAACTCAGTCTGACTATAAAACCAAATGAGTCTCAGAAAGAGGAAAAAATCAGAGATGAAATTTATTGTATATTTATCATATTTTACAGGTCACATCTCCCATTTCCTTTTTGAGAGGAGCAGTATTTCTATTTTTGGCTTCAGCCATGTGTATATTAGAAATGCTTAGCTCACATCAATCCCTTGCCGCTGAGAAAAGGAGACATTTTGAACTTGGCAAATGAGGAAATATCAAGAGCAACGCACTCAGAGTTCCATTATTTGTTGACGTTGTTTAAAAAGTTAATTTAACTGTTTCAAAACCAGTTGCTGTAAACCAATATAAAGTGTGCCAATATTATAAAACTTGGTTATGAATAACTTTTAGCTGCTCCATTAGTATTTGACTTCTGCAAATGGGCTGCCAGTACTTGATGGACAACGGACAAGTGGATATAATTCTTTGTCCCTCTTTGTCCCTTATTTGGAAATTATGAATTAGCCAGCTTCATAATAGATTTCTGTTTTTAGCTTTGACCCGCACAGAAAAGTTTCCTGCCCAGAAGGAAAAAACTGCTAAAAAGTTGCATTGACAATTTTGTTACAAACCTGACATATCCTCACATTAACTCTTTTGGCAATGTGCAGTAATCGTTGAAAAATTTCGACAGTTTAAAGCAGTGCACAAAGAAGTGACTCAGCAGGCAACTCAATCCAGATTCAATGCAAATGTTTCATGTCCCGTCTCTTGGATCTGTACAAACGGCTGAAGGAAATGAGCCACGCGCGAGGCAGCAGCAACAGGCCATTAGAAAAAGCCCTCATGAAAGCCAAGTCTAAATTGCTTGCAGAGGAGAGCAGGCAGCACATGCAGGGGCTCAGTCAGCCCTGCTGTGATGACAGCCCCTCAGATTATGTGCTGTACATAAACATGGCAGCACAGTGTATTTTGTATAGTTTGGGACCTACATCCCCCCTCCCCGATGCACTCGGCTCTGCTTGAGGCCATATCTCTCAGCAACATTTAGCTGGGGGCTTAGCTGCTAATATTAGGCTTCCTGGCTCATATTAGCCATAAAGCAGTTCTCCTAGTCAAAACATCATTGCTACAGCCTACGAATATCCAAATATTATCATGTGCCTTTCATGGTTTTAAATTCGCAAACAAGCTTTTTTTTCCCCAGGGAGGAAAAGCGGCTAAAATTGACTCATAGTGCAAATGGACTGAAAACTGACAGGCCTTGTCTACCATCTGAACAGTTACGGAGACAATGTCACTCAGCATTAGATCAGTATCGTGTCTGTGATGGTGGTGGTGGGCCGGCCATTGTTTTATTGAGGCTACAAAAATAATTGGTACAGTTACTGTAGCTATAATGTTCTACCTCAGCTAGCAGAGAACAGTGCACCCGCAGCCAGCCCAATTCTCACATAAAAGTTGAAATAAAGCTGGCCAATATCGTTTTGAATAGCTGCGCAGCTGTTTGAGCGCCATAACAGAATCCTTGGCGACTTAGCTAGGGCCAGAATCATCCCAGATGAGATATGGTTGACTATCTAGAATTGGCCAAATCAGGGCTGTCATAGTGCGCTTAGAGTCTGGTGAAATGCTTTACCTCAGAGCATCAGCTAATGAGCGATAGCCATACTCACCTTGATTTTGGGTTATAAGTGCAGTCTAAGCCGAGCCCACTGGGTCACCAAGCTCGGCTGTCTTAATGCTACTTGGAACATGACTGTACCCATGTTTTTTTTTAACTGAAAGGCTATGTGAGGATTTATCATATACTTCCTTATAAATACGGGGAATCTGCCCATGTGATAAGAGTACGAGGTACGAGGCTGTATCAGCCTGCCGGGCAAGAATCCTGTATCACCGTATCTGCCCGCCGGGCAATTCCGTATCAGTGGCAGCAATCATTGCCATAGCAGCAGTCACGGACGTCGTTGGCAACGCATCGCTTCAGACGCTGATTAGACGCTGTAATGGCGGAGAGACTCATGAATTCCTCAGTGACTGAAATTTCTGAACTGGACTATGTTATAGAAAAGGAATTTGATACAGAATTATTTGTAAACAGCATGCATAATGCCGCGCTTTGCAGCAATATTCAAGCAAAGGGCTGTAATAAAACGTTTCCTGCATAGGCTGTCATAGAAATGCAAATTTATTAGCTACCTTCATGGAGAAAATCGCGTTTTCATGCAAGCTAGCTAATTAGCCATTTCATTGACTTGATAACATTGACTTGTAAACTGTTTTTCTTCTGTCCGCTGTTTTCCCTGCCTCCACGTGTTGCCTTTACCTGTGCTCTGCTCTCACCCTCACCTTTCCATTCCCTTATTGCATCTCATTTTCTTATTTGCAGTCAGGCCCCTCTCTGTTCTCTGCCTCTGGCGTTCCCACCTGTCTAGCGTTCCAGCGATTACTCTCCAGTGTATTTAAGCTCTCAGTTTCGGATTATCCCAGTGCGAGTTTGTCTGTTTACCTGCAACTCACGTGTTCAGAGTTCTGATTCCTGTACTTTGACCTTCTTTGTTTACCATTTTTCAGTGTGGATTGCTCCTGTGTCTGTTTACTGTTGGCTTCAATCTAGCATTGTTCGTTGGTTCAGACTTTATATTTGTTCCTGTACTGCATTATCCCCAGCTGGTTCCTGATCTTCTGTCTGTATTACAACACTGTGTCTGCCCAGTGATTTGGTGCTGCAATCCCACTTCTGGTTTTGACTCGGTCTGTCTGACCCTTAAATTCTCTATAATAAACTGTGTGAGACTTCACTCTTGTCTGAGTTTGAGTCCTGAGCCCCGGACGTTACAACATGCTTGCAGATAGCACACAGTTTGGACAAATGTGGCAGGAGCAACAGCTCTGAGCTCACACAGTACAGACTTAGTTTGTGACACAGACTGAGCTGATGAATATCAGTATTGTGAATCATGCTGTTGCCTTAATACATTCTCTACTATTTTCGTTTTCAGAATCTAAAAGGTTGAATCATTACAGGGCCATTAAGTCAATATCTCATCCAAAAATAAGTATGACTCTGTTGCGCTTTGTTGTGTTCATTTGCGCATTAATTCTGAGGACATATTGATTTTTACAGAATTACAAAAAAAAATGTGATTTTTTTTCCCTCCTCCAATGGCATTTGCGGTCGCAGGACAGTTTTGTCCTTCTCTGTATAAGCTAGCAGAACTGTGACATAAAAAGATGTTTATTAACCTAATCTTTGCCATAACCCCAAGATTAAACCAACACACCTAATCTTAATTTCAAACTGAAATGATCATTTTATTTTTTGTGGTCATCAATTGACAAAGATACACTTAGGTTTTCGCTCCTTGAACCTGCAGGCAGCAAGACTTCCCTAAAAATTTTCAAATGACTTTTACCGTACTGTTGATAAACTCTCATATTGACCATCATAATGTCATACAGGAAAATATAAATGAATAAATAATGCCAAAGTATAATAACATATATACTAACTAAATAATGTCTAGCGGAAATCTACTCAGATGGGAGTCTACATTTTGATGTCGATGAAGTATCTTGCATTGATTGATGCCCAGCTCAAACAGGCTTACAAGGCAGATTATCAATTTCCATATAATGTTAATATGACACAGGTCTGAGACATGATATACAAATTATATGAGAACATGAGTAGTACATTGTGGTTGCCTTCATCCTTGACAAAAAAACTGATCTCAGCTTGTAAGCCTGTATTATTGTCTAGTTTGCATGTTTTTCCCAAGCTTCAGAGATAAAACTAGCTGATACTTTGCTGCACAGTCCAGCCTCTCATTTTCAGATTTTGTTATCGGTACTTTTGTACTTTAAACTATACAGTTCCCTGCATAGCTAGCCACAGCGTAATTCATACGTATTTCACTAGCACACCATTCATGGGCTGATGCTGTGTGGGACTGTTTGTTAGCTAGGGGCAGTATGCTAGCATTCACACCCAGTCACTTTGATAGCTAAAGAACTGAACAAGACCTGAATACAGCTGTCAACAAGCAGAATTCCAGGTTCCCATGAAGCCCAAGCTCTATGCCTTCAACTATGACAAAAATAAATACAAATTTAACACTACTTTCTATAAGCTGTTAAGACTGTAGTGTGTGAAAATCCCTCAAGATCAGCAGTTTCTGAGGTACTGAAACCGTCCTGTCTGGGACAAACAATCATTCAACAGTCAAGTCACTCGCATCACATTTCTTCCCCATTTAGTCTGAATAACAAGTGAATCTCTTGACCATGTCTGCATGCATTTGTGCAATGAGTCGCTGCCACATGATTGGATAATTAGATACTGGCATTAATGTGATGGTGTGCCAAGTGGCCACTGAGTGTATACTCAAGAGTAAATGACGCACAGGAGAGGGCCTGAGAGTGAACCCTATGGGAACAGTTGGTGACAGAGGTGCAGTAGAACTGATGCAGTTTTAGAGAGACAAACTGATGTCTGTTGGAGAGATGGACAATTTACCTGTGATGTGTTAGCATAATGCTTGCAGTAGCAGCATGTGAAATCTTTTGTTGAATGCTGATTTGAAGTTTAAGGAAATAAGACTGGTCAAGAGTCATGAATCAGCAGTGCTAAGAGGGTTGTTTTTACCTGACCAGTTTCAGCACTGCGAATTGAGTGGAAGCCAGATGGGACTTAAGGAAGTCGTCCAGATGAGAAACTGTTCAGCGACATGTTCCAGGGTTTTGAAAAGAAACAGCAATATGAAGATATGGCAGAAGTTGCTCAAGTTATATGAATTAGAGACAGATTTTTTGAGGATGGGGATAAATGCAGAAATTTTGAGATGGGGCAAAAGAATTGTGGTGGCTGCAGATTTGTTGAGATGGAATTAGTTATTATTGGTGGAAGAAAAGATTGGGTAGACTCCAGCTAGAGTGATGCTAGCAGTCCAAGTATTTATACATGTGAAGGATTTCAATTTAGAGAACATATTGGTGACAGATAACTCATCAGTAGGGTGGATGTCAGAGATATTGATGAAGGCACACAGTAGTCATTGATCAAGGGGGGAGGGATTTGTAGATCGAATGAAATTTGGAACAAGGTGCAAAGGTCTGGTATGATGATTATTGAAACGTAATCTGTGGGTCAATGAATTACAACCCCAATTCCGAAATAGTTGGGACAAAGTGTAAATTGTGACTAAAATAAAAAACGCAATGACTTTCAAATCACACTAGCCAGTATTTTATTCACAATAGAACAGAGATAACATAGCAAATCTTGAAACTGAGAAATTTTACAATTTTATACACAAAATGAGCTCATTTCAGATTTGATGGCTGCTTCAGGTCTCAAAAAAGTTGGGACAGGGGCCTGTTTACCATGGTGTAACATCCCCTCTTCTTTTTAACACAGGGTGGAGGCGTCTGGGTATTGAGGAGACAAGTTTCTTGAGTTTAGCCATTGGAATTTGATCCCACTCTTGTTTAATACAGGTTTCCAGGTGCTGGAGAGTTTTGGGTCTCCTTTGACGGACTTTTCGTTTAATTATGCGCCAAATGTTCTCAATCGGTGAAAGATCAGGACTGCAGGCAGGCCAGTTCAGCACACGGACTCTTCAACTACGAAGCCATGCTGTTGTAATAGCCGCAGTATGTGGTTTTGCATTGTCCTGCTGAAATACACATGGCCTTCCCTGGAATAGATGTTGTCTGGAGGGGAGCATATGTTGCTCTAAAACCTTTATATACCTTTCAGCATTCATGGTGCTTTTTAAAACATGCAAGTGTCCCGCACCATATGCACTAATGCATCCCCATACCATCAGAGATGCTGGCTTTTGAACTGAACGCTGATAACAGGAGGGGTGGTCTTTCTCCTCTTTAGCCCGGAGTACACGACGCCCAATGATTTCCAACAAGAATGTCAAATTTGGACTCGTCTGACCACAGGACACTTTGCCACTTCGCTACAGTCCATTTTAAATGAGCCTTGGCCCACAGAACACGGCAGCGCTTCTGGATTATGCTCAACAATGGCTCCCTTTTTGCACCATAGAGTTTTAGGTGGCATCTGTGGATGGCACGGCTGACTGTGTTTACAGACACTGGTTTCTTGAAGTATTCCTGGGCCCATTTAGTAATGTCAATGACAGAATCATGCCGGTGAGTGATGCAGTGGCGTCTGAGGGTCCGAAGATCACGGGCATCCAGTAAAGGTCTTCGGCCTTGTCCCTTACGCACAGAGATTTTTCCAGTTTCTCTGAATCTTTTGATGATGTTATGCACTGTCAATGATGAGACCTTCAAAGCCTTTGCAATCTGACGTTGAGGAACATTGTTTTTAAAATATTCCACAGTTTTTTTACACAAGCCTTCACAGGTTGGAGAGCCTCTGGCCATCTTTACTTCTGAGAGACTCAGCCTCTCTAAGACATCTCTTTTATAGCCAATCATGTTACACACCTGATGCCAGTTAACTTAATTACTTGCTAAATGTTCTTTCAGCTGATTCTCTTATATATTAATTGCTTTTTTCAGCCCTTTTTTTGCCTGTGTCCCAACTTTTTTGAGACCTGTTGCAGCCAGAAAATTTGACATAAGCTCATTTTGTGGATAAAAATGTAAAATGTCTCAGTTTCAACATTTGAAATGTTATTTATGTTCTATTGTAAATAACATATTGGCTCATGTGATTTTCCACATTTATTAATTTTGGAGTAATATGTGCTTTTGGGAAATGCATTCTTCTGACCGGCGATGAACAGGGTAGGTGTTTAACAGGGTTAGGTTACTTATTGAGTTGTTCAATGCATTGCCATTCTGATTTGATGAGTCTCAGTTTGGGGGTGCGTGAGCGAGCTCTGAATGTGAAGGAGACTGATTGTGTGTTGAGGGGTCCAAATGGGAAGTGGAGAAAAATAATTCTACTGGATTGTGGGTTCAGAGTGAAATGAAGAGTCAAATAATTGTATAATGTTGCATCCGCCCCCCACCGTTATGCCTTCCATATGGTTGGCCATAGAATTCTACCTTGACACACAGAGAGAGAGGCATATTTAGTATATTAAGAGGCATTAAAAATGCAACATGCAACAATGTACAATATTTTCTGGAAATAATATAATTAAAGCTGCAAGCAGCGTTAGATGGGCCCTCGCATCCAAAGTGCACAGGGAAGCGAGGGCCCGTTCAATGCTGCTTGCAGCTTTAATATTATTTCCACAATATATTGTACATTGTTTCTTGCTGCATTTTTAATGCTTCTTAGTATATTTTGTAAGGCAGTGATTCTCAAACTTTTTCTGTCACATACCCATTAGAAAGCCGAAAAAGTTCACGCTCCCGATCCCAGTAAAAGCGGATTTCATTTTTATTAATCATGAATAACTCTGTCGATTGAATTAAATAAAAGATTCTGCTCAGCAAAAAAAAAAAAAAAAGTAATCTCAACACCCACGCCCCCTGCAACGGCTCTATGCCCCCCCGTTTGAGAACCACTATTATAAGGGAATGAGTTCTGTCCAAAGAAATTTACATGTTTGTTTAGACCATGAGCTTTCTTTTCAAAGGATTTTTTAATTCCTTCTTAAGTTGTAAATTATACTACTTTTCAGGACATGTCTTTCTCTAACTAGGCATTGGTCAGAAAAAAGAAGTTCAACCGCATCACCATGGAGATGTCAACTAGTGTTTTCATCAACAGCACCTCCAGTCCTTTTGACAATGATTCACACCCTCTGGTAGAGAGTCCCTTCCTGACAAAGCTGGATGAGGACCTGTACAACGACTATTACAGCCTGTGGATTGCCCTGCTGGTTATTAATGTGCTCATTTTCAGCACAGGGGTGCTCTTGAACAGTTTGGCGCTCTATGTCTTCTGTTTTCGCAATCTGCCCAAAACCACACCCGTCATCTACACCATCAACCTGGCCATCACAGACCTCCTGGTAGGGCTGTCCCTGCCGACCCGGATTGTCCTGTACTACAGCGGAGGCAAGTGCCAGGTCTGCTCCTACTTGCACAGCTTCAGCTACTTCGTAAACATGTACTGCAGCATCCTCTTCCTCACGTGCATCTGCGTGGATCGATACCTCGCCATCGTTCAGGCAGAAGCCTCCCGCAGGTGGAGGAGCCCCGCTATCGCTAAGGGTGCTAGCGCGTGCGTGTGGCTCTTCGCCATCGTGGTGACCTGCTCCTCCCTGAACGGGGCAGTGCCCCACACCGCCTGCTGCCTGTCCAAGCTCTTTGCCCTGACCATCTTCGAGTTCCTCCTGCCGCTGCTGGTGATTGCTGCCTTCACTGCCCGCGTGACCTGCGCCCTGGCCAGTCCCCAGCTCATGCGCCGCAGCCGCGAGCACAGGATGAGGGCCATACAGCTGCTGGTGTCAGTGCTGATCATCTTCACCATCTGCTTCACGCCGTTCCACGTTCGGCAGGTGCTTGTTCACTTCTGGCCGGACCTGCCCCACAGAGTGGCCGTTTACCACGCCACGGTCACGCTCAGCAGCCTCAACAGTTGCCTGGACCCGGTGGTGTACTGTTTTGTCACCAACCACTTCCGGGCTATGGTGAGGGGCATGTGCCGGCGGGCAAAGCCAGAGCCGGGCAGCGTGGAGGCAGTCAGTGTGCAAAGGACCTCCGGAGTAGTGATCCCCGCCGCACCCAGCCTCAGGACAGCTAGCTTGAACGCCTCACCCCGCGTTGCCATGAAAGAGCTGCGGAGGGAGACGGGAGGGAGAAAGGGAGACTGTGTGGAGGGGCAGGACGGGAGAAGGGGAACAGCCAGTCTGCAAGCAAATGTAAAAGCAGGGACATAACAGCAAATGCCTGATTGGAGAAATGTTTGACTACAAGCTGCACTGGTCTTTGTACAGAGTGCATGTTAGTACCCAGCCTTGGTGAATATGTAGATTCAGAGAGTGAAGGGTGATGTGAAGAGTAATTTTTTTAAATATATTTTTTTTATTATGGATTCTGTATTTAGTGTTCTTCATGCGTTTATAAGAGATTCTTCAATGTGAATTCAGCAAGTTCTGTTCTTTGGAAAATTCCATGTGCTTTCCTGAGACGTAAATCAATATTTGAAGAAAGTGCACTTAATAGGTTCCATAGTATGTACTGTATCAATCAATAAGTTTGAGCAAAGAAATTGTTGAAGACCTGTAAAATTTAAGAGAGCTGTTCATTCTGGGATTTCGTTACGATCAGTACAGAATTCATCCTCTTAATTTTATTTTATCCACTGTTGAATATTTAAAGTGCCAGCTTTGCATTTGCCGGGAGGCTCATCGCTTCTGAAGAGCGAGAGCAGACGATGGGAGATATACTTGTATGTTTATTGTGGCCAACAACATCATCTGTTTGTTTCATCACTTTAACTTGTTGGGATTTGAACGTGAATGTGCTGATAGTGTGCATTTGAAAGACCAAACTCAGAACATATCCAGAACTGTCTAGAAGTAAACACTAGTCTTTATGAATGTCTTATTTTGATATTAAGCTTTCCACCGACAAACTATAAATTTTAAAAAAGTTTTAATTCCACACAGACAAGTGCACATTTCCCTCTGTACTATCTAATGGAAAATATTAAGCAAATACATTTACCTTATAATGGTTTAAACAGATCAAACTGGCAGATTTTAAGCCGAGCACTTGGCCTTACCTGGGGCCACATTTCTAAAAATATCCTTAGAATCAAACTTAAACACAATTGTAACTTCATTTACAAAAGTTATGGGGGAGCTTCATTAATAAAAATAACTCAGACTGGAGACAGGTGCTTACACAGATTTACTCTCTTCAAACCCAACTCCCCCTAAAGCTAATGAGGGCGTTACAGGAGTTCTGTGGCTTACCGTCAGAGGTATGGAAGCCTTTCACCTTTTAATGCATGATTGTTCTCAACCTGTTCCTGTTCAAGATTACCTGATGAACAGTCAAACCATTTATCTACTGATTAATCAAGGCCGATACATAAGCCTATGATAATTTTAAAAAATTATTAATTAAGAAATCTCAAAGAGATCACCTATTGGCTACATTGACAACATGCATGTAATGCAGGTGATATTGTAAGGATGGCAATAATACAAATGAGTGATTAGTCTAAACTTGCTCTGAATTCCATTTCCCAGTTCAGGAATTTTTTCAGGGGTGTAATTTTTTTTAAAGATGGCACTTACTGTAACTTATTCCCAGCTGCAAAAGCAATGCTGGTATTGTTTTCAGCTGGTCTCTGTGTGTTTCATCAGAGAAAACTTCTACAGAGTAGTCTGAAACTTCTATACAACTGCTATGAAAGTTATTTTCGGTAGTTTTTCAGGTGTTTATGTGTCTGTCTGTCTGTGGTTCCGTTTGTGGAGAATGCTTGCAAATATAATTGCATTGCGACTGTTTAAGATGCACTGATGATACATAACAGGTGAGTAGTTGAGATGAAAAGGAAGGCTGAGTTTGAAGATGGGTGTGCTCTGAGTATGCTCTGAACGGGGTGTGGTCTGTGTCCGCGTTCACTGAACGCATTATAATGATAGACAACCACTCAGAAAACAATACTTGCACTGCTGTAGTGGCTGGTGCAATCCCAGATTGTCTCTACATCAAAGTGCTTTCAGAGTTAAAAGAATACATTTAAAATGGGAACCATCTTCTTAACCCTTTGAGCGCCAAATAAATTTTCAAGGAATTAAGAATGTAATTATCCTGAGCTGTTGAAAACCTATCGTGTGTCAACTTGTTTATACAAGTTGCCATATGATAGGTTTTCAACAGCATCTGGTTTTGATATCTTACATCATTGGGCAACTATGGTTGCCTATGGCGCTCAAAGGGTGAAGTGTATTGAACACTGAAAATCAAACACTGGCATCACTTTTTAGTGATTTTCATAACTGAGATTCAGAAAAGTAGAAAAAACTCCCGCACACAGTCCATTCGCCAGGTGAAAATGATTTATTCTAGCGTTTGTAGACCAAAACGCGTCAGAATAAATAATTGCACCTGGAATGGACAGTGTGCGGGAGTTTTTTCTACTTTTCTGATCTGTGAACCTTTGTTGGGCTTTCTCCTACGCTCCTGCCCCAAGATAGAGGTGTGCGAAAGCCTTCCTTTTTTACATAACTGAGATTCACCCAAAGCGTTTTACACAGAACAGGGTCTGAACCCCCAAAGAGCAAGCTAAAAGGCAATATGGGTGAAGAAAAACTCCATAATGGGAGGAAGTGTTGGGTAAAAGCTGACTCCAAAATGGGGGAACCCAACGGCCTGAGGTAAGCCTCAGAAAAATGAAGAGAGAAAGGGGGAGAAGACTAAAGAGCAGAGAGCACTAATGGGAATGGCGAAACAGGAAACAGGCACATTTCACTGGGGAAGGGAGAAGGCAAGAAGACCGAAACCATCAACTGGTCTGTATGGCATTAATGTATGCAAGTTAAACAAAGTTTACACTGCTAAAAATACAAAATAAGGAACAGCGCTGGGGCAAAGGTTTTGGGAGTGGCTGGGACAAAAGGAGCTGAGGGCAACCGTGGTTCAGACAAGCGGTTGGACTTGTTCCAAATTTTAGGCTTGATTAATTGCCAAAATTTAAGAGCAAATAATCAATTATTTCCGATCACTAATGTTGTTCTGCTCTTGGTTTTTTTTGGGGGCTGAATTATTATGAACAAGTAATGTTTTGCAGAACATCTGAAAAAAAGTTATCATGTTCAATGTTTATAGCTCTAACATGGCTAGACAAATGTGATTTTTTTTTCTGTCATTTTAATTAAGGCATTAAATTAAAAAATTTTGATGTTCTTAATATTGAAATTACAAAATTTTTATGACTTAGGAAAAAGTTTAATCATTTGACTCTATTCATATTTTTCACATGACTGCTGCGTTCCCCTTGAGGACAAAACACTGTTTAATTATAGCGGTTAATGCAAGATATTCCACAGAGCTGCCAGGCAAGCCTGTCATTTTTCCATTTGTTTCAACCCACAAATATTTAGATCACCTCTCTTAAGTAGAACAAACAAACTCCAAATTATGGGCACGTGTGGTCCATGGACAGCACCCGCTGCAGTAGGTCTATTTCATTGATTAAAAACAGCTAGCCAAGTCGCTAACTTTCCCTGAGCTCCACTTTTGCGATTTTCACATTTACAACCCCTCAAAAAAATTATGGAATCGCCACACATAGAGGATGCTCATCAGCTTTTATACTTCATGACAAATAAATAAATCGCAGATATGACACAAAACAATTTCTGTTTATTAGCTTAACATTCAGCCTTCATGCAATACACCCAAAACAAATTAGATAGAATTATTTTAATTAATTTCATATTTTTTTCCCACTCCAGTCGAGGAAAAAATTATGGAATCATTCAGTGTTGAAGAAAAATTATGGAATCATCAACAAAAAATCAGAATTAGTATTTTCTTGCCCTAACAGGAGCTTTTGTGATAGCCTGAATTTTTTGAGGCATGGACTACACAAATGAAAACAATATGCTCCACTATGCTGGTTCCAACTTTCTTGAATAGTGGGTGACAAATCATCTTTGCAGGATGGGGCCTTGCCAGACAGCATTTTATCAAATTTTCCCCATAGATTTTCAATTGGATTGAGCTCTGTACTGTTTGTTGGCCATGTCATTGAGTTGATATGCTTGGACTGAAGAAGAGCTTCTACACTCTTTGCTCTGTGGCAAGATGCTCTGTCATCTTGAAAACTGACTTCATCATCACTAAATGTATTCTGATGGAATCAGAAAATGGTCCAAAATTTCAATGCACATGTGTGCTTTGACTATTGAGGTAATGATTGCCATCTGCCCTGGTCCTCTACCTGACGTGCGACCCCATATCATAGATGAATGGGGAAATTTGCTTCTGTTCCTCAAGCAGTCATCTTTATACGTTTCATTGGACACCAGACAAAAGTTCCAGCGTTGGACACCAGACAAAAGTTCCATCATCATTGCCTTGACTAAGGGTTCCCACCCTGTGTATGCTGGTTTTTGTTCCAACCACACCTACAATCCCAGAAATAACAAGCCGTTGATTTTTTAATTAATTTCTTATCAGGCCAGAGAGATGTTTCACCCTCTTAAACCACTTTGCCAAAAATGGCTATGCATTCTGTGACATTTAAAAGCCCAATATTTATATTGTGCTTATTTTGTGACATTCCAAGTAAGGAAGCCAAGCCAAAGAGGCAATAAGTTTTAAATGATCAAAATCAAGACTATGGTGATTCAATAAGTTGCTATTTAGGCTTTTGAACACAGGTGTTCAAGTTCTTTCCAACCAATCACAAAAATTACACCAAACATGTTTGACTCGTCATAATTTCCTTTGTCTTTGAAATTTGAATTACCTAATAAATGATTAGTTTCAGTGACCACGTCTTCAGTTTCAACAATTAAAAGTCAATAGATTCTAGAATTTCAAGACTCACAATTTTTCTTTTTTTATGCAAAAACATAATTTACAATATAGTGCCATTTTAATATGCAGCTATCCAGCTCTTCAGTAATACCCCAAAGTTATTTCTGACATAGTGTGGCTTCAAAGTGTCAGTAATCCATATGAGTATGGGTAGTGCAGATAAGAAAAATTAAGAACTCATTAAAATTCTGGGATTGCAATTGTGGCTGGAACAAAAACCAGCAGACGCAGTGGGTCCCAAGGACCGAGTTTGGGAACCTCTGGCCTTTCTAAAACAATTCTGCAAAGAGTGGGCCAAAATTCCTCACAGCGATGTGAAAGACTCATTGCCAGTTAACAACTGCGATCAAGCGTTTGCGATGTCGCCGATGGTGGCACAAGCAGTTATTAGGTTTAGGGGGCAAATACTTTTTCACATGGGGCCGGGTAGGTTTGGATAGCTTTTTCCCTCAATGAATGAAATAATAATTTTAAAACTGCATTTTGTATTTACTCGGGTTATCTTTGTCTAATATTAAAATTCGTTTGATAATCTGAAACAATTAAGTGTGACAAATATGCAAAAAAATAAGAAATCAGGAAGGGGCAAACACTTTTTCACAGCACTGTACCTCTCAGGGTGAAGTCCAAAAACCAGGCCTCCAAGTTCATCAGCCCTTTTGAGATTCAGAAAGTCATCAATCCATTGGCGTGGTCCATGAAGATTCATCCCACGTTCCATGTGTCCAAGGTCTAGCCAGTCTGAGAGAGCCCCTTGGCCTGCAGCTGCGCCTCCACCTCCTCCCTGTCTTGTCAATGGGGATCCTACTTACACTATCCGCCGCCTGCTTTGCTCCCACTGCCAAGGAATGGGTTTCAAACACCTGGTGGACTGGGGGGGGTATAGCCCCCAAGAGTGGTCGTGAGTCCCAACTCCCCACATTCTGGACCCCCAGCTCATCGCAGACTTCAACCGGCAGCATACTGACCAATCAGCCTGGGCCGCCTCTGGACCTGGGGATGCCAACTAAAGTGACCACTGAGCCCGTCCCTCCAAGACCTCAGACAAGGAAGATGTATCCTCTGATGAGGAAGGTTCCTTCATAAAAATCCCCTCCATTCATCCGGCTGATGAACTTTCTGAGGCGGTCTCTGAGAAGTTTTTGGTACCCATGCGGAGCTTGGTACCCATGTACAAACTGGAACGGAGAGAGTCCAGTGGCAGAACTGGGCAGGGTGTTGTGGGCGTACTCTACCATAAGAGCAGCTGAGACCAGAACGAGGGGTTCTGGAAGACAAGGCCTCTTCATTTCTTGGTTCTTGCCTCAACCTATACACCAAAAGAATCATGGAACAGCAGACAGGACAGACAGACCAATCCAGCAAAGACTCTAAAACGGGTACTAGACCACCCAACTCCACAACTACCTATTGAATTAGCTGAACAGGTAGGTATTGAGTCTAGACTTGATGAGCGAGAGGGTTGCTGCTTCTGATACCTCAAGTGGGACATTTTTCTATCGGACAATGGCTCTATAACAAATAATTCCCCCCACTGTTATTTTATTCACTTTTGGAGCGATAAGAAAGCCTGCAGTTTGTGAACAAATAAATATTTGGGGACTACTGAGTGCAATTGGATCTTTAAGATACTTATAAGCCTAATTGACAAATATGCACTTTATGAGCTACCGGAATTCAAAAACTTCACCATTATGTCAACATTAATGTGAATAGGAAAATACCAGAAAACTGGAAGATGCAGTGATCAGCAATACAAGCTGAAAACAAATTGGCTGGTCGTTCCAGTGATCAGTCTTCGCAAATAAGCAAATTTATCTTTGGTTATTAATTAGATGTGAAGAAGGGCACTCGCATACTTGTAGCCATGATGCGATAGTAATTTATTCACAAAATTGCCATTGTTTTGACATAAGTCTTCAGCTGGGCATTGAGGGATGATTCAATACCCTAAGGACTCCCATCAAAATTGTTGGTAATTTAATAGATTAATTATAGTTGCATCATGGCTCTGAGTGTGCAACTGCTCTTCTTCAGATTAGTTTTTTCACTGTGGTCAGCATCTCTCCAACACTGGTATGCATTCCTGCACTCTCCAATCTTGGTTGATAATTGGGAAAAGTAAATGGGACCCAATTTGGAGCTATCATGCATTTTAAGGTGAGGTAACTGAAGGGGTTTTATACCTCCCATCGCACATCACTGAAAATCTCAGGTGCAAAAGTTTGAAGTATCAAATCGGCATCTGCGCAAATAAATGTAAACTAGCTTCAAATTTAGCATCAATTATGCTTTCGCAACCAATATTTTATCATTTTTTTCATGATGCCCCATAGTATTTATAAATCTAACCTCGAAAAATATGCTATGAAGATGCTACACCTGATACTCCCTTGATAAATATTTTAATGATCTGCTGCTGAAAGGATTTTTCCATTAAATTCAGTCATATTAAATATATTTTCCTCTTAAGGGTGCATGCATGCCATCTTCCTACACACTATAAATGGAGAGAGGCGCAAGTGACTGCATTTCATCTGGCAATCTTACTGTTTTGACTTGAAGAGGGTTCTGAGGATGTCTGTGTCTCATTGCGACCGCAGAAAGAGGTGGACAGACAAGAATTGTTCCAATTAGCGTTAGTGCCCTAGTCAGATATGAGCAGACCAGTCCGTTTCCAGCCCCCGAAAGGATTTGCCCCCAACATGAAGATCTATGCTGACACCTAGTGACCAAATGTGAGAACAAAAAGAGTCTTGGGAGGTAGAGTATGAACAGAAGTCTCAGCATTTCTCTTGAGCATCATGTGTGAGCGTGTTATACAGTTACCTGCAATTATCTGAAAAACCAATTTTCAATCCGACCTGATCCATTAATACAGTGCCAGCTATCTCGCTTCTATTATCAAATACAAAACCCCGAATTTCATTTCAAATGGCTGTGTTATTATTTGCAATTTGACTGACAAACGAAGAGGCCCTAAAAAGCGGCACTTTTACCAGCCAGCAGTGGTCGGAAGCTCTTTTCAGAGTAGCGCGCAATTGGCCAATGCGCTACAGGGATGCAAATTGGGAAGGGTCTGCCGGGATAGGGTATTGTAAATAACAAGTTCTCAGGCGCCTCCTGTTGGCCAGACGGGTGCTCTTTAGAAAGATTCTAAGCTCATTCATGTTCGGGTATCCTCCGCCCTCATTCTGAACTTGCGAAGTTTCGACCAATGAATGAATAAGAAGCGGTGGCGACAGGCGCGTGCTTCGGAGGAGAGCTGCGAGCTATCTCACTCTCCTGAGTTGGCAATAGGGGGCCGCATATGCGAAAGGCCTTGTACATAGTTCCCCAATTGGACATTCCAGATTCGGGTGGGATTGGAGATGCCAAATTAAAAAAAAAAAAAAGCGGCACTTTTACATAGCAGCAAAAGCAACGAATGTCATTGTCATCACCGTCTGTAATCAAACCGAATTTCTTCCATATGTCTGACTTGACCTTCCCTCTTTAGTCAAGCAGTAGCAAGTTGTTTTCACTCCTATTGGATATTATTCAAGGGGTTACGTTCGCATAATCAAAACTAAAGGGTGTGTCCTGGAGGCCACACACCCCGCCCGTGCCCTCAATGCCACGTGAAGGTGAATGTCACGGTGGAATTGGTGTCCCCATATATGGTTTCCTATTTGTGATAGAGCATAACATAGGGCCTATCTCTGCCGGTTTCCCAGTTACAGAGCCTGAAAATATGAAGGTCAGCCATTTTGACCTTTCAAGGTCACGGTGGCATTAGATTCCCCATATATGACCTCCTATTAGTCTTCAATAGTACCTATGGGTCTATCTTGCATCGTTTGGCTGCTAAAGCACTCAGAAAAGTGGTGATGCTCAGTTTGACCTTTCAAAGTCACTTGAAGGCCAAGGTCACAGTGCCAGTAGATTCTCCATACATGACTTCCTATTAGTGTTCAATAGCAAGTACGGGTCTATCTTGCAACGTTTGGCTGCTAGGGCACTCAGAAAAGTGGTGAGTTTGACCTTTCAAGGTCGCTGAAGGTCATAAGAGTTGGTGGTAAAAGAATCTCCCCAACTTAGCAACTACATGCCTATCTCCAATCAATTTCAAGTTATAAGCAGTGGAAGTCCGCCCAATCTCTCAGTGTTAAAAAAATCTTCAAACTGATCCAGAATCCAGGATTTGATCCGAATCTTCACCAAAAACTAATCGTTTCTTCCCTTCTGCCTAAGGATGGTCCCTACCAAATTTGGAGACAATCCGTGCAGAATTGTGGGCTGCAGAGTGCAAACAGACACAAAATAAATAAATAAATAAATAAACGCGACAACCACATACACCCTACGCAACTTTCGTTGAGGGCGGGGTGAATAACATTAGTTTTGTATCTTTCGTGCCAGCTGTTTTTCTGACTCATTTAATTTCTCTCAGTCCCCACCAGCGCATTTTTTTTTTTTTTTTATTTTACCCGCGACCCTGAATTAAAACCTTTTTTTTCATTTGCTTGTTTTACGCACGAGTTGTAATGTAATGTAGAGTTCAAACGCAGCCCTGGGGATTATTTATCATTATACTTTGGAGATCATTGTGATCAGGTTTCCATGCTTTAAGCACTGGTTTGCTCAGCCGCGTTTACTTCGCAAATGAGCAGACCTAATTCTTCTGCAGAGAACAGTTTTTTCCCTGCTGCTCGGAAAATCCACCCTTATAATAGCTATTCACCAGATACAAACCCAAAAAGGAATGGGACGATGACACTCTGATTGTTTTATTTCACGTTTCGCCCAAAACATGCCCATGGTTAATTAAAAGATTAAATCCAACCCCTTTGCACTGAGTGGCTTACTATGCGCCCAGATAACTAGCAAAAATGGATTTGTACACGCCCTAAATGCACTTGCGCCATGCGTTTCAGACTGTGCGCTAAAATAGAGCACTTAGTGATTGAGGAGTGGTAGCCGTCGCCACGGTGTGTTGATCAAACACAGAAGACACAGACCTTCCCCTTACCAGTTTAAAAGGAGATTATCGGAGTGGATAAGAGTATGGTCTACAATGGAGACATACAAGGACCATAGAAAATAATCAGGTTATACAATGAATATGACTTGCATTAATCACAACAACAAATGGCACATTTACATCAATAGTACATATCAAAAATAAACTATATGCTTTCTCTCTTGTGAGTGCTCAATATGACGATATCCATGTATGATTAATAGGCTACAGTTACAATCAAACCAAGTGTTACACCTCATTCGTTCAGAGTATTGCATATTTCTCAACATCTTAGAAATGGTGTATAACTTACCAACTGGAGTAAATTCACATAAAACGCAGTCATATAAATTATTCGGAAATAATGTCATATATTCCCCTACACTACGTTCCCACAAATTAACTGTATTCAGCAGGGGTATTCAACATTATCCAGAAAGGGCCTGTGTGGGTGCAGGCTTTCGTTCCAATCAAGCAGTTTCTCATCTGACACTACTAATCAAGCTCTTTAGCAAAAACTCTTGGAGTTGATTAGTAGTATCAGGTGTGTAACTGCTCAGTTGTAATGACAGCCTGCACCCACACTGGCCCTTTCTGTATAATGTTGAATAGCCCTAGTATACATTATTTACTCTGAGATCAGTAGTAATTTAACAAATGCAACTGACTCTTTAAGGTTCTAGAAAGGCATCTGTTACATTGCACAACTGGGAAACTTTAATGTCTAATAATCTTAATAGAACAAAGGTTACATTAAGTAAGTGATTTATTGAGCTGTGCAAAGCGCACTTGAGCGTGTGGTTGTATAATTTCAGACAGGAAACAGCAGCTTGTATAATGCACTTACTTCATTCATGCTCACAGGTAATCCATGGGTAATCTACAGGCAAGAAAATTCTAACTGGTAACTCAGTTCCTCGCTAACTTATCCACTGCTTACTACATGCTGCTCTGGTTGTCTCCAGTACTAGCTAGTTGCTAATTAGGCCTCACCATGAGTGCATGCAGAGGGGGCAGGGACACCAATTCACATTGCATGATCAAGTCTGCTCTCTTCACAGTGTCTCAAACAAGTGCAATGCATCATTACGTTGTACATCCACAAATGCTGGTTAAAACTCAACTGTGCGAAAAAAGAAGTCTTTGCTAACAGTTTCCAGAAGTTCCATCAAATTTTCTGTGCTTGAAGGCATCTGCAGTGGACCATCACTCAGTGGATATGTGTATTGTCGTCAGATACATCAATATTTTATGCCTTTTTTGGAAGAAATGAATGCCGTATGCTTCAGACTAAAGAAGAAAAGGACGATTCAAACTTTTACCAGCAGCAAGGCAAAATACCATGGTCTGGCATGGTATGGGATTTTCTCTGTGTCCTAGGTTATGATAGTTTGCATTGCAATGAAGATACCATTAATATTGAAGAGTAATCTGAGATTTTGGAACAATTATGCTGCCTTCTAAACATTTTTCCAGGCATGGCTGTGTATATGAAGAGGGTGCTGGACTGCCCTTCCTGCTGTCCCGACTTGTCCCCAATAAAGGCTGCGTGGCACATATTGAAATGCTGAATGCAACAACAAGGACCCCATACTGTAGCAAACTTAAAAACTTTTTTGCTGGGAGAATGGGAGAAAATTACACCTGAAACCTTTATCACTGGTGTACTTAGCCCCTAAACATTCATAAAGTGCTCTGAAATGGAATGGCAACATTAAAAAATGGTAAATACTTTACAGTTCCATGTATTCAAACATGTTGCAAGAATCAAAATTAAATTTTCTGTTAGTTCTGTATAATTTATAAACTTTTTGTGGTGAAATATGAAATAATGTGCTCTTGTACTGTTTTCAATGTAATATACTGTATGTCAAAAATAATTTACAAATCATTGCTTTCAGTTTTAACTTAACATACTACCCCAAACATTTCTGATTTGGGGTTGTAAATAATGAAATGGCCCAAGGAAATGAAATGACAAAACAAACATAGATAAGCTGGTTTCATTAATCTGTATATTCGATGGCAGAGCAATTTTGGGTTAATATACAGTAACTAGAAAGATTCCGTAATATGTAGCTTGAGTTAGCAATGAAAATCAATGGTTAAAAAAAGCTCTTTCCTTTGAACATAGCATCAGTATGCACAGTACATTACAGTTTGTTCAGAGAACAGAGATTTTTACCATTGATTTCTGTTGCTATCTACGGTGACCTGATCAAGATGTTTTGGCCTCACTTTTGGGGAGCTGTTAGGTTCTCCATCTTTATATACAGTCAATGGGCTCTATTTATTGTCAGCCCAATTTAAAAACTCCAAATGATGAACCATAATGTCCATTATTAATGTCCAATATGTTTCCCTGACAAAATTAATCCTCCTTCTCTAACATTGCCATACAGCCATTAATTCACGTGGTAGAAGTTTTAGTCGAAAACCCATCCCTTGTATGAGGCTTCCGTCACCAACAAAGTTATAGGGGCTATCAAGACACTTGCCGCTCAGATAAAATACAGCCAAACCTGAACTGCAATGTGTTGGTCCAGGCGGACACTTCAGAGACTGTACCCCAAAATTCCTGAGGCATAAGTGTCACCTAATGGCAACTGAAATGATGATTGTACTGTCATTCTTAGCTGCCTGTCTCTCTGTTTCCAAAAGCCCTTGTCACATTCCCAAGATGTGAACAAGTACCAGTTGGCCTGTGAGGGTAAGACATATGGCAATTTGGCCAAATAGTAAGTCTCACATGACCACTTTTTGAACACAAAATTTCCACCTTCTGGAGACATACTTGAACTGCAATCCAGCAAAGCAGTCTTTTTTGCTGATATCCTGCACCAAAAATGTGGGGATTTTGCCGTAACCCTGCCTTCGTGACGTGATTCTTACAAACGTGAGCAATTCACGGGCAGATCAGCAAGTGTAGGGAACAGCAAATATTGCCTTAACTAGTTTTAGCGTTACTTACCAGCACGTGTTTGAAAGAGTTTTGTCTGTTCAGCTACCAATATGACTAGCACAGCCTGTCTCCACAGGAGGAGTACTGGAAAATCACACCCAGGTCACTTCATGCCAAACGAGACTAGGCCCCCCTCTTGTATCCGTGTAACAAAAAGCATCTCATTCAAGTCATATTGTCTCAGAACAGAGTGATCTTGGCAATGGAAGAACATTTTGTGCTGTCCTTCATTAGGAGAAGAGCTTTGTAGTCTATTTTGTTGAATCATTTTCTCTGGACATGAAAAACAAGTTCAGTCATGCTGCCACAAAGCAGTTACCCTTGTAATTTCATCAAAAAAAGCTGGAGCTCTTGGACTCCACACTAAAAAGAGGCCTCTCCGGCAGAGGAACAAGATGGAGAGAAAGGACCTTTAAACTGCAAAGCAGACATTAAAGGAAACCTCTGGAATTAAGATAAATCTTACCTAATTGCTTGTCAGACTATAAATTAATACTTTCAAGCAAAGTACAAACACTTGACGAAAGAACATTAATATTAACTTACACTCACATAATGTTGAACTGTATTTCATTCATTATGTGTGTGTGCATTCATAATAATGTCCTTTCGTCAGGTGTTTGTATGCTTTTTTTGCGGGTCCTGCTAATTTTATTGTTGATGACGGGCGTCAAGAACATCTATAGGAATGACTCTCTCCCTGTCAGAAAAGAATGCTTTGCTGAGTATGTCTTTTATAGCACTGTGTCTGTGGTATATCTTTTCTAGCACGTCAGAATCACAAAACTAATTTTGATTCCCACTCACCAGCCCACTAAAACTAGAGGCTCTAGAGAGCCTGAATCGCTTGCCTGGATCTGAATGAAAATTAACTAATTCTTAAAATTACAGAAACATAATATACTGCAGCATACAAGTAACAAGGCACAGGATCTTCATGAAATACCAAAAAACATGATTACGATTCCGACCTCGTCCCATAATTTCGCAAAATCGATTCATAAATGGAAAAGAAATAAATAAATCAGTTTGCTTCAAACAGAGATTCCAGGGGATTCTGATTATCATTTCAAGAATCTAATGAACAAATTGAATGTGATGGTTTATTCAGATGCTATAGTGAAATACAACAAAAATCATAATATTTGATGTTTTACGGCGAATAACTCCTACAAAGAGCCATTGTACAATTTAAGTGTAATAGAGACTTTTGTAGAGCTTTATTTGCTGATCATTTTGGCACTTGAAAAGTTTTTCTCTATCTCTTATACTTTTGATTATATAGGCCAAAAAAAATGCAAAATTGTCCAATTTGACATTTCAAGGCCAATAACTCCTACAAGCAGGCATTGTATGATTTCGATCCTATATGGACTTTTGTAGAGTTTCATCTGCTGATCATAGCTGCTTTAGTGCCTGAAATATAGCTGAAAATGGTGGTTTTACCCCTATGTTCTATTTTTAGTAACAGCGGCCATGTTATTCAGACAGCAGGCATAATCAGCACAATTTTTAAAGTAGACATCCTAAGGATGCTTGTGGCTAATTTTAGTCTGAATCTATTCAGTAGTTTCCGAGGAGAAGATTTTTTGAAAAATGTTAACGACAGACGACAATGACGGATGCCAAGTGAGGGCAATAGCTCACCTGGAGCTAATAAAAAAGGCACCAGCCAAAATTTTGTGAGCACATTAACATTACAGCGTTATTCAGAAGCAAAAAGAAACAGGGTAATATGCTCATACACTACACAAGTAATTTCAGGAATTCATTCACAGAAGTTTGAATGAAGCATTACAATGGCTTAATAACTGAGTGGGTGACAACCAGAGTCTACGAACCCACAAATTGAAAGTTCTAAGAGAAACAGGTTCAACGTTTCTTATTTCTGTAAACTCAGATGTTTGCCAGATTGTTTATATTTATGGTTAAAAGAACTAGTAACTGACATTAAATATTTATGATTTATGTGTAGTCAGAGGGCACTACGCCCTCATATTTCATATTAACTCATATTTCACCAAATGTTCAATATATGCTGTCGCCATTTGGATTTAAATAAGCAAATACTCAAGAGCCCATGATTGAATCATCATTGCACTGATGAATATGTTTCCACTGACAATAATTCTTTCAATCCTGACTGATTCAGTGCATTAACTTCTCATTTCTTCAACAACCTTGTGGGAAGACGTATCTCATGGTCGTTGAAAAGATATTCCTGTGTTTCAAGAGAAGCAAATTATTGGTTATCATCAAGCAAAGTAAACAGCAAAGGAGATTGCTGAAATCACTGGAATTGGGTCATGAACTGTCCAACAATTTATAAAAACCTGGAAGGATCGTGGTGAACTGTAAACTTTGTGGAAGAAATGGATTGGAGAAAATCATGACTGATCCTGATCGCAGATCACCATAATGCTCAGTGAAGTCTCATCATAAAAAATCAACAGTGCAGCTCATGGCTAAGTTTAATTACGAAGGTAAGAGAGTTTCCACACACAAGATGCAATAAGAACTTGGAGGATTGGGACTAAACAGCTGCGTGGTCACAAGAAAGGCACTCGTTACTGAGGGAAATTAGGAAAAAAACAACTTCAATTTGGACTACTAAAATATTAATAATGCGGTTATGTGACAGCTAGCCCCCTTGAAAATGAGATAGCCTGCCCCATCCAGACATTTGGAAAATTTTCCTCACTAACTTGGAAGTACATTGTAGTTCTGCTTATAAACAAATATTTCCTGTCAAAATATAGCCGACCCTTCACTTTACTTAGCAGGGTTCTCATTTTTTGAGCTCACCAGATACAATAACAGTACATCAAAAATAAAAAAGGGAAATGGGAAATATTTTGTTTCTGGAATTTAAAACACAAACTGTGCTGTGTGTGTAGTGGTTCCATTTTCAGGTCTTGAAACAAAATAGTGGCTTATTGTTTGGGAGGGGGCACATTACTGTGGTTGTAATGTGTCATGTCAAACTTCCCCCAGTATTGAAGTAATGAGCTCTGTGACAACCGGCCCTAGTAGTCACCCCACGTTACTGTGAACAGAAATTGGCAGACACTTAAACATACATGCTACACCCATAATGACTGAAATAGGACAATAATACTTCAGATGCCTGGGCGTAGTGCTGCGGGAGCACACCGGAACGACGCTCTAAAATTTTTATCTATGAAGTCGAATTAGCCTGTAATACTGTCAAAAATGTCAACAACAAAAAAGATTTGACATATGACAAAACTAAATGAAGAGCTTCTTTCCAAAACGCAATAAGTGCCAAATTACAAAAATTGAGACAATACCATTGAGCGATAGCCCTCTGCTTCTTACACATGGTGCAAAAATCCATTTTTAGAAATTCATACTATAAGGTATGAACTCTCCAAATGTTTCATTGAATACTTAAAAAACAGTCTATCAAGAATCTGTTATGATAGCAACAGAACTGACATAATCAAACTTACTGTGTTGAAGCATCCGCAATGTCGATCCATGCACCCAACTATAGCAAAGACAAGCATTTCACCTTAAAAGTTCAGCCTATGTACAAGTTGCCTTTGTCCAGCAGTTACCAATTGAGTTAACCAGTATTAGTGAGCTAGTTTGAATTGACCATCTTGTTGAACAGTTAACTAATATTTTCATTACCTCTACCAGGAGGTTATGTTTTTGCTTCCATTTGCTAATTTATTTATTTGTTTGTCTCTCTGTTAGCAGGGAATCTCAAAAATGGCTGCATAGATTTTAACCAAACTTTGCAGGATGTTAGAGTAGCACAAGAGGAAGAAGTGATGAAATGTTGGCATATCTAAGCCTAAGTACAGCTGAGATATTGACCAAAGTTCAAATCCAGCTATGCTGGCGGAGGTATGGGCTCTCGTGAGTCCAGGGGCCTATTGCACAAAAGTCAGATCCTGAGATCCTGGATCAACGTCAAGCGGGGATTGCCAAGGGCGTAGGTTTACATATGGACGGTTGGGAAGCCAGATTGTCCCTACCAATAATTCAACAAACTCATTCTTATCATCTTTCCAGATAAGCCATATTAGACCCAGTTGTGGAGGCTATGGCCGTGTTCAAAACCGAGCACTGACATACTACTTGCACCACCGACGACGTCAGAGTTAGGGGGTAGGGTGTTCACTTATGCGTGGGGAGTGAGTTTGTGTCCGCAAGATCGGGCAGATATTTTGTGGGTGCATCGTAAGCTCATTATTCATACACAAATTGCCCAAGATGCAACGCGACGTAAACTGCCAGAAAAACTCACTGAGGAATAATAAGAAGAAGAAGCAACAGGATGGGTTTGTTCGTAGTGATTAGCGTGTAGTGTGGCTACTGTGTAGTGACAATAGAGTATGTAGACCGTAGAGCGCGGTTTCGAACACGGCCAATGTCTCCAAGACAACCTATTTACGTATTCTACCATTTGATTGGTTGAAAGGGAGGGGCTACCTGAAGGCTAAAAGTCAATTGTAAATTGACCACTCTATTCAGGTCATGAATATTCATTTTTGTCCAAAGCGGGGCTTGAGATGCGCAACTGGATCACTGGCTTTGATTACATGGTGTTTGCCATGGTGTGCCCGTTGAAGAAAACCGTAATTTGGCATTTGTTCCAGATTTTTCTTCATCACGCAACTATAGCACTTTTCCCATGGCCTAACTCATGACATATATTTGATATTACATTAGGTACGTATCACTTTTATGGAAATTTCACTGTCTGAGAGTGTGAGAAAAAAAATAGTGTTCAATGTAATGCTATTGATATTCAGCCAAACTGAATGGCAAGTATAATGTTGGGAACTTGAATCGGTGTGGTTTAGCACTGTAGCAGGCTAGTTAATTGCCACTCTCATAACTAAGTGTGCTTGCGGTACCTTTCCATATCTAACCACTATATAACACTAGTTTTTTAGCTAGCGAGCTAACGGCAGCTAGCCACTCAGTTGACAGAGGAAGAAAACCGAGAGGTCACCAAAAAAGAGGTGACATAAGAAGCTTTTTTTTTTTTTTACCATCCAGGGCGTAAGTGATCAAACTAACTAGTCAGAACAGTTAGCTATTTAAAGTGAAAACTTGCTAGCTACCTAAAGTTACTTTTTATTGGAAATAATGTCAACTAATGTTAGTTAATCACGTTCGCTAGTTTCTCCTTGCAAACTAAACCTGGTTTCTGTCACATGTTGGCTAGCAGTCAGGTTGCTAGCTGTAGTAGCCGTAATTTGGGTGGATATGTCAAATTATGAGGTGAATTTCAGTCCAGAAATACCACAGTGGTGCTATTATTAATGTATTATTTTGTATGTAGGAACGACGATAGCAAGCTGTAGAGGATACAGGTGTATCAGAGCTTCAGGTGAGGTCGTAATTATGAATTATAGTATGAAATTATAGGGAAAGCATTAAAGTTAGTCTCATGATGTTCAACAAATATAACCTTTAAAAGTCAAAATGTCCCAACCAACTTCGCCTCAGTTGGGAAAATGAAAGAAACAATTTATCGTAAATCGTAAGTCTAACATGATCCAGTCCGATAAAACCCTCGGTTTGCGGATTGTCCAATTCACAGATAGTCAGTGGTCCATTTTGAAGTGTTTATCTCGGCTGCAGTCGCGTTACCGCACAGAGAGATGCTTAATAAACATAAATTGCCCATAATGATTTTAATATTCTCTAATAATAAAACATACTATTATGTAATTGAGAAACTTATGAATTGGTAACAGTATTTCAATCCTTCGATATTGCTAACATTCATAATAAATGTTCATAACATTAGTAACAGTTGTAAACTTGTATTCAAAAATCAAATCAAATGTATTTGGATGGCAACAAAATAGAAACGGAAGTTTATGTATGTGGCATCTATCCATTAAGGTTATGGAGGCAGTTTGCTTAGCTTCATAAAACAAAAACAAAAACACTCATTCGGATAATCTTCATACAGAGAAAAGGCAGTATCTGCACTCAGATTTGCTAAATTTTTCCTTATGTGTCATATGTGTCCCTACCAATTGTCACATTAAACCCACGCCCTTGGGGATAGCTATATTCCCAAAAAATGCGTTGCTGGCTTAATTGACGGCACAAAGCCAACAGCGGGTGGAGGGTGATTGGCTAAGTTAAGTCAGCTGCTGTTGATCCTGCTGAGTGCCCGCACACGGCTGCCTGAAATAGACATAGGCATTTTTTTCATATTGGCGATACCCTCTATTGAAAATGTAATTAAAAGTGCCATGCCCACTTCTCACTCTCCCTCTCCCCCTATTCACCAATCACAGTCACCAGAATACAAAGTACTCTCATCTGCATTCCATTGTCCCAAGCCCCATTTATACTAATTGCTTTCCTCACTTCCTTATCTGGCCTTGTTTAAGGAAGGACTAGCAGACTCAATGCTCCTTACTACTCCCCAGTTTTGGAACCTCCTGTTTATCCTTTCTGTGGGTGAGACTCTCTTGATTATGCTGTGAATTCCTGTACTCCTGTTTTGCTTGGGCATTTACTCAAGTTTGTTTTTTCCAATTGCCCCTGCTGCGAATGTTGTGTTTGTGTCCTAAGTTTTGGCATACTGAACCAGATTGAAAATATGTGTTTGTGGCCAGCCTGTTGGGCTAATAAACCTGTAACCATGTCTGTCTGAATCTAGTCTCGCGGTGCCAGACGATCGGAGATCTCCGCCTCCCGATTGTCTGGGGGACATCATAATACAAAAGAGTTACTAGGGCGCCAGCAAAAACAGCTGCTAACAAAGCAACGCCCCTTTGAAAGCAACGCCTTATTTCAATAGGAACGCTTTCCCGGAAATAGTGTGCTCCCCCTTTTCTCCTCCGTAGGTAAACCAAAGAGGGTCTAATATAGTGACTTTGTATCTCGGAGAGAAAGCAATGGATTCCCTGTGTCCGCCTGCGGATATGGAGCTGGAAATTTATGCACTCAGTTACAATATTCTATCACTAGATGGCACACCCGGATCAGTTATTGAATGTGCACAAGCAAGCCGAGCTCGAACACGATTTAGAATATGGACGAGTTCACTCCAGAATCCCTTTTTTTTCAGGAGTTGCCTGAATTAAACTTCTCTGCTAAGCCTGATGTGCAAACGGCTGAATATACTTGCCTGTAGTATCTATCCAATGGTTCAAAAAAATGATATCTTGCTACAGAAAAAAATCGTTGTCCTCTGTAGCAACCACTTTAGCTACCGTGAGCCAATGGTATCCCAATTAGTAGTAAAGAAAATTCAGTTTTCTGAAGCAAGAATTCGGCATGGTATTGATACTATGTCATTCTGCTATCAATTATGGTCATCACATATGGAAAACCCGTAGTTCCCTACCATGGATTTACACGTAGACTCCATCGACAAATCCAGCACTCCCTTACATCCTTTTAAGTACTCATGTTGATAGCCAATAGCTCAATTATTTACGAAGGCTCATCTGCGTAACGCACACTTATAGATCACGCCCACATGAAACTTCCGCAGTAACAATGTATTGATTTACTAGTTTCTTATCCAATTCCAGAGAGTTTAAACTTTCCACAGCCAATGAAAATGTTTCGCCGCAGACGCGACAGGTTCAATGACGTGACATGCAGATTTTTGTGTCCGAGCGCACTACTTTGGTTTAAAATAATTTGAAATGATTCATAATAAGCTTCATTTTATTCTATAAAACCTGTTTAATTTGGACATATTTCCAGTTTATCATAAAAATGATATATATATATATATATTTGCCATCTCAAACCCTCAAAATGTCATGTGAAATGTATTAAATATGTAATTTAAAATATGAATGAATATAATATTAATATGGGGGCATACTTTTATATTGAAAACCTTTCAAATAAACAAAGTTTAATAGTTTAATTGTTCTTAAATTGATTGGAAAACCAAAATACCCGCCCCCTACAATAAAGAATCCATAAGTTACTTTTAATACCCAGCTTAACTACAAAATAGTAATGTTTTAGGCAGAGTAGACACTCTCAGGTATACTTACTAAAAAAATCACTTAGAAAAAAAAGAGGGAAGTGTGTCTTTTTTCAAGAAACTTTTGGTTGCACCACCTGACATTTTTTGGCTGGTGAAATTGCAAATACAGTCTAAAAGTGTACTAAAACCCTGTAAATGTTGTGCAACCATTATGACTTGTTTAAACACACTCTTCCAACTTCAAATAAGATTTATTTAAAAAAAAAAAAATTTTTAAAAGGCTTATTTGTCATTGACCCAACATGTATCCACAGACTTTGAAGGACTTTTCGTCAGTGAGCGCAACTGAGACATCCCATTACCTTGCCCGTGACACCTGTTGCTGGTCAGACAGTGCTGACTAGCACGTGACTTCAGGAAGTCACCGCCCCCAATATGAAGGACCGCCCAAAAGACTTAGGATTGGTTCTGCAATGCAGGTTTTTTTTTTTTTACTCTGTAATTGTCTCCACCCAGTTTTACTAACGAAAGCTGGGGGAATGTCTTGCGAGTCTAATCTGTGTCTGCTTCCCATGGCACATACACGTATACATATAGTCATGGGGGGAAAAGAAAGTACACCATCTTTCAGTTCTATGATTTTATGTATCAGGACCTAATAATAATAATAAATCAGCTGGTCCTAAATTATGTAAATCTCACATCAGGTGTGAAACAACAGCCAACAGATTCCATTGCGCCATTGTTTATTTTAAAATTTCAGCCGAAATGCAAAGGCCATGTGTGGAAAAACTAAATACATCCTTACTGCTTCCATAGGAATTATGACGGTAATTAGCCGAAGCATACCAAGAATGTATGCTTGTTTACCATCGCCAATAATCATAGAGGAAGAAAAATGCCTTCTATGAATATTAGCGGTTGGCAAACCAGTTTCTATTCTTCATGTCCTTTGGCTAAAGTGCTAAATTATCACTTAGAATTCCCAAATTTCCTTAAACTACTTACTATAAAAAGCATAATGCCGGAGTAACTAAAATATATAAATACAGTGCAAAAGGATGATGGTTTTGCAAGGATGGAAGTAGATTTTGACTTGCAGTCTGGTGGATTCACTTAATCTAAAGTTGTGAGCATGCACGGTAATTGTGACACAGATCCTTTAATTTACAGGAATGAGAAAAATGTGTACTTGTCTTGGAAAAAACAAAAACACATCCTTGACCCAGCACCCCACAATCATGCACCTTTGTGCGTGTGTTAAGTGCGCTCCAGGTATTAACAGCACTACACTACTTTTGAAATGAGTTAGCCATAACAATACAGTAAAATATTGAAAACCACATGAATGTATAGTTGAATTTACTAAATTAATGCAGTGGAAAAGTACATGTTGTTTAAATGGTAAGAACATATATAACAGGCACCAGATGTTAATCCAACTTTTTTTTTCCACCAGTTTTAAGGGCTATGCTTTACTTGTTTGTGTTAACCACTCCTCTGTCCAATATCTGAGCCCTGGCATTTAATTGACTGCCATATTCTACTTGAAGAAATGCAGGAATAGATAAGACATATTGTTTTGTTTTATCTGTTCATTGTGTTGCAAACCTGCAGCTCTTTCTTTGTTTATTTTTGAAAAGGTGCTATGAAGGAAGAAATTGCAGAATATTACGCGTCTTTGTTAATGTTTATTTTTTTATAATCAATATTTAATCAGGGAAGTTCCATTGAGAACATGTTTCTCTTTTTCAAGGATACCTTGAAAAATGACTTTCTATCTTCTAATTGTTGGAGTTTCTTCTCCCTTTTTTTATCTCGCTTTGCTTCCGTGGTTCGGACTATTATACGTCCTTTGGAAGCGCGAGTACTTGTGTCTATATTATTCTCTGTGTTTGTACTGTGTTCGTGCTACTCTCTTTCTCTCTGTCTTTGCGCTTGGCCTCCATCTACTACAGGCCATTAAAGATATAGTGCTCCCTTAAACAATCATATTCGCTGCAGGAGGTATGAAATAGCCTACGACTTGGAAATCATCAGTTAATTGTTTGTGAATGTGTGACAGATCTGCTGACAGTGGCACACCACAACTGCTGCAGTTAGGTGTACGTAGTGCATGCACACTCAAGGGAACCAGTCAGCTTGAAAACCAGTTGGAACGTAACACTATTGTCCAGTTCTTGCGGTAGATTGCCAAAGGCCACTTACAACCCCAATTCCAAAAAGTTGGGATGCTGTGTAGAATGTAAATAAAAACAGAATGCAATGATTTGCAAATCTCATAAACTGACATTTTATTCACAATAGAACATAAACAACATATCAGATGTTGAAAGTGAGACATTTTACCATTTCATGAATGAAAAATATTAGCTCATTTTGAATTTGATGGCAGCAACATATCTCAAAAAGGTTGGGATAGGGCCATGTTTACCATTGTTTAGTTTGGGCCAAACAATGATTCTCACTTTTTGTCTTCGAATGTGGCTCTCCTCATACTCCTCATTTGTGGTCTAGCTCTCAGGCTCTGAATCGCTGTAATTTCCATCCTCATGGTCTTCACCAAAGATAATGTGTAAAACCTCTTTCATTATATATTTCTCATTTTCCATCTCTTTTGCTATATTTTCTTTCTTTTTTCATTCTTCCTGTAAGCTCCTATCAACGTGCGGTAGAGAGTGCACACTGTGATCAAGGATATTTCCACACAAGTTTGCCACCAAGCTTCTGTTCCCATATCACATGATCTCACACACCATATATCAGCCTGTATTGGCTTGAAAGCACCGTTCAAATTCGGTGAGTAGGGATTGACATGGCACCTGCAACACCAGCAGTTTTTGCCTTCAAAGAACTGCATGATTTCTAAAATAACTAATAAGAAGTCAATATTTCAGATGGCAACTTCCATATTAAACAAGACAGATTTCATTTATCTTCTTTTGTATCTTCTCTTGAAAAAGGGTCTCTGAGAGATTTAGTTGCTACATAGAGGTCAAGTGAAATGTGGTCCTAGATTCTGAGCAATCAATGACCTGGAGACTGTTGCAGGATATTATCGACCTGCCCTTGACAAGAGTTCAGTTGATGTAGGTCACCCAGTGTTTCTGGGTTCGAGTTGAACCTGTCTGGCCTGTTTGTATTAGTGCAGCCTCAGGCAAGGTTTTGTCAGATTTTCATTTGAATTTTTCCTCATGATTAACCATGTGATTTTTTAATTTTATTTTTTATTTTGGACTTGGTTTCTCGGAAGATGACGTAGAAAATGTGTTAAGTCTGACAATTATGGTATTGTTATTCCTTGGTTTCCTTGCAAGACTGTGCTGATAAAAATATTTGTTTTTCACAACCAATTTTGTTGGCTTTTTCTAGGGGTGCAGAACATGCTGCAGGGACTGAACACACACACACACACACACTCATACACACATGCACACAGAAAGAATCCCTCTTGCATAGTATACACCGACAATGAATTGATTTTGTGTAATATCTGAGAAAGAAACCGAGGAATAGAAGGCACATGCATGACTGCCATCAGCATATTGAAAAGGCATTGCATAAATGTATGAATGCCTTATAATTAAACCCAGCAAGCTCACTCAGGCCTGCTTTTCATGCTGTTTTTTCTTTGTGACCATGATGTCGGCTCATTGCTGGTAGTATTAAGAAGGTAGCATTAAATCCAAAGACTTAAGTTTTGCAGTATTTATTAACTTACGCAATGAACAAAAAGTCTTTCTTTGCTTTTGGCAAGAAATCAAAACCACTTCTTATCTTAAGCTGGCAATGTAGCTGGAATGAGTAGGACCTTTTGCACAAAATTAATCTCTTGAGATCAGTTGTTGGTTAATTAAAAAGTAAGTCCTGTCTGCTTGACATGGTAACGGTAACACAAGTGTTTGAAGGACGGGGTCAGCCGAAGCACTTGCTGAACAGTATGTTCCTCTGTACAGTTTATGTGCAGGCAGGTTTTAATATTCAGCTGCTGTATGGATGGCATTCACACCCTTTGCATACCAAAATATAGCTATTTTGCCTTCAACATCATTTGTCAAACATTACATCAAAATTTAAATGTGCGCTTTCATGGACAAGGCCCTGGTTGTGTAAAGGTATATGGCACATGACATTGATTCTGATGAACATACACAACTTAAAGATAAGAAATGAGAGTCAAATTTGCTGCATAAACCACATGCAAGCATTCAGAACACATCAGTGCAACTTACTCATTCTCCTCAGTTGTGAAATGAACAACAGTTTGTTCTCTGATTTCACTGATCAATCCTAATGGAAATTTTTGTATCAGCAGTCAGAACTCATCCAACAGCCAGGGCACTTCAGATTTGCAGAGCTATTATTATATTCAGCACGACTATATTCAGAAATTTGTCACACCTTCTAGTTGCAAGCGGTGTCATAATCAAGATGCCAATTAAAGTGCATGATGTCTGAGCTAATGACCTTTCTCTGTGAGGTAATGTCCAGCTGAGGAAAAGAAAGACCAAAATAGAAAGTCCTCTCTAGTCTCATGTCCAACAGTCCAACCGACTGTCTCCCTGTATTGTCTGTCTGGTAGATGGGTCAATCACTAAGGAGAAAGTGGGTATACTCTCCAATGTATTTCAATGGCTTTTTAGCTGTTTGTGATTATACTATAAATCAGGGGGCAATAGATAGCCGCACACTGGATTATAGCTCCCAATACTTTATTGACTAAAACCAACATTTCAAATCAAGAGAGTCTTCATCTGGCAAATGACTTCATGACAGGTTGAAAAGTGTATATATAAGCAATAAGCCAATGAGACTGTTCTGACATCGCTGTCAACAAATGCAGTAGGCTATAGCGTAAGTGATGAGGTCTGCAATATCTTGTCATCTGGGAGGCGTATGGGCCTGAGGAGCAATCCTGGATGTCCGAGTGTAACATCCTCAACCCCTCTCTTACCCGCAATTTCCTGCGTCGACATCTGGGGTCAACCACAGGGCTGCCAGGTGGGTCCCTTGGAGGGGGGATTACTGTCCCAACCCTCATGTCCACATAATCGTCTCATCCCTTACCATTAACCTGTGTGCCTTTTACAGGTATTGTCTCCTTAATTGGTTTTGCATCTTTCATGCCTCACCTTATCCAGGAGTCATCCATTTTTTTGTGCCATTCCCCTGTTCTCGTGGTGTGTATAAGCTTTATTTCTGTCTAGCAGAGTTGCTGGATTGTCACGCGATAAGCCCTTAACTAACCAGTCAGTTTATGTCTTATATGCCACTGAAGTAGTACTGTGTTCATCTTGCTCTAGGCCTCGGTCCCTCTGCAGTTATTGCCATATTTCTGTCGATATATACTCTCATTGGATTGTACCTTGAATCTGTGTCTGGTTCCTTATCTCGATCATAACAGGATATATTCCATAAACTTGTGGATACCCTCCACAGCACCACTTGGTGTTAGTCTGTTTCTATGTCCCAAAAAGCTTGCAATTAATACCACCCATAAAGACCTTCATCCCTCTTCATTTTAGCGTGATTTTATTTTTTACCGGGAAGATTTTGTGTCTGACTGTACATGTTGCAATTAGAGCTTGCTATTTGTCCATATTTTTGGACCAGTAATCGTGGAGAGACCGCGCAGGTTTTGGTCACCGTATGACTTTTTCTTTGAGCATTTTTTGCTCTGCCAGGTTAAATTGAGGAGATATTGGCATCCCTTATAATCACCCGCCTGACAGATAAGAAAAATAGCTCCTGGAGTGTGGCCAAGATGCAGTTAATTCCAGCCTTGAGATAAGACTCTTAATGTGCTGTTTTCCTCTCAATACTGCCTTTTTCTAAGTAAAGAACAGAGGTCAAGCTATATGGACGTATGTTGATTAATTTTCCCAGGAACATAAAAGCGTGTCTGCACAGGCAGCAAGCAGTGGAAGCTGTACAGTGCTTTTGGAGTCCTGGGGTCTCATTTACAATGAAAGTGTAGAAAAGCTTCTGAATTCACTTACACAAACAAAATGAAAAATGTTCCGATGTACAAAAGTGGGATTTATCAAACATGTGCATGCAGGCCATATGCATATCTGCACGTAATTAGCTACTGTTCAAAATACCATTTTATGAAACACTTTCTGCTCTTTTTGGGTGAGAGTATTTGCATACTGAAACACCTACAAAGGAAAGAAAACATCCATTTAAAGGTTAGGCCAAACAAAAGACATTGTTTGCCTCACTTGTTACGGGAGTAAAAAACGAAAGGATAAATGAGAGGAAATTTAAACAGTTAAGCTAGCATTATCTGTGCATAGATAGGAGTCTGAGAAAAAATAACAAATCATACAATATAAGTTTTTGTGCAACGAGATGAAAAAGTCAAAATTTGAGTGTAACTACGTGCATGCATGTATAAACATAGTTAAGAGACAGCAGATTGGTTAGATTTAATGAGACTGGGGAAGGTTTAAATACGTTTTTACCTCTTATTTTTTCACAGCCACCAAACAACATTTAGTTGTAACAAATACACATCACACATCTGCATGTACGTATGTTAAAGGGATTGGACTCCGTTTTTTTCTTCACATTATACATTGATTGATGGTGCTTTGAGTGTTACGTGGGTACAGTCCATTGCTCTGATGATGTTGCAAATGTCAGCAACAACATAAGACTCTGTCTTGACCTCAGCCTGTTGTGAGATAGTGTTTTAGAAGTGTATGCAGGTTGGGGTTAAAGAGATGATGGCATCCAGCACTGTGGGCATAATTCTTCTCAGTGAAGATTGGGAAATGACTCATTGATCTGCGATCTCATACTGGAAGGTGCCGCTGGCCAAAAAACCATGAGGGGAGAGGATATGAATGTACCAACATGGGTCTCAGAACGCAACACAAATAGTAAAGTGGGATTTGTGAAGCAGCATCTACTGATGAGCCATTCTTTACTCTCAGCTAATGAATCAGTTGGTCTCTGAAGATGTATGCTCTATGGAGCGCACCAACTGCCAAGTCCTCTTATCAGGACAGATATGCCATACATCAGTTCTGATTCCAAATGCCTTTTATATAATCTGACAACAATTGTATGTACTTGTCTATTTAGATGTTTGCACTTAAAATCATGTAGCAAATGTGTAGATATTGATTTTTTTTCATCTGAATAAGGTCCTGTCCTTTTCGAAATGGTTCTGCAATTTCAGAATTTTACTAAAAGATGCTGTGCTTATGCATGGTCAGAGCTGTGTTTACATTTTGTCACATTATTGAGTAGAATTTGATAGATAGTGCTTTGTGGTTGGAAACGAATTTTATGCGTGGTTTAAGCGTATGTATAAGAACAGTTGATAAATGAGGCCCCTGGTGCTCAGGTTTCTCTTGGCATGAATGCTGTATTGTATCAATTTAACCCAAGAAAAAATTCAACACACTCTGCTTTATGCGTTTATGTGCACAGTAAAAAGTGAGCTATGCAGATGGGGAATGAGGGGTGGATAAATGAAAATTGAATAATCTTGTCCAAAAAGGCCACCTCTCCCTATGGAAGGGGATACCATCCCACTGTCACTGTCCTGTCAGTCAAATATTAGGAAGAAATTTTGGGACAAAAGAAGGATCGCCTTCAGGCACCATTCTGAGGCCCTATCATAAAACTACATCACAAACGAACCACTTTAGCCTCAAAAAACAATTGGGACCACAATGGGCTTCTCTCTGCTGGTACAAGCTAATTAAATGTAGAGGTCTGAGCTCATCTCATTGAGACCTTCAAGTCTGCATTATGCCAAAATTATTTTGAAAATTTTTATGGCTTTTGGATCCTAATTTTCATGGTATAGCTGGGCAAAGTTTGTTTTTTTTTTGTGGTACTTCTTCTTTTTCATTAAATTGAAGAGCCTAGAGTCAAAAGTACTTAAGTCACCTTCTCACACACCATGACGAAAGGATGGGAAACCATTTTTTTCATAGGTACCCAAGTCCACTGCCTTAATTTTTTCAAAATGGATAGTTTGTGACTTAAGTACAATTTGCACTTGGGTGTTCAGTTACTAAGTGTTGGTTAGTTGAGCCAGGATGACGTTTATTATGGGTAATTTGTCATCACACTTTTATCCCTGATATTCATTGTGATATTCTCCACTATTTTTGATGTTATTCACTGGATAAGTGTCTGTTGAGTGACTGTAACATGGCCAGGAAGTGTTTTGTATAATTTCTTTCCTGAGTAGGTTGTTTTTCTCACATGTATATTACACCAGGAAGTTCTTACTTGGCATCTCCTTTCAACTTATACTCATTTTGTTCCAGTTTCCTCTGTCTGGGAGGAAAGATAAATAAAAATAACTCTGTTCCCAGTTTCGAGAATGCACAGAGGGGCTGTTTCCTTACTACAGTTTGATAGTTTATTTTCAATATTCTCATGGCTCCAGACAGGTTGGCTGTTTTGTAATGAGGAAACTAAAACTTGCCATACAGTGCTATGTAGCCAGATAAATCTGATTAAATAAATACATCAAGGATCCCCCATCTCTACACTTGGGGTAGCCTGTAGCCATGACTGAAGAGTTATTTCTCAAGAGTAAGCCACCCTATAGACTGCACTACTCAAATTGCCAAAGCATCTATTGTAAATAATAAACTGGTCAGAACTGTGCTGTTCTTTCTTGCCGGACTTGTGTGAAGGTATATGATGGTGGAATTGATTCCTCAATCTCCGTGGTTCTATGGATTTTCCAAACAAAACAAGGATGAATACTTAGGGCAGTTTCCATTTGCTTGCTGATTCAACACTTTCCAAAGTTGCATTTTCAGCTATCTAAAACACCGGCTGTCATATCCATCTCTGTTTCCTTGATGTTTTACATTTAGTTCAGATAGGGAATTTGTCGAGGCATTGAATGGAGCATCAAACTGAAATTTGATGAATATTTTGTACCCATAGTTGATGCATATTTAATGCATAATGTAATATACTCAGTCAAAAAAGAAACTTCACACTCAAAATTTCTAAATATTTTCTTGAAACTTAATACAAGAGATATTATTATTATTACTAGGGGTAAATGCGATGTCAAAGACATCATGACACACAGCAACTCCGATGTGCACAAGCATGCAGCACGTGCGAGCATACATCAAGGTAAAAGCACGTTTCCTCGTGTTCCTAGTCACGTGACCTTATGAGACACGTGCAATTTAGCCCACGTTAGCACGGTAGAGTGACATCTCGGAAAAACAAGTTCTTACAGTCAATTATCCATTGATTTGCAATGCCACGACTGTCAAACATTCAACGTGAACGTGCCACTGGCATGCTGAATACAGGAACGTCGGTCACTGATGTTGCCAGGGTTATGGGATGCAGTCGACGGACTATCCATGATCTTCGGACACGTCTCCAACAAACTGGCACCACAGCAGACCGACCTCATTCGGGTAGACCACGGTGACGACACAAGCAGAAGACCGACAAATCGTCTTTACGTCATTTGCGTAATCGATTTCTCACTGCAACGCCCACTAGGAATGAATTGTTTAGAGGTCGTGTGACTGCCCAAACCATACGAATCGCCCGCGCACTGCTCGTCTCCATGCACGCCGGCCATATCGTGGACCAATTTTAACCCAGTTACAACGACGTCAATGGCTTCTCTGGGCACAACGACATCTGAGATGGACTCAGCGTGATTGGAATAGGGTTGTTTTTAGTGACGAATCCAGATTCACTTTGCACTTCGCTGATGGGAGAGTTAGAGTTTGGAGGAGACGCGGTGAACGCAACGCCCAGTGTTGTGTGCAGGAAGTGGACCGTTTTGGGGGCAGTAGTGTTATGGTTTGGGGTGCCTTTAATGGTCCTGCGCGTTCCCGACTGATGGTCGTTCAAGGAAACCTAACTGCTGCAGGATACAGAGCTTTTGCCATTCATGGCAGCTCATGGCCCAGGTCTTACATTCCAACACGATAATGCCAGACCTCATACGGCCAATTTAACGCGGAATTTTCTTAGGAATGCTGGCATCAATGTCATGGAGTGGCCCTCAAGGTCTCCCGACCTTAATCCCATAGAACATGTATGGGATACGTTGGGCAGAAGACTCCGTCAAGTAAGGAACCCTCCGCAGAATTTGCAGGAACTTGGTGCCATGTTGGTTCAATTATGGCGACGCATCCCCCAAGCTGTGTTCAGACGCATCATTCAATCCATGAGGAGACGCGTGCCGCAGTTGTGAACGCTCATGGAGGGCATACGCGCTATTGACATGCTTTCATCAAGTTGTAACTTACCATTTTTACTCTCTTACATTTCCGTAGCATTTCGGTGGAACTGGTTACATTATGAACATGATTTTTTATGGTACAATCGTCCTCAATGGGTACAGAATGGAATTAAATCATTATTTAAAACCACTTTTCTTGTATGTTCAACTTATCGACCTCCAAACGAGTGTGAAGTTTCTTTTTTGACTGAGTATATTACTGTGAATATTCTCTCAAAAATGAAAAATTATTTCATTAAGTGCATGCTATGTTGATTTTGTGTAATATCTTTAAGAATAAAATGGAGCTTTAGCATTAGTTCAGGCGGGCATAAAAGTGAGGCCTAGTGCCCCACCCAATTAGCAACCTTTTATAACCTAGTCTACACTGCACCCGAGCCCTATTTCTCTCCTCGCTGGTGAGGGGCCTGCAAGGAGGAGGCTCCATTTGCCCTTTTGGGCTGGGTCCGGCTGGGTCCAGGGAAAGACCAGGCCACCAGGCGCTCACCTACCCTCCCAGGCCTGGCTCCAGGAGGGGGCCCCAGCATCCCTATTCTGAACAAGGTTTTCTTGTTTCCCATGTGCCGCTCCATAGGTGTCAAGAGAATCTCATTTCATCAGGCCCCTCAACTGGGAGCTATTTGCCATGAGAAACCCTACCAAAAGCTAATGCTGCAAGCATAGCTCCCAAGATCCTAGAGGCATGCGAACTCCTCCACCACGGTAAGGTAGCAATTCTAAGAGGAGCATTTCAAATGTATATACGTAAATTATACTTGCTGTTCCAAATGTTTTGGCCTCTTTTACTCTGAAATAAAAAGGCATCGTGAATTGTTGATGCCGGCCTTTATGTTTAGGATGGTTCAAATTCACATTAACGAACTAGGTCATTCGTTGTTAATTTCAGTTGGAAGTCTGTGGCTGTGTTAGGCAAAGATATGCCTGAGGATGGGAACTATTTTTGGTCATTATTAATTATTTCACAACTCACACAATCATCTCCGGGTAGTCAAAGCATTTCTGGAAATGTCACCACACTGTTCCTTTTAATAACTGGACTGAATTACAGTCATAATGTTTCAATTAATCAGTGCCATGCTGCTTGTTTCCACTCGATATCGGACACAATATGCTGTAAAGCACATTTGCTATGATCAGTATCATTCTAGTGCTATCTTTGGGTCTAATTTCCAAGAAAATTACAGTTATAGTTTGGAAATACCACATTCTGTATGCTTAACAAACATCAGCGCAGCCAAAAATGGTTGTTCCAGGACACTCATTAGCCTGGTATCTGGTCAGTTGGATGTTGTACCTACCAATATTCACTACTAAATGCCATGAGGATTGATCAATACAAATGGATCTGCCACTCCAGCAATTATTGGAATTTTTGTGATTTGGCAGGCTGTGCTCTTCAAACTCATGATCTGTATTGCCATTCCAAATCAAAACGTTTCCTCACAATTTTGGCCAACAATGTTTTCGAATGATTTTACCCTTCTTAGGTGACAGCTATGATTGCTGCACACTTTGCCAAGCTGGCAAGCGATTAGATACATTGCCAGTATCAAGCTCACATCCATGAGCAATGGATGCACTAAACTAGTGCCAAGCACTTAGTGGGCAAGCCATTGTAGATTACTGGCTTGTATTTAGCTATTATTTAGTTTAATATTTAGTTTAGTTTAATTTATTTGCACAAGGTCAGGGATAAAATATTACACAGTAAATTTTCAGAATAAGATCATCTGTGCAGGAGAGAAAAGAAGCCCAAATATATATATATATATATATATATATATATATATATATATATATATATAATTCCAAGTCCTCCCCTTCAAGTCAACAAAATATTAAAACATCAGGAATCAATAGATCAAAAACAAACAAAAAAAAGAACACACAAGCAAAAAAGTCAAGTAAAAACATCATAGAAGGAAAAAAGAAAATAGAACAAAAAAGAGAAAGGAAAAGGAGAACTAAGAAAAATAAAAGAATAGACAGAAACCTAAATACATTAAATGAACATAGAATATAATAACATACAAGTCTATCTGTACAGAAGATACTTTTTTAAATGTCTTTTGAAAGATGTCAAGGAGGATGACAACTTCAAGGTACTACTGAGTAGAATCCAAAGACGAGGACCTCTAAATTTAATAAACATTTGATGACTGGCAGTATGACAATAAGCTAAATGCAAGTCTTTTGGACGCCTCGATGAGTAGGAATGAATGTCTGATGATAAAAGAAAAAAGTCATGAAATGCATCTGGAAGGTCTTGCTTGTGATTTAAGAATTTGTACAAAAACACACGTTAAAATGTAATTTACAGAGTGAATTGACAAAACATTACATTTTTTGAACAAAGGTGCAGATGGTTCTTGGCAGGTGGAGTTAGAAATCATTCTTAAAAAGTGTGACCATACATTCCTATGCAATGTGCTCTGTCAGTACAATTATTATTCACAAGCTGTGGCTTATCTTGCACATGCATAACCACAATTTTGCAGTGCCTTCAGAGGCAAGTAGCCTAGCAAGCAAGCATTGCTAATACAACCCCATTTCCAAAAAAGTTGGCACGCTGTGTAAAATGTAAATAAATACTGAATGCAATGATTTTCAAATCATTTGTACTTTATTTTTATTAGAAAATAGTACTCTGTGGTTTTTATGCACTGGTAGACATTTTGCCAATGAAAACACTTTATTATGAAGCGAATAGACCCAGTAAGTTTGATTTTGACCTTAACTCGTTTTTGGCCAGAATGTGACTTACTAGGTATTTCCATTGGGCGGTAGGACTGTCTGTGTCATGCTTGCTTAGATTGTTTCAAAGCATCACTCGAGCTGAGTGGATAAATCTGACATAGGTGTCCTGAATGAAATGGAGCTTTAGCTTTAGTTCAGGCAGGAACAGAAGTCAGGCCTTGTCAAAAGCCTGATCCTATCTAATCATTCTTGACTTCAGTATCTCTCTCCCAATTGGTGAGCTTTTGAAATCAAGGCAGTGTTATTCATCTCTCCCACTCTGTGTCCTCTATGCTGCTTGAAGTCTGGTCTTCTACAGATCTGCACCCCACCTTTCCAACCTCCTTCTTCATAAATAGAATTGTTCATTGTCAACAGCATGTGTTCATATTGTGTTCAATAATTTAAACATCCTAAATATCAGGCGCTGGTGGGGGGTTTGGGATCTCAGGGACTGTCTGTATCATGCTTGCTCAGATTGTTCCAGTGCATCGCTCCAGCAGAGTCACTGCCAAACACAAAAGCATGTTGTTCTGTAATAAATGGTTAAATCTGACATTACTGTCCTGCTTGAAATATTTTTAATTATCTGTGTTGTCCATTTTACAAAACCCTTTCCCCATATTTTTTCATTAGTAGTGCACATGATTATGGATCTGGCAGTAACAGTTATATTCCATATCTCATGAGAGACATGTAAATTGGGTCAGCCTCTGGCCTTGGGCTGTTTATTGATCACTGGCAGGAGGAGACCACTGACCTGTGTCAAAATTATGTATGGATACAGCTGTAAGATTTCAGTGTGTTTTGTCATATTTTCTTAATATTTTTCAAATGACTTCATTTGATTGTTTTTCTGCTTCACATGGATAGTTTTTGTGAGGGCCATCAGCAGTTAGCTTCAGCCAAAATGCTGACGATTGTCTGATGGCTGATTGGCTGTCTTTTTTTTGCTAAGCTATGCCCAGGCATCCTGAAAACAGACCCGTTGCCACATTGCTCAAGGTGCTCAGGTGGGTCTGGATGTCCTGACAAGGAAATCTTGAGCCTCGGGCTGCCAATGAATCTTAATGGCACTAAGCAGTGCAAGAAAACGCAGGAAAAACAAATATCAAGCTAGAATGTACGTTGTAGCATTACCAGCCTAGTCATAAATTACATGTCTTTAGTATCGGGCTGGACCATCTTTTTCCGCAAGAACAGCTGGAATTCTTCCTGACATGGATTTAATACAGCCCCAGAAACATTCCTGAGTGATTTTGGTCCATGCTGACACAATACCATCATGGAGTTCCAGCAGATTTTTCTGCTGTGCGCCAATATTGTGGACCTCAGCTTCCTCCTCATCCCAAGAGTGCACTAAGGGATTGAGATCAGGAGATTCAGCAGCCCACTGGACTAAACTGAAGTCACTGCCATATTTTTAGAACCATCTTGAGATTATCCAAGCTTTGTGACAAGGCCCCTTATCTATCCAAAAAAATTTAGTGGAAAATGATTTGTTTTTGGTGGTGAAGCAGGGGTAGGGAACCTCATCCTTAAAGGGCCAGTGTGGGTGCAGGATTTCCTTCTAAACCCAGTGATATCACACCTGGTTCTACTGATCAAGGTCCATAGCAAAATCTCTAACAGATAGATGGGTAGATCCTTTAAACATTAAGTCCATATGAAAACAGTTACAGGTGAAAGATATGAGTTACAAATAAAATACGGGTAAAATAAAGGATATAGACAAATAATCAGCTCACAAAGGAATGCATATTCTGCCTTGACTTATGTATATAAGATGTTTTGCCAGTGACGCTGAAATACGGACCCACAGGCTGCAGTGTGAATTATACTGTGAAAAATCTAATTTTAGGAGAACAAAATCGTTTTTTAAAAGCAAAAGTCAGTTTATGTTGCAGTTCTCCAAAAGAAAACATGCCATTACATGCAAACATATGGCTACTACAATGATGAGGCAAAGAGACAAGTCTTCTGAGTGTTATTGTAAGCAACTGTAAGTTTGCGCAAGGAAGACTGACCGTAGTTACATCACAAGGCAGAACAGTATGAACTCCTGCAATATGCATTAAACAACTGTATTTTCATATTGTAGCAGCAGTTACCAAAACTCTGAATAGCGTGGTTACTTCTAATGTAAAATTGGCACGTCTGTCCACACGTTATCATCAAAGATTCGTAAAGATAAATACTTATAAATATTAAATACGGTTTCATTACTGTTTGTTTAGTCATTACTGTTTAGAGCAACATATGCTCCCCTCCAGATCACATCTATTGCAGGGAAGGCCTTGTGTATTTCAGCAGGACAATGCAAAACCACATACTGCAGCTATTACAACAGCATGGCTTCGTAGTGGAAGAGTCTGTGTGCTGAACTGGCCTGCCTGCAGTCTTGATCTTTCACCGATTGAGAACAGCGCATTATTTTAAAAAAAAGTCCGTCAAAGGAGACCCAAAACTCTCCAGCAGCTGGAAGCCTGTAATAAACAAGAGTGGAATCAAATTCCAATGGCTAAACTCAAGAAACTTGTCTCCTCAATGCCCAAACGCCTCCACTCTGTGTTAAAAAGAAGAGGGGATGCTACACCATGGTAAACAGGACCCTGTCCCAACTTTTTTGAGACCTGTAGCAGCCATCAAATTTGAAATGAGCTTATTTTGTGGATAAAATGGTAAATTTCTCAGTTTCAACATTTGCTATGGTATCTCTGTTCTATTGTGAATAAAATACTGGCTGGTGTGATTTGAAAGTCATTGCATTTTGATTTTATTCACAATTTACACTTTGTCCCAACTATTTCAGAATTGGGGTTGTAATAAATCAGGTGGGAAAGTAGGGTCATTTTCTCATAGACTTCTATAGCATTGAACTTCTTTCTGCAACCACCATCTACTGCCCATTAAATAGAATGCAATTTTAAGAGATTTCCGCATTAGCTTCACTTTTCAGCCCGAGTGCTGCGTCCATCATATTATACAGTCTCTGGATGACGCAAGGGGTTGCTAGGGCATGCGCAGCATATGCATTCACAATATTAAATATTAAAATAAAATCCTAAACGCCCTTCTCACGAATAAAACCCCCCAAAATATATTGGCGCCCCCTTTTAAAATCGTTCTGGCAAATAAAAAGCCGAAACTAGAGGCACTCGTAGAGTGAAAACCTCCGCCAAGGCAGCACAATCTAAATCTTCATGAGTGGGAGCAAAGTTGAGTTATCGCGTGTCATACGATTTCAAGATGGCTGCCCTGGTGGCCATATTGTTTCACTGATCGCGGTGAAAATCAATAGGGTCCATCCTTGATGTAATAGCAATGCACCCACAAAATTTCAGCCAAATCCGTGCATTACTTTTTGAATTATGTTGTTCAGACAGACAGACAGACAGACAGACAGACAGACAAACAGGGGCGAAAACATGACCTCCGCCCCAACTTCGTTGGCGGAGGTAATAAGTGGATGCTGGATATGAAATTCTTTTCAAATTGAGCCCAAAGAGGCCTTGGTGGCAACTCCTTCAAACTTGCGTCCATGTCTCTTTAAATCCGGAGCCCCACCTCTTTATTCAAATCGTTTCTTATCCGTCAGCGGAAGCGGTGGTTTTATTTCCGACAGAAATATCTTTAAAGGGGAATTAAAACAGTGGCATCTGCGAGACATCGGGGATTGTTTGAATGCAGTCACTTGGAAATTGATCGTTTTTAGGGGCGTTAAAGGAAATAACCTAAACAAATTGAGCGAGTAAACTGACACAGCAGTGTTGCCCATAATAGAAGCCATCAAGGTAAGTGGTGGATTCGTTCCAACTCCAAATGCAGTGCGTCAGGTAACATTTTCTTTAGAGAGCAGGTCAAAGAGTCCGCTATTCAGCTCGCTGCACCACAAAGGTTACACTGCTGTCGAGTGGTGCATCAGCCACTAACGATTCACCACGGATCGGTTCCTGTGCGAATCCAAACACTATCTGGACATTTCCCATCCTTTTCACCTGGTTGGCACTTCTGCCTTTGGAACTCCAAACCGCAACATAAATATTGATTTGCCATAGCCTGCACGATAACGTTGTTCTATTGGGCATGACCGTTGTTCATAGTTAGAGCTACTCTTGACGTAACTAGGTCCTGACATTGCAAACTAGCGAGCGAACCTAAACACGCCTCTAGTGATAATAATTTTAAGGGAAACGTCTGCAATCGGTCAAATTGATGGGTGCAACTCGTCAAACCTTCTTGTTTTCCCGACTGTGACCCGTCGAGTGTACTAACGTCATTGTGTTGTAGCTGGCTGGCAAGCTGAGAGCAAGAGCTTTTAGGTGCTCTGTTGTCTACAGTTACAGGTGCATCTCTAGTAGCGACGAAGGTTCGTTCGTTAAAACGGCCTTATTTGTTTTATCAGAGCTTAGGTTCGTAGTATCTCTGAATGGCCCCAAACTGTATGCGCTGGAATCGCTATCCATTGAAACTAACGTAAGCGAATGGGCAAACTAGATGTTCGTCAGACTACTCGCTTCTTGGTCAGCGATGTTGGTCTGCCGCCAACAAAAATGCCCCCCTATGTGTGGTTGCGCGGTGCGTTTGCTCTGCTTGGTTGTTGCCGCAAATACCGGACTTGAGCTGCTTTCACACCGGACGCGAAACGATTTTTTCGCACGACAGATTACATTCAAAGTCAATGCAAAGACGCGAATATATTCGCGTCTTTGCATTGACTTTGAATGTAATCTGTCATGCGAAAAATTTGTTTCGCGTCCAGTGTGAAAGCGGCTTTAATGGTAATCTGTAATGGTTTCGTCGTAATGACAAAACGATAGGTTGCTAAAATACCTAATTTAGGTTTCGGTGGATCGACTTGTCTATCGCACAAATATGGCAGTTGTTTTTGTAACTTTGCGAGTTGAATTTTGCACAGAATGTTCCTTGTGAAGAGCGTACCATTGCCAATACTGTCCTTCAGTAGCGGGCCACGTCGTGAGCTATTAATGCTGAATGACCGCGGTCAGCATGATTTCGTAACTACCTAGCTAGCACCTTTCTTACCGGAGAGTTTTAGTCTTTTAGTGAGCTTACGTTAACTTCTCCCATGTTCTATTCTAACATGAGTAGCCTAAATCATCATCGCGTCTTAATTATCCGAATGTAAGGCGTCGATGAAGTCATGCCATCAAGCCATTGCTCTCGCTATTTTTACTTTTAATGTATTAATAGTTCAACTAATTCGCTTGCTATCTAATAAGAAAAGGCACCTAGCTACCTTAGGCATGAAATTCGACGCGGTCCAAGTTCATCAATAAAACTGTCGTTATTTTAGCCAACAGTTCACTAGTTTCTGCATTCCATACAGGAATAATGGGGAAAGATCGTTTACGTTACCATAACAGCGAGCCAGTCACCAACTTACGTTAGTGCCTATAGTCATGTAAACAGTTCGCGCTGGTAATATGCAGTTGTCATTCGGCAGTAACCAACTTATGTTTGGAGGCGAAGTGCCTGCCCTATATTAGTCATGTAATGGTTCGCGCTGGTAAAATGCAGTTGTCATTCGGCGCATTTCTCAACGTTGACGAATGGCAATGAGCCGCACGTGGAGAACCTGCGTTGGTTGCGCCAATGCTAGCAAATGACGGTCTGTAGCGGTAGGCTGAATTTGGCTTTGTAAATCAAGCGTACTACTCCCTGACGTTGTGCATAGTGTTGACTGGTTGCTTTTGTGTTCACTGTTGCATTTGTGAGTCTGATGCTTCTAGGACGTGCATGTTGTTCATCAGCTCTTCATTCGTTGTGTGCGCGGCGCTGACGTCGCATCAATGGATGAATCTTCGTTGGCTAGATTCTGTTGCTTGAGCAATGTGGCTCACGCATGGTTCTTAAAGCCGAAGTTTTAGGCGGTATTGTATGTCTCTGAATAACAAATATACTGGCGCTGCTTGGAAGGAAACACAAGAAAACCGGTTCTTTATCGTCATTAATAATGTAACCTAGCTAGCACTGCATTTTCTGATGTAAATGAACTTGGGTGAGCTGACCTGCTTCGAGCCAAAGTATCTCGCTCTCAGCAATGCAGCATGGAACGACGTCTGTTTATGTAATCTAGCTTGCGAGCATTAATAAATGAAAGCTTGGTTTTAAACTGGACAGATTATGCAGTATCTTTTACAACGCTTGTTCCAGATAATGGCATTCGTCAAATTATGCACGAAGCTCAAACGAATGGCTTTGAAACAATTGCTTTGGATTGACTGATGGGCTACCTAAGCTCAACAGATTAGAAATGTAGCTACAGTTTACTGTAACATGAATACTGGTGTAATTGACCATTTTAACTGCGACTGCGCTTGATCTGTGGTCGGTTCATGTCAACGCCGGTAAATAAAATGCATTTACATTTGCGGCATGAACCTCTTTTCTGACAATGTCTGGTTGCAGCATCTGCATAAAATGTTGATTACTTCCGTGACAGTTGCAGTATTTTGGTGTGTTTTTCTACGCGTTCCTATTGTAATTTTATAATTTAGGTAGTCTGGATATGATTGATTCTGTTGGATATTTGATTTTGTTGCTGCGAACGAGTGCCGTATCTTATCGCCTTCTGTCAGACGTATATGAAAGTGGACTCGATGGCCTCCCAGTCAAAATGCTTTTTTGCCTTTCAAGAGCAACTCCTCGCTCACGCTGTTGGGCCTGGCACAGAATCCCACTGTTATTCGGAGTCAGAATTCCTCACATCTTTTATTTAAAACTGCTATGACAAACATCTAAGCTTGCATAAAAGAAAATGCCATATTCACAGTCGGGGCTAATGGTTCATTATTCAGTGGAAGTAGCTTGTGTAATCTTTAGCCTGCTGATCAGCTGTTGCCATTACAATTGAAATGGCGAGATGAACTGCATTGGCACCAATTTGTATCGAATACACATGTATAGCTGGCTTTATTTTTGTGTTGAAGGTGTACATGTTGCATGCATATACCCGTTATATTTGGTTACCATAATGTTGGGGACGATTTGTTTTGAGTGTTTCTGATTAATCAGGGGTATTGAGTTGCTTCTTGAGTGCATGAGAAAGGGCACTTTGTGTCTAGTTTTGATTGGAGGCTTGATGTGCCTTTAGTCCATTATTGGCTGCTTTCTAGTAATTTGATGTACAAGGTATGTTGAAATAGCCACGAAAACGCTGAGTGAAAAGCTTGTGCACATCAACCAAACCTTTGATGATAAAATCAACTGCTATAAATGTATAGAGCATTTTGATAAATTCTGTAATCACAAGAATGTTAGAAAAGGCCTTTTCATCTGATGATAAATAATTCTTGTCGTAATTAAGAAAAACCCTCAAACACCTGCCCTGTGGATAAAAACCTCTTCAGTTCTGTAGAATGGATTAAAATTGTGGTGTTTGGAGCCAAATGAGGAAAACAATGCGTTTTGGTCCCAAGCTTTTTGCAGCAAACTGTAAATGTATTATTGGCTATTGTGACAGCGTACAGAAGGCACCAGGGTAGTGTTTTGCCTGTTGTTACTTTGAAAGGCCTTGTAAAGCCACTGATTTGTTTCATGAAATGTTTCTTTTTTTTTTTTTTTTTTTTTTTTTTTTTTTTGGCAGGTGCCAAAGCTGCTGCCCTGTTGAAGTCAGACAAGGGAGTGCTGCAGTGCCCTGACCTCTGTTTGGTGCTGAATATCAATGTATGAAGCTTTCAAGGCCTTTTGGTGAGCTGTATGGAAATTAATGCGCTTGAAGACCATGCACCATCACATTAAAATCCCTCCAGCATTTCGAAATTGGTTTATTATCTGCAGGGTTATGGTGAACAGTGAACATGTGTTGACAAAGTGTAGCATAGCTCATCTTTTTTTTTTTTTTTTTCCTTTCTATGCTGCTGTCATCAAACTAAATTGCATGATCATCATGCTTCATAGTTTCATGGACTTTGCACTTTCTTAAACCTGCTGTGAATGTGACTTTCAGATCTTTATCACACAAGTCTAGGCCACAGCTTTGCGGCAGGTCTTCTAGGCATTGGGGTGGTAGAACCGTGACAACCTGTTTTGCAGCAAAAGCATCTCATTAAAAACCAGTCTTATGAAATCTACAGTTTCTATCACTCGCAAGTGGATGTACAAGTGAAAACACTGAAAAGCAATTTATTTTTTAAGATGTCTTGGAAAAAACAGTTGGGGTTTTGGGGGGGGGGGTCTATTGCATTGCTTAAGCATTTAAGTCTTCTAAGTCGTTGTTCATTATGGTCACATTGGACTGGTGTGAGCCAGGCACGATGTTTTTAACATCGAGACTTCTGCTGAGTTGCTGTATTTTTGTGGGGCCTGCTTAGTTGACTTTCCTTCTGTCTGGTTTCCTTGTGGTTCTTCAGAGGATGTCACGACTGAAACCATTACTTCCCATTCATGCCATTGATTACGAAACACTCCTGATGTCGGCGTCTGACGTGCATGTGACTGGATTACAGCAGCAACTGATTACACCATTATTGTCAAATTAGATGGTGCTGCAGTGTGAATTGCATTGATATACTTTCAAGTTTATTGACCATTAGGAGTGCAGTATTGCTCCAATATCAGACTTCTATCTTTGCGTGAAAATTTTCCCTTTTTAGTAAAATCATTAGGTTTTGACTGCTGTTTTACTTGTGCAATTTTTGAGTGTTTGCACATTTTCCTGCTGTAGAATAAGAGTTTACATGAGTTTTGTATTAAAGTCTGTGAACAGTTTGTTACCTGGATTTGTGTTCTTGGCTAGCTAGCTACCTTTTAATTGGACATTTAATGCAATTGGGTAATTCTGTATCAAATCACCTCGGCGTGATCATGGCCACCATCTCAGATGTTACTGACTCCGTCACATGGTATACACTGTTGAGAGAAGTGTTCTTGAAACTTTTTTTTTTTTTTTTTTGTTAAAATGTTAATTGATCTAAAAACTAACAAGTGTTTGCCACTAACATGGCAATATCCCCCGCCGTCCGTACAATATGTGTTCGTACGGACGGACGTGACAGACGGACGGACGGAGCCCAATGCTATATCCCCTGCTTCGCGCTAAACGCGCGGCGGGGGAAAATAATTATATGGGCCAAGTCCGCTATTTTGACTGTTGATGATTTATTATTTTTTTTTTTTTTTTTTTTTTTTTTCTAACTCTCTATAAATTTAAAATTATGACTCTGATTTGGACCAGCTTTGGCAGTTTTCCTGACTGAGGAACGTGGAATCCAAAATGACAGCCAAACATCCCTCATTAAGTTGTTCTCACATTGCTGAGATGAGACAGTAGAAATCCTGCCTGTTCTATTTTTGGTGCAAATTCTGAATTGGTGTAACTGGCCCCTGTCGCCTTGATGATATGAAGCGGGGACATGGTATTCAGCCGCGTCCGTAGGTACGTGCATCCGTATGTACGCATGTCCCATGTTGTCATCATTAGCATAATATCTCAAGAACTGGTCAATGGAATTTCTTCAAATTTGGTAGCAAGGTTTGTTAGGGGAATGCACAGACCCCAGTTGATTTTTGTGACCTTGACCTAATTTTTAAGGTCGCTGCTGGCAGTCGACCACTTCTACCTAGACTTATGGTGCAGTATCTCAAGAATATTTTAATGCTTTCCACTCTTATATATAACATGGTCTACGTCGATGATGTTCAGATGCCAGTAGATTATGGACATGGTATTCAGCTTTGTGCTTCCGTTTGTACATCCCGCCTTTGTTCTTGCAATATGTCAGGAACTTGTGAATGGAATTTCTTCAAATTTGGTTGCAAGGCGTGTCAGGGGAATGCACAGACCCCAGTACATTTTTGTGACCTTCACCTATTTATCAGGGTCGCCATGGGCGATTTACCAATTCTAACTCGACTTATGGAGCAATATCTCAAATTTTGATTCGTTCCACCGTTTTTTTTTTTTTTTTTTGTTTTTTTTTAATATACCATGGACTACATTGGAGGATCAGGTACCAATAAGTGATGGTCACCTAGACTTAATTGTTGGTGGGGGATAAAGTATTCAGCTCCGTCCGTTTGTCCATCCATCTGCCTGTGCCGCTCTTGTTGGCGCAATGTCTGAAGAACCATTTCATGGAATTTCTTCAAATTTGGTTGTACATTGTGTTAGGAGAATGCGCAGACCCCAGAATTTTTTGTTTTGTGACCTTCACCTAGTTTTCAAGGTCATTACAGGTGATGGACCATTTCTAGCCAGACTTATGGTGCAGTATCTCAAGAACATTTCAATAAATTCCACTCATATTTTACAATATGGTCTGTTGTACATTGATGATATGTAGATGTCAATAAATTATGGTGACCATGACTAAATTGTCAGGGTCATCATTGGTTAAATAATCATCTTTTAATTCTGTTGTTAACTACACATCTCAGGAACAATGTCACAGATTCAATTTATATTAGGTACCAAGGTCTGTGTTGGGGATGCACGGCTCCCACTGGAGCCCAGTAACATGCATTTATAATAGGCCTGAGGCTTCTGCTGTGATATCTCGAGCACTCGGCCTTGATGGATTCCTTTCATTTTTTATAACTATGCAGCAACAAGACATCCATTTTGTCTTTGCAGCAGGGGCCATAGTCACATATCGTTAGCCTAATAGCACAGTTGCCTAAGTCATATTTGAACGTTTCCGGAAAACAAGAAAAAACACAATTTTTAGCAAGCACATTGATATTTTTATGGATATTGCAACAGTAAGCCAAAAAATGACTTGGAAATTATGCTATGAATCTAACGATATGACAAATACTTGTTGCAATAAGGCAGGCTAGCTAGCCAAATAATTAAACCTATCTCACATCATCTGGTTAGCTGGCTGTCGTTACATGTTTGTTTTTTTTTTTTTTTTTTTTCCTCCCCCAAACCTTATACCCTTTATTGTAACACGATCACTTGGCCCCTATGGGGAGAATGCTATAGTTTGGCGAAGATGACCCTGCTGTCGTTCACTGACAGCATTTCTCTGGTTTTATCATAATTGTGGGGACCTCATTCAGGATAAGTCATGGAAATGGATTTGAATCCTGAATTGGAGCGCTCTCACCCAGCGAGTGTGTTGGAGGACTGCACGGAGGCACAGGCTGTGGGGACCTGGTCAGTGTAGCATGGCTCATGGCACTCAAACCATCCCTCCCTAGGAAACTGCTAGCTGTCAGACTCTGAGTAGCCTTTTCAGTGTTTGCCTCTGTCTGCAGACTAGGCACTGCTGGACACATTGATGCCTTCAGTACCCTTCCTCCTGAGTGAGCATGTGCTGTTAAGGTGATTTTGAGCTTGACCTCATTGCAGAAATGCACCAATGAAAGCTTTAAGATTTGACTTTTGAAATCCCAAATTCATAACTCGAGGGGCTGTCTCAGTTTGGCAATCGCTGTGTTAATTCATATGAAAATTCTTAAGAACATTCCAGTACTTTTTGTCCTCATTCCTGTATGGGCCCAAGAATGCAAAGCTTTGCTCTGCTTGGAACTGGCATTAGTGGAGGCCTGGAAAGGTTCTCTTCACCCCGGGTCGTTTTAATGATATTTGAAGTGCTGTTCAATAATGCAGAAGGCCGCTAATAATAGCCCTTGTGAAGAGTGAGCCCATTCACTCTGGCCTCTGTTGCAAGATCATGTGTGGTTGAATCTCCAAACTTGACACTGAAGCTGGTGGGGAAAGCTGCTGTCAACATACTGCCTTATTTATTTTTGGTTTCTCTGTTTGAAAGTGGACAGTACTGAGTTGTTGTTACTGTAGCAGACGTTTAGTCTGAAACATGGCCGGGCCTTCTTGTGACTGGGGACACTTAACTCCTTAGAATAGTGATATTATTATTATTTCTGTAATAGAAATGTTAGTTTTGGTGTATGTGTATATGAGGGGAATGAGGTTGTGTGTAATGGCATTGTATTGTAGCCAGTTGAGGGTTTTTTTTTTTTTTTTTTTGTGTGTGTGTGTGTGTGTGTGTGTGTGTTTAGGCCTACATTTATACTCATTCTGGGGGGGGGGGGGTATTGGCTGGGAGGTGGGGGCAAGGTCAAGAGGAGGAGCTTGGAGGATGTGAACCAGTGAGAAGGCAGAGTCATGAAGGAGGTGTGGCCTTGCAAGGATTTTCTTTTTAAAAGCCTCTTGTGCCGGGCAGAAATGCACAACTCAGTCATTGCTAAATGCTGCTTATATTTTTTTTATAGATAGATATTCTCATTTTATGCTTCTGTATGACAGCATCACAATCAAACCATTGTTTAGTCTGAGTTTTCTATGTGGGATCGTGAGATCCAACCGCTCTGATCCCTGTTGGCGAGAGATAGTTCTTGAGGCTGTTTTTCTTTTCAACTTATGGTGAATCCAAGATGACTGTTTCCAGCACCTGATAATCAGGCCAGGTAAGTGTTTGTTCTAGTTGCCGGTTTTCGTACAGGGGCATTTAAATCAGTTGCACGGGTATTTATTCATCACTTACTTGGGTGAAGCCAGGGGTATTATCATGAATTGATGATGTTTGTCACATAAAAAAGAAAGAAAATAACTGTTCATAATTTTCTTGGAGTTATGAGAATAGAAAGATTGAAATTTATATTTCTTATTTGAATTTTTTTATGGAGTTGTTGGCACATTTTTCCTTTAATTTGTCTGCCCTTTTTTTAGTGTTTCCTTGTAAAGGACGTGGCTGATTTGTTTGATTTTGGCTCCCAGAGGCTCCTGTGGTGTACTTGTGGAAAAATTTCCTCCAACTCTATTGAAAAGGGATTTGTTTGTCTTGTGTATGTAGATCTGTTTATATGTGTTCTTCATTCAGCTCAATCAGCTGTAACTGGATATTTTATGTGTAGGTAAAGGTGATGTCAAGCCATGGGGCTGTCAGAGCTAAAAGATCATTGTAAAACCAGTCAGTTTTACCCAAATGAGGGAAGCCTGTGGTTTTCGTTAGTCTTACATTTGGAGCAACATGTTCTTTTCATTCAGTCTCTATATAATATATATATATATATATATATATATATATATATATATATATAGCCTCTTATTATAGTTTAGATTACTTCATACTGTAAATGCCAACTAGATATTTTGCTGTAAAGCGTAGTTTAGCTAAATTTGAACCCCTGGATATTTGTTTCAATTTGGAAGTTGGGTACCTGATTTTCTGGATACTTTCCAAATTCTGTATCTCCTTTCATTTGCACATTTCCGTTTAGCAAAGTCTTACCTTGCAAAAGATTTTTTTACTCTCCTATTCATTTCGACACTAAATGCTCGTTCTGCTTGTGTCTGGATAACTTTTTATTATCTGGCGTGGACATCCTGCAGTTGTGATCGACTTCCAGTATTTATCTTTTTGCTTCCTTACCTCGTCTTTCATTGCTCAGGAGTACCGTACATTGTTCTGCAATAAATGTTTCCACATATTATCAAATAAAGCTTGGAGCCCCTCAGCCTTTTGGGCCACTGAAGGTTTACTTTGTGGTATGGAATTAATGACTGACATGATTGCCCCTCAAGATATGGGTGTGTCTCATCCTGATAGATGGATAGTTACCTTCTCAAAAGACTGCGGGGACTTTGGTTTGTCAGTTGGCTGTTTGGTATGTGTAGTGGAATTGACATCACTGTCACCCTGTCTTCCTCACTTGGCTCTGAGCTGAGATGAAATCAGAAAGCCCCCTGATCCTTTATTTTCAGTGAAATGGCAGGAAAAGCGCCACCATCTCTCTGAATAAATTCTACTTTATCATACACATACAAGCTTGTGGAGCCCAAAACCCAGGCAAGTCTGGATTGGGGGTCAAAGGTTGCATTTATTGTATCCCCGGACGATGAGTTGAGGATACTATTTATTGGCGGTCGTTATGCCGCGTCCGCTGCCAAGATTTCTTATGAGTGCTCTATAGGTCACAGTTCTGTATGGATTCATTTCATATTTGGCATTGACCTTGTATGTGGTAAGGTCAGGTAGCACAATTTGGTCCGCTTTCTTAATCTTACGCGCGCTTGATGGCAGTATTGCTTCCTTACTAAGTATTTTTTTTAATTTGTTTGACCTCATTTTTATTTTTCTTGGCAGTCTAGCCTCTTCCCAGTAATGATGACCTTGCCTCCTTTTTATAATACTGCTACACTTGTCAGACATCTGCATTCGGCTGCCTTCAGGAGATGGTTTGGAGGTGACTCCTCTTCTGTTCTTCTAACAGAGAATCCATTCAACTTAACAACATTATAACAAAATTATATCTCAAAATGAGTTGAAAGGGTGTGGGATGCGTTCCCTTATCAAGGTTATGCAGAGATCTCTGGCACTTTCTTGGTGTGATTATGTGCAGTTCTAGTGATGAGACTGAATATTTCTGCAGGGTTTTAAGTAATACACTTTTGTGTGTTAGTTTTTGAGGTATGCCTAGTATTGGCAGTTTTATTCATGTGAATAGCTTACTTCAGCAATAGTTAGGTCCGTTAGTTTGAGGACCAGCTCTTGGCATGCCCTGATTTAACATCAGTTTCCATGTAACAGATCAAAGTGAATTGGATGGGGAATTTTTCTTGGATGGTTAAATGTACGTGTTCTCACTTGGTTGCCATCAAGCCATTGTAATGGCAATGCCCACTTTATAAGTTAACAAGCCATGAATCAAGAGGGCCTTTTGTCATATAACCTCCAAAGTTCAACATGTAAACCAATTAAGACATAACCACCCATGTTCTCAGGTGTCACTGAATAATATAAAGCTGGAATTTCTAATAAAGTCAAGTAATATGCATTATGAATAACATGTTCATATACTATTTTATCTGAAAGAAATGACTGAAGACATTAATGCCCGCTTTACTGTTGATTGTCGTGAAATATTACATCTGTAGGGTGACTGAGTGACTGAGCTGCTTTTTTTTCTTGTAATTTGCCATTCTTTACAGGTTGGGCATTGTTGTTGTTTTTGAGTACACATACCTCTGCGAATACTCCTGAATCTCTTTCCATTGCTTGTCTGATGGAATGAGAGATGGCAAAATGTTATGCCATTAATTTCATACAATATCTGCCATCTATGCTCCAGGCAGCATGCTCCACCTAAGTAGTGTATGTGGCCCTTAGCCAGGAAGCACATCGAACACCACCCTCTGTATGCTTGCCTTGTCACATGCTGAATGTGCATTCCGATCCTCTGTGTGATGCAACATATGTCATACCACCATATTCCTTGAAGACAGATCTGAAGTTTCCATCAGGTGTTGCGTAATACTGTCTTGCGCATTTGTTTTTATCTCTGGTCGTATCGTCCTTCCTAACCTCTGCATTTACCTGGGGTGTTGACACAAGCTCTGAGCCAAAATGGCTGTTTCTTTTGGAGGAGGTGCTGAGTTTCTCTGCCTTCACCTTGTGCTGCCTGGGGAATTGGAGGTGTATTAATAATGGACGGCTATTAAATTTGACTCTACCATAACCAGCACTGTATGGAGTAAAAATGTGGTTGCAAAATAAAAGGAAATTTTGTAGTGTCCGAAAGTTGATTGAAATATTATTGTAATAGTTTTTAAAAACTGATTATGGCATGCATGCCTAGTATTCAGATTGTCAGTCATGTAACAAAATATCATTGTGACATGACTGCATTTGTGAATTTGGCAACATGTCTCCTGTGATCTGGAGAAACCTAGTGAGTTTATCAGAGGCAAGGATTCTCACAACTGAACAAAAACCTTTGGATTCTGGACTTTTCCTAACTAAAAAAAAAAAAAATAGAAACTTGATTTTGACAGCTCAAATAACACTTATAGCTAGTATTTTAAGATTTTCACTCTTAATTACTGCTAATGAGGGTCAAACTCAGTTTCTCACAAAAGTGACATGCATACTAGTTTTTTCCAGATCACAGGAGATGTATTAAAAACTGGTTAAGTTAGGTATTCATTGGCTGTCTTGATGTGTGAATGCAGTGATCTGTATGCTTGGGAAAAGGATTGTTTTCTTTATTCAATATAATTTTTTATATATAATGTAATATAACATTAATATAATATTCTGGATCCAATACTGGATGACGTGTGGCTGCATTGTCTGAGTGTCAGCCTCTGTTAATCCTATAGCTTGCAGTGGAATCCCTTGTTTATGAACCTCATATTGCATTTTGGGTCACATCAAAGCCAAACTCTTTCTCTTCCTCCTTATCAGTTTGTTTAAATGGTGCTCACAGTCACTGCCTTATAGCTTCAGTTTATTTAGGTTGATCTTGCACCCCTGTTGCTTTTAGGCCTGAGGAGTTTGATGTCCAGTTCAGCCTCTTGGTGGGGCACTGAAGTCTTGCTCCGCTGTCCTATCTCTGCCTCATACTGCGTTCCATCATTTGGTCAGCCTCTAGGACCCCCCCACACACACACACACTCTTTGTCCTCCTCACTACATTTTTGGCCCCATTATCTCGTTAACTCATTAAATAGTTGCCATGTAGACTTTCGCCACTTTCCTTGTCTTCTTGCTCCAAGTTCAAGTGTGCTAGGGTTTCTACCTGTACTTCTCTACTGGATGGCATTGCAACATGAATGTCCAGCTGGGAAGGACCAAATTGCAGTACCTCCTTACAAAGCTTTCATTGGAAATGGTGCTTTAATGACTGAATTCTGCGTCGGCTTCCTCCTGCTTTACCCTTTTTTAGCTTACCGGCCCTATGGGCCGATAAGCTATTGTCGTGGTGTGGCGTCCGTCGTCTGGAACATTTTTTTATCTTTTTTTTGGCCAAATGAATTTTCGTGTAAATTTGCAATAACATACTACTAGACCATATCTCCAGACGTTTTTCTTGGATTTTTGATTGAATCATTTTTGTCCATTTTATGGGCCCTTGAAATTTGGCTCCAATGTTAAAGATAGGACTGAGAAATTTTTAAAAATTATTTCTCAAAAACTGCGTGATAATTTTTTTTCTAAATCAGGCAATCAACTTGCCTTGGTACTGTCAATGTACAGTGCGAGCGCCATTTTGATTGAATCGACGGAAGTGGGTCTATTGGGGGCGCTGTACTTTTACGAATATGCAAGATGGCCTGTGGAGGCCAAATGGTTGCAGATAGAGATTAAGTTTGTATTATCCACATATAGGAAGTCATATATGACCTATATTTTGGCAATATTAAATTTGACCACTGATGACTTTGAAAGGTCAAACTCAAGGTCAGGGAATATATTAACAATGTTAAGATATGACTTGAAATTTCAAAAAATTATTTCTCAAAAACTGTCTGATAACTTTTTTTCTAAATCTGGCAATCAACTCACCTTGATACACTTTATGTACAGCGCGAGTGCCATTTTGATTGAATCGACGGAAGTGGGTCTAGTGGGGGCGCTGTACTTTAACATTGAGTCTTATGGAGAATGGGCCAAATCGCCTGTGGAAGCTAAATGGTTGCAGATAGAGATTAAGTTTGTATTACTGACATATAGGAAGTAATATATGACCTATATTTTGGCTGTGTTAAAGTTGACCTCAGATGACCTTGAAAGGTCAAACTTGAGGTCAAACAAAATGTTACAATTTTCAAAGGTTTTTAGGCTTGAAAATATTGAAGATTGGAAACATTATGTGCATTGAAGACTTATAGGAAGTCATGTATGAACTTTCATTTGGTGGCCTTGAACTTGACCTTCGGCGACCTTCGAAGGTCAAACTTCACATCGTGAAATTTCAATGACTTCTATCACCAAAACTATTACAGATAGAGCTTAGGTTTGTATTGTGGCCATATAGGAAGTCATGTATGAAGTTTCATTTGGTGGCCTTGAACTTGACCTTCGGCGACCTTCGAAGGTCAAACTTCACATAGTGAAATTTCAATGACTTCTATCACCAAAACTATTACAGATAGAGCTTAGGTTTGTATTGTGGCCATATAGGAAGTCATGTATGAAGTTTCATTGGGTGACCTTGAACTTTACCTTCAGTGACCTTCAACGGCCAAACTATACAGTGAAATTTCAATGACTTATATAAGCAAAATTGTTACAGATTGAGTGTAGGTTTGTATTGGAGACATACAGGAAGTCATGTATGAGCTTTCATTTGGTGACCTTCATATTGACCTTTGAACGTCTAACTTGACCTAGAGAAAATTGAATGACTTCTGTCACTGAAAAGGTCACAGATGGAGCCCAGGTTTGTGTTACTGACATAGGAAGTCAAATATGAACTTTCAATTGGTGACATTCAGCTTGACTGTTGATGATATTTGAAGGTCAAACTTGACACAATACTATTACAATGACTTGTATTGCCAAAATGGTCACAGATGGAGTCTAGGTTTGTATTAGAGACATATAGGAAGTCATATATGAACTTTCAATTGGTGACCTTAGTATTGACCTTCAAAGGTCAAATGTGACCTCGTGAAAATTCAATGACTTGCATCACTAAAACGGTCACAGATGGAGCCTAGGTTTGTGTTGACATCTAGGAAGTCACATATGAACTTTCATTTGGTGACATTCAACTTGACTGTAGTGACCTTTGAGGGTCAAAGTTGACAGTGAAATTACAATGACTTGTATCACCAAAATGGTCACAGATTGAGCCAAGGTTTGTATAGAGACATTTAGAAAGTCATATATGAAGTCCATTTGCTGACCAGAACTTGACATTCTGTGACCTTTTAAAGTTCACAATTAACATATTGAACACATATTGACATATTATAATGACTTGTATCACCAAAACTGCTTCAGACCTTAGGATTGAATTACAAAAGGTTTTATAAATGTATATGAATTTTTATTTGGTGACCTTGACATTGATTTTCATTGATTCAAATGTCAAACTTCACATGAAATTTTCATAACTTGTGCCATCGCTGTAAGACTACTTGCTGGTAAGCTACAGGACCCTTGGTCCTGTTGTTTTTTTTTTTTTTTTTTTTCTGAAAAAGGTTAGATGTTGCAGACATTCCATTTAGAACGACTGTAGTTCTAAATCGAATAGAGAAGGAAAAATAAGATCCATCTTGTCTGCATGGTTTTAAATTCCATACAGTTGAAGGATGATTTACAAATTGATTTTCTTTCTCGGTTCACATACTCCATATCATCCTAGTGTTTTCAGAAATGGGGTTGTACAAGCATTGGAAATGTCCTGATAAGAGGGTTTAAGTGTTTTTTTAACTTACTGAAATGCCTCGTCATTTGGCTTGTTGCTGCAGTGGCAATAGGCCCCTACAATTTGCAATGCTCCTGCCCCTCTGGTCTTCAACATTTTAAAATTCCTACACGCCAGTGGACTTTTCAGCAAACTTGTATGGCTTCTTTTGCACCTGATTCAAATCTCTCACATTGGTGCACCAAGATGTGAGGACTGCGATAGGGTTACATTATACATTGTGACAGACCACTCTTTATCTTTTCCTGTTCGCTGGACTGTCATCCATTCAAGTGCTCACCAGGCACTCCTAACTGATTCAGCTCATCTCTGTGCTGTCAGTTGGAAAGTCCTTCCTCAATCAGTCTGGAAAGCAGATACACAGCCAGTTTTCCAGGAATGATTCAAGCTACTGACCCCTTAATGTTACTTTTTAAAAATGCCTTTTTTTTTTTTTTTTTTTTTTTTTTTTTAAAGTACATTTTTTGGTTGTAATATCAAATAAGTGAAAACTAGTCTTTTATCCCTTTAAGTTTTGATTGCAAGTAACTTGAAGGAGATGCTTATTTCAATTCCATCTCTTGCTCCTCAGAGTATTTTTGTTGACTAAATGTCTGACTGGATCATATCTCCAGGTGTGTGTGTGTGTGTGTGTGTGTATGTAGCAATATATATATTGCCCACCTACAGTAAGAAAGTGCTAAAATAAACTCATTGCATTGAGAAATATGAGCACAACAGAGCCAGTTTGTTGCAGAACAGAACTTTTTTTTTTTTTTTTTTTTTTTTTGTCTGTACCTTCTGTGTAGCAGGCACTTGCAAAGCATTTGCGGTCAAAATAGGTCAGTGTTGCGTGCTGGAATTTTCCAGAAGTCAAATTGCAAGGGGGCAAGCTTGTGCTTGCAAAGGATAAAATTTTTCTCAGTTCAACTTGCGTACTTGGAACAGTCCCTGCAGTGGCACTTGAAGTAATTTGCAAAGTGAAAGTGATGCTGTGGTTTATGAAGCTATACACTTTGCCTGGACAAAGCGGTCTCAGGACCTGGTAGATTTTAATGGGAGCAGGCATCAAGTTCTATGTTGTAAGGTTCTCACCTAGTTGTCAGACTACCGCTCAATGCTGTGAGGTCATAACGTGATGTTCTCTTCCTACATGCCGAGGCAGTTTAGGACAGCGGGTTTGTCTGGTTATTGCAGCGTTGCTCAACACTACATATGAGTGGAGTCAGTGGCAGCTGGAGGGAATACCTGAAAAACATTGTTCCTAAAATGTGACTTGAGTGCATGTCAATGGAAAAATGGTTTGTTTTTTTGTCAGTCATATTAATTATGCATTAATATCAGCATCCATATTTGATTTGATTGAATTTTGAGAACTCGAAACGAAGTGTTTGTTCTGTAAATTTCCTCTCCCAGTATGTTTTGGTAAAGGATATGTTTTATGAGTAGTTGAACAATACATAGGGCCCTGTCTTTATATTCTAAGCATAGTCTGTCGGTGTGATATGCGAGTCTAAGGGCGTTGTCCTGTGTAGTTTGCTCATTTGACAGCAAACCTCTTGCCTCAAAAGTCACACGCAAGGTTTTCACCTGTTTATCACCTGTTACTACCAAATTACCAATCTTATCCCTTATGCCGTGTTTCCACTACGACCACGAATCCCTTGAATTATCACGAATTTATAAATTTTCAGATTCGTGAGGATTCGTGGAATTTAGCAAATTTTATGGTCCAATTTGTGAGGCTGTACGAAGCATTTACGATGCAGCTACGATAGAGTTACGGATATTCGTGGGATTCGGCTCGAATTACATTAATATTGTCAAGAATTGAATAAGAATTACAAGAATCCATCACGAATACTGCACGAATATTAGGAATCAGGAATATTGTATTCGTGCGATTCGTGACAGATTCGTAGCGGATTCGTGGTTAAGCCAAGAACTCACAAATTGCCGAATGAGTTAAGAATACGCACGAATGCGTAAGAACCGATTACGAATCAGTTACGGAGACTAAGAATAGATTCCGAAGAACCAACCACGAGTTTTCCATTTGTGAACCTCTCCACGAATTTTTTGAACAGTTCAAAACTTTTGCCAAGAATTCCCGACTGCTCACGAATTGTATTTAATTCTTATTAATTCTTGCAATTCAGTTAAGAACTTCCCGAACTGATTACGATTCAACCACGGATAGGTTAAATTTCCCATTCGTGAGGTGGGATTCGTAGCCTCTGTGGAAAGGGGGTATTGGAGTGCTGAAATAAATTTTCAAAAAATAATAAATTAAATGATCTTGTGCTGCGTGAGGTCTTTCAAACAAGTTGTCACATGATAGGTTTTCAACAGCTCTGAATTTGATATCTTGCATGATTGAACAACACAATTTGTATTGAGCGCTGCAAGGGTTAATTATCTTTAAAGACAGTGGAGTTTGTCTGAGGGCAGATATGTGGGCGGCTGTTGCAAGACATGGAACAGGCAGATTTACTTATTCATGAATCTTCCTCTTGTCCAGCGTAACTATCTGAACTGTATAGTGAGGTTTGTTCTGGTTGCCATTTTTTTTTTTTTTTTTTTTTTTTTAATTTGCTATTTATTTTAGAAAAATGTCTCGTTCTGTTGTAGGGGAACTTATGTATTTTCTGGGATTTAAAAAGTTATTGTTTGGAACTTGGTCACCAATTTGGCCTAGAAATCATGAATTTTTCACAGGCTTGTTGACCTAGTCTTATATCGGAAGAAAAATTTTTGCAAGCCATTTGTCATTTTGTTTCCAAATGTCACCTCCATAACTCTGGACTTGCTCCGATCAGACGTCTGTCTAACTGATGTTCAATAGGTATGCACATTTTGCCTTGGAAACTATAGGAGTGCATCACTGAACTGACAAAACTGTGGTAATGAAATATTAATTGCTCCATATAAGTATTAACACAGCTTTGTGGTTTTCACTAGTGAATGGAAAGAATCATTCCATTTTGGTAGCACTTTGATGGCAGAGATTGAATGGAACTTGAATATCGATTAATGGGAAGTGGTGTATTGCCCTGCCTGACCCCCAGCAGCAAGCTCGGTCATTCTGTCCATCCCCTTGGGTCATGGCCAGCGTTTGCACCTCATTGCAGGTTGGCAAGGTAATGCACCTTGGATGTCGCATGCTCTCGGCCCACCAGCCTTCGAAACTGACATCTAACACCCGTTTATTGTGACTGCCTCAGGGGGTAATGTTACGAAAACAAGGAGGAGACGTGAGCTGGGGGCGGGGGCAGGGGTGAGCAGCCCTTTCCCTTCGCTCAGTGATCCACTGTGTGATAAAGTGAGGCACAAGGAAGCCTGTCATTGGTGCATTGTGCAGGTTTTTTTCAGAGGTACAACCAGTGTGCTGTTTGGTGGAATAAACCTGTTATTATCAAGTAGAGTTCTTGCCTGTGAACCTGGAGGGAACACTGGCTACATCATGGAATTCTGCGGAGCTGATTAAGGCTATATAAAGCCAAGGATGAGAGTCTTTTTATAGTCTTGTAAGCCTGCATGCTCTTTGGCAGGTACAACAAAAAGCGGAGAATTGACCAACTGCCACCTGTCGTGACTGAAGTTTACATTTTTGACTCAACTGGACGTTGACCGTCTGAGTTGAAATGGTGTCAACTCTGTCGTCCATCGACGTCATTCGTAAGCAATTCAACTTATAACCTCCAGTGGTCACAAATGTTGATCAAATTTGACCAAAGCTGGTATGCTACATGTTTAGTACATAAACTACCCTGGGATGGCACTTCAGCCCCGCAGCCCTAAAAGTGGGCACGGCAGGGTAGTCATATTGGAAAAACTGAACTTGACCATTTTAGAAATTTTTAATATAAAGAGATGAAACTTGGAATGAAATTGGTATACAATATATCTCAACATATAAATGATGAGATTTGACACTTTTTTTTGTACTTTCATGTTTGCAAGAGGAAGAAACATCTCTCTCTTACTGGAAGGTATTGGCACATGCCTTAGCCACTCACACATGACAATGAGGAAGTGGAGTGTATTTTCGGGCAATTAACAAAAGTGGGAACGAGTGGGACTTTCTGACATTCTAATAATCGAGATGATTGTGTTTGGATATGCCTATCTGTGCTCTTACCCTCTCTTCTGAAGTCAAGATAAGGTTAAGTATCCCAAATTGAATTTGATACTTTTTCCTTTGTCTCTTTGAAGGGAGAAGATGGGTAGGTTTGACTGCATTTTCCCCATTTACCTTCTCCCATTAGGTTGCTTTTCTGTGCAGTAAGGCGAGGTTATCTGACCAGGGGCCTGTTACAACTGACAATGTAACAACGAAGCAATGTAATAACTGCCCGATAATGTAATAAAATTAACCGATAATGTAATAACTGCCCAATAATAACTTCAACCGATAATTTAGTAACTGCCTGCCCGATAATGTAATTACATTTTGACCGATAACGTAATAAGTGTCTTCCCGATAATGTAATATCACTCAGTCGATAATGTAATAACTTAGTTCGTTCAGTTCATCTGGGCGCGAGTGGGTGACGGTGTTGCCAGATCTTCCAGCCAAATTCATGTGGGTGTGATCGGGTGACTGTTGCCAGATTATGGAGCCGAATTCATTCGTGAATGAGGGTGTGGCAGTGTTACTAGATGTGTCGAACAAAATTTATCCAGGGGTGAGTGGGCGGAGTATTGCTAGATGCGTCTTTTGAAAATCCATCTATCCATGCTCATCTGCCAATAGAATACAGCCAGCGATAAGAGTAATGGTGCAATATGGCGTGGGAGGGCAGCGACCAGGGTCGCTGGTGAGGGCACCACGCTATTATTCTATGTTTGTGCACGTGACCTAACTCCTAGTGACTGTGACGTCAACAGTTCGCCCGTCATTGCTCAGGCAACGGCTGATGAACTGTTGGCGTCACAATTACTTTGGACTTAGGTCACGTGGTTCCCTCACACGCCCTATTAACTCCTTTGCGCAGAAGCCAAATATGGCCATTTATGCATTACCCTATTTAATGCTTTATAATTCAAGATTTAAGCTTCATAGAGAGGGGGGAATATGGCTCAACTGAGACAAAAACACTTGCAGCATTTAGAATTCCATCATATTTCAGTTTTTTTAATCAATTTTGGAAGTGAAAAGGTGCTGCAAACAAAATTTCATGAAAATTCAGCATTGAAATTATTAAAAAATAATACTGAGGATTTAAAAATGGCTGGGGGTTAAATCAATGCATTTCTGGGATCATAAACTCCTTGGTGTCTATGAACATCAATGGGGGGCGGCTGTTTTGGGGTGGGTGGGTGGGGGGGACATTTTTTTTTTTTTTTTTTTTTTTTTTAAGGCCAAAAAAAACAAATCTCTAGTTTTTATTTATTTTTGTTGCCATTTTGGATTTACTTCTGCAATATTTAAAGCTTTTTTTCATAAAATATTTTAATTGATACAGTATCTTACTCTTTGGTTAAATAGGTCAAGTATTTCACAATTTTGGATATGTGAGATGGTTTTGTAACCGTAAGAAATGCAATGCCAAACTGCCTGTTAGTAATTTTGCATGATTTAACCCTTAGTCCCCCCTGGTTGGTTTGGCATTTTGAAAGGTAGCTGAACCCCTACTGAACCTGCCCTTTCCACAGTCTTGCCCCTGGTTACGGTGCAGAGTAATGGAGAAAAGCGTAACCCAAATAGCTGGGGTGCTGACGGCAGCCACTGCGGAAGACCGAGCTGCGGTGTCAGGTTTTTGCTTGTGCTCAGGCCGGCTCTCGGGGGGTACAAATTTAAATCCGGTGGATTCTCTCCCGCCGCCTGGCCCCCCTGACACCCCTGCCTGCAATTCAGATCTGCTTTATTACTGCCATCAGTCCAGCCGCAGTCCTCGGAACCGCTTCTCTCCTGCCATTTAGCATGGGGCTGGATGGGGACCAGGATTCAACATGCACGTTTTTACACATGGAATTGCACAAATAAAGACTGCATTTTCCATTGGGTTCTGATTCTAAAGGATTTTCAGTCTGTTTTACTTAGGATATTTCTTTAATTCTTTTTGTGCAGAACTTTATTTGGAAGCCTTATTTATGTTAATGACTCATAGTTCACGAAAAGAACCAGAAAAGTAGCTTGGCTTTTGGATCGCAGTCATTTCATTTCTCCATAAGGCCTCTCTCCAACTACCCAGATCCTTCTGGTGAGCTTTTATAATTTTACTCTATCATGAATGTTCTCATCTAAAGGAGAGAAAGTTAAACCATTTGATGCAGATTAATTTGATTCACATGTCAAAGTCTACTTGGATGAAGAGTAGTATTTGTTTGTATTTGGAAGTTATTTGGTTTATTCCAGTTTTATATTATTAGTGGCCAGAAAAGTTTATTTTATTTTATTTTTTTTTTTTTTTTTTTTGAACAGGGGTCATTCTGCTCTCTTTCCTGTTCAATCAGTATGATCTGTCACATTTGTTTTTAATGACATGCTAATAAATCTACAGCTAGGTAGGCTGTGTTCAGCAGTCTGCTGGGATTGTTTGTGAAGAGTCATTGAGTGGAGTGAGGCTCTGTAATCCAATATGAGCTGTGTAAGTGAAGTGCAGGAATAGTCCCCTGCGTGCAGGGATGAAGACTGGAGTTAACTTGCTGTCCTAGACCTTGAACTCTGTCACTTTCAATGCTAATCCATCTTGGATGAGCCCCACTTGATCTATCTGAGGACAGTTTAAGTTGATGGTTTTTTTTTTCTGGCCACTGTTGAGGTTTAGTTGTAAGAAAATTCCTATCCTGCTACAGCAGTGTTCTCGAGCAGGCTTAGACTGTCGTATACATTTTTGGCCGCCGAGCATTGCCCATCAGATGTTTGTTCGCAATTCCCCAAATGCTGTTCCTGCCATTTGTAATCCACTGCAAATTTGTAATTGATACTGCAGTTGGCTTTCGTTGCTCAGAAACTATTGTTTTGTTTGCTCCAGTGTGTAGCTACAACAGTCTGCTACATCATTGTAGTTGATCACCAGGATAACGTTTTCGCTGGACTAAACAACTTTAAAGCGGGTTGCTCCTTCTGCTGGTTGCTGAAATATGCCTCACAAAGCAAAAATGTAACCCTGCAGCATTTTGCATGTTGTTACAAATGGGTGTGGCTCAGCCATAATAGTTTAAAATTGCGGTCTTTGAATGCTGCCTGGTTTACAGGAGAAAGGACAATTCACTTTTTATTAATTTGGTCACTTCTTAATGATGGTACAAAAAATTTCTTAAAGTATATATTTCATGCAAATCAAATTGTGGAACTTGAGTATGTTGACATAAAATATTTCTCTCTTCTGTTTGAGAACAATTTTACTTGTAATATGGTGTCAGTCTACCCTCAGTTTTGAATTAAAATTGGAACAACCGTGCTGATTTAAATACATCTGTCAATTATCTGTTTCCCCTCTATTGGCATCTGTTCATGGGGCGTCATGCTTAAAATTTAGTGTTCTATTGAATTTGAATCCCCACCCCCTTCAGAGTTTTGTTTTTCCTGGATATCCATCACGGATTTCTGTTATGTGGTGTGTAACAGGAAATGGGAAAGAGCTGAAAATTCTCATACAATGGGCAGTGTGAAAAAGAGGCTCTCTTTGTGCTGTTAATGGACAAATTGATTTCCCCAGGCCTGAGAATGTTGATGTTCTCAGACGTTGTAATCCTCAGCAGTGTTTTCCTCATGAAAAGACGTCCACAAGCTCTTTCAGCTCTTCTGTCAGACTGAGACTTTTATCAGAAACGGCTGGGCTTTGCAATGCTAAAGCTGACATCTGATCACTTATCTCTTCTTGCATTCATTCTCCATCTGTGAAAAGGTAAGCTGGTCATGGTGTTGAGGGGGGGGGGGTCTCTTTTTTTTGCCTGTAAAGAGAAGCGAACATTTCACCTCCCCTCCCTCAGCGGGCAATGAAAGACACTGCTGCATTCAGGCATGTGTTAAGAGTGACTAAACAAGGCAGGCCTGCTGCATGTCTGGCAAGCTTGACTAATGTTTCAGGGGTCTTGCAGCGTGCGAACAGAGACCGGATCACATGATCTGTCAGTAGGTCATTTGACTGAAGGTAGCTTATATTGCAGAGGAGGTGGGGCCTCTTTTAAAGAAAAGATGGGGTGATGGTGAATATATGAATATTAGTGAAAATGAATATTCAGAGAGTAAATATTGGCAACATATGGCTGGTTGTATTTGTATTATTCTGTCACTGACTCTATATGCACGGTCTACTTGTGAATATTCAGTGTGCACTCTTGGCAGTATTATAGAGGCATTATTATGCTTGAGGATTCCTTGAAGGAACAACTGAGTTCATGCTGTTAAAAGTGATGCATGGAAGTAATTCACTCCAGTGTAGTTATCGGCTTGAAAAGAAAGTAAACCATCTCAAATATTTGTTATAAACCTCCCTTCTGAAATTGGAATTGTCAAAATAAGATTGAAGGAGTTATACATTACAATGGTACGACCACATAATTAAAATAAAGCCACGTATCATTAAAAATTCTAAGACCCTCTGTCATGAGACTCGAAGACTGGCATTCCTTAAAATACCATGCATTAGTGCGCCCAAAATAATTTTTCTTAGATGTATGAACATTGAACAAGTGAAGGGTTCATTTGCAAAAACTTTTGCCTCCATTTTGATTTATTTTACAAAATCATGTTTTTTAATTGTCACTCGAGGGAATATCAGTCAAACTGGTGTTGGTTTATTTATCTTTAGAATGCCTTTCAGCTGTTTTTGCAAATTAACTTAAGAATGGCACTACAGCTGTGTCAGCTAGGAGCTTGTTCCTCTTTCGATGAATGGTGTCAAAGGTGGCACTGAATACACTTGCAGTCTAAACCAGGCCCAGAAACTTTGATACAGAGACTGTCACTGCAGGAAATTTGTTTTTGGTGGGTCAATTATTCTAGTTCATTGTGTAACCTTAGGAATCTCTGTTCATCCTGATGCATCTGCGTCTTTGCAATGGCCGTGATGTCGTCTGCTGACAAAAGGTTTTATGGAAAACACTGGGTGGCTCACCATAAAAACATTAGTCTGGAAGCTGTGTGATTCGGTGTTCCTCAGCCACACTACTTCCTGCGATAGCCGGAGTTACGCACTGGCTAGGCAGCAAATTGGCCTAATGGGGTGTTAGGCAGATTAAATAAGCCTCATCGATCGCCTGCGGCCACCGATCGGCCAGGTGTTTGCAGCTGCATGAGTCTGGTGCGCTGACTGCGTGAGCCTCGGACAGCGCAGGCAGTGTGCGGTTGGCCATGCGCCGACACTAAAGAGACTAGTCATCATGTGAGTCTGAAGAATCGCGTGTCAGGGCGGCCTCCTCCTGAGTTCTATGATGGACTAAACAGTTCGGTTGAGTGAGGGTAGGGGGTGGGGGGTGCAAAAGCACTATAATGTTTCCCTCAGCCCCCCATTTCCTGTGGTGCTTTTCTGACTGGCTCAAGCGTTAAAGTCCTTTTACCGCTGGTTGGTGCACGGGGATCGTCTCCATTAGTGCTTACTGTAGTGCCGTTTGAGTGGCCGGAAGATCACGATTTGCAGCAGAGGCTCTTACAGGCTGTTCCCTCCAGTTGTCTTAGAGTCATATTCATTATGTGGTTCCATCGGACTAGTGCATCCTGCTGTTGGGGCCTGCAGGGCATATTTCTGTTTTGATTGTCTTCAGAGTGCATGATTTGTGGCAAATTTGAAGTAACTGACGGATTATCTGCCATTTGAATGCATGGGTAATGCCCTGCCTTTAGACTATTATATGCCACATACTGCAGTGTGTGTGCCGGTCAGCCCTTAAAGGCTTTCTTATGCTTACGCTATTTAGTACCATCATAACGTGTACCACTGTTTTTTTTTAATACTTCACCTGTTCAGCTTTTTTGTCATGCTTGGCTGTGTGTGAAGCACAGAACTGCATGCATCGTTTCACTCCTGGTTGAAACTTTATGCACTGATAAACAATCGCCTTGAACTGCAGATATCTGTTGGGAAGATCGAGGTAGCTGCGTGCCCTCCGAATAGCTGGCGCTTTTGTAACTTGCTTGGGAGGTCATGTCAGGAGGAAAGGAGCGAATGTGGTCTCAAAATTTTGGTTTCCTGAAACCCATGTTCTTTATCACTGAGAAGGTTTAGTCACCCGGCATGATAAATAAAATTTTTTATATGTTGCAGATGAACATGGAGCCGGGTTTGGATTTTATTTTTTGACCGTTCAATGTGAGACTTGTCATAAATTGATGTGGATGGTAATTTGTAACATTAAATGACCAGCTTCATCCCATGGGCTAAGTGGATGAAACTGCTTGTTTTCTCAGCAATGGTGCCTTGTGTTTTGATGCTTGCATTCTTACAGTGCACTGTATAAATATACTGGTCTCCAATCTGTTGATAAGATTGGAACATTCCTACTCCACGTATTTTGGCCCCTCTCTGGTTGGTCCACTTCATGATGGCCTGCTTCTGACACGGGCACCACTTTGCTTGTTATTTTCGGCTATAGTGCAACAGATTTGAAACAAAATTCTGCAAGCTCAACTCAGAAAGTTTGCGATTATGTTCAAATTAAAATTGAAAGCTGAGATTTGTAAATTATATTGTATTTGTATTACTTTGGAAACAAGACACCAGCATGTTCTTTGATGTTTTAGCACATTAATTTTATAAATATTTCAAATTTATAAAATTATTACATCCACCAGGAGGTATTGTGATCACTTTGTGTCTGTCTCTGTGTGTGCGCGCGGGAATATATGCAGTTAACGTTACTGGCTAGCTAGCTCAGAGCTAGCGGTAGTGTAGTGTTGAAGTACAGGGGCTTGTCATGAATGATTGTGGACTGATGGTAAACTTGAAAAGCAGATTGCTTATAAGCACAAAGCCTCTGTTGGTAACAAATCTAACATTTGTTACAATGGCCTTACAGCACTAGCTGCATACCTTTTGATTAGAGAGAATTGACAAGGTAGCTACTAGTCATCTGAAATGATTGATAAAACGGATCACTTATTTTCAGCAAAATTCTTTAACAAAGCTAGCCAGTTAACGCTACCGAGATCATTGTGGACTTCAGTGGGAGCATCACAAACCTTTTGACGCACATGAATTTGCCAGCATTCTCAAAAATGAGCTCATGTTGGAATATGTAACCATCTGGCTAACAAGATGCAGCTAAATAGTTAGCTAAATATTCTTTCCATAAGCTTCAAATAATGGAAACAATGCAAGAAACTCGGCTTCACCGCTGCAAGTAGGCAAGCGGTACATTAATTCCAACATCATGTTATAAGGTGTGAATAAAATTACTAACCCGTAAATGGCCAACAGTGGGAATGTCTTCTCTGGTCTCTGTTTGCAGAAAGCATTAACATTAGTGAGCTGGCTTTAACATGATTTCATTTCCTCATGCCGGCGATTCTGTTTTTAAAGAGCTTAGAGAAAAACCCATACCTGATTTTTTTTTTTTTTTTTTTTTTTTAATGGCATTTATTGTTGACCGAAAGACAGTTGTCTGGTGTTGATAATACTCTGTCAGTGTTGCTGGCATGCAAAGGCCTCTTAACCATATACCTTTAGTTTCTGTATTGATTTGACTCAGATCTGAGTCTAAAACTGACTGCCAGAGAGACCGCAAGTCCTCAATGAATGCAGTGATGGGGAAACGCGCTCTGTAGAACTTAATTCATGACTGATATTTACAGTGAAAATTCATTGGATTTCAATAATTAGGGGATTACTTTGCTTGTATTCTGCAAGTGCTTAAAATCTCTGAGAATGTGTTTCCAAGCGTCTTGTCATCTTGGTGGCTGGGGGCCACAGGCCCCAGACCCCAGCTAATTTTTTCACTGCGCTGCACTCGGCAGACACCTGTTATTTACAGTAACAGTGACTTCGAAAGTGTGGTGAACCCTGGAGGTGTGTGCTCTCTGATAGCCCTCTAGTTGTATCTCCCCGACGACAATAGTCGGGGGATACTATGGTTTAGTTCCAGGGCCGCCACCGCCGCAGAGATTTTCTGGTCCAGGTTCTGGAGGCTTCAAAGTTTATAGGATTTTTCTCTCAATTTGCATAGTGAAAGATGTTTATTTGGCAATGCTCAAGATCAATTCTCTGCAATTTTTGACATCCAATATGGCCGTCGGCGGCCATTTTGTCAAACTTTTTTTTGCAGATTTTGTGTTTTCTGCTCATTTTGAGCCACATTTACACACACACACACACATATATTATGTATGTGCATGGATGCATATTAATGTCATAGCAAGAGTAAAAACGGTAACATTGCGGCTGTAAAAATTTGCAAGTGATCTCTCATGGGGATCGGGGAGATACATGACTCGGTCCCTGTGGCAACCGAGTTATCTAGTTTAAATTTTGATTATTGCAATATATTTCAGATCAAGATCAGATAAAGTATTTACCCTGTTGTAATGTCATTATTTTCACTACACTTAAAGGTTTAAGAACTGAAGACTCCTAGTGATTAAATATTTCAGGTGTCATTTTGTCCCATTCGTCCTGAAAACCAGTCTTGAGGCGTGCAACAGTAGGAGGTCTTCGCTGGCTCACTTTGCATTTCAAACTTGCATTATTGGGGGCATGGTGGGACTGCAGGCAGGCCAGTCCCATGCCTGCACCCGCTTACGCAGCCATGCCTTTAATGCGTGCAGAATCCAGTTTTGCGTTGTCTTGTTGAAATCGGTATCCATCGGGGAAAAAATGTCATCTTAAAAGCAGCTTATGTGTACTTTCTGGCATTAATGATGCCTTCACAGAAGTTACCCTTGCCAATGACACTGACTACCTCATACCTGGGCAAAGCTTGAACTTTGTTCTTATTGTTAAGTCTGGATGGTCCTTCTCTTTGTTTTAGAGCACATGGTATCTATGCCTTCCAAGACGGGGCCTGAAATATTGATTTGTCTGACCACAATACACGTTTCCTCTGGGTGATGGTCCATTGTGATGCCTCTGAGCCTAGAGAAGTTGATTACACTTCTTGACACCGTTAACATAAGGCTTCCTTTTTGCACATTAAAGGTTTAAATGGCATTTATGGAAGTAACTGCATATTGTGGTACTTGACAAGGGTTTTCCAGAGTAATCCTGATTCCATGTGATTGTATGACTTCTAGATAAATGATGGTTTTTGGTGCCATTCGGTCTTGAGTGATCAGAGATCAGGGGTATTGGGCTAAAGCCTATCCTGGCCCTTTCCATATACAGAAATTTCTACCGATTCCTTTAATCTTTTGATTATGTAACGCAACATTTGAAGGTGAAATATCCTAATCCCTTTTTATCCTTTTTGAGGAATATTATTTTTACACTTTTTAATGATGGTTTTTTTTTTTTTTTTTTTTTTTTAAATGCTTCCTCATTTCAGAATAGGCCTTCCCTGGATGCTGCCTTAGTACTGAATCATGATTACCATCACTTGCTGACATCAGGGGTTTCAAATAAAATCATCATTCAAATTTTCTTTTCTTTATTCATTACTATTCCAAAATTGCCCCTGTCCCCACTTTTTTGGAAATTTGTCTTTAGACTGTCTGAAATGAAATGCAAGTCAATGTAAAGGTTTAAATCGCTGCTTTCTATTTTTATGTCCATTTTCTATGCCATCCGTACTTTCAGAATTGCTTTTTTACATCTAGAATTGACTCTAGACTGTTTTTTTTTTTTTTTTTTGGCTTGCATTCTGAGGCTTGCATGTATTGTACAATGACACAATGGTGGACAAGGAATGGCTGAGTAGGCAGAGATCCATTGAGGGATTTTTTTGACAAGTCACAAAGAAGTTAATTACCCCACTCTCTCCCCTCTCTCTCAACCTCTTGCCCCTCTGGCCTCTCTCGCTCCCGAGAATCCTGAACGTGCACTTGCGAAGCACTGGCCAGGTCACAGAGTTCAATCTCTTCTTCTTCCCCTCAGAGATAATGGCCCAGTCGAATATTAAATATTTTTTATTATTTTGGCAATTAATGTAGCAGTTTGTGGTCTAGTACATCACAGTTGATTTTGGCTAAGTAGTAGTGAGGGTGCCGTTGATGATTTGTCTGATATTGGAAACGGCAAGTCCAAACTGGCTAATGGTAGCTCTCAGCATTGGGCAGCTTCAAACCGCACGATGATTGTGATTTCTTCCTGACTTGCTGGGCAAATTTATGCCAGTTCAAGCACTAACTGTATTTGAACGGTAATATTCTCCTCGAAGAAAATTCTTCAAAGATCTTGCTATTCACCCATGTCATTCCGTTATGGAAATATGAAGAGAACATTAGAAGAGCCTGTTACTAATAAGCTATGTTTAAAAGTAAAGGCAATTTTTAAGTTCTCTAAATGTGCAAGTGTGCGCTGCTGGGGTCAGCATTAGTGCCTAAGAATTTGACAAGGTTTTTCATTTTCAGTCAGGTTTGTGCTTATTTGGAGGATGCAGTTTCAGAACCTGTTTATTTTCGCATACTGAAAGCCTCTAACAATCCATGCTCTTTTCTTGGGCCGATTTTGTGGCTAATGGCTCGAAGGGTTCAAGATCCTCTGAAATATGTTAATGCTTGCCATTGTTCTAAAAAGAATTGAAAATGCCTCCCCCTTGTCACAACTACTGAGGCTGGAATTATTCATGCTTTGTTGGGTATGGAATTTACTCAAGACATGGCCTAACTGCTCACATGCTGGTCATAGTTCAATAGTTTGGAAACTGGCCTAAATAGTGGCCATCTTTAATGACATTCTGCTAGTTGTGAAGTTATTCCTCTTTTAAAGTCCAGTCATGCACCAAGACCTTGTTGGTGGCTTTAAGTGGTGATCAAGAATTGTCCTTGCCTTGGAGACTTTCAGCAAGCCTATGGCCGATCATGCTGCCATGTCGGCTGTCAAAAAATATTTGTATTTATTTATTTATACCTAAATTTGAGCATTGAAATATTAATTAATGTTTCATGCAGTAAATCAGGTTCATACATGCAAAGTTAATTTCCTGTCCTGTGCTACCCTACTTCATCCATCACATCCATGAATTGAGATGGTGAAACAAGTAGCAGCAGCAGAGGAGTTGGTCCCACTAGCTACTAGTGCTAGAAACCCTGTTATTTAGCTTCTTTTGTATAAATGTTGTCAGTATGTTGGATTTTTTGTCGTCGTTTATGTCACGAATGTATAAAACAAACATGTTGACCAAGTTTTGATTTGCATGAGCGCTCTTTACAAGAGTAAATTAAAAATGGCAGGGAATACAGACCCACCGAATGTGAATCTGAACTAGAAAGGCTGTTCTCAATTTTTAAATAATTTGATGTTGACTTGTTTTTTTTTTTTTTCCTTTTGTAGCAGAAAAACAATAGTTTATTTTAGTACTCAGTTTGATGGGGTATCAATTCAGCTTGGCTGCAGCACTGTCATTTTATGTTGCTGTTTTATGTGCCATGAAACATGCTGATGAGTGTCTTCTCCCGAGTCTTCTGAAGATTTAGATAATTGGACGAATAAAGAATTTAAGCTGAGTATTTGCGTTTTATAGATTCCGAGTTATGGAGAACCACGAGAAAGTGCTTCATTCATTTGCTCTTCAGGTGATGGGCTATAAACTCTCAATTGAGTAATTTTGAAGATATATTTTTAAACATGTAGGCATCGTGCAGTTGATCTCAAATTAGTGTTTTTTTTTTTTTTTTTTTTTTTTAAATGTGGCCAGATGTATTCACCTAGTATGAAACTTAACCAGTGTCCTACATAAAGCCCTTTTGTGGCAAATTGGCCAGCGCAGAATTTTCACATGCAATAGGCAGGTGACACCTGTGCATTGCACCCAAAAATAAGCAGCTTACTTTTGTTGAATTATGATGTGAATTATGAATTATGATTCTAATGTACATTCCAGCGCAAATAATTTTGAAAGCTAGTATTCAAAGTCCGTTTCATGGCACTTTCGACAGTCCTACTGCCCACAGACTTGAGCATTACCTGCAATATGAACAATGCTCCCCAGTGCTTGCTGAGGAACCTTGCTAACCCTCTCTGTCTCTCTCTCTATATCCCTCTTCTCCCCCAACCCCTATCATCTGGGCTGCCCGTGGTGCCTGCAGATTAATCGGCCGCTCGATGGGGATTTACCGAGGAGCTCCCACCTGCGCGGCCTTCCCTCCGCTCCACCACCTGCCCTCCCTCTTCAGAACCTCCTCCTCCCAAATCATGAAACTCATATTAACTGAATGGCCATTGATATGGATTTTTACTTACTGCAGTAGACAGTAAGGAGGAGACCCATGACAAAGCCATACTTTTATACACACCCAAACCAGTCTGCTCCCCAGGGAAAGCACTTCAAATCCTCCAGCCAACCCCGTGGAATGTATTTGCTCTCAAAAAGGCTTCCAGAGAGTTGTTAAACACGCGGCGGGAGAGAGGAGAGGAGAGGGCACTTGGGAGGGTAGAACCCCCGCATTATTTTTCTCCACCCAAAGATCGGCATTTAGCGCCAGCCAACATGGCGCCCCAGAACGCCAATTCGGATACTATGCAAGTGCAGGAGGTGACGGTGGTGCCCTGTAAAAAAGCAGGCGGCGGCAGCAGGAGGGAGCAGGAGAGTCAGGACGAGTCGGTCAGCGAGGGCTCTATAGACCGCATACCTCTGCGCCGCTGGGTAATGCACGGAGCCATCATGTTCGGACGGGAGTTCTGCTACGCCATGGAGACAGCCCTGGTGACACCCGTTTTGCTGCAGATAGGTAAGTTTTATGCTCCCTTACTAACGAGCATCTGCACTTTATGACATCACCCATGACCAGGGTCAGTAATGGTGACAGTGCTGACCTGTTAAAGACTTTATGGAAATAGGCCTTTTTTTATCATGCTTTGTAAAAGCAATAATGCCATTGTGCGTGAGGACTTTTTTTTTTTTTTTTTTTGAGTGGCATGAAATGTACTACATGGTAAATTTATATGGTCTGATGTTTAGTTGGTTAATAGTTGCCAATATTGAGAACCTTATTCTGAGGCAAATGTTAATTTATTACTCTGTAGCTGCCTAAATTGGAAGTTGCCCAAATTCTGTGTAAAAATGTTCAACTGAAATTTTCAGTTTACTTCTTGAGAAAGTAATATCTGATTTATATGGCCTTGTCGCGGTGCTGTCGCCTCACAGCAAGAAGGTTGTGGGTTCGAATCCAGCCTGGGTCCTTTCTGTGTGGAGCTTGCATGTTCTCCCCGTGTTCGCGTGGGTTTCCTTCGGGTACTCCGGTTTCCCCCACCCACAAAAACATGCATTATAGGAACACTCCTACTAGTACCCCTGACTAAGGAACTGGGGTTGGTCCCCGGGCGCTGCTCTGTGGCTGCCCACTGCTCCTAACAATAGGATGGGTTAAGTGCAGAGGACAAATTACCCCCGGGTTCAATAAAGTATATCTGAAAAAAAAAACCAAAAAAAAAAACGACCAATATTCAATCGGTGCTTTAAAGTGAAACAAAAGCCGGTAAGTAATAAATGAAATTCTGAACATGCTCATTAACTCTTAAATGGAGTGAACGCAGCTGACAAGCAGGCTACTGCCACGCAACGGCTACATCTGACTTTATAGGGCACTGACACGGCCATGGAGGTGTAGTGGTTGAGTTATGAGAGATTTTAAAGCTGTGCACGATCTTGGTATTAAGTGAGTTTGATCTCTTGCAATATAACTGAGAATATGCCCACGCTCTTTTATGTTTCGGCTCTGAGTGGAGATTACACGAGTGGCGGGGTTTTTTTTTTTCTCCCCTCCAGTATCAATGGGCAGACAGCTGCACACCAGCGACGAATTTTGCGCAGGCAAAATCAATGTTAAAAAAAAACTGAACTGAAAAATGCTACGAGTCCTGCCCTAAAGCAACAAATTCATTTTTGGAGAGGACAGCTCTGAGTCACCGCAGCATAATGCTAAAGTGGCAATTCACACCGGAGACGACCTTGGATATAAATTGACCCAAGTTTTTAAGTGTGGGATATGAAAGCGTATAGCTAACAATATTAAAATGAAAATGCATCCTTAGAAATGCAATTTTTTTTTTTTAATATCAAATTGAAAATTAAAATGCATTCCCCATTTGCATTGTCATTTTCAAGAAGTGCCCCGCAATATCACTAACAAAAGGAAAACGCTTATCTCAAAATGCAAATACCCTCTCGGAAATTCATTTTCTTTTTCAAAAAGCAAACGCGAAGTGTCTCATATTTAAAATGGTAACACAGTTCGCCACTAGACAATAGACAATCACGCGGTCCCAGATGTCAAAATGGCCAAGCCTGTCACGATGGTCACGAGGCCGCGGCGTACCACATGCCATATCATATCTGCGCATCGTGTCTACGTAGCCTATATTGCGATATAACGTGGCCTAATTTGGAGGTGTTGGCCCCTCCTACCAGCCAGTGCTAATCCAATGGGGTACGAGGGCATCCACCCGCCATGTGATTGAATGGATCCGATCGTAGTAACGTGGCCTTATTTGGAATGTGTGTAACTGCAGGCACCGCCCGATATCACATTAGCTGTTGTTTAGGTAAAACCTTCAGATTCCTTCACTCAGTGACTCTTCTTCAGTCCATGGGTCCAGCCTCTGTCCTCTGTCAAAGGATACCTACCTGCAGTTCGGCAAACTTTTCTGAGCTATAGAGAGAGTGAAAACATTAAACAACTACTACTGTATTTAAAAGCAGTCAAGCATCAATTTAAAAGCCATTTCACCAGTTTGTACATACAACTTGATCATATGAGTTAACTACAAATTGGTGAAAAATTAGTGACTGAGAGTGAAGAAATTTGGCTAATTGATAAGGGCTATTGGCTAATCATTTGACTAGTAGGTTTCAGCAGCCTGCTTTAGCCCTTGAAAAATTTGTAATTTACAGGGCTTTCTAAAGTTTTCAGAGCAGGCGGCTGGCTAAATAGAGTAGGCGGCTATGGCTGGTGGCGCAAATGTGAGTGCTGATGATGTGATGCCCTCCGGGGGGCTTTGGGAGGGATTCACCCGAGAAAGTTTGAAAATTTGAAGCACTGTGGTGCATTCTGGTGGCCTCGAGAGTCTACTTTCCTTATCCTTTGGTGATGTGACTTTTACTTGTCATAATATGCTAATGTAGAGTTACTGTATATATTTAATCAATTTTTGATTCTTATGTGTTGTCACGCCTGATTATCAGATATTAGAGTTAGATGCATGTACAGTAGATGTGTTTTAGTTATACCAATGTCCACACACCCATACTCTCCCTAATGGACCCCTGCAGAGTGCCAGTTTGTTGATAACGTACTGCATCACCATCTGATCGCACTTTTTAATTTGCTTGTAGTTAGCCGACTGTGAGGGTGGGGCTGCAAGTTAGGGGGGTGGCACTCTTAAAGATTCCTTGCAGATGCAAGGAATAGTGTTGCAATAATCAATGACTGTGAAATATTGCAAAGGATATCAGTCAAAATCAGTATTTTCTTAAGTTTGATATGTACATGGTATTACAGTAAAAACAGTTACCAATAATGGTGAGTCTGCTGAGTATTGACTCAAAAAACTTTTGATAAAACTTCAAATAATACAGAATATCATCAGCACCATATGAAATGGGATGTAATGGAGTTTATAATAAAATTATAGGCAACATATCAAAAAGCACCATATGACATAAAATCTGCATAAAAGGCTGCATTAAAATCAAATTCAATTTATTTTTGGAAAAAAATTTACAATGCTGATGTATCGCTTTTTACATGCACAACATAACGGTTAAAGTTTAGAAAAACATAAATGTCAAAAACACCATATTTGTGGGCTTTGTAGTTGATCAGAATGAAGGGCAAGTGGTAATAACTTATACAAGCTTAAAAATCTTTGAAATTTCAGATTTATAGATGAATTTTTAACATGTCTAATTACAATACGAATTGACTTTGAGCCAAATCCGCAAGAAGTCCTGAGACGCAAGTTCTTGCCACTTCAGAGTGTCTACATTTCCAGTAACAGAATAGCCAGCTTCACACTGGTTTTTACGCTGCTTTGTCCAGCCAATAAGGAAATGGGATCATGTGTGACATAATCTGTAGTCAAGGGAATAGGGAAGCAGAAATGTTGGATGTCTGGTAAAGACAAGTTTCCACTGCGGGAAAGACTAACAAAATCACGGAGTTGGTAAAATGCAATCGTTATTTATTTCTGATCTCTGAAACATGACCGTACACAAGCTAAAGATATAACGCAAAACTTTGGTAAAATTAGGTCTTTTGAATGCAGTTTTTACTCTAGACTAAATCCAATATTGACGTTGATTTAGCCGACTCAAGAACAACCTTTGCCAAACCATCAGCACTTACAATTTTACTGTGAGAAGCTATGAGTGTCCCAAATGGGAAACATTTAACGCACGGCTAAATCACCAACATTAGCGTCCTTTTGCCAACTATTGTGAAGACAAAGCCTCAGTAAATGATTAAAAACGATATCTGGTTAGAAACGTGAGAAATTAGACTTTCATTCAAAAGCATTGAATTGACAGAAAACATAATGCAATTATTTATATTTGTAGTTTAAGGGAAATTTCAACAGAATGTGAGAGAAAAAGTATCCAACTTTGGGAACAGTTCCGTTAACTGTTGGTAATCAAAACGTTTTGATTAATGATGGCTCTTTTTAGATATGATGGACATAATATATATTTACCTGTCTTGTCAAAAAAAAGTACAGTGTTGTGGTAGTTTTGAGTCTTTTACTTACAGGTTCAGCCATGCTTAATTCCTGTATCCACAATAATTTTGCGCTCCTGCTGCCATTCATCACAATACAGGACAGGGGAAATAAAGGCTGCCTGCAGCATGGCCTCTGTCACAGGGCTGCCAACTTTTCAGAATACCTTTGAGTGAGACTGGGGGGAAAAACCGTGTGCACTGGCCGGCAATAAACCATCTTGGGGGGTTTGCTCCCTGGGAGGAAAATTTTGTACACATTAATTTCTTCCTGAATGCTGATTTATTGATCAATTGAACTTATGCTCATGTTGGCATGCGAAAATGGCCCTTTCGTTAAGGTGGCATCTGCCAAAATTGGACATAACCACTTCTGGCAGCAAGTGACTGTGGGCGTGTCACTTCAATAACTGGACATACACTGAACATAACAACTTATTATAGGAATGTAATGTAATTTATACTGCTGCTATCCATGCATATGAACATGACTTTTAGTGTTTTATTAACTCTTTCAACCCCAGATATTCTAGCATCACTATACCCTTCAACCCCACAGCCCTCTGTAGAGGGCTGGTCATTATCTGGACATTTTATCTTACTGTTATCTCTGGAATCCCATTAAATGTAACCTGATATGTTCCAATCAATTAGTCAGATTGTTTGAATTTTCCCTACAGGAATTTGGGGTTGAAGGAATATGTTGGTCAGCCCTCTGTAGAGGGCTGTGGGGTTGAAGGAGTTAATTTCCAGCCTTCTACCTGTCATGCCTGTAAATCTTTAGTATTTGTGGCTGGTACCAACCAAGTTCATACTTAAAAAAAACAGTTTGAACTGATGCAACTGTTGCATCTAACTGGTGAAGCTCAAGACTTTAGAGTTCATTGTGCCAACAGAGTTAATGTCATCAAGCCTCAGTATGGGCTTATAAGACATTGGTTGGGTGAAACATGCACTCAACTTTTAACACTTACAACACAATCTTGAACGTCAAAGGCCCAGACTGTGTCAGTCGAATACAGTATGCAAAAGTTTGCTCTTTGTATTTTCATTGTATTTTTTTGTATTTTCCTACTTATAGCTAGCCTAGGCCAAGCTGCTCTAACCAAGACATTTTAATGTTACCATTGTATGTAATTTCTCTGAGCCAGAAAAACCTTGAAAACTCACCTTTGTCTGTAGCCATGGGATCGTAGTGAAAATGCTTGCTTTCTCCTTGTAATAACTTGTAAATTTCATATAATTTCAAAGAACACACTGCAGGATAAATTAACACTCTCGGTCCACGTTAAGTAAAAGCCGGCTGCAGGGTTCTTTATAGCAGCCAAGATGATTGACATTCTAGGATCCCGTTGGTCCAAGAGAAAAACGGGTGTCATCTTTAAAATGACAGAACCAATCGGAGCAAAGGAAACCCAGAATCCCAAAAAAATCACTTGGAAATTACTTTAAGACATAAACCATAAAACTTTAAGTCTTTGAATCAAGGAACACAATGAAACATTACAATAACCTGTATCTGAAAAAAGCCCCAATTTGAGGCCACCTAAGCCCCAGATCCCCAATTAACAAGTCTAGAGATGTGTTATGAAAGCCAAGGGCTAGAAAGACCATGAACCTCCAAACCTTGTGAGAGAGGTACAGAGATATCCGGACTTTGTCCCTTATCTGAGCAAAGCTTCAGAGCCAAATCTGGCTATTCCGCATAGCCACTTCTGGCACAAGATAAAATTCCACTGATGGACATGATCAGAACTGGGTGCTCTAGTTAGCTACCTTGATGAAGAGATAGGGCATAGCCACTTCTGGCAAAGAAAATATAGCCCATAACCAGCCACCTGGTGGGTAAAACCCATTTACCCATGGACATAGCCACTTCTGGTTCTAAGCCCTCGATATACTCAATACTCACAAGATCATCTTAAAATGATCTTAAAATATACATATAGTATAAACAATTTGGATGAATGAAATGGCCTTACAGCCATCTAATTCCAATCCCAACTGTGTATTGTACATTTTATTACAATCATAAAATGAGTGTTTTGTTGACTGACTTGTTACATGCTTAAAAATCCAGAAAGTACATAGATATGCTGTATAGGATCAGTAAAACAGCATTAAATATGCTACTTTAGCTGATTTCTTAAACAACACTTTTAACGAGCAAGTTCCAGTAGTGTCTCTCCTGAAGACTGCCCTGCAAAGGCACGGAACCCTCGCATTTAGGAAAATACAGCGATGAACCGCGCATGGAGCACAAACGCCTCTGAAAATTTGCTGCTTGTGCACTTTGTACTTTTGCGGCAGTGTGTGGCGTGAGATAAACCTATGGCCCCCGCAAAAGTTATGTCATAGATCAAATTATTAAGCTTACTTATAAACTGACGTCATGTTTATTCATGTCTGTCCAGATAACCCGGGGAGTTCAGAGATGTATTGCAACACTTTTCAAGCTTCATACAGTTTCTGTGTAACCAAGAGTGACTGCACAAAAAATAACTAAGTTACCTAAACTGATGCCAAACTGTTGCCAGCTGTCACTCGCAACATGTTATTAACATTACACATAAACTGACATTATGTTTTGGTCATATACTTAAAAAAAAAAAAAAAAAATTATGCCCTGTGGAAACATTATAGCCAACAGTGACTCGCAACGTTTCGCTAGTCACCATACCAATATGCGCAGGTTCATTCAATCTACACTTCTAGCCTTTCTGTAAATCTCACGTTACATTTTCGGTTCTCCATCACAGTTAAGAAACCATAGCCTATTTAACGTTCGCTTAACTTTGAAAACAGTCTTCTGTGTGGGTGAAAGACAAACTAATTCACAGCCGAACAGATAAATCCTCCATTAATACTCATTGTGCGTGACCGGTTGAGAAGCGTAAAGCACCCGTGCACTCCTGTCATGCGAGTTAAAACACAGAATATTGTCTCAAAATTTAATTAAATTAAAACGTTTTATTTATTCATATTGTGCCATAGTCCTCTTTTGTCCACGAACCTCTGCGAGTAGCCAAAGTAAAGATTTATTTATTTATTTATTTATTTTTTTGGCGAGAGAAATTGTGATGGTGAAAATAACTGCTGCTAAGGCCACGAATGTTTCAGATTTTTTGCAGATTGTCATCCTTGTGGAGTCGCATCAATTATATCAACATAGCCAATAGGCAATCGCTTTGTCATTAGCATTTCTTTATCATTACGTGTCATGTGTTTGTGGTGGTTATTCAGTTAATAAATTGATTGTTAAGCAGGCAAACTTGATCGCAAACAGTTTAAGAGCAATTATGCAGGAAAGGGTGATGTTACTGAAGGTCTTCCTGACATCTGACGGCACGCCACTGCACTCCATGAACTCATCCTTGAACCTTGCTGCGGCAGCGACTGAAGAATACGGCCTGCATCGCAAATCTAAGGTTGCATTACCCAGCTGGCTAACTTAGTGTTGTGACTGTGGTTCATTATTGCTCGATAACGTAACAGGAAGCCAGCAAGGTTATAATGAAGCTTCTGATAGGTTAGCGAGTTATATTTCATGAATCAATTTGAAACCGTAAAGTTATCGTTATAGTTATGCTATGCAGGCCGTATTCTTCAGTCGCTCCCTCGTACATCAACGTGACAATTGACAAACTGCTAAATATTGCCTCTTTTTGAGCGGGGAAAAAAAAGACTGGTTTTATGGCAAAACGATACAGCGAACTTGCTGTATTTGCCCTTTTTTTCCAGCCCATCCTATGTAAATCAGCCACTTCTTTCTAAGCTTGGAGTCCTTCGGAATATTATAAAAGCTCAGTTCTCGATCCCTGTGATGGTTTCTGTAGCATCCAGACACATAACACGCGTAACCCGGTATCCTGAAGCTCCGGAGGTACGGATAGGGCACTGACAGGACCACTGGCTCCACAATCCCTTGTCCGAGAGAAATCCAATATGGCGGACATGCAACTCCCCTATTGCGCGTTAGCAGCTTTGCTCTGTGAAATTCCTCAAACAGTGAAGCGATGCGAATAGGCAAGCGCACGGGATATATGGAGCTGGCTGACCCTACAAGCACCTCTACTTATCAAAACCGTTCATTCGGGAGAAATTGTGATAGGAAGACCACATACGGGAGCCGGTTTGTGCATCGCGATGACGGTAACTGCAATGGCTGACCAAAACAAGGAAATGACTTTAAAAGATTCTTATTTTATTGAAAATATGGCTTAAAACCGGATAAAAAAACAACACATTTCACCGAAAGAATTTCATAATATCGAGAAACTGAGTTTACTCTTTACGGATGAGTGGCGCTCGACTGTTACTCTTCCTAGGACACCTTCCAGCCCCATGGTGGCTTCGTTAATGTGAAAACTTCAGAGCACCTCTGGCTAAACCGCATGGAAACATGGATGAGTGATCAGAGCACTCATCAATGTGTAATCATTTAACTCTTTAACAACGGCCATGTTGCCAATGACTGGATTCTGCATGCGCTGTTCCCATGACCGGACTTCCTAGACGGTTTCTGCTATTGAAAAAATTCCAGCGTTTCCTGAAAGTGGAGAATAAGAGCTGTCCGTCCATATGCAGATTATGATAGTAAGGCTTTAGGTGCTGCGGGACATTGGGACACACCAGAGACATGGATTTGCCAGCTGCATTACACTCGCATGCGCACAGTGCATCTGGAAGATGAGTGGGCAGACAGTGGCCACTCTCTTGGTTGGGAAGATGCACTTTGCGGGTGTTTTGTTCAGATTTTGCACAGCAAATCTCACAAAGAGGCAAATTCTAACAACAATCATGCGGTGACTCCTGGCATCACACCTGTTCGGGGCTCGGTTCTCACAGGAAATTTTGCAGCAGAGGTTCCCACCTCGTGGCCTTGAGTTTGATTAGATTTCACTTTTTTTTTTTTCTTTTCTTTTTTCTTTTTTCTCTCCATAGTCCTCAGCCTTGAGAGACCAGGTCGCGAACGTGTCTGTTGGCGTGCTGTTAGTGTGCTCCCGATTGTTTTTGTACAGGCACTGGGGTTTTGAGTTGGAACTGAAGAATGAAAAATGGGGGGGGAACTTTTGAAGCTTTGCTGAGTGCTTATTTTCCCCCCTTGTGAATTTTTCATTGGCACCTTAACAGAGTCAATCCTTTTCCTGCCTTGGAGAGGAACAGTTCTCACATTTTAATGTGGGAACTTTTCAGTCACGTGGGAGTAACTGACGCATTTGGAGGTTTTAAATGGTACTTCCACAAAGTATTTATTGTTCATTCAGGCTTAAGGTTTTAGATTTGTTAAAATCTCCCATTTTCCCTCTTCTGAGTGGCACAGTTGGTGAAAATTTGTTGTTGAAGGGCAGAGTTGATCTTTTGCGGAAGGATCAAAGAGGAAATTGAATGTTCAAATTAGCTGCAATGTTTTCTTGAAATCCTGTCTCACATGGGTAGGGCAATTGCTGACTTTAGGGCAATTCCATGAAAATGTCACCCTCAAGTTTTTTTTTTTTTTTTTTTTTTTTTTTTTTTTTTTCCAAATTGATGCTACATGGTTGAAAGATGTATCATTTAGGGGGAATTATGTTGCATTTATGAATTCAAGTGATTCTAGTTAGAGCAAAACTTGGTTTTCGGTAAAATTCTGAGAAATTAACCCCTTCATTCAGCGTCCAGATTTTTTCAACTTTTTGTCCATTGTGTATTCTTTGTCATATTTTCCAGTATACACGGACAAGATGATTATTACAAGTATATTCTAGTAATTTTGGTTCTTTTGGGTGGTCATATGTGGAATAAAAGAATCATTGCCCCAAGGTTTTTTCACAACTGCAGTGTGAAAATTGGTGCGCTACCATATGTCAGTCCGTTACCATGTTGCAATGGAATGTTTCGCACTGATTGATAGGATTCCAGGAAATTTGACAAACTTTGTTATTAATCGTCTGTTTCCTTCATCAAATCTGAATACCACAATTGATGTCACTTTCTGAGCTGCATTATTGATGTATCTTGGTAACAGACTGACAGATTTTCAGTAACGGACTGACATGCTAGATAAAACAGGTTCTCACTTTTCTAACATGCAAAAGCCACAGTATTTAATTCAGGTATCTGCCACAAGATGTCAGTTCAGTGCAGATTTCCTTTTGCAATGAATTGTGGGAAACCAGAAGTGATCATGGAGGGAATTTTTAAATATTAGGCCTATGTGAGGCACAAATTTCATCCTATCCCATCCTGAAGTAACCCTTTATTTTTCACACTAGGCAAGTACTTTTTTTCACAAATAGTTCAAGTTAAATAAGAATATATGATCCTTACATATTTCATTGCATGCCACGAGGCGCCTGTAAATGCCCGTCAAGTCCTCACGGGCACGATTTAACACGCCCGTGAGTCACTTCAGGGGCGCGCCACTATTTAATACAAGCGATATCCCATTTGACCTACCCCAGTAGACCATGAGGATGACGACAGTGTCATAATCAAAACTAATAACGCAACATTCTCTCAGATCGAGGCAATCGGTGCCTGTGAGGACGCACGCTCATATTCAGTTCGGCATCTGACCCATCATCATAGCTGTAACTAGCAATCTCGGACCTTTGGTAAAAATTTCGGAGAGGAAAAAAAAAATTCAACGTCTTTGTCATTCAGGTTTTGTTCTAGGCATCTTAAGTGTAACCCGTGCAAACATGCAATGTTACATTTCACCAAAAATCAATTTCTGTTTGCATATTATTATTCTTTTCCGCTTATCTATGCATATATTGTTTTGGGGAGTTTTCTTTAGTTCAGTAGAATTTTCATATTAATACTGTTTGATCTCTGACATTTTGGCAACATAACTTCTTCCAAATTCGTGGGATTCTCCTCAGTATTGAGCTCTGCTGTGGAGAGGTAAGATGAAATAAGTGCTCTTCAATGGTATTGTGAAATGCAGTAAAATGCTAAACGGAGGTGAGGACACTTCTTTGTAGCAGTCAAAGATTTTGTTCATTATTGCTACGATGGTTACTTTGGTATTTATGCATTTTTATTTTTTTGTGTACGGTACCTCATTTCTTAGTCATTTTCAGAGATGTCAGTCCGTTACCACCAGAAGTCAGTCCATTACCGAACCATTTTCAAAGCTGACAAGATCAAAGCAGCCAGATGCAATCAGAAATTTTTATGTTATGGAGACAATATCCATACATGCCTTGGTGCTGAATATTTGTCCACTATGTAATCGACTTCAGAAAATTTTGGAACTGAAAATGTCGCTCTTTAAATTTTAGTATTTCTGGGTCAGTCCGTAACTGACGGAATTTTCACCAATAAAAAATGACTTGATGGGACAAACCTTTATAATCATGGTCGTTGATGAATGACTTCCTCTACCCCTTTCTAAACTCGCAGAACAGCTGCATTTTCCAATGCCTGTAAACGGTGTGGAGGATAAAATTCCATTAATTTTCTCTGAAATGTCAGTCCGTTACCCACGGAATTGCCCTTTAAGTTTCATTGGAATACTGACTGTGTCAATCTCAAAGAATTCCCTGCCTGAGCAACTGCTTGACCAGAAGTGTGTAACATCCGAGTGTGATTTGGAGAACTCCTAAATTTACTCACTTCCACTCCTAAGGCATCTGCAATACAGCTTAGTTGTTGTTCAAACTTGATTTTGATTGTGACCCTAAGGATTATGCACTGTCTGCGATGTTTGCGTCTGTACAAAATATTGCAACAACACCAGTCTGTGGTAATAAATGCAAAAAAATGATCAAAACTGCTGGCTTTTCAGGTGTCTTTTGATCTTATCAAATCCCTCACTGCTGTCTTTAATCTCAGACCGTTACTGAGAACAGGCTGGTTTTTACCCCTCGGCCGACTTCGGCCGGAGGGGTATTGTCGTCACCTGCGTGTCTGTCTGTCGTCTGTCATCCGTCGTCTGTCGTCCATTCATGACTTTGTCCGGGCCAGTACTCAGCAACTAATGATCGCAGCTTCACCAAATTTGGTATGGTAACTCACTATGACCAATAGATGTACAAAGTCAGGTTTTTTTTGCTGGATTTGACCTCTGACCTTAGCGCTGTGACCTTGACCCTGGAAATCTTGTCCGGGTCAGTACTCGGCAACTAATTATTGCAGCTTCACCAAATTTGGTGTGGTAACTCACTATGACCCATAGATGTGCAACCTCAGGTTTTTTGCTGGATTTCACCTTTGACCTTAGCGCTGTGACCTTGAACCTGGAAATCTTGTCCGGGTCAGTACTTGGCAACTAATTATCGCAGCTTCACCAAATTTGGTATGGTAACTCACTATGACCCATAGATGTGCTAACGCTTCACCAAATTTGGTTTTTAACAGATATGCAACATAGGCGCTGGATTTGACCTTGAGGCAGGAAATCTTGTACGGGTCAGTACTTGGCAACTAATTATCGCAGCTTCACCAAATTTGGTTTGGTAACTCACTATGACCCATAGATGTGCAACGTCAGGTTTTTTGCTGGATTTGACCTTTGACCTTAGTGCTGTGACCTTGACCCTGGAAATCTTATCCGGGTCAGTACTAGGCAACTAATTATCGCAGCTTCACCAAATTTGGTATGGTAACTCACTATGGCCCATAGATGTGCAACCTCAGGTTTTTTGCTGGATTTCACCTTTGACCTTAGCGCTGTGACCTTGACCCTGGAAATCTTGTCCGGGTCAGTACCTGGCAACTAATTATCGCAGCTTCACCAAATTTGGTATGGTAACTCATTATGACCCATAGATGTGCAACGTCACCTTTAATAGATGAGGCAGGAAAATGTCAGTATGCAGCAACTTTTTTCACCAAATTTGGATTTCACCTTTCACCCTTTTTTGCTGGATTTCCAGGACCTTGAGGCAGGAAATCTTGTATGGGCCGAGGGTATTCAGCAATGCGTTATGTTTAAGATGTTGCACTGGTTACCGAACTCATAACAGGTTTTTCTGTCTGCTTAGTGAGTAGCCCCATGGCAAATCAAACCCATCCTCAGCTGGTTCACCACCTTCTAGAAATTTTCTCCTTCAAAATGCTTAAAAAATGCTTGGTAAATTGCTTAAAAAGAAAATATTGGAAATTGAAAATGAGGTGACTTAGTTTGTTTACATTGACCAAATAATCTGACCGGTGGCAAAAATCTAAAACATGACAGTCCAATTAATCTGTTTACATGGTTTGCTAATAAAACAATTTCACTCATATTCCATGTCATAAATCATTTACATGCCATGTTACATAGTCCGAATCAGCCAGCCATTACTAGTTTGAGTCCAGAAGTGGCGGAAATGTGTCACAAACTGCTGCAAAAACTCACAAACAATATTGGTCTGATTAACCCATTAAGACATAGGGCACCTCATGATGCACTTCATTCACATTTCTGAAAAATTTTTATATATATATATATATAAATGATATTCGTGTCCCTTCCATTTTTAAAGCGAGTGCGATGCAGACGTCGCATCAGGTCTTAATGGGTTAAGGTGTCTGCATGGGTGAAAAGCCATTCAGTAACTTAAAGTTGCAATTCAGTGACCCAACTTCAGTTGGAATGGCTTATCGTTCTCTGGGTGTGAGACCCCGATTCATAACACCTGGTCGTGATGTTTTCTTCGAGTGTGATATGCACTGATGGAAAGCTTTTATCAACATTGGCAACATTTAATTTAATTCAATCTGTGGATAAACCAACGCTCCATCTTGGGCACACCTTGGACCTTGTTATCTCATCCAGGCTCTCAGTCGCCCTCAAAGATTTCTGAGACTGCAATCTCAGATCATTTCCCTATTGTTTTTGAACTGATAGCCCCCCAATCATTCAGCAAACCTCTGGCTCCATCCCGTCAGCGGCACATCTTCACTTCCTCTGCGGCCGATGAATTTACTGCTGCTTTCAAGGACTCAGTTTTTTGCCTTGAACGGCTTGGCTTCCCCTCTCTGTCCTGATAATTTCCTCTCCACCTTCCACTCCACCTGTGCTGGGATTCTGGACTTTATTGCCCCTTTTCGGCAAAAATCTGCCAAGCCAAGAACGGATCCCTGGTTGAACGACACCACCCGCGTCATCAGGCAACGCTGCAGGCAGGCAGAACGCAAATGGAAGAAGGACAAATTGCAGGTGTCTCTGGAAATGTTAAGGGACTGCCTTGCTGATTATCAGAGGACTGTACGAGAAGCAAAATCTCAGTACCTCTCTAATATTATTTCTAGCAGCAGTCATTGTCCCAAGGTGTTATTTGATACAATTAATGCTGTTGTTAACCCATGCACTTCTGCTGTGATTGATGTCTCAACTGCCGCTTGTGAGAATTTTCTTCACTATTCTGTTGACAAAGTGGATTCTGTCAGAAAAGACACCAGTAAGAGTGTTAATAAGGATTTGTTTGTCGCCCCAACTCATTCTGCTGTGTTCAGCCAGTTTGAGCTGGTTTCTTTCTCCTCTCTTGGTGACGTAGTGAAATCTTTGAAACCTACAAATTGCCCTATTGGATATTGTCCCTGCCAAAGCGCTGAAAATGGTTTTTAATACTGTGGGGCCCAGTCTTCTGGTTTTTATTAACTCCTGCCTTAGATTAGGAACCGTCCCAGCTGCTTTTAAACATGCTGTGGTCAGGCCCCTTCTTAAAAAGCCTAATCTTGACCCCTCAGTGCTATCAAATTTTAGACCTGTTTCCCATTTGCCCTTTCTAAGGTTTTAGGAAAAAGTTGTTTTTATACAATTACAGTCCTTTCTGGAAAACAACTTTGTTCTTGAAAAGTTTCAATCTGGATTTGGGTCTCGTCACAGTACTGAGTCTGCACTGCTAAAGGTGCACAACGATATTGTGCTGTCTGTGGATGCCAAGTGCCCTGTTTTCTTAGTGCTGCTTGATCTCACAACAGCCTTTGACACAGTGGACCATTCAGTGCTCCTGTCATGTTTGAGTAATTATGTTGGCATCCACGGCACTGCACTGAAGTGGTTAACATCATACTTGCCCTGTAGAACCTTCTCCGTTATGGTTGGTGACCTGTCCTCTCCGGTGCACCTCTCTCCTGTGGAGTCCCACAAGGTTCTATTCTTGGCCCTATTCTCTTTTCATTATATATGTTGCCACTTGGGTCAATTATAGCCAGACACAACCTTTCTTTCCATTGTTATGCAGACGATCTACTAATCTATCTGCCAGTGAAGCCTAATAGTAACAGTGCACAATGTTCCTTGTTTAGTTGTATTGCTGATATTAAGCAGTGGTTGGCCCGAAATTTTCTTCATTTAAATGATGAGAAAACTGAGTGCATTGTGTTCGGGGAGATACGGTGACGGCTGACTTTGGCACCTTGTCTTCAAAGCTCAGTCCAACCATCAGAAATCTGGGAGTGACGTTTGACAGTCATCCGAGGTTTGGCAAACAAATCAACAATGTTGTCAAGACTAGTTTTTTCCAGTTGCGTCTCTTGGCCAAAGTTAAAATGTTTTTAAGCCGACTCGACCTTGAGAAAGCCATACATGATCTAATCAGCTCAAGATTAGACTACTGCAATGCCCTTTATGTTGGAGTCTCCCAGTCCTCTCTTGGTCGCCTTCAACTTGTGCAAAACACTGCTGCCCGTCTTTTAACCAACACTAATGGATGAGAGCACATGATCACTCCTGTTCTTCATTGGCTTCCCGTCTTTTATAGAATTGATTTTAAACTTTTAATGTTTGTTTTTAAAGCTTTTAACTGTCCGTGACCCTGGTAGAGCTCCGAGGACAACCAATCAGCTGTTGCTGGAAGTGCCCAGGTCAAAGCACAAACACTGGGGTGACTGAGCCTTTTCTGTTGCTGCTCTTAGGCTCTGGAACAAGCTCCCTGCTGAAATGCGTCTTATTTCTGACCTGGGTCTCTTCAAATCTAGGCTTAAAACGTATTTATTTAGGGTGGCTTTTAATATCCAGTAGCATGGTGACACTTTTATCTATTGTTTTTAATTGTTTTTACTTATTCCTTTTTATTTATTATCTGTTGTAAAGCACTTAGGTTCGCCGAAAGGATTGTTGTAAAGGGCTGTGTAAATAAAGTACATTTACATTTACACAAAACAAGTGATCTAGTTACTTTTTTTTTTTATTATTATTGGTTTAATTAGGATGCATATATAATTTGTTCCATTATGACGATGAAGTCATCGAGGGATGCCTGTGCGAAGCAATAATACCGTCATTTATTATTGTATCTCCCCGACGACGATAGTCGGGAGATAATATGGTTTAGTTCCGGGGCCGCCGCCGCAGAGATTTTCTGTTATGGGCTCTTGAAGCCACACTTATTACAGGAATTTCTCCAAATTTCACACAGGTGAAGATATTGATTGGAAAATGCTCAAGACCGATTTTCGCGAATTTCGGTCATCCAATATGGCTGCCGGCGGCCATTTTGTCCGAAATTTGGGGATCAGGGAGATGCACGACTCGGTCCCTGTGGCAACAGAGTTATCTAGGTACAGAAACTGGTTTGGTTCCCTTCTTTCAATTGCTGCTATTTCCCCTTGTATAGTAGTGCCCAGAAATTTCAATGTGCCTGAGTGTCTGTATGTTTCAGGTAGGAGTGGTGGGATTGTGTTTTGAACACAACATCATTTTCTTTCTCATCCTTCTAGCAGACCCTTATGGCAGTTATACAAACTAATGGGAAAAGGTACTTTGGGATTAACACTTCAACCACACTCTTCTAAAACTCCCTCGGATTGGCGGTATCTGATTAGCAGTAATGTGCAGTAGCAGTCATAAGCTTCTCTTTTCCATGCTTGAATGAGAGCTTTTTTTTGATCCCCTTAGCACTCTGATCCTGGTTTATTTGGTCTGCTGTGCTCTTGACAGGACCTGAAGTAAAGGGGAGAAGTAGGGATGTCTGATAATGCCTGATTTTATTTTATTTGTTAATTTTTCTCCCTGTCCATGCATCTGTCATTTATTGACACGCGTCTGCATTCTATTTCATTTAATTAGTTTTATGCTGTACTTGGTAACTGAACCTAAAGGCTAAGGCTTCAATTTAATTTTATTTCATTGTGGATACTCGCACTTACCTGAACTTGTACTGCTACAGCTGGGTTTTTACTTTTCACTTGTTTTGAAAAGTTCCGTTCTAATGGGATCTGTTTCAAGCAAATCTTGCCCGTGTCACTATTTACTTTACGGAATACTTCTGCTCTTGTTTCAACAATGTCTGATTACCAACAGGCTGAAACATTCAGGGCTGGCAGACACCATGAGTGCAGGAAAATAACTGCAGTATCTGTGTGCTTATGATGCCATTGTTTGGTATCAGAATGGGTTCATAGGTTTGTAGTGAAGACTTTGAGTGTCTCTCTGTGGCGAGGTTTGATGTCACATGAGAAGTTATGCTGTTTTACATTCATTCCTCTAAAAGACATTTTCAAATGTAAGTGGCAAAACTGGTGATGGAAATCATTCACCTGTAGTGCAAAATCAAACGTTGGGAACAAATAAGATCTGGCATTGTGGCAGGTGAGTTGGCACATTTTTTTGTGTTGTTTTTTCATTATTCGCCTATCAGTCAGAGGTATTAGTTATGTTGTCTGCTGATCACGCCATTTTTTAGGATTTTTATGCTATACATATTTAGGGATTTTTTTCAGATTTATTGGACAGGATGGTATCGGCAGACTGGAAGAATGGGGGTAGTGTGTGAGAGGGAGAGACGTGGGTCAAAGCTTAAGCAGCTGGAATCAAACGACTATCGTTGTGGCTCGTAAAGAGCTTGTGGGTGGACTTCACCATCAAAACGGGTCTTATTTCTTAAGTGCCGTGGTCATTAATCATTCGTCAAATGGAATCAGTGCTTCAACTTGCAGAACAATATGAAGACTGGGCAGGGCATTGAAGCAATTCAGGGAACTGAGAGACGGACCTTAAGACTTGGTTCAGAGGTGTGTTTCATTCATCAACAAACTGATGAAGGTCATTATCTGACCAAACACTGAATAATGCAAAATGAAGTGTTGGAGAGAGAAGGACATTTTTTCGTGAAAAAGTCATACGTACCCGTGCCATAACACTACCTCCACCATGGTTCACAGATGAAGAATGCTTCAGATCAAGAGCAGTGTTGTCCCTCCTTCATGCTCTACTAAATGTTTTTGGCAGACTCTAATCTGGTCTCATGTTTAATCTTGTGGTAGAACCTGTATTTTTCCAGATGAAGACTTTTTATTAATTGTTGGCCTTGATGTAGGTGCCTCGTGGAAGGTGTTCTTTTTCTGGCCACATGTAAAGGGCTTTCTGCCAGGGATGGGATGTCTGTCATCCACCGCAGTTGTTATGCATTCCTGCCTTTTCATGTTCCTGTGCTCACCTGTGCAGTCTTTAAGAACACAACTGGTGTGGCCAGATAGTTGGTATGTCTCCGGGTTTTTTTTTTTTTTTTTAAGCCTAGTGATGGCTTACTTTACAGGCAGTGACTGATCATTGGACTTCATTCGGGGGGGGTGTGCTGCAAGTCCTAAGCCATTCACCTAATGTGGATGTAAATACCCTCAAATCAAAGCCTAAGTGCTGCACTTTTAGCTCTAATTCAGGTTTTAATTTCAACTCCATATGCTTCTTTGGTAGGCTGCTTAATGTCAATAACTTTATCAATGTCCCAATGTCAATAACTTAATCGTTATCCCAATGTCAATAATTTTGTCAGTGTCCCAATGTTGCATGACTAAGCGGAGAAAGGAGGCCATTTCCTGTCAAACTCTTTCCAGGATTCATATAGGATCTTCTGGCTTGTTGAAAACGTGACCTGTTGAAGAATTATTGCTGTGACACATTTCCTTGAGTGACCCCCCGGCCCCTTGCTTTCTCTTTTGTCTGTGTGGTATTCACATCTTTATGGAAGCACACGCACGAATGAACCGTGTATGAAAGGACAGATATGTCTGCACCCATTTCTGCATTGTGCCGGAGACCCCGAGGCTGCCGGCCCGAGACCGTGTGCTTTTAGCGCAGTGCGCCTATGACGGGAGCCGCGCTCCCCATCATGCCAGCACAGCGGGATGACTAATGCGCCGCAGTCTGTTCCGGGAAACCGCACCGAAGAGGGAGCAAATGGAGCTGTCCATCCTCTCTGCATAAGAAAGCCCTGCATCGGTCTGGGGGAGGGCGGCTGCTTCCTCTTCTCTTCGAGCGCGAGCTATTCGCCTCTCGTTCTGACGTGTGACATCCATCTCCGGGGGACGACCCACCCAGTGAATACATTTGCCGCTACATGTCGGCCGATGGTAATATTTGCTGGGCTTGGATATGCGTGCTAAACCTGTGCTTGCTTTGCTTCACGCCATCACTGTGAGCTTTCATTGGCCTAAAGTCTTTTTCCGGAGGCCTTCCTGCTGGGGCCGTAGCCTGAGATGTTATATTTGAGTGCGGAGTGCAGTCTTGGGCACGTATGGCTGCCTTTGGTCACGTGCCCTTTTGCAAAACAATGCCGTTACATCACTGAAGTCGTTGCGGCTAGTACTTCAAGGTATTGCTGACATTAAACATCTGTAATGTAAACCACCAGTATTAATTGAGAAAAAAAATCTTTATTTACTTGAACACATTCTTGTAGCATCAATGCAAAATATTTTGAGTGCTATTCATTGAACTGTTTACCAAAGAAGGACAATGTTTACCGAGGATTTTTTGGTCCTCGGTTACAGGTTTTAATTGCATTAGGTATGTCGCACCAGTCTCTCGCGTGAGGTAATCCTCGCAGGAATTTTACAAACAACGGTCTAGCTATTTAATAGATAAATAAGGCAGCGAAACACAAGCCTGCGGTTGATGAGATTGAATGTTTTGCGAGCAGTGTTTTACGCCTAGGAAAAAAAAAATAGGACAAGTTTTGACGCTTTGCCTGTTCTGCTGCAGGCTTTGGGTTGGCCCAGCATCTGGAGCTGGCAGAGCCCTCCCTGTGAGTGAGTGTGTGTGTGTGTGTGTGTGTGTGTGTGTGTGTGTGTGTGTGTGTGTGTGTGTGTGTTCAGGCCTCTCCCTTAGCACATGGGACTGGCTTACCGTGACTCACTCGCCATACAATTCACCTCACCTTACCCGACACCACCACTCAGGTTTTGTTGCACTGCTCTGTTTGGGGAGATTGAAGAACAGGCTAAAGTTTGAGCAAAATCTTTACAGAAAATAATAATTTTTATCTTTCCATGCTGCAATAAAGAATGCGGCTAATTTTTACTGCATCCACTTGACAGGAACACTCTGATCATTGCTCACTTATCCATTCTGGCTGCTTTAGGTCATTACTGCAAAGTGACGACACCAATGAGGTTTTAATTTTGTAAACGAACTGTTCAGTCGACCTCTCCTCGACTGGCTTGTTTACGGGGGAGTGCATTATCGCTCGCTGTAGTGTCAGGATTAAGTGCACTGTTTTGGGTTAAAGAAGATTCACTGCAGTGTTGTTCGCAGCATTCAAAGCATCTAATTTGTTAATCAGATTTCGGCGTTCCTCAGCGTTAGGTAACCTCCCTGCCCGCACCAGTCCTCTCGCAGGTCAGCATCGCGGGCTTGCCAGCCGGGCTGACTGCTGCAGTGTTATGTAAGACGGCGCTGGGGCAGGACGGTGTGTGTGTGTGTGTGTGTGTGTGTGTGTGTGTCTGTGTAAAATCCATGCAGCTTTAATGACTGCAGGAGGTGGGGCCAGCTGAGAGGGAGGGGGTGAGTGTTACCGCATAAGAGGCTGGAAGGGGGGAGGAATTCTGAACAGTCTCTGCAGTGTTCCCATCCATATACACACACACACACCGCTCGCTGGCGTACACACACGCGGGTGTACAGTGCTTCAGATGACCTTCACCGCGCAGGTAGGGGGGAGGCCTGGCGCTGCGACCGCGCAAGACGGCAAGGCAGCTTGTCGTTCGTTCGTTTGCTCTCTGGCTCGTTAGTCCGTCTTCTCAGTCCGTTTCTTCGACTGCGGAGGTTGGCGAAGTGCGAGCCTCTCGCTGCATCTGCCCGAGCGCGGACCTTTGCAGCCTGCTAAACAAACATGCCCCAAATATGAGCACTCCATCTGTGTCCCCAAACAGTTTTTCACCTTACTGAGGAGTCATCTTTCATTATGCAAGAGGTTATTTATAGTATTTCAAGGGCCGCTGGGTAAAACAATGTAAAAAAGTGTGCAGGACAGTAAGTTTGAAACTAAAGGGTGTAACTACACGTATACTCGGTGACACTATTCTAAGAAACTCACTGTTGGATTAACTGCGTGTGGTGTATAGCAGTCAGCTGATTGGGTGGAGTGTTTCCAGCTGTGTGTAATTGTTGACCAAATGTAGATCTGCAGTGCTGACTTGTGGAGGTTGTTTTTGCAGGTGGAATTGGGTTGTGCAGGTAAAAAAAATGATTCCGTGGAGATTTATACTAATACTACAAATGTGTATGGTGCCCTAGGCCTGCCATTCCAGCATGCTTTGAAATGCTCTATTTTCTGTGTGTTGTAACTCGGAGCATTGCTAAAATTATCGGTTGCATGCATGAAGAATAGGCCAGCTTAGTGACAAATGTAGGAAATGTATAAATTATTAAAAGCTAGGTCTGCTAGTATTTTTGGGTGGCACCAACAGTGTGCCCAACTGGGGACATAACAGAAAATCTCTCTCTCTCTCTCTCTCTCTCTCTCTCTCTCTCTCTCTCTCTCTCTCTCTCTCTCTCTCTCTCTCTCTCTCTCTCTCTCTCTCTCTCTCTCTCTCTCTCTCTGCGCGTGTGAGTGAGTTCTGCTGGTGAGCCGTCGCGACAAAGTCAGCTTAGTGTTTTTTCTATGCACTTGGCCTAATAATGCTCATGGGTAGATAATTCTGTGTCACGAACTGAGAGAGAACAAAATAGCTTTTAACATCAACAAAAAAAGTACAAAGAGTGTGTGTGTGTGTGTGTGGGGGGGGGCAGGGTGGAGTTGGGTAATCTCGTGATTTTAACACAGGCCAGCATTATACATGAAAATGAACTGGAATTGGATGGGGAGGTAGTGAAGGCCCTCCCTGCATGCATTCTCTTTCAGGTTTTCTGCCTGGAACAGTAGCACATTGATCAGAGGCCTGTTCCATGTCATCTGGGTACGAAAAATGAACTTTTGGACATTGGTGGCTCTTAATTTCCTTGTAACTATTTGTTTAGACATATGAACATTTCCCAAAAGTCAAATATTAGGACCATCAGCAAATTCCCTAGGATTTTATAGCCCTCTAAAGTTCTACCCCTCGTGTGGCAATTTCCGACCCTGGAGTGGGGCATACCATTTCTTTCATTCAATATCTCAGCTGCTATTTAAGCCACATGGCTGAAATGTCTAGCACATAACAAGCTATACCCAAGTGTTTTTATCAACCGGAAGAGTGGGCCATTTACCCTTTCTGAATAATATGGCCTGAAAAGTTGCCAAAATTTTGGTTTTTTCACATATTTTGACAATTTGCCAACCTCATAAATTGGCAACGGGTCAGAATTTTTTAATGGTGTCCTTTTTGTTTAATAGTGACCAGAGTGCTTGACTGATCCATTGTAAAAGAATGTTCGATACCTGCTCCGATATTTTTATAATGGGGCCCAAAGACGGTCACAACTCAAAAGTGACCCCCCTTTGAAGTCAAAAGTCAAGTGGGGATTATTCCAAATTTGAATGTGATAACCCATACTGAAGGCTTATGGCCTTGTCTTGACAGGGGAAAAGGGTAGAAATGTGTTTGAAGCCCCATTTTATGTGTATTTTCATCAAGAAAACAACATTGCACAGACCTGGCACTTTGCCAAGTTGAAGTAAGGGTGACTTTTACTATAAAATTTTGTTTTGTCTGGATTTTTACAAGATTTGAACATGGACAATCAATGACAGCTTTGCTGTATACTTGCTGTACATTTGTGTACAATGCTTGTGTACAATATGTAAGTGGGTCAGAACCCCAACATAGGCAATCTTCTTGATGAAAATACACATAAAAGGGGGCTTCAAACACATTTCTACCCTTTTCCCCTGTCAAGACAAGGCCATAAGCCTTCAGTATGGGTTATCACATTCAAATTTGGAATAATCCCCACTTGACTTTTGACTTCGAAGGGGGGTCACTTTTGAGTTGTGACCGTCTTTGGGCCCCATTATAAAAATATCAGAGCAGGTATCAAATGTTCTTTTACAATGAATCAGTCAAGCACTCTGGTCACTATTAAACAAAAAAGACACCATTAAAAAATTCTGACCCGTTGCCGATTTATGAAGTTGGCAAATTGCCAAAATATGTGGGGGAAAAAAACCTAAATTTTGGCAGCTTTTGAGGCCATACTATTTAGAAAGTAAAGGGTTAATGGCCCATTCTTCTGGTTGATAAAATCACTTGGGTATAGCTTGTTATGTGCTAGAAATTTCAGCCATGTGGCATGTATAGCCGCTGAGGTATTGAATGAAAGAAATGGTATGCCCCACTCCAGGGTCGAAAATTGCCCTGCAAGGGGTTGAATTCTGGAAGGCCATAAAATCCTAGGGAATTTGCTGATGGTTCTAACATTTTGCATGTGGGCATTTTTTAGTTCCACATACACAGGATTAAAATTGGAATTGAATCGGGGCAACGCAATGTCCTACCCCGTACCCAGTTGACATGGAACAGGCCCAAAGTGATCTAGTGTTGGGTTTGAGTGGATGGGATCATTGGAGAACTGCTGGTTACACACAGTAAACTGTAAGGTAATGAGAGACCGTAGCGGAGGTGCACTCCAGAGCCCCAGGGTCACACTGGCAGAGGACGGACTCATGCAGCCATGACTGTGCCTGCTGGCAATCGCTGTGCGCTCGTATATCTCTCCACTGCAGCCGCTCTGTAGACGACCCGGAGTCCCCCGCGGCCCCCTCTGTAACGGCACGTGGAGCGGCCTGATAACTGGCGTCAGTCTTCAGCACATTTCCCAGTCTGCTGTAGCACAGCCACTTAACTTAGAATAGGGTTGATACTTTAGAGTGAAACTTTTGATCGATGCCTAAGGACAAACCTCTCCAGTGCTGCACAGATGTCTCCCTCGTATTTAATTTAGAATCTTACTCCTAAAATGAAGCATGGGGGAGACATTTGTGCAGCATTAGAAAAGTTTGACCTGTTGACAGATCGGTGAAAGACACTCATTTATTTCAGTCTGATGTGGGCTCCTCTAAAGTTCACTTTATTGAGCATTGCAAAAAAAAATTTGTGCAGATTTTGCTGTGACAAAAGGTTGCCACTAGTCCTAAAATGTGGTCTGCTTTTTTTTTTTTTTTTTTTTTTTTTTTTTTGGGGGCGGTCATTACTCGGGCTACCTCCAAGGTACCTAGAGTCTAGGTCTACCATTTTGTCTATTGGTCCATCGTCTACGTTGAGAATTGGAAATTGCCCCAGAAGCGTTTGGGTATCTTGTCATGATAATGAAGCTACTCATGGGGTCACTACCCGTTTCCATCTTGGTCAAGGGTAGCCCGAGTATACGCCCTTTTGGCTTCTAGTTTAACCTGCGTTTGAGAGGTATCCCTCGGCATGACTGGAGCTGTCGCCCTCTCCTCAGAATCACGCCGCTGATGTCTGAGCCCTGTGACTGGATCTCCTGGGGACCTGTGGTTTTATCACTATGGTGATGCGTGGTGAAAGGTCAAGGAGAGCAGACGCTGTAAAGGGCCGCTGGCAGTAAAACGGCGTGGACTGGGCCGAGAACCAACCCCGCTGTCAAAATGGTGCCATAAATATTTTATTATCCGTTTGTTTAACTTATGAATGGATCCACTTACATTGGCTGAAGGACAGTATGTCAGTGACTGTGGTGTTTGTGCAAGCCTACTTGCTCAACCAGGCGTGGAAAGGGGGGGCCTCCCTGTCAGGTCCCGTTGTTCAGCAAGGCCAGGAGATACCAGCGACTCCGTAGACATGGGCAGACCAGCCTCTGAGCCAAGCCAGTGAAGGCACCTGTTCTCTTTCCGCTAATGCAGTTCTTCCACGCTGCACTGTATTGACTCTACTCAACTCGCTTAGGACTGGCTCTAGTACTTTCTCTACAGTGTTCTACTGTAGATGGTACGTGCTCACTGTAGGCATGGTTCTTGGCTGTGCGTCTTGGCAGAGTTGCGAGTTGCTCCATCCAACTTTCACTATACCTTTTCATGGGCGACCGAATAGGACAAAGTCTGCACCTCGTCAGCAGACCGTGGCATAGTTTTACGGGCTGGCATTGTTTAAAATCTGGGTCAGGTCGAGTGAACAAAAAAATAATTGCGGTCACTGTGTCGGCTTTGTGCAGAATGATCCCGTGTCGCAATGTTGTGCACGTGACTGTATTCTCTGATCTATCGGTCTTCTGCAGTTCTTTCACATTACAGTGTAGTATTGCCTCAGCTCTCATAAAATGTTGGCCGAGGTGATGCCATATAAAGTACCAGGTACCGTCCTGAGCTTTTGCCAGTGGAAAAGTTTCTCTCTCAGCTGTACTCAGCCCCCTGCACTCAACTCTCCTCTCTCCAGTTATTTCTCTCCTGCTTATTCACACTGTTCTGCACTCTCTCTTACCTTCACTCTCTTTCTGTCTCTTGTGCTTTCTTGCACTCTCACCCATCTCCCCCTTCTTGTGCTCTCTCTCTCTCTCTCTCTCTCTCTCTCTCTCTCTCTCTCTCTCTCTCTCTCTCTCTCCCCTCTCTCACTCAACCCCCTCTCTCTCTCTCTTGCAGTCTCTCCCCCCCCCCTCCCCTTCTCTCTTGTGGTCACTGGCTCTGCCCCCCCTTCTCTCTTGCTTTCTTCAACTCCCCCCCCACAAGCGTTCTCTCTCTCCCCCTCTTTCTCTTTCTCTCCCTCTCTCTATCGCTCAATTCCACACCGGTTTCTCAGCACATTTTCCTCTCCTCACAGCGGGTATACGAGGGCTCGGCCGAGAGCCGCACGACCAACATTGTCTTGCGCGAGGGGGCGTGTGTCCTGTGCAGTCGACCTATGATCCTGACAGGAAGATGACTGAAGAGACATCTGGGAGAAACGACAGGCAGTAAATCATTGTGGCTTTGGATAAACGAGGGATTTCTCTACTTTTTTTTTTTTTTTTTAAAGCATATCTCCTCTAGTCCATGGTTGCCTGTGGTTATGACACGTCTTTCAAACCAAATGTGGAGAAAACCTACGCTCTCTCTGTTTGAGAGGGCATCTTCCAGAAGAAAGGCTGGAAGTGTTTTATTGACTGCCTTTTCCTCCTGGCCAGGGTTGTCTTCATAGAGGTAAACTGGAGATGTACACGATGGCATCAGAGTTTCAGAGAGGTGGCTCTGTGGCGCGTGAAGCAGTTTGGCAGTAGGACTGTGGGAAGCACCATTGTTGTAATTTTGCACCAGGTACCAAGTTTATATCAGTGTAGAGAGAACTTGCAGTTGTTGTACAGCTTGTGCTCGAAGCTGCATATAATTGGTTGACCCCTTAAACTGACTTTTCTCCGAAGTTAACCTTTAAGTAGCTTCTAAGTCAGAAAAAGCATTTTTTTTATTTTGTTTGACAATATCGCATACATTTTCTGTATCTGCTGGCTGCAGCACTTCAATGAAGCTCACATCACACTTTTATTGGGCTCATTTCATACTAAACTGTACAAATGTGTTACAATGGTGATGAAAATTCAAATACACCTTTTCCAATTCTACAACCACAGACGTCGCCATCTGCTGGCCATTAAATGGAATTCTATTTCTGCCTTGGCCTCACTTTTCAGACCCGGGCGCTGCGTCCATCTTTCTATACAGTTTATGGTGATAGAGCACAAATTGTTCGTTTTTATGGTCGTAAACAATGTTAGGACACGGAAAATTTTTCATTATTTTTAAAAGCATGGTATATGTGATTGACTGACGCCTTGTGAAATTTTGATGCAGTGTTTTCCACAAAAATTTTCAATGACCGGGCGGTAGGTGGCGCTCTTTTGCAAGCGGGTTCATTTTGTTCAGCGGGGGGAGAGAAGCATTCTATTTCGTTCAGCGGGGGGGTCGGGGGGGATGCGTTTTAATTGATATTGCGTGTATTCCAGTGCTCTTTAAATTCTTTCGTTTTTTTTTTTTTTTTTTTTTTTTTTTTGACCGGCGGCGAGGATTCTCGATGGGCGATATATTATGAACAGGCGGCGATTGCGCAATCACTCAGAATGAAGTTCATTCGGTCATTAATGAAAGTGGAAAACCCTGCCTTATTTTGCCAAGGTCATCTTCACGCCATTTGCATATATTATGCAAATTAACCCACAGGGATGGACGTAACACGTGAGGACGCGACTGGTTATGCCCACGACGGTCATTTCAAATTGCATTTCTGATCAGACGAGTCCCGATAATTTAGCGCAGACAATTGAAACCGTTATTATGGGTATTTCTCTGCAATATTTCATTTCACTTTCTTTCGAAGTATCAACAGACATGTCATGAGCATTTCATGAAGTTGGCTGCCAAACTTTGTAACAAAATACATCCCTTCACAATGCCTTGGCTGACATCAGGAAACCACTCTTTCTGCTGTGTTGTTGGACCGATGACTTTGATTTTTTTCTTATGTATATCTTCAATCCGGGAGTGAATAAATATGAACAATGCAAATCATTTAATTCTCCCAGAAAAAAATTTATCGACCATTCTTATACAGTACAGTGAATTGTACAGTTTAGTATGAAGTGACCCATTGAGAGAAATATTCAAACCCAGGACATTGTTTTAACGGCCACAGCATTACGTCAAATGGAAATTACCTATATCTTGTACATCATTTAATTTACATTTTTCTGCAACTCAGCGGGGCATATTTGGGATCGTTGGAAACTTTGGGATCTTGCCTAAAATTAAAAAAAAACTTGAAGTTTCAATGGTTTTAATACAGCAGCAGCATTTCACAGACCAGGTTAAGATGGGGCCAGATTTAGGAGGTTTTACCATCGTCGCAGCCAGTATTACTATTTAACACCATGGGTGCACCGAAATTTCCTGAATGGCAAAGAACTGTCCTCGTAACAGACTTGAACCGGAAATAGTTTGGCTGGTAGCCACGACAAGGAGCATCCCGAATAGTCCATATCATGGTGGAGAGGAAACAATTTAGCGCCTTTGTTGCTTCCTTCCTGTAAGGAAACACTGGACCAACTTTAGAAAAAAGGAAAGCTTGAATATGGAGCACAATCTTTTGCCATGACTGGATATGTCATGCATGTCCTAAAGTTTTCCAATAAATTATGAAGGCTATCTTCGTTATCAAGCTAATGATGTATTGAAATAGAAGCAGGCCTGGGAAAAGTAGAGAGGAAAGATAAAAGGCTGCCCATTTAAGAGAATCGGATGCAGCTCTTGATTTTAGTATGAGAGTGCACAATTACCAGAATGGTAATTTTAACAGTTACGGTGGACTAGCCTAACAGCTTGCTTGTAAGTTAAGTTATGGTGGCTAGACTGAGTTATACTGTAATTTAGGCTATCGCATGCAGTGTTATTCTTTGGATTTGCTAGCGTTCCAGCTAGCAAGCTTAGGAAAATTTTTGTAACTTGTCATATCTAAGTAATATGGTAATGCTTATGCTAGCTAAGTGTAATGGTTATAATCTGATGTGTTTGTTTTTTTTTTGTTTTTTTTGGGGGGGGGCATCACACGTCCTGACTGTAGTTTTGAATGTATGGGATGTAGCTACTTTGCTAGCGCGAAAGCAATTGCTGTTTTGCATGAAGTTTTAACTCATGGTTTCACTAAGCCAGAACGGGCTGACGGCCTATATTCTATCTGTCAACGCAAATTGAAATCGCACAATACATTTGGACTGGCTGTTCTCATATCAAAATTGATTTCACTTTCATAACTGGCCCATCTAAGATTTGATGTATTAACATGTTATCACTACTACTGTTTTCAAAAGGCGATACTATATTGCATTTCATTTGTCTGAACCGATTTTCTTTACAGCCAATGACACCTTTCTACTATAAGCTATTATTATTATTATTATTATTATTATTATTATTATTATTATTATTATTATAGAAATCAGAATAATGGGCCCAATGACGAGGGTAACTCATTAAGAAGCAATATAAGGATTACATAAAAATTGTTAATTTAGTAAATTATTTAAAATGACTGACATCCAATCTGCTAGGCAATGTGACAAAATGTGACGAAGCAATTTTCTCAAAATAAATTACAGGTGTGATTAAAGCGATGATTGGACCAACATGATGTGTGATGGACGGGTGCAAAGATATCATTCTCTGAAATTGTAAAGCCTGCCGTTTGCGAAAAGGTTCTGAACTTCATACGTTAAACCAGTATACAGTATGTGCGTGAACACGTGCACACTCACTCACTTGGAGAGAAGCAGAAACAATGATAAAAGGCCATTTTTTAGGATTAGACTTTGGAGGAAAAGAAATGGAAGTGAAGGACAATAATATGCATGGCTAAAATATACGTTGAAACCCTACTTTGCTCTCAAGAAGTGTTTTGTTTGGCCAGATTTAAGATGTGATTTATAATGTAAACCTATTGCAAAGTTACTTTTTTTTTTTTTTTTTTTTTAGCACCAATACTGTAATCTGCCACAGGTCACATGATGACCTGCAGGTCTTATTCCAAATGCTGGAGGCCTGGTTGTGTTTTATCATTTGCTAGCATGTAACCCTGCCGTCTGTGTGTGCGTCTGGGCTGGGTGTGCCGGGTGTGCTTCCATGATGCATGCTATGTTTGTTTGTTTTTTTTTTTTTTTTTTCTTGCTTATTCTGTTCTGATCACTGTATTATGTACACATGCATGTTAATTCAGATATGTCATCAGCCCAGCACTTGGCAGCAGTTCAATGCATTGAAGCGTGCAGACAAGGTCGGGGAGTTCACTTGTTGTTCAGACCAAACATCAGAATGGAAACTGAATGTGCTCTTCGTGATGTTTATCGTGGAATGATGCCAGACAGGTTGGTTTGATTATCTCCGAAATTGACCTGCCTCAGAATCTCCTGGTATTCTCTGCTGAAAAACTCCGCAGGGTTTACCCAGAGTGGTATTAAGATGTTCAGTGAATGGCAGTTATGCTGTTGGGCAAAAAAAATGAGAGTTAATAAAAGGTTGGAGGAGACTGGTTGTACTGTTTCAGATTCACTGGAAGGTGACCGTAACTTGAATAACCTCATGCTTCAGTAGTGCTCTGCAGAAAAGCATCCTCAGTAGTGCACACATCGGGCGTCGAAGTGGAAGTGCCACAGCAGCAGAGGATCACACCCGGCTCTGCTCCGCTCTTCTAAGAACAGTTATTTGAAGCTACAGTGGGCAAAGACTCTCCAGAACTGCGCAGTTGAAGACTGGAAAAGCGTTGCCTGATCTGCAAAATCTCAATTTTGGTTGCAGCCCATTGACGACTGGAATTTGGTGCAGATGAGAATTCGTGGATCCATCCTGCCTTGAGTCAGCAGTTCAGATGTAATGATGTGGCATATATTTTTTTTGGGAGAGATTAGGCCTCTTCATAATGATTGAAGATCATTTGAATGCCACAGCACATCTGGGTATTGTTGCTTACTGTGTTCATCTCATGATGGCAGCATAACGCGCCACGTCATAAAACAGACATCATATCATGCTCTCCCGTGGACATGGCAGGGAGTCCAGTGCACTTCAGTGGCTTCCACAGTCCTGGATCTCTATCCAGTCAAGCACATTTGTAATGTGGTGAAACTGGACGTTCAACGAATGAACGTACAGCAATCAAATCAGGAGCAACTGCATCGCACAGAATTAGGCATGTTAACACGAACCAAAATCTCAAAGGGATGTTCCTCGCACCTTTATCTAATGAAGTGGCTGCCAAGTGTTTAGTTCATTTGAAAAGATTTTGGCATTTGCTGTTAACAACTGGACAGAACTTCTCAGTTTGTGGGTGTACTGCGCTCAGTTGGGTGATACAGCATTCTCTGGACTGCAGCGGGACGCAAACCAAACGTTTGCATTGGAAACGATACCGTGGGAGAGGAACTCGCCATCCAGGGCAGGCACGAAGAATGAGTGCACCTTGCAGGGCGGAAGTACCCTGAGTCAGAAAACAGAGCCTCCACTCACCCCTGCTTCTCACAGATGGGGTTTGTTTTTGCGCGCAGCTCTCCTTTTTCTGTGTCGGGTCTTCGTGTGTCACGTCGGTTTGATTGAGCTCCTTCCCCTCCTTGGTGACCTGCTGTAAACCCATTTCTCTGCTCCCGACTTAAGCACACACAATATTTCCTGAAGTGGCATGACTCGTTCTACTCTCAGTATTGTTTGCCTTTTTTGTAATGGTGGGAAAAAAAAATCCATCGTTATTTACTATTTTCTGATGTCCTGTTTGGATATTTAGAGCGGTAGGTTTTGACAGAAACAAACTGCCCATGAACTGATATAATCTTGCTTGTTTGTGACCTTTTTTGTGTTAGTTTGTTTTTGTTTTTTTTTGTTTTTTGTTTTTTGCAGCCAAGGGCTTCAAACGGCAGCGGAAAGCACTTTTATTTTGCCCCCTTCCCAACAAAATCACATCCCATATCAACGACAGCAGTAATAATTGAGAATGCACAAGGAAGTTGAGTCATGACAAATGAGCGGACTACTTTGTCAGTTTGTCAGCATGCGTTAAAGAAGTGGTGTGTCAGGCAGTCGGAATTGAAGGATAGGTTGCCAAGCCAAGCCAGCTCATTCATGTTGTCCATTGTCATTTCATGTGAATTTGACTGCTGGCTCATTCCGAGGTCCTGGCAAAATTGATGTCTGGGATGGTGGCTGGGATTGGAATGTTCTCACATTTGAAAACAACCAGTTCCTTGAACTGTATTGGGTATGATAATGACCAGCTGCTTTAATAGGGGATAAGATATGCACTGTATTTTTATCGTCGACTAATGTAACATTGGCAACATTGTGTGTTGAATAAGGCATAGTACCATTTCTAGGCGTAGCACAATCTCGTTTTTTTTTTTTTTTTCCTCCTTTTTTTTTGTGCTGGAGAAAAGATTTCCACAAAGCGAAATTCCCACAGTCCCACACACAGTAGGGGGTTTGACTCCAAATATAACCTCTGTGCCATTTTTTTTTTTTCCCACCAATACACGGAAATTGATGCCAGGTTTTCTCCACCTGACAATGTTTTTCTTGGTTTGTTATCAAACACAATGCCCTACAGTCACACAAATGTTTTGCCTCCTGTATTTTTTTCCTTATGAAAACTTGGTCAATTTCACTTCAATCCACTATCTCTTCCATATTATTGATTCCTTAACCAGAGTATTTCCTTGGAAATGTACTGCACATGAGTGGCAGACAAGTTGATGGTTTTGCGCCCTTAAAGAAAAGTATTAAACAGGTAACATTGTCCATGCGGGGGAAAAGTGATGCAGGCATTATCGATGTGGTCCAGCAATGTTCAGTTTGCAAAGCATCCCATTATAATGGCCGCATCTTGTGTGCAGTACTCAAAACAAGTGGTGAAATTAGCAAGTGGTAGCTTTTTCCTCAAAATCATCATCGTGGTGGCATTGATTGCCGAATCAGTACCTCCCAGTTACAAGCATACGCTTCTAAGATGTGTGGCAAAATTACCCGTTGAGGGTAGGCAGGTGAACTTAATGACGTTCTGAATAAAATATGATTAACGTCAGACTTGGCTATGGTTGTCTTCACGGATTACGATAAAGGCCAAAAAGGGTTAAAGAAAATTGCACCTTTGAAGAAAAGCCAGGAAAATTGTTGGAAAATTGGAGAATTTGTATTGTAACAAGTTAGTCTTACTGGTAAATTTTCAACATTTGAAGACCACAATGGAAAAATGATCAAAGTCACATTTTCACGTTGTGGAGAAATGATGAATTAAAAATTCAAAACTATCTTGGAAACAAAGAACTGTAAAAAATACGCAAAATATATAAAATATTATAATATATAATGCATAAAACATACAAAAATGCAAAATTTGGACTCTGATCGTTTTTCCTTTGTGGTCTTCATTTATTTGTACAAAAAAAGGGGATCTGTTTGGACAAACTGATTACCCCGAGTGATAACACACACAAAAAAAACTACATTTCAGCGAAGTTGAAGCATTTTAAATTTATTAAAACACATCAGAAGGATCCACCATTTTGCAGTATCCTTCCCATAATGCTGCTTCTTAGAACATAGATATTCGGAGAATTGTCCATTGCAAACTTGAAATGTATACACCTAAAAACATATCAAATAAATGCTTATTCATTGAGAGTTCTATCTATCGAAAACACTGAATATAAACCGAGAAATGAGCGCTCAAAGAAGTTGCTGTAGTTTATTTTAATGCGACTACACATAAATGTATTTTTTTCCAACTTTACCTTTTCTGGAAGCCATGGTGATCAGAAAAAAGTACAGTGGGACTTAAAACCCTAAGTGATCCAAATGCTCTCAAGTACCTTGTGCCGTTTCCATAATTTGGATCACTTAGTTTTAAAAACGACAAAAATACCAACTTCCGAACTTAAATTGTTCTCAGAACATTATGAATTTGAACATTGGGTGTGGTAGCCATATTGAAGAATGTGCTCACATTATCTGGCTCACCAGTATCAACATGTAACCGACAATATTAAGATGAAAATGTATTCTCAGAAATGCCTTTTCTTTTCAAGAAGCAAATATATTATGTATCATCTTGAAAATAAAAATGTAATCCTCCACTTTACCTTTTCATTTTTCAGTCAATATATGCACTTTTTGTAACAAATTGAAAATTGTGCCCCGGCATATTGCTTACTAAAAGTCCATGTACGAATATGTTTTACACATTTTTACACACCAGGCATATCTATGCATGTGTTTCCCTCTGGCCCCAACTTGGAAGGGAAAAATGGGCCAAATTCATGCAGCGGCACCGCGTTGATTTTTGGCGAGAAGGTGTGTAGTGGGCCAAAATTACTGGCACCCCTGACTGGCAATTTACAAACAATACAAAAAAAATGTAAGCAATATAATTATCGAGAAACAGAATATACCAACTTGTTAGAATTACTTCATTAATGTATTAACCAAAATCATAACCATTTTGTAAAATAAATTTAAACAAAATCAAGGTTTCAAAATTATTGGAACCCTTCATTTAGTACTAGTACCACCTCGGGCAGGGATAACAGCATGGACTCTTTTCCTGTAATTTTTGACAAGGTTAAGGCACACATTTTGGAGGATTTTGGACCATTCCTCCGAGCAGATCCTTTCAAGATCCTTCACATTCTTGGGTGTGCGTTTATCAACTGCCCTCTTCAACTCAGCCCACTCAGCCCATTTAGAGTTTCCCTATAAATATTTTTAAAGTATTGCTTGTGCACTACCAGTCCGAGGTGCCAGTAATTTTGGAGCCCACTGGAAGTGAAATGACTCCAAGCGGAACCACGCTGAGACCGCATTCAATTGCCCTGACGTCACAAGTTGGGTTTTCTCAGACCCAGTTTCCAGGACAATTTTACTGGGTAAATCAGTGTATTTCGGGGGTCAGAAAGTAATGAAAAATCCTTTTTTTATTACATATATTTCAAACTACCAAAAACAGGAAAAAAATTTGCCATATACACTTTAAAGGGCAGCGTGGATAGTTATTCTACTCTTGCCCTCCAACTCTCTGTAGATCTCATTTACTGGTGTAATCTCTCTACTGGCCTGTATCACTAAACATAAAGTCCCCCAGTTTGTAATCTGTGCCCTGTGGGCCTGTGCTGATGGAGTCTCCAGCACGGACTGACCCGTCGTAGGTGATTTTTTTTTTTTTTTGTTTTTTTTAAGCAGCTGGGCACTATGAACAGGCTATGAACTGTGTGCCAGGCTACTGTCGTGTTGGCTGAAAGGAGTACTCATACGAGTGCTGGAGAATTGCCTTTTCCCATCAGAATCTGAAATGGACGTTGGGGTGTTTGAGGCCTCTCCAGCTAGCCAAGACAAACGTTCTCCCAATGTTGCGGGAATGTTTTGGCAATGTTATAACATTGCCTCTACATTGCAGCTACGTATTGTGAGAATAATTTGTGTTGGCTGGGTCGTGCTGGAGTGTGATTTCTGCCCTGTGCGAGAGAGCTTCAGTTATCCTGCAGCATATACCATCTGCCCTCAGTGCGATCTGCTCCCACTGAGGTCCTGTGGCTGTTTGTATCATCAAACTTTCTGCAGTTAACCATTCAGTAAATGGCCTACTTCTTTTAAGCCTGTCTGTGTTTCAGTGCCTAATGGAGAAGTCAGTGGAGTATTGTGCTATTCTGAAGTGCGCACGATAATATACAAACACACAGGTATGCAGAAAAAACACTCGGAAAAGTGCAAGAGGAGTAGACTTCTTTAATAATGAGACATTTCTCATTCTTGGCCAATGGTCATGAAAAGTGGATATGTTACCCAGGTATATAAAAAAAAAATTTCTTGAAGAATGAAATGCATTAAAATGAAATTTAAAAATGAGGTTTTAAACTTGATTTTGGTCTCTTTTCAAGAGCATTGTCTGTCTGTGCACCCGCAGTGAACTTTGGTGGGCGAGAGGCATCATAGTGCAGTGATGGAGGTCGTTGGAATAGACCCAGTATTCTGCTTTCTGAGCGGTATTTTGAAATAAATTCTGGCTTCTTTCCTGGCGCTCCTCCATTGCCACTGAAGGGCTGCCATCTTATGTAAATAATTCATCACGCAACAATTTGAGACGAGCAGTTATTTTTCATATGGAGTTCAGCCCAGAAGCAGCTTCATGAGGTCTGTTAGACTTGCTTGTTGTGAAAAACCCCTGTTGTTTAATGGATGTTAAGTGTTGATTTACCCCATTAAGACTAAGGGTGCCCCCTAAAGAAGCATTTTAAAACCTAAGGCATTGTTTGAAAACAGCCTCATCTGAGGGTGTTCTGAAAAATCTGAGAGGATCGTCAACATTCACTGAAACCTCTGTTTTCTGCCTCTGTAGCTCATAGAAACTTGAAATAAAAATAATTTCGATAACTTAAGCCAGGGGTCCCCAATCTTTCCCAGAAAGGGCCGGTGTGGGTGCAGGCTTTCAATCTAAGCAAGCAGTCACACACCTGACGTCACTAATCAACCCCAAGAGTCTTTGCTAATGAGCTTGATCAGTGGAATCAGGTGTGTAACTGCTTGGTTAAATTGAAAGCCTGCGCCCACAGCGGCCCTTTCTGGGAAAGATTGGGGACCCCTGACTTAAGCAGTTGGCTTCTTTGGAAATAATTGCCTTTGATCAAATGTTCATTAACATTTTTAAAACCAATAAACTAAGAAATTGAAATAAACTCTTTACAGTGATTGGTTTACCAGTGGCAAAAAAAAACAAGAGTCATCAGAAGATGACATATCCCACCGGTCCCCACATAATTCGTGAGTTACTGATTGCAGGAGAGTTGTATACTTTCTCATCCCTTTAGTAATTTAATACTTATATATAGTTGAATAGGCAAAGGAAGGGGATTTGAGCAATGATGATATTTGATGAAAGCACACCGAACACCAAGTGCAGGGAAGATGACAACATCAATCAGAAGTATAATCACCTTTAGCATCTTGCTGTTCATGTTACCAGCACTCACTGCGAGGAAGTAGACTACCTGGAGTGCCGCTGTTGTATTGTTGTTAAAACATTTGAAAGAAAAATGCAAATTATGGAATTTATAGTGTCAGAGAATGAACAATGCAACCCTGCAATGGTAAGATGCTTACCAAATATGGAGTTTGTAAGTGGTATAGTATGTAAGTTCTGCTCCGGAAACGAAACAAAGTTGGAAATTTGGGCCGTTTTTGGTGAAAATTTCAAAAATTTTGGGCCCAATGGAATTGAAACCCACAAAAGGCACAATGGCACCCTAAGGGGAAGTTGCATACCAAATATGAAGTTTGTAAGTGGTATAGTTTTTGAGCTCTGCTCGAAGTTTAAACAAAAAAAAGGAAATTTGGGCCGCTTTTTTGGTGAAAATTTCAAAAATTTTGGGCCCAATGGAATTGAAACCATAAAAGGCACAATGGCACCCTAAGGGAAGTTGCATACCAAATATGAAGTTTGTAAGTGGTATAGTTTTTGAGTTCTGCTCGAAAGCGAAACAAAAAAGGAAATTTGGGCGTTTTGGTGAAAATTTCAAAAATTTTGGGCCCAATGGAATTTAAACCATAAAAGGCACAATGGCACCCTAAGGGGAAGTTGCATACCAAATATGAAGTTTGTAAGTGGTATAGTTTTTGAGTTCTGCTCGAAACGAAACAAAAAAAGGAAATTTGGGCGTTTTTGGTGAAAATTTCAAAAATTTTGGGCCCAATGGAATTGAAACCCATAAAAGGCACAATGGCACCCTAAGGGGAAGTTGCATACCAAATATGAAGTTTGTAAGTGGTATAGTTTTTTGAGTTCTGCTCGGAAACGAAACAAAAAGGAAATATGGGCCGTTTTTGGTGAAAATTTCAGAAATTTTGGGCCCAATGGAATTGAAACCCGCAAAAGGCATAATGGCACCCTAAGGGGAAGTTGCATACCAAATATGAAGTTTGTAAGTGGTATAGTTTTTGAGTTCTGCTCCGGAAACGAAAATGATTACGGACGGACGGACTGACGGACGGACGGACAGGGCGATGACTATATCCCACGGTATACATGCTGGTGGGATAAAAAGGTGTGCCGCAAGCTGCTCCCCTCGATCAGGTTGTCAGCCTTTGTCATTGTCTGAGCAGCTTTGGAAACTTTTTTCGTGGTCACATGGAGGCAGTAAAAGTAAAAAATTAAAAACGCAAACCGATGATGCATTTTGCCTTCCCCACTTATATTGTAGTGAATCACGATGCACTTCATTGTTCATGTTTTAAAATGATGAAATAATCTAAAACACGCTCGCATTGCATCAGGTCTTAATTTAAAAGAAATCTAAGGTTTGAAAAGAATTTTGCTTCCTTTTGAGAGTGCATTCAGATGGTATCAACAGTATCTTATGTTAATGCAGTGGTTCTGTTTTGTCTTGACTGTGTTTTGTTCACTGCCCTAGTGAATTGTATTGATGTTCTTTTGGTTGGTTACAGTTGTTTGGAGTTATGTTTTGGAGATACTAATTTCTTAACTGATTTCTGAAACAAGCAAGTTATTTCAGCGACTTTTGCTGAGGTCAGTGATTACATGGCCACTGATAAAATGCACCAGATCTATAAAAATCATGGCTATTTAAATAGTTTTAAAGCAGGCCATTCCACCTTCTGTCTTGGTCCTCTCAGTCTGGGTCTCTGCAAGTTACCTTTCCAAAATTTAAGCTTGAATAAAGTTTGGCACTGCAGCTTGAACTTTGCGTTTAATTGCCAGACAGACCTGTAGCTTTGGTTTGGGTGGCTTGGCTAATGTTCGCCATGCAAATAGGTGGTGTAGTACTGCCTCTTTTGCCGAGCTATATGAATCTAAACCAAGATACTATGACCTGGGAGTAAATGATATGTACTCCTTATCAACACAAAATGAGAGCAAATGTGCTTTGTTTTAAGGAATCTGTGCTAAAAAAAAGTGATCATATTCGTGTGCACTTGTCACTAGACTAGCTTCTTTGGAATTATTCTGAGGCAATGGTCAATGTATGTATTGAAAAGCTCTGTTTTTATTAAGCAAGTCAATGCCCTGACTTCTGCCATTTATCATAGCCTACTGCAGACTATCTAATCCTCCACTTAAACCCAGAACTGGCTGTGACCCCCACCAGCTTCAATTTTCAATGTGCATTTCACTCCTTATTTAAAAGCCGTTCCATAAAGTTAATCCTCATACACTATGCCTTTTTTGAGTAGGTTCAAAAACACATTGCTTGCCAGATATGATTTGACCAATATTAGAGGGATCAATTATTTTCATAGCCCAGTACATAAACAGATTGAAAAATGTACAGATGATTCTATGCTAGGATTTAAGTGGTGGCAAACTAGCTGGTTCCCCTTTTTTCCTGGTTATATTTTCTTTCCTTATTCTTTTCTACCTTAGGTTAGTTGCTCTGAATCATTTTGGAAGAGCAGTTAAGTCACATCCTGTTCAGTTGGAATGGGAACATTTCCCCATTAACTATTTTTAGGTTGCCGACCGTAGGCCAGTAACCTATTGTTGTCACTTTGCATCCGGCGTCGGCGTCTGTGTCAGCATCGGCGTCGTCCGTTTAAAGCTGTATCTCAAAAATGGTCTGATGAATTTTTTTTTTTTTTTTTTTTTTAATTTGGGGATGTGATCAAATCGGTCATCAAGTTAATGCCCGAGCAAAAATTTTTTTGATTGAATTGTTCGTTTAGACCTGGCGGCCATTTTTATGTTGAAAATGGCCAATTTTCTCAAAAACTGTCTGATGAATATTTTTTTTAATCACAGCAATGGAATCAGTATCATGACCTGCTTCAACGGTGTAAACGGCGTTTTGATTGAATTGCTCCTTCATAGCGCCACCTAGGCAACGTGTCTGGACTTCATCATTTTTTGCGGTGTTTTGTGCTATAACTCTTAATATAGCATTTAGAGCTTAAGTATGTATGAGGTACCCATAGGTAATCAGGTATGCCGAACATTGTGAGTCAGTCACTTTTGACCTTGGGCCTCAAGGTCAAGGTCAAATGGAAAAAATGTGCTATAACTCTCCTAATATAGCATTTAGAGCTTAGGTATGTATGAGGCACCTATAGGGAATCAGATATGCCGAACATTGTGAGTCAGTCACATTTGACCTTGGACCTCCAGGTCAAGGTCAAATGGTGAAAATGTGCTATAACTCTCTTAATATAGCATTTAGAGCTCAGGTATGTATGAGGCACCTCTGGGGAATCAGGTACGCGGAACATTGTGAGTCAGTCACATTTAACCTTGGGCCTCGAGGTCAAATGGCAAAAATGTGCTATTACTCTCTTAATAGAGCATTTGGAACTTAGGTATGTATGAGGCACCTATAGGGAAATCAGGTATCCCGGACATTGTGAGTCAGTCACATTTGACCTTGGGCCTCAAGGTCAAATGGCAAAAATGTGCTATTACTCTCTTAATATGACATTTAGAGCTTAGAAATGTATGAGGCACATAAAGGGAATCATGTATGCCAAACATTCTCGGTTGTACGAATTTCACTTTGAGCCTCAAGGTGAAGGTCAAATGGAAAAAATGTGTTATAACAGTTTAATATGGCTTTTAGAGCTGAGGTATGTGTGAGGCACCTACAGGGAATCATGTAAGCCAAACATTCTCGGCAAGTTGAATATGACATTGGGCGTCAAGATCAAATGGCAAAAATTGCTATAACTTGCTGAATATGGCAATTAGAGCTCAGGTATGTTTGGGGCATCTATAGGAAACCATGTATGCTGAACATTCTTAGGCAGTCAGTCAAATTTGATGTTGAGCCTCAAGATGAAGGTTATATGACAAAAATGGCCCATATTTGTTTAATATTGTTTGTAGAGCTTAGGTATGTAATGGGCACTAATGGCAAATCATGTATGCTGGTTGTTTTCGATATATTGGATTTGACCTTGGGCAACAAGGTCCAGGTAATGACAAAACGGCCTAAAAGTCCTTTAATGTTGGCTTTAGATCTTCAGTATGTATTGGGTACTAATGACAAATCATGTATGCTGATCAAACACACCATAGTGGATTTGACTTTGGTCTTCGTGGTCAAGGTCATGTGACAAAATCAATCTATTTATTTCCTCGTTAAATAATGTCTTTAGAAATTAGTATGTATTAGGCACTAACCTACATACAATTAAAATTTTTACGGGCATTGTAACCGCATGGTCGACCTTTTTTCACAATCAATTGCGGCAATAAAAACTGGTCAAAACCTATTTTTGGATGTTTGTTCCTATTAGCATCATGGAATAGGAAGAATAATACTAATTAGACCCACTCGGTGCAGTGTTGTGTTAAAAAAAAAAAAAAAAAAAAATCATTGTCTGAAAGCAGAGCAAGAACCGCAAGTGAATTGAGAAGGTGGTGCACTTCACAAATTGACAGCAGACGACAGTTGAAAGTTCAGGTTAGAAAAAAATAATCTGATTTCACAATGTAGACTTCTTAAAGATTATATTTTTGCTGAATGGCAGAACTGTTGCTGTCTGTCACTCATGAAAAAGTGTGACTGCTCAGTCGAGTTGCCCGATAATGGTAACTAAAACCCCTTTCTCACTGAGCTGCATTGGCCCGCGGAAGTGTGCGGATGAAACAGTTCTCTTCTTTCGCAGAGAAGAATTGATTCTAAGAACCGTGAATTGATTCGCAGTGGTACGGGACCATTCGCCATCACCGCCGAAATTGTCCGAGCTGAAGCTTTTTAACGCCAATATCATGTAGACAACGTGTTGCTTTCACAAGAATTTGTGTTGGCTTGCTGTTGAATCCGCGGACTGATGCTAGTTACTTTTCTCCTGTTGGAACTGTAACTGCCGGCAACCTTCAGGGCCCTTGGCACTCTAGTTGTGAAGTGGTCGCAAACTCGGGGCTATTGTAGAAACAGTGTGGTGTGTTTTTATTGAGCCTCCAAATGAAATGTGCCAACTATGGGCATATTTCGCGGGGCATGATATGCAAACTGTCGTGGTCGCAGTAGCTGACGGAATCCTGGCTCCCCTTTAAAAACACATTTGAAAATCAGAATTTTAAGCAAATTCACTTGCGTAGATGGGCACCATAATCATGTTGCCAAACTACGTCCACTCTGTATATTATCCCTTGCAAAAAAAAAAAAAAGAAAAACGAGCTTATGTATGGGAGTGTTTTGGCTTCCAGATAAAAACTAATGACCTCCAAACAAAAAGAAACGGTAGGTTTTACCGATTATCTTTGCCAGATGCTCCAATCGCTGCCGCCTTCCGGTGACAAGGATAGTATTCCTGATGGTAATGCGGAAAACTGAAATCGCAGGTTCTGGACTTAAGTGTCATCTATCGATATGAAGCGTGTGTCCACTACTCGTGAAATGGTCCAGAACTTAGCCGTAATTGAGAGAAAATAAACACTTAAATCGGTGAAGAAAGTAATATTTTATAAACTAGCTTGGGATTCACTTTGTGTCAAACCACAATGACAGTATTGTTAACTAGCCATTATTTAAGCCATAATTTACCGCGCTTTTTTTGTGCTCTTTTGTTAATGTTTATCTGCAATGCTTTAACTGGCTTCAACGCTAAACCGACAGAAAGAAGGTACATCACAGCAAGAACGAGACCTCTCAGTCTCATTTTGAAATAACGTTTATGGTGTTATGCTTTCTCTTTGAATCTCGCAGTGCTTGGCTTTTTAAATATGATTTATTACTGATGCTGATGTCAGACACCAATGTTTTTTGGCGCAAAGGAGCAGGAGTGACTACTTTGTTTTGGTAATCTGGGTCACTGGCCATCGTTATATTACAAAATATCTGGAATATCTGTAGACTGCAGTATATTTGTGACCTGTCACGCAAAAGGGGTACTATCCAACCAAAACAGTCCAGTCTTTAATCTGCGTAGTAGAGACTAGCAGTCAGTGATACTGAAGTGCAGAAGAGAGCTAATTTCACCAAAAGCTGCTTCTTTCAATCTGAAATGAATTTGAATCTGACCTTTGAACTTTGCTTTTCTATTTAAGCGAATATCTCAAAAACTACTTTCTGGAGGATGGTATTCTTTTCGCGTGACAGGTCACATTTGTTCGGCATTTTGGCTCTCTATTTGCATGAAAAACACGGGCTTAATGTGTTAATGCCATCAATTGAATTTATGGCCGTAATCTTCTCGGGCCAACACTCGTTTGGTGTTAAGTGGTCATAAAACGCAGTAATTTTCTCATTAACGTTATAAATAAAATCAAACATGTTTGATATTAGCGGAAGTCTTAAGTCTTGGTTCATGCGAACTGTGAAGGTCAATAACGTGAACATTGTCAGCAATGAATGGGTGCGCTCTGCAAGATGCCCAATCTTTGCAAAATGTAATGGTCTGTGACTGAGAACTCCATGACCTTATGACATATTGCCTTTAGACGTTGTAAGAGGGTGTCAGACACTAGTCTTTTTAAAGTCTGAAAATGAGAACTATGGGAGTATATCAGTGTCTCTTGGATTTCAGCCTGTCTGAATAATTTTGTAAGCACTAACATAGTTTGTCCTCTGTACTAGCACTGGATCAAGTTTGTCACAGATTGATAGACTCCAATCGACCTGCCCATTAGGCGATTTATGTTGCCTAGGTTATCGATCAGTAAAGTCCTATTTACATCACATAATTTGTGCGTTACTCATGCCAGTCTGACTGAAATGCATTTCTCCATGGTTTTCTCCTCTCAGGTCTTCCAGAACAGTATTACAGCCTGACGTGGTTCCTGAGCCCCATCTTGGGCCTGATTTTCACACCTCTCATTGGCTCAGCCAGCGACCGCTGCACTTTGCGATGGGGCCGGCGGCGGCCGTTCATCCTGGCCCTGAGCGTGGGAGTGCTGATGGGAGTGGCACTTTTTCTCAACGGATCCCTCATAGGTGAGACTTACTATTTTCAATCAGCCCTTGAATACTGTGTCTTTGGCATTATCTCTTTTGTGGACACTTCTCCTTACCTTCTTTCTGTCCTTTAATACCAAGGTAGAATAATTGCACATCTGGAGTCAGTTTGGAACTGAAGATGATCTGAAAATACAGGACAAGTACAAACCCCAATTCCAATGCAGTTGGGACGTTGTGTAAAACTTGAATAAAAACGGAATACGATGATTTGCAAATCCTTTTCGACTTATATTCAATTGAGTACACTACAAAGACAAGACATTTCATGTTCAAACTGAAACTTTATTGTTTTTTTGGAAATATTTGCTCATTTTGAATTTAATGCCTGCAAATACGTTCCAATAAAGCTGGGACAGGGGCAACAAAAAACTGGGAAAGTTCAGGAATGCTCAAAAAACACCTGTTTGGAACATTCCACAGGTGAACAGGTTAATTGGAAACAGCTGAGTGTCATGATTAGGTATAAAAGGAGCATCCCGGAAAGGCTCAGTCGTTCACAAGCCAGGATGGGCGAGGTTCACTTTGTGAACAACTGCGTGAGCAAATAGTCCAACAGTTTAAGAACAACATTTCTCAACATTCAATTGCAAGGAATTTGGGGATTTCATCATCTACAGTCCATAATACAATCAAAAGATTCAGAGAATCCTGAGATCTACACGTAAACGGCAAGGCCGAAAACCAACATTGACTGCCTGTGACCGTTGGTCCCTCAGGTGGCACTGCATTAAAAACCGACATCATTCTGTAAAGGATATTACCATGTGGGCTCAGGAACACTTCGGAAAACCATTGTCAGTTAACACAGTTTGTCGCTACTCCTACAAGTGCAAGTTAAAACTCTACCACGCAAAGCAAAAGCCATATAACAACAACATCCAGAAACACTGTCGGCTCCTCTGGGCCCGAGCTCATCTGAGATGGACTGGCACAAATTGGAAAAGTGTGCTGTGGTTTGAGGAGTCCACATTTCAAATTGTTTTTGGAAATCATGAATGGCGTGTCCTCCTGGCTTAAGAGGAAAAGGACCATCCAGATTGTTATCAGTGCAAAGTTCAAAAGCCAGCATCTGTGATGGTATGGGGATGTGTTAGTGCCCATGGCACGGGTAACTTGCACATCTGTGAAGGCATCATTAATGCTGAAAGGTACGTACAGGTTTTGGAGCAATATATGCTGCCATCCAAGCGACGTCTTTTTTCAGGGACATCCCTGCTTATTTCAGCAAGACAATGCTAAGCCACATTCTGCACGTGTTACAACAGCGTGGCTTCATAGTAAAAGAGTGTGGGTAATAGACTGGCCTGCCTGCAGTCCAGACCTGTCTCCCATTGAAAATGTGTGGCGCATTATGAAGCGTGACATACGACAAGAAACCCTGCGCTGTTGAGCAACTGAAGTCGTACATCAAGCAAGAATGGGAACTGAGGACACAAATTGTAGAAGGTTTGTAGGTGGGATTCTTTCCCTAACTCTTATTGAGTGTTTTTCAAAGGAAAGGTGATGTAAAGCAGTTGTAAACATGCCCCGTTCCAGCTTTTTTGGAACATTGCAGGCATCAAATTCAAAATGAGTGAATATTTCCAAAAAAACAATAGTTTATCAGTTTTGACATTGTCTTTGTAGTGTACTCAGTTGAATATAGGTTGAAAAGGATTTGCAAATCATTGTATTCTGTCAATGTCCTAACTTCATTGGATTTGGGGTTTGTATAATAAGCAAATTTTCCTCTGATTGCAGCGTCCAAATGACCAACCCATGATCTCTGCACCTGACTTAACTCCTCACTCATTTTTTTTTAATAGGTTGGAAAAACTGTTAAATTTGTTGATCAGACGTTAATAACATCTGGCATCTAAGGATGATCATACTTTGCATGTCAATGGCCATTTAAGCCGGCTGTAATGACACACTGTACCCACTAAATGAATCGTAAAATCATTTGCCCTCTGTTTTGCTACTTTCATATTTTTGAGTCAGTTTTCCTACATGGTATAGGGAACTGCAACATTAATGTTTTTTTTTTTTTGTTATATTTTCAGATTAAATTACTTTGTCATTTGTGCATCCTGCATGCATGTTTAATGGACCAGCTACCATGCAGATGTCTGTTTAGAGAAACTAAAATAAATTATGGACTCCTTTTAGATTTTCTCGATATTTTATCTCCCATCTCCTAGATGTTATCCCCTCCACTTTCTGCATTTACAAACCAGCTGCTCCTCTAACAAAATTTTCTTTGGATGAACCTTTAATAAATGCACCAAAATGGGGCAGGGGTTCTTTTTTTCAGTTACGAAAATGATTTTGCAATGCAGAATATCAGAGTGGTTTTACAATTCATATTGAACAGACCTCAAAACAAGCATAAAAGAAAATTTATTTGTTTTTGTTGTAGATCCATTATATGATGGACAACTTGAGGTCTGCAGAGTCAAATTACAACCCCAATTCCGAAATATTTGGGACAAAGTGTAAATTGTGAATAAAATCAAAACGCAATGACTTTCAAATCACACCAGCCAGTATTTAATTTACAATAGAACAGAGATAACATAGCAATTGTTGAAACTGAGAAATTTTACAATTTTATCCACAAAATGAGCTCATTTCAAATTTGATGGCTGCTACAGGTCTCAAAAAAGTTGGGACAGGGGCCTGTTTACCATGGTGTAGCATCCGCCCTTCTTTTTAACAGAGTGGAGGCGTCTGGGCATTGAGGAGACAAGTTTCTTGAGTTTAGCCATTGGAATTTTATCCCACTCTTGTTTAATACAGGCTTCCAGCTGCTGGAGAGTTTTGGGTCTCCTTTGACGGACTTTTCATTTAATTATGCGCCAAATGTTCTCAATCAGTGAAACATCAGGATTGCAGGCAGGCCAATTTTTCACTGAAGGCTTCCCTTATTCCAAAATTCTACTTTAATCCAAACTGGTTTTCCAGCAAATTACTTAAAAGTGTCCATCCTATGTTTGATAAAGGCTTCTCTCCATTTTTGCAAATTAAACCTATGCATTTTACATTAGTTAATGACGTTTTCTGGTGTCTCCACTTTTTTGGAAGAAGCTCTACAAAGTTGGTTACAATTTCAGTTTCACCCACCAGAAAATGCAGAACAAGTTTTACAACAAATAATATGGTTAAATTCTAATATACTTGTTGATAGAATGATGATTTTTTTTGGAAGCGCATGTTTGATATAGGTATTTTTTTTTTATAAGGGATATGTGAATGAGGATAATAAACTCATGTCCTACAAACAATTAACTAGTTTTTATGGAACAGTCTGTACATTGCAACAATATAATCAACTTATTGGAGCTTTACCAAGTGCTTGGAAATAAAAAATTATTAAAGAAACCGGAGGGCATTTAGTCTGTTGGCCTCATATGAAAATGGCAAATTGGTTAAATAAAATAAAGATCAACAAACATATATACACATTTTATTTAAGAATAAAGAACTTAGTCGCTGTACCATACAGGATTCTAGACAGTTGGGAAAATATGTTGGATACACCAGTACCGTGGAACCAAGTTTTCAAAATCCTTTACAGTATATCACTTGATCCAAAGATTAGATATTTTCAATACAAGTTAATATATAAGTTTTTAGCAACTAAAAAGATGCTAAATATATGGGGAATAGAGTCATCACCCCTTTGTTGATTCTGTCTGGAAGAAGTGGAGTCAGTAGACCATTTATTTTGGTACTGTCCTTCCTATAATAGCCTTATTTTGGATAAAGGTACAAGGCTGGATATCTCAGTACCATAGTATACAATTAGATTTATTTAAAGTGTTACTGGGTGATGTAACAAAAGGAACACACCTAATCTTTAATACAATTATATATTTAGCAAAAATATTTATTTTCGGCGTGACATCTGTGGAGGCATTAAGAATTGAGAAATTCAAAAATTTTGTCAAGTATTACAGTAGAATTGAGTGTGTGATGGCCCATGAGACAGGACTTGTAATTAATGCCAAAAGATGGGACATAGTAAGGGAGACTGAAGGTTTGGAATAATGAGGGATGGAATAGGTGAGCTAATAACGACTAATGCAGAAGGTTGTAAAGCATTGTTAATGTAATTGTTATTGTATTGTATTTCTATTTTTTATTCATTCATTTATTTTATTTTTTGTGTGCGTGTTTTGTTTTGTCGGGTGATGTAGGAGGACTCGTACACAATTATATGGCTGACTGAATCAATAAAGTTGTCCTCCAAAGCGGGGGGGTGGTGGCAGGATATTTAAAAAAAAAAAAATGTGTTTAATTGGTTGATTTTGTAACTAAGGGGGCAATTTCTTTTTCACATTGGGCCGAATAGGATTGAATAGCTTCTTCCCTTTTGATAAATTAAATTATCATTGAACAACTGCAAAAAAAAAAAAAAAAATTTATTTCCTCCTGAATTGTGAGGTAAAATGGGCTGTTCCAAACATTGTTCACAGGAACAACGTAATTTGATTAGAAAGTTGATTTGAAAGGGGAAAACTTTTAAAGGAGTGCGGAAAATTATAGGATGCTCAGCTAAAATGTTTTCAAATGCTTTAAACTGGCAAGAAAAACCTGATGTGCGGAAGGAAACGAGCAACTACTCTTAAAACGGATGGAAAAATAGTCAGAAGGGCAAAGATTCAGCTCATCATCACCTCCAGAAAACTGATAATAAAATTAAAAGATGATATAAAATTACCTTTAAGTGCTGTTATGGTGCTTTTCCACTGCACGGTACCGGCTCTACTCTACTCCACTCCACTCGCCTTTTTTGCTTTTCCATAAGGAAAAAGTACCTGGTACCAGGTACTAGTAGGTACTTTTTCTGGTTCCATGCTCTCCTGGGGTTCCAAAAACCGGCCGACCAGGTACTAGTAGGTACTAAAATGTGACGTGCAACATTGCAGCCCACTGATAGGTCAGAGAGAATCGCTGCAAAAGAGCGCGCTTCCGCATTATCGCTAGGAAACTGGCTTCACTTGCCATCATTGAAACAGGTCTTCAAATTGTGTTTTTGAAACGTGTGTTGTTTTTGGCAGCTTGATAAATATACTATGCGTTGCCTTACCTTTCATGCAATGTTGTTTGTTCACCGAAGCTGCTGCATTTATGAAATGCGTGTCTTTGTCTGTGACCCTGTTCGTAGCGAAATTAGAAGCAACTGGGTTGTGTCCAGTTCTGTTCCTCCAAGTCCCCTTCAGAAAGTTATTGTGCTGCCCCTATTTTACGAAAATCGCGCGGAAAATAACTTTACGGATGCTGATGAAGCATTTTGTTCTAAGGAAAGGTATCAGATGAGATGACAAATCGTAAATCAATAAATTCTGATATTCTGCCATCTCCTGCGATTTGCGCATTTGCTACGAGTTTTGTCTTCAATTTCAAATTGAAATGTTTCATGAACCCTGGATATGACCTATTCTATGCCTTTTACGTATATCATTGCTTTGCGTTTTTAGGTGGTACGTTATTTAATGTGCAACCGAATCGGACACAACACCAGCTGCTATCCTATGCATCAGGGGAATGTCAGACTTAAATAACAATTAAACACTCGCGGACTTTAGTGCCATAACGTGGTGACGGTAGTGCGCGTGCCCTGATTTAAACAGTTACATGTTTAACAAAATCGACGGAATAAAAGTAAACTTGATATAACGGAGGATGTCGTCGCAGCAGTAACATGCTGCGTCGCAACAACGAGCAGGTACCACGGAGGCGATACTATCCTCTAATGGAAAAGCAACGTAGAGTAGAGTAGAGCCATTACATTCAGAAGACGTTTGATCGAAGCTAAGCTATCGGCAAGAAGCCCCCATAAAGCGCCATTGTTGAAAAGACGGCATGTACAGAATCGGTGAAATTTGCCAGGGAACACAAAGATTGGCCCAAAGAGAAATGGCGTGACATTCTGTTGACTGATGAGAATAAAATTTTTCTTTTCAGATCTAGTGGTCGTCAACAGTATGTCAGACGACCCCCTGGTACTGAATTTAAGCCAAAGTGAAGCATGGTGGTGCAAAAATCATGGTATGGGGATGCTTTCCATACAGTGGTTGTGGGCCCATTTATTCTATACCAAGGATTATGAATTAGTTTGAATACATCAAAATACTTGAACAGATTACGTTGCCGTATGCCGAAGAGGAAATTCCCCTGAAATGGGTGTTAAAACAAGACAATGACGCCAAACACACGAGTAAGTGAGCAACCAGCAACCAGTTGCCACCAATAAGCGAGCAACATCTTTGTTCCAGACAAAAAGGATTGAGGTAATGGAGTGGCCAGCTCAATCCCCTGACCTCAACTCCATTGAAAACTTTTGGGTGACATTAAAAATGAAGCAAATGAAGTTTTCTGAAGCAAAACCCAAAGTTGGTTCACTGGATGCAACTCGGGTGCGCAGCAGTTATCAAAAACAACGGTAATGCAACTAAATGCTTTTTTTAGCAATTTAAAGTGAAGTTTAATCTCGAGTTAAATTTAGTGTTTGAGTTTGAAGAGAAAATTGTCGACGCTGCTATTTTTTTTTGAATAGATTAGTATTCCTTTTCTTGGCTTCCTTTAAAAGAATAACACAGACTTGATCAAATTTGTTAATGCTTTGATTCGGAATTGAATGTGTAGTGTTTACACTACATTTGTACGGAACTGAAGGCTATTAAAAAAAATAAAATTGCACTTTATTTGCATTTTTTAACGTACTGCTATTTTTCTGAAACAAGTGTATATTAAATTATGAAGGCTGTCGGGAGCCATGATGAAGGCTATTGGGAACATTATACTTAAAATAAGACACTCAACCTGCTGTGCAAGAACATTCTTGTTGGTGTTTGTCCTGAACATGTCAAGATGAGTGGTGTGTTGCGCTTGCATTGAGATCTGTTCTCTCTATTATTATGTTCTCTTTATGCACAGTATGCCACTGACAAATTATATTGTGAATGTAGCTCTCAACTGATTATTTTAATCCTTCCTGTCAGATGTTACAGAACATTTATTTCAGAAATTAGCAATTATTTTCTTTGAAATTTCTGTTTTCATTGAAAACACCATAAGTTGACATGCTGGGTGCGAAAGCTTGACACCTGTTGCAACAGGGGGTGGGACTTGGGGAAGAGTCGATTAACCCTCGTCCAACCAAGGGTTTTTCTACTACAATCCCAACCAACCCCCCCCCCCGATTATTTTGAAATTAAGTGATAAACATCATCTTGTTTGCTATCAGTGTACAGCTACAGATGTCCTCTCTTCAAATCAAGTACAAATAAAACACATTTCAACATTATGACGTCATAGTGACGTCATAACTAACACCATATTAGGAAAAATGACAAAAATCCATTTTTTTTTTTTTTAAATATTTTTATTATTTTTAGCTGAAAGTAAGTAACTTTCTGTACCCTCTAGAACTACTGATACTGCAATTAATATTTTAGTATTATAAATGTTATAAACTCATGAGTAACATAAATTTGACATTACTATGATGTCATAAATAACTCATTTTGGGAAAAACACACACAAAAGGAAAACAAATAGTTTTCTGAACATTTTTCACATTTTCTTTGCTTTGTTTTTCCCTATGATAGAACAAGGCTTATAATATCAGTAATATGTCTGGTACATATGTTCTCTTTCAAAACAAGAATCAGGCATCACAAACTTCAGCACTGTGACGTCACAGTGACATCATTATAGACGTCATATCTGAAAAAAATACAAAAACACACTTGCATAAAAGGTTTATATATGAATTATGAGAACAACTTTATGAACAATTCTATGAACTTGTATAATAGTAGGCTGATGGCACAGTATAAAAATAGTATACAGTACAGTAACCAGTCAAACACACAAGTAAAAGTATGTCGGTCATGCACTTCTAATATTATTTGGTGAAGATCTCTTCCAAGGTTACTGGTCACTGCTGGTCATTGTAATTCCAAGATTTACTAATACAAGGACAAGCTACATCAATAAATCAATAAGGATGACAATCATTGTGGTCTACAAAGTTCATTGAGCATGGAACATAATAAAAGCATACTATTTGCAACTAATTTGTAAGCATATTTTGTATCAAAAACAGGCAAAAATTGACGCTGGTGGCAACTACCCCCCACCCTTTGACTTTGACAGCCTACCCAACCCCCGGGGGGTGAGGTTCCCTTATCGTTTTTTCATGAAAATGAGCGCAAAGGATAAATAAACAATTACCTAGAAGCATTAGACCATATCTGTTAACGTTTTTGTGCGACAGGAAAAAATGTTGGATGAGGGTTAACAACATGAAGTATCATTTACTTGAGTATTACTGTAATATGAATATTGTCCCTCAGTGTGCTAATGAGGTACCGGTAGCATGAATCTGGGCCAGCATATCGATATGGCTTCTGTACAACTCTATATTGTTATGCTGTAACAATTTATTATTGCTTTGCATAGTCTAATAACATCTGTTGAGGTAAGTCCTATTGCGGAAGCTTAGAGGCCGGGTAGGAGTCATCGCCTCCCACCCATCTGGACTGTAATAAAGGGCAGCAAGCGAGGCCGCGGGCGGTGTGAACTCTGTCCGTCTCGCTGACATGGGAAAGGACTAGGAACCAGTTCACAGGGAAATATTTCCTGTTGTGCCCCCTTTTCTACCTTTCATTGCCTATCTGGACTTACTTCCTGTCTCCGCCGTACTATTCCACACTGTACTGGCCCCATTGTCAGGAAGAGCACGGCGCGACCGATCGCTGCTTTCTTCAGGGCTACGAGATTGTTTTCAAACAGCTTTCCCTGATCATATTTTTGTCAAGCAGATTTTGTTGTTGTTGTGTTTTTTGGGAATATTTACCTCTCTCAGCCACACGGTGTAAATTATACAATGTTTGTCCGTAAGGTTACCTCAGTTGCTCTTGCATCCTAAATGAGGAGGCTGTTGGCTAAATGTACTCTTGAATCACCAGTGAGACTGTATGTTGTTCTTTGTCTGTAGTCATGTGGTGCACAAAGAACAAGATTAAAATTGCAAGCTACAAAACCGGTCTTTTCCTATTATTGTGATAAAAATAGCTAAAGTGTTGAAATGAAAAGACTGGTTTGTGCACTTGGACAATGACTTGCTTTTCATGCTGGAGAGATGCATTGCACTTGTTTCTGCTGCAGAATGTCCCACACTCCCGTTCAAGGTTTGTTTTGCATCAGTCTCAGTGTAGTACTTTAATGTTTTGTGGTATCTGGAGGTCGAATATCCAGATTCAGGCCTTATCTGTATTTTGCCTGAATAACTTGGATTTGCAAATTGGCACAACTCTTAACCCATAATTAATAGGTGAGACTTTGTTTGTGGGTTGATGGCACAACAAACATTTTTGACCCCTGTTACAACTGATAATGTAACAATGGACCAATAATGTAATAAAATTAATCAATAGTGTAAAAACTACCCGATAATGTAATAACTGCCTACCCCATAATGTAATAACGTAATGAAAAGTGTCAGCCCGATGATGTAATGACACTCAACCGATAATATAACTTAGTTCATTCAGTTCATCTGGGCGCGAGTGGGTGACGGTGTTGCCAGATCATTGATGCAAATTCATGTGGGCGTAAGTGGGTGACAGCGTTGCCAGATTATCGAGCCAAATTCATTTGTCTATGAGGGTGTGGCAGTATGGGCAGATGTGTCAGGCCAAATTTATCCAGGGGTAAGTGGGCGGAGTGTTGCGAGATGCCCCTTTTGAAAATCCATCTATCCATGCTCATCTGCCAATAGAATACAGCCAGCGATAAGAGTAATGGTGCAATATGGCGTGGGAGGGCAGCGACCAGGGTCGCTGGTGAGGGCACCACGCTATTATTCTATGTTTGTGCACGTGACCTAACTCCTAGTGACTGTGACGTCAACAGTTCACCCGTCATTGCTCAGGCAACGGCTGATGAACTGTTAACGTCACAATTACTTAGGACTTGGGTCACGTCGTACCTTCACACGCCCTATTAAGAATCTGGGCGGGTTTGGTGGTTGCTTCGGAGTCAGACGTCGGACGTCTGTATCAGGAAAATGCGGGTGACGATCTGGATTCGAACGAACGGTTTCAGTTGGAACAGTTGGTTTGGGTTCGGGCCAGTCTGTAATGGCCATTTTGTTCTCGGGAATGTCGGGCTGACCGATTATAAATTTGGGGCGCGCCGCTTGGCGGGTAATTGGGTAATCTAATGCAGGAGACATTGGGCGGATTCATGTAAACTTTCGTTTCGAGTGCGATTCCTCGCAGCCTATAGTTCATGGCCAAGCTCTTTATCGAAATGTCAACTTCTTGTCCGAATGGGGGTATCGACAGGATATGAATAATAAGCGAAGTGTAATCAAAAATTAATGCAACCTGCAAACATGGTTTCATATGTACTTTTACAATTTATGAGTTTTAAATTCAACGAGTGCATAGCACAGGCAAAAAAAATTGACTATTTTGTCGACACCTCTTACATCAGTCTCTAATGATGATTACAATAGCGCTAAAGGAGGTAGTTTGTTTTTGGTGAAACATTGGTCCACAAACTGGTCATTATAATGATTGCAATGACTATAAAATTTACAGTGTAAAATTACTGAAACTTAACAATGCGTAATGACTATGAAACTGAACTATTACTATAAAACTGAACAATGTGTAATGACTATCATAACTGAACAATTACTCTGAAACTGAACAGTGTGTAATGCCTTTGAAAACTGAACAATTACTCTGAAACTGAACAGTGTGTAATGACTATCATAACTGAACAATTACTCTGAAACTGAACAGTGTGTAATGACTATGAAACTGCACAATGTGGAATTACCTACTATGAAGCTGTACAGTGTCCAGTTAGTAATTCCACACTGTACAGCTTCATAGTAGATAATTCCACATTGCTCAGTCTCATAGTCTTTCCGAATTAGGTACTCTGAAACTGTACAGTGCGGAATTCACTATAGCAGTCCCACTTTTGAGGTTGCACTCTACACCAACATGAAACTATACTAACATAAAAACTAAACATAGTTATGGACCTAGGCCCATGTGGACGGCGACAGCCCTTGAATTACATGTAAACTCCATATTTACTAGTCCCTGAGAACAATCGACGCACGATCACTACCTAAACTTTCTCAATGCCTCCTTCTCGCGCTCGACTTCTCCTTCCAAAATATGCCGGCCATCTTGCACCAGTCAAATGGTATGGGCATTTATTACATTATCGGTTATTTTATTACATTATTGGGCAGTTATTACATTACCGGTTAATTTTATTACATTATTGAGCAGTTATTACATCCTTTGGCACAAAGTTATTACATTATCGGTTGAGTTTTATGTTATTGGGTAGACACTTTTTATTACATTATCGGGCAAAATGTTATTATATTATCGGGCAGGCAGCTATTACATTTTCGGTTGACGTTATTACATTATCAGGCAGTTATTACATTATTGTTCCATTATCACATTATCAGTTGTAACAACCCCTGAAACTTTCTGTCTCTGTCTCGTGTGGTCCTGTGGTAAATATTAGATTGTCGGCAGTGTATTCGCTTTGAGTTGTTTGTTTATTTATTTATAGGGCTCAACCAATATGATAAAAATTGACCCATGTGGATTGAGGTATTGATGTTTGTGCAGTTACAAAAGAATCTGCATCATTATTGCGGGATGTGTTGATATCAATTCCGTCCCAACCAGTTTTAAATTGAACTATGGGACACGAATACTTGAGCTCGCTCCTGGACGCGGATTACTGTGCCCGCCCATCAATTAGCGCCACCTTCTACAGGAAGCATAGTTTCACTGCTTGTGCACCTGCATATGCACTGGGAGCTCCTGGGGACAAGCGTCAGTTGTCCTCAGATGCTCCGTGCGCAAAATTTTTTTTTTTTTTAAAGGGAAAGTGGTGCTACTATGTTTGTAGAAAGGCCCATGGGAAGGAGAGGCAGATTGACTTTCCATGCGCAGAGCGTGCAAACACAAATAACCAAACTCCTTCACCCTCACAACTCAGGGTTCAGCAAAATAAAATAAACAAACTGATACAACTAACTAAAACAAGGCAAAAGAAAGCAAAGCACAGTAGCCATGTTTTAGCTGGCTGCATCTCTCTGCAGGCCTCGCTTTCCAGTCGCCAACTCTGCCATTTTTCATTGGTTTCATCATCAAAGTTTGAGCAAACTTCTTAGGTGCTCTCCGTGTGTGCTTTTCATGTATGTGCCCCCAAATCTTGACTCTGTGCCGTGAAGAAGAGCACTTTTGGCTCCTCTGCTTGTTCGTTGTCTCCACCTAATTGCCCCCAGTAGGAGACGATGCCTGGCTGAGCAAATACTGCGGTAGTCTGGAATTATAATCCAAGATAAACGAGCAGTAAATGAGTAGGAGTGTCTGAAAGTTCTATAAATCTTCAGCTGAGCTGCTGGAACGCTGATGAGACATACCAGCGGACCGATTCAGTTTCAGCCGCTGGCCGCCAAAGGCTTTAGCACGGCTGTCGCATCTGTGACACGTGGTCAGTATTTCACTCTGCTGTTTCTTCTCCACTTCCCTATTTTTTCACAGAGAAGACACTTTTAAGGTTTCGTGTGATTTGCACGTGAAGATGATGTTTATGAACTAGATGGTAATTGCCTTAAATTCAGCTTGATAAATGTGCACTGTTAATTCGCTGAAATAATGGGGCATTTACATTTAATTGATTGACCAATGTTTTATTACCTGTCCTCATGGTGAATTCTGCATTTTAGGAATAGAATTTGTACTCATGTAAGACTCTGCTTGTTATCCTAATAGGTGAGCTGACAAACAGATGGGTGAAAGAGAACTTATTGTGTGCCTCGGACTAAAATTTACTGATAAAGTCTGGTCCTCTTGAAAAAGGAATGAAATCTCTCGGCCCCATCATCTGCTTTGAGTGGTACTGCAAGTGATAATGGGGATGTGCTTATGCAGATGAGTTATTTGGTGCGGAGTCATTCACAAAATAATTGTTTGTAGATACATGGGAGTGTGTTAAAAAAAATATAGTTTAGGCTTTTAATTGCATTTAAATGCTTAATCGTTTTCTTCCGCCCAAGACTAACTGTTAAATATTTCCCTTTTCCCCCCTCCCCCCGCAGACCACTGAAGTAACTGCTGATCTTTCATTTCTGCTCATTTTGGCGCTCTAACTTGGGAACCAAGCAGGGCAATGTTGTATCGTTCAGTGCAGTTTGAATATATTCCATAACTGTTTGCCTAGGGTTGTTCCTTTAATCTCATTTGTGTTATGTTCTGATCTCGTTATTGAAAAACATTGCTGACCTTAGGTGTTCGTGTAGAGCTCACGCAGAGTCATGTCATCGAATAAAATGACACGCAAAGCAGTCTTGTACAGTGAGTGCTGTCCTCAGTAAATTTTTGCATACTGATGTATTTTTGTTCCTCTGCCCTGAGTTTCTCCTTTCACAGCTCTGCCTATCCATGGAGGACTACTTTATTTAATAGCTTACCGCAATATTTTCACAAATTTGAATATAGGGCCTAATAAAGGAATAAGCCCCAAGAAGCAGTGGGTTACAGTGATTTTATAACAGCGGAGGGGCACTAAGGCACTCCGCTGTGCATCGTGCCTTAGAATGCCCCTCCGCCGTTGTAAAATCACTGTAACCCACTGCTTCAAGGGGCTTATTGTTTTTATAAAATGGTTAACGTACATATAGCCCATTAAATAAACACAAGAAAAAAAATCAACAATTTATTAGTAATAATGCAACAATAAAATTGAGAACTATTTGTTCTTCCACCAAGCAAGATGGAGTGGACAGAATGGTTGGCAAGCAACACAGACGCGAAGATTGCTTTTTCATCTAGCGCCATTATCATGTCACATCAGGCTATTTGGGCTCGTTAATGTTGATATACTATGAAAGCAGGCTATTTGGAATGTCTCCTTCGGTCTCCCGAAGGCCCCGTTAAATAATTTTACGTTTGTTTCGGTTTCGGTTTTCGAGTTTCCTTGTTCTCAACTCGCGCCGATCAGCCATATCATTACAACCAGCAGCGAGAGTAGGGAACAAGATTGACTTTTGTCCTCCACACTTGCTGGTGTCCAGGAAAATATGTTGAATTGTGCATTAGTTTGCTAGCCAGCTTGTCAACTAGCTAGCGATCACTACAATGGATGTGGTAACCCTACACATAGCCCATAAAATAAACGTGCAAGAAAAAAAATCAACAATTTATCGCTAATACTGAAATAGCGAGCTAGTTAGCAACGTAGCTAGCAAGCTAAAGTGATATCAAACTCTATAATGCTATAGCTAGCTAGGTAGATGGCCAAGTGGTTAGCGGGTTAAAAGGCTAAACTTCGCTAACACTGAAATAGCGAGCTAAAAGTCTTGAAACAAACGTAACCTAACGAGTCAGTTGAGCGCAGAGTAGTCGGTTGCTAGGCCAGGCACGCAGGGATATTTTGTGCTGCGGTCTGCCTCAGAATACAGTGGATTACACTGATTTTATACTGGCATGGAACGCGGCTCAGCCAATCACATTTAAGGATGGGAAGCACCCGTTTTATAATATGCAGTTAACCAATGTGTAGAATACATTTTGCCATAGACTTCTTAAGTTTACCTGCCTCTGCCTCACTTGCATTGGAGAAAAAACTAGACTTGCATACATCTAAACGGTGCATTTCAAACACACCATGATATTTAAACACTCAATAATAAAAGGGTCTGCTTTTGTTAGTTATTATCATGCTTGATTTTTGTGTAATTGGCATTTTTGAACCATTTTTAACACAAGTAGGACAGGAAGTTCTTTTACGTCAATCATGACCATAACATAAACATTCTCCCACTGGTCTGACCACCTAGCAACGGCGGGTGTGTCCTGGAGTAAACAAACTGACCAGGTCCCGGTTGATATTAAGCAGCAACAGTTTGTTAGCACGAATTCTAGCTGCGTGACAAAATAAAAGTAGGACAAAACTCTTAAAATGCTTTTCATAAAAATTGAACAGGCTATTTTGAGGGGAAAAAAATTCTATAACAAACACCTGGTATTGAATGGGTTCTTTGACGCATACAAATCGTATAATCGGGGACATTCGTTGGCGAAATGCAGATGAATGTGGACGTAAATTTCAAATCTCTTAAATTTCCCCGTTTGACAGGTCTGGCTGTTGGAGACGAGCCGAACAACCAACAAATTGGTATTGTGCTGACGGTGCTGGGTGTGGTGGTGCTGGACTTCTGTGCGGACGCGAGCGAGGGGCCCATCCGAGCCTACCTGCTAGACGTTGCCGACACCGAAGAACAGGATATGGCCCTCAACATTCATTCTTTTTCTGCCGGTATGAGCTGCGCCGCACAGCCTCATCTTAGAGTGGCTCACGCACAATACAACCAGTCAGGGATGGAGGGTTGTGCGCTATTTAACAAACACCGTGGCGCAGAGGTCCTTAGATTAACCTCTTTAGTTTCATGCATAAGATCTGCGTTCATGTTTTAATGAACCATTCAAGCTGTAAAATCAGTAATATGAGATTAGGGTGTTTTAACTGAACATTCAAATACAGATCTAACAGTCGCCACAGGCACTTGAAAACAGTGGAGTACTGGAACATTGAAGTGTCGGGGGGGAAGATCCAAGCCTTCCTCTAATGTTAACCTCATCTGAAAAGTCACAATCCTTGCTCTGCAAGCATTTGGGACAAAAGCAACTGCCGTCTTTCCTGGAGACTGTTCTGTTCTGTCTGTTTTTTTTTTTTTTTTTTTTTTTTTGGGCACCAACCCAGGGAATATGTAGAAATGCTCATGATTGGACCACAGGGTGTTTTTGCAATGCAAACTCCAGTTCCCTGCACCTATTGCTCGGTGCTGATCGTCTACACTGCCGCTCCTTCAAATACTGCACCTCCACATAATGGCCGCTCCACTCTGCTGCTCCATTATGGCATCGTTGCAGCAGTGCTGTGATGTGATCAGCGGCACCTGAACGCATCCCTCTGTCATCAGACTGGCTCTGCTACAGCCCATTTTCATCAATATTAAACACTGCATGAATAATGAATAAAGCTGTGGCGTCCTGCTTTCGCAAACTACAGCTGAGTGGCATGCAGGTGGAATAAACAAATGTCATTTGTGTAATTTCAGTTTGGAGTGTTGTGCCTAGAAATCAGAAGGAATTCAGTTTTTACATCATGAACATGCATCAAATGGGTTTTGTTTGCATCATAAATATATAATTTGTTTGGAGATAATCCTGAATTGTGTTATCAGATGGTTTATCTATTATGGTTACTGGTAGCATAACGTTACCGTCTATAAGATGATTGATTGCTTAGATTGCATTATGAAATGCCGAAATGGCACATAATGTTTTCCCAACACCACAGCCACATAGAGGCGATACTATAACATTGAAAAAGCATTTCACTAACATTGTGAGAGCATTTCGAGCTGATTGGGTGATGCAGTAATTCAGCTGCTCCCCAGCAGAGGTGGTGGCCAGATGAAGATTTGTATTTTTTTTTTTTTTTTTTTTTTTTTCAGTTAAATTCCTTGATTTTATTTAAAAAAGGTAAATAAAGGCTTAATCTCTCACGCGTTTCTTTCGTGCACACGCAGCGCTGGGAGGTGCAGTGGGCTACATGCTGGGCGGCCTGGACTGGACTCACACTTTCCTGGGGCTGACGTTCAAATCTCAAGAGCAGATTCTGTTCTTTTTCGCGGCCATCCTGTTCATTGTGTCGGTGCTGCTGCACCTGGGGAGCATCGAGGAGCTGCAGTACAGTCCTCAGCAGGACCACCTTGACGAGGAGGCGGAGACCATGTCCACCACGGTCAGGATGAACAGCAACCTGACGCCGAGCGCCCTGCCCCGGCTGGAGCTCATCCGCGAGGACGAGCCGTACGAGGACTCCCACTCCGAGCACAACTTGGACATGGGCTTCCTGGAGGTGAACATCGTGCGCAGCAAGAGCGACTCAGTGCTGGCCATGGCCGACGGCGTGCTGGACCATGACCCGCTTTTCCTGCACGAGATCGAGCCGTCCATCTTCCAGGACCACCTGTCCTCGTACCACGGCTCCCCCTTGAGGCGCAGCAGCAGCATCGCAGGCAGCGGAGACGCCCTCAGGGCCAAGTTCAGCCACCTGTCTGCCTTCCTGCAGGAGGCCGAGCGCGAGGGAGAGGAGGCTCTGCTCGGCAGCCAAGCGCAGCGTCGACACGTCGCACAGCGCCAAGCCGCTGGGGCCCGGCGGAGCAAACGGCCACGCCCAGACGGGGATGAAGCAGTCCAGCACCACCGCGTCCATGCGCCGTCGACGCCACACCTTCTACCGGCAGCCCTCCAGCACCTTCTCCTACTACGGCCGCGTGGGGTCTCACCGCTATCGCTATCGGCGGGCCAACGCGGTCGTGCTCATCAAGTCCTCGCGCAGCATGAACGACATCTACGAGATGCAGGAGCGGCAGCGACGTAAGCAGCGGCAGCGGATCCGGCACCAGAGCGGGAACACCAACTCCAGCGGCGACACGGAGAGCGACGAGGGCGAGACGGAGACCACCGTGCGCCTGCTCTGGCTCTCCATGCTGAAGATGCCGCGCGAGCTTCGACGCCTTTGTGTCTGCCACCTGCTCACCTGGCTCGCTCTCATCACCGAGGCCATCTTCTATACTGACTTCATGGGTCAGGTGGTCTTTGAGGGCGACCCAAAGGTGAGCGGACCTCGGCTCTACACACTTACGCAGTCATCTCATGTCCCGCCATGCCTCGTCAGAAAGAATTTTACTTGCAAAGAGGCTTTAGAGCTGGCAAAAAACAATTGACCATTGGGTAGAAAACCAGGCCTAATCTCCAAAAAGCAAACAGGCTGAAAAGGGCAGTGTTTAGTGGGAATAACAATGTTCAAATGGTTGTTCGTAATCATGGGAGGATAGGCAGCTGTCAGGATAGCCTGTGCTCTCTGTAGTTGTAGTAGTTCAGAAGGAGTGATGGTAGCAGAAATGCATTGAGAGGTAAAATGGAGAAATGTAACAGGGTGGAGCTGGTTACAGTCAGATACAGGTAACCTGGACACAGATGTGTAGCACATCTGACCAGCCGTATAGAGGCAGGCAGGGTGGTGTCGTGCTGAGCAGATGTGCCAGTTATCAGGATTGATGCTGGTTGTGAATACAGAGGTTGGAGGATTAAGTGCAGAATATTCAATATTCAAAGCTGTCCACATGTCCTCTTCAGGCCGCGGCGAACTCAACGGAACTGCAAAACTACCACGAAGGCGTGCAGATGGGCTGCTGGGGGCTGGTCATTTACGCTGTAACTGCTGCTATTTGCTCAGGTGAGGAGGAGGTCTGCAGTCGATTCAAATGAGGTTTAATTTTGTCATTGCTTTGTCCACTGATCCCCGTCTGCTTTGCCCTTTTGTAGCTATACTCCAAAAGTACCTGGACAACTATGACCTCAGCATCAAGATCATCTACAACCTGGGCACACTCAGCTTCGCTATCGGCACGGTAGTGATGGCGATCTTCCCCAATGTCTACGTCTCCATGGTGATGATTAGCAGCATGGGCATCATCTTTGTGAGCATTTCTTATTGCCCGTATGCCCTACTGGGCCAATACCACGAAATTAAGGAGGTGAGTTGACGTCAAACCCTCCCAAACCTGTCCTGCAGAATTAGGTTCTAGAATCCACCCAAAACTGGCGATCGAGGTTAATGCCATGGTAACATACCATACCAGTAAATAAACGGATTTTTCCTCATTCTGCAGTTAATTTTGGTTTTTCTTTTGAGCTGGTGGACATTTATGACCTGAAGATTTTAATTTAACCACGTAGTTAATCGATTAAAAGCTTTCAAGCAGATAAGTTACCTCTTCTAGTTCTTGGGCTTTGATTGTCATTTCATGTAAAGGACATTAAAGGCTTTTCTGCTCTTTGTCGAGCAGTGTTTTCAACTCTGCTTGCCAATTTTGGGTGTTAGCCAATAGCTTTATTTCTAACAGTTTGGCTACTTGCTAACTCAACCATCCATGACCTGCAAAATGCTAACTGTAACTGCCAAAACTGTCGAAAACCCTTAAAAGCCGATAACTGGATATTTCAGCGGTGGTGATTCGGTGCTTCATTGTTTCATGATTTCATGACCACTTTCTTCTCTCAAGTAAGTGTTCAGAGTTTATCGGTGATGGTGTTCCTCTCATAGTGTGCTTTCTCCGTGTCTTTGCAGTACATCCGCCACAGCCCGGGGAACTCCAAGCGGGGTTTTGGCATCGACTGCGCCATCCTGTCGTGCCAGGTGTACATCTCGCAGATCCTGGTGGCGTCGGTGCTGGGCTGGGTGGTGGACCTGGTGGGAAGCGTGAGAGTGGTGCCCATCGTGGCAGCGGGCAGCTCTTTCCTGAGTTTCCTCACCGCCACCTTCCTGGTCATCTACCCCGACTCCCAGGCAGACGACAACAAGGCAGAGCCTGACAAATCCCCGGCGCGGGCCGAGCCCATCCACAGCGAAGGTGAGGCGGAGAAGCCCAGCATACTGAAGCTGACGCGCAAGGGCACGGCCGCCACCACCACCACCTGCCACGCCGAGTGCGAGTCCACGCTGTGACCCGGCCGTCACGTCGCTGGCGCGGCCTCCTCCGCTCCCACCCCTCGCCCGTGTGGATCCACGCATTCCCGCACGTGCTCAGATGGGATACCGAGAGGCCGCTTTCTAAACCCATGGCCTCGCCCCTCTCAGGGCCCCCTCCCTAGCGATGGGCACCGTCTGATTGGTCATCTCAGGTCATGACCGAATGCATCAGGGAACACGCAGCGGGTGCTGAATCTCTCAGTCATTGACATCACTTCCCGCTCCCAGTAGCTGGGCATTTTCAGGCATTTCACAAAAAATGTTATCCTGGGTGTTATTCCTGTTCGATTTCCAAACCTCTTGATTTCAAGTCTGAAAGCAATTAGCCATGTGATGGAGTTGAATGTTTTCAAGGCTTGTTTTCTATGCCTAAAAGTGATTTGCTGCAGGGTGGAGCTGATGTATGGTAAGAGAGCCTTGCCTTAAGCGCAAGAGGCTGCTCTTTGATTGGTCTCGGGAGCTACAGTGTACATGCTCACCGGTAGTTTTCCAGAAACTTCTGTTCCACCTTACTCTGGAACTACTGCAGTTGCTGTTTTTGGGGGCATTAAATTGTGACAAACTCTAGCAACTTTTACACATGAAAAAGATATAAATACACGTTTATCTGAATGCTGCATTGACACTTCGGAGTGTTTACCAAACAATGTAAGGAAAACCAAGGGGTTTTATGAGCTCTTAAACTAAGAAATTGCGGCAAGATGTATAAGAGTGGTTTCCAAACTCGATTCTGGGACACCCCTGTCTATGCTGGTTTTTGTTCCAACCTGAAATGCAATATTAGGATTTTAAAAAGCTATTAATTTGTCTTAATTTGGCACATTTATGTTTCGAGCAGTTTGATATTGGTAATATTTGGTATGGACATGTCATACTTCACGTACGACACCTATTGATTTTGGTTTCCATGGCAACAGTATTGGCCGAATAATGCGCAAATTTGTGCTGAAACATTGAGATTTCCTCGTGGACGCAGTACCGGCTGGAGAAGCGGGCTTTCGGGGGCTACACCCATGCGGTCGCGGGTGACTGGACTGTTTAATTTATCCTTTTGAGTCACATTTTGACAGATATCCATGCATGCTGTGAAGAAAAATTTCATATCCACTCAGTAATATTTCAGATTATAAAATAAACAACCAACATGCTCCTAACGAGTGAAACCATGGACACATGGTTGCAAAACTAACAATTTGTTGGACAAGCAAAATGACAGTCAAGCCTGTTGTATCATAGTTATGTTAAGTTCAAGCAAATTATCTTGAAAGAATTCTGAACTCTGGAATCAGGCAATCTCATCTGAAGCAAACTGATTTTCTCAGTGTCTGAATTGATCTGTGTAAAAAATCTCACCTGAACTAGCTTACAAAATAGAAATTTAAACAGAAAATGTTCAAGGGTCTTTGATTCTTCATGGCGCACATGGGCATTTCTGTCAAAATGTGGCTTAAGATGATAAATAACTGCCTTAAATTTGAACTGCACCTAATTATAACAAATTAACAGCGTATTAAAAATGTACAGTAGCAGTTCTGTTTTCAACAAAAACCAGCATGCACAGGGGTGCCCGAGAACTTACATTAGGAACCACTGATGTAAAATTCAGGACCCATATTTTTCTTCTTTGCATTTATTTGGAAATATTAACGTTCTGTACTCTTGTACAGTTTTGATTGTTCTTTAAAGCAAGTTAATATATAATGGCTGGATGTTAGTGAAACGTAGGAGTTGCAGTGCCTGGAGAAGGAGGGCGTGGTGAGTGATGTGAGTAAGAAACGGGGTGGAAGCCCTCGATAGACGCACTTTTTTTCTGTGGCAGAACTCAAACTGTGCATAAGGTGTGAAGATCACATGAAACTTTGTTTTCTGTTGGTATCACGGAGGTATTTTTCTTTCTTGTTTTTGTGTTGTTTAAAGCGAACTGAGGAGACATCATCGAAGTCTCAAGACTTTCTCTCACCAGCAGTCTGTTTACGGTAACACTCTGGTCACCGCACCGGTTTGGGGAGGAGGGGGGGGTTCAATTACCAAAAGCGTTGCGTGACCGAAATTAAACCTAAGTGAAAAGTTCCTGCCTTCTCACCCTGCACAACTTCTGCTCTGCCATTGTGGCTCCAAGCGCCCTGTCTGCTTGGCGAGACTGAACTTGGTACCATAATGACTATGGTGGAGAAAGTGGAGATGGACACCGACTGGAGCCCAGTTCCAGTCAGAATGCAGGTCCTGTGGAGATGACTGGGGGGGGGGGGATGGAGGATAATACGCATCAGGAGTTATACTGTGACCTGCTATGGGATGAATGTTCACCTTTGATCCATTGCACTTGGAGTATGCTGTGCTGACCTATTACCATGCATGCCTATGGGGTACTGCAATAGTGCATTGAATTCAAGATGCCTCGGAAGGGCCTGCAACTCTCAGGTTGTTGCGGAGTTGCGTTAATTCTTGGGCTATTCGAGTATTTAAAGGCTTTTCTGTTCGGAACTGCTGTGTAAGACCATAATTCTTAAAGGAGAGAACATTGCTTCCTTTTATACATTTGTCTACTGAATAGCAAGCATACCAGTGAACTATTTCTAGATATGTTAACTGTATAACCTATATATGTATGATCTTGCAAATATAAATCTTTGAGTGAGAAAAAAATGTAAAAATAAGCTGAGATCATTTCAGAATGTAAAGCGTCAAGAAACCAAACTTGAAGAAAAAAAAACGTGTCTGACAAATCAGATGACAGTGGCAATAATGTATCTGCCTCATTATGGGTAGTGAAGGTGTAGGTGCCGAGCAGGTGAACTTTTGTAATGCATGGGTGAACCTATGTGTATCCTAGTTATCCTTTTATTTTTTCTTTATTTTATTTTAAATTGTACTCATAAACATTGTGGGGGGAAAAGTCATTTTAAATGTTCTTTTTACATCGACTTTTTAATACTTGAAGCGTTTTGACTAAAAAGGTGCAACAGTGTTGCGACGGATGAGCTTCCCAGGTTTAGTCCAGTTCGAGCAGTGGAGCCCTTTCGATTCCATCAAGTTACAACAGAGAGCAATGAATGTAATACTGTGTCATTCTGTTTTTCTGCAACGTGTTTGACTTTGCACAGAACTTGCACACGAAAAAGTTGAGTTTAAGAAAAAAAAAAAAAAATCACATTGCGCTAAAGAAGAAATAAAACTGTGGATATTTATTTTTTTGATCTCTTGTGAAATGGACACTTTGACTTTATTTAAAATAAATTCTATGAATATAAAAATATGTAAACTTTTGCTGAATACTGGAGAGATATGCTCTCACTAGCTGAAGATTTGTGAGTGCATGCATTCATGGGGTTACTACTGAGGCCCCTGCCTCCGCTCCTCTGCACCCGTTCCACCTTCTGTCAATCATCCTCCGTTTACAATTCTTATTTCAAAGCGAAAAGATGTACTCTAAATTAGAAAGACTTAATTGAAGATTTTTTTTTCTGGATTATTTTTTTTCTTGAGGGGGAAAAAAGAATACTTTAAATTTATTTAGCGTATTGTTGTGGCTACATTTTTATATTACTCCCATTTCAGCATGATTCATTGAGAAAATTGAGAAGATCTTGAAATGCCATTTTATTTGAGAAAACTGAAAATTCAGTTGTTTCCTAGAAGAGGAGTATTATTTTAACCTAATTGTATAGAAAGATCTTTAAGGGGGGAACTGCTGTTTACTGTATGCCTTGTCATATATTAAAGATGTATATTTCATTTGATAGTTTTCCTTTGCTGCTCTTAAAAACTGATTATTTTTATTAGGTTTTTTTTCTATATTATTATGTATATAAATAAAACCTGTACATATGTTCAAGTCTTTTCATGTAGGCTTATGTAAGACACTGTAATTAATTGCACCTTTAAAGAAATATTGACATCCAAAATGCTCTACCGTTGTTTTTGTTCCCATTTTAATGTTTTTGAAAAATAGAGATCCTAAGTTCCACTCCAAATGAGTTATTTGGAGAAAGAGGACTAAAGACTACCAACCATGTCATTTGACATCATCAGTTTTACGCAACAAATCTATTAAATTTTTTGGCGCTCAAACTTTTGCATTTAATAATACAGAATTCTCTGAATGCAGCTTGGGGAATGTCTCTGGCTCTTGACACATTTCCTATATTAAAACATCGGCAGGATCATCATGCCTGTCACATCTTATTTGAAATGAACTATAAATGAACTGCTCACTAACATTGAATGAATACATTGCTACAGACCTGGAATTAGGTCTGAAATGTAATGAAAAATGAAAAAAAAAACATACTGACAGATTGGTATGACTTACTGTTTCCATTAGGAGGCATTATTTCTGGCCGTTTCAATGTCCTTAATTTCTGGTAATGATCTAAGAACTTCGAGACAGTTAGCCTTGGTGTGACTTAGTGAAATTTACCTATGAAATGAGATGTTCATCAGTGAGCTTCCTACACCGTGAACAAGTACAATGTGAGGATATCAGTTTGAGGAATTTTGATATTAAAAGCTTGCAGGAGAAACGTCTTGCGGTACATTCTGATTGCACTGTATGCAAGCTGGCCCCTACCATGGAAATAACTGAATAAATGTGCCCAAGATGCTGGCACAATGTAGTATACACTATGCATGCACTAACATTGGCGCCCTTGGTAAATACTGGCTGAAAAGGCTATGAAAAATTGTGGTTCCTGTTAATCCTGTCAATCTTTTATTCAAAATATTTACAAAAATCTATCCTTATATTTATGGAAAGGGGTTGAAGAGGGAAAAATTTGTAACCCTTTCCTTGCCTCTACAAGCATTTTTGACGATGGTGATCTTTCAATAACCGTTTTATTGGAAGATCTGTAACTGCGCCCCCCACCATGTAACAGTGAAAGCATCGATTTCCAGAATATGTCCTCAGTGGCAAAGGAAGCGTTCTGTCATAATTTACAGAAAATCACATCAAATAACAGGTAATGCGTTGAATATTTTTAATAAAAATGTATACCAGGTATTGGCGCCCTAAGAAAATCTTGAAGTAGCATATGAATGGTTGTTTTCCTCGTTTATCATTATGATTAAGAAAACTTAAATGGTCACCCATGACTACCTAGCTCGCAGGGGATAAATATGCCCTGACACAATGACTGATTTCCCTTTGTCATTCATCACAGTGGTTACGACAAAAGAATACAGCAATGATGAGCAACAGAAAGTTGCATAAATGTGGAAATTGCTTTAAGAAGATGGCTAAAAAAAGTTAAGTATGCCCCTTTTGATCATCAGAGCAATAAATGCACATGGCAAAGTTCAGTCCAGTAGAGGACAAATCCCATTTTTCAGTGCTTGCACTGTGAGGAGTATGATTCAATTGACAAATGGAATTCCTGGGATTGCATTTGAAGAATTGCTGATTTTTATAATTTTTGGTCTTCTGGTCAGAGGATATCCAAAACTACAATCCGAAACCATTTGCATAACGACAGAAGGATTTCTAGAAAAAAAGCATCTATTGTCATCAAAAACACTTAGGCCTGGGTGCCCCGGTGGCATGTCGGTCTAAGCGCGCACCACAAAAGGCTGAGTCCTTCACGCAGTGGCCCAGGTTCAACTCCGGCTCGGGCCTGTTTGCCACATGTCATCCCCATTCTTGTCCCACCTTTCCTGTCTCACGGCACTAAATACTGTTCAATACAGGGAAAACCCCAGAAAATATAATTAAAAAAAACACTTATGCCTCAACAGTTTGCTAAACCGTACTGGAACTTCCAGCTTCCAAAAAAAGAGAAAAAAAGTGTACAGTGCCTGACAAAAGTCTTGTTGCATAAGGACATAGTAACTAAAAATAGCATATAACTTTATTTCTAACCAATCAATTGTTACAATAAATGGTCCACTTTAATGTCAAGGGCTTTCACATTAATAATTTGGTGCAAAATGAAACCGTCAAAAAGTGTTCTGATTTTCACAGCTTGGCTAAGCCCATAACATCTGTTTTTGCTAGGACTAAAGTCTTGTCGTCTCTTCAGATGATGCAACAAATCGCAGATTAGAGTTTAACCAATGACAAATACTGTAATTAACACATTCCCAGATGTGTATAGAAATAACCCCAGCACACCAGACTTTCATATGAGGTGCGACTAGACCTCTGACAACATACCAAAGATTCAACCACAAACCAAAGTGCTGATCATCAAGAGCCTGAAGACTGAGTCTGCTGCTGAGGTGGCAGACATCTTTAATGTATTCAAATGTCAAGTGGAGGGGAGGAGAAAAAGATTTGAAGAAACTGGTGACGTTCATGGCAAGCGCAGGTCAGACAGACCCCGGTATGACAACTGTTTGAAAGGACCGTTTGTTGCTTCAATTGTACAAGCCTAGCCCTTCTTCAACTACAGCGAAGCTACATGAGGAAATGTCACCAAAAATCCCGGTATCTACAGGAAGAGTTTGTCAAATTATCTCTCAAAGTGGTTTTCATAGCCAAATTAGTACACAGAAGCCTGCATTAAACAGAAAACATAAAACCTGCATTGCATTTGCCAAGGCCCACAGCTTGCAGAAAGGATTGATACTGGAAAAGTGGCTGAAACTTTATTTTTCTGGTGAATCATCCATTGAACTGCATGCCAGTCGCCTTACAAGACCTGTTGGAACCCTCTTGGACCCAAGATTCTCCCAGAAAACAATCATGTTTGGTGGAGGAAAAATCATGGTTTGTTGTTACATCCAGCAAGGGGGTGTGAGAAAGATCTGCAGAGTGGATGGCAACATCAACTGCCTGAAATATCGAGAAGTTCTTGCTGCCCTACTTTTACTGCTGCTCCTTCTCATTCTTCTGCCTCCATGTCACAGTTCCTGAAAGCGAAGAAGGTGAAGGTACTCCAAGATTGGCCAACCCAGTCAACTGACATGAACATTATTGAGCATTTCAGGGGTAAGATGAAGGAGGAGGCTTGGAAGATGAAACCATAGAATCTTGATGAACTCTGGGAGTCCTGCAAGACTGCTTTCTATGCCATCCAGATGATTTCATTATCAAGTTATCTCAGTCATTGCCAAGACGTATGGATGCAGTCCTCCAAGCTCATGGGAGTCATACGCAATATTAATTCTTTTTTCCAAGGCACCATGGCTTTATGTTCTGATATTATAGTGGCATATTTGTGTATTCAAAATAAAGTGTATGTATAATTTCCACATTTTTTTCAATGCGACAAGACTTTTGTCCAAGCAAAATCTGACCTTTCTGTACAAATTAAATTATAAAACTCAATGACACAAAACTCTATTTTGGTATATTTCGCATAATCTAGAGGGCTTTGCCTTTCATATAAGCCATTTTTGATTCCAATTGATCAACTACAAGTCAGGTTATTATTTGTTGTTCCTACAACTTGGATAAGTGACAAGACTTTTGTCAGGCACTGTATGGTGAGTATATCGTGGTAGGTCTTTGATGTGGGATTAAAGATCATGGATTCTAGCAAGTACTTACAGTTATTAAATGAAAACTAGACTGCCTCTGCTAGAAAGCTTAAACTGGGCAGTGGCTGGATCTTCCAAAAGAACAATGATATGCTGCATGCATTGACATCAATGCAAAAATGGTTTGCCAACTACACAGTCAAGGTTTTGCCATGGACCTTGCAGCCTCTTGACCAAAATTGAATAGAAATTTTGTGACACTAGTGGAGAGCCTATATATGTGAGAAGATCTGGAGAGATTCTGGGATAAATGTCTCCAATCCCTTGCCATTTCTTCTCCAGCCAAAGGGTTGCACAAGGTATTAATTATTGCTTGTACTTTTCAAAAATAGGTTTCATAATTTTTTTTCAACATTTGTATTTCAACTGAAGGTTTTTTTTGCTAATATTTTGAATTGAATATAGAGAGAATAAACGATAAAGACATTAATTCATAACCACTGTTGTTCATGTTTGTGGAGGGTGCCTGTAGTAGTGTAGGGTGCTCTAAATTCCCCAGTAGGATAAATGGTTTGTGTCAGGCCTTCGCCCTTAAAAAGAGAATTTTAAAAATGTTAAATTTTAGTAGTATTTTAATATCATCACTCCTTTTTAGCTCATTTGGTCCAACGGACTAAAGGGAGCTTATGCGATCACGTGGCGGCGTCTGCATCAGTTTTGATCATCTTCTTCCAAACCACTGAAGGGATGAATGTGAAATTGGGTGGGGAGGTACATATGGATTTACAGATATAAATTGTTCGATTGGTGCAAATCCATCCATAGGTGGTGCTATGGAGATGGATAACTTGTTTCAGGCTATATCTTCTTAACCGTAAGTTGTAGAAACAAAATTCTTTTTTGGTGAGATCCTGTGGATCAAGACAAATCAGTCTATGTAAGCCCCACCCATTTCCGTATCTGCAAATTTTCCGCCATTTTGAATTGTTTGTGAAAACTTTAATTTCTCTCTCCTCCGAGACGGTGCCATCAATTTGCACAAAATTTGGTAGACCGCATCTTCAGACCAAGATCTAAAATCCCAGCGCACAGAATTTTGCTAAGTAAAAGGATGTTTCCACAGTAAGCCAATAATTTTTGAGGGCGTGGAACTTAAGGATATAATGAGCTGTAAATCCTGAATGCAATGACCATTCCTCACCAAACTTGAGATCTGTCATTCCCAGGCCAGGTCACTGAAACACACCGAATTTGGCATAAATCTGTCCGTAGGTGGTGCTATAGCACACAGATGATCATAACTCCTAAATCATTTGTCCGATCAACTTGAAATTTTTCATGCTTTATGTTAGTCAGGGTTGCTATGTAAATCTATAAGAACAAGTTGATAAATGAAACAACATGGCCAACATCAACCGATCAAATCATGGGCATCAACATCCATGTCTGCGCTATCTTTGATCTTCTGCCAAACCACGGAACAGATCAAGGTGAAATTTGGTGGGGAGGTTACTGTGTATATGGATGGGCAGATTATAAATTATTTGATTGGAGTAAATGCATCCATAGGTGGCGCTATAGCAAACAAATGGTCATAACTCCTAAACCATTTGTCCAATCAACTTGAAATTTTGCATGCTTCGTGTTAGTCAGGGTTGCTATGTAAATCTATAAGAACAAATTGATAAATGAAACAACATGGCCAACATCAGCCAATCAATTCGTGGGCATCAGCATCCGCATCTGCCCTATCTTTGATCTTCTGCCAAACCACGGAACAGATCAAGGTGAAATTTGGTGGGGAGGTATATATGGATGGGCAGATTATAAATTATTTGATTGGAGTAAATGCATCCATAGGTGGCGCTATAGCAAACAAATGGTCATAACTCCTAAACCATTTGTCCGATCAACTTGAAATTTTGCATGCTTCGTGTTAGGGTTGTTATGAAAGTCTACAACAAACTGATGTATGAAACAATATGGCCAACATCAGCCAATCAAATTTCAGTTGCCTTTATTATACACACTTCAGCTATCACCTGTCATCATCAAACTTTATATTCTTACTAGAGACATGGAAAAGAGCCATTTTTTATTAAAATTTACTTTGATTGGCCATATGGTGGTGCTAAAAAGAGGTACAACACATCTTGGGCAATAACTCTAAATGGGTTGTACAAACAAAATTCTATTTTTGTTAGATTCTTTGGGTCATGACCAATCAATCCATGTAAGCCACACCTTTTTTGTATTTGTAAACTTTCTGCCATTTTCAATTGTTTGTGAACCCTTTAATTTTTATCTCCTCCTAAGCAGTGAGATCAATTCACACAAAATTTAAGGGCATGACCTATATTGATATAAAGAGCTGTAACCCCTTAATGCAGTGTCCAATCATCACCAAACTTGAGATCACACATCTACAAGCCATGCAACTTCTTCGTGCTGAACTTGGTTTAAATCCTTTCGTAGGTGGCGCTACAGCAAACAAATGGTCATAATACTTAAACCAATTGTGCGAGCAACTTTAAATTTTGCATGCTTCATAGTGGTGAAGGTTGCTATGAAAATGTGGAAAAACAAATTGATTGTTCAAACAAGATGGCTGACGACAGCCACTTAAATTTCATTAGCCCATATACTCACTTGAACTGTCATCAATCATGAAACTTTATACTATTGTTAAGGATGTGTAAAAGGGCAGTCTTAATGCAAATTACTTTGATTGGCCAAATGATGGCACTATAGAGAGGTGCAACAAATTTGATTCCAATTGACCAATATGTGGCTCTGTAGTAAAAACAATGAAAAATTGCATATTTATGTTCAACCATTTGACTCAATGGTTTGAATTTAGCATATTGTATCTGTGGATGAGGATCAAATAGTCTTTCCAATGAGAAGATGAATCTTTAAACATCTGGCTGGTATTTTGCATTCAGATAACAGTTGCTATTTCAAAGACATGGCAGTGACTAATTAATGTGACATTTGCAGGGCAAAGTATACCATGCACAGTTATGTGCCATGACCTGGAAATTGTTTGAAAACTTCATCGAATGTGTGTCCTCACTGCTTCAAAACTGATGATTACCTGATGTTGCTTGGACCCCGTAGTCACCGCTTGTAGTTGTATTTGTTTTGTTTTCCTAAACAAATTACAGAAGGTGTCTTCATTGTCCCAATGTTGGATCCAAGCATAAAAAATTGTACCACTTGTGAGCTTAAACACTACAGCCTGAAATAAACCATGTGAGCTACAGTGCCCATGGCACTATTTTTAAATATTAAAACACAAATGCAGTGCACTGAATGACATCTGTGTACTCAAATTTTAACTTTCTTATGTGACTTTCTTGATATTTTGTCTGCCCCTGTGTATACAGGTAGAAACATACCTGAAAAAATGACTTTAACTTTATTTTCAAAACTTTATTTACAAGAGCATCTATACAATGGCGATTTCTTTTGTCTTTTTTTTTTTTTTTGTCATTTGAATGCTTATCATCAGCATGTGTCGGTCTAGAAGAGGCCTAACAAGCAGCTTATAAGATAAGAATCCAGGATAAGATGAGGATACTAGCATGGCAGCAAAAGGGTCAAATTGTTGGTGCCTGACTTGAAGGCAAGTACTGCACTATAGATGAGAAAATTACTGAATGTGATACAGAGAACTGTGGAAGAAACTGCCTGCATTTGCCACAATGCCAATAAACAGTAACAGCAGAAAATAATTGTGGTTGCAATACGCGACCGATGAGTACGTGGTAGGACAGCAGAATAACCACAGAACTATTCATAGGGACCATGCGACGTTACAGTGCTTAAGTGCCACTATATTTGCATTCGAAAAGATCTCAGCTGCACCCATGATCACATAGAATATCTAAACCTGGTAACGATTGCGTGTAATTAGTGAGTGCTTGTGCAGGGTGGACATACATGCTTCCAATGCCATTTCTGGAAATTCGGGCTCAGTTCATGCCTGCGCACTGACATGTAGAATACACTTGTCAAGATTCATGACGATATGTTGAGTAATAACGGAGGAGTAGCGCTTCGAAGTTATTGTCCACGCCAAGAAGTAGAAGAAACTGAAAGAGTGTTCGGTCCCTCGGCCCGAGAACAAAAAAGTATCAAAATGAACAAGAAAATACCAGCGACAAAAAAAAAAATACATTTCATTAAAATATACTGCTCACAAAAAGTAGGGGATATTCAAATTTGACAAACTGTGGAAAGCACATGAATTTAGGTGTTCATGAGATTTTTGAGTATGTTTGTGTTTAGCCTTTAGCACATTTCAGTACACATCCCATAAACCGCTAGATTTCAAAGTTTGCAGAAACAGGGTGCCCAAACGCACATGGCGGTGCATGTGAAAAGTAACATCATGCCTTTATGGTGCAGATGCTGTCAGGCACATGCTTTTTGTGCACATATGGGTGTACAAGCTGCCTAGAACCACACTCATCCATTATTCTACCACTTTTGACAATGAGAGGAGTCCGGGAAGAGGAAAGATTGCAGGCCATAAGGGTATTCCAGGCTGGAAGAACCCAGGCTTACGCATCCAGACAACTGCGTGTCTCGCACTCCGTCATCAACCGATTTGGGGCACGCTATGTTGCCACCGATAAAGTCCAGGAAAGACCTTGAAGAGGGTGTTCAAGATGCACAACCAGGCGAGATGACCACCAGATTGTCAACAGAGCCCTGTGTGACAGGCAACTGAATGCGACACCGCTGCAATAAGGGCATCTACAGGCCACAAGAAACCTCATTTCGACGCAGACCACACAACACTGTCTGCATGCTGCCAACCTGCGAGCCAGGTAACAATACATCCCGTTGCCCCACTCAGATTTTCATCGGCAGACAAGGAGACAGTGGTGTCGACGATGGAGCAATGCCCAATGGTTACGTGTAATGTTCAGCGATGAGTCACGGTTCAACGTGGACTTCAGTAATGGTCATCCTCATCAGCAAGCCACCATGATTCCACGTGATCAGCATGGGAGAGGGTGAGCAATGCTGTGGGGTGGAGTCACTATGACAGGCAGGACTGACCTCCACATCTGCCATGGGAGAGTCACAGGGGTGTGCTACCATGACATCATCACTCAACATATGCCTCCGTCTGCACGCCGTCATGGACCTGGATTCATCTACTAAGATGATAATGCCAGAGCTCATCGTGCACACGTCGTCCTTGACCATCTCCAAGGCACCAAAGGCACGTCATTACCCTTATTGTTTCCCTGCAGTACAATAAATTTTTCAGTCTGTTGAGGTGTTAACTGGCTCCTGTGAGAGTGGAAAATCATCCCTGCAAAAGAGAAGGCCTGCTCAACTGCAGCTGATGACTGCAAAACTAGTGTTAAATTTCGCAAAGAGGACCTTGATAAGAGGATAAGGTGCTGTGAGAAAGTGTTTTGTCCCTTCCTAATCTCTTTTATGTTTGCTTGTTTGTCATATTCAAATGTTTCAGATCATCCAACTAATATAGGACAAAGACAACATGAGTAAGCCAAAATGCCATTTTTAAATGACCATTTCATTTAGTGACGGTAAAGAGTCATTCAGAATCTATATACAGTACATAGTATGAAAAAATAATTGCTCTCCATAACCTATTTACTGGTTGTGCCACCCTTGTGCAACCACTGCAATCAACTGTGATAACTGGCAATGAGTCTTTTACATTGCTATGGAGGGATTTTGGCCCACTCTTCTTTGCAGAATTGTTTTAATTCAGCCACACTGGAGGCTTTCAAGCACAAGCTGCCTGTTTAAGGTCGAAGAGTGGCATCTCAATCAAATTTGAATCCGAACAATGACTTGGCAACTCCAGAACTTTAATTTTGTATCTTTCAAGCCATTTAGAGGTGGACTTGCCTGTGTGCTTTGGATCATTGTCCTACTGCATAACCCAGCTGCGCATGAGCTTTAGGTCACAAACCGATGGCCGAATATTCTCCTCCAGGATTTTCCGGAAGAGAGCAGGATACATGGTTCCATCAATTATGGCAAGTTGCCCAGGTCCGGAAGCAGTAAAGCAGCCCCAGAACTTCAGACCCCCTCCACTGTGTTTGACTGTTGAAATGATGTCCTTCTTGTGGAATGCTGTGATGGCTTTACTTCTATGGGGGCTGCCACTCTAGGTTACTTGTCTCCTCACTGGTTATTTTGAGCCAAAATAGTCAACATATCAAAGTGCGTTTTTAAAAAAAAAAAAAAAAAAAACCTACTTTGTTGTAGCACAACCAGTGCCTGAAATGTCTTTATGAAGGGTAAAAACTGGCTTTTCTATCACCAGTGAGCCACCCACGGTGATCACTGCACCGTACAGTACCATACAGTTGCCCTCTCATCAAAACACACAGGATGACTTGACCAGCTACCAGAACATTCACGGTTAGCAGCATTGGGTTAGCTGTACGTGCAGAAGCAGTTCTCACGGGGGTTACTTGCAGCCTGAGAAAGGCTTTCTGACTTGAAACCATGCTATTCGGTTAGAATAAGCTGATTGTTTTCCATCATTACACAGTTGCCTCCACTTCCAGCTAGTGAAACCATGTTGGGGTTTTGTATTACCAAAATATGTGATTTTCATTCAATGATGAAAGCTTCCTGTACTCAAAACAATAATAAACTAGAGTGGCACTTGGGGAGCACAGGCCAAAAAGTCAATTCTTCTGTGCTTTGCTAATCTCCAAGGGCAACCATTGTATTTCTACAACTGGCTGAGTTTTGCTGCACTGACCTTTATTAACATATAGTGGATTTTAAGATGTATGGAATTTATTTCGGCAATTTCTCTATCTTGCAATACTGCAACGGTGATGAATCCTTTGAAGGGAAAATATTATTAAAAACTCACTTTTTCAGTGCTTAAGCACAAACATTTTGATATCTGAAGTGCCTACCAACCCTCAACTGTGAAATAAAACAACCCAGTCTGTTTGTTGTGGGCAGCATTTTTCATAAAACATGGCATTCAACTTGCCATTCACATTTGGCTCCCCTTCCTACGTCACATGCAGGGTCATGAGAATTATTCCGCCCCTCATCTGAGTAATCTCAACCCACATAAGAAAGTGCCCAATTATTTGCTATCATTGCAATTAAAAGCTAACTTAACCTGCGGCTTATTCAGTCATCTAAATTCAGAGTAACTAGTTTCCGGTCGATTTTGACATCGTCGCTCTCAGTTGATACATGGGGCTGGAGTCTGTTCACTGGCCAATCAGACAGAGCTCATTTCATAGAGGGGTCGCCCACCCAGAACAGCCTATTTTTTTCGAGGGTGAGAAGTGAAAGGGGTCAAATAGCTTTAAAATTATGGATTTTTTTTCCTTCTTTGCTTTAAGGTATATAAACCTCCCTTGTAGACATCCAGGGATATTTGAACTGGCAACAAGCAGCTTATCAGATCTCCTTTGAAAAATGTCTGGATCCAAAAGGTGATTCGGATCAACACCAAAATGTTAATGGCTTCTACAGTGCCTGACAAAAGGCTTGTCACTTATCCAAGTTGTAGGAACAACAAATAATAACCTGACTTGTAGTTGATCAATTGGAATCAAAAATGGCTTATATGAAAGGCAAAGCCCTCTAGATTATGCAAAATATACCAAAATAGAGTTTTGTGTCATTGATTGAGTTTTATAATTTAATTTGTACAGAAAGGTCAGATTTTGCTTGGACAAAAGTCTTGTCGCATTGAAAAAAAATGTGGAAATTATACATACACTTTATTTTGAATACACAAATATGCCACTATAATATCAGAACATAAAGCCATGGTGCCTTGGAAAAAATAATTAATATTGCGTATGACTCCCATGAGCTTGGAGGACTGCATCCATACGTCTTGGCAATGACTGAGATAACTTGATGATGAAATCATCTGGAATGGCATAGAAAGCAGTCTTGCAGGACTCCCAGAGTTCATCAAGATTCTATGGTTTCATCTTCCAAGCCTCCTCCTTCATCTTACCCCTGAAATGCTCAATAATGTTCATGTCAGGTGACTGGGTTGGCCAATCCTGGAGTACCTTCACCTTCTTCGCTTTCAGGAACTGTGACATGGAGGCAGAAGAATGAGAAGGAGCAGCAGTATAAGTAGGGCAGCAAAAACTTCTTGATATTTCAGGCTGTTGATGTTGCCATCCACTCTGCAGATCTTTCTCACACCCCCATGCTGGATGTAACAACAAACCATGATTTTTCCTCCACCAAACATGATTGTTTTCTGGGAGAATCTTGGGTCCATGAGGGTTCCAACAGGTCTTGTACGGCGACTGGCATGCAGTTCAATGGATGATTCACCAGAAAAATAAAGTTTCAGCCACTTTTCCAGTATCAATCCTTTCTGCGAGCTGTGGGCCTTGGCAAATGCAATGTAGGTTTTTTGTTTTCTGTTTAATGCAGACTTCTGTGTACTAATTAGGCTATGAAAACCACTTAGAGAGAGAATTTGACAAACTCTTCTTGTAGATACCGGGATTTTTGGTGACATTTCCTCATGTAGCTTCGTTAGAAGTTGAAGAAGGGCTAGTTTTGTACAGTTGAAGCAACAAACGGTCCTTTCAAACAGTTGTCATACCGGGTCTGTCTGACTTGCGCTTGCCATGAACGTCACCAGTTTCTTCAAATCTTTTTCTCATCCCTCCACTTGACATTTGGATACATTAAAGATGTCTGCCACCTCAGCAGCAGACTCAGTCTTCAGGCTCTTGATGATCAGCACTTTGGTCTGTGGTTGAATCTTTGGTATGTTGTCAGAGGTCTAGTCGCACCTCATATGAAAGTCTGGTGTGCTGGGGCTATTTCTATACACATCTGGGAATGTGTTAATTACAGTATTTGTCATAGGTTAAACTCTAATCTGCGATTTGTTGCATCATCTGAAGAGACGACAAGACTTTTGTCCTAGCAAAAACAGATGTTATGGGCTTAGCCAAGCTGTGAACATCAGAACACTTTTTGACAGTTTCATTTTGCACCAAATTATTAATGTGAAAGCCCTTGACATTAAAATTGACCATTTATTGTAACATTTGATTGGTTAGAAATAAAGTTATATGCTATTTTTAGTTACTATGTCCTTATGCGACAAGACTTTTGGCAGGCACTGTAGACACATGGACGTCGGAAGGAATTACACTCGCTATTCATAAATGTTGCACTAGATGGCACTATCGCCTTAGATAAGATCGTCAAAAGAGAGGTTCTGCTCTGTAAGCCTTCTACGTAATACTGTTATTTCACCATGTAAATCATATCTCGTCTCAATAGGTGGTAGCCTATAGGTTATATATTTTTTTATAAACCAAGGGTTCTACACTGGTCCATCCGTTTGGCTCAAACCTTGGTCACAGAAACGCTCATCTGCATTTTCTGCGCACATGCCCTCAACAGGAAGAAGTCAGAAGCAACAGATGATACCTTGAGGCTGAAGGCGAGAAGGAGCACCTCGTCTCCGCGGTTTCGGAACTGTGTATGTGATCAGTACAAGGGCGAATATGTTCTTGCTGTATTAATTTGGGTGAGGCACTTTTACCCTCAGTTTTAATGGTGTTACAGTTTTATTTTTCTTTGTTCGCAGTTTTGGAACTATGGTCAACATTGCTGCCAGGTTTGTGAATGTTATATGGTATTGAGTTGATTTCAGATCGTTAGATGTGCGATGGGCAAGGATTACGAGAGAAATTGCTGATGGCCCTTTTAATTATTTATACTACTAGCGTTAATCTTCGGAGTTGAAAGCCCTGGAGTGCGTCGAGGCTTGCGAGTAAAGGCGTGTTTTGATTTCTGTAGTTTGCTACAGGTTGCACTGAAGTCGCTTAATGGTTGGTCTACGCATGATAGTATCTCCAGATTAAGTTTATATTTCCTTGTGGACGTGCAGTGCCGAAACATGATCTAAATTACTTTGCGTCGGCAATCTTCGTGGGACCGTGTAACCATGGTGGAACACAGATTTTGTGCCAGGAATAAGGAATGCTTCGCGTGTTTCCCGGAGACCATGCCGTTTGGTTTTGTGAATAATTGTGGGTTATTGTTAACAATAATCTATCGGTAAACTGGATTTCTTGCAAGGAATTCGTAAACATAACTTCTGAATGTTGCCTGTGCTCAAAATGTTTCAGCTGAGTTTTCTGTGTTATGCGCTTTCGTTTTGGTTTGCTTTTGTTCTTGAGGAATGTAATGGCATAACCACAGCCCATTGTACCATTTTGTCTTTCCTGTCACGCGTATTGCCAATGTAGTGCTTTGAGTGAAGCTGATTTTCATATCTGCCCCTTTAGATCAATTGTTTCATGTTAAGGACGTTGATTCGTGGTTTACTACAGCCTATTCCTTTGCATTATGATGATGCGTTGGCTTCTACTGAACATTTTAATTTCAATAACTTTATGTTGTATCTGAAGCATGTGTTACCATCATAATTTGTACTTCGCGCGCTGAACGTTCCTTTTTTTCATTTCTCCCGCGTCTCTTATGACTGGAGACTATTTGGCTACACTTGTGTAAAATGCACCGAATGCCACAGAAGTTGTGAATGTCTCGTTTGTTCTCTCCATACTAAATTGCTTGTCCTTGGAGTTGTTGGAAGATTTTACTGACTATATAACGGCAGTCCGGAAATCAGGATCTGAATTCCTGTGGATTCAAGCGGGCCCAAGTCTTAAATTTTTTTTTTTTTTGGTGGTGGTGGGGGGGGGAGACAGATTGGCACCACAGCTAACGATAGGTGAATTCTGGCTCAATCGTGAATAAGTGTGCACTTAAGTTCATAAAAGGTTGTCGTAATATTATGAAAGTTGCAGTCGGCATATTCTTACTATAGATTAAAATTCGTGTGATTTTGGAGAAATTCTTATAAGTGGATATTTTTCTCAATACGGGCACTTTTTGGATATCATTAAAAAAAAAAAAAAAAAAGTTGTCTGATTCTGATTCTTTTTTTCCCCCAGGGGTAGGGTTGCCCCTAAGGTACTCAAAAAACCATGAGGCAGAGCTTAAACCAGGGCAGAATTTTTTGGGCAGGCCATTTTTAATTTTGGCGTGTCCTCGGATCCACTCAACTCCGTTACTTTTTCAAGTGAGGCTCTCTCCTGGCACATTGTGATATACTAGAGTCCTGAAACTGAGTGAATATCACCCTTTTTAATGCCTCTGATTGGAACTGATAAACCATTACCATTTTACTCACCTCCATAACCAATGTTGGTAACGGAGTTGAGGTTATGGAATTTAGTGTTTTTCAGAAAAGTGGAATTTTCCATGCACCAATGCAGTAACATTTGATGCTTCCTACCATACCATGGAGGGTTTTGCACAAGTACAACCCCAATTCCGAAATAGTTGGGAAGTGTAAATTGTGAATAAAATCAAAATGCAATGACTTTCAGATCTCATGAGCCAATATGCTATTTACAATAGAACATAGATAACATTTCAAATGTTGAAACTGGGACATTTTACATTTTTATCCACAAAATGAGCTTATTTCAAATTTTCTGGCTGCAACAGGTCTCAAAAAAGTTGGGACACAGGCAAAGAAAAGGGTTGAAAAAGCAATCAATATATAAGAGAATCAGCTGAAAGAACATTTAGCAAGTAAATAAGTTAACTGGCGTCAGGTGTGTAACATGATTGGCTATAAAAGGGATGTCTTAGAGAGGCTGAGTCTCTCGGAAGTAAAGATGGCCAGAGGCTCTCCAACCTGTGAAGGCTTGCGTAAAAAAATTGTGGAATACTTTAAAAACAATGTTCCTCAAGTCAAATTGCAAAGGCTTTGAAGGTCTCATCATTGACAGTGCATAACATCATCAAAAGATTCAGAGAAGCTGGAAAAATCTCTGCGTAAGGGACAAGGCCAAAGACCTTTACTGGATGCCCGTGATCTTCAGGCCCTCAGACACCACTGCATCACTCACCGGCATGATTCTGTCATTGACTTTTCTAAATGGGCCCAGGAATACTTCAAGAAGCCACTGTTTGTAAACACAGCCTGCCGTGCTATCCACAGATGCCACCTAAAACTCGATCATGCAAAAAGGAAGCCATTGTTGAGCATGATAGAAGCGCTGCTGTGTTCTGTGGGCCAAGGCTCATTTGAAATGGACTGTAGCAAAGTGGGAAAGTGTCCTTTGGTCAGACTTGTCCAAATTTGACATTCTTGTTGGAAATCATGGGCGTGGTGTCCTCCGGGCTAAAGAGGAGAAAGACCACCCCTCCTGTTATCAGTGTTCAGTTCAAAAGCCAGCATCTCTGATGGTATGGGGATGCATTAGTGCATATGGTGTGGGACACTTGCATGTTTTAAAAAGCACCATGAATGCTGAAAGGTATATAAAGGTTTTAGAGCAACAAATGCTCCCCTCCAGACAACATCTATTCCAGGAAAGGCCTTGTGTATTTCAGCAGGACAATGCAAAACCTCATACTGCAGCTATTACAACAGCATGGCTTTGTAGTAGAAGAGTCCATGTGCTGAACTGGCCTGCCTGCAGTCCTGATCTTTCACTGATTGAGAACATTTTGGCGATAATTAAACGAAAAAGTCCGTCAAAGGAGACCCAAAACTCTCCAGCAGCTGGAAGCCTGTATTAAACAAGAGTGGGATCAAATTCCAATGGCTAAACTCAAGAAACTTGTCTCCTCAATGCACAGACACCTCCACTCTGTGTTAAAAAGAAGAGGGGATGCTACACCATGGTAAACAGGCCCCTGTCCCAACTTTTTTGAGACCTGTAGCAGCCATCAAATTTGAAATGAGCTCATTTTGCAGATAAAATTGTAAAATTTCTCAGTTTCAACATTTGCTATGATATCTCTGTTCTATTTTGAATAAAATACTGGCTGGTGTGAATTGAATGTCATTGCATTTTGATTTTATTCACAATTTACACTTTGACCCAATTATTTCGGAATTGGGGTTGTGTTATCAAAAGCATGATTAAAAATTTGTCCTAGCGTTACTATGGATTTTAATGAAGGTAACGGAGTGGAGTTTAAAAAGTATACTCCCCATAGAATACAAAAATTTTGAGAAATATTGAAATAATCATGGAGCCATTTTGAAAAAAAGTCCACATGGCCGCTACGGGAGTCACACAAAGGTTCTGTTTGGATGGACCATATACTGTGATTTCAGCTTCTGTCTCCAGGGGGAGTCTGTGTAGTAAGGGTTATGGGGTTGAGTTGGTTTTTTGGTCACCCCTATTTTCAGTGATTTTTCTCGGAAAACCACCACCTTTGATTTTTTTTTGCTTAGGATATTTATCTCACAGTGTCTTTTAATGTATGCATGCAGTTTCCAGCCAAAGGAAATTGAAATCGTTGGAGTATTGCGAGTTTCAAAAATATCATCCAAATTTGGGACTCTCCCAAAATGCCCCAAAATCCACTTTTTTGACCCCAAAAATGATGGATAGAATGAAAATACACCCATGATACTGTATTTCCAATTAGTAAGGACACACACCTATAGTTTAATAGGTAAAAAACTAACCCTGTGCGATTATTTCAAAAATAAGGGACCTGGACTCTGCATTTCACTTATAGTGCCCATATTGAGAAAAATGCCTTGGAAATATATACAAACCCCAATTCCAATGAAGTTGGGACGTGTGTAAAACGTGAATTAAACCAGAATGCAGTAATTTGCAAGTCCCTTTTCGACCTTTTTTCAATTGAGTGCACTACAAAAACAAGATGGCTATTTAATGTTCAATCTGATAAATTTTGTTTTTTTTTTTTTTTTTTGAAATATTCACTCAGTTTGAATTTGATGCCTGCAACATGTTCCAAAAAAGCAGGGACAGAGGCAACAAAAAACTGGGAAAGTTGAGGAATGATCAAAAAACCTGTTTGGAGCATTCCGCAGGTGAACAGGTTAATGGGAAACAGGTGAGTGTCATGATTAGGTATAAATGGAACATCCCCAAAAGGCTCAGTCTTTCACAAGCAAGGATGGGGCGAGGTTCACCGCTTTGTGAATAACTGCGTGAGCAAATAGTCCAACACTTTAAGAACACCGTTTCTCAGCGTGCAATTGCTAGGAATTTAGGGATTTCATCATCTGCAGTCCATAATATCATCAAAAGATTCAGAGAATCTGGAGAAATCTCTACATGTAAGCGGCAAGGCCGACAACTAACATTGAATGCCCGTGACCGTCGGTCCCTCAGGTGGCACTGCATTAAAAACCGACATCATTCTGTAAAGGATATTACCATGTGGGCTCAGGAACACTTCAGAAAACCATTGCCAGTTAACACAGGTTGTTGCTACATCTACTGTGCAAAATAAAACTACCATGCCAAGCGAAAGCCGTATATCAACAACACCCAGAGACGCCGCTGGCAAGCTCATCTGAGATGAACTGATGCAAAGTGGATATGTTTGCTGTAGTCTCACGAGTCCACATTTCAAATTGTTTTTGGAAATCATGGACGTCGTGTCCTCCGGGCTAAAAAGAGGAAAAAGACCATCCTGATTGTTATCAGCACAAAGTTCAAAAGCCAGCATCTGTGATGGTATGGGGATGTGTTAGTGCCCATGGCATGGGTAACTTGCACATCTGTGAAGGCACCATTAATGCTGAAAGGTACATACAGGTTTTGGAGCAACATATGCTGCCATCCAAGTGACCTCTTTTTCAGGGACGTCCCTACTTATTTCAGCAAGACAATGCCAAGCCACATTCTGCACGTGTTACAACAGCGTGGCTTCGCAGTAAAAGAGTGCGGGTAATAGACTGGCCTGCCTGCAGTCCAGACCTGTCTCCCATTGAAAATGTGTGGCGCATTATGAAGCGTAAAATACGACCATGGAGACCCCGGACTGTTGAGCAACTGAAGTCGTACATCAAGTAAGAATGGGAAAGAATTCCACCTACAAAGCTTCTACAGTTAGTATCCTCAGTTTCCAAACGCTCATTGAGTGCTGTTAAAAGGAAAGGTGATGTAACAATGGTAAACATGCCCCTGTCCTAGCTTTTTTGGAACATGTTGCAGGCATCAAATTCAAAATGAGTGAATATTTCCAGAAAAACTATAAAGTTTATCAGTTTGAACATTAAATAACTTGTCTTTGTAGTTGAATATAGGTCGAAAAGGATTTGCAAATCGTTGTATTCTCTTCACGTTTTACACCACGTCCCAACTCCATTGGAATTTGGGTTGTTAGTAATTAATGCAGTCTTCACCGATGGAATAAATTTGTTTTCAGTGTTCAGCTGCTTGTAACAGTACCTCCCAGGTGTGCAAAGTTTATTGTTTATTTCAACAGCTGCTGCATTATATGTGCTTCACCTGTTAATGAGGCGTGTGGTTGCTTGAGAGTCTCTAATGATTGACGGTGTCTCTTAATGCACAGCAGATCTTTCAATAGCATAGCATGCCCAGTCTCCTGTTTATGTGTATGGTTTAGTGGCTGTTCTGAATATTTGGTTAAACATGAGGTGAGGGCTGTTCAGTTTTTGGTGGGATTGTTTAGATTCAAATTCAATCTATGAATGAATCCTTTGTTTTTCATTGAATAACTAACAACCATCAGCTGGAAATTTTAACTGGACTTGCCTAGATTCTTGTAGACTATGATCTACTTTAATGTCTGCTTTCCACAGAGGAGCACTCCTACATATACTCCTCCAATGAAATAGTGCTCTTAAATTTTATTCATCCCAATGTAAATGTTTTTATTAAGCTTTGGAGAATGTCATTTGCTGGCTTTCACCCAATTTCTGTATACTGTTGAAATTTTGGATTATTTTTTTGTGAATTCCAATGGAAAATTAGGTAATTCCATGTCAATTCACACACCTTCCCTAGTGACATCTCTCAGATTTGACTGAAAAAAATTCTAAAATTAGTTTTTGACCCCAAATGGAGGAATCCCAAATTTCGTGCTCCATACCTTTAGTCATTTCGGCATTATGGCCCTGGGAAATTTGGGTGCCATCACGTTTTTCCTGCAATTAATTTGTAACCATATCGAGAGACTCATAACTTCTCTTTTATATGAGCTACAGGGCTAAAAATTGATAAAGGAGTCATTGATTGCCTCTTCTCTTGGAACCAATGCTTACAAATGGGATACTAGTTCCATTGTATACAATATTAACCCTTTAAAACTGGATTTTGTTTCATGTGATAATGATTTTTGGGATAATGGAGGGTCCAAGCAATTGAGATTTGTGTGTTTGAAGGTTTTGTGAAAACTTCTTCATCAAATATGAATACATTACTGTAAGTCATTTGGGGGGGCCCAAACATGGTCACAGGACGAACGGACCCATCAAAACCCTCATTTTAAGCAATGGTGTCGCCACGTCTCCACTTGAGATGGACAATTTGCTTTTAATATGACCAACTTACACACCTTATCCAACTTTAGGAACTTTAGGGTCAATAAAAAGTTTGCTTGTCCAGCTCCTTCTTTGTGAACTGATTTTTGGAAAGTGTACCCTTTGGCCCACATTTCTTAAAAAATGACCAAGTTCAGAAAGTAGGTCAACTCTAATGAGCTCATTTCTGATGGTTTTGGTGGTTAAAATCACACTCTAATACCAAATAATGATACACAGAGTAACTTATTGATCAGGGTGGAATTTCATCAAAATGATCATGATTTAGCTTGTTAACCCTTTCAAGGCCATATTGGCATCTGGAAACTGGGTAAACTTCTGACTAGCTCTGTATGTAGTTATGGTGGTTGGAATTATTGCACTCTAGATTCAAATGATACACAGAATAACTGTTATATCAAGGTGAAAATCTTGATATAACAAGGTGAAAATCGGAACTAAGCTAAATATTGTTGCAGTTAAATTAGATACAACAATAGAGCCCCAAAATGATATGGGGCGATTCCACGCGTGGGGGCGTACGGGACATTTAGAAATGTTTTTGGACCCTGCTTAATAAGCACTCAACTTGGCAGTATTATTGTACCCTATGGTGATGTAGGGCCCCTTGACTGTTACTCCACCAAGGGTAATTTCCATTAAATGTCAACTACAGAGAGGATATTAGGAAAAAACCTGCATGGTGTACGGGACACAGAAAATTCAAGATTTATCCAGGAATTATTTCAGCTCTAAAGGTTTGTGAGTTGGTCAGTGGAAAACTATCCTCGCCATTCTTAAAAAACAAAGAGAGCCTTAAACCAACTAACAGCACATGGGTACAAGTCAAACAATTCTTCTTTATTAAGAAATAACGTCTCGAAAATTAGAAGTCAGCGTGGCGTACGGGACAGTGAAAATGTGGCTTACGGGAAACTCTAAAAAAAAGTCCAACAAAAAACTTTATATCAGTATTTTTTGGTAATGCAACAAGCTGTATGTAGTTTGATTCATACAAACAAGTGTTTTAAAACAGTTCTCACTATTGTGGGACAAAATAAAATGCTTATTTTTATTTGATACACAGACCTGTGGCGTAGGGGACACACTTGCTCTTCTTCCTACCATCCCTTACGGTACATGTAGTCATTAAATAACTGACAGGCTCTGCTTTATTTTTTACAGTTTAGGTGTAGGATAAGTCTCCTACTCAACTAGTAACTAACCTAAATGTGAATCAAAATGAATTTGAACAAGTTCAGAAACAATTACACTTAATCTCAAGACAACATAAATGATGGACAGCAACCTCTTCACTATACGTTACACCAAACTATGTTTGGTTATGCAAGGCTACTGATAGTCTGAAAACTTTGACAGAATCTGACCAGAGGTTGTAACATGCGCTGGAGGACCTCTTAGCCTTCTAACTACTGAACTCTTCTCATAGAGAAACACAACTTCATTATCAGGCCACTGAAAATATTTACCACATCGGTACATCACTGTAACCCTGTAACAACCATTTTCTATACTCAGTATCTGGCCAGGAAATTCCTCATCCTCATAGATGACAACACACCAATCCCCAATAACAAAATCTGGCACAGAGTTAGTTGATTTAATTGTTGGTGATTGGGGTGGATCTGAATTTGCTGATGTAGATGGTATGGGATTTTCGTTGTGCTGTGCATGGACTCCACAAATTTAATATCAAATTGGATTGTGGCTCAGACCGATTGATCATTTGCGCAGATTGCATAAAAGCGTGTGACATAGCAATGACAAGCAAACTGTTTCATCATAGTAGCAAGTCAATAGTGATGGATAAGCTTCAGTTTATATGGACAGCTTCTCGCAGGTGGCATGGCATGTGCTGACTACTTTATCGAGTGGAGTTATATTTGGATGGGTGAACACCTCTTAGCCAATCTTATTGTCGTATATAGTAATTTATTCAAATAGCTCATCGAACCGGTTTCAGAATCCACGTTGGATGTTTATAGATATTAAAATGTATAGACTGTATAACTTGTGCGCTAACTGTATCAAGTTGATCCATTCTGTGATTGTCTTCAAACATTGCAGTGTTAATAACATAAGAGTGAATTCAATTTGACAGAATTATTAGCGTAGTGCGGTGATGGTGCTTTTAGCAGGTTTACAAAATAACATTTGTAGCATTACCAGGTAGGTAATATTTCAGTACTAGCTAATAACCATTGAAACATAACATGCATCTGCAAAACTACTATAAAATTGAATTTATCGACATTAAAATAAAAAATCTGAGGCAATTATTCAAGAAAATGTATTTTAATCTTCATAAAAATCTCACAACAATGCAAGTGAGTCGTGTGAATTGTACTTTTGGACTAGGGCTGTTGGAATAAACTTCAGGGGTCGAGTATTATTCGAATATAAAAAACGAATTAATATTTAAAAGCTAAATGAAGTATTTGAGTGTGTGTGTGTGTGTGTGTGTGTGGTTTTTAGTTTATCAATGTGTTTTTTTTATCGTTCCTAAATCTCACCCTCCTGTACACCCCCCTCCCCAATAGTGTGTACATCTCTTACTTCTGACAGTGCGCCTATTACTTGGCTTTCTAATGAAAAGCCTGCTAAATATTATCATGGTCCCCAAAAAGCCATAGGTGCTTGACTCAGTGGCATGACTAGAGATTGTGACCATTGACTGTCAGTAATGACTTAATGTCAATTAGTCTCATCTGCTTGTTCTTGTTGTTTTCAGCATTGTCCTTGTTGGTGACCGTTATTTTGAAATGTCTGTGCTTAAAGACATATTAATTGGGTTTAAACTAGAAAACAGCCATGAACTAAATGGGGTTCACTGGAAACACTGGTTACACTGTGAATGTACACTGGGCCAACACACTGGGTCTACACGGGTTTCCACCCTGAAATAGGTTATTCGGAGGGGGATATTGTACATTCTTGGATGTTTTACTTGAGTAAAGGCTTTACACACTGAATTAAAGAACTTACCTTTTGTTAGCATCTGTCAGTCTGCATAAAACAAGGACCTACTTCAGCCTGAAGCCACCTCCTGTTTGCTAGCGGAATGTGAATTCCTTCTGGAAATTTCCAACAGTTTCTAGTGCCCCCTATTGTTTGACACTAATTGGTGAATTCACAAAGTGACCTCTGTTTTTCTTACTTGAAATTATTCATGTCAGTTTGACTTTAAAACCCCATTAAATGGGAGGAAATGGCAGCGTGGCGTACGAGACATGTCCCATACGCAACATGCGTGGCATACGGGACAAGTTTTAACTACTAATTAACACATCAATTAATAATCCGATGGCAAATTCTCCCTGGAAATGGATGCACCACTGCTCAAAGACAGAGAATATGGAGTATGAAGATTCTTGTTGATTAAATATGGAAATACATAAAACTTTTGTCATCCTGTGTGGCGTACGGGACATGGCGAAAAACGCCTTAATGATTATTGCCTGCCCTAACCCTCCGACTTGAGTTAGCCGATCGGAATTGTGCATGAGCGAAATATTCATCCTACCCAATTGACTACTTACAACAAAGATTCTGTGAAAGTTAAACAATTAGAACAATTAGAAGAAAAGTTAGCATTTCACAGTATTATCAGAATTTGCGAAAAAGTGAAGTTTTTTTGTTAAATTAACAAAAAACATGTTCTCCAATTTTCAGAAAAACATTGTTTGGTCCTTGAGGCCTGTTTATCATAGTAGATAACAGGCAAACAAAAAGTTACTTTACTCAATTTTCAATTTTCTACAAAAAATTAATTTCTAGTGTGGAATCGCCCTGTGCAGAAAAGCTGATTTGAACATCACATCAAGGTAAAAACTCTTCAAGTATATGTAATTGCAGTTGCAGTATGTAAGGTCAGAGTTGGGCATAATTAGGTGTTCGGGAAAACTGTACAAAATGAATATCAATCAATGCAATGTCCTCACACGTATAGTTATACAAGTATTAAAAATTGAAAATGGACTTATTTTATGATACTGGATGGTACTTGGACTCTATGCATGACCAGTGTAGCTCGTTTGCCATTTAATTGTGCTGAGGGAGTGCAACATCTTTTTCCCTGGAGGAAATAAATTCACTCACACCATGTTGATGATGGTTCCAAAAATGGTACAGAAATCTTCAATTTAGTTTAGTTCTGCTCACTGAGAAGACGGTGATCTAGCAGTCATGTCCTGGCTCCTTGCGTACTTCTGAGACGGGAATGTTTTAGCAGCTCTCTCTAAATGTGATTGAGTAAGATGATCTTTCTGACATGGAAAACAATATTTATGTTAATTTAAGTTGCCCAGCAGTTTTACTTCTCATATTTGGATCTGCATAAAAAGTATAAGCATGATGGTCTGAGGTCTCTGCTAGTGTAACAGTGTTGTGTGTTCTCTTCTCTTGAATGGTTTTATTACCTTTCTAAGAAACGCTGAACAGCAGTCTGGGGTCAGGGACCAAGTATGTCCTTTGGGGGCTAGAAGGATCTTGGTTTCCTTTTTCGATCATTTTGTAAGTGTATCTCGGTCTGTTTCGACAATAATTGTTTAAGCGCTCCTGTTTGTTGTTCTTATTGTATGTTCATTTTAGAGGAGGCAAGTATGTTAAAGCTTGTTTCACATGGAAATATTGTCTTAAGGCTGAGTTCTATTAGCTGAATTTAACCATTGCAGCCTGTAATGGTCACCTCTGTTGTTGGAAGTGGATGTAAATGACCGTTTCTCTAGAGGTATTTGATGGCTGAATGCCCCCCTTAGGTGTACAATGTTCATCTAATTGGAAACATGCTGAAATCATGTGTTTTTATAGGATTATTGTAATATCTAGCTGACTTTAACATGAGGCCACTTAAAATACATTTGTATTTTTGGGATAAGCCAGCCCCTGTATAACACCCCCCCATCAACACCTATACTCAACTTCACCCAGGCTGCCCAGGCATTTTTGATTTGCATTTGACATCCCTAGTCCTGGTGCAGTATCTACCTCTCCATTTTAAAAAAAGCTTATGAGCTTTTGCAACCATATGAAAAGTGCACATAAAATCAACGCAGTGATTTCTACGGTTACTTTGACTTGAATTTCATTGCGATAGTATGCAGGTAAGATTTTTAAAGGTCCGCTTCATTTTATTTGTGAATATCCATTTCTGCAGTTCAGGACAGTGCATTCCAAAAGAAGTTGGGACACGGTAATTTTAGGACTAGAAATGAGATGATCAAATTACATCATTTTAAAAAAATTTGAATGCTGACATCCGCAGATGAATGCAATCATCATTTGGTACAAAAACACCATCCAGGAGGAAACGTGTAGTCCTTCAGGAGCAAAGATGAGCCGAGGATCGCCAATTTGCCCACAAATACGTGAGAAAATCATTGAAAGTTTTGAAAATAAATGTTGCTCAAGGACAGATGGGAAAGGGTATGGTTGTTTCACCTTCCGTGATCCTTAACATAATTAAAAGCTTCAAGGAATCTGGAGGAAATTTTCTGAATGAAGGGCAAGGGTGCAAGCCAAAGCTGATTACCCGTGATCACTGACAGAACTGTATCAAGAACGCTAATGTACGTATGAGTAATGAGAATTGCCACCTCCTAGTTAGCCTTCCAAGGAGTGTAACATTCTAAACTCAGGGTTCCCGCTGCCGCTCGTCATTTTCGTCATTGATGAAAATAATTCATGGGTGACGAGGAGAAAATTATGAGCGGTCGTCACAGTGGCGAATGTATTTGTTTAATGACGAATACAAAATTCAATGGCAAATAGTGGCCTCGTTTGCCCAGAGTATTCGAGGCTGTAGCCCCAAAGATGTTTTCTTTAGCCCCATATAGTTTAAATGAATGCATAAATAAATAAATAGTTCTTCACTTTGGGCAGTTTACTACGTTACTGAATGTCCGTGAAACAGGACAGCAGTTTCGTATTGTTTTATCTTCAATGAACAGAGCCAAGAAAGACCGATCAGAGAGGGGTTTTACGGGAAAATACGTCCAAATGCTGTCTTATTGGCTGATAGGTCTACTTGGAGTTGAAAAGCCGAATGATGTTATCAGGCAGTCAGTCATGTGAGGGAGTGCATATTCGCGGATTTTAGTTTTACCTGTAAAACAGTGAAAGCGCTCATCCCCTCATAATGAACTAGGAAAAAAAGGTGTGTAAATTTCTATATGAGTCCCTAGTTACGTGAACGTGATTGATATGAGCAGATATGAGCTCATCTTTACACGGCATATATTAGTTTGATTAGTCTTCGACTTAACAATCGCTTGATGCGTACAATCGTCATTTGTTGCCATGTTTTCTACCACAGTATGACTGGCGATTTCTGAGCTAACGTTATGCAAAACATGGTACTTCCAAGTTAGCTTTAAAGGCACAAGAAAGTGCTATAGAATATCTGATTCATCATCAATAGTGATCAAAACTTCGTAATGACAACAAACCGTTCCTACATGGCTGGGTTGGTTGTCTGTGAACTCATTGCTGTTAAAATATGTTCAGGCCAGTGCGATAGTTAGCCAGTAAGGTAGTTTGCTGATGCCGAGCTCAGCAGTTCTCAAACTCGGTCCTGGGCTGATCGCTGTGTGCGATGGCTTTTGCTCCAGCTGGAATTGCTATCGCAGAATTTTAACGAGCTCCAAGCAATTATTTTCCTTAACGAGTGACTTATAATGTTAGAGGGGCGTTTCACTCTTTTAAGCTCTATTATAACTGAAATGGCTATGCATCCAGTGATTTTCAAAAACTCTGCAAATAGCAGCAATGTGTTTGTAAAAATAGACTACACCTTATGACCGAATGGACGCCAAGCTTTTGACCAATAACAATACGTCTTCATATGGAAGCCCAAAGTGGACAATATTCAAATGAAAATGTAATCCCACTATTGCATTATAATTGTCCACTTATGAGTTATTTGAGACAATATTAAATTGAAAATGCATTAATCCAATTATCACTTTCATTTTCACATACACATATGGGAAATCTATGACTATATTCAAATGATAATGAAAAGCTGTTTGACATTTCATTTTCAAAGTCATGCTCTGCAATACAGTGGACAATATTCAAATGCAATAAGCAAAACAGCACCCCCAGCCGATTGCATTTGCATTTACATGTCATCACGCTCTTTTAGGGTCAAAATGATAATGAAAATGCTGTTTGCTAATCACTTGGAAATAATAATGACATAATAATGATGACGACATTTGACATTTCATTTTCAAAGACTTATCCTGCAATACATGGGACAATATTCAAATGCAGTAAGGGAAACAGCGCCTCCCAGTCCATTGCATTTTCAAATACATGTCACCACGCTCTTTTTGGGACACATTGAAAATTAAAATGCAATCTGTCAGCGTCTCATCAAGGCGGGTCTTCCGCTAGGACGTCACTCAATAGGGGCGCGAACGGAAACCATGTTCCTTATTTGCATACCAACCAATCAGCTTCTGGGTAGCGCTTGTACGCACGGAGGCTTACTGATAATGTCATGATGTCTATGCTGCTATGTTTTGTGTGCCATCGCACATTAGGCTACGTTGCGCTTTGGATGTAGCCATCTCGGCAGCTAGTATGCTAGCTAACGTTAACTAAGGAAAATATTTGTAAATGATCATCACATTAAAGCGATATGATTTGATTTTTGCCCCAACTCTATTAACTGAGCTAGCTGTAATATGCATGAACTTATCCGAGGCTTCGCGGCAGTGTTGTGCACCTGCAACCCAAGTGTGCTTGTAGATCTCAAGAGACGTTCGCTAGCTTGCTAGTGAGTCTAAAAGCAATCGCTTAGGTACAGCTAGCTAGCTATGATACCTACTGGAGAAGCTATTCCAGCCCTGATTTGTCACTTTCAACGCCATCTCGCACACACGACCTGTTTCACCATTGATCAGCAGCTTCTTTTCCCCAAAGAACAAACTGTCAGTTCAGCCTGAGTCATGTTATTTCATAGCTAGTTAAAGCAGCATTATCCTTCCATGCGTGCTATAGCGTATTACATTACTCCAGATAAAACGCTATCCGTCTCCCCACCCTGCTGACGCTAGTTAGGGGAAATGTTTGTCATCATTTTTACACTTAATCGCTGTGATTCGGTTTTTCCCCTATCTTCACAAGCTAGCTAGCTGACAGCGATTGCTCGTGCTTGCCGATTGTTCTTGAGCTAGCCAGGTAATGAGCTATCCATTTAAATCTCCCAGAAATCTGATAGTACTGTTGGGACGTACAGAAGTGCTGCCAAACATATCAAAGAAGTTCATATTTCAGCAGGTTAAGTTAGCAAGTGAGGAACATCGTTTTCAGCCATTCAGAGTCATCAAAACTTCTCCCATTGCTCCGTGGCTTGGGAATCGCGATTAAACTAGGAACAGCGGCAGCCTGACTGCTGGCCGTTTATCGGAACGTTCTGCATGATGCCTACATTGTGCATGTTTCAGGAGTGGTAAACTTGCAACTCGGCAAGCACAAGAGCAATCGCTGTGAGCTAGCTAGCTTGTGAAGCTAGGGCAAAAACCGAATCACAGCGATTAAGTATAATGATGATGACAAACATTTCCCCTAACTAGCGTCAGCAGGGTGGGGAGACGGATAGCGTTTTATCTGGAGTAATGTAATACGCTATAGCACGCATGGAAGGATAATGCTGCTTTAACTAGATATGAAATAACATGTCTCAGGCTGAACTGTCAGTTTGTTCTTTAGGTAAAAGAAGCTGCTAATCAATGGTGAAATAGGTCGTGTGTGCGAGATGGCGTTGAAAGTGACAAATCGGCTGTAAGAGCTTCTCCAGTAGGCATCATAGCTAGCTAGTTGTACCTAAGCGATTGCTTTTAGACTCACTAGCAAGCTAGCGAACGTCTCTTGAGATCTACAAGCACACTTGGGTTGCAGGTGCACAACACTGCCGCGAAGCCTAGGATAAGTTCATGCATATTAGAGCTAGCTCAGTTAACAGAGTTGGGGCAAAAATCAAATCATATCGCTTTAATGTGATGATCATTTACAAATATTTTCCTTAGTTAACGTTAGCTAGTATCCTAGCTGCCGAGGTGGCCACATCCAAAGCGTAACGTAGCCTAACGCGCGATGGCACACAAAACATAGCAGCCTAGCCATCATGACATTATCAGTAAGCCTCCGTGCGTACAAGCGCTACCCAGAAGCTGATTGGTTGGTATGCAAATGAGGAACATGGTTTCCGTTCGCGCCCCTAATGAGTGACGTCCTAGCGGAAGACCCGCCTTGATGAGATGCTGACAGATTGCATTTTAATTCTCATTTTGTCCCAAAAAGAGCGTGATGACATATATTTGAAAATGCAATGGACTGGGAGGCGCTGTTTCCCTTACTACGTTTGAATATTGTCCCATGTATTGCAGGATAAGTTTTTGAAAATGAAATGTCAAATGTCGTCATCATTATTATGTCATTATTATTTCCAAGTCATTAGAAAACAGCATTTTCATTATCATGTTGACCGTAAAAGAGCGTGATGACATGTAAATGTAAATGCAATAGGCTGGAGGTGCTGTTTTGCTTATTGCATTTGAATATTGTCCACTGTATTGCGGAGCATGACTTTGAAAATGAAATGTCAAACAGCTTTTCATTATCATTTGAATATAGTCATAGATTTCCCATATGTGTATGTGAAAATGAAAGTGATGATTGGATTAATGCATTTTCAATTTAATATTGTTTCAAATAACTCATTCATAAGTGGAAAATTATAATGCAATAGTGGGATTACATTTTCATTTGAATATTGTCCACTTGGGCTTCCATATGTTCATCCGCTAGGCGTAGTGTTGTAATTATGGCTGAATTATGTAAATCCCGTGACGCATGCTACCGCTGGGGGGCTTTGGGTTTACCAGCTTAGCATCACATTGTGGTTTCGGTCAGTACAGTAACCAGAAAGCACTCCCCAGAGAGAAGTGGATGAGGGTGCCAGTACTGAGACTTGTTTGTTGCTGGCATCAGAATTGGTGATTGTCTGAGATGTTTAACATTTGAAACCCTAAACATTTGAGATTTACATTAAGGATTCCAATAAATTGTGCACAAAACATTGAACTCACCTTAAGGGATTTCTATTGCCAGTCTTTTGAATAAATTCCATGCTAAATGCTCAAGAGGTTTTAATTTAACTTTTATGGTCCACAGAGTCCCCATTATTTGAGGTCGGACTTGAATGGACCCAAAATTATATGTACAATCAAAAGTATAATGGAGAGACCTGTTCAAACGCAAATGTGTGAGGTTTGACCTTGTTCATGCTGCATGCACTTTATCTGCTTTGAAGGTTTTTCAAAGTTTTATAAAGTCCTTGAGTGACTAATAAAAATGACGACTGTGATAAAGTGAAGAATATTTTTTTGACTTTATTTCTCGAGGGAGAAAGTGAAGAATATTTTTCAGAACCCAAGGGGAACCTTGTAAACTCCCCTAGAAATTGGGCTAATATTGAATGGCTTGTGGCTTTAGCTTAGCATTGCGGTATTGTGGTTTATCTGGTTTTTGTTTTTAGTTTTTTTTTTTTCACGTCAACCCTACTATTAAGATGCTTTAGACAGCATCATGGTTGGTTAACTTATGAAAACCTCAACTCGAAAATCAAATGTGTTTCCTGTTGCTGTCATTCATGTAAACCCATTAATAATGCAACTTCAGCAATAAATTAGATACAAGAATGCGACAATTAATTTGTGGAAAGTTTGCATTAAGGTCTCTTTGCCATTCAAAGTGATTACACCGAAAAACAACATTTGGATGTTTGGTTCCTTTGAGAATTTCTCTGTCACGGCCGAGTGTCTTGCGGTATATAGAAACATGAGCAGTGATGGGGTCTTAAAGACATGGCAAAGGATGAGGTTGCAAGCTTTCTTCAGTCTGAGCGATCAAACTATTTTTATCTGGAACTTATGTTCTTGCATCTTTAACTGCAGTGATGGTATAAAAAAAACAGTGTCTGATGTGTTGTATTTCCTCTTTCATTCACAGGTGCTCCGGCACACATGACCCTTTGCGCATATATCAGTATGTTGTTACATGGTTATATTGGTGACACAGTCGCGTGCGCAGTTGGACTATAAAGCTCAGCATGTCTGCTGCATTGGTTTTTTTCGTTAATTTCTGTGCTATACTGACTGCTGTTTGATGCGTCTGAATTTGTTTTTCTGTGGTAAGAATCATTCACCTTTTTAGAACTGTAACTCCAACTCAGGAAAAAATTTGGGCGGAATCTGCGCAAGTTATCGTTGACTTGTATCATGTTTAAAATAACACAGCAACACATCATTTGATGTTTGACCACATGACTCCTGTTCATTTTTCAAAATGAACACATTTCAAATTTGATTCTTACAACATATTTTTAAAAATTAAGAGTGCAAAGTATTTGCCATTTTGTGAGTTGCCATATTTTTTTGCAACACTTTATAAACATAGAGGGTTATGTTCTTGCATTGAAATTACCCAAAATCAACTGAATAGAATTGCTGCTGTTTTACATGAAGTATTTTTTGCATTTTGAAAATGCATTAATTAGGGCTGGGCAATATATGGATATTTTGTCTATGTCATGATATAAAATAAGGTGTCATCTTTCTGAGATTTTGGATATTTTGATATCGTCAAAGATGATAAAGACATAGGTGCTGTCTTTTCTAGTTTTAAAGGCTGCATTATGTTTAAGAGACACATCTTAACTGGACTATTTTAGCCCTGGCCTGTACCCTTTTGTTCATCATTATCAAAATGGTTAATGACTGTTTAAGGGATGCGCCAATCGATCGGCTACCGATAATTATTGGCCGATATATGCTTCAATAGGGGATTGGCGATGGACCGATCACCTTTCAAATGGCCAATCGTGCGAGCTGATTGTGTGACGTAAAAATGATGAGCTGGTTTGGTAAGGTAAACGAAAACATTGTGTTGTCTGTCGGGCACTTTCATGAAATATCTGGAACCGATCAATCCAAAGCAATGTCCAGGGTGTGTAAAGCCAGTGTCCCACGTGGAGGTAATCAAGTGGATGTAGTGGAGGAGGAGCGCAAGGGAGTGACGCTCCCACGCTTCTGTAGCAATACACCGAAAAAATGCTTATTTGAGATGCTATACGATAGACTGACTGCAGGCCTACCAAAGAAAACGACCAAGCTGTAGCAATAGTTTGTCAGATGTCTACCTTTTTCAAATAACATAATACAACATAACATCGAAAACATGCCACATTCCCGCAAAACTTTGCACCACAATACTTCGAAGTCAATGCATTTTCACAAGAACCAAACTCATAAAATTGCACGGCCTGTAACAAACCCAGAGACTAACTAGTTGAATTTTCGATTGTGTGTTGCTGGTTCTTTGAAAAAGGTAGACATCTGACAAACTTTTATTACAACTTGGCCATTTTCTTTGGTAGGCCTGGACTGTGAAGGACCTGCACAGATGAGAAGTGAAAGCAGCGGAGCCATGCCTGCACCATAGGCCTGTCTCACATTTCCGGGTCTCTAAATCGGATGTGGGTGCCTTCTTTTTCCGGTTAGCATCTGTAGCTGTAGTTTGACAGAGGCGGTCCGTTGGCAGTTACAAAGGCCTTCAGAAACCTTGCCTTTCAATACTTAATAACCTAAACCTCTGGCAGTTAAATTTTCCTGATTTGCAGCAGTTGCTCGGACTAATTGCTTGAACAACAGTCAAATTAAATTTTGATAGCATTGTTATACACTGCAAAATTACTAGACCTTTTCTTCCGCACATAAATGGTGACTTAAAATATCAATATGGCTTTATAAATTCTGCGCTCATGTAGCTTGTGAAATGGCTCAAATTAGCATAAATTAGTTTGCGAGGCTTATTAAGCAATAAGCCACAAGAATCCATCCTATATTCTGAATGAAGTCGTGGCTAAAGGACGTTGTTAGGCACGTTGCAGAGCTGAGTGACAATTGAAAGGATGGCGAAAATAAATGCTGAGAAGTCAGCAGAAGTTTTGGATTTTTTGCAATTATATTGCCATCCTTACAATGTCATATCACTGATATAAATATAGGCAATAGGCATTCACTTTTTCATTATAATTTCTTTTTATAGGTCATGTATTGGTCTTGGTTGTTCAGTCAATAAATTGTTTGATTTTCAATCAGGTGAACTAAAACGAGAACAGCTTGAGGGCAATCGAGTGGTAAAGGGTGCAGTTACTGAAGGCCCTCAGAGCACCTGACGGCACGGCTGTAGTTAGAGTGTACAACTTTTCAGCATGGAGTTGGGACATTTCTTTAAGTGCCTTCTATCACTCGGCTGTAGTTAGTGTACAAGCTGTAGTTAGAGTAGAATTACGTGGTTCCATCAATTCAAGCAAGTTGTCCAGGTCCTGAAGCAGCAAAGCAGCCTCAGACCATCACACTACCACCACCATGTTTGACTGTTGGTATGATGTTCTTTTTATGAAATGCTGTGTTAGTTTTACGCCAGATGTAACGGGATGTACACCTTCCAAAAAGTTCAACTTTTGTCTCCTCAGTCCACAGAATATTTTCCCAAAAGTCTTGGGGATCATCAAGATGTTTTTTGGCAAATGTGAGTCGAGCCTTTGTGTTCTTTTTGGTCAGCAGTGGTTTTTCGCCTTGGAACTCTCCCACGGATGCCATTTTTGCCCAGTCTCTTTCTTCTTGTTGAATCATGAACACTGACTTTAACTGAGGCAAGTGAGGCCTGCAGTTCTTTAGATGTTGTTCTGGGTTCTTTTGTGACCTCCTTGATGAGTCGTTGGTGCGCTCTTGGGGTAATTTTGGTAGGCCAGCCACTCCTGGGAAGGTTCAGCACTGTTCCAAGTTTTCTCCATTTGTGGATAATGGATCTCTCCGTGGTTCGCTGGAGTCCTAAAGCCTTAGAAATGGTTTTGTAACCTTTCCAGACTGATAGATGTCAACGACATTGTTTCTCATCTGTTCTTGAATTTCTTTAGATTGCGGCATGATTTATTGCTTTTTGAGATCTTTTAGCCTTCTTTACTTTGTCAGACAAGTTCTATTTAAGTGATTTCTTGATTCACCAGGTCTGGCAGTAATCAGGCCTGAGGGTGGCAAGTGAAATTGAACTAAAAAAATGTGGTTAATCACAGTTAATTAATGATTCAACAAGGGGGGGGGATTACTTTTCACATAGGGCCAGGTAGGTTTGGATAGCTTTTTTTCCCTTAATAAATGAAATCATCATTTAAAAACTGCATTTTGTATTTACTCGGGTTATCTTTGTCTAACATTAAAATTTGTTTGATCTGAAAAATTTGTGTGACAAATATGCAAAAAAAATAAGAATTCAGGAAGGGGGCAAATACCTTTTCACTGCACTGTATGCATGTCTGGTTTGTTGCATGTGAAAGAGAATGCCGGCTTGGCTAAGCTTACCGTTAACTAGCTATAACTTCACAAACAACAAGCATAATGTAGTAAGCTGTAGAAGTACGCAATTTTTTCTTGGCCTGGTCGCATGGTCAACATTTTGTCAGTTTCATCCGCAGTTGTGAAACCTTGCTTTACTAACTGCCAATAACACTTCTATATACTGTCAAATGTGTTTGTGTGTCTCTGTTTGCCATTGTATAACTGCCTAGTCTCTTACCAATGTAGCAGGCAAAGTGTTTGTAAGAGCCAGGTACTAAAGAGGGTCATTCCATGTCAATTCACACAAATCCCCAAAACCTCCCCAGTGACACCTCTTCAATTTGCCTGATTTTTATTCTATTAGTGCCTTATGATGTCAAATGAAATAATCCGAAGTTTGAGCTTCCTAGCTCAAACGGTTTTTGAATTATGGCCCTTCAAAGTTTGGGTGCCACGCCCACTTTTGGGGTCTGGGAATTGCACACTTAATTTGCAAGCATTTTTGGAGACCCATATCTTTTGTTTTAAGCTAGCTACAGGCCTGTAAATTGCTATATCTATGTATTCTGGCCCTGTCTATCAGAATCTGCACTTAAAACTAGCATAGGTTTACTATTTTTAGAGATATTAACCCCTTAAAAGTGGATTTTTTAATGACGCAATAAATTTTTGGGGCACTTTGGGGGTCTATATCTTGGAAAGTTTTTGTCCTGATGGGGTTTCAACTAATTTATCATCATATTTGGGTACACTACTGTGTATTTAGAGAATTTCAGGGCACTCAGAGCCTTGATGGGGGTACAGGAGGATCCCAAATATAGCCTCGGGACAAAATTACCCTTTGGTACCCCCTACTTCAGGCCCCAAGTTGGCCATGTGTGCACATGATGACTGGAATGGGCTTTTTACCCCATCAACAGTCACCCTTTATCAAAGTTTTGAGCCAATAAAAACTCTGATTATCAAACTCCTTCACTATCAACTAAGGCTTTGCATATGGCACTATTTTTGGATATTTTCGGAAAAATTCTAAGTCCAGAAAGTAGGTCAACTGTTGTTTTAACTGTCTATTCATGTTTAAGGCAGTAAAAACAGACCTATGAATTAAATTGATCTATGGGAAGATTAAAGTGTGCTATTAGCAGCCAACTGCTATTAGCAGTAGTTGTGTCGATGTGCATATAGCCCTTAAAAGGGGTCTTATATTTCCAAATAGGAGTATTTGTTCCAAGTTTGATTGTGTTGCATTTTGAAGTTCTTTGAATAAGCTTTCATTTGAGGCCAACTTTTTGAAAATCAAAACAGGCCTACATGGTCAAAATGAGGGTCAAAAAATGCACCGTTTCGGTAATTAGCTGAAAAGGGGTTAATGTTTCTCCAAATTGGATGAAGATAGATAGATGTTTTTACCTTCATTTGAAACTCCATCAGGTATACTATCAACAGTGTAAATGGCGAAGGGGACATTCTAAGGATACTTGCATAATATTTCATTTGAAATCGACATGTTCGGCATATGCCTATACCAAATTTCAATGTTTAGGGGTTAATTGCAAAGCACTCAAAGGGTTAACAACTATATTAAAAGGTTTATTGCAGACTATTAGACAGAATAAACATATCCTGAAAGAATGAAATTTGTATCCTTATTAGTTCATCGGTTGTAACCCTTTGAAAGTGGTCACAAACTGTGACCAGTGTGTTAACGTGGGCCACGCCCCCTTTTTCGGGGCCCATAAAATGAGAACGGAACGAGATGTCAACTTGAAACCACCTGCAATTTGATTTGCTCATCACAGTCAACAAAATGTCACCAAATGAAGCAATTCTGAGACCATCAAGCTGGGAGCTTGGGTGATTTCATATGGAATGCCCCAAATGCAGGGTTAACAGACAGCCAAGCAACAAAAATTTCACAGTATCACGTGACATGGCAAACAAATAACTTCAGGTGAGTTTCAGATTCAACCAAAACAAAATCCGAAAAACTTTATTTTAGCTGAGGTTATGATGTTCTTATAGATTAAGTATGATCAAAGCTACTAGCAAGTAACACGGCTATGTAGCTGCTACCTGTTAGCTTTGCCTAAGCACCACATCTGTGTTTTGCTATCATTAACCATCACAATCATAAACTGTTCGAAGAACTTGTCCTTCCACCTAACTCTTGACATTTGAATTGTTTTCAATAATTCCAACCATAGCAATGGTGCGAAATTTTGGGAGTGAAAGAAGGCTTTTTAACAAATGTACCATTCTCCATGCTGACAAGCCGTGTACCTACAGCTACAGAAACTAACCGGAAAAACAAGGGACCCACATCCGGTTATGAGTGCCATATTGTGAGATGGTTGTATTAGCCTCTGAAAGCAACTACCTTATCAGATAACTCAAAGGTGCTCAAAGCGAAAGTGACATTTTGATTAACTTTGCGTCTTCTTGCAGTTCGAAGTCCCCTCCCTCTCCCCACTTCTGCACATAAACATGCAGAGGTCTTCACCACAACACCTTACAACAGGGGTCTCCAGTCTTTCCAAGAAAGGTCCCGTGTGGGTGCAGGCTTTCATTGCAACCAAGCAATTACACACCTGATGCTACTAATCAACCCCTGGACTCTTTGCTAATAAGCTTGATTAGTAGCTTCAGGTGTGTAGCTGCTTGGTTGCACTGAAAGCCTGCTCCCACACCGGCCCTTTCTGGGAAGACTGGGGACCCCTGCCTAACAACATCAGCTCGTTAGACACAGCAGCGATGGAAAAATTGTTAAACAGCTGAAGTTAGTTGAACAACTTTGTTAACAATTTCTAAAATGTCTGATTGACTGTGCTGTTGGGGGTACACAAAATACTGATGATTTGCAGCGAGAGGAATGACACTAGCATGAAAGCCAGAGGGTTGGATGCATGACCCTGGCTCACTGTAGTGGTGTACACAAGATGCTAATTTGCATGTGCCTCTGAATTTTGCAGTGGGGTAGTGTACCCTCTCTTAGATTGCCTTGTCCGGTGATGCAGTGTGCTGAGCGAGGCACGATTCTGTTGCCTGGCATGCTGTCCTCTCCCCCGACTCTCTACTCTGGCTTTGCTACCAGTAAATGAAATGGTTGGTCACATATGGTTGGTATCTGCCTCAAATAGTTAATGTGTTTTCGGTGCAGATGCTTTGGTGTCTGTAAAATTGTGCCACTTGGCAGTACCAGGCTGCCATTAAATGGAAAAGGCTTTAAGTCACATTTCAGAAATATTGAGAAAAATTCCATTCCTTTGTTTGGTGTTTTTTGGAAACCTGTGCATTATTTCCATGCAGTTCCAGAGTGAAATGAAGCAGAAGCCAGTAAGTCCAAAGTAACTTCCAAATCATTTTCCTCTAAAATATTACTGACTAGCTTTTTCCATTAAACGCTAGCAGGGAAGCTTATTATGTGCAGTGCAGAGCTGTCAGTCAACTGCAGGGGTCCAGCTCCATCCCAAAAAAAAAAAAAAAAAAATAACTACGGCCTTATTGGAATTTCTTATTTATTTATTTTTATTTATTTTATTGTATGTTTGGAAATAATGACATGGTCTCTATTAAGTCTGCACACAGAGATTTTGGCATTCATCTTGCTCTTCCTCAAAAAAAGTTTTAAGTTTCTTCGGGGGATATCCTGTATGCAGCTCTCCTTTGGTCATTCTATATTTTTTTTTCGAAGGATTTTTTTGTTTTGTGTGCGGATAGGGTCATTCCAGGACTTTGATTCTTATTTTTCTGTAGCCATGCTTCGGACGACTAGTGTGTTTTCTGCAGTATGTTTGAAGGTGAAATTCCTCTCCATCTCCAGGTTTTGGGCTGAGGTTGTCAGGTTTTGTGGCAGAAAATATCTTTATTTGGCGCTCCTCATCTTCACCATGCATAATGGAAAACAAAGTGCTTTACTCAATAAAAACAATAAAAAAACAATGCCCCCAAACCTCCACCCTTCCACTCACAGGGCCCCTCCGCCCAAAAGGCGATAATGGACTTGGTTACAAAATAAGACTAATTAAAAACAAGAACTGTGGAAAAATAATATATAATGACAACAAAATAATGAAAGGCTAAGAGAGAGGTGATGAATCGAAATGAGTCAAAACCAGCCGCTCTAAAGCGTAATACCACCGCCAGAATATATCCAGTACGGTCTTGTGTTTGCTTGCTTAACTACATTCGGCCGCAGTAGAGCGCTCCTGTTTGTCCAGAGTCCCTGCATGCTCTGCCCACCCAAATGAACTCCCCTGAAATCAGCAGCACAAGCAAATGCAATTGAAGTTGGACATTAACAGATCCGCATGCCTCTTCTGTCCTTAAAGAGGCAAGGCTTGCATTTTATTACCACTCCAGTGCCCTGTGCGCAGATTGAGAATCACTTAACTTTGTCCAGCACAAGCTCACAACCATGATTGAACAAAATTCTTTAGCTAACCACTTTTTGGTTTCAATTTCATTGCGGTCTACTTGCGATAGGAAGCAGGAAGCATCTGTCTTGTTTCTTTTTTTACCTGCTTGAAAATCAGATAAAGACGTGAATGCAAGAGCTCGCTGGCTCTCACTGCTGCAGTTGCGCCATTGAGACGGAATATTGGCTGAGCCAGTTAGGGCGAGTCGGCATCAGCCAGTGTTTCTGTGACCCAGTTAGTTCCTTAGGGACGAGAGCTGCATTCTTCCTCCTAGTTTTCATACTGTGTGGTTCTTTTTCCAGGAGCAAGAGGCCATGATTGAGTCGCGCCTGGCGAAGAACAAATGACTGCTGGGCTCTGATGGCCGAGAATCTTCCCGCTGGGCTGCTTGAAGCTTGCGTGGTCATTGGAGCTGCCAGTGATAAGCTCAAAGAAGTGTATCAGGTAAATTAGAAGTATGATGTTATTGATTCTTACTAGAATACCGTGTAATTAAGCATTATTGGGGTACAGAGGGCTCCAGAATTTTTGGCACCCCTGACCTGAGATGCTCTAAAGATAATATCAAAAAATAAATAATAACCTTCGGAGAAATTCAGAATGCCAAGATTTATTTGAACCAACCAAAATTATTCATTTAATCAAAAATAAATTTACTCCAAATTAAAGTGCACAATTAACGACACCCCTGATTTAGTACTTTGTGTAATCGCCTTTGGCAAGGATGAGTTTGGACTGTTATTAGATGTAGACCATATCAAAGGCAAATTTGAGCATGAAGAAACAAATCTGATTAAGTGGGAATTGTGGATAAAAGTTTACAGTTTGAAGGTTGGCAAGGGAATGCAATGGGTAAATTAGCATTTAATTATGACCTCGGGGAAATTTGACAGGTAAATATTTTGCAGATGACAGCAATATGGTGGTGTTATATTTTTCTTGTTTGTTTTTTGATCAGAAAAGAAAAAAATCATACTGACTGACATTTTTTTTTTTTTTTTTTTTTTTTTTTTTTTTGAGCCAAAATGGACCTGTTATCATTTTGCAGAAATAAAAACAGGCTGGTGCACAATGCTTGCTTGTTTGCATTTACCTCAGTTGGGTCATTTTGAGTGAGATGGCTTAACAGACGTTTTGATTGTGCTGTGTTTCAAAGGAGAAGAAAGCGCAAGCAACCTCCAGTTTGTCTAAGGTCTTCAAAGGGAGGGAATATGCTTGGCAAATTTCAATAACTCATCTGAAGCTTGGAAATTTTCCCATGATCTAAGAATTTTCCTGCAGGCTAATCTGTAATTTCAGCATGAGACAGAAAATTTTCAGACAATTTACATACAACATTAAAATTTACAGACAGCATTATCTGTAAATTCAGAATTTTTCAGAAGGTTAAATATACCTGAACTTTTCAAACCAAGCTACATGAAATTTTTAATTTACACATTTCACATCACAATTTTTCCTAAAGAATGTCAAAATGGCATGTTTGTATGCAGTTCTTAACTGTTATTATGCAAAACTCGTGCTGTCAGCCGCTGCTTCTTTTCCCACCTCGATCAGAACGCACAGAAACAGGTGGAGGACACCCAAACATGGTTACTCAGAGAGCAACTCACGGGTGCCTGTATCACTAGTAGAAGGTGATGGAGCAACATATGCTATACCAGCCCAACTGACCATGTCCATATCCTTCAGCAGGGCCCTTGTGAGGCTGTTAACCACAGCCAGCATTGGCGTAGCCAGAATCGATTCAACAAAAGCAGAAATTCTTGAAATAATTGCTCATGCTTGCTGGGTTGCAGTGATGCTGTCAATATTTGATGACCAATTATTTTATTTTATTTTTTTTTTTAACCTTTTGTGTGCATTGTGTGTCCTTTCTGGCCATTAGCCATTCATGTTCATGTTTTTTTTCAAACCTGTTGTTATTAATTGCAGATGTTGTATCTCCTTATGGTATGTCTTCTTGTATTTCCTTGTCTCCATTGTATACACTGCCTGGCAAAAAAAAAAAAAAAAAAAATACCCATACAAATATTTACTTGGAACTCTTGTAGCTTTGACGACAGTGCAAATGTCATGTCTTTGATTGAAAATCAACACTCAGAGATTACATATGATTGTCAAAGCAGAGTTGAATTAATTTTTTTGGCCGAGATCTTGTCTTGACAACGAGATAGTTGAACCACTCTGTAGTCTTCTCCAGCACATGAGGACATAAAAAAAAAAAGGTTGGCGCTTAATGTGCTACGATACTTCTCCCTTGAACAGCACACTTTCGCCTTATAGCCAGCTGGTTAACTCTTTCAGTGTATGACGCTGGGTACAATGATCTAGTGTCTGGGGCTTGATATTTCAATGGAGCTGCCAAAAAAAAATGACACGATGAAACCTCAAGCCATGATGCTGAATTTCGCTAGAAATTTTTTTTTTCCTAAAAAATTACGAAAGGTGTCTTCATTGTCCCTGTGTTGGACCCAAGCTCAAAAAATCCTACCGCTTGTGAGCTTAAATAACACTACAGCCTGAAATAAACCAAGTGAGCTACAATGCCCATGGCACTATTTTTTTTAAGAAATGAGAAGCTTTCAACTTCATCAGTTAGGTTTCAGCTGGTAATAATTATTTTAACCCTATTAATCGCTTCAATAATGATCCAGTCATGGTATTTGTTTATTTGTATTCAAACGGCGGCTTTTTTTTTAGACAGGCAGTGTGTAATGAATTTTTTGGCCCTTCAGTGTCACACTGGACTCTGAAAATGCGCTATAAAAAGAAAGCTATCGTTTTTCAGAAACTAATAATTGTTATCGCACTAAATGACTCTCTGTGCCTCCGCAGTCCCGGCTGCAGGGAAAGGAGCTCCCAGCGGTCGATGCAGAGGTCTTGCAGGTGCACACACCCCCTTTTGTGGTGAAGGAGGCTGCAGAGGAGGTCCCAGGAGCCAACACTTTCGGCAAGCTTCAGCGACGTCGCTCCTTCATTAAGAAGAAGAGGAAGGGCCCCGATGGACCTGCATCTGAAGCAGATGTGATCAAAAATGGGGAAGGTACCACGGAGGACATCAGCGTCCCGAAAGACATCGACCTTGTGGCCCTGCCCCAGCTCTGTTTCCCCGGTAACCACGTGAAAAAGAGGCCTTGTTTAAGAGATTTGATCACGCGTCTATCATCTTATATGTTGGGATTAACTGTACTCCATGAGGATTTTTATTGACTTCTACATGATAAATGATTAAAGGGGAACTGTATCAGTCAGACATTTGCACCTAATCAGCAACATTTTAATTTAAATTTTTGTGTAGAATCATTTTTACTTGTGTGTGTCCTGCACCAACCCTGGAATCCATATTTTAACTCTTTTTTTTTTTTTTTTTCCCCCATTGACTCCCCCCTTCCTTTCCCCATGATGACCACAAATGATGACCCTTGGGGAGGCTGGGGAAAGGTCCATCGGTGTACATATAAGCGTCATATGTGGTCATTATGGGGAAAAGAGTGAAAGCTGCTGTTGAAGCAAAACTGAAATAACACAATAATACTTTTGAACTTAAAAGCTGACTTGCACTTAGGCATCACATGTAGTCATTATGGGGAAAAGAGTTAATAGAACTTGAAATAATTCATGGGCTGCACCATTAGACTTTTGGTTCTCTGGTGTGGGAAACCCCCTTTGTGACATCAGATCGTTTATGTGTACAGTCGCTGTTTACTGTAGAATGGTATTGCGCAGGGTAAACTACCTGGGAACAGTCTGCAATCAATTCAAAGAGACTCTTGATTAGGTGTATCCGGCATTGTTACGCCCTCAAACACAATGTGATTGCAAGACCCTATAGTAAAGACATAATATATGGTTATGGCTGTTCGAAGTGCAGTTTGCTTTTGCTCTTTTTCGGCTGCTAATCCAGTGCATTTTGGTCATTCAGCGATAAACCTTGTATGATTAGAATCTTTAGATTCTCTTCTTTAATATGGTTTGTCCCTCATGCGGTTGAGTGAAGTTGCAGATTCGCTAGCACCGCATATGCAAAACATGCACCGTTATTGTGATTTAAATAAAAATAACTTGCAGTAATGAACATTTGTTTACATGTACGGTTCATAGTCTATGTGATGATTCAAGTCTGAATGTAAGCATTTTGTTTTTCTATGTGTCAGGAGGGCTTCAGGTATCATTCGAATCCAGAGAAGATTCCTTCCACTTCCTGGTTTTCACTGATGTCTTTGGCAACCAGACTCATGGGGTGGTCGTTCAGTATTACAGGCTTGTACAGGTGGGTGTGAGTGTATGCAATAAATTTTTGGACATTTCCCGCTAGGTTGGATCTCATGCATAATTTTATTTCATATCCATGATCTTCCCTGGTTTATTTACACTAGAATGATTCATAATTATTGAAGAGGTTTTTGTATCTCCCCGACGATGATAGTCGGGAGATACTATGGTTTAGTTCCGGGGCCGCCGCCGCCGCTGCCCGCAGAGATTTTCTGTTCCGGCCTCTGGAAACAACAATTATATCAGGATTTTTTTCAAATGTTGCACTGGCGAAGATATTTATTTGACAATGCACAAGACTGATTTTCGGCAGTTTTGGATGTCCAATATGGCTGCCGGCGGCCATTTTGTCCGAAATTTGGGGATCGGGGAGATACAAGACTCGGTCCCTGTAGCGACCGAGTTATCTAGTTTTTATATGTATTTGTATCCTTTGAATGTTTTCCATGTAATGGCAGCTTTACTGGGCCTCTGCACTGTGAGTATTGATGCACCTTTTCTTCCAGTTCTCCCAGGAGAGTGCAGCACACCAGAATGGACATTGGTCGTCCTCAAAGGCCCCGCGACTGTTCAGCCCTTTTGGGATCTGTGTCATATCTAAGCATCCTTACTACAAAGCCCTCAAGGACTGTCTGTCATGGTAGGTGCCAGTCGGGAGATACTGAACCCTCTTACTGCATATCTGTCCTTTCGTAGGATTTCACTCCAATGCAATAATAGTGATCAAAATAATGGAATGATTCTGTTATTTAGCGGACGCTTTTATGCATGACCTTAAAGCTAATACTGTTATGTGTAAGTGACATAGTTTATTAGCGTAAGCAGGCTCTATTGCTCCTTGGAGTTAAGTATAATGTATATATTTAAGTAAAATGCATAATATATATGATTCATTTTATATATTTATATATCATATTAAATATAATAGTAAAGGACCCAATAAATTTACATCTTGTTGTGGTCACTTGAACCGGCTACCTTCTGGGCCCTTGTCATACACCTTAACCACAAGGCTGCTGGCTACCCCTTTACAAAACTGATTATATTCAAAAGCTAAAGGTGTGGATCGAGCTGATAGTTCTTCGAGCTTTGCATGTCAAATTAGAGTTGAACTCAAAACTTTCAGTGTTAAGTTGATCTGCAGAAAGTGGATTGCTTACCTCTGCACACAGTAATAATGATTGCTCACCTCTGCACACAGTAATAATGTCACCCTTTCTGTTCAGGGTGCTGGGTTTATCTCTCTTTCTCTGGCTCTTGTCCACAGCCTGCTATTACAACTGAGGACTTGCCGCCTGGCGGACTTCGAGGAGCGGGTGAAGGAGTTTGCTGCCAGGCTGGCACTGGTGCCCATCCCTCCTCCGGGGCAGCTTCATGTGGTGAGCCTTGCTCTGCACTCTAAACCTTGTTCCCAACCTTGTCAGGGTCACGTGAACAAGTGCAGTTTCTCTCAGTTTAAGTATTCCCATCATTAATACACAACTGCAACTTCATTGTGTGTAAAATGTCAAGGAAAAACAGAAATCAAATATTTGCAAATTTGTTTTACTTGTATTCAGTGGAAAACAGAACACAGACGAGAATTATTTTTGGCTCTTCTGGACTGAAAGTCCGATTGGCTTATGTCATGGCCTGCTCGTCTGTAAGCATCATCTTCTCCAAAACTATCGGGTGGATCAACTTGAAACTCTAGATACATGTTTCTATGCACGAGCACACCAAAGTTTGTTGAAGGCATACTGAACTGATTTCGAATATGGCCGCGAGGCAGCCATATTCAAAATGCTTATTTCTACTATATCGAAAGCATTTTAGTACGGATCAAGCTTTGTCATTTTGCCGCACCGATAAGTAATTCTATCATCTGTAAACATCGTCTCCAAAACCATCAGGCCGATGAAGCTGAAATTTGACATAGATATTCATGCCGATCAGTGCACCAAAGTTTGTTCACGGCATTGTGAAGCGGTTTTCAATATGGCCGCCAGGCAGCTATCTTGAAATTGCCCATTTCTCATCTCTCATATTGCACCGATTGAGCTGAAATGTGGTATTTAGGTGCTAAGCAGTAAGACTCACAACATATATGACAGGTTTTCTCATTCTGGGCATTTTGACCTTGATTTGACCTTTGTCATTATGCTATGCCTACAAAAAGCTAATTCAGAAACTGTTGCACCAAGTTGGCTGCCTGCTGGCATGTATCTTCCTCTTGCACATGAATACATGAAAATTGTTTCAATTGTCTCCATTTTATTTCAAACATCTTGAAATTGTCTCATTGTGTGGGGAAACAGAAATTTGTGCTTCTGAATACAGTGGAGAGGCAGACAGATTTGTGCATTAGGCCACCTCACATAATGACCGCTGGCAGCTCCACCTTTGGTTATTTTCCACCAGTCCACAGGGGAGAAGAGGGCGAGACCCCACAACCATTCAGGACTTGAATAAGCTAATCCACTGTGCCAAACATGGCACATAACTGCTCGCGAATAATCAGAGGTCAAAACTTATTTTACACACACATTTGAATATATGCAAATGTAATGCTATAAACAGTGTTTCAACGAACATTTTCGCGGATTTTGTTTCCTTGCTGGCTCATGTAATAAATACTTTCCTGCTTTTTAATATGAACATCGGATCTGCTTCTTTTGGACGACGATCATAATATTTGTTCCTGGTAAAACTTGGATTTACTAACAAATCTGGCGCTGCGAGCAGGGTGGATTCATTTCTGGAGCTCCGTGGGTTTCCTGACCAATTCAAGAGGAGTGAGTACTTTGTTTTATCACTGTATAGTTTGGAAGGTAAAACTACGGAGATCTGGAACGCTCCACCCAGTGGTACGTTATCCTATAAATTATAATTTGACCGGTGTACAATCAATCAGTTGTTCGTGGTTAAAAAACTGTCTTTGTGTAACATGTATATATAGTGTTGTTATCAGCTACTGTTTGTAGTACCAGTACTGTTGTGTGATACAGGCCTATGTATTGAAAACAGAGCTATATTGTGACGGGGTGAATGTTGGTCATCCCTGCCTGCGGCGAGTGAGAATTCACGCGAAAAAGGTGAATGCGTGACTGCGTTGCTGTGGCAAGTGTGTGTGCGTGCGTCACCCACGGCGCAGAAGTGACTAATTATTTTCATAACTGGGTATTAGGTAGAAGGTAGTTTGATATTTAGGTAGAAGGTAAGTTTGATATTGTCCTGAATCTTTATTGTTTCATGTTGATTTTATTCTTGACCGTACGCTTGGTAAGCTACTGGCCAGTAACGCGCGTTTATACATTAATAAAGGCCTATCTTATAACTAGATATTAGGCTACACCTAGACGAACGCCGTATAAATTGCAATTAAACATGGCAAACTAAGGAAATTCAAACGCCCTTAAATACGCGGGGAGTATTACTACTTATTAGCAGAAAAAATATGTGAAAAAGGAAAAGGCAATGATCAAAATTGGCATAAACCCAGGTAACACCTTTGATGATATTGTTGCATAGGCTTCACGCTAAGAGGAACAGATCCGTAAAAATGTGCCTACCCCTCACCCGATTGCGGCCGTGCGCGACAACATTTCAAATGATAAAATACACTGCGATAATTGCAGAAAAAACGGGTCATCAGGCTAATCAATGCAGAGGAAGGGACCACAGGAAAAATGGGCCTTACACTCATCAAAACCCGGATGACATTGAATGCTTTCGCTGCAGAGAAAAACAACACCGGGCACCACAATGTCTTGCTGCCCTACCTAAGGCGTACGCTTCCAAGGACGACTGCACACCCGTAAGCCGAGAACATCAGATAACAGGCGCACACTTCCAATGACGACTACGCCCATTTGAACAGAGAACAGCTTATCTCCCTGTTGAACAATTTGAAACAATAGGAATTACCAGCCTCCCTTTCAGTCAGCAGTACAGAAACTCAGACTCATTGTAGCCCATATCTTAGTGCATGGTTTGGAGGCCGGCCATGTGATAAGCTAATTGATACTGGTGCTTCTGTTTATATCACTGACTTGCCAGTCCCATGTACAAAGCATTACATTGATCTTGCTGGTATTGGGGTTAATTCCATCCGTGCATATAAATCCTTACCGGTACTTGTCGATTTCAATGATGCTTAGTGAACACAATTTTTTGTTTGTCAGAAAGCAGAAGGTACTATCCTGCATTCGGACAGCATGTTAGTAAATCCAAGTTTTACCAGGAACAAATATTATGACCGTCGTCCAAAAGAAGCAGATCCGATATTCGTATTAAAAAGCAGGAAAGTATTTATAACGTGAGCCAGCAGGGAAACAAAATCCGCGAAAATGTTCGTTGAAACACTGTTTATAGCATTACATTTGCATATATTCAAATTTGTGTGTAAAATAAGTTTTGACCTCTGATTGGTTGCCAGCAGTTGTGCCATGTTTGGCACAGTGGATTGGCTTATTCAAATCCCGAATGGTCATGGGGTCTCGCCCTCTTCTCCCCTGTGGACTTGTGGAAAATCCCCAAAGGTGGAGCTGCCAGCGGTCATTAAAGGTCCCCTATTATGGTGTATTTAGTTGTTTAAAATATGTCCAATGGGTCTTTAAAATAATGTTAAGAATTCAGTTTTTCAAAAAAAACCACACACAGGCCTAGTGAGGCCTCTCTTCTCACCCCGCCTGTGCCGGCCTGAAACACGAGCCGTTTTGAAATGGGTGGGGAGGCTATGCTAATGAGGCGCTGTTTTGATTGGCTGCCTGGCCGCTTCGATTCCGGAGGAGGGTGCAGACCCGAAAAACCAGGAAACCAAGATGGCAGATATTTCAGGACAGCTTTCCGCGGCATATATTGCTGTGAGACCGTACTTGTTTGATCCTGAATCCGATGCCGAACGGCAGGAGGAAGCAACTGAAGTGTTGCAGCAACATTTACAGCAGGATTTCAATGAATGGCGAGTTGAAATTTTAGTGTTTTGCTCATACTGTCTCACCTTGCATGCATGTGATTGTGGCTGTACTGTTATATAGTCATGTTGTATACCCACTTAGCTATCCGGAGGATACTTTGCTAAAAGCTCTTGTTAACCATTTCCACCAAAACGAAACGCAATTCCGACACCAAGTTACTAAATGAGTTTGTAGTAAAAACACAAACGGTGTAAGCGTTGCTTATGTGATGCAAGCAAATCGATAACTTTAAAAAAATCTGTGTCCGATATTCACTTTTTTTTAGCCTTTTTATTCCTCAGAACAATTTCAAAGGTGGATGAAATTTCGCCACAGCAATGCAGAGAAATCGTTTGTTATCCCAGACACGTTGGCTTTAACTAAAGCGGCTACAGTCAGGTAACGTTATGATGAAACTACCACCTTGACGCTAACCAAAGTAACACAAGCATACCAATCTGAATTACTGCATATAAATGAAACAGAAGCATTTTTTAAGTAGCATGGAGCGCAAACTAACATACGATAGTAACCAAGCGGTCATCATAACGACAGAGACAAACGTTACCCTGCAATACAGGTTTTACAGACGGTAAGTTCCGTTTCTGTGAACAGTTGTACCAAGCATCCAAATTACGAACAAGTATAAAAAGTAAGCTTCAAATGAGGTTTATGTTCACACACCTTCTGTTGAATGTCCCCTGAGATTACTCTTGCATATTTAGGACACAAACATTAGCAACAGTAACTTGGCTACGTTAGCCGCAGTGCTACAGCCACATTCAACAGGCTATCATGTTAGGTAGGCTTATGCTGCGTTTGATTTTGCTTGGAAGTTGGAAGACGGGGCTGGGAATAACGTCATAACCGAGCTGACTGCGTTCTATTAAGAAAGTCGGAAAACTGACTTGAGGTCAGTGGGGTTTCCTCTCGCCAGGATAGCCTTTATTAGCTATTGTTAGCAATACAAGTTGGTAACAACGCATTACTCGATATTTTTCATGTGCAAACACCGTAGCAGTAAGTTCACCGATAAACTCTATTCAATACTGTGTGTACGACTGATATAATAAAATGCAAATTATCCAGAATTGCAAATTTAAAGTTTGTTATTACAGCTTTCGCTTACCTTTGATTTACGGTACAGCCATCTTTAACTAGTAACTCGGAACTTGGGGTAGGTGAAGAATCTCCGACTTTCGGAGTTGGAAATCGGACTTCAGGGGGCGTTCAAATTGAAATTTCCGACTGGGAGCTCGGAAATCCCGACTTCTCAGTACAAATGGAACGCAGCATTGTGCAGTAAAGCAACACAAAATGGTAAAACTTATTGCTTCCGCATCTGTGAGTCATGGACAGTTGGTACTGATCCAGGCTTTATCTTCAAATATTTTACAAAGCCTGCGTTTGAGGTCAGTTGTTGGTGCAAACTATCGTTAGCGGTCCTGCTAGCCACCTGTAACACGTTAGCTTCACTTACATTATTTGCTGCTATATCATTACTTACAGCTTGTGACTCCGAGCGCTTGATCGATGCAACTGCTCCAGGTTTGAGAAGCAGCTGAGACGCATATTCTGCGTTGAATTATCCTTTATTGACAAAGCTGTCTTCGGTGAAATGCCGAGCACAAACGGCTAACGTTCCCTTTGAGTGTGGCTGTTTGCAGCCAGCAAACAAAAAACCTACCCATCATTTCTGGTGCCATCGTCTTTTGGAAGATAAAGTAGTTGCGCATTTTTTTCGCTTTCAAAAAAACACGGACGAGCAGCTTTGGGAGACGTACTGACGAAACTGCACCTGAAATGATCTACGGTTCTTCTTCTTCTTCTTTTGTATTTCTGGAAGTGTAGATGCTACTAAGGCATAATATAATCCACAGTTGTATGTGCCTGCTAGAATAGTTTCCGGGTTGGGCAGGTCCAGCGCCGTGATTGGCTCTGGCTCGGTCTGTACTAATTGGACGGCACAACCTGACGTCAGGTTTTGCCCAGATCTCGTGAGGATCTCGGGATGAGCTGTTCAGAGAGGTATTCACGTTCAGGAAATCACGTTCTCGGATTACGGCAAAACCCCTGTATCTTATGTTTAGAAACTTTACAGAGGTTGAGTATGGACTTCCAACATTATAACATTTCTTGTATGTATTAAAAGAAGGATCAGCATAGTTGGGGACCTTTACATACATACATATACATGTGAGGTGGCCTAATACACAAATCTGTCTGTCTCTCCACTGTATTCAGAAGCACAAATTTATCTGTTTCCCCACAGTCCCTCCTTTTTTAGCACAACATGAACTCTATGCTAAAGCCAATTCGTACCTCATTAATAGAAATAATTAGGCCATCTCCAATGAGCTCCAGCCCACAGAGGCTGGCACTATCCCTGGATGTTGTTATTTGGATTTGGTTTTGTGCAAATCTTAAGATGCAGCAGCAAACTGTTTGCTGAAGACACTTTTCTGGAGAATTCACCAGCCCATGTGGGTGCATTCATTCTGCATTCACAGAAGTATGTCTGTATTTTTGGTTGTGCCATCTGAGGGCTCGATCGTCGGATATTCAGTATTGTTTTTTTGTCTTGCCCTTTGAGCACATTGATTTCTCTAATTGTTTTAATAACATTATGGAGTTTGGATTGTGAAATCCCTAAATTCATCCCTTAATGTGTTGTTCCAAAACTGTTGACATATTTGCTCGCACATCTTTAGGCAAATTGCTGAACCAAACTATTCTTGGTCGTCAACAACTAAGCCTTTCATGGATGCTTAATTTGTCAATCATCACAGCATCACCTATTGCCTATTGTTACCAATTTTTTTGGAATATGTTGCAGGCATATTCAAATGATCAGAGTCACATTTTCACGTTGTGGAGAAATGATGAATTAAAAATTCAAAACAATCTTAGAAACAAAGCACTGAACAAATATGCAAAAAATATAAAATATTTAAACTATTATAATAATATATAATGTATAAAATTTACAAAAATGCAAAATTTGGACTCTGATCGTTTTTCCTCTGTGGTCTTCATTTCTTAACAAAACTTGGTGTGCACATTAATCATGACCTTGAAGTGGTGCCTTTTGCTAATCCGAAGTTGATGAATTTTGTATTTTTTCTGGTTTCCATGGAAACATTTTGAACTTAGAATTTTAGGGGGTATGGTCTGTTTCCAGAGCAGGTGGCATTTTCATTCTTTCAATATGTGGGGCTGGGGGGATATGCCATGTCCTGATGGCTCTTGTTTGGAGTAGAGTTTGTAAATTGGAGGTCTGAGTGGCGCCAGAGTGGCTTATTCAGTGGTGCCACTTGGTCTCAGTGCAGTTGACTCGACGCACTGCTCTGTCCAGAGGATGCTGCAACTATTATACAGGCCTGCAGTTCTGTAAGGGTGCTCTAATTTATATGGGAAACTGAAAATGGAGAATATTTTAAATAGTTGATGTATAATGGCTCATCAAATCTCAGCCTGTCCTAATTGTGTTTACACACTCAGTCCTTTAGCCTCCGGCCGCTGCAGATTGTGCTGCCCTCCAGAGAGGATAAGGACACACCTGTTGTCGACCTGGATCTCCACCTGCCCTTTCTGTGCTTCAGGCCTAAGCAGCTTTTACAGGTGGGTCTGGCTGTGCAAAAATTGAACGGCAAATCGAGAGTCTTCTGTGCCCATTCTCTATTTAATGGTGCCCTTCTAAACCATAAATGCATTTTTTTTCAACCAACCTGAGGAAGTTAATTTTGGTGTCCGATCTCAGATGGGTATTATTTGTGCCAATAAATCTCAAACCTCTTGCATGCTCACACATGAACTCGCTCTCTTGGGTCCCCCTCACCCCAACTGCACTCCGCAAAGCTCTTCATGGTATATCCCCTCAGCTTTGCCCCTTTTCAGGTGTATGAATTGATATTTGCTAAATACAATAACCTCAAAGTACCCTCTCTATAGAATGCAAAACGCATAAGTATGCATGCATGCATGTTCGTGAATATGAATTTTGCGTGGATTGTGCAGATGTTGACCCAGTAGCATGTTGAAGTATGGAAGGCACTAGTTTTGGCCCCAGGTGAGATGCTTTTTTAATTTGCAAAATAGACATTGCACTGTACGTCTTGGCATTTCTGTCAAGTTTATTACATTTCAGAAAGTTGGCATGTTTTGGGAAAAAAAAAATTGTGAAAACTCCTGGGTTGTGCTTAAATGAGTTTGTGTGTATTCACCTGTGCATGTGTTTGGTGTTTGCGTGTGTGTGTCCTCCTGCAGATCATCACCTGCATCCTGACGGAGCAGCGGGTGGTGTTCTTCTCGGCGGACTGGGCGCTGCTCACGCTCACGGCGGAGTGCTTCATGCTGTACGTGCGCCCGCTGCTCTGGCAGCACCCGTACGTGCCCGTCCTCTCCCGTCAGATGCTGGACTTCCTCATGGCTCCCACTGCCTTCCTCATGGGCTGCCACCTGCGCCATTTCGAGGAGGTCGCCTCGGTAAAGTGCTCATCTCGCCCAGTTGTGGTATTTGGACAATTTGTATCCGATAGGGTCCAGTATTTTAACTCTTAGAGCGCTAAATGCAGCTATTGTTGTTCAATGATGTAGCTAAGATATGAAAATCGAAGCTGTTGAAAACTGTTTAAAAGAGCTCTTTTAAACAAGTCGCCACATGATAGGTTTTCAACAGCACAAGAAAATTACATTTATATATTTTTTTTTTTTCATTTATTTCCGTACTTTAAGGGTTAAGAATTTCTGGCATTGACTAGCTTTTCTTTTGGAGTGTGAGGCAAATGCTCCTTTGATGCTGTGAAGATAGCAACCTGTAATGCAGTGAATCTACTCTGAGACAGTGCCTCTGAGTAGTAAATGTGGTGTAAATTGCTTTTATTCTTGCTTGTCGTTTCTCAATTATCTGACAGATTTTTTTGGTAGTTAATCCATACTCAAACTTAATGCCCTCCTACTCCCAAAAACATGAACAGAAATCAGTGGGACACCACTGTAGAACATTCTTTGGGGACACAGCAACTTTTTGGAACAAATCGGATAAAACAGAGCTGTCAAATACTACCTATTGCTTGAATTTACAATGGAGATCAGATCACTACTGAGTCAATGAGGTAGAACTGTTGAAATCTACGAGACCCAGCCTACTCACATGTGATATGAGAATGCATGGAACGCATGTGGTGGTAGTTATCACAGTCAAAAATTAAGCTTTAGCCTCAGTTACACCAGGAGTGTACACATTCAAGCTAGGCGCTCCGAGCCACATCAGTATCCTGGTCAGCCACCAAACAGCAGGTTTCATGATAAGCCGGAGTTGTCGTCTTCCCTGCTGTCCTCACAAGAGAGGCATGCCCTGCCAGTGTGTTTGCAAAGCTTTATTAAAAGAGTGCCAGTCTGCCTTTCTGCAATTTGACCTGACGTTGGCCAATCATCCAACGGACTATTGCCTCGTCGTTCAGCACAGATACGCATTCATCACCAACTCATTAAAGATTGTGCAACGTCCTATTACCCTGTTGCACAGTTATTCATTTATAGGGGAGCAGTTACTTTTTCACATGGGCGATAGAGGTGTTTGATAATGCTTTCCTTGTGAAATAATTATTTTAATACTGCATTTTGTGTGTCCTGGTGTTCACTTTGTCATATCACATTGTGTTTAAAGTTCTGATACCATTTAGCCTAACAAATATGCAAAAACTGCGGACATGGGGGAGAAAAATACTTCTTCATGACTCTGCACGTCCGCTGAAGTAATCTGTATGTAACTGCTGGCAACTCGACAGACTCTGAGCCAAAATGGCTGATTTCACGCTTGACAGGGTAAAAGAAAGTTATGAAAATGTTCAAATGATTTGAGGTAGTTGGGGACCCAAACACTTTGTTGAGATGCATTGTTCCTATCAAGTAGATATGCAAACACATTTCTGCATCAATCATATTTTGTACTAACTGAAATACAAATGTCAAAATAAAATGTCCCACGAATCAACGTAATATTTAAACTAAATAACATTGAAAAGATTTCTACTCATCGTTGAGATGCTTGTTGCGCCCTGTCGTCTGAATCTGCGTGGACTTGAGATGGGTTGGGCTACATTTCCCTTTTGGATTTCCTATCAGGAAATGGATGACCTGGTTTTGATCAACATTGACTATGGGATGGTGTCATCCTCCAGTTCAGAGAATGCCAACATCCCAGACATCCCGCGGCTGGCTAAAGACTGTTCCCTAAAACGGTAAGAGGAAGGAAACCCGAATCTTGACGCGCAGAAGAATTGTTGCACGCTCCAGCATGGGCTTATAAAATGTAGGTATGGACAGGAGAAACATGGTATTCTTTCACTAATCTCAAATTGTGGGAGTGCAGATTTTACATGGTTTTATGAATCAGAATCTATGTGTTTCTAAGTTTGGAAAAAACTTGAATATTGCCCAGTTGACTTCTTCTTTGTCCTCTGTTCTGGGCTGCAAATATAAGCAGGTATCAACCTTCTCAGGCTAGGTAAAAGTACACTTGGAGTTTATTTTATTGAAACTTTTACATGCATTAAAGAGATTACAGTGTTCCCCACAGAATTTTTGGAGAATATGGGGGCACATGTGTGGTGGCAGACTGATGTCTGGGGGGGGGTCATTCTCATTTTGTTGAGCAGGGGGGGAATTGCGCAAATTCCGCGTCTTCTAGTACCTCTCCTTTTTTTTTTTTTTTTTTTTTTTTTTCTCCAAACGTGCGCATGTATGATCTACACGCGTCAATTGCGCATATTGAGATGGCGGGCTGCCATAATCTCGTCAATGTATGGGAAACACTGGATTAACAAAATGCACCACAGATGCTTGTGTTTTGTCAGTGAAATGGGGGAGACAAATAGAAAGTAGAACAGGTAGCTTCTGCGCGGTCATTGGGAAGCATTTATTCGCAGTGACATTAGTCACTTAGTCGCCTGGTTTTTGATCTGTACAGGATGGAAGGCCTTCAGTTGCACTTTGACCTGGAAGTGTGTCGCCTGGGGAGCGGCACAGACCTTCAGGAGCTGCACTCACTGAGAAGGCAGTGGCAGCAGCAGCTCAACAGAGAAATCAAGGCTGCCACACTAGAGCTCATGGTCAACATCTTCAGGTCAGTCATTTCCTGCGGAGACCCTGGTCAAAGCTCACCCGGAGAACTGTGGTTTGCACGTTAAACTGAAATACATGCTGGAAAAAGCCAGACTGTTTTCAACGATCACCTCACTCTGTTCTGGGAGCAGACTATTCAAATAAAACAGAAAGCTGACACTTTGACAATGGAGTGGCTGAGAGCAAAAGTCTACTATCTGACTTTTCCAAGTTCTGCGAAAATAGTTTAACAGAAAAATCACTTTATTTCATACAAACAAAATATGCATATTATCATTTCGGACTCCGGAAAAGTGTTAAGTGTAAAATAAAGTGATTTTTCTGTTCAAACAAAACTTCAGATCTTATTTTCTCAGAACTTGGAGAAAGTCAGATAGTAGACTTTTGCTCTCAGCCACTCAATGCATTTTGCAGGTTGTAATTCTGAAACGGTTGACGGAAATACAATAAAACTGAGATGTGTCGTGCTAAAATCAATGTTAGAATTATGGGAATGACCTTAATTCCTACTGTATTTGTCAAGCAAATGGGATTTTTTTATTATGAATTTGAATTGCTTGTAATTCTTGGTGTGAATTCTTACGAATCTCTCCTTGTGTTGTTTGAACTGATATTGTCGTTCTTCAATGATGACGTTTGGTGACGCTTTCTTATCCCAGGGAAGTCCATGATCATCTCAATTATGAACATAGAGTGTTTAACAGCGAGGAATTCCTGAGGTCCAGAGAACCCAAGGACTTGCTCTTTTATAAAAAGGTACTCTGTCTTTATGTGCATCTGCATTTAAGTGCTTGCTCTCAGGTCTGCAGGATGATGAATGTTTCTTTTCAAAATTATTTTACATTCCACATTGGACTAAAGAAACAAATGGTAATTTGCTCATGTGCACTTTACCAGTATAGAAAAGATAAATGGCAGACTGTCATGGATGTTTTTGTGAATTTGGATCAGAAGCCTCTCTGTACTCGCTGCCTTATGTTTTCTCTCTACTTCAACTGTGGTAGGTTCTGGACACGCACATATTTCACTCCTTCCTGAAAGACCGTCTGAACAGGAAAATGGATTCGTTCTCACGCGTGGAGTTGGCTACTCGCTCGGAAGCACAGAGGTGACTCCCCAAACACACAGTGCCTCTCTGTGCCCTCGTACCACCTCTCTCCTGAAAACCGCTATGTTTCATTTATTTTTCCCTCGGTGAATAGTTGGGCACTCCCAATCTGCCTGTGGTTAATTGCTTGTTGGAGTTCTGTGTCTCTCTTAAAGGGGCACCATCATGACAATGCGAGGTTCTTTGCTCCAATACTGAAATCTTGCACCTTGAGTTTTCAGTAGAATTTGAAGGATCTTCGAGTATCAAGTGTCATTGCTGCAATCCTTGCACTCGTTAATATTGCAGCTGTTTTGTCACTTTGTTTCATATTTTCGAGCTGTTATTTTTGTTTCAGAGTCCAAACATGTTTGTGAACTCTAATTCTTGTCCCTTGTGACCTTGTGTTACTTGTGACAAATTTGTAAATACACATCAATTCCTGGCATTCAAGGCTGTAACTCATTTCAAAAGAAAGTCGGGATGAAGGCATTCGTAGCATTTAGGACATTGGGACAGGGGCAGTTTGGGACTGGTAATGAGGTTAAAAAAAAAAACATTGAATAATGATGTGATTTGAAACAGCTGATGTCAGCCGGTGACTGTAATCTTGATTTGGTGCAAAAGCAGCATCCAGGAAAGGCCTAGTCCATCGGGAGCCTGTCGATGATCTTTGATTTTTTTTTTTTTTTTTTTTATATAACTTTTGAACAATTTATGATGGAGAGATGGGGATTGGGATGTTGGACTCAGGAAAGGATCATATGTAAAATGGTGAAGCCCTGCCTCCTTTCCTGATAGGTTGATGTTTGATACTTCATACCTACTGAGCCTTTTGTTATAGAGAGCTGGGGGCTGGGTTGTTTGATTTGGGAAAGGTTCACATGTCAATCATTGAAGCCCTGCCTGGGATTTGGTTGTTGGACTGAGTAAAGGGTCACATGTTGATTGTCAAAGGTCTTCCCCCTTTCCTGATTGGCCAATTTTTAATTCTTCAGAACAGTTGGAACTACTGGTCACTGAGAGCAGTGGTTGGGTTATTGGACTTAGGAAAGTGTCACGTTAATTACTAAATCAGCGCCCCCATTCCTGCTTTGCTTAACTTTTATTCTTCATAAATATTGATACATTTGTCACAGAGAGTTGGGCAATTGGTTGTTGAACTCAGGACAGGATCAGATGAGAATTGGCGAAGCCCTGTCCCCTCTCCTGACCAGCTGATTTTTCATTCTTCATAGCTATTAAACCACTTGTCAGAGAGAGTTTGGGGTTAGATTATTGGACTAAAGAAGGGGTCACATATTAATCAACGAATGCTTACCCCTTTCTTGATTGACTTTGCTTTCGCCCTTCATATGTATTGAACGTTTTGTTGGAGAGAGTTGGGGATTGGGTTGTTTGAATTGGTCTTGACTGCCCATAAGCCCCGCCCCCCTTGGAGAAAAGGGAAAGGTGGCCGAAGGTTGACGGAAAATAAAAAAGAAGGGAAGAAAAAGGGAGTCATGGAGCGCGTGGACCTGTAATGGGCCGGCGCTCCCGCCTGAAGTGTGTGGAGCAGCAAGCTCTCAGCCATAATGACCTTTGGTGGGATTTCTTTCAGGATGAGGGCCTCAAACGACTCCCCCCGCCGGCCCACCATGCAGGAGATGGCACGCAATCACAACACCCCCGAGAACCGCCTGAGCCACCGGCTCGGCATGAGCCTGCCCAATCTGGGGCGTGAACATCCCCTCAGCCCCCCCCAGAACCATACCTCTCTAAGGGATCTCACCATGGAGAGAGGTATTGCCTGCAAGGCTTTCACGATAACTACAATGAGCTGAAAACAACAGCTGGGCAATGCCAGCATTATTCACGTTACATTTACTGCATTTGGCTATAGTATAAAATTGTTTCACTTCTTATTCAATGGACAGAACTTCAAAACTTCTACATTGTGGCAACCTCTGATCATAATCAACTTTACTGGAGAAAACCCAGAATGAACCCCTCAATGGTTATGCTGGCAGACTTGATTTAAAGCTTTAATCACTCATGTGACTCAAAAGTAACATGGCTTTTTACCCCTCAGCCGACGAAAGTCGTGGAGGGGTATTGCCGTGGCAAGAGGCGCCCGTCCATCTGTCTGTCTGTCTGTCCGTTAACGTCTCATTTCCGGACGATGGCTGAAAAACCCCTTGGCCAAATGCTCTCATTTTCTGGTGGTATGTTGGGGGTGGTTAGAGGAAGCTCCTTATCGATTTCTGTCCCGCTACGATAATCAATATGACCGCCACGGCAGGGCAAGCGCAGGGCTGAGGGGTCCCGCTCACGACAGAGCGCTATTTTTCTCACTTAAGTTTGGTCAAATCCTCTTGATCAATGATGTATTACAGAATAAATTGGATTATTTATGTTTGAACCTTTAATACTGAAAATTCTAACCAGTATTTCAACTTAATGCAACAGTAATTTTCTGCAAATTTTCTGTCTCAGCGGTATTTTCACATAGATGTATGTCCTCAGGGTCCTTGAGAATTCCGAGAAAAGCCATCAAGACTTTCAAGATCCCAGAATTCCCCCCACCGCTGGCTTATCACTACATTCAGAACTTCTACTCGCAGCTGATTGGGGACCTGGGCAAAGCCATCTCCTCCGTACCCCCAGAGAACTGCGCTTTGTTGGCCCGCTATTACTACCTGCGGGGCCTCACCAACTGCATGAACGGCAAGCGGCTGGACGCCCTCAGCGACTTCTGCACCCTGTACAGGACAGACATTGACATCTTCCCCGGCGAGCTGGTGAGGGCACTGACGGACTCGCTGACGCGGAAAGAGAGGGCGCAGGCTGAGCGACACGCCGAGCTCAAGCGCCTCCTCAGCAAGGTCAAGAAGGAGCAGGATGGCGAGCGGAACGGCCGCGATGAAGGGGTTAAAAAGTTCCAGCTGCCCACCACGCACATGCACCTGGAGGACTTTGTCAAGCGCGTCCAGGAGTCCGGAATAGTCAGGGATATTGGGATCATTCACCGGCTTTTTGAGGCGTTGACTGTAGGTAAGGTTGATTGTGGGGGGCGGGGGTGTGTGGGGGTGGTGGTCGCATGGTGTAAATGGGTGGGATGAGGTGCGGTGCAGGGTTTTTACCCCTCGGCCGGCGGCACGTCGGCGGCCGAGGGGTATTGTCGTCCCCTGCGGCGTCCGGCCGTCCTTCTGTCCATCGACGACGTTACTGCTCTAGCGCCTTCAGGTTTGCTTCTAGCTTTCTCATTTCTGGGTGGCTGGTACGTCTATGGATCCTTCACTTACCTATCAAATTCTGGCCATTTTCGAGTCTTAATTTGGCCACCAGGGGGTTTATTGTGAAAAATGAAAAATTGCCATAACTTCCTTATTATTTCAGCTAGGACGCTCAAATTTTCACTGAAGGTACATGGGATCACCCTTCATCACATATCAGACGCAATTTTCATTTCACCGATTCTTTTTTTCTAGGTCGAATAGCGTAAATGCTGCTGATCTTTAAATTCAACAACGTTACCTCTCTAGCGCCTTCAGGTTTGCTTCTAGGTTTCTCATTTTTGGATGGCTGGTACATCTATGCATGTTTCAGGAACCTATCGAATTCCAGCCATTTTCAACTCTTAGTTTGGCCACCAGGGGGCTTATTGTGAAAAATGAAAAATTACCATAATTTCCTTATTATTTCAGCTACAACGCTCAAATTTTTACTGAAGGTACATGGGATCACCCTTCATCACATATTAGACGTGTTTTTGATTTGACTTATTTTTTACTGTTTTCTAGGTCAAATACTGCAAATGCTGCCGATCTTTAAATTCAACAACGTTACCGCTCTAGCGCCTTCAGGTTTGCTTCTAGGTTTCTCATTTTTGGATGGGTGGTACGTCTGTGGATCCTTCACTTACCTATCAAATTCCAGCCAATTTCGACTCTTACTTTGCCCACCAGGAGCTTACATACGCAGCCGAGGGGTCTTTAGCGCGATTAGCTCGGTATTTTTAACTTAACAGTAACTTCATACAAGGTAATGTTTCCTATCTGGTAGAACGAGAGAAAACCGAAGTCTCATGACAAGATTATAACATTGGATAAGACAAATAATTTTTGCTATGTGCTTCATTTTATGTTTGTTCAAACACAAGCTCAATCAGTTCCACGTATCGTTGGGCTTTCAGTCTGCTGCTGGTTAATTCTCTCCTCTGCTATGCTAGCAGCTCATGCTAAGTACTGCAGCCTCAATCCTACGCGCTTGCACTATAGTGTCCACATGTAAGCTGTGCTTGTGAGTGGTGCACTGCAAGATTAATCTGACTCTACATAAATCCACTCTGTAAGAATCATTTAAGAGTTGCTTGGGTGAGCAATGTGCGGGCATAACAGTGATGGCATCCTCAAACTCTGTGCTTTATATTGATTCCTCTCTTCATGTTAAGGAACGCCAATGACCATTTTGCAAAGTCTTGAGTATGCTGGAGCACTTAACAATTGTTTGCTGTGTCAGCATGTCTGTTTTAGTCTGTAAGTGCTCTTTACTCATACCTCAGTTTGACTACTTTAGTGGGCCTCAAAACCCCTTTTTCCTGCCCAAAACCCTGCTTTTCATATCTCCACTTAGGAAAGCTCTGCTTTGGTTGAACTCGGAATTTTGATGTAAAATGTCTTTGAGCCCGTTTGTTGCAAAGGTTTGCAGGTTATTATCCCCTGCCATGAAGTGAAAGGGGGATATGGGGATGAGTGTTATCCTTTTGCATGTCTGTCTGTCCGTCCGCGTGTTCATCCTCAAGTCCCCCCCTCATGCTTTTTTTCCAGAACTTATAAACCATTCAACATTCTTCCGTGAAATCTAATGTATAGATGCATCACATTGTGCCGATCATACTTTACATATTGTCCTCCAGTCCGTCTGTCCGTCCCTCCATCACTTTTCAATTCCAGGCCAAAGACCAAAAGGGCCATTCTTTGAGAAGTGAACCAAAATGTCACACACATGACCAGATGTCATCAAATAAAGAAATACTTTGAAAATTAATGAAGGGTATCAAATTTATTCCTTGCTATTCTCCATACCCCAAAACTATGAAAATTCTAGATTTTTCAACCTCAGAGTTTTTGAAGTCAAATAGAGTTATGAAAAACCTGTTTCCGTGTGAAGTCACACACGTGACCAGTCGTATTTGACCTCTGACCTTAAGTAGTTAAAGTTAATGTAACAAATAACATTTTTACTTGATAGACTTGGATAAGTAGTACTCTTATACAAGGTCCACAATCATGAACCTCCAATGCTTTTGTAATTGGAGGAGATTTTTTCTACTATTTGTTACATTTTTGGTCACACACGTGACTGAGAATGGCCCAAAACCATGTTGAGGATCTGAGTATTTCATGCTTGTTGCTGTGGGGATGCATGAAGTACTGGCTGCATGGTGTTCTCTGTGTGAAATGTTTGCAAAGTTTCGGAGACCTCCGGATGTATTCCTAATATTTTCTGCAGCTAGAAGTTTTTTCTGACATTTTTGACAGCTGCAGACACAATATTACATACAAGTGATTAACAGATGTCCCTCTTCCTCCAAAACTAGTTTCAGTTTGCATTCAGAATATTGTCAGTATTTATAGCTTACAGTACTTGTTTAGCCAACCGAAGAGGGGTATACAGTAGCAGCATTCTCGACCTTTGTGTCTGCCTTTTTCAACATTGTCTTGGTAGATCAAATGCAGGGCAGGTTTTTTTAGAAGCAGGTATTGAATGGCGCCAGAATATTGTAATTACCATTGTACAGTGCTAGACGCTGAGTACTGTTTGAACTTTTAATCTGCGGGTGTTTAAAGAGTCTAAAAGGGTGTATATAATGTAATTGGACATTTGCCACGTATGCTGGTTATTGGTTAACATTACTACCCAAAAAGTAGTTAAATGCAGTAATTCTTATTGCAAAAACACTGAGCTGTTTCTTTGTTGAATATGTGTTCGATGTCTAAATATTTTGGTCCTGTCTTTAAAAAATTGGAGAGTTTGTATTGGGCGAATAATGATGAGGACAGGGAAAAGAGTGTGTGCTACGTGTAGTACTCACAATTGTTATCTCGTACGCGTATAGTGCATACGCAGGCATAGTCACGATGGCCCGGGTTTTGGTAGTTTGAGTTTTACCTTTTAAGATGCGAAAAGTCACAGAACTGGACTTATCCCACTTATTTTATGCTCAGAGCACACTTTGTATCATTCATATTCCCAGCACAAAAATCAGGTCTTTTTTTTTTTTTTTCTCCTCGGGCATTTTTTTTCTGACACAAAATTTTTTTTCCGGGAATGGCGTTGCTGCATTCCTGCGGATTTGGAGGCCGTGGCGTGCTGATCTCTCTGCATTCAGATGAGAACGTCATGCATGCGTATGTGAATTCAAAGGAAATCCGACATGATTGTGGGCACACTGTCTCATATCTCAGTGTATTTCCTTTGTATCAAGAGAGCCTTGCCAGATGTTCCTTGGTCTGCATTCAGCTTTCTTGCTGATCTCTCTGCAACCAGAGGAGAAGATCACGTAAGCTTGCATGAATTCAAGGGAACTGTGACAAGCTAGTCGCCACAAATAATTTTGTACATCATGTAGGGAGTTTCTTTGCGTCAAGTCTCTCTCATAGTATCTGATCAGGTGTTCCTTTGTCTGCATTCAGCATTCCTGCTGATGCCACTGCTTTCTGGGGAGAAGGCCATACACGCTAGCAGGAACTCAAAGGAAATGCAACATTCTGGCTACTACATGTAACATTTTATTTTATTCCATTCCATTCCATGCCATTCATTCTCTGATTTTAGTCGGACATGATTCTACTCGTCAGTTTGGGGGTTGGCGACCTCAGGGGGACTGTCTGCTCAAGTGATGCTCTGGAACAATCTAAGCAAGCACGACAGAGTCACCGCCAAACTCAAATGCATATCGTCTTCTAATAAGTGGTTAAATCTGCCACGAATTTTCTGACTGAAATAACTTTAAAACTGTAAGAGCTAGATCTATGGAATTTGTACAACTTATTTTTTTATCAGTTGTTCATTTAAATTGTGGAAGAACAATGCTCAAAGTTTTATATTTGTGAAGTTATGTCACTTTACATTTTGAGGAAAAAATGCCAGTTTCGCATATTATGATGATTTTGACATCATATATCTTTCAACTGGATCAACTGAGAAAAGCCAATTTATATTTTTTCTTGATTTTTGTAAATTCTTAAAAAATTTGCTGATTTGTTGATTTGACGTTGAATAACCTTGCAAGTGAAACTTCATTAACTATTTCACTGGGAATTCACATTGGGGGGTCCATTTATGTTCATTTATTGGAACTAGTCCACACCTGGGGGCAGCGTGCACCACCTTGCCAGAAATGCTTGTAAACACCTTAAATTTGGGAAACTGGAAAAGTCAACTTTATCAGTCCCTGGGTATACTAATGCTATTTGCTCATATGCAGTTTCAGATTGATTGGTTGCCCGATTGAATAGAAAAAATGATTTTAGACACGTGGATGGAGTTTTCCTCATTTTATAGTAGGATTTTGGTTTTTCAGCAATTTATTTATCTATATGTCCAATCTGGAGTTGTGAAATGGGCCAGATAAAAATAATATTAAATGTGATCTCATGAAAGTACCTCTAGAGCGTTAGAGTGGAAATAAATATTATACTGCTTCTTGAAATTGTGTTTCTGTGGAATTGGTAGAAAGTGCATGTTGCTTAACTGATTCACTGGGTTTGAATAATGTGGCTTGTGCCCTGCAGATAACATGGCTATGAAAACCACCACATTTGAAATTGAAGACCAGTGTATCTTTTAAATTTGCCACAGGTCAGCTAAAGCAGGTAGACCCAGAGGTGTTCAGACACTTCTACACGTTCTGGAAAGAGACGGAAGCAGAGGCACAGGACGTGCACCTGCCTGCCAGCGTTATAGAGCACCTGGACACCCACGAGTGCGTGTACAAGCTGTCCTGCTCTATAAAGACAAGTCACGGCGTTGGGAAGATGGCCATGACACAGAGGAGGCTCTTCCTGCTCACCGAGGGCCAGCCTGGCTATGTGGAGATCACCAAATTCAGAGACCTCGAGGTCTGGTTTGCTGCATCTGCCTTCTGTACTCCACCTCTACTTAGAGAAGTCACAGCGCTTGTGTGATTAGTGGGGTTACCAGGCTACCTTTATAGTTGTAGTTTTGCTTTACCTTAGTCTTGTCAGTTAGAGGGAAACTAGCCTCGTAGTTGGTGATGGTCCATTACTATGCTGTCATTGTTGGGTTAGTTGTGCTTTAAGGAAGCATGAAATGCTGGCTACGTAGTTACTGAAAGCAAATCATGTAATAAAATTTGTCATCAGCTGGATGGGATTACTGTATTTAACAATGTTTTTATCTAAACATGCCCAACCACCAACTAGCGTAAAAAATGTCATAAACCGTATAAATACACTATAAATATACAGCTAATCAGTAACGCAAGTTTATTGTGGTAATCCACTGAGTAGCTAAACAGCCAGCTTGGCACACTCGCTGAAAATCAGGGCCATCATAATAATCAAACCCCTTTAAATCACACTGTGAGTTGCTGCACTGTCCATATTGTCAGTGGTTGAGCTGTATTATTACACAGGAGGTGAAAATTTCCTCGGCGCCCTTCCTGCTGCTGAGGATCCCCTCTCTGAAGATCAAGAGCAGCCTGAGGAAGGAGATTTTCGAGGCCAACCTTAAGTCCGAGTGCGACCTGTGGAACCTGATGATCAAGGAGATGTGGGCGGGGAGGAAGATGGCCGACAATCACAAGGTCTGTAATCCGCTCTGCTTGCCGTCCTTGCATCACAAACCTTCATCCCATACACATAATCACAACGGCCAAATCCTTATTTTTTTTTATCACTTACTGATGTCAGCGAGCCTCTGTTGTTTATTCTTGGGCTCCCATGGATCAAATTCTGGGCCATCAAGGCAAACATGTATGAAATCGAACCCCCAGAGGCTGTGTTTCAAACTTCTCATGTAGGATTTCCCATGACTGTCCTCATTTCAGTCCTCAGCCCTGAATAAGGGGCCGAGGGGTATTGTCTTCACGTGCGATGTCCGTCCGTCTCTCCATCTATCTGTCCCGTGAACTTTTGTATTCCGCATGATAACTTGAACCCCATGGGAATCCTTGATGAGCTCTTCACTGTCTGTCCCTGAGAGTTTGAGCTGCCGTTTATCTCTGTTTGAATGTGCTCTCCTCAGGACCCTCAGTACATGCAGCAGGCCTTGACCAACGTGCTGCTCATGGATGCAGTGGTTGGCTGCCTGCAGTCACAGAAGGCCATCTTCGCCGCCTCCAAGCTGGCGTACTTCGACAGGATGAAACTGGAAGGTGAGGAAAATTCTGCTCTGTGAGGTACAGCCTCGATGCTCACAGAAAACCTCATCTGTGTTCATATGTCTCTTTAGGGTTTTATACTCACACTAGGTGGGAGGCATACTGTTCTCCGGTTGTACTGTACGTCTGTGGGAGCTACCGTCACACCGTCCATCACAAATCGATGGCCTCATGCAAGAAGGGCGTACGTGACATTTTACAAATTTTACAGGAGAGCCAAAAAAACTGCCACACCTGTTATAGAATTTGCCTGCAGGTACGACTTTTTAAAAAGGCATTTTAACCCCTTTAGGATAGGAATTGAGCCTCCAAACTTAGTTAGGAGATTGGCTAGTCTCAGTTATTCCAAAACAACCAAAAAAATCATCTTTGACCGAAGTGTCACTTACGCCCTTCTTGCATGAGGCCATCAAAACGTCTTGTGCACGCTATATCTACTGGTTGAGTAGAGGGATTCTCACCAGTCTGTCATGGTAACTGCCCGCAGAGGATGGCTGAACTGATTAGGTTTTGGAGGTCATCGAGTACAAAAGTGAAGGTCAGTTGTCAGTGAGGGGCCGAACATCAACTTTGAGGGCATGTGAAGCTATGGCAGGTGGAAGCATAGCAATCAACGCTTTACATGAAGTTGTGCCTAGTTTGGTTATGAATGTTTACGCTCTGGTTATGGTGCTGATTTAAGCAATAGGTGGGCTTTTGGAGCAATCTTAAAGCTGGATACATATCACAATATTTGCTATGTCCTGTAGTAACAGAACTGCAAATTGCAGAAATTGTATTCCGTTTTGTCATGTATTCTGTTCATGACAAAAGTTCAACATGAGCTGGAATCAGCTTGACAATCTCATTGATTTTCTAAATCTTAGCCTCTGACAGGAGACTGGCAGCATCGGCAATTTTGGGCTGGAAGTGAGCGAGTAACTGCTACTGCAATCACAGACTACAAATGTAGAGTGAACAACCAGCAGTAGTTCAGCAGTACATGGTGCAATCTACACATCTACAGTTACGCAACCGTTACTGCACTGTTTAGGCATTCATTCGTTCAGTCACTGTTTCAGGTGCTTCAGTACTTAACGGCTTTTGAATTGGTGTGGCTTTTGCCATCACTCATTCACCATTTAGCATTCTGAACATTACAGCCGTGCTAAAACAGCAGTGTCATGTCCTTGAGGAAATTGAGGGAGGAACATTGTTTAAAATTACTCTCCCCAGGTAAAGAAATTTCCATGATTAGCATATTCCAACAGATTTTTTTCCTGCACTACCCATTGATGTAGGCCACTGTAGCCTTATAATAAAATCTAATGCTTTACCATGATGTAGCAAACGTATATGACAACTGGTATCACACTGTCCATACCAAGCTGTTATGTTCCTTCATAAGAATTTTCAGTATCTTTTTTAAAACTACAGCTGGACTCACGAGAGCCCATACCTCCGCCAGCATAGCTGGATTTGAACTTTGGCCTATATCTCATTTGTACTTTGGCCTAGATATGCCAAAATTGAATCTCTTGTTCCTCTTGTGCTTCTTTAACATTTCACATAGTTTGATTAAAATCTAGATAACGGTTTTTGAGATATCCTGCTAACAGACAGACAAACAAATAAATAAATAAATGGAAGCAAAAACGTAACCATAATAATTGGACCATGTCACATTTCATTGCAAGAATGTGAAGTGTGAACACTTGCAAAAAAAACTCTCTTGCCCGGCTGTCAATGGTTGACAGTTGCTCTGTGCTCTTTGTACAGAGCCCATGATGGTGCCGTCGGAGACCCTGAAGCACAAGATAAACCCGTCGGTGGACCAGGCCTCCCCGCAGGGTGTGGACGTCCTGTTGTACACTCCTGGTATGACTGTTCAGGAATCCTGCATCACCGGTTTCCTGCTCGCCTGCTGAAATTCCACAGCAGTCTCCATCACACTTTCACTTTGTCAGCTGCAGTAGAAACCATAATGGGCTACTTTTAAAGAAAGGGCATAATCAAGGATCTTCCAGTTAAAAAGTGGTGCTGGAAGTAACCGACTGTTTAGCAGCTCACTCATTTGTAATGAAAATTGGCTGGCCTTTTTTAAGTAAGATTTTTTAAATGCATGATGCAGTCTATCCAGAGAAAGGAGGAACGGTTGCCGGATTGTTCAGGGAATCATCTGTGAAAACCACACTGACTACATTGTAAAAGTGCGAGAGGATAGCGCGATTGGAATGCCTTGTCACCTGGACGCACTGCATCCTTTCATAGCTACTCTTTCTGGCAATCTCAACAAAATTGGTGATGGCAAACTTTGAAAAAACTTTCAAAGTAGCCTTAACTTTTTGCAAAATGACATTACATCAAACGAGCTGGTTCACTCATATATATATATATATATATGTATAAATAATCAGAGGCCTAGAATAGAACAGAGAAAGCAATGAAGCACCCTGGGCTCCGAGGATTTGTACTGTTGTGTTTGGATGGAAGTTGGAAGTTACGTTTGATATACCCTGCTTGGTTAGCATAGTGAGGCCATTGCAGCATCATAGAAGTCATTCCACTGACCTTCATACCAGAGGAAAAACAACTTTTCTCTCGGATAACCTAAGTTTGCTTGTTCATTTTTGGAGTGAATGGAAAAATTGGTGTGCTTGTTCCAACTTCAGTTCAACACCCTATTTTTTTTTCCATCACTGCCTCTGGTTGACCTGTTTGTGTCTTATTAGCGAGTCACATGATTTCATTACATGTTCCAAAATTGCCCCAATGCATCAGCAACACGCTTGGGGCAGCACAGAACACCATTGTGGCCCAATTACACGCCATAGTTAATATGCCTCTGGGAAGACTTCCAGGTCCTTCCCAACTGGAGGCTGCCAGGCACAATGAGTCAGTGGTTTGCTTCCAGTAATCCATCCTTTGCATAGGTACTCCAGCCTGCGAGAATTTGAATTTACTTTTACTGAGAATGGGGGGGGAAAAAAAGCAAGGTTTTTGCATTGTGTCGCTGCCTGTGTTTGGATAACCCCCTATTGGCCCCCTTAGGTCAGCTGAGCTCGGATGCAGAAGGAGATGGGAACCCTAAGCTGTGGTGCGCACTGACTGATGGGAAGGTGGTGGTGTTCGATGCTGCCAGCTGGTCCATGCAGCAGAACTGCATCCAAGTGGGGGTTTCTAAACTGGTAAGGGAAGTGCAGTGTTCCGAGAGCATTCACCCCTCGACAGCTCGGCGAGGTCAAAGCACCTTGATGTAGTCAGCATCTTTGGCTGTCTGCCATTTATAGAAAATGCTTGAAAAAGATTTTCTGGGCACTGTTTCCTTTTTTTTCTCAATTTGTCATTTTTGGAGGGAATATATACAGTTTCAGTAAGGACAAATACCATGGGGTTAGAACAGCCATACTTGAAATGACAGTGATGCACTGATGTGTTTCTAAGGGTTTTATTCTGCTGATTTTTGTGTATGTGCAACATCATTCCATACTTTTAACGCTTTTTTTTTTTTTTTTCGGAAACTGACTTCATTGGTTTATACAAACTTGCCACAGGACAGTTTGCGATCAAGTTTCTCAGAAAAGGGAAGGGAAAGGGAAAGGGTTAAGGTCCAGAATAAAAATAAACCCCAGACTAAATGTAACCATTGTATGCAGGCCCGTTGAAGTACATAATTGACTTTGAAACGCAGCTAAGGGAGGGTTCTTTCATCGTAAGCTCTCCTTACCTCAACTGTGAATGTGTGACGCACATGACATTAAATGTTTGATTCTGTTTAGCTGGCAAACTTTGCCCGGCTTCTGGGATTTTACTGCTGGGAACACTTTCCTAGTGGCGAATCTTGCTCTACAGTAAACTAATTGAAAGCAAATATGTCAAGAAAATAAATCTCTTCACCTTTAAAGGGCATCTAAAGTCGATTCTCAGACGGGACGTTGAATGTCCAATGTTTACAAACAAATCACTTGCTTTTGTTGACATCTTGCATTGTCACATGACCAATTTCATTCATCAACCAATATTTTGTGTACACGCATAGATAATCCTATTTCAGTTTGTTTGCGCAGGTGCGGCTCGCTGATTGGCTGATAAACAAAAACAATGGGAATCGACTTTAGATGCCCTTTTAAACAGATGTTTCAAGCTTATTTTCTCAAAAGCCCATTGCTGCACCCTGGTGGTAATATTTTATTGAGTGTAAAAGGCTTTCTGGTTGAAACCTGAGTTGGTACTTCTATTTTAAACCACTCCTGCCCACAGACTAATTAAAGTATCTCTTGCCCTAAAATTGTAATGTTGCCAAGCTTAACAGTCTGTTCCCTGCTCATTCTGTTTATGTCTAGAATTGCATGCTGGGATTGGACTTGAATCAGGTTTGGGTTGGCTCCCAGGACTCGGTCATTTACATCATCAATGTCCGCAGCATGTCCTGTAACAAGCAGCTGACGGAGCACCGTAGTGAGGTCACTGCATTTGCCCTGGAAGAAAGGAGTGACAAATACAGGTCAGTCCCTGCCTCCATTGGTCAGCTTAAAAAGCTGCTCTGACAGTGGCCATTTTCAAGATGTGTTGAACCAGTTATTCCAAAATTGTAAAAGTTTGACTTAAAATTGGTTCCCATGTTCTTTATAGATGTGTACACACTTAAGAGCATTTTATATGCATTTCCCTGTAATTCAGCGGGACATATTTGAGATCTTTGGAAACCCTGGGATCTCCGCTAGAATATAAAATGGAACTGAAGTTCCACAGATTTTAGTGAAGCAGCATTATTTAATGGATTGCATATGGGTCTGCAGTTTTATGGGTTGAGGTTTTGACCGTAGTCATAAAATCATATTGAATGTATATTGAATTCTTCATTGTATAACACACAGGGTCAGGTTTTCCCTATCATTTGCGAGGCTCAGGACCTTTGCAGCCTCTTCAGTGAACCGTTATTGGGATTGGTGCTTCTGTTTAAATATAAATGCATGCGATATCGGGCATGATAAAGAGCAGTGATCCGTCTAAAGAGGCTGAGCCAACTTCAGTACCAATTCTGCCACCCAGTGTTGAGCCCCTGCTGTATGCACCAGAGGCGCACATGTGCATTAACTTGTGTTTCTGCAGCACTTTTTCTTAAATTTGTGGGCATTAAAAATCATTATCTTATTATTTTAAGGAAACTTATTTGGTGCATTTGTCATATAAAAAAAAATAATGCAGGGCATTCACTTGGGGAACAACAACTTGGCTATTCTGTCTTTCCTCTCCTGTTTGCACAGATGCCTAATTAATGATGCCTGAGCTCTGTGTAATTTATCCCGTGCGAGCTGTGGTCTTGGGCTAAATGGTGTAAAACACATCATGCTGCAAAAATGCATTCCTTTTTTTGGGTGCGTTTCCCCGCCTGACCTGTCCGTGCAATTTTGACTGGCCGAACATTTGCTCAATCGCAGTTCTAGCTGTTGAGGGTTTGTGGGTTGTTGGAGTTCTCCAACCCCGATTTTGAAAAATCTTGGCACATTATGGAAAATGCAATAAAATAAAAAGGTCTAATTCACACATATAAAAAATACTATGTCTCATTAAATGTGTTCTCTGTTGTGACTTTGATCACTTTTTTGAAAATGATGTGATGACTGCAGAAGTGTCCCAAACTGTTGGCCCAGTCACTTTGTGACGTCGCTGTACCTTTTAACATACTTGGTAGCATTTGGGCACTTAAGACAACTGGTGGTTATGTCTGGAAAGAGGAATTTTCTCCCCAGAATCTACTATGCAAGTCTTCATCTGTGCAGTTGAATGGGGCCTTTGTTGCTATATATTTCACTTCATAGTGCACTGTAAATTCTCAGTCAGAACTGGATCAGCACTACAGACAGGCCAGTCTAACACCTGCACTCTGTGCTTACGCAGCTAGACAATTTGTTATCTGAGCAGAACATGGTTTGGCATGGTCTTCCCGAGACATCCCTGGAACAGACGATGTCTAGATGGAAGCAGATATTACTGCAAAATTTGTTTGTTCATGTCTTTCTGCATTAATGATGCCACCTCAAATGCGCAAGTCACCCATGCCATGTTTACAGACCTAACTCCATACCATGACAGACACGGGCTTTTGGACGTGAAGCTAGTGACAGCTTGGGTTGTGCTTGTTGACATGGTTAATGGAGAACATGCACTGTGGGGTTTTTTTTATTTATTTATTTTTTTTTTTTAAATTTATGAAAACCACTTGAGCGGTTGACTCGTAGGGCCACAATAATACGCTTTCACCGTGCAGCTCTCAATCTCGATGTCACCGAACTTGGAGAAGTCAGCAAGGCTTTGTGACAGAGTTATTCAGCTCCAGCTTTGCGAAGTAAAGCTTGAACACACATTTGTTAATGCATCGTCAAGTGATGATGTTATTACGCACATTACAAGGTGAAATTTATCTTTAGGGAATATTTTTCTCAAAGTGATGGATTGTAAGCTTGCACATTTATCACAAATTTGTGAGCCTCGACCCATCTTTTTATTTTGGATTAGCTCACGTATTAGCATCGCCTGTTTCACATCACCTTCTCATTGCAACTTTTCATTTCAGTATCAGTCCTAAATTGTCCCCGCGTTAAGCTTTTTGGAGTTTGTTGCAAGCAGCAGATTTGAAATCGACAAAAACTGATATTAAATTAACAAAAAACTTAATTTTATTGAACATACTAGCTGTTTTATATATCTTGGATTGTATTTTGACCCCCATCTGAACTGGAAATGTCATGTTGATAAAGCATGCACCAAAGTTTCTCTGTGATTAGGAATAATTCAAAGGATTCGATCATTTATAAGCGATGATACCACAAAGAAAATATATAAGGCTACCTTACAACCAGTCCTTGATTATGCTGATTTAGTGAGGGATAAATGGATCAAAATGCAATGTTAGCAGTATCCAGAAATTATTTTGAGCAGGAAGGTTAAGCCAAGAACTCCAGCTTTTAAATGTTTTTAAACTGGAATGACATCTCAAAAAGAATGGATTATCATGAATTATGTATGTTATATAAGTGTTTTAATGGCTTAGCACCTGATTATCTTTTAAATGGATTTACTTTTGTTAATCAAATTCATGGGCACTGAACACGTAGAAACAGCAATATAGTTTTGCCACGTTTTTATACAACATTCCTCAGCAGGTCTTTTAAATATTCTTCTGCTAAGTTATGGAATGTTTGGCCATTGGTAATTCTCCAGTGTTTGACTTACTAAAAGTTAAAGCACACTTGTTGGAAGCATATACTTTCAGAAGTAGAAATTCAATACATTGCTACTATTTTGTAAATTTGTTAATTAGGTGTGCCATTGAGATTATTTTATGGTACTGTATTTTAATGTTGCTTATATTTTTTTTATTTATTATTACTATTAACTGTGTCATGAATGCGTGTATGACTGAGGACCCCTTGGGAGAGCAGCCATATACAGTAGGTTAAAAGGGTCACCCACTAAAAATAAGTTCAATAAATAAATAATTCTCAAGTTAAAGCATCAAATAATGGGTTGTGTGTTGTCAATATTGTAGAGGATGAATAGACTTTTCAAATCACTTCTTTGCATATTCCATAATTGTGCCAACTTCCTCAGAATAGGAGTTGTACAAGGCAGGCGGTCACTGCTTATATTGCTGAACTTGCAGCTGATTGCGAAATTGTTGCTCAGTAAAGAAGTGGATTCAATAATGACACTGTGGCATAGAAGGCCAGGGCAACTGTTTTTGGCTGCAGTAATCTGTAAAATGAATGTTCTTTATATTTAGTGGGTACAATCAAGTAAAATCTAGAACACTGATAACTTTTGAGTCTCTCTTTATGTCGCAAGCTGCTGTTTACATTATTGTTGTTTATCTTCTTTAACCCTGTCCTTATATACATCAGTGGTATGGGGGAGCTGGTTGAAAGTAAAAGCATACAGGTTTCATGGCTTAATTACATTATTATCAATGCTAAATACTGCTTTTACCTGCAGGTAATTACACATTTTACATTCACTATAGTGATAAAATGTAGTGCCCAACTGATACAGTATTTTTGATACAGATACCAATACCAATCTTAGGGTTGGGTGAATTCGCTGACTACTGATCACTCATGGAACAAAGCAATGCACTCTGCCTTGAAACGAGGAAATGAAATGGTCAGCCCCCTTCTCAATATATGGAACGGCAAGGGTTTCAGATTTGGAAAATATGGATAATGATAATGTTTCAGTTTTTGTGTCTAGGTAGAGTATTTTTAAGCTTGGGAATGATCACATACTTGTAGTGTGCGTATTTGGCTCAGTCGAGCATCCCCTACACAGGTGCAAGCATCCACACATTCTTTCAAACCAGAGTTTCTCACCAAGTGTTTATGGCTGCTATACAATGGGCCAATTGGCCAAACTGAAGCAACTGAAAAGGTACATCAAGTGATTACTGACTGACTGAATGGACTAATGCCTGCTGGCCTGACCTACAGTGTAAAAAAAAAAAAAAAAAAAAAAAAAAAAAAAGCTGTTGAGGCCAGCTGAGCTCTACTGCGCCATTTAAAGAAAAAAATAAAAAGAAATATAACACTGTCTGCAAATGACTTGAGAGGTCCATGTTTAACCTGAAGCCCAACCCATTTAGTGATTCCACCCATAGGTGCCCACATGGCTTAAAATGACAAAAATGGAGAGCAAATATGCCTATTGTGGGGAATGGAAATGTGTTACATAATTTATATCAATAATATAAATAATGCATTATTATAGGATCATGTCATTGTATAGTGCCTCTCTGATACATCAGTACTTTGATATATCTGGCCAACGGCAGTTTTTGGCCATATATATGTCAGTCACCAGCAACAGAATGTGGCTAAAATGTAGGGCCAATATACATAGCCTACATAAGATTCATTTCTGGAAAATACCAAATATCACCCCGTGCACACATCTAAATGACACTACCATGGTGCCATGGAATGTACAAACTCTATTCGGGTAGTGTAAAATGGGACAAAGCGTAAAATGAAGCGATAATTTGGAAATCCCATTTAACCTTTGTTCAGTTTAAGATGTACGCAGACAAAATGATCGAAGTTTCCACTCAACAACTTGGCCATTAGTTTAAAAAAAAAAAAAACTATTTAGGAATGTGATGTCTGCAAAACATTGCAATGGAGTTTAGACAGGTCCCTGTTCACCTCAGTCTAACCTCAACTCTTCTTTTATTAACACTCGGTAGTCCTTTTATAATGAAAGACACTAATTGTTGGAATTTTTAAGGCAGAATTTGTTCCCATTTTTGCCTGATGGAGGACTTCCAGTGGTCAACAGGTTGAGGTCTCTTGTCATATTTTGCACTTCGTAATTCGCCTCACATTTTCAGTGGTAGACTGGTAAGGGCTGCTGGCAGGTCAGTCTAGCACCCGCACTCTTTGACTATGAAGCCACACTGTTGTAATACGTGCGGAGTGTGGCTTGGCATTATCCTGCTGGATCAAGCAGGGCCATCCTTGAAAAAGACAAGGTCTGGAAGGCAGCGTATGTTCCAAAAAGCGCATGTACCCCTCTGCTTCAATTGTGCCTTTGCAGGTGTGCAATTTGCTCATGCTGAGAGCACTAATGCAGCCCCAGACTACGACGAACACTGGCTTTTGAACACGTCATTGATAACATTTGAGATGGTCCTTTTCCTCTGCGGCCGTGAGAATGCAACATCCATTATTTCAAAAAACTAAGAATGCTCTGTGCTCAAGCTCAGCTGAAATAGACTGACACAAAATGGAAAGGAGTGCTTTGGTATTTCAGATGGTGTTTTGAAATGGTGTTTATAGATGTAACGATCTGTCAGCGCAAATATTGTCAAGCCAAGGAAAATTAGGCTGGAAAATTAGGCCCATGCATTTGGTTTGCTATCTACCATCACTGATTTAAGAAGCATATCTGTTTGCTGTGTCCATCTAAAATCTACTGTCTTCAAGGAGGCAGAATTGTCTGAACTGGGAGAAAATGTAAAGGAAGAGAGGACTGTGGGATGGGATTGGAAGGGAGCCAAGATGGAGTCTAAGAAGAGAGTCTGTGTTGTAGGATAGTCTGTGATCCTGCTGTCCTGAGTGTTCTGAAGTGTCTGATGACTGAGCGAAGCAGAGGGAGCGGAGATGTGCTTTCTGCAGAGCAGTAGAACTGAGTTTTTGCTCCAGGCATAGTGATGGCGGGGGGGTGCTGGAGCTTGTTCAACTGCTGCCTGTGGGCTTGTTTCTAACTTGATGCAAGCTGACACCGGTAATGAGGTGAGATGAGAACGGGTGTGGCAGAAGCGCCATTGGGAAGATTGTGAACTAATCATGCATCTGAGATCTGTATTGACCACAAGGGGTTATCATCACTAGTGGGCAGGCCAGTAAGTAGGATATGTAGCATTGCAATGGGCCAAGTAAGGGAGCTCCAGGTCTGGGCTAGCAGTTGTACTGGGCTGTTTTCATACAAAACGGCTCTTATGATGCTGCTCTGAAAGTATCCACACGCCCAACTAAGACAGCTGCTACATGGCAAGAGAAGACGTTGGACATCTAGAGTTAAGGCTGGGGTTCTTACTGTTCAGCTCATGCGGAACTCTTTTATAGTAGCTTGATGAAAGGTTACGTGGTCACATGTTGGGAGTGGTGGCTGGGGAGTGCACCATAAATGTTGGGCTTAGGTTGGGTAAATATAGGTTGAGCTTAGAAAGATCTTTTCAGAATCGTTTGAATATGGGTATCCATCTGGCAAGTGACACGAAGTCTGACTGGCAGATGGAGGAAAACTATGGAAAGGCTTAGAAGTGGGATGAGAAATGGAACAGACAATGGACCCTTTGCATTAACCCTATAAAGCAGGCGTCTCAAACTGGTCTGAAAAGGGCCAAGGGGCTGCAGGTATTCAATCCAGTGAGAAGCACACCTGATACAATAATTTAACCAAGTGATCTCAGCCTGCACAGTTGATTAGTTACTGCATATCAGGTGTGCTTCTGCTCAATTGTAATGAAAACCTGCAGGCCCCAGGCCCTTTTACGGACCAGTTTGAGACCCCTGCTATGAAGACAACCAAGTGCCGAGCTTTTCGTAATACTCGCAGGAAGGTTCTGGGCACAAAGAAATTTTATACAGACTCCGAACGACTGCTGAAATATTGGGTTTACTCCATTTAACCACTGCGTTGTTCTCTGAATCAAAATGATACAGAATTTAAACAGCAATGAAAGTAAGAAAATTGTAATTACATGTTGATGTAACTTGTCAACATTTCTTGTGGTGACCCTACATTTATTAAAGGTTAATCATTGCCCTTTTCTATTATTACAAAGGTGATGCATCATCAAGGTACAGTTGTGTTATGAGGTCTTGCTCCGGCTTTGAATGTTATCAGTCAATTGAATGGGGGTTATCATCTGTAATCAAAACCATAGATATGGGATAGCAGGGCCTTGTGCACCTACTATCTGGTCGAGTGGGTCGTTATCATCAATTGCTTGCGATGATTAATCAAGCAGAAGTTGTCTTCTGTCGCAGTGAGCACAGCAAAAGAGGAAATGGGATGACGTCAGCATATGGCGCGTATGAGCCCGAAAGTTTGCGTAGGGTGGAGGCCGAGGTGGTTGGTTGGGTGGGTGTATAAAACAAGCTTTCTCACAAGAGAACAGTGTTTGATTCCTGCTCCCGCAAGTCTAACATTTGGAAGTGCAAGGCACGATTTCATTTAGAAAGACTCAGCTCTTTTCTAAAACCATGATCATCCTCCTTAAACCTGGAAGCTAAGCTTTTAAAAGCTATGATAACCCCTCCCTTACCCTGAAACCAAACCTTAACCTAATCAAAGCCTTGATCATCGAGCTGCTTCCAGCAGGTACAGCTGGGCCCTGCTAGCCTGTATCTATGATGCTGATAACAGATGACAACACCCATTCAGTAAACTTAACAGTCAAAACAGGTGGTACTTTTAACTCAATTGTGATATAGACAAAAGTCATTATGAAAGTAGAGTGCCTTTTATCCATTATTGCAGATCAATTATGATAGTTTTATTTTTAAAATCAGTGGTGTAGACTCCTTGGAATGAGTGTTAAGTTGGAAAATCTCTCATATATTGACACATTGCATGTTGATTGGAGTTAAAATTAGCCAATTTGGCTTTCTCATTGCACATCCAGTGACTGGATTCATTTCAGACTCATTTTACATGGAGTGAATGCATTACTTGAAGACAACACAAGGCATAAGAGTAGCTAGTAAGATCCCAAATGTGTCAGGATGGAAAAAAGTGTGATCTACAGTGTCAAAAATTATGAAAATATTCCCATGAAGGATACTTATGCAAAATGAATTGTGGTTGGCTGTCTGAAGATCTGTGCTGGAGAGCAGGCTGCCTCTGTTGGGTAACTATTCCTGAAGTCAGAAGGTCATGAGCCAGGTGTTACTCTACATGAGGTTTTGGAGTAAGCAGAGAAGAGAGGAGAGAGACTGGCTGATAATTCTAGACAGTAGAAGGGTCCAACAGCCTGTTTCTTTACCAGTGTATAACCAGTGTATAACTTGAGCTTCATTGAAAAAAGCAGAAAAGCTTTCTGTGTAACGTAAACTGCAAAGTGTTTTTGTTTTTGAGTATACAAGATGGGTAACATTTTCTAAGAGCAGCTATAGGTCAGTTATAATCTTTACTTTCACATGAAAGCTATGAAATCTAAATGAGCTGTTTTCTTGATTTGGTTTTTGACTTGTGAAATGATTTATTATGAGCAAATTCTGTAACCGTAATGCAGATACTTCACTTTCAACATTATAGACACGTTTGTATGTTTCTACCGAATGTGCGCATATGTGAGGGTGAAGGGTTGACAGACAACGTATGAATATCTCCCTTTTTTGTTTGTTTATGCCTCGTCCTGTCTTCCACACAGTTCATCACAGGTTTACTCCTGCAGTTCTGATGGAACCATAATAATCTGGGATGTGTCTACACTACAAGTGAGAAAGCAGTTTCACTTAACCTGCGACCGACTGCAGTCACTGCAGCTCTTCAACGGGACACTCTGGTGCTGTGAGTACTGGATGTTTGGTGATGCTTAATTTCAAAGACCGTGACAGGAAGGTCTAGCTTTTGAGGGCTTTCAACACAAAACTGAGGCTGGACCCATACTTTGAACTCGCCTTTTTGGTCAAAGCCGTTCTTTTGAAAAAAAGTATGGTGCTGCTACACACTTGATCACATTTGACCCCTTTTGTCTGGATGTGAAGGCGCAAGAGACAGCATCATGGAGCTGAGGAAGAATGGCATGCTGCATCGGAGAGTGTCTCTCCCTGACCAGCTGCAGAGCAAGCCCACCGCCTTCAGCAGTTTCACTTTCCATACTGAGGTGAGTAGTGCCGATGCGAGCCTGTGCCTTTACCAGAGGCTTAGCTGCTTCGCGCACATTGCAAATTCACATAGGTTTCTGTTTTCTGGAGTAGCGTAGAGATGGTGAACTTCGGGATTCCTGCTCTATCATGTATGTGTGAAATCGGAAAATATATTAACGTACTTCTTAGAGTATTTACGGGTCCCTAAGCTGCTGTACACAAATAGAAAAATGTGGAATTTTTTAAATCTCTAATCTCTGACATGTCATTGAAAATCTAAGTCCTGGTCACTCTCTGTGATTTACTCAGAGCTGCTATCTTAGTGTTTCCCCACATGGTACTATGAAGCCTGCTTGATGCTTTACAGTACCGGTCAAAATTTGGACACACCCATATTTTTCTTACCATACATGTTAACTAAAGGAAGAAACACCCTTTATTTTGCAAAAAAAAAAAATTAATTCTTAAATCTATCAAACTAACCAGCGTTTGTTGTCATATTTGCTGAGCATACTCACAATTTTCTTTTTTTCCACAAGGGCAGTCATATGATTATACTGAGTTTGCAGCTGTGTATCTGTCTAAGTTCCCAAATATGAGCTGCACTTGTGGTGTGCTTTTCATTGACCTTTTTGCCCAATTAGTCCCAAAACTGCTTGACTTTAATTTGCCCGTTAGAGAATGGACAGAGCTTGTTTTTCTGTTTACTTGGCAAAATATGGCTTCTTTAAGAATTCCAAAATTTTTGACACTATTCAAGCAAATAATTATTTTCTTCTGACAGTTCACCTCTCACAAGATTCCATTTGAGATTCTGTAGAGAAGTTAAGCCATTGAAATTTCTTTAAATACAGAGTGCTGTGACATTAGCAAAGTGTGTCCAGACTTTTGACTGATACTGTATTTGAAAACCGACAAGTATGACCAATGTGATGTATTTTTATCACTGAATTTTATTCAGTTGTAGCCAACATCAAATTTGTTGTATAACTGTAATTGGATAACGAAATTGTCAAATACCAAAATTCACTTTAGTGGTTGCCTTTTTTTAACGCCCTTGGAGACCCAAATCCACTATAAACTTCTAACCATGTGATGTAGGGTCTAATGTACTGCATGTGACATGAGTCAGTGATGTGGCCTGGCTGCATTATGACTGTATTGCAGAGGGAGCAGCTATGGACTGGCTGTATTGACATGGCCGAGGTATGCGTATGGAACCCCAGGGACCTGTCCAGACCATTCCAGAGAATTTCACTGCACGACTGCAGTGGCGTCTCCTGCATGATCAGGGTCAAGGACCAGGTGAGTCCTCTGCCAAATTATGGTTGCTAAGGGTGGCGTTTGCCATTTTGTACTTCATTCTGTACTTAAGAACATGGGAAATAGTGCCGACTGTAGCCTGGTGGTTCAGGTGCTTGACTGTGCCCTGGAAGGTTAGCAGCTTAAGCCCGTCTATAGCCACTTTAGCACCAGTCTCGCGATTGGGAGCAAGCCCCAGAGGGGAGGGACCTCTGTTTAATCAAATCAACTGCAAGTAATAAAACACAGGTAACAACACCGTAATAAGTACCAACAAGATGTTCTTTGGCAGGAAGTTGCTGACATCAGAAAAAGGATAAGGTGACCACGGCAGCTCTTCTGGTTGAAAAATTTAAAAAGCCTTTATTGACTACAGGGTGGGGAAGCAAAATTTGCAAAATAAATCACCATCCATAGATTGTATATTATTCTCAACTGGCATGTTTATTGAGAAAAAGAGATTAGACTCAGATTACATCTTATAGTCTTTGCTTTTTCAAATAACAGGTGCACACAATTCAGGGGAGTGGTTGTGGGATTGTTTGTTCTTTAAATGTCAGTGCAAGTTTTGCTTCCCCACCCTGTAGTTCATAAAGACACATGAAAAAACAGTTGACATGTTTTGGCCACCAGCGGCCTTCATCAGCGCTAAAACCTTTCCTTTTTTTTGTTTTGCTGCTCTGATGAAGGCCAATATTGGCCAAAACACATTGATTGTTTTGTGTTTTAAACGTTTCTTAATGGACTAGCCAATAAATGAAGACTTCACATTTTCTCTGCCAGCAGAGCTGCCTGAGTCACTTCCTTCCATTTTCAGCTGCAGGTAACTTCAGGGTAAAGTGTCTTTGCTAAATATCGAACAGTGAACAGAGACAAACGGATCGCTATTCGTCATTGAAATACCGTCTCCTATTATCTCCACCTGCTCAGATCTGGGTTGGCTGCCGAGGGTGGAGTCAGGGGAAGGTGAGGGGGAAGATCTTCGTGGTGAATGCCGAGAGGCTGAACGTGGAGAAAGAGCTGGTGGTGCACACGGACACCGTGCAGGCTCTGTGCTCTGCAGAGGACCGCTACGTCCTCAGCGGTGCCGCCTGCAAAGATGGCAAAATTGCCATTTGGAAGGTGGAATAGGGGAGATCCTCAATTGCGATACTGTGCCCTGGTTTCCTGGAGGTCTGAGGAAGGTTGACGTTCAGGCTATGCAAGACGGATACAGTGCAACCGCAAACATCCCTCAGAACTGTTTCCCTCAAACTCTGTCTGATCCTCAGTGATGCCTCCAGGGTGTTAGCTGTTAAAATGGGAAAGTATGTTGACAGCATTTTTTTCTGCACTACATTACCTCATCTGTGTTACTGGAATCAGATGGGCTTTTAGCTCCTTCTGGAAGTAGGACACTAGTATTGGAACTAGTTGAACTAATTCAACTAGTACCAGAACAATGAAGAGCTAAAATGAGTCAATCTTCTTCTGTCTTTCTCTTTGTCCCTCCTTATCTGTCTTGCTTAATTACTTTCTGACTTCCTCACGCACAGGCATACACGCTCTCACTCTCTGTGGGTTTATTTAGGGGTTGCTCTCTTTAATATTACACATTTAAGTCGTTACATTTATCGACTCCTCACAAGTATGGCAATGAAGGATACCATTAAGTCATAAGCTTTCAAATGTGCATCTTGTTTATTATTCAGTATGTGCTATTTTTAATATTTTTGTACATTTTTGTACTCAATAAATTTATTCTTGTGGACAGTAATGTTTTCATAGTGCTATCCCCAACTTGATCAGCATTTATGAAAAGAAAACAAATGGTAACGGTGCATAGTTTGTAAAATTGTTAAAATTAAAGTCATGGACAGTTTTGCTTGGCTGTAAAGTATTAGCACCTGCCGATTAAATTCTCTCAAGGCCACATTTTGTATTCCATACTTGGTGGAAACTACATGGTTGTGAACCAGGAGGGAAGGGTGTTGGATGGGAGGCAGTTTGTGATTGTGGAGGGTCCTTAATGAATGCCTAAGATACTTATGTCCAGCACATGCTCTGCTGTGGTGAGTCTCTCACTTGTGCTTATTGCACGTGGTATCATGAATTTTGTGGTTCACTTCAGCCAAATCATTTCCTCATGCACTGACTGAATTTGCTGTAGGTATTGTTTTTCTTTTAAATAAACCAAAAGCCAAACACACAGTTAATCGATCTATTGGTCAGCACAAAATTGGCTTTAAGAATAATTTTTAAAAATATGTTGGCTATGTTGAGATATGATCATGAAAACCAGTGAAAGCCTCTATTATTTTGAAAAATAAAGTTCACGGAGGAAGACTGAAGCGCGCTCACTATGCCGCAGTGATTTGCCGGCATTGCCACCAGGGGGCAGTAGAACCTTGCAGCCGGTTCTATGCCACGTCAAAAAATGTCCATCCGAAATTAAGGCAATAAGGGCACCAGCTAGTGAATTCATGACAAGCTGTTTACACAGGATATGCTTGCCTGTTTCAACAGGGCACCATTTAGCAATTTTTTATGTTTTTGAAAGGGGTGGATACTTCTAGATGGCATTACATTTATTTAAAACATTACAGCCAAGACATTACATTACTTTATATTGTCGTCATTAAGCAGATGCTCTTGTCCAGAACTATATACTACAAAGTGTTTTTGAAAGGACAAGGAGTGCAGAGAACTCAGCGGGGAAATACCATTAAAAAAAAAAAAAAAAAAAAAAGTGGTGATAATACATATTTTAATATGTTTGAAACATCTTTATGCAATTCCATTGCTTCCAAAGATCTTGTTTCATTTAGACAATTTAAACGATCATGAAACGCATGCATTGCATCCAACCCCTGAGTAAACAAAAGCGAGAGAACTCTGGAGTCATAATCTGTTTCCAATTACTAGTGGTGAAATCCACCATAATGCACGTGAAACTGATAAACCTCCATGCACAAGGGCTTCAATTCCACATGAGAATCTCTTGCGTTAAGTGTTGATTGATTAATTGCTGACTACTAGGGAAATGTAAATATGCCACTAAAACTCACGTTGAATGCATGAGAGTTGACAGGTATGCGTTGATAATGAAAGCTGACCACACCTGATAATGTTGTGTTTTTCAGTTTCTGTAATGGTAATTTAAACGAATGATTGAAAGCTGGTCATGACCAATCATTATTTTAAAGGGATGGGTTTGAGCTTCCCCCATCGCCAGTTCACCAGCCGCCACTGGGTCAGAGAGCCAATTCGTGGTCATGGTAATGCTGTCTGGGTACAAGCGAGGATGTCTGATTAATGCATAACACAAAACTCCCGGTGACCCCAGGAAACATCACTGAAGATGTGTCCACATGCATTGAGCGATACTACGTTGGTGCATAAAAGTATCAACATGCTTCAATATTGTTAATATCCTGCCGAGATTCTAAACAAAAGAGTGGTATCGTATTTCATGTCAAAGTATCCGTACATTTTGTCAATAGTTGTTCTGAATTTGTCATTTACAGTTGAATTGGTGAATTCAATAAGGGCCCACCTCCACACATTTTCAACATGGAGTTTTGGGCCCTTATTGAATTAACCGATTCAATTATGAATCATCTAGTCAGACGTACATAAAAGTTTTTTCATCATGATTACGCTTAACTGTCAAAACCACAATTGCAATCCCAGATTTTAATAAGGTGTTAATTTTTCTAAATTGCACTCTTCATGTATAGATGTATAATTGACTCTTTTAAGCTACATTATGTAAGAAACAGCTATGCATGCCCTGAAGTTTCATATTTCTATTGTACTATATTGAAATTGTTTTTTAATAGCATATTTGATTTTTGATTGAATATTCTGTGGCACATCCCAGAAGTGAAGGATGCATTGTATTTTGGAATGAATATGCATTTGTGTACCAGATCTTGGGTCAACTTATAATTTATCGTTGTCATTATACCGATGACTATCATATCGGCCATTCACACCAGAATGTAGAAACCAGTACTGGTACAACACTCAGCAATGTTAGAAACAGTATTTATTATAAACATTATGCATACTGGTACAACAGTTCTCAACTGTCATTGTATTTTTAATCTCTGCACGATTAAGGGTTCCCGTATCCGGGTGACATGGCAAGCTACACCGATTCCAACAAACATGGTGCAGTGCCAACAACGTATATATCTGACCTCCAGCTAATTTAGTCATTTAAAAAATATTCAGAAATTACCTGAAAATATATTTGAATGGTAGAGGCAGTGTACTTTTATTGGGTATCCGCTGTACCAAGTGTTTTCTTTGTCTTTAAAAACCAACATGCTTGTCTAATGGTGTGTGTGCATGGGCTTGGGAAAATTGTCAGTTAACATAGCTTGTCGCTGCGACTACAAATACCAGTTATAAGCATGCTGTGAAAAAGCCAAGGTGAATATCAACAGGATCTAGAAATGCCACTCAAGCACACCTGAGATGCATTCTCAAGCATATTTTCAATGGGCCAAATGTTTGCTCGCAGTGCTTGCAGTCATACTTTGTGACCATGTTGTTAAATCTGGATACTGATGGAATTAAAATCTTTTCAGGTCATTAAACATGAATTTAACTGAGGTTGCATGTGATGGGATTTGTGTGCAATAAGATGCACCAACGACCTTTGGGAAGCAGTAAGAAGCCAAAAAAACTGCTGTTTTGTAGAGTGATCTGTATTATGAGATGGGAAACTTATAAACCAGTGTACAATGCCGGCAGTCACTGCATACATTGTTGAACTCGCAGCTGATTGTGAAATTTTGTTAAGTCATGCAAGTGGATTCTGGAATGATCCATAGAATGGCATAGAATGCAACGGTTTAGCAGCCACAGACTGCCGAGAAAGATGAGTGCCAGGGAAACCTCTGTGAAGAACCCCATAAAAGTTGACCACATGACACATGTTGAATGACTGCCCTCCCATTTGCATAATGAAGCGGATGTGCAAAGAAATGTAATAAGAACACTGAGGAATAAATAGTTTGGAAAATCGGCTAAATAGGGGGAAAATGCAAAGGGAAAATAATGCAGAAATAAATCCATCCATCTATCCATTATCTATACTGATTCTTTCTCACCAGGGTCACAGGGGAGCTGAAGCCTATTCCATCTATGGGTGAAAGGCAGGGACACACCCTCGCCAATCCATCGCAGGGCACACATATCAATCACACACATACTGATGCCAATGGGTAATTTAGAGTCTCCAGTTAGCCTGACATGCATGTCTTTGGACTGTGGGAAGAAACTGGAGTACCTGGAGGAAACCCACACAAACAAGGGGAGAACATGCAAACTCCATACAAAAAGCCCCCAGGCCGGATTCGAACCCGCTACCTTCTTGCTGTGAGGCGGCAGTAAATAACTTGGGAAATTATTGTAAAGGTAAATAAATACAGAAGCTAATAAAAACAGAAATGTCAATTGATGTCACATTTTATCAATTAATGCCTACTTTTATTATCCCCCGCCACGAAAAGTGGGAGGGGGATATAGGTTTGAGCTCCGTCCATCCATGCGTCCGTCCGTCCGAGATCAAGGGGACAGCTTTTCTCAGAAACTATTAGAGATAGGACAACCAAATTTGGTGTGTAGCTTGAGTCCATAAAGGCCTTGATAGAAATCGAAAATGAGATGCGCGCAATTATTTTTTCCGGAGTTATTGCCCTTGATCCGTATTTTTGGACTCTGTCCACGGTATCTCTAAAGGGGACAGCTTTTCTCAGAAACTATTTGAGATAGGATAACCAAATTTGGTGTGTAGCTTAAGACCATAAAGACCCTGATGGAGTTTGAAAACAAGAAGCACACGATTATTTTTTACACAGTTATTGCCCTTGTGGCATTTTTGGGAGCCTCTGTTCATAGTATCTTTAAAGAAGACATTTTGGCGGGGGATGTTGTTGACCATGTCTACTTGCTTTAAGTATGATTTTTGGTGCATTTAATGGCATATTAATTTATTTATTGCGTCATTAATTTCCTTCTTCATTTTTGATTTGGCAGTGTCCGTTCCCCATAGTCATCAGTTATGTTTATAAATGAAAGTCTGGGACTGTACATACTGCTACAACAACTGCATCTCCAAAAATTTATGTTGAAGGGTCCTATCAAATAAAATCATGTAAACTTAACTTTTTGAAGCCTCACCTAATGAAACTGACATGTTTTGAGTATTTTTAAGAATCATTAAACCTGACCATGTAGACACATGGATGACAATTGAACTGGTCATTGCTCACAGGCTCCTCAGTTAGTTCACATTATTGACAATGCCAAATTTGGCCTATGGGTGGCAAGTAATGCCAAATGTGGCAAATAGTCACACTAATTTGACAATGATGATGCTTCATTGATAATGATGATGTCATTCAAATCAAAGATACACTGACTACACAGTGATGACACATTATTAAAATTAAAAACTTAAATTACTTAGCACATTATTCCAGCCCCCAAAATAGGCATCGTTGCTGTCTAGTTTTGTTATTTTTGCCACTTGTTATCTTGTTATCTACTCGTTATCATGAAATAGGTGGCTCTTCAGTTTAGACATTTTTCTCTCAAGCCATATGTGGATGACCTAAAGATTCAGGAAAATACCAAATCAGGCTTTGTGCAGCCTCACTTAAATGACAATTCCACTGGTGCAAACTCATGCTCATGAACTCTACCTCCCCAAAGTAAAAAACATCCAACCCCCCAGCCAGTTGCATAGTGCGTTGTAGGGAAAGTGCCAATTACACATTCCTATCCGGGTAAAGGATTCGAGGTAGCATGCAATCAGTCTGTGCGCGTATCCTTAGACGAAGCATATGCAGAAAAATTGGGCCCAGAGTCTAATTAATTATACATCTAATGATTAAGCTTATCCCAGTGATCCATTGCATTCCCTAATGTTTGAGGAAAAAACTTAATACCAGAAAACAAGAGCCAAGGTTAAATTGCACCAGAAAAACACATAATATCCAAATGTACAATGTGTGCAAGCAAAAAAATCCATGCACTCAACAACTGCTTTTTTGGCTGGAGTATCACATAATCATCATTATTATGTCTTTAATTTACATGAAATTGTCATGTCCCATTCCCTTCTTAATTCGTTTTGTCAAATTCTTCTTCCTTTTAAGACGTAGTCCACATGTACAAGCACAGTCAAGAGCATTCCAAACCAACAGGCAGCAATGGCACTGTCCTTAAAAACTTGCTTTATGGGTTCGAGCCCCGCTTCGTACCAGCCGGCAGTGGTCGGCAGCTTTTTCAGAGTAGCGCACAATTGGCTATTGCGCTACAGGGTTGTAAATTGGGAAGGGACTGCCGGGATGGGATTACAATAGTTGCCTTGTTCGTTGCTCAAAGCGCCTCCTGTTGGCCAGGCGGCGCTCGTCAGGAAGATTCTAAGCCTGGTCATGTCCGGGTATCCTCCGCCCTCGTTCTGAACTTGCGAAGATTCATCCAATGAGTGTATAAGCAGCGGTGGTTGACAGTCGCGCGTGCCGGAGGAGAGCATAAACTGTCTACACTCTCCTGAATTGGCAGCAAGGGGTCGATCACGAGCAAGCCTTGTATATAGTTCACCAATTGGGTATTCCAGATTCGGGTGGGATTGGAGATGCCAAATTTAAAAAAAAAAAAAAAAAAAAAAAAAAAAACATTTATGGCTTTATGGTGCACACGCAATGATATTACAAGCTATAAACTCTTTTTACCTGGTCCACACGTGAACAGTGGAAAAACTGAGATTCTAAAAAAATCATCACCCCAGTAGGGGTTCTCCCAAATGTCTGCTTTCAGTGACTGAAAATGCAGTTTGTGGGGCACCCTGGTGGCTCATCGATTCAAAACATATGCACTATAGAAGGCAGAGTGCTTCATACAGCTGCCTGGGTTCAAATACGGTCCAGGCCCTTTGCTGCATGTCTTACCCAATCTTCTCCCCATCTTTCCTGTCCCTCTCTAGTGTACTGACTGATAAAATAGAAAAAACTCCCAAAAGAAAATTCAGTTTGCAAATACAGAAAAGGACGAAATTCACAGAAATGGTAGGTTTTCAAAAATTCCCATGCACATGCAGACGCCCTCTCGCCTTTTAGTTTTCTCCTCAGTCTGGCTGCCTCCGGTGGTTTTTCTTTATTGGTTCTTGTTATTCAGTTGACTCGTGTTTTGCCCCTCCCTTTGTGCTTTATCTCACTCCTGTTCCCCATTGTTAACTCAGTTTCTCCCAAAAGTGACATATGTACTAGGTTTTTCCAGATCACAGGAGCCATTTAGATCAAACCCAACAAAACAGTGGAATCATACTGCGCGTGTAAAGCACAGTAAGTAGTTTTCATACGGATAGATTTGTATTTGTATTGTATGAGGTTTCATTTTGGGTGATGTAAGTGCAAGCATTTGTCAACTACAACTGAATTTGAACAAGAAAACACATTTTCTTTCGTGCTGGTCAGATCACATAATTTCATACCACTAAAATCATCCAAGCTGCCAATAATTCAGCATGAGTAATGTTATTTGGGCTGTATTGACCCCTGATCATATCAGCTTTTAAGTGCCATTTCATTCTCGCTGCTTTAACATGTAATGATATTTAACAGCAGCCATTTAGAACTTGTTTGTTTCCTTTCAGGAAAAGTGGACACTGTTCACATATTTTCGGCCAGGTTAAGTCTCTGCAAGGGTTGAAATTGCACAACTGCAATGAAATGGCTACTTGAAGGAGAAATGGCAAAAAAAAACTTCATTTGCTTACCTTCGAGCAAACACAGCCTTGTGTTTGTCGATATTGTTCACATTGGCCACCCGTGAACATAGACCTCATTCACCCTAATCCCACCGCAGGGAATGGGTTGCAGTGATTAAGGGATATTGCATAACTGCGGCTGCCTCATACGCAAGAGAGAGAGAGAGAGACATTGAGTTGCGTGTGAGGCTGTCCACATGCATTAATACGTTGTACATCGCAAACACTTCGCTAACTGTGTTTTTGGCTTTGGAAAAAGGATAAATTGAGCTCCCTGTAGCCGGGCAGGGTATCTTTTGTCAGAATTACGTTCCCCAAGCGCATCTAAGAACCATTTTCGAAAAAGTCAGCAACCTTGCCTACAGCTCACAGCTAGTCACTGCATTGCTTGTGGGACAATATGATGGTACTTTCAAGGTAGGCAGGACCTTGACCTTAGTAAGATAAGCCAATCTGATTGGTTGTTTTTCTACACGTGAATGAAAGGTCCGAAAAATCCATTGTTGGGTTTTCATCTCCCCTTTGCTAGACAGTTGTCTTCTGTCTTCAGTGTTTAAACTCTAGTTGCAACATTTCTATTTATCAGTGATTATTTTCCCAGTGCCTATGGTCCTGATGAGTGCTGCTTCTTCCAGTTATTTCTTCTTCCAAGTCAGAGAGTGTTCATCTGCCCTATGTGTCCAGATCCATTTCGCTTTACACCTGGCTACTGACCTTGGACCAGCCCCTTCTACTATGCCATGCCTGATCCCCAGTGTTCCCGTTCGCTCCCGCCTTACGTCGAACTGTGTTATGACAGCCTTCTTTACTTGTGATTAATTAACTCCAGTGTTCTATTTCTTAAAGACACCCTTGCAGCTTTGCCGGTAGGCTAATCTGTGGCTCCTGTGTGCTGAATTTGTGACATGAAATGATGAAGCTTTTGTCTACGTGTGCAGTTGCAAACAAACTTCCTGAAAAACCGGTCCAAAACTAATTAAAAGACAGATTTCACAGACTAAATAGCCTATGGACGACCTAGAACATCAATAGGGACTTCACAAGCGTAAGTATGGCTGTGCAACATAATAGTTAAAGGTACCGGTCGGCTCTCAGGCAATATTAACTGAATTAAGCAACAAAGAAATGAGATGGTCTTGATTAGATGATCCTGATTGATCAAAATAAGAATTTGTTTTATTTCAGGAAAAATTAAGCTTCACCCAGATAAAGATTAACAAAAACAAACACTAAAGTCAATAAGTTGCTTAAAACTACATGGTCAATAACCTGCTTAATTAATCTATTCAACTGTAGGTGAGTTTCCATTACCCTTAGAAATGCGCAAAATCTAAATAGCGAAATAAAAAGTGGTAATGGAAGCACATGAATTTCGAATAACTCTCAAATATCGCTAAAAAGTTTTTGCGCTCTCATGAGGTGGTTTTTCAGCCGTGTCGAAAGAGCAACATTTCGAAAAAGTTGAATGGAAACAGTTTTTGCGTATTTACAAGCCGCAGGACGTGACGCAACACGCAGCAGGTTCTGATCCACAGCTTCCATTTTGACTCGGAAAGAGTATCGCGAGACGAGAATTTACAAGGATAACGAAGTTTATTCGCAAAAGCATCTCCAATTGAAACACTCGCAGTTCGCAGTTGTGCTTTGCCAGATCATTCGAAATATCACTTTTAATTTGCGCAAAACTGCAATGGAAACGCACCTTGTGAGATGTTCCATCAGGTGTATTTTTTTTTAGCATCACATAATTTTTTTTTGCTGACTCTGTCTCAAATTCTTTGCAATGTCTTGCTGGCATCAAATTCAAAATAAGCAGATATTTTTTCAAAAAACAATCAAATTTCTCAGTAGCAACATTTCATTTGTTGACCGTATTATTTTCACTTTAATACAGGGTTTAAGTGATTTTCAAATCATTGCATTCTGTTTTTATTACATTTTACATATTGTCCCAACATTTTTGGAAATGGGGCTGTAGTACTGCCAGTTGAATTTTCTGAATTAACAGTACTGTAGTAAGTATTTGTCATTGATTTGTTTAGTTTATCTCGTTGATACTCTCTGTGGTCTTGTAGTCCAGTCTTTTCTTTCTGTTACCACATATGATGCATGCATACATTTAAGACATGAGCAGATGTGAATAAAACTACTCTTAATCATGACCCATTTCAGATATAACTATGTTGGAATGTATATCTGCTACAATTGCTAAGCATGGTAAAATTTTCTGAGCTGGGTCCTTAAATCTTTGGTGGATTAAAGATTAAGGATGCCTGCACTTGCTGTGACTTCAGTTAGATGCTGTTTGATTACCCTCTGACCTTAGGAAGCATAGTCTCTGGTAATTTTGACCTAAAATTTTAATCTAGAGTGAGGGCATAATTTCCTTGACAATAAAACATTCTTCAATGATATAATGACAATTACATTTATTAGGAGCACACTGTCTGCTTTAATTTTAGGATGTTGTAATCCATATCAGATGAACCACTTCGAAATAACAGTACCTTTCGTACATGGTCTCCACATTTTCAAGGGGACCCATTATGCTATTTTTTTTACAAGTTGTAATATTCTTGGATGTCCAAAAGGGAACATTGTTGCAAAAAAAAAGTCTTAATCCCCTGACAACTGGGAAGCGGTGCAGCCAGATTGAGTGGTTTCCCGCCCAATTGGGCTGTTTTCACTTGGATTGTGCGGGCAAAAATAACTTTGGGTGGGTGGACACATTTTGGGCTGGTTCGGAATAAGCTGGGTGATTTTATTAAACATCCATTATTTGCATTTGTTCAGCACAAAACTATCACGACAAAGACAACAGTGCCTTCTCCCGTTCTCAGACACGCAGCCAACTGATTGTTGATCGGTGACAGGAGGAGGTGCTTTGGCTTGCACCTTTATGGTCCTCACTTGCAATGATGGCTACATGACTGCAGACAAAAACAGAACAATGCAGTCCACAGAAATATCGTATCTGCGCCGATGAAACCAAATGCTTACAAACTTATGGTGCGACACTTAATTATGAAACAAGACCCAAAACATACTGCCAGAGCAGCAATGAGGTTTTTGACTGACAAAAAGCCAAAATTCTTTGACTAACAGTCAATCACTATATTGAATCCAGTTAGACATGCTGAAGAAGAGAATAGAGGCAAAAAGTCTATGAAAAAAGCAAGCACTGACAATGGCTGCAGCACAAGCCTGGCAGGGCATCACCAGGGAAGATACCCAGCATGCAACCACATATCAAAAATGATTATTCTACATTAAAATGTCCAATATAATCCCCAAATATATGGGGGGTGGGGATACTATAAACAAAAGACTTTGTAATGCCGTAATGGTTCAAACTGACTACTCTGGGTTGTGTCATCTACAATGGATAGTAGCGCAGTGGAAGTATGTTTTGTGGTCCAACAAGTCAAAATGTAATGTCTTAAAAAACAAACAAACAAACAAAAAACAAAACAGCCGTCGGGTGTCCGGACCAAAGATGACAAAGAATACCCAAGCTGTTAGGTCTGTTAGCCAGCATGTGTCATGGTATGGGGTTGTGCCAGTGCACATGGCATGGGTCATTTGCACATTCATGAGGAAACCATTAATGGACAAATTTTGGAACATATGCTGCCATCTAGACATCTTTTGTCTCTGGGACGTCCTTGCAGTTTCCAGCAAGACAATGCTAACCACATTCTGCACAGATTACAAGTGCATTGCCATATTAGCAGACTCTGCAAGTGCTAGATTGGCCTGTAAAATACAGCAATGAAGGGCCCATTAAACTGTGCATCTGAAGTTCTGCATAATGGAAAAACGGGGAAAATTTTGCTTGCAAGAATTGATGAACAGGCAAAGTGGTGAATTGCTTAATGAGTGAGAGTCTAAGACATGGTGTGGTAAGCGGTCGACTGTGTCAACTTTTTTAAACTGTTGCCGTCACCACATTGCATATATTCAATAAGCAATTAAATTCATGTTAGAACATTAAGTAATGTGTTGTTGTACAGTTTGCAAAGTAGGAGAAAGTAAATTGACTTCTTTGAACAGTTTTGATTTTACTTGAATTTTCATGATGTGGCAATTACTTTGGAATGGGGGTCGTATGAAAATATAGCATAAAAAAGTGAAGAATTTTCAAAATTTCAGCATCACTGTATTTCAGCGAAATTCGGCTTAACTTTTTTAGAGCCATAAAATAGGACTCAGGTCTTGACCTGAACAGTAGCCATGTGCATTTTTTTGAACAAGCACAGAATACAAGAACATTCATTTTGCCCAAGTCAAGGCATTTAGCGACAAACCAAAGCATTGTGGGACTCTGCTCAATGGCATCATTGACCCCAGCTGCTGTGTGGTATAAAATGCTATCTGCAGTAAAACTGAAGGAATTTTTGAGAAGTCTGTTGGACAATGGAAGCTAACAGAGTCTTTTGATTCTTGTGGGATTGGTGGGTGTGCCTTACATGGGAATAAGTAGCCTGTTATGTGCGATACATAGTTCTAGGAAGTTAGGACAAAATCCCTTCTGTAATCACATTGGAACAAATTGTATAGTAATTTAAACTGAATTACCAAAGCCTTGTATAATTAATAATGTTTTAATAAATGGGTCTAACAAAAATTGAAATCAACTGGCCATGTCTTGCGGGACTTGTGGGGATAAATTTACGGAGGACACCGCTAAGACAAGCATGTATTAGTCTTTTATTTAGATTAAAAAATCAAATTTCTATTGCTTTTTTGCCAAATAAATCAAAAATGCTCTAAGTGATTTGAGAGAGATTGACCCACCGAGATAAGAAATTTTCACTTCACAATGATCCACTTTCACTGTAATTTAAAGCACACGGTGTCCCTCCAGCAAAGTAGCACCACAGATGTTAAGAAAAAAGTAAAATGGGAACCACCATATTATAATCATATCAGGTTGTTGTATCTCTCCCTTTCACAAGTGATTTCTCTTTGTTAAATATGTAGATGGTACAGATGGAACCCAACTATCCATTCAATTTATTTAAATTTAATAACTAAGGGGACTTTTTCACATTGGGTCACATAGGGTTTTTTCCTTCAATAAACAAAATCATCCCCTAAAAACTTTTTTTTAGCATTTTGTGTTTACTAGGGTCATTTTTGTCAAATATCAAAATGAGTTTGATGCTCTAAAACATTTATGTGTGACACATATGCAGAAATAGAAGAAATCATGATGGTTGCAAATTCTTTTTCACAGGACTACATAATCCCACAATCTGAAATGGATGAGTCTACAATTGGAACTTTTTTCAGTTTTGAACAGGATTTAATCAATTGTTGCATTCATTCAATTTTTTTGTGATTTTTTTGGTTCTTTTCATTTGTTTTGTATTGCAGTACTACCCTAAAAATTGCTGTTGCAGCTAAATGTTTTAAAATACTAAATTCATCCTTGACCTACTTAAAAAAAGTCTGTTAATTGGGGCTGTTAAATGCTGCTTCGCAATCATAGCAAATTAACCAATTCTATTCTATAGGTCATGTGACTACACTTGTAGATGTATTTTTCACGTACAATTAGAAAGACCATTTGTGCACCAATAAAACCCAACATAATAAATACAGTATAATGGACGTTTGCATCTGTGCATCCATGTTTTAAGTCACCATGCCAGCAATGTTGGTGGAGCATTTTATTTCCTGTATTGAACATACTTCTGAGTGAAAATCAATGGGTGCATCCCACTGATCTCCACTCAATGGATGTGGACTACAAGACCAAACGCTTAATTGTTTGTCTGGGGTGAAGTCACCGGAAGTTCTGTCTCTGCCATATTGATTCACCCTTGATTAACTCTTGATTAACAATCACGCACCATATAGGCTACTGGATATCAACAGCATTATTATATTTTTTGGCACTCTTTACATCAAATATTAATTTTGTGAATAAGCATCGTTGGAGGCAAAGATGGTTTCATGTGCTGCAATATGGAACAAATCGGGATGAGCCTTAGAACAGAGAAAAAGGAGTTACTTTTCACAGGTTAGGCAAATGAATGCTAAGCTTTTTGCATAGTCCCGTGCTTTCAAATATGTGTTGGATATGTGATGTTGTTGATGCTGGGCATTGCATTGTCAAGTGAAAATTGATCAAGAACTACACAATTGTCACTTAAGCTGTGTCACGAATTGCACATTTTATAGTCTGTTTACATACCCAGTGAAGTACTTTTTATCACCCCAAAAGACACACAGCCAATTTAGAGTCAGAAGGTGATTAAACTCCTCAACCCATGCGCCCCAGGGGGTGCGCAGAGCATATCTCAACGAACACCATATTACATTAAGCGAGGACTCAGGCCCATTTCTGCCTGAGGAGTTGCATTCCACTAGGCAACAACTGTATTGTCAACATAACCCCAAGTGTTACATATCACTAGAAAGCTTATTTCATTTAGAGTATAGTGATTGAGTTTAATTATGCAAATTAGGACATATTATGCAAATTAGGAGGGGTCAAATGTCACTATCTCCACATTCATGGACCTGAAACCTGGCTTTTCCCCCACCCACTTTTTTTGCTGGTTGAAAGGGCAATAGTGATATAACTTGATATGAAGGTATCATAAGAGTAGTTCTGCATCCCCATGGAGAAGTTTTTAAAATTAACCCCTTTCTAATGAGATACGGCCTGGTGATTTTTTTCTTCCGATTTTCCTGCTGGTGGCTCAGATAAGAAGCTATAACTTGAGTTCTGTACACTTTTTCCAAAATTCCTCTCATAGGGATGTTGAACAGCACTCCCTGAATGTGTGTACCCAATTTCACTGAAATATTCCAAGAAATAAGGGAAAAAATGGGGTGGGGGCATTAAAAACCCCTATTTTGAGAAAAACGGCCTGGAAGTTTGAAGTTAGTCATTTTTAACTCATACCAGTGCAAGAGGAAATGCCTTGTGAAGCAGTTTCTACAATCTTCAGAGTAGCCCCTTTGCATCTATGCAAATTATTCAATGCAGTATTCAGGGTATTGAGGTCAATGATCCTGTTGTCATGATGGTAGGATGGAGACCACTCTCTCTTTTTTGGGCAAAACAGCTCTTGTCCACGATCCACGTCACCAGATGGTCCACCCGGACCCAACCCTGCCACTGGCTTGGGAAATCCAGATTCAGCTAGGTTTGAAATAGTGGGACTATAACTCAGCTTTCTTGCAGAAATACATCTAGGCCTTGAATCTGTATTTGCATCCTTTTCTTGGGAGGCACACCCATCACTAGTGCTTGGCCTGGGACTTGCATGGTGAGCACTACTGTCACAACATCACCAGTGCTAACTGCAGATGCAGCAGGCCTAGCAATCTGCCTAGATCTTGAATTTCCTGGCTTTGAACCCTTAACTTGTGGCTTTGTCTTCTTCCTTATTCTTTTATTGACAGGTTTATCACTATAACGATTCCCTTTCGGCATCTTTGATGGGTTGAATCGATTTTTTGTGGAGATTTCTCAGGAGAAAGTGTTGCGTATGGAAGCTGCCATACTATGAGGGAAAAAACCAGAACATTCAGGTGGACCACTCTAGTAACTAGATGGCAGTACTGGCAACCTACTGGCAGCAAGTTCATCAAAAACATTGATGTTTTGGGGGTTAAACACTGGAATTTCTGACCGGAACTGAATTTTTAGGCACTTTCAATTTTCTAGACATCCAACCTTGTATTATAAATTTGGATTTAGTTTGATTTAGGCAAAAAAAAAAAAAAAAAAAAAAGCCATTTTCTTGGTTTTGAAATTTAAGTTAACATGTTATTGGGCCAAATGAACCCAAAATCTAGAAAATTATAAAAAAAAAAATTTTTGGGCCTGAGTCCTCCCTTAAGCCTCTCACCTTCAAAGCATAATTGCTTTCAACCTATTCCCATTTAAGATCGCCTGATTAATGACCAATTTATCGACTGATTAATCAATTCTGAGACATAAGATTATTAAGAAATTATTATGAAATGAAAAAGATCACCAATAGCCTACACTCAGTAGGAGCTAATAAGCCGCCTATTTCAAAGAATTCGGATGCAACCATTTTCTGCCGATTCTCAAAAAAGCCCAGGAATTCATTCGTAATAGCCTACTCACGAGTCAAGACTGTAACTGCTTATACTGTTCAGATTTAACGATCCGCTGATGAAAACAATGGTACAGGAATTATGAAAAGAAACTCAAAAAAAAAAAAAAAAAAACTATTCCGTGGGCCTACAAGGGTACTTCACCGACACGTTGAAATGCGCAAGTTAGGCCTAACGGATGAAGTTGTTGGCCATACGACGTCCTTTTGCCATCGGGTTAAGGTTAAGTGCGATTTTCATTTTCCTGGAATTATTTTACTGACAAGAAACACGGGAAGTGTATCAAACCTTTCAAAAGTACGGCAAAGCATTCCTCAGACATAGAGCTATATCTAAAGGAAATTGAAGTGAAATTAATCACCGACACTATTAAGCATACGCTTATAATATTTTCACATCCCCGACGCACATGAATACAGTTCACTTTGTGCGCCCGCTGGGCAGCCACTCGGTGCGCCTGATTTATTATTAAAAAAAAAAGCCCTGATTCACCAACCGATTTCGTTCATCATCTGCGGAAAGGAGGTGCTCGTCAGGGAGAGGGTGTAACTGCTCGTTAGCCGGTTGCTACGCGTCAGCCATATTGGAATGCGCGGCCCAGGACGCAGTGCTGCTTGCGTCAGTGAGTGAGATTGAATCCTGAAGCCAGTAGTGGCAGTGAAAGGGAACCGCTCGTTGGGAACAGGGAGTAACTGATTTAAAGGGGATTTGAGTTCCAAACATTAAGAAATAGGACCGGCGCACGCACGCACGCTCAGTGGTAAATATTGAAGTGAGTCAAACTGGATTGCAAATACTGTTTTAAAACATGAAAAATGCATAACTTTCATGCGTTTGAGGCTAGCGGCAGAGCATTTGAGGTGGTTGCTAACAGTGGGTTTTGTGTACCCGTGATGGAAGACTGAGCATGCGTTGATACATTTTCCAGGGAGAAAAAAAAAACTTTGGTCTTAAAGAAATTATATTTCTACCATTAATCGAATTATTAGCATGATGCGATTAATCCACAAAGGTCTGGATTGTCATTGTCTTCTTCGTCTTTTCGAACTGGCATAACCGAGAAGTAAGCGCTCTGATCCATGGGTTTGAGGCTCTTACATGAACCGACGAAGTTGACCTGATCCCTGCATTCAGATATTTACTCTTCCCTGTAATAAAACTCGTTAGCGTCGTGTTATCATTAAGCGTATGCGAAATCACCGTGGTCTGCTCACTACTTTTGTTTTGTTTGTGTATTTTGGAAAATCAAAAACGCTGGCCTCCGTCATATGCGCAATTGTCACAGGCGGCGGTGACCGTTTTCTGTATAGTATAGTATGGCAACAATATAACTAGCTAGCAATCGAAAGCTAAGTAGGTTAAAAAGAAAAGATATTTTAAACTTTCGGTGACGGCGAGTGATTTTAATCGTAACGGCATCGGCATCATGTTTAGAAGTGGCTTGTAAACGTGGGAGTTATGAGTTGGCTGGTCATGAATTTACTGAATCGGCAAGAACTAGGATGGAAAGAATGGATTTTCCGATTGTAAGCTAACGTTACAGTCCATATTTGTCTTGGCTGAATAAGACATGGCTGTGGTTTTTATCATTAATGTAGGGATTACTCGATCCTGAGCATCATTGGCAGACGGTGGGTTTTGACTGAATTTGAAACTTATCCCGTCTTTTTCTTGTCAACGTAGTGAGATCCGTGATTTCCTTATCCCGAGGCGTTGGAAAGTAACTGCCGTGTTGAAGGCCGTATTATTATTGACATAATTAACCCGCTAGACGCACTTCACCTCCGGGCGCAACGCATTTATTAGTTTGTTTTCTCCGTGGAAAGATACACAGGCTTACGAAAGAAAACATCAGGCCGGAGGCCGATGAACTAATTTTTTGGCAAGTAAAAGCTGACATCGCAAGTCACTGGGTTAGTAGTTCCCCAGCGCTGGATTATGTTTTGCCGTGGAAGAAAGGAGTCTCCAGTATTACGTGTCACAGTTTTCTCCTCACATTTGGATACATTTCCTGAAAACGACGGACCTTTTCCTTTGTGCGAATTTCACTTACTGAGGAAACGATATTATAGCGGGTTTGACTGATTGTAAAGTTATACAGAATTGTGTTTTTAGGTTTTTTGTCACTGATGCTTCTGTACAGTAGTCTGGAGCCTCGCGCTTTCCTTAAGAATATAAGCTCAAGATGGGAAATGGTTTTAGTGAAGCATTGAACGCACGTGATTTACCAGGCGTATGGAATTCCAGTTGATTGACAAGTAACCTAGTTTTTCATTCTTTAAGAGCAGTTTGATTCTGTTGAAAGTGCTGCTTCTAGGCTTACCTTTATAGCAGTTTATTGCTTTTTCACAGCTGCTTTCGTCAGCTATGGTTTGGATCAGATATCCAATCAACGTTTGAGGAAAGGTTTAAAACATAGTCTTCCTGAAAGAGATCTGGAAGAACTAACACCAGCTGGAATTCTGAGATAATTTACGATAGGTAAAGCTGCATTTTCAACACGTCAAGCTTGTCACAAATGGACTGTTGTGGCTTAAGCCTTTTCTTTGGCTGGACAAAGCTGGCACACTAAGATGGTGGTCAGACTGGTGGGTTGGTTGATGCTAGTCTGACCAGCAATAAGTTTAAAAACACTGAGGCTGTACTGCAGGCTTGAACTGAGATGGCAAGCTATAATTTAGCCTTTTAAGATCCCGTGGGTTAGTTGCACACTGGGAGGGCGCTCTGCAGTGCTGAGTATCATGTAGGGCAGGGGTTCCCAAACTCCGTCCTCGGGACCCACTCTGTCTGCTGGTTTTTGTACCACCCACAACTGCTATCCCAGAATTTTAATAAGTTACCAATTTTTCTGAACTGTGCTACCCATGATACTCATATGGATTATTTACCCTTTTGAGCCACATTATGTCAGAAATGGCTATTCAGGCTGTTGCTGGAGGGCTGCACTATATTACAAATTACTTTATTGTATAAAAATAGAGAAAAATTGTGGCTCTTGGAACTGTAGAATCAATAGACTTTAATTGTTGAAACAGATGATGCAGCCAGTCACTAAAACTAACCATTTATTAGGTAATTAAGATTTCAAAGACAATGCAAATTTTGATGAGTCAAACCTGTTTGGTGGTTTGTTTTTAGTTATTGGTTTTGGGAAAACCATTTGGAAAGAACTTGAACGCCTGTGTTCAGAAGCCTAATTGGCAGCTTATTGATTCACCACAGTGTTGATTTTGATCACTTAAAACTTATTACCACTTTGGCTTAGTGTCCTCCTGTCACAAAATAAGTTTAATATAAACATTGGGCTTTTAAACGGTATGGAATGCCTAGCCATTTTTCTCAAAGCCGTTTAAGAGGGTGAAACGTCCCTCTGGCCTGAAAAGCCATTAATTTAAAAAAATTAACAGCTTATTAATTCTGGGATTGTAAGTGTGGTTAGAATGAAAACCAGCATACACAGTGGGTACCCAGAACCAAGTTTTGGAGCTCCTGATGTAGAAGACACTTTCCGAAGCAGCTATGGCAATGAAAAAGCTTGAGATTTGATTTGTTTGGTTTGTAATGTAATGCTCAGTATGTGGTTTAATCAACTCTGGGTGCATTAGAGATTTTTGGCTTTGCCAGCAAACAACTTGGTCAGTTGTGATTTAAAACAGGTGACATTGTTCAGATACATCTGTTGGGAAAAGAAGATCGAGCAGGCATTCAGAGGATCAAATTTGATGTTGTGGACATTGTTTTAGCTGGTGAGGAAGAGTGTTTTTGCCAGCTGCCTGAGACAGGAAGCCTATATTAATCTGCAGGCATTGTTCCTGTATTCTGCTTAAATTGGAGCTGCAGGATGTTCTGCCTTGTTTTATGTCCCTCTGGATTATGGACAAAAACGCCTCTTTCCGTTTTGGTGACTGCAGCTTGAAGGCCTGACGTTAGACATTGAAGCCACAGCTGCTCTGGTTATTCTTTTGTAGCGTCTTGACCCTTTCAACCCTGTAAGACACAAACAAGTGGATGAAGTTACAGATGGTTTTGAACTGACTTAAAGATATTCATGTATCAGCCAGTCTGTTGGCCAGAACTCCAGGAAGTAATTAACTTAACCAAACAGAAATTAGTTTGGAAGTAGCTGTTTTGCGACTAGCCTATGTTTTGGTGTATAGGAGGTACTTCTCTATCACCCTTGAACTTAACTAATGTCATGAACAGGTTGTTTTAAAATGAACAATCTTGACTCGCTTGGAGAATAGGATGACTCCTTGTCAGATGGTGGCATTTTCGCTTTCTATATGAGATCACCCAAATTTCAAACATTTTCACTGTTGTCGTGGACATTATTGACAGTGTAAAAAATATCATACTCAGCGTCCACCATCAATGCTCGCTTTCTTAGCATGCCAAGTTTCATTATGATGCATGGAGTGCCTTGTGAGATATGACACCCCACATTTGGGTCAAAAACAACATTTTTTTAGTCTGGATCAAACTTTGGTCATCTATAAAGTAAAGATTTATGCATTCAGAGGTATGATATTTGTTGTATGAATTGAGAAATTTGCTGGCAGTTACCACAGAAAATTGCTGAGCTCTATCTCTCTTTATTCAGAAATTATTGGCTATTAAAAACTGGAAAAAAAAACAGAACTTTTATAATTTTGCAGACTTTTGAGCCCCAGTGCACATAAATTATTAGCGGCAACTTAAAAATGTCAGTTGTTCCATAAATGGGATATTGGTGCTTGCTCACACAGTTGCACACACAATTCTCAATAAAATGACCCCCCCCTCCCCCCCTTTTCATTCAGGGGGGTACCACATGCCCCGCGATGAAATAATGCAACTAGAATTCATAAAAGGCATTTCTGAAGAAATTAGTCCCACTATGTGCAAACTTTTTGGATAGAGAGCATGGAAATTCAAAATTCTCTTTTTTTTTCTTGTTGGATTTCAACAGGAGTTATTAACCCTAGAGTATGCAGGCATATTGGATTATACAGGCATATTAAACTCCAATACTCGCGTCATAATGTACAGACTTGTGTAAGCTCTTCTACCTGTACTTGCATATAAAGCTCAGCCTTCATTTTGAGTGATTAAAAAGGTGTGGTTTTGCAGCTGGGTGATGATCAAGTATTATGAATTGCTTATATCAGTGGCCAGGCTTAGACAATGTTACATGCAGACAAAAACAAAAAAAATGCATAAAGGTCCACTGTTGGGGTTGTTTTCTCTGTTTGTGTGCACATCTATGGTTCTCTTGTATATAGGATTCAAAGCTGTCGAGACACTTCTCCTCTGACATGCAGGGCTAGACTTGTACATCCCTTGTATTTGTAAGCAACACATTTAATTTTTATGAAATGAACAACTTTTGCTTTGCTGCGGATGTTGGATCAAGACCATATTTTAATGCGGGTTATATTAACGTGTTATGATTAAACATTAATCTTGCGATTATTCATTTCAGTAAATGGGGGAGGTATTCCAGGCCCTGGAGAGTTCCTATAATGCCCTGATCACATGCTTACTCTCAACACACCTCTAGGGTTTTCACACCCTCTCTGACCCACTCCTATCACATCATGAAGGAATGGTGCTGGATGCTTCTGGATATGTTTGACCACTGGTTCCCTACCAAAGTCCTGGGGCACTTCCTGTGTGAGCTCGGCTTCGCGTCTACAGCAGCTGAAATTGTATAATTTTTACGAGATCATTTTTCTTAATCAGGCATTTTCAAGTCCAGAATGAAAACAATGGTATATCTGAGATGTCAAAGCATCCCTTGAATAATATGCATGAAAGCTCATTCTCTTAACATGACACAACAACTGCATCAGCGCCATTCATTTCCAGCGAGTGGTGATTTTTTTTGTTTTCTCACTATTTTGTGACAGCTGGTAACACAAACCAGGCAAATAAAGCCACTAGGGCCCCGTTTCATCAAGCTGGATCACTGATATTGCTAGATAAGTGAACTAAGTGAAATATGGAACCCCTGTAAAATTTATCCAGACTCATGGCTGTTTGAGGTTTGGGGCAGTGCTATTATGCAGATGAACCTGGTAACCTGAACCTGGCAACCGAAATCTGGCCGTGCAAAATACCTCCTGGAAGTCTTGAGGAGCGTAGTCATCATCGATCAACCAGATGAAATGGTCGATAATGTTTAATTGTAATCGGTTTCAAATGTTGGTTACCTATTCGCTTTTTCCGTTAAGGATGACTCGCACATTATTGCTGTGTCAAGATTTCAAGAGATGATTGATATTGGCGACATGGTATTGATTGTCGATGGTAATTGCAATTCAATTGGAGGATAAGAAGCATGTAAAGTGACAGAATTATAGGCTTATAACCTATCATAATTATTTGGAGAATGGGAGACAGAAGTGCGGTGGCATGGTCACGATAACTAAAATTTGCAGTATAATCAGTAATTCAAAGGTAAAGCATGATAACAAGCTGAATCGGATTGTGTTGCTAAATGGGTTTTGGGTTAAAATAATTAATAAACAGAAATGCTGGTGAAACCTAATTAGGCCAGCTGGTTCATCCTTTTGCTAATGAGGGTCATAATTCCTCTAAACGTGAAAAGTAATTAACAGAATTGATGGCTTGGTAAAATTGTGGAATTGCACCTCTGGTTGAAAACTGGAGTACACGGGCGGGGGGCTGCTGACTAATGCTCATCTTCACTGCATTGTACGACTCCACGGGTGTTGTGAAAATGCTGCAGATCATTGATTGGTCAGAGAGCTTTGTCACTAGAATCATCACTCGCATGATGGTGTAACAAAGGTCATCCGGCACAAAGCTGCTGTAATGGCTGCCTTTTTTCATTCACTCAACTTGACCCAGATTTTAAAAGATGGCAGTCTGCAAAATCACGACAGGATAGGTTCCCCAGGTGTAGACATTTTCCTTTTGGTAGCCGATGAAAGGATCCAGCGAGGGTTCGATGTCACAAAGAACCCTGCTTACATTGTCGAGTGGAGCCAATACTGTGCTTAATCAGAACTCAGGAAAACAATAAACTTAATGGCATTTGGCTTTAGCAGATTTAATGGGCAGTTACCTGCAGGTTTGATGGTTATATTATTGCACTTACATGAAATTCTGAGTTAGTGCCCTCTCAAGGTGCTTCAAAAGGGTTCCGCTATTATCTGCAGCCACATACAGTACCAGCGTGGATAAAGGTACCGCTAAAGTTAACGAGAAGTTGGCTTCGCGTATTCGTCCACCTTTCTCTGATTGGCCTGGTGGGTGGCAGTGGATTACAACAGGTGTCGGTGTAGTCCCGGCAGGCAGAACTTGGGGGGGACTGTCGATAGGGGGGCGCGGTTTTTGGGTATGATTGGTGTGTACCAGATGTTATTGCAGGTCTTGAATTTTGGCAAGAATAAACTACCGCAACTGTTTCGGGTACGACTTATTTACAAGTCAATCAATGTTTTTGTTATTAGAGTTTTAAAATATCTAATTCTGTAAGAGGCAGTTAGAAGTAGGAGTAGTCATGAAGTAGAAACAATTTCCTTATGGATGACAACTTACGCATTTATTGTGACAAAATATTTATTAATACATTTATAATTTCTTGTTGGATGCCCAACATGATGTTAACATAATGGCATTACATAATTAGACTTAGTGTTAAGTGGCGCATGCTCTGCTGCGACAACACAGACTGTACACGGTCTGCGTCTTTCTCCTGTCCCGTCTCGTAATTTTATTTTTCGTTGAGCTTTATGTTCGTCTTTGTCAACCTGGACTGTTAAAAACATGGCACAACCCTGCAAGGTAATACTCATCGTTGCATTCGCCGCGCTAATCTTCAGCTGTGATGACCTCGAAGTTCAGCAAGTTACCGGCAACATTTCACTCACCACCTAGCCGAGGGGGATCTGCTGTCACTCTGGGAATCCTGGCCGTGTAACATCAAGTCTGCATTGGTTCTATTTCCGGAGCTTATGCCGAGGAAAAGGTGTCGACGAGGAGGAATCCACAATAGGATAAGGAAGCGTCCCTTCAAACCCCCTCTCCCCTCCATCATCATGGCTAACGTCCGCTAACTTTGCAATAAAATGGATTTGTTGCAGGCCCGGTGCAAACTGGAAAGAGCTTTCAGGGACATCTGCATCATCGCACTGACGGAGACCTGGCTGGATGGTTCTGCCCCCGACACCGATGTCAACCTGGACGGCTTTTCTATCATAAGGTCGGACAGAACGAGTCAATCGGGGAAGACGCGAGGTGGGGGGTTGTGTTTATACATCAACGACAGGTGGTGCACTAATGTTGAAGTCTACCATAGGGTATGCACACCCAACCTGGAGATGCTCACGGTGTCTCTGCGACCCTACTATCTTCCCACGGAATTTTCAACTGTTGTGATCGGCTGTGTGTATATTCCTCTTGACGCTAACACCAAGGCAGCGGCAGAGCTGGAAGCCGAAGACGCTAACGCCATGCTCGCCAAACACCCCGGTGCTCCGGTGTTTTATTTGGGGGACTACAACAGCTGCAGATTGGAAAACGTACTGCCATCATTCCAGCAGTATATGAACATTCCCACCAGAAAAGATAGCATTCTGGACCTGTGCTACGGTAGCATTACCGATGCTTTCTGTGCCTGCTCCCATTCACCCCTTGGACTGGTCGATCACAACATGATCAGTCTACTTCCGCTGTACAGTCAGGCTCTCAAATGCCTCAAGCCACAAACTTACAGCGCCCCACAGTGGACGGAGGATGCCATGGCGAAACTCCAAGGCTCCTTGGCATGCACCTCCTGGGACATTTTTGATGGGGAGCCTTAGCGGAACTCTGTCATCATGGACTATATTCATTTCAACATAGACACCTGTATTACAGTAAAGAAAATAACCAGATATCCCAACTCCAAACCATCGATCACTCCTCAACTAAGACAGAGCCTGAAGGAGAAACATGATGCCTTCAGGCGCAAGGACTGGGCCGCTCTCATAGCAGCAAACCGGACAGTCAAAAATGATATTTTACATGCTAAACTACAATACAAAAACAAACTGGAACATAAATTCAGCAGTATGAACACCAGGCAGGCTTTTCAAATGGTTAGAACTCTAACCGGAGGAGATGCCAAACCCAGCCCATCTACATCACTGGAGCTGAGAAATAAGCTGAATGCATTTTTTAACCGTTTTGACACTCAAGACTTCACAGCAGAGTGTCTGGAAGAGCTGAGCTCCCTCCCTCCCCCGGACCCCAATGAGCCGCCCCCCTTCAGAGGAGGACGTACGGCGCGAGCTCAGCAGGTGCAAGCCAGGCAAAGCCCCCGGGCCTGACCGCATCTCCGGAAGGGTACTGAAGACCTGCGCTTCAGAACTGGCACCAATCATCCACTCTCTCTACTCTGAATCCTACCTGACCATGACACTACCCACCCTCTGGACAACCTCAACCATTATCCCAGTCCCCAAGAGACCCCAACCTACAGAACTAAATCACTACCGCCCCATTGCTCTCACATCCATATTAATGAAGTGTTTTGAACAGCTGCTGCTACGCTCCATCCTGCCATTTGTCAGACAACAACTGGATCCCTACCAATTTGCCTACAGGGCTGGAAGGGGCACGGAGGACGCTGTGGCCAGCCTGCTGCATCTCCTCCTCCAGCACCTGGACTCACCTGGACACTTAATCAGACTCCTCTTCGCAGATTTCAGCTCCGCTTTCAACACCATCCAGAGACACCTGATGATCCGCAAACTACGCCAACTCAACATCCCCACCCGTCTGATCCAGCTCATCCACTCCTTCCTCAGCAATCGACAGCAGTTAGTCCGGGTAGGCACAACAACCATTCCTCCAATCACCGCCAACGCCGGTGCACCGCAAGGTTGTGTGCTCAGCCCATTTCTTTACACCCTGTACACTAATGACTGCACCAGCCCATCACCTAACTGCACATATCTAAAATACTCCGATGACACTGCCATACTCGCCCACCTCACAGATAACCAACCCACCCAGGACTACCATAACACTGTCTCCCACTTCAACCAGTGGTGTCACCAAAACCATCTCCACCTCAACGTCAGCAAGACTAAAGAAATGATCATAGGCACCCAGTCACCTCAGCAACCCACCATCATTAACAGTGAAACAGTAGAAATAGTTGACAGCTTCAAATATCTCGGACTCACAATTGACAACAAACTCAGCTTTGAGCAGCACATGAAGGACATTCAGAAAAGAAGCCAACAAAGACTCCCAGCCATCCGTAAACTTAAAGGACTCCATGTTGCCCCCCGTCTCCTCCTTCTGTTATATCAGAGTATTGTACAACCCATTTTACTGTACTGTTCCACCTGCTTCTGTAACATGCTCACTGTTGCCAACAGAGTCAAACTCACACGCATAGCCAACACTGCTGCCAAAATCATGTCTCCCCACTCCCAATCTCTGAACTGAATGACAAGGCCATCACGCGCATCGCAAACACAATAGCACAGGACTCCACCCACCCATTACACTGTCACCTCACTATTCTGCCCTCTGGAAGGAGATACAGGACTATGAAATACAGAAGAGCACGTTTCAGCAGGAGCCTGATACCCTCTGTCATGGCCACCCTTAACAGAAGAAAGCGCTTAGGTATCCATCATATCACCCACTGCACAAACCGGCCATTTGAACCCACCATTACCCTGTACTATGTGTATGATATATGTCCTTTTTTTTTTTTTTATAGTCTCCATTGTATGCTTTGTATTCACTGAATGTCCTTTTCTTTTTCCTTTTTTTTTAATGTTAAATGTTTATCCTGTTAATTTGTACAGCCTCTGTGAAAACAAATTTCCCCTCGGGGACAATAAACTTAACTAACAAAATTTTAAATCTTGCTCGTGTCACTGTAAATGTCGATAATTTGCCGTGGCGAAATAGCTATTGGTCTTAATAATGTAAGACATTGGCTTGCACACAGTTCGCAAAGTGATAACTAGCCCATACCATTAAATCTGAATATAAATGTTTTACACAGTGTACCTATGGATAAGTGATCATTTCTCACAAATGTGAAAATATAATCAGTCCCGCTGTGAGAACACTTTTTAATCTGCGCTACCTCATGACACTTGCAACTGAGAAGGGCTTTATCGCGTTAATTTGTGGGTAACAGCCAACGTTTATTCTTGAGATTACCTCTCAAATTATGAGTAAAAAGCGACAAAAGTTGGCACACTTTACGTTCAACCGTTTGATCCGACTGAACAAGTCACCGCTTTCTTGACTGAGAGTTGTCCGGCTTATTCACAACGAGGACTAAAACCTCCGGATTTCTAAAGGCCAAAACATTTCTTGTGGACTTAGGAAAAGGTGACACCGTTATTGTAAGTTACAAGTACATAGATATTTGCGTATTTCATACTATTTTCAGAAATGCGGGTTTTGTTCATAATTTAAATAATATTAAAGGGGTGGCAAAACATGTTGTTTTGCTTTCTCCGATAACGGCGCTTTAGAACTAAAGGTTTCATTTCTTAATTCTTATCGGTAAATATTATGGCAAAAATAAATGAATTTGCAGACATTGACTTTCCTGGAAATAAATATATTGCCAACTGCGCGAAAGAAAATCTGTAGCAAAAATTCAGGCGTTTATACTACAAATATAATGGACGTCATGTTGTCCGACGGAAAAATTTCAACGCTGAACTTATTTGGACTTCTTTGCGATGGGGATTTACACTAAGATTTGTGTGAAACGGCCGGCCAACATGCCTTTTCACTCCCTCTATTTCCCGGTTCAGTGAGCAGGGCACGTCTACCTGACTTTCGTCTGACACACGGCCAACGGCGCGTTGGCGAAAGTGGAACCTTTATCCACGCTGGTACTGTATGCTTTGATTCATTATGTTATTCTCTGTTGTCAGTGACATGGTGCATGTGCTGCTTGAGGTTACCATGTCTTTCCAGGGGGTGTGTTTGACATGGTCTGTTGAGCCAAGGTCATGCACTGGCGTATCTAACAAGAATTCTCTATTGTAGCTTTTTTCTGTGGACCTCTGCCCCATTTAAGAGCAGAGAAGTTAATTCCATCAACATCTTTCAGAGCTAGCTGAAAGAAATTTATCTATAATTTTCAGAGGAAATGTAAAAATTTTGGTTACCCCTCCGTGTATTTTCTAAGCTTTCTTGCCTGTCTAGGGTAAATGTTAGTGACCATCAGGAATTTTTATAACATGTCCTATCAGGACCAAGTGTCCAGGGAGCCCTTCTTAAAATAAAAATGAAGGCTTTAGTCTGTTGAGTGAATATCAGTGCTGCCATTTTTTAGACGAAACTTCGGGGTAGTCCTATGATGCTGTTTTTTTTTTTGTTTTGTTTTGTTTTTTTGCTCCTTGCCCAGCAACATCATGGAGTCTGCCCTACCTGCCTCTTGCCACTGACCATATCTTGTCCTACATTTAGTCCCCTTTACTGAAATGCCTCTGAAGCCATTGAGAATGGGCGGAAAAGGAAGAGAAACAATGCAAGCACATCTGCCAACTATGCCTGTAATGAGATTAGCTCTGGAAAACAGTATGTGAAGTTCAATACCTGGGCACTTTGTTCAGCGGTCACACTTGCTCCATTGCAAAGCTGATAATGGCAGAGGAGCAGTATCTACACAAGCAGTGCCTCTATTTAAATGGGTTTTTGCTGTGGTCTTGACTGCAAGAACGATGATGAATCCCAATGAGTACAACATTACATTTATTTAGCAGGTGTTGTTATCCAAAGCGACTTATAGTATGTGCATAGAATTGGGTCATTGACACTAACCCAACAGACTAGACAAGGTACAATCCCAATAGAGCATTAGTTGCCTTAAAGTGCACCTAGGTCTATTATGTGACTTTACATTGGTCATTCTTGTATTCTTGAACTCTACGAAGAAAGGTTTAAATGTGTCATCGTTTAAAAAAAAAAAAAAAAAAAAACGCTTGAGTTTTCTCACGCTAGCCATTTTTGCAGTACCTGTCTGTGAAACGCTCCGTTGAGGTCCTGCGCCTGCCCTCCCGAAAACCCCAGCTTGCTGTGATTGGTCAACTTGATCACTCACTTGTGATTGGTCCATTGTTCGCATGTATGTCGGGAGATGTCACGCCCCTTACCATAAATGGACTTCAGCTCCAGAGTGTACGTGAGCTTTAGAAACAAATACCAGTCTAGCCTGGTGGGCGTAACCCTGATTCAAGGGCATGCCAAACTATCTGCTTGGCATGAAAATTCAAATTTTGACATTGCCAATTGACGAGAAAATGGCCAGAAGCTATTGGAGGTTTTAAGTCGGCTTTGGAGCAGTGCATTCTGCGGCAGATCTGGAGGTGACTGAGTTATTTTCTGACACAGACCTCATAAATGCTCATAAAAATGATATGATTCACATTACGACATGAAAATAATGAAAAACCATATTAGGTGCACTTTAAGTAATGAGCAAGTTAAGGGTACAACCACCTCAATAGTGTTGAAAGACGTATTGTGGAGCAGTGCAAGTCTCCGCTGTGTGAGTATCAGAATTGGATTACTTGAAGCTAGGGAAGGAAGTATATTATGAGCAGCCTATCATACAGAGACTACCTGTGAGGTGTTTTTTGTCTGTTGGCCAAAGAAGCGGTGATGTCACAACGCATGGGGAAAACCCATTAAGCCTGGTAGTCTGCTTTAGTGTTACACTTAACCCCTAGCCTTTCAATCTAAATATAAACTCTCAGAGTGAAAATGATTTTTTAAAAAGCCATTTAAGTCAATGAAGTGGAGAAGTAAACTCCATTTACTACAAGCCAGCAATGGCAGTTGACGGTCTCTCTCCCCATAGCAATGTGAAATTGGAGAAACTTAAGCATGCAGTCTGAAAATCTGGCCACGGCATCCCAGTGTCCATCATCTGCCAGTACCTCAAGTGGCTGGAGTGCTATGTTTAGCCTCGTCTCTGTTTTGAGAAGGTGCTGCTGTCGCTCTGCTGCTTAGCACTGGAGCAGTTTGGTTTGGCCTGTTTGGAGACAAGCGCTGAGGTTGAAACATTCCTGAAGCTTGTGTCCAGTGCAAGAGCAACATTTGGTTGACTTGTCATTACAAAAGTTTTTTGTTGAATCCTGAACCCCTATCCGACAGGCAGCTGGACTGGACTGTCTACTGACTCAAATTGGTTTTAGGAAATCACCAGTTTGATTGCTAATTGAGCAAAGTGAACAGGACCGGGGTAAGAGTAATTGTTGAGGTGATGATTTTACGAACCTTATCTTTGCTTTGTTCAGCACGTCTCTAATAAATACGAAGTCAGTGAAGTTCTTTTCTGGAAGCCTTTTACATTGCCTCTGTTTGGTGGCTGTTTTTTACAAGAACACCTCAGGTACGATTTGTGGAAAACATTTCTCACCTAGCCCTTCATTTAAGTGACTTGAAAGATCTTCCAATTTGAAGAGTAACAAATTAGTGTTCGAAATAAATGGTTATTTAGACAACCTGAAATGGATCCGGACAACCTAAACTGCGCACGAGGTTGTCCATTGGACAACCAGATATCTTGGCAATTTTATTAATTTGAATTTTGTCAAAATTTGATTTACTTCCCTCTGCAATGGATGCGACCATTTTGGTCATATGTAAGGCCTACTGCGCATAACTTTGACACTTTCACGCATCTCATATGGGTGAGAACGTGAATTTTATTTATTTATTTTTTTAATAAAGTACCGCCGCAGACAAAGACGTAGAGATAGACCGCGACGCGCACTTCAATTCAGACTTGGGCGATGTAACCGTAAACAACCTAGACCAGCGGTCACCAACCCTGTTCCTGGAGAGCTACCATCCTGTAGGTTTCTGCTCTACCTCCTATTCAGCACACCTGATTCAACTAATTAGCTACTTAACAAGATCACGAGCTGGGCAATTAAGTAGCTATTCTTGGATGTTTGAAAAGGAGGGTTAAAACTTTTTAGCAAAAAATCCATGATTTCATTGCCATTTGATTCCTGTCCTTCCTCTGAAAAACAGGCTGTTCTGAATGGGTGTTTCCACTTTGAAATGAGTTCTGCTCTGACTGGCCAGTGAATAGAGCCACCAATCCTGTTTCTCAACGATGAGTGACCATGTCAGAATGTCGCAGTTGCTGATTAAGGAGCTTGCTATTATACTAAGCAACTGCGAGGATGGTAGTTGCATTCACAGACAAGTACAACATCCATTCGCAATTGAAGTTTAACTACTGGCTAGCATTTGTATTGTAGCAATCATTAGCCAACATTCTATTTTGTGAATGGCTGCACTGTTCTTCTGCTACGGAATTCCAGTGAAAACAGTGTCTGTTCCTATCAACAGCTTTTATATTGCCTTTGGCTAAACTAGCAATGGTCTCTAATACAAATAAGATTTAGAGGCTAGCTAGCTATCACACCACACTAAGATTATGTAAAGGTAATATGTACATGCTAAGCAATTTTGAGAGCAGGACATGGCTAACTACCATTGATTTAAAAGCAGCAGAACAGACTGTGTCATTGGATAGTGTTATCTTGAACATGTTAATGATGGGCACCATCTTGGGTAGGACTGAATCGCATCTTGGTCAAGATTGAATCGTTATTGTGGATGGCAGTCGCTGGAAAGTATGACTATAGAATTCTACACACACAGGCCAAGGGTAAAAGGCAGCAGAAGTCTTACCTAGTATGGCTGGCAGGTTGATACAGCCATGTAATATTCATGTTCGTTCTACTGTTTTAGAATTCTGTGCTAGCTACATGGATACAGCCATACAAGTTTAACTAATTTCACCATGGAATTTAGTTCACAAATTAGCATAAATTGGAAATACTTTCCTTGTCAGCTTCAGATTCTGCTAGAAAATCTAAGCCTGCGCTTCTTTGTACCTTTCCACACTGACAGAAAATGAAGGATTTTAACATTGCTTTTGTCACTGCAGTTGATGACAGCATTTGCCGTTTTTGCCTGAATAAAAGTCAGCCTTTTTCAATGACTTTATCCTGTGCCAGAGGCAGATGGCAATATAAAATTTGTCTCACTGTGACATCATACTGTATCCAGATGGAAAAACTGTTCGAAGGAAAGTGTCCAGGACGGTTGGAAATCTGAGAGTTTTACTTCTCCATGCCTTTACCTCATTATTTGAAGCTGTGGCCACTTTTAATATGAGCGTCTTTCATTGTACCTCAATACACAAAGTGAGGAAAAGCATAATAGGTGCCCTTAACTGCTATGTCAGTGCATTATTGAATTGATCAGCTATTTTCAGAGTAAAAATATCTTGATGATTCCAAATTCTCAGTGATACTTAAATGATAATTGGATTGCAGTTGCTTAAGGCTAAAGCATTCTATGGATTCTAAGAAAAGAAAAGTTGAAAAATGTTATTTTTTCATGTATCATGCACCAATGAGCCAAAAAATTCTGGACACCTAGTGATGTTGATAGGTTTTCAATTTAGTGAGTCCCCGCAACCCACAGGTGGTGATTTGATTGGGTCCCTGGGAAATTCAATGGGTCCCCGTTAAAAAAAAAAATTATTTCTTTCTATTTCTTGTATTCTTCTATTTTTTTAATTGTAGTTTTAAACTCGTTTGATGGTGGTATGGTATGATATGGTTATAATTAACGGATATATTCATGTATGTTCAAAATCTGCCATTGCATAATGGGCATTTCCAATAGGAGCGATCTGAAATACAATACGGCACATCGCCAGGCGGCTTTGACGGCAGAAAATCACGGGTCTAATGTCAAAACGTCGACGAGTGAACTTCCGCTCATATCCGCGCGCGGTCGAACGCTAGCTAATACAATGGCTATGTATAGTGTTTCATTCCAAAACGTGAACTCCGGCTTTGACTCGTTTGTAGTGTTTATTAGAATTTTGCGGTATTTTCATGTTCATATCTGTGTATCCGCGACGGTATTCGACTGCGAAGCTGCGCAATGCTCATCGCATTTCGTCATGTATGCATTGGCTTGGCGAAGCTGGTCTTATTACCGAAAGTGCGGATTACGACAAAAAATCCCCTTCCTTCATCTCATCTCCCGATTTACGACAGTTTTGCGCTATATCAGATCGCTCCTATTGTCGTTACCGGTTAATAACTCCGTATGTAAGGGTAGTTGCGTTGTGGACACGCATTTCGCACAGAGATGTCGGCAAAGAAAACGTGGCGAGAATTTCACTTTGTTTCAAAGAATGTCAAACTTTCTTTGCGTGTCCTGTGGACGCGAGCAAGATGCCGATGTCAGACGCATCCTTCACCAAAACTGTTTAATCCTCGGCATTCGTGGTGATTTCACACACTCATTTGTGCTTTCATTATTGGTGAAGAGTAAAAATGCAGTTCGGACTTCACTCACGGCAGCCTTTTTAGAAAATGTAAACGTAGATCTAAACGAAAAACGTGGCCTTGCAAAACCCCTCTATTAAGTGAATAAGAAACTGAAGAAAGCAACTAATTTATGCATTCATTTCATTTATTTTATTTATGCATTTCTTTTCCAGAAAAGGCGCAAGTCTTGCTCAAAATCTACCAGGCAACCAGATGAAGGCAGGTCGGCGTCACTTATTTAGGTGCAAATCAATCCGTGGTAGTAGTTTTCGCGAGTTAAACATACCTTCACGAGCGTTTGTTTTCTTTTGTTATTGTACCGCGATTAAGAAAGTTATCCGCGTGTAAACCTTAAAACGCTTTTGTGAAATCGGCCCAATGTATCGTTTCTCATGGTAAAAATGGATAGAGAGTTTACTGCGTCCTTACAGATTTTAATGCGTCAGGGGACGCAGGACGCGTACCTAGCAACATCACTGGTGACACCTACAGATGAAGCAAATTACGTTGATTATGTGATAATAATGGCTTATTTCAAGGTCTGCAAACTGACATTAGACTGTAAGTGACCACTTGGTTCTTATAGTCGACGTATTGGAAATGGCACCTCAGCGACCGACTGGAGCCTACTTCATGTTGGACAAACGGCTGGGTAAGAGCAACCAGGCATGTGGGTTTCTCCCCCCAGTGGTGGTGGATACTGATGATTGGTGGTCCAAGGACAAACCGCAAATTGGCTACAGGATGTTGGCTACAAAAAAGCTAATTGACAAGCAAGGATAACGAAAGCTATCCCGCTCGATCTGAACTGACAAAAGGGCTGTGGCACAAGTTGCAGAAAATTTTGATATGGTTACAGGAGAAATGTGTCCCTACACACAGTGCATCTCACTGTTGAAAACGCCTGCAGGGGGTTCATTACTACCAGAAATTAACTCTGTGGCAAGTGAAGAAGGTTGTCGGTCCAACAAGTCTTGTTTTCTTTTACGTCACGTAGGCTAATGTGGCTGGGTACGTGTGCGCTGTTTATGTGGAAAGAAGACAAGCTGTTGGATGGAGTGTGATGGAAATTTTTTGCTGGGAAACCCAGGGTCTGGGCATTTGTGGCAGTCAATTTGATGGAGTTGTTTTGGTGGTACACGGAGGACCAACAAGCATGTGGTCATAATGTTTTGGCTGTAGTCCTCCAGTAATTTCTTGTTGAACTTGGACAATGTCATGAAAATTCTAAATTACTTAAAATAATTAAACCTGCCATTATGATTTCTATATCAACCAAATATCTTAATTTAAGCACTTCAGGTTCTTTCATGTCGCAGGTTTTGCCATTTTTGTGAGAATAAGTGCTGTTCTTTTTTTCTGTTCATAGCTATGGACCAGTCCCAGACCTAATTACACGGTTAGTAGTTCTGGACTGTTTGGTGTTCCTTCCAAAGAAACTCGGACACTTAGATGCTGGTACCTGGGAGTCCAGGCAGGGACAGGAACTCTTCTTCAACTAGAGTAGTGGCCCTTGAGAGAGGAATGCGTCGCTGCCTGTCGTGTACAAGTGGTGGCCTGTTGCAAAGCCCCATTTTAGGCGTTGATTAAATGTTCCAGACATTAAGAAGCAACACAACTGATACCTTCTTCCTCAATGGCTGTTTTGCCTTGTCATTTGGTAAACTCCGTCCAATTTGAGATTATAAACTCAACACATTTTCACTGTTGGGGGCATCTTTTTTCATTATTTTCATTGTGCATTGCTGTATTTGCATAGCAGCTGCCTTGTGTTTACCAGTCCTGAGTGCCTTGTTGTTTGTGTGTTTGTTTGTTTATTTATTTGCCTTTTTTTACCCTCACCAGGAGGTATTATCATCGCAGATCCGGATTCTGCCGCTGATTATAAGTGCTAGTGGATCAAAACCTGCTGGCGGAGGTATGCACCACTCTGAGTGCCCTCTGTTTTTTTTTTTTGTAATTTGCCATCTTCAATTCCAGCCTAATCAAAAATGTCGCATCGGCAAACTGTGTACACAAGCATGCTTTGTGATGCATCTCATGCTACCGTCTCGGGAGAGCGCAGCCATTTTGTGGTTCTTCTCCGAAACACAAGCCTGTCGACCGTTGCTTCTTTTACACTTGCTGTTTGAAACCTTGCAAGCTCATAGCAAAGGCAGAGGAAACCCTTATGTTTGCTAGCTTAGAATTTTAATGACAAATGCCGGCTGGCCAGCAGGAGGCGATATAGCAATGAACACATGTGAACCATAAACTGATTGCGTCCATCCCATGTCCCTAGAAGCACAAAGCCAATAGTGTACTGCTTTCAAACGGCTGCCAGCCCCAGTCAGCACTCGCGCAGCTTGGATTCAAGTACGGAGTCTGGTGGCCCCTACTGCTCTGTAATGCAGTGCCTTTACTGAGTGAGCTAACCCAGCAGCCCTGCCTTGTTGTTTAGAATGTACTGCTGCAAATAATGGCACATCTCTGCCCTTGTCTCATGCTGTTAATTACATTAAATGGTTGGCTGAGGTTTATTTTTTGTCTTTGGAACTAAGAGGAGAGAGAAATTAATTATTCGTTTTCTGACTCTTTTGAGCCATCCCCATGAGTCAAAATAAATACCGAATATAGTTTGTTTTTACGCACCAACTTCAAATTTTGTACATTTTGTGATTAATGCATGCTTTGTCCCGGGATATGATTGTTTCCGGGGTAGAAATTGTTACACGTGGGCAATATATGCTATAGGTATGAGATCTTCCTATTATTTTAAATGCCACATAAATCAGAAATTTTGAGGTACTTTAGACATGCAACTAGTTGTTAAAGTTATATAACATGAGTATTGTACATGAAAATGGAAAAGATCTGATATGGTATAGTGCGAAGATATAGTTGACTCCAAAGCTGGAAAGAAGTTTTTAAATGCAATTTTCAGCAAGCCGTAACTTGGCAAATGCAACTGTAGGCCAGCCATTTTAGATATTTTAAAGCCATCTGATGGTGCCAAGTAATCCCTGAATATTTCAAGCGTGTAGCCTTAATAGTTAAAAAGTAATGACTCCTGCAACTTTTTAAAATGCTGGTTTATTAGTGCCATGACCATTTTTTTAAAGCCTTATGTCAGAAACTAAAGATGTTACAAGCCAAGAAATTTTGCACACCAGTTGTTGGATACAGTGACATTGTTTACAAGATTTATGAGGCAAATCCAAGATGGTCAATTGGGAAAATCTTCTTAAATTTGTTGATTTTACTTGGACCTGCCCCAGTACTGGTATTATTAATAATATTAATAGTGTTACGAGGACAGAAGTCGAGTGTGGTTGCCTAGCAACAATAGAAAAGAAGCATTCAATGCCATTTCCTGAGTGGGCTTTGCAAAAGCTGTACAGGTAGTGCACCTCCATGTTTTCAAACAGATAAGATATGTTTCATGCTAGTTGCCTCCTCAGTGATATTTTTTTTTTCTTTTACCTAATTCACTGAGATGTGCCTTACACATGAAATTTATGGCTGAAAGACTTCATGAGCACTGTGATCCATGTTTTCCTCCCCTTGGCTAAGAGCTAAATAGAGTTGAGTTATATGAACACGCATTCTTCCTCGTTTCTTGTGTTGTCTAATGCATTTATATAATTCCATGAAATTCACTTTTAGGGTAGCAGACTTGTATATTGATATTCAATGTTCTGTATGTAGAAAAAAAATTTCATCACCCATTAGATGTACTAACTTCTTCCAGATTTTAAAAAAAGTCTACCCTGCTGTTTCCAAAAGGCAGGAAGGCAATTCTACCCATTTTACAATCCATCTGTCCTTATCATGCCAAGGTCACTATAGTATAGGGCAGGGGCGGAAATACCGGGGGAGCAGGGGGGGCAGTTGCTCCCAGGCCTGCATGTGATGGGGGGGCCCGTTGATAAATAGGCATGTCACTGTGGCAGAATTGTTATTGGAACAATTTAACGCATTTATTATTATAATTATAATGGTCTAAACGAGGTTATAACTTTCGGCGGCTGTTAGATGCAATGATACAGAATTTCTCCCATTATAAGCAGCACCAAAGTCAAATGGATCTCTGTCATAGTGATGAATATTTTAATGTTTAATCAGTCTGTGTCTAATACTCAAATATGTTGGGGCCTACAGTAAGCTTGGATAATGACATTTTTTTTAATTAAAATTGACGGTGGTTTGGCTGCATATTTTCTGTTGATATTATGGAAATATCCTTCCTCTTGCTTTCCTCTTGTGGTGATGCTTCCTCTTGCTTTCCTATTGTGGGGATTTATGGGAAATATGGGAACCAATCAATGTCCAAGTAAGCTATTTTGGTTAGCTAGCCCTTCTCAGTGACGTGACTTCACTGTAAATGCAGGGCAAGCATCAAAGAACAAACTCTCAAATGGGAGTAAGAAAAACAGAAAGGAAGAGGAGGCAAGAGTAAAACTACCCAAATTGGATTCTTATTTTTGTCTTCTCATGCGATGTGCAACAGTAGAACAGCTGGCAAACAACGGATGATGAGCCCCTGTTGGTAAGCTGATGTTTACCCTAGTTAGCCATGGTGCTATCTTGCTAGCTAGCGAAGTTAATGAGCTAACTGGCTGCCGAGAGTGACTGTCAGCGTCGGACTTTATTTAGATGCCGCTAGGTTATTGTACACCATTTTACCTTCTGAAGACATTCGGCAGCTGTTTGTAATGTTGAGTATCTATCTATCTATCGAAGTTTACTTAAATAACATTTAAAACAACCTCAGTTGACTGAAGTGCTGTACAGTAAGGGTATGTAGCTAGCACCCGGTTTTTGTGCTAATTTCATGTGGACACTGAATCGGAGATTTTAATTTTACAATAATACTCTGAATGATTAAATAATATCTGAGTAACATTAATTTGCCTGAGTCTGAGAATGCAGAAAGAGTTCCCTGGCTAGCTATCGGGTAAATTATACTGATAGTAATGTTGGCTCATAATGTGACATACTGTCGTGTAATCAAATAATAATTTGCAGATTGATTTATCAATTGTTTGACATTGTTATGGTTCATAATAAATGGTAATTGCATAAGCAGCATTTGTTAACTTGTATTTGTTATTAGATGGCTGGCCTGCTAATCTGTAGTACAAATTTTTGGAAAGCTATATTACATTGCAGGGCTGGCGATAAGCGGTATTGCATCGCAAAATGCGATCAGTTTTTTTTTAAATGCGCCGATCTGCGACGGGCTTTTGAAATCCCCATCGTATATTTTGCAATACAGTCTTCGGATAATGTGAGTAAAAGTTTTAGTCCAGTTTTGAACGAAAAGGGGCTCCTACAGTCTCTTAAATATCATTCAGATCGCCCTCCGCAGCCGCACTATGGATAACCTAACGGCGCGACTCTGGAAACCATGGTAGCGAGTGGAATGACCCCATTTTCCTACCTCCGCGCCAGTCCCGACCTAAGAAAACACCTGAGTGGGAAACGTCATTGGCTTAACCGACCGCAAAACCTGAGACGCATCCGCCTCCCTTTGTAAAGAATCGGCGAATTGTGCAATCAAACGCTGTACATGTGCATATGCGACTAGATAAAATTAAATTAAAAACACTGGACTGGTGACACACATCAGCCTGCAAGCACGACCATTATTTAATACATTGTTATTTTGTTTATGGGTGTTTGTTGTCAGGAAATTCTTAATCATTAGTTAAAATGTAAAAAATTAAATTTAACTTAACTGTAAATATATATGCAAGGTTTGAAATTCCCGGTAGTGCGCGCACTAGTGAAAATTACGGGCGGACTAGTAAACTTGTCTTCAAACTAGTCTGAGTGTCTAGTAAAGTATTGTCAACTAGGCTACTCATATTTCGTATCCAGCCTCCACTTTTTTTTCCGGCTTTTTATTTACCAGAACGAGGGGGCGCCAGTATATTTTGTGGGAGTTCATTAGTGAGAAGGGGGTTTATGATTTAACATAAAAACTTAATATCGCGAATGCATATGCTGCGCATGCTCCAGCAACCCGGTGTGGTATCAGTAATATGGCTGTTGCCGTTATATGCAACCATGTAGAGCAGCATTAGAAATTAAATTCCAAATTTTCTTGACCGGATGTATAGCATTGATGTTTTTACATGAATGTTTCTCTGGGTACCCAAACATCAAGGTCAGTCGAAAAAGTACTGATTTCATTCCATACCGGTGGAGTTTGAACACGGAATTCTTTCAGAAAGTTATTGTAAATATGTTTGTGCTCGCATTGCCGCATCGCAGACAACGGTCAACTTCCGGAGAGATTACATGGCGTAATTTTAAATCACTTTGTCATGGTATTCTTGCGTTTCCAATGTTAGTTTTTGTTATCACTCGATCACCTAGCTAGGTGTCCTCTAACACAGGTATTAAATATAAAAATTACAATGTCGATTTCCAGATGTGCTAATTGCATTAAAAAACTGAGCATTATTAAGTGATGGTCGAGATCCGGGCTGTCCCGCTTTGGAATTAGAGGATCGACAGACGTCAGACTGAACGACCAGAACATTGCTGACACTTTCTGAATCTAAAAGGAATGAGTGATTCAGAGTAAGTTAGAGAATGGTATCAATTTTCAAGCGGTGTATGGACTTTAACCCGTTATTACAAAGGGATTTTGGCACTTCGTTGTATTTTTGTATGGCTGTATAGTGTACTGTTTTGCAAATATTGGGCAGTGGTCTAGCACGTGAGCACTGACAACATAGATTCTAACCCAACAAATTGACAAACCTGCATTTTAGATCATGTAAGTACATGGTTAGGGATTTCTCTTTGTGCTGAAGGGTATTGAAAGGCTTTGAAATTTGAAGTTTTTATTGTTTGACATTAATTATGAAGAAAAGGTTACTTTCTGTTTTACTGAAGGGCTTGTGTCATCTGTGTCTTAGGTTTATTGGCATGACTGGTTATTGATTAGTATTAGAACATAATAGGAGTTAGAACATAATTTGCATAGGTATGAATTGTAGTTGTAAAAAACCAAATAAAAAAAATTTGAGGTACAGATATCTTATTGGTGCTGTAAATTAAAAGGAAAAAAAGGCTGTCTAGTAAAAGATGGGGAAGACTAGTAAAGCTGGGTCATTACTAGTCCAGATGTCTTGTGGAAAAAAAAAAAATAGAATTTCTATCCCTGATATACAGAAAGGGTAGTATATTTATGTCTAAGGAATGCTGTTTTCATATTTTGAACACATGTAGGCTATTTGTACCTTGAATTCCCATAGTGCGCTTTATTCTAGATTATGGCAATTTTTATTTTAATATTTAAATGTTCATCTTGGTTCATAATAATTACCAGGATTAATTTCTTTCACAGTAAAAATATTATGTATGATAAAAATCAGTCCTGAATATTCACTCATTCACAGCCTGAGCCAGGTGCGTGGCTTAGGTAGAACCAACTAAAACCTAGTAATTCCTATTCGGTTACCGAGTTACTACATTGGCTGTAAGTGGGTCCCAGTTGGTAAGTCCAAGTAGTTGTAATACTGCAATGCTACTGTCACTCAACTGCCTTGGTCTTCATTAGGCTATGTTGACTAGTGTTAGTACTGTTAGCTAAGTGTTGTAAGAGATGAAAATAAGAACTTAAAATGCATATACAGATGTTTTTATTAAGTTTTATTTTTTTTATTTTTGCTACGCAGTTCTGAAAAATGCTACATAATGCTACAGACTTCTAGAGACTGCATAGCATTTTTGCTACGCAGTCTTTTTTGCTTAATGCCAGCCCTGCATTGGGCTATTAACCCCTTAAGCCCTATGCCTCGGTACCGGGGGGCGGTGGTTACGCATAATAAATACAGCATGTTTCCAAATCGCAACATTGTCATGCGGCATATCCACATTTCGTGAAGAAACTAGGCAAAAAAACTCATAGACTCAACAGACCACAATTCAAGCACCAAGCAAGTAAATAAGTATGTAGCAAAACATAGGATAAAATCATATCAGCGCTGAATCGCTCGAATTTCTCCTGAATTTGTGCTATGCATAAAAACGATACCTCAAATGAAAGGGGAAAGTCCACAGAATCCAACGATATGAGCCCTGTCATTTTAAACCAACACCACACAACACCACACCACACAAAGCAGGCATACACTTTACAGTCTACAGAGATGAGCAAAGAAATTTCTTACCTTTGATATTTTGTAAAAAAAAAAAAAAATGTTTGAGGGTAAATCCACGCTTGCTATTGTTAGCTCAATGTGTCCATGTTATAAAGAAGCTAGATCTGCAAGTCTCAAAGCATGTTTTTCTTCTCGAGCATTGCTTCAAAGATCTCAGTTCCTCAGCATTCAGCTTGCTTGCAATGTATTTTCCTCTCTGTGATCGGCTTGTGATGCTGTCAGTAAGACTGTCGGTAGCCGTTTGATTCTATGGCTTCTCACAGTTAAAACAACAGTTGACCTACTTTCTGGACTTAGGATTTTTCCGAAAATATCCAAAAATAGTGCCATATGCAAAGGCTTAGTTGATAGTGAAGGAGTTTGATAATCAAAGTTTTTATTGGCTCAAAACTTTGATAAAGGGTGACTGTTGATGGGGTAAAAAGCTCATTCCAGTCATCATGTGCCCACATGGCCAACTCGGGCCCTGAAGTAGGGGGTACCAAAGGGTAATTTTGTCCCGAGGCCATATTTGGGACCCTCCTGTACCCCCATCAAGGCTCTCAGTGCCCTGAAATTCTCTAAATACACAGTAGTGTACCCAAATATGATGATAAATTAGTTGAAACCCCATCAGGACAAAAACTTTCCAAGATATAGACCCCCAAAGTGCCCCAAAAATTTATTGCGTCATTAAAAAATCCACTTTTAAGGGGTTAATATCTCTAAAAATAGTAAAGCTATGCTAGTTTTAAGTGCAGATTCTGATAGACAGGGCCAGAATACATAGATATAGCAATTTACAGGCCTGTAGCTAGCTTAAAACAAAAGATATGGGTCTCCAAAAATGCTTGCAAATTAAGTGTGCAATTCCCGGACCCCAAAAGTGGGCATGGCACCCAAACTTTGAAGGGCCATAATTCAAAAACCGTTTGAGTTGGGAAGCTCACACTTTGGATTATTTCATTTGACATCATAAGGCACTAATAGAATAAAAATCAGGCAAATTGAAGAGGTGTCACTGGGGAGGTTTTGGGGATTTGTGTGAATTGACATGGAATGACCCTATACTGTGTTCCATCTTCATTTACTCTGACTCAGTGACATATACACTGATTTTTACATCATGGCAGAAATCCCAAACGGTATTACCTTTATTATGATACCAAGATCATTCAAATGGACCAAATAGTTGCAGAGATATACTCATTTCATTTTGGGCTTGCCATTTTCAAAAAAGAGGCTCAGGGCTTAAGGGGTTAATCTTACATTAAGGCAAAGACTGAATCAAAGACATGTACATTGTGCTGCTCTGAATGCACAAACCAATGCAGTGCCTTTATATTTTGCCACTATATTGCTGTTAATGTGTCAATAATACGTGGAAACTGACGAGATTTGATCAGGTGCGGTTTTTTTGATTGAGTGGGCTTGAGGGGCCCAAAAATTATTCTTGCACCCTGACCCATCATCTCATGCTTCTGCCACTGGTATAGGCACCTTTTTGATGTTCTGTGTAAAATGTCGCTCCTGCTGCCGGTCCTTTTGCTATTAGACTAATTGTATTTGATGCATCAAATGAATATAATTTGATTTCTTTTAGCCTTTCATCATTGGGAGTAGGAAATTCGGGGTTATGTTAGGTTTTATGCTGGTGCTGAAGAAACAATATGCAGGCCTTCTATCTTTAAAACTTTGTTAACCCAGCTGGTGATCTTTTGTCACAGATTGAATTTTGCCCTTTGAAGAAGCTTCCATCCAAAGAAGATCGCCCTTCCTGTGGCCGTTAGCTTGGGCAAATGCCTAGTTCAGTGACGACTATTTTTCAAATCTAGGAAAGTTTGGGACCACCACAGAAGCTTTGCGGTTTCTTCTCACAATGAGTAACAAGCAGAATGAAAAAAATTGCATTGTGGCAAATAGTTGCATCCCTTCAGCTGTTTGATTTGAGCTGTGTTTCAGCAGCAGTTTGGCATTCAGGCAGAAAATGTTGTGCCTTCTGAGTGATGCTCTGCTTGGGAGTAGTGCTGTTGATTTCTCTTGAATAAAGCCGTAGTGCCTCCTTATTTTGAATTGTGAAGATCTGGAAAGTTAATTTAGAAATGGAAGATCTATTTTTTTGGAACATGGACAATTTTACAGTTGTGATGTGGGTTATGTCATTCTGTTAATTTGACTGCCAAATGTTTTCAGCTTAGTTGCCAAGTCAATCAGTTAATTTGACCCTGGAGATTAATTTTCTCAAGAGAAACTGCCATCATTTTGGAAACTGCAAAGAGTTCTGAAGTTCGGAATGTAAAAACAATGAGGACTCCTAAACATCATTAGGAAGATTTGTCTAATATTTACTGAAGCAGTCCAAGTTAGGCCACTTCTGTTATGTTATCAACTCTGAAGTGCTCCTGTAAATCATAATTTCCACCAGTGTGGGTCCAAGATGAAATAAAATTTTGAGCCATCATAGAAATTCTCTGAGAATACAAAAGGGAGGTCTATTGGCACAGGCTTGGAAAGATGACTTCTCGTTTCACCATTAAGACATCAGGTGAATCACGTGTGCTTTAATACATTATTTTTTTAACAAAATGGTAGATGTTCACTTCATCACTTTATCCCTTCTTGGTACTGGTTTGATATAGATTTGAAGCTTGGAATAAACCTTACAGGTGAATGGCTGCCTCACCAGATTTGTGTGCTTCCCGTGCTGTGAGAATGGGGGTAGGGGGTAGTGGTGGGAGTTGTTTCCCACACAGCTGTTGCAGACAGGTGTTTCGGTTGCACTGAGAGCAGCAGCAGGAGGCCTGGCAATACGAACGGTCACCTCGACACCGCAGCTGACCAGACTGCATGGCCTAACTTGGACCCAGTATTGTGATTATCCGTCTGGCCTCCCAATTCCCAGTTTATAGTATCATTAATGAATTGTTTTTTGGGAGGACTGCTCGGCCATTTGGCGGACTCGCAGACGCCTCCTAAGTCCGCTTGACCCATTTGATCTTTCGCCAACAATTTTGTCTTTCCCTGAGGTGCCTAGTCTGAACTTTCCCTTGTCGGCCTTTCCCAGTTTACCTGGCTCACAGTTATGGCCGTGTGACATTGGTTAAAGGCTTGTCTCAGTTTGTCCTAGTTCACGCTGGGAAGTTCCAGGGTCTGTGGGCGTTGCCCGGCTTCACAATGCCTTGAACGGGTTCCAAGCCCTGTGACTCAGCCAGCAAATGCCTTCCTGTTGTACAGAAAAAAGGGTGGGTGGGATGTCCAATAGATCGCTAAAATGGTGTCTGCGGCTGTACGACCTTGAGTCATGTCCAGATGAGACTCAGAGGCTAACCCGGGCGTACTGCATACTGGATTCTGGATTGATATTTTCCCATTTGATTAGCAAGGTCTGATTTCCCTGCTTAACTTTTTGTATTGAGCATTTATAACTCTGTATTTTATGATAAACGGTCTAAGGAGGTCTATTGCTTTTACAAAAGCATCTATGTGGTCATTTGCATGTTGATTTAATGTTTTATTATCAAAAAACAGGGATAATCCACTGGATTGATGTAGTACTGAGCAGCAAAATGTGTTTTTGAATAATTGTATTTGGTATCTTCTTTATTGGCAAAAAAAAAGGTCAGGGTTAATCCTCCCGTCGTGCCGGCTGAATCAACCACTGATAAGATGTTGCTGGAATTGGTTTGGAAGCTGTCCATGCCTTTTTTCCCCTGACTGACCACATTTCCAGGCACACAATAATTTGATTATTATTTGTGTTGCGTTTAAGACCATACAATTAATCCATTTACATGAGCTTGCTAAGGAAGCCTGCTGCAGTTGGTATTCGTATCTCAGCTGATTCAATTACACACTGTAATCGAAGGAATCAAAGGCCTTTTCCGTTTCCCTTCATGTTTGCCGATGCCTCAACTAAATTTCTCAACAGAATCCATGCTTATTTTGCGGCACTTTTTAATTTGTCATTCGCAAACTTTGAAAACAGTGGGTACTTGCTGTAGTGGACTTCACTAATGACTGATGTGTAAGTATCTACCCTGCTGTCCTGAGATGGCAATTACCCGAGTAGCCCACTTATCATCCTGACCATGTGACTAGGCACAACAAAAAAAACTTGAGATTTCGGTAACCCATTTTGACTCTCCATAAAATACACCGACCCAAAAGTTTTTAGACTACGGTTAAAAAATAAAATTTACAAATACTGATCCCACCCTTTATTCCCCCTTCTGCTCCATCGGGATTTTGAAGGTTTTTTTTGTTTCTTTTTTTCGTATTTCTGCAGCGCACAAGGTGTGCAAAGTAATTAAATGAAACGCAAAATGTGCCATCATGACGATGGATGGCAGAAATACATTTTAACTCCATTTCTGTTAAAACTGAATCTAATAAATGCATTTCCTGTGCTTGACAGTTGATAGTACAATGTAGCTCGCCAAGATCAGTGACATCAGATGTTACTGATTAGCCCAAGAGCAAATCACAAAGTGCATCTAACTATCTATTGAACTGTCCACTGTCACTGTAAACTGCAGTGACAGCTCAATGACAGTGACTCGCACTTTCAGTGATGGGGACAAATTATGGAAGTGGATTACTCGCAGCCTATCACTGCCAACTGTTTTTCACAAAAAAGTCAGTATACAGTAGCTAGCAAGTGTTGTCTCTTGCTAACTAGCACCATAAAATGGAAAGGGGGCAACAAAGCTGCATTTCCTCATATGTTACATCACAAAATACACCAAAGGAGTTAATGAGAGCTAGGAGACCAGCAGCAGGCACCACTCCTCCCCGTCCTGGCTGGAAATTGCATTGCTAAATGGGAAGTGGGGCATGAATAGTTGATTAAGAGTTCTTATTGACAAGGATCTAGCGCCCTTTCTGCATTATTCCCCTTCGAATGAAATTTTGTAGCAACTAGTAATTTTTAAGAATAGGAGAACAAATGTTGAAACAATACTCTGTCAGAAAGAATATGACCTGGAGTCTCGAAATGGAACTTTTAATTTCGGGCACGTTTCCCCACCCACTTAGGAGGATCAGAAAAGTCATGGCAGGCAAGTTTGTGTAAGTCTATTGGCTGTTACAGCTGCTCGCATGACATCGATTGGGCTGATTGACCAATGCTACAACATGGCTGCACATGTATAAATGGTCCAAAAAAGAACTTTGGCGCCTTTTACTGCCCAGAAAAATCAGCAGCACTTCTGGACAGTGTTAACATAAGGCTTTCTTTTTGCACAGTGAGGCTTTAACTGTCATTAATGGGTTTAAATGCGTTTTGTAGTACTTGCCAAAGGTTTGACGAAGTAATCCTACTCACATATGGTTATATTACTTGTTGAAGCTTATTAAGGCTGTGCTGTCTGAGTGATTGCATTCAGTGTAGGCTTGTATCCTTGCCCTTTATTCACCAAAATTCCTCCCAAGTCCTTCAATCTTTCAATTATTTTATAGACTTCGCAGTGACCAACATGAACGCCGAAGAAAAGGTCTACTTTTTCGTGACCTCCTTCTGAATGCAAGGATCAACTGGAACACTCTGAAGCGCATACTGCCCCCATTAGTTCCGGAATAGTCACAGCACCGAAACTTACCGTGCCTCGGTACTTACGGTGCCTCAAAATAATAGGCATCGTGAATTTTTTTTCATTTAAGAATCGAATGGTATCGCAAGTGTCTGTTCTTGTGAAATCCCTATTTTATACACCGCAGAGAGTGAAAAATTCCAATCCCTTCCTATCTCTCATTTTTTTTTTTTTTTTAGTAAAGAACTTTGTTTAAAATATTAATTATTAGAGGCTGTTCGTTTTGACACTGATGAAAGACATGAACACCCACCATGGTAAACACACAACTAACGGATGCATGTGTTCGCCGCACAACAATTTGCCGTTGGCCATTGTGGATCAATTTTCAGAGATTTTGCTAAACATGCGTACAGACCAGTCTCTGTAGAACAAGGTACGGTCTACACAATTGTCTGAAGTAGCAGTTGCAAACACAACACAAATTATCAAGAAAAGCTTGGGTCCTGAGGCTTCACACCATTGCCTATTATTGGACGTTGCCTTTCTCTCTCGTGATTGACGAGTGAAATGATAAGAATATGGATAAGAGGTTAGTGATTTTGGTCAAGATTTTCACACGGTGGAGCGAATGGAGCAAAATCGAGGATCCTTAACATGCCCGTGTGTAACACTGGCACAAGCGTGGCTATTTTTCCTGTCCTTGATGAGGCTTTGAGGTTTTTTTTATACTGTACATACTCAAGTAGAACGCTTTTATAAGCTGTGTAAAAAAAAAAAAAAAAAAAAATCTTAAATTTTCATTATCCATGTATAATTTCATGCTTATAGAAAGTTACATAAAAAACTCACTGATTTTTTTTTTTTTTTTAAGGATTTACGAACATTTACTGCAAGTAAGATGGGTTGGAACCTGAAGGGGTTGACATTTATACGGTCTCTCTTTGAGGAGCAAACCTTTCAATGATTTTCTTTTGCATTTGCCAACGAATTGGCGATCCTCTGCCCATCTTTCCTCTTGAAGGACTAGGACTTTCCTCGATGTTGTTGTAACAAACCATAATGACTGTTACTTGCTGACATGCTGTTTCACATATAACATCATTAATTTTTGCCTTATTATTTGTCGCCTCCATTCCAACTTTTTCTGGAATGTGCAAATTTAGGTCATATTATCGTGAACTGAAGTGATATATTAGAATAATGGCTTGTATTTGGCTAGTTGTTTTCTGGTTTGCAAAAGTCATGTGCAACATTTGCCCTCTGGTTGGTTGAAACACTATTGCATAACATTACATAATTTGTTGCTGACGGTTTGCCACTTGGTACCCTCAAGGGGTCTAATCCTTATTTAGAATTTATAATACTTTTGAAAACCCACATAAAGAAAGTCCTTCAATTAGAATTAATAATTTTATTTGGTAAAATTGTGATACATGGGAACATTTGTATGGATTCAGTGATGGCTTTGCTGGGGAGCGACATGTGAGGGTTTTTTTTTTTTTTGTGATCAACATTTTTTATTGAAAATATATAGACTTACAGGATCATAGTCACAGTGTAACTATATACAAGTTGCCAGAGACTTGTGATTTTCACATTAGTTCAACTTTATCGATAACTTACATACATGGACGTACATTCCTAGAAAAAGTTGCTGAAGATCAGGTTATTACTTGAATGTTACCTGACAAGAAAAAAAAAAGGGGGGGGGGATCTTAGATGTTTGATGGTACCATGACAAAATCAATGGGATTAGTGAGGAGGACAATAAGTTTATCCCAAGCATCCACAGTGGTGCCACGTGCTTTGTTAATTACTGCCAAGGATCTCTCTATGCTGGCTATGCTTCTATAGTAATTTAGCCATTCTGACACTGTTGGATTACCTGGGGGGAACCATGAAGAAATGATTGTCTTCTTCGCAGCAGTTAACCCAGCAAATGTGAGGGTTTTAAAAGGCGTGTTGTTCAGAAATTCACGGGCGTGCTGGTGTAACGTCCTGCAGGCTGTATGTTTTGCTCTGTTTGCTTTGAATCCTGTGTCTCTCCGGATCTGGTGGTTATTGGAACGGGGTTTACTCCTAAACCTCAGATTGCTGGGGGATGGTTCGTTTTATAATGCCCTTCTGTTTTCTTTTTGGTTGAGTGCTGATTAGTTCAAAGAGAAGAGACGGGCAAATGTTGAAGCAGTTTGGGGTTTTGGCATCTGCTATACTAATCAGATGATGTAAACTTTGCACGAAGACTTGGATATCAACTAGCACGTCTTGGAAAGGAGCACAGGCTGGGGGAAGAGGCAGTGGCCAGGGGAAAATGCACAGAATGTGGCCATTAGCATCATTTTAATACTGAGCAGCTCTTGGGGATAATCGTTTCTGCAGACAAGGGGAATTAGGAATGTGTATGAGGGAGAGTTAGCGGTAATGGCATGTAACAAAATGGCTTCTGGAGTAACGGGACCATTGAGATGCAAGTATTTCAGTTTGTCAGGAGAGGGCTGAACTGTGAGCTTGACGTAGCACTGCAGGGCTTCTCCTCTGGGGTGCTGTTCAGTTCCCGGCTGCTGTTTGCCCTTCTGTCGCAGCCTTCAACCAGGGATCTGGCTCCTTGTGTCCTATCAGGTCGAGACGGGCTACCAGGCTGCCAGAGGGATTGGCACTTTGTTCCTGAGCCACTAGAGGGATCACTTGTGCTTCAGCTGTGTTGCTCTCACTGGTGGTCAGTGTAAAAATTTTTTCTGAGGACAGAGTACCCCTAAGTATGGAAAATCAGGAGTGCACCTCTGCTTCCCAAATAGTAAATTTAGCAGATTTTTGGCCAGTTATTTTACCATTTAGCCGACATCAATTTTCTGGAACATATGCCCATCGCTGCAAGGATTATGTAGCAGTCTAAATGTAAAGATCGGCTTGTGCATGAACTGAGCGTGAATGGATGTGCACGCACACACACAAGTGCAAAGTGTCGTGTACTTCATTCAAAAAAGATTATCTTTCACGTTAAGTGGTGGGAAGTTCTCTACAGGAAACTAACTTATCAACTGTCGATGCTCTCCACTGCTGCTGCTGTGCAGTGTGGGTTTTCCTCCGTTGCTTTTGTACTATATATGACTGCTTGACTGATTCTATTTGTGAGCAAAATATCAATTGGTTTCACATTACAATGGTGGGCACTGATTTTAACTTTGCAATCATTGTAACCTTGTGAAAATGTGGGTGTGATACTGTATGTATATGAGAGTATAATTCAAAACTCAGATGTAAATGAAGGTATCTGATATTCTCATTCTAGTCAACCTACTTTTTCCTTTTAATTGGGGTTCTTGAGACCAGGGGAGAGTGAAAGCATGGAGTCAGTAATTTTAAAAATTTAATCCTGAGTATTACCAGGAATGCAGTCTTTAAGCAGCAGGATGGCAGGCAAATTGCGGCTTAGTCAATGGGAGTTAAATAAACTCTAAAAGCTCATTCAGATTTATCTTTAGTAGTGCCTTGAGTTTAGTTGATATTTGTAAATAAATACTTGATCATCATCTGTTTAATAATTTTTCTTTTTTTTTGGAAGCAGGGGAATGTAAATTCTTTCTTCATAAAATTTTCTGAACGCCCCATTTTAATGTCATGCTGCGTGACATGATGCAATTGTGTTGAGTGTCTTGATGCAAGTGGAATATAGAGAGGATGAGGATGCTTACATTACTGATGATCTGTATGCTGTTAGGAGATGCATGTCTGTTTATTTGGGATTGTGATGAAAAGTGTTAGAGCAAATTGTGCTCTTTGTTTTTGCTTCTATTGCTGGATATTCCCTCCTCTTGTCACCCTAGTGGTGAAATGGGTTACAGTATTTGGTTTTCACACAGAAATTACACTGCCGCATCTACCTCTATTTTCCCATGTACTCGCGCAAACTTTCGAATATGTTTAAAATTGAGGTTATATTTTGGTGTAGTTAGCCAAGATGTAGTGTCACTATTCTATAATTTGTAGAATTCACATTTTGTAAGCACTTGGGTACATTTTTCTCATTTTTTCTCTGGCTGTTTTTTCTGTGAAGTCTCACGGCTGTTACACAGGTACTTCTTCTTACCGTCTCGGTAGAACTGATAGTCACTGTTTGTCATTCAGTGCAAAACAGAAGTTCAAAGGTTGTGCGTGCGGTTGCGTCGTGTGCGTGCGTGCTCACATGAAATGCTAAGTTGGTTGCAGTGGGGCCTGTTCGGCAGACTTTATTGTGAATTGATGTTAAACGGTGAACTCTCTCGTGCCGTCTTGATGCAAAGACTCTAGCTGGGCTCGGGGGGCTGCGGGTCGGAACGAAGCTGTCAGTTTTTCGGGTCTTTTCAGTTTCTCCTGCGCTGACGGGAGTTGACAAAGCGGCTTCAGAGACCAGGCTGAGAGAAGAACATCAGACGGAGCTCTTTCTATCTCTCGCTCATGCGCTGTCTGTTAGCGGCTGTCTGCGCCCCATGTGACTGCGGCAATGGTCTTTGAACCGCGCTCACACATTCAGCTTTGTCAATGCAATATACTGGTTATTGTCAGTCTTGTGGAATGGCAGTGCAACACCCGCACGAAAAACCCTAAATGGGAAAAATGCACCATCTATATCTTTCACGTTGCAGTTCCAAGTTTTGGCCAGAATGACTTGAGCGGGTAAAACATTCATACCATCTAACATTTCAGCTGGTTGATCTGTATGAATGGCAGGCTATCACTGGCCTTGTGTTATTATATGAAACATTTTCACATGATCTGATCTTCAAGTGAACGAGTCATGTTATTTATATACAGTTCGTCAGGTAGCCGGGGTGACTGGTGGAAGTGTGGCCTGCACACTCGCCTGTCCTTTTGGACCGGAATTGCTCATGCTTTATTTATAGTGTAACAATTATAAATGTGATCAGTAATAATTGAGACTTTTAATGATATTGTGACCGTAATTGTTGACTGCTAAAAGCTATGGAGTTCTAGAGCAGTTTCGAAATGTTGGCTTTTTGATAAAACATTTTTAAAAACCTGCTCCTCAAAGGGTTAAAGTCTTCTTGTGATCTTGCTGTCATTGTGGTTAAACCCTAAAGTACACAAACAATATTTCTGAACATTCTAAAATCTTGCAAGCTGCAGCTGATGGGTGCCTTGATTGATAGAAAGGTGATTATGATGCAAATAATGCTGTCTTTGCCCCGACCATCACCCCAGCTCAATAGTTCTTCTATAATTGGCAGTTAAATTCCCTGGTACACTGTTGAGAAAGTTGTGAAGGTCATCGGAGACGGTCTTGTAAAGTCTAGTAAAGGGAGATTGTGGAAATGGAAGCTGTTTTTCTTTAATGCTATCCATTGTTTTGCAGGTGAGGAGCTGAAGCCACCAGAGTAGAAACTGTCAGGGGAGGAAAACACCAGAAGGTAAAGCTCCTCCCAACATGTCTGAGCTAATCGCTGTGCTATTTTCAGAGTCAGATCGAAGGATCCAGATGTTTATCATCACTTTTTTTTTTATGAAAAAGGTGTCATTTTGGGCTTCATTTTGTGATCAAGTTTATTGCTCTGAATTTATAGCAATTTTTGTGTGCTAACATATGGCACGTGGTTTCTTTTGAATCACTGGTGTTAATTGAATGATTTGAATAAAGTGAAAATGGGCTGCGTGCCAGATTGGACGTATATTGTAGACTAACAGTCTGAGTTGTCTCTCGTAAATGCTTGAGATGCAGTGACATGCTGTGTTTTTGTAAACTCAGTGTTTCCTTTTGTTGCAAGTCAATTTTCCGGTAAATATATTCTCACAAAGTAGGCTTCCTGGTGCGTAGGTATAACACTGTACTCAAAGAACAATGTAAGACTGCGACATGTATTTGATATCCTTTTCGGCAACATCGGTGCTCTCTGATTGCATGCTAAACAGTTCTTTACAAAATACCAGTACAGTTGTGTTGCTAAATTAAATTATGGCTCAAAGATGTCGGAACATGGTACATTCAAAACCTCATTAATGCTTTTCAACTCTGCTCCTTCGACATCCATCTGAACCCCTCGCGATACTCAGCATGCTGAATTTTATTTATCTCATGTTGTAGTCTACAGAATTTTGGACAACAGAATCCCAAATGGCATTACAATCTACGGAGCAGGCGTTGTTCACAGTAATTAATGGGCCCTATTTCAACTTTCTGATTAAATTGAATTTTCTGGATCTTTGCTTTAAGCTTACTAAACATATTAGCGGTTTGGTAATATCCCAGTGTTACCTAATGAAAAGTCGAAGCCAAGCTTAGTTCCTGTTGATGCCAAGAGCGCATTGCGAAATGCCATCCTGATTTTTATGCCACTCCGGGGCTATGGGAAAATTTAACCTCTGCAGGAACTTCCAAATCCTGTTTCATCTCTTCACCATGTAGTACCATGGCGTTAGAGAAAATTGATTTATTGCATTAGTCCGACTAAAACCTGACTTTTTAAAAATTTGTTAGCCCGACTGGAATTGTACTAAATCGAATTTCTCATAGTTGGACTAACACACCTAGATAATGCGGTTACTAGTCAGATTACTCCTCCGTGTATACGTTTGAATCGATCCGAACTGGACTGTTCATCCTGCAGGGCTTTAACCTGGAAGTCCTGAGGACTTGTGAACACCCAACTGATAAGCAACAGCTCTGTACTCTGCATTACTAGCAAGTATATGCAGAACAGCAGCAATCCTCATCTGCAGTGGTATTGGTGCTCGAACAGTCATGTCTTGGGGCTCGAAACTTCTTACACTGATCCGCATAATTTATTGAATGACCTGCGCATCATCCGAGGATTTTCCTTCCTCTCGCCATCGGAAAACTAATTTAAAACGACTTTCTCTCACCAGTTTTTGTTCCTGACCTGTATTCAACATGCATGAGAAGCCCGGGGTGCATTTCCCGAAAGTACAGATGCTAATTTACATAGTTGGAACTGTGAGTGGACGAACTATGTAAGTTGCTAACTTAGTTGGCAACTGCGCTTTTGGGAAACACACCTCAGGGTTGTAGAGAGGGCACATAGTGGAGCATAACAGAGGTTGCACTGCTGGAGCACTCAAAGGGCCTATGGCCTTGCCGCCAGCCTTCGACTAACACCATAACCACCAGGGAAGGCATGCATCTCAACAGTACGAAAAGCATGGTGTGCAGCACGTACGAAATGTACAGGGGTGCGCTTCCTGAAAGCTCAGATGCTAACTAACATAGATTGAACCACTTGCTGTGAAAGGACGAACTATGTAAGTTGCTAGCTTGTTTAGCAACTATGCTTTAGGGAAACATGCCCCAGAGTCGTAAAGTTGTCTATCTTTTCTCCACTCGACATGATGCTACCAGTTTGCCGCCAGCTGACTTGTGTATCGATTATTTGGTCTGTGATATAATAGGTCAACCAGAAAAGGGTCCAACACGAACAAGTTGAAAGGGGGCATATCGCCACCTATCGTAGTGGAGATGGACATGCTTAGGTCAACAAACCTATTTCCCTAAAGTGCATGTATACTGGGACAAGGACAGAAGTCCAATTAAATGGCCTAATCGAGCTATAACCGTAGCTCAACTTAACTGAGCATGTAAACATATGGAGTGGTTGTGCAGCTCTTCAGCGTGGGTGTATCTTTGGCAGAGACCAAGCAGTTCACCTTGTGGTTTTTTGCATCTCACTTTTTGTTCAGACCTTGTTTTGGGAAAGTTTTGTTGCCATTGAAAATCAAATTCTCAATCCCTGACATAAATTTAATAAAAATTTGGAATCAAAATGTAGGTTTTCTTTCAAAAATCAACGGGCCATCGACATGAAATGTTGCCGCTGAGAGCTAAGGAAGACAAAACTACAAAGCGAGTATTTCTTCACCCTGAATATCCGAGTAAAGATGGTCGTTTTTAAGAAATGGTTTCTCAGGGCGCCCCGGTGGCTCATCGGTCTAAGCGCGCGTACCATAAAGGCTGTGTCCTTCCCGCAGCGACCTGGGTTCGATTCCAGCTCAGGTCATTTGCTGCATGTCTTCCCCCATTCCTCTCCCCAACTTTCCTGTCCCTCTACACTGTATAACTGTCAAATAAAGGAAAAATTCCCAAAAAAAAATCTAAAAAAAAAAAGAAACTGTTTCTCCACGTGAAATTTGTTTGCAGCATTTTACTGCGTCAAGATGAATAGTGTCAAGTGACACCTCCGGTTTTCTCTCAGAGTGGTTGTTAAATTTGTGCTCCGAGTCATGCTTGGAATGGAAACACCAGAGTGATGTGCATGGAAAGAAAATCATATATTGCCTATTCCCATCTACATACACCTCAGTAGTGATCTGTAACAGATGAATGCGGCATTTTCTTCCACCACATTGTTTCCCCGTCAGTAACTTTGCTGGCATCAAATATTGTGCCTAATATTCTGAAAGCGACCATATGAATGTTGGAGGATGTCCATTTCTGGTGATTCGTGAGCAGACTTGACTTTTTGCAGGGTGAATGGCTGATTAGTGCTTAGTTGAAAGCAGTCTGTATGTTCTTCTTTTAAAGCAACACTATGTAGTTTTTTCACTCTCAAACTATATTTCCAAGATCATTCTGGTGATACATCAACTCACAATAGGTTGAATGACACCTTTGTCATGGCTCGATCGCGTCTGCATCGCCTTCAGTGGCACTATGTAACTTCGGGTTTCAAGTAGGAACCCAGGCCCAACAAGAACTACAAAACTTACTTACTGCTTTACGGCATACATCACACAATCCCCCTCCCTTACGTCTCTCAAGACCAGTGAGTGAATGTAGAATGAGGCAGAGTTGGAAGTGGTTGTAATGGCTTAAGCGGTGAGGAAACCGAAGAAGGCAAAGGTGTTGTCCCAGGAAACATTTTAAAAGAAAACGAGAAAGCAAATAAAATAAGAGCCAGGACTAGGGTCAACATTGGACCGGCTTTCACTCGCTGGCGAGAGCTGAAAGAGGAGGAGGGATGTCGACCTGGCGTTGATACTTTTGGACAAGTAAGTACAAATTGTTACCTTAATCCTTCATTCTAGATCTAGTTCTAGTGCGTTTGGAACTTGCTTTCTGTCAGGCTGTGTCATTGAAATCATCTAGTAACCCGTTTATGCTCAGTCAAATAATCGTCTACAGCAATTTATCTAGCTAGCTGGTATCTGACATGCTAGCTAGTTGTCATGCTATTGCTAGTAGGCAAACATTGCTAATCTAGCCGCCAGTTGAAATGTTTGATCATAAACGTGTACTTCACTCCCGTATAGAGTACTAAAGGTAGAATATTTGTCGTGTTTTATTTCTCTGCGATGTCACCTGCCATGTTGAATGAACGCGACGCCCTGTAAATTCCGACAGATTTTGATTGGCTGTCAGTTTTTCTACCGTGCATAAAATCGCTCTGAAAGTGACGGCAATGATGTAGTTTGCCATTATCATTGTCGTTAGTTGTAGTGTGGACTTCGCCATCTACTTGAGTTAGACCAATTTTTAAGTCTCCCTTACCTGGTCTGAAGACATGGTTGATCGGATTGCACATAACATATCCTGCTTCAGAACGTTCGCTGGTGTTGTTGGCTTGTCAACAAATGCACGTGTACAGATTTTACAACTGTTGTTACAGATAATACCATTCATCAACTGTAGAGGGACACCGCGAGCGAATCCGGCGAATACTACATAGTGTTGCTTTTAGAGTTCTACGTATGACAAACATGAAAGGCAAATATTGAAGAAGCGCCAGCTTTTGAAAACATAGCTGGGGTAGCGATTTCAAAAACATTGCTGGGATTGAAAAATAATTTTTGGCACAGCTGATTTATACTGTGTGTGACACACCGGTGTTTGAATGCATGAACCACTGCATCTGTTTGTCTTTGCTAGAATTAGTTTTTCCTCCTGAATTTGCTCCTAGCCCCGTGTGTAGGCCTCATTTTGTAATCTAGCTTAAAACAGACCACTGCCACTGCCTTTTTTGTCCTCCAAAATGGAGCATTTTCCGCCTACTAGGCCCTGTCTTTCATAATCAGATCTGACTTGCTCACTGTCATTGTTGTCACTGACAACTCCAGCCACCCGTCGGTTTGACAGGCCTTATCACACTCAGCAACACGCTCACTGAGCTAAGCCTCTAATTTGACCTTTCATCATTGACATAAACGTCTGCTTTCCTTTTTATCCGTTGCCATGTTTGCTGTGCGGAATGAGGTGTGCAGCTTGTATTTTGGATCTGAAGTTCTGAGCTTCAGTTGAACTACTTATGTTTTTTTTTTTTTTTTTTTTTTATAATACTTTTCCTGCAATTGGCTTCATTTGCTGTCAGCTTGTTGGAAGCCTAGGCTGAATGCCCCATGCCAAGATCAACACCGGCATATGGCAAGGTCTCAGCAGAAGAGGTGCAAGATTTTCCTTCTTGCAGGGGACTCCTCCCCAATGCCACGGCTTTGACGGTGTTTTGTTACAGTGAAAGCAGGGTATTTTCAGTTGGTTTTTTGGTCCACAGCTGGTGTCGTGGCAGCTTCTTAAATTTGGGAATGCATTTTATCCATGACTAGACTGAAAAAGTGGGGTACCAGGAAGCACAAGGCAGAGATTCAGCCCTCATGCCTCCCTCTTCTACAAAATGGCGAACGGTCCACTCAGCCGTGGTCATCACTGGACGCAATGAACTTAGCTACTGCTTGAATGGTGTTTTATTCAGTGTGTTCCCTTGGTCAAAATATTTGCTTTATGTCAATTTTATGATTACAGGGAGAAAAGATTCCAGGAACTGCAGATTCACACCTTGGCTAGCTAAAAAAAAATTGTGTACTTAGGCAGGGCTTTCTGATCCACCCAGATTGATGCAGAAGGCAGAGGCTTCTTGATCCAAACCATGTAAATACCACGTTCTCCTTGGACATTTTTTCCCTCCAATTTTCATTTCTTTCCTTGGTCTCAAACACAAAGAAAAGGACTCATCTTTGCTTAGCTTGTTTTCTGCTCATTATCCTGATTCTGGAAAAAACCAAAATCAATCACGTCAGCTAGAGAGGATATCTGTTATTGTTGGCTGGCAGCCATTCCATCCTTGGGGATAGGAGTGCAAAGCCTCACGATACTGAATTGATTAGAACGATGAGTCCTCTCGTGATAAGACTCCATTTTGTGATGAAAGTGCTGGATGCTCAGGGTGATGTTACAGAGACATCCATCTGGCTGTGCTTCATTCTCTAGATTTCTCTGGGCACTAACATGTTGAGTTATGTCAAATAAGCAGGAGAGCCAGTCCAAATCTCTGGTGCTCGTGTGTGGCCAGTACCATCACATGCAATCCAGGTGATTCACAAGTAATGGAGAGCACACGATGGAAATTCAAGCACCATCCAGAGTAGATTAGGCGTGGAGATAAGATGGAAAATTTGCAAATGACCATTGTCTGCTGATAAGTGCTTGCTTCCTCTCTGTCAACACCTTGTAAAACTTCTGTACCTGTAAAGTTTTTTAGAATTTACAGGACAAAACAATAATTGCTGGTATTTAAAAAAAAAAAAAAAAAAAAAAACTGGCAAAATAATGGCTTTTTTTTTTTTTTTTTTTCTTGAAGATTTTCAGAACATTTCTATGTAAAATGAGTCATGAGGGAGAAAAAAAAATGAAGGAGGCTAAGGAGGGTGCGGACATATTACAGGTGTTCTTTGCTTTGAACTGCTTTGTTGCTCTGGTGCCTCTGATGGAGAGAGATGTTTCAGGCCCTTGTATTATGCTCAAATTGAATTGGTGTCCTCTGCCCTTCGGTTATTGTTTGACAGCTGCAGGTTGTTCAGGAAATGATGAAGTGCATGGTGTCGGGTTAACACATGTCTGTTACTTATGGCAGGTGACTTCTTTTATCCCGCTGTTTGAATAATTGCATTCCAGCAAGTCTATATTGGTACAAATGAGCTACAATTTATGGGCAATAGCAAATTGAACATGGACAGATAATGAAATTTCATAAATCAAGTATTCAATATGGTTGAGGCCGGGCAAATGGAATACAATTCAGTTTGTCTCCAAATTGACTGATAAGAGGGTACAAATTAGGAAAATTCTGCTGTACACTTTCTTCCGTGTTTTTGCTGGAAATGTGCGAGTCCTGCGGCTGTTTTCTATGGGTGGGTCCATTTCTTCGGACACTCTGATATGTGGGCAAAAAAGTATAGAGTTTCTTCTAAGGTGTAGGAGAGCTCATGCAAAATCTAGCTTTGATCTTTGTAAAGGAAAAATACAGGCTAAAACGCAGACATTGTTATTATGCCCCTTTTGTGATGAACATTGCATTCCAGGTCCTATTCTACCTTTTTTTCAGTTTTTTACTTTACATTGGCTGAAGTCAATTTCTGTAGATGACGTTATATCACAAAGTGACTTGGCTGCAGCAGACACTGCGGAGATTAATATGATAGTAGTTTTCAACTCACTGAAGCATCAACCAAGAGAATCAGACATTGGTTTCATTGCCATAGCAACAACACCTCAGTGATTCTGTCTTGGAATCACTGCAAATCAAATTTTTTGCAATGGTCCTTCTGAGAAAAATCAGTTATTTAGCAAGACGACATGCCATGCTATCAGCCTCATACATCCAGAGTGCAACACTGGCTTTGCAGGTGATGGGGGTATGGCTATAATCTTTTGCTGTATTTCCCCGAGAAGAATCACTAGCCAGCTAACGTTGCTGCTACTATCTGTGCCGCACCATTTCTACCGGAAGAGGGGGAGGCAAAAGTCATGCTGGGTAATGTAGGAAAATGGCTCACTGAAGCAGATCAGGTGGAAGCCTGTCAGGATTGCAAGTGACAAACTGAAAATCACAATTGAATACAATATTACACATCATAAAATAGACCCTGGAATTAATTTTACATCAATGTTGGAGGTTTTATAACAATATCAAGGTGTTTTACCCTGCATTTTTTCCTTCAAAGGGGACAGATTATGCAATTTATTTCATGTTATAATATTCTTGGGTTCCAAAAAGGAAGTTTTTAAAATTTTGAGCAGGAAAACAGAAATTCAAGGATTTTCAGGCAGTTTGATTGCTTTCGTTCTTGACCCTCTGGAAAATGGGCTGTTCGGAGTGGTCGTCCCCACTACAATATGAGCTTTGTTTTAATTGGCCAGCAAACGGAGCCACTTTGTCAAAGGAGAGCGACAGCTACTAGCAAGTCTCTAAATACAGCTGAATTAATAAGTAGCTAGCTAGCCAGCTAACGATTAAACTAAACAAATGAGTATGGAAAGGTAATGTCTTCTAGCTAAGCAAGCATGGACATTGCATTTAAAGAAATGTGACACGCAGTCATCATAATAGCTTTACTACACTTTTAATCCAGTCTCTAATGCTAAGAATGATCCGTAGCTAGCCTCTGTGCAGTAGCAACCGTTAGTTAACTTTCCATTTGCTGCACTAGCTACTCCATTAAAATTTACTGAAGTCAGTTAAAAACAGTTGCACATTCTGGCTGTCCTTTTACGTGTCTTGTACGTTCCTTCTGGCAAAACTAGCAACTGTTTCTAAATTCACTCAATTTAGCAGCTAGCTAATAAACCACGCAATGATTGTACAAAGCTGACTTGTGTTCAAGTCAGCTAAGTAAGTTAGTTTTGAAAGTAGCGCTTGCTTGTTGCATCAACATCTAAGCCGTGCGCATTTAAGCAGGGTTGCACTTGGAATTCAGTTTGAATATTAACCGGTATTGGAAACACTATCCTAGCTAGCTAGTCACAGATTTTCCTGAAAGATAAATCAAAACCACCACTTCATTATATCTTTGTATCAAAAAGCATAATCAGTCCCCTATAATGTAAATTTTGTCACCAGTTCTGCATACTGATCCATTAGTATAAAGCAGTCAGACAAAAATTGGATAGCTAGCACACCTATAGATAGTAGTGGGCTTTCGCTGAGTAAAGCTGAGATGTTGGCATAAAAAAATAAGCCATTGATGGAGATATTCATATGAGGTGTGGAACGATTCTCATGAGCCTGCATGTGACAAAGGAGGGGGAGCCAAATACCATGTTTAATGAAAAAGGCAGCCCATAAAAAATGCCTGGGTCGTTCTACTTCACAGTTATTAGGTTGGCAAGCGCTCCAGATTCCAAAATGTGAAAAATTGAGTTTGTCATGGTATGTCCCCATTAATGCTTTGCAGGTGAATTGACCCAAAATAGTTTTCTTTTGATGATATTTTGATATTTAGCATTAAATGAACATGCTTCAAAAAAGTTTGAGAGTTCATGGTTTCGTGCCCTTCCAGCTATTTCAGAATCTGGACTTGGGGGTTTTGGATCGTGGCTGTTAAATTTTGCTCCCCAACCAATGAGGGTTAAAGTTTCCTCTTGTACCTGTTCAAGTTGTTCCATTGTTCATCATTCGGGGTTTTGCTTTTCAGAGGTTGCAAGGTAAAATTTGGTAACATTTTTCATTTTCACAGGATCAGTTCGTTTCATTTAAATTTGGTAATAATACAAAGAAGGCTAATCAAAACACCTTCTTTTTGTGGGAGCTGCATATTTAGCATAGAAAATACAGATTGAATACTGATAATGCAATAATTTGCTGTTTATTGGTTACAGCACGCATCAATTTGTTTATAGCATCAAAGAAAAAGGTGAATTCTGGGAGCAAGCTAATTCCGCAGTATGGTTACTTTCATTTAAAAGATGCATAGCATTTCGTCGTAGGGGGATTAAACTAAGCAATTCAACAAGCAATCAGCTTCAGGGCAAAATGCTCAATCACGCTGGTGGAGAAGACTGGTATATGCAGGGGAAGAGGGGTGAGGTAGTCCTTTAAACCAAGTCTGGTATATAATGGCAATCAAGTGGTACATTGAACAGGTACAGAAGAGGAACTGTAACCCTCATTCGTTGGGGAGCAAAATTCAATACATAAATTGAATTATACATATAGGAGAGTGTGCAAAGAAATATAGTATGCATTTGTGAACCCAACAAAACGGGGATCAGGCGATTGGAATGCTGACAGCTGGAATGAATGCAGCCAGAGTTACGGCACACTTTGGAGTGCATGGTGTGACCGTTTCACGTCAGAAGACACGATATAGGCAGATAGGAAGCACCCGAGATCAACTGTGGCCGGGACAGCCACGTGACCACACCCGCGCAGGAGAGTTGCATTCGTGTGATGCTTTCATCAAGCAACATAGACCGCTGCCAAGGTTCCTGGAGGATGCAGTGACCAAGTCCGGTCCCGTGCAGTGCGAACATGGCTCTGGGATGAAGGCGTGTTTTCATTAAGAGCACATATTGGGATGGTCCTGACGGATCGCAGACGTGCTACTCGTCATCAGTTGGGACAGGCACCTTCCAGCAGAAATAGGCCAAATGGTCAATGGTGTCATATTATTTTTAGTGAGGAGTCGAGCCACCCTGCTGTATTGCAATGATGGGAGGTGACATGCCGACTGGAGATGAGGTGAATGGTACTCTGATCCATGACTTGTGAGAATGGATTAATTTGGCAGTGGTAGCATGATGATGTGGGCAGTTATAGAGTAAGGGTGGAGGTCTCCACTCGTGTTTTTTTTTTTTTTTTGGAACAGTGACAGCACAATGCTATGTGGATAGGATCTTGGACCCACATATTGCACCCCGCGTTCACCAAAACAGTCACATCATCTTCATGCTTGACAATGCTCATCCCCGCACAGCCAGGATTACCTGGCGCTGCCTGGACACTAACAATATAAGTGCATTCGGTTGGCCACTTGAATTGCTACACATGAACCCCATTGAACATCTTTGGGATGTTCTGGATCAGCAAGGTGGCCATCGGGGTCACCCTGTCACTGCTCACAGTGAACTTCATGCTGTTCTGTTGGAAGAGTGGGATCAGATCCCACAGAGACAGATCGATAATTTGGTGACCTCTCTGGCATGTAGGATTCAGGCACTGCTAGCAGCAAACGGTGGACACACACAGTATTAGTGCCGTTTGCCATATGATCCAGGAGGATGTCTGATTTTATAAAATTGTCAAGTAGATGTTCAGAAATGTGTCTGTAAAGAATCAAAAATTTGTTACATTTTGCTTTTAAAAATTTTTTTACACTGTTTAGGTTGTGGCATTTTTAATGCCTCTGAGTATACAATAAGTCAAACTGTTCCTTTGAAAATCTTATTAAAATTTGATGTGAACCTTCCTGGAGCCTGGTGTATTTCCATGTTGATTTAATGGACCCGGTACCCTTTAACGGCACCGCAAGGCCAAACTATGAATTTTGCCTTTTGGTAGTAAGCTGTAGTTTTGGGAATCTTGTTGTTGTCCACTGGTGACATTTGTCTAGTTTCTGAGAGAGTTTACTTTTTATGTGCTGTAAGAATTGTGCGGTCTCAGTGTGCATTGAAGGAGGGTTTGGTTCCCTCCAAATTGCTTTATGCGGTTTGATCCTTTAACCGTTTCCCCCTCTGTCTGAATTGAATCAAAATTGTTTCTGTAAAATGCACAATGCTTGCTTTTGTATAGTGAGCACCATAATGCTTTGGACAGGGACACATTCTTTGTTGTTTTGATTCTTTTGGCCTTGTCAATCACCCGATCTGGACCCAATTGAACATGCATTTTACAAACTGAAGTGGAGACTGAAATTAAAAAGTCCCCAAAACAAGCAGGAACTGAAGACTGCTGCAGCACAGGCCTGGCAGAGCATCACCAGCAAAGTCAGGGAAGATGCACAGCATCTGGTGATGCCTGCCTCGCAGACTGCAGGTACCCAGTCCATACAAGGGATATGAAACCAAATATCATGTTAAACTGTCCTATATATTTTTGATGCACCTAAAATTGGGGAACATTTCTAAATTGTTCATCCTACATAGATGAAAATGCCGTCAAATTAAAGCTGATACTCTGTACTTCAAAGCCATTATCATTGTATCCTTTCAAACTCAAACTGCTTCAGTGCTGAACCAAAACAAATGTGTAACTGTCCACTGAGTTATGGTGCTTCCTACATATTGGTGAGAGCCATAGTTGCCAAATCATCATGTAATACACTGTGTAGCTCTTTTTTTTTTGATGCATTTGCTCAGTATTTTTAAGTGATAATGAGGAAAGTGAGGTGAACACTGCTCTCCTGTTATTGCACCTGCGGCGCTGTGTTGTGAATGGCAGGAGATCTCTAGTGTTCCCCTTCCAGCCCTGCGTCTAGAGCACGCCTTGTTCAACCCGATTGAGTGGCAGACAGAAGTAAACAAGGTAGAGGAGAATAAAAACTGTTTTTTGCTATGCCTCCGCCCGCCATTGCTTCATACGCCCTAAAAGGTAATCTTGAGCCCCCACATACAACTGACCTGGTGTGACCTTGAGCTTTGAACCAATGACCTCCAAAACCTTATCCGTTTAGCTGCCCTCTGTGGGAAGTTACGATATACGTTGTAGGATTTCGTCTCCTTCAGGACATTTCGTGCTCACAAGATATTTGCGACGGACGGACGGTGTCGCGGACGAACAGATGACCAGAGGCAAATCGAGGACAATAGCTTTGAGAGGAGCATTTCACATTGTTACTTGATCTGTTATTCTGTGTTAATGTGGCACTCCCAGTGCATTGGGTTGAGAGCGGTAGCCGGAACGTGGCGCTGGTTGATTAGGGCGGGATGCTGAAGGATGAAAACTGATTTCTACGCTCCTCTGGCTAGCCTCTGCAGTCAAGGATGCCCCCAGCCCGCTGTGATGGATGTATGCTGTTAGCTCCTCGCACGCCTGGCCTTATTCTCTCTCTCTCCCTCTCCCTCTCCCTCTCTCACTCCCCCTCCTCCTCTCGCACCGCCCCTTCCTTGCTCCGGCTTTGAATGAGAGACAAAGACCCCCCTTCTCTCATTTCCTCTCTCCTCGTTGTTTAGAGCCTGTCCATTTGCCGAGTACGCACACACACACACACACACACACACACACACTTACGCACGCTTTTTTTCTGACTGGGGAGGCTTTTCTCGCTTGCGCCCTCGCACCGTTTTGCTGCCGTGAAGGCCAGGAAATGAGACATCGTTGTGCGACTGAGATTTAGGAAGAACAGACCCCTCTGGAGTACTCGCAGCTCTGACGGCTTCTCCTCGTTCGCGGCGCGGCTTCTCTTTAATGGAAGGGCTGTATCACGGTAAGCCTGCTAGGGGTTTTATAGACTGCCTGTACACACTATATAGAGCCTCCTGCTGCTGTCAGTGTGTGAGCAGGAAAATCGCTTTCAGTGCATTCTGAATTAGGCTCCGGGATTTTCTATTCCCTGTTTGTGCTCGTAAGTGCAGTTCGCTGTGGGGGATATTCGTTGCCCGTGTATGTCTGTGTGGTTTTCATGGAGCGGTGATTCTGAACTGCTGCTGCTGCTGCTTCACGGTTTCGTTCAGCTTCTTGTCAGGCTTCGGAGCGCTGAATTTAACTTGTGATGATTTGACTTGAGAAGCTGGTCATTGGAGGTGTTTGTGTTTTGCTTGAAAGTGGAGAAGCAGCGTCTCGTTTGACGGTACACTTTGTCACATCAGAGAAATGCTGGGCTCATCCCTTTCAGGATGTCAAAGGAATCTCCCCTGAATCTGGCCTGTATTTAGGTCTCAGGCTAAATATCTGCTGAGAAAAATGGCACTAAATTGCAATGCATTTAGTCAGGTGTTGCAGTGTAGATCTTCAGGTTTCTGTTTTCACTGGTGTGGTTGAGAACAAATCTGAATTTGCCCTCAGGTTTTCTGTCCTGTGATTGATTTGACCTCTGAATATTGGTAATATCGTTGGGGTGTTTGATTTTTTTTCTTTTTTATTTCATTATCAGTCGATGCAACAGCGTTCAGTATTGGGTAGTTTAGGATCACCGCACATTTTCTATGCTAATTCATATGAAATCAATATTGTTTTGTGAAGCGTGTCCATTACGCATACTGAAGCAGTGTTTTCCGGGTTAGATCATAATTTTTGGATAAATATTTAATGATGTTTTATCTTTGTTTCTTTGTAAAATATTGATGAGTCCATTTAAAGAAGAAGCCAGCGCTGGGTGCTCAGTTTTGTTGACATGTGAGATGAGCCGCTCTGCATTCGGGTATATGCTCAAACTGCTGTCCCTCTTTATTTTTTAACAATGTTTTAATTCTTTTGAAGTTTGGAAGCATCGAGCAGCAGGAACGGTGTGTTCGTTGGGAGGGAAAGCCTCATGAACACGCGTGTGTGAGGTCGGGCTTTTGCCTGAGACGGCTGGGTGCATTTGAGTTCAAAGCAGACGGGGGAGTCCCCTCCCCGCTCCCTGTCTGTGTGGATCCAGACATGGTCCGGGTCTAAACGTGCGGCGGGGCGGGCAGGACTAGACACCCTGAAGGGCTGTGCCTGCTTGGCTTTAATGTACCGTCGGAACGACCCCTATTCTGTGTTTGTGTGTATCTGTATTTGTGTGACTGCGTGCTTGGGTTTGCACATGTTGTCCCTGTGCTTACGTCGTAAAGGGCGTGCTCTGGTGTGTATCGGCTCCCGTGCGCTTGTCTAGCTGTATGTGTTTTCGCATGTTTGGGTCTGCATGTTTGTATATGTGTGCATTCATGTGTAATTAGGCACTGGGGCATTCCTTCACCTCCTGTGGCTCTATTAAGCCTCACCACATTCCACTATACTACCTCAAACTCGACAGTATTGTGCTCTGCTACATTCTACTTCTATCGTAAACTGTTTTGTTGTGCTGTACTGTAATTTACTGTGCAGTACCATGTTCTACACTCTTGCGATGCTGCGCTGTATCATACACTCTACAGTGCCATTCTAATCCTGGAGGGTAGTGCATCAGCTGGGCAGACACTTGGGTGTAACGTTACATCTGACTTTGAACTGAAAGTTATTGCCGACTCGGGTGCACCACGTAGACTTTAGCCCTCTTACATATTGCACCTGGGTGTAACTTCAACGCCTAGTATGGAGCAGGCGTAAGTCGGAAAGTCAAAGTGGTGAACATGGTAAAAAATTATGGGAAAATGAACAATGGTATTGATGTAACCAGAAAAGAAAAGCAGCGCTAGCAGCATGTCTTGTTTATAATAGTGATGGGCAGACCTCGCTGAATTGGTAAACGTGTGAACGGAGGAAAATTAAACATTTAAACGACTGCCGGGGGGGGATGCTGCCAATGTGTGCTCTATGCAACTACTTTGGCGACACAGTGCCAATTACTTCTTGACGACTTTAAGCTTACTTTATATTGATCTAAAGTATAAACACCAACAATTGCTTCTCTGAACACAGTATGTAGGTTAATTTATTTTGTTTATATACTCCAAATACTGCACTACTCCCAAAGACTGCGAAATCTCATAATCAGACTATTTATAGCCCACTGTTCAATTAAGGCAGTCTAAAGGGTGACATCATCCACCCATTATTAGTAAAAAAATTTGACAACAAAAATGGGTAAATCATAAAGCATAAATATTATAAAAAGATCTTGCCTCACCGTTTAGGCGTTAGGCTGCAGAGGGCAGTATAATGATAGGCTATACAGCTTCTTGTTTCCTGAGAAAATGAAATGACATGTAATTACAATAATAAAAATAATACATTTACTCTTTTATTGTGAAAAAGAATATAAAGAAGAACAACAATGATCTTTCATCGCCAGGACAATGCTACATTTAATACGTTCTTACTTTAGGAGGTAGACCTAGGTCTACATTTCATATTTTATCTTGACAAAATAAGTAAATCATGAAACCAAACAGTGTTACACAAGGAAAGCGTGTTTATTAAGCTTAGAAGGAGGGTAAAAAACAGCCTTTACACAGGTTTTCATGAAACGACCACAAAAATCAAGGCATGGCTTTCCTTCAGGTGCAAAGAAAAAAGCACGAACAATGTTATAATTACGGTACAGTATCTTTAGGAGTGGCGGATCACTTTCCGATCGGACGCCAATTGCAGGAATTCTGTCTAGCATTGAATAACACAGTATTGTTTTAAAGGTTTTTTTCTTCCTTTTTGCAGGGATACCAAACACCAAGTGAGCAGTTTTTCGTATTTTCACAGAGAATAGTTTTTTGTCAAGCTAACGTTTAAGCCGCAGAGGATCAAATTTATTATTATCAGATCACTCCATCTGGTGGCAAATTCCATCACTGCGCCACTCGCCGAGAAAGGGCCTTATATAAATCTAACATATTTACGATTTAAGAAATGATTGATACAAACAAGAAGGCATATCTTCTTTAGCACTGTTTATACCATCGAAATTCAAATGATTCGAATGATGATACTAAATAGCAAAAGCAGGTGAAAATGACAAAGAACATGGAACTCTCTCTGACCAAATTAGGCCTAAGTGTTGACTAGAGAGAAAATTATCTTTAATTGTAACCAATAAGAGAGCATTTTTCATGGTATATAACTACTGGGTGAGGACGAATTTTCTGTACATATACCGTGGTTTGAAGGTAGCTTTATTAAGAGGCAAATTGAATTGGAACCAAGAATAACTTATCGAGTAATCATTTAACACGATGTCGACATTGAGACCATCACTCACTGAACACACATGTACAACCCCAATTCCGAAATAGTTGGGAAAAAGTGTAAATTGTGAATTAAATCAAAACGCAATGACTTCGAAATCACACCAGCCAGTATTTTATTCACAATAGAACAGAGATAACATGGCAAATGTTGAAACTGAGAAATTTTACTATTTTATCTACGAAATGAGCTCATTTCAAATTTGATGGCTGCTAAGTTGGGACGGGGCCTGTTTACCATGGTGTAGCATCCCCTCTTCTTTTTAACACAGAGTGGAGGCGTCTGGGCATTGAGGAGACAAGTTTCTTGAGTTCAGCCATTGGAATTTGATCCAATGCTTTGGGTCTCCTTTGAAGCACTTTTTGTTTAAATATGCGCCAAATGTTCTCAATCGGTGAAAGATCAGGACTGCAGGCAGGCCAGTTCAGCACATGGACTCTTCTACTACGAAGCCATGCTGTTGTAATAGCTGCAGTATGTGGTTTTGCATTGTCCTGCTGAAATACACAAGGCCTTCCCTGGAGTAGATGTCATCTGGACGGGAGCATATGTTGCTCTAAAACCTTTATATACCTTTCAGCATTCATGGTGCTTTTTAAAACATACAAGTGTCCCACACCATATGCATCAATGCATCCCCATACCATCAGAGATGCTGGCTTTTGAACTGAACGCTGATAACAGGAGGGGTGGTCTTTCTCCTCTTTAGCCCGGAGGACACGATGCCTATGATTTCCAACATGAATGTCAAATTTGGACTCGGCTGATCACAGGACACTTTGCTACAGTCCATTTTAAATGAGCCTTGGCCCACAGAACACGGCGGCGCTTCTGGATCATGCTCAACAATGGCTTCCTTTTTGCATGATAGAGTTTTAGGTGGCATCTGTGGATGGCACGGCGGACTGTGTTTACAGACATTGGTTTCTTGAAGTATTCCTGGGCCCATTTAGAATCATGCCGGTGAGTGATGCAGTGGCATCTGAGGGCCTGAAGATCAGAGGCATCCAGTAAAGATCTTCGGCCTTGTCCCTTACGCACAGAGATTTTTCCAGTTTCTCTGAATCTTTTGATGATGTTATGCACTGTCGATGATGAGACCTTCAAAGCCTTTGCAATTTGACGTTGAGGAACATTGTTTTTAAAGTATTCCACAATTTTTTTTACATAAGCCTTCACAGGTTGGAGAGCCTCTGGCCATCTTTACTTCTGAGAGACTCAGCCTCTCTAAGACATCCCTTTTATAGCCAATCATGTTACACACTTGATGCCAGTTAACTTAATAACTTGGTAAATGTCCTTTCAGCTGATTCTCTTATATATTGATAGCTTTTTCAGCCCTCTTTTGCCTGTGTCCCAACTTTTTTGAGACCTGTTGCAGCCAGAAAATTTGAAATAAGCTCATTTTGTGGATAAAAATGCAAAATGTGTACAAATATGTGTAAATTAATTGTGCTGTAAGGTTTTTTGTCAATTCTCTTTTAGCTTTGTCATATCTATTTTTTTTTTAGCGCTCAATGTGTGGTTTTTTTTAATTGCTTAATGTACACCATGTAAATGTTTTTCTATATTTGTGTGTGAATAAACAAATTAAAAAATGTCTCAGTTTCAACATTTGAAATGTTATCTGTGTTTTATTGTAAATAACATATTGGCTCATGTGATCTGAAAGTCATTGCATTTTGATTTTATTCACAATTTACGCTTTGTCCCTACTATTTGGGAATTGGGGTTGTACATGTATGCTTATGCATTTTGTCCTACATACGTGCATAACACCGCAAGTGATCCACTATGAGCTGAATTATCTCAGAAGTGAATGAAAAAAATCTCTCTTTATATTACTGCACTGAGTACAAAACATTCTATTTGATAAGACTGATAAATTGCGGGTTTAAAAATGTACTGTACTACAAATGAACTAGAAACGGCAGTCATGCCTCTCCTCAAACCAGAAAACATTTTTTTAAGTATCTTATGCTTAATTTAGGCATGAGAATGTTTCTGTTGTCTGCACATATCTCTACAAGTTTCCTTATTTTGCAGTGAGTAAAATTAATTCTCTTTCTTTGGGTTGGCGTCATTCATAGGCTATATACCCATCTTGTTAGCTAGCTTGTTCGAGCAAAGAAGTTGGAGTGCGCTCTAATGAAAGAGTATTGGTCGGCAACAATCTTTGTTTCACGCGTATTTATTCGGACGAGCATCATAAGACCAGACGCAGCTATGGCCTCCATCTGTCAGGCTTGGTGCACTCTGTGTCAGTTCAAATCACAAAGTTGGACGTAGCCAAGACCAGCCTAAGAGTGGAGACCTACTTTTTTACGCCTTGCTGGTGCCCTCCGCTCTGGGTGATTTGAGTCATTGTGATTCTCCTGATGGCCTAAGCTGAGCTTCTCTGGCAAGGACTTATAATGGGCTGTAGTGGAAGAGCTGCTCCATATTCAGGAGCTAGTCCCAGAGAGACCGTCACAGGCCCAGCTCTGTCAGAAAAAAACATTTTAGCATTTTTTTTTCTTTATCTAAGTGCATTGGCATTTTTGCAGAATCTCTTCAGATTTAGCCAATTTATTTCAACAGTCACTTGCACATCACTGCTAACGAGAGGCTCCTCAGAGCCTGTACTTGGGCCGGGTCTAGGCCTGGGCCAATCGCGAAACCGTGAGCGTGCATGAGCAGGACAAGCGCGACCCCAAAAAAAAAAAAAAAAAAAAAAAGAAGAACGGAGCCGAAACTTAGACTCGTGGCCTAGCGACCTGAGTAATAACGCTGACCTTGATGCTTATGACGAACTGACAGATTCCATGGTAATGGATTACGTCTAACTATTTACCACACCCCAATTACGTGTTTGAGAAAAAACGTTAACCGAAAAACAGTGAAACTACAATAGCAAGTAAGGGTCATTACGTCATAGTGGCAGCATCGTACACCAGGCATTGGCCCTCTCTGCTAGTCATACCTGTTTTATTCCCTTTCAAACCAACTTGCATTCCTGTCTCGCATTATACAACATAGTCATCAGTGGTTTTTTTCACACAGTGAAACTTTGTTTTAACTTATTGTGAACATTTCGTTTCGTACTTGAATTGGCGCAATGGAATGTGCAAGAATTTGTCTGTATTTGAGGAAGTTCAAGCAAACTGATGTTACTACAATGAGTGTTATTGAGACATGGCATCACCAACATAATCGCCATTCAAATGATAAATGCAGGTAGCGGTAAGCTTGCTGTCTGCTTCCTGGTGGACTCTGTCCACAGATAGTTAAGGTGTGGACCGAAGTGTTACCTGAGAGCACACAGTGCTTTTCCAATTTGCCATTTCTGAGCTTTGAAGAGCAGTAAAAGCACAAAGCCTTTTTGATGACCCAGTTTTGATGATGTAAATGGGTGTCCACAGGTCATTTGTAAATGTAATATTGTTGCAATGAATGACAAAAAAAATGGCTTGATTGGAGGCGCTGAACGGCATGTCACCTGACAAGGTGGATATGTGGCTCGCCGGTCTCAAGGACGATGATTAAGCTGTCAACTGGAGAAGCGGGGAGTTTGGCTCTGTCCGCGCACAGCTGCTTAGCTGGGGCTAATCCCCGCTCTCTGACCTTGGAGCTGCCTCGCCTCCTCAGCATCTGGGAGACGGTCTCAGGCCCTGGCTTATGCTCAGCTCCGCGGCATTATTGTTTGCTCAAGTCCACTCATACCCTCCTGTATATGCGTGTGCATTTTTCTGCGGTTTTACTTCTACATGTGTTTGTAAGGACCTGTGTATAACCTATATGTTTTGGCTTGAGTTCCCATGGCTGTGCATCTGTACGTGCATTGAGCCCCATTAATCTTCGGGCAGTGACACATTTTTCATTTTCTGTATTTTAGCACTTTGGGTTTGTAAAGATGCGATGATAATGAGGTTTCAAAACTGTTTTCGGTGGGTACTGTACATGGATCGCTAGTGCCTATAATTTGGAGTTTAACACATTGTTCTTCTTTAGAGGAGTGATCTAAATATTTATGTTCAAGTAAATAATGGAAATGGTTACAGAATGTAATTGTTTTGTGTTATTTGTTAAATTATATCATCTTTATTTAGCGGCATTGTTTAAATCAAGTATTGGTTAAAAAAAAGAAGGCAAAATGTTTGAAAAACTCAGTACTTTTCTTGGGGTGTACTTACCTTTTCGAATGTATATTTTTATGAACACTCAGACGTGCACTCCTGGGGAAAAGTTAATTAATGCCTTGAGATACTGGAAAATATTGCACAAAGGCTTGCTTCCCACAATTGAAAAGTTGTTTCTAGAGAAGCATGATCTCATATTCCTTTCCAGCTATTCTTTCTGTAAAAAGCTGTCTGTAAGGTTACCCACAAGGCTTAAACATTTAAAGAGATCAAAGGGAAAAGCTACCCCATACTAAGTTGCTTTACCTCTGTGTATAATCCTTGCTAATTTACTGGCCAATGATTTGTTATTAAGACCATTAAAAGCTTCATATTTTGCCCTTTTTTTTTCTTTTCTGGAGTATAGATACAGCGCACACACCTATAAGCATACAGTACTGAGGAAAAGTCTCAAGCACACATAAAGCAACTAGCCGATACCCATGCTGCGCACGGGCTATATGCGCAGGCATTGTTTTTCGATGCAATGTAGGCAGCCTGGGTTTTTCTTAACACGATAACAGCTGATTGAATTTTACTTGCAAAAACGGCTTCAAAATGCAGTTTTCACTTCATAACTAAGTTCGAAACCTGGCGCATCGTCTTTGTCACACAGTAAAACCGGTGTATGCAGAAAACAGACTCATTATTCATGGTGGTTTTGGAGTAGATGTGTGAAATTAGGCAAATCGCCAACTCAGCAGTAATATATAGATTTTGTAGAGCTAGCATGCTTGCAAAAAAAAATTAAATTAAAAGTTTCTTTAAACTGAGAAATGAGCTGTAAACTGTTAAAACGAAACCAAACCAATATTTGGTGTGACTAAGATTTGCCTAAAAACCTGGGACACTGTCCTGTTGTGCTACAGTTTTATAGGATGATTGGCTTTTTGCTTGTTCCAAGCAGAGTGGAAAACTTGCCACCAATCTTATGCAGACTGACTGTCTCATGTGCGTGTATCCCTCCAAGTAATTGCAGGAAACAATGATGATGTTGACATCAGGGTTCTGTCAGGGCTATCTGTATCGACTGTTCTTAGCGGAATGCAAAGATTTATTTATGAACTATTTTTTTTCATTTGCATTTGGAATTTCAAATATATTTTTCATCTTAAGCAACACCAACGTGAACCACAAAAAGTAAACATCTTCAAAATTTAACTCTGGCTTTAGAAGTGTTGTGTACCTCAGACTTGAGCACAGTACTGTATATCGGTTCCCTCCCTGTGCTGTAAGTGGGGACAGCTTGAGGGACAGATGTTTGGGAGCAGACAGGGCTGAGAGGCAGGGGCTTTGTGAGGCCCCGTAGAGGGAGAAAAATGGGGTTTGGTGCTGCACAGCGTTCTGAGGTTTCATTGGCCCTGGCACTCAGACATATGGAGCAGTGAGGTCAGGGCTGCCGCGAAAGAGTTACATGTGTAGTGCAGTATATTAAAGAGCAGCCTGTCCTGCTTGGAGAGGGACCACAGGGCTATTTTGCCATTTAATCCCTTAAGCCCTGAATAGGAGTCTGTTCAAACTAACTTTCACTGCCACCATCACTCTCTGTTAGATATATTAACAAAATGGTGACTTTTTTTGTTAATGTCAGCGGCTCAGGTGGTCTCCTGGGTTTTGCTTTTGGAAAGAAAAGTGAACATGAAGGTGTCACTTTCTTGTGCACAAAAAATGTGAACCCTCCTGGCCATGCTTTTTTTTTCTTCTTTTTTTTTCTCTCTTTTCAGAACCTCCTAAATAAACCTTTAAAGGTGTATCACCTTTCTGAAAACCCTTTCCTGAATCACACGGAGTGATTAATTTTCCAGACCTGTTCTTCCTGATATGTTTTTCTCTAGATGTCCAAGTGCAGTCCCCTATATTTGTATTTTTGGCATTTAAACAGTGATAATAATGCTGTAAGGTCAGTTCTCACAAGCGGACTTCAGAGTTATAGCAGTCGCAGAGACAGTTTTTTTTTTTTTTTTTTTAAGTCGTTGTAGGGGACAGCAGTGCAAAACCTAGCGCGATTTGATTTGGGCTGAATAATTTTAAAAATATCTGAGTTTGACTAATCATGTAATATTTGTATGAGCAACATGCACATCTCTGCTACTAGGGAGCACTTGAAGTTTGTTTCTAGGACCTATGGTTTTTGCAGAGTTGCGCCAAAAGTGGTGTAAATGAAATGTTACAACTTATCCCATGAGCGGGGTTAGTTGTCAGATAGTAACACTTGGTATGACAGTCTGTATGAAACTAATTAATTCGTCTGTATACAATGGGTGGATACTGTTTGTGGATCTATCTATGGTGGAGAGATAATCCACACTTCTATCCATCCATCTACCCCTCATCTAATATTCATCCATCATGGATTAAAAAAAATACATTGATAGATATATATGTGTTAAAATTATGTTTTTATCCATCTCTTTCCATCCATGGTAGATGGGTATATGTGGATATCTTTTTGTATTTCCATCTATATGGTGGATGAATGGATAGGTACACATACACATATATTTATGCATCCATCCTTCCATCCATCAATTGGCCTACCGTCAGTAGGTATTTAAATGGATAGACTGATGGATATAGAGTATCCACATGCAAATAGATTCTAGATCCACACTTGAGAATGTGTTTTAACATTGACAAGACTGTGTCAAACAAAGATTTATTTTTGTCCACAAGGTTGGTAGCAATTAAAAACAGCATAGGCTGATACCAAAAGTCTTTGCCACTCCTTTGATTGGTCCACTGCTATCCTCATCCCTGACACCAAGACACAGAACCTTTCTACTCACTTCCCTATCTGTTTTTTCACATTGAATCATCTCATTATGTGAAAAAATTTGTGCAGATTAGTTTTTTTATATCTCATTATCGTTTTGCACTATGGGAGGCTTAGTTGTAACATCCTGTCACAACTAGTTGCGTGGTGTGGAGTTTTTTTCTCAAGCCTTGCTAACACTTGCTATAAGTAGGTTGCATGTTTCAAAAAGGTGCTTTGTCTTAGGTGACAAGATGTTTATCAATATAATATAAGGTTTGATTTGATGACTATATAATGCACACTGAAATTTGTGACTTCATTGACGGCGAATAATTCATGACCTGCTGATGCCCCTCCCCCTGCATGAACATTAGGGCAGGTGCAGTGCAGTGCTGAGACTTGGCCCTGCAATGCTGGCCATGTAGATAAGGCTGTATATCGGACATGAGCGCAGCCCTTTAATCCAAAGTGTTTTCGAGCCGATTGAATGACCTTTGTCTGTTTTGTGCGGCACCAAAGCATTAAAATCACATAGGCTTACCGCTTCATGCATATTTATTTAAAAACAATCTTATGTCACTCCGTAAGATTGGTGACACATGGGTATTAAAGTCTCAAAGTGACAATGTGGGCCTACATCTGTGCAATAAACATTTTAATTGATGTTGATTTTTAATTGAATTGTCACCGCTGAAATTTGTTGGGGAAGCAAATATTCTGTTAAGGAAGTTGTTAGATATACATTGCATAAAAAAAAACATTTTACATCTTGTTTCTTTGGAATAGTGTTTCATTTTGTTTAGGCTTTTTGACTCTCGCTGGCAGAGATACTTCTTGTTCTGCCCTTTTATTTGCTGGTGCAGAAGGGCCTTCTGGGAAATGTATAACCCTGTAACAAGCATGGAACATGGCTAATATTTGTCTGCTTCACACTTATTTCACACTCAGTTAGCCCCAGGCTGTCATTTCCATAATAATCACTTACTTTATCCTGATTTTTGTTCCATCCAGAATGAAAGCAGAATTCTACATTACACGGTTCGATTCAGGTAAAGATACAGAAGGAGGCTGTAACCTCTCTCAGTCTGATTGCTAGAAAAGGGTTTCCAACATAAAAATTCACATTTGCATGCAGTCGTCATCCCATTTTGCCTCTTCATTGTGAAGTTGGTTGAAGCAGAAAAGGTATCGCACAGCCCACTTTTTTTTAGTTTTTACATTTACTTTTCTAAGATTTATTTAACCTGGTTCTCCATTACAATGATTCCCTGTGAGAAATACAAAATGGAACACCTGCAGGTGGGGAGAGTTAGAATAAAGCCTTGGGGGCAGTTTGGTGTTAAAGGTCTTACCCAAGGGTTCTTCCCAACTTAATCACTCCAGATGCTAGTTGGAATGCAACATCCCCTCTAGGGGCTTGATCTAGCAACTCTTCAGTCAAGCCGTCTAACATTAGTTTGCTTAATTGTGACTCCCTTCTCCTCATATGCGAGAACTGTTTACTAAATTCTGTGGTGGGAGGAGACAAGCTGTCTCACCCAGACTCGCTCTACCGTAGGGTTCGGGTGTAGTTTAGAGTCATTATGTCGCGGAGAGTAATTAACTCATTAACTGCAGTACTTGTAGTCGCAGAACACTGATGCAGTGACTTGGAGAGCATGGGTTAATTGCTTTGCCAGGCCGTTGTCCTGTGCACTTAGCCTTCAAAGCCTGGATCTAGAGCCAAAATTATGCTCTCATTGAATGAGGGCTGCGCCTAAAGATGTGGCATCTTTCATGCAGTCAGAAACTTATCTCAGTGCTGGTCCTGTGCATTTGATGAATGTCTGAAGTCTGTGACCCATAGGCATCATGAGACTCTGGCTTGGATTCCAGGTAATGCTTTGCCTTCGTGGTACTGCAACCTCCCTCCATTTCTGTTTGTTTCTGAGGTGTTCTGTCCTTAGAAGTTGAGTTCGGCAGTGAAATATGTGTTCATTCAAAATGATAAAGGTTGAGGACATGGTTGTAGTGGTGTTGCTTATTTCCTATTAACCCTCTGAGATTTCTCTTTTCTGAATATTTTTACATGTCTGTGCCCACATACTGATGAGTCCTTGACAGAAGAAAAATATGTATTATTCAGAATTTGAAGGTGTCATTCAGTCATGTTACTGCATCGGTGTTATGTCCTTAACCAGGTCATTTGCCAGTGCCGAGCTAACCAGAAGATTGTAGTATCCTATCAATCCATCCGGTAGATTGTGAAACTCCCAATGTTTTTGCCATGTCTCTAATGCATTTACTCATAGGTTTTAGTCTTTACTGATGCTGACACTGGTTTGGCCTCTTGTTGAGAGACCACTGCCGCAGATTAAAATGGTGGACAGCGGCTTCTTGGATTTCCTGAATTCTGAAAATGGGTGTGAAAATCCTTAGTTCTCATATTCAAGGCTTTATTTCTAATGCTGTTTGTTGGAGTATGAAGCCAGAACAATGAAAATTTTGTCAGTTTCCCAAGACATTTTAAAATATACATGAAGCAGTTCATGTGCACTTTGCTGCAGATGTTTCTGTACAGCTGTTGAAGTGCCTGCTGATGCTAGGCCTTGAATGTGTATTTTTTTGCTTATGTATTTTTAGACTCTGGGACTGAGTCAGCAACTGAGTGACTGACTAACATACCTTGTTGAAACATGCATGCATAAGTAGGCTTACATAGTGTGTGCGTACATGCTGAGAAATCACCCTGAGTGATTTTTGTGCCACTAAAATTCACTGCAGAGGAATGAGAAAGACTGCAATGTGCTACTTCAGACCAAAAGCTGACACAAATGTGGCCATTGAAACTGGCTTTTCAGCTAAGCTCATGTGGTCTGAGGAGAGGCAAAACAATTTTTTACCTCAGCCAGGAGGTAATATTTTCACCGGCGTTTGTTTGTTAGATTTTTCATTCGTTCGTCAGTTAACTGTGTATCGCAAGAAGTTATGGATGGATGTCATTGAAATTTTTGTGTTGATGGATACTGTTGCTAAGGAGGAAGTGATTCAGTTTTGTAGAAGATTTGACTCCTAATCTTGATCCAGGATCCGAAAGAATTTCTATGCTCATAAAATGGCACTGTCGAGACTCATTTATCACTCATGTTGAGTGGTGGTTCCTCCACCAACACCTTTTAAAACAGCGGAGGATATCATATGCTCTCTCCAAGCGCCGTATAGTTCCTTGGCGTGTCCTTCCTTGGTCGAAATGACGGGGGCGTGCAGGCCATTTTTGTCTGCTTTTATTTTGTGGCCTAGTTGAGACATTCTTTTTTTGTAAATAAAAGTGAAGAACACTAGTGGGTGATTCTATACAAAGAATTTCACCTCCTCTTTATACATCTGCAATATCACTTCCTTAGAATGAGTTATGCGACCTGTGGACACCTCTCAATTTTTGGGGAAACGGGTCAGCATGGTCAGAATTTTGGCTTATATCTCCGGAAGTTTGACCGACGGCTCAGATCTGATTGCAGATTTGGAAAATCCAGGTCCTGTTTTAGGTATTGTTGCAAGCTTCAAGAATTTAGCCATGAGAAGGCATAAAAATAGTGGCATGAATATAAAATGGCATACTATTCAGAAATGACCTTTGACTGCTATAATTTGAAGGCCATAACTCAGTGAAAAATGTGTATATTGACCTCATATTTGGAGAAATGCCCCATGGCATGATTTTTTTTCGATTTTTTTTTTCCCATTTTTTTTTTTTTTTTATAATGACCCCTTGGTTTTTCCTTCTAGCTCATCTAATTCTTCATAATGGCTCTTAGATCATCTCTGACTGCTTGTTGCAGTGATTGCCATCATTTTGGGTTTCAAGGACAGAATAAACTGGAAATATGCAAAAACACATCACTGCTTTTGTAGATCTAGAATTGGCGGGAAAATTCATCTTATGTCTCTGGCCTATTTGATTCAAAATATCTGGTAAACTGGACATTCAAAATGGTGGACAGTGGTCATTCGGGATTTTTTTTTTCTTATTTGCTTGCTCCGGAGGGTTATATGAGCAATTTTTTCTAAAAATTGTTGCCAGCTGGGGGGGGGGGTTTGGTTATGGTGAAAGATGGTCACCTAGACGACTGAAATGATTCCTCATATAGCCAACAGGTTGTTCATTAGATGCCTCAGTTCGTAGCCGTAGCGAGTTGTCACATGTGATTCTGGCCAGGAATTTTTGATAGTCAGTCTTCTGGCGTAGACTTGGGTATTCTAACATTGGCACCTGTGAGTAGGCTTTAAGTCACACTGAAGACATCTGAATTTGGCTCAGAATGGCATAATTCTTATAGCCTTGAATGTGTGATTTTTTTTTTCTGCCGCAGGAGAATCTTGGTAAAAATCATGTTCCTTCCGCTACTTCAGGGCCTGGAGAAACCACTCTTGTCTGGTCTTGTTTCTTTAATCCATCAGATTTATGTTACTCATCAAGTGTTTATGCCACGTGTGCATTTTCCTGTGCGTGTTTGTGTGCCTGTTTGTTTATTTATGTGCCCTTCCAAGCATGTGCATAATTGCAGCTGCCACTGAACACGTTAACCGTAGGTAATGTGCCACTTGCGAGAAATTGCTCATCTACGCAAATAATTTCTGAGCTGTTACGCACGCTCATGGCGCCGAGTTTACCCTAGCATCTCATTCCTCCAGTTTCTCGACATTGCCTATGGTTAACAAATAAGGTTTTTACGGCTAACCAAAACCCCACAACTGAAAAACCAAACCACTTCCCTCCTAACAGGAAGTTGTTCGTATTTCTCTTCACGGCCTGTCCAGGCACTGGTTGTCGGTCAGGGCAGCCCATCCAAGCAGCAGCGGTCTCTGATCCGCTGTTGTAGAGCGGAGAGGCTCATGTCAGTGCCCTGTGATCCACAGCTTGAGGGACATCTCCCCCTGTTAATTTTTGCGTGGCTAATGATACGTAACTGACAAATTAACTGATGCTGTTTTCTGTCTTCTCTTGCAGATATTTCTAGAATTGCCTACTACACAGGTAAGAGCCGGGGATTGGGAAGGGGCTTCATTTTCTTATTGTTAGAGATTTAGGAATATAAGGAAATATAAAATGATGGCATGAAGTTTGCTGTGCATGTTCTCTTATTGTTAGCACCTGTCTTGCTAAAGAGTCTAAATCATTGCGGAAAAGCATGATAGTTGTTTTACAGACATTCCAATATGAGTTTGCTGTAACTGCTTCTAAGCAATTGCAGTGGGTCAAATGCAACGGACTAATTGCCCCCACAGGTTTTGGTACAGTGATTAAGCAAGTAAGCTTGTGGGGTTACTGGTCATGTTTGTCAAAAGCTTTATTCATATGGCATATTTGACCATTTGCCCTGTCTTATTTAAGCTTAGGAAGTGATTATAGTTTCTGAATTTGTCGTAGTACTGCTTTCATGTGAATCTTATTCACATTATTCGAAGGCCCCTTGGACATTTGAAACATTCGAACAGTGATATATTCTCTGCTTGATTTTGGGGTCTGCTTTTCCATTTGTCATTACATTTGGTTTCTCTGCATAAAATAAATTGTTCCACAAAGACACGCTATGTGGTTTCTTTCCTGAATTTTCTGCCGCTGCCTTTAAGTCTGAAAGCATTGTATCTCCTCTCCGATGTCTATGATTTAATAATGCAACATAAAATCTTAGTTCTTTGTGCATAATTCCTGTGCCATGTTCTTATAAAAATGAAAGAACTCTATAAAGTTAGGAAACATGAAGAGCAAGCATCAACCATGTTTTGTAACCTTAGTAACCCCCCTCCCCCACCCACCCAAAGCAGTGGAAAAGCTCCTTACCCTACTAATGTTTTACTGTCAGTCTGTCATGTTTGAGAGATTTTCGGCCTCTTTATTGATAGGAAGTGGAAAATTGTTTTGGAGCCTGAGTCGTGCCTATGTGTTTTAACTAGTTGCTGAACTGCTGACTAAAGCAAAAAAAGCTGTTTAAAATGTTGAAAGATAAATTATTAGTCAGGTACAGATCTGTATCAGTGACTTCCTGCTGACCTGGCCATCCTGCTGACTTGTTGTAATTGCTTGTGTTCACGTCACACTTCATGTTTAGTCTGACGATGTAGGTGTGTTCATCATAAAAATATAATTTTTAAGAGTAAGTGGTGAAAATCTGCTCAGATTTGCCGGCCATGATGACGAAATGGCTTTATTCAGCGACCTTCAGCTAAAATTTGGCTCATCTCTGCTAAGTTGTGGCAATAAGCTTGTGATTGATAATGCTCCTTAGAGATTTTAATTTTCTGCCTGCCTCTGGCTGTGGTGGGAAGTAGCAAATATCATGGCTGTTAACCGTTACCATGAAAAAAAAGTTGAAGTACTGTTGGTGCTTCTGCTAGCTAGAGAACTATCGCAGTTTTTGCTGATGTATTTTGTCATATTTACTCTGTGTAGCCTAATTGGAAAATCTCATAAACAAACTCCAATAGCTGCATGATACATAGACATCATAGCTGTGAGCAGATGGTCAGTGATTTGTGGGTTGTTTGCGCGGCAGGCGGGTTGGGCGCAGAGGTTTGGTAGCATTCGCTGGCGCTGCCCTGACCTTTATGGCGCGGAGGCTTTTAATGCTGCCTTTGTTAGCGCTCGTGGGTTTGAGCTCATTTCCTGTGAGTGTTCTACTGTTCGCGCCTCCTGGACCAGCCAACGTGATGAAGGACTGGGGGGGAGGAGGGGGGACCATGCCTGTGAAAGCCTGTCTGGGAACATCCCAGTGCAGAGGGGCTTCGCTAAACGGTGCAGTGCAGTGCTGGAGCTCATGGACAGTGGACTGGGGTGATGGGATGCTTTGTGTGTCCGTTGCTGTATGTTTTGTGTGTGTGTGTGTGTGTGCGCACTTTTTTACTTCAGTATTTATGCGCAAATGCAGCATGAGTGAACGCTCAGTCAATACACACTCACAAACACGAACACGGTACATAGCCGTGATGAATCTGCCCACCCAAATGGAACACACAGCCAGCCTGCTGAGTAATGTTGGCAGTAACCATTGCTCATGCCCATTACGGCTTGCGGACAAGCTTAACGCCAAAGCTACGCTTAGTACCCCACAAGAAGCTCGGAAGTGCTACCCTTTTCAAATGAGAAATGGTCTTGGAGGCGTTTAGCAATGCACAGAGGTTGCGTGGGAAATGCAATACCTTATCTGTTTTCTCCTCTTTGGGAATATCCCATTTGATGCTCTCTATTTGTAATAGACTCAAACAGCCCTGCTGCTAACTACGGTATTGTATATGGTGCAGACAGCATCTGTCTGCATTAAATTCTCCGGTGCTTTCTGCCTGGAGATGGAAAATTCAGTCTTAGCCTGAGCCATACTAATTAGTGCTCTGAAAATACTATCCAGCATTACTTATGATGCCTCGTGAGCTGCTGGAAACTCATTTTTGTCTCATGGCTGAAGTTGGAGCTGGTATCTGCCGTCCTGCATGCAGTATGAATAATTAAGAGATCATATCTACGGCTCTTGGACTCTTCGTCCCCAGACTTTTCGTCCTCAGAATTTTCGTCTCCAAGGAATTTTCGTCCCCGGACTCTTCGTCCCTGGGTTGTTCGTCCCCAGTAATGCTTTGCCCTCTTCCTGTATTACAATCCTAATCATAACACTGACCTTAACCCCTTTATCACGGCGATCCATCCGTTGTCCGTCTGTCCATCTGTCTGTCAACAATGGTGGCATGTTTCGTCGTCATTAGAGGATGAAAACGAGATAAAAGTCAATGGGGATGAAAAGTCCAGGGATGAAAAATCTGGCAACTGAAAGTCCTGCAACTCATATGTATAATGCTGATGGGGAATGGTAATGTTGCCTGGTGTATAATTGGAGGAGATGGGTGGGGTTTTGATATGAGATCCAGGCTATGTTGGAATAGTTGAAAAAGTATGTCCTATCATCTAATTCTTAACCACTTTTCTTTTACCTTGGTGGGAAACGTCATGAGATAAAGGAAAGGTGTTAAGGGAAATTCATGATGGATTAGGAAGACAACTGTGCTGTTAAGAGAATCCGAATGCTCTTACACAAGGCAAACGTGGTCATGCATCTCTTGCCTGTCGCGTTCATTTGTTTTTGTGATTGGCCGGATGGATGGTAGTCGCTTTAAATATTGCTGCCGCAAAAAATTGTGGGATTACGTTATCTCTTTTTTTTGAAAAAGATGATTCAATGTACCCTATACTAAAGGAGATAAAGCACTGAAGCACCTTTCCTTAATATTTAGAGAATTTGACTCTCTTATCATGGATCCCACTTAAATACATCCTGGTCATTTTCTTGGAGTTGGAAACTTTACAAAGCAAAAAAGACTATTCGACGCAGCCCCAGGTCGCTGGGCCGGATGAAGCTGGTGATGCCACTGAAGGCGGAGTTTCTGGTGCCATCTGTTGGGTTGTGGCAGGTGTTCTTTCACAACACTGAGCTAACAAACCCTTAAGAAGCCACATAAATTTTCAGCAAAATTCAGTCTTGAATTTGTTCTTGACTCGAGCTTGAATGAAACTTCGTGCCGGTGGGGTGGGGTGGAGGCTCAGTGACCTCAGTATTTGTTCCACCTGCCACCTCTTTGCAGGCGTAGTTTTTGCATTCATGAAGTTGTGATTTGTATTTATTGTGGGGGGATACCACTCTCCCCTAATCTGGTAAAACCTAGTAACTCACTTTTTCATGAAACTGAGAAAACTGAAAACAACTTAAGTCCTTCAGGATAAACTCGCTGTAAAAAAAAAAAAAAGAGAATGGGTATTCTCAGTGACGACTGTAGGTACTTTATTTGGTGCTTAGTAACCTAGTAACTGCAAAAATGGGTCTAACTCAGTTTCCACCCAAAAGTGAGTTACTATGTTTTACCAGATTAGGGGAGCACTGGGTTTCTGACTTTATTATTCCCTGTAGCAATACAGCACAACAAAGAATGCCATCTTTGTCTATGAAACAATGCTGCTCTGCACTAACATGTGTCAATGAATAAAGTTCTGTCTGAATGGTAAATGTGCTTCTGCAGACTGTATGCAGTAGTCCAATATTGAAAGTTACTTGCAAAAAAATAACTTTTTTTCTGTATGACCTTTTAGTTTCCTGAAGTGTATGTGGGCTCATTGCATGCAGTTATTCAGTCTTAGGCATCAAAATGGTTAGTTTGGCTGCTGTATAGACCAGCGTTACAGTGAAACAGTCGATGTCGGGCCTGTAAAATGTAGAATGTGCAGACGGGCGACTAATCAAAGGAAAAAAAATCTGAAGAAATGCGTGGACAAGGATTAATGCAGATGCTTTCGTTGATTTCCTGACATGGTTTAGGTCCACTTGTCCTCCTTACAGGTGGAAAGGTCACCACAAATCAATTCAGAGTTATTCTTTGTGATCAGCTTTATATCCCATGATGAAGCATCCCTTCCAGAATGACAATGGCCCAAGCCCCACAGGACACAAGGGATCACTGAGTTGTTTTGTGAGTTTAGCTGGTTTGAGATCTTGTGACTTTGAAGGTGATGACATCAGCTGTGATCATTTTCATGTTCGTGTGGCAGCATGTTAGCCTGGAGGGAATATCTCTTGGAAGAAAAGTTTTCCATTCCTCCTGTGAAGTTTCACACTTGTATGCTGAGGTGTGTTGAAGTTGATCTGGCTGCATGTGGAGTCCCATTACCTGACTAAGACTGTGCTGATTTTTTTCATTATTTTGTCGTCTGTTTGTATGCCGCCGGGGAAGTTCTTTTCCTTTGAGCTGGCTACTTTTTGCAGCTATTCAGACTCCAGAGACACTGGGAAAACTGAACTGGTACACATCTTGTAGAACAAGACCGTGGTAGCATTAGGAAATGGATTCTGTACCTTTCTCAGCTCCTCCCTATTTGCCATCCCTCGTGATGTGTCACATGTTTAGTGTTGGAGGAAAGCGTAGTGCAGGGCCGGTTAAGCGGAGAGTGGATTTGCAGCACGTGCATTAGCACTGCCCCTTGCTATGTAAATGAGCGCATTTGAGAGCCACTGGAGTGTGAAATGCTGGGCAGGACAGGAGGTTTTATTCAGAGGAGAGCCACGGTTCCCTGGGTTACTCACCCTTTGTCTTCACTCTTATTGTCTGGGGTTGCGGCTCATAGTCGGGGCTCGCTTGAATGGCCAATTGTCGATTCATACTGAACTACTTTTATTTCTGAAGCTCCTCTGGCACTGTGTTCTAACTCTTACAGTGTTTGCCTCATCATTTGTTCCTAGCTATTAGTCTGATTTTAGGCCCTAAAATGTTGAACTTCCTCCGACCATTGTTTTGTATCTTTGAGTCGACAGAAATTTATTCCCACCAAGACGATTCCTGAGTTTGAGTAACTGATCCCCCCCAAAATTTCACTCCAGTGACGATAAAGTGGTCTCAATCGTGCTAGATTTTGCACCACAGCTAGATACTCGGATGAACAGCCACGGCTCAATCACTTATGTTCACGGTAAAATCATGGTAAATGTTTGTTCCCTATAACATATGTCATTCTTGTGTGCATCACATTACAATTCTTCCACTTCACTGGATTGATCAGTAGAGTTTCCAGGTAGGAACACTGAGGAGTTTTACATAAATTTGTGAAGGAGATCCTAGTTGCTGATCATTTTCTCATTTTATGTGAAGTGAGCCAGGAGTGCCCCAGAGGTACATATTTGGGTCAGACAGTTTTTTTTCTTTTTTTACAGTTTGTCTTTAGTTGAAGTAATTAAAATGGAACAGAGAGCCAGACCTGTCTGGCTGCAAATTTGGTTTTGATTTTACCCTTTACCTACTTTTATCCTTTCTTTTTTTGTATATCAGAAGTAGAGGGATGATATTTAACACGTTTTGTTGTAGTCTGGATCTAGCACACCTTTCCTTCTCTATTCTCTAGTAATGCTGGCTCTGGTCTCTAAGAGGATTGTGTAATCATTTTGATTCAGGTCATTTTGATCCACTTTACACTTCGTTGAGCTCAGTTTGCTTAGCTGTAAAAATGGTTTTCTTTGAAAATGGCATAATGGCATCAAAGAGAGTGGTAGTAGAACATGTGTTAAGGCTGTTACGGAGATACCTGAAGTGTAGTGCTTGAATTATTGTGTATATTTGCGCTCTTAAACTGACTGGTATACTGAAAATGTTTGCCAATGGAAAAAAACGCACTGATTCTGTATCTGAATTTGAACTGGAAAAATCTAAATCCCAATGGAAAAAAAATGCACTGACTCTGAATGGAAAACCTGCGAGAGTGAACTATAATAAATGCAAAGTGAGCCTTTTATTTATAGATAAAACTGAAACCCTCCCTTTACGCTGTTCCAGTGAGTCATCTGCTTGACTCCACAAGCCACACGTCCTGAAAAAGCCAATTTTTCCACCCCATTAACTTTTATATGGTTTTATTGGTGGTAAAATATTCATTAACGGCATATGATCATTTATTGCTGCCACACACTGGCCATTTTCTCTGTTGAAAGCATGATCTGTTTGTTTCAAGCATTACTTAGACTAGTGCCAAATCCTTTTCCTTTTTGATTTTATGCTGTTCCTTTTGAATTATTTACCTCAACGCTTTGCTGGATTCATGTAAGTAGTGCTGGAAAAGACCCTGCGCTGAAAGAGTTAAAATAAATGATTAATGATAAGTGGTCATCCGCAGCTGCCATCTCTGTTGAGCAGCAATAGCCCTATATCACAAAAATGTTAGCGGGAATGGTAAGGGTGCTTATTGCTACCGGGGCTCAATGCGTCATAAATCCTCTTGGAGGCAGAGAATGAAGTACCACTTACAGTGATTCTCCACAATGCACCGAGTTTAACCTAAATACAAATATGAGGATTTGGTCGTTCTGAGCACATTAAGTCTGCTTTAATAAAGTAAGCCTTTTGCCCACTTTCTTGAACTGACTGAACTGATGGTAAATGGCATTTTTTAAAATCCCATTGACTGAGCACTGAACTCTGGGTAATGGTAACATCTCATGATCGTTCCAAGATTTTTGCCGAATAGCAGTCACCCTCCCTCGCCCTATTGAAATATTCGCAAATGTAATAAACGCAAATTATGTTTGGATTGAACTTTTGCTTTTGTCGGCACAAGCTGTGTTATGCTTTGCCTGGTTTTGGGGGGGGTGGCAGGGGATGAGGCAAATCTGTTCTTAGTTTGGTTTTTTGTGGCTACCAATTTTTTTTTTTTTTTTTTACCCTGTGGCAATTGCTGCCACAATTGCTTACCGCTGTAGCTGGTGTGCCGTTGCTGGGACAGCCCTCAAATTTAAGCAGGTTATGGATATTAGGTTTTTCCTGAAGCTTATTTGATGTCAAGGTCATGACTCTGATTTTAACCTAATGTTTTCTTGGTGAAAGGTTGGCCACGCCCACCTGTAAGGCACGCTGAGGGGGTATATAGCGCCGAGCGCAATCTAGTATTTCGGAAACAAAGTAAAATGACTTCTGTGGTGGAGTCAGTGGATTGAGTGCTGTTCATGTTTGTTTGCAAAGTGCTTGCACATGGCGACAAAGTCCATGCAAGGGCATTTTGATCGGCTCCTTTCTTGCTCAAAGCTGTAACTTCCAATGCAACAAAATGTGTGATATGATTCTGTTTTACAGTAGCTTATAACAACAGGAAATCCATCATAGAAATTCCTCATCTAAATTATATTAGATGGCTCTTCGAGAATCAATGAGAATTATGGTGAGGCTCTGATTAACGAAGGTGCACATTTGGCTAAAATGTTACAAGATTTGTTTTCAATTGGTTAAATTCACGGAACTAATTGCATTATTACTAGTATCATTTGCTGTTAATGAATTAATTTGGGTTTGTATCTGTTTCACATGCAGAACTATTATGGCTCTTGTGGAAAGGAACCCTTCATAGAGGCATGAATGTGTCCAAATGCTAGTTAGTTTCATGAATGAGTGTAGTTGTGTTGTGTAGGGCAGGCATTGGCAGCTGTGGTCCTGGAGGGCCAGTGTCTGCGGGCTTTTGGTGTGTTTCTGTAGATGTGATTAAATTCAGTCACCGTTTGGGTGGAGAATTCATATATATACCTTTTCCAGCTATTAATTGCCTGCTGTTTGAAAGGAGACCACAAAAGCAGACTCTGGCCCTCCAGGACTGGAGTTGCCCATCCATAGTCTGGGGTATAATGCTTCTTGCCCAATGCATGCTGAGATAGTCTCCATGATCCTGAATAAGCAGATTTGATTGTTGACCCGAACAAACGTCGTTATTAGTTGACAAAAGTCTTCATTACCATGTTTGTTCATAGCTAATATCTTGGAGACTATAGTTATATGTGGTATAACAGCCTTTCAGTCTGCTGCAATTGACAGCCAAAATTGGGTGCCAACAAACTGTAACATGGCGAAAGACACCACAGTGGACGTCGACCGTTTTGCGTGCTCCTGTCTCTGCTGCGCAGTAATTGCGCTTCCAGTCAGCCGTAGCAGCCTAGAGTGTTTCTGGGAGCCTTTAATATTCGCCGGCTCGAGGAAGCCGGTCGTTTTTCAAAGGTGAAAGCGCACTGCAGTGGAGAGGACGCGGATTACTAATGTCTGAAGCAGTCTAATCAACACGCCACATTGGCTTCCGGCGGAATTCGCACGGAGCTCATCGATGAGGGGCCGGCCGGGCCCTCGCTCTCACCGAGTTTGGCCCTCTGGCGTGGATCTCCGTGGTGATGGCCCACTTGTTTCTATCCTTTTTTTTTCTTCCCTGGAGGGGAAAAGGGTTTTGACTTCTCTTGGTGCATTCCTCTCCCAACCTCTTCACAGAATAGCAGTCACTAATGAAAAGCTGAAGGGGGGGGGCAAGAGCGTAGGCGATTTGGGGGGGTGAGGGCGGGCCGAGGGAGTGGGGAAGGGGTGCGGTCGACTTCGCTTTGCGTGCGTGACTCAGGTCAGCCTTGATTTGCAGTCCTGCCGGGCTGCGGACAGGCAATGTCCATTTGTAAACACAGGCAGGCGCCGCAAAATAGGAGCGGGGGCTGGAATTAGCATATTAATAAGAGTCCTTCTCTGATAATCCCTCCCTCCTCCCCCCCCCCCCCCTCCTTTCCCTTTTTCATCAGCCTCGCTTTCCCCAGTCCTCTGAATGGAGCTCTAGCTTGCTCCCTCCCTCCCTCTTTCTCCGCTCTCACACTCGCTCTGTTGCTCTCTCTTCCTCTCTCCGAGTCACATGCTCAAACTCGCACTACTCTTGACAGCCGGCTCTCAGCAGCTGTTTGCCGTGGAAACGGAATAGGAGGCAAGCGGAAGAACGATCCGGGAGGATTCTGCTGTTCGAGGATTTTTTTTGTCCCCGAGTTGAGTCCTAGCCTCTAACCGCCAGCCTGGATTAATGCGGGGGGAGCTGTAGCTGTGGGGATGCGTTCATCAGGACCTCCTCTGCCGGATTTCCTGGGGACACCATCTCCAAGCACAAGGATTGACATGGAAAACTTTTGAAAGGACGTTTTCTCGTTCCTCTCCTCTTTGGGTTTGCCCTGCTGCTCGATGGTTGTTGTTTTCTCTGCGGTGTGGATGTAAATAAGCCCTAGCAGAGCTGCAGCAGTGCATTCCTCTAGTGGGCCCACCCGTAATCTTCTCCCCCTCTGTCCCCAGCAAGGTCTCTGCCTGGCGGGGTAGAGCCCGGGGGTTGGGGGTTGCTGCTGGGACCCTATGCGTGGTCCTGCAGTAGGGCTAGCAGCTGGCCCAGTGTTTGTGCTGCTTCCATCCGCATGGAAAGAACTGGCTGCAGCCCTTTCCCCATGTGCTGGGCTGGAGGTATGCTCTTCTCCCCTCTTCCTCACCTCCTTCTTCTTCACCTCTCCTCTGTTCTTCAGGGCTGAGCTGTTCTGTGCATCATGTTTGGCCATCAGCCCCGAGCGTACTTTGCGGTGATAGCATGGCATCATCCACACTCAGTCTTTGGCATCAGCTCTGTCCTGCTCTCTGAGGTGTGGGGCTATCGTTTGGGGTGTAAACATAACAGAGCGAGGGTGCAGGTTTGCAGGACAGGCGTTCACCCCTGTGGGGCTGGGTATTTGGGCACGGGAGATGGGCACTGGTGGGTGTTTGGACACCACTTACCTCCACACAGTGCCGCTACAGTTAGGAGCTGTGAAGTTTCTTCAAAAGTGCCTGTATCTGCTCTCTGCGTGTCAACAGCACTGCTGCAATATTATTTCACTTCAGACAAATTGGCCTTCTAACGAGCTCATGAAGAAAGTTTTTGTCAAGTGTGGACAAAAACCGTTTGTTTATTAATTGGTTTGTTTTTTTATGTATGTGTTTTGGAATACACTGCTTGAGCATATTGAAAGTTAAGAATGGTAGTCTTTCTTCATATCCTGTGGTTCACAATGTTTTGCGTAGAAAGTCTTTGGAGGTACCAAGGCATGATTGAATGTATGTATGGAATTTCAAGTTTTCCGTTCCTTATTTTATGCTGATCGTTTGAATAAGGAACATAGTGAATATTCTTTTGTACCGGCGGTGAATTTTTTTTCACTGTGCAAATAATGTATTGCATAACATTGATTGAAAATGAAAATCTGGTTCGCATGTCTGATTTAACAACTTCGGTGCTCAGTTTGATGGAGTGCTCTCGGGGAGACTTTACGGCAAGTGCGTTGAGGGTTAATCATTTCTGCAAAGCTTGAGTCGGTGCAAAGACTGGTTGAGGTTGGCAATATTTCCTGACGACGCACCATAGTTTGGCTGGCATTGAAGCATTTCTCTTCCACTTCATAATGTCTTGGTGCTGTGCATCGCAATTTGGGAAATCAGCTAGGAGCTGGCGGTCTCGCGGGGAATGGGCAGGGATAAAGTGGATGCCATTGTGCAAAATCTGACGGCGAGAATTCAGTGCCAATTCTCACGCTCTGTAATGAATGAACGTCATTATTATTGGTTGAGTAATGATTTTGTTGTGATGTATATTCTTGATGCTTCATATCTATGTCGGACTGCAGTGCAAGACTTCTTTTGCCGTTCATAGCTAGTTATTTCCAAAAGCGGCATGAGTGATGGAGATGTGCTGCGCAATAACTCATATAGTCCATTCGGTGTTTTCTGTTTGGGATTCAAAATGAATCGTCTTGTTACAAGCTTCATTCACTAACTATTGCTCTGCATAAGCTTCGCTGTTCGTTTTACAGTAGCAAGGTATTGATCACAAACCCTATTAAAGGCACTTAAGGGCCAAGGGCTGGCCGTATCTTGTGTATTAGATCTAATGGAATCCTTTCTCTCGATTTTATATGAAAATCTTCTGCAGCAGAAGATTTAACTTCATTATAAACTCCGTATGGATACCTTTATTAGATCCGTGCAGATTTTTGCAGATGTTACTGAGCCAATAAGATGTCCAGCTGTCTCTTTTCCCCTCTCTTTCTGGGTATGGGGGGAACATTGGTGCCCAGAGAGGCAGATCATTTCTCGCGGTTACATCCGCTTTTTCCCTGGAAGGGCTATAGACTTACCGAAACTAGTCTGGAGCCTTTCCCTCTTCTCAGCGCCATTTACCTGTGGGGACCTATCCGTTTCCAGCTAATGGTGCTCTTTAGCGTTAGGTTATTTTTCCTGATTCATTCTGTCTGCCTGCAATCGCATTGCTCCCCCTCCACTGCCGCACCTTTAGGTCCCTGCAACAGGGCGTGAAATCAATACCCACCACCTGCCAAATGCCGGTAATGATTGGATTTAGGGTGCCTGGTTAGATTTTGTGCTCTGGAAGCCTCTTTATGAGGCACTGACCAGCTATACCGTGATATAGATACTATGAATACCAATGTGGCTAGTAAATATTTGAAAATGAATGGTGATTGTTTTCAGTTCATGGGGTTCTTTGGCTTGTGGGTGGGAGTGCCTTGCCTGCAGATGTTTTATAGGTTTGAAATCGGCATGCACGCCAATGCGAAACTGATTATCGCAAAATCACTGCACAGACTCACGGAGTTATGAAGCGGGCGTTATTGGAGGTCCAAGTACCACTAGGTTTAAGTTCACTATCAAACATTTGAAAATGCCAGTGCAGTTCTATGAGATGTGAGAAAGTTTCACTTTAATGTCAGATGTTAGACAGTATCTTGACAGCAGCCAGTAGTATTTGTTGTTTTTGTAAGTTGTGTTTCAGTTAATTCGCTTTTTATATTTCAGCTTCCTGAATTATTAAAAAAAATGCTAGAACTGTATATTTTAATTCCAAATTATTTATGTGATTTATCATGTGGATTGACAGAAGATAATTTGGATTGACTGCTGTAACTGGAGTCATTGGTTTGGTGGAAATTATAGCTTACATGTTTGCAGCCAGAATAACCAGGCTAGTGGTTATTCATTTGGCCCTCACTGTGTGCATCATAAAAGTAGTTTGATGTCCAAAGGGGAGGGGATGGCAAGCTATCTCAACAGCAGCCAGTTGACATTTCTGCCAGCTCTATTTGCAGTTTTAGGCCAATTATTTGTCTATTAATGTGCTTTTTGTAATTAAGTCATTTGTTTTTATAACCATGCTGCTTAGCCCATTTTATGTTGCGATCAGTCAATGGGCTGGTCATGAAAGACTGGGGGCTCGTCCAGGTGATTTAGTCCAGTTCGATTAAGCCCTAAGCCCTTGGCAGGTTTATTTCATTGCTCGGGTATGCAAATGATGAGTTGCCCCATTTGGGCTTCGCTGTTTTGAGTATTATGGTGCCTTTCCCCAGTTAGTGAGTCATCAGGCAGGTCCTGTGGGGCTTTTCAATTTGTTATTTTGCCTTTTTAGCTCACTTGGTACAATGGACCAAAGGGAGCTTATAAGATCACGGGATGGTATCGGCGTCGGCATCTGCGTTAACTTTGATCTTCTTCTGACTAACCACTGAAGAGATCAATGTGAAATTTGGTGGAGAGGCACACATGGATGTACAGATTAAAACTTATTCAAGGCATTAAAACTCGACATCAAACATGGCCGCTAGTCGGCCATATTTAAAATTGCACTATATCATGCTGGAGGGTATTTAAAAGCAGCTAGAATGCTGAAACTTTTTACACACATACTTGAGAGAACATAACAATAAAAAGCTTAGCTCATAATTTGCTAGAATACTACTCCCTTGAGCAACACACTTAAGCCCAATAGCCAACTGGCTTACTCTTCAGTATATAATGCTGGCTACAATGATTTGGTTTCTGGGGCTTGATATTTCAGTGGAACTGCACTATGAAAAGAGCACTGCGCTGCAAAAAATGATGGAAACATCAAACCATGATGCTGAATTTTGCTTGAAATTTTTGCTTGTTTCTCCTACACAAATTGCAAAAGGTGTCTTCATCTTCCCAATGTCAGACCCAACCATAAAAAATCCTACCGCTTGTGAGCTTACATAACACTAAAGCCTGAAATAAACCAAGTGAGGAACAGTGCCCATGGGACCATTTTTTGTTTTTGGTGGAAATTCTGGATGGGGGTCAGCTTCGGAGTACAACTGGTTGACTTGACAGTTGGTTTTCTGACTGTGCTCTCAAGTTCAGCATTCAAAGTTGCCTCAAGCCTGGAAAGAACTCTAAAGACTAGTACAGGTAATAGTTAAGTAGATATAATTATGCAATTAGTCAAGATCTGGGGAGGCTCTTAATTGCTTATTACCTCCGCCAAACAAAGTTGGCAGGAGGTTATGTGATCGGTGCAGTTTGTTTGTTTGTTTATCTGGTAGTTTGTGAACAAGATAACAAATGAACGGATATTTCTGAACTTTTGTGGGAGGGTCGCTATTACATCAGGGATGGACCCTACTGATTTTGACCGCAATCAGGCAAACAGTATGGCCGCCACAGCAGCCATCTTGAAATCCTATGACACGCGATAACTGAACTTTGCTTCCACTCAGCAAGATTTGGACTGTGCTGCCTTGGCGGAGGTTTGCACTCTAGGAGTGCCTCTAGTTTTATATTGTACTTAAGTGCGTCTTGGCCAAAATTGGCTCATGTGGCTTATTCCTCATTAATGAAAGAATGGATTTGTAGTGCTATCTGATTTTTATGGACTTCAGAACTTATGGAAATAACCCCTCAATTGTAAAGTGACGTCGAATGCCCACAAACTGTGTTACTTATGCTTAAAAATGTTCTGCATGAGTCAACTGCGCTGCCCTGAATTTAGCAGCTAGTGCTCTAACCTTGTCTCCACTGAGACTTGGGGGTCACTCTGTTCACCAGCTGCAGTCCTGCCCCTGCTCACTTTGAGATTTTTCAGAATTTACATTGAAAGCGACACTAAGGAAAATCTTAGCCTTCAAATTTCACCTGCCATCATCATCCTTCATACCTTTTTTGAAAATCAGCAATTCCTTGAGCCATCTGTAAAGATTAAATAAAGCTGAAAGCGTTCAGAAATTGATGGCATTTTACCTCAGGAAATTAGTATGTGTAACTTTGACACTTTTTATTAGGATTGTTAGATATACTGAAGTGTAGAGGTAAACCGAGATTTACCTCTTTCTAATGATTGCGATGTCTGCCTTGGGCAACATGAATCATCTCCGTTGCGCGTGGAAGCACTCCCCGTGCATAAAGTCCTCAGTGGTTACTCTTATGAATGGTGCGATTGCTGGCTTATTTGCACGATTTACGATTGATGCCAATATTGCCCTGATTTAACGAAGTATGTGCGCGTCACAGTAATATCAAACTGTGTTTTACCATGCCACCGCCTGGAGGTGGCCTGCCATTTCTTTAAGGCAACTGCCTTTCCTTAGGAGAAAAAAAAATCCATGAGTAAAATTGTATCAGCGCAGCGCTTGCAGGGCTAGATGTGGTTGTAGGTGTGAGTCCATGCAGTTTAGCCTTCTTCAGGCTAAGCCTCGCCACAGGAGCTGATCTATCTGCTGATTGGTGAAGTCGGCTTAAAATGGCCTCCATTGTGAGGAACGGGACCCATCCCCCCACTCTCTAAATGACAGTAATACCCACTCTCCCAGGCCAGATGTGTGTTTGTGCATGTGGTGTGGGTGAGGGGAATAAATCTTAAGTGTGTTTGTGTGTGAGAGAGAAAAAGGGTGTTTGAGTGAGTGTGTATCTGAGAGAGTGACTGGGTGACGGAGATTGAGAGACTGAGAGAAGGAGAGACTGTGAGAGAGGGGAGAGAGAGAGAGGGAGGCAGAGGGAGAGAATGAGGAAGAATGCAGTGTTTTGTGTCCGTGAGCATGTGCCAGGCTGGTAGGTGTGATGCTGTTGAGCGGAGGCCTGTATCAGGTTGAGGGCGAGAGGCTGCTGAAACTGAGAAACTCTCAAACACTCCTTTGTTGAGCGCTGACTGCTGATTACAGTTCAGCATTAGTCATCATGGCTGGGGCCCTCCATGACCTCTGCCCTCACGTAGGGTACTCCCTCAATTACATCTGTACTTCTTCAGCTGGTTATGTTGATGTTTCACCTAATCATTTTTTTTTTAAATTTAAAATAAACATGTATTTCAATTATCATTTTTGCAATACATTTCAGAAACAGTTGGGACAGTAAAGTATCCCAATTTCTAATCATGCCATTCCTTTTCACAACACTCTAGGGACTGAACATCTGTACCCAGTATGCAGAAAAATAAGAACATTCTGGGTCATTCCACATAAAGTAAACCAGGACTCCCATGGGCAGAGTCATGGATTTTCCTCAAACTTTGATAGACTGTTGCTTTGGGTGCCAAATGAAGTCATACCAAGTTTTAGCTCAGTCGGCCGCTAGTTTAGATTTTCTGGGGGGTCAAAGAAGTGGGCGTTTTTTTATTTTGTACCCAAAGCAACATTCTATTAAAGTTTGAAGAAAATCCATGACTCTGCCCATGGACCTTGTCTGAAAATTGGTTGATTTCATAGAAAAACTGGTAAACACCATAGATGCAGACACTGCCACACATTTCTTTTGGGTCGTAAGTAGTGATTGAGTGGGATTATTTTTGTACTAGTCCATATATATATATATATATATATTTTTTTTTAAATATATATATTTTTTTAGGAAAATACTACTCCACATAACTGTAGGCAGGGCAACAGCAAGTGGTCTTTGTCACATTTTGTATTTCAAAATGCACCGCACAATCTGCACTGGGGAGAAGTCAGCATTGCAGGCTGGCCAGTCCAGCACCCAAACTTCTTATGCTGCCCTGCCTTTGTAATGTGTGCGAAGTGCAGTTTTGTATTGTCTTATTGAAATATGCATGCGTGTCACTGGAACTGACTGTCTTCTTAAAAGCGGTTCCATAATCTGAGTACTTTCCAACAAAATATTGCTTCACAGAAGTGCAAGTTACCCTTGAAATTAAATTTACCAGACAAAACATTTAATATCTTGTCTGCACACTGTCTGCAGTGAAGTGGAAGTCAAAGAATGTTTGATAATCACTCATTTGTTTTGTTTTTTTTGTGTGTGTGTATTTTCAGTACTTTTCCATAATGGGGTTGTCCATTGGGTTTAACCAGTATCTGATGAACTGGCCAATAAAGTTTAAATTTGGATGCTTTTAGGAGGTTCTTAAAGAGCTTTTTTTCTGAGGGCATTTGTGAGATTTTGCTTTGTGGTTAATTTCTTTTATCACTTGGGAGATTTATGCAGGTAGGTTACATAATGCACAGGCCCAATGTGATAAATCCCCACTGTGGTGCAGGCCGCGTGTGGTGAAGGCACAGTGCTTTAGTCTGTGCTGTACATGCCTGTGCTTTAAATGGGTCTCTGTGCCAGGGAGCTCAATGCTCAGATCCCCGCCGGGCAGCCATTACCTCAGCGCGTTTTTGTCGCAGCTCTGTCAACTAGTTGCTAAGAGGAACGAGGGGGATGCATTTCTGCGGGGGTGGCATTAGTAAGCAGGGGGTTGGGCTCAGTGGGGTTATCCTTTGTCCCCTTCCTGTCTGCCTGGGCACTACTCACACCGTTAACAACCACCAAACCGCAGTCGTCTTCCTCCAGTTGAGACAGGTTTAGTGGAGCGCTGAGCATTTCGTAACTGATGAGAATGTTAAATGACTGCAGTCTTCTTCACTGCTCATCACTGTCAGCTCACTCTCAGTACTCAGACTGGCATGTTTGTAAGGCGATGCTGTGTGCACTTCAGTACTGCGGCGTCTGCTTCCGTGTTTCTCTGGTTGCATGAGGGTGCGGGTGGCCAAGCGGCAGAAGCATCATGCCCTGCGGGAAATAGACACGTTTGTCCGTACTTCAAAGGTCAGCTGGCTTCCTCTCGGAGTTAGCTAGGCTGTCACCGGAACTTGTTCAGGCGGGAGTTGCGTTTAACTGACCATGGGCTGGGGTGTTGTGAGTGCTGGGCTGGATGCTGTTGGAAACGCCTGCAGCGTCTCTGCTGCTCGATCTGGGGTTGGCAGCCAGGGGAGGGCTGGGGAATGAGGTCACGGTCGCAGACTGACTGGCACAGACGGGTCATTACTGCTGAGCTCTTAGGCGTGAAGCCTAATGCCCAGTGCTCAGTTGCCCTGGCGATGAAAGCGCATGCCATTGGCTGACTCGTCCGGCAGTCCCTCTGTATTTGATTTGAAGCCACTGCCAGGCTGACAATATGGGAAAGCTTCCGCAAAGAAGAGTAGCGTACCTGACCTCTGTCTACAGTAAGCATATCTCTTTAGCATAGCGATGGGATACGAAATGTTTGCAGCCTAATGAATACTTGTCTGTATATAACATGGACAGTATATAAATGTATTATGTAGACTTGGCCGCCACAAGTTGTTAAATGTATTCCCATCAGAAATTCCTTTTATTCATAGAAGTGTCTAAAAATACCTGTGTTCCTTTTATTCATAATACAGTTCTCAAATCCGTGAACACATCTCGGTACAATGAAGTTGGTGCGAAAATTCTTGCGATGAAAGATTTTTGTTTATTGTTTGGTGCTGTAGATATAACACTATATAGTGCTCAAACAGAATGCATTACCGCGTTTGTTGTGTGAAAGAGTTCTGAAATCATTCCTCTGACTTTGTTATTGGACAGCCGAGTTACATTAGCATTCTCACGGTGCCAACAAAAGCTAGTACTAATTACTGACGCCTTCCTAGGAGAGGGCTTGGGACAGAGGAAGTGTTGTGAGTCCTTCGGTGAAAACAGTCTGCCGGTCATCCGCTCCTGATTGACTTGAGGATCAAATACTCCGAACAGGTACATCCTGTTGGCAGGCTGCAATAAAGCCACACCAGAGAATCACACTTGATCAACTTGCTGATGCTTTTGACTTATAATATTTACTTTGTCTTTTTCTCTGTAAGGTTGGCCGTCCTCTCTGTGTGTATTGTCCAGTTTCCTGTTGTAAAACACCTCATACTGCGTGTAAAAATGGCCGTGTTGCTCACTGTAGGAGTGTTCGCTTTTAAACTGCTTTTGGCTTGTCTTTTCTGGTCGCCATTTTGAAAACATGCTAGCACAAACAACCGGACTAGTATTCGTTTTACATTTTTCATGTCCTCAAGGAGAGAGGTTTGCTTCTGGGGGCAGTGAAGTCCATGAATATGGTCTCAGGAATTTCAAGGAGCTGATGAGACTCTGCATGAAGGACTGGTCTCTGTTCACTTACCATGTCTTCTCCAACCTCATTACACTCCATATAAAAACACCCAGAGATGTTATTTCGATAAAAGGAGGCTGCGTAAAGTATTAAATGAAGAGGTCCAATAATTGTTGCTCGTTTCTGAGAAACATGTTTGCTTCATTGTAATTTTTTTTCCTCTGGATCATGTATTTTGATTAAAGGTTCTCTTTCTGTTAGTGCTTTAAATGAAATATCTAGAGGATAAACAATAAAGGCATTCATTCATAACCACTCTTTCATATTTATGGAGGGTGCCAGTATTAATGGTGGGCACTGGGCAATATATTTTTTTGTCTTCGACTTGCTGCCAGCCCAGCAGTAGGAGGTGCTGAGACTCCTCCCTGCTGTTGTCCACAGCAACTGACCTCCCTCTGAGCATGGAAGTGTGCACTTACTGTGTGAGCGAGTGAGCATCCCCTCCACAGAGATCCAGGCATCTGGGGCGCCTCTGTGATATCAGGGAGAGATATGCGTCCGTCTGTTTGTCTTTTCTCTGTTTGGGCATGCATTTCTACCATTGTGGGGACCATTACAGGATGTTTGTGTCCTTGTGGGGATATTTTCCACTCCCCACAAGGTAACTGAACTATTTTAGGGTTAGTGGTCAAGGTCATGGATAAGCATGTAGTGCTTATGGTAAGGGTCAGGGTGAAGGACTAGGGAATGAATGTAAGTTTTTGGGATGTCCCCCAAAAACATGAAAACACAACAACGTGTGTGTGTGTGTGTGTGTGTGTGTGTGTGTTTTTTGTGCATGTGTCTTGTGTGTGTGTGTGTGTGTGTGTGTGTTTGTTTGTGTGTGTGTGTGTGTGTGTGTAGATACCTGTAGTTTCAAAGTTGGTGAGGTCAGCAGAGAGATGACTCATCGAGGCCCTGAGCGCGCAAAGCTCTCTTCAGTCAGGATATGACTTCAAGACATAAGAGCCAGTCTAGGGGAGTATGGGTGCTTGTGTGTGTTCATGCATGCAGAGGTGAGTGATTTCTGTGTATTTTTCGCTGTGCTACCTTCTGTGAAGATCTATGTTTTGTACTTGCGGTTTGCAACATCCAGTGCAAAACCCAAAAATTGGTGAACACCAGAGTCAAATCCATCACCTCTACAGAGAGATACAGGATTAAAGAATAGGAGGATGGGCTGGGTCTCCTCCCCTCAGCCATGTCAATCATGAACCCTGAGGGCTGCGGTCAGCGGTCACTGCGACAGCTCAGAAAGCCCCAGTCCCTGCAGGCCAGCCCAAACTGAGGAAGGGGAGAGTGTGGGAGACCGAACCCCTGCCACAGGAGCTCAGCTGGTTTCCCAAACTCACAAATCTGTATGTACGTGTCTGTGTATGTGTACGCCTCCTACATACATTCACATGTATTTCTCTTTTACTTCACATTGGCTGCACATTTGGCTGTGTTTGTTGGCGATGCTTAACGAGTTGATTAGTCGTTGGTTGCAGATTTGAACTGTTGGCGTTTTGATTCTTGAGCTTTGATGTGTTTGTCTGCGAGGCACTTCTGTTGCGCGGAGGATGGGCGTGGCGTCCTGCTAGGAAGTTTCTGCCGACTGCAGCTCTACGGCATGAACCCTGTACTCGGATGTAGTTAATCTGATATGTGTGATGCAGCAAAGCGCGCAGGGAGAGGGGTGTGTGTGTGTGTGTGTGTGCGTGCGTGCCTGTGTGGGTATTGGTTTGTGTGTGTGCTGTTCTTTTGCTGCTAGGTAGTGGGTGTGCTGCACTGTATGCAGATACGAAAGGGGCCTGGTAGTAGCACTTTATCTGCAGTCCATCAGGCGCATTTCAGATCCATGGAGCAGGAGGGCCTGTAGCCACACTAATCGGGGCTCATTTCCTCATAAGCCCGTGTGGAGGAATGATGGGTAATTTCAGGCTGGCTAAATGTCCTCTCTGGGCTGATGGAGGTGCCTACTGACGTTGCTGTAGATGCACCTCTTTTTACAGTGTCATTGAAACTGTTTTCATCACTCCTGTGTGTGTTGTGCAATATATTTCTTTTTAAATACTGGTTTGGAGGTTTAGTGGCACTTAAAATGGTGATTTTTAAAGTACTCTGCTTGTTTTTTTTTTCATAGTTTTAAATTATATGATTTTTTTTTTTGCTGCCGTCATTGTGCTTCTTTTAATGTGTTTCAGTTTTTGCGGGCTTTTAATGGAACCTGGACTTCTGCTGTGCCAATTGTGATGGGCTAATCAAACTGGCTCTGTTTGTTTCCACTGTCCAGTCAGGCTTAATCTGAAGGGAGTCTCTCTCTGCCATTAAGGATGCAACAGAAGATTTTCTCCATCCCAGAAAATATCACCATTTCGCACCATCATTGTATATGGTATTTCAGCACACAATTATTATTTTAATTTTACAATGACCCCTTAAGAAATTAAACCTGAGGGTTTTTTGTTCAAATAAAAGCTTTATTAAACCCAACCAATGTCTTGCAAGGACAAAGATAAAACCAACTTTTCATTAAATGGGATGTACTTTCATAGAAAATTAATAAACTGTGACAGCTGCACATTTAACATTTGCATAGAAGAAAATGCAGAGGGATGTTGCAGTCCCATTATAAGAATAGTATATTTTTAAATAAAACTGTACTTTGAACAAAATCAGTAGGAGAGATGTGCAATAACTGTTTCCATATTCATGATATGAGAGTATTTCAGGCCATTGCGTGAAGGAAAAAATGTGAGCATATTGAGATTTGTATGAATAATAATTAAATTAATTTCAAGGAACACATTAATTCAGTCATATTGTCTGAAATGTAAGCAATATCACGTTGAAATTTTGCCGTTTGATTCTTTCACTGTTGATTGATTATTGCTGAATACTACAGCAAAAATATCAATAGATGGAGTAATAATTTAAGTACTTAAATTATTTACTGAGTATATGAAAAATAGTTGTGCATTTGTCATTAATAACGAGTAAATATAGGTGGTCTGAGCATATATAGGGTAAAATGGGGGTAAGTTTGTAATCTTGTAATGAGGTTGTGTGGGTTAGTACTGTAGCTAGACTTTCTGTTTGGGGTGCTTTGGTTTGGGGGGCTTGCACCAATATACCCTTTTTTCAGGGGCGACAGATTTGGCCTATTTATTATTATAATTAGTAGTAGTGGTAGTAGTAGTTAGACTATTATTATAATCAAAGAAGGCACATGTGAGATTTTCTGTCCTGTCGCATTAAAAAGTCCATGCAACTTCATCATTTATTACTGCAGAATTTAATGCCATAGATAAGCAAATTCATATGGTTTGAGAACTAACAGTTTTCATGCTACAATATGCTGTGAAACAGGCATACCACTTCAGCCCTATATATAAATAATATATAAATGTGGGTAGGAGGCCATGATTCTGGCAGACTGCTGATGTGTTCCTTTGTTACCTTGCTAGTGAGGGAGAATCTGAGCGATGACTGAGCCTCAAACTTGAAGCGTTTGGTGTTCCTCGGGGGTCAGTGTTCGTGTTGTTTGGGCACTGAAAGCACATCAGAGACTCCCACCCCAGTCCCCCTGGTTTGCTGTCAGGGCCAATCAGGTTCCGCGATAATACTGCACGTCTTCCCAGCACTCCCCAGACCTGCCCTGCCACCCACTTTATCGTCCTTTCCGAATTCCACATGTGGTGGTGCTCTACCTCTGTCAGAGCCTGCCCTGCGGAGCACCTGCCAGCTGTCCCTGTGCAGCCCTCTCAGTGCCTGTTTTATTTATACTCTCACCCCACCCCCTACTCTCATCTTTTTAATATCACTGTCATTTTAAAGAAGGGATTCAAAGGAAAAACTGAAATATGGCAATTTCGACATCAAAGGAAAGCTTAGAACGCAAAGAATGCAATGTGATGTCATTCCGTCACATTATCGATACGAGAAAATGGAAACGCGCACAAAATGACAGTAACATAACATGAATGGCGAGAACAGGCCGTTCAGCCCAACTACGCTCGCCAGTTTTTTATACTATTGTGAATATATCCCTTCAGATACTCAATGACTCAATGGTATCTAGCTTTAAGTCAAGCCTACTCTTGAAAACCCCCAAGGTCTCTGCCACAACAATATGGTCAGGCAAGCTATTCCACATCAAAATTACTCTTTGGGTGAAGAAATATTTCCAAATATCAGTGCTAAATTTACCTTGGTCAACTTCCATTTGTGACCCCGAGTTCTACTAACAACACTTGGTCGAAGGAATCCTACATAATTCACTTTGTTAATCCCTTTAACATGTTTAAAGACCTCAATCAAATCACCCCTTGGTCTCCTTTTCCTAAGACTAAAGAGATTAAGGATCTTCAGCCTCTTCTCGTAGCTTTCATGTTGTATACCTGGAATTAGCTTAGTGGCTCTTCTCTGAACTTTCTCTAGAGCCTCTATATCTTAAAGTATGGTCCCCAGAACTGCACACAATACTCCAGATGTGGTCTTGCAAATGTGTTGTACAAAAGAAGCATCACCTCCTTAGATTTGTACTCAATACTTTTGGCAATGTATCCCAGCATCCGATTGGCTTTTTTAACTGCTACGGCACAATGGCTAGAGCCTGTGAGGGTTTGGTCAACAATCACTCCCAGATCTTTCTCGTGTGGAGCAGATTCCAGTTTTAAACCTCCCATGAAGTAATCCCGTCTAATGTTTTTATTACCTACATGTACAACTTTACATTTCGCTACATTAAATTTCATTTGCCACATTTCTGCCTAATTCTGGATTCTATCCAAATCATCCTGAATCACTTTAGTGGACTCTAAACTATTTGCCAAACCCCCCAATTTAGTATCAGCTGCAAATTTAACTAATCTGCTCTCAATATTCCTATCAAGGTCATTAATGTAGATGAGGAACAGCAGGGGTCCCAACACCGATCCCTGGGGAATGCCACTCCCCACCATACCTAGCTCAGATGAGATACCATTGACCACCACTCTCTGTGTTCTGTCCTGTAACCAGTTTTGAATCTGCTCCAGAATACCTCCTGTAACTCCAATGGAGCTCATTTTAAAAATTAGTCTCTTATGCGGTACTGTATCAAATGCTTTCTGAAAATCCAAGTATATGATGTCATAAGCCCTGCTCTGGTCATAAGTCTTGGTGGCCTCTTCAAAAAATTCCAGAAGGTTTGTCAGGCATGACCTTCCCTTACGGAAACCATGTTGGCTATCCCTCAAGCTACTGTTACGTTCAAGAAATAAGTCCAGCTACAGTACATCACGCACGGGTTTTGCAAGCTCTGCTCTGTTACATGTCAATGGAAATAGTATGTCTCTCTCTAAGCTTTATATTTTGTTAAAGGTTAAAATTGAGTCGTACTTTACTTGAGATGGATAAATTATAATGGAGAAACATTTATCTGTCTTTTTTTTTTATTTAAACTCGTATTTTTCTATATAGGCCTAGTACATTGAAGATTAACATGGACATAAACAATCTGATGGAAATCGTGTAAATACGGGGAAGGCAGGGTTTCCCCCAGGATTTTTTGAAACTGTGGCGGAGGGCTTCAGTGTCGGGTCAAAACTCAGCATTATCAGGTGTGACCAGTTTTCATTAATCAGCACGTGGGCAATGTAATAATTGAAGTCTGTGCACGGAGGTTTATCAGTTTCACATGTGTCACGGTGGATTTCACATATAATATGAAAACCGATTCTGACTCCAGACTCCGGAATTGGAATTAAATAATCATGAAGATACAATTAGGTAGAGCAGGATGTGCTTACAGCAAACACAGAAGTTAGCATCATAGTTTATCGTTTTGCAAAGTGAACAAAATATTTTTTCTCTAATCATTGCACACATTGCATTAAGAAGATAGCAGCACGTTTTAATGCCGATGGCTAATTTTTATTCATTGGAAAACGTGTTCATCAATCAAAATGGCAGACAACAGGTCAAGAATTATTAGCGCTCATTTTAACTTAACAATGAGAACTGGCGACACCTGATTGTCCTTAGGATTTTTGGAGTTTATGTAAAATCATTTTACATAGGCGTGGCGGTGCGCCACGATCAATTACATGTAGCGGAAACCCTGGGGGAAGGACTGATACCTTAATTTATTATGATATTTTTTCGATGTGTAGACTTGATAAGAGCGACGACAAAACAAGAAAGGAAGATTTTTAGAATGTATTCTCTCTCTTAACTCATGCAGAAATACATATTGTTCATGCACTTGCAGCTGCCTGTCATCAGATCTTTCTATTGCGTACACTGTAACTATCTAACGTTATTAGATTTGAGGTTTTGTTTCGTTTTGGCCATCATGGAAGAGGAAGGACCAGAAATTGAAGAAAGAACTTTGCCTACCTCCTGTAACTGACTCCGATTTGAGTCTACTTTGGCTTTGCTTGTCCTTTTGTTTTCTCACATCTTGCCCTGAGTACTGCAAATTTCACCTCACCTTGGTTTATTTCTGCCTTTTTCAATGCAGCATTATCCTGACTTATAATAGTTTCTGAGAGGGATATACTCAGAACAGTTTTGACGATATAGCAACGTTTTGTTGTTTACTGAATGGGATAGGCAAAATTTTTTTCTCTGGTGGAATTTGTTGTGGAAAGTTTGAATTAGTCAAGACCACAAGATGGGAATGTTTTACAATTTGAAACTGTTATCTTCCACTGCACACAGAGATAAACCAGCTGACTATGCACTGTTCTGCTGCCGTTTTTAGTTTCGTGAATTCTCAGTGAAAGTGCCGACATCAGTTTGTCTGGAAGCACATCAGTGGGCTGGTACTGATACTCTTCCATGAATATGCATTCAGGGTCATTTGAGCTCAGCATCACTATCTACAACCCCAATTCTGAAATAGCTGGGGCAAAGTGTAAATTGTGAATAAAATCAAAACGGCAATGACTTTCAAATCACACCAGACAGTATTTTATTCACAATAGAACAGAGATAACATGGCAAATGTCGAAACTGAGAAATTTTACAATTTTGTCCGCAAAATGAGCTCATTTCAAATTTGATGGCTGTTTCAGGTCTCAAAAAAGTTGGGACAGGGGCCTGTTTACCATGGTGTAGCATCCCCTCTTCTTTTTAACACAGAGTGAAGGCGTCTGGGCATTGAGGAGACAAGTTTCTTGAGTTTAGCCATTGGAATTTGATCCCACTCTTGTTTAATTCAGGTTTCCAGCTGCTGGAGAGTTTTGGGTCTCCTTTGACGGACTTTTTGTTTAATTATGCGCCAAATGTTCTCAATCGGTGAAAGACCAGGTCTACAGGCAGGCCAGTTCAGCACACAGACTCTTCTACTACGAAGCCATGCTGTTGTAATAGCTGCAGTATGTGGTTTTGCATTGTCCTGCTGAAATACACAAGGCCTTCCCTGGAATAGATGTCGTCTGGAGGGGAGCATATGTTGCTCTAAAACCTTTATATACCTTCCAGCATTCATGGTGCTTTTTAAAACATGCAAGTATCCCACACTATATGCACTAATGCATCCCCATACCATCAGAAATGCTGGTTTTTGAACTGAATGCAGATAACAGGAGGGGTGATCTTTCTCCTATTTAGCCCACGGAGGACACGACGCCCATGATTTCCAACAAGAATGTCAAATTCGGACTTTTCTGACCACGGGACACTTTGCTACAGTCCATTTTAAATGAGCCTTGGCCCACAGAACACGGTGGCGCTTCTGGATCATGCTCAACAATGGCTTCTGTTTTGCATGATAGAGTTTTAGGTGGCATCTGTGGATGGCACAGTGGATTGTATTTACAGACAGTGGTTTCTTGAAGTATTCCTGGGCCCATTTAGTAATGTCAATGACAGAATCATGCCGGTGAGTGATGCAGTGGCGTCTGAGGGCCCGAAGATCACGGGCATCCAGTAAAGGTCTTCGGCCTTGTCCCTTACGCACAGAGATTTTTCCAGTTTCTCTGAATCTTTTCATGATGTTATGCACTGTCGATGATGAGACCTTCAAAGCCTTTGCAATTTGAAGTTTAGGAACATTGTTTTTAAAGTATTCTACAATTTTTTTACGCAAGCCTTCACAGGTTGGAAAGCCTCTGGCTATCTTTACTTCTGAGAGACTCAGCCTCTCTAAGACATCCCTTTTATAGCCAATCATGTTACACACCTGACGCAGGTTAACTTAATTACTTGCTAAATGTTCTTTCAGCTGATTCTCTTATATATTAATTGCTTTTTCAGCCCTTTTTTGCCTGTGTCCCAACTTTTTTGAGACCTGTTGCATCCAGAAAATTTGAAATAAGCTCATTTTGTGGATAAAAATGTAAAATGTCTCAGTTTCAACATCTGAAATGTTATCTATGTTCTATTGTAACTAACATATTGGCTCATGTGATCTGAAAGTCATTGAATTTTGATTTTATTCACAATTTACACTTTGTCCCAACTACTGCGGAATTGGGGTTGTATATGAATGACTGAAAACACATTTGGCTGTATTATGTTTGGTTTGAATGTGAATATGTGGTTCAACAGAAATGCGCCAAGAAGCAAATGCACATTTCATAATCAAGCAAATCCTGTATTTGTACTTTCATTATGTTGACTGGAAAGTGGAATAATATGTGTAAGAGCAAGTGACTACAAAACCATAACCCATCAAATGGTAAAGGTCTCATTTCACAATGTTTTGTTTCATAAGGGCGTTTCAAGAGCATGGTAATGTGGACCTGGTGATTATTGAAACAATGAAATAAATGATAAGCTGACACAGCTCTTAGGGAATGCAGGTGATTCAAACTGCGGTGACAAGACTCAAACCTTTGTGGGAACTCTGGATTTTAACATTCAAATTCCTCTGTTGTCCTATAAAGGAGGTCTGTTGCTATAAAAATTTTAGCAGTTGAAGGACTGCGTTTCGACCTTAATTGCAGGTGCGACAATGGCTTTCTCAAGAAACCATTCTCTTTGCAGAAGTATTTATAGCTGCTGTATGATTAATTCCTACTCTCTCCCATTCTCACTCGAGAGATAGGTGCTGGAAGGGTGCGAAATGACTGCAGGCTGTGAAAGATTTATCTTAGTACCTCCTGCCTGCTGCATGCCGCAGACACTCAGGATTTTCAATCCTGCAACTTAGCGTATCGCCGAATGAATGTTTGTAATGTAATCAGAACTGAGCCCCGGGTGCGTAGATAAACGGGCAGCGTGGCGTCTCGGCGTGAGCCTGTGCTATTAATATGCAGTGAAGAGCAGGGGCGAGGGCTTCTGAAAGCTTGATCCTGTTCAGCTGGTAGCATACGAAATGTGATTTTTTAATTTTTTTTTTTTTTTTTTTTACTGCAGCTCTGTAACGCAGAATGAGATCATTCTACTGATCCAATTCGAATCCTTTTTTTGAGCTTTTCTGCCGATGGTAATGAATCAGGACTCAGTCAGGGTGCCAGAGCGTGTTTGCGTGTACAGTGTAGTCCACGGCTTTGACTGGCCCCTTGTTTTTGGAGAGCGCATACGCACATGACCACTCCGGAGCATGTACATCACATCTACACATGTTACTTTGGAGCGACCTGCAATACCCAGGGGCTTTAGAACAGTGGGCTCTGTAGGGGTGTTTAAGACCAGCCTTAAACCCTGCATGTTGTATCCCCGGACGACGAGTCGGGGATACTGCAGACCAGCAATCATCTGCATCTGTAGAAAATTTCTTGTGAGCACTCTACAGGTCATGTTCCTTTGTGGATTAATTTCATATTTGGCATGGGCCTTGTGAGGGGTAAGGTCATGAAGCCTGTCGATTTTGGGATTGATTGCTTTAGGGCGTCATACACGTCGACCTGCAGGCAACCAACTGTTTAGTTTACATCAGCTTCTAAAAATTTATCATGATATTTAGCATTCTTTCATAAGCAGTTACATTTTTTTTTTTTTTCCATTTTCCCCAATTTTTTATTTCAAGTATTCTTATTTTTGCATGTGGTTGTATGTAAATAATTTTGTATCTTCATTTTTTTTTTTGTTTTGTTTGTTTTTTAGCACTGTTAAGCACTTTGAGCAGCATCTCTGAGTGAAAAGGGCTGAATAAAATGAAGTGTCTGGTATTGTCGCTGGCCATTGGAGCGCCTGTGATGTGCAGTTTTTAGTTTTGACAGTCATTGCTATGCAGCCAATATAGAAAGACTTAAGGCCCTGGTGTAAGAGTTTGTTGTGTAATGAGGCGTAAAGCCTGGTGACTGAAACTGTTACCCCAGGGGAGGCACAGGTCAGGGCATGTTACCACTTTACTTCTCATCACAGTCACCACTGCCATGGTTTTCATTCTGAATCTACTGGATAAGGAGTGCAGTCAGAACTCTCTGTGTGGACTGATACTGTATGTCTTTGTGGAAATTGTAGATAAATGTGAATGTGATTTGGTTATGCATCATTCTTGTATTATACCCACTTTGTTTGTATGATTAAGTTTTTAAATGAACAAGATGTTGAACTCCGTAATTTGGCAAACCGTCTATGCGCTCACTTAAGACTCTGCAAGCAGTGCTCTTAATCCTCCTATTATGTTTGTGGTCATTTAGACCCAATTCAGTATTCACCATCTCTAAAAACATGATTAACATACTTTTTTCTGATCGATTCCCCCCCCCCAACTTTACGGGTCAAAATGAAATTAACTCCAAAAAATTATTTTATGTCCTGTAAACATTTTGTAAGCATCAGTGTTGTTTCTGACCCCAGGATCTAGTAGTATATAAAACCATCATTTTGATTTAGTTTTTGCTTGTTGCTTGATACTGAGGCCATATGCAAATTAATTTCACATTCATTTCACATTTGGTCTCATTCATTTTGCTAAAATCAATGCTTGATGTATAAGGGGATGTCTTGTATTAACTTGGATATCAAAATGGTCAGTAGAAAGGCATAAATGAGCTGAGAGGAGATTGGGTAACACTTTCAGTTACAAGCATCTTTTATAGTTTAACATTGTGGGGATGAAACAGATCTAAAACCAAAAATGGTTTATTAATTTGCACATAACAGGAGGGTGAATGCTGACGGTTATTTCCCCGACTTGTCTCCTGCAGAATATGACAGACACCTAGCACAGAGCAAAGGCATGGCTGCAGCTTACCTGGACCCTAACCTGAACCACGCCCTGGTCTCCGGGGCCAAGTCTCGCCTCAGCATGGGGATGGAGCGCTCGCCCGGCGCTCTGGACCGCGTGCTCAAAGTCTTCCACTACTTCGAGAGCAACAACGAGCCCAGCACCTGGGCCAGCAACATCCGCCACGGCGACGCCACCGACGTCAGGGTGAGCACCCGAGGTCATGGGTCACACCTCTTGCAATAAGGCAACGTTACAAGGGTGGGGGGGGTGAAGGTCACTGGGTGGGTCTCTTAACTGCAGTCCATTACATCCGCTCCGGCTGGGTGTCGAGGGAGTGTCTGAATAATTCAATAGTCTCGAAGCTCTCAAAGCCTCTAAACCAAACCAAACCAAACGAATTGATATCCGTTTCCCGTCAGAATGGAGATTTAGTTGACTTGCTTACTGCGTCAATATTCACATACTAGGCAAGATCAGTAATGCATCACTGCCGGATGATGACTGATTTGCCCGTCCGCTTTGACACATTACGCTGTTACACTCTCTGCAATCGTAGTCACATTTCATCGCAGTATGAAATGTGGAGGGTATCTGTGCTTTCAATTCCACTTGAAATTTTACTTTGTTATGCTGCAGGGGTTTCTTCCTTTCATTTAAAGAAGTGAATACTGATAACTTATATGGCATTGTATAGTTCTCCCTGTGATATAGCTTTTCTGCTTAAGGTAGAATTATGTTACCTGTCAGCTTGTCAAAGCTTAATTTATTTCCTCTTTTGTTATTGGCCTAAACCGTTTTTGGTGTCTCAGGGGCGAGTGAAACTGTAAACAGAAAACGTGACAGAGATGATTCAGTTCTTTCTGGTTAAAGTGATCGCAGTTTGAAAGTGTGGGCTGATCACTGGCATGTTTGTCAGCTCAGATGTCCATCTGAAGGCGTGAGTGAAGAGACTATCGCTGCATCCTTCATGTTAACCTGCTTATTGATCAGTAAGTTAATTGTGAAAATGGTCAATAAAGGGACATGGGGCTCCAACACTTAGCAGACTGTTTCAAGGCCTTTATCATTCCCTATAGGATACTGATCACTCAGTATTTATTGGGAGGTACTGTGACCTTTGAACTTACCCAACTGGCCTCTTCCCACTCATAAATGGATTATTCTGAACCTCAAGACTCTGCCATACTTGTTTTCTCACCTGTGCTTATTTTGTATTCTAAATATTATGTACATCTATCTATAATAGTCATTCATATAGAGAATTTAGTTGTTTGTTTTGAATCATTTTCCATTTAAAATCTCTTTTAGTTGTGCAACGGAATTTTGTATTCTGTTCTCTCCAAATGGTTTGATGTATAGTTTTGGCATATGGTGCTTACCCTGTGGGTATGTTGTAAACTACACCAGGAAAGAGATGGAATAATTTAAAGCACTTGGTGACGGGAGTGTTATTTCTACAACTGACTGCAGATAACAGATTGTTGGTATTGCTCGTATGTGTCAGGCAGGGCATGGTATCCGAATCCAAAATTCTTGGAGGAACCTGGGGAGTGTTGAATAAGCACCCTAAAAGGTCCTATACATTCATCCTTTACCCATTAACTCTTAGTAGTATCCCATCCTACTGACTGCATGGGGTGTGGCTCTCATGTTTGTTGGTTGTTCCAGTTAAATTTTGTGTAGACAATCAATTTTAACAGTACAGCTTATCAATTACCGCTAATATTGCCAGTATTATGCTGAGTGATGATGTTTTGAAAATACTGAAATTGGTGCTTTAGAGAATGTGAAAATGTCTCAGATTTTCATGTTATCCCTTGCAATTTGCCAGGTAATCTATTGTAGGCAACATTGTTGAACAAACGGTCATTTTTCAGGCTTTTTTGCTGTTATTTTATTCTTGGCATGAACCCCAGACCTCCAGCAATAATAATGTAAAGCTGCACTTGTAGTTTGCCGCAAGCTTTGGAAGTATTATCACTCTTTATAGCTTCTTCATTTGTTTTAGGATGAACATACCCGGAATAATCTGAAAAATCCCATTTTTATGGTTCTTATGTAAGATTTGTTCATTCTGTCATGGATTTCATAGTGGCTGCAAACATACATTACCATTAATTCTCTGAAGAGCTTTCAGGAGGATTTATTATCATGCTTTGGAGTGGTTGGAAAGATAAAGCCTTAAGTGGCGCTTGCACAATAACTGTATGTGGGTGGATATGATCAGTGTGTATTTGGGATAATTCAGTATTCTTACTGTTGGTTGGTGACCTGCTGTTATGGTCCGTTATGGGCAGAATTGCTTGTATCAGGGTATCAATCTGGTCAAAGCTTTGATCTGTTTGTTTTTTGGGGCATGGATTATGTGAATCTACTGTGCAGCTACCAACTGGGTCTGTTATCTGTCCTCCTGAACCTTCAGACCCTTTGTGAATTTTTCATTCATTTCTTCATTCTGGAAGGTACAATCATTGGCAGCTTGTACGCCTGCACACTTGCTTGTTAGTGCAAATATCTACTCAACCTTATGACAGCAGCTCGGTGCATTGAAGTGTGATGACCTGGTCAAAATTGAACCTCTGTTGTTCCGAGCAAAGAAATGTGATTTTGACCAAGGAATGTTTGTTGGTGCTCGATGGATTGGTTCAGGTAGCTCAGAAACTGCTTTTCTCCTGGCGTATTTGTGCAACCATTTTGAGTTTACGCAGAATGGTGCGAAAAACAAGAAACATCGAGTGACTGGCAGTTACGTGGGCAGAAAGGAAGGTGACTGTTACTCAAATAACCATATTATAGTTGAGCTCTGCCAAAGAGCATCTCTGAAAACAGCACTTAACAGGAGATGATACTGGGTCACAGTGCTGCACTCGTAGAACAGGAAACTGAGGCTCAAGTGGGCAAAGGCTCATCAAAACTGGACAGGCGAAGATTCCCCGGGTCTGACGAATATGTATTTCAGTTGTGACACAAAGATGGTAGGATGTGAATTTTGACGTAAGTGACATGAATCCAAAAGACCATCCTGCTGTTTGTCTGTGGTTTAGGCAGGCGGCATAGTCATGTGGAGAATATTTGCTTGGCACTAATTAAGATCAGTAATACCAATTCAGCATCATTTAAATGCCACAGCCTACCTGAGTATTGTTGCTGACCATGGGCATCCCTTTATGGCCACAGTTTACCATCTTCTCCTTGCTACTGGCAGGATAATGCTCCAAGTCACAAACATGTCATCTCAAGCTGCTTCTGTGAATATGGCAATGAGTTCCTTGTGCTCCAGTGGCTCCACAGTCGCCAGGTCTCAATCCCACGGAGCACCTTTGAGATGTGGCGGAACGGGAGACTTGAAGATGCAGCCGACAAATGGCCGGATGCTGCAACCGCTAGATGCTATCATCTCAAAAGTATGTTTTCAGCTCCTTGTTGAATCCAAGACTGTGGAATCCAACAGAAAATTCAGACTGTTCTGGGCCGAAAGGAAGTCCTACCCACTATTTCAAAGGTGTACTTGAAGGATAAGAAAACCTATGGTGAACTTGCATTGTCAAATAAAGTACATAATGTCTGCTGTCCAAAATGATAAGCCATTATTTTATTTACATTTTTTTGCACCATATTATTCGCATTCAAACATCGCAGAATCCCACAAGCTTCAGAATCTACTCTCGCTGCCATAAAAAATAATCGACCAATCAAACAATATTCTGCCCAGACCCGTGCGTGACGTGATGAGGGCTGAATATGTCTTTCGAGTGTGCGTAGTTACAGTATAAGTATTGAAAGTTGTGTTGATAATTAAGAGTGTTTTGAGAGATACCAGTTCTCTGAATTACAACCGATTGTTTGCTGGAAATCTATATTTAATCCTCGAAGATATCGCAGTGCGCGGTTGTTGGGTATTCTAACGAAACGGGTGATCAGAACCTGACTGCTGTGACCTTTCACCATTTTACCTTTAAACCAAAAGGGCTACCAGCCCAGGTGACGTGAGTGTCTTCTTCCAGCCAAAGTAACAGGGCGGCTTTCTTGTGCCGTCTGATAGATTTAACATTTAAATGCAGTTTGCACAATACAAAAAAAAATGTAAAAGTTGCTCATGGTTTTGGATAGCAGAGATTATGTACTTTATTTGGCGATGCAAGTTCACCACAGGTTTTCTTATCCTTTAATAAAAGGGGGACTGTGTATTAAATTGGAGGCTTAGGTCACTCTATCATGTGGGTCTTCATTGTGAAAGGACTGCACAGACACCCTCAAAGCTTCCTGCTTATAAATCCTTGGTGACAGAGATCATGTTGGGCTGAAGAACTGGGTGGGGGGTAGGGGAATTGCTTCCAAAATGTACTCTGATACTCTGAGGCATGTTGATTCATACATTCAGTGGAACAGAGGTGTACAATCATATCTCAAGAGGGCTAGAGCTGGTGCAGGGATTTTCAAGTCATAACAGCTTCCACATATGAAAGGCATCCAAAACACTCATGGCATATCATTGAAAAACTTCTGTAGGTTTACATACATTGTGTAGGACCACAAATGGTGTAGCCAAATAACATGCCATTCCATTTTCTGTTCACCAGAGTCCCAACACTCAAAACCTTGCATTTATAGTGTTCTCAGCAGGTCTCTGGGTCCCTCAGAAATATAGGATGTCAGTCAGGTTGGATTGTAAATATCAGGGATGTGAAATGTCCATGGAAATGTGGAAAATTGTGTTTTTCAAACTTTGTTTTCCGCACGTTAGAGGTCATTTTCACATTTTTGTCACGTAGTGAGAAATTATTTCTGTCACAAAAATATGTGCACCAAATTGTCTAGATTTTAATACAGACCAGATATTGATAACTCAAGGCATGCTCTGAACAGAAATACTACTGAATAAATTGACTTTTTGCAAGGGTGTATCTTTAGTAGCATGTGCTGCTATCAACATTGTTGCAAAATGGCACCCAACAGCATGAAAGTCCAGAGCAAATCAGATACATCAAAGATAAATGCTGAGATTAAAAATCCCTGGCAGTGGGGGTTGGATGGAGAAAGTTAATAAAATACCATAAAATACCATATTAAAAAAAAAAAAGTTGGTGATCATCCTTCTGGGGATAAAAAAGTGAGGCGAGGGGGACGTTTTTTTAAAAAACTCAAACTGGTGGAAACGCGTTTTTACTGAAGACTGCGCATGTGTGGCGTGGTTCAACAAATGCTCGCTAGAGGGCCAGTCAGTCAGCCCAGTTGATTCAGAATACCGCAAAGTTTGAATCACTGACTCTCTGTTTTTTCCCAGGTTTTTACGCGATACTAGACATTATTTTTTTCGATGGGGGAAAAAAACTATTTAAAAAATAATAATAATTGGGTCGGCATTGTTTTTGCCAGTCGGGAGGGGATGACCACCAACTAATTTTTTTTTATATGGCCTAATGGCATGACTGCAATCTTACAAAAAAAAAAAAAATTTAAATCAAAGTTGGAGTTATATCATCAATCATAGTAGCTTAGTTCTTGTACTGAGGTTAGTGTCTTTTCCTGAACAAGTTATGTGAGTGAACTGACTTTGTAAATATTTTTGTGAATTTTGCACAAAGTTTGGTGCTGATATCTTACATAGTTTTTCAGTTCTGCTCAGGAAACGAACACAGTCTAATTTGCACTAAGTCCAGATTTGTTTCCATGGAAACGACAAAAATAGGAATCCCAAAATTTCCAAAGTAGCGAAAGGCACATCTAGACTATACATAGAATACATGTACCAAGTTTGGTGCTGATATCTTGCATAGTTTCCGAGTTCTGCTCCGGAAACAAAATGATTACGGACGGACAGACGGACGAGGCAATGCCTATATCCCCCTGCATTTTATGCCGGGGGGATAATAAAAATTCTTGGGGATAGTTTCCCCTGACCCCCTGGTTACATTATATTTCCCTCTCTTATTTCCAAACCATGCTCACATTCCTGAAATATCGAAACACTTCAACATCACAGTCAGATGGGCACAGGTGGGGGATAGTAAGAGGCACTCTTAACGCTAAAATACAACAGAATCCGGTGAGATAATCAGGGGCTGCATTCCAATCTGAAATAAAATGCTCCCTTCACTTCTCTCCAATCGAGTAAGCCCTCTGAGTGACGTAGTAAGCGAGGGAGCCCTTCTCGAGTGAGGGAGAGCAGTGCAGGGGAGAGGCTGTGGCCGTTTCAATTGGAATGACCCTCTCGTTTCGTCCGTATTTCTACATTTGTCAACAAGCCAACGGGGAGCGTTTGTTATCATGGAGCCAACAGAGTTAGTTGCCTGCACACTATGCCCTTTTCAGTCCGCATTGTCTCAGTTTCGTGCTCTTGTAATCGCTGCAGCACTGTCACATCGGTGTATTGGCCAGTAGGCCAAACCTCTTTCATGATTGCCACTTATATTAGCAACTAGTTAATGTTTTCTTGTTGAATTAAGTACTGCAACAGCCCTCATGGGTGCTATAGGCTACAACAAAAATGAACTGTAAAGTTGCATACTTAGAAGAAATGCAAAATAGATGCCTCCCACCCCAAATGTTGCTATTTGCATAGACACCTGTCATATATTACACACTGACACACTGCTCGGACTCAAGTTTTACATTTGTACACCATTTTTCCTGCCATAATTCTTCCTTTTTGTCAGCACAAATAAAATGGCGGAATTAAAAATTTTATGGAGGGAGAATGAGCAGAGCATTCTGGGCAATATCAAAGCTTGGAGGGATGATTTTTGTTAACTCCATTCGAGGGAGGAAAACCGAGGGCTTGAGCAAATGAAAATTTGCCCTACCCTCAATAAATCTGGATCGGAATCACCATTCTGGTGCCGGCCATCTTAACTCCACGATTTTTTTAGATGGCGAGTGAGCATGAAGAAGCACGCATTTTTGGATTGGAACACAGCCCCAGATTCTCTCGTACTTCAGGATGTGTTCGGAGTCTACCTCGCATCTCCCAATTTTGCATTCTTTTCTTGCCTTTTCTTTAACTCTTTGGAAGGGAGAATCGGATCAAAACTGGCTCAATTCTCTCATTTGGTGCAGCCCAGCCATTACTAATCATGCTTGAGTCAAGACCTTGATTATTAGAATTGGGAATGTTACTGCTGGGCTCACACAAGAGCAAAAAACTGCACTGGCCCTTTTTGGTAAGGTTGGACTCAGTGTTCGGGGCCATAACTAGTGGACTACAGCAGTTCTTCGTCTCAAGGTTTACATAAATTGTAACAGAACTTGCTTACTCAGTGACGTACAACCAAGTTTTTTGGCTGATATTTTTGATAGCTGCGAACCAATATTTCCATGGAAGCATCGATCTTTGTCAGCTTCCTAGTTTCTTTTTTCCTCTAGTGTCAGCAACAAAATATATGTAGTGTTGTCGGATGCCTTCTTGATAAATGATCTTAACAGTTGGATAGTGGGCTGCCTCATTGATTTTCTGAAGTTGGACTTGCCATAATTTGCCTCTGTGTATATTCATGTAGTGGACTTAAGGGAATGACATATGACCTGTTTTGGTACATGGGAAAATAGTTACCAGTGACCAACAATTCTTAACCCCAATAGACCCTACAGTCCTCTGAAATGAGCACACAGGTGAAGTGCTCACGTATTTTTTGCTCTGCGGTCCCAAATTAGCCATGGACATCTCCAGTGCTGAAGAGCTGCACAGCTGACTTGGCTGGTGCTGAAAGAGTTTCACAGAGGACCCAATTTTCCCATTGGGCCAAAGGCTCACTTCTGAACAGTGAGGCTATGGCTGATTTTGCATCACCCTGCTGGCCTCATTGGCACTGGCATGAAATCTGATTTCAGTCGTAGAGCTCTAAAGTGTATATGACACAGTTTTTCTCTGTTTTTGGTTGGTTGAGATATGTGGTAAATAAAAACTACTTTAGAAATTATGAAAAATATTTTTTTGATAGTTTCTGCCACCCTAAATACACTAATTTTTCCTGCTAAAATTGTCTAGAAGACTGGGTCGGAGAATGTCTGCTAGTGGTGTCTGTGCAGTTGATTGCAGTCTCAGCGGGGTTCAGCTTTGACTTATTTCTCTTGCATTTGCATGCCGAAATAAAAGTGCTGCTGCTGCACAAATTTGACCCATTTTGCCCTCAATTTGGGATCTGAGGGCAAAATGCATCGATATGCCCAGCATGTAAAACATACATGTACAACTCTGCTTGTTTGGTGCTCCAGCCGCACCTCCTTTCTTCTCTGCCTGCCTCTTCCTTTCTGCCATGTTTTGTCGAGAGTCAAATCAACTGACCTCACCAGAGAATTGGCTGCGCGTCCTTGCGACAAATTTCATGTGGGTATTTCTGAACGCAAAAAAATTGGCTCAATTAAATTTTAGAGGTGTTTTAATATCAGAATGCTTTTTTACACATCAAAGAACCAAATACCAGAGAAAAATTGTGTGCATACGCTTTAAGAGACTTGTATTTTATCACTCGCAGTTTTTTGTCTTTTTAATTATCAATTAATGTTTGAGCTGATAGCCTCTAACATTGAACAGGCTCAGAAATAACTGGAGTATATTTGTGTCCATTGATATTCTGTTTTCCACTCAGAAAAAATGGAAAATCAATCTCTGCTCAAAGAAAAATTGCCTCATAATTCTGTTAGGCATTTGCTGCTTCTTAATCAGTAACAGTTATTTACCAATGAGAAAGGGCAATTGGAATTTGCATGGAAAGATGTTTTTGTTTTATTAATTGCACTTGCAAATTGGTTTCGGTCTCAGGATGTCTGGTGGATGACTTTGTAACTGTGATCACCGAGGGCCAACTTCAGTTTATGTTGTATTCAGCTGGGTTCTTTGTACAGGAGTGAGGTGAATGCAGACCAGGCAGCCACAGCCTCTGTTAGGCAATAAGACACATTAATCCATGGTGTTCCCTGGCTTTGGAGAAGTGGGTCCGGATGCTGCATTTGCTACACTGTGTATTTGTATGGTGTTTGTTTTGTGGTGTTTTTGGTGTTTACCCTTAAACACAGTGAATATATTTGCCTTTTTAGGTGATGCTCTGCAAGCCCTGTCCTTCGAATGGAAATGGGAAGATGCTAAATGGTCAGGCACAGTGTAAGATCTTTAGTTGGAGCAAATCAACAAATGAGTTTTGCCAAACAGAATTAAATTCTCAGGTCTTTGGCCACATCCCACACTTGCTGCTGCCTGGCCTGTGTGCAGGAATATTATATCAACATTAATTACTTTAGGATATGTAATGTCCCGTTCAAAAACTTTCCTCCAATTTTGCTGAATCACTGTAGAATCATATGCTTGCCATTTCATCATGGATTTGGGAATGCATGTGAAAGTCAGTGGAAAGTGGGAGGTCTACAGAGCTACATGCTAGCATGGGAAAGACAAGCGTATTTCCTTCCTGCTTGTGGTTACATATTATATTTACTGTACTGTCGGCTAAGCAACAGGGAAAAAAAATCAAGTTTTATGATATTTTTGCCGGAATACCTCGATATCAGTATTGATGCAATACTGTGGGGATAACTATTGGTCCTTTCAGGGAACAGCTATAACATCAGAGAAAATTGCATCCTTTTACTGAAATGTAACTTTTAAAATCAGAAAAGATAACACTTATGTCATATCACAATATTACAATATCCGGTGTCCCGAATGATACCTAATATAACATTGCGATATTGGTACTATTTCTATATATTGCGCAGCACTAATTTAAATTACTGAAGATGGGACATGTTTTTTGTTATTTTTAGATTTGCATTGGTTGTGATAGACAAGTCTTAAGGAATAGTTTAAGGAATGTCAAAGGTCACAGAACAGCCAAATTGACGAAGCTTGTCATTTATATATTGAGACATGCTGTATACTCCTTGCATACAGAGTTAAGAGTGTATACTGCTGAATATAGACTGCAATTATCACTTGCAAATCAATGCAAATGAGTGAATCAAAATGGGGTTTTTTCTGGAATATGTTATGTTTTACAGAAATGCATGATTTAGCCAGTTTTGATACATTTGGAAATACACGTGCTGGTCGCATTTAGCCTTGTATAGACTTTCAGAAGTTCTGCTCATCACCCTCAGATTAGCACAAGTGAGACCATGGACAATGAGTTGTACGAAAATGTATAATTTTGCCTGTTTTACATTTGTGATTCATTGCAACCATGACTATTGGACCATGACTTCAATTTAGCATTTTATCCATTTACATTGTGTTTATGGTTCTAGAGTTTTAAGGTCTTAAATGGGCCAGAAGATGAATTGCCTGGGATTGGACTGATTTGGTATCTGAGTGAAGAGCAAAGTCATCAGTCATTGATACCCATATATTTCAGCCGTAAAAAGTGAAATTCCAGGTATACTTTTCCTAAACCCCCTATATATAACGACAAACATCTGTCTGCCAACCAGTGCCAGGGCTGTTCCTTGTTTCATTGAAACCTGCTGCTGAATTTTTTAAAATTTTAATTTGGTTTTGATTAACGCAGTTGACCAAGTGCTTAGGAGCTCTGAGTTCAACCATTTAGAATATTCTGCAGTTCATGCTCAGACTTTTAATCACCCATTAATTTTGGAGGTCAAACTCAGATAGGTCAAAAACCAGAAGCAGCTGTGGCACCGCTGGACCAGGGTTGCCAGCCCTGGCCTTGCATTAGCATCTCTGCCGTGTTTAATTTTAGGCAGTCGCATTTGCTGTGGTGTTCTCTCCTCCATCCTGTGCGGCTATTAGTGCTCTGAGCATTTTTGAGCTTCTGCTTGAATGTGATGAATCGATGATGTGAGGCTTTGAAGCTGTTTTTTGTGTTCGGGAAGCTGATCAGTGCTGTCGGCTGAATGGGTCTGCCTCTAAAAATGTGCTGTGCTGTCGCCCTGGGCTTGTTTTCAAGATGGACCATGGCCTTCCATCTGAATGAGTCTTAATTAAGCTTTGCATCTATCCTGCTCAAGTCTAATTAGCCATTGGCTATATTGACATGGAGAATCATAAGGCCTCTTTACATTTAAAGGAAATTGTTTTGACCCCAAAATTGAGGCCCCAATAGTACTGTGGGCACGGTGTCCATCTGTGAGGGCCATGGAGGAAAATGGTCTCTGATTCTGTCTGGTCTCATGTTAGTAAATTGGTGAAATTTGATCCTGTTTGCAAGAGAGCTTAACTCAATGATTTATTGCCGGCTTCTCAAAAAGCAAATGTTTGAAGGATTTGTATTTTAAGACATAACATTAGTCTTTTTTGTGGCTTTCCCTCTGTCATTTTCATGATTTGATTATCTTCTGTCTTTGATGCCTTTATTTGCTATTTTTACCATTCACAGTGGTAGTATGTGAGGATTGGCTCATTTTGCTTGTTATTCACACAGTGTTGGTCATAAATTCCTCTGTACACTCTGTATGTAAATTAATTTAGTGCTGGAGAAAAGATCCCAGGTTCTGCTCTTGGCCGTCTCGTGACGCACAGTTGGATGAAATATGCCGCACGCCTCAAGTCACCGGGAAGTTTATTGCTGCGTAATTCGTTCCTGTCAAAGGGGCAGTGCAATAACAGTCAGTTTTGAAATGTGTTGAGGTCCCTCTGTGTGGAGCTTTGCCTGGCCAGAAAGCCAGTCGTTTATTTTTTTTAGCTGAGATGAGAATGGTTGATCAAATGCTGTCCTGTTGCTGAAGAGGTTAAAGTACATACCCCAGTGGTAATACAGCGGTATTTTTAAAGGGGAAAATTTGCACAGAATTTCTGTTAAGGAGTGTTTCCACTCACTGTGTTCTATCAGATTGTTGAGTTTTGTTTGGCTTTCCTGGATACAGTGCATCTCTACTGGCTAGTATTTCTGTGGTGTTCTCTGTGGTGAAGATTTGCTGTAGAGAGACCGCAATGATGCCAGAGTTATTCTGAATGGTACACAGAGCTCAGTTCTGCGAGGTTTTGAGAAATAATATCACTGCTGGTGAATTTGGGGAACAGGGGAGAAATGGAAATTCTTGCAGGTTTGTCGGATTTTCTTCACCAAACCTGATAATATTTGCTTATGGTTACTGCAACCGCTGCCAGCTTTTCAGTAAATGTCGTTCTGTTCTTATTATTATTGGTTTTGTGTGGGGCTGGCAACGCCATGTCCTCTAATTCAGAAGTTTTTAAATATTTTCCTAATGCATTTTTCCAGTTGGATCAGGCTATCCGCTGTGCGTTAGGCCTCTATGCTGCAGGATATCGCTTAACAAGGATCGCTCACATGGGTTTTGACTGACAGTCCAAGTACCCCCCCCCCATCTCTCCCCTGCACATTACTGAACTAGTTTCAACTCCACCTATCTGTGTCCTGCTGTCTCATCTGGGGAAAATGAGGTCACCCTAAAACCTAAAGGGCCTTCAAGAATCTGAATTCATAAGCATGCAGTAATTGTTCAGTGATTTGGCTGGATCGCCTCACTAAATTTCTCATGGAATTGATCTGTTCATAGTGTGGCCGTTGTGCTATATACGAGGGAAATTAAATATAAATTGCTTGACTTCAATGGTAAACTGAATAGGTTACAAGAATTGTTGTATGGTTTCATCATGGCCCCTTCGAGATTTGGTTTTCGGAGCGAATTTGAACAGTGGGTGGGTGTTAAGTAACTTAAAGTGACACTTCGCCAGTTTTCAACCTTTAGCTTGCTTTTATAGCAGACTGGAGCAAACTAGCAATCATAAGATTTTGCTAGCCATTTTGGCAATATAAGCGTACTGCTTTGGCGCTGTCAGCTTAATTTATGTCCAGCAACATTTACGTTGGCTTACGGTGGTTATCGTTTTGTGAGCATTGCCTTGACATATAGAAAAAGTTACTCAGCTGGCTTACTCACCTGCGACACCCTCAAATGTCCTCTCAAATCCAGCGGGGGTTCCTTTAATTGCTTGGGTCATGCGACGGAAAAACTGACTGTATGGCCACATAGTACAGGCTTTGTTTCAGAGGACAATTTGGTCACTCCAGTTGTATATCTCTCTTGTATTCCTGAAGATGAAAATGCTCGCTGTGAACTGATGAATTTCTACGCTTATTTACTAGCATATATGCTTTATATGAGGGGTTTAAATCTCCCCTTGCCATTCTGTGCCCGTACTTTATTTGCAGATAAAGATTGAGAAATTATACCTCTGCCTTTGCTCATTTATTAGCCATTGCACCCAGGGACGGAATAAATGGTCAACATTATTATCACTATCAGTCCTCTTTGCTGTGAAGTGCATGGTGCTCCATGCAGTACTATGATGACTATGTACCTTGCTTGTGACAGATCCATACAGGTTTGATGGCTTGCACAATGCATAGTAGTGGTTGTTGTCTTTGCAATAAATGCATTTGAAGCCATGTAGGTAATAAACAAGCAAATATTTATAGTTGCTGTGGGAGAATCTGTTTGGTTGATATGCATCTTATTTATACAGAGCCTACACTTTGGAATTATGTATGGTGAAATATCAGCGAAATGACCCTGTAGTAACTTTTTTTATTACAAGCAGAGTTTTGTTACAAGGATTCTAATGAGGTATTTGCTCCATATGGCTGAAAGAAACAAAATTGTGGGGAAATGGAATAGACCATTATGGTTTGTTTTCAGCTTATATGATGTAGCTCTGCTGTTTTGCATGGCGAGCCAGGAGAGAGGGCCAGTCAGGTAATGCGATGAGCCGTCAAAGGCTTGGTTAAAATGAAAAGCCTCTGTGAAAAGTGTTTATAGTGAGAGGGGAAGTGCAGCGTAGTTGCACGACTAAGAAACTGAGCCCCGAGTCAGATTTTGTCTGTACCCTGCCGACTTCTCAGTCCCACCCGCCGCCCGTGATGACACATCCTGTTCCTGTAATGCCATCAAAGCGAGCCTGGCACTGGGGTAGGGGGGATCGGTTTGTAGGCGATGCTGTCGCTCCACTGGACAGTGGAGTGACTTTACTGTACCTCCACCCAACCGCACTCCCCCACCTTTCGCCACATGGCCAGTCTCAGGCGCTGTGACGCCACAGCGCCACTGCAGCGGAGAGGCCTCTGTGTCCTGTTGCGCTGTTTTTCCTGAGTCTCCCATGGCACTCGAGCAGCCTGCAGTGGCCTTGTAACAGGGAGCACTCGATGAGGCTCGTGCAGCAGGACTGTGCCAGCGCTGTTAAGAGCCCCTCAGAGACTGGAAGTGCTTGGTGTGTCCATATCCCTGAGGTTTGTGCACAAGGGCTTGTGTTTTTCCTGGAAATTTTCCCTCGAATTCCAGAGAAATTTTGTAATGAAACTGGAGCAGAAAGGCCGGCGCATAGTCCTTCCTAGGAGCTGTAATGTCGTCCATGTGTGGCTAATGTGAACCACTCTCTGCAGGGGCACATTCTACTGGAGACAAAACTACATGTATATGTGCAGGTAGTGGACAGAGTGTGACTGTGCCTCTGGACTTTTGCAGGGAATCATCCAGAAGATTGTGGACATTCACAAGGTGAAATGTGTGTCGTGCTTCGGGCTCCGGCTGAGCCACCTGCAGTCGGGGGAGGTACACTGGCTCCACCCAGACATGGGTGTGTCCCATGTGAGGGAGAAATACGAGCTGCACCACCCGCAGGAGGAGTGGAGGTAAGACCCCCGCACCCACAATTTCCATTCTAACCCCACTGTGGGCTCACCTGATTCTAATATCTCCCCATGTGCTGATTGATGTCGATGTTTCACTTGGACGTTACAAACGTATTTTGGAAATCTGTCAAGCTCATTTACACCGCCACTGAGTCACTTTATCTCACACGTTTAGTTGATGAACCGCACTTAGCCGGACTTTTAAGGACAGTTCATGGGTTCCCCGTTTTCTGACTGTGCAGGGTATGACTCAAGTTTTATGACATTGCTGCTCCCAAAAACTGAACTACTGCAGCATGTTAAAAACTTTATAATCTCATTGAATGTTGATGGGCAGCCATATCAAATTATTAGTTCCCGCCGCTTGCGGTGCGGGAGCTATGGTATCAGACTCAGTGCATGCGTGCGTGCGTCCGTCAACGCATTTTTGCTTTATCTCATCAACGATTTCAGTTGGAGGCTCCTAATTTTTACTGGACATGCATCTCACAAAGGCCCACAAATGACGTGCCTAAAGGTGACCTTGGCCTATTTTTCCGAGGTCACTGGCTTAAAAATGTCACCAAAAACGTTGACATTTTGTTTTATCTCATCAACTATTTCAGTTACAGGCTCCTAATTCTAACTGGACATGCATCTAATAAAAGCCTACAAATGACGTGCCTAAAGGTGACCTTGGCCTATTTTTCAAGGTCAATGGCCTAAAAATATCACCAAAAACTCCAACAATTTGCTTTATCTTATCAACATTTTCAGTTACGGGCTCTAATTAGCTCCTGCCGCCCGAGTGGCACGGGAGCTATGGTATTGGGCTCCATCCGTGCGTGCATCAACTAAAACTTCAACATTTTGTTTATCTCAACGGCGGGAGCTTCTGGGGCTGCCAGTGCCCTGTATTTATCATACTGTTCAAGAGATTCTCATGAGAACATGAAAGACACCATGTTGCATTATTTATGCAGTTTTTGCCCTTCATCAATTAATGGCACATCAGCCCCTCTTCTTCTTGCGTTTGCCTCCTGTATCATTAAATCAAACCGAGAACCGTGGTGTTAGCCTGTCATCAGACCCTACAAACCAGTTAGATCTATATTCTGCTGTGTTGTACTGAGTTTTTGGTTCATAATAGTATGTATCTTTGTTTGCCATGTTAATTGCTCAGTGTTTCCCATACATAGACGAGACTATGGCGGCCCGCCATAGTCTAATTTACCCCGCCATAGTCTCAATATGCACAATTGCCGCGTGTTGATCATAGATGTGCACGTTTTGAAAAAAAAAATTGGAAGAATAGTAAACGTACTGGAAGACGCAGAATTTGCGCAATTACCCCCCACCCCCTGCCCCCCTCAGCAAAATGAGAATGAAATACCACCACCCCCCCGCTCAGCAAAATGAGAATGACCCCCTCCCCCCTCATATTGTCCAAAAATTCTGTGGGAAACACTGTTGCTGGATTGTGCAGTTAGTAACTGATTTTTTTATGGACCATTTAGGTCTTTTTTACCATGTGATACTCTTGTATTCCTGAGTCTCAGATTCTCCTGTAAGTTGCTAACAATAAAAGTGTCTGCTAAGTGATTGAGGTTGTATTGTAATACTTACAAATAAGCAGCCACTTGGCACTGGCTGAGTGATTTTTCGTGATTTGGGTTTGGGAGTGTTGATTTTGCTTCTGAGGGCAAGAGCAATAGCCTGAAACGCTGGGCTGGTAAACCTGCTCTGGAAACAAGGTAACTGCCCACTCTGGTTGTCCTGGAAATCCATATAGCTGGCCACAGCAGTACAGTAATGGATTGACCTAATGGGATTTGTGGAGCTTAAAGCTTTATTTCTTTAAAGCCGCACTATGTAGTTTTTGCCGGATTCGCTCGCGGTGTCCCCCTGCAGTTGATAAACGGTATTGTCTGTAATAAACTGCCGTAAAATCTGTCTACACATGCATTTGTTGACAAGCCAACTACACTAGCGAGCTTTCTGGGAAAAAAAAAAAAACTGAAATTGAAGCAGGACATGTAACGTGCGATCCGATCAACCATGTCTTCATACCAGGTATGGGAGACTTAAAAATTGGTCTAACTCGCGCAGATGGTGAAGTCCACACTACAACTATAACGACAATGATAATGGCCAACGACATTTTTGCGGTCACAATGATTTTATGCATGTTAGAAAAACTGACCACCAATTGAAATCAGTCAGAATTTACAGGGCTTTGCGTTCATTCAACATGGCAGATGACATTGCAGAGAAAAGAGGGCTCTGACACAGCTGGAACGCACAACATCCATGTTTACACAACAATATAGTTCATCAGTGTTGATGCTCAAATGATTGTGGTTATGGTTATCATTATAGTTATCTTTCTCAGTGTGGACGGCTCTTTATAGCATTTTATGCATGCACTTTGAATGTCAGGAACGGAACCTAACACGGAAGTTGGCGTCTCTTACATGCACAGCTGCTACGAATCCTAGCCCTAACCCGCATCAATTCATTTTTGCTCTGCTAAGAAGTGAGTGGACGTCACTTACATGCACAGTCACTGTTCGAATAGCCAGTCCTTTTGCAGAATCCGACCACAAAGTCGTCATGCACAGAACCGATTAGCTTGTGCAATAAAACAAGAAGGCGGCAGGGAGTTGACAGAAATCCCTGAAACGACATGAGTACATGCTAACTCAGATCATTACCTTATCCTTCCGAAATAAAACAAATTTTCTACCTTTAGTACTCTATACGGGACTGAAGTACACGTTGTGACGAATTCGTCTGTGGCTGAGGGGGGTGCGTCCCAATGCCGGGAAGGGCTCGCTCCTGCACCGGTGAGAGGAGAAGAATGCGGGGTAGGTAACCCGATCCATATACATAAAGGAGACGGACTCGAACTTGGGGGCGGCTAGACAGTGACTTTATTAAGGCACTCGATAGCCATGCGTAACGCCCAACGAGCGGTCCACCATTTTCCTACTCTCATGCTCACTCACAAGTAATCTGCACAACACCAGATCCTTATGCATCATCACGTCGCATGCAAATACACGTCATCACACTGATTCCAGGGAACTTGTATCATTCAGTCACATGCACATTCCGGTTTATCATGCTCGTTCCAACGTTGATCACACATTTCGACTGACAAATAGTTTAGAAATGTTCGCCAGCTAACGATAGCATGACAACTAGCTAGCATGTCAGATACCAGCTAGCTAGATAAATCGCTGGAGACGATTATTTGACTGAGCATAAACGGGGTACTAGATGATTTCAATGACACAGCCTGACACAAAGCAAGTTCAAACGCTCTAGAACCAGAATGAAGGATTAAGCTAACAATTTGTACGTACTTGTCCAAAAGTAACAACGCCAGGTCGCCATTGGTTGGACATCCCTCATCCTCTAGTCTTTCAGCTCTCACCAGCGAGTGAAAGCCGGTCCAATGTTGACCCTAGTCCTGGATCTTATTTTATTGCTTTCTCTTTTTCTCTTAAATGTCTCCTGGGACAACACCTTTGCCTTCTTCGGTTTCCTCACCGCTTAAGCCATTACAACCACTTCCAACTCTGCTTCATTCTACATTCACTCACTGGTCTTGAGAGACGTAAGGGAGGGGGATTGTGTGACGTATGCCGTAAAGCAGTAAGTAAGTTTTGTAGTTCTTTTTGGGCCTGGGTTCCTACCGAAACCCAAAGTTACCTAGTGCCAGTGAAGGCGATGCAGACGCGATCGAGCCATGACAAAGGTGTCATTCAACCTATTGTGAGTTGATGTATCGCCAGAATGATCTTGGAAATATATATTTGAGAGTGAAAAAACTACATAGTGCTGCTTTAAACCCAGTTGAAATAAGTTGAGTGCCATCCCTAGTTACTGCAAGTGAAAGCTGAGATGAAGTTTAAACCGCTTTGATTCAAAGCACTCTCTCTCTGCAGTTATCATGAAAACTAATTACAGTATCTGAAGCTACCTGTATTACTGTGGTGATAATGAAGCATAAACGCCATCGGTCAATAAATGCTCCACGACCTGACAACAAATTGTGACCTCAAAAGACTTGCGTGAGAATTTCTCTCTGTCACCCAGCCTAACTGATCAGTGGTGCAACGGAGCTCTTGCCTCGAGAGTTGCAGCCGCTAGCATCTGCCAGACCATGCGGACTTCAAATGCAACAGGCGGGGCCGGCAGCGGGCCTGCTGTTTGCGGTTATTTACGTCCTGGTGTGCCTGTGAGCCACAGTGCAGATGGTGCTCCCTTTCCTCTTAAACAATGGGACAATGTAGGAGGGTCTCGCTGACTCAATCTCCGCTCACCTCTAAATCACACTTCTTCTGGTTTTTTACAAATCCACCGCCCTCTGTCTTTAACACTTGCCTATTGAAGCCACTGGGAAGAGGAACAGCTGTTTGAGCTTTATGTACAGAAAACCCTTTGAAAAACTGAGAAACAGATGAGCCCCTCCATTGCTTATTATTCATCATCCCTCCCCTACTTTCCTTGAAAACTGGTGGAAAACTAGCCTGGTTTTTCCCGACCTTAAAATATCTCCTTTCAGAGGAAACACGGTCTGTATAAAACACTCTGAGTATAGAACTGTTGGGGAACGTGGCGTAGCCAACAGACATAGGCCACTGTGACTGTGAACAAGACCAGATCAGCCTACAAACCATGAAAGCAACCAAATATGTAACATAGATGCAAAGCACAGGGGACAGTCTAATGGCTGTTTTAAACACTGCTGAAATAGATTTGTATTTGTATAACCGCACACCACAATTCAAATGGCCAACAAAATTGATGTTGGTTAATCCTGTGCATATCCGTCGCTAATAATTGTTTTATTACCATCAACTCCTGCTTCTTGACAACTGCACTTGCCATTCAGGCTAAAAAAAATTGCGTAAAAATAATTTTGGTTATTGGATATTTTTTGTTCTCATTCTCATTTTTATTTTCAAACGATACACTTACTACAGCTTGTGCCACAGATGACATCCGATACTTCATTCAAGCATAAACAAATCTTTGCCGCGTGATACTTTTCTTATTACATCTGTAGATGCAGTTTTTTACTGAAAACAAGCGTGAGCTCTGATAGAGCTTGAATGGAGGTACAGAAAATGATTTTTGCTTGCAGTCAGCTGTTATATTTATGAAGGCATAGTTGAAATTGTGTTTAATCATGAGCTTACAAGCTTAAACACTCATATCATTGCAAATTTTTCATGCCTCCAAATTGAGCTTGAGATGAAGAAATTTAGTTACAATTTCCATTTGTACTTAATTCACACCTCATCCACAATGTCATATTGATATACCGTTGATGGAAGTAGGCTATTGATCTACAATAGCCCTGATTCCGGGCTACCAAACAAAAGCTTGTTCTGTCCACTGAGGATTTAGGTTTCATTATCCACTCCGACCTATCTCAAACCCGGTCGGGAGAACAACAAACATATATTTTCCACCCATTAATGCCTTCAGTGCCGTTGTTTGGTTCTCTTCTTACAAAGAGTGAATTTCTTCAAACAGTTTCATACCTTTATCAATTGCGACCCCTGCTTGAGTAGCCATGTTTGTTTTGCACTCAAATGGTGGTTCTGTTTACTGGCGTCACCATTTAAATCACGCCCGACTGACGGATGGCCAATCAGATTGTCGGACCGCAGCATGGACTGGCGCAGCCAAACCAAGATTAAGGGGTGCCAGGCAGAAAGTGTGTTCAAAAGTGAAGGAAGAATTCACAAGATTTCCGTGATGTGTCTAGGCTAGCAAAACAATGAAAAGAACCCTGAAACAATGGGCTTATTTCTGCCGCTGGCTTAGTGCAGGAAAACCTGAGAGATGGCCATGCGCCGAACCTATCTTTACCAATATGTTGTCTGCTTTGTTGATGTTGTTTTTGAAAGAAAGCCTTGATCGACCTTCTTTAGCTCAAATTCTTTACTTATACAGCCGTTGGTTATCCATTGTCTCAGTTATGGCCTGGGACCAAAATTTATTGGTTGTGTTGTGGGTGCTTGTGTGTAGGTGTCATATGTTTTGTATAAAATTTGTGGACATAGTCTCGTGGTGCATTAGACATGGTTAGGTTTGTGGTCAGCCCTCCCCATCTGGTTCAAAGATGGCTCTCATGTAAACTGGTGTTCCTCTGATCCATTTTTATCTCTGTCTCTCTCTCTCTCTCTATGCCTCCATCTAGGCCCCTCCTGAGCCCAGCGCTTTAGTCATAGATGAATTATAGGTTCTTCCTCTTCCTTCTGTCAAGACCCTCTGTGTACAGTAGACAGATACAGGCTCTATGTTCACATTAAGAGCTCTATTAAAGCCAATAGTTGAACAGTGCTTTGGCGGATGATGGAGAACATTAGCGGTCTGGGGCAATCAGATTGATTGAGTTGACTGAGGGATGCATCCAGACAACATTATAATTCTCAGTATGCTGAGTCACTCGGAGCGGACGTCTGGTTGCAGCATTATTGTGGTTGGAAAAGCATCAGAATTCATTGCTTGTGCGTGAGAAGTCACTCAGAATGAGTGAACGCGACAAGTGTTGGGTTTCGTTGTGCTCATATTGATCCTCATGAATCATCCACATCACTACTAATTTTACTCATGCTGGTATTTGCATATCATCCCCAATCACTCAAACTAATTGCGCACATTTTGGTCTTTGCGTATTATGCTCTATTAGTTATGCTGCAAAAGTATACAAATTGGCTCCAAGTTTCCCCAGCAGCATTATTATTATTTACTTAAACTATGATGAAAATCTGGTTTGAAAACAAATTATAAGGTGAAATGATATCAAAGTTTAACTACGTTCCTGAGGGAAACGTTGACTGCTAATCTTGTGATTGTTTGGATAATAGTGAAGTTACTTTGCTTAAAGAATAAAGCATTCTAAATGGACCTATTCTCGTCATCCCTGCCTTTCCGCGCGTTTGCCAATGGACTTGGATTTTGAACACATCATAGAACTAATTGTGTGAGGGTTTGTGAGCCCAGGTAATGATGAAATCTGACCATGAGCAGTGTTTGTAAATGAGGCCCAGTGACTCTGGCAGTGGAGGCATACAGTCTGCACAGGCGGGTCTCGGGCTGTTATTGGGAATTCGCCATTGGTGCAAGTGTGGTGTTAAAAAAGAAGCACGGTAAAAATCTTATCTCTGGTTGTTGTACTTTGGTTTGAGGAGGGAGCGAATGAGTCGGTTTGTTTTATTGCATTTTGCAAAAATAAAGGTATTCCAAACAAGTGGGGTCTTTTCCAACGGCAGGCTCCAAAATTTGTCCATTCTGAGCGGGATGCAGTAATTTTAGAGTTCTTGTTTGTATAATTTTCTCTCTGATCTTGGCCTTGTTCCTGCTCTACATTGAGGTGAGCTCAGGGAGTAGTAACGCGAGGCTTGTCAGGTGAGCGGTGCTGATTTACCACATTGGCAAGAGCCTGGAACAGAGGAAAGGCTTTTTTTGGGGACCCTGTGGAAATCCTACTGTGCCCTGACCTCTGACCCTCAGGCCCGCAGCTGCTGCTCCAGGGGGGTCAGGGTCTCTCAGGAGGCGTCTCCGCACAGCACTAATACTCTTAATTTCATCCATCAGCATCGGCAGTCTGGACTTCTGCCCATGCGAGGGCAGATTTTTATCCCCTGCTGTGGTGAAATGGGACTCGTGACACTGCTAATAAGACCCATGCGCACTGGATGTGACCGGTCACCTTGACATCTTAACCTGCTTACTCAGTCTTCATGGCGCATGAATATCATCTTAATGGGCTGTTTAAGAGTACAGTCTGAGCTCCGTGGGGAGAGTGACCTCCATATTTAAATTAATGGGACTTTTTCTATGCGGTGTTGCGAACAAACTCCAAATTCATAGAATGCATGGGTAATGTCGAATGTTCTTGTTTTGTAAGGTCTGTGGTGCAGGCTGTAGGGTACTGTACTTGAGTTATAACCATTCCCCCCCCCCCCCCCTCCTGGTTATACTCTTGGCTGTTATGCTTACTGAACTGTGACCCCTGCTGCATCAGCTGCCCTCAGGTTCTGCCCATTTCAGTAAAGCAAAAAAACATTAAAGCAGGGCAGGCTGTTCGTTCTCTATAGAATAAAACGTGTGTGTATTAGTGACAAATATTTGTTGATAGAGCTCATGTGAAATTGTTAACTTTTGTCCTTGACGCATGAGTGCTCTTTGTTCTTACTCGAGTTGTAGAAAGTGGCTGCATTTTCTGATTCAGGCTATTTCATTCCGCATGTCTATTCATTCTGCGATTGAATTATAATCAGAAAACACTGTTGTTGTTGTTGCAAACGAGGCGTTTTACAACTTATTCTTTGTTTGGAATGTGTTCCAACATCTTACATATTACATTTCTATGTGGAATTGTAGTTGAAAGGAGACACTTGAGTTGGGTTTGTAAATATGTTGATATATTGCATTCTGGGAAAAAATATGAGGAAAATATGTTGGTGTTGATGAGTAAGAATTCTGTAACAAAGATGAATGCAACATTCGCAATTTAAGAAAAAATTGTCGTTACTGAACGAGACACAGTCCTCTGTGACGTTAGATGAGTTGGTTGACTGCGGAAGGGTTTTGCTTGTCCTCTGATCAGTTTTGGTGTGAAGGGAAAGTACCTGATTGCGAGGTAAAATGGTGCTGTGCCCGGCCTGAGATCAGGTGTCAGTTCTCGGAAAAGGCCTCTTCACAGCAGCTTCTGGCACATGCATATGATTAGAGGCAGTTTGCTCACCAGGGTCTTTGTTTTTTTCTTTGGCACTATTTTATTTCCTGACATTTTGTCAGGAGACCTTTGTTTCTGTGATATAGTAGCCGGGAGCAGACAGGAGTACGGTAGTGACAGATTTTATCCGTGCACAGACCGTATTTTTGGGCTGGGCCGCGAATAGCGGCCAGGCCCCTATAAACGCGAATGTCGCTGAGTGAGTGAGTGACTGACTGACTGCCTGAGTGATCAAGTTCAAGGATTGGCTGGCCGGCGGGGAAGAAGTTCAGCGATTGGTCGGCCGGCGGGGAAGAACTTCAACGATTGATTGGCTGACGATTGGCTGGCTGGCTGGCTGGCCGGGCGTTTGTCACTCGTATCTCCAGGGCGGTATACTACGAAGCAAGTTCAACATAGACAGGCTATATTTAGTGAGCCAGCTCAACAAACCCTGAACTCGCAATCAGAGATAATTGGTACCACAACGGTGGTCGTAGTCTTTCTTTGTTAATGTTGGTTTAGTGCTATCAACACTGTACGCGTTCTCAACAAAAGAGCGTTTCATGCGTCAATTGACCCTATTTCCGTTCATGAAATGACCGATCGCGTTCTGTATGTTTCTCCGAGGAAGCTATCCCTGATCCAGGATCAGTAACACTGCGGGTTATCTCCCCCGTGCACCACCAGGGGGCGCCGCCAGCGGCTTAATGGGAGACTCGTGAAGTTTTACACTCATTGGTTGGACACTTGAAAGACTGCATGATTATGCATGCGCATACTCAGGTGGACACTTGGGAAATTATACTTGAGATTTACGTTAGTGCATTCATGTTGGTTGATGTATGCACTTGTTCGTTGGACGTAATGTAAGTGGTTGCTGGGTGATTAATAAAATCTTTAAAAAAAAAAATAAAGAAAATCTCCTAGGAGGAGTGGGTCGTGATTATGGACAGTTATGAAGAACGTAAATATAGAAAAAACAGCAAAAAGCAACACTGTTGCTGCTAATAAGGCCAGAGAGGAATTCTGGCGGAAAATTGCTGACCGTAAGTCCTCTGATGAAGGACTAGCGGAAATCATATCCGTTTCTCAGCCAAATAAAACAAAATGAAATTAAATTATAGAATGAACTTTCTCATTTCTCGGCCAGTTCTCATGATCTTGCTGTTAACTACAAGGCCTTTTCGAGAGCTTTCAATAGGTCATAAATTCATTAACATTAATTGCATTCAAATTTTTTTGTCACATAGTTAACCATATTCATTCATCACCAATGTCAAATAATGCTTTATGTAAACACATGGCAGCTCCTTCACTCAAACATGTTTATTAAGCGCTTTTACTCGAAACTGTGGATTCTTTGTCCATAACATGCCCAAAGACGAAACTTGGGGGAAAAAAAGGATTCTTTGAAGTTCGTTCTTACACCCTCACTATATAGGAACTGCCATGTGTTCACAAAAGTGACGTCACGTTCCCGGTTAGCACAACTGTAACAATAACTTAATTGTTTCATTACGATTCAGGAACATACATACATACTTTAACTGTTATCTACATCTGCTGCTGCTGTCTCTCTCAAATTCACATTCACAGAATCAATAACTGCTACCCTTACTCTAGCTCTTTGTCTATTCAAATGTATAACTTGCTTTTGATATGTTTTCCTTACTCAAGACCCCCCCCCACCTCCCCTCCCACTCCCTCACACACTCTCCTCCTCCCACTGCCTCACTCCACACACTCCACACACCTCCCCTCCCCTCACTCCTCTCCTCCCCCACTGCCTCCCTCCCACACACTCCACACCTCCCCTCCCCTCCACACCCCTCACTCCCTCCCCTCCCCCCTCACTCCCACACCTCCCCTCCCTCACACTCTCTCTCCTCCTCCCCTCCCTCCCTCCCCCTCCCTCCCTCCCACTCCCCCTCACCCCTCTCCTCACTCCCTCCCCCCTCCTCACACACCCCCCCCCCTCTCACACTCTCCTCCCCTCACTCTCCCCCCCTCCCCTCACCCCTCCCTCCCCTCTCTCCCCTCCTCCCTCCCCCCCCCTCTCACTCCCCTCCTCACCTCTCTCTCCTTTCCCTCTCCCTCCCACTTTCTCCTCTCTCCTCCACACTCTCCCTCCCCTCTTACTCTTTCACCTCTACTCCCATTCCCTCACTCCTCACTCACACACTCCCACTCCCTCACACACTCTCACTCACTCCCATTCCCTCACTCCCTCCTCCCACTCCCCCCTCCCCACACCTCACCCTCCCTCCCTCCCTCTCCCCACACTCTCCACCTCCCTCCCCTCCCCTCTTTCCTCCCACTCCCCCGCCCCACTCTTCTCCTCTCACTCTCCTCACACTCTTCCCTCCCTTTTCTCCTCCCACCTCCCTCCCCTCCCTCCTCACCTCCTCTCCCCTCTTCCCTCCTTTCCTCTCCTCCCCCTCCCCTCCCTCCCTCTCCTCCCCTCCCTCCCTCCCTCCCTCCCATTCCCTCCCTCATTCACCTCCCTCCCCCCTCTCCCTCCCTCCCAGTCCCTCATTCCCTCTCCTCCCTCCCTCACACCTCTCTCCTCCTCCCTCCCTCCTCCCTCTCCTTTTCACACTCCCCTCCCCTCTCCCCACCCACTTTGTAAATAATTTATCATCTCCGGCTCATTACGAAATTTGCGCTTCATATAATTGCGTGAGCTTTGCCTCATTTAGCACCCTTTTCTTGGGCCCACATTCTCATACAGCACTTGGCGGCCCAGCCGTATACCAGGTTGCACCAAGTCTTGTTTATGCTTTTATTGGTTTGTCCATTTCAGGCTAATCATTTATGTTCGTATGGTAATTCTCTTTAATTGCTATCAGTGCCTGACCATCCTCTCGCCATTGACCTCCTGTTAAGAAAGACAAGCTGACACAAGGCAGACTGAACTACAGGGCTGTAACATTTTTCTCCATTAAAAACAGGGACCCATGGGGCCCTGAAACAATCACCACAAAAATACATCAATTCAAAACGAGTTATTTTGCTGTGTGAACCCCTCCCCCAAAGTCACCCAACCCAAGCTTCTTCCACCCACCAACCAGGCACCCATGGCTGCAGCCCAAGTTAAGAAGCAGGAAATGTGCCATAAGCAAGGCTGAAAAGCAAAGAGACAAACACAGAGTTCATGTATGACGTCATCGGCCTCCAGACAACACAACCAACCAAAGTTTACAATGGGAAAGTCAAAGCTTTACTGACAAATGTGCAAGCACAATCCTACCAAGGGCAGTACAAGTCAAGCAATGCTACTGAAAGCACATGCAGGCGGAGCAGACAAAGCAAGCACCACAGAGCGAATACACACAGGACCATCGCCCATCTCAGGTCAAACAAATCAGCGCTACAAAGTACCGCGTGCGGTGAAAGCTAAACTTTAACGCCAACAAAACTCCCCATCAGATGCCGTCTGAAAGGGGAAACCTGGCTCTGTAAACCAGAAACGCACACGAACCAGAGTTCATCTCAGGATGCACAAATCGAGCTCTGTGAACCAAGCACCAAAAGCAGCATTAGCAAAGAGGGGCGCTTAATACTAGACATCCCAATTGAACGACTGAAAGGGAGCGTTGTAAAGATCCAGAGTAACAGGAGCGGTGACCAAAGCTTATCCTGTGGGCAGATTTAAAATCAATATCTCCGCGCACGAGAGACAGCAGGGATAAAGCTGTAACAAACGCTGGAACATAAAGAGCGCTGTTGGCATCTGATTGGAGTCATGTACAGCATTTGCATGTTTTAGAAAAACTGAGCAGTATCACAGAATATTGATATAAGTGGACGTTTTGGGCAGAAAAGGAGGAAGTATATAAATGAAAATGTGAATTGGAGTTGCTGTATATTGATTTGTATGTGATCAGCAAGGCCTAGCTTGAATGTGCAGTGTGACTTTTATGAACCAGTCAAAGTGTGAAGACTGATTTATTTATGTGAAATAATGTCGGGGTTCTTCATTATTTGTAAATAAAGACTCGTTGAACTTACCACTCGCCGGCCGCTTGCACCTGCTGCACCTGCGACCGCTCTTACTCTATAATAGCAGTTAATTGTGTGCGTGGAGTCGACGGATTTAGTGTGAGGAGGCTTTTACATGCTGCGTACATGCTGTGTAAAATGTGGTGTCAGAAAGAACCTGAGCGCTGCCGATCACATGTTGTGTTGAAGTTTTGGACTGAGGAAAGTCTGCCTTTCTCTCAAACAATGTGACTTTTGGGAAGTACTATCAAAGGCACTATTTTAATTGAATAAGTTACTATATAGTCTGTAGAAATCCCTGTTAAAGCCTGCAGAATGATCAAAGGTGGTTTAGTAAAAACGGTTTCTCTGCTACGACAGTACATGCTCTTTCAGTTGGCTGCACAGGTTTGTTTTGAGCCAAGTCCTGTAGGCTTCGTAGAAGACGGCTCTCAGAAAATGACTAAATCGCCCCCACAGAGCCTCCTCTATACTTCATCCATCTTAACTCGCATCCTTTTTCTCTTCCAGGTATGAGCTGAGGATCCGATACCTGCCCAAAGGATTTATGAACCAGTTTTCCGAAGACAAGCCCACGCTAAACTACTTTTACCAGCAGGTGAGCGCAGTACTGACAGGAGCTTCCTCATTAACCGGCAGCCGCTGAGAATCCCAGCTCTTCCACTGCTCTACTCCCGCGTCTTCATTTCGGCAAAAATTGATCTTGAAGTTGGGAAATCTAATTCCGGTCCTTCTGGCGTGGTGCGCACAATCAGTTTTCCCTTTGGGACTTTGTTTTTTCCCCTCATCATTATGTTGAAGGGGAACAGTGGGCAGAATCCAGCAGCCTAAAATATCCTCCATAAACTTGGCAGTTCCTCTATTGTCCACTTGAAACCCTGGTCTCCGTGTCTGGAGCCACATTCTACTTGCCTGAAAACTCCACCACATATAATATTTATTAAAAATTAAGCTGATTAGTTTTTCTCTGGAACATGGTTTTTGTGATCCAAGACCCAAATAAGTACGAAACGTATATCAGAGTATTTTGTTTGTCATGTCTAGGGAGGATTTGAAGTCGATTAAAATGAAGGTGAAATCTATGGTGGAATCTAATATTCCGGTCATTGACGGCTGGTCTGGTCATGAATGCTGATTTCAGGGAGTTATTTACGTTGTTCTGTATAAGCTGGGCGTATTGCAGTATATACAGCTGTACTTATAACCTGTAGGAAAGGATATAGCACTAAAAAATATTCCTTTGATGGACAGATGGCAGAAAGGTACCATCGCTTGCATCATTAGCATTCAGGTGCTCAAACTTGTGATGGGAACATGATTCTTAAGCACAAATTGCCTAATTTGAGACTGTTAACCTTGATCACTCTGCCGTGAAAACTAGCATAAGCAATCTGTGGTAAATGTGTTCTGTGTTGGAGGTACTGTAGTTACCACCAGTCTTGTCTGAGATTCATATCGGATTTTCCAGTGAATACCTTGAGAGCACTTTAGTTTTGTCCACAGAACAGTCTTTGCTCGCGGTTGATATCATCGTTATTGACAGATAGACGAGGTGAAAATTTGATTAGGATGTATTCTGTGGCAGTTAGCATTGAAATGAAGAATTTAACAGGTTATTCCACCCTGTCCAATGGGATTCCAAAGCAGATGCAACACAACTCTACAATGGAAAATGAGAAAAGCATTTGTTGCCTTTTTCCTGAACGAGGATAAAGAAAGAGCTGCATTAAGTGCAGTCCTCCTTTTCTAATCCATGTTGGAACCTGCCTCTAATATTCCTCATCTGAGAACATTCACGTTTATGTCCCATCGTGATGCCTTTTGAATTGTGATCTGTGTGAATGCAGCATTGAATGAATTTCTGGCACCTAAATGTCACAAGAATGTGGCACATACGTCACATGTGACAGGCCCGGAGTGGTGTGTGTCATTTCTTTTGTTGGTCTGATAGGGACAGACTCGGCTATGTGCTGGGGAATCGGGTGTCTTTACGTAAGATGGAAGATTTCTCCTCTGTATGATGTGTGTGTGTGTGTGTGTGTGTGAGCGAGCGGGTATGTGTGTGTGAGATCGTGCATGCATGCTTGTATGTCAACTGAATGTAGGAGACGTGTGTGTGTGTGTGTGTGTGTGTGTCTGTGAGCATGATTATGCTGTTCATCAGAATGGCAATATGTGCTGACACACTTTTTTTTCAGATGAATTGATGTGGGAGGGGCTATATAGGTCAGCAGGCTCCTCTGCACATGCTCACATGAGGGTCCCCATGTGTAGCTGCCCAGCTGCTCATGCTCACGGGGCTCCACCAGTTTGAGTGAAAGACGGCTGACTAATGACCATTGCTCCAGCTTATGGTTTTGTATGTCTGCGTGGTTTGTTTTTATTTTGTCTTTTGTGCTGTGCTGAGTATTTATGCTTGTGAGCAATGGGCTGAGCATTTATGCTTGCAGGCATTTTGACAGGTCGCGCAGGCCACCTTATCAGATCTGCTGTATGATGTCAATATTTAATTGAAACAATGAAGGCTTTGATTGGTTCCAGGGGTGAAAAAAACAGTTTTTTATGCCATTGACACTCATTCCTGTAATAAGCCAGTGGTCAGCGTGTTTTTGTGCACACTGAGGTTAACGGCTGAAGCTCCGCACATCAATATTTATGGGCACAGAAGGGAGGAGAGAGTGGGCATTGTTTACCCAGAGGTGGTATTTCAGAGATTTCCACTGAAAGCCTTGTCCGCCATGTGTTCGTCGGCGCCTGTGTTTAACGAGCGGGAACTGGCACCCGACGCGGCTCGGAGCGACCGAGGTCTGCATCTCAATGAGCTGCTACAACCCTCACTGGGCTTGTGCTACCCAGTTTGCACAAAGCACTCTAATCATGTTGCTGCAGTGTTCTGGCAACGTTGTAACATCAGTCAAATGTTCACTCAGAACGTGAGGGCATTTTTTTTTGCTTGCTGGCTTTCAGTGAGGCTGGTCTGCTGCCAAAATCGCCCCTGAGTGTGATGAGCTCTGTAGCCTATACGTCCTCTGCACACACATCCATCACCTTGTGGTTTTTAACTGTGACCCAGTCAATTCAAATGGATGGCTTATTTAAGACTCTCCAAACAGAAGAATTTGCTGATGAGGATCGTTTGGCCATGTGAGAGCCTGAATAACTGGCAGTGTCAGTGTGTGTCCTGATGTTTAATGATGTCTGCTCTAGAATTATGGGAAAATTCTACAAACAGGACTTCACTCAGGCATAAAGTCGAGTAATGGAGCTCAGAAATGGGATGTTCTAAATGCAGCTGCAGATTATTCTCCCTAAAAGAAAAGCCAGATTGACTCCTTAGGTGGGGGGAGGAAGTGTGTGTGTGTGTGTGTGTGTGTGTGTGGGCATCTGAGTGCCCAGTGTGTTTTAGAATGTTTTGTTCTACTCCCTTATTATTATTATTATTATTATTATAATGCTCCCATCCATACATCCGTCTGGAATAATTTTCATTTTTGGACCAAAACTCAGAACTGTTCAATTTTAGGGTTTAGGGTAAAGGGTTCTATAGACATCTAAAAGTACAAAGTTATTATTCAGGACGTATCTCGACCATCCCTACCCAATGCTATGCCTTTGCATTTCGCTATCCCTTCTACTCTTTGAGCGGTCATGTTTCATCATGAAACGTTACAAGATTATTTAGGATGAGTGAAAGACCAATCGACCATGTGCGCGAGTTTGGCCTTTTCCTATTTTATTATTTTTCAAGTTTCAAATTTTGCAGGGGCAGGGGGTGATGCCATTTTGTGATGGCTCTTGTTACTCTTGGTGGAAATAACTTACTTCTTGACTATATTAACTTAAATTTTGATGGTGTTTTCCAGGTTAAAAGTGACTACATGTTAGAGATGGCAGACCAGGTGGAGCAGGATATAGCGCTGAAGTTGGGCTGCCTCGAGATTCGGTAAGTGGATATTAGAGCCATCTGAGACCATAACAAAAAATTATGAGTACTCTTGTGAAAGAAGAGATGACTTTATGAAGAGCATTGATACATGAGAATAAATGCAGTGAAAAAGCCAGACGTGTTCTTCATACGTTTTGACACAAACAGTGGATGATCAAATGTGTTGACTCTTTTGCAACCTTTTCTGTTCATTTTTACATAGGGTGCCAATAATTCTGGACCTGACTGAATAAATTGTGCGCAGTTAAATTGCATTTACAATTACATTTTTTTTTTTTCACTTTCATTTTCATTGCAGGAGATTCTTCAGGGAGATGCGTGGAAATGCCCTGGATAAGAAATCCAACTATGAATTGTTAGAGTAAGTCTCTCTGATATTGTCATGCTAATAATTTGATAGAATTGGAGCATTCATAGAATCTGGTTAGTAGGACTTCTGTCATAGTGACCTAAGTTTCTATTTTGGGAAAGCACTGAGCAGCCCCTGTTATTATGGTTACTGAGTAATGTCACAAAAAAGCAGCCAGCCAAGGCCGTTGACGTGGAAATAGTCTTATCGCGTCTATCGAGGCTGTGAACATACCCTTGGCTGAAATGAAATTGTTAAGCCATTGGACAGATTTAACTCTGCTGCTTTGAGGTCTTGGCCTCGGATTGGTTTGGGTGGGATGTCATATTAATGATGCCTGTAAATTGGACTTACAATTTACGAGCTCCAGGATTATAATGATTCTAGAAAATATGCCTTCTTTTGCCCCTCTTTGGTTTTTAATGATGGAGCTAGTTCAGTTTTAATGGAAAAAAGTTAATGATCTTTACTCAACTATGAGGTCTAAAGCAAACAGTAAGCCATGCTGGTGCTCATCTCTTAGCTTTGTCCAAATTTCTTCTTTTCCGTCCACTGCCCTCTGTTGCCTGTTGCCCTTTGTTGAGCTTAAGGCTTCAGGAGCTACAGTATATTGAGGTTTGCTCATTGCCATTTTGCCCATATTTCCGTTTATCCCACCTCCTTGTCGTTATTTCCAAGGCCTTCTCTCCGTAGAAAGAATGGAGGCCGCAGGCTGAAAGGGAACTTTACATTAGCATTTGCTTGTGTCAGTTGGCGCATTTTTGTGTGGAAATGGTGAAGCTGCTGCTGGCTTTATGCACCCCGAATATGCAAGATATAAATGTCAGCAGCCGCAGGAGGCCAATAGGCCCACGTGAGAGGAGTGCTGAAGGGGGTCATGGATATCCTGTACTAATGAAGCGACCGCTCTGTTAGACCAGGAAGTGATTCTGTGTTTGCTTAGTTGCTGAGACTCCCAAGGACCTTCTTCTCTATCTCTCTCTCTCTCTCTTTTTCTTTCTTTTTTTAATCTCTTACCTGCTAATTTGCCTACCTGCCTCTTACTTACCCATTTGCTTATCTTCTGATGGGAGGGCTTGTGCTCTTCCTCCCCTATGCGGCAGCTATTATGTCGGAGGTTCATGCTCAAGGACGTTTCACGATGGGCTCTTAGTAAGCCTGTCAACATTTGGATTAAGAGATTAGGGGGGCTGTGTCTCAACGGGTTTGTGATGTATTTAAAGCGAATTCGAATCGGCAGCTTTGCATTGTTTGGCAGCCCCATGTTGATCGACACTGGCGGAAAGAAATGAAACTGACAGCTGCATTACCTGGAGGTGATCCTGGGAACACTTCCTAACATTAGATGGAGCTGTCCTCTGCTCAAGTATGAACTCTGGATGAACGGTTTTTGGATGTGAAATAATTAGGTTATAAAAATAATTCGGTGCATAGGTTTTCTCCTAGCAGGATATGGTACTTGAACCGAAAAACGCTTTGCCAGCCACATCTTATTAGTAACGCGAGTTACGCTTTCTAATGACCAGTAATGGCCTGTCTTTTTATTTATTTATTTTTTCTTTTTTTTGTGGAGACATGCGCAATTCAATCAAGGAACCCACTGGCCTCCACGGTGCAGAAATAACTGTGAGGCTATCGCTCCTGGCCCTCGAGCGTGAGGATGGTAACATCCCAGTATCCAATTCCCTCTGCCCCCATGACCTGGGGGTAGTGACTGCTCTTTATTCAGGGGAAAATTCGGGTTTGTAATGTATGCGTTTCCTGCCAGTGTTTGCCCCCCGATCCTCTGCATTCCAGAGCAGTGGCTCCTCCCCTTTACAGGCTAGCACAATGCCTGCACAGGCCGGGCTTTACAAATGCTAATGCCGTTTTCAGGTCAGTCAGTATACAGTGCCCATACACCCTGGCCAAGAGCTGGCTCTGACCCAGGCAGGAGCTCAGCGGGGAGATGGATGCATGGGGGGAACAGAGGGATTCAGGCTCCAATTAAACCATTTCTATCCTGGGTGCCAGCTAACAAGCTGACAGATGCGATGCGCTTATTGCAATGAGCGTCTAGGATTACATGGAACAGGATGGAGGAGCAGTACTTTTGGAGGGAACAATGAAATTTGGCCAGCAGGATTCAGAGGTTTTTAAAAAGCATATGCTTCGTACCTGACGGAGTGATAATCCTATCAGTGGCATGATATTTTTTGGATTGATTGCATCTTGGTTGATTGGGGCATTTCCCGATTGCACGAGTGTAGGACAGATCAATTAGGGGAAAACTGTGAAAATCTTTTGAGGAACATTTTATTAAATATTATGGAAAGCTGGAGTGTTTCTTGCTAAAAAGGGAATTGCATGAGCATGACCGTCTGTTCCCGCATTCTTACTTTCCTTGCTGTGTCAGGTAGCAGTGCAGTGTGAAATGGTGATCTTCATTTTTCTCATGTTTTATCAGACCTTCTTATGAAATGCTGGGAGAGAGTAGTATTTCCAGATAATGAACTCTTGTGTGCTTCAGAAGCTTTTTCATGCAGCTTTGTAGCATCTTACCGTGACTATAAACACCATTTTCTCTGCATTTTCTCATCACTTCAGTTAGGGATGAAACTATTATACCTGAAGACTAACGGGTGTCAGTTAAGTTGTAGTTGATGTACCTTTGGTCTGATTTGGAAAATGATTTTTTGTGATGGAGACTATTTGTATACACTTAAATTTACAGATGTATACTATTAATTAAAATATGTAACTGGATAAGTGTAGTGTCTCTCAGGATTGTGGGTTATTCAACAAACAATGATATTGTTTTTCTATCCGGCCTTGCATAGCCGACTCCTTTCTGATCAAGAATTGCTGGAAATATCCTCTTCAAAGTCCTTTTCTTTCCAGATCAGTGATATGCTTGATCGTCCGTAGCAAATCGAGGGCTTGTGTTAAAGATGAATTCAAGGGAATGTAAACGCTGCGGTGTATCTTTAGAATAACTCACAAATGGCTGAGATTGCCTCTCTTCTTTTGCTTCAGTTGGCAGCTTGTTTTCACCGATTTTCCTTATGTCGGATGAATTTTCCCCTCCGCTTGAAATCTGTTTGCTTACTGCAGGAAAGACGTCGGCTTGAGAAGATTCTTTCCCAAGAGCCTGCTGGACTCAGTGAAGGTGAGAAACATTTACTAAACCTGCTTCTATTTACTGAGATAAACCTGCCTTGTGCGCTCAGTGGACTGGGTCATTACTCTCCACTGAAGCTGCTGCTCGCTGAACATGATTGGTGGTGGTTGCGTTTCGCCCTGGAGAATACGTGGCCTAGTTCTGCCTCCTACACACAGTCCAAAACAGACTCCGCTGCACACTGCCTCCCGCTCTCATTTCGCCTCCGCTGCTCGTGAAACTCCTCTTTCACTGCGAGTTTGGAATGCCAGTTAGCTTTCTTGCAAAAATGATAGCCTAGTCTGCCACTGTTGTCGATCGACGCTCATTAAAGTGATTTATAATTACTGATAATTTGTTGAACTGCCTTCACTCTGCCTTGCAACCAATTTGCTGCTGTTACGGAGATGCAGTGAGCAGGATTTTTCTGGAAATGGATGGGATACCAGTAGCGATTAGTCCAGATCGGGACCTAATTTATGACCCAGGCCTGAGCCTTTCCTAGCTTGAGTACGGACAGTGATCCACGGAGTGAAAGTGGTTGGGGTGGGGGGGTGGACAGCTGCTCGGGCAGCAGGGCGCACGTGTGAGGGAAGCCAGCCCCTAAGGTCATGGCAGCTCCACACTTCAGGTCCCCTGAGGACTGCGGGTGGAGGAGGGTCTGCGGGGGTTTGGGGAGGGGGTCGCCCCCTCCCTCATGCACACTTCACCTCAAAGGAGGGCCCCATGCGCATCGCTATCAGGGCAGTGGTTGGCCATCTGGCTGTAAAGGAGGTGCATCGCTGCACCCGAATGGCATGACTATTGTAAACCGTACCAGCAGCTTCTCCTAATACCCCCCCCCCTCCCAGGCTCGGCTGCTCAGTGGGAGCACTCCTGCTAAATCCTGATAGGTTGACCCTTTTGTATCCATCTGTCGGAGATCATCTGTGGTGCCAAATGCACCAATACGTTCCACAGAATTCTCTGTGTCTGTGTCAGGTGTGAATGTAAGCCACTCAGCTTTACATTTTAGACTTTGGGGTAAAATTGTTAGTGCGGAAATTGTTAATGCGATTATTTTCGGTATCCACTTCAGTGCGTTTGTGGAACTGGGCAAACGGCAGATGGCCTTCTTGGTAAAGAACTCTCTGAAAGCATAATCAAATTAAGCAATGAAAAGTGATTGATGCACTGATGTGATATTAGCATAATTAAATCCTCAATTTGCACTGAAAGGTCTTGGTTTATGGTGCTTGGGAACCTTTATAGAAATATGGTCAGGGGAAGATTATGTGAAATTTATGTTTAATTGTCCACATTAGGCTGCTGCGCAGAAGACCCAGGTCCTCCACACACTGGGCTATGCCCAGTAGCATTACTCCTGCGCCATCTTAAAAAATGACAAGATGAAGGGCTTTATGGTGCGCCAACATTCCTTTCCTCCGGCTAATCTGCTTCCGTGTTTCCTGTGGAGATGGGCTGAGAGATTTTGAACCCGTCCGCACAGGATGGGCGGATGGAACGCTAGAGTAGATTTTTAGATGATTGCTTTCAAGCGCTTGGAGAGCTGCTGACTCTAAGTCCTGACCCCGTTTAGATGTGTCCAAGTTTACATATTTGATCAGGATTTTCTTTGCTGAACATTCTGTTTTTGATGTAACAATCAGTACTGATTATCCTGAACACGGTCTTTAAATTCGGTCCGCCAATTTCGAAGAAGAAAGTGGAGTTGGCAGCGCAACGCACGTTGCAGCAGCCCGGAGCACTTTCTCTCCAAACTTAATTTCGTTGTTATTCTGTAACAATGACAATAAAATTCATCTCATTCATCTCAATTATTAATAAACATTACAAAAACTCCTACTATTCAAGGTTTAAAGCAAGGTGAAATGCCCTGTGGGTGTTCTAAATATACAAAGGGGTGAGAGATGGGCAGCTCTTTGTTTGTTTCAGCCAGACCTTAACCAAAGGTCACCAGCACAAAAAATTGTTGCATTGAATTGTATGCAATTGCCGTGCATTAATACACGGTACATTTGCATGAAAAATGAATTGTGGTCCCAATGTTTTGGGTGTTATACTAAGCAAAATCCTGCATGAAAACATACCTTTTATTTGTATAAAAACATTTTGATTTATTTAATCGATCAATAAAATTTTGGTTGGCTAGAACATGCAGTCAGTTGTTGTTTAGTGATGCATTCTGCTTAAACTGGGCTGTGGTCTGCTGGAAATGCTACAAATCCAACCACTTACTTTAGGTGTAGGTAGTCTAGTGCTTTGGTGCTTTTCCTGCTGTAAACCTGAGCATTGCTCTGTGTGGCATTTCCAATGCACTGCTCCAGCATACATACGATGGTGGGAAAAGCTGTTGATGCTAAATGGGAAAATAAAAAATCTGTGGTTGCCTGCCATCATTTCCACACCATTCCTGCAGGGGTGGACCAGCATATGACATGGGGGGGATCTTCATACAGGAAAAACAATGCTCTCTGTTTCTGCTGTTTATTTGAAGTAATCTGTTCTGACTGAAGGGAAGATCTGAGTGTGTCATTTCCTCTGTACATGGCATATGGTGCTTATGCTCGAGATCTTCATTTGTAGTGAGTGTTGAAAAGCAAAGTTTAACCCTACATTAATTTGATCTGAGTTATGTCAATAAAATATCTTGTATAAAATGTTGAATTTGAGCTAAATAAGCTAAATTCTGACTCAGTTACAGCTTTGAAATGTAAAATTTGCCATGCCAGACAAACTACAGCAATGGCTATAGGTTATTTGCTTTTGCTAATGTTGTGTGCACAATAAATGTAGCTGCTGACTGAGTATTTATTTTGACAAAATCCATGTACTGGTATGTAACTATAGGCTTCTTGTTCTTGTTGTTCAAGGCCAAAACCTTGAGGAAGCTGATTCAGCAGACGTTCAAGCCGTTTGCTAACCTGAACGATGAACAAAGTGTCCTGAAGTTCTTCGAAATCCTGTCACCAGTTTACAGATTTGATAAGGAGTGCTTCAAATGTGCTCTTGGGGTAGGTATTCCCAGCTCATGCTTCGGCCTGTGTTTTAGCGCACGGTTTTTAGGGTGATGAACAGTTCTAGTATGGGCAGAGGCAAGTACTAGGTGTTCTCCTGCTGAAAGCTGCTTTTTAGCGACACCTGCTGGACATGAGCAAAATAGCAGTCCTTTGTGATTTTATTTTCCTTAAGTAGTAGTTGGTCTTTTTGTTTTTGAACATGTGCTGTGTCCTGCACATAAACATTCCCAATGCTTTGTGTCGCCCCTATGCCATTATAAATAATGCTTAAGGTTTTCCCAATTTCGCTATCAGCATATTCGTTTGTGGTCTGAGACGTCAGCAGGTCTATCTTTTGTGCGTGGGGCTGTCAGGATCCCTGAGCTGTTGCTCATCAGCAGAGGATTCCTCCTCCTTACAGCACACAGCCATAGTGCAAAAGTACATTATCTGAGTGGCTCTTAGAGAACAGAAAAGGATTGTAAGAACAAAATGGTCCATAAAACGCTTTTTCCCTCAACAGTCAAGCTGGGTCATCTCAGTGGAGCTCGCAATTGGACCCGAGGAGGGCATCAGCTACCTTACAGACAAGGGCTCGACCGTGAGTACTGTGCTACTTCACTGGGCATCATTTATTTTACTCTCTCTTGGCTTGTTTGTTTTTCTATTTGGAGAGAAATGAGCAGGATTAAATAGGACTAAATGTAAGAGGCTTATTTCTTGGTTTATGAACTGTTGTTTTTGTTGTGTCTTCTTCCCTTAGTTTGTGTGGCTGTAGAGTTGTCTGAGCACTAGACTCTAGAGTGTTAGTTCGGATCTGTGCTTTGGTTGCTGGATGTGGGTAGTTATACATTGAAGTAGGTGTAGAACATGGGCTTTGCCTTGGAATGAGTTCAGTCTTTTTTGCCGTGATGTGACTGAATAGTTTCCTTTAGCAGACCAGCCGAACTTGACGCTTCTTAATGCTTGACGTCCAATACCATCGGCAGAGTGCATCGTGTCTCTTGGGGCAAGTCGTGGCTTTCGACCCTCGGAAAACCTCTCCATGCGACCCAGATTATAGCTTTTGGATGCAGCAGTACTGAACGAATATTCATCTCACATAGTCAGTCTTATTTAATACGAAATGCTCCCAATCACCCTTGATGGGGCCTCTGCCTCTTTCCTCTGCAGAAGCATGTCAGGATTTCTGCTTTAACCCGCAGCCCGATATTCGAGTTTCTGGAAGAAAGAAATATGTCTTAATTGTGAGCTGAGGGATTTCCAAAATACTGCATGTCCTAGACCTCTGTTTAAAATGGCAGCACTAGTAGCAGAAAAGTAAAGTATATTACTTGACCAAGTAAAAGCAATTTAAAAGGAGTTCATTTAAAAAATAGGCTTGAAAAAGCTCATAGATTGATACCTGCTGTAAATAAATGTCTGGGAGTATCCTTTCTCTTACAAAAAGTTTTGAACTAAGGGGATTTCTCATTGTCAGAAGCACAAACCTTTTTTTAGCTGTATGAAAATTCATACAGTGGATGATGTGTGCAGTATTACACGCTAAAGAGTCTAGGAACATGTTAAGGTTGCATGTCAGAAAATATGATGCTGCGTAAAATAAGGCAGTTGCTTATTTTCATTCTCAATCCAGTCTCAAAACAAGATGATTGCCTTCATGGATATACTGTATTGCGGGTGAAAGACTCGTTTAATCATATTTCGGATTTATACGCCAACACAACTGCAGAGGCGAGGAGCCTCACTCGGGTTATTCGGTTGAAGTGGAATGCTGCATTTCCCCTTGCACATTCCTTCCAATCTGTGGTAAGAAAAGTAATTGCATATTTAAGTGCTCCAATTTCTCTAGATATAAATGTGAACAGTTTATTTCGCTCATGAGTGTACGCTATACAGCCTGCATTTCATATTGCTTTTTCAGATGTGGTTTTCTGTCCTTATTACTCGAAGGTTTTGGGTAATCTTACCAATATTCTGTCAGTAAATGGAAATACTTTAATGCTTCCTAAGATGATATTTTTGAAAGGGAAGGTCTAAAAGGTTGGAAAATAGACAGCCATTTACCCTACCAAAGCATGTTTTTTGCGATCACTTTTTGTGTGTATTTATTTTGACTAATGTCATAGGTTAAAAGGTCTTACCTTTTTATGGGGAGCTAAGAAATGCGTTTCACTATAAAGGAGCCGATTTAACTTCAAGGCCAGTGAAAACCTGCCAAGTCGTTGATTTTGTCTTGGTCTGACAAGTAGTATAATGGAGTTTCCTTTGTCTCCTTGTGTCACTGCCAGCTTAACGCTCTGTAGGAAGGCAAAATGCTGTCGAAGAGCATAGAAATGCAAATGGAGTATGCGACTGCTTTGAAAGAAACCTTTGGGGCTTATGTCTGGTGGAACTATGAATATGAACTATGTATTGGGTTACACATTCCTGCAGAAACATGCAGTATACATCTGGCAATTTAACATTTGCTAATTGTAAGTGTAGTGATTTGTTACACGCTTCCTGATTGTGTGATAGTAAAGGAATGTTTTCTCATTAGATGTGACCTGGTGTAGTTGGCGAAATGCCTGTCTGCTGTCTGCAGCTTTGGACTTGTTGCTAAGAGACAAGCTTAGAACCAGAAAAGAGGAGATTTGATGAAGACTGAGATATCGAAGGCTGACTGCAATAAACAGTTATGTCCAATATGTAACATCTGGACTAACTGTTTATTGCAGTCAGCCTTCGATATGGGCCTAGGTTCCCGTTTGGGAACACATGCCATGTTATTTGAGCAAAACAAAGTTCAAAGAAAGCCACATTTGAGGGAAAACATTTTCCTGGAATACAATTTTTTGTAAAATGTAAATCTGCTGAAAGGGTATGAGTGCCGTGCTTGAAATGGGGAGCGTAAATGCTGCAAATAAAACAAATCATCTTTGCCATTTTAAGGCAATATTGCAAGAGAAAATATGAAAACACAAACCAGATGTGTATCGGGTTGGGCACGGAAAAACCAAAAATGAGGTGAAGGCTGTTTATGCATGCATGTGTGACAGAGCGAGGGGAGGGTGTCTGTTTTCATGTTTTTTTTTTTTTTTTTTTGATTTTGTAGATTATTGCTGCAGTCTGTGTTACTGTCACCTGATGATCGCATTAAATATAGTGAATTGTACTTGCTTTTTTTTCATTCCTGCAAAAGGACCAGTCTAGTTTGAAAAACTAAAGCATATAGAAACCTTCCTGCTGTGCTCACTTTGACCACATTGGAAACATCACAACAGTCTAATATGCAGTCCATTACAGTTTGTGTGTTCTGAAATGTTTTCAATATTTGCTTCATTAAATTGGCCAGTACTGTAAGATAGACCCTGCAGAAAGAAGGCCAATCAGTTTTCTGAACTGGTTGACCGGTCAAGCAGATTCTGTGTGGCTGCTTGTCATGTCTGATTTGGTCAGAGCTGGTTAAACTGGGCAGGCATTAGACTAGTTCCCATGCTGACTATAGGATTTTCAGCTCACACCAGCTCTTAGTAAATGCTCGGAAATTTCAGCCTTAAACGTTCAAATCGGTTTAAGCTGGAATTTTACAGAGAGGGGAGATAATAACACTACTGTGTTATGTAAAATTGTAATTTTGGACAACATGCTGGTTTTTTTCCAAAGTAAATTATAAATGGCAGACTTCTCTAATTGTGCCCACACTTGCGCCGACTGAAAGTTTGGCGATTGGTGGGTAAGCCTTTAAAGCAGGATAAGAGGTCCGTTCCACTTGAGTAACCTCCTCCCTTCCCTGTCTGTGTCCCCGTTCAGCCCACGCACCTGGCCGACTTCAACCAGGTGCAGACAATCCAGTACTCCAGCGTCGAGGACAAGGAGCGAAAGGGAATGCTTCAGCTCAACGTGGCAGGAGCCGCGGAGGTGGGGACCGGCGGTGGGGGGGTGGGGGAGGGGGATGCTTATGTGTTGGGTTAACTTCACTGGCACAAGACACGGCGTTGCAAAAAAGTATTTGCCTCCTTCCCAATTTCTTCTGTTTTGGCATATTTGTCACCCTTAAATGTTTCATCAAACTAATTTTTATATCAAACAAAGATAACTTAATACAAAATGCAATTTTTAAACAATGATTTCATTTATTGAAGGAAAAAGGCTATCCAGCCCTTCCTGGAGTTGTGTGGAAAAAGTAATTGCCCCCTTAGGTACTGAATCAACCAAGTAAACAAATATTAGGTTGAATGTCACATGTCACACCCAGGCATTATTACGACCAGCCCTGTTTACTCTAAATGTTACTTCAACAGAATCTGTCTGGCAATATGAAGTAGACAAAAAGCAGTACGTGATGCCACGATCAAAGAAATTCAACTACAGATGAGGAACATGTTTGTTTGCATTTGTCTGTCTGGAAAAGGTCACAAAGTCATCGCGAAGGAAATTCCAGTGAACCAAGGTGAGAGACATTATCTACAAATGAAGAAAACTTGGAACAGTTGTGAACCTTCCCTGGAGTGGCCGTTCTAGAACGCATTGATGACTCACTAGTGAGGTCACAAAAGAACCATGGTGCTTTTCCATCCGTGAGAGAGCTCCTTGGCAAAAATCCATGCTAATAAAAAAAAAACACACACACAAAGCCTTGTCTCACTTGTGCCAAAAAACATGTTGATGGCCCCCAAGACTTTTGGGATAAATTTCTGTGGACTGAAGTAGAATGTTTTGGAAGACATGGGTGCTGTTTCATCTGGCATAAAGCTAACACAACATTTCACAAAAAGAACATCATGCAAACAGTCAAACACGGCGGTGGTAGTGTGATGGTCTGGGGCTGCTTTGCTGCTTCAGGATCTGGGCAGCTTGCCATGATGGATGGAACCATGAATTCTGCTCTATACCAGAAAATTCTGAAGGAGGCTGTCCAGCCATCGGTTTGTGACCTAAAGTTTAAGTGCATTTGGGTGATACAGCAGGACTATAGTTCGAAGCACTCAAGCTCATCTATCTCTGAATGGCTCCAAAGAAACAAAATTAGTTGGATGATCTGAAATGTTTATGTATGGCAAGTAAGCAGAAATGGAAGAAATTGGGAAGGGGGTAAATACTTTTCCATACCACTTTATCTGGGATCCACTCCCTGTTAAGTTGCCATTTCAGCCCAAAATTACTTTGAAGAATACAGTCTATCCATCCTGACAGTTACACAATATTTTCTAGTGTTCTCAATTGTGGTGATGCGACGTTCACAGAATTCACCAGTTATTTGTAGTTTTGAGAGAACAGCTTGTCAGTAATTATTTGTCAAAGCACAGAACTTCAGTCAGTACTTCAGATAGTGACATGCATTTTTTTTTTTTTTTTTTTTAATGTATATTACTGTTGAAATATTGGTGAGTCGAAACATACTTTAATTTTTGTCTGAAGTGTACCTTGAACTAAGCTTTATTCCTTTATTGGAGTATCTTTCCTGCGGCATCATTTTTTTCTGTGGTTGCAGAATCAGGAAACACTGTTGAAAGCAGAAAATCAGCTCAGGAACCAGAAGTGGCTGTGTTGGGGCACAGCCCCCTCATTTCTCTGCTGATGTGTAAAGGGAGGGATTTATTAACACTTAGGGCCCTATCTTACGCCAGAGTCCCAAAACCCGTTATTTGGGGATTTAGCATTGCGTAAGAGGCGTTCCCCCGCGAGAGTTGCTATCTTGCACACCTGCCTATATCCCTAAAACACCAGCGCTACCCGTTATATTATGCATAGGCGTGGTTTGGGCGTTACGCCAGTTAAACCAATCAGTGTGCCAGGTGCCACTGCCTTTCGGAGCAGGCTGCGCTATCCCAAACCGAAATCCGTGATGGAGAGAGGAAGGTCGCCACGTTTCTCTGTTGACGAAGTTAAATTGCCCGTGCAGGAGGTCAAATCCAGTCAGGGGAGGATCTGTTTTTGTTAAGTTAATCATGAATTGTATGAATTATTATTATTATTATTATTATTATTATTTGACGTTGACATATTGTTTAATGTTTGGTATGTAGTAAAAAAAAAAAAAAATCAAGCCTACGCCTTTTGTGATGGAAACTTCAAAAAAAAAAAAAAAAAAAAAAAATCGTTTAGCCATGCACTTCCAACTCCCTCTCCCGTCTGAAATGTAGCATAGAACAAAATCCCATTTTAGAAAAATAAAATTAGGTATATGCACTGGCACTCAGCGACGTAACTTTTTTTCCAGCGAGAGCGGCATTTCAGAACTCTTCAGCGAATGAAGGTAATTCTGGTGACAAGTACGCGGTTTCGTCCGTTTACATTTTCCAATCGGACAGCTGTCTATTTTTTATAGCAAGTTGCGTGACCGTGCTGCAAAAACAGGTGTGCGTACTTGCCGCCGAAGTTACCTTCATTCGCAAAAGAGTTCTGAAATGCCGCTCTCGCTGGAAAAAAATTACCGTTGCTGAATGCCAGTGCATAATCCTATTTATAATTAAATTATTTTTATGTACTGAATGTAGCCCATTATTTTGTCGCTGTTAGATCGCATGGGGGAGAGAAGCCGTGTCTTCAATAGCCACTTGATTATTCTTGAATTGGAAAACGTGTTAATAAAGGAAAACCATCTAGAATTAGCCAGGACTAATTGTAGTCAATAAAGGGATGGATATTTTCCCCCAAATTTTTATAGGCTTTTATAGGCTTTTTATAGGCGATTTAATTCGGGAAGTGGAGTCGCATGTGCACGTCCACATGTGTCCAAGTGGACGCGCAATGAAGCCACCTGGGCGCGCTCTTGTAAAAGACCAAATGGTTAGCGGGGGGTTTGAGGACCCGCTATCCGCTTTCTCTAACGTGTGAGGTCAAGATAGCAATTGTAGGGAAAGCGCATAAACACGCCCACGGGCACACCTCCAGGCGCAAATAAGGGAGTCGGCATAACGCAAAGCGGGCAGTGTGGCCGCAAGATATCATTTAGGGATAGTGGAAGCTGCTAAATGCGTAATTCACGGGTTGCGGGTAGTGGCAACGGGTAAGGCAGTGTGAAAGATAGAGCCCTTAGAGTGCTAAATACAAACGACGTTGCTCTATGATGTAAGATATCAAATTCAAAGCTGTTGGAAACCTATCATGTGGCAACTTGTTGAAAAGGGATCCCCTGCAGGAGCTCTTTTAAACAAGTCGCCCCATGATAGGTTTTCAACAGCACAAGAGGGTTTAATTTATATATTTTTTTTTAATTTATTTCAGCTCGCTAAGGGTTAAAAACATCTTTACAATTGCTTATGGTCTGTTTAGTAGGATGAGCAACAGCAGGCAAAGTGTAGAATGGGCAGCCTGTCCTCTGGCTGACATCTGCACATTCAGAGACCTGGAAACATGTCACACGGTGCTATTAATGAAAACAAGAAAGCTAAAGCTTGCTATGGCTATGCCCTGCCCTCCCGGATATTGTCAGTCCATAATATCATGTTGTTAAAGTGATGGTTATAGAATGTGCACTGAAATAGACTTCTCCACATAGATGCTCTCTATTAGGCTTTTTCATAATATCCTGCAGGCATTTAATGGTTATTCATTCTTCTGTGTTGGATAGCTAGCATTGTTAGTAAGTGTTAGGTTAAGCTCTGATAGATATATCATTCAAGCAGGTGCCTAGTGTGTGCCTGAATATAAGAGAGAGGGAGGGAGAGGGAGGGGGAGAGAGAGTGACAGGGGAAATGGCGTGTGTGTGTGTGTGTGTGTGCGCGCGCACATCCACGCATATGTTTGGGGGGGAGGGGGCGTGGAAGATGTGAAGGCATAGTGTGTGTCTGTGCAGGTGGGTTTCTGCATGTTCATGCGTGTGTGTACGTTTCTATGTGCTCATATTTGCATATATGTGGGTTTGTTTGTGTGTTTTTTGTTGTACTGTGAGAGTAGGGGCAGCATGAGATCCCATACTGCCTCCGTGTGCGTACATCTCTGCGTGTTGGCTGGGGTGTGCGTGTGTTTGAGTGCATGTCTGAGGGAGGAGGAGTGTGAGATTGTGTGTGTGTGTGTGTGTGTGTTGGAAAGGGTGGTATGAAATAATGTGACTAAAAGGGAGATTGTGTCTGTATGGGGGTGAGAGGTGTGAAGAACTTGGAGGCACTGTGTGTGTGTATTATGTGTTTGCGTATGCGTTCGTGTGTGTACAGAGTGCGTAGAGGGTGTGTGAGATCGTGTTGTTTTTCTGAGTAGGCATGGATGTTCACTAGCGAATGCACGTGTACACGGTACTCGGAGAGGAGGGGAGTGTGTGTTTATATGTGTTTTTATGAGGTTGGATGCTCTGTGTGTCCTCGTGCGCCTGCATGTGTGGGTGTGTATGTGGGTGACAGAGTGCGAGAGAAGTTAGATAGTGTGCTGTGTGTGTGCGCCCATGCCTGGGCACACGTGTGTATGTGGGTGCATGCGCGTGTGTGGGAGAGGAGGGGGATGGAGTGTGAGATTGCGTGTGTGTCTGATGGGAGGGGGCAGCTGGTCATCTCCGAGCCACTGCCAGGCTGATAATGGCTCTTTGTAACTCCTCGCTCGCAGCCTCTCACAGTGACGACGCCGTCGCTGAACACAGCGGAGAACATGGCTGACCTGATAGATGGGTACTGCCGCCTGGTGAACGGAGCCTCGCAGTCCTTCATCGTTCGACCACAGAAAGGTAAGCTTTCCACTGCTCATACCTGCCGGCTCTGCCTCGGCTGTAATAAACGTGTGCAGCTACACTGTAAAGTCCTCTCTGTAGACAGCCTTCCTTAGGAAGCCGAGTTGGACGCTATTCCTCTTTTGTAAGGAAAAAAGAAATAAATGATGACATAGACCAAAAACAATTGAATGACTTTCATCTTTAATCACTGCAATTTTGTTGTTTTGAGTTTATTTAGGAAAAGGATTCGAATACCTTGGATTTCTTTTTCTTTCTTATGTATGCGCAGTGCAATTATTCTTACTGTTTTATCACGTCAGTATGTTTTATGAGCTCATCTAAAGTCGTGGTAGTAAAGTAAATTTAAAAGATTCTATTAAATTGAAACCTTTCTTGTTAAATGAAATGTAATAATTTGCATTCTTGCTGCTTATATATATTTTTTGCACCAAAAAGGCACGCAGGTTTTTCTAGAGCTTTTTTGTTGTCCTTGTGCTGTCATGTAAATGAGATTACAGGTCCCCTATTATGTTTTTTTTCCAAGTTATAATATTTTTGGATGTCCGAAATAGTGGGTTACAAAATTTTAAAAAAAAAAAAAAAACCGAAGAAAGTGCAAAAATCCATGATTCCTGTCCTTCTAACCCTCTGAAATCAGGCTGTTCCGAGTGGGTATCCTCTCGCTGAAATGAACTCAGCTCTTATTGGCCAGCAAGCAGAGCTGCTGGCCCCTTATATTGTGCGTCAACAAGTAGCGACCATGTCAAAATCCCCAGGCTACTTTCATTGTTTCTCAATACACTCGAATGGATTTAGTAGCTAGGTACTCATGAGTATGGAAAGGTTAAGTATGCAGGATAAGCAACTATATGGATGGTAGTTACTTTGTCAATCAGGTGTGATGTCCTGTCCCCATAAAAGTTTCACCACACATGGAATTCACTACCTATTGTAAAGAATCGTTTGTTTGTAGTATTTGTTTAATAGCAACTGTTGGCTGACATTCCATCTAATGAATGGAAGCTCTTCTGCAGCTGAATTCTATTGTTCAATTCGGCATGTCTCATAAATCATCCCACGGTAAATTAGCAACGATTTTAAATACCTGTTTGATTTAGTAGCTAGCTTATGAACTGGACCATGATCATGGAAAAGTAATGCCTGCATGCTGAGCAATATTCAGGGTGCTACTTGATTTCAGAGACAACCGTGTGCAACATCGCTACAAAAGTAAAACTGTACTTGGAGTTCAGTTTAATTATTAGCTAGCAGCATTTGGAAATAATGTTTTTCAGCTAGCTAGCTACAGACTGCCCTTGAAAATAAATTTATGCCACTGCTTTTTCGTAACTTTCGACTCTGCCAGAAAATGAGGAAATTTATGGTGGTTGTTGCTTTGACGACTGAGTGCTTGGTATGTTTTTGCCAGTAAAGAAGTAAGCCTTTTTCTGTGACTTTATCCTCAGTATGCCTTTTTGTCCTGACGAGCGTCTATACGAGAGTGGGCAGGGAGTACAGGAGTGAGCCTCTGCAATAAGGTTTCGAATTAAGTGGTATTTGGTGCCATTGTGGGTCTAATTGTCCACCTTGCGCTATAAACAAAGTGATTTTAACTTGGGCTTGATGGGCTGGGCAAGCACTGGTCGCTTGGTGTGGGCTGGGCAGTGCTAATCAGGGGATTTCAGAATTAGCTGTTGGAGAGCTTGTTTTCATGAAGGCTGGCTTTAAGAGCTTTTTGAGGGGTGACAGGTTTGGGATAATCCACATCAAAAATGGATATCCCTACATTCAAAAGCGCAGTTGCTTTATTAATCGGTTCATAATATAAGGGACCTTTAAAAGGCTACTATATCATGCGCAAGCATATTTTTTGGTAAATTGTTCATAGTGGCAGAACCATTTTGGATCCCATATTTAATGGGACGTGCCATAAGCTGTTTTGGAAGTGTCACAGCAACCTCCTTGTGAGGTGCAAGGGCGAATCTGTAACATCATTTTGAATATAGGGAGGGTTATACATAGACCCCAAGAGCTGCAACCCTGCATGTGAGCTTAAGAGAACCCGTCTGTGAAATACTGTTGCAGGTGTATTTTAAGTGTAAAATGCCACAGAATAATTAATAGTACGTCCCAATCGCACCTTGAAATCCTCGTGAGTGTCGGCATGCGGCCACAGTGCAGGTTCAGTTCTCGGTGGGAACTGATCATGGCCAAGTGCTGTTGAGATATAGCCGAATAGAGTGCAGATCAGGTCTTCCTGCCTGCTGCACTTTTTTTTAGAAACCAGGTGTTGTTTTCACTGGATTCACATCTTTCTGATCACGATCTTGGCCGTGGTCCAGACGCCAATGTCTGATTTTGTAGGTGTAAGTCCACTGCTCGAAAAGGCTGCTCTTGGTTGCTTTGTTATTTTACACCTCTTTTGAGCAGTACGTTAAGTACCACTACTCCACTCAACAGGCGTTGTAAACTTGCTGGTTAATGGGATAAACACATGCACTGTACGCACCATGATCATCTGTCTTGACAGTCTTTCTCTTTCTACTCTTTTATCCAACAGATGGCGAGAGAGCATTACCATCGATTCCAAAGTAAGTGAATGATGCAACATTACTTTTCCTTCGCAATGCAGTTTATCTCAAAAAATGGTAACCATTTAAGTGTACTTAGTACTAACTAAATACTCAGTTGTATTGAAAAACTTGCTGCGCACTGTCCACTTATGCAAACATGTCTTACATTGCTGATTATGCCGTCATTCTCTGTCTAAAGAGATGAAAAGCCACTGAGTATAGTCTTGTAAAAATAGCATCTTGGAAAAGTGTCAGAGACGGTCTGCTTTCTGAAAATGCCAGGTGGAATTGTAACTGCTGCCTGACCAGCACGCCTTCACTTATTAATGTATCCTTCGGTGATGCTAATCTGCAGTACCGTTAGCTTCATGCTGAGTAGTGAGCATGGCTGCAGCTGATTAAATGAACGAGAGCACATCTGAGGCACAGGCCTCTGCTCATTTAGCCTCACAAATCCGCTCCGATATCATCTTCCGTCTCCTGCTCCAGGGAGTATTAACGCAGTGGGGGAATGTTCCAGAACAGCACAAAAGCAGAGTGTGTCTAACAGCACCTTGGACCTCATGGAAAAAAAACATTGGAGACTGTGCAAAATACAATCTTCATACTTGTTTTTTGACATGGGCTCAATATTTCATGGTAGAAGTACCTGCATACTTGGGTGGGTGTGATTGATGAAAGAAGAAAAGGCACAAATGCGCTTACATTTTTGACTGCCAGCATTATTTCAGGTCTTACAGAAATGTTATCATCTCCTGAGATATTTGTGACACCGTGGTCAGTTTAGGTTATTCAGAGTAGATGTGAGTCTTTCACTTCTCCTCAGCTTCACCTGTTCACACAGCCAAGCAGCACATTCCTCTTTGGTCCAATAGGAATTTGTTTCCTTTTCTTTTTTTCCACACGTGGAAAGACTTTCCGCCCTGGATCGGATTTCAGGTTCCTTATAAAAACCAACACAGGCTCCTCTCAGCTCTTGTAGCTGAGTCATGAGGAATGTCTCTGTGTGTTATTATGTGAATATATATCTGTTATGAAATGCCCCTCCCTGTCCTCCTGCAGCCCAATGGTGGCTCCAGTTTCTCCTGTCCTGGGTGGGACATGACCCCCTACTCTCACACACACACACACACACACACACACACACCTACACACTTGCACGCACACTTTCTCTTACTGTGAACACAGGATGGTACTGCCCACAGTCCTCAATGGAATGATCTAGAATGGGTCGAGTGCTCGCTTGGTTCTCAGCTGGATAATGTTTGGCCTTCATTTGTTCAAAACTCTGTTTTGCAGACTTGCTAACAATGAGAAGCGGTTGGAAGGCGTTCGAACTGGAGTCCGAGCTATTTCTGTATCAGGTACAAGTTTGTATAATTTTCTTGTACTGTTTTGATATTAGATTTCTGGTGTGTTTTTTTTTTTTTTTTTTTTTTTTTAATTTTAATGCTGGCAAATGTGCATATTGTTTGTGGGATTACTGACTAATACTTTATACTTTAAGAATACTTTAGCAATCCTGCTTTTGGAGTTCATTTGTGTTTTTTATTTGCCAAGCAAATAGTTTATTTTCCAATAATGCTGACCAAACATGAGCTCTGTTCTGGCTTCTGCTGTTTGAAATGGTAATCTGCATAGCACTGCATTGCATTGCCCGCACTTTGTTTATTGGGATGCCTTATTTATGTGCGTGTAGCTCCTTAAACATCTTGTCTGCTAGAAGTGGGCAGTTTTAGTGAAAGGTCTTTACAGGAAAAATTTCACTGGGTAGTAATCGACAGAATTACAGCATGGCTTTTTACTCTTGAGAGTGATAAATTGTTTGAGGGGAAAATGTGGCCATAATGAAGCAGTGCTTAAAGGCTGAGAGATTACAGCACTTTGTGCAACAATTATTGCCACAGGCCCGAGGATGAGCATTGAGTGCAGGAGTAATGATCGTACAGCGAGAGTTTTGTCAGAAGCCCATATTCCTGCTATCTGGAAGCAGCTGAAGTATAGCTCTTAAAATTCTGCTGAACTGAAATAAATGTTTGCATTGAGCAGGCTACATGATTTTATCAATGATTAGAGTTATTGTATCCCCAGACGACAAGTCAGGGATACTATGGATCAGCAATCGTCACGCCGCATTCGCCATCCGTAGAGATTTGCTAGTGCGCGTCCTACAGGCTACCAATTTGATCAATTTGTTTCATATTTAGTGTTGTCCTTGAGTGTAATTGGGTCATGTAGCCTATGGCTTTTGTGAGCAATTGCTTTAAGGGGTTCGGGGATACTCGCTGACCAGTGGGCGACTGACTGTAGTTGTAATACATCTCTTAGTTTGCCTGGGCTTGTTTAGTCCTCACTTCATCCTCAAAGTAGATAAATCTTAACTTGCGTGTCTCAAAATTAGCCGCATGATTATTTATTCTGCCCAAAACAAGCCAACCTTCTGATGGCTTGCCAAATCATTTCCGCTGTGTTTGATGGTCCCTTGCATCACAGTGAATGAATTCAGGCCCACCCCACGTCATGAAAGTGCTTGACCTCCTTGACATTGCTTAGCATTTGCTTGCGCACGGCCCTTTTATGGTCCCCTCGCCGTCGGAAATAGTTTCTTTTCTTCTCCATCTGCTCATCCAGCGATTTACTGATGTGCTGAGAGTCATTTTCCTATTGCCTGACTTGCCTTTTGCCAAGGCGTTGCTGTCAGACATATTGCCTCACATCCTCCTGCAACTGGGCCCTAAATTATCAGTGCGCTACAACCATGCTTGATGGTTCATATGAACGTGTGCTGATATGCAGCTTTGAGTTTTTCCCAAAAGAGGCATCGTGCGTTACAGCTGAATGACTACACTTTGGCCTTGATTTTTCAAGGGCACAGTGTTCCAGAAGTTTTGTGGTCTATTCAGGTACGGTTCTGTAGATCAAAGCTGAGAATTTCCCTCTGCAGACAGGGGTTCTGTTCTGACTGCCCTTTCATGGAAGCCATGTTCTCTTTCTCTGACGGCAAATCATGAATTATACATTTTTTTTTAGGGCTGGACAGTGTGACCTGAAAATAAAATCTGATTTTTTCACTCCAAACTCAATTGACAATTTTAATTGTTTTTTTTTTCCTTTTTAAAATAAACTACAAATGACAAAGAAATTATTCAAAACAAGTTTTGCTTTTATTTTCACAATAGAATGAACAAAGGCAAACTGATTTTCCCTACTGGAATGAATAAATCAAACTTAATTTCTCTCCGTCCTTAGTTCACCTCTCTGACAGGGACACAGTGCACCTCTAAACTCACTTCAGAAAAGAAAGTGCCTCCGCTTGGAAAAATATATATGTGTCCCTTTTGTATAGAACTCTCTTGTAAACATAAATTCAACGTCAGATCACGTCAGTACAAAAATAGATCAATTTCTTCACTGGGATTGATATAGTGCAAATATAACTTCGATTAAACTTCCAATTTTTGCAGGTAAATAAAAGGTGCTTCTTGTAAACAAAAACTATTTTGTTGTATCACTGAAGATATGTAAACAAAATTAAACATTTGCATGCATTTCATAGTAAACATCACCTGCTGGTAGATGTACAGGACATGAGGTGCATGCTTGCTGTCTTTAGTTTCAACATTTATTTATTTATTTTTTAATTTATTTATGTATTTTTCACATTTTTGGTAAGGAAAACAAGCCATACCAAAAATGCAGGGCTGCATGGTTGTAGGGCTGCATGGTTTAGCTGGATCATAGGTCTGTTTTATTGGAGTGAAACGACACCCCCTCCAGCTCTCTAGCCATCTTTTCGCTCGTACGGTTGTACAATTGAGGCAAGGCAACTTCGGCAAAAAACTTTCGGCTTGTTGGCACATACCAGGGGTCGAGTTTTCAGTATGCTGATTAACCTCGGCTGTTCCGCTGTATATATGGGCACCTTATCTTTGCCAATATGCAATGCGACTTCATCTATAATAGCTTTCACTGAGCCCCTTTCTTATCGTATGGGATACAATGGGGAAATGATTTAGCTAATGCTGGCTGCTTAGCGGGCGTTGGGGGGCTGCCGCAGCCTTGTGCGTCTCGCAGGCACAGCATTTCTCCCCCTGGGCTGCGTGCCCCTGTTTGAGATTCTGAAGTAAATGCTGCTGCCTTCGGCTGCGACAGTCTTTAAACAGACTCAACTGCAGACCGTGGTTTGTTTGAGGCCAGACGCCGAATAAACTAATCCAGTTCCACGTTTTTGACGAGACTGTGCCTTTTTTGGGAAAGAACTTTTCTCTGCTTGCCGCCATGTTGCTGCGTGTGTCTCTCTGTGGGAAATGCGAGGGGAAGGGCGGAGCCCAGCCCACTATGATCTACAGGAGCCAGAGGGGAGAGGCGGCAGAGGAAGTTAAAGAGAAAAGCGATTTTCATTAAAAACAAATCGTCCTAATTCACAAATTCAAATTAATGGATAGAATCAATCTATCGACCAGTCCTAACATTTTTCTGTATTTAGTGGGGCCTGTAGACCCCTGAATGTTTTATGGTTCCTTGCAGTTTATTGGAGCAGATCATCAGTCCTTAAATACTGTGGTCCATAAACCTAACTGCTCCAGACCTAAGCTGTCGACATTTCTGCTCCTGTATAATGGTGATAGCACTTCAGCCAATCATGGGCACTCAACTTGCCAGAGCTGGTCCATATTGACTTCCTACTTGTAATGGAATCACTGATGGGGCAAATGCTTATATCCCTCGGACTTCAATGAGGCAAAGCTGTGTTATAAGAGGTATGGGCTGAAATAAGAGACTCGCTCAGAAAAACTGCTACTTCAAGTATTGATGTTAAAGAGCATTTCTCAAGTCACTGAGTCCAGTTGTACAGTTTCTCACAGCTCATGGACGCTAGTTTATTTTTTGTACAATACATACTTGCACCCATAACGCATCATTTGATGCGCAAGATTATATTATTTAAATTTTTCTGGGAATTTTTTCCCCACCCAGAACAGAGATGTACCGTTTAGTCCTTAGTAGCGACCTGCTCTTATTGACTAAGGAGTAGGATGTAAGTTCGGCATGTACAGCTACAAGCACTTGGCTGATCAGGAGTTGCTGCTGGAGAGCAATTGGACTAATGAGTTTTAACCAACTGAAGCCCTCGTATCCAATTGTTGCCTCACCAATGCGGACCTGCAGCCATCGCTGGTAATGTCGTGGCTGGGATTCGAAAACTCGACCACGAACTCCCGGACTAACTTCCTCTATTCATAAAGTTCAGTCGAAGACCACTATAAGCAGGATCAGGTGTATTAGTGTTGGGCTGTATCAAAACCCAGCACCCACACCCTCCCTATGCAGGTAGGATTGGACACTCCTGCTCTAACCACTGATGAATTAAAGAATAAGGTCATGTGGAGCAGCCTGAATGGTGAGTGTGGAACGATCATCTTCTACCCCTCATGTGTTAGCCTTCCGCATACGCCCAATCTCGTGTGCCACCTCCACACGTGTTCTTGAGGCAACTGCTGCGCTCCCGCCTCCACGAAACCCACCCATACATCCATCCCCGCCGAACAGAGCTCCTGTTCTGCAGCACAGTCTTACCAGTGACTCACTGCGTGCTTCCAACCAAGATTCAGCCTTCAGATCAGCCTAGAAAGTTTCAGGGATGTGGTTGAAGTGACACAAGCAACATTGTGACACAAGCAATCAGAAACATTGTTCAGATTTTACCCTCTGGGACGGTTAGATTTGAGCATTCATGCTTATGAATGGACTGTTAGCAGCAGTGATGTGACAAGGATCAGGATTAGAGGGTTGTGAGCCTCATAGAGCTGTAGCCTGTTGTTTGTGCCAATGTGCTGTACTGCCTAACATATTCAAGCTAATGAAATCCACAAATGTAGGCTGCTTACTGTCACACATAGTGTGCAACACATGTAGGCTAACTGCTATAAGCACCATGTGGCTAAATCAGCTTCCCACACGCAGTTGGAGTGAAGATTACGATAAAGACACGGGGTACATGTCTTGAAGGTGATATGAGCTTGGAATTTCCAGTTTATGGAATGATGGGCTATATTAACAAGAGCCATCAGAAGATGACGTATCCCCCCAGCTCCCGCAATCGAATCTCAGAAATCCCAAAATTTCAAAAGTCACCAGTCCAGGACCTGATTAATACGCACAGCAGGTTTTGTTAAAAAATATTGAACGCTATTCGAGCTCTGCTCCGGAAACGAAATGTCCATGGACGGACGGACGGACAGACAGACGACCACACTGATAACTATATCCCCCCCGCGTTATATGCCAGGGGGATAATAAAGCGTAGGTCAGAGAATAATCATTGCACTGTGTTTTAAAACTCGAGGAGCATGTTAGTTGTTCGGCTGTAGCTCCCAAATTTGCTTATCGATCGAAGGCTGCAATTACGCCTTGTTTTTCAAACCGTTACTGTGAATCACGGCATGTACGCGTACGCTAGAGCTCGGCTCCGGCAGCAAAGTACAAACCGGCATAGTCTGCAGAATTTCAGCCGTGAGGTTTATATCAGGCCAGGTTTACGGCTTCGCTCAGGCCGTCTGCAGAATGAGCGATGGCCACGCATTGGCACTCGCTGTTGGCTTAGCCAGGCCGCGACTGCAGCCGAGCCATCTGCTCTCTGATGCCTCTCATCCTCCACAATTAAGACATCATCATTCATTAGCTACAGCTCCTATGCTCAGCTTGTCACATTAGCATAATGAGATGGCAGTTTCCCTGGTGCTGGATTATGGCATACAGTAGGTTTGATCCAGATCCTGATGGGTGATGGCGCACTGGTTGCAAGGAGTTGGTCTTGCCGGCTGCTGGGCTGTTTACTGTGAGATGCTAAACAGAGTTTGCTGGGGGGAGGGTATTTGACAGTAATGTGGGGGATGTTGGCTGCTGGCCGGAAAGCATTTCCACAGCTGTCCTCCTTCTGTATCGCTCACTGTACTCCAGACCGGAGAACTGGCATGAAGTGAAAGCTAAGCTTTATGAAATAGCTGGCTCTCTCTCTCTCTCCCTCTCTCTCTCACTCTCTCTCCCTCTCTCTATCACTGTCACTCCATCTATTCTTCTCTCACCTCATACTTTTCCTGAATACATTAGCCATTTCTCTCTCCCTCCATCTCCCTCTCTCTCCTTGTGTTCTGTCTTAACCTTTTTCATCTCCACTCTCTGCCTCTCCCTCCTCCTCTTTCTCCACCCGTTCATTTCTTCCTCATCAGTTTTCATTTCATCCTCTCGTCTGCGTCCCTGCCCGTTCTTTCCTGCTCTCGTCATCACCGAATCTCTCGCCCCTCCCTCCCTGCTCCCCGGTTAGTGCATCTCTTTCCTGTAAAGGTCAGAGTGGGGCCTGCAGGAGCAGTCGGGCAGTAATGGCGGTAATGCAGCAGCAGCGGTCTCAGATAAAGGGCTGATTGAGAGCAGAGCCGGGGCTGTGTGTCGGTGACCCCTGCGGGGGGTGGGGTGGGGGAGGGGCGCGCCCCGCTCTCAAAGGGGAGCTTGTGCACAGAGACCGGGACTCAAGTCTCCAGCTTTACTGCAGCACAGAGACGGCAGCGGAGTCTCCGCTGGCCTGGGTTTGTCTCGAGAGGCGAATGAGTCACTGCGGTGGGGGGAGGAGTGTTATTACGTGGCGGAGGAGGAGAATGCTGAGGGGAAAACGCTGGGATCTTTTTCTAGCACTTTCACTTTGTACCTCCTTGTTTTCTTTCCTCGCATCCTGTCCTCGCCCTTAAGAACCCATCTGAGGATGTAAGGAAAGATGGCGAGGATGTATTGGGGAAGGGGCATATAACCATTTTAACGGAGTTTTCCTAAGAAACATCATTCCTAGCTACTAACAAGATGGCAGAACACTTCTACGTTATGTTTTAAGTAGCTGTAAGTATATACTGTATATTTGAGATCCTGCATTGTTGAGCTTTAAAAATGTAGGTCACTCACCAATCTTATCTATAACCATGGTAACACAATGTCCTGCCAATCAAAACGAAGTTTTATGTTGAGCCACTGAAGTGGGTCTCCGGAGGGAAAGCGAGGAGTGAAGTGTCTCTTTAAAGCCGAAACAGATGCAGCAGGCTGGGAGGGGAGGAGCATTTATCTCTACTTTACTCACCATGCCTCTCAAGAAAATACCTCCACAGAAGCCATTGTGTTTCTTTGCTCCCGAGACCTCAGAGAGCCTCCTGACACCTGGCTGCTCTATGGAGCCTTTAACAAGTTTGAAGGTGGGGGACCAGTTTAATTTCTTCAGTAGTCAATGACACAGGAGAGGAGGAATGATGAATTGGGTAAATGGTGCAACTGCATTGTCCTGTAGGCAGTGGGGGTGGCGTGTGTACAGAGAAGTGGGAGTGATTGGGATGTAGGGACTAGTCCGATTTAAAGGGTTGAGTTTGTTTTGTGTAACTTAGTGACACTGAGTCTAATCTCATCAGTCTTGAGTGGATAATGAATGTTTTCTCTATAGGTGGCAATTCATGGAGAAACCCAAGGCACACTATTGTTTTTCCGGGGATTTTTTGGAGATACTTCTGATCGCTTAATACTTGCAGTGATGAATTGCTGTAATATGCACCTGTGTGGGTTCAAAAGAAAAAACTTAATATGGTAGTTTTGGCTTTAAAAAATGGATGGAATGGCTTTTAATTTGATTCATGTTTGATAAGTGCTTGTCTTGGATACTGTTGCAATAATATGACAAATTTAAGTTCAATTAGATGCGTGTTGAGCTTTAACTGTTTAGTGAAATCTCAGTCAAGCCTTTGATGTTATTCAAAATTTTCACATTTTAAAGTTTATAATTATTTTGTATTACATTCTTGCAAAAAACAATTGGTTTCATAGACTCTCAAATACAGCACAGGAATTCATGCATGAGAGCATTTATTGGCAGTACTCAAGCTTCCATTTAATGTTTGAAGAACTCCAGTGCGCACAAAAGCTGCATTTCTCAGGAGAGGCCTCAAATGACTGCATTTGCCCAGTAACATTGGCGCTTATGAGTGGGTTTGTCACATGTATTTTGGAGCACAGTCAATGAAAGGGGACACCTGCAAATCCATGTTTTCTAGCAGGATTTGAGCACTTAAGCATAATGAAGAGCTTGAATCTCCTGGAGAGTGGCTCTGGCTACTGAACTCTCAGACAAGAGTGTGTGTGTGTGTGTGCATACGCGTGAATGTATTTGAGTGTGTTTGAGCATGCGTGAGTGTATGAGTGTGTGTGCTGGTCAGCGGTGGAGCAGCTGCATGTCAGGTCAGGAGGAAATGACAGTGGTAGAGCCAGGGCTGTGTCCAAATCAGCTTATTTGCCTATTGAGTACGTAAGTTGTATGCATGCACTGTTCGTATTCCATTTACAAGCAATACTAGTCAAGTCAATTTTATGTATAGAGCTCGCTTAAAAAAGCAATGTAGACCAAAGTGCTGTACAGTTAATATAGGGTACATAAGACAAAATAAAATCTCACTGGTTACATTAATTGACTAAAATATTTGGCCTCTATCCATCTCTATCTTTTAACTCTATCTAAGAGTTAAAATAGGATGCATTAAAGAAAATAAATTGATTAGAATACATTTAAATTAGGCACCATTGCATAAATTGAAATAGTTTTTTATCCGGATGGCGGAATCCACATCAGTAATGAGGATCTTGGAGACATGGAGCTTGAGTAAGGGCCGAAGAGTTCAGAAATATAGCCCGGGGCCAATCCATGCAGGGCTTTAAAAACAAATAATAAAGCCTCAAACTCAACTCTAAATTTGACTACCAGCCAGTGACGAGAGGCCAGGTCTCTCTTTTTACTACGGGGGAGAAGCCTAGCGGCAGCATTCTGTCCAGGCTGCAAACGGAACAAGCAAGACTGACTGACTCCAACATAGTGAATTGCAGTAATCCAGCCGGGATGTAATAAAGGCATGTATCAAAATATCCAAGTCCTTGAAGAGGAGGAAAGGTTTTAACATGGCAGTTGTGGGAAGTTTGCGTAACTACCACTCACCACAGAATTCATTTGTGTTTGAAGTATAAATACTGGGCAAATTCCGATTCAGACATGGACAAAGGAGTCGGAGCTTCTGGCTGTTCAGAGTTAGTTTTGCCTGGTCAGTCTCTGGATTAGCTTTTCATATGAGGCTGTTGTGATTTTCACTGTCATAGCTCGCTTTGTGATTCTTGCTATATAGTTTTTATTATTTTCATACGTTGCCGTGTTTTGTTGCTTTTTCAAAACTGTTTTTTTCCATTTTAATATATCATTTGTGATGTTCCTCTCCCTGTCTGCATTTTCTCTCTCTCTCTCTCTCACCCACTCCACGCCAAGAATCTGTGACTCAGACTCCGCCCAGAGCGGCCAAAGCGCGGCGATTTCTCCTCCCTTTCGTCTTCTGTTCCCACGAGTCTCCGCCCAAGGGTATCGCCAGCTAGCGTGCCGTGTGCCCCTAACTAACATAGCCTGCCCCCCTCCCAAGCCTGAATATGGCCTACACCCCCCTCTCTGGGCACCTCTATCCTCGCACAATGTAAACTGTTTTAAAATGTTTGACTAAAGTTTACTCCCTCTAATGGGTCTTGCCTTCTGACGGTGTGGTTTGCCACCTAACTTTGAGTGCTCTGTTCTCTCCATGTTCTGCTGGTCTTGTGAGTGATAATATGGGGTTTGCGTGTTGCCCTCTTGACTTGTTTGATAGCCAGGAGTAACAATCAAGCCTTGGTTTGCAGTGTCAATGGGCATGTGGCAGCAGGCTTGCCTCTAAGTGAAGAGTGTCGTCATGCCATAACATAATACCTCATTCTAAAAGAAATATTGGACTATGTTTTAGTATTTATTTATTCAGTCACTTTGACATTAAAGCCTGAAAGTGGCGATCTGTGACCTCGCTCTGAACAAGGTGAATCTATTAACAATGAATGAACAACCTGGTTTAACATTTTGCTTCTGTTAATTTGCTCACAGCCTCATAGCTTTTTCCTCCAGTGTGCTAACCCAGCTTCATCCTGAGCTGTGGAGCCACTCAAGTTACAGATGGAAAGTCCTGCCATCAGATATAAGTCCTGCCACGTGTCTCTTCCAACCATGAACTTAGCCAGCTGATTTTACTAATTAGTTTTACCCCCAGCCTCGATTAACTGTACTAATTAGCAGCTGCTGGTGGTTGGAAGAAAATTCTGGGGAGAACTTAAGCTCTCTGAGCCAGGAATTTCCTCCTCCTGCTGAAGACTCACTCTGTCACTCACTGCAGAGGACATGGTGGAGGTGACAGGGCGCATTTTCCGAACCTGGTCCGGTGCACCTCTGCTACTTTGTTAGCTCAGCTGGAAGCTGCTATCCTGCACTTTGCCAAGCTGATTTGAGGAAGCTTGGATGTTTCACATTCCTGGGCGTTCCTGGGGGAAAAATAACCGAAGAGCAGGGAAACGCAGCTGGAGAAAGGTGTTTGGAGGAGTATGCTTTCATAACTCTTGGTCTGGTAATATGAATGTCTTAGAAAGCTTCAGTCCTCGGGATTTAGCCTTGTAATGAGACCAGAATATTGGCTTGTTTTATATTGGTGTTTGCTTGATCAAGGTTTGCTCATCTTGAAATTAATTTGATCTCATTGGCCAATATGTTCCTCTTATTTGAAGAAGTATGGTACTTCAGTGGCGACTAACGACTCAAAGAATTGGGGAGGACCGGGCAAAAATCAGATGATCCCAAGCAAATCAGGCGAAATCAGGTTCTATTCCACCATTATGTTATAATTGAGAAGTAAAACCAGTGCATTATTGTTTTATTCGAAAATGTAAAATTTAAAGGAAGGTCTTATAAGCAATGTGAATGAAGGATAAGTTTAATGTCATTGTGATATTGCACCAAAGTACACTGATGGTACACTGAATAGTACGACTAATACCAGTAATAACTCTGCACAGCATTCAATAAAAAGGCTGATATCAGTAACCGCGTAATGAAATGCATAATATGCAGAGGTAAGGTAAGAAACCAATAAACCAGTAGAAGGGCACTTGGTAGAGCGCTTACCATCATCGTTTTTCACCTTGTTTGCGATGTTGACCTTGACCTTTGACTTTGACATTTGAAAATCTAATCACCCCTTTCTGTTGTCAAATATAACATTCCCACAAAGTATCATAAAAATTGTTCTGGAACTTTTTCCGTCATCCTTTGTACAAACAGATTGACAACCTGACAGACGGGGGCAAAAACATGACTTCCGTTCAACTTTGTTTCTGGACATAAATAAATTGTCTGCTATATACAGTCTATATGGACAGCAAGCTTTGTCAAATGTGGTAAAATGTTGGGTAGCGTTAGTTGGCATGCTGATGAAGGTAGTAGTGCAAGGTAGAGTTCATAGGTTATTACCATGTAGTTAAAAACGGCAAAAATTCTAAGGCCATCGTAAGACTCGTCCACTTTTTTCCAGCAAAATTACCTATGGTACCATCAACATGTCTCACAATCACATACAGTTGCACTTGACAGCTTTTGCCTGTGGTCTTGTCTCTCCGCCACAATGAAAAAGGAGCGGAACTCAGTCTCCCTCTATATCTGGTCATAAATGGGGCCTGCTATAGCAGAAGTGAAGTCATTTAATGTGGTTTTTGACATCACACTGAAGAGGAACTATGTCTTTAAATTCTCGGTCAGCACAGCATCACATGTAGCATTCACTGTTTCTGCTTGGTTGCACTTGGTAGTTGAATCCTTCCCTCCTCTCACCCCTGAAGACTAACTCTTGCATGCCTGAATAGATGGGTGTGTTGATCAATCGTTTGAGAGCATCCCTTGTTTCACTTTACCTTGTCATTGTCCTGTATCTTCATATTGATTTCCTTTTTTAACAGCTGCGCAATGGGCCTCCTTCCTAGCATTTTATAATGCACATGTGCCCCAATGTTGGCATTGTTATTGTCGTTTGGTTGCACGATCAAAGTTTAATGTAAATGACTGATTTCCCCATTTCCCCAGCAGTACAAATGATTAACTTCTCTATCAAAGAGGCTGCCTGTCGCCCAGCTGTATTTCTCATAGCAATTTGTCCAGAATATTTCTACCCTCTGGTTTTCTGTGAAGAACTTTTTGTGCAGAACCTGTCTCCCATTATTTTAGTGCTCAGTTATCCAGTGAACGGGAGGGGGTCTTCAGCAAAAAAAAAAAAAAAAAAAATCCATTCATATAGCATTTCAGATCAAACTTAAAAATTTAAATTCATGCAAATACTAATTTCTCCATTATATTTTTGTGAAAGGTAAGGGGCTGTTACACAGTTGGGGAATGCTCTAACCTGCTTCGTCTTAGTGCTGGCTTTTTCTGAAGTAAACCAAATAAAAAATCTTTAATAGCTTTAGAGGAGTGCAGAGATTACTTGACGCCTTTTTCCCAGACTCGGCACTTAACCTGCCTGCTGATGCTATTTAATCCAATGACACAAATCAATGAAGCGTGTTATTCTGGGAAAGAGTGGTGTCAGGCTCTGTTTTTATAAACTCCGGTTGCCTTGTCAGTCTGAAATTACGAAGCCTCTGTCCTCTCTTTGACAGTGCTGTTATACTGCTGACCTGTTCTACGTGCTCAGTTATGAGAGTGATGGCATACTTGCTTACATGAAGAGTCCATCTCTAGAAGACATTGTATGTATTTATGAACAGAGCTTGAGGTGTAGCAGATGCAGTTGCCATTACAATCCTAGTGTGTGAAGTATTTCTTCCTGCAAATTTCTGCTCCTGAAAATATGTCTGTGCAATTTGGATTTATTTTCAAAGGTAATGTGTGATATTTAGCTTCATTTATAACTTTAGTTCTGAAGCACACCGTAGTCAATTAAGAATTCCATCTTACTCTGTTTTTGTCTTGATGAAGAAAACTTTCTGTAGGTTCGGCTGTGGCCTCATCACTTTAAAACAATGTGTCATGTGACCCTGTCATTAAAAGCAATGAGTCATCTTCCTGAGACCTGATATCATTTTCCCATCCTGAGGATTCTCTGAGGGCCTGATTTGCTGGGAACATCCACATGTGCAAAACCTAAGTACTGCAAAAATAATAGCATGACCAGTGGTTTGATAGTTTATCGGGTTTGCACGTATCATTGTTTTGTTGTTTTTGGTTGTACTGAAAGGTTTTGCACATGCTAAAGGACCCAATTAATCAGGCCCTGACCCTTTCACTTCCCACGTGCCATAAACTGAAATGACCCCTCAGACCAGTGCTGGCCAAAGAGTGATCACATTCAAATTCTGTCAGGCTGATAGCATTCCATCCGCAGCAGAGATTAATTGTGGAAACATGAGTAATGAATCATTTTTTGTTTCTCAAAAGTCTGGAAAAGCCTTTACTCTGCCAGCTGTTCGGGTAGGGGGGATCATTGTGACCATTAATATCATGGAAAATGACACGGTTCTCGTATGCTAACTCTTCTGTTTTTCTCTCTCCATTCTCTTCCTCTTTCTCCTGCCTCCTCTCTGCATGCAACTTGGATCTGCAGAGGAGATTAGCGGGGACGGTAAAGTTCTGCTTTTCAAATTTCCATCTCTCACTCTGCCACCTACTACTAACATTCCTGTCATTCTGTGCTCTTTTCCTTCAAATGCTGTGATTTAGATACATTTTGGTGTTTTCACCTGCTTATTTAAAAAAAAAAAGGCCATGATTTCTGCTTGCTGTCAAAATTTTGTTTTGCGCTGGCTAGTTTTTAAATGAGGCAGAGGTCTCTTTTCACCAGTCCAAAAATGGCAGATCACAATCGTGGATTTTGCTGTGGAATCTAGCAACCAGCTGTGGGCTTTTGACTGGACTGTTCCTCAGGCAAACAACCGTTGCAACCAAATTCCGTCGACCCTTAGAGCGCTTGATGCAGCTGTTGATTCTCAATGTTTTAAGATATTAAAATAAAAGCTATTCAAAACCTATCATGTGGCGACTTGTATAAAAGAGCTCCCGTGCGGGAGCTCTTTTATACAAGTTGCCGCATGATAGGTTTTGAACAGCACAAGATAATTACATTTATATTTTTTAAAAATTTATTTCTGCACTCCAAGGGTTAAAGATTCAGGATCTTGACCACACATTGAAGCTGTTTATGCCATGTCAATGCATTGTACAAAAGTCCGTGGCGCATGTAAGAAGTGTAAAGCAAAGATGCTTTAGAAAATAAATGAAAACTATTTCCCTGAAGCTGTGTTTTCTTGGATATTATGGTTTCACCTTGGATGCCACTGCTGCAGATCCTTTGTGTTTACACAATAGTGAGAGCAGTTTTTATGGGAATTGTTTGAAACTTCTCCTGTTCCTTTCTGCTGCATAGAGGAGGAAACATATTTTTTCTGTATGACCCTACAGCCTGCCCTGTAGCGTCACCATCAGAGTTAAGCTTTACATTTCCTAGTGCAGTAACTTCAAACAGTTTTGATTGGAGTCCTTTCACACGTCCTGTGATGATTGCAGGTGCATTGAGGAGGGCTATTAATGACCTTTACTGGGGTGCCTTCTCAAGCCGAACTTCTCATTTTTCTCGAACCGCTTTAATGGGAATCATGTCAGATCTGCTTTGAGCATTCCTGGTGCATAGTGGAAGAAGTTATTGATTGTAGTGGCTCTGCAGTATTTCTTGTAGTGCCATCACTTGGCCAAATTTAACGTTTCCAAATGTAATAACTTAAGCAGTTTAGATAGGAATCGTGTCAAACCTTCTGGACTTGTTCCTGATGATTTAGAGGTGATGTCGATGACCCTGTGACCTTCTCTGTAGCACCGCCAACAGGTCAAACATTTCTTTTTTTTTAAATAATATAACTTCAACTGTTTTTAATGGAATCCTGTTGAATCTGCTGTCAGCATTCCTGGTGCATTGAGGAGGAAGCTTATCGATTACCTGGCCAAATGAGGCGAATGCTGTAGTTTTGTGAATATACCCTACAGTCCTTCTCCGGTAGCATTGGTCTTGTTTCTATGTATTATTATGAAATACTAAAACTTACTATGAAGAATAAAAACTGCATTTAATTAATATACAGGCACACTGTCCAACAGTTTTATAGGAAAACTGGGAACCTGCCACAGGTCGGCCCCTTCAGCAGAATGGACATCTTGCCGGACTCTGCCTTTCCATTTCATCCTCGTCAGCGTTAATGATGCTGAGATCAGGGCTTTGTGGAAGGCCATACCATCTGTTCACCCCCTTCAGCAATGCACAAAAAATTTTCTGTCGATAGTTTTGCTTCTTTGGAAATTATTGTTAGGAAATCTCAACTTTGCTCTTTTGTACTGACAAATAATGCAGAAACAAAAAAATTATGACAAATTTTTATCAAAATTTATATCAAACATTCATTGTCATGTGGTGTTTGTTACTGCAAATATCCTGCAATAAAATGAGGGAAATGCTGTCCATCTGTCCGAAACCATTTTTCTTTTCCGTTGGTTGGCCAGTCAGCCCTAAACTGAGCATGGGCATTGGTCATTGTCAAAAGCAGGGACTGACAAACCCGATGTTCCTATTTTTCCAAAATTTATACTATTTATGAGCTAACTGAGCGGTTTTACGAGCAAGTCTTCGCAGAGCTGTGGCGTGCGCATTCCTTGAGGTCTGCATGTCGTCTTGGTGGAAATGGCCCCAGCCGTGGAATAGTAAGAGGATTGATAATATGCTTTGATGTGGTCTTTTATGATTTGTTTTTAGGATTTTTCTATCTGCTCATGCACTTTGTGTTTGACTGCATATATTAAATGCCTGTAATGTAATGAGCAATCTCGCTCTCGTCATCCTGTTTTCTCTTGTATGATTCTTCAGCATCTCCCCACAAAATATTCGTGCATCTTCCTCATTTTGAGTGCGATCTTGAAGTCCTCTCTCCAGGCAGAGTTGCCCTTTTAGCCCTTCAGTAGGTTTGAAATGTGCCCACCGTTCGAACAGCTTCTTCATTTCCCAAAAAGCTGCTGGCCAGCGACGCGGGTTCCTCTGAGTTAACCGATGACTCAATCTGTTTTCCTGAAGATTAGGGAAGAGGGGGCTGGAGTTCGGGCCTTCCCCTCCAAACCTCTGACTCACTAACCCCCTCCCTCCCTGGCACTCAAGACGACACAGAAGCTCCGCCCCGCTCAGACCGGACGGCCGAAACCCGTAGCGCGTACGCAGTTGTAACGATATGCGCGGGGGCGTCCATCACACATCTGCTGCACGCGCACGACGCTGGCTCTCTCCCTCCCTCCCTCCATCTCCAGCGGTTGTTTGCCTGACAGAGTCGCGTCTGACTCACTTTATTTTCCGCAGGCTCTAGTTTCTCGCGTGGAAGGGTACGTCCTGTCCATTTTCTGACTGCGCACGCGAGGATAAGCAGCCGCGGCTCATGCCGGACTCGCCAGACCGCACTGACCAGGCCTGTTGTCTTTTTGCAGAGACCGACGACTATGCAGAGATCATAGACGAGGAGGACACCTACACCATGCCGTCCAGTAAGTGCCCTCCGCCTGGTCAGGGAGACACACACACACACACACACACACACACACGGAGGCCTTGCAGAAATAGATTGCAGGCTGGCCCTTTCCCAGACCAGATGTTCTCCTCCTGTCCAATGTTCTCTTGGCATGACCAACCCTGCTTTCTTTTTTATGTTTTTTTTTTTTTTTTTTTTTTTAGAAACCGTCTCCAGATAGTTTTATTTGCTACTGCAAACACTTATGGTCTTATTTGTTCACTGTCACAATGCCTGCCTGTCCTGTTTAGAAATTTCAGGTGTTTAGTAGACTACGTTTACATTTACTGTAGCAGCGGTGATGAAACTGCTTTTGTTGTTTGTCACACTTCACCCTGCTGCGCATTTAATGCTCGTGATGTATTCTCATGCTTTCTAATCCCCCCCTGTGATAACCTGACATCTCTCAGTCTCTGATCCTTCACTCAGCTGAGGTGGCCACGGTGCAGTTCTAGAAATGGGTGAATAATATATTTGATGCAAGTGCAGAGCGAATGGCTGCACTCCTGTGGTTGACTGAGGAAGTGGTGTGAAGCTAAAAAGGTAGCAGTGCTGCTGTATGGGGAGACGGTCATGAGGGACCAGCTGACTCTATGCATGACTCTGAATGGGAGCTTCTGTCAGACGGAACGTGTCCCTTATTTTAGTTGTTAGGTTTAGTGTCTCGACGTGAACACAAGCGCACGTGTCCTCGCGTAACGCGGTCACACTCTTAACTGGAGTTCTGCTCACACACCTCAAGTGCATGCTTTCACTCGTGTGGTCTTACGTGCAGGCAAACGCATTAATGTTTCACCACAAAGTATGTGTTGGGTATGGTGTCATGGAGCTATAGCCACCCAGCTCCTGGTGAACTAGATCTGGCCACCTCACTTGTTTGTAAAGGGTATGGATGGATTTCTGTTTATCTGAGCAGTGTTTCTCCCTGATGGTGTGTTCCCTCAGTAAAATGTCCTTTCCCCTCCTCCCCACCATCAGTCACTCTGTCTCTATGTACTCAGATCTGATGTGTTTTAAAAGACAGCTCTTGTGGTCTCTCTTTACTTTAACTGCGCTACAGAAAGCTATGGATTAGATGAAGGTAATCCACTTTCTCTCTCTCTTCTTGCATTTCAAGTCTGTTTGGTTTTGCTCGTTGCTTGTCATGGTGTGGCTGTGCTGTAGAGCCTGGTTTTTATTATGTTTATTCTTTCTTCTGTTTTGTTATGCTTCATAAGTTTTGGGTGCGTGAGCTCAGACTATGGTTTTCGACTCATCGCTTGTTGAATTTTTTGTGTTACCTGAAGCACATTGGGGCTGAACATTAGCCTTTAACTCATCTGTGATGCGGATTCTCAAATCAGCCAGTGGCACTGCGGGTTTCTGTTCTTCCTCTGTGGTTTGAACCTGGAGGTTAAGACAGGAGATGATTTAAGCATCTCATAAATCAATTCCATTAATTGATGGTTAACCATCTGATAGAACAGAGAGCCAGCTGTACTATTAGCCTCAAGGGCCTAATTTGAGCATCCCTGATCTTGCTAAAAAATACTGATGTCAAATAATTCTGCTCCCTCTTAAAAAGTAGAAATTGAAATTATTTCAAGAGTAAAAATAGTGATTGAACCTGGTGCATTAAATGTTCTGCTGAGAGGATGTAACCATAAGTAAAGCAAACGATTGAAGTGAGATGCAAGGTGCTGAACCTGTCCTCTGTTTGATGGAGACTAGCAATATGAGTGTGATGTAACTTCCTTAAATTTAAAGAGAGGAGCTGTGGGCATTATTCACTTGGGGAGTGAGGAAGAGTGCTCTTCATGGGTCGGACGTGGTCCATGTTATCATTCTTCTGTGGAGCAGACACTCTTACATACTTGGTGTTCAGCGCATGCCAAGCAGTGCAATGCATGGAAAAAGATTGTGGTGCCTTGTGAAATCCTAAGAGAACGAATGTATACATTTGCCTTACAAATTATATTAACCACTTAAATTTGTCACACCTAATACAACAAGCATTGATCTGCATTTATTTTGAAGGTCTCAGGGAAAAATGTTTGGGTGTCTCAAAATATCTCTCTGTAACTATTAATACCAATCTATCATTTGTCTGTGGGCTTGCTATTAAGCCATTTAACCCTGCAGGACTGACCTGATTAAAAATGCACTTCACAGTAAAAGCTGTGGGCCACTTATACATTTGTGAATTATTTATTTGCTGGGCTTATCTCAGCCAATGTTGTCCACATGATGGCGTCTTGTTAGTGTTCCTGGACTTCAAAAGGACACTTCAGACCAATATACGAAAAAGAGCTTAAAAACTCTAAGTGTTTTAAAAAAGTGTGCAAAAAGATCGGTAATGCATTATTTCAATGTTCAGAAGACTGTTCTTGTTTTCAGCAACCCCTATTATTGAAGTCAATGGCGTTGGTGAACACTGCCCTAAAATTTTGACAGAAAAAGTCCAAAATCTTTACTCTGAGAAATCGATGGCCGCTCTCCTCACTAAACATCACACACAAACATGGCTCTGATTGGCTCTGTTCGGATTTGAGTAACACAGTACTGGCCCTTACGCTGCGCCCTCTGACAGAACTTTACTGACTCCTCCTCTTCCATTTGTTCCCCTCAGCCCGAGATTATGAGATACAGCGGGATCGGATTGAGCTGGGCCGCTGTATCGGAGAGGGGCAGTTCGGAGATGTCCACCAGGGGGTGTACATGAGCCCGGTACGTATCCCAGTTTACGCGGCTCACTCAATCCCCATGAAATACCCACATAAAACATGGAAAACCCAAAACCAGGTTATCTGTGAAACTGTCGTCCCATTGGTGCCCTATGTCTATGCAGATTTTGAAAGGCAAACTTTGTCAGATTATGTCCACATGCATTAGAGGATATGACGTGTTCAGTATGAATCATATGAAATTTTTCAGTCTGAAATGTAGCTTCAAGGCATTTTAGGACAAGGAAATGTTGACTCACTTTGAACTTCTTGGTTCAGGATGGATTTTGAATCCTTTAATCTTTCTGCTCAGATCATTTGTTTAGCAGATGCTAGCTTTGAACATGAAATGCTCCCCTTATGAGGCAGACCTGCGGCACTCATTTTAGCTGAAGTCCCAGTCCCCTCGCCTCCGCATGAGTCCACTGTCCCGTCCGAGCGAAATGACTGAACGAGCTGTGTGCTGTCACAAATGAGCAACTAGTTTTTAATTGAAGACTGTACTGCTAATGTAGCCGTAGCTGGTTCTGCAATGGAGCGATGGAGCTCTGTAACACTGGTTTATAACTTAGCAGTATGATACCTTCTCTTCAGAGTGGTTCAATAACGCATCTCTGTCCACAGGAAAACCCCTCTCTTTCTGTGGCAATCAAGACGTGCAAGAACTGCACCTCAGACAGTGTGCGAGAAAAGTTCCTGCAGGAGGCCTGTGAGTTCTAATTACGGCTGTGTTGGGTTTGATTCTCAAAGCAGAAAAGTTGGAAGATTAACATATAGTTCATACTATCCCAAGTAGAGAAAAGTGTACCTTATTCCGCATTAGCACGCTCGCTAATCGGGGCTGTTAGCATCAGCAGCACGTGGAGGAGATATTTTGCCCTCACTGTGATAATTAATGTCACACACTTTGAAGGTGAGGTACTACTCCATCCTCGATGTCAAAAGCAGAGGCTTCATCTCCGAGGGGAAAGTCTTGTTAGACCCTTGTTAGACCCAGCTGTCCGAGACATTTACTCATTCAGCTGGCGTTCAGTTGGAACTTTGTTTATCAGATGTTAAAAGTAACTGCGAATCTTGGATTACCCATTGAAGGCAATTTAAATGAGCTTTAGGTAATGCACTTTTGGTTCAAGCCTGCACACATTGTATATAATTAAATGCAGGAGTGATACTAGGTGTATGATAACGCCTTGACGTCCAGAATAGGTTGGTGCACAAAGCACGCAAGTTCTGGTTTTAACAGTAATTGGCTACTCAAGCCCCTGAGTGTATAGACTGGTGTCTATGAGCGATGTAATGAGCACGTAAAATATGGTTGAGCGCCAACAGCCTGTCCGTGTCTTTCAGTGACCATGCGGCAGTTTGACCACCCCCATATTGTGAAGCTAATCGGCGTGATCACGGAGAACCCAGTGTGGATCATTATGGAGCTCTGTACGCTTGGGGAGGTGAGATCACTGCTGGGCCAGAGGTCAGCCCAGCATTTGCCTCTGCAGTTTATTTTCCTATGAAAACTCCAAAGAATTCATTGTTTTTAATTGCTGGTTACTTTTTTCTCTGTTGAACATTGCAAATAAATACTTATTTTACCACACCACTGTTGTGCATCTACTTGGGAAAATAGTATATGCTATTAATTACATGTACTGTATTTTGTACCATATTTATTATTCTGGATTTTGTGTATACATTTCATTTAACTTCCACTATGTGGATCATTGTGTGAAATTTCTCCATAACTGTTCTTTCGAATGTAGAAACAAACATTTTGGAATTCACGTTAATCAATTTGGAGCCTTGTGATTGTGATTTGTTATTCTGGGGCTTGATTGCGCACTAAAGTTTCTGGAAAAGGAGGGCAGATGAATAGGAGCAATGTTTCCGCCACAGATGCTGGTTTTAAATAGGAGAATTCAGATTTTATACACTGGAGGAACCAGTGACATCTAGTGGTAATAAATTTAGCTCATCATTCAAGTTCATTGCGTGCAGAATATAAACGTTGTCATGTATGGAGCCTAATAGTTGTGTCTGTCTTATTTTTATAATCTGTAAAATTGAATGACGTGTATATATCTTTAACTCTGTCCCTCCCAATTTTTCCCGAGAAACCTTTTCACTAGTTGCAAATAAGTGAGTAGAAGGCTTCTGGACGAGGTTTGAAATATTTGTTGAAATTTCAAGGTATTGGTTATTTTCCCAACCTGTCTAACCATGATGGCAGAATATCCTGTCAATCAAAAAGTTTTATTTTTTGGACTCTCTTAAGTGAATCTGCAGAGGGAATTGGTTAATTATTACAACCCCAATTCCGAAATAGTTGGGACAAAGTGTACATTGTGAATAAAATCAAAACGCAATGACTTTCAAATCACACCAGCCAGTATTCTATTCAAAATAGAACAGAGATAACATAGCAAATGTTGAAACTGAGAAATTTTACAATTTTATCCGCAAAATGAGCTCATTTCAAATTTGAACAGTTACAGTTCAAATTTGAACGGCTACAGTTCTCAAAAAAGTTGGGACAGGGGCCTGTTTACTATGGTGTAGCATCCCTTCTTCTTTTTAGCACAGAGTGGAGGCGTCTGGGCATTGAGGAGACAAGTTTCTTGAGTTTAGCCATTGGAATTTGATCCCACTCTTGTTTAATACCAGCTTCCAGCTGCTGGAGAGTTTTGGGTCTCCTTTGATGGACTTCCTTGGAATAGATGTCGTCTGGAGGGGAGCATATGTTGCTCTAAAACCTTTATATACCTTTCAGCATTCATGTTGCTTTTTAAAACATTCAGGTGTCCCACACCATATGCACTAATGCATCCCCATACCATCAGAGATGCTGGCTTTTGAACTGAACACTGATAACAGGAGGGGTGGTCTTTCTCCTCTTTAGCACGGAGGACACAACGCCCATGATTTCCAACAAGAATGTCAAATTTGGACTCATCTGACCACAGGACACTTTTCCACTTTGCTACACGCTTTGTCCATTTTAAATGAGCCTTGGCCCACAGAACACGGTGGCGCTTCTTGATCATGCTCAACAATGGCTTCATTTTTACATGATAGAGTTTTAGGTGGCATCTGTGGATGGCACAGTGGACTGTGTTTACAGACAGTGGTTTCTTTAAGTATTCCTGGGCCTATTTACTAATGTCAATGACAGAATCATGCCGGTGAGTGATGCAGTTGCATCTGAGGGCCCGAAGATCATGGACATCCAGTGAACGTCTTCGGCCTTGTCCTTTACGCACAGAGATTTTTCCAGTTTCTCTGAATCTTTTGATGATGTTATGCACTGTCGATGATGAGACCTTCGAAGCCTTTGCGATTTGACGTTGAGGAACATTGTTTTGAAAGTATTCCACAATTTTTTTTTAGGCAAGCCTTCACGGGTTGGAAAGGCTCTGGCCATCTTTACTTCGGAGAGACTCAGCCTCTCAAAGACATCCCTTTTATAGCTAATCATGTTATACACCTGATGCCAGTTAACTTAATTACTTGCTAAATGTTCTTTCAGCTGATTCTCTTATATATTAATTGCTTTTTCAGCCCTTTTTTGCCTATGTCCCAACTTCTTTGAGACCTGTTGCAGCCAGAAAATTTGAAATGAGCTCATTTTGTGGATAAAAATGTAAAATGTCTTAGTTTCAACATTTGAAATGTTATCTATGTTCTATTGTCAAGAACATATTGGCTCATGTGATCTGAAAGTCATTGCATTTTGATTTTATTCACAATTTACACTTCGTCCCAACTATTTCGAAATTAGGGTTGTAATTTCATTCACTATTGAATTTTGGATAAATGAAATACTGGAACAATTCAGTTTTACAATTAAAACAGAAAATCATAAGCAACAAAAAAATTATTCCTCATTATCAAAGTAGTCTGTTAAAGAACCAAATTTTGTTAAAAGGAAAAATCAGAAGGCTGATAAATTCACTCAGTATATGCTGATGTATGCAAAATATATTTGTTCCAATGAGCAATGTTTTTCCCACAGCTGAGGTCTTTCCTACAAGTGAGAAAGTACAATCTTGACCTGGCTTCGCTGATCCTTTTTGCCTACCAGTTGAGCACAGCCCTGGCCTACCTAGAAAGCAAACGATTTGTACACCGGTAAGACTGAGTGTTTGTGACTGAGGTTCAGCCCAAAACAAGATGTCTGATCAAAGTGGCTATTAAGTTAACCATACTGTCACACAACTTCCCACCAACCTGTTTAAGTTCATTGTTGCTCCCTTGCAAAAACTACCCGGTATGAAGGATATCTGCGCACAGATTGCTTCTGTAACCTGCCTACAGGCATAAGAGGCCAAATAAACAAACATTTTCATGTAGGGTATTTCTGAATATTTCACGTTCTTGAGCCTGGTTATGTGAGAATCTCCATTAACAAGGTATTTATTCCTGCAGGGACATAGCAGCAAGGAACGTCTTGGTGTCGTCTACGGACTGTGTGAAACTGGGGGACTTTGGGTTGTCACGATACATGGAGGACAGCTCCTATTACAAAGGTATCTACCCAGGGAAATGCCATTTTTGCCTTTTCATTTGACTGCACTGTTTCAGAACGCAGGCACTGGTCATGAGCATGCTCTCTGTGATTTATCGACTTTAATTAAAGAGTGCGCATGCCTTGTTTCCATGGCCTAAATTGTTCCTTTGTTAAAAAGTACCCCGTATAATTTCTGGTCTGGTCACTGAAGTTTTTAATACCATCTGTTGGTGAGTTCAGGTATGGCACACTATGATCAGAGTCACAGGGGTTGCCAGGTTTGTCTTAAAGGTTGGATCAGCAATTCTGAGCCAAAATATAATTTGTCACGTACAGGAGATATTTTCTCAGGAACTGTTTGCAGCTCGTCTCATGAATGAGCGGAAAAAATCTGGTCTCTGTAGTCCACCTACAGACAGGTAGACACTGAGAAAGATACACAAACTCGAGGTGACCTACCCGCCTCCCAAAACATCAACAAAAGTGTTCCAACGAATCGGAGGGCGGGTTGGGTCTTCTGCGCCAGTTCCGTGCTCATGCACGACAAGTGGGTGGGACTGAGCAACGAAATGAACTAGCAGTGGCACTCATGTGAAGCATGGTGGAAGCTAAACCAAAAAAGAGACGCTCAAACGAGTGCATGTCGAGGAAAAAGGAACGCGATCGTAGCTATGCAAAGTCCCGAATAAACATAGGTAAAGCATACCAACGTTGGAGAGAATTCCGGGAGTTGAATGGTTTTAATTCTGACGCCCAGGTGGCCTTGTTTCTACTGGACAGGTGAGTAGAGCTGGTGCTAACTCGGTTGGATGTGAATTGTAAATTGTCATCCCGAGCAAAATTGAGGAAAACCCGTGTATTGTTTTTGTAAGGCTATCTTGCATAGATCATGCTGGTCAGAATGAATCAAACAGTAGAGAGATTGATATTTCCTCTTTGGAGCGAGTTAGCAACCTTTGCTCAGTTGGCAAGCTAGTGAGTTTGCTAATTCTGTCTGATCAAACCAGAGTTTGTGTTTGTGTAATTACATTTTTTCTCTGGTCAGTACTCAGAGTTGAAATTCGTCGATGAATGTATAACCGCGTGATAAGTTTAGCTAAAAGTGGTGATCTATGTGACGTTGTTAATACTCATTTTGTAATGCCGCGCTAAGATACACGTTTCGCGTGTATTCGCGTCTTTGCATTGACTTTGAATGTTATCTGACGCGCGAAAAATTTGTTTCGCGTCCGGTGTGGAAGCAGCTTTACTCAGGCGTTTCACTTTAAGAAAAGCACGTTCATGTTCCAAACTCCTGAAGGGGAGGGGCGAGCGGCTCTGTTGTGTTTTGAGTGTTTCAACTGTCAACAATGGTGATGTCATATCGCTGATACAGCCTTTGAGTTTTGCAGTTATTAACTAATTTCAGAGGTGACCTGAAATTAGTTGAATGGAATGAAAAAAAACTTACTCAGCAAAATTGAGAAAAAGTGGCTGAATTTTTTTTTTTTTTTTTTTTTTTTTTTTTTTGTTTTGCCACTGCTTGAATGTCCAGACAGTTATCAGTGTACTGTTGACGTGATTTACACCTGGTCAGCACTTGACACTGGTCTGTCATGCTCTTCCCAGCTTCCAAAGGCAAACTCCCCATAAAATGGATGGCCCCAGAATCCATTAACTTCCGACGCTTTACGTCAGCCAGCGATGTGTGGATGTTCGGTGAGTTCTGCCATTTTTGTTGCAAAATCTACTTTTCTCTCACTGGAATTAATTGGGATTTGTTTTTTTCACTTTGGAAAGAGCGTTGATTCTGCTGATATTGCATAGCAATCCTTTATGGTCATCCATATTTATAATTAATTTTGCATCGAACGCGCACTCACTCCTGTAGAGTTCCTATAACTACGGCTGTCTGGGACGCAAGAGATTTGAAAATTCACATCTTTCATTAAATTTCGTTGTTCTGATAACATTAAAGCTGACAAGTTTACCATGATACACCAACACGTCGTAAAGGCACAGAAAATTTTAGGCTGCTCACTATTTATCATGACACTAATGAAAGACACAGGAAGAAACTAGAGGCTCTCCTCAAGTGCAAACCTCCTCCAAGGCAGCACAGTCCAAATCTTGGTTAGTGGGAGCAAAGTTCAGTTATCAAGTGTCATAGGATTTCAAGATGGCTGCCGTGGCGGCCATATTGTTTGACATGTTGCGGTCAAAATCAATAGAGTCCATTCCTGATGTAATGGCAACCCACCCACAAAATTCCAGAGGCATCCGTTTATTACTTTTTGAGTTATCTTGTTCACAAACAAACAAACAAACAAACATCAGCGATCACGTAACCTCTTGCCAACTTTGTTGCTGGCGGAGGTAATAAGCTCATGGTTGACTCTGTGGTGAAAACAATTTATTACAAAAGTAAGTGGCTGGTTTAACCTTACTAAATGTGCTGTAGGCCAGGTGTGCTCTGGCCCACATTCCTTGCAACATTTACGACATGCTTTGATCTTCATTTTTCTACCAAAGACGTACAATTTTTTTTTTTTGAATAAGTTGCTAAAAGTAACCACAACATCACGCAAGCTCTGGCTTTATACAACGTATAAACCAGTGGTAAGAATTCACCTACCATTTGCAACTTGAAAAACTTAAATAATTAAAATTGGATATCTGAGACACAGCTTACTAAACCAAGGACAAAACATAGCATGCTTAAAACTCAGATCGTCACAAATTTTATTGTATAGCAAGTACCTATCTTGGATGGGCAGAAAATCGTTATATAATCTGGACCGCTCCTTTAGTGATCACTCGGCAACAATGGTGTTGACAAGGATGGCGAGTGAAGGAGGAATATGTTTCACGGCTACTTTTGAGTGCTTGTTACATACATCGCCACCTAATAATGGCAGTATTAATAATACTTACATATTTGACCTTTCTAGCTTATTAATGGTTTATATTTTTGATGAAGTTTTAATTGGCTTTGATTCAAAAATTACATGTACAGAAATAGAATGTTTCTTTGTAAAAACATGACCTCTTCGGCTGTATAAATATTATGGTATAACAGAAATCGCTCTCTAAAGTTTACTGACACAAAGTAGCCATTTTGTTTTGGTTCACGTCTGGGTCACTGTCGATCGTATTTTTAAAGGATTGGAATTTCTGACTTAGGAAAAAAATATATTTCTGTGTTGGCTTTATATGCATGAAAAATGCATGATTCTGGCTCACTGCAACTTCTGATAATTAGCTAAGCAGATGTACTTCAAACCCCCTTGCACCCAGTTCAGTTCCTGACAAAGAGGCCAGTATCAGACTTTGTTTTTGGGGCTTACTTTCTGGTCTTGTTGGGAGATGGTACTTACTAGCGCCAGTGCAGTTGCCTCAAGTTTAGGTGACTCTCCAATGCAGCTCAATAGTAAATTTTACCATGGTCACAAAAAAATCTGTGTGCTGATTTATCTAGCAGAGTGTGCTATTTAGACAATAAGTATTGTTTCGACGAATCCGGAAGAGGTTTTGACACCGCATCTTTCTTGGTCAGTGGACGACTCTGACTCAGCAGCTATAGTACATAGACTCTGGCTCCAATAGTACAACATGGCAACCCTCTGAAAATGCACTTCCTCATTCTGAAATACTTTTCTATCAAGCCCAAGAAAAGTAAGTAGGTGGCTTCATGGTTACTCGTTGCACTTTCTGTGGTCTGTGGTTCTAACCTACAGTCATGTTGTCGTGCATCAGTGAGACCCCATAAGTTAGTTTTTAATGATTGAGAATAAGGCACTAGTTCTTGTTAAGAAGTTCTTGTTAAGATGACGCAAACAAATGCCTTCCTTCTCCTGACAGGCGTGTGCATGTGGGAGATCCTCATGTACGGTGTGAAGCCCTTTCAGGGCGTCAAGAACAACGATGTCATCGGGCGGATCGAAAACGGCGAGCGGCTAGCGATGCCGCAGAACTGCCCGCCCACCTTGTACAGCCTGATGACCAAGTGCTGGGCCTACGACCCCAGCAAGAGGCCCCGCTTCACCGAACTCAAAGCCCAACTCAGGTGAGTAAGACCATATGGAATCAGTATGGCCTCAGAGCTGCTCTGAAATTCCCCAAAAAGCAGCCACAGGATGTTTTGGCTGTGAATTTGGGCATGGGGAATTCCTATGCTGAGTTCTTATGCCTAATGGGGTTCTTCTGCCAAAGCGGAGAGGCACGGTCTAAGAGTGAATATTTATTTATTTGTTTTAGTCATTAAGTTATGCATGTATACAGTCAATTTTGTGGGTGTGTGCAAGGGGTATGAATGCAGCATCGCACATGGGGTCCTCCGTTTCTTCATCAGAGAGATCTATATAACTGTTACTCATGCACAAATAGTAGCAGTGACTGGTATCATGGTGCAGCCCCATTTCTGAAAAAGTTGGATTGGTATGGAAAAGGCAAGTAAAAAAAAGAAACCATTGATTTCTAAATCATCGTTGAGCTAAGGGTGGTATGGTGGTAACTTTTGCCTCCAAGCTGGAAGGTTGTGGGTTTGAATTCAGCCTGGGGCTTTTCTGTGTGGCGTTTGCGTGTTGTCTCCGTGTTAGTGTGGGTTTACTGCTGGTCCACTGGTTTCCTTCCACGGCTCAAACACGCATGCGAGGTTAATTAGAGACCCTAAATTGCCCAGAGTTAAGTGTTTGAGTGAATGATGTCAGCCCTGCTATGGATTGACAAACTGTCCAGGGTGAGTTCTTGTCTTCCAGCCATAGTTGGCTGCAATAGGCTCTAGCTTCCCTGCAATCCTAATGAGGAAGAAGAGGTTTCAATAATCTATGAAAGACAATAATCTACTGAGGCCGCTAGACTGGCATCTGCAGTCCTGACCTGTCTCTCATTGAAAGTATGCGGTGCTTTAAGAAGTGCAGAATGCGACATTAAAAACATTGGATGTCTGAGCCGCTGAAGATGAATATCATTAAAGAATAACTGGATGTCCTCAGTTCCCCAAATGATTTTTCAGAGGGCTTTTAAAAGGACAGGTGATTTAACAGTGATAAATGTACCCCTGTCCCCAGGAATGTGTTGTGGGCTTCAAATTTGGTTTTTATTTCTAAAAAATGGAGAAGAAAAAAACATGAAATACATTTTGTTTTTGCATTTTCTGCTTAATACTGTTCAAGGATGATTTACAGATCACCATTTTCTTTTTTATTAGAATTTTCCATATTGTTCCATCTTTGGAACAATTGGAAATAGGATTGTACGTGGATACTTTGGTTTTGGTATTGGTAGCTCAGTTCAAAACGCAGGTCCTCCTTAGAGCTGGGTCCCTTGGATTAAAAGCAAGGTCAGAGGCTGTTGGGATTCTAGTGGGCAATTTTTGCATTGTCCGGACCAGAGCTGAATCCTACTTCAATCCCTCTTAGCAGAAGCCATCATAACTCTGTGAAAACGGGTTGCCTCATTCACCTGTCTTCATGATCAGAATATTTCTCAAGTTGAAACATAGCATTTGACTAATCCATTCATTCTGCTGCTGCATTTTCCCAATCTGCAATTATTCACGACCCAGCCGTTCTCTGGAATATCCTGTTCATGAATTACTTCACTGTTGACATGGCTCTATTGGGGAAACACCTGAGATTTTGCAGTCGCTGGTCGTGATGATCATTAATTGTAAGCTTGCAACTCATACTGACGTAGTGCTTGCAGACTGAGCATTACAATAGGTCTTAGTACGTGACTGTATCCACACAGGTTGCAGGTAAAATGATTATGTGGGGGCTGAGTTTGAAGTCTATGTGGAAGTGATTTATCACGCTGCTGTGAAAAAATGAGTCATGACGCTTTCCTGCACATCGCCCTCCCTTCAGCTCTGTGGGATGGTAGCAGCTGTTGCGCGCTGTAACCATGTAAATATTTCGGCTCCGAGTACTATTTATATTTGATTAAGCCCATAAAAGGAAATGGATTCCAGACTTAGGGACTGAAGTGTTTTCTCATAATAAAAATCCTGTTGCATGATAAGTCGACTGGCTGCTGGGAAAAAAAAGACCCTTTCGTTGTACATTTTGCACTTACGCCTGTTGATTGTTTGTTTTTGCGCAGTTCTTGAGCATTAGTGTATTTGTTCATTATTTGTATAAATGTGATTAACAGAATATTAAACTATGTACTTATTCTGTTTGTGTGACAATTAAAATGTGTATGGTTTGTTCCTTTTTTGGGATTTGAGTGATAGGTTGGTGACTGTGGTTGTTTCTCAAAGACACGGAGAGAAGCAGGGCCGCTCTTTTGAGCTGCAAGGTTAGCGTTTGGCATTTGACATTCGACAGTTTCCGCTATTAATGTGGAAGTTCAGTGTAGTGTCAAACACCTGCCTCGTGTTTTATGAGCTTACCACAATTCTGACCATTGAAGTGCATTTTTTTCTGGTTTCATAGTGAAGTGAATGTTCCTTCATCTTCATGTTACACAGTAATCACAGTTCCTTGCTCAAATCCTTCAGCTGCATGTGAATACACACAGTTTCAGGTTTATCCTTGTGGAAGTGAGCTGGGGCACCAGTTCCCCAGGTTGACACTGGCCTGTTTTTCATTATGGTGGACATTATGGGTGCTCGCTGCTGCAGTTTATAAATCTGCCATAGAAAGAAGAGCAGGGGTTTGGAGTATGGTGAGGAAGCTTTTACAAAGTTTGAGGGATAATTAGTTACTGATTGAGTGGACTGCAGTTTCAAACGCAGCTTGGTGTCTGGCAGGTTCCTGAAAAAACTTTGTAATAACATGGATTTGAGGGCCTTGGACAGCCTTGGATGCAGATCATTTCTGAACTTGTTCAAAGTGATTTACCTTTGCGTGTTAGCCTAAGTAGTTGGTACGTGAGTATATTCAGGTTAACCCTAGCCTACTGCTATAGTGCTTCTGATTTGGGAAATTCCAATTCGGACACTCCCCTCCAACAACTCCTGCGTATTCATGCCTACAGGTGGGTGGATTTGCTCCAGTCAAACTGGGTGTGCTCAGTGAGACTATCAGGCTTGGATGAGCACTCCTGTCTGGTTATGTGACCTGAGGCCAGAACTTTGACAGTTACTCAAGGCAATCCAGAATTGTGATCTATAATTATGTTAGCACTAAATTTATTACTTAAAACGGGAAGAAATGTTGCATAATATTGCCTCTGTCATCAATGCTTATTAAAAGATGCAGTGTTTCCATCATTTCTGCCAACATTGTGGTTTTGGCGCGGCCAAATATTATATTGGTCTTGCCCAATAGCTTGCCCTTGTGGCCACAGCAGGTGTTGGAGTTGTTTTTTTTTTTTTTTTAAGTTGTTACAGCATCTTCAGTCATAAAAGAGTGCAGTAATTCCCAACCAGTATCACACACTGAGTCATAGGAGGACCTCTCTCACCTATTTTCTGTTCAGTAATGGTTTGATCCTGGCCCCCCATCGTAGTCGCCTCATTTCTCTTGGCCGCTTTGTGGTAGCCCAGCTGGTACTTTGATTACACACAAATGCGCACTCATACTCTGTACGGAGACTCACACATACACACAGGAAAATATACACCTGCGCATTTATATAGATCCCCATCTACACACTCTTAGAAGACAAAAAAAAAAACAAATATGTGCGCATGCACACACGTATGTAAACCTAATACTCTCACATGCTCCCAATTTTGAAGAATTTAGAAGTTGCAGATTTAGCTAAATGCCTAGAATTTTTGTGACCAGTGTTGTTATTTGCACTGATTATAAAGATGGTCTGTATGAGCTCGTAGTGGCAAAAAGCTGGGAATTAAGCAATGAGGGTGTTAAATTTGAGAGGAGGATCAACACTGGGAGAGTGCCACATGTCTGCGTCATTATTAGGACTGCTTCCACCTCCACTGGCTTGTTCACATGTGACCAGACTGGCCTGAAACAACTGCCTTCATTTGGGTCCTGCAGTTTTATGAACTGCCCAGCTCCTCCTCCGGTCGCCAGGTGCGGCTTACTGGCTGCCAGGCCTAAGGGTGCGTGTTGTGGAATATGGAGCTGGCTGGGAGACTGTGGCTCTGACACTGTGTTTCTCTCACTGGGCTCTGCTTCACATCCTCCTATGTGCTCTGTGCTGAGAGCATTCCTCTGGCCCCGCTCTCTGTTTCCTCTTCTGTGTCAGTGTCTGCCTGCCTCTCTCTCTCTCTCTCTCTCTCTCTCTCTCTCTCACTCACACTCTTCCTCATCCGCTCCCCCTCTCTCGCACACAATCCCTCATGCATTCTGTTTTTCTGAAATTTTCTCACTTTCTCTTATTCTTTTCGCCTCTCCTGCTGTCACTCATCTGAATGGGGAGCTCTTAGCACAGGAGCTGTTATTCCAGCTGTAAGGTAACGGACAGTTTACATTGTCATTTTTTTTCGGCTGTGATTTTCATTCAAAAAAATTTTCCCTGTCTAGGTTTGTGGGAATTTTGAACTGGTAGGGTTTGCTATTTGAACTGTTTTGTTTTTTGGAGACATTCAGTTCTACTTGCATTGTAACAGATGTTTGTTGGTGCAAGAACTAGTTAGAGGAGAGAAAATAAGGTTTGAGTCTCACTGTTGTAGCATTTTTCCACACTTCAACTTTGCTTCGACATTGCTGTTCATGAATATTTTGGTGCCAAGGCAAATTGGTCGATGTACATCACTTTTTCTTGAGTTATGCAGATAGCGAGAGCTTATACTGTTAATGATGGGAACAGGACTAGAGGGGCAGTAAGGATGTCTGGAGCCGGTCTGTTGCACCACTCTGACATTTGTTACGCAAATGCTTCTTTCTGGCTTTGTGGCCATGTCAAAAATAGAGTTGTCCCCAGAAACAGGATTTTTTTCTGGAGAGTATTTGGGCTGAGGAGCAGTGAACCGATAGGGCATCCGAATTCACTCTCTTTGCTGGCCTCGGCTTCGCTGTCCCAAGAAGTTGTGCTATTGCGTCAACGAACCATTTCTCCCTGCTCAGAATCTACAGTTTCTCTTGGCTTGGGCTGAATGGCACCAGGTGCTTTGACATGTTTATTTCAGAAAAGTAGTCTTGTTGATGGGGAATGGAGAGTTGGAGGCGGATCACTGGAGCAGGATGCATTCCTGGGCAGTTCAGTCTAAAAGCTCTCTTTTTAAAAGCAAGAAGATGATGGAAGGACAACTCACATCTATCTCTGCGGGAAAAGCACAACTTTCTGGCAATAACTTTCTGTTTTGTTGATTTGAACGAATAATTAAGCAACTCTTGATAATTCTCCATGTCTTTTTGACAAAAGAGCAAGAAACTGTTTTCCTGCAGTGTTTTCGATGGTCTAATATTTTTAGGTCATTGGTCTTGAAGTCAAAGGATAATAATTTGCTTTCTCCCTAATGGCAGCACTATACTGGACGAGGAGAAAGCGCAGCAGGAAGAGCGGCTCCGCATGGAGATGAGGCGGCAGGTCACCGTGTCCTGGGACTCCGGGGGCTCTGATGAGGCCCCGCCCAAAGTAAGCCCTTTCCAGTCCCTCATGCTGGCTTCTACTGTGTTCACAACTATCAAAAGAGTCAGTTATAGTTCCTACCACATCAACCGTTATGAATTGATTAAAAAAAATTTTCCTTTCAGTAAATGAAATGATTGTTTTGAAGCTGCATTTTTGTTTTTGTTCCAGGTTGTTTTGTTTTTAAATTGAATTTTGTTTTACGATCTGTTGCTGGTAAACGCAATAGATATGCTGATATGTGGAAGAGGGCGAATACTTCTTCACTGCACCTCACTCTAGCAGACAGTAATGGAGAATAAATAATGTTGATCTTTCCTTTGGCTGTTCATAGTGACCTGCTCTTTACCGATACCCACATGCCTTGTTGTTGCACTATGCTGCTATCCTGTGTGCTCCGTCCCTTTCACCTGTCCTTTATTCACTGTTTTTGTGTTTGTTTTTTTCACTCCTCTGTAGGTTTGTTGTTAAGAAGGTTTCTAGAGGCGTATTCAGATTGAAAAAAGTGTATCGGAGGCGGTTCAGAGCAGTCTTGAATTGCTCCGGAAACCCCTTTCAGACAGCAAAAAACAGGCGTAGCAGCTGCTCCTTTTCGCCGTCTTTAACCATTCACACAGCGACCAGAATGGCGGAGTAGTTGCCATAGCGGCGGATACTTTTGGAACTCCACTCGCAATTATGACCGACAGTCCTGCTGATATGGACTTGTCGTGCTGTTACTCGTGCGATACGAAACGACCCATTTATAAATATATACTTAATAAAGTGAATGCATGCTGCACATGCCCTAAATTGCAACGACGGTGGGACGTCTTTTTTCGTAACCAAGCGAGGACAGAAACCAGTTGAAAATGAATATTAATAACTGTACAACGTTGTGACATGCGTGACGGGTTCATAGAACTCCGACCCGTAACCTTAACCCTGACCCTTAAATGTTCCAATGGGTTTTCAACTGTTTTATATTCTTAGCTTGGTTACAAAAAAAATTTTGCAGGAGTGTCATCAGTATCACAGCTGCCGCCATTATATGCTATTACCACGTACAGCAGCACTACAAATTAAACTCTAAAATTTCTTGACTGGATGTAAGCTTGACGTTTTTTCGCGCAGGAATGGTTCAGCACCCAAACATTACGGTCAGCCGAAAAGGTTCTGATTTTATTGGATATTGATGGAGGCTAAATATGGTACTATTTCCAACACTGTTGCTCCAAAACAAACACCACAATCGGGGAGAATAACGCATTACTTACATTAGCACGAAATCTGTGTTTACACGAAAACTGAACAGTGAACCATAAAAAAGGTTGCAAAATTAATTAAATTTTACATACCAAGAAGCCACTGCACCTGCACAATTAGCAGGAACTACATTTTCAGTGCGAAGTTGATGAACTCTGACCTATTGTGTATGAACTAAGAGTAGTAACGGCAGCTTAACCCATTCAGACAGAAGGTGACGCGTATCAGCTACTCTTTTTCGCTGGTGCTGAAACACATCAGGAGGTGTTTTAGGGCCGGCTCACTTCAGTACCCCTTTTCGACGCCTTGCACCATTCAGACAGAAAGTGGAGGGGTTGCAGAGGCATTTCAGAGCTGGCGTAGTTGCTCTGTCTGAATAGGGCTTATGACAGGTTAATAAAAGGTAGATTTAGTGCATTGGAAGACAGTGTATTGAGCCCAGCAGTGATCTCACCCCACCGCTTCTAGCTCGGCTGACAAGAATTTTATTTTTGGTCTATCAGTTAGCCACATCCTCCCATCTCATTGCTGAACCAAACCACACCGCTCATTACCAATGCATATAATTTCACCTATAAACTACTTTTCAGGCTGTTTATTTTCCCCCAAACTAACTGCCTGCTTTCTTTCTAGCCAGCTCTCGTAATGTCACATTTGCGCCATTTGCACTGCAGGTGTTCATTGAATCATGTAGATGCTGAACTCCACACCCAGGGTAGGAAGGGACCCTTTCACTTATGACCCCATGTTCTTGCCCCATGCAGCCCAGCAGGCCAGGTTACCCCAGTCCGCGCTCCAGTGAAGGATTCTACCCCAGCCCCCAGCACATGGGCCAGCACAATCACTACCAGGTACCCATTCAAATCCATTCAACTTCAGCACAATCACTACCAGGCACTGCATCACAGCCCTCATTCAAAACCATTCAACTTCAGCACAATCACTACCAGGCACTGCATCACAGCCCTCATTCAAAACCATTCAACTTCAGCTCAATCGCTTGCGCTGGGAGTAAAGGGCTTAAAATGTGTGTGATATAAAACTGGTGCATTGGCTGTTAGTTGTTGTGCTGGCATAATTACCTTCGCCAATGAAGGTGGCAGGAGGTTATGTGATTGGAGCCATTTGTTTGCCTGTTTGTTTGTGAACAACCTGCAGGATACAGTTTTCATCTCATTAACACCAAAATGTAACAATCGCTAGGCCTCTCCCCAGAATAGAAGCCTATTGAATTTAACCTTCGTAGGTCAAAGGAAAATGTCACAAAAAATTCCTGAAAATTGTTGGCAGAGGTACTTACGCTCTCTGAGCGCAGCTCTAGTTTAGGTGTATACCTGAGGCATTTTAGAGCACAACACAGGTTTGATGTACGCCTGTTGGCGTCTGACGTAATTTAGGGAAAGTACAGCTACTGCTGTTGCTTACCCCTGCACAGGCTTGATCTGGTCATAGTGTATTCGCCTCCATTCAGATTTCCAGGCTCCTTTCCACCTGCCAATGGGAATGGCTAAAGCAATACACCCTGAGCATGCCTTCAGGGGTCAAATGAGAGATCAGATTCAGTTAAAACATTGATATGCATTGTGGTATTGTAGATGCAGGAGAAAATTCACACGCCGATCAGTCCATACGTACATATCACAGATTCCACTGAGGCATAACGAAGAAAGATATGCAGCCCAGAGACGCACGCGCATCCTCTGAAAAGAAATACAGAGCAAACTGCTTCTCTTTTAAAGGCGGAAATACTGTTCGACTTCAAGATGTACTCTGCCAGTTGAGTCCACTATCTCCAGTTGAGTGAACTTCTAGTACACTGCAGACATCTCTTGTCATTGCCTTAGGGGATAATGTTCCTGACCACAGAAGGGAAGCAGTTTTGTCCTTGCGTTTGTCTTTGATCATGTTACAGTGAGCACAGTTGCATTTAGCAGAGTGTTGTTATATTTTCTTGTTACTTTCTATGTAGCCTAACTGCCATGATCAAACTATCAAAGTATCTGTTCTCACAGAATCTCATGAAAATAATTATATATTTTGTCGACATATAAGCTGCGAAGAGCGCTTTTATTTCAAATGAGCAAATACTATCTTAATTTGTATCAAATCAGACAAATATTTCTTTTTTTTTTATGTGTCCCAAGTGTGTTCCATTTGTGTGTTTCGTATTAAACTGGTAATTCATTCGATTAGTGGTTGTCTGTTAATTGATTTGAATGTTAACATGTAACTGTTTCCTGTATGTCTACAAAAACGGAAACTATGACAATGTTGCTGATTTCTGGTGGGAATGTTTTTAGGCATCTCAAAAAAATGAGTCACAGCCATGAAGAAATGCTGCCGAACACTGACATCTGATTGGATATTTGGTCAGCATTTTTGTTTTCCCCTTGTTTTACTGATAAATTTGATTTTGGGTATTCAGCACACTGAATGGGGTAACGTGTTTGTAAAGGACAGATTTTTCATGAGAATGCCAGTGATAATAAGGCACTGAGAGACACTGCTGTGTTTGGGCGTCAGAGGGTGCGCTCTCTCAGAAGGGTGTTCAACATGACGCTGTCCCGTTTCCCTCCCCGTGTATACAGGTGTCCTCGGGATATACTGGCCCCCACAGTATGCAGTCCATGTCCAGTGGGGGTTACCCAGCACAGGCCTCTGTCCTGGACCCGCATGACTCCTGGAACCACCATCGACAGCAGCAGGACCTTCCCATGTGGTCCCCCAATATGGAGGTGAGCTTCGTATCAGAGCCCCTGAAACTGGGCCTGCGCTCACATAGCACTACTTACATTCTCATGTAATGCCTTATTGTATCTCCCCGACGACGATAGTCGGGAAATACTATGGTTTAGTTCCGGGGCCGCCGCCGCACCCGCAGAGATTTTCTGTTCCAGGCTCTGGAAGCCACAATCATTACAGGAATTTTTTCAAATTTTACACAGGCGAAGATATATACTGTACAGGCCGGCAGATACTGCCTAATTCCCACGAGACGTCTCGTGTATCTCTCGTGGATTTCTCGCGATAATCTCCTGTTTATGTCGCGTGCTATTATCAACCTCGTACTCTGCTGAGACAAGCTTCGCAGTAGGCGGGCCGCCAAACCTACACACGTATGCCTAGAGTCTGCCAAATGCGCGACGTAATGTAGTCCGAATTAGGCCTATGCACAGTTGTTACTGAGAATTACTTTTTATATGCGGATTTAATAGATATAATACGTTGTTGCGTTGCTACGTTGTTGTTTGTAATCGCTAATCACTAATCCGTGAAAATCGAGGGTGGGCTGAAGAAGAGTATACGATATCCAGCAGCGTTTGAAGAATCACTCTGAAAATCTCAGTGTACATGTTCCGCTGGTCTGAATAAAACATAATGTGCTACATACATGTAGATGGTAATTTTGCATTTATTTCAGCCTGTTTACTGTTTCATCATTTCATCAGGTCATGTGGTAGAGGGAGATAACTCATATTATGTTTGCTGTTTAATAGCCTTCTTTTTGATGATGTGGGTTTATTCTTAAACATGTATACTGTAAATTCACCGTAGAATGTTTTCTGTGCACGTCTCATTGTGTCATAAATAAAGCAACAAATCTATCAATTCACATGTCAAATTATATTTAAAGCGACGCCTTGTTGCAGTATCCTGAAAACGACAGAGCTCACATTCCATGTCTTTTTTCCTTCAATTGGAATTGGTTAAGTGTACAGTAATTATTAGTTTGATATTTGTTTGGCGTGTAGATTTCGCCTCTGTATGTACAGTTTGATGGATTCAGTTTGAATGGATATCCCTTCTTCTGCGATCACAGTCTCATATGTGCGACAGCGTTTCTTGATTTTCATACAGAGACATCACGCTCCTAAATAAGGGGAAATACGATGCATCTTCTCTACTGACATCTTGCTTACTGAATGACAATTTTGCTCATTACGTATGAATTTAAAGGACTGATGAACGGGTCTCAAGCTGCGGATTAAAAAAAGACTCCTTTTCCATTTTGACATCTGGAATTCACGGCCTTTGTATTATCTAAGCCGTGGCTTATGTCACAGTGTTAACAATGTCACGCAGGGTTGCATTGTTAACAGAAGAATTTGGTTTTTCCTCTCTGTATCTGTGATAATATAGCTATCCTTAAACACACCCCACGTCCCAATCGATCGGTCCAAAACTCTAAACTTAACAGAGCCGGTAAACCTCTCAATCGGATAAATACAACAATCACAGACTAAAATCTTTTTTTTGACCAGTTTAATAATAATAATAATAATAATAATAATAATAGTACATTCGATTTATATAGCGCTTTCTTGGACACTCAAAGACGCTTTACAAAATAAAGGACTAAACAATGACAACAGAGACAACAATAACACGAATGAAGACAACAATATAGAATGAAAGAAAAGCCAGTTTGAACAGGTGGGTTTTGAGGAGGGATTTGAAGTTTTGTAGTGAGTCTGAGTTCCTGATGGGTTGTGGGAGTGAGTTCCAGAGGGTGGGGGCAGCGGCGGCGAAGGCTCGGTCTCCCAAGGTCCGGTGCTTTGTGCGGGTGATGGGCGTGAGGAGGGTGGAGTCAGCAGAGCGGAGGGGGCGGGTGGGACAGTGACGCTGCAGGAGGGCAGAGAGGTAGGGAGGGGCCAGGTTATGGAGGGACTTGTAGGTGAGGAGGAGGAGTTTGTACTGGATGCGGTGTTGGATAGGGAGCCAGTGGAGCTGTTGGAGGATGGGGGTGATGTGTTCTCTGGGGCGGGTGTGGGTGAGGAGGCGGGCAGCGGAGTTCTGGACATATTGCAGTTTTTGGAGATGAGTGGAGGGAAGTCCAAAGAGGAGGCTATTGCAGTAGTCGAGTCTGGAGGTGATGAAGGCGTGAATGAGTATCTCAGCTGTGGTCTGGGAGAGGGAGGGATGGAGGTGTGCAATGTTGTGGAGGTGGAGAAAGGATTTTTTAGTGATGTGGTTGATATGCGATTGGTATGAGAGGGTGGAGTACATTATGATGCCAAGGTTGCGAACGGAGGGGGAGGGGGTGACATTGTGACCATCGATGAGGAGGGAAACGTTCTGTATAGAGGGAAGGAGAGATTTGGGTCCGGTGATGAGGAGTTCTGTTTTATTGCTGTTTAGTTTTAGAAAATTTTTGTCCATCCAGGTTTTGATGTCAGAGAGGCAGTTGGTTATGGTGGAGAGGATGACGGGGGTGATGGATTTGGTGGAGATGTACAGTTGTGTATCGTCGGCGTAGCAGTGAAAATGGAGTCCATGGTGGCAAATGATTTGACCGAGGGGGAGCATGTAGATTGTGAACAGGAGGCCGCCGAGCACCGAACCTTGGGGAACTCCATGGCTGACTGGGGAAGTGTGGGATTTGGAATTGTTGACAGAGACAAAGTGATGATGGTCGGAGAGGTAGGAGATGAACCAGAGGAGTGCTGTGCCAGAGATGCCTATAGACTGTAGACGGTGGAGGAGGATGGTGTGATTAATGGTGTCAAATGCGGCAGAGAGGTCGAGGAGGAGGAGGATGGAAATGGAACCAGAGTCGGCGGCAAGGAGGAGATCATTGGAGACTTTGAGGAGGGCTGTTTCTGTGCTGTGGTGTGAACGGAATCCAGACTGAAATGTTTTGTAAAGTTGGGTGGAGTGGAGATGGTGTTGGAGTTGAGTTATGACAGAGCGTTTCAGTATTTTTGAAAGTAACGGAAGATTGGAGATGGGTCTGAAGTTGTCCAGGTTGTCCGGGTTGAGGCCAGGTTTTTTCAGGAGGGGTCTGATGGTGGCAAGTTTGAGCGGGGATGGGACTGAACCAGTGGAAAGGGAGGTGTTAATGATGTTGGTGATGAGAGGGATGAGAGTAGAAATACATGGTTTTAGGAGAGGATATGGAAAGGGATCAAGGTGGCAGCTGGAGAAGTTCATAGATGAAAGGAGTTTAGTGGAGTCAGAGGAGAGAAGGACGAAAAGCTGAGACATGTGGGTGGAGCAATGTCAGGTTCTGAGGGGATAGGAGTGGAAGTAGTGGATGCAAGTGAGCTGTGAATGGTTTGGATTATGGAATGAAAGGATATGAGAAAGTTATTGCATTTGTCTGTTGTGAATGTGGAAGTGATATTGTACTTGGGTTTGTTCAGCTTTGCAAATGTGGAGAAAAGGGTGTGGGGGTTAGAAGAGTTGGAGTGGATGAGTTGTGAATAGAAATTGGAGCGGGCAGTTTTGAGAATGGAGTTGTATCTTGTAACAGAAAGTTTGTAGGCTTGGGCATGAACTGTGAGACCGGTTTTTCTATGGAGTCGTTTGAGCTGTCAGCGTTGTTTCTTGAGGTTGTGGAGATCCAGGGTGTACCATGGGGCAGAGGTGGAGAAAGAGACTGTGGCAGTTTTGAGAGGGGCTAACTGGTTGAGGCAGGAGGAGAGTGTGTTGTTGTAGAAATTGACGAGATCAGAAGCAGTAGAATCTGTGGGAGGGGGGAAGCTGGTGATGACATGGGATAGGGAGGAGGAGAGAGAGTTAGGAGGGAGGGATTTCAGGTTACGGAAGGTTATTTTTCGAGTTTGTTTGGTGGTGGGAGTGGGAGTAATGATGTCCAGAGTAATGGCCAGATGATCAGAAATGGTGAGGTCAGTCAATGACAGGTTATGGATGGTGAGAGAAGGTGTGGAGCAGACCAGGTCCAGGATGTGTCCGTGTGTGTGTGTGTGGGTGAAGTGACATGCTGGGTGAGGTTGAGGCAGTTTAAAATGTCCAAGAAGTCGGATGTGAATTTGGCTGTAGGAGAGTCTATGTGGATGTTGAAATCTCCGAGGAGCAGAATAGATGGGGAGATGGAGGAGATCTGAGTTACAAAGTCAGTGAAATCAGAGAGAAATGATGAACAGTTTTTGGTAGGACGGTAGATGACGGCAGCGGTGAGTGATTTGGAACCGGGAAGTCTAAAAGCTAGATGTTCAAATGAGGAAACAGGTGGGATGGAGATGGGGGGAGGGTGGTGTCGCTGCGGTGGATGACTGCGATGCCTCCGCCTCGTTTTTCCAGTCTGGGGTTGTCGATGTAGGTGTGTCCGGGTGGGGTGGTCTGGTTGAGTGTGATGTAGTCCATGGGTTTATGCCAGGTTTCAGTGAGACAGAGAAGATCCAGTTTATTGCCCAGAATGAATTCACTAATGAGCAGGCTTTTATTGTTGAGTGATCTTGTGTTGAATAGTGCTGTCTTGAGAGGCTTTTGTTGTGAAATCCTTGTGGCGGAAGTTGGAACAGGCAGGAGGTTGTAAGGAGTCATGTGACGAGTGCGCGGATGACGTGTGCGGATGTTGTCGTGCCGGTATCCAGGGGGGTGAGAGCTGCGGTTTGTACAGAGAGAGGGAATACTGTTTCCAGCAGTAAAGTTGTAAAAAAGTTTGCGGCGGGAGCCCCGGTGAATGTAGGGGCGACGACGGAGGAGTTGTTTAAGGGTTGTAGTGATGTCCATTGAGGGAGGTGCGTGGTGGTTGAGTCTGAGGAGCTGCATGGACGTGTACCCGAGAGCCATGGTCGGAGCCGGAGATGGCTGCAGTCGCGGAGATGCCAGCAGAGAAGCCACGAACAGTAGCCACAACACTGGCAGACTGCCCTGGAGTATAGGTCGGCCAGTAACCGGGTTGTAGTCCGCTGCTCGAGCAGAAAACAGCGAGGTCGGGGCATGGCCAACCCCGGGAGCTAGCTCGATGGTGGTCACGGCAGATTGAACACCGTGACAGGCGACAGGTGGGCGGCCAGGAAAGGTACAGTCCAGATCATGAGGCGGGATCAGAAACCACCAGATTCAGGGAAAAAGTGAGTGAACCGTTCAGTTCAAACTAGTTTTCCTTATTTGTTCGGAGTGAGAAGCGGCAGCCAAACGCGCCAGCGTCCTCTCACAATCCGATGACCGTTACACTCAAAATATGAATTTGTTACTTAACAAAATGTTTAACAAATTAATTTGTTCCATGAGAGATGACAAATTAATTTGTTAAAATCAATCCAACAACATGAATTTGTTCAGGAAGTAACAAATTAGTTTGTTTTATTAACAAAGTAAAATTGTTGCTGTATTAACAAAATATTGTGTTAGACTAACAATTAAGTAACAAATGTGTTTTGCTAACACGATTGGACCATAAATTATTTTAAGATTTTTGTTAGAATAACAAATCGGATTCTGTTGCATCAACAAATTAATTTGTTACAAAGGCATAACAAATTTGTTTTTCTTAAATTTTAACAAAATAATATTTTGAGTGTATTATCAATACATAAGAAAATCAAAAACATAAATCACACTGTCCAAAAGCCATATTTTAAACGCGCGTGAGTCAGTAAACCTCAAAACTGGATGTTAGACATTCGGAATCTCGTTCACTAACAATGCTGTTTACCGACACCAGTTTCATGCGAGTCTTATCGCGATACACATGTATACTTGTCACCGGCACTATGCCTATTGCTTTTCCTACGCACGATACATGTGATTCGTACATTTACGCTGCGTCGTGATATTCTCGTGTATATCTCCTGTATTTCTCCCGATAATCTCGCGTAGAAATGGCACTTTCTGCTGGCCTGTACGGTATATGACAATGCTCAAGACCGATTTTCGGGATTTTCGGACGTCCAATGTGGCCGCCAGCAGCCATTTTGTCCGAAATTTGGGGATCGGGGAGATACACGACTCGGTCCCTGTGGCAACAGAGTTATCTAGTTATAACCTAATATTCAGTATAAAGAAAATAGGTCCTCATAACTTTCCATGGCAGTTGAAATTATTTGAATTAGGAAAAAAAAACAAACACAGTAATATGGTTTTATCTATTAATTCTTGTCACCCAGAATTCATTCGGAACATGTTGAAAAGCTCTCTCGCTCTCACCCTCCCTTTTACTCTCTTGCTCGATGCCCTCTCTGTCTCTTTCTCCCCTCTGCCGCCTCCTCCTCTCGCTCTCTCATGCTTACTCTCGGGCTCCCTTGCTCTCTCTCCCCCATCCCTCCCTCTGTCCCTCAGGATGGAGGTGCTCTGGATCTGCGGGGGCTGGGTCAGGGCCTCCCTCCTCACCTGATGGAGGAGCGTCTGATGATGCAGCAGCAGCAGATGGAGGAGGACCAGCGCTGGCTGGAGCAGGAAGAGCGCTTCTTGGTAACGTCCCTCTGCCTCACCTTCCCTGTGCCTGTTCCCCGCCACTCATCCCCCTGCTCCTCTGCTCTGTTCCTCTGGGCTTGACTGGAAGGAGATAGAATGATGGCAGCTGCACTGGTGTTATGTTCGGCTTTTCTAAATAAGCCGCTAAGTCTCAAGGGCTCGTGTGACAAACAGAAAGAGCCCTGTGACCAAAGAGAAGACTCCAGTTTATCAGAGGAGCGCACTGCAGTCTGTGAATCTACAGCACTGAGGGTTTGCCATTCTGGTCTTGCCTAGAGACGCCCTGCATCGTATCTGCCTCTTTGTTTTGGTTTCATTGGTCTTATGGGTTGCTAACTAACTGCTAGCGAGCTAAACCCCAAACCCAACCCTAGGATGAGAAAGCCAGTTCAAAAAAAGGATTTGTCGTTAAATACAGGTTGTAGACTGGGCTGAAGAACATAAATGTCTTTTTAATCAGTGTCAGGTCCTTAAGTGGCTCATGGGGTGCAGGTGATGTAACACTCAGCCCTGTAAAGTTGCGGTAAACTCCATTTTATTGTGTCTGATCCGCATGCTTGGGCAGTGACACAACTGCAGGAAGCTTTAAACCCAGCCAGATCCTTTTCAGCCAAGAAGACTGCTTTTAATGATTGCTTCATTTGGCTGCCAATTTAGGCACTAATCCCCATCGCATTGGTTTAAGAATTTTCTGACAGTCTTAAAGCTGGTCTGGCATGAGATAGAAACAGTATCACAGCAGCTTTTTTGCGACTGAGAAACATTAAGACTGTGCCTTCCCACCAAACCTGTTTTATCTAACTTTGATAGAAATAGAAGTCGGAATCATTATGATAATTAGTTCCCATTCCATGATTCAATGACATGATACAAATTCTGTTATTGATCAGGTAGAAGTCTTGTTTACACAATGCTTTTAAATGTGTCTTTTGTTGCCAAGTTGTGCTCATTATGCCTCGGTGTGCGCATGCGCACAGCGAGCATACGGTACTCAGTCTGTGTATTTGTTTGTCTGTCTGTTACCATCATAACTGCGACAGCGTGTGCACCCAAGCTAAAGTAACAATGCCAATGAGTGACAAACACTGTTCTCTTGATTTTAAATGTGCCAGAATTTTGATTTTTTGTAGCACTTCATGTTTCAGTATACACATTTTGTGTACATAATGTTAAGCCACACCCACATGATTTTGGCACAAGGACCGCACTCTATTGACTGTTTATGTATTCAAGCTTGCTTTTATGTTACTGTACAACTATTGTACATCAGTAGTGGCTAAGCAATACACACCGAGGCATCAGCACCTCTGGTGCTTTCATTTTATTCTGCAGTTTAGGATTAGGACTTGGAGATACATTTGGCATGTGAATGTTATGATGACATTCACATGGGGCAACATTGTCCTTTAAGTTCTGAGGACATAATAATAAGGCAATGATCATTAAAAACTTTGGAACATAATTTTGAAGAGATGAAGGTTGAAGCTAGCTTAGCCCATACTGCTATACAGTGCAGTCCAAAGGTATTCAGCAAAGCAGTTTTTGTTTTGGCACTGTACTAGGATGCTATATTTGAAATTAAATAAAATTGCAGACTGTCTGTGTAAAATTGATCTATTTACATCCATATTGGGTCGTCCTAAAATCTGGGGGCTTTGAATGTAAAATTGTGATTCCCATGTGGATCACCCTGCAAGGATGGCTTTCAGTAATTTTTTTACTTAGTCATTGTTTTATTTTGAATCCAACGGAACAAAGCGCATATATTTTATCGTCCTAATGTTGACATACTGCAGGGTATACATTTAATACATTTTTACATTGTGTCAGTATTCCATCATGTCAGTTATTCGAGTACTACCTTCATTTTTTTTAAATTAACTTTGTGGTAATGGGAACATCTGTTTATTAAGTTGTGAAGATCTTTCTGGAATTTGACATTACACTACTGTTGACCACTTCTGTGGTCTGCTGGTTAGCTGCACTTGTTTCCTGCTCAGTTTATATTGTGTAACTTGACCCCATTCTATTTGAAATACCCTTGATTTAGCCATTAGAGGTAAAACATTGTCCCTTTGGATAAATTGAAGTTCAATACCTTCAAGGCCTCCGAGTGGCTCACAGCTACGACATTCGTCTGGATCCTTGTGGTACTGTGTTCGAATCCCAGCTGCGCCATTACCAGCTAGAAGTCTGCATGGGCGTGGCAGCAGTTGGCTCAGCAGTGGGAGAGAGACGGAGTGAGAAAAGGAGGGGGAGGGAGGGAGGGAGGGAGAGAGAGAGAGAGAAGGAAGGAGGGGGGCAGCAGAGTGTTGGCTGCATATTCTCCTTACATGAAAGGGCCAAGCACATATAAGCCCGCCTCTGGCAGTTAACAGGAATTTGAGTTTGCCTACCTCATGGAGTTCTGCTTGACGTCTCTGCACACGAACCCAGCAACGTGCTCCTACAAGAAGCTAGCTCGGAGGATGCAGGTTTTCAAGTCCTTCTTTGGAAAGCTGGTACTGCTGGGCAGGGGCAGTTGGGGCTTTGAGAGTAATTTGGTGGGACGACCATCTTAACTTGGCTGTGGAAAGGCATCAGTAGCCTGCGCCTCTGCAGCTTTGTTTGTGCAGAAATTATATATTGAATGAATCAAGGTAAAATAACCCTGAGCGTTTGAGAAGCGTTTCTGGTGAGGGACGAGGACTTCTGGTGTATTCTTGTGACTGATCAAATCGCCGAGAGCTAGTAGCAGTGGGATTTGAGGTTGTGGGCGGGCGGAGTGTTGTGTTTGGTTGTGGGGATGTTCTGCCTCGAGGTCTGATGTGATCAAAATCAGCACTAGTGAACAGGAAAGCGATGCGCGAGATCAAAAGCCAGAGCCGGTAACCGTTTTGATGGAGCGCGTATTTTTGGGAAGTGAATGCCTCCTGTCAGTCCCTCTTGCCTGATCCTCATCTTCCCTTCTGGTCAGAAGCCGGAATCCCGGAACTCCAGGGGCAGCAGCGACCGAGAGGACTGTGGTCTGCAGGGGCCGGTGAGTTTCCCAGGCTGCTCTTTATTTTTACTGATGGGGCTGGCTTTGGCAAAGGGGAATTCCCACAGACCTTTCCCTCTGTTACTCACTCACTCACTCACTCAGTCTCACCCACACACACACACACACACACATTTGTTTTTGTATCCCCGTGGGGACTAAAAAATTATTTTTGCTGCAAAATCCCATTAGCATCCCCCTAGATCTAACCCTAACCATATCCCTGACCCTAACCCTAACCTCAATCTTAAACCTAACCCTAATCCTAACCCACACACCCCCAAAACAGCCGAGGTCCTCAGCACGATATAAGAACAAAAACACACACACACACACACACATATATACATACATCTAGCCGTTCCTCTTGTGGTAACTTTCACTAACATAAACAATGCAAAGCCATGTTCTTGATCCAAGAGGATTGCAGCCCTGTCTTTGAGTTGTGTGCTTTGGCTGCGCTCCTCGTCCCAGCAGTGTTTTCATCAGTCCCAGACGACACAGCTCGTCCCTCAGCCGTCGAGCTCCCCGGAGCTTTTTGGATAGGACCCACTGTGTGCCAGTATAAACTGGTCTGAAACACTCCCACGGCTGCATTGAGTAAGCCCTCCTCTTACACTCAAGGGATTAATCATCCAGCCTGTTGTGTTCGGACAAGCACTTGGCAGATGAACCACACTTTGTCTTCCAATGGGAGAAATGGGTGCGCGGAAACCGGGAAACGTCATGAAACGTCACTGCTGAGAAGTAAAAAAAACCCACTTCTCGTGGTGCTATAAATGTAGAGAAGAGGTGTACCACAGCAGTGTAGTGGCTTGCAGACACTTTTGGCAGCTAATTTGAGCAACTTTGTGTTGATTGTGAGGTTTGGTCTCTGATTTTATTCAGCCCTGCATACTGTTAGAGTCATAGAGACAGATGTTATTTATTTTAGCCGCGCATAATATGAGAGATGCTGATCCACAGCTCCTGTCAAGGATAGCGAAGGCAAGTGCATTTTTTGTAATACTTGTTGTTGTAAAACGTGATACAAAAATGAAATGTTCATCCTGTAGTAGAGGGAAAATGCTTGTTTCTGGCACAGAGGTACTGCACTGTCTAGTGTGATCCATGCCACTAATGGACCATGTTGTGTGATATCTGGGCAGGAATATTTCACTTTTGGGCCTGGATTCTTGATCTTGACACATCCAAGATGGGTCTGGGACGGATTCAGAGATGGGGCGTATTCACGAGTGTGATGGAATAGCTTGTGGAACAAAATCACAAAAACTTCTTTAATGGCACCTGACCGTGGATGTGGACACTAGAAAGCAAGTTAAGCCCATCTCTCTGGACGAGAAATTTTAGTTTGCCTCCCAAACAGTTTGTTTTGGGGTCTCAGTGAACTTTTAGAGTTTAGATTTGTGGGTTTTGAACTTTATTGTTTCCAGAATAGTGGAGTGTTATGTCTGGTATCTTATCTGTTTGTGATATTCTCCAGACTTGCAAAGATTCTAGTTGATCTTTCCTTTGTCTTGTTTCTTGTTGATGAGTTGCATACAGATTTTAAGTGTGTGCTACCTCATTTTTGTATCACAGTAATGCAGGAGGCCACAATACAGCTCCCTATGTTAAAGATAAAATTTGACAAATTTTACATATTGAATTTTATGCAAGTTACTTGTCGAGTCCTGTCATAATGGAATGGCTACTGCGGCAGAGAGGTGCAGTCGTGCCGAAAGTACACGATATGATGGGCATGGGAGCCGAGCACCCTGGTGTCAGTAAAAGAAGGGGTTTGGAATTCAGAAAGCTGCTTGCATATTTTTAATTACTCGTTTGTTGGTGTGTTTTTTTTGGCAGGCAGTGAACCAGCATATATACCAGCCCGTAGGCAAACCAGGTAATGGCAAGATACCATCGTGACTCACGTAATTGCAGCCTATCTCTCCTCTCATTGTACAGCATTCCCTCCACTCTATATGGACAGTCATATTTCCATTCCCATTGAATTCAGTAGTTAAATTGAAATTATTTTTTGCATTGCCCCTCATTTCAGAGAAGGGCTGGGAAATGCATTCCAGTGATGTAAACTAGTCAGATGACGCGTTGCTTTTTAAATCTCAAACTACTGAGAGGGTTTCATTATGTTGGGGTTCTAAAGGAGATCTCGTGTGGAACATTTAGTGTTCTTCTCACTCTGAGTGGTAACTCTGAACCCCTGATCCAATACTCAAACAGAACATGCAGCTCCGCCAAAGAAGCCCCCCAGACCTGGAGCCCCCACCCACTTGGGCAGCCTGGCCAGCCTAAATCCCGTGGACAGCTACAATGAAGGAGTCAAGGTAACAATCAACCGGGCAACAGGCCATGGTAGATTAGGCAAGTTTGCATTCACACAGAAAACCCTCAAAGTACATCCAGTCTTACATCGAGGCATGATGGCTATTTACTCAAATGTCGCTGATCTTCTGTTTTATTTTGCATGTTATCTCCTTACCTCTGCTGACGTGCTTGTGTTGGGTGTGGCATATTTTAACTCTAACTCTGTTACAAATTTTAGGAACTTCTTTTTAGCCATTGGTTTGCAAAACCCAAACTAATGCCCCAGTTTCAGTATTTTATGTGTCTTTAAGCTTTGCACAAATATTACTGTGGAAAACATGAGATGGGTTTGAGCCTTCGCGTCCTCGTGTCTGAAGTGTTTGTTCAGCCAAATTTTGACCTGTTTGGTTTGACCGTTTCCCCTGGTTTACCAGAGTGGGCCCCACCTCAGCTGCTGCGAGCCAGCAGAAATATCCCACAATTCCCCCAACCGCTGTGCCTCTCGCTGCAGCACCGGCACAATGTGCTGAACGTTCAACCCATTTGGCGCGTTTATTAGGATCCCATAAGAGGGGGTGGGAGTTTTTTAAAATAGAAAGACAGCTCTCAGATGCTGACATTATCCTTGCGAAAGCCGTGACTGTTGGGAAAGTTGAGGCTTGGAAAATATAAACTCATATTTCCTGCCAGAAAAGCCACAGTGGCTTGCCATTCAGCAATTTGGAAAAACTGTAAAATAAATCTTTTATCTTGGCGATTATTGTGTTATGGTATGAAATGGCTTAGTGATTGAAATACCCAAGTCTTTTTAGCTTTTAGTTTTTTTGGTTGAATAAGTTTACAGTAGTGAAAGGAGCCTCTCATCAGATGTGACAATGAAATGAGTGGCTTAACCCGTGGCTTTGTTTTTTCATTTTTTACTGGCTGTTGAAATTTTTTAGGAACTTTTTAGACATTTTAATCTTCAATTTATATTTCCAATCCATCATTTCAATGAAGAAAGAGAACCAAAAACACAAATGGGTCTCTGAACACGCTAACTGGGCTGAGAAAGTTTACAGAGGTCAGGAAGTGCCGAACCCTGGGAGGGTTTAGAGCCTGCGAATAGGGCCCAGGCGGTGCATGTAAATGTTGCAGCTGTGTTGGTGCATGTATGATTGTTTATGCTTGTGCATTGATAATTCTTCCCTCTTATATTTCTCTGCACCCTCTGGGGTCATCTCTCTCCCCTCTGCCTCTGTTGTTGAATTTAGCCCTGGAGGGTAAGGACAAAGAAAACTGTGTGTTTGTCTCAGTCACTGTTGGGCACCTAGGGGCCTCTCGCACACATTCTCACCGGGGAAGGGGTTGCCAGATTCATCACTCTTTGGGATAATCTCCCGTAACGAGGCCAAGCCAGAGTTTTGGCTAGAGAGATCCAGACCAGCGCTAGCTAATCCACATGTTATATATCTGCTTTGGGAGTTCTGGGGACCATTTCATCCTCAAAAAAAAAAAAACGAGACCTGAATTGACAAATTCATACTTCAAATGTCTTTAAAGGTGCATTCAGTGATTTTTTTTTTTTTTTTTACTGTTAGGGCTCTATTTTTGTGCCTTTGCTTATGGAAAAGCTTTGGGTAGTAATGTATGCACAATTTCATCCATCGCAAATGGCATGTTCATTGCCTTTGCCAAATTTGGTTGTTTCCTGCTCAAAAATAAAAGCGTTTGCATGTCAAGACATTGGACCGCACTAATGGAGGTGTGTCAATGCATGAAGTTGGCAGTGTGCAGTTTTTGTATCATAGACCTGGATTGCATTTTGACTTACCCAGACAATCTGTTAATGCAAACGCTGCCGCCTATGGTACTTCCATTTTACTGAATCACCAGCGCAAGATGGCAGTGTCTGTATCCAAGATATTTTGGCACCGTTTTTGGCACCGTTTTTGCACAGTGAGGAAGTAGAGACACGTTGTCCATGTTTATATACAGTCTATGATTTCCCCCCGTGGTTGAGAGACTGTCAAAGGCTGCCAAGTAGCATTTGATCAGCTGCATAACATTATCAGTCTGTGATCACAGGGAGCTAATATTGGCCAATTTGCACATTGCTAATGCTGTACAAATCATCAATTACACCCTTTTAACAACTTAGCTGATATCTCCTATGATGCTTTTCATCACCACAGTAAACTATTAAGTTCATTGCTGAAGTTTCATGTATTTTACTGAGTTATTACCTCTGAGAGAGAGATGAATAGTGGGAACTCTCTGGGATGTGAACTCTCTTTGTGGCTCGTCAAACTGGAGTCAGCAAGAACGGGTGAAATCGCTGAATGCACCTTTAACTGACAATTCTATTGCTGTGAATCACTAGAGCGCTGACCAGGAAAAAACATAACAAGAAAATCACTCCAAGCAAATAATGATGCATCTAAATTCTGTAGTTCTGCAGAATTCAGGGCTGCCCACTGGCCGCACCCTTTTGGGTGGGTAATGTGATGCGAGATGAGTAGTGTTTTACATCACTAACTGGCATGTGTTCCATGACATTGCCTCTCTCGTAAGCTGCTGATTTTCTAACAAGGGTCTGTGTCCTCATTTAGGGAGCTGTGAGTTTGGTCAGCCCAGTGTTTAGTTTCATTTCCTACTGTGCGCCCTCACCTCTCTTTCTCTTCCCACGTATCTGAGGAACTCTTATAATTCCATTTCTTCTGAACTAAGAACCTAGCGTTGTGAACGAAGCCGCTTCAATCGCAGTTGTCTGTGTGCTCTAGACATTCACTCGAATAACCATTAAAGCTGACCTCTGCGCTTATTTTTAAAATTATGTACGTCTGTGCTGCTGCACTAATGAGACAGTTTGACAAAAAGCAGTCTCTTCCTTCACTACTGTAGGTTCACTTCCATACTCACCTAATTCCATTTTACTTTTTAAATTTAGAATTCATTCATTGTGCGTATTTTATTAAGACACAGATGATGTCTGAAGTGAAAGAATTAGAATTTCTCAGGAAAAATGGAAGGCTGCCATCTACTGGCTAGAAAATGGAATACACCATCTTGGTTTTATAGATCCATCTAAATCAGGGGTCCTCAATCTTTCCCAGAAAGGGCCGGTGTGGGTGCAGGCTTTCAATCTAACCAAGCAGTTACGCACCTGACATCACTAATCAACCCCGAGAGTCTTTGCTGAAGACCTTGATTAGTAGAAACAGGTGTGTAACAGCTTGGATAGATTGAAAGCCACAGCGGCCCTTTCTGGGAAAGATTGAGGACTCCTGATCTAACTGAAGATCTTTGGTTTCCCATCCGTGGCAGCTGCTGAATGGAAAACAGTAGGCAGGCATATGACATACCTTTTAACCAGTGGTTCTCAACATCAATCCTGGGGCCCTCTTGTGTTTGCTGCTGTTCATTTCAACCACGATTGTAATCCCTGGTGTTCAAATTGATGATGAAATCAGCTGACCCTGTGGCTTTCCAGGGGCCTCATTTTTAAACACTGCATGAAAAGGGCTTCAGAATAAGCCCTTACAACATTTGCGATTTATAAAATGAAACTTGACAGGAGACTTAACATATATCAATGGCAAATGAGATCCATGCGTACAGGGCATCTCGGAGAAAGCAGGTGTTACTGACACCTGTAGTGAAGAAAGGAAATGCAACGGAACAATCAGAATAACATTCTTCAGATAATGTTGCATAAAGCTTATATGTTTGATATAATCAATTTTACTGAGCATTAAAAAAATTAAAGAATTTTCTTAAAAGTTACATGGGCTAGTCATGTATAACCATGGGCCAGTCAATTTTTAGCCTATATAAGAATGAATAATGTAATTAGGCCTCCCTGACCATTTATTAGAATCTTAAACTACTTCTGTAATTTGCTAGTAAAGCATCTAATTTACAGACAAGTTGACAACATAATCAAGTTGGAAATCTTGTGCCAACGTACATGCACACATATATAAAATGATGAATGTATATATATATATATATATATATATAAATGATGAATACTGCAACTTTTGGACAAAACGCTCATTTTCTATTGGTAGAACTCTGTCTGGGGCAATGATGTAGCAGGCTTTCATTTTGGGGAGCTTTTGCCAAGATACTCATTACTGTTGGGGGTGACGGTGTAGGCCCCGTTCATTTTGGAAAGGGGTTAATTTAAAAAAGCATTTTTGGAACCATCTCTGCCATGATTCGGTTGCTTGTAATATCGTAGCATTGCCAAAAAATTTATGAAAGTATAACAACAGGAAGGAAGCTCTTGAAATATAGCTAGCTTCTGCAAAACCCTGACCCTCACAACATTCTGGCTATCAGGGTTCAAGAGGAGGCGCGCCTGGCGTACTGCGGGTGAACACTCCTCTCTCCTTCTGCGGAGCTTTCATCACTGACGGTTGGCTTTAAAATTGTAGTTTCTCACTTTGAGGTCAGACCCTCTTTATTTCGGTGATGGTGTGACTGGTTACACTGACCGACTTTATGGCCCTGGAACGTTGCCAATAATTATATTCTCTTGTTGGTGACCTCACTGCTAATGCCATCAAAGAGCACATCTTTCACACGTGCAATTTCTGTCTGTAGTACCCTTCCATCTACCATGCCTCAAAATAGGCTTTCTTATTTATCCTTGACAGCAGCGCCAATGTCTCACACAAGAACAGGCTGGATCCTCCTTATGGGTAATTGAGAGAAGCAACAGGGATGTATCTGAGGCTAGTTCACGTACGCAAACTTTGAAAAAGGTTGTGATTTATAAAGGCGAAAGTGTGCACCTGAGTGTTATGCATGGTTTTATAAATTCAGATTTAGTTTCAACTTTTTCTTTAGAGCTACACAAAGTTTAATGATTGAGGCTCCAGGACTAGGAGTGAAGACCACTGGTTTATAGAGATGTCTGCCTTCAGTGTTTTCAACTCAACGGTCACCACTAAAAATGCAGAATTTCTTATGGAATTCTGCCTTTTAATAACCCGGCAGGTGCTTACAGGATCATTCCATTTTCTTCTGTGTCCGGCAACATTTCTCTCTGAATGCAGGCAGCATTTCACGGGGAGAAAATGATTACATTGTAAGCTGTTCATGACACATGATGTAGATATAGCTTAACTGTGATTAGGGTGCCGTTGCTTTGAAAAATGAGAATCTGCCAGATTACTGGCTAGATATTTTTTGGAATTATCATTGAACCGCACTTTGTGTGATTTGAAAGAACTAGTATTAACCTGTGTCGAGTACAGTATTGTTCCATAATGTTAAACTGTATGATTATTTTCTTTATAAGGAGAGCATTGTGGACATTTTACAACACATTACTGCTCTTTTATTATATATCTACTGTATTTTAGTGTCAAATTAGGACCAATTGCGAGAACCTTTCCATTACTAAGTGCTCTACATAGACGTGCAGGCTCACTGATCTAATTTATATCCACACTAAGATGGAATTGCAGCCTTTTGAGATTACATCCGAATACTTAAAGACTTCTCTGTATGTGTTTAAAGGGCACTTGTTTATGCAAACTTATCATTGTCTGATTTTTCCTGTCCTAGATTCAGCCTCAGGAGATCAGTCCACCCCCCACAGCTAACCTGGACCGTTCAAATGATAAGGTTTATGAGAACGTGACTGGGCTGGTCAAGGCGGTCATCGAGATGTCCAGCAAAATCCAGCCTGCGCCACCGGAGGAGTATGTGCCCATGGTGAAGGTACGGCACTCCCAGACTGCGCAGCTTACACGGTGAAAACTGGCTCAACAGTAAAACCTAAGTCTTTATTGGAGAGTCAGGCCACTCCGGAGCCATCTTGGCAACGCCCCTGAGCAGTTATTTCAGGCTAAGACTAGGCTCCTATTTAAATGAATGGGGAGAGAGTTGTAACTGCAATTTAAATGGTTACTGGGATGTAAGAACTGCGTGTATAGAATCACCAGTCAAATCCGATAAAAACCGCTAAAAAGGTTTGGTGAAACCACTAAAAAAAAGTTTGCCCGAAATGTTAAAAATGCATTTTCCCCCACAGATTATACTTGTATTAAACATGCGCAAGGTTTCACAACACATATTTGATACAATATGCTGTGACTTGACGCCATCAGCCCACACCGCTGAACTGAATGATACACACTCAATGGGCTCATCCCACCACAGTACTTCAGCAAAAAACTGCCAAATCTGTTGAAACTGTCGTCAGACTGAACTGTGGTGTCGGTGCAGAAACACGGTTGGCTGGACATGTTTCCCGGTTCGGCTCTATAAAGCAGAAGAGTGGCTTTTGCGGGGAAGGGGTGGGTTATACACTCGCCATCTCTTGCGTGACAGATTTTTCTGGTGAGAATGCCTGAAGTGGTCTTCTTCATACCGTCTCTGGTAAAGTGCGCACTTCTGCTGATTTTTACAGGAGGTGGGACTTGCTCTGCGGACTCTGTTGGCCACCGTGGATGAAACCATACCTGTACTGCCCGCCAGCACACACAGAGAGGTAAGTTAAGTGCACACTGCATCACTTTTCATCTGAGTCACTAAATAAATGTTACATTGAGTGCATGAGTAACTCAACATCTCTTATTTAATTGAATTAATTTGTATAGTAAATGACATCACTGTCATCGTTTTTGACTTAATTCTCCAATAACCTTGATTCATGCGGTGCAGCCACTGCACTGTATGTGGTACTTTTCTCTAATTCAGTGCCCCACTGAGGATGTGCAGAAATACTGTCATAGCAGTACGGTCTTGCTAAATTCTGTATCACTTACTGCGTTCAAGAAAGAAACAATAATAATAATAGTGTAGTAATTGGAAATCTCTACTGATGATAACTTAAATGACTAAATGATTGTTCAAACGGCTGGTGTTTTAACTCACACCATGTGATCTCAGGAATAGTATACGGTAGTCCTAGGGGAAAAAAAAAGTCTACAAGCTGGTGCTTGTATGAAGTTTTGAAGAAATAAAGTTTACAAGCTGGTGTGGTTCTGTTCTGTGGCCTTGTATGTTAGTATGTAATAGCTCAGGATGTGTGTGATGGGCAGTGCTGGCAGTGAAGTTAAATGTTCGGTCTCCTCCTCGCACAGATTGAGATGGCACAGAAGCTGCTGAACTCGGACCTGGCGGAGCTCATCAGTAAGATGAAGCTGGCGCAGCAGTACGTGATGACCAGCCTGCAGCAGGAGTACAAGAAGCAGATGCTCACCGCCGCTCACGCATTGGCCGTGGATGCGAAAAACCTGCTGGACGTCATCGACCAAGCCCGTCTCAAAATGATTGGCCAGCCCAGGCCGCATTAGCTATCGGCGGAAGACCCGAAATGGGCGGCGTGGAGGTGGAGGGGGTGGAGTTTTCACATGCTGCAGAACTCGGCTGCCCAATAGCAGGGCAGGACCCAGAACGCACAAACTGTCAATCACGCCTTCTCCCTCCCCCCTGACACCAGGACATGAAATGTGGGGAAAAGAGTGTCCCCTCACCTTCCACTTCCGAGAACCTTTTTATACGGCTTTCGAGTCCTTGGACCTTTGATAATCAGTCACAAACGTTTATTTTATTTGGCTGCGCCTGTCGTTTGTGCTGATTGTACTGTATTTTGTATCCAGAGATAAACTTCACTTATGAACAGTTTTCCCACTGGTGGATATATGGCAGATCAAAAAAAGAAGGAAATTATCAAATGAAATGGAACGACTGGACCCTGGAAGGAAAGCCAAGCTATGGTCAACAGGAGAGTTCTGGGAAACCCAAAGGTTGAGAATTCTTCACATTTAACAAGAACCATTCGTTCTGCGCGTTGCAATGTAACAGTCAGTATGCTATTTCCAACATTCTATGGAGGATAATAAATATATATTTTGGAGGTTTTTATTTTCATTTTTCCTTTGTGCAGATTTATGAATAAACCCAAGTGGGAAAGCATGAGCTCTTTGTCTTCTTTGACACATGGTATCTGATATTTTATGGAGCAATGCAATACAAAATATGACACCCCATTTCGTAGGCTGAGGTGTGGTGCGCTTTGGAGTTAATTTCCCGTGGCAAAATTGGCTGATGTCCTTTTCCTGCACGAGCTCTGTTGGATATTTTTCTGATTTTTTTTCGGCCCTTCCAGTTTCCAGTGTCTTCGCCAGGTTAAAACGAAAGATAATGACTATGTTTGTATGCTCAACATATTTCAGTTTTTTCCCCTTCTTCCAAAAAAAAGGCAATATTGCCTCTATGCTGTCTGCACGGCCAATGGAAATGAATATTCCGCTAATATTCCCGATTACATGCAGCCGTGCACTCTCCGATAAAAATAGAATTTTTCTTCAGTTTTCCACTGGTGGCATACTTGTTCAACCATGCAAACACAGCCTCCTTCTATTTTGTTCATCTACCCTCTTCAAAAGGTCGTCAGCGTTGCGGTATTTGTACATCCCCAAAATCCTATTGATGTCTGAAGTCTTACATGATTATCTCTCCCTCTGACCAGGAATGCAGGAAGGTGGGCTTAGCTGACTGTAAAAAAGTGGCTTGTGTATCGCAAACTACAGTAAAAAAAAAAAAAAACACAATATAGACACGTATTCTGAATGCGCTGTATACATGTCCAAAGAATGCGCCTAAAACTCGAATATCAGCATATCCCACATCTTAATCAGAAAATGCCGAGTTTGCAATAAAGCCCAATTTGGAGTATACGAAAGGAATATGCAGTTTACATGACCTGTATCTACTTCGGAAAGTTATCTTATTTGGAATAATGCTGGAAAACTAGTGCGCATATAGTATTAGTCACTGAAGCTTTTTACCTTTGTTTATTACCTCTGCCAGGAGGTGCTGTGATCACTTGCATGTTTGTATCAGTAGCATTACTCAAAAACTACTCTGCGGATCTCCATGAAAAATTGGGAGTGCTTGAATGGGAAGAGGTGAGTAAATTTCCAGACCAAACCAAATACAAATCCAGCAGCTAATAATAAATGTGAGTAGATCAAAACCTGATGGCAGAGGTGTGTGCTCTTTGTGAGTGCCCTCAAGTCAAATTGCACTCATCTTGTGAAATCTATTCGCAAAATCCCTCTAGTTTAGGGTGTACATTCTCAGGGAGAAAGAAGCATACACTTCCTTTGACTATTAAAAGATTTATTTACCCTCATCTCCAGCAGGTTTTTTGTCTTGAAAGCGGCACACCTCTTGAGCAAACTGGTTGCCATTCTTTCTGTAGAAGTGTTATGTGAGGTGCGAATCTCTTAATAAAAAAAAACGATGTCAGTATTTGTAACTTTAGCTTGTCAAGGGATGTGCTAAAGGTTTTATTGTTATTGGAGTGTTTGTAATCTTATTGGTTTAATCCAAATTTGTGCATAACATTGTATCACCGACAAGCTGAAGAATTGGAAGTACTCTGCAAAAATGTAACATCTTGGGCCAGTTTCACAGACACAGATTAGGCTTAATCCTAGACTAAATTCAATTTTCAATAGGAAATCTCTATACAAAACTCTGCTTAGTCCAGGACTACGCTTAAGCCATGTCTGTGAAACTGGCCCATAATATTCTGCGCAACAATTTGCCAATGACTGTCTGCACTTTCTGCAGTTCTCTTCCAATTTACATAGCTATAGGCCCTGTGGAGGCTGAAACATTTTGACTGGTGTTCTTAGTTTGATGCAGGACTATTTCAATCTCATTGATTTATTTATCAGTTATCCTGAAAGCATACACATTTATTGATTGAATTGGCAACTGATGTTGGAAGACATGCGTCAGTCATAAGAATAGAAAATCTTTTATTTCATAAAACCTAATTGCGCGATTCCCCTCTGATATTAAAACCGTACTGCAATAAGCCAGTCAGATCCCGCTAAAGAGCCCCACCAAATATCGGACGTGCACAAATGTATGTGCGAACGGACATGACTTAAATGACTAGTCCCCTGATCTTTGAGGTGGCAGGGAACTCCGAATAAAAACTGCTTTTTTCTCTGCCATATCAACTATGGTGACCTGAGAATATCAGTCTCAGGGCCCTCACGATATTTGTTCAGTTGCTGAGGATTCTGGGGGCAATACATATTTCAATACAGAAAGAGGTGTCAAATCACATTTCCATTTACTATTAAAAACCCACTCCTAAAGAATTGTGGTTCTTGACAAGTTGGTTTCAAACAATCTGTTTGAAATTTAACAGATTAAGCAATTCAGTCCTTTACAACAGGGGTTCCTAAACTTGGTCCTGGGGACTTACTGCCTGCTGGTTTTTGTTCCAGCCACAATTGCAATCCGAGAATTTTAATGAGTTGCTTTTTTTTAACTGTACTACCTATACTCAAATGGATTATCTACACGTTTAAGCCACTTTATGTCTGAAAAGGCTGTTTGTTTGGTCTATTGCTGCAGAGATGCATATTACAAATTACTTTATAGCACAATAAGAGAGGAAAATTGTGACCCTTGGAATTTTAGAATCAATTGACTTTTAATTGTTGAAACTGTGGACATGTGGTCACTTAAATTTTTTTTTTTTTTTTTTTTAATGTGGCAATTAAGATTTCAAAGACAAAGAAAATTACGAGTCAAACATGTTTGGTGTTATTTTTGCTATTGGTCTTGGGAAGACCATTTGGAAAGAACCTGAATACCTGTGTTCAGAAGTCTAATTAGCAGCTTATTGATTCACCAATCTTGATTTTGATCATTTAAAACTTATAGATTTGCTTCCTTACTAAGAATGTCACAAACTAAGGCTGTATGAAAAGTCTGTGATCATCCTTTTGGGCATTTAAAAATGAGGAGGGCAGGAGGGTTTTTTTTTTTATATAGACTGAAACTGGTGGAAACAGTTTTGACTGAAGAATGTTTAGATAGTTGTGCATGCGCAGCGTGGTTCAACAAACACTCATTGGAGGGCTGGTTTTTACGCGTTCCTAGACATTTTTTCTATGAAAAAAATTTTTTGAGAAAATAAAAAATTTGGGTCTGCACCTTTTGCCAGTCGGGAGGGAATGATCACCAACTCATTTTTTATACGGCTTAAGCATGCTACAGCTGGGGCTTTTAAATTTCATGGAATTATGAGTCCTAAAATTAAAGCTACAACATTCATTATTCTGCTGTCAATGTGCAACGAATAGAAAATTGAGCTCGAGAACTTCAGTAACAAATTCAGCGCATTTTGTAATTGCCCCATCTTATGAATGCAGCTGGTATCATTAAGGGCACAGGTCACAATTTTAGGCTCAGGCTTACAATTCAATGTTATTCTTATAATAGCAAGCACTCCACTCACTATTACAGCACTGAAATACAAAATTTCCAATTGGCACTATAATGCGTTAAATAGAACATGGACCCCAGAACTATCAGCACCTGCTGATATGCGCACAACATGCCTGCATGAAAGATATATCATACTTCATTGTTTCAATGGATCCCAAGTACAGCATTTCTCACTGGCATTCTGACTTGCCCTCCTTAAAGGTCCCCTTATTACCAGGTGCCACCAGGTGCACAGCCAATTAGTTATTACAAGCCATCTCAAGATGTTCCCCATCTTGACATCACATGGGGAAGTAACCAGTCAATCAGATTTAATTATCCTGGGTGGTCACTCCCCCTTGTGATGTCAGGAAGGGGAGATTTTGAACTGGCTCATAATGGCTAATTAGCTGTGCACCTGGTGACATAATAGGGGACCTTTAATGTTACTTTAACAGTATTTTAGCACACCTACAATCAAGGGAGGCCAATAAATATGGAGGCTTCTATGTTCTGTAGCTGCTCAGGCTGTGACACCTGACAAATTAACCAAACATTTTACAAAACCTGATGACATGTCTGCAGGCAGCATATGCCACTGACAAATGATTCACACTACAGAAAACAAACAGATTTTCATATTTTTATTTACTTTTTTGATGGGTAAAAAACATTTAGTCAAAGAGACCAAATCCCATGTCATCATCAGACTCCTCAGACTCTTCTTTCTTCTCCTCTTTCTTCTCTTCTTCAGCAGCTGGAATAAAGAGGCAAATGTTTCATATAAACAACTCTTCTGTATATCCCTCCAAAGCCAACGTATGTCCCACTAACCATTGGCCAACATCAGCTGAATAACACCATGAAAGCTTTGTCTACCTTTTCAAGTGGGAAAATTTGAATGCAAGAGCTCCGTATCAGTTGAAAGTTCAAAGCTTTTCTAGCATTAAAAATACTGTGACACTATGCAATTAGCAGGATAGCTTACCTATTGAATTTTGATTATATGGGGCATGCAGTGTAAAGGAAAATTTTTCCAATTGAAAATTAAAAATATTTACAGATCCTCAATTAAAACACTGGGCCTCTGGTAGAAGCTAGTGCAGTCTGTCCACAGCCAAGTAGCTCATCAGGCAAACGCAAAACTCCGGGTTCCATAGCATTCAGCTACTACAGGTATTACTACTCCCCCCCAGATGAGATGTTAGTCCATCACAGGTTACCCCCAGCGCTTAGTCAGATTTCCTTGACAATTTGCTGGTACCCAATTATACACCTGGGTGGAGTGAGGCACTGTGGCAGTGAAGTGCTTTTGCCCCAGAACACACTGTGAAAACCATGGCAAGGACTTGAAATAAAGACCTTTCCACCCCAATTCAAGCACACTTAACCACTGCACCACCACGTCCCCCCCTCTGGTAGAAGGACAAAGCTCAGGCTCATGGTCTTACCTGGTGCGGCAGCAGCAGCGGTAGCAGCTCCGCCAGCAGCAGGGCCAGCCGGTGCTCCACCACCCGCACCCACACTGCAGATCAGACTGCCGATGTCCACACTGGCCAAGGCCTGAACAACACACACCAGGTGCACTGAACTTTACCCCTTCAACATGGTCTCACACCATTACCACACCATGAGAACAAAAACCTCGAGGCAGTAAATGAGCCCCGAGATTAACACAACATTCCTGTGTGCTTTTACTTGTATAATTGCTGCACACAACTATGAACAAAGTGAAGCCAACACTACCAGTATTGCTAGCATGCTACTGAAAGTGAACAAATGTTTGTTTCTCCAGATACTACATTTTATTATTGTAAACCTGACCCATTGCAGCAAAGTTCGATGAAAATGCCCTGGTTCATCACCCACTACCATACCTCTAGACCAGGGGTTCCCAAACTCAGTCCTGGGGACCCATTCTGCCTGCTGGTTTTCAACCAGCCATAATCGCAATCCCAGAATTTTAAGGAGTTGCTCATTTTTCTCAACTGCGCTACCCGTACTCATAAGGAATATTAAAACTTTTAAGCCACATTATGTCAGATATGGCAATCAGGGCAATTGCTGAAGAATGGGGGAAAATGCTCATTAAAATTGTACTATATTACAAATTACTTAATTGCATAAAAAGAGTGGGAAATAGTGACTCCTGAAATTGTGACTCCACATTAGCTAGCTTCTTAGTTTGCTGAACTATCAAAACTGTATTTGAGACTCACCTTGGCGAAAAGGCTGGGCCAGAAAGGTTCAACAGACACTCCAGCGGCCTTAATGAGGGCGTTTAGTTTGTCTTCCTAACAAAAAAAAAAACAGTCCAAATAAACCAATGTCAACCCTGCAAAATATTAGCGACGAATAGCGATTTATAACCATCCAGAAATTATAATGCAGTAAAGATGAACCCACATCCGAGTAAAGAGGATGCTAGCTTGGCGGGAATCGCCGCAAGTTCAGCACGCCATCTCTGACCAATAACTGAAAGCAACACTTTACCTGATGACAGCTCGTCAACCACGTTCTTCACTCAACAGTTTTTCCATGTGAACTAGCGAGCTAGTTAGCCAGCTAATGTTCGCTTATGCATGGTAACAACACGGCCGATTAGCTAGCCAGTGTCGCCAGGCCCAAGCCCATGACATGCTGACTTCAGTTAAACTAATGATCTCATGATTTTAAACACATACAAACTACAAAACGATGACCTTCACCCTGAAACACAGACACTATTCGCGCAGTTCCGTATTTCGCTGGCTAAGTTACAAACACTCATTGCTGCATTTTTTTCCGTCGCCATATTGCCAGTGCTAACGTTACTGACAGAAGCGGGACAGGACTTACTGTGACGGTGACTTCATCATCATGAAGGATGAGAGCAGAGTAAATACAAGCGAGTTCAGAAACAGAAGCCATTTTACGTGATTGATGTTAAATTTTTGGCAACGGATGCCTAACTGTACTGGTGCTAGTCGCCGGATTAAATGGCCTTAGCTTCAGAGAAGGACAGAGCACCTGTTCCACACTACCAGCTCTAGATCGAGTGTAAGCGGAAAAAGGAAGTTTATGGGGCGGGACATTAGTATTTATACAGTACCTGCTACGTCACTTTGAGGGTTGGACCTGTGGTCCAATAAAAAATGTGGCCTCGGGATGAAGAGGAGAAAGAGCATCGGAGAGGGGTGTGAATTTATTTTATTTTATTTTATTTGACGAGTGGTTTGGTTTACTTCATGGTGCGTTTTTGGAAAAGGATTTTCGAATACGGGTGAAAGTATTAAAATGAAGTTTGAAGCGGTTGTACGGTAAAGGCAAAAAGGAAAAACTGAACTGATGAAAGGGTATTTGCCATGAAAATTGTTAGTCGCTGGAGCTATTTGGGAAGCAAGCCACTTAATTAGTGACAGACATAATATCGGGGAATTTATAGAGACAAAGTAAAAGGTATGAGAATGAGCAGAAATAATATAGCGCAGTGGTTCACAAGATCAGACCTGTGGCCCCTTGTAATCTGGTTTTTGTTCCAACCACAGTAGCAATCATAGGATTTGTCCTAAGCCTCATTTTGATTTTGATATTGATATGCTATATGAAGAATAAAAGACGCTCGATAATATTGTGTTTATTTTTCTATATTGCTGGTGATGTCCAGTGACAAAATTTTAAACAGATCAGACACCGAAAATCAGTAAGCTTGAAATTAGGTTGCTGAGCTATGGAAGCATATAAGAGTCATTAATAGGTTGAGCTTGCGAAAATGTTTTTCTGCACACAGATATAATCTGTGCGTGTGTGAAGGAAGTTTTGTAGCTGTTGAAATATTTTGTGCATGTGTGAAAAAGAGATATAATTTGTATGTGTAAAAAGTTTTCGTTGCAGCAGAGATCTTTTGTGTTTGTATAATTAAAATTGGTGCCGGAATATGTTCAACAGTGAAGTTTCACGCAGTCTTACGGAGAGACACACATTCCCCATCTATGTATTCACAATTACGCGCAGAAATTTCATTGTGGGTGAAAGGAAAATACTTACAGCTTTGGGAGGTATGAGAGATGTCATCTGTAAACCTGCTGATAAGGGAGGTGGTTTAGTACTTATGGACAAGAAATCCTATGATGATGAGATTCTTTCACAACTTGCAGATACATCCTATTATACTAGATTAGATAGTAATCCTACTGCTGTATTCAAACAAGAGATTGATTGTTTCCTTCATGATTCTTTTACAGAGGGCTATATATCCCAGTCTGAGCTGAAGTTCTTGAGTAAGGATTGTCCTACAATACCAGTCATATATGCCCTACCCAAGGTACATAAGTCTTTGGAGAGACCTCCCGGCAGGCCTATTGTAGCTGGTAATGATAGTCTACTAGAACCTCTGTCCATTTATCTTGACAGATGCTTGCGCCCCCTGGTGGTACAACTCCCATCTTACCTAAAAGATACAGGAGATTTTCTTGAGTGTCTTGCTAATGTCAAGATTCAAGCTGCTTCACAAGTATATGTTGTCACCATGGATGTGGCCTCCTTGTACTCCAATATACCTTTTGTTGAGGGCCTTGAGGCTCTTAGGCATTATTTGGATCTTTGACCTTCTCTTGATCCACCCACTGAGTTTTTGATGTCTATGGCTGAGCTTGTCCTAACAAAATTTTTTTTCCTTTTTGGGGATCAGTTTTATCTGCAATGTCATGGTGTCGCTATGGGGTCTAGCTTTGACCCTGACTTTGCTAATCTGTTTATGGGTTTTTTAGAACATAAATTTGTGCTACATAACAATCCTTTTTCTGAGTATATCCAATTGTACAAGCGTTACATCGATGACTGTTTTCTATTGTGGCGGGGCCGATTGGATACTCTTCATGAATATGTATTATATCTGAACAATATGTCTCCTACCATCAAATTCAGTGTGGAATACAGCACCCATGAAGTTTCTTTCCTGGACACTAGGGTACGCGTTCAAAACAACCAGATCTCTACCACTTTATACACAAACCCGCAGATAAGAACAGTATCCTCCATGCTTCAAGTTTTCATCCTGCCTCTTTAACCCTTTCGCAGGCACAGCGACATTTTTGTCGTTTTAACCAACGTGTTTTATAAAGTCTTCTCTCATTGGCCGATTGCGGGAATTCCCTTGTTAGTTACACTCATTACCATTGGCTGTCTCTCAGGTCACCCAGCACTGTATTTTTAGACGTGAACGAGGCATGGGATTTCCTAAAACGCTAAATACTGAGACTACTTCGGGTCAAATTGTGGGACATGTGAACATGGCATCGATTTAGTACAAACAGCCGGCATTCTAGCCGTGTTTCTAAACGTAAATACAACGTGGATGAAGTTTTTGCTTTATTGAATGACTCTGACGATGAGTTTGAATATCCAGAGAGCGGGAGTGACTTGGATCCAAACGATTTTAGCGATTCTGGAGAGGATTAAAACATAAAAACATCAGTTATGGGAAACTTATTATGAGATTTGGTGTTATTTTATTGTTATTTTGAATAACAATCATATTTTGGTAAAAACCCAAAATTAATCCGTCCGTGGGGGTATGCATCTGGGCCAAAATTTGCCTGCGAAAGGGTTAAAGAAAGGTCTCCCATTTTCCCAATTTTTAAGGCTTAAACATATTTGTTCCACACCAGAGGATTTTAAATTAGAGGCTAATAAAATGTATGCTAACTTCAAAGAGAGGGCATACCCACAAAATGGCTTGATCAGGCCTTAGAAAAAGTTTGCAATATGGATGTCAATGCATCTGTTAATCGTGACTCCATGAGGAAACATTCATGTGTCTGTATTACCACCTACTCTCCTCTCAGTAAAGATATTAAGGATATTATTAGGAAACATTGGAATGTTTTATCTGTTGATCCTGTTTGCAACATACTATTCTCTGATCCACCTCTCTTCTCTCACTATAGAGCAAGAAATGTAAGAGACTACCTTGTACGTGCTGATACTGCTGTTCAACCCACCCTTGTCCAGAGACGCTTGGATGGGATGTTTGGCTTCTTCCCTTGTAACAACTGTGCGGCATGTGAGAATTCAAAGGGAACACGTACTTTTACTAGTCATGTTACATCTAAGACATATGACATCAGGCAATGTCTTACATGTACATCTATTGGGGTTATTTACCTCCTATCATGCCCTTGTGGGCTGCAGTATATAGGTAAGACCATCAGGTCTGCTAGGACACGTGTCATTGAACACAAAAGCGCAATTCGTAGGAAAGACATTAAGTCATCTGTTGCTAGACATTTTCATGAAGCTAAGCATCCTGCATCAAAGCTCTCATTTTGTGTCATACAGCAATCCTCCAAAACACTTAGAGGTGGTGATGTTAATCAGAGATTACTTTAATCGGAATGCAAATGGATCTATTATATGAATACTTTACATCCAGAGGGTCTCAATGAAGAATCGTCCCTCTCATGCTTTTTGTAACACACACTCTCTCTCCCTCTCTCTCTAGGGTTCTACTCTAGAGTTTTTCTTTGATTTATCATTGAGGATTGTGGAACTTGATTTGATTGTGGTACTTGATTTGTATGTGTGTATATATTTTTATGTAGATGTATTTTTTGATGTGTAAAGTGTATGTTATAGTTTTGTGGTCTGTGCATGTGGTTATTCTTAGCAGGGAATGTTTTTTACATGTCATTGCATATTATTATTTGGCCAGTGGCCTAATTGATCCTCTGGTTGTCTGCTGATTGATTTAACGATTGACACCTGCTGCTATGGACTGCTGCCACTGTGTGCTGCTTGTTTAAAGCATTGTGGAAACACCAGTTGGCAGGGCTGAGGAGGGCTGCTTAAGCCGAAATGTTCTTTTTGTTTGAGCACTTTCTGTTTATATCACTTTTTTCACATGGGTTAATTATAGCCAATTTTTGCATTTTTGCGCCTCTTCCTTTTGTTTAGCAGTGTGCGGGCTAGCTTTTCCATCTATGTATGCGACACTGAAGTTACAAGCCACAAACTACAAATTACAAACACAAATTTTAACCCTTCCTGAAACCTTTTTACACATTTTCAAATTATATTTGTATGCACAAAACTTTTTGCAGCAACATTTTTTTTTTTTTTTACACATGTGCAGCTTATATCTGTGTGCACAAGCTCAAAATACTAATGGCTTTTATTTGCTTCTGTGCTGAACACAGGAGTTCAGAGTTCTTTCAAAACAATTTGCTTGAACTTAATAACACGTCACAACCCTTGTGCATATCCTTTGTGTGTCTCTTTGCAATTCAGCAATTTGCATGTTTATTAGGTGCATGACTTTTATGATTGGTCTATGTCTTGTGCGTCTCCCCTGCTCCGGCTGACTCTTGTTACATGGTTGTTCCCAATGACCATGTGACAATTATTTAAGCCCACTGCTTCATGTGCAAGTTGTTGATTTAATGTTGCATTTGTACAAAAATCCCAGTCAGTATTACTTGTAGCAATTCTTTGTCTTCGTCTGATGCCACTAGATTTTTTAAAATCTTTATTGTCATTTAGTTAATTTGAACAAACTTCCAATCCTAATAAGGGTCCAGGATTGGGGCTGAGTTCAAGTTAACCCAGCTCAAGCCTGTTCGTCAGTTCAGTTATCAAGAACAAGCTTGCAATCCTGATCAGGGTTCAGCAACCGGGACTGCATTCTTTTTAATCCCTACAAGTTTTTTCTCCTTCCAGTTTGTTAGGAACAAGCTACCAATCATTCTATGGTCATCAGGATTGGAAATTAAATCCCCTCAAGTTAAATTCTCCTCCTCTGGAACAGTTCGGTGATGGTAAAGTCTAGACAATATGTGGCTGCATCCTGGAAGCCACTGGCCACCAACTGGCTGCTCAGACTTGCCTGATACATCTGTACTGAACAGCGCAATCATTATTTGGGGACCTGCCCCCACTTCATCATCATGGGATCTGTCCCAAATCTGTACTGTATTGCAGTCAATAAACTACATGTTGAATTTTACACCTGCCTCCGCACTTGATTCCTGGTCTGGGCCATAACATAACCTAAACATGACACAAAACAGCTTTGACTCATTTTTCATTTGCTTTCCTAATAAAAAGTTAGTTTTCGCGACCATGTGTAAACAGTTCCATCAAGAAGGATCCTATTGAAACAGGAGACAATGATGTGATTTAATCTTAGATCATGGTCAATCACAAACCTTGAAGACTTACTGTAAGGTGCACACACTGCGTCACAGGGCAAAAACCCAGTTTCCCCTGTCCACACGTAAACAGTGAAAATGGAGTTTCCAGAAATCCTCACCCTGGAAGTTTTTTACCAAAAGGACTGTTTTAAGTGACCAACAACACTGTTTGCATGTGGACGAAAGGCTGAAATGCATGGAAAATACTACAGGAAAAAAAAAGGATTTAAACCAAATCGCTTAAATTTTTTGAGCCAATCATTTAACTTCAATTTACTTCTAATATTCCTGGGCCCGGTTGCTCAAAGCAAAATTTTTATGTTTAACATGCCTCCTCAAATAGGGTTTTAAAGATTTCCTCCTTAACTTGGATTCCATGCCTGAGGAATTTCGTAAAGTACATTGAGTGCTGCAGAGAATACCTTAACCCCTTTGCGCAGAAGCCAAATATGGCTATTTATTTGTTACCCTATTTAATGCTTTATAATTCAAGATTTAAGCTTCATAGAGAGGGTGAATATGGCTCAACTGAGAAAAGGCACGTGCAGCATTTAGAATTCCATCGTATTTCAGTTTATTTTCATGATTTCGGTGGAGAAAAGAGGCTGCAGACATAAGAAATCTTCTTGAAAATTCAGCATTGTAATTGTAAAAAAATACAGAGGATTGAAAAATGGCTGGGAGTTAAAACAATACATTTCTGTGATCATAAATTCCTGGACCACAAGCATTCTTCATCTGAGCTTGAAATCTTATGTGGCTTCCTCTTTCGAAGCCAGATAAGACAGCTCTCCAGGTGGCTCCCCAAACTCTCACAGCCCTCTAAATGGTCAAATCATGAAATAATCATATTCTAATACAAATCAACTTTTGATTAATGAAATTTAATGTGAATTCATGATTTTATGGTTGAATTTAGCATGAGTTTATCAATATCGGCGCAGCTGGACATCAATGGTCACCAGTAACCCCTCCAAACCAAAAATATGCCTTTTCTCCATGATAAAGTTCATGACTTTTCTCCATGATAAAGTGGGAATTGCTAGATAACTGGCTTAGTTATGTTAACTTAGTTATAAAAGTGGCACTTTGCTAGCTCGCTACAGCGCTAAGCCATAGGGATTCAACCAGTGTTAACAAAATGTTACACTTCAATTTGGCTAAATATTAGCAGCGTGATGTGGTGCACAGCGATTTTTTTCCCACGCTCCCAGCCAATGAAGTTATCGCAAAAGTGATATGTACCTAGGCTAATTTTCTAAAATGAAATATTCAGTTTCAGTCCATATTTGTTAGTGTTTAACCATCTAAAAAAATTTTTTTAACTTTGTAACAACACAGGTTGCTTCAGATTTTTTTTTTTTTACTTCATTTACTTCCAGTGTGCTCATAGATATTTTCCAGGAAATGGATCCATTTTGTATCAATATTGCAGCGGTTTCTTGCTCCAGCTGTTGTCAATGTTGTCACTGATACGGAGGAGTAATATTCTCAGTGAAGACTAAGCTGTTCTCTCATGCTGATTTTTTTTTTTTTTTTTTTTTTATTTGACATCTCCAATCCCACCGGAATCTGGAATGCCCAATTGGTGAACTATGTACAAGGCTTACTCGTATGCGACCCCTTGCTGCCAATTCAGGAGAGTGTAGACAGTTCGCGGCTCTCCTCCGAAGCACGCGCCGGTCAGCCTGCTGCTTCTTATACACTCATTGGTTGAATCTGCGCAAGTTCAGAACGAGGGCGGAGGATAGCAAGGGGGTAGGAATACACCCGGAAGTTGAAGCTCAATTGAATGCTCTGGAAGATAGCAGATGATCACCTAGCGGTAGCTTCTCCATTCACCCCCATTCATTTTGTCTAACGTTTGACATCAAATAACTTTACACTAAAAACATTATGAGCCTTCATGTCAGCGACAATATTTTCTACAGAGAAACTACATTTTGTAGCAGACGTCTTTACTTCGTATGTAGCGTTATGGTCTAATAATAAGCATTTTTAGTCGATGGCATCAGGCTAGGCTAAAAGTGACGTGAAATGGCGGCGACTTTCTGTCGCACAGGAGGTAAATAACCGTACTGTTTAGACCAGAAGCCCATAGACGAATCATAGACAGTAGACAATTGAGCCACATCGGTAATGAAGTGAAGTTCCTATGAGGTAATAATTCGCAAAACATAATAACATCGAACGGAATCAGACTATACTTACAGATGTAATCGCTTGCTTGCTGGGAAATATGTGTAGAGTACATCTACCAGACGAGTTATCGCTTCTCAGGACGTTGGTTTATGTCGGCGAGCTGACTTCGAGCCTGCACAGTAGGCGTAGTGCTCAACTGAAAACTCGTTCAACAGGAGCGATCTGATATACAATACGGCACATCGCAAGGCGGATATGCTTGCCGATAATGACGGCTCAACGGTCAAAATACCGAGGAGTGAACTTCCGCTCATATCCGCGGATGGTCGAACGCTAGCTAATATAATGGCGATTTATAGCGTTTAGTTCCAGGACGTGAACTCCAGCTTTGACTCGAATGTAGCGTTTGTTTGAATTTTTCAGTTTTTTTATATTCAAATCCGTGTATCCACGATGGTATTCGACTGCGAAGCTGCGCAATGCTCATCGCATTTAGTCATGCATGTATTTACTTGGCGAAGCTGGTCTTATTACCAGAAGTGCAGACGTCGACAAAAAAAAAACCCCTTCCTTCATCTCATCTCCCGATTTACAACAGTTTTGCACTATATCCGATCGTTCCTATTGAGCTTCATCGCTCGCCTGTTGAGAACAGCGTCATCCCCCCGTCTACTTCTTTTACTGTCTATGGAGGATACCCGGACATGAACAGGCTTAGAATCTTCCTGACGAGCGCCCGTCTGACCAACAGGAGGTGCTTGAGCAACAAACAAGGCAACTATTATTTTCCCTTCCGGCAGTCCCTTCCCAAATTGCGACCCTGTAGCGCAATAGCCAGTTGTGCGCTACTCTGAAAAAGCTGCCGACCACTGCCGGCTGGTATGAGGTGGGGATCGAACCCACGACGTGATAGTCACTTCTACTTCGCAACACTAAGCTTTTACCGAGTGAGCTATCCGGTAGCCCTCTCATGCTGCTTTGATATCTTTTTGATCAATCAGATAGCTTGGTAAGAACTACTTCTTGTATGATGTATACAGTGATTTCCTGGTTCAGTAATGATTTGATGATTGTTTATCTCATGGTGTGTGATGCTGATGCTGCTTATCATTAACGTTTTTGTGGTTGAGAGTGGTGTATTTTGTTAATTTGCTGTTCACCGTAATTGAGTGTACCTCCACTGTGCAAATCCTGTATTGTTGACATACAGGTAAATTATTTCATGTAAATGTGCTGTTGGGTTTGATGCTTGGCTGCTCCTGTGCTGTAAATCCTGTTGAGATGCAGGTGTAAATGGATGTGTTAATACGTTGTTGGCCTTAATTGTTGCCTATATGTGCACTGGGCACAGGGCAGAGCCATTTATGCATTCAGAAGCCAGGGACCATTGTCTCATCGTCTGCTGATGACACTACAATGTAAATACATTTTACATTTTTGGTAGAGACTTCCCTGCCCAGTTTCGGACCCTACACTATGAAAGTCGATCTGGTGCCCTGTGTGTGATGTGTGTTCCTCTGTATCACCACTCAATTCACGTTTGAGTGTGTGTGTGCGCATGTGTGTGTGAAAAATTCGGTACATCCTAAAAGCTTGACTAGTTAAGACAATAGACCACAGCTAATCCAACACAAATTGGTGCATTAAAAACAGACCACAGCTAATCCAACACAAATTGGTGCATTAAAAGTCACTAGAATGCAGGAATTAAGTTTTTGAAGCTGAAGGTAAATTTGAAAAAATGAGATGAAAAACTGCAAAAGGTCCACTTTTAAAAAAAAAAAAAAACGAACCTCCCCTTGCACTAGGCCAGCTCATAGACTGTATAAAAAGATGGACACAGCACCCGGGTCTGAAAACTGAGGCCAATGCAGAAATGTCTGAAATTTGTATTCTATTTAATAGCCAGCAGATGGCAATGTCGGTGGTTGCAGAAAGAAGTTCAATCCTATAAGTCTATGAGAAAATGACCCTACTATCCCACCTGATTTCTTATTTCAATAATGATTTTCCACATTACTTTATGGTATTTATCACAAGTTTCAAGTCTCCTTCGATATATCATGATGTTCATTTTTGTAAATTATGGTCCCAAATAGACTAGAATAAAGGATAAAGCCAGAATATGCTTTAGGGGCGTGGCTATCCTCTGGTCCTTGTCTGATACGGTCAGATCCATCTGTAGATCCACCCTTCGCTCCTCCTTGGATATGCCATTCACGCTTTCGTCCAATCAGAATCACATCCGCTTTTCAAAATGACAAAATGGCACTATTCAAATTGCCAAAATCGAGGCTTCCTAAATGGTATGCTGAAACCAATGGGTGACGTCACGGTTGCTTCGTCCATCTTTTTATACAGTCTATGGGCTAGCTACGGGCCTGACGAGTGATCTAAATTGGAAGAAAAGTGAAAAACAGTGCGCAATCCATGCCAAAATCCCCTATTGCGAACCTTTCACAAAAAAAAAAAAAAAAAAAAAAAAAAAAGCCTGTGACAAAACATAAGTCAATATGCTGGAATTCTGGTTTACAGGCTCAGTGTGAACTGTGTGAGTGCGAGAGTAAGGCTCCAGCATTCTGGTTTACAGGCTCAGTGTGAACTGTGTGAGTGCTAGAGTAAGGCTCCAGCTCACATGGCTCACACGGAGGCTGTAAACCTGCATTCCGCCATAATGAATTCTGTGATGGCGCAGGCTACTTTTTTATTGCGACAGGTTTGAAATAAAGGATTTTGTCATAGCCAGATTTTATTGTCTTTAAATTTGTTTACTGTGATTATTTTTCAATGGTCCCATATGTATCAAAGTTGGAACTTGTAGGCCTAGTGCTTGAGGTCTGCATGACTACTTAATTTATAATCTCGCCGGGGTGGGACTGAGTTATGACACGTGTGATGCATATCTATAGAAATAACAATTATAATTACTGTATATCTGTATATTTTTATACAAACTTAGTGAACAATGAGTTTGTCTGAGTGTTCACAGTTAGATTTCTTGTGGTGCCTGTGTTGTCTAGGTCTGTGTGTTTGTGAGGCCACGCCTCCAGCCGTCCAGCTCTCCGGTCTACAAAGACCCGGACTGCACTTCATTCATTATTCAATTATATCTCTCACACCTGTTTCTCATTGCCACTGGGTGGTAGCAGTATGTATTTAAGACCCAGCTTCACTCAGTCTCATTATGAAGTCTTGTAATTCCATGCCTGTGCGGCATTGTTAGCCTTGTTTACACTTTTTCTCCGTATTTCCGTATCAAAATTCTAAACTCTTTAAGCTTAGTGCTGTTTATGTTTATTTCAGCTCTTTATTATCAAGGAGCTGCTTTTCCTCTTGTTTTCCTATTTGTAATACATTCTCACTGCAGCTAAAGCCCAGAGTCTGTATTACTTATAGTGGTAACGGAACCTCGTTTCCATTTTGTTTTGTATTGCAACATTTGTGCTGGCTGTTGTTCAGTAGGCATAATCAATACAACCAAGTCCATCCTTACACCCGAGTCTAGTCCTTATCTTCCTGTCCTCCGTGCATCTGAACTGTGCACCCAGCACAAGCGTTAGTGTTGCAGGTCTGAGGAAATGATTTCCAGGTTTGGATTTTCCAGAAAATTTAAAGGAGCTGTGTCACGATTACTGCACATGCTCACAACTTTAAACGAAGTGAAGCCGTTAAACTGTAAGTCAAAAGCTAGGAGGTATTTTTCTTATTCTGTGATTATTTGCGATGGCAACCAGCTTACATTCTTCATACCCATTGACCAAAGCTTAAAATAGCATTTTGAATTCTTGAATTTCCACAGAAAGCTCCTCAATATAAAAAGCAAAATGCCAGAGTAACTAAAATATATACATACAATGCAAAATGAAGAAGGATTGACAAGGATGGAGTCAGATTATGACTCGCAGTCAAGCAGATTCGCTTTCTTGGGATTTAAGTTCTGAGCACGTGCAGTAATGGTGACACAGCTCCTTTAAATCAAACGATTTTTCAGCAAAATAAAGATACAAGAATTATAAACAAGACAATAATGCTGCAATCCCCTCGTTAAATACTACACTCACAATAATCACATTTGACACGAGTTCATGAAAAAAAGTTGAACTCTATCAAGCGTAAACAGCATTTAAACTTTGGAAATTAACATGTTATCGATACTAAACCAAGGTACCAACTTTCGCAAAAGTCTATTCAGAAATGGATTCCTTGAACAGAAGAAAATGAATTTTGTATTATGCTGTCTGTGACCTTGTCCTTTGACATAAGTCATGGTAAAAAGAAGCCATAGGCACTTCGGCTCTAAACCTACAGCGCTGTGAAAAACTATTTGCCCCCTTCCTGATTTCTTATTATTTTGTATATTTGTCACACTTAAATGTTTCAGATCATCAAACTAATTTTAATATTAGACAAAGATAACCCGAGTAAAGACAAAATGCAGTTTTTAAATGATGATTTCATTTATTGTGGAAAAAGCTATCCAAACCTACCTTATTTGAATGAAATAATAATAAACAAAAAACACCTTGACTTGGAAATTGCCAAGATATAAGCAAAATCAAAAACTTTAATCAAACACATGACCCATGAAATGATTACTCTGCATGTATACTGCTGTTTGGTTGTATAATAACTTTAACATGAATCAGAAAGCCTGTGAAAATGGATAGAAAAGTTTTTGAAAATCTTATTACATATTGTGACAAGGAGCTATTGCAAATTATGACAGCTCAGTTTATTACAAATTGCAACAAGGTGCCATTACAAACTGAGATTGGTACAGTATTATAATATACAAGATTTATTTCAAATTTCGACAGGTATTAGAAATTGTGATGACTACTATTACAAATTGCAACAGGTATTACAAACTGCCACAGTGCATACAGGCTGAAGTATGAAAACGTTACTCTGGGATGGAAGTGCAATTTTAATAGGAGTTGTGTTTTTTTCAGAATACAGTGCCCTGCATTGACATTAAGACCCTTGGTAAATATTTTCAAGAGTGGTTATGAATTAATGGCTTTATTGCTTATCATTTTGAGATTTATTTCAAAATATGAACAAAAATCTAACCTTTCATTGCAATACAATGATAAAAAGAAAAAAAAATCATGAAACGAATATTTTTCTTAAAAACGTGCCAAAGTTATTGGATCCCCTTCTTTTAATCCTTTGTTTTGCCTCCTGTTGCCAAAGTAACAGCTCGGAGTCTTTTCCTGTAGCATGTATTGAAGTAGGGGAAGACATTGTAAGAAATTTTAGACCATTCTTCTCAGCTGAATCTCTCCTGATCCTTCAATTCCCCAGGTCCACAGCTGTGTACTGTTCTCTTCAGCTCGTATCTCAGGGTTTCTCTTGGTTTTCGGTCAAGGGACTGGGATGACCATGAAACAACCTTTAATCTTGATTAAGCAAACCATTCTTGTGCTCACCTCAATGCATAATTTGGATCCGATGGAAGATGGACCCCATTACATCAAAGATCCACCGTCATATTACACAGGGGCGATGAGCATCTTTATGGAACTCCATCTTTGTTATCTCATCAAACCGACCTCTGGTGTTCCATTTTAGTCTCATCTGATCGTGTATCCTGTGCCTATTGGAGTTCCAGTACCACTTGGCATGTGAGCACCTGAGCTTTTTTTTTTTTTTTTTTAAAGAGCCTTTTTCTTTGGCATCCCAGCCATACATCTTGTAGTTGTGTTGATGGTGTCCGATTGTGACTTTGAAGACGTTTTGACCCCAAAACATGATTACTGCGCAATATTCTCTGTGATTGTAAGAGTTTCCTTTAACACTTGAACCATCCTCCTCTCAATGCGGTCAATATAGGCGCACGTCCACCTCCAGACAGTTTGTTGACATTGCATTTGCCCGATTCCCTCAATTTATTTTTTTTAGCAATTTTCCAATTTGCAGTTTTCACATTTCTGAAGCTCAGCAACTTTTGTCACATCAGGCAGAATCCAGCACATGGTTCGATTGAGCTGAAATGGTACACGGAACTGATGTGGCTAGAAAAGATAGCATTATTGCAAAAGCCAAATGGCACTTGTTTTTTCTGCTTATGACCGACCAATGATAGAAGTTATGACCACTTGATTTACTACCTTCAACTCACAGAGCTATCAGTGCCTCTGTGTTGAAATCAATTCATTCAGTTCAATTTTTCTAAAAATGGTTTTTCTGACCAAGTTCTTTCCTTTTTTTTCATGCCAGAAATATCCAGGTCCTAGAGGGTGCAGAAGGTCCATAAGTTCAAAAACAAAAATGGCCCAAACACAAAACTTATTTGCGGAGGTTTTCAATTCTGAAAACCCGTAGGCCCAATGCATAAACTTGAAATATCGTGGATTATTAAGCAACATCAAAATTTAATGGATCCGTTATAATTTCAGACCCTTTTTTTGTGACTTCAGTACTTTTAGCACAAGGGTCCTCAATTCAAGGTTAGATTTTTCTTCATATTTTGAAAATTTTCTGATAGGTTTCTTAGCTATGAAGGGTGCCAGTATTTGTGGAGGGCACAGTAAGGGCTCTGTATTAAGAAACAAAAAAAAAAACCTTTTCTAGTTTCACATGGACAGAAATTCTTCTCCATAAATTTTTGAGTTATAAATCACCATGATTCACTGATGAAGTCCTTCCTGAAAGATGTGACAGTCAGGATGTGCCACTGAGCAGGAGCAGCAGTGCAGCCGGGAGGCCCAAGAGCACAACATGGAGTCCAGTGATAGCACACCCGTTCACGTTACAAAGGTTGGTCGTGCAGCATGTGACGTTGTTCCCTCCAATCCCTAAGTCGATGTTGGTGGCAGCTGCCTTCCTGCATGTGTCATCCATAGTGCAAGTCTTTGTTATGACTCGTATTCCCACTGAAAAGGCCAAAGTCAGATGTTACTGGCAGGTTAACGTAAATTTGTTGACCATCATCGACAGAAAATGTGAGTTATCTACAGACAGCTGCATATGCTACAGCCAATGAACTACAGTCTTAAAAATTCTAAAGGCATTACAGTATTTACTATTCGCCAAAATCAAAAGTCTAAATTACGGACATTATATGCACATATGCTGACTCCAGACACATTAAGAATTGCTGGACAGTATTCAGTGTCAGCTCAAATTTGGAATATACTGCCCTACAAAGGGCACACTAACTACAAAACAATTTAAGATGTAAAACATGGCTTCAGAGTTTGCTGTCCCAACAAAGGAATAGTTGGCACATCTACGATCGATAATGGTTAAATGATATGCCATGGTATAATTTCTATCCAAACAAGCATTCAGAGAATTCATAGTCTCGCCCAACAGCCCAAAATTTATGTCATGCCGTGAGGTCAGCCCAAGGTGTTTACATGTGAAAGATGATTGAAATCGGTCAAGTGGTTCAGGAGATATCTGCCCGGAAACACACATACACACACAGACAGACTCACAAGGTGATTACAATAGTCTCGCAAACCCCTACGGGGGCTCGACTAATAAATCCTGATCTCCATGTACTTTCAGGACCAAAACTGCACAATTTTATCCAATATGTAGTTACTGCACTTAGGCTTTGTAGGGCAGTAAAGCCAATCAGTTATTTATGGCTGCATTCATGGGCAGTCTTCTGCTGATTTGGGAAAGTGAAGACATCCACGGTTCTCCTCAAAACTTGTCATGAGCATCAGAGGAATGTCACAATAAGACATTTTAACTGTGGCTTTGATATAGAATTTTAAAGCATGCCCCCCCCCAATTAACCTGTGGGAATATTGCCATATGGCAATAACACATATCTCTTGCTGATTAAAACCTCCCATACTCCGTGTGATGCCAATACACATTTTCCACACTGTCACATCAATTAATTTAGGCCCATGTGCCACGGGGACAGTTGGAGAGGATGTATAATGCTGTATAATACGGCTTTGTCATGGAGCAATACTAAATTCACGAGAAGTCGTCATTTAACATCTGGTGTCAACTATTTCACCATTCAAGAACTCTTAAATGTCAAAAAAAGTGTGAAAAGGATTTTCATGAGATGCATTTTGTGTGTATTTTATTCTGACAAGTTTTTAATAGCTGAGTTTAATATGGGAATCACAATATAAGGCTTTTATTGTGACAATCGTGTAATCGCCCTTTTATGAAAGTTGCAATCTCTGGTAACAACATAAAGATAGGTTTGAACTCATGACTTACAAGCATGGGTCACCGTAGTCATGCAGGTGTCATCGGCGTTGGTGCAGTTCTGTATGTTCTGGTTACATTGCGTGTTGCTGATCAAGGCGGTACATGAGTAACACTGGAGCGCATCTGCTGAAAAGACATAGTATGAAACCAATCAAAAGAGTGAAGCACATATGTTGGCCTCCTTACGTTCAAGAACAATGATCGCGGGTAGCAGTTTTTCATTAGCCCAGGCCAAAGCCTATACTTGTTTTCACCAAAACCATTTAACAGGAACAGCAGCAGGGTCATTTGCTGTAGCTTACATAATTATTTAACCATAGGTCAGCAAAAAAAAAAAAAAAAATCATTGAAGTACCTGTAAAGCACAAAAAAGAAATAACGAGGAGAGAAGTGAGTCCAGTCTTCATAGTTGACTGCTTTCAGAGCGTAAATTAAAGCAGAAACGTTCAATTGTCTCAGAATGTTTCTTACTGATAAAAACAAGCACTCCTTTTGGCTTAAATAGTTGGCCCTGGTTTCCAGTTGCTCAGATATGCTAAGATGTTCAAAACAAAACTTAATGGGGATTAACCCAGGCTCTTCAGATAATAGTATGTTCAAATCTTGTGTTCATTGTAAAGCCATGCCGTTGTCAACCACCCCTTGGGAACCATTGATTCTGTACATACAACAACCAGGTAATACAATGGATACAATGGCCAAAAGGTTCAGAAGACTTTGTCCAAAAATTTCACAAACCACAGGTTTTAACTCCATGTGTTGCCTAATCCCTTGCCAGTAGCTTTATAACTTTTCGAATGAGCTACAACAACACAAACAGTGCCATTTCTCAACACAGCCATGTTATTAATAAAGTACAAAACATTTAGTGTTACTTTTCACTTAAATAGGGCTACCCATTTTACACGGATAGAACACACAAGTTCAATATGCTTAACCAAACCAGGGCTCTCAAGTCTCACGCATTGAGCGTGAGACTCACGCATTTCATTAAGTTCACACGCTCTCACGCCACACATGACCTTTCTCACGCTGAGAAGTGATAAAACGCGCCGCACATTAGCAGCATAAACTGTAAAAGAGATTAGTAATCTATGAATGGATAAGGCGAAGGCAGACGGCTCTGCTTGAATCTGCAACGTATCAGCCAATCAGAAAATAGTATTTCTTGTTGCCAGGTGAAATAGCAGCGCCGTAATCACGTCTTCCACACGGGCGCGAATGCTATTGTGTGCACACGACAGAGAAGAGCTGGAAGTGGAAGCCCGAAATCAGGTAATCACTTCATCACTTTTTTTTTTTCAATAACTGCTTATTCAAGGAGGACAATCATGGCTGGGAAAGTTGGGTGTTATTATTTCAATGTATCATGAAAAAAGCTCCTACGACTTTGTTTTCTTTATTTTGCGATTTCTTTAATTTTTATGAGCGATTTTACAAAACTAGTGGACCGCGCCATTTTCGCCACAGCAGACGAAAATTCACCCACGATCCACTTGGGGCGCCCCTAATCGTGACGTCAGTGCGGCTGTCAGCGCCATGAATTTCCATTGTCGTGCGGTCCTGCATTGAGATTGTTGAATGACCGAGATATTTCCGCTTCCTCTATGGGGCAGACAGACGAGCTTGATTATTACCTTTTTCTATCCGACACAACTTTAATTTTGAGGTGAACTAACATCAGAGGCCATTTGAAATGCTTCTGTTGAAGATTATATTTCAATATTTCTCATCATATTCATCAGTAGATCAATTGCCATGTTGAATAACCATAATCCATAATCATAATCAATAACCATGTTATGTAAGCAGCAGTAACACACACACACACACACACACACATATAACATAACACAACACACACACATACAAGCAGTTCACACACAGACACATGTAGTTCACACATACACAGGGAGCACACGTACACATGCACACACACGCACACCAACACACATACATACAAGCAGTTCAAACACACACACACACATAACACAAACACACATACGAGTAGTTCACATACGAATAGGGAGGGGATGAGCAGCGCACACAGACAAATGCACACACACACACACACACACACACACACACACACATACAAGCAAGTCAATTCACACATGCATAAGCAGCTCACACACATCAGCAGCGGGCTTCTGTAGTGTTGATTAGTAAGCAGGCTTCTGTTTAGTTGATTTGAAAACATAATCAGATGATGTATTTGATTTCTGTAGCCTTAATCAATATTTGCTCAGTAAAGTCATAAGTTGTTACTGAAAACATAATCAATCGATTCATTTATATTTATATAAATTTTTTTTTTCTTATTTAAGTGTACTACGAGTACAAAATAAAGATATATATATCTACCTGTATCCTATTCATTTGACTGTGTTTGTCCACTCTTGAACTGTAATTTTCCAGTCCATTTTAGTGTATATTCTTTTTATTTTTTCAAAAACCTATACTTCAATTTTCCACCATGGTTTAACAAAACAAAGTTGGAGAGTAAAAAAATGTTAAAGATAAGATGTTTACAACCCATGAAATGTGATTGGAGCAAAGTTTGTTAGAGATAAGATGGTTACAACCCGTGTATTTTGATTGAAGCAAAGTTGGTTGAGTTTTTCCCATAAATATTGCTCTGTAAAGAATGCCGAGCTAGCACTGCCTGGCCAGGGACTGCTCACCGTGGGAATAAAGATGGCTTCTGAAGATTTTGTCTCCCTCCAATTATTCACGAACAAGGCAACCTCAAAAATATGTAAACATCTAGTCGGGAAACCACAACATATTTGGCGAGCCAGCCAGGAGTCGGCAAAGGTCGGTTACACTCGTAAGGGTGGGCGGTCTTCCGGTGCTCGGAGATGGTGCAGGGAGCACACACACACCCTAAGCTGCCAGCAAACTAAGGATAAGGTGAGCAATTTAATTAATTTGCTTTAATTATCTTGCTCAAATAGATAAGTGGGGGTTGTTTTGTGTTGTCCTGGCCCTGATCTGGAGCACTGGAGACAAGTGACCTTTCGGCTCAAAGAATCTAGACACAAAATTGGGGGAAATTAAAAGGAGAGGGACAGAATCTGCAGAATTGATATGTAACTACTAACCACTAACAATGAATTCGCAACAAGTTACTGTGAGTAATTGTTTGGAACTCAGAGCGCGTTCTGTAACTGGTTTGGTGTACGACTGTTGTTATATGTGAGGCCTGTGCTGGGACCCTAAAGGGAGGGAATAAACCTGCAGGCCTCCCCTGCTTGAGATTGGGATACGGCCTGGATGACCTAGAGAGGTACTGGGATATGGCCTGGATGACCTAAAGAGGTACTGGGATCCGTTTTTGCAGTGTTGTCTGTCTTGTTGTTTATTATTTTTACAAAAGGGTGCGCAGCACATTTGGCGTATGGAGCTAGCCGATTAATGGGTTTGTGAGGACATTGACTGGAAGTAAGGTTTGCTGGGTCCTGAGGGTGGACTGACTGGTAGTAAGGATTGCAAGGTCCCGTACAGACGCTTTTTGACGGGAAGTTTGTTGGGTGGGTGCGGCTCCCTTTTTGCATGAGTGTAGAGTAAATGTGGATATGAACAGTGGTCTTGTTGCGTATTGCATTAGTTGGGAGTGTTAAGAGTGCACTAAATGTAAATAACCCCTAGTTTACATGCAATAAGTTAAATTTATTATTAATGGTCATTACTATTTGGCAGATTAAAAGAAGTAGTAAATTGCATGTATTAAAAGATTATTTAGCATTATTTTGATCGGTGTACTATCATCATTGAATAGGTGAGAAAAAAAAACAATTTGGCCGAGAAATGAAATTTGGATTAAAAAATAAACAATGATGATTACAGCAAAGCTGGTAGATAGAGGAAAAAAGGAAAAAAAAGAAGGAAAAAAAAGCAAAAGCAACTTCCTATGTTGGGAAAAAAAACACAAAAAAAAGGCAAATGGAACTAAACAAGAAATATCATTGATTAGACAACTAGATGGTTATACACTAAACATAACACTGGTTTAGGAATGCGTAACAAAATACGATCTGTCTAAAAGGAAGAGGAGAAATCGCATAAGCGGGTTTATAATATAAACTGTTTACTGAGCATAGTGAGTAGTGTAACTGGTAAAATAAACATATTGCAATTTAATATGTGGGGGAAAAGATAATTCAGCTAAGTAATAAAATTTAAATTAATACATAGATGACAATGGCAACGCCTGTGGAGGAATTAAGAGAGCAATTTCCTACCTTTGAGAATGATATAAAAAAAATGTTAAATAAGTGGGCAAAAAGGACTGAAAAAAAAAACAGACTAACAAAGTGGCCAGAAGAGGGGAAATTTGATCTTGCAATATGTGAAAGAATGATGGGTATAGTGACAAATTATGCATCGGCGGCAAAAAGGGTAGAAAAAAAGAGTAAAATGAGCTGGCAGTTCTGGAATTGTTTGGAGAAAGGGGAATTCTAAACATTCAGGATCAGGATAAATATTTTGCAAAGCAAAGTGAAGCTGCGTCTCAGTCAAAGCCATCTGAGAAGTTTACCGACAATGAATTGTTTAACCCAGCGCCGTATGCCCCCCCATATTCAGGAGCAGAGGGAGAGACAGCAGCTGAAAAAACCTGAAGTGAGTAATATACAGTAATATCAGATTTGGAAAACCCAATTGTATGGCTATAAGGGTGGGGATTAAGGAAACAAAATTGCCGTTAGCAGTGTGTAAAAGAACACCTAGAAGGCTTTAGCTTTAAATTTAAATAGTGCAGAAGAAGAAATTGATTTAACGGGGATGTATAGCATAGAAATAAAAAAAAAGTGAATTAGCAAATGTTTATTGGTTGGGGGATATAGTAGACCAAATTAAAGAGCAAGTTTGGAGTACCTGGGGAAAATACCGTGTATTGAGGCCCAAATACCCCAGGCTACATGGACTGTACAATGATATTCGACCCGACTCAGCACCCAGAATTAGAGAAAAAAAAAAAAAGCGCCCTTAATGTTGATTTGGAACAGGAAAACAAACAACGACTAAGATTATGATTAACTGTCAATTGACAGGGAAAATAAAGCAAGTGAAAATTCCTATTGAAGAATCAGAAATGAACTTAGAGAACAAATTGAGACAGAATTAGACCAATTTCCAGAAAAACTGTGATCTCAACATGATACAGATGTGGCAGAATGCTATCAGCAAATCCAGTAATATCCACTATGAATGTGAAGTAATGACACCATTAGAATTAGTTAAATATTCGTAAAATTCTGAAGAACTAGAAAATCTAAGCATATTTCTTTAAATAATTAGACTGTGTGAGATTGGTGTGCTAGAAGCATATCTTTGAAAGGAAAATGAAGGAAAAGTAACACTGAGAAACCAAAAGAATAACACAGAGCATTCAAAATTTGCCAAAGTACTGTTAAACACGATATACAGGGCAGTAAATTCAGTAAATTTAATTGATACAGAGGTTTCTCTATCAAGAATTGAAAACTTTTAGTTGCTATTTGAAGGTTAAAAAAAAAATAGGGTTGAATGATCAGAAAAGAAGCAGTTGTGAAATTTAATAGTACATATTAGATTTATAAAAGAATAAAAAAAATCAAGGGAACTATTGTAGGATTGGAGACTGGATGACTGGATGGGTTTTTAAACAAAGATGTGCAGAGAAAACAATACGGCGAATGGAGCCTTAGTTACCAAAAGCAGATAAGGGAAAAAGAAATAGGTGAAAGGCTGACATACAGAGGCCAGAGAACAGAAGGGGAGGAAGGGGGGTCTAAGCAATACGATTTCATGTGGAATTTTCTTAATTTGTTTAACAAGAATAAGTTCTGCCCAGCAAAGGAGTCATGTAAAGGATCAATGCTATAACAAATGAGGTGAACAAATGTGACTGAAAGCTTTCCTGACCAAAGAAATGCAATTAATAAATTCATGATCTTTTCTGTTTTTGAACAGGAGTGGAGCAACAATTCAAGGAGACGAATTGACTAATAAACTTTCTCTGATTTTTAACTTTTACAGGAAAAGGTCCCAGCAAGAGGAAAAGCAGCAAAATTATGATGATTGAGTTCATTGTTTGCATCTAACTCATTCTATTGAAACTTTTCCACAGAGTGCGCACTCCAGAAGAGAAGAGATTCTTCGAAAATAAATTTGGGGAAATTCAATTCGGAGTATTAACACAAGGCTAAATTCAAAAGGTGGACCACCATATAATTGAAAAAGTCGGCTAATAACGTGATCACATTCTAAATTTATTTTGATTAGGCTGACAAAATCTTTTCCTCTGACTATTAGTGAGAAAGTAAGAAGGACGGGGACTTTTAAATAAAAGGTACTGACTGACTGAGCTGACCAGATTTGGGACAATTGTTTACCTTTAAAAACTATATTACGGTTGAATATTCAATATGTGCCCGTTTTGGTGAATGGTCTGGAAAAAAAAAAACTGCATATTGTAACATACGGTCTAAAGCAACTCCACCCGGTTCTGCTAATGACATGGGGAGTTGTCATGGCTGGGGCTAATAAGCCCTGACTGTGCATCTCCTCCATGCTCTTAGCGGAACCCTAGATTGAGGTGGGTTGCTAAATCAAAATTCATTGAAAAAAACACTTTGAAAAGAAAGATATTATTGTTACTGTCCCACTTTTGACCCAGAATATGCTGAAACATAAAATTATGAATATACTGCCAAAAAAATTGATTTAAAATTGACAGGAGCTCAGTAGTGAGGGTGAGCAATTTGGGTAATTATGAATTTTTAAATAATATTAATTTATCAGGCTGGCACATACACTGTGGTTGACAACTCATTGTATTCCAAATAATTAAGGTGACATGGTGTGACATAATGACTTTGTAAAGCACATTCAGACCGAGGGGACAAAATGCACAAGACAAATTTCTTGAATTGAGACTTATTCGGCTGGTTAAACAAGAATCTGTGTCAGAACTATAATTGCAAAATCTGTTTCAAATTGTTATTGATGAGTTGTTACTTCAACTGTTTCATCTATAATGCCCAGAAAGCTGCAGCAATAGCCCCAATTCAACTGGAATGATCTCATAACTATTCCATTATGAGGAGTGAGGAAACCTACCCCCTCCAGAGTACAGAGCTCAATGCAGAGCACCTGCGTGTGAGTTGTGACTCACTCCAGAGACGGGTGAGATCTCCTATTGAGGAGACAACCTAAGGCAGGGGTGAGTCGACCCCCAGGCGACACGGTACTGTATTTTGGCATAAAGTGGCAATTGTTGAAATCAAAGTCTTTTGGGAGATTATTATTATGGGCTATTGCATGTCCTTGGCAAGGCCTGGATGAAACTATTTTTAAAATGTTCTCACTCCAAAGTGTCTGCGTAGTCTTTACAGCAAAAGTAAATATTATAAAATTTAGTACATTTTAGACTTAAAGTGAAATTATGCAGGTGCAGATGACCCTCGTTCTGTATGTGCCGAGTGCATAGTGAATCTGCATGTGTCTGTGGTGTCTATGCCTGTGTTTGTATTTTATTTTCTCACTCCAGTGACGGGCGGGTGGCAGTTTAGCGTACCAGCTGGTCAAGGCCCGCTCCTTCCTGAAGCCTCCCTGAAGTTTTGAACGAATATACTGGGACAGTAATTCCAGTCATAAAGGCTCTTTCACCAAAACAATCAGATGGAAAAATCACAAATCAATGTTGAATATGGACTTGGACTTTGGACTAACTTTGGACTGATTTACCTTCAATAAGCAACATTACTGGATTCAAGTGGGACATTAGACTGGGACTTTATTTACCACAGCAACGAAAGAAACCTTGATGCAAAAACAACTGGTGTTCAGATGCTGGCGTACATGACAGACTGTTTTTACTCAAAGTGTTACAGTCGGAAAGGACCAACAAATGATTTTATGTTCGGGCTCATAAGAAATTCACTTGTGTGTAGTATGGGGGTCATAGACCAGGGGTAGACAATGCTGTGCCATGTTTCGACCATGATAAATGTGAGGCCATGATTGGGATGGCCTCAACGGGAGGAATGTTGAAGATTATATTTCAATATTTCTCATCATATTCATCAGTAGATCAATTGCCATGTTGAATAACCATAATCAATAATCATAATCAATAACCATGTTATGTAAGCAGCAGTAACACACACACACACACACACACACAACATAACATAACACAACACACACACATACAAGCAGTTCACACACAGACACATGTAGTTCACACATACACAGGGAGCACGCGTACACATGCACACACACGCACACCAACACACATACATACAAGCAGTTCAACACACACACACACACACACACATGACACAAACACACATACGAGTAGTTCACATACGCATAGGGAGGGGATGAGCAGCGCACACAGACAAATGCACACACACACACATACACACACACACACACACACATACAAGCAAGTCAATTCACACATGCATAAGCAGCTCACACACATCAGCAGCGGGCTTCTGTAGTGTTGATTAGTAAGCAGGCTTCTGTTTAGTTGATTTGAAAACATAATCAGATGATGTATTTGATTTCTGTAGCCTTAATCAATATTTGCTCAGTAAAGTCATAAGTTGTTACTGAAAACATAATCAATCGATTCATTTATATATCTACCTGCATCCTATTCCTTTGACTGTGTTTGTCCACTCTTGAACTGTAATTTTCCAGTCCATTTTAGTGTATATTCTTTTTATTTTTTCAAAAACCTATACTTCAATTTTCCACCATGGTTTAACAAAACAAAGTTGGAGAGTAAAAAAATGTTAAAGATAAGATGGTTACAACCCATGAAATGTGATTGGAGCAAAGTTTGTTAGAGATAAGATGGTTACAACCCATGTATTTTGATTGGAGCAAAGTTGGTTGAGTTTTTCCCATAAATATTGCTCTGTAAAGAATGCCAAGCTAGCACTGCCTGGCCAGGGACTGCTCACCGTGGGAATAAAGATCCCTTCTGAAGATTTTGTCTCCCTCCAATTATTCACGAACAAGGCAACCTCAAAAATATGTAAACATCTAGTCGGGAAACCACAACACTTCCGGAAAGAAAAGTGCGATTTGAAGTCTGTTAATTACCAGCGAGGCTGGACAGCTGCCGTCACCTTGGCATAATTAGCTCACCTTAAATCAATTCCTGTGTACTTTGCCTAACTTGTAATCAAGCCATTTATTCAGCCAACTGACCAATCAAAACCAAAATCTGGCCAATAATGATTTAGAAGAGATAATGAGGAGCAGACAAACCGAACCAAGCTACCGAGCTAGATTGAAATAATGTCAGTAATCTGAATAACTGGCAGACCTCTGAATTCCACCTCTCGTCGGAAAACTTTAACGTATTATTAAAAAAAATTTCTTAAAAATAAAATCATGTTAAGATGGCCCTGGTTTTTAAGCGTCTAAAAATATACGCGAAGTAGAAAACATTGTGTGAAGCGCATCAAACGTGAATATGAGAGAGAAATTATTTTCGCATTGCAAGCAATGGACAAATGCACCGAAGACAGGGCAAGCATGTTCAGGCAAATCTGTGCCGCAAATTTTAAACATTTTTTATTCAATAATTGAACAAGATTCGCACACAACGGCCAAATGTTATAATCAAGCGAGCACATTCAGGCAAACTGCGTGCTGAACTAAGCAAAGTTAAGGTCTTCATAATCATCCTCCTCTACTCGACAATTGCTTTCACCTCCTTCCCATTTGCTTTGCTCAATTTGCAATCAAACAGCTGATTCGCTCAATGAACAATTTTAAATTGGTTGGTTGTGTAATTTATTTAGATATCCATGTATTCAGACATTTTGACATCGCATGCATCATGCACGAATGCATGTGGCAGCCGCAGTGACGTTATGATCTCGCAACTTCTCATGCCACTTCTGGCGTTAATGGCGGCCTCCTGGAAACTGCAATTCCGGCTAATTAATGGTCATTTAAAAGAACAGGGGGTATGTATGGACAAAAAATCGACCGTGGATATTATGTTGGAGTTCATTACTATAAGATTAAGTCTAAACGTGAACAGGTGAGGGACAATGCAGTACAGACATTCCAAGTTGTATGTGAATGTTTGGACCTTTAAAACCATGGGTGTAAATGGCTTAATCATCAAAAAGGAAGGAAATGATTAAATAAATACAATTTATTGAACAATGCGATTGAATTCAGCGGCATGCAGTGGTGCTATATTTGAATGGATGCAAAGACTTTACATGAAAAGTGCCACACAGGAGACTGTGCTGACATCTCTCCCAGAACCACTCCAATTTTCCACTCTCCACACTATATAAATATATAGTTGTGTACATAGTTGGGACAAAGTGTAAATTGTGAATAAAATCAAAACGCAATGACTTTCAAATCACACCAGCCAGTATTTTATTCCCAATAGAACAGAGATAACATTGCAAATGTTGAAACTGAGAAATTTTACTATGTTATCCTCAAAATGAGCTCATTTCAAATTTGATGGCTGCTACATGTCTCAAAAAAGTTGGGACAGGGGCCTGTTTACCATGATGTAGCATCCCCTCTTCTTTTTAACACAGATTGGAGGCGTCTGGCCATTGAGGAGACAAGTTTCTTGAGATTAGCCATTGGAATTCGATCCCACTCTTGTTTAATACAGGCTCCAGCTGCTGGAGAGTTTTGGGTCTGCTTTGATGGACTTTCCCTTTAATTATGCACCAAATTTTCTCAATCAGTGAAAGATCTGGGGTCTCATTTATAAATGGTGCGTAGGCACAAAAAAGATACGTAGTCATTTTCTTTGCAGATTTCTGATTTATAAAAACAAACTTGACATTAAAAAAAGGGAAATTATTAAGATTATGCACAAAGGGGTCTATTCTCCCATGCACGTAAGTCGAAAAAAGCGCATAGTTACGCGCTTTTCAGCCTAAGCGTATTCTGCCCTTGACTTAAGTTTGCGCATTATGCGCCCCGAAGGCAGTTACGCACTTTGGCCGGAGCAAGGCCAAAATCTGGGCGTTTCTCAGGTAAATAACACGAGTATTCTCCCCCTGGCTTACGCGCTTTTTCTGTTAAGCACTTTTGAGGGCCGTATTAAGGTCAAGCGCCAATATAAGGCGAAATAGAATATTGCGTTTGATGTTGGTTATAGGCCGAATTTTAACATTTATTTTATTATGGGACCTATGGGCCGATAAGCTATTGTCGTGGTGTGGCGTCCGTCATCCGTCGTCCAGCATCCGTCATCCAGAACATTTTTTATCTTCTTTTTTGGCCTGATGAATTTTTGTTTAAATTCGCAATAACATACTACTAGACCATATCTCCAGACGTTTTACTCGGATTTTTGATTTAATCATTTTTGTCCGTTTTATGGGCCCTTGAAATTTTGGCTCTAATGTTAAAGATAGGACTGAGAAATTTTAAAAAATTATTTCTCAAAAACTGCAAGATAAATTTTTTTCTAAATCAGGCAATCAACTTACCTTGGTACCATCAATGTACAGTGCGAGCGCCATTTTGATTGAATCGATGGAAGTGGGTCTATTGGGGGGCGCTGTACTTTATGAATATGCAAGATGGCCTGTGGAGGCCAAATGGTTGCAGATAGAGATTAAGTTTGTATTATTGACATATAGGAAGTCATATATGACCTACACATTGGCTATGTTAAAGTTGACCTCAGATGACTTTGAAAGGTCAAACTCGAAGTCAAGGAATATATTAACAATGTTAAAAGATATGACTTGAAATTTGAAAAAAAAAAATTATTTCTCAAAAACTGTCTGATAACTTTTTTTCTAAATCTGGCAATCAATTCACCTTGATAGACTTTATGTACAGTGCGAGTGCCGTTTTGATTGAATCGACGGAAGTGGGTCTAGTTGGGGCGCTGTACTTTAACATTGGGTCTTATGAAGAATGGGCCAAATCGCCTGTGGAAGCTAAATGGTTGCAGATAGAGATTAAGTTCGTATTACTGACATATAGGAAGTAATATATGACCTATATTTTGGCGGTGTTAAAGTTGACCTCAGATGACCTTGAAAGGTCAAACTTGAGGTCAAATAAAATGTTACAATTTTCAAAGGTTTCTAGGCTTGAAAATATTGAAGATTGGGAATATAGGTGCATTGAACACTTATAGGAACTCATACATGGACTTTCACTTGGTGGCCTTGAACTTGACCTTCGGTGACCTTCGAAGGTCAAACTTCACATAGTGAAATTTCAATGACTTCTATCACCAAAACTATTACAGATAGAGCTTAGCTTTTTATTGTGGCCATATAGGAAGTCATGTATGAAGTTTCATTGGGTGACCTTGAACTTGACCTTCAGTAACCAAGAACGGCCAAACTATACAATAAAATTTCAATGACTTATATCAGCAAAATCATTACAGATTGAATGTAGGTTTGTATTGGAGAAGTATAGGAAGTCATGTATGAACTTTCATTTGGTGACCTTCTTATTGACCTTCAAAGGTCTAACTTGACCTAGAGAAAATTCAATGACTTCTATCACTGAAAAGGTCACAGATGGAGCCTAGGTTTGTGTTACTGACATAGGAAGTCACATATGAACTTTCATTTGGTGACATTCAGCTTGACTGTTGATGACATTTGAAGGTCAAACTTGACATAATACAATTACAATGACTTGTCTTGCCAAAACGGTCACCGATGGAGTCTAGGTTTGTAATACAGACATATAGGAAGTCATATATGAGCTTTCATTTGGTGACCTTTGTATTGACCTTCAAAGGTCAAATGTGACCGAGTGAAAATTCAATGACTTGTATCACTAAAACGGTCACAGATGGAGCCTAAGTTTGTGTTACTGACATCTAGGAAGTCACATATGAACTTTCATTTATGAACTGACATTTAACTTGACTGTCAGTGACCTTTGAGGGTCAAACTCCACAGTAAAATTACAATGACTTGTATCACCAAAATGGTCACAGATTGAGCCAAGCTTTGTATTGAGACATTTAGAAAGTCATATATGAAGTCCATTTGCTGACCACAACTTGACATTCTGTGACCTTTGAAGTTCACAATTGACATATTGAATACATATTGACATATTTTAATGACTTGTATCACCAAAACTGCTTCAGAGCTTAGGATTGTATTACAGAAGGTCTTATAAATGTATGTGAATTTTTATTTAGTGGCCTTGAAATTGATTTTCATTGATTCAAATGTCAAACTTCATATGAAATTTTCATAACTCTTATCATTGCTGTAAGACTGCTTGCCGGTAAGCTACAGGACCCTTGGTCCTATTTTTTTATTTAACATGGTAAAGGTTAAGACATTCAATATTCGATTGTTCATCCTTATTTCTGAACTACATTTCTCATAACCATAATAAATTATCAGAAAAAATCATCACATGATATTACGCAACAGCCTGTTCTCCAATTAGTTCAATTACAAACGCATAGTAGTTAATTAATACGAGTATACATAAGACCATCATTCTACCATGCCCTCAAAATCTAAAACCAAAATGCCAGCCCTGCATTTGCTTTCACTCTTGCGTGAGTGGGAAAGAGTAAGAGGACCGTGCCGAGCTCGAAGACGACCACGCATATATCGGTCTCGTTTGGACATCCTGGGACTAACAGACACCGAGTGCATCCAGCGCTTTCGTCTGGACCGTGAGGCAATCCTCTATCTTTGCCGACTTCTGGATGAACAGCTATCCAGCCGCAGCATTCATCCACAAAACATAGCCTTCCCGTGGTCATCAAGGTCACAACTGCGCTGTCGGTCCTGGCATCTGGGTCGTTCCAGAGAGTGGCTGGTGATGTCATGCACATATCACAGGCGTCTGTCAAGGTGTCTGACACAGTTCGTTGACGTTATGCTGCACGAAATCAGCCACTTCATAAAGTTCCCCGAAACACCCACTGAAAGACGGAGAGTTAAGGGGGGGTTCTACCGGGTCGCCGGGTTCCCTAGTGTTGTAGGAGCCATTGATTGTACTCACGTTGCAATCAGAACTCCTTCCGCTAATGAGAACATATACAGATACCGTAGACGTCGGCACAGCATTAATGTTCATTAATGTTCATGATACGCGCATATTAAGCATCTGCGCCAAATTCCCTGGCTCGGCCCATGACGCCTATGTACTGCACAACTGCTTGAAATGCCAAAAAATACAATAAATATTTGAAACCATATCAAGCTTGTTTCCAGCATTTATCACAATGATACTTTGAGTATAGGCAAATAAAAATGACCATTTTACGTAACCCTCCTTCATCCATATCCACGCCAAGTTCTTCTCCATGCACTTCCAATGCAGGAAGAGTGGATGCCACCTCCTCCTCCAGTGCAGTGAAATGCACAGGGGATGATGGTTGCCCACCACCTGTTGCGTGTACACTTCTCCGGCGTACAGAGAGCCTGGCTTTTACAGCGCCCTGCAGATCTCTCCATTTATGCTTTAAATCGGGGATAGTGCGCTTACATCTCCCCACCGAAGCCACATCCAGAACGATTCGCAGCTTTCTTCCTCGGATCAGCCTTCAGTGCCCCCTTGCCATACAACACCTTGTGGTGCCTCTTCACTGATTTCACCAATACCTCTAACTCCTCATCTGTGAAATTTGGTTTTCGGCTTCAGCTCGACGTCGCCATCGTTGTCTTCATGTTCTATTAACAAATGTGACTGCCCTATATGTTCGTGATAATCTAAAAAGTTGTGATATTCTCACTAGGGAGACGATTGATTTTCTAATTGAGGAGTATTAACTTACCCGTGTCAATGTAAATATGTTTATTTTTTTTACCATTGATAATACTGTGTATTTCAATGTGTGAATAAAGATATTATTATATACTCTAGATTGAGCCCTACCCTGGCCAATACCAAAGCACTACCCATTTGTTAATCAATTTTAGCCAATAAAGAATAGCCGACATGGGAAGAATCATTATCAGTAAATGGGATAATTGATTATAATAAAGTACTATGCACAAGTTCAAGTGAATGTGTAGCTCAAATCAAATGGGACATAATAAGCTATGGATATGGAATTGTGTGATTATTGAGGCGGTTTCGGGGCGGGCGGATGACCGCGTGTGGGGTAAGAATCCTTTGTTTGTTAAAGCGTTGCCATGTCCTTTAGTTGCAAACCTGACATCGGAGCAGTTTGAGATTTCAAGTGCGCAATTTCTAAATGAGATCATATAAACTGTCTTTCATTGTTATTTTTGTGTGACTAGAATGTTCTCTTTATTTGTCTTCTTCCCTGTCTTCCACGGAACAAACAGGCTGGTGTAGGAGGGGCACATTTTCAATGCTCTGATTGCGCTGGTTAAGAAGTGCTAAATTCTTTATTTGTTATTTCATTATCGCGGCAATTTGTTTGTTTGCATAGCTTTAATGTCATGGTGGCAAGAGTAAGAAATAAAAATGAGATGTCGGCATTACTTCTTGTAATTGGCACAGACATACATAGGCCTACTATTACTGCGGCATATCGTCGGCCTGCTGATAAAACCTTGCATCTTCAAAATGATAAACTTCACAGGAAAATAAAAAATAAATATAAAATAAAAAAATAATATAAATTGATAAATATAATTTAAAAATAAATAAAATAAAAAATGTTTAATTTTGCATGTAAGAACGGTGGACATACGAGTTTTTGTTTCTTATCAATTTATACGAGGTTTTACAGCAGGCCGACGATATTTAAATTTAATATCTGGTTTGCGTTTTCCATGGACTACAGCTGCATTTTCATGGTTAATCAGAAAATCCTTGTTCCATGTTTTCCTGATAGCCATAATCAGTGAGCTCGGTACAGAGTCTGCCTCTGTTTTGGATTGATCGCACCTCTTTCATAAGGCCTACATTCTGAAGTTAAGCGCTGTGGGCGTGACTGAAGCGCGTAGGAGAGAATACGCGTAACTCGAATCGCGTAAAAAAGGACTTACGCGCAAATGGGAGAATAGACCCCAATGTCAATAAATTCCAAGTCCATCCTGATTCAATAAATGAAAATTCCACGCAGTTTATTTTACCCATAGGTTTATAAATTCATCTGACCACAGGACACTTTGCCACTTTGCTACAGTCTATTTTAAATCAGCCTTGGCCCACAGAACACGGCGGCGCTTCTGGATCATGTTCAACAATGGCTTCCTTTTGGCATGATAGAGTTTTAGGTGGCATCTGTGGATGGCACGGCGGACTGTGTCTACAGACGGTGGTTTCTTGAAGTATTCCTGGGCCCATTTAGTAATGTCAATGACAGAATCATGCCGGTGAGTGATACAATGGCGTCTGAGGGCCCGAAGATCATGGGCATCCAGTAAAGGTCTTCGGCTTTGTCCCTTATGCACAGAAATTTTTCCAGTTTCTCTGAATCTTTTGATGATGTTATGCACTGTCAATGATGAGACCTTCAAAGCCTTTGCAATTTGACATTGAGGAACATTGTTTTTAAAGTATTCCACAATTTTTTACTCAAGCTTTCACAGGTTGGAGAGCCTCTGGCCATCTTTACTTCTGAGAGACTCAGCCTCTCTAAGACATCCCTTTTATAGCCGTTCATGTTACACACTTGATGCCAGTTAACTTAATTACTTGCTAAATGTTCTTTCAGCTGATTCTTTTATGAATTAATTGCTTTTTCAGCCCTTTTTTTTGCCAGTGTCCCCAAGATCAAAGTGTTTGCCAAGATCAAAGATGAACACTGTATCATCAAATTAAAACACAATCATTGCCAAACAGTCAGATCATAATAATCCTGCTTAGATTGTCTCTGAATGTATAGCAAACCACAGTGACCTCTGTATCGCAGCAGCAATGACAACATCTTATTCTCCTTGATATCGAATTCCCACCAAGACAGAACATGATGACACTATTTGTGGAAAACCCCAGTTTACAAAGCAAGTGTGACAGTGTGGTCGGCTGAACACACCATAACCAGTGTTATCAGAGAAAGCTGCGACAACGCTACTCAGGGAGTTTCACTCCGAGAAATATTTTTAACCTCAGATCAGTAACAGACTCAAAAGGCATTCAGGTTCGTTATACTAAGAAGCAGGAGAGGTGGTTTCATTAAAAAAAACAGTTGCAAAAACCCAAAACCAGTGAAGTTGGCACGTTATGTAAATCGTAGATAAAAACAGAATACAATGATTTGCAAATCCTTTTCAACTTATATTCAATTGAATACACTGCAAAGACAAGTTACTTAATGTTCGAACAGGTAAACTTTGTAATTTTTTGCAAATATTAGCTCATTTGGAATTTGATGCCTGCAACATGTTTCAAAAAAGCTGGCACAAGTGGCAAAAAAGACTGAGAGAGTTGAGGAATGCTCATCAAACACTTATTTGGAACATCCCACAGGTGAACGGGCTAATTGGGGAACAGGTGGGTGCCATGATTGGGTATAAAAGCAGCTTCCTGAAATGCTCAGTCATTCACAAACAAGGATGGGGCGAGGGTCACCACTTAGTGAACAAATGCGTGAGCTGATTGTCGAACAGTTTAAAAACAACATTCCTCAACGAGCTATTGCAAGAAATTTAGGGATTTCATCATCTACGGTCCGTAATATTGTCAAAAGGTTCAGAGAATCTGGAGAAATCACTGCACGTGGCGACAAGGCCGAAAACCAACATTGAATGCCCGTGACCTTCGATCCCTCAGGCGGTACTGCGTCAAAAACCGACATCAGTGTGTAAAGGACATCACCACATGGGCTCAGGAACACTTCAGAAAACCACTGTCAGTAACTACAGTTCGTCGCTACATCTGCAAGTGCAAGTTAAAACTCTACAATGCAAAGCGAAAGCCATTTATCAACAGCACCCAGAAACGCCGCCGCCCTTCGCTGGGCCCAATCTCATCTAAGATGGACTGATGCAAAGTGGAAAAGTGTTCTGTGGTCTGACGAGTCCACATTTCAAATTGTTTTTGGAAACTGTGGACGCGTCGTGTCCCTCGGACCAAAGAGGAAAAGAACCATCCGGACTGTTATAGGCAAAGTTCAAAAGCCAGCATCTGTGATGGTATGGGGTGTATTAGTGCCCAAGGCATGGGCAACTTACACATATGTGAAGGCACCATTAATGCTGAAAGGTACATACAGGTTTTGGAGCAACATATGTTGCCATCCAAGCAACGTCTTTTTCATGGACGCCCCTGCTTATTTCAGCAAGACAATGCCAAGCCACATTCTGCACGTGTTACAACAGCATGGCTCCGTAGTAAAAGAGTGCGGGTACCAGACTGGCCTGCCTGTAGTCCAGACCTGTCTCCCATTGAAAATGTGTGGCGCATTATGAAGCGTAAAATACGACAACGGAGACCCCAGACTGTTAAACAACTTAAGCTGTACATCAAGCAAGAATGGGAAAGAGTTCCACCTGAAAAGCTTCAAAAATTGGTCTCCTCAGTTCCCAAACGTTTACTGAGTGTCGTTAAAAGGAAAGGTGATGTAACACAGTGGTAAAAAGGCCCCTGTGCCAACTTTTTTGCAATGTGTTGCTGCCTTTAAATTCTAAGTTAATGATTATTTAAAAAAAAAAAAAAATAAAGTTTCTCAGTTTGAACATTAAACATCTTGTCTTTGCAGTGTATTCAATTGAATATAAGTTGAAAAGGATTTGCAAATCATTGTATTCTGTTTTTATCTACGATTTACATAACGTGCCAACTTCACTGGTTTTGGGTTTGTATTACAGGAGCCAAAATCATTCATATATCAATCAAGATGGGACAGAGGGATGCCCAGAGCTAAGGGTTACCAGTGGAGAGATGATGAGAAGGGAGAGGAAGTATCTCAGGAGGGTTAGCCCAAACACACATGCACACACACATGCAAACACATACACCACATGAAATTGTGAAGGGTTAGAGCAGGGACTCAGGTGCCCAGAGCAGGAGATACCTCCACCAAAATTCACCAGCTCCTCACGTAGGCTCTCAGCCTCTGGAAAGAGACAACAAGGAATAAATCTACTGGGCTACACTCAAACAATAATGAGACAAAACAATAAAAAAAAAAGAAATACTTAAACTGCAGTTGGCTGGATGTTGAACTCAGACAGCTGTACAAAAAGGCCTCCTGCAGTGGTGTAGCCAAAATTAAGAAAATAACAGAACTAATAAAGTACTCCCCGCAATATTGTCAATGATGTTTCATAATAACACCTCTAATGTGTGAGCAGGGAACAAACTAGAAAATTCCGCAAGAAGTTCTGAAAGTGCCACAGGATGCTGAGTGGATGTGAGGGAACCCAGCATGGTGGCCAAGCTCCAGATTCATTGATAGATCCATTACAATCTCAGGCAGTGGGATGGGAACTAATCAGAGCTGATCAGGATGAGAGAACACAGCAGTTGCATCATAGAGGTTAGTGTGTGTCTGTACTGTGGTATCATAGAGGGTTGCCAGTAATGAATTGTTTATGGCTCCCGTGTTCATTTTCAACATAATCAATGTATTCAGGAATGAGGTCACATCAATCACCTGAAAAATTATCTCAAATGATTATTATAGTCTCAAGTTATTATTATTTCCAATAGTCTAAAATGATTAAATCATCTTACTCTTATAATCTCAATGTTCCTTGGTCTATTAAGAGTGTCTTTTATTTCCTGTAATTTGAGTTTTTTTGAAAGGCGTGATAATTGACTGTTTTGTGTGAATCAGTGTCAAGTGTCTTCCAAAATTTGGGTCAAGAGAACTAGAGCCTTTAATGAGTGAACGTCACTGTGTTAGAAGAAGGTGAGTAGCTTGCCTGGTGAAGTCATAGATTCGTCTGCTATGATCAAACGTAGAATTAGAAGTGGAAGGTAGCCAACTCATTTCTGTGCCATTAAGAATGAGCTTCGACGCCTCTATATTATTTAAAGGCTACTGCAGGGAAAATTGCGTCCGTTATAATTTTTTAAATTAATCCCCGTGACAAGCATCTCTCCTCACTATAAAATGACTCTTGTTTTTATGACATATTTTCCTGGCTGGAAAAGGGAATCTACCGTTCCAACATAACCCATAATCGCTCGGGTAGGGCTAATTTGCTGAAACATTCTGCTGAAAAACTACAACCATCTATACTTTCCTTCATAATTTATTTATTTCTGAATATATTGTGATGAAATTTTCACCAGTTATTCTTGAGATGTATATCTATCAATATCTAGTTGAGTTGATGAAAAAAAGAAGAATTTGCGAATTTTCAGCAGAATATTTTCAGCAGATTAGCCTTACCCTAATCGCTCCCAGCAGGAGCAGTTTCCAGTTCGCTGTGCACATCACTTCGCATTGCTGAATACGGCAAATCTTCAAGCTCATCCGGTAATTATTGTCCGTGAATAAATATTGCTCTTTGCATTATGAAGTTTCAAACTGACATGCCATGTGAGAAAACATTCGATAGCAACAACATGTGTGAAAAAATATCGAATTTGATGGAGTTTTCAAGGCAATATCTATGTGAAAAAAAAAACAACAAAACAATCGGCTGGACCACTCATAGCTCACCACACACTGTTACAGAGCTCAGGTTAACTGTGCTGATTAACTGGCCGAGACGACACTGGGTGTGCAATTTACAATGATAATGATCAGTGGCAGCTCATGAACTGGCAATAGGGGAAGCTCAAACAATTCCTTAAAATTAATGATTGGTCTTGACCTGTTTTCAATCATTCATTTAAATTACCATTACAGAAACCCGAAAACTCTCAGCATTATCAGGTGTGGCCAGTTTTCATTAATAAGGCTGTGCAGTTTTGCTGCATTGACATTTCGCTGGGTATAACAGAAGTCCACTCATTTATCGCCAGTAAATTAAAAGTGGCAGAAAAGGCATCAGTAGGTACCAAACCTAAAAATTTCTAATTCATTATTTTTCCCAGTAATTATTACAACAAGATAGTCAGTTGAAAACTGAACTCAGAACAGTTTGAATTCTCAAAATATCTTGTCTACAAAGAAAGTTACGAACATTTTAAGATTGCTAATTGGAGAGCTTTTTGTCTTATATCTGGTACACACTACAGGATAATCGGGCAGATTTTTGTCACAATCTCCCCCTTCCAATCAAAGGCCCGATTGATGTTTGCAAACGACATCGTGTCTGATTTTCCTGTGGTGTGGGGTGTGTTCAGAGTGATTTTGTCCGGTCTGATCCGCTCGGATGGAGAGATCGTAAATAATGAACGTTTAATATTTGCGACTGGAAATCCTGCAGGGTGTGGGGTGCTCCGTAGTGCACACCACACACTATAAGATCAGAAGAGAGAGATCTTGTGCAATCTGTCTTTTGTTATCATCAAGTGTGTGGTCTCTAAATCTGTGAAGGTTTGAAGAATCCTGTAATGTGTGCCAGCCTTTAGATTAGATAGTCATTTTGGTTTCCATGGCAACGAGAATACAAAATGGCCACCATTGTGGAAACAAAAACCTTAAACAATAAATACTCCATAGCTAATTGATATATTGATTTGGATTTTTCCCAAATAAAACAAGACCATTTCCTTTATGCAACCTACCAAAATCTAGAATCTCAGTCCACAGGAAATATTTTTACAAATTTTATTTAGATTGAGACCTTCATATTCAGTGTTTTAAGGGGTATCCATGGCAACAGCTACCTCAGTATTTATAGTTGAGAGTTCAGTTTGGTAGGTTGCATAAAACTCCATAAATTCTAGCTTCTGTCCAAAGCCAGTGGGACTAATACTTTTGGCAACATTACAGTTTGAAGTCATAAAACTGTAGAACTCATACAGTGTTCATTCCTTTACTTGAAGCCAGTCCTGTCTGCCCTTCTTTTTTCCATCTGAGATATTTTCTCCTCCTGGATTCCTTTCCAGAGACTTTAAGCCTGGTATTGCCTATTGCCATCGATTTCCGCGTCCTGTGTGCTTTAGAGCATCACCGCAGGCTTTTAGTCCACTATTATAGTTGATTATTGAGTCGTACTCCCCGAACTCCAGCACATCCTTTCCTAAGTAAATTCCTTTTGGACATTGAATCCAGCACAGCTGATTTATCGCCTCATTCTGATTCTGAGTGCGACCATGCAAACACCCTAGAAGAAGTTCATCTTTAGTGGGAATTCTGTTGTTTCTGAGGGAAGTTTATGACTGTTTGAATATATAATGAGGATGTAAACAAACCTTTTGCACTAAATAAACAATTTTAAGAACCCTTTCTCTGCAAAAATAGACTTATTCATCAAAATCCTAATTTCCATAACCTAAATCCTAATCAGTATGGTATCCTGTGAGGATAAAAAAAAATATTCTTAAATTTTGACTTTTTCATGAAAATGATGGGCAGTTACCTATATAATGTTGGTAGTATAATGTTGTGTTGTGGAATTAAACCAGTTTCAGCTGAAGTCCACAGCCAAATGGTTTGCTAGTAAAAGGATGTTGGCGTTGGCAAAAATTTCTTCATTAAGGTGAGTTAAACTAAGTTAGTAGATTCAGTTGAACTTGGGCTATTGGCTATGCGAAGGTAGCAGCGCCTGTTTAATGATTACTTGCTTGTTTTTCTTTCATGAATACGTCCAGGCTGAAGACAGAAAAAACAGTCATCTCTAAAAATGTCACGGTAACGCCATGGATGCATTCTTATGTTCTCAGTTCTTTATTCTCATTTTAGTCTGCAAAGTCACCAGGGCAGTTTTCAAGCATTTATGAACATGAGACACTTTATGGCCTCACTGCCCACTTGAGTTGTCACCATAGCGACAAACTCAAACTTCCTTAACCGCCGTTTTTTGGTCCACCAGCCAAATTACCAAGGCAACAGTGGCACGTCCGATCTGTGGAAATTCTGGTTATATGAGTACAACAGCTGATAAACTGACCTTCAGAGCTCAGTTTAACATGGAGTTCAGTCAAGACTCTTATGTCAGATTTAACCATTTATTGCAGGATGACCTGCATTTGAGTTTGGCAGTGACTCTGCTGGAGTGGTGCTCTGGGACAATCTGAGCAAGTATGATGCGGACAGTCCCCGAGATCACAATACCCCCCGGCAGAGCCTGAGATTCTTTTAAATCTCATAAAGTTTGTTATTGAACATGATAGAACAAGTGCTGCTTAAGATGAACCATGATCATTATAAAGGAAGAGGCTGGGAAGGTGGCAGGCAAAGAGAAACATATTTCTGAGTAACCCAAGTACGAGCGGTATAGAGGGCACGGCACCAGAGAAATGGAGGAACACTGCCTCGGTTATAAAAGCTTGGCAATTAAGCGGAAGGAGCTAAAGTTAAGATGACTGGACAGAAACAGGCTCGTGAGCAGCCTGACTACCGTGCCTGACTGAACTAACGCCTAAGGCTTCATTTCAGTCAGGACACTTACGTCAGATTTAACCGTTTATTATAGGACGACCTGCATTTGAGTTTGGCGGTGACTCTGCTCAAGTGATGCTCTGGAACAATCTGAGCAAGCATGACACAGACAGGCCCTGAGATCACAACCCCCAAACCCGCGCTCCTGAGGGGAGCAGGTGAGCAGAGTCACCTTCTATAAATCAGAGTATGAATGCAATGGAATGAAATTGATTAATTTGCAGCAGCCAGCAAGTTGCATTCCTTTTGAGTTCTGGAAATGTGTATGGCTTACTAAATACAGACAGAGAAACATTCAGAGCACTCCTGACACTCCGGAAGTGGCTTGGTACAAGGACATATGTTATATGAGACTATGTGTGGCGCCAAGCATGTCACATTTCCTTTGAATTCACGCAAGCATGCGTGACCTTCTCCTCTTGAGTGTATGGAGCTCAGCCGCCTCCTGAATACAGACAGGGGAACATCTGGCAAGACACTCCTAAAGTGACTTGATACAAAGGAAATATACTATATGAGATAAGGCTATGGTAGCAGCAAGCGTGTTGCATTTCCTTTGAATTCATGCAAGCATGTGTGACCCTCTCCTCTGAGTGCAGGGAGCTCAGCAGCCTGCTGAATACAGAGTGGAATTGTGAGCTTAACTGAGGTAAGTGAGGTCTTCAGTATTTCTGAAGTTTGTCTGGGTTCTTTTGTGACTACACGGATAAGTAAGCGATGTGTGGGGAATTCTGGCGGGCCAGTCACTCCTGGGAAGGTTCACCATTGCTCCAAGTATGGCCATTTGTAGATAAAAGCGCTCACGTTTGCTGGAGTCCCAGTGCCCTCGAAGTGGCTTTTTAACCCTTTCCAGGCTTATACAAGTCAATGACTTTGTTTCTCATTTGTTCCTGAATTTCTTTACATTGCGGCAGCGTGCTGCTTTTTGCCTACTAGACATTGCCAGCCAGGATCTATTTAGGGATGTTTGGATTCATCAGGGCCGGCAGTATTCATGCCTGAGTGCGTCAAGTGAAAGTGAACCCAATTATCGCTTTAATTTGTTTAATTGGTTGATTTAGTAGCTAAGGTGGCAATTACTTCTTCACATAGGGCCAGAAAGGGTTTAAAACCTTTTTTTTCAATAAATTAAATAATCAACTGCATTTTGCATTTACTTGGGTATCTTTGTCGAATATCAAAATTTGATGACCTGAAAGTTTACGGTCACAACTATGCAGAAATAGTAGAAATTGAGAAGTTAAATACTTTTTCACAGCACAGTATTAGGGCCCTTGTTGGAACACACGTGCAGAAGTACCCAGTGCTCCCACAGACCATCTCCAACGTTTTTCATCGGTAATCTACAATATAAAAATAGCTCGCTGTCGCGAGCGGGACCCCTCAGCCTTGCGCTTGCCCTGCCGTGGCGGCCATATTGATTATCGCAGTGGGATAGAAATAGATAGGGAGCTTCTTCTAACCACCCCCAACATACCACCAGAAAATGAGAGCATTTGGCCAAGGCGTTTTTCAGCTATCGCCCGGAAACGAGAAGTTAACTGACAGACAGACGGAGGCCGCTCGCCACGACAATACCCCTCCACGACTTTCCTCGGCTACGGGGTAAAACCATGAGGTTACCTCACATCCTTTCCAGTACCTTAACTGATTTTAAAGTGAAAACAAAAACTGAAAGGTGCTGCAATCCTGCGGGACTAAGCAAGCACCACGCTACACAGAAGTATATTCAAAATTACAGCAAACTGGGAATTTATTTTGACCCATCAGAATACAAGCGCGGAAGAGAAAAAGCAAGCAAAAAATGCTGCCTAGCTTGCCATCATCAATGCTGAAGAGTAAAAATTAGATGTGAACTGATATGCACAGCATTAGACAGAAATGGAAAACATAAAATGGACCTTCAAAGGCAGAATTTTATTTTCAAGGAAAAGCGAAAATGTAAAAAGCAAATTACGAAACAAAGTAACATGAAAAACATGATTTAGACACACATAAGTAGGAATTCTCAACGGTCAGGTCCCTTATGATCTCTGAAAGAAGGATCGATTATTTTTTGAAAATGCCACAACATTGGTGAACTTCAGTACTCAGGAACTTTGATGATAAATGTCAGAAATGCATACAGTCGATCAAATATTACAAAAAGTAAAAGTACATTCAATTCCCTCTAACAAAAATTACATTACTTCAATCGCATTTGGCACCATATTCTTTTTTTCATTTCACAATACTGTACTACGTTAAAGAAAATGATCCATCTCTGCAAGGTCAGAAAACATGGTCGCAACTCATCTGTATTTTTTGATAATGAAAGTACCTAAATGAACTCAGAGTTGATCCAAAGACGTGGGCATTTCATGTTGGAAGAAGAAAGCAGGTGCTGGCAGCAACAGTCACTTCATGCTTCTACAGGCAGGGATCGAGGTCACAGCCACTGTTTGAGCTAAGCAATGATGTGCAGACGGTGGGCTGTTGCATAAAAGCCAATCCTGGGATGGGGTTAAGTTTGGCGGAGAGGACACGTCAGGGTCAGGCAGGGAAGGGGTAAGGAGCATTCAATTTTTTTTTTTACCCTCTCATTTTAAACTAGATAAAAGTCAACACTTCATCAGTGTCCATGTTCCCTCCAAATGCCTAACTCCTCTATAGCTGTGGACAACCAAAACAGATAACACTGCTTCCAATGTTCCATCCTCTTGCATCATTTGAAAATGCTTATTCAGTCTTTGTGAGTTTTCTCTTTGGGCTTCTTGTCGAATGAATCTCCATATTCATTGACTCTGCTCTTGTCTACTGGATACAGCCTTTAAAGAGAAAGACCAGTCCAAGTGAGTCAGAAGTCACAATGCTAAAAAATACCGACAATATTTGTAACAGCTGAAACATTTTGCAAACAAGAATGTGTGCGCACTGTAGTTAGTAAAATCAGTAGTAAACTTAAAAAATACCATGCTAATCGCACTTAAGACCCCTCGGCTGCCTATGTAAGTTGAATCGGGTGTTAGTTGAATTCTGATTGCAGAAATATATGTAATGAAGCCAAGCGCTGATATAAGTAACCTTGGCGTGGCCATTTTTCATTTTTCACAATATGCCCCCTGGTGGGCAAAGTAAGAGTCGAAATTGGCTGGAAATTGGAAGGATCCATAGATGTACCACCCACCGAAAAATGAGAAATCTAGAAGCAAACCTGAAGGCGCTAGAGCGGTGACGTCGGTGAATGTAAAGATCGGCAGCATTTACGCTATTCGACCTAGAAAACGGTAAAAAATTGGTCAAATCAAAAACGCGTGTGATATGTGATGAAGGGTGATCCCATGTACCTTCAGTACAAATTTGAGCGTCCTAGCTGAAATAATAAAGAAGTTATGGCAATTTTTCATTTTTTCACAATAAGCCCCCTGGTGGCCAAACTAAGAGTTGAAAATGGCCTGAATGCGATGGGTCCGTGAAGCATGCGTAAATGTACCACCCACCCAAAAATCAGGAACCTAAAAGCAAACCTGAGGGCGCTAGAGCAGTAACGTCGTTGAATTTAAAGATCGGCAGCATTTACGCTATTCGACCTAGAAAACGGTAAAAAATAGGTCAAATTAATAACGCGTTGGAAATGTGATGAAGGGTGATCCCATGTACCTTTAGTAAAAATTTGAGCATCCTAGCTGAAATAATAAGGAAGTTATGGCAATTTTTCATTTTTCACAATAAGCCGCCTGGTGGCCAAACTAAGAGTAGAAAAGGGGCAAAATTCGATAGGTTCGTGAAGCATGTGTAGATGTACCACCCATCCAAAAATGAGAATTCTAGAAGCAAACCTGAAGGCGCTAGAGCGGTAACGTAGTTGAATTTAAAGATCGGCAGCATTTACGCTATTTCACCTAGAAAACAGTAAAAAATAGGTGAAATCAAAAATGCGTCCGATATGTGATGAAGGGTGATCCCATGTACCGTCAGTAAAAATTTGAGCATCCTAGCTGAAATAATAAGGAAGTTATGGCAATTTTTCATTTTCCACAATAAGTCCCCTGGTGGCCAAACTAAGAGTGGAAAAGGGGCAGAATTCGATAGGTTCGTGAAGCATGCGTAGATGTACTACCCACCCAGAAAGAGACTCCTAGAAGCAAACCTGAAGGCGCTAGAGCGGTAACGTCGTCGATGGACAGATGGACAGACGGACGTTGCAGGGGACGACAATACCCCTCGGCCGGCTGACGTGCCGCCGGCCGAGGTTAAAAACTGATCTAATGAGAGCCAATTCTGTGATTTACAGTATACAAGACTGCACCACTCTATGCTTGCATACAGTATTTTAGAACAGACAGCCATCTTACAGAACAGTACCACATCTGCACTCAAAAGTGAAATTCAGTCCCAACATTGTCTGAAACAGATTAATAATAATGGCATTAAAGAAGGACGATTTGGTCATTTGACTGACCATCTCTGGTACAGATAAATGAGGAACACGACATCATCTCGGAAGCAGGCCAGCCGATGAGAGGTGGGCATGGTGATGATAAAGGCAAACACATCATCAATGAAGGTGTTGAATGCCTGCGAAACACAGAGGATTACTCATGTCAGTGTCTTTCTACATTCTCGCCATTGTTTCTGCATTCTGCACAAAGAGATGTAAGGACCCTTTGTTGAACTAAAAAAAAAAATTTCATTGCAACATTCAATACAAAATAATGTGTAAAATAATGAACTGCATACCTAACCACATACACACAGTTCTACCAATTAAACAGTCGACTAAAATGCCATTTTTTAAGTAGTAATGGAAATCTTAGAGCCAGATCACAAGTACTTTGTGAACTTCACCCACCACTGATCTCATCAAAATTGAGAATCAATAGATACAGAGATACCTATGGAAATAGCACATGCATTCACATAGAGAGAATCCACATCAGTACCATGTTTAAAAACAAATTAATACTTACTTTGTACATGAATGCCTTCCAGGGTAAATGGGCTACTGACTTTAACTGTTCAAATACAAGAAAATGCATATTAAACATCACCATTTTTGGTTTTTATACACACAGTGGGGTGAAAAGTTTGGAGCACCCCTGGCATACATGCCGGTTACAATGAATTTCCAAGTGAACAGAAGTGGATCTGACCACTAAATGCCATAAAGTTAAACATGGTACCTTTCTTCAAATTTTAAAGCAAGATTACGTTTTATTTTCATTTTTTGGTTTCAAAATAATATAAAAAAGTCACTGAGCAAAAATTGGAAACCCTTTGGGATTATACTTTGTTCCCTTTTAAAAAGATGATTACAAAGGCCCAGACCCAAGCAATTTGCTTTTTAGACTTTAATGGAGTCAAATGAATGTACTTCCAGATGAAAGACCAGACTGCCGCACTGGAATCACTAACATGAATTTATTGAGGTGCCAGGACTAACGTTTCTACACACTGCATCTTCCTTAGGGTCAATCGTTTACCAGACATCAGTATACTTGTTCACATGACAAAGTTATAATAATAATAAAAAATAAATTTATTTGTATTGCACCTTTCAAGCAATACAGCACAAAGGGCTTCACAAACCGGTAAAAAAATAAATGTATATTAAAAGCAATAGCACAAAGTAGGAAAAGTGAGAGAATTTAACAACAAATTAAGATTTAAAAGCAGTCTTAAACCAAAATCACACCAAAAAAAAAATTTAGTCAGTAAACGCAAGCCCATGAACGCAAGTCGTCATAAGGTTTTAAGAGGATAGTAACTCAGCATTCCTAATATTCGTGGGGAGAGCATTCCAGAGGCTTGGAGTTATAACTGAAAAGGCTACATCACCCTTTGTTTTTAACTTAGTTTCTGGAACAGCCAGTAATGCTTGCTTTGAGGACCTGAGCGATCTATTAGGTTTCTCAGGGGTCATCCCATATGAACTCAACCAAAGTACAAGAACCTTCCATGGTCACAGACTCAGATTTGGCTCAGATTTATTTTTGGAATACCTCTATATTCATAATGAACACACGCAAAATTTTAGGGTCCTACTCCAAGGTGTTTCGAAGATATAGCCCCCCAAAAATCAAGAGCCTTGCCCAAGTGAATTGCAAACATTAATTTATAGGGAATTTGGAGGCCAATATTTTTGGAACAAATCATAGGTATGGGCTGAAAATTGCTACCCTGGATTTGAGGACAGGTCTGTCTATACAAGGAAGATTGACTGCATCCAGGGCATAATAGTGGAGTTAGATGACCCTGAAAAGGGTTCCAGCTGAAAAAAAAAAAAAAAAAAAAAAAATCACCTTTTTGCCAACTTTGGATTGCCACTGAAAGTATTTTCGGCAAGAGACGGGTGAAGCATTTGTTGGAAGGAACATTTTGTCAGCTCTGAAGCATGGAGGTAGCTCCATCGTGCTTTGGGGTTGTGTGGCAGCTGGGGACACAGAACATACTGCGCGGGTGGAAGAGATAATGGATTTGACCAGATATTAAGAAATTCTACAGGCTGCTGTTTTAGAGTCAGTCCTAACACTGAAGTTAGAGAGGTTAGGTATTCCAGCAAGACAATGACCCCAAGCATACCTCAAAATCCACCATGAATTACCTTCTGAAAAGACAAATGAAGGTTCAGGAATGGCATCCATGATCCTCAGATTTAAACACTTATAAAGTTCTGCAGAGATCTCAAACATGCTGTACATGCAAGGAGGCTGAAGATATTTCTGATCTAAAATTGTTCTGCCAGAAAGATTGGGCAGAAATTACAAAAACAAGAATGGCAGGATTCAGGCAATGTTTGCTCGCTGCTATATTCACCCAAGGATGAGTTACAAAGTACTCACTGCCAGGGTTCTCAAACTTTTGCACAGGGACTTCTTTCCCTTTTACACCATTTGGAAACCATAAAAAATGAGAAGTAAAAGGTAATCCTGGTTTAAAATTTGAAGAAAGGAGTCATGTTCAATTTTGTATCATTTAGCGAGCATGTCAACTTCTGTTCACTTAGATATTCATTGTTACAGGCATTTTGATCAGGGGTGCCAAACTTTTTGCACCCCACAGCATACATTTTGGTTGATGACAAAACTCACCTTGTAATTCACAAAAAGCTGAGGTAGCATAAAGAGAAATCCAAATGCATAAACTCCTGTAAGTAATAAGAGAACGCACAAATAATTATTTAACAAATATTTTGGTAATATTCCGCGGGAATATTTGCTTCATTTTATTGTGGGTAAGGTATAAATGACAGTCTGTCTTACCATTAACCAAACTGTTGATCAACCAGGAGTACCAGCTGGGGGCAAAACGAAGAAACTTTCAAATAAACTATAGAGGACGACTTCATAAAACCAAAAACAATAAATTCCCATTCAGGAATACTCCTTACCTTTTATATTTTACATAAATAAGAGAGTACACCGCTCCTCCGATACACATGGGGTACAGTAAATAGGACAGGTATTTCATAGCCTGGGAAAAGATGATTTCAAAAAAAGGTGAAGTGAAATACTAGTTGCACTTGAGTTATTTTTGAATGTTACACAAACAGAGTCAAAGACCAGGCAGTGATACATGAGTCATGTGCTGCAATGATGAACTGTTCCAATGGCAAAAGCACTCAAGATTACCACAGATGTCTTTCTGAACTGGAGTCACAATCCCCCTATGGCAGACGGTACTTTCAGATTTACTTTTCATTAAATTTTATTTAGATTTACAGTACTGCGCAATTTAAAGCAATTTCATAGAGCAAATATGCTTGCAAAAACGATGAAATTAAAAAGTTTCTAATAACTGAAAAATGTACTAAACAGAGCTGTAAACTGCTAAAAACTAGGCCAAACCAATATTTGGTGCATCTATGCTTTGCCTAAAAATTTGGAACACTGTCCTCTTGTGCCATAGTTTTATAAGATGATTGACTTTTTGCTTGCTCCAAGCAGAGTGGACAACTTGCCACCGTTCTTCTACAGACTGATTGTCTCACTTGCATCTATCTCTCCAAGAGATTACAAACAGCCATGGTGATGTTGACATCAAGGCTCTGTCAAGACTATAGTACCTGTATCGATTATTTTTAATGGAATAAAAACATTTATTTAAACCTTTCTTTAAATTAGCATTTGGAATTTCAAATTTACTTTTTATCTTCAGGAACTATAATTTGGAATCAAAAAGTAAAATCTAAGACAGATTTAGATTTAAAAAATAGTGGCAAAGCCACTGTGCCCGCTTGGCCAAACGTGGCCAAAATGGAACGCCCCCTATTGGCGAAAGTATCGGTCTGATTGGGCTCAAAAGTGAACTTGGTCTAGACCTTATGAGGCTATATACACATATGAAATATGAAAAGGATCGGTGAAAAACTGAAGACGCTAGAGCGCAGACAAGCCAAAAGTTTATGAACGCACGCACGGACACACGACAGAACACCGCTAAAGACCCCGAGCATAGCATAAGCCCCTTGGGCCTTTTGGCCAAGCAGGCAAAAATTTGAGCATCTTAGCTCGTAGAATAAGGGAGCTAGAGCTGTTTGAATTTTGCAGAAAAAGCCACCTGGTGGCCAACCCAAGAATCGCAGCAAGTCCAAAAACCAAACTCGGGCTAGATCTTGGGCCCATATACATGCATATAAAATATGAAAAGGATCCGTGGAAAACTGAAAGCTGTATCGCGCTGAAATGACAATTGTGGACGCACGCACACACGCCAGACCACCACTAATGATCCTAAGCACAGCATAAGCCCGATTGAGCCTGTCGGCCAAGCAGGCTAAAAAAAGTGCAGGTGCCTCAGACTTTTGAACAGTACTGTATGTTTTATTCAATGTTAGTTTCATCCCCCTCTCTATTGGCACTTTGCAGTCCAAGATCATGCCTCCATTACCACCATACCACAGCACAGTGAAGCTGATCCCGCTGTACTGTCTGAAAGCCAAAAACATAATGCGTTGCTGAATACCCCTCCACCCGGACAAGATTTCCTGCCCCAACGTCACAGCGCTAAGGTGAAAGGTGAAATCCAGCAAAAAAAAGTGACATTGCACATCTATGTGTCACAGTGAGTTAACATACTAAATTTGGTGAAGCTGCGATCAGTAGTTGCTGAGTACTGACCCGCACAAAATTTCCTGCCTCAAGATCACAGCGCTAAGGTAAAAGGTGAAATCCAGCAAAAAACATGACGTTGCACATCCATGTGTCACAGTGAGTTACCATATCAAATTTGGTGAAGCTGCGATCAGTAGTTGCTAACTACTGACCTGTACAAGATTTCCCGCCTCAAGGTCACAGCGCTAAGGTCAAAGGTCAAATCCAGCAAAAAACCTGACGTTGCACATCTATGGGTCATAGTGATTTACCATGCCAAATTTGGGGAAGCTGCGATCATTAGTTGCTGAGTACTGACCCAGACAAGATTTCCAGGGTCAAGGTCACAGAGCGAAGGTGAAAGGTCAAATACAGCAAAAAACCTGACGTTGCACATCTATGGGTCATAATTAATTACCATACCAAATTTGGTGAAGCTGCGATAATTAGTTGCCGAGTACTGACCCGGACAGATTTCCAGGGTCAAGGTCACAGCGCTAAGGTCAAAGGTCAAATCCAGCAAAAAACGTGACATTGCACATCTATGGGTCATAGTGAGCTACCATACCAAATTTGGTGAAGCTGCGATAATTAATTGCCGAGTACTGACCCGGACAATATTTCCAGGGTCAAGGTCACAGTGCTAAGGTCAAATGTCAAATCCAGCAAAAAACCTGACGTTACACATCTATGGGTCATAGTGAGTTACCATACCAAATTTGGTGAAGCTGCGATCATTAGTTGCTGAGTACTGGCCCGGACAAAGTCACCCAGACAAGATTTCCAGGGTCACGGTCACAGCGCTAAGGCCAAAGGTCAAATCCAGCAAAAAACCTTACGTTGCACATCTATGGGTCATAGTTAATTACCACACCAAATTTGCTGAAGCTGCGATAATTAGTTGCCGAGTACTGACCCGGACAAGATTTCCAGGGTGAAGGTCACAGAGCTAAGGTCAAAGGTCAAATCCAGCAAAAAACCTGTCGTTGCACATCCAAGGGTCATAGTGAGTTACCATACCAAATTTGGTGAAGCTGCGATCATTAGTTGCTGAGTACTGGCCCGGACAAAGTCATGGACGGACGACAAACGACAGACAGACACGCAGGTGATGACAATAACCCTCCGGCCGAAGTCGGCCGAGGGGTAAAAACCACTGTGCTCTCCAGGCCACTCAGAACTACATAAAACCTGAAACTGATCTGAAAGCAGATTCTCCACCACAGACAGCAGGGGACCTTCTGGGTGCTTGGCCCGTTGTGGGGAGAGACAAATGTAAACTGTGCTACTGTCAGTTCTTCCTTTCTTACCTGCGTGTCATATTCCTCTGTTCTCTTCTCAGATTCATCCGATTTTCCAAACTGTGGAGAAAACGTACATCAGCACAATGACAAGAATGCAAATGGGTAGCACTTTATAAATCTTTCATACTTAAAAAGAACTGAAAAATATTATTTAGATCACACATTAGTTCATTTCTTTTTCTGAGTCAGACAACAACAACTAAAAGTTTAGAGCATCACCTCAAGCAATGTTGTAGCCCTGACAAATGGTGGCTGATTAGGTGAAATTATGGTGTGGCCAAAATATCCCCTTAAAATAAGGACTGGTCTTGAGTCTTGACTGGTCATAAAAGCTAACCTTCATTTCCGTTGTAATTAAAATCATTACAACATTATACCGCTTTGCATATTATAGCCAATGTGTTAAGAATTTTAGCAAAGGCTACAGTATGAACAAAATGAAATCAAGAATCCAAACCATAAATAGATTCATAAATAATGTGAATGTGATTTAAGAAACATGGATAAGTAAATCTGATATTGAAAAGGCTCGTCTTTGGGGCTAGTATCTGTGTGTAACCAAAACCAATTTCAATTTGATCAGCCAAGGTTAACTGGCAGCTACCACGTACCAAGCTAGTGTAAAATCTGCAGAATCCATTCCAAAAAGTCTCCAACTGACATGCATTTTTAAACAAGCTGTGCATTACCCATCTTCACAGTGGAGGCTGAATTACATAATGGAATTCGTAACTAGCATTTCGTCTCACAAGTGTGAACTTACCAGGAATGTTGGTTTTATGCCATTCCACATGACTTTTATTTTGAAGGCCTTCTTTACCTTCCACACCTGTGAAGTAGTACAGTGGATTTAATAAAACTGAGGTTCCAGACAATATGTATGCTAGAAAAAAACTGGAAAAAAGCAGATATTTAAGTGATAATAAGAGAACAGCTTCTGATAGGTAGGCTTTGACGTGTCAGACCTGCAACAGGCGCAACGCTGTTTGCATACTGCTTGTACCTCAATAAGTGATCCTATGCCAGCAGGGATGAGCACCAGTAAACTGGTCTGTTGGTCCAGGAGGTACAGGAAAATCACAATTGTGCTGAAACACCGCCACAGCACTGAGAAATGGGCAAAACAACAACAAAATATATAAACTCTCAGGCAATTAAAAAAAAAAACTTCCTGGAGAAAAGTTTAAAAGGACTGTTGCAATCCATTTTACGTGAAGCAGTGTATTTGATTACTTCAGAATACTTCATTCTGTTTTCAGATTCAGCACTTGACTTAACATTTCATTTCTGTTGGCTCGATTCATTTACGACCCCAAATCAGAAATAGAATGGTATGTTAAATTAAAAGTGAAAGCAGTGATTTCCAAATTATTTTTGACCTTTATTATGTTGAAAACAATACAACTATCTGATGTTTCACCACATGCATTTTATTATTATTTTTTCAAAATAAACACTTATTTTAAATTTGATTCAAAATATATAATAAAAAGTTGGGACAGTATTCAACACTTAGTAATTAAGCCATTCCTCTTCCCTAAAATTAATAAATTATTAGGGACTGAACATGATTAACTGTTTCAGGCATAATGTGGTCCAATTTTTTCCCGCAAAAAAGTTTTAAGGGTCGCAACAATATGAGGTCTTCATTGTTGCATTTTGCATTTCAAAATGTGCCAGATATTCTCTGTCAGGGACAAGTCTGGACTGCAGGCAGGCCAATCCAGCACCTGCACCCTCTTTTGATGCAGCCACACTTCTGTAAAGCATGCGGAATATGGTTTTACTTTGTCTTATTGAAATATGCATGTGCATCCCAGAAAAAAATGCCTTCTTGAGAGCAACATTTGCTGATCCAAAATCTCAGCGTATTTTTGCAGCGTAAATGCTTCCGTCACACAAGTGCAAATGACTTGCCCAGGCCATCAACATAACCTCATGTTAAGATAAAGCATGGCTTTTGAAATTGTTGCAGGGAGCAGGTTGGATGGTCCTTTTCTTCTCAGGTCCAGAGCACACAGCATCCCATTTACACTGAAAAAAATACCTGTAATATCGATTTGTCTGACCACAATAAATGTTTCCACTGTGTGATGGTCCACTGCAGATCTCTCCAAGCCCAGAGAGGCCGACAACCTTTCTGGACACTGTTAACATATGGCTTTTACACAGTTAAGTTACATCTGCGGATGTAACTACATTAGTAGTACTTGACAAAGGTTTGTCAAAGTAATCCTGTGCCCACGTGGTCATATCACTTATAAAGGACAATTCTTTATGCAGTGCCATCTGTGCTATAGTACATCAGTTATCCAGCCAAGGCTTGCATCCTTACCTTTTATGCACAGAAATTCCCGCAAATCAAATCCTTGAATCATTTAATAATGTTATGCACTGTAAAGAATGAAATATCCATATCCCTCCCTATATTTCTTTGAGCAACAATGTCTGTAAATCTTTCGATGATTTCCAAAAAAAAAAAAAAAAAAAAAAAAAAAAAAAACACCCTGGCAAAAATTTGTGATCCTCTTTCCATCTTTGCCTCAGTAATATGAGGCCTTTCTTGGGTGCTGCTTTTGTACCAAATCATGATGACAATAACCTGCCGACATTAGTCAGTTCAAATCAGATCATTATTCAAATAATTTTACCTCCTTAGTACTAAATTAAACCTGTCCTAATTTTTTTTTTAATTTATTTTTTTAGAATGCTTTGCAGGTTCAATGGCAGGACTGCACATACATTCACAAATAAAATGAAGTTGACCAGATAAAACATTAAATATCTCGCCCCCATGCTGTCTGCAATAAAATACAAAGTCAAACGAATTTAGAAATCACTGCTTTGTTTATATGTGCAGATTCCATACTGTCCAACTTCTTCTGAGTTGGGGTTATATATTTAATCTCTGACTTGTAATATTTTATTCAATACTTTTCACACCAATGCTGTCAGTTCATTAGCAATAAAAACCTAAGCCCAAATATAGTACTGCGTAAACAGCATTAAACATGCTTTTACTGGTGGGCAATCTGAAAGCTGGCGCTCATCTTCTTTAAGCTCTTTTTATTTTTCATTTCTGAGAGAACCTCACTAACACTAACTTTGTTAAAACTGTAAAATGTTCAGCTTCGTTTGGCGCTTGCTTGTACTTTTCTCTTATGATTTTGAAATTATTTAACTCTTCATCTTCATTTTCTTTTACACTGCATGTGTTTTGGGACAACGTTCAAACCCAGCCCTATTTGAACCATTACTACTCTGGCAAACTTCCACCCAGAAATGTCATTCAAACTTTTAACGGGTCAGCACAAGTGATGGTTTACTCATATGAAATTAACCCTCTGTTAACCAAGTACCTTTCCAACTGTGTAAAAATCATTTCCTGGGATTGCGCTAGCCGCTCGCCACGTTCGCCAATGTGAACAAAATACCGTTGTGGCGAAGAAATTTTGCGGTGAATAAGCCACGCTGGCGAAGGCCAAAATAAAAAATAAATAAATAAAAAGAAGAGGCGAGATAATCCTATGTTACGGTGATCTTCTAAATTTTGTCGGAAATGAAACGTATAAAACATCCCTGCTATTATCACACATAGCTAATCATCCTGAAATCTTCGCACTGCACCACGGACTACTCCTCTAACATTCAGGTTTACAATAAGCAGCGCGCTTAACCAATCAGACAGCTGGGAGCCAAAATTATTCTCTTCGCGGGAACGTAGCGAACTGAGACCAACAGCAACAGTATATACATTTGTCGTATTGTGAGGCCAAAAAAGCTGCTCAGCTAAATCAAGATCGTGTACAGCGAGCACCTCATGATTTCTTTGGGGGAAATCCTCCCCCATCAAATAAGCCTTAAGCTTCAGAGCAGCCATACGACAGAAACGAGAAACGGCTATTCAGCCCAAATGGTTCCAGGATTTTCCATGGCTGAAGCAATCCACGAATGTCGACAGGCCACGGAAGCTCTGCTGCGTTTGGTGTGAAGAAGTTGGCCAGAACAGTATATTCGCCAAGGCATTCAGAAAAGTGACTATATTGCGGAGCACGAGCGTGTTAACGACAAGTTACTTGTTCTGTCACGAAACATGCTCATGTAATGTCATGACAATAATCCATGAGCCTGCAAGAGTTAATGAAGTAGGCTTAGTCAGTTCGCTGGAGTTTGACAGTGCATTACGTGACCTAGAACGGTGTGCACTTATTTGGGTAATTCAGTCATCATAGTAACCGATAATATTTTGCTAACGAATGTCCGCGTGCCATTGTTTGTAAAATAACAGCTGATGGGTGCTGTATGGAGTTTGGATGATGGAGCCTGACTAAACAAAAATTAAAAACAAAATACATTTCAATTCAGACCTCCCTTTTCCGCTGCCGAATCGTTAACCCTACTTTTTTTCGGCTGTTCTTTCATTTTTACACGGCCCGTCTTCATTTCTGGCTGAAAAAATTAAGTAATAAACAAGGAAACTGTCCTGACAAGAATATGCATTTCAGCTAATGTCCCGCCCGAGTTAAAAAATCTTGCTAATGATAAACGGTCATATATAGTTGGCTTCATTCTCATTTTCAGAATAGTGGCCGAAGCAAAGATTTTTTTTGTTGTTGTTGTTGAACAAGCCACCAAAAAGCGTACAACAACGTGAAGGATGCAATCGCTGCTCAGATGAGGACAGTGCATCGGGTGGTGCAGGAAAATGTCGCAAAGCAGAAATTCAGAAGTGCAATCGAACTGCAACACCGCAATGCAAGTTAAACGGTGTCAGTGCCAAACCAAAGATTTCTTTATTTCCCTGAACCAAAATTGTCCCTCCTTAACTTATGTCTGCTTTGCAGTATAGTTTAAAAGGAGAAGGGGTTGAGCTGAGGAGGAGACTGGGAGCTGTAACTACAAAATGAAATTCCAGAAGGCCAATATTTTTCATTCATGACTCAGTGAGTTAACAGGGTGATCACTGGTGGCCTCAATTCCTTGTGCAGAAGAGAATTTAAACTAAAACGTTGAAAAATGAGGCCAAAGATAATTGAGCTGAATTAGCCACAGTGGCTAAAATTTTTTTAATGTGGCTAAAGAAATTTGAGATGAATTAGCCACAGTGGCTAAAAAAAATTTTCTCCTAGTGCAACCCCTGCATTTCCCTAGGCAAATATGTTGATTATGGGCCAATATTTGGAAAAATGAAAAAAAAAAAAAAAATTTGACCCTTTGACCCACCTTTCCAAAATGTAGCAGATCTGCTACATTGGGTGATAATGCGAATGGAAAAATTAAAGTGACGGACCATTCAAGTTATTCTCAAATGTTTATTTGGCAATAAGAAACAAAACCAGCAGGGTGTCCAGGCTGTTAACCCTTTCACTTTATGTAGCAGATATGCTACGGTGATTAATAGAGGGTTAATTGACTTAACTCCTCCTTGTGGTCAATTATGGGATCAAAAACGATAAGCCCAAAGTAAGCTTCAGGTCTATGACCAAGATTACAACTAATCAAGGAGGGGAGTGTGAAGAATTTGGAGGGAAAGAAGAACAGATTTCAGCCATAATTCGAGTTGATACTGAAACGGAGCAAATTCTAGTAAGGGAGGAAGTGCGTTCGCAGTTGTAAAGTCGTTTCAGGGAAGCCCGCTGCAGTCTGGAGTAAGCACTCTTCAGTTATGGTCCGGAAACACTTTGTGAGCTGATGCAAAGCGAATCGAGCTAAAAACAATGCCATCCCCCGGGGGGACGGAACAAAATACCATAATTTTAACGCAATATATAGTAGACGTGTTCCGAGACCACTGTTCCAACCAGACTCGGGCAATTATCATTTCCAAGAATGTCTCAAATGCACCATTAGGAAGCACAAGAATGTTGTTTCTACAAAATCTCGTTATCACATCTTCCTCCTTTCCTGAGCATAAATAGATTATATTCACAGATTAGAGTAGAGAGAATGCAACAAGAGTAAAGAAACAGCCAACTGTTATCATAAATTTCACAGTCTGAGAGGCAGGCAGACAGAAGGCATGTCATGTCAGGTGAAAACTAAGAACCTCCCTTAGTTTTCACAAGAGGGGCTGACGGATCGACAGTACATTAGAGAACACCACCATCACCACCTATTTTTTCAAGCACGTTCATTGTTATTTTTTGTTATACAATCACGCTGTTGGGGTTTTTTCCACCCAAGTCGATTTAATCGTGCTAAAACATAAGCATTGAGAGTTGTGGTAAAGGGCAATAGCAACATTGGCCAAAGTGACGTAAATGAAGAAATTCTGAGCATTGGTACCATTTACGTAACGTTACCGGTGTCTATAGTCTATGCATAAATGCCACACTTCCTAACTTGCTCAATTGTCATCCAGGGCTAGAGCTGGCTTCTGAAACCTGTTAGTCAAATGATTAGCCAAAAAGCAATGTCAATTAGTCAAATAACTTTACCCCTAGTCACTTTTTTTTATCCGATGTCCAGTTGTGAGGGTCTCCAATACCAATCGATTTCTTGTAGGTTTGGTTGCACCGTCGTTGTATTATTTTGATCGTGCTTTTACTTACAACCATGTGCTGTTAAATGTCCTATCTGACCGTGTGCTTTCCTCTGTCCTTTCTGACTTAGCCTCGGCCTCCTTGTTTCCTGTGCTAGTAGCATGCTTTTTTTAGTATTAACCCCACCTCACTTGGGACTTTCTCCCTTAGCTTGCTTCATTCCCAGTCTGCTTTTTGCATGAATTATTTTTTTAATCTGCATGTTACTGACACAGGTTAAAGAAGCTGGTCCTAAGTCCAGAAGAAGAGGAAGGGAGTCAGAAGGCTTTGGCAAAACAGAAGCTACTGCCTATGAAAGAAATGCAAATAAAAAAAGATTTATGCAAAAAACAACTTGCTTTTTATTCAGTACAAAGGACCAAATATTGATAACAAAGTACTTTCAAATGTTCTTTACTGACCATTGAGCTTCAAGGAACAACTGTAGTGTTATGCTGAGTGAGAACTGAACACTTGGACTTGGTAAAATTACATTAACATGGACTACATGTGCAACATCACAATGTTGCATAAATCCAACCACATCAACTTGCTTTTTATTCAGTACACAGGACCAAATATTGATAACAAAGTACTTTCAAATGTTATTTACTGTCCATTGAGCTTCAAGGAACAACAACTGTAATCAGTACCACTAACAGCTGCGTAGTCTATTGGCTCGAGCATGAGCTGGTGGGTGGAGTATTCCGTCCGAATAATGCTGCATTCATGTGATGTCGGAAGGTCGGAGTTCCCAAGTCGGCAAATCGTTCTTCCGACCGTTGTGTTCATGTGCTTTGAAGTCGTAATGTGGGAAAAACATGGATGCTGCAAAAGACGCTGAGTTGTATTTAAATGCTCGGAGCGTTTAAAGAAAACACTGACAGCCGTTTCCAGTTTTTTCGTGACACTGAAGAACAACCGAAACCGATCAGGTGATCCATGAAATATGATTGATTTCATACATATGTATTTTAATCAGAAAAACGTCCGTATTTGCTTGAAAGTAAACTACACATCCGCCATTTTTCGGTGAATGTGACGTCAAGTCGAAAATCGGAGCTCTGAAATGACACCGAGTTTCTGACCTGTAATTTCCGAGTTCGACGCCGTTCAATTCATTTTTGACAACTCGGAGCTCGTTTTTTTCTGACTTCCGAGTTGTTTTGAACGCAGCATAAGGGTACCGTAGGCTACACGTGGTTCATTTCACGCTTCTTCATGACGTTCTTAGAGCTTGCGGCCCGGACGGGAGACGGAGTGCGGTACGCAGAGTCGGAGAGCCAGAGTCGGCTTGTGAGTTGTGTTTTCTTGGCCGACCCTATATTATATATTAACCCCCCCAAAAAATATTATTGCAGATTTGCGCAAATCTCGTGACCCCACTTTTGAAAGGTCTTCGTCAAATTTATCGTCAAATGTGACTTACAGATCGTCAAACTGCAGGAGAGATCGTCAATTGCGAATTGACGAACGGGTAGCGCGAGCCCTGGTCATCCAACTAATATACCCGATATAAAAGCAAACTTCCACCAAAATTCCGAGTCCATTTATTAAAAAAATAGCTCTACAGATATGTGATCTGGCACCCATTGTTCACCAAAAAGAGCCGTCTCATTTGCAAACGTTTGCAAAATACATGACCAGCACAGACAGTCCTGTGGAGGGGAGGTGTCAAGAAAGACAATTTCTGAGTGGGTCTGGGTGCCAATTCTACTACTGGAAGATATCCAAGCTGAAGGTAAAATACGTGGCAAAACTATCATGTCACGACTCAACCCAAAAATTGTCCTACCAATTGAAAAAACATCCCCTCATGGACCAATGACATTTCTGGCAAAGATTATTCAACAGATGATGCTCCCCAAATCCTTACATATATAATGCATAAAAATAACTTGGAAACAATCTATGAAAATTTAAATGTCTACGACGAAACGTACATTTGGACAGAGAATAACACTAAGGATAACTCACAAAATTACAAAAGTTACAAGAATGATCAGAAAAAAACAAAAACTCTACACCAACTCCAATAAAAGCAAAGGTCAGTGGTCTGTTGATCCAGGCTACCTCTTCTCTCTGTTAAGTGTCTTAGTTCCCTACGAAAGCTTTGGCACAAGATCCTAATGACGCCCTTTGACTTACATTATATCACCCTTTCCATAGGTGCCCATTTCATGTTGGTGTCAATAGTTCTGTTTTTTGATGCAACCGTTACAATAACCATGAATCAGACTAATGCTGCATTTCCACCAAACGCATGAAACGAATCACTCTCGTGGCCAGATTACATTCGAAGTCAACGCATAGACGCAAATATACGCGAGCTTGCGCCTTCTCGCGTGTCTTTGTATTGACTTTGCACATAATCTTGCCACGCGAATGTTTCGTTTCGCGTTTGGTGGAAACGCAGCATTACAGTTTCCAAAAAAATGACTGTAATTGAGGAGATTTTCAGCACCTTTTAATTGCAACTGTAAGCAGCTTTCAGTTAGCCCACACTTTCCTCAGGAATTGCACTTTTCTAGTTAGAAAGTAGGATTTAACAAACACGGTCCCATCTGGTCTTACCTGCCTTGGTAGACATTCCCACCATGGTTTTCTTTTTTTTCCAAAAGCTGATGTCATTTTTGAAGGCAAGGAAATCAAACAAGAGCTGCAACAAAACAAATGTATCGTTGGTTGGCAAAACAATCCATGTACCATATTTACCCTTCATAAATGGAGGAAAAAAGATCAAGTAACCACTGTATTGTTTTTAAGTCCTAGAATGACTCAACACCATTCCACGGCAAAATGCATTCATAATTAGCATCCGACAGTCTCTGTACAGCAATTCCAATGGCTTTTAAGCGGCAAAATGAGCCAACTTATAAATACAATAAGCATACAATCGTAAAAATTTTGCAAATACAGTGCCCTCCAATATTACTGGCACCCTTACTAAAAATGAGCGACAAAGGCTGTCAAAAAAATGTCTTTGCCGTTTATTCTCTTGAACCTTCCATTCAAAATATTCCCCAAAATCTAAGCAACCTTTTCCCTGACATACGGACAAATTAATGAAAGAAAAAGAAAAACGTTGTCATTAAATAAATGTTTTCCCCAGAACATGTGTGTAACAATAATTGGCACCCCTAGAAAACAATGATTAAAATCTAACTGAAGCGTATTTCTAGGAGCATTCTACATTTTCAATTTCACATGTTTGATTGGGAATTCTTAAGTGGTCAACCATGACTCCCCGTTTCACTGGGCTATAAATGTGCGGTGACACAGGCAAAATTCCCTTAGTCATTCATCACAAATTGGGAAAGACCCAAGGACACAGTAACAATGTATTAAAAAAAAAGTTGTTAAGCTGTGCAAAAGCATGAATTGGAGGTAAGAAAATCTCTAAACAATTGAAAACAATTGAAATCCATTTCCCCCATCAGGGCAATAATTCAGCAGTCTAAAGCAACAATAGCTGTTAAGAATTGGCCTAAAAGAAAATGTGTGTGCACTGACCCCATACACCTTAAGGAAAATTATTTTACCTACAAAAGAAACACCAAGGATCACAGCTGGAAAATTGCAGAGGTTAGTAGAATCATAGGGTCAGAATACTCCAAAATTACCACCAGTCTCCACTTTTATCACCTCAAGTTCTCTGAAAGGGCTGCCAGAAAAAATCCATATAAAAATCTAGTCAATCAACAACAAACTAAAAACACCTAAATTTGGCCAAAGCAAACGTTACTGGGTTTTTCGATGGGACCGGGTTCTATGGTCAGATGCAACCAAAACAGAGCTTTTGGCAACAAACATTAAAGGTGGGTTTGGCATACACAAAGGCATCTCATACCCACTGCAAAGTACGGTGGTGGATCTGTGATGTTCTGAGGCTATTTTCTCCCGATGGCCCAGGACATCTTGTAAGGATATATAGAATCAATAAAAGACCAAGAAATATTCAATGAAAACCTAAGAGCCTCCGCCAGTAAGCTTAAAATGGACCGTGGACTTTCTAACAGTACAATGATCCAAAACACACCTCAAAATTTGCATAAAAATTATTCACTGACTGCTGAATAAAGATTTTGCCAAGGCCAGCAAGGTGTCCCAACCTAAACTCAAAATCTGTGGGATGAGCAGGTGAGGAGAGTCCACAAGTATCAACCTCAGAATCTGAGGGATCTGGTGAGACTCTGTATGAAGGAATCTAGTCTCAGATCCCATACCATGTGATCTCAAACCTCATCACACTTTATGGGAGGAGACTCAGAGTTATTATCCTGGCAAAGGGAGGCTCCACAAAATATTAAATAAAGGGTGCCAATAATAGTAGCACGCATAATTTTGAGAAAAATATTTGTTTCATGATAAGAATTTAGTTTCTTTCGATTAAGTGACTTCAATTAAAGGTCAGATTTTTGTGAACATTTTGAATGGAAAATTACGAGGGTAAACAATAACATTTTTTCATTTTGCTCAATATGCCTTCCAGGAAATTAAAGTCAGAACACTGAATGTTCTTTAACGTCTTTTAATCAGGGCAAGGTAGCAAACAGACCAGCAATGGACATGTTTCAGCAAAGCGCCTACCTCAGCTTTGCATACAATGAGCGGATATGCCTCCTGTATACAAAATGTGCATTGCATTTTTTCACAATAAACACATCCACAGAACCAGAACCGGGTAGCAAAGTTTCAAATCCTACTCTGGCGAAGGCTAAATTCATTACATGACGTGAACGTTCACTGGAAATGCCCACATTCCATCACCTCAGGTGATATGCAGGGTTATTATGGTAATTATTATGCCTCTGCAACACACAGTGGATGAGAAGCATACTGTGCTTCAGTTGTCTGTCACATATAACTTGTGTGCACGATATCTACTGAAGGAGGGACGGATTTTGACCAAATCAAACATGGTAACTCCCCACAGAGGATGACTGGACTGATTAGGTTTTGGAGGTCATCGGGTCAAAGGTCAAGGTCACATAAGGTCTGCTTTATGCAGGGACTGAAGGTAGCTTTTTATGACGTATGAGGCTATGGCAGGCAGAGGCATAGAAATCAATGCTTTGCATCAACTTCTACCTTGTTTTAACTAAAGGGTGCCAATAATGCTGGAGGAAACTGAACATTTGGCTGGTTACATCAGAGTATGAGTTTTTAATTATTAAATTGAGCCTAGTTTCATTATGTAGCAGAATACAAACAAAAGCATTTGCAAAAACATTTGACACTATACCAGAAAATAATCATACACAGTAATTAATTTAACAACAAAAGGGAAACAACAGTTAAATTATAAAAAGAAGTGTCAACACACCACAAAGATCCAAGAGGAGGCATTCAAGAAAAAACTAACAGAACTTACATGGAATGCAGCCACGAAGAATGTAAGAGCGAGGAAGTACAGGTTGGTGTCCACAAAAATTCCCTTTATTTCATCTGCATCCTTTTCAGTGAAGCCTAAAGAAAGAATACTCATTAAAATGCTGCACAAACAACATTTCAGCTGTTATCCATCCTCTCTACTGAGGCCAGTCAAAAATTCAACATAGCTAAAATTTGTTTCTACAACCAAATTTTCTCCACCATGAATTAATCTGACAAACAGCAAGCTAAAAATATGTCAGTCTTATTTCATGTACAGGAGGTTCCATAGTATGGTTCCATAATTTTGTGACTCAACATGCCTTCACGTACTTTGCTTAAAAATTATGAGGCAGGGACATTTCATTCCATGTCTTGAGAACAAAATTGAACAATTCAGTTTCGTTAGAGGCATAATTTACATAACTGGGTATTTGTTGTAAATTTAGTTATAAATTTGGCAGGTCTCATTTTCTCTCCAAATTTGGAAACTGAGTCAGTCATTTATAGTCATGTTCCAAGAGGCAGTTTGGGAAAACGGACATCGACAGTTCTCCACAATATGAGGTATCACCACCATTCATTTTGAGAACATGCCATATTGAACTGACCGGAAATGGAGAAAGAGGTGCACAGCATAGCAAGTCACCATATTATGGCAAAAACAGATATTTTCCTATACATAAACAAATTAGAGCACTGAACAACTAACTTCAATTCCAAATACACATTCTGTGAGCATTACTGACAGCTGGAGCACTTTTACAGATGCACAGCTCACCAAATTGCTGCAGAGAGTACACAGCATCTTGCATGTGGATCCAGAAGCGAAGTTTTCCCAGAGAGATGGTGTCATAAGACACAGTGAGGGGAAGTTCAGTTGTACTGCTGTTGATCTCCTGCAGACAAGAGTATGGCATAAAGACACAAAAACATTATTGGGCATTAAGTGGTAAGAGTCAAAATATTTTGACTTTACAACCAAGATTCTGCCAGATTTAATGTAATACTACAGATCTCAGAGTCAAGAAAATGGCAGCAATATAATTTGAGCCTGAAATTCATGTGATAAAGCCTTTTGAAATCTTGCCTCTTGGAGGCAATCAGTATATTAAAAAAAAAAAACACACACACAAAAAAGCCATAAAATACATCAGAACTGGCCTCGAGAAATATCAACACACAGTTTCAGAGGTGCTGAATCAAATGATCATATGATTTACAAAAAAACACTTATTTTAATTACCCCCCAAAAGTAGTCCACTCCAAGGGTTTAGTAAAATTTCAGAGGTAAGGTGTAAAAATTTTCACTGTTAATAATAGAAATGGCCAAATATATAGTGGAGTCATTTCAGATGTCATGAGCAACAGTCCATACCTTCTTTTACCGTTAAGATCTAGAACCCATTTTTTTGGGGGAAAAAAAACAAATCTCCCATGCCTTGCTGAAAACTTATAGCAACTCCGATTAGATTGCCAAATCCAAGACGACTGTCACAGGGTCATTTTTTGATGAGTTTTCCTGTATCTTTAAATCCAAATGGACAGGGTGCCTTTTTCCTCTGACTCAATATCAACAAATACAAATGATGTGGTTGCTTCTGCATTTCCAGTTCATCTGAGAATGACCATAGTGAAATTCTGAAATGATCCGTCTTTTGAACCAAATGAGCTAAAGAAATTAAAAATGCATCTTTTTCTGTCAATTCTGGGTTCAGAAATATTAGCGGATACTTATTTTTCTATTTTGGAGCCACTGAAATCCAGGATGACAGTTGTGTCAGGCTAAGGAAAATTAGATTTTCTGAGATGAAGCAGCTATTCTTCATTTTAATAAAATGAAGTAGCAATTTCAAGCCTCTCTCACATAGCTCTAAAAATGCCAGAAACTTGATATAAAAAATATCCAGTGGCAGTCCTCTCGGACTGTGCACACTCGTAGATTCCAGAGGCATACGTGCACTTTTTTTTTCCCCCCAAAAATACAGCATGAAAAAGAAAACACAGTTTGGGAAAATAGGCATGGATTGACTGAAATTATCATTATATAAACCTTCTGCAGCATATGATATTTTTATATCAACACTGAAATGTTCAACAAAAATTTGATCACCTGCTATGGAAGCTTACCAGAAATGTTCAACTGAAAAGTTCTCAGAGAACCAATTTAACCTACCATCAGGTCCTTCACTCGGTTACTTAGCTCATCAACAAAGAGCAGAGGGAGATACACCGTCTTCTTTCCACTTTGAAAACTGCGACAAACACAAACCAGCATATGCTGAAGGGCACATGGAGGAACACAGTTTTAGAGCTTAAATGGAGATTTTCTTATTGTTTAAATGGGAAGTCTTGTATAAAATTTTCAGACCAACTTTCTTTACCAACTGCTCTACCAGAAAGGGTAGCAAGTAACATTATTTTGCATGAGGTAGTTCTCACGCGCTAATATCCATTCAGCCTAACAAAGCCTCCACTAACAGCACAGCCTACAGAGCAGCAAGTGCAAACATACACTCGAAGGTATCGATGCACATCATTGGGTAGGTACTCTCTGTCAAAGAAGAACTCGTCCCCCACAATGTTCACAGTGAGGCGTGATCGCCAATGCGATACTGGCTTTGTATTCGCAGGCTCTTCAGTGGTCTTCTGCTGCTCAGTCTAGAGTCGATAAAAAACAGTTTAGTGAATCAGTGTGGTTACTGGATGCTCCGTCAATTGAGAACACATAGAACAAACATGCATCAAATCCAGCAGGGCCCCTCGAACCTCTCATCAAGTTCCCCTGAACAGATCCAGGTATTTGTTGTGTTTGACCTCAAGTACATCTTATGCAACTACACAAGCCCTTCCACAGAGAACTATGGGCTGAAGGACTTGAATACGGATGACTCAATTCCTGCAAGGGAAGTGATGCTGACTTACCTCCATGGTATCCTGGCCAGAGATAAGGCTGACTTCTGGGGGTTTGGGGTGCATGAATGTGGTGAGTTGGGCCACTTGGTGCACCTGCCGTGTGTCCTGCCATGGCGAAACGCCTGCCTGATGCACAAACACCAGGGCATACAGTGTCCCATTGTTCCGTGTTTTCTTAGGCAGGGATACATTCACCTGCCTTGGACAGAAAAACATCATAAAAATAACAAAAAAGGCACATTCCAATGTACAATACATCTAACATGGAAAAGAAAGCAAAAACAAAGGCAAAAATGGGATTCTCTTCAGTGGCTTGTTCAGAGCAACCCAGGTCTTCTGCACAATGCCATTGCAGCAAAACCCACTTTCACCATTTTATCTCAATGTGAAGGTGAAAAAATGACATTAACGTTTACCTCTCGATTCGGGAATGCACATCGAAGTCGTCCACCTTGAGAATGAGGCTATGGCCACCTTCGCCATTTGATTTAAGGGCTGTGTAGATGCTAAGCTGTTTCAAAAAGCCATAAAAGAATAATTACCACACACTACCACGGTAAATCCCACAAATCTCTTCGCACCATCCTGTAAACTTTTACTCCAAACCTAACTACGCTCAGCCCATAGTAAAATCGTTTATGCCACAGAAGCGTAAATGAGAGCCTGTAAGACGGTAAATCTCCAGAAACAAAGTTGGACAGCGTCGCACTAAGCCATGCCTTTCAGAGTAATTACCAGGAAGACCAAAACTTGAGCCTTTAATGCGTCTTGCGGAAGTGACATGTATTTAACATAAAGCGCGTAATACCCAAATTGCACGAGGTGACCAAACTCACTTTTGTTCACTGCGATCGATATTCAACCAGCAGTATACGTGCTTCATGAAAATATGGCAAAAAATAAATTAAAAAAATGCTAGTATACAAGCGTTCAATTAAATAACTGAAAACATAACTAACCTGTAGTCGAGGTTTTTCTGCGAGGTGAGGAATGATGCAATTTTCACTTCTAAGCTTTTCACAGGGTTTAGTGTACACGATTCCATACATCACCCAGCAGGTGTGCAGCACGTAGACCACAAATACCCCGATGATTAGGGTGGTGAAAGAAGTCTTCTGAAACATGCTGTCTGGCGGATTGACTAGCTAGTTTGCGTAGTACGCAATGCGTAACCGCTTAAAGATGAACAATACATTAACACATAAACACGACAGTTTACCATTTACAAAAGGTAAAGACAACCGAAGTCGAGACAGATTTAGAGAAATGCAGCTTTAGCTACTGTTCTGCAGGGCTGTCTCTGAATCAGGGCAGTCCCAGCATTCATGATTTAGAAGCGCGCTAATCTGACACAATGTCGCAAACACGTGGCACATTTCAGTCCGTGAGAACAGAATTACACGGTGTTGCGCGATTATTGTTTTATAGACAAATATAGCAATGAATTTCGTCCACACATAGCTGAAGCGTGCACCTGAACAGACTGCAAGCTCATTCGACTTCCTGGATGTGGTGGCGGAAGTTGTTAGTTTCCATCTTGTACTCGCAGTGCATTGTGGCCCAGATCCCTGTCGAATCAGAAGCCCGGGTCGGCAATGCTGAACTGTATTTTAATTTGGCTTGCCTGCCAGCCCTATGCTTTCTCCAATAAATGAGCTTAACGTTTCTTGTGGATATCTCAATTGTTTGCTCGTCTTAAACTCCAGGAATAACTGAGGCGAGAGTGAATATTTTTTCATTGCATTACACAGTACTGTTCAGCCAGCGAACCTGGAAGTTAGCTGCTTGTGCAGAACTAAGCTCCCTCTATCATCCGCCGTGGACTGCAGCAAGGGAAAGTGGGCTAACCCAGCTGCTTTATGCTTGGTCAAGTGACTACTGCGACTCTTGCCCCCTTACAATGGAAAACTATACAGCGTTTATGTCGTTGGCTTTCCACTTTTACACCCAGTGAACAGGCGGCAGGATTGCTTCAAGGTTGCCAGAACTGTTTGAGGAAGACGTCGCCGTAACTTCTCAATTTTTTGTTCGATGAACCAGGGTTTTAAGACTGACTGCTAACAGCGATAAAACCAAATGGAGGTTTGCTTCAGGCTGCTGTCTCAAGGTCTATGGAAAACGCTGGAACGTAAATCCGGAATGTACCCGTCCGTCCTCTCCCACTGTTTGACTTGCAGACATGTGCGCAGGTCAAGTCGGTACGTTTGCCGGCTTCCTGAACATCAATCCTGGGATATGCCAGTTTCGGGTGGATGCCGGGGCTTGCTGTTGCAAAGGTCAAGTTGGAACTGTACGTTTTATTTTTGCTGTCAACGTTAAGATGTTCATAAATTATTTCAGTAATTGAAAATACACTGAACAAAAATATAAACACAACAGATTAGTCCTTTCAATATTTTGCATAATTATTTCTGAGATTTGGTTAGTAGGGTTTATTTATGTGACCAAGTTTGTGTGCCACTGGTCTGTGTGCATTTCAGCCATCTTCTCCATATCATTGTCAAGTTCATGCCCTTTGTCAAAATTGGCCTGTCAGACAGGTGTGGCCTGATTCAGAGCTATTGAAATCAGGTACAGTCAGCCCGGGCACATCCTGTACGCTGGTCAATAAAAGGCCACCTCAAAAGTCCCAGTCCTGCCAATGCTCAAAATGCCATAGATGACTCAAGGCATGAGGGAGCTTGCCATTGGCATGCTCAATACAGGAATATTTCTCAAGGCTGTCACAAGGGCTCTTAATGTCCATGTTTCAACAATAAGTCATATAATTCACCTTTTTGAGGAATTGGGCACGACAGCAGCCCGCCCACAAGCATAACAACCACGTGTGACGACCCCTGACCAAGACTGCCATATCCGTACTCTCCATCTCTGTGACCGTCTGAGACCAGCAACTGCCACTGCAGATGAGACAGTTGGTCCCCACAATTGCCGCATTTTTGCCCAAACTGTGAAAAATTCATCCCCAGGAAGTCCATATCTCTGCGCATTTTGCTCTTAGTGGATTGGACCTCACCTCAGCTCGACGAAAAAATTGGTTCGACTGAGTGAATAGACACGTTTGATGGCCAATGGTACAATGGAGGACTTTTTTTTTTAACAGACAAGTCATGTTTTCAACTTCAACAAGCAGATGGATGGGGGATCGTTATGCTGACGTCATTGTGGTCCGCACGGTGGCACGTGGTGGTGCAGTGCTGGTTTGGGTGGGAATATCCCATGGACATTGCACCCAACAGCATTTCATTAACAACAACTTGAATGCAGTGTGATATCACGATGAGATACGGCGGCCTATCGTCCTACGATTCGTCCATCAAAACAATAACCATCCAGCATGACCATGCCAGACCCACATCATCCGTGTATGCTCAGAGTTCCTTGAGCCTGAAAAGATTTGTGTGCTTGAACGGCTGGTGTAGTCCTCAGATTTGTCCCCCTCCAGCATCTTTGGAATGTCCTCAACAAACGAGTATGTCATTGGATCACATTTCTGGCCAATATCTGCCGACTCAGCACAGCTCTTGAAGAGAAGTGGGAACAGGTCCCCCAAGTTACCATTGACCATTTGTTACAGTCCATACAGAAGTGATGTGTAGCTGGTCAAAGGCGGACATGCCCAATATTTATTTGTGAAATTTGGGCAATAGACCCCATCCCCTTTATCTTCACGCCATCATGAGGTTCTTGTTTGTCTGTTTCAATCATTGACCGAAATGTATTGCAATATGGTCATACAATCAGTCAACGCTCAATGAAAGTACAATCAGTTTCTGAACATGGTCATATTTCTCGCAATAACAAGTGTTGCGTTTATATTTTGTTCAGTGTATGTATGTGAAAATATTTTATCTGGTAGATGCGTGATTCTAATTACTTTTTGAAACTTTAACTATTAGCCTTGGCTGAATTAATGAAGTTGGTATAGAAGTCAGTTGGGTTTTATTTTAACTGCTTTTTCGTGTATTGTAGCATTTTCCCGTCGCCACAGAGTGACAGAGACTTCCCAAGCAGCCCTCTCTAGTGTTGTGCCAGTGTTTGTGGTGGTAAGATGCACAGAACATTTCCACCTTCAATTTCACCATTTATTTTTGGGGGCCGAGCAGCGAAGTTGTGTTGACACCCTATTTTGTTTCTTCCTTTTCTTACTCATTATCTTCCTTAAACATTTTCTGGCTGGCGTGTCTATGGCAGCCCATAGAAATGTATGCTAAACTTTTTTTGAGATTTGTGGCACTGAATGGGGAGAGTCCCCTGATTCTTTTCAGCAGACTTAATATCTCTGACTTGAGCATCTAGGACCCTGTTCCTCAAAGCACAGTCCTTAAGGTCTGAGACCAGCTGGTTTTCCACCCCCCTTTTCCTTGGGAGTCCGGTGTGAAGCCAGTCTGGCCAATCGGCATTGCTAATCTTTTAGTTAATCACCTGTGAGGAAAGAAAAGCAGGTCTGGGTCTGGATCTGAGGTCCAGGTTTGAGGATACCTGATCCAGGCCCACCAATGGGTCAAAGTTGGAGGTGCGTTTATGCCTGTAACTTTTAAATCGTATTCCCGATTTTTCTAAAATGAGGTGCCATTCGATTTTTTTGGATAAAACAGAATTTAGGGTTATTTTCTGCCATATTGTTTTTTCCGCCATGTAGGATTTTTTGGAAAAAGTTTTAAAATTTTTTACAGGCCGCACATTTTGTCCAAGTTTTACCAGCACTGGCATACATGATCTGTAGACCAAGCCGCACTGAAGTTATCCAATGGTGCTTTAATATTCAAAAGCGTTCGCCCATGGCAGCCAGTCGAAATCGACAGCAAAGCCACCAAACAGGAAGTGATGGCATACAGCGATGCTGTGATGTACCAAAGCCAATCTTGGTACATGGACTTGGGATGTCATTTCGAGCAATTACAAAAACCGTTGTCTTCTGAGCACTAGGGTTGCGCAATAATGAAAAATCTGCTTTGACTAATAATTATTGATTTGTTTGTCTAAAAAAATTCTTGTTGTTGCTAATATCATTGGAGATCCTTAGGCTGAGGCACAGCAGCATGTCATGTCAAATTTATTGATGCAGCCGCCATTAGATTTTGAAAAATGTAAAAATTTCTCACAGGCCACAACTATTGTCCAAATTTGCTCAAGATGACCTTCAGACTAAGCCTTACAAAAGTTATCAGATGGATATTAGATTTTCATAACCATTTGCTGATTACAACCAAATCGATTGCAAACAACCCTAACAGGACACGAGCTTGTATCTGTTACGCCCAATTTTTTCTCAATTCACATAAAACTTCCTATCGGTTTTTACAGCCATACTTCAAACATAATTACATCAAGTTGCCATGTGGCTCTACCTGCTGGACTGCTTGGCCCCCTCATCACTGCTTGCAGCTATATTTATAGAGAATATTGCTTACAGGACATTGTTGAGTTTGTGAAATAGTTGTTTTCTTTCCATTTGTTCACTACACAGATGAAATTTGACAAGGATGGGACTGTGACATCTTTTGGTGAGTTTAGCAGAGGATCTACGCTTCCAAAAAATACATGATTCAGCACGATGTACAGTAGCTGTCACAACACTGGCAGTGTGAACACTGGCATGCAGTTTACTTCAGTGTCAATCAGGCTTTGGTTGATCATTTTAGGCTGGTCTTCTGAATTCCACATGATTCCAGGAGTTTAGTCAAAGGCTGACCGGTTGTTCCTCCTCTAGAGAGAAAGAAGACAGAGCTTTATCAGGAGTTGGGTCTGCAGGCTCGAGACTTGCGGTTCCAGCATGTCACCAGCATCATGGCTCGGAACAACTGTATCATTATTCGTATGGAGGTATGAGTTCTTGTCGCTGTGATATTGCTGAAGTTGCAGTACTGTTGCTGACACAATATCTGAGAGCGTCACAAAAGCACATCCCTGTGAATATTTCTCTTTGTGGCAGATAATTTGGATGCATGTTATATTTCAGCACTCGTAATGAAAAATACTTTTCAGAATGAGCTCGCAAGTGCCTCAGTCAGTAAAAGAAAAAGTGCTTTGCACAGTGAAGGGCTGGTCCTTGTAGTCACCGTTTTAAGCCTCGCCCTTGATTGTAATGAGCTGACTGGGATAACTGGTTGTCCCCAGCAGAGGGACCCAATAGACTTTTTCCTGCTATGGGTAGAATAGGTTTTTCCCAACAGCATGCTGCCCATCATCCTCATCTGTCATCTCTCCCCTGCACTGTCTTTTTCCTGACTTGTCTCCTGCTTACCACCGGAACAACATTTGACGTTTTATGGCTTTGGACAACTGATACTGTTTGCCAACTGCACACTGTACCTGACCTATATTCATTCAGTATTAGTTCCAGTGGTCTTAAATATGCACTGACAGTGCATTGTTTAATATGGAGGCATTGTTTGTATAATGGTCAGTAAATGGAGTTCTAGATGTATTTCAGCTGAAGGGCTTCTCATATGCAGCTTGTACAGTTGTGCTGCCAGAGGTATGATGGGGTTGGCAGTAAATTCACTATTTCACCCACGATTACATGAAACCCTTTTCCATTTACCTCACCTCACTATCAAACTATGCATTTACCATATATGCCAATATGTTGCGTATAATGATCAAGAAATCATGATGACAAAGCGATAAGTGGGCTACTATGTGAGATTATAAGGATGGAAAAAATCTTAATAATTATGTAGAAAAAAAATACTTTCTTCCCCATCATAGCATATTCAATAGAGATCATGATTGCTTGATTAATAAGAGTCATCAGAAATGACATATCCCCGGCCCCTGCAATCTCTTAATTTAACTAATCAGTTGACATCACTGTTTAAAAATTCCAAAAGATATTGAGTGCAGAAACAATCCCTGATGAAAATCCCAAAATATCAAAAGGCACTTGTGTAGAAGCTGATTAATACGCACAGCAAGTTTCATTCGAAATCTGCTCCGGAAATGGTCCCCACTCTCGTTTTGCCTAAGTTAAAGTCGTTTCCATGGAAACACCAAAAAAGTAAAAATCTCAGAAATGCCAAAATATCTGATCATGCGCCATTCCTCTTTTGAAACGTACTTGAAGTGGGCTAAAACAAACAGCAACCTAATGTCAAAGGCTGAGTAAAAGGCTTTCGGGAAACACTGTTGAGAAATCGTCCAGTCATCAGTGAGGTTGCACATCTCGTCATTGTTTCACTCATGATCACCCATCACCTGTTCCCATGTACTTTGCTGGAGTAGAAATCAAGCTTTGTATTTACCAACATGTGAAAAACCAATGTGCTTACTATGTTGTATAACGGCTGACAAGTAATATCAAGAAGCAGATATGCTTATAATTAGGCCATGATGTGCGATTGAACGAGTGGCAATGATGTGAATAATTTGGGGGGAAGAATTCTAATCCCTCTAAATCCCTTTGTTGCATTTGTTGGGAGAAATTATGAAACACTCATGATTTTTTGAAAAATTTATTATAAGCTTGCACATGATTGAGTGATATTCAAAGACATACAGTTGGAGTTGAAAACATTTTTAGCAAATTGATACATCATCCTGACATAAATTTTGTGATTGTATTGGCCAACTGTACTCAAAGCCAAGCAAACTCATATACCAATGTGTGTTGTTTCATGAGCAAATACATTTCGGGAAGCAACTTACAGGAATGCTGTCTAAATAATAGTTTCCTAACCTACCACTTAGTCTTTGTAAAAAAACAATTAAACAATTAATTTGCGTGATCGTTCTTCAACGTAGTTCACGCATTTGTTTTGACGTGTCGATAAATGAATAGATTGATTACTATTCAAGCAAAGTACACAGGAACAGGTGAGATGCCCTAACTGGTGATTAGCTGACTTATCAATAGTTCTTTCCTGGAAGCACTTCACTCGGCCTCTCACGTTTAATTGCTACTCGTATATGTACAAGTTCAGGTATGAAGTCAAGTTTAAAAGGAAAAGAAATGGTGCGCCAATGCCTACACACCCCATGGCGGCAGTTGATCTAATTATACTGTAAAAAAACATTGGGATTCAGCACGGCACCCATTTGCTTATCAACTCATACCCCTAACAGCACAACTGTGGTAGCTGGTATGGAACCTTCAGAAGCGCAGTCCAAATTGGTGTGTGGGGAGGGAGAAGCTTGGCAGAATTGAAGTAGGTGTTCTTTGCACACCACAGTCCCTGAAGGCAGTAGTGACACCGCAGTGCCTGCTGGTCCTGGATTTCCGTGGGATGGGGCTGGAGCGTTGGCTGGTTCTGGAACTTGGGCCTCAGCTGGCTGGGGATGGAGCCCTTGCCACCTATTCGCTGCCCTTTGAATTCAGAGCCATTGAAGCTATCCTGCAACACAGGGTGAGGACCTGTCTCTCTGTGCCTCTGTTCCTAACCCAGTGACTACGTTTACGTGTCCCCATTATTCCGGTTACTGAGCTTACTCCGGTTATGATCTGATTTCGACAAATCTAGTTTACATGCCAACAACCGGCAATACCCCAACCACATTTCTGTATACATGATACCCTTGGGTATTCTGAATGCACCCTCCAGCCAGAAGAAATACACGTGCGCGCTTTCCCATGCTTTTCCCAAACAACTGGCTTCTGCTGAAGATGAAGCGCATTTTATACCTTTTGTGTAAATTTATTGTTGCAGTTGCAATTTTGCAACGCCCAATAGCTGTAAAATATTTGAAGTTGGAAGGGATCAGACGTGCTGGTGTGATTTTGTTTTTGCACTTCAAAGTAAGTGGCTTTGAGAGTTTTCCAACGCTGCCTGAACCATTCAATGATCCTGACAAAGCCAGGGTCCCTGAATTTATCAGCAACCGCTTTAAATAAATCACTGTTACAAAGTTTCCTTCCATCAAGGTGTTTCATAATGTTTATTTCTTTCATGCTAGATAAAAAGACGTCAGTCTCTTTATCTCCCCAGAAATGTAAACTTTTCTCATTGTGCACCATGTTTTCAACTGATGACCTGTAATCTTTCCAATGATACCTTTAAAATTGCACATGCTCAGAGTGTGTATACACAGTAGTAACTGGGGTGAGATGTATACATGACAAAATATTCCAGTAAGTAGTGGTGTAACTCAGCTGTCTTATTCAGGTATTTTGTTCAGATCTTAATTCAAGCAATTGTAAATACAAAAAAAAACATTACTGGATCTAACTTTTTCACTGAAATTTCTTACGTTTCTGAGATTACCTCACTTCTAATGCACTTGCTAGTGCTTAGGTCTATTGCATGTGCATAATAACACTGAAGGATTGCAATCTTATCATCTTCATCAGTGCTTTTCAAACCTCTCCTGGAGTATCACTTCTCCTGCATGTTTTAGAGCTCTGCCTGCTGCAGCACAGGTGAGTCAAATGATCAGCTCGTTACCCGTGAAGATGCTTGATAATGAGCGAATCATTAGAATCATCTGTGCTAGTGGGGAGAGATCTAAAACATGCCGGGGGGGAGTGGTACTCCAGGAGAAGTTTGAAGAGCACTGATCTACATCATCTGTAATTGTTGACGGAAAACTATACTAGAAATTATATCAATCACCTGAAAATCCCCATGGAAGACCCTTCTCGAAACTTCGAGAAAATGATCGTTCGGCAGCTGAAAGCTTCTTAAAACTGCTTCCACGCTCGGTATTGTACGGCCAAATATCCGTAACCACACACTCTAAAGCAACTTTTCCCCGCAGCTGCGCAAGGCTGGAAGCCACTTGGCCACCGAACTATCCCATAAAGCACTGGAAATGGGGCGTGTTTGCAACATCAGGGTATTTTTTCGCATTGACGATTGCTTGAATTGGGTAATGCTTTCAGGGATAAGGTGTTTGCATGAGTCACTGTTCTTGAAATCCTTGAACACACCAGTCAGTAACCGGAATATTGTGTGCCTGTAATCGTAGTCAGTGACAACAACACCCTCTGGTCTCTGGCAATATGAATAAGAAACTGATTTCTAAACATAATATGCTAAAGCACTGATTTGATAATGACTTATGCACCAGTTAGTAAAGTTATACAAAGGGTCCGTATGGTCCTCAGTCCACATTTCATATTAAGAACAGATCCAAATGCATGAGCTGAGTGAAACTCATGATCAGTAATCATTGTGCTGAATCTAGTGGAGTGTGTGGCAGTGACGTTGAAGAAATACCCATTGTCTACTAATGGTAAATGTCATCCAGTGGAATGGGCAGTGGGCTGTTTCCCAGTGAATAATGATGCTGTGTGTCATACAGTAGTGGTGGTTTTGTGGTGATTGTATTAGCCGTCATGCTAGTATTTGGTATGTGCGCTTTTAGGTGAACACTCTGCAGGCCAGGCTGAGTGAGGTACAGCCTCAGATCCTGGACACGCTAGAGTCTCTGGTCGACCCCAAGCTTCTCTCTGCAGATCGCAGTAAACTACACATACTTCTGCAGAACAGCAAGAGGTGAGTGGGCTTCTGCTGACTGTCAGTCCATCATCATACCTCAGCCAGGGAACGGGATGACATTGAGAGGAAAACATAAAGCATTAATGATTCCCCAACTCTTAAATTTGCTTTGTAGTCGGGCTGGCGGGTTGGCTTACGCAGTTAAGGCACCGCATTGCGGAGCAGTTCGAATCCAAGATGTGCCAGTGCCGGCTGCGGCCGGTAGCCTTTTCACGATTACTGCGCATGCTCAGAACTTGCATCCTAACAGAGTGCATCTGCTTGACTGCAAGTCATAGTCTGATTCCTTCCTTGCCTATCCGTCTTCGTTTTGCATTGTTATTATATATTTTAGTTACCCAGGCATTATGCTTTTTATATTGAGGAGTTTTCTATGGAAATTCGAAAATTCAAAGTGTTATTTCGGTGATTTAGCTGAAGGATATGAGGAATGTGAACTGATTTACCAACCGCCAATAATCATACAAGTAGATATTCTTCTTCTATGATGTTTAATGGCGATGGCAAGCCAGCTCATATTCTTCATATCCTTCGCAAAAGCGCTAAAATAGCACTTTCAATCTTTGAATTTCACGGCTTGTTTTATACACCCACTTTACCGGATGGACGTATATTGCAGTCGCCTGGTCTGTCCGTTAGTCCATCCTCCCTTTGTTCTCACTCTACAGACTACAATTTTGCGTGAGATTATTTTCATTTTAATTACTTGCCGAAATTTCGCCACGTATATCAATCGGTTGTGTTAGACATCTGTTTGCCTGGCAGGTTGTTAGTCACGCACCCTTTTGTCATTTATCCTGCACCAATTTTATCAAAACTTGGAGACATGTTAGCATAGGCTTATTAGGCTACTCGCCACAGACTATACTTTTTTAAGTTTCTATGTCAAGGGACAAAGTCACGCAAAAGGTCAAAAACATACTTTGGTCGATAACTTCGTTGTACTGTGTGGAATTGCGGCAAGTTATCGGTCTATGAAGTTCACAATCTTTCATCGTTGTATGGGTCAGTGGTGGTATGAAGAGGATCCCTATTGATTTTGGTGACGATCGGAAAATTTCTAATGGAGCTGCGGCACCAAACTCGGCACATTCCCATGCATGGCATATGTGTGTTGGTTGTTCTCACTTTACAGGGTACAAGTTTTCTTGAATCCTTTTCATGTTTGTTTTGTGGGTCAATAGTGGTATGAAAAGGATCCCAGTTGATTTTCTTGATGACTGAAAATTTCTCACGGAGCTGCAGCACCAAACTTGGCACATCCCTGTACGTGGCTTTCTATAGCTTGTTCTCACTCTACATTGTGCGATTTTTTCTGTATCCTTCTCATTTTTGTTTTGTGGGTCAATGGTGATATGAACAGGATCCCTATTAATTTTGGTGATGTGGTATGGTTTGTCAGTATTTGTTGGTTTACTCTTACTTATTTCTTTAGCCATTAAATTTTTGAATCTTTTGTATTAGTTCCTTTTCACGGTTTTGTGCCATTGACAAGGACTAATAACTGTTGTAGTCATAGATAATAGTGATATCAATTTTACACATATTATTACTCAAATGAAATGTCATCAACAAGGCCCCCATGTGGATGTATTACCACGCTTTGCGTGACTCTCTTTAGCCATGGTATGAGATGGGTGTTCTTGAGGCACAACACGCTGTTAACCATGCGTTTCACTCAGCCTGTCGGAACTGGAGACGGACATCAAAGTCTTCAAAGAGTCTTTGTTGAAGATCCTGGACGAGGAGGAGTTTGTTGATGAGCTGTGCCTCACTAAATGGACAGATCCACAAGTGTTGTAAGTGACATTCCAAAGGCTTATCATTTGTAAAGTACGAAAAGCTTTTATTATCGACTGGACAGCTAGTTTAAATCTAATTTATTCCTTTTGCCCCAAAATCATTTCTCAGTATCACAGCTTATGAGCTGCAAAGGGCAAATCTGCACCCTGGGCATGCCGTCTCATCTCAGCACAGGATTGTAAACGAAAAATGTCATTAGTGTGACAAACTGCATCAAACCCTGGTCTTCAGATTTCAGAAAGCCTTGCACGCAACTTAAGTGCACATTGAACACTGGTAAATTTATAAGGAACACCATGCAAATATTAGGTAGGGCCTGTCTTTGTTCCCGGAGCAGCCTCAAATCGTCATGGCATTGATCCCAGAAGACGTTAGACGTTTTTTATCCCCCGACATATAATGTGAGGGGATATAGTCATCGGTGTGTCTATCCGTCCGTCCATCTGTTATCTCATTTCCAGAGCAGAACTGGAATACCAAAACTGTGAGTATTAATCAGACTGGTGCCTTGTGATATTTTAGGATTTCTGAAATATTTACTTTTTCTGTGTTTCCATGGAAATGACTTGCACACTCAATAACTTTTGGAATTGTTAAACTGTGATGTTAACTGTTTAGTTAGTTACATTAAGACATTTTTGGGGGGCCGGAAGGATATGTGATCTCCTGATGACTCTTGTTATGGATTTTGATCCACATTTTGATCTATGTTGACATTACTTCATTTGATTTATGCAGATTTATCTGCCACACTTTAATGGTGCAAATCTCCAGTTCTACCACAGCCCAAGGGTGCTCTATTGGATTCCGATCTGGTGACTGGGGAAGCCACAGAAATTCACTGAACTCATTATCCTGTCTATATAACTAGTCTCTGATTATTTCTGTTGTGTGAAGTAGTGCACGATCATGCTGGAAGTTGCCGGAAAAAAGATCCGTTCACTGTGGTTATGAACAGATGCACAAATTCAGCAAATTTAGTCTGTGCTTACAGAGGTACTGTTGTCTTTCTATCAGCACAAAGCAGTCTCGCTATTCTTTTCTGACCACCAATCAAGTGGGCATGTTTATCCACAGGACTGCCGCTCACTGGATGTTTGGCACCATCCTATGTAAACTCTGGAGACATTTGTGCGCGAAAGTCCCAGAAGACTAGCACTTTCACAATCACTCAAACCAGCATGTCTGGCCACTAATTACTGTACCACTGTCTAAGCCATTGAGATGTAATTTTTTTTTCTACCCCATTCTGAAGTTTGATGTGAACATTAGATAAAGCTCCTGACATGTATCTGCATGACCTTATGCATTGCACTGCAGCAGCATTGGATAATGTTGATTGGATAACTGCAGGAGAAATCCTCTGCACTGGTGTTCCTAATAAATTGCCCAATGAGTGTGTGCCTTTGCTTACATTAAATTTTGGATTAGTCTATAGTTATTTAGCGTAAACTCATCAATATACCCCAACATTTAAGGAAATCGGTAAAGGAGATGTTCTTGTGGTTTTCCCTATGTTTGCTGTTAGTCTGCCTTGCATCACTTTCTTTAAACTTAACTGTCCGCTCGCGTGTGTGTCTGTGTGTGTGTGTCTGTCTGTGTACGTGTGGAGGCAGTGAGGAGAGTAGTTTAGGAATAGACCATGCTGAGGAGATGGAGCTGCTGCTGGAGAACTACTACTTGCAGGCAGAGGATCTGGGCAACAAGACCAGAGAGCTTAAGGGCCTCATCGATGACTCTGAGAGCGTAATCTTCATCAACCTTGACAGGTGTGCATAAATAATTTCACTTCTCTCCCAGTAACTGAGCAATTATTTACTCATCACTATGAAAAATGCCTGGTAAATGGTTGGAAGCAGCCATTTCAAGTAGAGGACCAACAGGCTTGGTCTATACTATTAGTACTTCTGTGTGAAATTGGAATCTTAATCTTTGTTCAGAAAGTAGTGAATCCAGGATGTTGTGTTGATTGCTGTAATCTTGGAGGAATAATGTTTGTGCTTTTTTTTATCGTATTTTGAATGAAGCCACCGGAATGTGATGATGAGGCTGAATTTGCAGCTCACCATGGGCACCTTCTCAGTCTCTCTCTTCGGCCTGATGGGTGTCGCCTTTGGGATGAACCTGACTTCCTCGTTTGAAGAGGTGAGATTATCTTTGGATTATAATATGGCAAGAAAGAAGCCTTGCATTAGAATCACTCAATACACTTTCAGAAAGTCTGGGGGGGGGGCAAGGAAAAGAGAAATGGTTTGGAGAGTTGGGTGTTCTGTATGTTGGAGGTCCAAGAACAGAATCTGGAAAGATGGTTGTAGAGCTTCAGTGTGGTGCTTAACTCTGGAGGAACTCTGGGTTTGACCGTTGAAGTTGGACAAACCATGGGGAGAGCCAAGACATAGATCCCTTTAGTTGTCTGGGAAGATGACAAGGTGTTGATCCTCTGCCACGTTACATGCTTTAGATAACTGATGCAGTAGAATTTTCCCTTACAGACTTAATGTCATTGTTCACTTGCTCAGAAATTTCCCTGAATTTCAGAAGTCAAATCTAATTTTTTGCAACATCTTTCAACTTTTGCACATTGCATTAGTGGAAGGTAGATGTGGTGGGTTACTATACCAAATCTTGAGGGCCTGAGCCAACATGGTCACTAACAATTGTATAGCTAGGCACACTTTGCAATATCAAAAAAAAAAACCAATGTGCTTGCTAAAAATTGTGTTTTTTCTTGTTTTCCGAAAACGTTCAAATATGACTTGGGCAACTGTGCTATTAGGCTAACGATATGTTAGCTTCTAATTATCATACATCTGAAGTGTATTGGTCCCTGAAAAGACTGTTTGCGTGTTGGGCTTGCATCCTGCGATATGACCATGGGCTCTCAGACAGCAAGCTCCCACGGATCTGCACTGCCAGTATCTCTGCCAGTGGCGCATAGGCCTTTCTTCCTATAGAAAGCATATAAATTTGAATATTAATTTATTTTTAAATTTAAAAAAATATATTTTTACACCAAGCACTAGGCTATACATATCTAATTCTCTCTCAAAAAATGTATCTGCAACTGCAACGCTGTTCTTGCCAATTCAGTGGGGTACAGACCACAAATCACATGCATTTACCTCTTGCCGCACTTGTATTGTTGAAGGAACATGAAGCACTTACAAGCTCCAATAAAACATCTTCATAGCCAATAGAACTCTGCGAATTGGAGCATATATACAAACTTTTAATCACAGCATGCCATCAAATCCAGCATAATTGAAGTTATAGATGGAGAATGCCCAATTTTGAAATAGGCTGGACTCACTGCAAACTTTGATCTTCATTCTGTGTCATCACTGCATCACTACTTACTTTTTTTGTTTTAACATGATGTCTGATGAGTGGACCAATGGGAAAAACAGTATTGATCATCTCTCAAAATTCTTAATGACGGGACAGCATGCAGCTTCTGCAATAAGCCTTGACTGATTGTCCTGCCTGTGATTGCGGTGTTCCTAGGATCCACGCGTCTTCTGGCTGGTGACGGGGTTCATGTTCCTGGGAAGCGGCCTGATCTGGAGGCGCCTGCTCTCCTTCCTGGGTCGGCATTTGGAGCCGTCCTCCACACCCCCGGTACCACACCCGAACCTTAGACTCCAGAATCAAACTCCCTCTTTTCTTGCGTTGTCATACTATGGTCTTATTTGAATTAAGGGGTCTTCAGGGTAAAGTGTAGAAATAACCATAATAACGTAAAACTAAGAAATAAACATACTCAACATGATTTTAACCTCATAAAATGTAGTATTTTGATAAAAATTTACATGGTTGCCATGGAAACGGCACTTTAACGACAAAATCTGAAAATATTTTGTGGCACTGATATTTCAATAACCCATGGTCAGATTTTACTCAAGTTAGTCTCATGTGAAAGGTTTAAGATAGTTCTATGAAATTACATAGAATGTTTTTGTTTGGAACATTTATGAATATTTACTGAGCTCTGTTATGTAACCATAACGAAAATCGCCATCATCAACTTGCTTAATTTTCAAAATTAACCCCCTAGGGATGCACCTATCTAGAAAATCCTACGTCATTTCATAGATCTCCAACAGATACAACTTCATTCCAAATTTCAAGTCAGTCAGATGAATATTAATGATTTTATGAAGGCCACAAGGTTGAAAATCAGTCAAAATTGTGATTTTCGGTAATTTTCATTTAAAGTCACAAGTAACAATTGAGGCTGAAGAAAAACATAGATTCTTGGTGTTTACTGGCACCTCACTGCATTCCTTTATTTATTTTATGCAAAAATCAAAAATATTGAAATTTTGGGAAAAAAATTTTGAAATTTTTACCCTTAAGACCCCTTAGACAGTAGTTTTCACCAGTTTTCCTCACCCTTGTATTTCTGTAGATCCCTTCAGTGTGGAAGAAGGGTCCAATGACCGGCTTGAGGGCACTGGAAAGTAAGGGTGGCGGGAGATGATCGCGTAACCAGCCCCATTAGTAAGCCTGTGTTTCTTCTCAACCGAAGAAGTAGCTGGCATCAGTAGGATTTCATGTTACCTCTTGACATTGCACAATTCCAGCAAAATCCCTGCCACTGAAAGTTGTTTTTTAACTATGTGTACAGAAATGTATTATTTGTGCATCAATTTATGCGTAACAGCCATGTTTTATTTGTAATATATAATAGGTTTTCGTCATCTGTTGCACAACCTCTATTTATTATCATTAATTATTTTATTGTATAATCATAGATTGTACAACACTATAGTGCTTGTGTTCCATGATTCTCTACTGTGGATTGAATAGGACAGGTTTGTCCTCTGCAGCAGTCCACAATCCTGGACTCAGGAGAACCTTGGCGTTCAAAGCAGCCGACTATGCGGTGAACTGATCACGGGTCGCTGAATGGTTATAATATTGAGACTGTGGTTCTGCAGGATGAGAGCTGTTGATCTGTGATATAGTGCCTTTTCTCAACTATTCTGACCTCACATGTGACTGTTTCCCCCCCTCCACACAATTGATGAAATTGTTCCCCAGGAAATCTGAATGTCTTGCAAATCATTTGTCTATGTTTTGGTGTGCTTTTATTTGACATACCTCTTTTAATTAACAGGAAGATATGTTGTGGCAGTACCTCTTAACGTGTGCAAATAAATGAAAAGCATTTATTATGAAATCTCTACTGTGTGAGGTCAAAAGTAAAGATTTTTGTGTGTAACGTCCATCGACCTGAGAACAAAGCCGTGGCAGGTGGTGGTTATGATGGGCCCGTGCCAAATTTAATCAGACAATGTGGTCAGTGACTATGTTCATCATGATTAGATGTCTACTGAACAATATATGAAACTGATGGTGCTAAATGCATATTTGTTAGCTTCTGGTTATTGTGCATCTCAAGTATGTTGGGAAGAAAACATGTCTCCATTTTGTGTTTTATAGCGGAGTCGATGAATGAAATTCATGAGTAACCCATCATTGAAACCAGGGCTTCTGGTAGACCTTTAACTCTAAAGCTGGATTTATGGTTCTGCGTCGACTTCACGCAAAGGGCACGCCGTCGCTTCGACACCGTCGTGGACCTTTCGAAATTCTACATTGAGGTCGTTTGCGTCGTGCTGTGCCGCGGAGCAATTCAGAGAAACCGCTAGGCGGTGTCAGGTTTCCGAAGGACCTGTCGTGAAATCACGTGAGACTCGAGTAGAGTGGACCAATCAGTGCCCCTGCGGTCTGCGTCGCTTTGACGTGCAGTTAGAAAATTTTCGAGGTGCACGGCAGGCCACGCAGAGGCTCTGTGGTGGGGGTTCAAGTTGCCGCAGAGGCTCTGCGTAGCGACGGCGTCGGTTCGACGCAGAACCATAAATCCAGCTTAAGGGTATTTTTAGAGCAGAGTTTTTCCCAGGGGTGGAGACATTCAAAGCTCTATTTAACGAAGACCGATCCATCAAGATGGTGAGTAAAGGATTTTGACGCTGCCATCTCATTTCATCATGGACATTGCAGACATTAAGATGGAGTAGGTCTCCCCTTTGCTGTTGAAGTTACCTCCACTCAGGGTAGGTTTTCTTCCAGAATGTTTGAATATTGCAATGAGGATTTGCTTTCTCTCCAGCCAGAAAATCATGAGTGAAATTGGGCACTTAAGTAAGCAATCAGGCCCTTGTGAACTAAGCTTTCCAGATCATTGTTTGCCGGGGTTCATGCAAGCGCAGGCCAGTCAAATTCTTCAGGACCAGTATTGACATGGCTCTGTTCATGGGGGCATTGACGTAGGGGTGAAAACACGAAAAACTACCTGATCACCTCAAATGATTATCAAAAAATAAAATTTTGAGGAATTTTATGACAAATATGAATTTAATTTGAGACAATATTGTAGTTTTGGAAAATGACAGGTAAAAGGTAACTTTCTACCCTGATTAAAAAGTACAGGTATATGAAAGCACCTACACACATTATATAACGTAACAATGACATACACATGACACAAGAAAACGCACATGTAAGCCACGTACTAAATTCAATTTAACTGTTTAATTGGTCCAAGTTAACACCAAAAATACACTCAAAACAGGAAATCAATACATACTAATAAACAAGAGGCCTGTCGGCCTAGAGAGCTCCACTGAGGATGTGTGAAATGTCCATGTCATAACTTAATTTCAGAAATTCTTGAAAACTTTTGCAATATGAACAGATATGACACATTTGGTAACCAGAATATACTGTGAACCAGTTTGGTGTCTCAATTTATGTAGTATAACAATAGAACCAAATTGCAAATTGCAATCATTTATTTCAATCATCTTACCACCAAGCAATACTAACAACCAACAAATACCCCCCAGTACATCACAAATATAGCAGTCACAATCCTCCTAACACAGTCATAAGACAATATGATGCAGAACAATTAATCCAGAGCAATGATCCAGAATAACATGATCCAGAACAATGATCTGGAACAACGTGATCCAGAACAACATGATCTAGAACAATGATGAGGAACAACATGATGCAGAATAACCTGATCCAGAACAATATAATCATTTCAGTCATCCCCAGCGGAGCTCTCTAGGCCGACAGGCCTCTTGTTGAGATATTAATGAAAGACTGAAAAAATGAGCACAAACACTGATTTTCGAAGTCCAAAACGCTGAATTTCTCAAACACGGGGCGTAGAATTTTCTAATTTTCACAGTGAATATTCAGAATATAAGGAAGGCTCACCAAATTGGAAAGAAATTTATAATACAGTTTTTGAGATATTCAAATTTGAAGTGAAAAGTTGACGCCGGACCGACAGACAGACAGACAGACGCCAGATGACTCGGCACTAGAAAAGCTCCTCTGGCTGCTGACTATGGTCACAGCGGAGCTAAAAAAGTAATACCTCAAAGCAAGATTTGCAAGCAGTCTTTTCAACAACCCCCAGACTTTTTAGTTTTTTAAAACTTGATTTAAATTCCTCTAGATATTTTCAAAAGGCTGCAGAGTTAATTGAAGATTATGCGTGAAAACATCCAGTTTAAACGAAACGAGAATTCTCACTTTAATCTACCCCATTTGTGAATGAATGATCAGGGCATAATGGTTGAACATTGACATACACTTTATGTTTGGTCTTCCTACTCACCATTAAGCAATCTTAAGAGCATTCTAACTATTATATACAGAATACATAGTTACTTTGTTTTCACAATAAAGAATCTTAAAATCAGAAAATATTTGACAGTTTATGCTTGCGTAAATATTTGCAGACTATGTGGGAATGTCAAATCAATTCATTGCCTTTAAAAACCTTGGCGAATGAAAATTGTCGATTTCACCAGTTTTTTTTTTCAGGTGACATGGCTTTACTGCAAGTATTTGGGTAAGTTATATTTGATATAAACTTTCTTTTATCACACTTTAGTTAGTTCGCCATATACCTTAAAGGGATAGTTCACTTTTTTTGAAGTGGGGTTGTATGAGCTACAAATTGCCACTACTTACATTAGATGCAGTAGAAAGCTCTCTGATCTCCTCCAGGTAGCCGCACCAGGGCATAGTGCTGGGTGGAAATTTAGGCGATACACTGTTGTGAACGGAAACACAGAAACAGCGTATTTTCGCGGCCTAAAAGAGGTCCTACCTGAAAATAATACACCATTTCAATTGTACGCTATATTTAAAAAAATTACAGCACTTTAGCTGCTCGGAAAAAAACACAGTTGCTCTTGAACTAACCAACTGACGTATTCCTGCGCGAGGCGCATCGTAGTTCACTGCGCGCTGTAGCGATCAGCTGTTTGGGTCACAGTAAAGCTGCTTGCACAAACGCGTGTATTCACGTCTTCGCATTGACTTTGAATGTAATCTGCGTGCGAAAAACGTTTCGCGTCCAGTGTGCGAGCGGCTTAACTGCGGTTGCGAGGTCGGACGGCGGTTTAACTTGTGCAAATATTTCGAAAATGGTCCGTGTGTGTCGATTTCTTGGACGTGAAAGCAAATATATATCCTGGTGCACTTACAGCTTCCACCACATTCCTCTGCGGAATGTTGGACTTGTAGCTGTGGCTAGTTGCCTCAACACGGATATTGATACGCCACCCGTATCCCTAAAAGAAGTCCGTGTTTGCAGTATTCATTTTTCCAAAGAGGATTTCGTTAGGCTACATTAAGGGAAATCTCAACGGTGCACGCTGAAGAGCACTGCTGTACCCAAGCATCACGTAGAAGAGTGAAACACCTGTGAAAAAGTCTAATGCAATATTGCAGCACAAATTGATATCGCATAGGGTCTACGCAGCCACATACTGTATCTGCTGTGCTGGTTATTGTAGGGATTTTTTTTTTAAATTTGAGACGTGATTCTATGCCCTTGAAAATCCGGCTCTGTCGCAAACCGCTCAGAGTCTGACCCAAACAGCTGATCGTTACAGCGCGCAGTGAACTACGATGCGCCTCGCGGAGGAATACGTCAGTTGGTTAGTTCAAGAGCAACTGTGCTTTTTTCCGAGCAGCTGAAGTGCTGTAATTTTTTTAAATATAGCGTACAATTGAAATGGTGTATTACTTTCAGGTAGGACCTCTTTTAGGCCGCGAAAATACGCTGTTTCTGTGTTTCCGTTCACAACAGTGTATCGCCTAAATTTCCACCCAGCACAATGCCCTGGTGCGGCTACCTGGAGGAGATCAGAGAGCTTTCTACTGCATCTAATGTAAGTAGTGGCAATTTGTAGCTCATACAACCCCACTTCAAAAAAAGTGAACTATCCCTTTAATACAACAGTCTTTGCCGTAACGGTTGAACATTGACATACAAATGTATGACTTTTCTGTTTCTATTATGATTTTCATCAAGGTATGAACCAATGCATAGTCGTTTTTCACCAATTTCATAAGTAAGTAAACCATTTGCATCAATAATATTCATAGGCCCTTATAATTAAGTGTCATTACATGGATAAGCCATGCAAAATCAGCAAAAAGTGATAACCTGCGAGGTCAACAGATTTTGTTCAAATTCCTACCATAGCCTAGTCCTGGGCTAGAACGAAGGCAGGTAAAACCGTACGGTGAATAATCACTCTGTTCAGGGGTAAGGAGCAATTAAACCTTCCAGTGCATTTCCCTAAGCAAATTTTGATGAATTTGACAAATTTGCCAATTTTTGGCTCAATAATTGATAATGAAGACCGACTTTGCTTATAGGTTAACTGCAGCAGACATCCTAGTCTTTCAATAGAAAATATAAAATGTTGCATACTGCAAAGCATTATGGGTATATTAACCACTCAAAATCATAAAATAATGCCACATTTACATGCCAATATCCCAACTGCCACATGCAGTTGGGAGACGGTTTTCCCAGAGGAGTAAGTCCAAGTGTCATTTGATCATTCAAAAAAATAAAATTTCTTGCCACTCATTTCTGTTTTGATACGGAGCACTTTGATCGACTGTATGTCCTTATACTTGTCGAAAAGCCATAATACCATGTTCTGTGGCAGGATATGACCACAGATGACTTAAAAATGCCTGCTAGCCCATAAAGAGGCAAGTCGAGCTCATCCCCCATCTAAACAGCCCCACCACCACCTTACACCCGCTTCTCAACTGGCTCTACGGCAGCAGGAGTGTTGGACTGCCCCTGTTATTGACACTTGACACGTTCCAAACAGCTAGTTTCAAAATGGCAGCCATGGCTGCTGGCAGTGATGAATCCCAGACCACTATGGCGATAAAATGCGGGTGTTTCAATGTCTCTCCTGCCGTTGCATGCAGTGTAATGAAGAAATATCAAAAAAAAAGAATAGTTGTATTGCTTTGAGAAAGTGCGACAAGTCCATTCAAAGCCATCTTTCAGGGCTGAAAGTTCCTCTTAGACGAGAACATGGAGAGAAGGGCCCACAACTGCCACTGGGGGAGTGTGACCTCATTGCACTGTGTGCTGGGCCATTCCATGCTGTTGACAGGGACTTCACTATCTGTCCAGCACATAGATAAAAACTTGGCCTTGACTGGAAGCTGTCGCAAAAGTGCCAGCACCCCCTCCACCATTCAAGTTGTCGGCTGCGTCAAGAACACGCAATTCGGGCATCAACGTCAAAAGAAATTTTTGATATTTGGAGCGTTTTACTGCTGATTGGATCAGGTAGGTACTTGCGAATGTACTACCGGTGCTAGGCCTAGGCCTATAGTTGAATGAATGCCATGACAATTCGAAGTTGCATGCATTGATGCAGCCACATCATTCTCCCATGGGCACAAAGTAACCCGATCAACCACGAGGTCTATGAGAGGAGTTGAGACTGGAAGGAAGGAAAACCTTGGGGGTCGGTGGCTAAGAAAATCAAAGCCTGTTTCGTGAAGGACTGGCTATCTACCCAGCAGGTTTCAAGCTACTTCTCCTGTCTCTCTGTCAAGCCACTTGACCAAGGATAATGCTGACACTCCTTTAGATTACCAGCACATGTTAGCCTCCTCCATAACTAAAGCATCGTTACTGCAAGCAAAGGTCATCCAGCAGGTGGATCTGTGAACTCTTAGTTCTGAAAGGGTTCGCATGGATTCTATACCATGCCTGTTGGCTGACAACGTCGATACTACGGTTGTCTAGAAAAGTTTCGTTCATTCTTGCTGTGATTGTCTACGGTACCATTATCATGATTATTGGCTGGACTTGGGCATACTAGCATCATCTTTTTTTTATGGAGTTGCAGGACCTGTTGGGCCCAACACTGCTTTATATATTTGTTCCTGCATATTTTGAAATCGATAAATTTCAACAGGTTTTTTTGTCTTTTTGTTATTCACTTCCTCATGCTACTCTGGTGGTCTGGTAGTTGCTGCCATTCAAGGCCAGTCATTCTTGAACTGTTGGATAATAGAAAGTGGCACCACTCCTGCTAACATGGATAAGTTCGAGACTGCCTCGTTACTGGACTCTCTGGACTCTATTTTGATTAACCCTAAAGTTTGAAACAAGTGGAAACAAGGTGTTCACTGTTCAGGTCCATATTGGGATGGTGCCAATCTGTTCATAGAGCAAGTAATTAGTCAGACCGTCTGTGCCATATGAAAGATTTATGGAATATTGGGTTGTGCATTGAAAAATGTCTGGCACGCCCCTTTCCCAGGGAAATGGCCATAATTATGATAGAATACCCTTAGTTTTCATGTGTTGGCAAATAATTCAATGGATAAGGCCAAGGCAGATAAAAGAACATTGGTAGTGTTGCTTGTTTAGTGTACAGGTTTGTAGTTCCACATGCAGCATATGGGTGGCAGCACTGAAAAACAATGAAATATTCTAATTTCTGGTGCTACTACAAAGTACTGTTTTTGTCCCCTGCCGCCGTGGTAGCAAGCGGAGCGGGGGACATAGTATTCAGCTCCGTCTGTCCGTCCGTCCGTCACTTCCCGTTTGTTTTGAACGCGATATCTCAAGAACGGTTTGACCGATTTCATTCATCTGTGGCTTCAATGTGTATTCGTGTGATACGCCGACCCCAGTCGATTTCTGTGACCTGGCAGGGGACATGGCCACGTTTAGTGGCAACACTTGTTTTTTTATGTTATTTCTGATTATGAAAGAGCAAGTCATTAGCCACCTTTTCCACCATGCTTCATAGTTTCTACCCCAGTGGCAGATGACTTTTAAGCTGTTGAATAGGCCTATATACAATTCCAAATTTTGGGGTAGGGGAAACCGGCATATTTGGATTTTTTTTTTTCATTCTTGGCAATTTGATAGGCCATCCTATGGGCAACTTTCACACAGAGGGGCAAAGTTGAAAGTTTAGCCGTTTTCTGTAGAGGATGACCCGAAGTAACCCCTTGAAAAGCCTTCAGAATCCATCAAAATCCATTTTTAGTGATTTCTCCTACAAAACCGAATGGATGATCCTCATACTGTAGGTTCATACATAACTTGGTAAGGTGCATGTGTATCCCAAATATCGGCAAAATTGGCCGACCCCGGGTTATCACCCTTTCTATGGTCTATTCCTGCAATGACACTTACCCTACAGGCCAAAAGTTTGGAAGCAAGATCAAATTTGTACCAAAAAAAATCAGTTTCATTGGCAGACTTTGCAACAAAATAAACATCATTATTATATAAAGAGTCACTTATCAGAATACATTTTTACTCAAATTATCAGGCCCATATTACTAGGCCCATGGTCCTAGTGCCCGCGGGATTGCCGTTGGCATTCAGTGGGCTGTAAACCATGACATAAAGTAAATAATCCAAACTGTGAATTGTTTTTTACTTTTTCACTGAAGATGTGACTCTTGCAAATCTCCGCAACCCAAAAACTAAGACCCTCCTTTCTTTTATTAACATTTATTCAGCAGTGGTCTGGTTACATCAATGTATACAGTACCTAAAGGTAAATAGAGGAAAATGGTGCAAATCAATGAAAGAAAAGTCTAATCATGCAGTAAATACATCCCAAAATCCATAGATTTCATACTGGTTTTTAAGAAAGGCATTGTGAACAGAAACTTGAAGTTGCTTCCAAATTTTCGACCTGTACTGGCCTTGCTTCCAAACTTCTGGCCTGTAGTGTAAATATAGATTATGATAACTATAACAGTACTAGAATTGTGATTTCATCATTTATTTTAAATTCTGGAGGCATTTCAAAATAATATTGACAAAAAAAAAGTTTATTAAAAAAAAATCGTTCTGCAGATACCATCAAATATTCCCAAATTAAGATAAATCTGTTCCTTGAAAATGGTACTCTCTTTGCGCATGTCAATGTTGGGCTGCCGAATTCAGCAGTTTGTCAATTCACAGCGTATGCTACTGCCGTGAAAGCAGACGCATGAAGTGAGGATTTGTTGTCCCTTATTTTGCTCCTAGTTTAACATTTTTTTCATTCTATACAGCTACGTACATTACGAGTTAACGTAAATAATGAATATGATGACTGAAATGTCCATGTCATAACTTAATTTCAGAAATCCTTGAAAAGTACAGCAATATTAACACATATGACACATTAATGAAAGACTGAAAAAAATGAGTATAAACACTGATTTTCTAAGTCCAAAATGCTGAATTTCTCAAAAACTGCGAAGTAGAATTTTCTCATTTTCGCAAGGGATATTCAGAACATAATAAAGGCTCACAACAAATTAGACAAAAAGTTATCACAGTTTTAGAGATATTAATGAAAGACTCAAAAAATGAGCACAAACACTGATGTTCTAAGTCCAAAATGCTGAATTTCTCAAAATCCGGGACGTAAAATTTTCTAATTTTCGCAGGGGATAATCAGAGCATTATAAGGAAGGCTTACAACAAATTAGACAAAAAGTTATCAGACAGTTTTTGAGATATTAATGAAAGACTGAAAAAATGAGCTCAAACACCGATTTTCTAAGTCCAAAATGCTGAATTTCTCAAAATCCGGGACGTAAAATTTTCTCATTTTCACAGTGAATATGCAGAATATCATAAAGAAGGCTCAACCAATTAGAACAAAAGTTATCAGACGGTTTTTGAGATATTCAACTTTGAAGTGAAAAGTTGACGCTGGACGGACGGACGCTGACGACTCGGCATTAGAAAAGCTCTGCTGACTGCTGACTATGGTCACAGCGGAGCAAAAAAGATAGAGTTTTTGAGATATTAATGAAAAACTGAAAAAATGAGCACAAACACTAATGTTCCAAGTCCAAAATGCTGAATTTCTCAAAAACCGTGACGTAGAATTTTCTAATTTTCGCAGGGGATCATCAGAACATAATAAGGAAGGCTCGCAACAAATTAGACAAAAAGTTATCTCAGTTTGAGATATTAATGAAAGACTGAAAAAATGAGCACAAATACTAATTTTCAAAGTCCAAAATGCTTAATTTCTCAAAAACCCGGACGTAGAATTTTCCAATTTTCACAGTGAATATTCAGAATATCATAAGGAAGGCTCACATCAAATTAGAAAAAAGTTATCAGTTTTTGAGATTCACATTTGAAGTGAAAAGTTGACGCCAGATAGACAGCCGGTCGCCAGACGACTCGGCATTAGAAAAGCTCCGCTGACTGTGACTGTCGTCACAGCGGAGCTAAAAAAAAAAGTTGCTGTGCCAACACAACAGTCATGAGAAAAAAGGCACTGCTTTGAATGTGTGTATTTGTTTGACACACACTGTTACGACTGCTGTGAGTTTCTTGATGGCCTTGTTCCAAGAATCAGAAAACAGATAACCTCCATTGAAATGGTGGTTTATCGAGGCCTTACATTCATTGGAATTGCACATAGTTTCAAGCTATATGAATAGAAACAAACAGATGTATGCAGGAGAAATGAGAGAGGACTTTCATAATGTGAGATTTCAAAATTTAAACTTGAAAGATTTCTAACAAGAAATGAAAAGAAAAATGCAACAACATAATTAAGATAACATTTTGAACATGAAGTATCAGTTTCCATCAGTACAACTGTAAAACCACAAAAAGGCAATAAATTCGAGATAATTTTTCCCAAAAATGCATGTGCAAAGATTGACCGCTACATTGGGATGGTTTTTTTGTGTTTTTACCCATAATGAAACGGGGAAGAGCCTTTCCAAAATTGTTCAGACTATTTAATCATCTGTAATGACATTGTATGCCATGGCACTAAGATTTTGTAAAGTATACTATAGCCCAAATCACATATTGCAAACCAACTGGCAGTGGAATGTCCTTATACTTTTGTCCATGCACTCCATTTTAAGCTCAATTACATTTTGTATGTTCTTCCAAAATGATGCTTGTGCAATGCCATAATTCAGTGGATTATTTAAAGAGTAACTGACACATTACATGTGAATTTGAATATTTAGAACTGAACATGCCTGGTTATGCTGATATTTTACTATAGCCAATATCAGCAAGAAGAATCACGTCATTCCCATGCAAGTGTGACTTCCTGGTTCTTTGGGTTGCTCCCTATCAAGAAATATTTTTATTAATTGTGTGTGCTTTAGGCACCAGTATCCCAGTAATAATATCTCCCCACTCCAACTGAATGGCTTCAAACCAGATTTATTAAAAGGTATTTGCGCACCAGCAGGGGCCATGAGCATTCGTAATATTAAACAACAGGAATCCAAGTACACACAAACCACATTTTATTAAAGAAATTAATTCCTTGCATACAAGTGAAGTAATTATGTGCACATACTCAGTTTCTTTTACTCAATGGGGGGAGGGGGGGAGGCAAATGCTTTTTCATGGCAGTGTATAGTTACTTCAGGCAGACTCATCAATTTACTTGACCTTGGGAGTGAGAAGGAAGACTTTCTCAATCAGGTAATCCAAGCCCCACTGCTTATGTTTTTCTGAGAAGGAATCAGCAGAATCCAGTAACTGAATGTCGCAGGTCTCACCTGAAATTAATCACAGCATAGAGTATCTCTCAAAACAAATTGGTGATCGCTAAAATAATTCTCAGGACCAAAGCGATACCCTGAGGAACAAAATCAATAATATTCCACTTCTCCAAATATCAGATTAAATTTCACAGATTTTTATTTTCTTTTACATCTAACTTACCATACAATTTTTGTACATCTTCATCGGGCACAAAAAATGGTGGACCTGTAAAATGAATTTTTTTTAATCATTACATACATTCATCTCACATTGACCTGTGTAACAAATATAAAGTTCCTCTTAAGAATAGTCATGAATTTGATTCAATACAGATTCACAAAATCATTTTTCAACCCCTTTTACAATGACGCTCCCTCACTCCTAAAATCCATGCAAAATGTCCAGCAGTGATTGATGGAGTGTGTGAGGTTTACAGAAACAATTTCTTCTCTATCAGAGATATTTTCAAGATTTTATATAATTACAAGTTTTTCAATTCCATTTTCAAAGTAAAGTCACATTTACAACTTGCTTCCCCAGCATCTTACCTCTATACAACTCCGGATTGTACTGCAAAGTGTCTAAGAGGTATCGGCAATCCTTGTCCATTAAAGACAGTATTGTGGCACTATACCTTGTGTGAGGAGAAAGGAAAACTGTCTCATTCAGCTTGCACTCATCTTCAACACACACTGTATTTCCAGTCAGCAGGTCAGGGTAACTCACCTTTGTCTGTCACATGGATTGATGGCCACCAAGGACCCTCTGTCCCAGATCCCACCAAACTTCCCGGAGATGGCACTGCGGGTTTAAAGGTTCTTCTGTTAAGCAGTTTCTCTTCTCAACATTCATTAACAAGAGTCATTGCCTACAGGATCTTTTAGTAGTAGCCCAACAAGTATGAAATGCGGTGAGAGAGCCTCAGGGGCCATATTGGAAAGTGCCAAATATATTGCCAAAAATGTATTGGGCTGTACACAAGTCTTTTTAAAGATTTCAATAATTCACTCCAATAAAATGTTAGACTTAATTGTAACTGCTTACATATAACCAACTCCAGCCATAATTTAACTCATTCTGCCCTGGCCAGGGTCACAGGGGGGAGGGGGCTGAAGCCAATCCCAGTATACAAAATGTGTAAAGCTGGAAACACACCCTTTACAGCTCGCCAAAGCACCACAGGGATTATACGCCATTCTATAACCATCTCATATCATAAGAGAAACTTATCAAAAATGAAAAGAATAAATATAAAAAATAAATAACAACTTTCACCATCACTGCGAATCGTACCTGGAAAATTTGAACAGGTCACACATATATATAGATATCTTGCCATCAGTGCTCTGCAAAGTAAATAAAATAATAATGTATCAACATCTTGAGTAATGCAAGGCCATAAAGGCATGTACATAATCAGGGACTTAGGTAATACATAAAATTGTTCAAACTGGCCTCCGTTAGCATCAATCAGCATTTACCAATGTATTCGTGGTGGGGTAAAGAGCGTGATTAGCAATACAGCTGACAAGCTAATACCATCACTGGTAGTCTATCACGGTTCGTACTGATCGTTGGAGTAAAATTAGCCTGCTGGTTTCGTTTTCAGCATGATTATGATGAGCAGACAAAATTAAAGCCCATTAAAAAAAAAAAAAAAAAAAGATGAGAGGAAGATGGAGGAGAAAGTTGAGAGTTCAGTGGAATAGCCCACCACTGACAATATACCTTAAAGATAACTGCTTCAGAGATTCCAATGGGCCCAATCTTTTTTCAGTGTCATGACACTGAAGTCAGTTAAGAGGGTCAGGAGCGGCCTAAGTTAGGATAGAGAGAGGCACAGCTATGACTGCTTCCAAAACCTCACCTGGAGTACAATTTGTCTTGCTCTAGTAAAGGTGATTCACATGATCTGCTTAATATCAAGCAATTTTGAGGATTGATAATAATCTGATCATTTGAATCGCTGGCAACTGAGCAGTGAATGTTCTAAAATTGCAGCACGAGAGGTACTCCAGGAGTGGTTTGGGAAACACTGAGCTGGACAGCTGGCTGGAAGGTGAGCACCATATCCGAGACGTACAGGATGACAATGGAATAAAACCGCACAAAGCAACGTTGTATTATTTTTATTATTTTGTAGAAAGTCAAAAGGAAAAGAGCAGCCATCATCTCCAGCGTCCTCCCTTCAACCTCACTTCCCTCTTCCCTCCAATGTTGCACTCGAATAATTTTTCCCTAAAGTAGAGTTTAGGGGATATTATGTTCTTGCCCCAACTGCCGCATCTGCCGAGGACAGCCGTTAGCGCGAAAACTGCAACAGTTCTTAAAGTTGGTTATCCATTCTTGGCAGGTGGTTCGATATCAAAGAGTAAACTGATTAAATTTTGGCAAATATCTAATAACACAATTTGCCACCAGGGGGTGCCTTACGCAAAAATTTCACATTTTTAGAGGATAAGAACAGTTTTTAAAGTTGGTTAACTGCTCTAGGCAGATGGTTAGATATCATTTGGTGATTGCCGATTCCCAGCCAAGATGAAGGACAGTAGACTTCCGGTGACTATGGCTCCCGTACGGAAGCCGAAGTATTAAAACCAAAGTTGCACAAAAACATAATTTGCTACTCACAGGAAGGAATCAAGCTTAAATATTTCTCACGCAGGTAGGGGGAGAACTGGGAAACAGACTAGACTGTTAATTATGCCACAGCTATCATTTTTTTTCCCAAGAGACTTAGATTTGAACCCCACCTTGATTGCTCTTCTACTCAGTCCTCCTTCCACAGTGTAGTGCTCCCTTTACCTTTAGAATGGCTCAATTAGTCTGGGATGCGTTTCTCGAAAGCACAGATGCTAAACGTGCATAAATGGAACCACTGACTGCGAATGGACGAACTATGTAAGTCGCTAACTTAGTTAGCAGCCATGCTTTTGGGAGATGCACCCCAATGGCTATTTACTGAAGGTAATACAGGTGTGACATGTGTACTTGATTGTGTTTTTTCAGTTTCTTTGCATTGTATCTTGAATACTGTATTGAATTTAATTTATATCTATGTTTGTTCAAGATACCGCTTCTCTCTCTCACTTTTACACCCACTGCCACTTCACTAAGTACTGAGCGTACCAGACTGACAGACAGCTCAGCTCTCATTTGGATTTCCCTGAATAAATAAAGGTTAATAATGTTTAACTTCTTCTTTACACACCTCCCAGTACCTTAAACACCTTGGCATCGGAAATATCTGGAACCAGTTCCTCGGAATAGTTTAAGTTATGCTCCTCAAAGAACTCCTTGATACCCTTCTCAGAAATTTCTACTCCGACCACTGAATGGCCCATGTCGGCAAGCCTGAGGAGGACAACAGATTCAGGGGTACATGAGCATTACAAGGGCAGATTCAGGGGTACATGAGCATTATAGGAGCAGATTCAGGGGTGCATGAACATCATAGGGGCAGATTCAGGGGTGCATGAACATTATAGGGGCAGATTCAGGGACGCATGAACATTGTAGGGGCAGATTCAGGGGCGCATGAACATTGTAGGGGCAGATTCAGGGGCGCATGAACATTGTAGGGGCAGATTCAGGGGCGCATGAACATGATAGGGGCAGATTCAGGGGCGCATGAACATGATAGGGGCAGATTCAGGGGCGCATGAACATGATAGGGGCAGATTCAGGGGCGCATGAACATGATAGGGGCAGATTCAGGGGCGCATGAACATGATGGGGCAGATTCAGGGGCGCATGAACATGATAGGGGCAGATTCAGGGGCGCATGAACATTATAGGGGCAGATTCAGGGGCGCATGAACATTATAGGGGCAGATTCAGGGGTGCATGAGCATTATAGGGGCAGATTCAGGGGTACATGAGCATTATAGGGGCAGATTCAGGGGTACATGAGCATTATAGGGGCAGATTCAGGGGTACATGAGCATTATAGGGGCAGATTCAGGGGTACATGAGCATTATAGGGGCAGATTCAGGGGTACATGAGCATTATAGGGGCAGATTCAGGGGTACATGAGCATTATAGGGGCAGATTCAGAGGTACATGAGCATTATAGGGGCATTATTCATCTTACAATGACCAATTCACTCAGTCAAACACTGAACAAAACATTCAGACATGACCATTTTTTAAACGAAATGGCATAAAATGCATTACCATTTCATGTCAACAGCTTTCCCGCAAAGCGGGAAAAAAATCTGTACTCCTTTTCTTCCACAAAGAAGTTTGTCAATGTGACATTCAAGCATCCTGTAGCATAGATAAAATAAGCATAAGACAATGAATTACAAAAAAAGAAGAAAAAAAGCATTAGAGTACAATCACAAAAATTAATGCAATTTAACATGGTGAAACTTCTGAAGGTTATTGCTTGTCCTAAAGCATGCTGGTCTTCATTCCAACTCTAAACACAATTCTGTGGGTAGAAAACAAAAATAAGACATTAACTCACTTGAATATGACCCTTTCAGATCTTTTCCAAAGTGAATATCCTCATCATTAATTTACAGACCTTTTATCAACCGAGGGCCCTGTTCATGCAGGGACAATATCGTTGTTGACGGACCTCTATAGTCAACATTTCACATTAACTCCCAGAGTGGGCAATTCATGAAGGGACATTTGGTCTTATCGGCCCGCCTCAGTATCTGATAAGTTAAAGTGCAAATTAATCAAATTTTCTTGAATAAAAACAAATCTGCTATACATTTGACCAAACAGTTCATGAGCAGTACCCTGCAAATTAAATGCCCCAAATTTGCCACTTTTTCTCAAAAATGAGCCTTTTATTGAGGTCTGGGTGGAGACTTCCCCAAGGTGCGCTTCAACAACCTTGCGTCGTGCCGACCCAGGAAACGCCAATGAACATATCAATGAACTCTGATGTGTGGTCACATACAGCCTGAAACTGAATAATTTTACTGCTCGTCTTGTGGACTGGACAGTGCACAGTGGGCAGTGGCTCAGGTCATATCTGGCCACAACTCAATTTGAAGTACCACTGGCCAACCAAAATGGCAAGGCTAGTGTCTCAATGACTGGCCCCCTGCCATGTCCAGACGTTTTGCCGAGGATGGCCATAAAAGCATTACAGGATTCCCTGGAGTAGCGGAAGTCCACCTTCTGGTCAAAGTACACCAAAGTACACTGCGAATACTGGCACTGTGGCATTCAGCTGGCAGTACTGCCTGGGATTTGAAGGCTGGAGAAAGAAACACATGGGACATGTATGCCTTTCAATAAAATGGCAAACATCTTTTCATGTTTATTTGTGTCTTCCTTTGCATTAGATTTTGCATGACTGTGGCAAGCTCTATGTGACATACAGTGCCTGACAAAAGTCTTGTCGCTTATCCAAGTTGTAGGAACAACAAATAATAACCTGACTTGTAGTTGATCAATTGGAATCAAAAATGACTTATATGAAAGGCAAAGCCCTCTAGATTATGCGAAATATACCAAAATAGAGTTTTGTGTCATTGATTGAGTTTTATAATTTAATTTGAACAGAAAGGTCAGATTTTGCTTGGACAAAAGTCTTGTCGCATTGAAAAAAAATGTGGAAATTATACATACACTTTATTTTGAATACACAAATATGCCACTATAATATCAGAACATAAAGCCATGGTGCCTTGGAAAAAAGAATTAATATTGCGTATGACTCCCATGAGCTTGGAGGACTGCATCCACACGTCTTGACAATGACTGAGATAACTTGATGATGAAATCATCTGGAATGGCATAGAAAGCAGTCTTGCAGGACTCCCAGAGTTCATCAAGATTCTATGGTTTCATCTTCCAAGCCTCCTCCTTCATCTTACCCCTGAAATGCTCAATAATGTTCATGTCAGGTGACTGGGTTGGCCAATCCTGGAGTACCTTCACCTTCTTCGCTTTCAGGAACTGTGACATGGAGGCAGAAGAATGAGAAGGAGCAGCAGTATAAGTAGGGCAGCAAGAACTTCTTGATATTTCAGGCTGTTGATGTTGCCATCCACTCTGCTGATCTTTCTTACACCCCCATGCTGGATGTAACAACAAACCATGATTTTTCCTCCACCAAACATGATTGTTTTCTGGGAGAATCTTGGGTCCATGAGGGTTCCAACAGGTCTTTGTGGCGACTGGCATGCAGTCAATTGATGATTCACCAGAAAAATAAACTTTCAGCCACTTTTCCAGTATCAATCCTTTCTGCGAGCTGTGGGCCTTGGCAAATGCAATGCAGGTTTTATGTTTTCTGTTTAATGCAGACTTCTATGTACTAATTTGGCTATGAAAACCACTTACAGAGAGAGAATTTGACAAACTCTTCTTGTAGATACCGGGATTTTTTGGTGACATTTCCTCATGTAACCGCTGTAGTTGAAGAAGGGCTAGCCTTGTACAGTTGAAGCAACAAACGGTTCTTTCAAACAGTTGTCATACAGGGGTCTGTCTGACCTGCGCTTGCCATGAACGTCACCAGTTTCTTCAAATCTTTTTCTCATCCCCTCCACTTGACATTTGGATACATTAAAGATGTCTGCCACCTCAGCAGCAGACTCAGTCTTCAGGCTCTTGATGATCAGCACTTTGGTCTGTGGTTGAATCTTTGGTATGTTGTCAGAGGTCTAGTCGCACCTCATATGGAAGTCTGGTGTGCTGGGGTTATTTCTATACACATCTGGGAATGTGTTAATTACAGTATTTGTCATAGGTTAAACTCTAATCTGCGATTTGTTGCATCATCTGAAGAGACGACAAGACTTTTGTCCTAGCAAAAACAGATGTTATGGGCTTAGCCAAGCTGTGAACATCAGAACACTTTTTGACGGTTTCATTTTGCACCAAATTATTAATGTGAAAGCCCTTGACATTAAAATGGACCATTTATTGTAACAATTGATTGGTTAGAAATAAAGTTATATGCTATTTTTAGTTACTATGTCCTTATGCAACAAGACTTTTGTCAGGCACTGTATAGTAGGGCATGAATGAACAGAGGTCGCCAACTGTACTTTGACGCTTATAGTCACGGTGTGTTAATGTGAAGGACAATTTCGGCGCAGTAAGTCTAAGTTATTCCGCAAAACAGAATTGCAAAGGTTTTCGATTGTATTGATACTTCACGTTTTTCTACAAATTACTATCAGACTATTCCACAAGTAACGTAATGGATATATTCACGTGCCTGCACTGCTGGCTGTCATCAGCGGCGACTAGTAAAGTGAAAGTAGGCCGAACGACATCCTTTTGAATTAATGACTGGTCTTGATTGGTTTTTCAGTTATTAACTTAAACTAACAAAACGTGAGCTACGAAAACAGTCAACTCTATCGGCTGTGGTTAGTTGTCCTTAAGGCAAGGAATTGCATTTAAATCAAAGTTATTCAGCTAATCTTTGTTTTCTTACTTGCAATTTAACAGCCATGTAGCGTAGTTTCGGCAGACTGCATATCAGATTGTTAAAAACAAACGTGGAAGTTAACAAATTAGCTTCTATTGATTAGAAAAAATAATGGAACAGCTCTGAACTGAGTTTACAATTTAATCACAGCAACACTGCATCACAGAGGGGGTAGTGTGCTAGATCTTAAAAAATTCCAATTGTAAAACAAGTTAATGAAGGCTGATGATTGAAAATGGGTCTTGACAAGTTAAAAGGGATTGTTTTCTATTCCTCCCCCAATTACAGCCGAGCAGTCCTCACTGTTATGTGCTTTCATGTAAAGATCAGTCAAGCAAGAGTACAGATTACATTGGGTTGCCCAAGTTTCATGCAAGTATAATGCTGTTCAACTCCGTCCAGTCCGTGGACTAAGTCGATCGAGGACCTGTCGGCACAGATGTCGACATAATTTCGACTCCACCTGAAACATGGCACTCACAAGCAAGGAAAATTAAAAGGATGTTCATTTTCATTGACTGTTTAATAAATTGAGTTGAGCAACCAAGCCGGCAGATATATTTTGGGGTGAAATTAGTATCATTCATGATTTAATAGAATAAGCAGCGTCATTTCCATTCCAGTCAAAGCATGACGGCAGAGCTCGATTTGGAGCAGCTCTACCATGTCGAAATAAACGCACTTCGCTATTGCACACAGTGTACTCCAGAGAAGTGAACCAACTGAAGTATCCCAATTGAAACACAGCCATATTCTTAAAATTAAAGGGAGTTCTACCATTGGCTTCCATTGGTAGCTGACTGCCGTTCTTGAATACATCTCGTGTTCTGACTGATACAGTCCTTTCACCATCAGGACTATTGGGATTATTGCCCCAAGAAGTAACAATCCCTTCATGAATAGGGTCCCACACAAGTACTCCAACAACTAATGCTTTAACGTTCTAGAACGTACAGTGGAAAGTTACTCAGAGAACATAAAACCTGTACAAGTACTGGACAGAAGTCAGTTTGAAAGCAAATTCATCTAAACAGGGACTGATTTAGATCATGGAAGGAGAAATTAGGGAAGTGGAGTCACCAGCTTTTCGGTCAGCCATCAGGTGGCAAAGGACGAACTGGCAGATTTTAATGTAATTGATGTGGAATTTTATGGACTCAGTAATGCAGGATACATGCTCAAAAGTGGAGGGTGACGTAGAAGCCGAAAGTGTTTTATCAAATGCATTGTACGGATTGATTTTGAACAAGTGGTTGAATAATACAAATGAAAACCAACTGCTGAAATCTGTGGCTGTCTGGTACCAGCACAGCAAGAGGCCCTAAAGATGGAGGCCCAGAGATTTATGCCGAAACAAGGTGGGCTGTTCTTTACAGTAAAGACTGAACTGATTGGATACAAAAGGACAAATGGCAGAGAATACCAATAAATGATCAACAGAGGGGGTTGGAGGGACATTCAAAAGTTAACAGTGGGAGTGGATTGGTTGAATAGCCAGGTACAGACAGAATGATGGGTAAGGGGGAGGAGAAGAGTGCCTCCTTCTACCACAAGGGTCAGAGGGTAAAAGCAGAACGGGACTTTGGTCCATTGGAGGCCTTGTTTACTTGTGCAGATGAAGCTGATGAAATCCAATTCTTCCTTCTTGCCAACGGCCTGTCCACTCTGATAGGTCCATTACTCTATCCGCCTGGGCACTCATACTGCAGCAATTGTCCACACAGGTGTGTCTGAAACTTCTCACCACAAAGAGTACCAAACATGAGGTCAGATAATTGTTTTGACTAAAACACATTCAAAAGAGAATCAATTTCAGTAGACTTAAAATGAGACATTATAGAAAATGAACAGTGTTCACAACATCTCGCCATCAGATCATAAAGAGAACCTACTCTAGTAAAGCACACAATTTCATAATTATCCTACTCCAAGATGTCCCAAACAAGAAAGCAGCAATTCAATTGCATTCATTAGTCAAATTCATACCACAGTTTCATGTGCCATTAATATGACGTGCCCTCAAAAATTATTGGCATCCTTGCTGAATGAATACCAGCAAAACGGGTGGTGAAAAAATGTCTTTGCTATTCATCCTTTCGGAGTTTCACTCAAATTCTTACATTTAAGTAAAATTATTGAAACATAAAAAAAGAAATTTTAAAAAATGTTGGCATTAAATATTTTTCTCCAAAACATGCCACAGATATTGGCACCTAAGGAGAATTCTGTGATTAAAATCTCACTTAAGTATATTTCCACTCATATTTTAACCCCATAAAACCAGCAGCTGTATTCAAACCTGTGGAACACCAGGCCTGTTGTCATGGCAATCCCAAATATGCTCAGCTGAACTGCAGGGAAATGTGTATAAAATGATATACAAGATCTAGATATTTTTCATTTGATGTAATGCTGTGGCCATTAAAACACGGCATCCTGGGTTTGAATATTTCTCTCAATATAAGTGTGATGTAGCTTCAGTGAAGCACTGCAACCAGCAGATACAGTATGTGTGATATCGTCCATCAATATCAAAAAAATACTTTTACTGGCTTTGAAGCTACTTAAAGGAAAAATTAAGTGAAAAGTTAGAGTTTAAGGGATAAGTTCACCTATTTGATTAGGAACTCTCATCAACCACAACTTCCTGTTTCTCTTGTGTATCGAAATCAGGTGACGTAGGCCAACTCATTTGTCGCTATGGGAAAGACCCAAGAACACAGATGATGTACAATGAAAAGTCTAAATTAGACATGGATAAAAAAAAAAAAAAAAAAAAAAAAAAATCTTAGTTGAAAATGCCCAATTCAACCATCAGGGCAATGATTAATAACTTTAAAGCCATCAGCCTGGAAGATTTATATGCACTCTGCTCCCTCATCGCTGAAGCCGCTTGACGCAGTATACCATGCTGCCTTAAAGTTCATAACAGGAGATGGCTTCAGTGCACATCACTGTAGTCTTTATTTGAAGGTTGGTTGGTCTTCGCTGGCCATGAGAAGGGAGCAGCATTGTTGTACCAGGCATTGTTAGGTAAGCTGCCTGGATAGAGTGCCAGTCTGCTTAATTTTAGAAGGGGGAAATACCATCGTCGTGCTCTTGAGTATTTGGTTTTCGACATCCCGAGAGTTCATACTGAACTGGGTAAAACTGCTTTTAGGTATTATGCCCCACAAAAATGGAATAGGCTTCAACAATTGCTGAAATTGGAAAAAACTCATTTCATTTGATTGTTTTAAATGTCTGTAATAAGATGCCATGAAAGCTGAATGTACATGTGTGCTGTAGTTCTTTTGTTTTGGTTTTTTCTTTTATTGTTGTATTACATGTTTTACTATAATTCACAACTGAGCTCCTTTGCAAAAGAGAGCTTGCTCTCAATCGGACTCCCAGTATAAATAAATAAAAATAAAAAAAGAGAGAACAGGCGTGCACACTGACCACATGCATCATGAGGACAGTTCCACTAGCACAAGAAAGTCCAAGGATCATAGCTGGGGAACTGTGTCTTTGGGTCAAGAAGTCTCAAGAACTACCGCCAGACACCACCGACTGATGTTAGCGAGGGTTGCCAGAGAAAAACCTCAGCTGGCAATGAATGACAAACTACAGCGCCAACAGTTTGTCAAATGTCCCTGGGACTTTTAAAGGGACTGGATTATATGGTCAGATGAGACCAAAATTGAGCTTTTTGGCAACAACAATCGAATGGGTTTTTTCAGACATATTTGGTATTAATCGATTATGAAGATTTTGGTTGTTTCCATCAAAACTTTAATAAAGAAAATTACCGCTGACCTAGTATGTGACGTTATCTCGCGTGACCAAGGAAAAGGCCGCCTATTCAAGAATGCTACCCCGAAGCGCGTGACTTCACTTCATCTTTCATCTACTTGAGTCTTAAACGCCGTAGTTTCCACTTTGCGGGGATTTTGCTTTTAGACTAGCATGCTGTTTTAACAATTCTAAAACTGAATGCAGAATGCAACAGTAAACCATAACATGATAGCAAACTTTGCTATTCGCAATAATCAGGAATGATGGCTAGTAGAAGACATCCTCTCATGAACTTCCATAGCGCCAAGCATTAGCCTACATGATAACCGAGCATTAGCCATGACTATTTTCCGTTGTTCTGACAATTTGTGCTGCTTTGTCAAAAAATTCTACCGTAATACAAAGCAATCTTAAATTCTTTGTTTTCGCCTTAATATTGCAATATGAATCAGTCTACTGAAGTAACTTTGTTATTTGCTGCTTATTATAACATGATGTTATAATGAGTTGGATAAGTTAGTTTAAAGATAAATGCCGCACGCCATTATTTCTGCATTATCGGGAAAACCCAGCGTGCACATGCAAATATATAGACGCTTACAGGTCGAGAGGCGCACTGAAAAAGAAGCACTTTTATGATTTTTGAAGATACTTAAGATGTGAGCTAAGAAACAGAGCCCAAGATTTTAGGTTTGCGCGAGCGCAGAACCGCGAGGTAGCATATCGTTGCCTGCTGATAAAACCTCTTATCCTCAAAATGATAAACTTTACAGGAGAAATGTTTAATTTTGCATGTAAGAATGCAGTTGAGCTGTGTTCGGGTAGGATGACTATCTTTTTTCCAAGAATGTATTTTGCAATGTTTATGTTATTATCGTGGACATACGAGTTTTTGCTCCTTATCAAATTTGGAGATAGGAGGTTTTATCAGCAGGCCGACGATATTTTGATAGGTAACGTTAGCAAAAATTGACAGAACAATGGTCCTAGCCTAAGTTTCGCGAATCCCTAAATTAAGCACTTCGCGGAGGCGAAGATAAGAACAAACTTATTGACTTAGTCAATATTATTACGTGACACTTAATTTTGTGACCGAAAAGGTTACTGGTCGGTATCACCCCGGTGTAAAACTAGTAAGTTACTTGGCTAACTCACAATACAATGAGCTTAATCAGTCATCAAAATTCAACGCCAAATACATGTGTGCTTTCATTCAGTTCAAGCGTCACATACCAAGCATTAATTTAGATAGGCCTACGAACACATCTATCCAGGGGTAGCTACGTTCCCAAACGCTAGCGGTAAGCGACTTAGAACCAGAGCACTAGTTCAGACGATTTACATTGCTAACATAGCAACCGAGATTTTGCAAAACGTATCCTAAGACTCAAATTAGCGAGCATTAGCCTCCAGACAAAAAAAAAAAAAAAAAAAAAGAAACTGTGGCAATCTATTGAGTAGATTCTAATTTGACCATTCATTAGCCATTTCGCTGGTGGACAAAAAAAGTTAACTCTGCATCTACCAGGCAAAAACTAGCAATATTACTTACCCTTCCCCCTCGGTTCAAGGTACATGCATGGAATGAATTCAGTGAGTCCGTGCATGCCAATACCGATCTGAGCTACGCATGCGCACTGTTTCTGTCAGTGGGCTGTGCACTATGATGGAAACGCTAATGAGAAACATTTCGAAATGTTTTGAAACCGTGGTTGTCTCAGAAGTTTCCAATAGGTTTCAAAGGTTTGCAATTGCCAGATGTACTACTCTTTAACTCCTCGTTGATCACTACTTGCTGTAGCGGCTGCGGATCAGAAAACAAGAAGGGCGGAAGACATTCCTTGAAAAGGATGAGAACTGACCTGTTTTCAATCCGTTTTTGATTAACACGTTTTCCAACTATATGAACATTCCACTGGCAGTTAAACACACGGCTTCGTGTTTAACGAAGTATTCAGGCGAGTAGATGATAAAAAATGTTTTATTTACTTGCCTTGACCCTTCAGGAAAAATAATTGATCTGGAATTTCTGCTTTCGTCATATCCAGCGAAGCGGGCCATCAAAATGTTGAAGATTATATTTCAATATTTCTCATCATATTCATCAGTGGATCAATTGCCATGTTGAATAACCATAATCAATAATCATAATCAATAACCATATTATGTAAGCAGCAGTAACACACACACACACACACACACACATACAAGTAGTTCACATACGCATAGGGAGGGGATGAGCAGTGCAAACACACACGTACACATGCGCACGCACACATACAAGCAGTTCACACACACAAACACACACACATACAAGTAGTTCACACACAGACACACACATACAAGCAATTCAATTCACACATGCATGAGCAGCTCACACACACATAAGCAGTGCGCTTCTGTAGCTTTCGCCACTTTGATTAGTAAGCAGGCTTCTGTTTAGATGATTCAAAAACATAATCAGGTGATGCATTTGATTTCTGTAGCTTTGATCAATGTTTGTTCAGTAAAATCATTAGTTGTTACTGAAAAAAAACAACTGAATCATTTATGTATCCACTTGTATCCTATTCCTTTGTCTGTACTTTTCATCTCTTGAGTGGAACTTTCCACTCCTTTTTAGTCATGTGCAGCTCATTTTTGCTTTAAATTCCTGAAGGATTAGGTAGTGGCGTTTTGGTTCGCCTGGCCAATTGTAGCGCGAGAATGAGAATTCCGAAAGACCATATTTGGAAGATATTTCCTGTGATAAAGGTATAAAAGCTGGGTGTTAAAAATAGATATTTCCTGTGATAAAGGTATAAAAGCTGGGTGTTAAAAATAAGAAATCAGTTCTTCTTGTGCAAAAAGAACTCGGCTTTACATTTATCAATATGCCTCAATAAAGCCTAATCGTCTGAAGAATCTGTCTCTCTCCAATTGCTTGGGGATGGGGGAACCTCATAATCTGAAAATATGTCTGGATGAAAACCACAACAAAACCTAAGTTTGATTGTTAAATGAAAACAAAGATTGGAATGCGCGCATTTCTGCGTCCAAATGACCCGTTCGGTGAGTTAAAGTATCTTTGGTCAAGAAATGACCGAAAACCTTTCAAGACTAATTATCAGTTTAAAGGCATGTTTTACGCCCGCCTTGCTTTCTTTTCATCGGCCGTCACCGGTGCTTCATCTTCATCTTCATTTAGGTACACGGCAACAGAGGAATTACACTTCCATGACGCCGCGGGGTGCAGATGGTGTCGGATTACTTATTGGTTTTGGTAGCTATTGAAGTTAGAGAGTTCTTGAATTGGTTCAGTGACGGTTGACTAGTTAATCTAAAGGGCAGTTTGTTCCAATCTCTAACAGTGCGAGGAAAAAATGAGTTCTGGTATTTGGTAGTTCTGGTGCTTATCACTTTATAGGCGTGGGCAGAAAAGTGGCGGCTAGAGTATTTCATATCACGAGGCTGAAGTCTGGTACTGGTGACAGGGGATTCACCCTTGTGAATGTGGTAAAACTGGCAGAGCCTGGCTGTCTTACGTCTTTCCGCAAGGGATTCCCACTCAAGGTTCTGAAGGATTTTTGTAACACTAGATCTGCGACGATCGTCGCTGGCAACAAAACGTGCAGCTCTCCTCTGGACTCTGTCCAACATCTGAATGTGCTTGGTCAGGTAAGGATCTGTGACAGCAGCCGCATACTCCAGATGTGGACGAATGAGGACCTTATCTGCTTTAGCCTTGGTGTCTGCAGATCATTGATGGACATTTCTCTGAAGAAGGCCCAGGTTGCGATTTGCCTTGTTAACGGTCTTACGATGATTTGCTTCCCAGGAAAGATCGTCAGAAATGGTAACTCCCAAGTAGTCATGCTCATGCACTTGGACAAGCGTCTCTCCCAACATGGTATAGCTGTTGTTTGCTTTGATCTTGTTGAGACCAATGGACATGGTATTGCACTTCTTGGGGTTAAAGGTCATTTGCCATTTCGAAGCCCAGTTACAAACACGATCTAGGTCCTCTTGAAGCTTGACACAGTCGCTGTTATTTTTGATGGTACGATACACTATACAGTCGTCGGCAAATAACCGGATGTTACACTTGAGGCCGTCCACGATGTCATTAATATATATGAGGAACAACAGGGGCCCCAGTACAGTGCCCTGCGGGACTCCTGACACCACTCTGTGCCATCTAGAAGCTTCGCCATTGACAACTACATGCTGTTGTCTTTGTGTCAGGAACCTAGTGATCCAGTTAAGAGTGTTACCCCTAATTCCATAGTAGTTGAGTTTTGACTTAAGGCACTCATGGGGGACACAGTCAAATGCCTTAGTAAAATCTAATATAACTGTGTCAATTTGATTTCCATTATCGATACCTTCCATCCAATCATTGACACTTGGATAAGTTGGGTTATGCACGAATGACCCTTACGGAACCCATGTTGTAAAGGTGTTAAGATGTCATACTTTTCAAGATGCTTGCTTATTTGCGAATAGATGATGTGCTCCAGAAGTTTGCACAAAATTGCAGTCAGTGAGACTGGGCGATAATTTCCTGGGTTATCTTTGGCTCCCTTCTTAAAAAGAGCAGTGACATTAGCAAGTAACCAGTCGTCAGGTAGTATCCCTGTGTCCAGAGACTGTTAAAGATTGAAGCGACGATCGGAGCAATAACATCCGCAGTTTCCCTCAACATTCTAGCTGTTATTTCATCAGGGCCTACTGCCTTACTAACATCAAGGTTTTTCAGGAGTTTGAGTGCTCCCTCTACCGTAATGGTGATCCTTTCCATAGCTGGGAAGTTGCTCGGAGAGAATGGGATGGCATCATCCTTTTCAATTGTGAAGACTGAGTTAAAGTGGTCCGCCAGGCTGTTGGCTTTTTCAGAGTCTGTAAGTAGAAGACCGGACACGTTTTCAGAGCAGGGATAGATGAATTATCCACTCTTTTACTCCTGATGTACTTCCAAAAGGCTCTTGGATCAGTCTCTAAATCGTCAATACTGGCTTTAACATAATCCGACTCAGCCTTTTTGATAACTTTTTTTCACCTGTCGACGGGCCTCTCTAAAATTTTCCCAGTCAGACAGCGATTGGCTTTTCTTTGCCTTCTTGTGCAGTTTATCACGCTTTTTAATCTGTTTTCTAATACTTTTGGTGACCCATGGCAAACTATTTGAAGCACGGGTCATCTTGCTAGGGATATTTGAATCCCTGGATTTAATCAAGGCTTCTTTAAGGTTATTATAATTTTCCTGGACAGTTCTGTTTTCTGAATCACTGGCAAAATAATCCATTTTGAAGTCGGCCAAATCCTCCCTCATTTGGTCAAAGTCACCCTTGTTAACAAGAAAAACTTTCCGTCTTGGTTTTTTAATGAAATGTGAAATGAACAGGGGCGCCGCCGGCAATTTTGGGCCCTATGACTGGAAATCGATTATGCTGAGTAAAAAAAAAAAAACTCAATTTAAAACAAAAGAGGTTGAGTGGACTTTGTGGGTTTTGCATTCCAACTCTTCATATATATATTTATTAATTGGTTAAATATGTTCTTGCTCGCATACAGTAAAAACGGCCTGCCAATATAACCTGTAGCCTGTTAGCCGACTTGTATTGGCCGACCTTAAGGTGTATTGGCCGAGTTCAGCATGTGCACAAGTAACCATTGGCAACTGTGGCATTCGCTCTCTTCAAAGAAGCAGACAACAGTCGTGGGCTTAGCAGTTAGCTCTTTAATGAGTTGTGAAGTCGCGTACTTCAGAAGTCATAGTCATAATATTGTCATGATAGCACAACATACTAATTAATAAAAATACCAGAAGCATGTGTGGGGCGAGCACAGCGAGTCCCTTATTGGTAAGGTCATTGGTCAGCTCAATGCACCCTCTGTTGGCAATTTCGAGCAGAGCAGCCAGTCGGTTGATGACAAACATACAAACATACATACAAACGGGGGGCACATTGAGCTGACTACAGCTGGATTTATGGTTCTCCGTCGACTCCACGCAAAGGACACGCCGTTGCCCTTGCGGTCAGCGTCGCTTTGACCTGCAGTTATTTTCGAGGTGCACGGCAGGCAACGCAGAGGCTCTGCGGTGGGGGTTCACGTCACCGCAGAGGCACTGCGTAGTGACGGCGTCGGTTCGACGCAGAACCATAAATCCAGCGTAACTAGTAGCATGCAGAGCATGTGTGCGCGAGTCCCTTAAGCTGGATTTATGGTTCTGCGTCGACTCCATGCAAAGGGCACGCCGTCGCCTCGACGCTGTCGTGGACCTTTCGAAGTTCTGCGTTGAGGTCGTTTGCATCGTGCTGTGCCGCGAAGCAATTCACCGACAAACCGCTAGGTGGTGTCAGGTTTCCGAAGGACCTGTTGTGAAATCACGTGAGACTCAAGTAGAGTGGACCAATCAGTGCCCCTGCGGTCTGCGTCGCTTTGACGCGCAGTTAGAAAATTTTCGATGTGCACGGCAGGCGACGCAGAGGCTGTGTGTTGGGGGTTCACGTCGCCGCAGAGGCTCTGCATAGTGACGGCGTCGATTCGACGCAGAAGCATAAATCCATCTTAAATCCAGCTTTATTGGTCAGGTCATTGGTCAGCTCAATGCACCCTCTGTTGGCAATTTCGAGCAGAGCAGCCGGTCGGTTGATGACAAACATACATATATACATACATACATACATACATACAAACATACAAACAGAGGGCGCATTGAGCTGACTAATAAGGGACTCGCGTGCTGTGCGCGCTCGTCCCAGTAATTGCTTATTTTCGCATTGCCTTGGTATTGGTCTTTGGGTCGCGGTATTAGCCTGACCCTCAGGCCAATACCAAGGCAATACGGAAATAAGCAATTAATAACACACACACACACACACACACACACACACACACATATATATGTTTGATCACTGGTCTCCTCTGTGGTTGCCTCATGGCTTCAAGATGGCCCTGACTCTAAAGCACCCATTGGAATCAAATATTCAGAATCTGTCATAGGCCTTAACGGTAGGTTATAGGCTACACTGTTACAAACTTGCACCTTTTTTTGCCAGTTATTTTAACTGTAAGTGGAGTCCTGCATGCATTTAACTGTGGGTTACACTTAACATACACGGGACCTCTGTTGTAATTGTTATTGTAAAATTACAGTTAAAATAACTGGCAAAAGAGTAAGGTACAAGTTTAAAACAGTGTACATTGGCTACGCATAGTTGTGATACAGGCTAACTATTTGATTGGAATGAGCTGGGCATGGATAACCAAGGAAACATCAACTTTGCATTTTAAATAAAACCAACTCTCAAACCTGTCTTAGTGTGCCAGTTTTTCAGTTCATTTCAATAATTGTACACTAAGGTAGCCTAGCAAGTTTGCAAAAATATTCATTTTACAGAATGTGGGCGATGTGCTAAGATTATTCTTAAAAAGTTGAAAATTGAGAAACAAACAACAAATTCATTTTAAATCGATCAAGGTATTACAAAAATTTAAATATAAAATTAAAGTGTCCATAAATTTTATTTACAAATGTTTATAATAATAACAACAGTATCCTCTGTGGGGCCCCTGTGAACGCTGGGCCCCTAGAATCTTCCATGGTTAACCCCCCACCCCTCTTACGGCGCCCCTGGAAATGAAACACGATGGGTTCGTGTGGCTACAGCAGTCAACTTAAAGCCATGTTTCCATTAATGCGGCTGAAGTCCGGCTGCGACAGGCTGCGGGGCAGACACGGGACATCACATGCGTCCTCAGTGTTTCCATAGAAACAGCTGAACTACGCTATTCATCCGTTTTCGTCCTCATGGCAGGACCCAACACAGCACTACTTAAACAGCACCTCATGGTGGACGAAGAGCTCATCATAATAATTAAAAGCAACATTTTAATACAGATGAAGAAACGAACGAAAAGAAAGCACCGTTGTTGGGTGCAGGATATCCCAAAAAATTGAAGAAACAAGGGGTATTTTACCAGATGGAAGGGTACTAATCATACATGGTTTAAGGAAGTCAGCAGGATTTGATACCTGCTGACAAATAGCAAAAATGTCAAATAAAGCAGAATATTATTTTGGTAAACCACTGTAGTTCTAAGAATCGGAAAACGCCCATTTGGGAGGAGTTATCAGGAATTCATGTATAAAGATGAATGGAATTATGTTCTGTTGAATAATAAAGTCCGATATTCTTAAGATTTTGCCTCATCCTCTAAATTGCAAGAATTAGATGAAATTCTACTCAAACTCTGTCAAACTGTCACAGGAAAACCACTAATCTGTCATCATCTTGTAAAAAACTTAAGTTTGTGATACACAGGAACGCTTCTGATATACAGAAATCACAAAGGAATGTCGTCACAAAGCTCAGATCATAATTCAAAGTGGTATTAATTGCTTTTGATTCACTGAGAATGGTAAATACATATATATTGCTGCAGAAACCTCGACTCTCCTCTGAACAGGGCAATAAATATACATTGCTTCAAAGGTACTCATTTGTTAACAAAATAAAGTGGGGAAACCCCTATGAACTATAGGGAATTCCTCGTGCGATTCGTGTGCGCCGGAGCTGGAATCGCTCCCTGGTTCGATCGGAAAAACACGCATGCGGCTCCGCTCCAGGAGCCAGGTGAAAATCGCGTGGATGGAAACACTTCATATAAAGGCAATGATATGCGATTTTTGACGTACCCGTGTCTACACCGGCGCCTGACTTCAGCCGTATAAATGCAAACATAGCTTAAGAGTCCCCAGTTGAATCGAGGAACTCAAATAGTGAAGAGCTAGTGGAGAGGGGCTGCTTTCACGACCGGAACTAGTTACCCAAAACAGGAAGCCAATGTCAGACCAGTTGTCTCTATTGTTGAGTACAATCTTTGCATAAACATCCGTTGCTTAGTAACGGATTAAAACTTTTGCTATGCTGGCTACAATTAAAAATGAAGTTGCGTTTGCTGTAAACTTCAGGGAACTGTCGGCGGAAATTCAGTGTGCTGCCTAGAACTTATGAGGATTGCGGAACGTAGTTAACTGCCCAGCATCGTAGAGATGTCAAAACCTCTACCGGAGATGGTAGGTAACACTGTACGAAACAAAACCTGTAGCTAGCTAACGTTAAATAGTTCATTTTTTTTTGCAAGCTTAATGAAGACTTTGAACGTTACAACCTGTTACTAGTTAGCGTGCTAGTCTATCAATACTATTTGTCTGTTTCTTAAGCAAGCTGTTTCTCCCTTCTACAGAGACCTTTTATCTAACGTATACGTTTAGCCTACCAATACTTGATTACTCTGGCTTTTATGCGAGTCCAAATGTTTTATTTTATATGGCCAATTATACTGTGTATTACCAGGCAATGTCGTTTAGCTTACAAGTGTCTTAGTTTGACACCCGGGATCTAGACAAATAAAGATCTAAAATAGACAAATAGAGTGTCAAACTGTTTCATAAAAGGGCCGAGGGGCTGCAGGTTTTCACTCCAGCCGACCAGATGCGCACCAGATACAACTGTGCACTGAGATCAGTTGAATCAATTAGTTGTATCAGGTGGGCTTCTGCTTGGTTGGATTTAAACCCTGCTGCCTCTCTGCCCTTTTATGGACCAGTTTGACACCTCTGGTCCAGATAGTTAGACATTGATCAAATACGGGTATTGCTTAGGCTATCAGCTGGAATACTCAATATCAGCATCCTCTTGACCACTGCTAATGTCCAGTAAAATGGGGTCCAGAATTATTAGCACCCCAGGCTGGAAATGTACTAAAATACAATAATAAATTGCGACATCATAGAAATAAGCTTTAAAAGGCAAGTTTTAATGTTCCAATGGAATCAACCAAAATCATACATTTAATTATGAAAAAAAAAAATCACTCAAAATTTAATAATTATTCACACCTCTGCTTTAGTGGCTTATTTGGTGAAATCACCTCTTTGTAACAACATGGAGTCTTTTCCTGCACTGTTTGACAAGGCTGAGGTGCACATGAAAAGGGATTTTGGACCATACCACCATGCAAATCTTTTTAATTGGTCTAATATTCTTGGGGTTGCACTTGTAAACTGCCCTCCTTAGCTCATCCCACAGGTTTTTGATCAGATTAAGCTCTTGTGACTGGGATAGCAATTGCAGAGCATTGATTTTGCTGCCCTGGATCAATTTCTGTGCGGATTGCGAGGTGCGCTTTAGGCCATCGTCTTGGTGGAAAGTCTGGAGGAAATTCTAAATCGTGGAAGGTTTTGAGTCTCTAGCTGTCATTTATGAACGTTCTGGCTCGTTAAGTTTTTTTTACAAATGCGTAGAGAAAACTCAAATATTTATCAATGTTTTGTGCAAACCCTGAGGTCTTTGCTCATTGGAGGGCTTGTTCTTTTGAGACGCAGCACGGTTATTTGTTGTGGGGTCGGTATAGGAAAATTGACTGTTTGGTCCCTGGCTTTTACTCAAAACTCTTCTTTATATCCAGGAGCAGCACAATAATGGCCTTCTTTCTCTCTTCTGTCCTGTGGCCCCTCGGCCTCCCTTTTTACGGCCTCAGTGTTTCACAGTTGCAATCCTTCACTGTCTCTCCCAGTGTATTTGTTGTATCTGTTTTCGAGTCAACCAACCACGGGATGTTACAGGTAATAGTACTGCAAGATGGTGGCGATTTTGCCATGAAGATATAACTCATTTTTTCTTTTATATTTTTAGATTTGTCATGTTTGTAAGGCCAATTTAATTGCTGGAGTGGAAATACAATTTGTAAATCACCTTAACTTAGTTTAATGTTTCATTTTCACTTTAAAGTTGCAAGGTGCCACAAAATTTTTGAAGAGGAATCATGTACCGAGGGTGCTTAAAGGGCATCTAAAGTCGATTCTCATTGTTTTTGTTTATCAGCCAATCAGCGAGCCGCACCTGCGCAAACGAACCGAAATAGAAGGATTATCTACGCGTGTACACAAAACATTGGTTGACGAATGAAATTGGTCATGTGACAATGCAAGATGTCAACAAAAGCAAGTGATTTGTGTGTAAACATTGGACGTTCAACATCCCGTCTGAGAATTGACTTTAGATGCCCTTTAAAGAGCTATTCAAGCCCCAGTTTCCATTTAGCAGAGCTATTGGGAGCGACACAGCTTCCGATCAAGATGGGACAGCACCGTTCAGAGAACTTTTGACAGTTTTAGTTTGAGGTCTGCTTGCACCACTCAGACCTGTGTCCGTGTGTGCAAATTAACCAGGCAAATGCGATGCTTGCCACTCCTCTCTGTGCTCTCATTTCTTACCTTTTTCTATATATTTTGTTCCACATATGATGAAATTCAGCCTTGTTGCCCCCCTATCATTTTAAGGTGCTGGCTAGCAAGAATAAATCCTTGATAGTTACTGTATGATTACTTTTTTGTGAAAAAATTTGACTGTGACAGGCTGTGATTAATCTACTTCCATGGTTTGTCCCCGTCTCTCAAAGCGTGAGTCGCTGTCCTGGAGTTGTCTCTGAGGCTTACAGTGACAGTGGATATTTTGATGGATGGTTACTTGCATTTCGTGATTTGGTTTTTGGGACAATTTGTTAAATCTTTCTGATGTCACTGATCTTGGTCAGCTACATCGTACCATCTCCTGTCAAGTGTAGGATTGCATTTAGCCTATTGTATTCAGTCTTGTCAGAAACAGATATAAATTGTATTCCCTCTCCCCATTGCTGTTACTGTGTTACTGTGTTACTGTCACGATCCTCGTGTCTCAGTAATTAGTCCCTCCCTGTTCCAGCCATCTCATGAGTCCCGCTGTTTGTCTCCCCTATTTGATTTGTTATCTTGTCCTATCCCCTGCCTCAACATGTGAATGTCATTTGTAACCTTGCCCCTTTCATTAAGAGTCTTGTCTATATTATTTAACTCGTGGCATCTTGTCTTGGCTGGATTGCCAAGTTTCAGTCCTCATGTAACCCTCCTGTCAATAAATACCCTGCAGTACTGAGCACACTCTTCTTCCATGTGTTCATTTATGGAGCAGTTGCCTTCTAGCATTGAGCGAAGCGCTGTCCTTCCGTGTTTAGGGTAAACATAGATTAAATAATCGTTTGTTTGTTCCGCTATCCACTTGAGAGCAGGAGGGGCTCTGCCCGCCGTTCTACCAACTGGCCAGGACGTGGTCTCTCTCATTACCCCAGTCTTGCCTTTTTTCTTCCCCTTGTGTCTTGTCCTCCGTTGTGTTTCCTCTCCTCTGTCCTCCGCCCACCCCTTCCTCCCAGTTCTGGTTGGGTCACCAGGTAGCACCCCTTGTGGGGAAGGAGGGGAGTATGTTATAATCCTGTTCCTAGTCTCTCAGTAATTAGTCCTTCCCCTGTTCTTGCTGTCCTTGTGAGTTATGCCATTTGTCTCCCTTACTTTATTATCCCCTGTGTCCTGATGTGATCGTTTGTAGCCTTGCCCCTTTTTAAGTGTCTTCCCCATGTAACCTGTCAGTCAATACATTCCAGTATTGAGCATGATGCTCTTCTTCTTCTGTATGTTCATTAATAGTGTACTTACCATCTAGTATTGCGCTTTCCTACTGTGTCTTTAGTACTTGTAAATAAGTAATCCTTTTTTACCCCTCTGAGTTTATTGAATAGGAACTACCTACCAAGCATTCATTGGTCTCCAGGTTTGGGACCACATTCCTCTTAAACTCTCTGTCCTGTTTGTAAGTAGTCCTGCACCAGCGAGTGGGATTCTCTACATGACTTCTGCTCCAGGACAGTTTCTGGCCATGGTGCGGACATGCCCCCTCCTTCTCTAGTTATACCACCAGTGCTACTGGACTGCCATTCTGTTTTTGGCTCTGACCCATCTTCCTCAGTTACTGTATTCCTGCTTATAAATACGCCAAAGTGACTCTCTGCCTGATCTGCCTTTGGCTCTCCGTCCGGACCATTACAGTGACGATGCATTCTAAGTTTTTTATTTCAGTTACTTTGCACATTTCATGACGCTAAAATACTGTCCAAAAAAAAAACTCAAAATCCTGGTGCTGCACAAAGAGGAATAGGGTCAGATCGGTATTTGTCAATTTTCTAAACAGTGGTCCAAAAACTTTAGGGTTGGCAGTTTTTATGGAGAGTTAGTCAGGTTATCTGGTTAAGATTCATGGCATAATGAAGTCCATCTAGTATCAGGATATTTTAGCTGACAATCTGATTGCCTGTGCCAGAAGGCTGGGACTTGGCCATAGGTAGACTTTCCAAGAACACGAAGACCCAAAGCATACCTCAAGATCCACACAAATATGGTTCTGTGACAACAAAATCAGCGTTCTGCAATGGCCATCTCAGTCGCCAGACCTCAATCCAATTGAAAACCTGTGGGCCGAGTTGAAGAGGGCAGTTGATAACCGTAAACCCAAGAATGAGAACAATCTTGAAAGGATCTGCCTAGAGAAATGCTCCAAAATTGCCCCAGCTGTATGCCTTAACCTTGTCAAAAATTACATGAAAAGACTCCATGCTGTTATCTTTGCCAGAGGTGGTTGCACAAAGTACTATATGAAGGGTGCCAGAATTATGAAACCTTGATTTTGTTGAAATTTATTTTGTATTAAATGATTGTTATGATTTTGGTTGATTCCATCAAAACAATAATAAAGTATTTCACACATGTTGGTATATTCCGTGTCTCTATAATTATATTGTTTACATATTAGTTTGTATTGTTTGAGCATTGTGAATTAGGGGTGCCAGTAATTTTGGAGCGCACTGCCTTAAGATAGCAACCCGCCATCAATGCGCCTGACCACACCTCATTTAAAGACCAATACGCTAATGGCGCTCAGTTTGGCACAATTACATTTGCTATTAATGCAAACTGGGCGAAGGACAGGATAATGACAATTGCGCCTGAATGTAAACTAGCAAAAATACTTGCGTCACGCTTTGCACCGCTATGCTCTGGGTGAAAGATGGAGCCCATAGCGTGGAATAGCCTGCCAAGTCCTGGATAGAGCCAGAAACTCTTTGGGTGTTCAAGGCTTGATTCTGTGCCCGATTTTACCATAAGTTTTTTAGTAAACCAATGTTCCAAACACCTTAGTGGTAGAAAAATGGTAAGCTTTCTTGACCTGAAGGCCTCTTTTGTCATTAATACATATGTTTTTTTGTGTTATATTTGAACCCATTTAACTGTCATATTTGTTGGTAATTTGTAGAATCTTTTTTATTGACTAGACTTGCAAAAGCAGTTTTGCTAAGCTTGGTACGTTCTTCTTATATTTTAGAATTCTGATCTTTCACCATCTCATGGAAAATGGACCTGGAATGATGAACATCAAGGTCTTGAATTCATAAGGTAAAAAATAATGATATAAAGCTCAAACATTAGCTTGTTATGTAGGTAATTAGTCAGCAAAAGTAATAGGATGATGGTAAGTAATTGTATGTGCGCACTGTACATCTGGGGAAGAAATGGCACCAGGATGCACTGTGGGAAGAAGACATGCTGGTGGAGGCAGTGTAATGCTCTAGGAAATGCTCTGCTGGGATACATCGGGTCTGGGCATTCATGTGGACATCAGTCAATTTGATGGAGCTGTTTTGGCAGCATGCAGGGGACCAACAGTATTTTAGGTGAGAGGTAAAAATGGTTTGGTATTATCAGTGTATAGATGTATATATGATTTTTTTGGAATGTATTTGAACAATGATACAATTTTCATTATTTTCACCCTATAAGCTGTCACAATTTGAAATGAAACTACTAAGATGTGCTTGAAGTGCATGTTTTCATTTAAATTTAACGGTTTTGTCAAAAATACTGTATTGGCCATATAAGTATTTTAAAAATCATTTGTATTGGTTTTATAAATTGTTCATTTCTAGGGGCCAAGTAAGCCATTTTGACTGTAAATTTTTTTTAATGTTTTGTAACAAGGAATCCAGAACAACAGCCAAATACCCTCATTAAAGTGGTAATACGTAAGATTTGAATTGGTTTGTTTATATTGACATCTTTGGCAGTAAGCTGTAATTGCAGGTGCGCTTCTGGACCTCATTTCCCATAACTCTTGTCGAGACCCAACAGTGTCGCCTGTATGACGTCGGTAAATTGACGGCTCTTACCAGTTCCACGCCTCCTCAACTCACATGCAGATGGGAAAGATGCTATTTGACACGGCAATCGAACTCAATAAAAGTAAAAATTATGTGACGTTAGTCATCCATTAGCATCATCTCATTCCAGTAACATGTTGGGCTATTATGATAAATCGATTAACTTAAAGGGCTGCCAACTCTCGCGCATTCGCCGTGAGAATTTGTGCTTCATTCACATTCCCATGCTATAGTCAGTAATTATTCAATCAACGAAATGCGTGTGTTTCACGATCGTTCAAATTGTTTAAATGAAATAAGACCATTTGAAACATTTGTGTGCAATTCCAATGCTTCCACCCCCTGAGTGAAGAAAAGCGTGAGAATTCCGGAATTATAATTGTTCTCATATTACTAGTGGCGAAATCCACCGTAACACATGTGAAACTGATAAACTTCAGTGCGCAAGGACTTCAATTCCACCTGAGAATCTCTACAAACGGTCTGATAGAATAATTTCTGACTACAGCACGGGAACATGAATATGTCATTTAAACTCAGGCCGAATATGTGAAAGTTGAGAGCCCTGCTGTAAATAATGAAAACGGTAGTTGGTTAACAGGTAACGTTATAACTTTTTTTTTTAATAAAAATGATTTGTTGAGGCAGTTAACGTATCTTTTTTCCCGTTTGCTTCCTGAAATTACGTTATAATTTTAGTTTCGGCAGTAGTAGCCTCAACAGAGACTCAGCTAATGTTAGTTTCTACTGTGCACAGTATAGCTACACAGTATGGTGTTTGCCTTTGCCATTGGGTAGACGTCAGAAGGGATCCAGTAGCGGTACTTTCCGCTTCTTGGAAGGCTGCATTTTTAACGGTCCTCCCTTAATTCCATCCGTAAAACTGACATATAGCGTAAGGGACAAGTTAGGTTTAGGGTTAGGGGATAGAACCAAGGTTCAGGTTGGGGAAAGTACCGCTACTGGATCCCTTCTGACGTCTACCTTGTCATTGCTTCTCCCGGGGTTCCTTACTTCCTTCAAGCTAGATTGCGGCTCCTCCTACCTTCTGGACAGACCAAACACTGCTTACTGACGTGAAAAGCGTCATTAGATGTGCGCCTGTATTTGAATATAGCGCGGGAATGTCGCCACAGACGCACTGATTGCTTTACCTGGCAAAGAATGAAGTGCTTTCATCAGTGTGTCATAGGCCCAATCACCGTTGTTTTATCCCCCCTCTCTGATAGACGCTGACTTAACAGACAGTAACGAGACGGAAATCTTATGGATTACCACTTTAATCCTCTGAATCCCACAGTTTGAAACACTGCCCAGCCAAAAAAAAAAGTCGCACACTCTTAACATTTTCTTGGGCTGGCTTTAGCTTTGATTACGGCACACATTTGCTGCAACATCATTTCGATTCATCAGGTCAGCAATACGTCATCCACAGTGGGCCCTGATCGCCACGCCCCTTTTAGGGGGAAAACATTCCTGCTTCCTGCATAGACATTCAAAGCGCGAACGCTTAAAACAAGCCATGCCGAGGAGTTGCTGTGTTGATGGCTGCACCAACAATAAAACAAAAAACAAGGATCTCTGGTTCATTCCTCTGCCATGCCCAAAAAAATATCCGGAGAGAAGGGCTTTATGGCTCCAAGCCATGCGGAGGGAGGAATGTGCATATGCCTGGATGAGACAGACGGACAGGCTAACTTACGAACCTAGCTAAGACAGTTGTCACCGTCTGGTCAGAGCACAGTGCTACTGTTAACTAGCATACTATCCAAATAGCAGGACTGAAAAGTGAAATATTTTATTTGTATTTTGCTTACCTGGTATGGGCCCTGTTCCAAAAAGCGGGTTTGCAGACATAACTGGCTGAGTTCAAGCTGCAGTTGGTAACTTTGAGGAGAGAGAGGACTTTGCATGAAAATAAAAAAAAATGCAACTTTCAGATCCCTCCCCCTCCCTCTCCACAGCACTCCTGCCCTGCCTCCAAAGACCCTCCCCCAGAGGAGGCTGCCGTGCCCGCGAAGGCACGCGACCTGTTAAGCATGCGACCGATAAGACTGCCAGGTCACCCCATAAAGATATTTTCTGCTACTTTCTAATAAAACGACGCCAGTAACGTTCGTCCTATCATCGGAAACAAGCTAACGTTAGCTCGACTGCAACATCACAGTAACATCATGTGCACTACGGAGTAGTGTAACAATTACAAGCACCCCTGGGGTACGTTCAAAGTCACACCGGTGCACACCGTTTTGTTACGGTTTCCGAGTTGACCTGTTTCCTCCAAGCTGTGTGCAACGGTGCACAACGGGGTTTGAGGTATGTTTTCTCATGTTTGGTGGGTGTGCCAGGGGTGTTATCCAATCAGCTGCAACATGTATATAAACCGCGCCATCTTAAAAAGGCAGTGGTACAATGAATACAAGGAGGGTAGTATATAAGTGCATCTCTTGCAGCTTGGTATTCAGCACGGTTGATGACATCAAACGACATGTTTGTGGTAAGTAAAAGTTTAAAATGTATTTAACTATGTATTTAATAGAATGAGGCTCCGAGAATTCTTCCAAGAGAACACACAGAATGGCCCTCTCGGCTGCCATAGTTGCAATGCTTGCATGACACAACGGGGTGTTCAGCGCACTACTGTTGCCGTTTAAATATACGTTTTGCTACGCGTTGCCGACTATGAACGCACCCCTGGACAACCAAACTCATGCACGAGCTGTCATCAAGCTCTAAGTAGCAGTTCTTAATTTACAGGCCCTCTTGAAAACATCGAACAGTTGCGTCAGACAAAGAGCAAAATAATGAAAGATTACCAAATACATATTCTTTTGTTTTCGCTTTATTTGGCAAGAAAAAAATGCGCACTTTTCAATTGGTGTCCATGGAGCTTCAGCGTCTTTGGCCACAAAATTGCATCCTTGGGAAACGTGGAAGCAGGAAGCTAACATGCTAACTGGCTGAAGCAAAGGTACTTCCTCGTTCTCTCTGGTTTTATTATTTATCTCTATGGTTTCATCATTTCCTCAAAGGATTTCAACACTCAATTGATAATGTCTTTATATGTTCGCACTGAACGCGCACCAGTCTTGGTTAACCAATACGGAGTTGATTGAACTAATTCATAACTGGTGTTTTGGAACCGACAGCTCGGGTTTACAAGTCGTGGGTTCAACCAAACACGAGTTCAGACTTTATCTCCGTGTTTGTTAAACCTGCTTTCTGGAATACCCCCGTGGAGGCTCAATCAGATAAAAATAGATGTCGGGGTATGATACCTCTGGCCACTGGGTGGGGTCATTGCACCGGCTAGATGCCGGGAGACCAAAAAGCCATGCTTTAAGATTGATGATTAAATTTATCTTTTCGAAATATCTTGTACGTTCTCTATCCGGTAGAGTGGCTGTATATGAATCAGACATGGTGTTTCTAGATAATTTCTCGGCTGATTTACCTTCGATGGTCTTGTATTTATGTCGTTTTGTACAGCAATTTTACATGAAAGTCAATGGGGAGTGTGGTTTGTTTTCCCCCCAAAAGGGGCGGGGCTACATTTGCCGACCTGATTAATGAGCTTATGCAATGTCACAACATTTATTTCTGTCTAGAGTTGCATGAAGTTTCCACCAAGATCTTGTTTTGATGATGGGAGAGTCGGACCGTTGCGTAAAGTCTTCTCCAGCACATACGAAAGATTTGCAATGCGGTTAAGGTCTGGACTCTGTGGTGGCCGATCCATGTGTGAAAATGGCTGTCTCATAATCCCTTAACCACTCTTTCACAGTTTGAGCCAGATGAGTCCAGGCATTGTCATCTTGTACAGCAGGCACTTGGCATGATGGGTGCATCACTTCATCCGCCTCTCTTCTTACCCTGATGAGCCTATCACCCTGGAACAGGGTAAATTTGGACTCATCAGACCACGTGACCTTTATCCATTGCTTCAGAGTCCAATGTCCAATCTTTATGCTCCCCAGCAAATTGAAGCCCAATTTCCCTGATTTGCCTCACTGATAAGTGGTTTTCTTAAGGCCATACTGCTGTTTAGTTAGAATCCCTAGAGCTCCCTTTGTATTGTATGCGTGGAAATGCCCTTACCTTCACTATTAAACATAGCCATGAGTTCTAGTGTTGATGTTATAAGATTTGATTCCACCAAACGTCCGATCATGATCATTCAAAATTTTTTTACCGACCACATTTCTTCCTCGAAGATTATTGTTCACCACTATATTTCCAACTTTTGATAATGCACTGGACAGTTTATAACCCAATTTCAGTAGTTTTAGATTTTTTTTTTACCAACCTCATTTCTTCCTACAAAGATGATTGTGCACCACTATCTCTCCAGATTTTCATAATTCATTGGACAGTTTTTAACCCAAGTTTGGTAGTTTGAGCAATCGCCTTTGCTGTTTTCTTTGCTTCATACGGGCCAATAATTTAACCCTTCTGCAACTGAGCAGCATCTTTTCCACAACCACTGGATATGTCTTCTGACATCGTTGTTTAAAAAATGAGAAGCTACTCACTGCATCAATTAGTGTTAATAACTTATTGCCAACTGAAACATTAATGACTGCAGGACTTATCCAATGGAAGGCGCTTACCCGTTTGCTCAGTTAAATTCATTTGATGACTTTTTTTTTTCTGTTCAGGCAGTGTATCACTGGACTGAAAGACATTTTCAACTCGTATAATTTATCCATAGTATGGAAATTAATTTCAGGAGTTTAAGTTGGGATGATGTGTAACTGGTAAATAAAAACTGAATGCAATGATTTGTAAACATTTAAACTCTACATCTGATTGAAAATAGTACAAAGGCACCATATCACTTGTTGCAAGTGTTATGTTCCAGACCAGGAATCTAGTGCAGAGGTAGAGTACGATCCAATAGGTAGGTTTATTGACAGTATGGTAATGATTGGGAAGGGAACCCCAGAAGAAGAGAGCAGTGTTCAATACTGATGTAATAGGCAAAGCTGGGCTGCCAATTGCCGGCCAATGGCTTCCGGGATAACAGCCAAGTGGAATGCCCACTTCCCTAGAGCCAAACTGTCCCTCAGGATGATGGAGTAGGTCGAGGGGAACTTGGTTCCAATCCTGATGACTGTAGAAGGATTGGGAGCTTATTCTTAACTAAGTGGACACAGTAACAGACTTGGTAGGGTTAACAAGAATGCAGTCCCAATCCTGGAATGTCAGTAGGCACAAATACCAAATCACAATCCAGCAGCTTGCGTCTCATAGCAGGGGTTTAAGTACACATCACAGAACCACTAGAAAAAAACAATGGAATAAGACACAGCTGGGGAGGAGAATACACCCGAGACTTAAACCAATTAAAGGAGACGCGCTTATTACAGACATCCAAGTTGCTGCATAGGAAGAGAAATGGAAGGCATTCACATACCATATACAGTGCTGCTTGAAAGTATGAAGCCCTTGAGCAGTTTAGAGTTTTCTGTTTTTTACCATGATTTTTTTTTTATTTTATCATCACCAGTTTTTTTATATATGAAATGACAATTTTAAGCTTATCAATTGCATGTACTTGTTTAGGGGGAATTGAGTGATGAGCCAAAAAACTACATGAAACATGGAATTAGTGTACAACCCCAATTCTGAAATAGTTGGGACAAAGTGTAAATTGTGAATAAAATCAAAACGCAATGACTTTCAGATCACATGAGCCAATATGTTATTTATAATAGAACATAGATAACATTTCAAATGTTGAAACAAGTAATTAAGTTAACTGGCATCAGGTGTGTAACATGATTGGCTATAAAGGGGATGTCTTACAGAGGCTGTGTCTCTCAGAAGTAAAGATGGCCAGAGGCTCTCCAACCTGTGAAATTGTGGAATACTTTAAAAACAATGTTCCTCAACGTCAAATTGCAAAGGCTTCGAAGGTCTCATCATCGACAGTGCATAACATCATCAAAAGATTCAGAGAAACTGGAAAAATCTCTGTGCGCAAGGGACAAGGCCGAAGACCTTTACTGGATTCCCATGATCTTCCGGCCCTCAGACGTCACTGCATCACTCACAGGCATGATTCTGTCATTGACATTACTAAATGGGCCCAGAAATACTTCAAGAAACCACTGTCTGTAAACACAGTCTGCCGTGCCATCCACAGATGCCACCTAAAACTCTAATGCAAAAAGGAAGCCATTGTTGAGCATGATCCAGAAGCGCCGCCGTGTTCTGTGGGCCAAGGCTCATTTAAAATGGACAGTAGCAAAGTGTCCCGTGGTCAGACGAGTCCAAATTTGACATTCTTGTTGGAAATCATGGGCGTCGTGTCCTCCGCGCTAGAGAGGAGAAAGACCACCCCTCCTGTTATCAGCGATCAGTTCGAAAGCCAGCATCTCTGATGGTATGGGAATGCATTAGTGCATATGGTGTGGGACACTTGATTGTTTTAAAAAGCACTATGAATGCTGAAAGGTATATAAAGGTTTAAGAGCAACATATGCTCCCCTCCAGGTGACATCTATTCCAGGGAAGGCCTTGTATAATTAATACAAGTATAATTTCCTATAACATTACCTGCTGGTATGGTAATCTGGGGGTCAAGAGTAAAAACAAGGTGACGAGGATTATTAACACTGCCAGTAAGATCATACTAGCCCCCAAGAGGCAGTTGGTGGAACTGTACACAACTCAGGTCAGGAGGAAAGCCTCCCAAATAGCTCAGGACCCTTCCCACCCTCTCCAACATGAATTTGAAATGCTCTCCTCAGGCAGACGGTACAGGGTACCCACAGCACTTAGGAATATTTTTAAGAAAACTTTAATACCAGCTGTGATTAGCATATTAAATGGGTGACCCAGACCTTTTTATAGCTGCTGTTCTTATTTGTTTCTTTTACCTACTTATTTATGTATGTATTTATACCCTGCTCAATGCCATGCCATGCCAGTGCCACATTTACCACCAGATTTGTCTCATGTCTCATGTGTTTGTTATCCATGGAATGAGTAGCTCTTGTCTGTGTATGTGAGTAATATGTTTGTTGTACAATTTTTGTGCATATGTGAGGTAAATGTTCTTTTGTGGGGCCAAAGACAAATTTCCCCATGAGTGGACAATAAAGATTTCTATTCTATTCTATTTCAGCAGGACAATGCAAAACCACATACTGCAGCTATTACAACAGCATGGCTTCGTAGTAGAAGAGTCCATGTGCTGAACTGGCCTGCCTGCAGTCCTGATCTTTCACCAATTGAGAATATTTGGTGCATAATTAAACGAAAAGTCCGTCAAAGGAGACCCAAAACTCTCCAGCAGCTGGAAGCCTGTATTAAACAAGAGTGGGATCAAATTCCAATGGCTAAACTCAAGAAACTTGTCTCCTCAATGCCCAGACGCCTCCACTCTGTTAAAAAAGAAGAGGGGATGCTACACCATGGTAAACAGGAACCTGTCCCAACTTCTTTGAGACCTGTAGCAGCCATCAAATTTGAAATGAGCTCATTTTGTGGATAAAATTGTAAAATTTCTCAGTTTCAACATTTGCTATGTTATCTCTGTTCTATTGTGAATAAAATACTGGCTGGTGTGATTTGAAAGTCATTGCGTTTTGAAATATTCACAATTTACACTTTGTCCCAACTATTTCGGAATTGGGGTTGTATATGGAAAAGTAAGTGAACCCCTAGCTGCATTGGTAAAGTCAGGTAGGTGATAGATTCAGGTGAAACGCATTTGGGTACGTAATTAATCAATGAAGCTGGCCAATCAAATGAAACATCCTCAGGAAAGGGGTTGGGCAACACTGATTATGAAACAGAGGAAACCAACCAAACCACTTTAGTGCCAGGGGATACCCACACAGATCGACAATGCCAAGAGGAAAGGAGATATCCAAGGACATCAGGAAGAAGGTAGTGACTGCCCCTCAATCTGCGGAGAGCTATAAGATCATCTACAAAAGATTCCAGCTTCATTCATCCACTGTAAGACAAATCATTTACAAATGGAGGGCATTCAAGATGACTAAAACTCTTCCTAGAAGTGTACGCCCATCCAAACTATCATCAAGAAAAACCAGAAAAATAGTAAATTCGTTGAAGTCCAACCCACACATCACCTCTAGAGAGTTGCAGACCTCTCTGGCAGCATCTGGGGTAAATGAGCATGCGGTTGCAATCACACAAAAATTGAGTAGATATGACATGAGGGTTGCTGGAAGGAAGCCTCTGCTCTCAAGAAAGAACAAAGCTGCCCGTTTCAGTATTGCCAGGGAGCACTTGGGACAAACCAGAAGCCTTCTGGCAGTCCATTCTCTGGACCGTTGAGTCAAAATAAAATTGTTTGGTCACAGTCAAAGCTTTCCTGTTTGAGGAAAAGCCAGCACTGCATACCAAGATAAGAACCTCCTCCCAGGAGTGAAGCATGGTGGTGGAAATGTGAAGATCTGGGGCTGCTTTTCTGCCTCTTGATCTGGACGACTCCATATTTTTCAGGGAAACATGAATTCTCAGATCTATCAACAAATTCTTGATCAGAATCTTCTGGCATCAGTCAGGGAGTTAAAGTTGGGCTGAAAAGGGGTCATGCAACAAGACAAAAACCCAAGGCATTCCAGCAGAACTACCAAGGAATGGCTTAAAAGAAAGAAGATTCACACTCTGGAATGGCTTTATCAAAGTATGCACCTCAATCCGATAGAAAAGTTGTGGCTAGACCTGAAGCAGGCGGCACATGCTAGATGTCCCTAAAACCTCTGTCAATTGGCTGAGTTCTGCAATGCAAGTAATCCCCAAAAGCTGATGTGAGAGATTGGTCAGTAGTTACAGAAGATGTTTGGTGGAAGTAATGGCTGCAAAAGGAGGTGCCACAGGCTACTAACTTAAAGGGTTCAAAAACTCTTGCACATGTCAAATTTAAAGTTTTTGTGAGACAAACCACTTTTATTGAATAAATAATGAAAATATATATATATTTTTGTTTGTGTCCATTATTTGGAAAGTGTGCTTTACAAACTGAGCTTAGGATGCACATTTAATGAGGTTATTTTATTTATTTTTCCCAAAAACAATGACTATGTCTGGAGGGTTCATTAACTTTCAAGCAGGACTGTAAGCAGGAAACTGATTTCCTCTCTTTTTTTCTTTTTATTTTTGGCTACTTGGCATTATTTTTCTGAGTAGCAATATATAGAGAGCTGGCCATTATTGTGAAATAAACCTGGAGGGGTCTTGAATCAACCTGAGGGAGTTTATACTGTAATAATGTCCAGCTTGCTGTGTATTATTCCACTTATAACATGGCTACTTACCAAATAAATCAATAATTTGACTTAATCGATTATTTTAAAAATTATTTTATTGATCTAAAATTGATTTTATTACTTTTGCTGAAAAAGTCTGTTAGACTCAGCGTTTGGTATTGCATCTCGGCCATAGGAATGATCTGTTCTTCTTAGCAGCGGTCTGATCCTCAGAAATAGCAACTCAGAATGCCGTAATCGACCAATCAGTAAGGAATACTCAACTAAGCCATGTCGTGATCTTTTTTAATTGTTTTTGTTCAGTTTAGATGCAACCACAGATGTGAAAGAGAGGAAGAAGAAGAGCAAGGCTTCGCAAGACACTGTGAGAAAACGGCCAAAAAGGTATTGTTAAAATGTTTAGTCATGTAAGCTGGGCAATGCCTGATAAACCCATTCACATTCCACTGCATTGTAGGCTGTATTTTGTGACAAAAACCATCAAACCTTTGCAGAAGATGTCCTCATTGACCTTGACCAGTTCACGGCTGTGCATGTGAAGGCTCCGAGGCTTTAAATTGGTTTGATAGAAGAGCACACGGTTCCGGTTTTTTAATGTCAAACATTGTCATTTGGATAAGCTTATTTTCTTTGTGTCATGTGACTGGTTTCAATAGCAATCCTTTTGAGCTGATTCAAAGAATATATAACTTCATTTTGTTCTTAATAAAATTTAAAATATGCATTAACTGACTCATCCTGCCTGGGGAATGATGCAGTAGTGTGCAGTGATGATTATGCTCTGAACAAAATGAAAATTAATCAGAAACCTCGTAGTACTATTCAAGTATTTTTTTCATGTAATAGTGGATCATATAGATGAAACTAAGTAAACAGATAACAATATATAGTAAAAAGAAAAAATAATGTCTTTTTGACAGAAAAATATGAATCATAACTTTTGTGTCATCAGATCTTTCTTCCCAACTGAGATGATTCTTGTGCTACTTAGAAATGTGAAAGCAGGTAGAATGCCAAAACTTTGTACACTCATACTTTTGAGGACATAAAAATGAAAAGCTTAGCTCTTAATTTGCTACAAAACTACTCCCTTGAGCAACACACTTAAGCCCAAACTGGTTAACTCTTCAGTATATAATGCTGGGTACTATGATCTGGTATTTAGGGCTTGATATTTCAATGGAGCTGCACTATGAAAAGAGCACTGAGCTGCAAAAAAAAAAAAAAAAAAGACATGAAACATCAAACCATGATGCTGAATTTTGCTTGAAGTTTTTGTTTTTTTTTCCCTACACAAATTACATAAGGTGTCTTAATTTTCCCAATGTTGGACCCAAGCATAAAAAATACTACCACTTAGGAGCTTACATAACACCAAAGCCAGAAATAAACCAAATGAGATACAGTGCCCATGGCACTACTTTTTAAAATATCTCCACAGGGCCGGTTAATTGTCCATTCTGTGCGTGCGTTGGGGAAAAAAAAAAGTCACACATCTTTGGCTCCATAAATGGGAAACAAACGAAACGCAACACTATCCTAGCCAATCAGAAACAGGTGGCGTTTGTGTTTGTAGGAACAATTAAGCACGACGGGAAAGGGCGCAGTGCGAGCAAGAGAGGTGGTGTGTGTGGCGCAAGCTAACATGTTTGCATTGTAAAGAAGGAGAAATGGCCAAGAAATGGCCTAAGAGGAGAAATCTGATGGGAAATAATCGGAGAGGAAGGGTTATGACCAAACAAGCGCTAAAAGCCACACAAACATTGGTCAGAGGGTTGAAAGGCCCGAAGAGCAATGAACAGGTTGCTATATTTCTTCTTGAGCACTTCTTCCAAGTCACCATTGACAATTTGGTAAAGTCCAAAAATGACAGAGATGTGTAGCATTGTCACCAGAGACTGTATGAAAAGATGGACGAAGTAATCGTGATGTCACCCATTGGTTTCAGCATACTATTTGAAGACCACAAAGGAAAAACAATCAGAGTCCAAATTTAGCATTTTTGTATATTTTATATATTATATATTATAATAATATTTATAATAATATATAACAATATATTATAATATTTTGTATATTTTATATTTTTTGCATACTTTTTCAGTGCTTTGTTTCTAAGATAGTTTTGAATTTTTAATTCATCATTTATCCACAATGTGAAAGTGTGACTCTGATCATTTTTCCATTGTGGTCTTCATTTAGGAAGCCTCAATTTTGGCAATTTGAACGGGGCCATTTTTTGTCATTTTGAAACCAGATGTGATTCCTATTGGACGAGAATGTGAATTGAAGTTCCAGGGAGGAATGAGGGGTGGATCTACAGGTGGATCTGACTGTATCTGACTAGGACCAGAGGATAGCCACGCCCCCAAAGCATATCTGGCTTTATCCTTTATTCTTGTCTATTTGGGACTATAATTTACAAAAATGAATATCATGATATATCATAGGAGACTTGAAACTTGTGATAGATACCATAAAATAATGTGGAAAATCATTATTGAAATAATAAATCAGGTGGAAAAGTAGGGTCATTTTCTCATAGACTTTTATTCACCTTATTCAGCCACGCCCATTTTTAAAATTTCTTGTCTTCCGCTATTGTCTTGAAACTGCTGGTCTGCTAGCTACGGCTAGTTAGCTACATTGAAAAACCTGGCGAATTAAGATGGAGAAGCTAACGTGGCAAGAGTCAAAATTAAATATTAAGAGGTCAGATGGGGGGATTGTACTTGTACACCCGAGGTTAATGAACCCCACCGAGTGGGTGGATGACATGCGGCGGTGGCCTCAGGTGTCATATGGAGATATTTTTAATTATTTAGTGCTGTCGGTGGGCGTCAATGGGGCGGCCATGAAAAAGTGAGCTGGCGTTACGGTGGAAATATACTGAGCAACAAAAGAAACGCAAGTGAATTATAATTAGGTCTATGCACTGGCACTCGGCGATGGCATTTCAGAACTCTTCAGCGAATGAAGGTAATTTTGGTGGCAAGTACGTGGTTTTGTCCGTTTACATTTTCCAATCGGACAGCTGTCTACTTTTTACAGCAAGTTGCGTGACTGTGCTGCAAAAACACTTGTCGCCGAAATTACCTTCATTCGCAAGAGTTCTGAAATGCCGCTCTCGCTGGAAAAAAAATACCGTTGCTGAGTGCCAGTGCATAGACCTATTTATAATTGAATTATTTTTCTATACTGAATGTAGCCCATTATTTCGTCGCTGTTAGATCTCATGGGGGAGAGAAACCGTGTCTTCAATTGCCAGTTGATTATTCTTGAATTGGAAAACGTGTTAATAAAGAACACCATCAAGAATTAGCCAAGACTAATTGTTGTCAATAAAGGGATGGATATTTTCCCCTGAATTTTCCATTCTAGCGCCAGCCCTGACCCGCCATTACGAGTTATCTCATAGTTGGCAGTCTTAATTATAGACAAACCGGAAAATAAGTTTGTGCGTAATTATTATAGAAAATCAAATTAATTATGAGCGTATGCACATTTACACTCGTTTCCTCAAACTTTTCTCTGTTCTGCGGTCACTTTGAGTAACCATAAGAGTACATTAACTAACTAGCTAACTTGCTTTTCTTTTGTTGCTCAGTATATTTTAGCCATTTTATTTGAATTGATGAATGGCCGTAATATGTAGCAACTCGATTGCCACACTTCATTATGTAGCGCGGCAAAATGTACAGTAAACTAAGGCCTCTGTTGTGACATCCGAGAACCATGTACGCAGCCAACACCTTACTTTTTCATATTAAAATGATATGGATATATCCATAAACTAAGTTGTATATTTCCATTACTTTGAAAAGCACCAATTCACATTACTGTATTTTGATGCATTATGCATAATGAGTCAGCTGAGTAGCATCTAACGTAATGTCCATATGAGTGCATTTATAGCACTACATAAATTCAGTTCGAACACTGCTTTGCAAACCATTTATTAACCATTCTTCATTCTTCATTAGTTAGCCTACAGACCTTAATACTTGATGACGAAACTTTTCAGCAACTTGACAGATGAGATCCAAAATGATAACTATTGTTTGTGCATGATCCGAACTTCCATGAAAAGCACTGAACACACATACACATTATTTGTGGCACAGCCTTTGTTAGATCGAAGTTTTGGGTAGGTGGAAACGTCACAGTGCGTGAAATCCGAGCATCTGTTAGTGAGCAGCATCTGAGATCCACGGGAGTGATGCAGGTCGACGGTGTGGCTGATTTTCATCTGAACGAAGATAATATGAGTCCAAAAAGAGAAAGCAACAGTTGAGCATGAGATCAATTAGATGTACATTTTAGAACAGAGATGGTGATTATGAGATAACAGGGGAAGGACAGAAACAAGGAGCGTAAAAGAAAGGTAACAATAACGCAGTACAATGTGCGTAAAATTTCAGGGTAGACCCACATTTTACTGTACTCCACGGAATGTTTATGAGTCTAGCGCGAAGCTAAGTTACATTTGCTAAGAGTAAATTAGCTTGCCAGAATTGGCTTTAAAACATATCGCTACTTGCAGGCACTTGCAGTGCGTTGTGGGTTCAGTTTATCGTCTTGAATCCGGAGAAGATAATGGAGTTCACACGCAGACAAGCAAGAATCGTCTGACTCTATAAATGCAGTTATTCATCTGTTAGACAGCATAACTGAACATACTTGTGAAAAAAGGTACTAATGTGATAATGCTGATCATACTCATTAGACGCTAGCTGGCTAACAGCTAGCGATATTGATAGCTGTTATCGCTGGCACAATGTTATCTTACCTGGGAGCCTCACAAGCATCCGTCAAGCTTTTTTTGCGAGAGGAAACATATCCCAACCATTTCTCGGGGTATGGGTGATGTTCTGATGGTCTGCCGTCCACAAAATGAAACGAACAGACGTAAGGCTTTTTCGGCGGATTCTTTAGGTGTAGCGCCTTTAGCCACATACGCCGGCCCTCATCGCTGGATGGCGGAGGATGTAGGTTGTAAGGTGCCCCACAACATTCTGTCCTGGTTTTCCCGTAGACAACACAGGATTGTTCCAAGAACAGCCGAACAAGTAATGCTCGACATCTTGATTTGCTAATGTGCCAAAGTACTGCAATCGTAATGGACAGAGTTGCTCAACCGGAAGTTCAAAGACAAAACGGAACAACATGGCGCCGCCCTTGTTGATGCGCGGAATAAGGTGAATAGCATTGAACTTCTTTCTGCAACCACTGATGTCGCCGTCTGCTGGTCATTAAATAGAATGCAATTTTTAGAGATTTCCGCATTGGCCTCACTTTTCAGACCCGGATGCTGCATCTGTCTTTGGTTTTATGTACACATTCAAATGCGACCCCGGGATTCACAGTGTATGAAGACTTTTTTCATCGGAATATAATTAAAACAATTTACCAATATTTGAAAAAAGATTTCTTATTAGCTAATATTTTTGGATGTTACAGAAATCAGGGCCTTTATTTTACTCTCAGCGCAGAAGGGCACAAAACGTAAGGCAAGAGTCTTTGCTACTGTATGACTGACGAAAATACCATTTTCCCGTCTAGCGTCCATGCTACATAAATAGACAATTCATTTGCACCACACTGAGTGCCCATGGGTGTGTTGGTCATAAAAGGAGGTGTGGTAATAAAGTTTTCAATCAATCAATGGTCAGGTACAATGCTCTCCTGTTGCTATCTTGAGGTAGCACAAAGGTCTTGCGCGATTGACTAGCAAAAACCTGGTTTACAGTCAAGTCAGTTTTTAACTGCAATGTTAAGGGTCTGTGCTCCTGTTTCAACTGTCATGACGGTGTAAAGCTGCTTTCCACTAAACGCCAAGCAAAAATTCTCCTCGCTTTATGCGTGGGAGTTTGACCGCGGGACCATTTTTATTGTTTTGCTTTGAAGATCTTCCGCCCTATTCGCGCGATGATCCCATTCATTTCTATGGGAGAACAACAGAGGATTGACACGCGATTTCACACTTCCGACCGATAGCAATGCCAGATGAGCCTTGTTTACACTCGAGGGGCGGTGCTTCCTGCGATCTCCAAAAATCATCAACCAGCGGCATGTTCAGAACTGTGGGTGCCCGCGCGAGTGTCTCTTTAGAGCGCTCGCATCAGTCCTGAACGGAAGCGAGCGCTTTCTCTCATAAACAAAATGGCGGCCGAAATGGAAGACGACTGTGTTTTGGAAGTCGCGATAAGTTTAATTATCCCAACCGATTGATACATCATATTGTGATAATGCCGAGACAAGGACCGAGCGGGTCCCGTGTAAGCATTGATTGGGCCTAACAGAGAGGAATTCTTTCAAAGTACAGACTAATAACGATACTTTGTGAATGTTAAAGGTTGTAAATGATAGCTTACCTGTGTCCCAAAGGATGCTAAGAGATTTCGGGACAGGCATCTTGTAGCGTTTTGACTGATCGGCGTTTTGAAGTACAACTTCATCCGTGCCCTCTGTGTTGGTCGCCATCTTGGTTCGCTAAGCAAGGCAGCTCGAAGGCTAACTCGCGTGGGCACGCGGGCACTAAAACGAGCCACGACGTTCAGGATCGAGCGCTCACTGGCGTCCGCGGGCACCAGCGATTCTGAACATGCCTCTGATGGCGACGCTAACGTTGCTATGCTAACGTCACAAACATTTCACTTTATGAACATTGTGCCGGCTTGAGAAAAAAAAATTCTCAAAACTGATAATGTTGTCATATCTGCTATTGAGATACACCACTATTTTGTTGTGAAACTGAGATCCATAGTGTATTTGTCACTGCTAGTGAGCTAGGTAGCTAGCATTCCCATTATCTCAAGCAATGCAGCTAACTGCGGCTTGAATATGAAGCTAGGTAGCCTAGCTAGCCAATGTTGCTGCTAGTAGCAATGATGCTATTCAGAAAATTGCTCTACTCGCGCAGATTTTCAACAAATATATTTTGACGTGGAGCGAAATGCAAATTCAGAGCATTTGCGCCGTTTCGCGCGAACCATTCACGTCGCGCGCGCCGCGTCTCCCGTGTGATTTGCGTCGCCCGGCGCGAACTAGCATCTTTTCGCATGTATTCGCGTCTTTGTGTTGACTTTGACTGTAATCTGGTCGCGCAAAAGATTTGTTTCACGTTTAGTGGAAACGCAGCATAACACCTTGAAAACGAAACAAACAGGTTGCAATGTTGTGTCAGGTTTGCGCTGTTTGTCTTCATCCAACCGATTAATTTGAAATTGCATCCGGTTAAGTACTTTTTTTTTCTTTGAAATAGAAGAGTTATATACGTCTTCTGTCGCATTCAAAAACTCAAAGTTCAGTGGTTGACTGTCCTAACTCAACAGCTGATCTGATCATTGATGACTGACACATAGCAGTACTTGCTGTCAGCCCCCACAAATGAAGAATAATTCCTACTCTATGGAATATCTTCCTTGTACAGGTATACAAGATTTTATTTTTTCTCTCCGTGGTGAAAATGTATGCATCGTAACTGCTGGAGGTGGATGTAACAACAGAGGAAGTTTTTTTTTTTTTTTGTCCTTCGTACTTTGGGTTTCTTCATAGGGTGCCCATATACCAAACTATAAAAAAAGTGTGGTCGAATGCCGATATCTCTCCAGATTTACTGAATCTTTTAATAAGGTGAAACATTTAATATATTGTCGTGGACTATTTTCAATTTAATACAGGTCAAAAATGATTTATGAATCGCTGTTTTTTTTTACTTTCATTTTTATATGCCTATCAATATTCCATCTGTCTGACAATTTTTCTCACTCTACAGACTGCAATATATATTGGATTCTTTTCATTTCTGTTTTGTGCCTCAGTGATGATATGAAGGGGATCCCTATTGATTATGGTAATGACTGGAAAATCTTTATTCAAATAACATGTCATCGACAAGGCTGCCATGTGGGCATATTACCTCGCTTTGCATGGCTATCTTCATTTTCCATTCTGCTCAGCTTTTTCGGAAATGAGTGCTATTTTAAATCTTTTAGATTTGTTTCTTGGCTTTTTTGCAGGATTATACAATTCTCAGCTGTTTCTCGCAAGGCCCAACTTAGAACACGTAGCCCAGCAGACAAGAATGCTGTTGGAGAAGCCCTGCTAAATGCTTTCAAGCCATCCCCAAAGGAGAACCACCATGTCACAATTGAAGATATTAAATGTAAGGGTAATAGGATCAAAACACGTGTTGATTCACAACTTTCATTTCAGAAAGGGTCTTTTTTTGTTGATGTACACAATCAGATCCATGGGTATTGGGACAGTCATTTTGATCATTTTGGCTCTGAACATCACAAGTGATTTGAGAGGAAGGGCTCGAAGGGCAGATATTCAACTCTAATAGAAGAGTTTTTCCTCAAATATTGTATGAACCATGAATGAATTAGAACCAAGTTTATACATAGCAGCCCCATGCCACTTTTTTCCTTTGAAAAATTCGTAGGTTGGTTTCTCAGTATGCTTCTGCTCATTGTAAACCTCTGTCCTTTGAGTTTTGAAGCATTTGGCTACATCTAAGCAGATAATAAACCCTTTGCAATTCAGAATTCATTGTGTTTCTTGTCAGGATACGAGGGAATCGTGTATTGGCAGCCACACGACCACGTTTCACAGATAGGGTGGCGTGTAGTTCCTCCTCTCCTTGTTTCAAGGTTTCCCTTGGCTCATTTGTGCACGGGATGTTATTACAGAACTGTACAGGCTTCTTTTCAGATGTTTTTGGCTAATGACTGATTTTGAGACTTAAAAATGGTTTTTAGCCCACTTGGCCAACAGGCCTAAGGGGCTTATGCTGTACTTAGGGTCATTAGTGGTGGTCTGTTGTGCGTCCATGCGTTACGTCGTTTCAGTGCGATACAGCTTTCAGTTTTCCACGGATCCTTTTCATATTTTATTTGCATGTATATGGGCATAAGATCTAGCCCGAGTTCGATTTTGGGCGTGCTGCCATTCTTGGTTTGGCCAACAGGTGGCTTTTTCTGCAAAATTTCAAACAGCTCTAGCTCCCTTATTCTACGAGCTAAGATGCTCAAATTTTTACTGTGGGGTGTGCTGCCAAGGGTTCATCATATATGTAATGTGTTTTTCATTTCACCTAAATTTCAAGGTTATATAGGTCAAAGGTCGTAAAATGCACAGATTTTCTTTCAGTGCAATAGTGCCTTCAGTTTTCAACGGATCCTTTTCATATATTATATGCCTGTATATGGGCCCAAGATCTAGCCTGAGTTCCATTTTGGGCATGCTGCGATTCTCTGTTTGGCCACCAGGGGGCTTTTTTTTGCAAAACTTCAAACAGCTCTAGCTCCCTTATTCTACAAGCTAAGATGCTAAAATTTTTACTGTAGCTTGATCTGCCAAGGGTTCATCATATATATAATGGGTTTTTGATTTGACCTAAATTTAAAGGTTATGTAGGTCAGAGGTCATAAAATGCACAGATTTTTTTTTCAGTGCAATAGTGCCTTCACTTTTCAAAGGATCCTTTTCATATTTCATATGCATGTATTTGGGCCCAAGATCTAGCCCCAGTTCGATTTTGGGCATGCTGCGATTCTCGGTTTGGCCACCAGGGGGCCTTTTTTGCAAAACTTCAAACAGCTCTAGCTCCCTTATTCTACGAGCTAAGATGCTCTAATTTTTTGTCCGCTTGGCCAAAAGGCCCAATGGGCTTATGCTATGCTCAGGGTCTTTAGTGGTGGTATGTTGTGCATCCGTGCATGCTTGCGTAAACTTTTGGCTTGTCTGCGCTCTAGCGTCTTCAGTTCTTCACCAATCCTTTTCATTTTTCATATGTGTATATAGCGTCTTAAGGTCCTGACTAAGTTTTGATTTTCAGCCCAATCGGACCGATACTATGGCCAATAGGGGGCGTTCCATTTTGGCCACGTTTGGCCAAGCGGGCAGAGTGGCTTTGCCACTATTTTTGATGTCTTGTCGTAAACCCTCTGTACCACACTCTTTATTCTGGTGAAGTCCTCTCTTCATTGTTGACATTGAGACGAAAAAGTCTATTCCTAGAGTGTTATTGATCTGGCTAAAACTTGTGAGGGGGTTTTTTCGTACTAGAAAACCATTCTTTTTTCATCCATATCAGTTGTTATTAGGGTCTTCGGGGCCTTGTGGTGGTTCTTAGCTCCCCCATGCTTTCTTTCTTTTTAAGAATGTACCTAATACAGCCATATCAAATTTTTCTGTTCTTTGTCTGATGATTTTGTTTTGTTTTTTCAGCTGAATGAAGGCTTGCGTCACTGACTGTGATAACACTTTGGACCTCATATTGAGAGTTTACTGGACCAGATTCCAAATGCATATTTCACTCTTGAAATCAGCTCTAGACCTTTTATGCGCTTCATTGTAAAGTAACTAAGGAGGACTACAACACACCTGGACATGAAACACTTGTGCAGCTAATTGTCCAAGTCCAATTACTTTTCACCCGATTTAAGGGGGTGTAAAGAAAAACCAGTCTGTCCCAAGCGACTCATTAGGCTGGCGTTTAATTGTGCATGAAAGGACTCGCAGTATAGCTACTCCACCTGGATGGGATGCCAGTCCATTGCAGGTTACCCCCCAGCATATGCAACCCCATTTCCAGGAAAGTTGGGACGGTGTATAAAATGTAAATGAAAACAGAATGCAATGATTTGAAAATCAGTTAAACTCTATATTTAATTGAAAATAGTGCAAAGACAACATATAAAATGTTGAAACTGAGAAATTTCATTGTTTTTTGAAAAACATCTACTCATTTTGAATTTGATGCCAGCAACACATTTCAAATAAGTTGGGACAGGGGCTACTAAAGACTGGAAAAGTTTAATGATGCCAAAAAAATACACCTGGCGGAGCATCTCACTGCAAATAAGGTTAACTGGCAACTGGTCAGTAGCATGATTGGGTATAAAAAGTCTCTTAGACATAAAGACATTTTGCTTTCAGAACTATAGCAGTTGGTCACCTCAGTTTCCAAACACTTTCAGAGCATTGTTAAAAGAAAAGATGATGCAACACTGTCCCAACTTTCTTGAAACATGTTGCTGTCGTAAAATTCAAAATGAGCAAATATTTCTCAAAAAACATCAAAATTTCTCAGTTTCAACATTTGATATAATAATAATAATAATAATAATCATCATCATAATTGATTTTATTTATAGAGCGTTTTTCACCTGAAAACAAGTCTCAAAGCGCTTACAGAAAATTCAAATTTAAAAGAGATAAGAAATCAACAGGCAAAAAACAGAATCACAACATGAGGAGCAATCAACGGACATTCCAAAAGACCAGGACATCAGGGGTAGGCTTTTTTGAACAGGAATGTTTTAAGATTTCTTTTAAAACAGTCTATGGTCTGGGGGGCCCTCAGATGGTCAGGGAGGGCGTTCCAAATCCTTTGGGCAGCGGATTGTAATAACCAATCTCCCATTGTGTGGAGCTTTATTCTGGGGGGTTTGAGGTAATGTTTGTCTGCTAAGCGGAGGGTTCTTTGAGAGATTTGGGGTGAGATGAGGTCCTTCAGGTAGACGGGGGCATTTCCATGAACACACTGGTAGGTGAGCAGAAAGATTTTATGGTGTATTCGGTGGTGAATGGGAAGCCAGTGGGGGGTGCAGAGGATGGGTGTAATGTGTTAATGTTTTCGCACCCTCATCAGGATCCTGGTAGCGCTGTTTTGTATATACCAGAGCTTTTGAAGGCTCTTGCCAGGGATCCTGATGAGGAGTGCATTGCAGTAGTCGAGCCTGGAGGAGCCAAAGGTGTGGACGAGCTTTTCTGCGTCTTGGAGGGTGAGGGAGGGGCGGAGCTTGGCGATATTACATAGATGGTAGAAGGAGGTTTTGCAGGTGTTTAATGTGGGATTCAAATGTCAGGTGGGTGTCAAACTTAACACCCAGATTGGTGACTGTTTTGGAGAGAGGGATGTTGTGGCCAGAGAAAGAAATGCTGGTTATGGATGATGAATGTATCTGGTGGGGAGTGCCGACAAGAATGGCTTCGGTTTTAGAGCTTTTGAGCTGTAGTAAGTTGTGATTCATCCACGCCTTTATCTCCTCCAGGCAGGTAGAGAGTGGAGACGGCGATGGTGTGGTTGCAGAGGGTGTGGAACCAGTTTTAATGTAAAGTTGAGTGTCGTCGGCATAACAGTGAAAAGAAAGTCCGTGTTTCCTGCTGATGTGGCTAAGGTGGAGGATGTATGTCTATGCACTATTTTCAATTAAATATAGAGCTTAACTGATTTCCAAATCATTGTGTTGTTTTTATTTACATCTTGCATAGCGTCCTAAATTTTCTGGAAATGGGGTTGTCGTCAGGTTTCCCCAATAATTTGCTGTTACCCGGTCATACACCTTGGTGGAGCAAAGCCCTGTAGGAGTGCATGGTTTTCCCAAGAACTACACCGCGAAAACCGTGGCTAGGATTTGATCTCGGGACCTTTTGCTCTCAAGACCAGCACACTTGACCACTGCACCACTCACAAACAGTAAAGAATGTGTATAAATGGTTGTGTAGTCCCTACACCTTTCCACCAAATTGAATGTAAATCCCCTCAAATTAAAGTTGAAAGTCTGCACTTTGAAGTCATGTTGTTTGTTTATTTTATTTTCACATATGCATTGGCAGACTGCAAAAATTACTTTCCCAGTTTCCAAAAATTTATAAAATTTTGCTGTATAATCTAATATTCAAGCCATGATGTATACACTGTCAGAAAAACAAACAGTTTTATGAAAGGATCATTTTATTTTCGCTTCCAGAGTTTTTTTTTTTTTTTTTACTTTGAATACTGTCCTCATATTGTATTACGTGTTGTAATTAGGTGATGTCTATGTACAATGTGTGGATATTAGTTCTTAATTTTAATGCATTTACACATTTACTTTCCCAGGATTTGTTAAAGTAATGCAGCCTCATTGACTGAAGTGTTGAGCTGAAATGTCCTTTATGCACATTATTTACATTGTTTTGTTTTATATTCCTGAGACAGATGCAACACTGTTATTGCTGCAGGAGGAGGAGTGTATTCCCCTGGGATTTCTGCCTGTATTGGAGTATGGAATATCCTAATTAACCACATTATTCTTTATCTGTTGAATATTTATGGACAATGGTGTTTCACCTCTCCTTTCCTGCTCAAATAATGCTGTACTGTAGTAGCTGTGGCATGCCGTCAGCTATATCCAAAGCCATCGGTAACCTCACCTTCCATTTACCTCAACCTGTCGCAGTTTGCCGGATATACATATTTTTTGATAGCTTTGTGATGCAATGTACAGTAATGCAATGAGAACTATTCCTTTTGGCTCAGATCTCTGTATATTAGTTTTTGAGGCTTACTGGAATACACTGCCGGGCCAAAAAAAAGTTGCACACTCAAATATTTAGTTGGAACCCTGTAGCTTTAATTACAGTACAAATTCTTTGTGTCTTTGTATTGAGAACTGTATGCAACATCAGAACATTTATTTTCAATCAGGGTTGCACTCATTTTTGGCTCGAGATCTTGTCTTGGCAAGACGATTGTTGAACCACTTGCAGTCTTCTCCAGCACATCCCAAATAATCAATGTGGGATGATCAGTGTGGTTAAGGTTAAGACTTTATGGTGGACAATTTTTGTGCAGAAATCATGATTACTCATGATTTTTTTCCTCATGCATTGTTTCCTTTGCTAGATGCAGGCCAATAATCTGCCCTGTCTGAAATACTGTAGCATCTTTTCTGTCACCAAAGGATACGTCTTCTGTCTTCTGATTAAGTAATGAGTTAGGATCTTCATCAGATAGGGTTAAAATAATTATTGTCAGCTGAAACATAATACTTGCTGCAATAATGATTCAGTCATAGTATTTATTTATATCCAAATGGCGGCTTTTTTTGGAAAGGCAGTGTATTTGCTTTTTGTTTCCACAGACGACGGGAGCTAGATGAGTTTCTTGCCTCGCTTTTGCTGTATCTCTCCTGCTTTTTTGAAAAGATAACCCTGGAAAAGAAGACCTCGTCTCATATGATGTACGTGCATATGCTGCGTAGACATAGAGTAATAGTGTGTGCTGTTAGAGGGAAGTGTCCATGTGACAACGGTTGGATTGTGGTAATACAGAGATGAACTTGATTAGCAGTGAGGAACAATTTGGCATGCTAACACATTCTAATGATATTCAGTTGTTCTTAGGCTTAGTGGGTGCTAAAAAGACATTCCGTTTACAAATTCATCGCTAAAACCATCTGCTTGGTTAATGCATTTCTGGATGGACCCAGAGATTCTGGCTGTTAAGGGGTAATCTGGGGTTCAATGAAAAATGACACCAGGAAACAACTCAGAATTAATCTAAAGAGGTATATGTAATAACCACCAAAAAAGATACAAGTTGGCATTTTTCTGTTTATGCGGTTGCCATGGTAACTGAGCTAGCTCATTAAATATGCAGAAAACTTCTGGCACCAATTCTTCTTAACTCTATGATAGAATTCAGTTTTTCTTTCATCATTTAAAAGCCATTGCTTATCCAAATGCATTGACAGCCATTCTTTGCCCAATTTATCCGTTTTGTGATTTTGGGGCATTTTACTCAAATTTTGATTTGATTACTCAAATTTTTGCTCAATTATTTTGCACAGAATCTGATGAATACTCAAAATATTCGAAGTGTGTAACAGGGAAATTTTGCCTATGTCATTGCATTTCTTATGCAATCTCTATTTATTGAGCTTTCAGGGGTTGCAAAGTACATTATTTATCCACAAAATTATACATTTGACAAAATCCAGAGAGAGAAAAGAAAAAAAGAAAAAAAGCACTTCCCCCCCTTTCCTTTCTTTTTCCCTTCCCCACCCTCCTCCCCTTAAATCCTTCTCCCACCCAATCCCATCTCCTAAACCCATATTACACTGCCTATACTATCAAACATCTCAGTATGATACACCTATATATTTGTGCGTTTTGTAAGATCAATAGAAAGTCAGTCCAAAAAAAAAAAAAAAAAAAAGGATATAGGAGGAAATTACAGCGATCAAATAAGGAATATAATTAAAAAAAGCCAATAAAAAAAAATACATAAGGAAATAAAAGAAAAATAAATGCATTAGAACGCAATAAGAAGATCCAAATAACAAAAAAAAAAACAACAAAAAAGATAAAAAATTAAGAGCTTAAATCAAGAGTCTTCAAGTTGTCAAAGTACTGAATAACTTGGCCCCAAGTGGGTTTTAAATTTCTCAGTATGCCCCCTCAGTGAAAATTTGATTTTCTCCAATTTTAAAAATAAAATTACGTCCGTCAACCACATTGAGGCGCTTGGGGGGTTAGGAGATTTCCAATCCAATAATATTCTACGTCGAGCTAAAAGGGTTGAAAAAGAAATTATATTTTGATGCTGAGTATTTAAAGTTTGTATTCGTCACCCTGAACCCCAAAAATGCACATCCATGAATTAGGTTGAAGTTTTAGATTGAGAGACTCTGAGAGGACTTTAAATATTGTATCCCAGTAGTTAGTTAATTGCGGGCAAAGCCAAAACATGTGTAAGATCTGCAGGCGAATTATAGCATCTGTTACATCTATCTACTACATCAGGGTATATTTTCGAAAGTTTTGAGTTAGAGTAGTGGAGGCGATGTAGTACCTTGAATTGTATTAGATTTAATCGTGCACATGAGCATCCATTAATCCTGATTAGGGCCCGATTCCAAAATGAGTCTGATATGGGTTTATCAAATTCTTTTTCCCAGTCTGCTTTAATTTTAATAATATTAGTCTCTGTAATTGAACTCAGGATTTTATATATTTGGGATATAAATCCTTTCACATTTGGTGAAGTATTCAAAATAGTCTCATATGTTGAGTTTTGTGGTAAATTTGGAAAGTTAGGATTATTTGATTTAGCAAAATGTCGTACTTGAAAGTAACGGAACAAATGGGATTGAGGAATGTTATATTTCACGAATATATCCCCGGAGGTCCCAAAAATCCCACCAATGTATAACTGCCCAATATTAGAAAGGCCGTTTTTATGCCATAAGGAAAATGCAGAGTCTAGTTTAGATGGAAGAAAAAGGTCATTATCATGAATAGGAGCTAAAGTGGACATATTTATGAAGCCAAAATTTGTACGAAACTGTGCTAGAATTTTCAAAGTCGTAATTACTATAGGGTTGGTTGAGTGTTGTCTCGGGGAGAAAGGTAATTTGGAAGTTATAAGTGCTACTAAAGAAGAGGGAGAACAAGATATAGCTTCATTTCGACACCAGCTTATTCGAGGGAATTTAATCCAGTATATAATTTTCTGTAAGTTTGCTGCCCAATAATAATATCTGAAGTTAGGGAGAGATAGTCCACCTTGTGATTGATGTCTTTGTAGTAACGTTTTACTAATCCTTGGATGTTTGTTACCCCATAAAAAACCAAGGATATGTCTATCCAGCACCGTAAAGAAGCGTTTAGACAAAAACACAGGTAAACACTGAAACAAATATAAGAAACGTGGTAAGACATTCATCTTAATTGAATTAACTCTGCCAATTAAAGAGACGTTTAGAGTTTTCCATCTGTCAAAATCTGACTTCATCTGATTGATTAGAGGGGAAAAGTTCCTATCATATAGATTATCAAATTTTTGGGTGATTTTGATACCCAGATACTTGAATTCTGAATTACAGTTGTGAAAAGGCAGTTGTATTTCTGTATCAGTTGTTGACGACTTATTCAAATGAAAGCATTCGCTTTTGGAAAAATTTAGTTTATATCCAGAGAATACCCCAAAACGCTTGAGGATAGCAACTAATGCAGGGACAGATTTCACCAGGTCAGATATATAAACTAATAAATCATCCGCGTAAAGCGAGACTCTATGCTCTGTACCCCATCTATGGATCCCTTGAATGTGAGGGGATACTTTCAAGGCAATAGATAAAGGCTCAATAGCTAAAGCAAATATTAGCGGACTTAACGGACAACCTTGACGAGTTCCTCTATATAGATTGAAATATTCTGAATTTAGTCCATTTGTAATGACAGAGGTTCTGGGTGAAGAGTAAAGAAGTTTTATCCAGGCAACAAAGTTAGAGCCAAAACCAAATTTCTCCAAAGTTCTAAACAAATACGGCCATTCGACCCTATCAAATGCCTTCTCTGCATCCAGCGAGATAACCATCTCTGGGATCTCACTAGAAGCAGCAGAATAAATAACATTTAATAGGCGACGGATGTTAGAAAAGGAATGGCGATTCCTAATGAAACCAGTTTGATCGTCAGAAATTAAATGGTGTATAACCGTTTCTAAACGCATGGCAAGGGCTTTCGCTAGTATTTTATAATCTGCATTAAGAAGAGATATTGGCCGATATGATCCACATTCGTTCACATCCTTTCCAGGTTTTAACAATAAAGTGACTGAAGCATCTGTAAGAGATTGAGGCAACACACCACGAATTAAAGAGTCATTAAACATGTTAAGCAAAAGTGGTGATAGCTTATCTGAGAACTTCTTTAAAAATTCAATAGGAAAACCGTCCGGTCCCGGTGATTTGCCGCTTCGCATAGCTTTAATTGATTCCAATATCTCTCCCAAATTCAATGGTTGATCAAGTTTTGTTTTTTGATCGCTATTAATATTGGGAAATTGAAGGTCCTCAAGGAACTTTTCCATTTCCATATGATTCGGCGGGCTTTCTGATTGGTACAAAGTTGAGTAATATTCTTTAAAAATATTATTAATTTCAGATGGGATTACGGTCACATTATTTGAGCTGTTTTTAATTTGTGTAATATGCTGGGTGGCAGATTTTATTTTGAGTTGGTGAGCTAATAACCTTCCTGATTTTTCACCGTACTCGTATTGAAATCCACGAGCTTGTAATAATTGTCTTTCAACTTTTCCTGTCGATAGTAGGTCATACTCCTTTTGTAGGCTTAGTCTCTGTTTTAAAAGTTCTGGGGAAGACCTCATTGAATTTTGCAAGTCTAATTCTTTAATTGTTTTTATAAGTTTATCTTGTTTCTCTCTTCGTAATTTATTTTGTAAAGAAGTAAACGCTATAATTTCTCCCCTAATGACAACTTTAAAGGTTTCCCAAAGTAGAGACGGGGATATATTATCTTTTTGATTATTAATAAGAAACTCGTCGATTTTTTTATTAATCAAATCACAAAAGACTTTGTCCGAGAGTAAAAGGGAGTTGAACCTCCATGGAGGACGGGGTTTTTCTATCAAGGTCAGTGATAAATCGAGAAGCAATGGGGCGTGGTCAGATTCTACTATTGCAGTATATTCTGTATTTGATATTAAAGGAAGGAAGATTTCATCTATAAAAAAGTAATCTATTCGAGAGTAGGACTGGTGAGTATGCGAATAAAAAGAGAATGTCTTACTGGTGGGATTCCGGAACCTCCAGGGATCTATACATCCCATCTGATCCATAAAAGCAGACAAGGTTCTTGCCATTTTCAACGGTTGTTTTAGTAGTTGGGTTTGATCTATCTAGACTGGGATTAATTAAGCAGTTTCGATCTCCTCCATATATTATGTAATGAGAATTTAGAGTAGGGATGTTGGAGGTGATTTTTTTAATGAAGGCTTCATCATCCCAGTTGGGCGCATATACATTTACAAATATTACTGGTATATGAAAAAGTGAGCCTGATATTATAATATAACGACCATTTGGATCTGAAATAATGTCTGCCAAAATGAATTTTACTTTTTTGTGGAAAAGGATGGCGACACCCCTTGATTTGCTGTTGAAATTAGAGTGAAAAATTTGACCAATCCAAGATTTTCGTAACCTTGTATGATTTGCAATAGACAGGTATGTCATTGCATTTCTAATGAAGTAAAGTACCTGCAGCCCAAATCAAAACGTTTTGGCTGCCACAAACATGAGAAATGTGGAAAAAGTAATACCTTAGGAAATCAATGGAAAATGCATTAGACCGCATTGAAAAGTTGAGTTCAGTTTTTAATCCTTGTAGCAATTAGTGATTATTAAAGGTGGGTTATTATAGAATATTTTTATTCAAAAAAAAAATTTTGGAAAATAATTCAACTTTGCCCATTTAACCCCAGATCACCCCTTAATTCCAAATTGTGACCCTGTAATCTGCATTAAGATTTGTCTGATTAGGTGACATTTTTATATTTGATGAATCTTCAGTCATCCACTTTTGCTGATAATGTGTGCGCTACAGCCTCCTATTTGTGATTTTAGTTAAGAGGCCGTATACCACTACAGATTACACTCCTTTTAAGTCCAACAGTTCAAGGCTTGTTGTGTTTTTTGTTTAAAGATGCAGTCCTGCTGACCACTGAGTTTTAGTATTACGGTCAAAGTTCTGCTGCTCATTGAATTTTTTTTGTTTATTGCACCATTCTCTGTTAACACCTGAGAAGTTGTGTGTGAAAATCTCAGCATGTCGGCTGTGCAGTACCAGAGTCACCTTGACTGGCACCAACAATCGCACCATAATCAAAATTGCTTAGGTTGTGCTATTAACATAAATAATGTGTTGTAATGGTTGGTGAGTGTACGTCATTGTCACTAGGCAGGCATAAATTGTGTTGAACTGGTGACAGATGATATATTATTTTTCTGAATGTGACATTATGATCTCAGAAGTATGCACGTATATTAATCCAATATGATTTTTTAAATGTGAATCGATCCCACTGTTGAGAAGTCTTTGTCTTTTTGTATCATCTGTCCATGATTGTTCTTATTGTTATGAATTAATTTAGCAGATTTACAACAATTAGTGATGGAAACAATAAGACCAAGATAAGCTAACAGCTGTGAGACGCTTTAACAGTATAACTTGTTTTTTATGTGACGTGTGTCCCAGGGAACATAGTCTGAGAGAACAGCAGGAGATTGCTGAGGCAGCCATGAAAGTGGACCTTTCCATGAAGCAGCTGGCTATGCACTACTCCACCCTATTCCTGGAGCTCACTCTATCCCTGCTGTCTGCTGCAAAGTCAGTGCACCCTTTTGGGCTTTACTGGGGTGGGTGGGTGTCCTTGTAAGGCAGAATAGGAGACTGTAAAGGCTCCTGCTTATTATGAGGGCTCAGGCATTCAACTCTACTCTAGGGGTCAGACTTTTTTTTCCTTTTTGCTGCGAAAAGTTGATAAGTATTCATTTTTAGCTTACCGGCCCTATGGGCCGATAAGCTATTGTCGTGGTGTGGCGTCCGTCGTCCGTCGTCCGGAACATTTTTTATCTTTTTTTTGACATGATGAATTTTCGTGTAAATTTGCAATAACATACTACTGGACCATATCTCCAGACGTTTTTCTCGGAATTTTGATTGAATCATTTTTGTCAATTTTATGGGCCCTTGAAATTTTGGCTCCAATGTTAAAGATAGGACTGAGAAATTTTTTAAAAATTATTTCTCAAAAACCGCGTGATAATTTTTTTTCTAAATCAGGCAATTAACTTACCTTGGTACCGTCAATGTACAGTGCGAGCGCCATTTTGATTGAATCGACGGAAGTGGGTCTATTGGGGGCGCTGTATTTTATGAATATGCAAGATGGTCTATGGAGGCCAAATGGTTGCAGATAGAGATTAAGTTTGTATTATCCACATATAGGAAGTCATATATGACGTATATTTTGGCTATGTTAAAGCTGACCTCAGATGACTTTGAAAGGTCAAACTTCAGGTCAGGGAATATATTAGCAATGTTCAAAGATATGACTTGAAAATTCAAAAAATTATTTCTCAAAAAGTCTGATAACTTTCTTTCTAAATCTGGCAATCAACTCACCTTGATACACTTTATGTACAGTGAGAGTGCCATTTTGATTGAATCGACGGAAGTGGGTCTAGTGGGGGCGCTGTACTTTAACATTGAGTCTTATGGAGAATGGGCCAAATCGCCTGTGGAAGCTAAATGGTTGCAGATAGAGATTAAGTTTGTATTACTGACATATAGGAAGTAATATATGACCTCTATTCTAGCTGTGTTAAAGTTGACCTCAGATGACCTTGAAAGGTCAAACTCGAGGTCAAGCAAAATGTTACAATTTTCAAAGGCTTCTAGGCTTGGAAATATTGAAGATTGGGAACATATGTGCATTGAACACTTATAGGAAGTCATGTATGAACTTTCATTTGGTGGCCTTGAACTTGACCTTCGGCAACCTTCGAAGGTCAAAATTCACATAGTGAAATTTCAATGACTCCTATCACCAAAACTATTACAGATAGAGCTTAGGTTTGTATTACGGGCATAAAGGAAGTCATGTATGAACTTTCATTTGGTGACATTGAACTTGACATTCAGTGACCTTGATTGCCCAAACTTCACAGTGAAATTTCAATGACTTATATCAGCAAAATGGTGACAGATAGTTTTGGTTTGTATTGGAGATGTATAGGAACTCATACATGGACTTTCATTTGGTGGCCTTGAACTTGACCTTCGGCGACCTTCGAAGGTCAAACTTCACATAGTGAAATTTCAGTGACCTCTATCACTAAAGCTATCCCAGATAGAGCTTAGCTTTGTATTGTGGCGATACAGGAAGTCATGAATGAAGTTTCATTGGGTGACCTTGAACTTGACCTTCAGTGACCTTCAACGGCCAAACTATACAGTGAAATTTCAATGACTTATATCAGCAAAATCGTTACAGATTGAGTGTAGGTTTGTATTGGAGACGTATAGGAAGTCATGTATGAACTTTCATCTGGTGACCTTCATATTGACCTTCGAAGGTCGAACTTGACCTAGAGAAAATTCAATGACTTCTATCACTGAAAAGGTCACAGATGGAGCCTAGGTTTGTGTTACTGACATAGGAAGTCACATATGAACTTTCATTTGGTGACATTCAGCTTGACTGTTGATGACATTTGAAGGTCAAACTTGACATAATACAATTACAATGACTTGTATTGCCAAAACGGTCACAGATGGATTCTAGGTTTGTATTAGAGACATATAGGAAGTCATATATGAACTTTCATTTGGTGACCGTCGTATTGACCTTCAAAGGTCAGACGTGACCTACTGAAAATTCAATGACCTGTATCACTAAAACGGTCACAGATGGAGCCTAGGTTTGCGTTACTGACATCTAGGAAGTCACATATGAACTTTCATTTGGTGACATTCAACTTGACTGTAGTGACCTTTGAGGGCCAAACTCGACAGTGAAATTACAATGACTTGTATCACCAAAATGGTCACAGATTGACCCAAGGTTTGTATAGAGACATTTGGAAAGTCATATATGAAGTCCATTTGCTGACCACAACTTGACATTCTGTGACCTTTAAAGTTCACAATTGACATATTGGATACATATTGACATATTATAATGACTTGTATCACCTTAACTGCTTCAGAGCTTAGGATTGTATTACAGAAGGTCTTATAAATGTATGTGAACTTTTATTTAGTGATCTTGACATTGATTTTCATTGATTCAAATGTCAAACTTCACATGAAATTTTCATAACTTGTATCATCGCTGTAAGACTGCTTGCCGGTAAGCTACAGGACCCTTGGTCCTATTTTTAAGCTTACCGGTCCTATGGGGAATGTGAGGAATGAAATAAATAAATGTGGCATTCGGAAATAAAAGTGCTATGAAGTAAATTAAATGTGGAATTATGAAATAAAAATTCCCAGAAATAAATAAAAGTAGCCCCTTGAAAAATGTCATTTTTAAATAAAAACATATTTACTTATTTACTGAACTATATTGACTAATTTATGTATTAAAATTTAAATTTATTTATATTTTAATACATTTATTGCCCCATTTATTTATTTCAAGATTAATTATATTTCCATACTTATTTATTTTGTGGGCATATGTAATTATTTATGTATTTATGTATTTACGTATTTAGTTTTGACCCATATGGCTTTCCATAGAATGAAACTTCCCCCAATAATAGAAGAAATAAAAAAAATCACCAATCCCAAGAAAACTGTTTCTCAATTATACAAATTAATTTTAAACTCAGATTTAAATGTGTCCCGTCCCATCCAAGCCTGGGAAAAAAACTTATCACTTTTCCCCAACGTAAACTTTTGGGCCCAAATATGTAAGAACACCTTCAAAAATACCAATCTACAACAAATACAGTATAAGGTAGTTCATAGAACATACATTGCACAGCACAAGATGTATAAAATGGGATTTGTAAATTCAGACACATGCTCACATTGCACGAATGACACCCCAGATGATAATTTTGCAATCCACTGGGCTCTGCCCACCAACCCATCATTTTTGGAAGCAAGTCACTAACAGAATATCACATATTATGGGCTGTACTGTCCCACTCTTCCCATCTGTTTGTCTGCTCGGATTCCTCTCTGAAATCAATCCACCAAACCTATACTCGTTGCTGAAGCTGTCGCCAAGAAGACTCTTCTACTGAACTGGAAAACAAGAAAAAATATAAACACAACATAATGGTTAAATCTCAAAGAACACATATCCATGGAAATTACAACACATGAGCAAATATCTTCACAATTTGAAAAAAACATGGGCACGTTTTATAAAAATCTTTAAATCTGCCTGTTAACTAATCCCATTACCTCAATATAATGCACTCATGCACCAACCCCAGAGGCATTCAAATGCAGTTCTGTCCTCTATAAACACCTGAATATTTTCATTTCTGCTATCTGTGATTTCTCTGAATTTTCTGTCGTATCATTATTATTATTGTTGTTGTTGTTGTTTTTGTTTTATTGGCATCTTTCCCACCATATCACCTGTAATATTCCCATTTAATAGTTGTCACATTTCCTATGCTTTTTTTTTCTCTTACTGCAGCATTTTTCTTTTGGTGGTTTTTGTCTTTTTTTCACATATTATTTATCCTCACTGTATACTAGTATGTCCCCCTGTCTATCGGTTTGTCCTCTGTCTATGTGTTTGTTCATTGCTGTTTTTTTGTGACAACCCCCCCCCCTTGATTGGGTAAATCTTTTCTCTCTCTCTCTCTCTCTCTCTCTCTCTCTCTCTCTCTCTCTCTCACTGTCCTCATTCTGTATTAAATTTAAAAAAAAGAATGATGAAAAAAATCATCTGCTGGTTTTTTCCCACTGCACGTTGCCAGACGGGTTTTTGAAGTGATGTTTAGATTCAACAGGGCTGGCAGTAATCGTGCCTGGGTGTATCTAGTGAAATTGAGTTTAAATTTGTTTAATTGGTTAATGCATAGCTAAGAGGGCAGTTACTTTATCAGATAGGGCCAGGTAAGGTTGGATAACTTTTTGTCTTCAATAAATGAAATCATAATTCAAAAACTGCAGTTTGTTTTTTATCGTCTTATCTTTGTCTAATATTAAAATTACTTTGATGATCTGAAACATTTAAGTGTGACAAATATGCAAATTAGAAGAGCCTGGGAAGGGTTAATGCTATTTCATTCCAGTAAGAAAAAGTTATAAGGTAAAACATGTAATACATGAATTATTTTGTCTTTTAAACTATTCAATTTAACAGAGATCAAAGATGATTTGCAATTCTCTGCTGTATTTTTTAACTCATTTTCAATACCTGTGCATATGTTCTTAAATGTAAATGTACATATATTTATAGTTAAATGTACACCTTTAGTGTTGAAGTTTGTGTCATTTTCAAACTGACTGTTTGACAAGGGTATGAGGTGTAAGCAAGGATCCGAAAATTTAACTATACTGGACAAATAAAGTTAGGGATCACCCCAAATTTTGAATTTGAAATATGTGATAGTTTGTATTTTTTTCCATATCATATTTTAATATTGAAAAGTTGGGTGATCCCTAACTTTCTTTGTCCAGTATAAAAAAGGAGTATGTTAAACATTCAAAACCAGAAAAAATGTAATCAGATCCCAACCCTACTTCAAACTTAGAATCCAGGCTGAGAGTACATTGCATTGTTTGATTACAAATTAAAAATTGTGGAGTATGGTGTTAAATCAAGAAAAGAAGTTTTTTTTTCCCCCCAAAACATGATAGAGCATTCTGTATATTGAGATTTGAACACGCTGTGTGATATGCCAATTTAATTCAAAGATAGGTTTATCTTCTCTGACTGGATTGTATCTCAAAATTAATCTAGTATGCATGTTTTATTCCAACAGTGGCAAAACTTCACCAAAAGACAACAAGGTATTTCAGGTAAGAGTGAGCTGAACTTCATTGAGACTTTCATATGTCTGGCATCAACACCTGTAGACTACGATAAAATTTTCAAATAGGTACCATTCAGTCTCTGCATAACTGACAGGGGGAAAAGCAGCTGCAAGGGGATTCTGTTTGTCTCGTTGTATAGTCAGTAAAACCAAGTCTGCAGAATTGTATGGCTGCACTCAAATGACCCCTTTTTTCAGAAAAATACTCATTACAGCGTTTTGGGCTGTTCACACTGCGGGTGGTAGGTGGCGGGATGATAGGCGGTACAACTACGAAGATGTAGATGACGTTAAAGAAATTTCAGTTGTGGTGACATGATGTACACCGATGAGCAAGAACTTGATTACCACCTGCCTGACATACTATGAGTCTCCTGCACCACACAAAAACAGCTCTGGCCCGCCAAGGCGTGGGCTCCACGAGACCTCTGACGGTGCCCTGTGATATCTGGTACCAAGATGCTAGCTGCAGATCCCTGAAGTCCTGGAAGTTGCAAATTGGAGCCATGATGAATCGGGCTTGTTGTTCTAGCACATCCAACTGAGGCTCAATCTGAATGCTCAATCTCAATGTCATGTTCCTCAAACCATTCACAAACAGTTTCTGCAGTGCAGCAGGCTGAATTTTCCTGCTGAAAGAGCCCACTACCATCAGGAATACCATTGCCATTTAGAGTTGTGCCTGGTCTGTAAAAAAGAGGAGGGTAGAGACACAAAGGGGAACCAAGACATGAGGGGAAAAAGGAAATAAATATAAAATAAGCAGAACAGAAAAATAAATTCTAATTAGTGCAAAAACAGTGGGAGCCGATCCAGGGAAACACAAAGCAGGTGACCAGGAACTCATTTCTTCCATAAAGTTCCACTTTTCACTCATCAGTTCACAGAATATTATCCCAAAACTCTTGGGTGTCCTCAAGATGTTTTTTGGCAAATGCAAGACAAGCATTTGTGTTCTGTTTAGTCAACAGTGGTTTTCACCCATAGAGATATATATGTTAAGAACACTAGATTGCTGATGACATCATGTTTACATTACCCAAAGTGAAGCAACACTGGCTGCCATATTGATACACCCAACTTCTTCATTAAAATGAATGGTTTCCTATGAGGCCATTTTCAAATAAGTTAATATAATCTTTAAAATGCCGTAATGCGCTGCTGCTTTCTGCAGTAATGTTCATTTGTGGGACAATGATAAAAGGTTTCACGTGTAAGTTAGCTTTGAAACTTGAATTTAGTACTTTAATGGAGAAAATCGCGTTAGTATGCTACCTAGCTAATTAGCCATCCCATTGACTTATATGGATTGCTGATTCAAAGCGAATGCGAGCGATTGTTAACGATTTTCCCTTAAATGAGTGTACCCAAACAAAGCACATATCTAGGGAGAAATATTGTTGCTCTGCTCAGCGGTACCAAAATAACACCGACTCTTGCACAAATGTTTTTGAAAATTACGTTTACAAGCAGGCGAAAATGAATGGGAGTCCACGCGCGACTTTTACCTCCGAACATATACGCTGCTGGAACTGTTGCTTCATTAAAGTGTACCCTGCCAGCAATCTAGTATTCCTGTCAGTATTCTAGTATTCTGCATACGTATGTAGTTATTGTGCACTGTCCTCCTATTTCAGTGCCTTTACAGATTCCTGTGCTATGCTGCCTGGGTTGCTTTTGAGAGGAAGGACCTAAGTGGTATTCAGGAGGAAGTAGGAAGATTGCTGTACGCTGATACTTTCAACCCTGCCCGCAAGCTAAAGGCTAAACAGGGTGTGCTCTCCTCAGGCCGTGCCCAGAAAAGGGGAGAAACTGACTCCAAAGGTTCAGCCCATCCTCCAATGACAAAAAAGTGAGAATCAGAGTGAATAGTTTTCTGTTTCATTGTAGGCGTTTGCCACGCTTCACATTTCACCTACCTTTTCTGTTATTATTGTTGCCTTGCCTTCAATTGGTTGTGAATGAGGGGGGTCATCACTGGCATCATTACTCAACCTCGCTATACCTCCAAAGGCTGAACCTGCTGAAGGTGTCAAAACAATGCACCCCCTTGATGAAGGCCCTCCTCCCTCCTCCTACTGTGCTGAGCGCCCCTCATCTCTTCAGTGCCCAGAAAGAACGTTCTCTTATTGTCTGTGACAAGGAGGCCCTTTTGGACCAACTTACTCAACAGCTTGCTTCTCTCAGGTGACAAATTCTCACTCAGAATCAAGCTCTTCTCCTAGTTTAACTTTGAGAGAAGGGTTTGCATGCATAACTCAGGACTCAATGCATAATTTTCATATGAAAAAATGACATATTTTGCAATTTCTTGCAATGGCATTTTTGAGGAAATATCAGTTCAATGAGTTTGCATTCATAAATTTCTCCATTATATGGTGCTATATAGTGTGGGTCATGGCAGGTGCAGCAATCCTGCTTGGGATGTGCATGACTGACCAAAATGATTTTCATATTGTTTTATGACTACGGAGAGTTAATATTTGAGAATTTTATATCCCCATTGCAACACTGAGCCTAACCCCTATGAAAAAAATGCTAATAAATGCAAGTGCAGTTTTATCTCAAATACGGTTTTTTAGTATAGTTAAATTGGATAGTCTCATCTCTCTGCAGCCGAAGATACTGCGGTATCTTTGGCTAAACTGCTGTGTGAGCAATCGCTTATTAAATTATGTTACTTTTTAGATTATATAGACATCCAGCTAACGTTAACATGGAAAATCTTTGTGAATTATCGGCATAATTAAGCGGTGTCATTTGCTTTTGCCCCAATTTCACTAGCTAGTTAGCTGTGCCAGTGATTGCTCTTGAGCTAGCTTGCTAGCTAGCTAGCCAACGTCCCAAAAATGTGAAAATACAGTTTGGACACACGAAAGCGCCGCAAAACATATCAGAGTAGTTCATGCCTATTTCAGCCAGCTAAGTTAGTAAATTTATGGCAAAACCAAATCATATTGCTTTATTATGACGATTATTTACAGGAGTTTCCATAATTAACGTTAGTGTGACAGGGTGGTTTTTAATTCCATCAACTCTTAGCAGTAGGGGCAGTTCTTTCATCATTTTTGCCTTGCAATTCCCTGGAGATGGCCTTTCTCGGGTGTAAATGGGTGAAACCAACTCTCGGGGGGAGTTTTAAAATTATGTTTTGCTGTTTTTCCTAAGCTATGGCTGTAATGCAGTTCATAGCAATTTTTATAAAAATTGCTTCCATGGGAGACAAAGTTGTCAATGTTTTTAAGCATTTGATTGGACTTGAACATGCCCACTCAGTTATATTATGTTATTTGGAACGATTGAGTTTACTTTCTCTCTCCCTTGATAGTTAGTCTGCCGCGGGATACCGTGAGAGCAGGAGATATTTGTGAGGTTGAGAGACCGTTTTGTCTGTGGCAAGAGCCTTCGTGTTTATTTCGTATATGCAGCAGTGAGTGTGCGCCTCGGGACCGAGTGTGTCATTAAAGGCCGTGGCATATCTTTCATTTGCCAGAGTTGTAAAAAATTAAGTCTACAGTCTGCATCTGAGTTGGCTGACATCCTTCTGAGTCCGTTACTTTAGCTAGCTAGCTAGATGGCTATGTAATCTAAAGAGTAACGTAGTTTAAAAAACAATCGCGCACACAGCAGTTTAGCCAAATATACTGCAGTATCTTTGGGAGTGGGTCTGCCTAAGAGTCACCGCCCCCACAATACGCTGTGTGGAATTAAAGCTGCTGTAAGTGATTTTTTTGTTTTTAAAAAAGTGTTAAATAGCTCCACATTCCGACAGAGATAATTTATTTAGAGTATCTGGTTGATAGCACAGGTCTCTTCGTCACTGTCTTCTGCAATAAAGCAGCATATAAAATTCTGGTGTCACCGACTGCCTCTATCCAATCGGCTGAGAGAACGCCATAAAGACGCGTTTCTCTCTGCTTGTGAACGCGCAGATGCTCAATGAAGCTTCCGATCCCAGTGCTACTGGAGATGGCGTACACAATTTAACAGCCAAAGCACCAAAGAATGGCAGAGGAACAAATAGAACTAAGGTAGAAAAACGCGAGACGGCCAAGAGCTGTATTTATATCGGTGCTACTTTCAATGGGGAAAACTGAAGGAATCAAAGGGTTTAAAAAACGATGCATAGCTAGCCTTGCTGCTACGGGACAGGTAAGCTTTGTTTGACTCCGTTGTAGTTATGCAGTTTTATCAGTCTCTGTTTGTCCTGTGGGTGGTTTTTAATCCTGCTAATGTCAGTTAATAAATGAACCGTCATCGTTCGTAGCGGACTTCAGCTTGCTTAGCTGTGTAATGATGGCATGTGTGGCTGTAGGACACTAGCTAGTTCTAGCTAATACCTTCAAAAAGGCATTCATACCGAAGTTTCTGCATGGATGTAATGTGTTGTTGGTCCACGTTTTCAGTGAGGCTTTCACACGACAATCACTGAGAGTGTCTGTTTATATTGTACTTATATTGTAACTGAGTCGCTACTCTCCTTTGCCTCTGTCTGAAACCGATGCGTGTTCCTGTGAGTGGCTTGGGGATGGGGGGCAGGGACTGCTTACACAGGCTTCGGACAAGAAGCTACGAAAACGACCAAATCAGTTACAGCAGCTTTAAATGAATGGGCCCGCAATGAGGCAGCGATAATTTCATTGGTGAACACAGACCCTGGCATTCTATTTGTTGGCGATTTTTGACAGGAATGTTCTGCAGAAAAATCTAGACGTGTGTAGTAATGTTTTGTGTACAAGCAGAAATGTTTCAAGTGCACAAAGGCAGTTTTGAGCATGAAGAGAGAAAAACCGAGTGCGAGCAGAAATGTTTTGTGTGCAAGCAGAGACAGTTTTGTGCCCGAGGAGAAAAGGCAGAAATTTGCGCATAAAGAATCTGTCTACGCGGGGCGCCCCGGTGGCTCATCGGTCTAGGCGCGCGTCCCGTGGGGGTTGTGTCCTTCCCGCGGCGACCTGGGTTCGATTCCGGCTCGGGTCATTTGCTGCATGTCTTCCCCCGTTCTTCTCCCCAACTTTCCTGTCTCTCTACACTGTACAACTGTCAAATAAAGGAAAAAGTTCCCAAACAAATAATCTTTAAAAAAAAAAAAAAAAGAATCTGTCCACGCAGCAGCAGACCCAAGCTCAAGCTGGGGCTATTTCAATGTGAGAGCAGAATTTCGGAGAAAAACTTCGCAAAATCTACGCAAGAAATTGATTTGTCTGCTATCAGGTTGAAATATCACACTCTCGAATAAAAATAGTGATTTACCTCCATACAGCTCATGCTCGAAAACTCTCCCGTGTAGCTGAATTAAAACAAGTCTACAAGGAAGAATGGGCCACAACTCATCCACAGTGATGTAAAACTCATTGCCAGTTATCTCAAATGCATGATTGCAGTTTGTTGCTGCCAAGGGTAGCATAACTAGGTATTAGGTTTAGGGGGTAATTATTTTTTTTCACTTGAGTGATACTGATTTTGAATAACTCTTTACCTTCAATAATTTAAATGTTCATCTAAAAGCTGCATTTTGTGTTTGCTCATGTTGCCTTTGTCTTGTATTAAAATTAGTTGGATGATCTGAAACATTTGAATATGACAAACAAAAACAGAAGAAATCGGGAAGGGACAAATACTTTTTCACAGCAATGAGATAGCCTTCAAGGCAACATCTTTTCCAGGGTTGCCCATTCATATTTCAGTAAAAAATGTAAAACTGCAGTCTGCACACATTACAAAGGTATAGCTGCGTAAGAAAACCGTATGGATGCTGGACTGGGCTGTCTGCAGTACCAACTTGTCCCCAGCAGAGAGCGTGTGGTGCATTTTGAAACACAAATTCTGACAACAATGACTCCCAACTGCTGCACACCTTAAGACTTGCTTGCAAGAAGAATGGGACAAAATTACACCTGAAACCCTTAATCACTTGGTGACATCAGTCACTAAATGATTATTAAGTGCCACAAAAAGGGAATGGCAACATTACAAAGTTGTCTGTCCTGACTTTTTGAAATTTGTGGCAAGAATCAAAATTGATATAAGCGTTTATTTTGAAAAATCCTTCAAATTAATATGGAGAAACATCAAATAATGCACTGTTGTATTGTTTTAAACATAGTTCAATGATAATTTACACATCACCGCTTTCTGCTTTAATTTAACAGGCTATCCCAACTTTTCCTGATTTGGGGTTGTATTCAAAGACAATTTGTAGAAAACTGCAAGTGCCTTAACATGATTTTTATGAGTAATAGTCTCAGACCTCATTAGTTGCAGATGTTGAAGGCTAGACTCCCTCTCTTTCTGTCAGTTTCGGGATCCTGGGGAAACCTCTGAGCCACTTCATCGGTTCCACCTTAATACCTCAGGGTGAGGACAGCAGGGCCAGAGAGAGGGTGGTGGAGCACACAACACGTGCCTCTGCATCTGCTGACGAGCGCAGCAATCAGGCTCGGATCAACACCGCCGTATCCAGAGCAACCACTGAGGGCGGCTACTCAGACACAGAGTGACCCAGGCAGAGTATATATATTCATATATCTCTGAGGACCACAAAAAAACACCTTTCTCTCTCTTTTGATCCATGGATTTCTTAAATTTCATTAAGTTTTAATTTTAGTGCCAGCCAGTTTGGAATTGTACATTTTGGACAACTGTCAACCACTTGGTGGTGTTGTGGTCTAACACATGTCCGCATTAAAAGCCTTTGGTGTAAAGCACATACTGTATCATTCCCTCCTTGGTGAACTGTGCAGGTTCAAAAAAGCATAGTGTTGGTGCACTCAGATTATTATTAGAGAGATATTGCTGTATTTCGATATAAAGGCCTGGTTTGTCAAAAGTTGTTTTGTACACAGGACTGTGATGGAAATGGTTAATTATCATGCGCAGCTTTCGTGCTGAAGAAGGCAAGATTCCCTGTGCTTTTAGCGCTCACACGTCCTCAAAACATCAGAGAGCCACCGCCATGCTTTACAGTGGGAATGGTATATTTTTACCATGGGCCCTTTTGACTGCTCTCCAAACATAGCACTTCTGGTTGTGAATGTAAAGTTTTATTTTGGTCTATTTTGGTTGTGTGTCAAGGTGTTGTCTGGCATATTTTAGGTGGGCTTTTTTGTGGGATTGGCACAATGATGGCTTCCTTCTAGCAGCTCGACCATGCTGCTCATTGTTCTTTAAGTACTTCCTCGTTGTGCTCCTTGAAATCATCACACCATCTTTTTGTATGAAGCATCCAGTATTTCTCTTGAGGCAGCTTGTGGATTTTTCTTTGTGTCCCAAACAATTCTCCTGGCAATGTGGGCCGAAAATCTTTCATGGCCAACCTGACCTTAGCTTGGTATCATCATATCCCCTAATTTTCCACCTCTTAATCATGGAGTGAACAGTACTGACTGGCATTTTCTAGGCTTAGGATATCTTTTTATATCCTTTCCCATCTTTAAAAAGTTGAACTACCTTGTTACAAAGGTCCTTAGACAGTTCTTTTCCGCTCCCCATGGCTCAGTGTCTAGCCAGATCAGTGCATCCACTCGGGAGCTAACAAACTCAATGACTATACACAGACACTAGTCACAAAAAGCCACAGGTGTGGAACCCTTATTAACCATTTAAATCCAAGTGTGTCACCTTGGGTGCATCTCAAAGCGTAGGCTGCATCCTTCGAAGGCCGCAATTTTAGGGGTCGTCACTTACTTCCATCTGCAAAACTAACATTTAGAATCAAGGATAAGGTTAACTTTAGGGTTAGGTTTTGGGTGAAGGGTTAGAGTTAAGGTTAAGCTTCGAGAAACCAGTGACAACTCACTTAAACCAAAGCCGTTTAACAGAAATGAAATGACGTTATGTAAGTTCGCAGATGGAATTAAGTGACAACCCCAAAAAATGCAGCCTTCAAAGGACGCAGCCTATGCTTTGAGATGCACCCCTTGAGTCTATATAACAAAATCAAACATTCAAGGGTATGTAAAGTCATGTTCAGGGCCTTTTGGGTGATTTCAGTTATCATTATGATTTAAAAAGGAGCCAAACACCCATGCGATGGTCAGCTCTATAAATATTTGGACATTGACAGAGTTATTTTAGCTGTCAATTGCTGCATACTGAAGTCGAAATGTAATATTTAATATGAGCACAAAGACTTTTAGCTTCATTTTCAGGGTATTTACAGCCCAGAATTTTCTCTGTGCATACTCCCCCCATTAACGGACCAAAAGTAAATGGGCAATTGGCTACTCGGCTATGTCCAGGTGCGTGTTATTCCCTCCTTATTTCATTCACAATTAAAGATAAAGATATTAGAATTTGGAATCTGTTTCTATTGTTTTTTTTTTGGGGGGGGGGGGGGCTTGGCTATGTATAATAATATGGACAGATTGGACCTAATCAAAACTTCACCAAAATTATAGAATGCCTAACATTGGATAAAAGAGGGAATAGCTCATAACCCAAAGCAACCCCATTGGTGTGTGAATTATGGAGGAGGTTCTAGTTTGAGCATGTACTGTATGGCTGCCGCAGGAACACGCTCCCTTATCTTTATTTATGATTTATTGGAGGATAGCCGCAGCTGCATGAATTCTGAAGTCCACTGGCTATATACAAGTATTTCATTTGTAAAAAACATCTGTTCGACCATGTTCATCATGATGTACAGCACTCTAGGCACAAGCAGACACAATCACAGTAACAGAAAAAGGAATCAGAGTGCCGCTGAGGAGGGCGAGCCGACGGAGATTTACCATCATTCTAATTGGCTAGGTAACCTGGGCTGCTGGACAAAGCGCTAAATCTGCTCAGCTGGCTGTAGGGAAAGGGTGAGGAAAACTTGTGGATAAGGGCCCTTACGCCTGCTATTGTCATAAAGGTGATTGGACCCAGGCGCAGACAATAGTTAAAAGCGCAAACAGTTTATTCGGCCAGAATCAGGGTCAAACAATCCGAGTCCAAAACATGAGGTGGGACAGCAGTAGAGGTAAAGTCAAATAGCAGAAAAAGATCCGAAAAACCAGATGGGTGGAATGCTGCTCAAAAATGAAGTGAAAAATCCAAAAACCAGGAAGCCAGGCGGAGTCATCATCAGGAAGACAGTAAGACACAGAGGGCAAAATAGACTCAACAAGGCAACATTGTCACCAATATCCCCCGCCACGGTAAGAATGGTCACAGGGGAATGGAGAAAACTTGTCCCCATTAAACATCCATACACCAAGTTCAGAGTCAAGGGCCATAACTCTGTAAAAAAAAATTTCTTGGAATCAATTGTCGAACTCATGCAATAGGGTCATTAGTACTGGCCACACACAAAATTTCATCCATGAAGGTGCAATAGTTGCCAAGAAAACTTGTCCCCATTGCAAATCCCATACACCAAGTCGACGAACAGAAACAAGGACCCTAACTCCGTAAAAATAAATTTCTTGGAATCAACTGTCGAACTCATTTAATAGAATCATTAGTACTGGTCACCCACGGAATTTCATCCTCGTAGGTGCAATAGTTGCTGAGAGAACTTGTCCCCATTGCAACACACATACACTTAAGTCCACGAACAGAGTCAAGGGCCATAACTCCGTAAAAATTAATTTCTCGGAATCGATTGTCGAACTCATTCAATAGGGTCATCAGTACTGGCCACATACAAAATTTCATTCACGTACGTGCAATAGTTACCGAGAAAACTTGTCCCCATTGAACCCGGACGGACGGACGGACGGACGAGCACCATTCCAATATCCCCCAATCCACTTCGTGGCGGGGGGATAAAAACCAGAAACACAAAAGTGGTCAAACACTGGGGAAAAAAATTCAGCAAAAAAAGCTAATGAAAGGCAGACAAAGTCTAGCGTGGCAAACTCACAAAGAAACAGAAACAGGGAGACTGCATAGGAAGTTAGGAATGAGGGATAGGTGGAGCGGAAAGCAGAGGAGAGCACAGACGGGCGTGGTTACAAACAAGGCAATGATGTAATAAGGGAAATAAAATGGGGAGGGCATGAAAAAGGTAAACATGAACACATGGAAACACGGGTAAAAAGACTAAAATGTAAAGGAGGACGTGAATGCAAATGAAGCCATAAAATATAACAATAATACAACAAATTAAAAATAAAGATAAGAGACTGAATAACAGGGATGAAGGCACAGACAATAACTAAATGACAGCGCACAGACAATAGCTAAATAACCAAAACACAGGCACGGCTCACAGAAAAGGTAGAACAGAAATATGAATATGAAAAAGAGCAACAGAACGCAGAAATCCAAACAGGTGCACACTAGAGGATTTTCATATCTTAAATGATTTTAAAACATGGGAGACCACGGACATAATGCAAAATTTCACCGACTTCCAACATTTCAAGAAAAGAACAAATACACTAGTCACCAGCCAAGGCCACACACACAGTGTTAATCCTAAATGATTTTAGTCTGCCAATTCCGGGGACATGGGGTTTCATGGAACTCTGCATGATCAATAGTAACTTCAAATATATCCAAAGATGGAGGCGGACTGTCGCTGTCAGCTATCGACCCTTGTGCTCGCTACTTTTACTGAAAAATAAAAAAATATTGGATGAACCTTGGCTGGAGGTATGACCCCACTACACATATTACATGTGCGCAGATGCGCCCTGTTCACTTTATATGGGATGCAACATGCGAGAAGTGCAAAGGATCATGGTTTGCCTGGCATACAGGTGTGTAACAAGAGATGAGACAAAACTTGACCCTTAGTTTACTTTATTCACGTATGCATGTTGTGAGCGACACGTTCTGCCATTTGATTGGACAACAATCTTGTAACTCCTGTACCAGACGACGGTATTTGCCATATTGTTCACCGAGCAGTAAAATTGAGTGAACCCAGAAAGGGCCTTGATGAGAGGCTTGTACTATGAAGCAAGATTAGTGAGGTATGTTGATCCTACAGCCAGGGTTTTCAATATCACAAAGGGTGCTCTCTATTAAAGGTTAAATGTACAGGTTTTCACCACAACGAAATATTGATGCAGGGCGCTGCAAACTAAAGATTAAGCATGAAATTTCAGTCTAATACGTTCTGGTAAAGAAGTAATTTGGCATGTTTTGCATATTTTTCACAGCTCCAAAAGTTCAACCTTATTCCCGGACCCACTCGGAAACTATTGCTGCTGCTGTCAGGTGCGTCAAACTGAGACTTGACGACATCAGACTGAACAGAGCTTCTTACTGTCTGTCTTGTGTCACTGTTTGATAACATAAAAATAGCAATGATTTTATCCACATCATTTAAAAAGTCACATCTCCCGTATTTGCTTTTTTCTCCCAAATTTCTGTTGAATGCAATACTGGCTGTAGGCTACCGCTTTTACAACAGTCAAGCTTTTGAACACAAATCTGGTGTGTTTCATGAGAATTTCACAAACGCAGTAATGCAAAATTGTCCTGTTGCCTTTCCAATTACATATTTGGTTAATTTTGAATGCAGTGACTTTCAGTGGCATAGCCAGAACTGAAAATTAGTGGTACCCAGAATATCCCTTTACAAAAATTATTAGTCTTGGCTTGTTCTCAATTGTTTCTTTTATTCATACGTTTTCCAATTATAATAATAATCCATTGGCAATCAAACTTATGGCTTCTCTCTCCATATGATTGATCGGCGACTAAATAATTGGCTAAATTCAGAACAGAAGAATAATTTACTCTAAAATAACCCTATGCTTTACGAAAGACAAACTGCTCTGAAAGTAACGCACTACCTTTTACGCACATCAGGCAATTTAACTTGTGCTTCCTGATCGTTTAAATTGTTTAAATGAAATAAAAGACCATTTGACACGTCTTCATACTAAATAACATGAAAAAATATTAGCTACTTGCTGCAATCAAATTCAAAATGAGCTAATATTTTTCATGAAATGGTAAAATGTCTCACTTTCAACATCTGATATGTTGTCTATGTTCTATTGTGAATAAAATGTGGATTTATGAGATTTGCAAATCATTGCATTCTGTTTTCTTTTACATTTTACACAGCATCCCAACTTTTTTGGAACTGGGGTTGTAAAAAATTCATTTTTATAAAAGTTACCTACTGCACCTTTACGATTACGTCAGTGAACTTTTTTACACTTCAGAATCATCTGGGAATAAAATCGATTCTGAACAGAACGAGGTCAGGAATGCCTCCGCAATTATTGTGAGGGTCAAATTAGATTAGAAATTTTCCTGATATCCTCTAGTGTGTGGCCTGCATTACAAGGTAAATTATAGCAGGATCAAAGCAGAGTGGCCAAAGTCAAGTCCCAACTGGCATTTAAACCAGCAGCTATCATTATTCTTGAGAGACAGAAGTCTTTTTCTCAAGAGCAGGTTGAATTGAGGAAAGTACCCAATTTAATTGCTTAATCACACCATCATGCAATTGTTTATCCCTTTGTCTGACAGCCTGTTTCACTGCCCCCTCATTTATTTTTATGTGGCCTCTGAGCTATATAAAGCCAGCAAATCAAGTTGTGATGTAAGGGCCATGACCATATAGATGAAGTTGTTTTGCTGGTGTTGCAGTTGAAATCACACCCAGGGCACATGTAAACACTGTTCTAGTCTGGCAGCTGGTGATAAGCATTCATACCTGCACATTTTATTTTACCATGCTCACATGGATCAAAGATATTGTCTGAGCACACACTGGTGATTGAAATTTCAAGATTTATTTTGCAATAAACCAAATTTTGAAAAATATTTTGGATGGGGCAGGAGTTTATCCTAGCAAACATTGGGGAAGAGGTAGGAACACCTTTGATCGATCAATCATAAGCATAACACACCATTCACTCACTCACATATAAAACAAAGAAGTGGGGATGCTTTGTCAGTAAATAAAATGAGTGATTTGCAAATCATTAAACCTTAAATTTTATTGAAAATAGTACAAAGGCAACATATTAGATGTTTAAACTGAGAAATTTTATTATTCGAAAAATATCTGCTCATTTTGAATTTGATGTCATTGCATTTTGTTTTTATTTTTATTTACATTTGACACAGTGTCCCAACTTTTTTGGAAATGGGGTTGTACCTATGGGCAACGTAGTGTTTCTAATTTGCCTATTGTGCATGTCTTTGACCTGTGATGTAGCTACCACATCTAACATGCACAATCCTTTCTTGGTCTGAATTGCATTCGTCATGATTCCAGCCCATTTTAACATTTACTCAAGACAAAAAAATAAACCATTTAACCATGCATGACTTATACTAAGAGCCATTAAAAACACCACAAGCAATAATGTACAAATTTTTGAGCATATAATGTAAGAAGGAAAAAATAAATACGAGGATATTTAAAGTAGAGGTTTAGCTCACAAATAGTGAATTCCAACAAGTTGGCAGACCATGGGCTGACAATAGTCCGATGCATGAACCACTCCATGAATGATCCACAAAAAGGAGAGTGAGCAAAGAGATGTTGTATGTGTTGCTCAGCATTAACCCTGGCTATTAAAATCCTGGCTTAAAAACTAGACATTTATGAAAAGTCATGATGCCACGATTGAAATAAGAAAACAGGGATCCGGCGATTGGAATGCTGATGATCGGTATGATGCAGCCAGAGTTGCAGCACACTTTGTAGTGCATTTTGCAACTGTTTTATGTCTGCAAATGCAATATAGCCAGACAGGAAGCACTCGATATTGACCGCGGCCTGGTCAACCAGATGTGGCCATGCGAACGCAGGACCATAGCATTCGTGTGATGCTTCTCAGAGACTGCTTTCTTCCAGCAACGTTGACCACTGCCAAGGTTCCCAAAAGACGCCATGACCATATCAGCTCCTGTATGGTGCAAAGACAGCTCCGAGATGAAGGCATCTACTCATTTCAAGCACGTGTTGGGGTGGTCCTTACAGATGGCATACGTGCTACTCATCGTCAGTGGGGACAGGGGCGTTCCAACAAAAATTGGCCAAATTGTCAATGGCGTCACATTATTTTAAGTGACGGATTGTGCTACTTGCTCGAAGTGCCTGTCCCCACTGACCAAGCATCGACGTACGACAAAAATAGAGGCTTTTGGCATCCTTATTTGACGCCATTGTTAAAACAAACCCCACCCCCAAACCCCTACCTCTTACCCGAACTGTAACCCTGAACCTCAAATGGAGCACATGCAGGTGAGTTCTGGATCGTGATGCATTGAAATTAGTGTCAGATGTAGGCCATATCAGAAATAATTATGTGAACAGCCTGCCTGAAAAATCTGATCTGAGCACAAAATCGGCACGGAGTACTCAGGCTTGCTGTGCAGACGTAGGAGTTTACCAGGTATGTAAATATGGCCATTAGCCGAAGCAGCACCAGTGCTTCATGTGAATTAACAAAGTGGATTGAAAAATGAAAATTCACACCAGCTTTGATGATTGTCGGGGACAGTCTTTTACTACTAATGTGCTTTCTGACTAACTCATTTATTACTGATTTGGTGCGCTTTAAAAGTCATTGGGCTCTATTTTCAAGCATGACGCAAGTGTCTTTGCCAGTATATGACAGGCACAGTTGTTTTCTCATCCAGCGCTCAGGTTGCGTAAATTTCAGGTGTATCTATGCCAAAATGAGCACCTCTAGGCATGTTGGTCTTAAAATAAATTGTGGTCAGGTGTATTGTCGGCGTGTTGCTATCTTGAGGTGGCAAAAAGCAACTGCACAATTGACCAACAAAAACCTAACATAGTGTCAATTGCCAGTTTGTAACTGCTATTTTGAGGGCACATTATTGAGAAAAGCAACGTACGATCTTACTGGATTGTACAGGACCCTGCAATGCAGTTTCTTTTTGCATATTAAGTATGATTCAACGAGGCTGAAGTGCCGCGTGTAAACTCAGGATCTACTCAGAGAATGTAGATAAGGAGTAAAGGTAATGCCCAAATTATTCCTACCCAGCCAGCATAATTTTACATCTACTGTAGTCAGCTAGCTAAATACAGAGCTACAATCAAAACAGGCTGCTGAACGCCATGGTTTTCATGTAGCTTTGTAGCTAGCTAGCTGGCTACTGTAGACGTGAAATGAAAGTGTGCGCAAGTAACATTAATGCAGTACATGTCAACTGAGCCAGAAACACAATACGAACATCGCTAGCATAACTATTGGCGAAATTGAGCCTTTATGAGGCTTTGACTGAATCACTAATAATTTTATTCATGCATTAGCTAGCTCGGTTGGCTGGCTAACCAATAAAAGCAACGTGCAGGACTATTGGATTGTACAGGACCGTGTGATGTAGTGCATTTTTGCATATTAATTTAGTATGATGCAACTTTACAGATTCAACCAAATTTTAATCAGATCATCTGCTACACTAATTTGCAAAATTAGAAGGTTATGGGTAGTACCATTCTTGAGATATTGAGTAGGAGAGGCTCGTGACTCACTCATTCACTTCCATTGTGGCCATATTGGCGTGTTTTCGCAGGGAATTTTATTTTACGTCTTTGTAAGCGAGTGCACAAGGGACGTACACTCTGCTCATTACACACACTGGGATGAGCAGCAGTACACAGATGTGCAAATGATTAAAAATAGAAAGATTACAGCGTGAAAGATTGTTAGTGTTTAAATCAAGATATTTTAAAAATAGATGGCATAATGGAAAGTGTGGTCGATTGCACCCCCCTGCAACTGTGTGCCCCATCATTGATGTCTTTAAATCATGAGTGCTCATTGTCTATCAACATCCAAGTGACTCGCAATTCAACATGCAAGATTACACATTAATGTTGGCGAATTCTGTCATTCCTGCAGTCCTCTAGGTGATCGCCCCTGGAGGGGCAGCTGTTTGGGGACCATTATAGATATGGCATATCATGCCTAAAGCTATGTAGATTCCCATCGAATTGAAAAAGAGTACTGAAATATACTAAGCATCAAATGAGATGTAAGTAAGGAAATTATTTAATGTACTTGCATGGTCACCCAGTCAAAGTGACTGCAAAACAAAGATATGTTTCAAGAAATGAGTGTGAACGTGCATGTGATTTTCATAATGATTACACACACTCTCAGTTTCTGGTCAGTCTTGTATTAACTTGAGTTCCTTTTGTCACTCAGTATAGAAAGAATGTTTGGAGTGCTTCAGACATTTGGATATGTCAGGTCAAAGTCAAGCATGGATCAACCCGTTACTCGCAATTATCTCTAAATCAACCTGAATACGACCTGCTTCATGAATAAAATCCCCGCATCCCAACCGTCCCGCTTCTGTTCTCAAATACACAACTCCGCAATTTGTTTGAACTGCGCATATTATAATTTACTGCTCGGCTGGCAGATGAAGCAACCTTAAAAGGCAGAAATTTTAACAAGCATTAAAGCGAAAGGATGAAATTGCGGTCACCATCTGTAATTAATCCAATTTCCCTCCATACATCCAACTTTGCCTTCATGGATGAAATGTCAACAATCTGGTATTCACCAGCAGCAATTAATGTTCTTATGTCTTTCCCAGCCACACAGTCAATAAAGCAGAGGCATGTTTATTTCACTCCTGCTTGACATTATTCAAGGGATTATGGCAGCATAATCAAAACTAGAGGCACTCCTAGAGTGCAAACCTCTGCCAAGGAAGCACAGTCCACATTTTGGTGGGTGGGAGCAAAGTTCAGTTATTGCGTGGTATAGGATTTCAAGATGGCTGCCGTGGCGGCCATATTGTTTGACTGATCGCCGTGAAAATCAATAGGGTCAATCCCTGATGTAATAGCGACCCATCCACAAAATTTCAGACATATCCCTTCATTACTTTTTGAGTTATCTTGTTCACAAACAAACAAACGGCACCGATCACATAACCTCCTGCCAACTTCGTTTGGCGGAGGTAATAACATTATTTTTGTTTCTGTCGACCTTGCATGTTTTTTTAATCCTCACTCATGTAAATTTTTCTCGGTTATGCCTAGCCCATACTTTTTTTTTTTTTACCCGCGACCGACAATTAAAACTTTTTTCTCTGTGTTCGTTTGCTTGTTTTATGGACACGTTCAAATGCGGCCCCAGGATTCACTGTGTGATGATTTTTTCTCATCTGCATATGATTAAAACATTTTTGAACAATAATTTAAAGATGTGACCAGTGATTGCAAAATGAGTCATAAGTCGTACCTATGCATTTCCAGTAAATGCCAATAAGTGCCCGAGGGCGTAAATTTTTAAATAATAGTCATTTTTTTTCCCATTTTCAGCCACTTTGTAATGTTAAAATTACACCTGGTACACTTTCCAGATGAGAAAACATTGATAAATGGTAGAAAATGGGTTATTTTTAAACAGTAGTTCACTTCATGATGGGAAAATTACTTGAAACAAAGCCGTAAATTAACCAATTTCATCGATAAATTCGTCCACGCTTTTGCTGGGGAATCCCCATCATCTATATACCAAAATAACGGCAGAATCCCCGCTTTCCATATGTGCCACTCATTATAATATTACACATCACAAGCAGCCAATAGCAGTCGTTAGCATTGTTGCTATGCTCGAGGTCGTGCCCCCCCTTATTCTGCCAGGTGATTGGTTCCAACTTCACTGATGATGCAAATCAGATCGCATAGAGAACTTATTTTTGAATTTTCGGTCATTCAGGACTCATTTCAATATTACTGGTCACAAATATTTTTAATAACATTTCTGGAGATTACTGTTTAGCAGTGGTTTGCTCATGCTCTTTTGTTTCAGACCCGTTTCCTCGGCAGAGAACCGTTTTCCCCCTTAGAACAGCACCTAGCTTTTAGATGGAAGCGTACTTAGCTTTTAAAGAGAATGGGAGATGACCGTCTGATTGGCTTGTTTCCTGTTATGCCCTAAACACGCCTCTGAATAATTGAGAGATTAAGTGCCATCCCTTTGAACCATGTGCCTGACTTGGTGGCCAGATAACCCACCATTCAACCAGCAAAAATGGATTTGGACATGCCCTAAATTCACTTGCACGATGCGCTTCAGTCTGTGCGCTTATATCTTTAAAATAGGGCCCATTATATTTCATAGCCATCACGGCTTGAGCCTCCAATCCACCTAGTTGGATGACAGAATGTTCAATTAGCCAGTGAGGAGGCTGACCAGCTCCCTTTTGTACCTTGCCAATGTTCAAGAACCCTTAAAACGATCCCATTTGTTTTCTTAAAATCTGCACACACCATAGAAAGTAGTCGGGTTGAAATCCCTGATTTAACCAAAATCTCAATTTAGCCCAAAAACCCATTTTTGATGCATTTAAGCCTCTGCCAAAAATGAGCAGCAGCAACATCTGATGAGTTTCCCCAGCACGCCACCCATATTACGTCAGTCACTGTGTGAAATTAGTGATTACTGCAATTATAATGAATATCCAGGAGGGCTTCTGAGTGGATCTCAGCTGAGATGTGCTTCTGGGAGCCCTGTTGTCAGGTGTCTGAATCCCATCTACGCCATTGCTGGTTATGGCCAGAGGTCTGCAGGGGCAAGATGACAATTGGCAATGCCTCACTGGGGATTACAGGGGTTAAGCTGGTTAAATCCTTTAGTCTTTTCACTCTGTAGCAGCCACTCCTGGTCCACCTGGTGCTTGCAGATCTATGAGCCAAATATAGGCTTACTAAGTAATCCTCGGACGACATAGGCAGTGTATAATCGATGGTGTGCTTGCAACGTGTAAACGTACGAAGGCCAGTTGTCATGTGATTTGGAGGAATCACAAGCCATGGCATCTTCAGGAACAAATAACCATCATTTATCTATTAATGATATATCCAGATGTGCTCAGACATTGGCAAACCTTTGTCATGCACAACAGTACATAGTTTCATCCACAAATATCAGTTAAAACTTTACTGTGTAAAAAGACACCCTCATGTTAACCATGTCTTTGAGCTCTGTTGACTTCTCTGGTCTTGGAGGCACCTGCAAAGGACCATCACACAGCAGAAACATTCATTGTGGTTGGGCAAATCAATATTTCAGGTCTCTGAAAAGAAATGGATGTTGTGTGCTCCAGACCAAAAAAAGAAAAAGACCTTTCAGATTATCAGCAACAAGTCCAAAAGCTATGCACTGTCATGTATCGGGTTGCGTCAGTACAACTTGCATTTCTGTCGAGGCATCATTACTGGTGCAACTATACTAAGCAACTAAGCAATATTTAGTGCATTTTGGCGATGCCCCCATGCAATGTCGGAGTCATCATTTTGTCGGCCTCTTTCCACCAGCCAGCCTGCTGTTGTTGCCCATTTTGTTTTTACTAAATTTCTGTGCCGACCCAACAATAAAGTCCCCCTCTGCTGTTCATGTCACCCTTTTCCCCTTGGTTGCACAAATCTCTTTAATACTTGGTATTTTACCTGAATGGCTCCAGGGGCGCAGGAAGGCCCTCCTGGTGGTGGCAGCAGGCTACAAACAGAAAAATTAAAACTGAAAAATAAAAACATGAATTGGGTTAAAAACATTTTATGCAGTCTGTGACTAAAACCTGTTTTTGAAAAATTGGGTTGAAATATTTTTGAATGATTGATTTTTTATTGAGGAAACGCTTTCTTAGAGAAGAGGAGGGCGCCAACACAAACGTATTGAGTCGCAACATAGAGGCTTCCATAATAACACGTTTGCACCCGAAGTTGTGATGACGCTGTTGCAAAGAACAACACTGCCATGGCGCCCCCATACTGTGCAAAAAAAAAAAAGTCACGCTTTAGCGCCCCCTATTGAAAGGTTTTCCTGCGTGCATGAATGGCTCTGATTTTACAGGATGTCTCGCTGTGTACCTTGGCGAGCTCTCTCAGCCAGTGCCCTGGGCACGCATTCATAAGTGATCAAGCATGATGTCGCTCTTGCTTGGAGGCATTTTCTGACTACTTAGTAAAATAAGTGAATCTACCCACTAATCAGATTTAGTGATCAGTACGCAAGTAAAACTTAGCTGACGATAAAGTTGGGGCAAACTACTGTTTGCTTGTAGTGTAAGCAACTACTGCTAGCGAAGGCACTTTTACTTGCTGGCTAATGCACAGAATAATCACAGTTCATATTTTTGCCATGGTTAGGGGCGTAGAACTGGAGCTTCACGTGAATATGGACTCCTGCTAGGTGGCATCCATATTCAGGTCTTGCTCAATTCTTTAGCCAGCAATGCCATTGGGTATGGATGTGAGCATACCGCCACTAGTAAGCAAATGTTCCCACACAGCATCACTCCGTCCTGGATAAATGAATTATGGCTGTACGTCCCTAGCTAACTAGCTTGCTGTATAGTTTAAATGAAAGTATTGATCACAAAATATGAAAATGAGGAGTTAGACTGAGGGGCGAAGTTTTATTTCTAAAGTTAGGAAAATTAGGTGAACTGGATAATACATGCAGACAATATGAGATAAGTTTATTTCATGCATGTCATGTATGAAGACATACTCAATATAATAGTTGCATTTTGTATATTTGCTCTCACACTTGAGTAAAATTAACATTACAAAGAAATTGATAGTCTAGCATGTAAGCCTATTTGGACATTTATTAATGCAATATGCTGCTTTTATATCAGAATACAGACTTCATCTGAGTAGATTTTTGTGGGACATAATTTAGTCCACCTACATGTCAATATATTTTTGCACTAATTAGTAGTAAATATTTTCCTGTAAAATGTCATAATGGTCAAGTTGAGAATTTACCAATGGTCAGGTAAAATTCATTTGAAAATCTGCAGGAAAGTCTAGTCATAGTTGCAACCTTCAGCAGCTAAAAGGAACAAAAATCGAAGTGTATCTTTGTCAATTGATGATCACAAAAAACAAAATGATCATTTCAGGTTGAAGATTCAATCAGACATGAGGTCTCCTGTTGGTTTAATATTGGGGTTAAGGCAAAAATCAGGCAACCAATGGTACACTTTTGTGTGGTAATGTGAATGGTACAGCTCTATAGTGTACTGTACAACTTACCATTTACCTGCTGTGGTATGATCTGTATAGTAACGTAGCGCACTGGTTTCCTGAATGGTATTCCCAATGGTACCCCAATGGAAAACCTGAATGGTACTTCAATGGTATACCTGAAAGGTATTCCCAATGGTAAAATTGAATGGCACTTCAGTGGTATTCTTGAAAGATATTCTGAATGTTAAACCTGAATGGTACCGCAATGCTATACCTGAAAGTATTCTCAATGATAAAATTGAATGGTACTTCAGTGGTATTCCGGAAAGGTATTCTAAATGGTAAACCTGAATGGTACCTCAACGTTATACCTGAAATGTACTCCCAATTAAAAAAATTGAATGGTACTTCAATGGTATTCCTGAAAGGTATTCTTAATGGTAATTCAATGGTTGTCAAATTAATGGGTGTTGTCTTGCCCAGTGAGGAGAATTACCAACGCCTGATTGAGTGGAGTGTTTTAAGTCTGGACCAAGGCTGGATTATAGATCGGGCCAGTGTCCCAGGGCCTCGGACTCCCAAGGGGCCTCTGAGTCTCAGGTCATGCGTGATGTGAGGCTGAAGACTTCTGTGGGAAGTTGAATGCCATGGTCCTCAGTACTTAATACATTAACTGGCTTATGGCTACTTATCGCATGAGCTAACCAGTGGGGGTTCAATCCACTGTCTTGGCATCAAATTCAAAATGAGTGAATATTTCCAAAAAAAAAACAATTAAGTTCATCTAGGAAAAAGCAGAGAAGACCTGTAGCTCTTAATAATAAGAGTAAATATAAAAAGTTCGTCTGGTGCTCTTGGAAAACGGGGGGAAATAATAATTCGAAGACGAGAAGGCAATCCAGGCACTCACAGGTGAAAAGCCGGAAGGAAAGATAGTTAAAAACCTTTATTATAGTGGCTAGAACATTAAAAAAAGCCAAAATGTTTGAAGCCCTGATGAAGTCTTCATCAGGGAAACATGTTGGCTTTTTTTTTGAAGCCACTATAACAAAGGCTTTTTAACTATCTTCCCTTCCGTTTTTCACCTGTGAGTGCCTGGATTGCCTTCTCGTCTTCGAATCAAGTTCATCAGTTTGAATATAGGTCGAAAAGTATTTGCAAATCATTGTATTCTGTTTACGTGATAAGCAATGACATGTTAAACGGAATTGACTTTGTTGCTACTCCTTAACAGCAGAAACAATGCATAAGATTAGCCCTGTTGTACTATCCATTGGTGAATTGTCTTTTACAACGTTGTTCAGAACTATCTGACTGGAATCCTGTTTACTGGGAAAATGTGAAAATATGCGCCGAAGAAAAATTAAAGAGTAGCACATAGCTGATATTCCTTTTGGATTCCAGAGAAAGGGGGACAGACTCTGTGTGTGTGTGTGTGTGTGTGTGTGTGTGTGTGTGTGAGAGTGAGAGAGAGAGAGAGAGAGAGAGAGAGAGAGAGAGAGAGAGAGAGGAAACGGTGGAGGTTTCCCGTGCGTTTCAAGAGAACAGATTTGTTATTTTGCATGTATCCTCGCGCTTTTGTTTAAGGAATAATGGGAAACATTTGGATTATTTTGACCTTTGTAATGGCGGCCGTTCTCATTGGGGAAAGGGTAAGTGTGGAAATGCACAATGCCGTTTTTCCAATGGAGTCAGCGGAGGCGAACTCAGTAAATGAGTTGGAATAGTGGACTGATGTGGACTGGCTGTAATGTCGTTGCCTTGTAATTCTCGGAGTGAAAGTCGGAAATCAAAGGTGGAATGTTTTTCCGATTATTTACCACTTGCACTGAAATGGCTAAATTTAAATTTGCTCTTATTGGAATGCATTCAAAGTACGTAAAGTTTCGTGCAGACTACGGCAGAAGAAGGCTATAGTGAAGTCGGGCACGTAGAAGGATTCACCCAGATGGGCTAAGAATACTGCATGGATTATAAGAAATTATTGTGTCAGTTAGAGCTCATGATGGCTGAGTTGTGAATCAGAGAGAGTTGTAAATTTTGTTTTTGTTGACTGATAAACTTTAAAACATGTTTTTATTTTGGCTTCGTTTTCTTTGTGCCAATTGGGGGGAAGGGTTTGTTTTTCTTGGCTTTCTGGGTTGAACAGTTGACTTGTAGACTATCGGCTACTGAGATCTGAGTCACTGTTTTTATGAATGCGAAAAATGGGGTTCATACCTGAATTTAGTCAGTGGTTTTAATAATCTTACCGATTTTACACCGTGAAATAAAGCCTTCATGCGATGTTTCTATAGCTCCTCTTCTGCTAATATAGTGCCTGAACTGGAAGGAAGTATTCCACTGCTTGCAAACGGAGATTTGCGCTTAGTTTCGAGAGGTTCAGCTACTTAGGTGATTGGTTAAGTTATTTTCTTGGGAAAATTGGAAACAAATGCTGCCAGTAAGAAATTATGATATCTTTAATCTGTGAGCGTAGATCCTTTTGCTGTAGTGGAAAGCACGATGGTCTTTCGAGCATGACATCTTTGCTGGTTATTACATAAGTTTCCATTATTTAGAATGATAAATGTAGGCTTCTGAATTAAGAAGTCGACACTGTTCAGTTTTTACTTTCAGTATATTGCGTTCGGTGGGCTATAATCTCTCCTCGACCACTAAATAAGCCTGGTCATGAAACAAATGGCTACATCATTTGACACCACAGCATGATGAAAAAGTGTATCGCGCTTTAATTACGATTGAAGGGCAGGTTGCAATCTTAGCCTACCTGCGGATACAACAACTGTGCATTAAACGTCGGTTTGGTACTCATTTAAAGCCGACCGCTTACTGTAATGTAATACCGCATTCGCGCGAAAATGGCAATTATTGTCATAAAAAGCACCAATATAGGGCTCATGTTTCGCCAATTGGAAACGTGTCCATATCCTTCCATTAGAAAGTAGATTTATATATCGAGGAATAATAGGCCTATTAGCTTGTGAAGTTTCATAACCCTGGTCATCGTCGCTGTGTAAACAGCTCAGCTCTGGATTTGGTCAGGGTGAATATTGACATGGCCATATGAGCGGGTCTTCACGCAAGATAAGAGCTCGATTCTCATGACCCTTGGAATGTTTATGATTACGCATCAAAGTGAAATGAATTTAGTGATCTTGCATTTTTTTTCCCGGTCTCAGGCTGCACAGTCAACAAAATTAATGCGGAATTCAGTCCGAAACAGGCTGAAAACTTTCTATTTCGCCTTCTTCATGCTGCTGCTCCAGGTGTTCATATATGGTGGTAGCTGACATCATATGTTGAGTTACTGTCTGTGTCACCACTTGTTGTCTTATGCTATTCGTGGCTTTTTGCATCTTTGAAACACTCCAATTAGCTGATTCAGACATCAGTCTTCTAATGAGTCATTATTTGCTGGGGATCTCCTATTGACCTAATCCTCTTTAGAGTTTATTTTGATGCCTTGACATTCCATGACTCCTGCATTACTATTCTGCTGTAGTTTAGCAAACGGCTGTTTGGCAGTAAAGCAAACGGCTAATTTGTTTATTTTGAGTATTGCTGACAAGTAATCAGCAACATACTTTTTTTTATAATGTCGCCTGGACAATACATGAAAATTTTGAGTGTGAACGAAATAACTGGTTTGTTTGATGTGGGTTTAATTTCTTCCATTATGGTCCCAAATCCTTTGGCTGCACGACCAGACTTAACGACTTTGACTGTTGACAGATAACATCAGAAATTATGTTTTGCTGCTGCTCAGCATTTTGAAAGAATCAGAATGCCATCAATCAAAAATCAAGTTGCTTCTGGCGACTTTTGATTTCTGGGAAATAGACTCTCTGTCAAAAGACAGGTATCTTTGCTGAACTCTCTCTGTTTCACCTGCGACAGCATTATATCTGCCAGGATAAAAGCTAATGCATGAAATTGATTCTCAATACTGCCACCACTTGGAAATTATAATCAAATTGCAAATCGCCGCTCTGCAAATCTGCATTAATCATGAAGTACCAGTGGACCCATGCTGTGGACCCACATGAATACCTGGCATGAATATCTTTGGACTTAGGAGACCAGAATACCTGGAAGAATCCCACGTGAATATGGGGAGAATATGCAAACTCCATACAGAAAAGACCCAGCTGGATTTAGACCCCCAACCTTTTTGCTGTGAGGCAACAGCACTACCCACTGTGCCAGCTGCCTTGCCACACCAGGAATAAAACAAATCTCAAATACAGCCCCAATTCTGAAGAAGTTGACACCTTGTGGAAAATGCAAATAAAATAAAAAGGGACTGATTTGAGAAGTTCATTCACTCCCTACTATAATGAAAACAATACAACAACACATTATTTTATTTTACAATACGTGAATTCAATAGCTGTTTGAAAATATATTGTGTGATGACTGCAGCAAAGCCCAAAAGTTGGGGCAGTCAAGTATGTAATATCACCAGGTCTGTACTCATACTTATTATTAAACATTGGAGAACTGTAAGACATCAAATGGACAAGCCTAGCAAAGGGAATTTCTTCCATTCCTCCTATTTTACAAGTCTTCAGGTGCACTATCGTAAGGGGCCTTCAGTGGTATGCATTTTGTTTCATAATGCACCATACATTCTCATTTGGAGAGCAGGCTAATCTAGCACCCGCACTCTGCTTATGCAGCCATGCTCTTGTAATCCGTGCAGAATGTGGTTTGGTGTCTCTCTGGAAAATGCTTGGATGTCCCTAGAACAAACAAGGTAAGATGGCAGCATGAAGTACGTTGCTCCAAAATTTGTACCTTTTTGGATTAATGGTGCCCTAGCAAATGTGCAAGTCACCCATGGCATGTACACTGGTACACCTCCTTCTCATGACAGATGCTGAGTTTTAGACCTGATGTTAACAGCCGTGGTTGTCATTGTCTTTGGTCCAGAGAACACAGCAACTGTTTTTTTTTTTCCCGAAAACTGCTTGAAATATTGACTTGTCCGACCATACAACACACTTCCAATGTGCTACTGTCCATCTGCGATGACACGGAGCCCACAGAAGTCAGTGGTGCGCTTTCAGACAGCATTGGTGTTTGGCTTTGGTTTTGCATAGTAAAATGTTAAATTGCATCTGTGCATGCTGCAGCAAATAGAGTTGTCTGCAAAGGTTTACCCAAATACCAAAGAATTTATCCTGCCATGATATCCATTTCAGTCATATGGTGGTACTTAAGACAGTGATGTCTGAGACATTGGAGATCATGCGCATTCAGAAATATTTTTCAATCTTGCCTTTTATGCACTGAGATTTGACTCAATTCCATCCATATTTTAATGATATTACGCACTGTGCATGGAGATAAAATCCCCAAAATCTGGTCAGTTTGTCTTTGGGGAATATTGTTGTTCTCAAAACAATGTATTATAAGTTTAAGCATCTGTTGATTACCCTTAGCCCATCTTTGCTCTCAAGGGACCAGGCTGTTTTTAGAGGCTGGTTAATATAACACAATTTGCTCACTTGTTTAAAATCACTGGTTTCACATCACCTTATTATTGTAACTTGTCCCATTATTATTATTCCTTCTTTTTTGGAGTCTGTTGCATCATTGGAGTTGAATTTCGATAAACAATTGAATTCACAGGTTAAATCATCCAACAATACGTTGTTGAAAAGTTGCACTTTCCATAATGTGCCAACTTTTTTTGTGATTGGGGCTGTAATCTGGACCATTAGGGTGGTTTATTCAAGGTTAGCTTAGCTGTATGAAGTTGCTTTCAGGATAGTAGCAGTTCACTTTCCATGAATTTATTGAATGGTACAAATTTATTCAATCTCTCTGGGACATCATTGGAAGTATTTATCAAACTGGATTAAATATTCTTCTATTTGACTTTTTAGTGAAAACGTTTGAAGTAGCCATGTTAGATTTTGGATTGATATTTTCCTTTGATGAATGACTGTTTCAATTGAGTATGACTGGAATATTTTATTACAGTGGTGTAGGTGGCATTAAAGCTACTGCACAAATCCCAGGGAGACCCAAATGGGAAGTGCAACCATTTCCTGTCAGTATTTTTCATATATTGATTCATATTCACAAATGCCATTATTCAGAGTTTTCTTATGTGTGAACAAGCGATTAATATTTGGTTCAGGCAAATACATTGGTTGAAATAGTTGAAATTTGTTGTGCAGTTACATTTGTTGAAATTTGCTGTGCTTACTCAGGCCTTCAGGCTTTTAAGGCTTGTTCCCATGGTAACCTAACAAGTTCATTCTCTAATATTTAAATGTCCTGCTTTCTTTTTCCTTTTCCATGTTGACTAATACAATCATATGACAGCTGGTACCTAATACAATTACCATCTGTAATCTTTTGTCTTGCATGGACATTTTCTGTACATGTGTGCATCATTTGTTGTACAAAGCATTTTTAGGGTCTCCATTCATGGTCAAAAGGGGTAAACCTATCAAATCCTTGTTAAGGTGTAAATCCATACCCTGTATTCTATAATACAATTTATTATAGCAAATGGTCATTCAATTATTAATTTTTGAATTTTAAAATTAAATTGCCGTATATTTTTACATATCAATTACAAGGAACATTACATACTGTATCATACGATGAATAGATTTAAAAAACACATCTAAGACATTTGTGTACCACCATCTGTAATTGTACAGGGGTGGTCAAAGCACTCGAAATACCTCCAGAAATACTAGATTTGACTGGTTTAATTCTTTAGAGATTTTTTATGTCAGTAGTTCTGAGGTTATTTAATAGCAACTATCCTGTCGAGTGCCCATCTTTCGCTGTCTGAGGGCTTTGACTTGCAGCCGCTGTTCTTTAATACAACTACTGTTATTTGGTGTTTGGCGTAAATGGTCATTATTTTTGACAGCGCTCACCTCGCCATCTTGAGTAATTTTACCATTTATGAGGCTTCTGAAATTTGGACACCAACCAAATTTGGTTGCTTTTGAATTCTGTTGGTGTCCATTAACATGCTAATTGCTAATTAAGAAGCTAATTAGCACTAATTAACATGCTTCTTATGTACACTTATCCAAAAAAATCTGTGTTCTTAAGATGGAATTTTGTAAGAAGTGCATCAACATTACTCTATTCATTACAAAATATTGATTGGGCGTTAATTGCTAATTTGAGTAATTTTCGGGGGTAATATTTGGTGGCGCCCCCTGCTGTATCCCACATTTGTGGAACTTAAGAATCCCCATTCCTATGACCCACATGCACAAGCTATATGTTCCACGCCTTAAAATTTTTCGGGTTCAAATTGCTAATTAAACTCTCACTGGCTCCCAGACTATGGCGGCTGGTGAAATGGCAATAAGGGAAGCTCAAACCATCCCTTAAAAATAATGATTGGTCATGACCTGTTTTCAATCATTCATTTAACGCATACCTGTCAACTCTCACGCATTCGGCATGAGTTTTAGTGGTATATTTACATTCCCCTGCTGTATTCGGCAATTATTCAATCAACGCATATGTTAGAGATTCTCGCGCGGAATTGAAGTCCTTGTGCATGGAGGTTTATCAGTTTCATGTGCCTTACGGTGGATTTCACCACTAGCAATTGGAAACTGATTATGACTCCGGACTTCTCACATATTTGTTTTTTTGTTTTTTTTTTCTATCCCGCCACCACCCCCCCACTTTGGAGGACAACTTTATTAATTCAATCAGTTATATAATTAAGTATGAATCCTCCTACCATCACCCGACAAAACATACACACACGAGAAATCTCACATATTTGTTTACTCTGGGGTTGGAAGCAATGTATGTTTCATCATCGTTTAAATTGTTTAAATGAAATAAGATCATTGGAAGCAATGGAATTGCATAAAGGTGTCTCAAATGATCTTATTTTATTTAAACAATTTAAAGGATCATGAAACGCATGCATTGCTTCCAACCCCTGAGTAAATAAAAGCGTGAGAAGTCCGGAGTCATAATCGGTTTCCAATTACTAGTGATGAAAACCACCGTAACGCACGTGAAACTGATAAACCTCCATGCACAACGACTTCAATTTTGCATGAGAATCTCTTACATATGCGTTGACTGAATAGTTGTCGCCTACAGCAGGGGAACGTAAATATGCCACTAAAACTCATGCCGAATGCATGAGAGTTGACAGGTATTCGTTATTAATTAAAACTGACCACACCTGATAATGTTGAGAGTTTTTGGAGTTTCTGTAATGGTAATTTAAATTAATGGTTGAAAACAGGTCATGACCAATCATTATTTTTAAGGGATGGGTTCGAGCCTCCCCTGTTGCCAGTCCACCAGCCGCCACTGGGACCAACTATTGTCTATTTTGGCTACATTATCTAAATATCCATAGTCTAGATCAGGGGTGGGGAACCTTATCCAGAAGGGTCTGGTGTGGGTGCAGGCTTTTATTCCAACCAAGCAGTTACACACCTGATACTAATAATCAAAGTCCTCAGCAAAGATTCCAGAGGTTGATTAGTAGAATCAGGTGTATAGCTGCTTGGTTGAAATGAAAGCCTGCACCCACGCCGGATGTTTCTGGATTAGGTTCCCCACCCCTGGTTTAGATGGAAAAAAAATGTGAACGCCTTTATTAATTACTTATACAAAAATGGGTTTGTGCTATAAATTACATTAAACTGAGGGAATTGGTCAGTAATGCACTGTTCCTCACAAAAATAAACAAAAATTATTACTGACAACTCTTTACCGAAGCGAGAACACAAGGTAATGTGAACCTGTACCAAATCAAATGAGATTCGTAATCACCCCATCAGAAGAATTGTTTTGACGAATAAAGCAGGCCAGGGTTACACATGGAGGGTTTCAGGGAAAAACGAGACATATCCCATGGTGGGAAATGGGATATGTCTCATTTTTTCCTTCGCGTATATTTGCGTGGGCCAGGATGCCACAGCAAGACAAATTATCTACTCATGGATGAAATTAGAATTGTGTCTTAACAGTGGCTAAAGTCCTTCAGAGAGGGTGTTCTTCAAAGATTGTTCTCTATAAGAGCACAAAAAAAGAGTTCAAGGACATGAAAAAAACAGGATAACACGAAGATCAGTTACAATCTTTGAAAATCATTTAATTGTCAGTTCTTGTGTCTGTGATTAAAACAAATTTAAAGCAAGAATTGTGTTCAATGGCGAAAACACAAAGAAACATTCGTCATCGTTAAAGTAAATGAGTGAAGTTGCAACACTCAATTTTGCAGCCTGAAATTTCCAAAATGCCACTAAAATGCTGTCCTGATGAGGACAGGTGAATTGAAGTTTGCAGAAACACCCGATACTATCTCTGGAGAAAAAAGGTAATACATATCAACACATGCAAAACTAAAGCTCAGAGAAGGGAGCATCATAAGTTGGCTGCTTTGCTGCCTATCGGCCTGGAGAGTGCATTGATGTTTTCACGCTTGTGCAATAACGCCATTGTAGCAATTTAGTTACCAGGCCAGCATGGCCACTATTTACACTTCAATTATGACGCTACAATTTCAAAGACCAAGATTTTTTCATGATATTTAGAATTTGCTTAGGATATCCGGTTCCTTTTCTTTTTTCTTTTTTTTTAATATTTTATTGTATAATTTTCAATTAGACAGATAAAAACAATACATATAATCAAAGGAAGACAACTTTTTTTTTAAATCAATAATATAATACAGTTTAGATGTTATTGAAGGTTCTGTATATACACAGAATGATCAATAACATCTAAACTGTATTTTATTATTGATATTAAAAAAGGTTATTTTGCTTTTAAATTCTCACACAAACCATAAGAATAATAAAATACAGTTCATATGTTATTGATGGTTCTAATATATATATATATATATATATATATATATATATATATATATATATATATATATATATATATATATATATGATTTATATATACAAACCCCAATTCCAATGAAGTTGGGAGGCTGCGTAAAACGTGAATAAATACAGATTACAATGATTTGCAAATCCTTTTCGACCTATATTCATTTGAGTACACTAGAATGACAAGATATTTAATGTTCAAACTGAGAAACTTTATTGTTTTTTTATTTGGAAATATTCACATATTTTTAATTTGATGCCTGCAACAAGTTCCAAAAAAGCAGGGACGGGGGCAACAAAAGACCGGGAAAGTTGAAGAATGCTAAAAAAAAAAACCTGTTTGGAACATTCCACAGGTGAACAGGTTAATTGGAAACAGGTGAGTGTCATGATTAGGTATAAAAGGAGCATCCCCGAAAGGCTCAGTCATTCACAAGCAAGGATGGGGCGAGGTTCACCACTTTGTAAACAGCTGCGCGAGCAAACAGTCCAACAGTTTAAGAAGAACGTTTCTCAACAAGCAGTTGCAGGGAATTTAGGGATTTTATCATCTACAGTCCATAATGTCGTCAAAAGATTCAGAGAATCCAGAGAAATCTCTACACGTAAGCGGCAAGGCTGAAAACCAACATTGAATGCCCGTGACCGTCGGTCCCTCAGGCCGCACTGCATTAAAAACCGACATCATTGTGTAAAGGATATTACCATATGGGCTCAGGAACACTTCAGAAAACCACTGTCAGTTAACATAGTTCGTCGCTACATCTACAAGTGCAAGTTAAAACTCTACCATGCAAAGCGAAAGCCATATATCAACAACACCCAGAAATGCCGCTGGCTTCTCTGGGCCCGAGCTCATCTGAGATGGACTGACATAAAGTTGAAAAGTGTGCTGTGGTCTGCCGAGTCCACATTTCAAATTGTTTTTGGAAATCATGGACATCTTGTCCTCCGGGCTAAAGAGGAAAAAGACCATCCAGATTGTTATCAGCACGCAGTTCAAAAGCCAGAATCTGTGATGGTATGGGGATGTGTTCGTGCCCATGGCATGGGTAACTTGCACATCTGTGAAGGCACCATTAATGCTGAAAGGTACATACAGGTTTTGGAGCAGCATATGCTGCCATCCAAGTGACCTCTTTTTCAGGGACGTCCCTACTTATTTCAGCAAGACAATGGCAAGCCACATTCTGTACGTGTTACAACAGTAAAACTGGCTTCTTTTACTGGCTTCGTAGTAAAAGAGTGCGGATAATAAACTGGCCTGCCTGCAGTCCAGACCTGTCTCCCATTGAAAATGTGTGGCGCATTATGAAGCGCAAAATACGACAATGGAGACCCTGGACTGTTGAGCAACTGAAGTCGTACATCAAGCAAGAATGGGAAAGAATTCCACCTACAAAGCTTCTACAATTAGTGTCCTCAGTTCCCAAATGCTTATTGAGTGCTGTTAAAAGGAAAGGTGATGTAACCCAGTGGTAAACATTCCCCTGTCCCAGCTTTTTTGGAAAGTGTTGCAGGCATCAAATCCAAAATGAGTTAATATTTCCAAAAAAATCAATGAAGTTTATCAGTTTGAACATTAAATATCTTGAATATCTTGTCTTTGTAGTGTACTCAATTGAATATAGGTCGAAAAGGATTTGCAAATCATTGTATTCTGTTTTTTATTCACGTTTTACACAACGTCCCGACTTCATTGGAATTAGGGTTTATATATATATACATACATACATACACAGTTGCAATCAAAATTATTCAACCCCCATTGCAAATTGGGTTTAAAAGCAAAATTTAAAAACTTTCAGCTGTTTGTGATAAACAGATTAAACAAGAACATTTTAAATAGCTCAACACAACTAATATTACAAGTGGTTTCTCCAAATTTAACACAAAATGCCATTTTTAATGACTGCTGCTGTCTCAAAATTATTCAACCCCCCGAATAGAATCTGTCATAAGAGCATATTTGCAAATCAGGTGTTGTCCCAAGCACACCTAATGCAGCTAATCAAGAGCTTAATTAGTTGCATCAGGTTTGCTTGAGGTAGAACACATCAAAAACTTGCACTCGCTAGGGGTTTGTTGACAATGACATTTGATTGCATATTAGAAATATGGCTGTCAAAAGAATTGTTCGAAAAGCTAATAGAAGAGGTCATTGCCTGCCACAAACAAGGAAAAGGATACTAAAATGTAGCACAGGCACTGAATTTTCATAGAGATACAGTTAGAAGCATAGTTCACAAGTTCAGAGTTAAAGGAAGAGTGGCTACAGTACCAGGATGTGGCAGAAAGAGGAAGCTATCAATGGCTGTCACCAGATCCCTGAGGAGACGGGTGGTCAAAAACCCTCGAGTGACTGCAGGAGACCCGCAGCAAGACTTAGAGGCAGGAGGCACTGAGGTTTCAGTTTGCACAGTAGGGCGCGTACTATACGTTAAAGGTCTCCAAGACATACACCACAACTGATCCAAAAGCACAAGCTCCAATATGCTCAAAACCATATAAATAACACAGAAGTTTGGGGATATTGTTCTGTGGAGCGATGAAACAAAACTGGAATATTTTGGGCTTATGAATCAGTGGTATGTCTGCAGGAGGAATAAAGAAGTATCTGCTGAAAAGTACACCCTGCCTACAATGAAGAATTGTGGGGGCTTTTTGATGCTCTGCGGCTGCCTTGCTTCCTCTGGCACTGGAAATCTGCAAAGTGTGGAGGGCGAGATGGATTCAGTCAAGTACCAGGATATCCAAGGAGAAAATGTCCTGCCGTCTGTAGGGAAGCTGAGGCTTGGGGATCATTGGACCTTCCAAAAGGACAATGATCCTAAGCATACCTCAAGATCCACCAAGGCTTGGTTTCAGAGGAAGTCTGGGAAGATTCTAGAGTGCCTATCAGAGTCGTCTCACTTGGACCCCATAAAAAATCTCTGGTAGGATTTGAAGAAGACAGTTGCAGCATGCAAACCCTAGAATATTAGTGAACTGGAGGCCATTGTCCATGAGGACTGGGCTAAGATTCCTTGGGAATGCTGCCAGAAGCTGTTGTCTGCCTATGCATCACATCTCCAGCAGGTCATAGAGGCAAAAGGGCGCTCTACTAAGTCTTAAAGATGCTTGTCATGAAGGGGTTGAATAATTTTGAACCTGCAGTAGTCATTAAAAGTGGCATTTTGTGTTGAATTTGGAGAAGCCACTTGTAATATTTGTTGTGTTGAGCCATTTAAATTGTTCTTGTTTGATTTGATAATAATAAAATGCACACACCGATGGGATAGTTCAATGGGACCTGAGAGACTTTGACAAGGGTTAAATTGTCACCGCCAGACTGGGCCGGAGTATCACAAGAAGTGGCAAGCCTTGTGCAGTGCTCTACGTCAGTAGTGGTGAGTACTTACCGACAGTGGTCTAGAAGGGACAAGCTATGAACTGGTGACTGGGTGCTTGCCGCCCAAGGCTCATTGATGCACGAGGGCAACAAAGACTATCCTGTCTGGTCCGAACTGACAGAAAGGCTGCTGTGGTACAAGTCGTTTAATGCTTCCACGAGGAATATGTTACAACACACAGAGCATCACACCTTGCTGCGTATATCACTTTGTAGCTGCAGACCAGTCGGACTGCCCATTCTAACTCTGGTCCTCTACCGAAAGCATCTGGAATATATACACCGATCAGCCTCAACATTTTCAGGCTTCACTTTTTCAGTTCTTGTGCACATACATTTCAGTATCTGAAGTCCTTACCAACCCAGTACCTGTGAAGTAAAACAACCCAGTCATTTCTTTCGTGGGCTGCCTTTTTTTGTTAGCTAGCTGACAAGCTACTAGATTGACTATTTTAGAAAATTTAAATTTAGAAACCATTGCGAGTTCAGCCAGAATCTAATGAGACACGTCGATAGGACAGATAGGTGACAGGTGACCATTTTTAATCAAATTCAGTCCATTTTTAATCGAGTAGCTAATGCTGTAAAAGGACTGTTAGGTAACGGTGGCTACTATATAGACACTAGCTATGGATCATTCTTAACTTTAGAGACTGAATTATAAGTCTAGTAAAATGATTGTGGTGATTGCCCATCTTACTTCTGAGAATGTAACGTCCATGCTTGCTTAGCGTGTAGATGTTACCTTTCCATACTCATTTTGTAGTTTAATGGGTAGCTAACTGACTACTTATTCACTCTGTATTTAGATACTTGCCAGTGGCTTTGGGATTATGGCATCATTGCTCTCCGTTGACACGGTGGCTCTGTGCACTGGCCAATCAGAACGAAGCTCATTCCATAGAAGGCATGCCTCTGTGGTACGAATACACAGCGTGTCATGAAATATATACGGCTTCAGGATACCTCCGGCTTCCGAGGTCAGTGTTTCCCATGCATTGACGAGACTAAGGCGGCCCGCCATAGTAAATTTTGCCGCGAGTTGAGAATACATGCACACATTAAATTAAAAAAAAAAGGAAAAATAGGAAAGGTACCGGAAGACGCTGAATTTTAATCCACCCCCCGCCCCCCCGCCCCCCCGCTCAACAAAATGAGAATAATACCCCAACTCCCCCCGCAAATGAGAATCATCACCATCACACGTGGCCCCATAGTCTCCAAAAATTCTGTGGGAAACACTGGAGGTATTTTGTTCAGTCCATTTCATTTAGTGGTGGTGTCACATTAATGTGCTGTTGGATTCTTTAAACCGTCCGTTTACCAGTTAAATAGGCTTTATCAAACTGGCATGCTTTGACGCAGCCTGTAATAGCGACAAACATCCTTTGGAATTGGACAGACATCCATGATAAACGAAACAAATACAATGCCAAATATTTTGTTGTTGATGGAAGTGAATAGCACTTTAAATTCACACTGGGGCAAGGACAGTAAAAGCTCTAGAGACAGCTTGAATAGGCTACACTTTTACACTTGGACTTTGAGTCAAGATTTGTTTATCACATATCCGACCGTATATGGAAACGCATTTTAAGACACATGGAGTGTGAGTACCTTAATGCAACAGGGCATAATTGCATGAAGAAATGTTTCCCGTGTTTTCCCCATTTACGACCTTTTAAATGTCTATTCCAGGGGCGTCACCTTTTTTAGTGCCCATGCCCCAGTATGAATTTGAAGTGTCATTCACTTTCATCGCTAACAAAAAATTGGCATTGTATTTGTTTGGTTTATCACTGATATCTGTCCTATTCAGACAGATGTTTCACTCCAAATAAAATTTACGTGCAAAATGGCCTGCGTTTAACTCCTAAACTTGTGAATTATAAGGCTTACGTCCTGCATTGAATTCAATATCATCCTGTTAATTATCCTGTTTCATATTAACCTTTTAAACTACCGAAGTCTATGTCTTAAGTGATATCAATATTATGGAGCATAATGGGCATAAGCATAAATGCCAACCTGGGCGGGATGCGGGTGGTAGAAAATATACGGAGATATCATGAGCCCGGATATGGAGGGTATTTCCTGGGATGTATCCGGAGTTCGTATATGCTCCAGATACTGATGGGTATCCAGAGATATTTTCCCCAGGATACCTCAAACACGTCTGTTATCCAGGTGCATGTATGGAGCCCGGATACGACGCGTATCAGAATAGTCCCAATCCGAAGTTGGGATACGAGACGTGCACAAACCGGTATCCGGAGCGTATCAATCCATATATCCCCGGATACAGATAATATACGGAGGATCCGAGTCGCGATATCTCCGGAAAACCAGTGTTTTTGCCCAGTGATGTTTTAGATCATCAAACTAATTTTAATATTAGTCAATGATGACCTGGGTAAACATAAAATGTTTTTTGATGATTTCACTTATTGATGGAAAAAAGATATCCAACCCAACCATTTCTAAGGCTCTGAGACTCCAGCCGAACACAGAGAGAGGTATTGTCAACAAATTGAGAGAACGTGGAACAGTGGTGGACTCTCTGAGGAGTGGCTGGCCTGCCAAATTTCCTCCAAGATCACATTAACGACTCATCCAGGAAATCACAAAAGAACCCAGACTAACATAAGAACTGCTGGCCTCACTTTCCTCAGTTAAAGGGAAACTTCATTCATCACGAAACTTTTAGTACCATGCGATGCTTCACTCCACATATTATTTCCTATGTTTTCAGGCAAATCGAACCACATGGGGTAGAGAAAACTGTTTTTTTTTTACGAGAAAAAAAAAGTTTCCATGGGCGCAGCCATTCTGACCAGTCACATGATCGGAAGTAGCAAATATGACGTCATCTGTGCGCTTCACTGCAAATGGAGAGAGAATTGAGTCCTAAAGCGGTGACGTCACGTTGCCATTGCCATTACGCTAAAATTTTCAGTTCCAACAAACCCGCATTCCATTCAAAATGGCAATGTTATTTATCACTTCACTACTTTCTTTCTTCTCCGAAGCAAAGAAATCAATCAAAATGGGAGAAAACCACTTTATTTCAGATCACGTAGAGGCATTTACGTATCAGCGAGGCGTTTTACGTGGAAAAGTACACGCAAGCAAGCATAAAGATCAAGGTTTATAAAATCATGGTGAGTTCAATGAAATGTTCGCTTTTAGACTCTGGTCAACTAAGATCACTTATGAAATCTTAATGAAGTCTAAATGCAAATAATTGCATACTTTTATATGATCTTTATATAAAGAATATGTCCCAGCTGAAATCTTGACTCTCTTTTGTGCGATAGCATATAAAAAAAACATAGTAATCTTGGTTCGTCGCGCTTTTTGATTGTTGACATTGTAGGTCATTCAGGTACAATTTACCTGCCGTAATCTTACTGAAAAATGGTTTTGCCGATAAGATGCTCGCCAGAGTAAGAGTAAGTGTTGCCTCCCAATGTACGGCTACAGGTCGGGGCAAAACAAAGAACCATTTCAGCCCGTTTCAATCTCTCCCTTTACAAATCTAAAACACTAGATCAGGGCTATTCAACATTATCCTGCAAGGGCCGGTGTGGGTGCAGGCGTTCAATCCAACCCAGCACTTACACACCTGGTACTACCAATCAAGCTCACAAGCAAAGACTCTTGGGGCACCCACACCAGCCTTTTCTGGATAAGGTTGAATAGCTCTGCACTAGATGATCCTTTGATGCTTTTTTGTCCTTTTAGCTGTCTTTTGTAGGAATACAATGGATAATTAGAGGTTTCAACCTTTCGAACACATACTACAAGACCCACACACAAGTAATTTTGGCTTTTGTTTGGAACTGAGGTTTTTAGCGCCATGGCAACATGACGTGACACTTAAAGGAGGATTTTCACGCTTACCTGTTTCGACTTGTATTAACTGCAATGAAGTCCAGCAGCACCCCCTTCAAGTATTTCCGCAAGATAATTAGTCCTTTTCACGTAATTGGCGATAATTGCCCGTAATTTCCATGATAAAATCCAAAACGGAGGCCGCCATTGTTTTGAGCTCAAGCCACTCGAGACAGAGTTTCAGCCCGCGAAAGCACGGGATCGTGACGTGAACATGGCGGCTGAGAGTGTAAATAAAGCATCCCTGATCAGTGATATGCATTGTGCCATTGTGCGAGTTAATAACCCAAAGGCGAATTAAATCCCTGTCCTTTGGGAACATGTGCATTGTCACATCGGCCATCTTCTGTTTAGTATCGTTGACACAACCGTATGCCTGACAATTCAGCATTTTCAAAGAGATTTCGGATCTATTCACTGACAAGAAAATCTCATTAAATCGAGTGCATCAGCCATGATGCCTGGAAGCGCCAGACCGCCGTGCTAACGTCACGATCTTGCGCCGGAGAATCAGACGAGACAGGTGCTACGGAAAATAATGGCGCTGCCCAATGGGCTCAATTAAATTCGATTTTTTCGTCAATTAGCCAACTGAGCTATATGAATGCAGTTTAACTAGCATGAGATTAACAAATTGAAATAACGGGGGCAGAAATTTCCTGATGATAGTCCTCCTTTGAGGAATTTAATATGTTGTGTTCTTGTTATTAATGTGTCGATTTACCTCGGGCAGTGCCTTATTGTGTGGCGAGGTACTGTTGTATCTCAGATTCGAACAATCTGAAGAATAATCATTTTCACAAAATCCAATCAAAGGCGTCAAGACGAAGCCAGTGGCTTGCAAAATGTTGCCAGTGTTCTGATGATTTGTGCCGCCTCAAAATGCTACCTTAATGCTGGGCGATTATTAAGTCCTTTTTTGCCTTAATATTGCAATACGAATCAGCCTACAGTAGCAACTTTATTTGTTAGCTTATTATTACATACGCAAATGTTATGAGTTGGATAAGCTTGATTTAAAAGACATGATGCTGCACGCTGCTATCTCCTAATTTCAGCATTTTCAGGAAAAGGATGTGTGTACATGCAATTATTTGCCAATAAGTTATAAGGCGCCCTGAAAAAACTGAATTCTCAAGATTTTTTATGATATTTAAGATGCAAGGGAAGAAATAGAGCTGGGCATTGTGGGTTTGTGCGTGCGCAGAACCGCAAGGTAGCATATGTTGACAGGTAGCAGAAATTGACAGAACACCGACCAGGGGAGAATGACAAGCAAGCTCAGGTTTGCAGCAGACTGGGGTGCGTTTCTCGAAAGCACAGATGCTAACTTACATAGCTGGAATCGCTGACTGAAAAGACAAACTATTGGTTGGTTGGTAACGTTGTCAGCAAATGTGCTTCAGGGAAAGGTACCCCATGAGAAAGGTTCTCTGAGGGACACTTAACTGATTTTCAGCCAGCATTGTATTATTACAATGTGGTTGGTAATGGTGGTTGTCCTTTGGGTCTGAAGCAATGACTAACTTTCGTCAACGTTGCCTGGACCAAGAATTTTCTGATTATTAGCCAAACACTGTCTGCTGATGCATTTTAAGTTATCTGGTGCACAGTTTCTGGCTCTCGGGCAGTTGAACAAAGTACAGATTGTACCAGTGGCGGATCCATAGGGGGGGCGTGAGGGGCGTACGCCCGCCCGTTCGGCCCCAAAAACGGAGGGGACTTCTGGTAGTTGCCCACTGAAAATGCTGTGACCACGTTTTCCACATAGACTGTATAAAACATGAACATAGCCTCCATGACGTCACCCATAGATTACTGAATATCCACTCTGAAGCTCATTTGATTGCTATTTACTACTACAAGCTGTACGGGTAGGCTCAACGACATCACCAGCACTCACCACCAACACTGCAGCTCCACAAGGCTGTGTGTTGAGTCCTTTCCTGTACACGCTCTATACCAACGACTGCATCAGCTCATCTCCTGGATCCATCTACCTCAAATACTCGGACGACACAGCCATCCTCGCTCTCCTCACAGACGACCACTCTGTTTTGGACTACCACAACACCATCACACACTTCACCCAGTGGTGTGACAGCAACCACCTCCACCTCAACGCATAGGCGGCCTTACCAATGTTTCAACCGTTTCATTTGAAACGGGCCCCGGCCTCCAGGGGGCCCCCAGCTGCCAGGCAAGAATTAACATCCTATATGTTGACTGTGTGAAAACATGCAGAAGCGCACAGCCAGAAAAGGCAAACCGGGAAAATATTTTAGTCCCCCAAAAAAGGCAAATGTTTGGGATCCCCAACAGCCACTCAAATTGGCACATTTTGCAATGACTTATAAAAACCCCATTAAGCCTTCTATGAAGGCATTGTAGCGCACCCCCGGCCGGTTCCTCGAAATCCCCCTAGAGGAGGCCCCTTATCTGAGTTGCAGCGAATGCGCAGAATATACAGTTTGCCGTGGTCATAGTTACGGGTTTTCTCCGTCAAATTATGATAGTTGCATGGATAGGCTATTGAGCTGGAAAAGAGGTGCAGTAGGCTAATTATTCATCATCTACAAATGATGGCAGCGAAAGAACAATGGTAGCTGATGCTCTGGGAATTTTGGAAATACAGTCGTTACTTTAGCCAGTGTTGCTAGCGCCTCGGACTTATCAGTTGGCATGTGAATAAATAAAAAAGTAATTTGCTTGCTGCATCCCGGGGGTATTTAATATTGTATATAAAAGTGAGCTTTGATGTGTAGGCCTCCATTTTATAGCATAATTTATCATTTTTTGCATTTTATGCACGTTAAATTATCCACGAACATTATGGAAATATCTGGATTCGGGCCAGGTCACGGTCTGGTAGCTTCCGGAACCGACCCAGTCAAAACAGTTTCTGATCAGTAAAATGTGATGATAATTCACAAAATTTAAGTTGCAACATTAAAGAACTCTTCTGCTTTCCTTTTATTGGTGTCTGATGAGTATTTGACGGAAATTAGGCACCTTGAAAACGAACGTATGCTTCCAAGTTCCAAGAAGTTATTGCTCTTGGGTAACTTCTGGCTTCTCTATACCCAAGGAGTTTCGGGACATAACCCAACCTAGCCTCGCGTCACCAGGCTCTTCAGGGGTGAAGAGCCTGGTTTCCATTCACTCTGAATTTTGTCTGGATTCTGGTTCCGGTCTAGAGAGCGGATCCGGAATTCACTAAATTCACCAAATAAGGTGTTCACCAAAATAAAACTTTAAATTCTGGCGCACCATCAATTTCTGGCTCCGGTTTTGAAACATTTTATTTATTTAAACATGGACGTACAAAAGTCTGTTTTAGAAGAGGTTCTACAAGAAATTTGTCGGGTACATAAAATAACCTCTTTACAGCCGCTACAGAAGTTTTGTCTTACGAACTTAATCAATGAAAGAGGATTATTTTGATGGAAATGCGCGTCCATCAAATTCCGGATCCTGTCTCTCTCGCCTTGGTTCCGGTTGCTTACCAAAACAGCCACTAAACGGCCCCAGTCTAAACCCAACCAAAGCCAACGAGAGGCGGGTTTTTTGGGACAAATCGCAGTTGAAGCATCTCTACGCAGAAACAGCGGGCAGAAAATGACCGGTGCGAACCCGTTCGATTTTAGCCTATCAGTGCATAACATTAACGTTACACACTGTGCTGCGCTTTAACGTTAGCTACATGTACTTTGAGCAAAAAAAAAAAAAAACATGCTCCTTAATTCACATGGCATCGCAATTGAATGAAAACATTAAAACAGTGAACAAGCTGAAAACGTATTGATGGTTTTATATACATCTTCATGGCTGTGGCAAAGCCAGCCTCATTCTCTGACAAAGCAGAGGGATACATACTGCGTCACCCAGTGTTGCGTAATGTTTAGATATGCAAATTTGAATTCAGATCTGGCAATACGAGTCACCGAATGCTTCTAAACCTAGGGCCCTAGCTTACGCCAGAGTCCCTAAACCCGTTATTTGGGGATTTAGCATTGCGTAAGAGGCGTTCCCCCGCAAAAGTTGCTATCTTGCACACCTGCCTATATCCCTAAAACACCTGCGCTACCCGTTATATTATGCATAGGCGTGGTTTGGGCGTTACGCCAGTTAAACCAATCAGTGTGCCATGTGCCATTGCCTTTAGGAGCAGGCTGCGCTATCCCAAATCCTCAAACCGAAACCCGTGATGGAGAGAGGAAGGTCGCCACGTTTCGCCGAAGACTAAGTTAAATTGCTCGTGCATGAGGTCAAATCCAGACAAGGGAGGATCTGTTTTTGTTAAGTAAATCATGAATTGTATTATTATTATTTTTATTATTATTATTATTATTATTATTATTATTTGACATTGACATATTGTTTAATGTTTGGTATGTAATAAAAAAAAACATCAAGCCTACCCCTTTTGTGATGGAAACTTCAAAAAAAAAAAGAAAAAAAATGCGTTTCGCCATGCACTTCCAACTCCCTCTCCCGTCTGAAATGAAGCATAGAACAAAATCCCATTTTAGAAAATACCCACAGCCAAATAAATGCCTACATTGACTGCAAACATTTACACTTTTTTCTTTATAAAGCGACTTTGAGTATTTAATAAAACGCTATGTGAATTACATGTATTATTACATTACAAGTAGCCTACAGATTGTACAAATTACTTACCAGGCAAGCTGCAGATGACATAACTAGCAGTGTCGCAGCTCCGCTGCCAGCTGGTCCATCATTGCCCCTGCTACTGCTGGCACTATATCAGCATTTGGAGTCGGCACCTGCACTTCAGCTTGCCGCCTTCTAAAGTCCGGTAATAATCTATGCTCAAACTCCAGCATCATTCCATGGCGTAGGGCAATGTTGTGCAGCACAGAACATGCCACAAAGAAAGATGCTACTTTCTGAGGACCATACTGTAAGACCCCACCTGACCTGTCCAAGCAGTGGAACCACATTTTGAGCATGGCAAATGTTTGCTCAATGACATTTCGTGCACGTGAGTGTTTTCTGTTGAAAGCGAACTCACGCACACTTGTTGGCTTAATGTATGGCACCATGCACCACGTCTTTAATGGATAGCCATTGTCACCCAACAGCCACCCTTCCAGAGGGGGGGTCCCTCTGGAAGACTGCAGGAATGACCGACTGCTCCATTATAAAAACATCGTGGCTACTTCCAGGATGATTTGTGTATACATTCAAGATGTGACCCCATGCATCGCAAATCACCTGGACGTTGATGGAATGGGTTCCCTTACGATTCACATAGGCGCCATTGTTCAGAGCTGGAGCCCGAATCAGAACGTGTGTGCAGTCGACAGCACCCAGAACCCTAGGGAACCCATATCTTGCCAAAAAATCCCGCTTTACCCTGCATTGTCTCTCGGGTGTCACAGGGATGCCAGTGATGTACCTACAGGCATGTCGGACTATGCTGGCAGTGACTGCAGTTATAGCCGAGCTTACGGCAGATTGGGTCATGCCTCCAATTGAGCTGAGTGGGTGTTGGAATGACCCACTAGCATAGAAAAATAGTGCCACAGTAACCCTAACAGCAATGGGCAAGGCATACGGACAGCTGGCAACGTTGTCTACATCATCTGCAACCAGGTGACATAATTCCGTCACTGCCTGATGGGAGAGGCGCAGTTTTGTCACGCATTCTCGTTCTGTGGGAAATAATACTTGTATTGTATTATTATAATTATAAAATATTATATATAATATATATCATTAATATATATTATATATAATAATTATATATTATTTTAAAAGCAGAAAAAATGATTGATACAAAATACAAACAATTTAGATTTACCTGACAGGCCCAGGTAGCTGGTGCGCTGGTGGTACACGCATTCTGGGTGTCTTCTATTATTTAACTGGCGATCAAGGCGATTTAGTACTATCTCTGCCATTTTCTCAGGGGTTCAACTGAGGCTAAAGCAAGCTGGCTTTTTATTGGCGAGTTAATTCGGAAAGTGGAGCCGCATGTGCACGTCCTCATGTATCCAAGTGGACGCGCATTGAAGCCGCCTGGGCGCGCTCTTGTAAAAGCCCAAATGGGTAGCGGGTGGTTTGAGGACCCGCTATACACTTTCCCTAACGTGTGTGGTCAAGATAGCAATTGTAGGGAAAGCGCATAAACACGCCCACGGGCAAACCTCCAGGTGCAAATAAGGGAGTTGGCATAATGCATAGCGGGTAGTGTGGCCGCAAGATACCGTTTAGAGATAGTGGAAGCTGCTAAATGCGTAATTCGCGGGTAGCGGGTAGTGGCAACGGGTAGGGCATTGTGATAGAGCCCCTAGTCTACTCAAGCGACATTAAATTATGTTGATGGGATTTTGAAGTTTGAATTACATCCAAATTTTACCGTATCATTATCCCAGTGATTATGTTGGAGAGCTATCCCGTAACTCCGTCCCCTCTTAATTAAACAAAGAATAAGGGCTCTTTGCACCGTTTGTATTTAAACCTTTGATCATTTTAGGTGGCAACTTTTTTTAAATCTCTAATTAAGAGACGCATAAAGTACACAAAGACGTCCGCAGTTTGCAATGCAACTAGCATGTTGGGGTGAGTTACACATCAGTTTTTGAGAAATTTATCACATTTACACATGCACATATTTTATTGCCAATATTTTAATAAATCATCACAAATAAACATCTAGTTTCATCCAGAAATGTTGAAATTTCACTGGATAGGCTAAGGAGTGAGCTGTCATTCAGCAAAATTATGAAGTTCTTATGTTTTATAGGGCCCCATATTTGCTTTTGAAACGGGCCCCCAGATGCTTAAGGCCGCCACTGCCTCAACGTCACCAAAACAAAAGAGTTAATAATCAGCCCTCCCATCCCCCAGCTCCCCATCATCATCAACAACCAAACAGTAGAGACAGTGGACAATTTCAAATTCCTCAGAGTGACACTGGACAATAAACTCACCTTTGATCAGCACATCACGGACATTCAAAAACAGAGTCATCAGAGATTATCAGCCATCCGCAAACTCCGAGGACTACATGTTGGTCCACATCTCCTTCTGATATTGTATCAAACATTATTCAACCCATTCTACTGTACTGCTCCACCTGTTTTAATAACATGCTCTCTGTTAAAAACCGGATTAAACTCACACGCATAACCAGCACTGCTGCAAAAATCATCGGTCTACCCACACCCAACCTCACTGCACTCAATAACATGGCTATCATATGCATTGCAACCTCAATAGTACAGGATTCAACACACCCACTACATGAACACCTCACCCCGCTGCCCTCAGGGCACCGGTACAGGACATTAAGGTGCAGGAAGGCTCGTTTCCGGAAAAGCCTGATCCCCACAGTCAAAGCTGCCTTAAACAACAGGCCCTGCGGAGTGTGTCATGTCATGTTTTCATTTTGTATAGTGTTGTTGGCGATGTTTACCATGTGGAGTTTATGTGTACAGTCTGTTGAAAAGAATTTCCCCTCGGGGACAATAAAGTCTAAAGTCTCCGCCTACCTCCCGGCTAATCCAAAAATGGGCTAAAAGGCAGACCGTTGCTGGAGCTGAGGGGAGCCAAATGGAGCCTGGCCGCTGAAACACGCCCTCCTAGCTCGACGCTTCCAAGCTAGCTACGGCTTGCACGAGGCCAGGAAACTTGATCAGCTCGATGCCTCATATTTCGCTATGGCTGAGATGCTGGGTCATATCTGTCCTAGTAAAGGAATGGAGCTCATAACTTGCTTGAGGTGGCACGTTGTTTATATCCACGAAGCAGTTGCGAGACAAAAGCTGTACACCGCTGGGAAGTTGCGGCTGTTGGCTCTGTGTGTATCGATATACCCTTAGAAGTGCTCGGCTTAGCTCTTTGGTGCACCTTAGCCAGGTCCCATTAAAGGGCATCTAAAGTCAATTCTCAGACGGGACATTGAACGTCCAATGTTCACGAACAAATCACACTTTTGCTGACATCTTGCATTGTCACATGACCAATTTCATTCATTTAAACCAATGTTTTGTATCCATGCGTAGATAATCCTTCTATTTCGGTTCGTTTGCCCAGGTGCGGCTCGCTGATTGGCCGATAAACAAAAACAATGGAAATCGACTTTAGATGCCCTTTAACGGTAGTATGGTCAGTCAAACGGTAACATTGCATTACGTAATCTTACTGACAATCCTGGTTGACCTGTGTTTTCCTATCTCATACTCGCACATTTTGATATGAAGCATTATAACCCTACATTTTGACTTCGGTGAATGCTGAATTAATTGGTTACTGTGGCCAGGATATGTATGGGTTATCAATGCTAACGCAGCTGGGCTTCATGTCCTAAGCTAAACCATGGTTATTTCATCAGCTGCCCAGCTAATCTTTGACCTTTATATTAGCGAACAGTACGCGCAACTTTTCTTAAAGGTGCTTCTGGACCTCGACGAGGAGCCCTTGCTCTTAGTTCACTTTTTTTTCTTGTGTAAATGGACCGTCACTGGACATGGAATATAGCTGAACGTAGCTGGTCAGTGACAGTTTTCAGTTGCTGTTTGGCTTATTAATTAGGATAATGTAGTTGGCTAGCATGTGGATGATGGACTTTATGAAGACACACATTTGGCGACCGCTAACTAGCTCGCTAGATAACGTGGGATAGGTTTAATTGGCAATTTAGCTAGCTATACACAATAATATCATATTATACACAATAATATCATATCGGTTATCGCACTGAAAATTGTGCAAATCCATTTGTGGCAATCGTCACACTCTTAGCTCTTCGCTGTGCATATCTATTGACTGTCTAATTACAAAAATCTCCGGAGGGCTCTCCAATGCTCTGGGGGATCAGCTGAGGGACCCCGTCATCTAGTAATGTACTTAGGTAGTTGGAATGCTGTAGCTAACTAGCCAGCTAATAACTGTGGCAGGCGTGCACTCCCTTTGGCATAGCTGGACATCTTGAGCAAAAGCTAACAGGGATTATTGTATTCATTCTCTGGCTAGTTGGCGAGCTTATTCTGAGACTTGCTACTACGTGCCAGCATGAAACGTTACATGAAATAATATTAGAATTTAATTCACCTTAGAAAATAGACCACTGACTCCTAATCATATAGCAAGACATTATTTCCCTGATGTTTCGATGAAAACTTCTTCAGTCACAAACACAGCCCAAGGGTCAAGCTTCGTGACTCCAATTAACCTGTGGATAGGCAGCAATGGCTAATATAAATAGAGCCTTGGCAATGAACCACTATTATTAATTGTATTGACTTAACAAAGTGGTCACATTTTCTCATTCTTTCCAGCTGTGTTATTGGTGTAAAGACACGTGACTTAACAAATCCCGCCCCCCTGTCTGGTGATCTCTGGATCCGCCACTGTGTACTACTGCATTCTTAGCATACTGCTGGATCCGGAATAGAAACTAGAAAAAAACCTAAGCCAGTGGGGCGAAAATGACATCTCTTGTAGAGTAAGTGCAATAGCACCTCACCACAAGTAACATGGAAAGAGATTATGACTCCGGACTTCTTGTGCTTCTCTTTATTCAGGTATTGGAAACAATGCATCTGTTTCATGGTCATTTAAATTGTTTAAATGAAATAAGACCATTTGAAATGTCTTTATGCAATTCCATTGCTTTCAATCCCTCAGTAAAGACAAGCGTGAGAATTCCCGAGTCTTAGTCGATTTCCTTGTCACTAGTTGGGAAATCCACCGTAATGCATGTGAAACTGATTACCTTAATGCACAATGACTTCAATTTTGGGAGTGAATTTCTTCAGTGCGCGTTGATTGAATAATTGCTGACAACGGCACAGGAACGTGAATGCCACTAAGAGGCGCGAGACTCACGCCGAACGCGTGAGACTTGGCATCTCTGGTAAAAGGCTTATTGCCAGTTATCAAAAACATTTGATTGCAGTTTTTTCCATTTTTTTCATAGGGGTGAAATAGGCTTTGAATACTTCTTTATCATCTGTAAATAAAATGTTCATTGAACAGCTGCATTTTGTGTTTACTCAACATTGTCTTTGTCTCATATTAAAATTGGTTGGATGGCCTGAAATGTTTAAATATGACAAGCAGAAATAGAAGAAATCCGGAAGGGCGCAAATACTTTTTATGGCATTATGTACATGTATTTACGCTCAACACACACACACAGCTTGTTGTGCTGACTTTTTATTCAGAGTGTGTGATGTATGAAAGCCAGTGGAGAGGCTTAGTTTGATTTAATACACAAATTAATAAATCAAATGTGCGAACTATCCTTAAAAACACTGTTATTTCGCAAGGGCCAGCACTCTGAGTGGAATTTGTTCCTGCTGCCAGTAATCTGAGGAGAGTTACTGCTGTGTTCTAGCTGCTCCCACATGGGAGTAATTCACTTGCGAAGTCCACTGGCCCACCTCAGTTCCTTCTATTTATATTAATTTGGTATAGCTCTGCTAAACATTATGTAATCCGCCATACTTCACAAACATCAGCTCTTTGGATTTGAGGAAAAATACTTTTAAGCTCTAATTTTGTTATCATCTATGCTGCAGATTGCTTGATGCTGAAACTTTTTTCAACAGAGCTGTTTTTTTTTGTCATTATTGTCCCGTTACTGGTTACTCTTTCTTGCCCAATGAGAACAGTGGCATTTGTTTTGTTTTTTTTCTGGTTAATATTTTTCAGACTGATAGAAAGAATGAAACTGAAAAAGGGAAAGGGGGAATGGGAAGGCACAGTGCATTTCAAACAGCCTCTGATACTGTGGATGTTTACTCTCTGTTGAGCAAAGTTCTGTGGGATCTGAGCACATTTGTTTGAAAGCACACAGCGAGTGCTTTCTGGTAGGAAACGACTCGTCCAAGTTTTTGTTTAGCTCTTTTTTCCAGCCTGTGGCCTTTGGACAAATGCCAATTCGGGTAGAATGTACTTGAAGAAAAACCTGAATGCCTCTCAACTCGGGCTTTCTGGGAGGACAGCTGGCTGCCTTGGCTCTGGTGACGTGGCATAAGGTGGTCGGGGCTGGCCGTCCCTTTCATCATACTCCGTGTTAGCAAACCAAGCCTGCTTACACATTCACCAAGAAAACAGTTAGTCCTTGGCCCCCAGAAGGGAAGCACCCAAGAAAATGGCAATGCAGGGCCTGATATAGGCCCTGATGGCACTCATTTCTCCCCCCTACCCCAGAGTAACTCTCTGCCCTGCCCCCGGCTTGATTAGCTTAGCAAATGGAAAGCTTCTTGGAAGGACTTGGGTTTGGCACGGCAACCCTGTGCTGAAAGAAAAGCTGTGTGAATTTGCTTGCTGTCTGCTGTATGCATTTACAGTTCTGGTACCAGGATCGATTTCCATGGTCGGAATGTGTGCTTGGCCTCCCGTCGCTCTGTTTATGTGCCCTGTATTGTACGGAATTTATAAGAATCGTCCACTGTGGCTGCACGCTTCATAACAATCCAGTGTGCCGATGTGGATTCACTCAGAAAGACATGGAAGGGGGCACATTATTTTAGTCTGTGGGATCCCTTGACTCAAATACCATTTTCCTCTATAAAATCTGGCATGAAAAGAAAGAAGCTCCTTGTTTCTAGTGCTATATAAAAGGAAATGTATGCCGAAGTGCTCCAGGCTGTTATTGTAAGAAGATCTACAGAGGCAGGAATGAACAAAAATGAGATTTATACAGAAGATTCTGTCAGTGGTGGTTGGCCAATAGGGGGTGATAGGGCACCGCCCTACTGGAACAAGAAAAAGATAATAAAAACAGTGATAATAAATTATTCATTTTTTTATATATGAGTGTTTGAAATATGAACCCAGCAATATGCATAAAAGATGACAGAATATGATCTTTGTAAAATACTTGCCTGGTTAATGCTCATCTCCTATGCATATCTCAACAGCTGAGGGCGATTGAGAAATTGGTTTGTTTTGTGGTTTAATTGGTTTGTGCAACACACTCACCGATTACAGACTCAAGATATGAACTAATTACATCAATTTAGGTAATTGGCACCCTCATATCTGATATCTGCATATTTTTATGTGTCAGTTTGATATGTTGAATCAGAAAAATGTGTCCTACCATGAGATTGTCAAGCTATTCGCTATTATAACTTTTCATTGGTTTTTATAGGAATTTGACCTGTGGTGTAGCAAGGATAATTGAAAGATGTGTTTGGGGTCCTTGTCTTGTTGAAACACCCATTTCAGGGGCAGTTCCTCTTCGGCATATGACAACATAATCTCTTCAAGTATTTTGATGTATTCAAACTGATCCAGAATCCCTGGTATATGATAAATAGGCCCAACACCATTGTATGAAAAAAATCCCCAGACCATAATTTTTTCACCAACATGCTTCACTGTCTTCACAGTGCACTGTGGCTTAATAAAGGACAATAATAACACCTGTTTCTTTGCAGAATGAATTGTCTAATTAAACTCCACACTGCTATTATTCTGAACGCGCCCCTTTCAATGAATGAGTCAATTTCTCAGAACAAGCAGTGTGCATGTCATGACAGTTGGGTCTGTTGTTTTTTTTTTATTACACTACTTCATCTACAAGTAAATTATTTGCCATGCAGAAACATCACTACTACTAATAACAGTGGTTCATCAGGCTATTGATGTTGCACTGCTAATTTTTTAACACAACTTCATATTGCTATATTTTTTGTATTTTTAAGTGAGAGAGAGTGAGAGACAGAGAGAGAGAGAGAGAGAGAGAGGGGGGTGTGTGTGTGTGTTTGTGTAAAGGGCTACATATGATGTATTGGTACATTTATCATGATCCAGGTTTCTTGTGACAAGGACATGAGCAATCGCATTCAAATGAGTCACTGTGCTGTTGATGTCAAATTACAAAACACTGGACTTCAGTTGTGGAAGATTTTCTGCTTGTTACGCAGCTGAAAGCAAGGAGCTTGTAAAACGTACCGGAAGTCAGATATTGTTCCATTTTACTGCAAAAAAAGTATGATATTCTGTGGTTATTGTGCTTTCTTTTATTGCATTTATTTCCACTGTTCCTGCTGAAGAGAACACCAATGAGTAGCTTTAAAGGTGCACTATGCAAGTTTGTTGACATCACTTCTGTTGACATTCGAATTCAAACAAAACAAAGGTAGCCCGCCCCTCCCTTCCATAGTTCCCTCCCTCCCATGCTTCCGTAACTGTCAACTGTTGTCAGTTATTGGCCGGAACGGTTTGTTATGCTATGGGGCACAGCCTGTGCCCCATGTGTTTTTTTGCAGTTTGTGACGCCTGTGCGGTGTCCAGAGCCTGGGGTTTTTTTTACAGTGAATTCAGGGGCAGGCAGCTAGCGGATTGTGGGGAGATGTCGGCGAATTGAGACAAAAATATAATCGCGCAGAAAATAAACAAACTTGCATAGTGCACCTTTAATGGCTAATCCTCATTTTTCCATAATCACACTTTCAATTCCTCGATGCCTAAATAATTCATGTTTCCCACGAATGCACATTTGCTTATTTATCTGAAAGACTTGTATCTGAGTTGTGCTGTACTTCTGACCCATAACAAAGGTAATACTGAAAATAAGACTCAAAATGTTTTGGTAGAATGAATGTCAAAGCTCAGAATCTGACTAATTTTTTAGGGCCAACCTTTTTAAACTTCAGGTTCTGAGCCTTTGTTCCAGGTTTACTTATGTACGAAGGTATTTCACTTTTAGAGAACAGCTTGCTGCAACAGCCTCCAGCAATTTATTTTGGTGGTGGACAAGCAGTAAGATATTTTGCACTGTCCAAAGCTTGCAGCATTTCATGGATTTCAAAATGGTGTTACTTTGATTTTGACAGGGTGAGAATGTCACATCTAATCGTGGGATAGAAATGAGAATAGGAATGGTGTATTTTTCAGTGAATCTTTCTCCCCTGTTTCTGAAAGCACGCAATATTGAATTTTATATAATCAGTCGTTCTGAAAATGTCTCTAATGCACCCGTTGTATTCCATATTTTGTTAATCTGCTGCCAGTGTTGCGTTATGCATACAATACCTACTTCATCATTCATGAAAGGGAGGAAATGAGAAATGCAAGACTAAATATGAGATTCATTTATTGTCTTTAGACCTTTTAACTTTAAGTACAATTCTGGTATTTAAGTGCTTTGAGTGCTTGGTATTGGCATGTGATGTGCACATTAAAAAAATTTCAGCACATCCATCACCATATTTTGTAGATGTCTATTATATTCTTTAAACATGTGCCAGAAACATATGTGGTCAATGTAATATTCCTTGTGTGTTCCAACTTTTTTTGGACTACTAGTGATTTACATTGATCAGCTATGACATTATGACCACTGACAGGTGAAGTGAATAACATTGATTGACTCGTTACAAGGACTTTTATCAGTGTGTGGGGTATATTAGGCTGCAAATGAACATTTTGTCCTCGAAGTTGATGGGTTGGAAACAGGAAAAATGGGCAAGTGTAAGGATGTGGGTGATTTTGACGAGGGTCAAATTATGATGGTTAGATGACTGGGTCAGAGCATCTCCAAAACTGCTGCTCTTTTGGGGTGTTCCCAGTCTGCAGTTGTCAGTAGTACCTATCAAAAGTGGTCCAATGAAGCAAAACTAGGAAAACAACAATAGGGCCATGATTAGCCAAGGCTCATTGCTGCGTATGGGGCGCATGTAGGCTGGCCCGTGCGGTCCGATCCAACAGAAGAGCTACTGTAGCTCAAATTGCTGAAAAATTTAATGCTGGTTATAAAAGCACGGTGTCAGAGCACATGGTGCATCACATATTGTTGCGTATGGGGCTGTGTAGCTGCAGACCTATCATTGTGCCCTTGCTTACCCCACTCCACTGCCAAAAGGGCCTACAATGGGCACGTGAGCATCAGATCTGGTCCACGGAGCAATGGAAGTAGGTGGTCTGGTCTAATGAATCATGTTTTCTTTTACATCATGTGAATGGGTGCGTGTGCGTCGTTTACCTGGGGAAGACATGGCACCAGGGTGCACTATGGGAAGAAGGAAAGCCAGCAGAGGCAGTGTGATGCTTTGGGTAATGTTCTACTGGGAAAACTATGGTCCGGTCATTCATGTGGATGTTACTTTGACAAGTATCACCATCCTAAACATTGTTGCAGACCAAGTATACCCCTTCACGGAAATGGTTTTCTATAATGGTAGTGGCTTCTTTCAGCAGGATACTGCACCCTGCCACACTACATAAATGGTTCAGGAATGGCTTCAGGAACACAACAAGTTCAAGGTGTTGACTTGACCTCCAAAGTTCCCAGATCTCAATCCACTCGAGCATCTGTGGGATGTGCCGGACAACCAAGTCCAATCCATGGAGGCCTCCCGAGCTACTTACAGGACTTAAAGGATCTTCTGCTGACATCTCGGTGGCAAATACCACAGCACACTTTACAAGGTCTAGTAGAGTCCATGCCTCAATGGGCCAGGGTAACTTGAGTTTTTGAGTAGGCACTGTCTATTTAAAACTTCTAGTTGCAGAACAAAGGGGATTATAATGGGTGTTTTTACCCCACACTTATATTTGATAACATGATTAAATAGTGAAGGAGATGAGAAAACAAGTTGAAATTTTGAATAAATAAACCCAAGATATATACATTTATGTAAGTTTCATTACCATGGGTAACTGCCCACATGGTGAACTTGTCAATCCAAAATTGGCAAAAAAAAAAAAAAATGACTTTTTCAGCTGGGACCCTTTTCAGGGTCTCTTAACTCCACTATTATGCCTTGGGTGCAGTCAATCTTGTACAGACACACCTGTCCTCAAATAGAAGGAATCCAGCACAATTTAGCCTCTGTAAGGGATCCTGGCCTCATAGGGGGCCCTTGAAAACTGAATTTTTGATTTCCAGGCTTAAAAAGTTTCATATTTGAGAGGTCATTATCTTGAAAATGAAAAGAGATAAATTTTGACAAAAGATTCTGAAAGCATGGACCCAAATTACCCTAGCAATTAGCAATTAGCTGATGGCAATTTTCAGCCCCTAAGATTTGTTCCAAAGATGTTGGCCTCCAAAATCCTAATAAATTAATGTGCACGATTTGCTAGGGGCATGGCCCCCTATTTTTGGGGGGCCATGTCTCGGAAACCCCCAGGAGTAGGGGCCTAAAATTTTGCATGTGTTCATTATGAATGTAGAATTACTCCCAAAATAAATTTGAGCCAAATCTGAGTTGATGACCTGGGAACCTCTGGTTGACTACATATGAAATGACCCTAACATCTGACTCAATGTATAACATGCTCTGAATCCAATGCAAATCTCAGGCTCTGCAGTATGTGTTACTGATGGAAAAAAATGGATAGTGTTGACGTATGGCTTCAGCTTTGCCAAGTAAAGCTTAAACTTGAATCTGTGGAATCAGCGGACAATGATGTTGACTGTTAAAGGTTTGCTGAAGTAATTTCCAAGCCCACATAGTTTATTAGATGGTGACTGCCGAGAGATTGGAGATCAATTGAATTTAGTGGTGGTTTTTGGCCTAACCTGTAGCGCACCACAATTTGACCGGTCTCGACCCTTTTTCCACTTTCATCACGCACTGTAGAGGATGAAATTCCTAAAATCCTACCGATTTGTCTTTGGGGAGCGTTGTTCACAAAGTGTTGGATAATAACCTTATGCATCTGTTGGCAAATTGGTGAGCTTTGACCCATCTTTGCTCTTGAGGGACTAGGCCTATTTGGAGGCTCTAGTTACACTATTTGCTTGGTATTGACATGATTTGACATGATTTCCTCACCTTTTACACATCCCCTTATCATTGCAATGTGTCACATCATCATTGTTCTAAACTGTCTCTCAACCAACTTTTTTTACCACACCTGCGGTTCAGTGTTGAGATTCTGGCATGTTCTGCTTGTCCTTCATCCATCATGCATTGTCCGTCGTCTGTGAAGAGTATTCGTAGTAAGCAGCAGTCCAGTTGTCTGAACAACCTGAAATACACCTTACCCACACACGAAGTTTTCCAGTCGGACAACAACTGAGAATTCAGGCAGTTGTAATAGTTGAAATATGTCGAAAGTTTGTAGTTTGTTTACTTCCCTCTGACATGGGCTCGGCCGTTTTGGTCATATTTAAGGCCTCCAGTGCATATGTTTCACGCATGTGGTAAAGGGGTGCACTCTCAGAAAAAAAAGTACCTATTTGCACCTTTAGGGGTAAAAGGCTTGTCACTGGGGCGGTATCCTCGAAGGTACTGCTGTTGTACCCTCAGAAGTGGGTACCTATTAGTTTTGGAACATGAAAGTACCTTTAAGACCCTAAAAAGGTTCACACAGGTACCTTGAGGTCCTATAATTAGCCCTTGGGGGTACATAAGTGCTGAATGTACCTCGGGGAACAGAAATGGACTACTGCTGTACCCCTATTTCTGAGATTGTAGAAATGGCAGCGGTCCAGCAGCCACAATGGCTGATCTTAACGGTCGAGTGATTGCTTTCCTTCGGAATTTATCCTTGTTTGGGGTCAAGGACGACATTTAAACTTACACACAAATCTTTTTATTGGAACAGCCTGGCAAATTATTCGAAAAAAAATTTGAGGATAAGGAACAAATTTGTTACCTTTAAGCACATCATATTAACATCTAGTTAATCTTAAAGGAGCTGTGCCACGATTACTGCGCATGCTCAGAAGTTTGAAAACGGCTCAGCCTATCGAAATCAAATGAAGTAAATCCACTTGACTGCCAGTCAAAATCTGATTCCATCATTGCTAATCTGTCATTGTTTTGCATTGTATTTACATATTTTAGTAACTTAGGCACTATGCTTTTGATAGGAAAGAGTTTTCTATGGAAATTCAAAGATTCAAAGCGCTATTTTAGCGCATTAGCCGAAGGATATGAAGAATGTAAGCTGATTGCCAACAGCCAGTAAACATCATTGAAGAGGAAGAGGAATATCTCTTCTTCTGTGATGTTTACTGGCGATTAGCAAATATGATGGAACAGAATGATTAAAGCCGATAGTCTTTCATCAAATTCATTGAACAGGTGAAATTATGAGTAAGTAATTGAACAATTTTCACAAACAAAAACCAACTGCTTTAGTCTGTGGCCCTTTGCCTGGCACCAGGAAAAAGAGACCCCCAGAATGGGCTCTTAGAAGTTTATATCAGAACACAGTGGGCTCTTCTTTACAGTGAAATTCACACTGATTGATTACAGAAACACAAATGGAAAGGAGAATGCTTCCTTCTTCTACACACACCAGCTTACATTTTGCATATCCTCCATTATCCTAAAAATAATTGAGAGTTTAGTGTTTTATATGAATCTGATGTCAGAACCCTTCTATGTGTACATTTGCTTGAGCAATAATACTTGTTAGATGCATTGTCTGACTGTGCCTCACCACAGTGACAGCACAGTGATTACTGCATCACACCATGTCCAGTTTATGGGTTTGATTTTATGTCCAATGCCTCACCATCATCTTTCTTATAGATATCTTCAATAGCCAATTGATTTCACAAGTTAACCCATCAAATTGAATATTTTTGGAGTGCTTTCAATACAGGAGAAGGTGAATTTACTTTTCAAATAACTCATTTTTGATTTCATTTGAAGTAACTTTTCAAATAAGTCATTTTTGATTTTATTTGCATGGTCCATAATCTGACAACTTTTATCAGAAATGGTTGTACCTTGCTTTTGCTTGTTTTTCTAAACTTACTTATGTCCACTTTGAATGGAAAACGGTACAATACAAATTGAAAATATAAATGTTTTATGTTGTATCTGATCAGCTTGATTTTTTTTTTTTTTTGGTCAATGGATTTTCATCCTCAATTTGATGCCTTCCACACAATGCAAAGAAGTTGGGTCAGGGGCAGTAAGACTTGAAAAGTGCTGGAATGCTAAAAAAAAACCAAACAAAAAAAAAACAAAAACAGGTGTGCAGGTGTTAAACAAATGACACTATAATGCTGGGATATGCATAGATAGAGCTTCTGCAAAAAGCACATTAGTTTTCAAACGACAAGAGGTTGAGGTTTTCCACTTTGGGAAGAAAAGGTATTTTTAAAAAAGTAGTATGAAAACAGAACAACGCCCTGTACAGTGCATAATATTATTGTGATGAATATATAACCTACTACTACAGCAAAAGACCATGGCAGGTCCCCCTCCTGTCAGCCAAGAACAGAAATCTGAGGCTGTAATTGGCACAGGCTCACTAAACACATGAAGGCTGAATAAGTGCAGCCTGGTTTGGTGAATCATGATTTCTGCTGTGATCAGCAGGTGTTATGGTCAGAATTTGGCATTAACTTCATGGACCCAACCTGCCTTGTATCAGTGGTTTAGGTGGGTGGTGATAGTGTAATGGTGTGAGAAATGTTTTCTTGGCACTCTGTGAACCCCTACCCATCAATCATCAAATGTATGCCACAGCTTATCTGAGTATTATTGCAGACCAAAATCATCCTTCGATGGCCACAATTTATCCCCAAATAGCTACCTCCAGTATGTTTATGCATCATGGCACAAGGCCTAAACATGCAAACTGGTTTAATGAACGTAAAAGTTTTTTTTTTTTTTTTTTTTTTTTTTGCCCATTTTTTCCAGCCCCAAACACAGCCAAACTCTTTAGTCCTCCACAATGACCTGCTTCCATTGGCTCAATAGGAGCTCACCTCCAAGAGTGCAAAGATTAGAATAGCTGGGGATATTTTGCAGAAATATTTTTGCTGAAGTGAACACAAGTTATCGTTTAAAAATAAACAGATCAGTATGGACATATGAAGTTGGGCCATCAGGTCAGTGTTGAATCACCTTTTATCTTATATATTGAATAAAGCAGGTCTCTAAAACTTTGGCGTATTGTGCATGTTTTCTTAATTGTAAGTATGACCTTGTAAGCAGTCCATATTCTGGTGCTTTCAGTTTAGTAAAGACTAAACAGTTGGTAAAGCTCATCCTTAAGTAAGTGTTTGCAGTGGTTATGGCAGTAGATTTTATTATCAGGTCTTCGCCTTGAGGCAATCAAATAAAAAAGGCCGAGAGAGAGCTTTTAAGGGAGACAGGGGTCTGTCTTAGAGATTGACATTAGGTGATTAGAGTGGTTGGTCGGAAAGACACGAGAGAGTGAGAGAACTGGCCTTTTAATTAATCCATATCGAGAACTGCTGTGATCCGCATGCCCGTGTTCTCTTGGCCATATTAATGCTCCTCCAAAAGCTAGAGCTTATCTTTGTTAATGGACAGTTTTTTTTAACATCCATCAGTATGCAGCTGTTCTCAGTACTGTGATGCAATGAAAGCCACGTCTGTCCTGTTAGCACCCTGCTTCAGATATGGCAGTTTAACAGCTTCAAGGTTTTTAAAAACGAGTGTCTGAAGAAATGAGATATTTGTTTAGAAAATGGAACACGATGACTCAAACCAACTGACAGCTCATTTTCACAGCCACTTTGAAGAGTCAAGGCAGTTGTTATAGGCGGAAAATCACAAGCTAGCCTCTGCGTAAACAAGAGCTGGATGTCTCGCTGTACACAATAGTTTACCAGTGTTCCTGCATTAAAGCTGGGCCATAAATTCATCTTACTCCACTGAGTGCTCATCCTTTAGCTCTGTCAGCTTGCCTGGATATTATATTGCATACACTGGCCTGCTCCTTGCATCCTGGACTGTGATTCACTTTGCCTGGCTTATTTGGACAAGTGTTACTCTAAGGGTGTTGGAGGGTAATGTAGTTCATTTCTTCATGGTGCTCAACTGGGGACCTTCACATACCTGTACTTAGTATGGATGTTTTATGGATCTCCATGGCATTTTGTGCCACTGTGTGTTGCCATGTGTTGGTGTAAGACACAGTGGCCTTCAGCTGGTGGCCTGGGGGAGGGGGCTTTGAGTTGGGGGTTTGTAGCTCAGTCACATCAAGGTCAGTACTTCATAATTTCAATATGTCCTGCTCAGTGATGTAGCGGCCAGTCCCAAGCTGTGCTCATGCCACATTTATGGTCGTTATTTCACGTGCCTCCTCTCATTGGTCAGGTATTTCAATGAAGCAAGAGCGACTTACAAGCCAAACTAAAGTTTTCATGGCATTGCTACAGTTTATATGGTGAAAGCAAGTTGAAGGACAAGGCCATTAATTCCTCTTATGGGTGAGGAAATGACTTAAACCACACATTCTTAAATACTTTCACCAGAGGGAAATAATCCAGCAGTTTGAAAAAGGGTTTTTGCAGAAGTGTTTGTGATTAACGGTGGTGGTGGCCGTTGCTTGATTTGCATTGAAAGGCGAAAAACGGTCTGTTTATGGGTCTCTCCACCTAACATTTTGCTGTGCACAGGATGCTGTTCCAGCTGCAGCAACACCCTTCGCCATTCGGCGCAGTCCTCATCCAGCCGCTGAATTATAAAAGATTTAGGCCCAGGCTGAACAGATGAGCTGTGAAAGCCATTTCTGCTGGTGGAGTTTAATTATTCAAGATGAATGGAAAATGAATTAGATTTTTGCCCTTATCTTTTTAAACCCACGTTTTATTCATGCTTCGAAGTGTGGCGACTACCGTCTCGGCCTGTTGTTACATTCCTGAGTAAGAAGAGTGAACAATTGACGAAAATAATTCATTTTACAATTTTCGACACACAGAAAGCACAAACTCTAAGACTGGGAACTTGGCTTGGAGAATAGTGAAAACTGGCGGACACTAAAAGCCCGTGCGAGAATAGTAGTGGCTTAGCTTGCAATTTGACATGTACAATGCTTTAAAAAGTATTTGCCCCTCTCAGTGATTTTGTCCTGATTTTCTCAATTTTCCCATATTTGGCAATTTTCCCATATTTGTTGCACTAAACAATTTCAATTCTTTATACAAAATGACTGGGGTAACACGAGGAAACTGAAAAAAATACAGATTTAAATGATGATTTAACTTATTGAAGGAAAAAGGTAAGCCAATACCAAGGTGAAATAATAATTGCCTCATTTACTTAACCGCTGGTTGTGCAACCTTTGGCAGCAACAACTACAACAACATGCCTTGAATAATTTGCCATCAGTCTTTCACATTGCCTTAGCAGAATTAGCAGTCGCTCTCTTCTTTGCAGTATTGCTTTGATTTAGCCGCAGTTGAGGGGTTTTGAGCATGGACTGTCAGTTTAAGATCCTTCCACTGCACGTCATTGGCGTTCAAGTGAAGACATTGACGGAGCCTGTCCAAACTTTTTTCTTTTTTGTGCCATTCAGAGGTGGACTTGTTCTTGTGCAGCATATTGTTGCATTTTTGTGTATTGTAATTGTGCTTCTGCTTCAGATGATCGCTCTTGGTAGAACTGACCTTTGTTCCAAGTTTTCTCCATCTAGAGATAGCAGTTCTCACATTGGTTCACCGGAGTCTAAATTATGTTGATCATGGCGCAGTGTCCTGCTTGTTCAGACCTTGCAGCCTTCTTTTTATTGCATGAAATTTTCTAGTTCAGAGATGCTGAGATTCAACAGAGCTGGCAGTGAGCTTGAAGTCAGTTATCAATTAATATTGGTTAATTCTGTGATTTCGCAAGAAAGTGGCGAAAAAACTTTCTTCCACACTGGGTCAGTCCTTGCAGGATAACTTTTTTGTTTGAAGATTTGAAACAACCAAGTGTGGCGAAACTGCAATGAGTGAAAGAAATCAGGCAAGACCTTTTCACTAGACTATTGTAAGGAAATGCCAGATATTTTATGAAGTCAATCATGTGCCTCTTTATCATGGGTGTATTGTATTGTTTAGATTAAAACACAAACTGATTCCAGCAAATGGCAAACATCTGTACTGCTGTGCTTCGAACACTCCATATTTGCTTTTTTATAACACTGCATATTTTTTGCACAAATGCTTTAAGCTAAGGTCCAGGTATACTTTATTAGTGGAGCAGTAGGCGATTGTTTGTGTGGTTGAATGTCAGATAGTCGTAAGCAAGCTAAGGGTGAAGGCAGGGAAGTTAACTTGTATCAAACATGGACAGAAAGAACTCAATGCATCCCCAGACGATGAGTCGGGGATTTAGGATCAGGGATCATCACGCCGCGTCTGCCGCCGCCATGTCCAAAGAGATTTTCTTGTTAGTGCTTTGCAGGCTGCAAATTTCAACTGATTAATTTCATATTTGGTGTAGGCCTTGTGTGTGGCAAGGTCACAAAGCCTATATTTTGGGAGTGATTGCTTTAGGGCAGGGATCTCCAACCCTGTTCCTGGAGTGCTACCATCGTGAAGCTTTTCACTCCACCCAAACAAAGCACGCCTCTTTTCCCGCTTAAAGCTCTTGATGAGCTGAAATTCAGTCATTGGTGTTTATAAAATTTCTACATTTTTACAAGTGCATTTTTGACTTTTGCACTGTTGTGTTTGTCATTGTATCGTCTCCTGGTACAAGAGGAAAGGCATGAACAGTGAATGCAGTAGAATTTAGTGTTTAAATATGGCCAGCGACAAAAACAAGTTGCCTGGAGTGAGTCCATGATGAGTGTACTAGCAGAATCAGTTCATTTAGGTCTTAGTATTTCTAACATTTCTGGACCGGGGTGAACAACTGTGCTCCTGAAAACCCAGAACTGTCCGCATTGGTCAAGCTGTATTTTCAATGCTTTCAGCTGACCAATGGTTGATCAGCCTCTAGTCCACCATTTTGTCCCCTGCATGTACGTTGTATCAACCTGCATTACTTTGAGACTGACCAGCCTTTACTAGCCTCTTGACTTGAATTCAGTGAATACCAGCATAGAATTAGAGTACGAACACATTGCAGCGGCACCCAGGGAAATTTCGGATGGCGGAGTCATTTTCCAGTTCACTTTCTATTGAGCCCCTGTGCAGTGCACCATGGGACTGGCAGCAGAGCGACGCGGCGCAAAGCCAGCGGCCAAAACTTGAATCTCATTCAAATGAGGAGCGGTGGCTGCCCTCCCCTGGCTAATCACCATCACAAAAGGAGACAGGAATTTCAAATCTCAAACAGGAGGAGAGGCCATAGCTATGGGTTTTCCAATATTATAGCTGCATAGCTAGCTAGCTAGCTATTTGGCGAGTTGTCTGATGTTGTTTAAATGAAGTAAGTATTTACCCAATGAAATTTGAATGTGAAATAAAATGTTTTCTTGGATATCTACTTATAGCTACGTGACTAGCTATTTGGCCTGTTGTCTGATGTCCTATAAATGAAGTAAATAAACAATAAGCTCACAAAATTTGCATGTATAATAAAAGTTTATCATCGATGTCTGCATAGCTAGTGTCTTAGCATAGCTAAGATAGCTATGTAGCTAACATTATCTAGCAATTTGGCTAGTTGTTTGATGATGTTTTAAATGAAGTAGTTAGCTAAGTAAACACTCAACCAACAAAATTTGCAATAGAAGGTTATCATTGGTATCTGTGCAGCTAATTCTCGCTATTAGCTTGCTATTTGGCTTGTTGTCTGATGATTTTCTTTAAATGAATTAAGCAAACACTAAGCTAGATTGCTAACTTCGCAAACAAATTTCCTGGTGAAATAAAAGTTTTTTGTGGATATCTGTGAAGCTAGCTATGTAGCGTAGCTACGATTGCCACATAGGTTATGTAAGCTAATAATTTGGCTAATGTCCAATGATGCTGTTTAAATGAAGTGAGTAAAGCAGCTGGCTAGTTAGCTAACTAAACATGCATGTGAAATTTAAGGTTATTGTTGATAACTGTGCAACGGCTTGCCAGCCAGCTATATAGCATAGCTACAGTACCTGCATAGCCAATGTTATCTAGCAGTTCGGCTGTTTGTCTGATACTTAAATGAAGTGAGCAAATACTTAACCAACAAAATTTGAATTTGAAATAAAGGTTATCATGGATATCTGCGCATCACAACGTACCTAGCTTGCTATTTGGCTGTTGGTCTGATGACGTCATTTTACTTAGCTAGCTATGAAAATTTGCATGTGAAATAAATGGTTAGCTATCACACTTGTTGATTTGAACTGAATCTGGCGCGGTTACTGTTGAATTCTGCCATTTGGTTAACACAGAATTCACTGGGTATAAATCCTGTTTGGAGAAATACTGTCTGGAGAAGTATTTTCGCAAGGGCAGGGCTCCAGTGATTTCATGTCCCATACTTAGAATTCATTTGCCTCTTAATGCACTAGTTCCTCTTGAACAGCAGGAAAATGCATTTCACAGTCCTACAGTAGCTCGGAAAGTGATTAGTGTAGATTAGCTTACCAACTGCTGCGGAGTGGAAATATAGGAAATTTCATAGTTACTCCAGTGCTTTTATGTGTGGACAATCCTGAACATTCTGTTACTGGCTGAATATAGTTCTTGACAGGTGTTGATTAGGTGATGAAAAAAAGAGGTGATGATGGATTTAGAGGTTGTGGTCTCTGATTGTTTTGATTAATGTTGTGATGAATTGTATTGTAATAAGATGATTTTTTTGGTTAATATTTTTTGTGCATTGTCCATATTTTATCCTAATGTATTGTTTTCTGTTGTAAACAGGGCACCAGTGCATATGAGACTGATGTCCCAATGGATTTCCCTGTATAAATAAAGGTTAAATAAGCAAAATAAATAAATATGTGCATTTTTAGCTTACTGGCCCTATGGTAGCCTGGTATCCATCTGTATCAAGCTTTGGTCGCTCCCAACGGTCACTTGCTTGTACGTCTGGCCTCAGTCGGTAGACCAGCGTTTGACTTTCAAATATTCGCACAAAATCCATGCGAAATCTGTGATTGGCTTACAGTCGCAAGGGTGTCCCCCTCCCCCCTTTAGACAGACTGATGGTGCATTCCAGGCAGGCTTTTGAACTCGTAAGTCACGACTTCAAGTCACGACTTCTGACTTTATAGCGTTCCAGGAAAGTTACGACAAACTGCTACTTTACTGCAAAACTTCCTGTTTACCGGTGCGTTCCAGGCAGGCTTTTCATTGCTGAACATGGCGAACCGTATGGGCTGCCATATTGTTTCCTGGATAATGTGACATCAGAGGTCGGAACTGGGAGTACATCGATTTGGTACGAGTTCGCGGGTGGGAAGGTGCGGGTTGGACTGCCGTCCCAGTGCATTTTCACGGGTTACAGGTTGGAAAAACACGAGTTACGGGTTGCCTGGAACGCACCCTTAAAAATAAATAAAAATACCACAGTTCTGCATGTAAAGGAAGTCCCGCCTCCCGGCTTGTGTTTATATGAGTATTCATCTGAGTGGCAGCAGAGTCTCTGGGCAATGAACGAGCCGGGAGGCGGGACTTCCATTGAATGCGCGAGCTTACTTGAAGCATAACTGGTATTTTATTATTTTTAGCGAAAAATAACCGCGTTTCTAGAGTTCTGAGGATACGAGTGGACAAAGCTGACTTGGATTATACTGGACGATGTGTTGGACGATGGTTTGAACGTTTGTCAACGGACGTTTCGTGGAGTTTTCCCATTGCTACTGCGTGACCCCATTTGCTTCCAGCAAAAAAAGGAATTTGGATAATTTTTCAAAACTCTCCAGTGGCCATAAAGTTGCGCCAGGTGAAGAACAACTTCGTCTGTTCAAGACATCTAATGGTGAGTAAGTGATATACAAAGTATAGTTTTTGGGTGGAGTATCACTTTAATCTAGCTGATGCAATCATGCCCTTCGAGCTATAGCTAATGCCAATTACCGTGAAATACGTTATGTAATTTGAGTATTATTTAATTTAGCCTTTATTATACCGGGAAATCCCACTGAAATAAACAAAATGCAGATATGGCCAAACATTATCCTGTTCAAAACCTAACAACCACTCCAAGAGTAAACGCAATAAAAACCACAATCTAATTTTTAAGCTCATGTCAAATAACATTCACGAATGCCGTTGCTGGCCAGCTAAATCATATTCGATTGGTGGTTCTCGCCAAGAGCAGAAAACATGAATATTCATGTATTCACTTCATTAGTGACGTAAGGGCTAAACGCTGGCTATACGGCTGAGGCCAGACTGATGAGTCAGTGACCGTTGGGAGCGACCAGCACTTTATCAGTATGGATTCCAGGCTAGCCCTATGGGCCGATAAGCTATTGTCGTGGTGTGGCGTCCGTCGTCCGGAACATTTTTTATCTTTTTTTTTTTGGCATTATGAATTTTCCCATAAATTTGCCATAACATACTACTAGACCATATCTCCAGATGTTTTTTTTTTTTTTTTTCGGATTTTTGATTGAATCATTTTTGTCCATTTTATGGGCCCTTGAAATTTTGGCCCCAATGTTAAAGACAGGACTGAGAAATTTAAAAAAATAATTTCTGAAAAACTGCGTGATAAATTTTCTTTCTAAATCAGGCAATCAACTTGCCTTGGTACCGTCAATGTACAGTGCGAGCGTCATTTTGATTGAATCGACGGAAGTGGGTCGAGTGAGGGCGCTGTACTTTATGAATATGCAAGATGGCCTGTGGAGGCCAAGTGGTTGCGGAAAGAGATTAAATTTGTATTATCGACATATAGGAAGTCATATATGACCTATATTTTGGATGTATTAAAGTTGACCTCAGATGACCTTGAAAGGTCAAACTAGTCAAGCAAAATGTTACAATTTTCAAAGGCTTCTAGGCTTGAGAATATCAAAGATTGGGAACACATGCGTATTGAACACTTGGAGGAAGTCATATATGAACTTTTATTTGGTGGCCTTGAACTTGACCTTCGGTGACCTTTGAAGGTCAAACTTCACATGGTGAAATTTCAATGACCTCTATCACCAAAACTATTACAGATAGAGCGTAGGTTTGTATTGTGGGCATATAGGAAACCATGTATGAAGTTTCGTTTGGTGACATTGAACTTGACCTTCAGTGACCTTCAATGGCCAAACTTCACAGTGAAATTTCAATGACTTATATCAGCAAAATTGTTACAAATAAAGTGTAGGTTTGTATTGGAGTTGTATAGGAAGTCATATATGAACTTTCATTTGGCGGCCTTGAACTTGACCTTCAGTGACCTTCGACGGTCAAACTTCACATGGTAAAATTTCAATGACTTCTATTACCAAAACTATTACAGATAGAGGTTAGGTTTGTATTGTGGGTATATAGGAAGTCATGTATGAAGTTTCATTGGGTGACCTTGAACTTGACCTTCAGTGACCTTCAATGACCAAACTATACAGTGAAATTTCAATGACTCATATCAGCAAAATCATTACAGATAGAGTGTAGGTTTGTATTGGAGACGTATAGCAAGTCATAAATGAACTTTCATTTGGTGACCTTCATATTGACCTTCGAAGGTCAAACTTGACCTAGTGAAAATTCAATTACTTCTATCTTTAAAAAGGTCACAGATGGAGCCTAGGTTTGTGTTCCTGACATCTAGGAAGTCACATATGAACTTTCATTTGGTGTCATTCAACTTGACTGTTGGTGATCTTTGAAGGTCAAACTTGACATAATGCAATTACAATGACTTGTGTTGCCAAAACGGTCACAGATGGAGTCTAGGTTTGTATTAGAGACATATAGGAAGTCATATATGAACTTTCATTTGATGACCTTTGTAGTGAAGTTCAAAGGTCAATTGTGACCGAGTGAAAATTCAATGACTTGTATCACTAAAATGGTCACAGATGGAGCCTAAGTTTGTGTTACTGACCCCTAGGAAGTCACATATGAACTTTCATTTGGTGACAATGACAATTCATTTTGGCTTAGGATTGTGTTTGTATTACAGGAGGTCTTATAAATGTTTGTGAACTTTTATTTAGTGACCTTGACATTGATTTTCATCGATTCAAATGTCAAACTTCACATGAAATTTTCATAACTTGTATAATCACTACAAGACTGCTTGCCAGTAAGCTACAGGACCCTTGGTCCTATTTTCTTTCTGTCTTGCTGATTCTCATCTTGGAAGCTCTCAACGTCAGCGCAGATAAATGTTTGAGAACAGCCTTGTTTTGTTTTTGTATCATTCCAATGATTATCAAGATTTGAGTGGAAAGCTCTTTAGTTTTCCTGTCATGAGTGGTATGGTGCTTGTCATGGTGTTGTGTTCTGGGGGTCCCTGGCCTAGCTGGGGCCCTGAACCCTCAGAATCTGTACTAATCACAACTAATCTTGAGCCTGAGAACTTCTGAAGCTGTGCCCCTGGTGACTGCATAGACTGAAGAGGAAACTGTGTGTGTAAGTGGTGAATGTATATGTGTGTGTGTGTGTGTGTGTGTGTGTGTGTTTGAGAGACAAAGAGAGAGAGAGGGAGAAAGAGAAAGAGAGAGATCATCAGTGTGTCAGTGTTTGTAAATGTGTGTGAGAACGTGGGCACATGTGCATGGTTATGTTCATGTGCTTGTGTTCACATGGATTTGTCTGTGTTGGGTTGATTGACCGGGTGCTCCGTGAGCACGCCCTCATTAAGCCTGTTGTAAGCCGTGACATTGCAAGCTAGTAAAGGATTTTTGTCAGCAACCATTTAGGAAACTATTTTTTTGGAATACAGCAGCCTAATTTTTGTGGTGATGGAAGATTTAATTTGGTTTTCGAGGTTGGGTGCGCTCGAGGCACCATTGCAGCTTACAGAAATCTAGCAACCTAGTAGACTTCTGTGAAATTGCCTCACTGCTTTTCAATTCCAAATGGGGCTATATTTATATTATATATTTAATGTGAGTGTAACTGTTTGTCATTCCTCTGATTTATTGAATTCAAAACCAGAAATAAATTGGGTTCCTCCGTGATTTTTGAGGATGCAAAGGGAGAGTACAAATGTTTCATTTATCAACAATATGGTCTGCGTCGTTCTTATCTTCTGCTCACCATGCACATCCAGGGCTTTCAAAAGTTTTTAGAGTAGGTGTCTGGCAGAATAGAGTAGGCGGCTATGGCTGGTAGTGGAGGTGCTGAGAATCCGAGCATTTTGAGGGTCCCCCTGGGGACGTTCCGACAGGAGAACTTTGAAAATTTGAAGCTCTGTGATGCATTCTGGTGGCTTCTGTTGTCTAATTATGTCTCTACCCCGGAGGGAGAGGGGAGACATATTGTTTTAGGCTTGGTTCCCGTTCCCGTTCCCGTTTGCGTTCGCGTTGGCGTTCCCACTTCGTTTCCGGGGCATAACTCCAAAAGCCTTTGCATGATCTTAACGAAAATTTGCATACTTACTACTCAGGTCCTGAAGTAGCGCCTTTCGGTATGTGCCTGTCTGTCCGTCCGTCCATCTATCCGTCCGGATGTAATACAGTTTTGTCCGGAGCATAACTCCTAAACCGTTGGCATGATCTTAACGAAAATTTGCATACTTACTACTCAGGTCCTGAAGTAGTGCCTTTCGGTATGTGCCCGTCTGTCTGTCCGTCCGGCTGTAATACAGTTTTGGCTGGAGCATAACTCCTAAACCGTTTGCATAATCTTCACAAAACTTTGCATACTTACTACTCAGGTCCTGAAGTGGTGCCTTTTGGTATGTGCCTGTCTGTTTTTTCATCTGTCCGTCCATCCGGTGGGTTGGGAAAGGAAGGGGGCCGGGGGGGAAACGTCCGTTTTTACGAGTGAAAACCCATTCTAGTTTTCTTGTTATTTGGTAATGCGAATTTAAAGCTACAGTGCGTAACTTCTACATGTCCGTAAATGTCCGTTTCACCCAAGCCACTACTAGAGGAGATGACACAATGCTGATTAAGCCGATCGGCTCCTCTAACATCTCATGTTATCTTTCAGTATTTGTTGTTTTGTATTGCATGTCGACTGGTGACATTCCCGTGCTGGCACACAGGAAATGACGCGTTTTACCTCAAAACAAGAAGGGAGGGGGAGGACGATTGGAGAGTCTCCCGGCAAGAGGCAGAGCGCTGCTAGAAAGAGAAAGCAACATGGCGGAGAACCCTAAGAAGCAGTCGAGACACAGTTCAGAAGTGGATCCTACCACAAAGAAAAAGCCTGGTCGTTTGGCTGAAAGACTATTAGCGAAGAAGGAAAGTGACTGATGGAGAAGACAAACACGGATTTGTATTGGTGTGGCTTTTCCTCGGTGGAGAGCCCTGAAGGAAGAAATTGAGCTGAGGACAGACACGGATGTTGCCTTGCTGCTCTTGGATAAGTAAGTGACTTGGTTTATAAGACATTATGAGTAGGATGTGTTGCTGTTACATGTACTGGACCTAGTACTTTATTATTTTCTTGGAAATGGTGCTATGAATGTAATGAAATGTTAGCAGCCTGGTGTTCGCCCCATTGTGTAGCGAGAGACAGTAGCGAGCAGTACATAGTGTGTACTAGCGAGTGTTACTCTGTGTACCATGGCGAGCAGTACACGATGTGTAGCGAGCGTTACTCTGTGTACCGTGGCGAGCAGTACACGATGTGTAGCGAGCGTTACTCTGTGTACCGTGGCGAGCAGTACACGATGTGAAGACCAATGGACAACAAATAACTTCTGCTGACTACAACTGGGTCTTTCCATCCACTAACCTGTCAGCTACAAATTAGCAGGCACCTTGTCTCCCATTTGTAATAGGCCAACTAAACATACTATTTTGCGTTTCTGTGGCAGAAAAAAAAATCATACAATAATCACCTCCTCCAAAGAGTCCATCTTTTTTTTCGCCGACTGTCCTTCAAACAGAATGAAAATGTTGTGGAATCGGGTAGCACGGTGGGGAGTGGGGGGCATAGTGGGGGGGTACACCTGGGCATACGTTACATGGAAGTGCTGGCTGTATTGTTGTAATAAAGCAGAATTCCCCTAGGGGGCAACAGAAATTACGCACTATAGCTTTAATTTTTTTTGTTTTACTTTATATATTTTTGAGGATACTTCTTATAATTTGCTCATGTTGATGTATTGTCACTTCTGATGATCAGTTATAAGAATTAGATGCTTGCAACAATCCCCTTTGTGCAGAAGTCGAATCTGGAAATGTATGCGGTCCCCTGTTTAAGATTTTATAATTTAAGATTTGCCCTTTATAGAGAGGAGGAAAGGGCTTAAATGAAATAAGACACTTGTAGCATTTAGAATACCCTTGTTTTTCAGTTTATTTTCATAATTTTAGTACAGAGTAGGGGCCACAAACACAAATTTCATCAACGTTGAATCAGCATCAGCATTTAAATATATATACTGTACATGTACTGTATATACACATAACATTTGTATAAATTCGCATAACTAAATGCCTGTTATAGAAGTAACTTGTACTGACATGAACGTAAGTATGTCCTGTGTGGGACACCATTCAATAACCATTTCCTGAGTGAGACACTAGTGGCCTGACCCACTGTCCAGCCTTTTTACGGGCATTGTTATTGATGATCAGAATGAAGCGTGGGAGGGAGTAATTTAAACAGGCTTAAGGGTCTATTTGTAAAATTTCAGATGTATGAATACGAAAGTGACTTTGATGAGGGAAAGCCTCAAGAACGCTTAAATCACACTTAGGCAATGCTTTTTCACACCGAAAGGAAAGAGCGTGAATTTTCACTGACTGTACTGCTTCATGGCTGGTTTTGCCTTGTTTTTATACTGCTTTGTCTTGCCACAGAAAATATAGAATCTTGTGTGACAAAATCCGTCGTCAAGGGACTAGGGAAGCAGAAATGTTGGGTGTCTGGGGGGGGAAGTTAATGCCGCGGGGAAGAATCACGGTGCAAATGCAGTTGTTTTTTCTGATCTCTGAAACATAACTGTACACATAAAGAGGTAAGCTATTCAAATGCTTTAATGCAGTTTACAAGCTAAGCTAAACCTAATGTTTATGCTGATTTTGCCGACTCTGGTTCATGTAATTTCAAAACCAAATTTTTGGCATGCATTAACGAAATTGCTCCTCTCAGGGAAATGCGCGTCAAATACGATTAGGCCCCCTGGATGACAGGAGAAATCCTCCACCTTATTCATGAAAGAAACCAAGCTTTAATACAGTTCAACAAAACAAAATCTTGTGAATGGTATGCTAAATTCTTGGCTCTTAGAAATTCTGTACAGGTCAAAAAACAGCGTGCAAAGTCAGAATATTTCGCAAATAAGGTGGAGGAGAACAAAAATAACCCTTGAATGCTCTGGAAAGCACTAAAAAACCTTGGTACAGCATCCAAAAGTAAAAAAATTCGGAGAAAATTGGGCTCAAAATTGACGATGGTATATGTTTCGACAGTGCCAAGGTTTCCGAAAAATTCAACAATTTTTTCTCCACTGTTGCCTCATCACTGCAAAGTAAATGACCCACAGGCAGTAACAAATAAGGGTTTAGTCATTTGTACAGGTATTACAACAATGTTCATCAGTCCGGTATTCAGTTTTCTTTTCATCAGGTCTCTGAGGAATTTGTCCGGAAGACTCTCCAGAATCTAAATTCGAACAAAGCAACCGGTTTGGATCAACTACCTGCACGTTTTCTTAAAGATGGTGCTGAGTTCATAACATCTCCCATAACCCATATTGTAAATTTGTCCATCACCTCATGTAAAATCCCATCTGAACTCAAGGTTGCTAAAATCACTCCTATCTATAAAAAACAGAGCAAAACTGAAGCTGGTAACTATCGACCCATCTCGATACTCAGCATTGTTAGCAAAGTGATTGAGAAAGCTGTTTATGAGCAACTTAATCACTACTTCACAGTTCACAAACTCTTTTATGAGCACCAGTCAGGTTTCAGGTCCTCTTACTCTACAGATACATGCTTAGCTTTTCTATCTGATTATATCAAATCAGAACAAGACAAAGGCAATTACACAGGTATGGTTGTATTAGATCTACAAAAAGCCTTTGACACTGTGGAGCATAGTATTCTTTTAATCAAACTTGAGGCCATAGGGCTTCAGAAACCTGCTATCAACTGGTTCAAGGCCTACTTAGGCAGCAGTGTGTGGAAGTTGGTGGCTTCCCTTTCTCACCTGCAGATGTGATTTGTGGTGTTCCCCAGGGTTCTATACTCGGACCCTTACTGTTTCTGATATATGTCAATGACATGCCTTTAGCTGTGAAGTGCAAACTTTTGCTTTATGCAGACGATTCTGTCCTTTTGGTAGCTGACAAAAATACCGCCGATATCCAAGAGCGGTTGTCTGTGGAACTTGATTCAGTACAAGAGTGGCTTATCAAAAATAAGCTATCTCTTCATCTCGGGAAAACTGAATCAATTTTATTTGGCTCTAAACGTAGAGTCAATGGTAACGAGTCTTTAGACGTCATGTGTAGTGGTCATAAAATCACCAGTAAATCCTGTGTCAAGTACTTAGGCGTTGAACTGGACCAAACACTGAGTGGGAGCCAAATTGCTGACAATGTTATTAAAAAATTCAATGCCAAGTTGAAGTTTCTATATAGACAGGCCAGAAACCTTGATGTGGACACCAAGAAACTCCTAACGTCAGCATTAATCCAATGTCATTTTGACTATGCCAGCACCTCTTGGTACTCTGGCCTTACCAAGAAACACAAGAATCGTCTCCAAACCACCCAGAATAAGGTTATTCGCTTTCTTCTAAGGGCTGCCCCTAGGACCCACATAGGGTATGCTGAGTTCAGACAGGTGAATTGGTTGCCAGTGGACCGCTGCGTAAAGCAGCTAAAGCTTAACCATATCCATAACATCATTAACGGTAATGCCCCACAGTATCTAACATCTTCCTTTAGTATCTGTAATTCCCGCCACAGCACCCGTTCTGGTCCTATGTCCCTTTTTGTTCCCCCAGTAAAGTCTTTTGGACATTCCTCCTTCAAGTATACTGGGGTCACTGCCTGGAACGAGTTGCCTAGTCACATACAGTCTATGGAGTCCAAAGGTGCTTTCAAGTCTAGGTTAAAGGTTTTTTATTTGATCAGTTTTATCAAGAGTCACAAAATCTTTTTATTACTTTTTAACCTTTGTTTACTTTTGTTGCAATTATTATCATTTCTATTTTTTAATTTTCTTTATTAATGTCATTATTACTTATTGTTATTATTATTATTATTATTATATGCTGTATTATTATTATTATTATTATTATTATTATTAGTATTATTTATTTCTTAATGTACCCCTATTTTGCTATTTGATCTTCAATATTGGACCACAATGGAAATAAGTATTTTCACTTTTTTGTGTTAGCCATGTATTTTAATGAACACTATATAATGTATTTTGTGCATTACTTTACTAAATAAACTCAATCAATCAATCAATCCTTTTCAAATACCCCGCAAAACGAGGAGCGCTCAGTTTACAGAGGAGCTAACCTTATCGGTGTCCCACTCAGGGAGCAGTTAGCATACAGCTAAATCACCGGTGTTTTCCAGTTCATGTAAAGACAAAGCTCCAGTAAATGATTAAAACAATATCTGGTTATAAAGGTAAGCCATTAGACTTTAACACCTTAACATTGACTGAAAACATTATGCCATCATTTTATATGTAGTGCAAGGGAAATTTCAATTGAATTCCTGCAAAAAATGTGACATCCTTATTATCCCAGCCACAAAGTGGAGCGAGGAATATGGTATTGGAGCTCATCTTTCCGTTTGTCCATCTGGAAAATTAGGGACAAGTTTTTAGAAACTAATTTACTTAAATTAATGAATTTCGTTTGTGCGATGCAAATCACGACCTTGATTGGGTTCGAAAATTGTTTTTGAAAAATATTTTTTTGAGAATAATGCCTTTTATGTCAGAAACTTCTTGAGTGCCATCATTTGAATTACGCAGTTTCATTTAAATGAGTCTTGATTTAGTTTGAAACTCTGTTACATTATTTTTTACAGAGTTATAGCCCTTTATCCTAATTTGGGCCTGAGTATGTGGTGTCATTAATGGGGATAAGATGTTGATGACAATGTCTTCTTGTTCAAGTAAGTTAGCAGAGCTGCCAGCATTTGGCTGGCTATGAATATTCTGTCAAGCACGATCAATCCTAAAATCTGAACATTTAAATCTTCAACTTAGAATAAAATTTGCAATGATAAGAAAATGGGAGCTGCCAGATAGCTCACTCGGTAAAGCATCGCGTTGCGAAGCAGAAGTGACTATCACGGCGCGGGTTCGATTCCGGCCTCGTACCAGCCGGCAGTGGTCGGCAGCTCTTTTCAGAGTAGCGCGTAATCGGCCAATGTGCTACAGGGATGCAAATTTGGAAGGGTCTGCCGGGATAGGGTATTGTAAATATTAAGTTCTCAGGCGCCTCCTGTTGGCCAGATGGGCGCTCGTTAGGAAGATTCTAAGCTTGTTCATGTTCAGGTATCCTCCGCCCTCGTTCTGAGCTTGCGAGGTTTCGACCAATGATTGTATAAGAAGCCGCAGCGACAGGCGCGTGCTTTGGAGGAGAGCCGCAAGCTGTCTCACTCTCCTGAGTTGGCAATAGGGGGCCACATATGCGAAAAGCCTTGTACATAGTTCCCCAATTGGACGTTCCAGATTTGGGTGGGATTGGAGATGCCAAATTTTAAATTAAAAATAAATAAATAAATAAATAAATAAAAATAAAATGGAGCTGAGCATCTGGTACCAATAAGCAATCTCTGCTGAGCGTTCATCCTTGAATTTCTGTCTCCCTGCCTCTGATGAGTTCAGCACAGGGTGATTAATCTGTGGCAAGATTAGTCTCGCTGCTGGGAATCAGGCAGTGAAGGAGTACGGATGCAACCCTCACTATTTGCTTATCTCATTGTATCATTATGTCCGCTAGTTTTTCATTTCGCTGCCAAGGACTGTAAATGAGCATGCCTTTTACTACCATTGTTTTTCACACACTTCAGTGGAAACTTTTGTGATTCTGAAGTGAATGTATGGTGAATTGCAGTTGTCTAGTGATTTTATAAAGCTCTTTTCAAAGGTTAAAAGTTAAAGGGTCTAACCAGAAGTAATCATCCTGGGGATGGTTCGTGTAGGCATTGGATTATCCAGTAAACGGCACCTGTGTTTATGAGCCAGCCTTGAAGACATGGGTTTCAGGATACTGGACTGTCCAACTGGGGCAGGGAACCACACTGTGTCGGTGGCGGCAAGGCCTGCGAGTATCAAAACTGCGTTATACTGGTGGAGAATAAATTCAATAGACAAGGTGGGGTGGAAATGTACTGGACTGAACAGAAGGGGGGTGGGGTCAGCATGTAATTGACTGGGCAGTAGATGTGGGGTGTAAATGTTTTGGATTCTACAGTGGAGTGGGTTCTACATCAGCACGGGGGGTGTAAATGTGTTGGACTGCACAGGTAGGGTGGGGTCTGCATGTATTTAACTGTACAGTAGGGGTATGGTATAAATGCATTGTATGGGCTATCCTGCAGGGGTGGGGATCTGTAGATATTGCACTGTGCCGTTAGAGTGGGTTTTAAATGCGATGTACTCAACTGTAGGGGTGGGGTTGGGGCCGGTGCTGCATATGTCACAGGATTTGTCTTGGCTAATGGGATCAGGTTTTCCCACCTGCTACTTTCGTACTCTCACCTGAGGGCAGTGCTTCTCTTTTACGAGGTAAATTATAAGAATATAATGTGAAATCATCAATATTTTCACTTGCCTCCAATTTCCACAATCCTTTCTCTAATCCTAAGCATAGACTGTATAAAAAGATGGACAAAGCAACTGTGACGTCACCCATTGGTTTCAGCATACCATTTAGGAAGACTCGATTTTGGCAATTTGAACAGCGCCATTTTGTCATTTTGAGACCGGATGTGATTACTATTGGATGAGGGCATGAATTTAAGATGCAGGGAGGAGTGAGGGGTGGATCTATGGGTGGATCTGACCGTATCAAACGGGGACCAGAGTATAGCCACGCCCCCAAAGTATACCTGGCTTTATCCTTTAATATAGTCTATTTGGGACCATAATTTACAAAAATGAACATCATGATATATCGAAGGAGACTTGAAACTTGCGACAGATACCATAAAATAATGTGGAAAATCATTATTGAAATAATAAATCAGGTGGGAAAGTAGAGCCATTTTCTCATAGACTATAGCATTGAACCTCTTTCTGCAACCACCAATGTCGCCGGCTGCTGGCTATTAAATAGAGTGCAATTTTAAGAGATTTCTGCATTGGCTTCACATTTCAGACTCGGGTGCTGCATCCATCTTTATACAGTCTATGATCCGAAGTCCTGTTGGGCCATTTTAAGGTATTTAATTTATCCTGGATACAAATTTTTGGGACTTCAATACATTGCTGTGGAAAGACCCAAATTTGTTCAGTTCATTATGTGGCCTTTTGTAAACACATTAGATTGGAATAGAAAGATTTCTTATCTGTGTCATTCATTATTTAGATGAAAGTTTCTGCTCTGTGGATGCTATGGGCTTTGTCGTGACTTTTTCAGATGCTTTGGAAGAAAATTACAATTCTGTTTGGATGGCAGTGAGCCAGTAAATCCATATCATTCGTAGGTTGGTCAGAGGTGTTGCTCCAATCAGACTGAAGTGTTGGGATTCTGCCTTGTTAGCCATGTTTGGATTATGATTCTGCTTTGTCTGACCATGCTCTGTTTGTGATTTGGATTCCATGCCATGTTTTGTTCTTGCTTTGTCTGTATGTCTGCCATATTCCATTCCCTGAGTTATATTCCGGTCCATGTTTTGTCTCATACCTTGCATTGCACTTTGTCTCCCCCTCTCTGTTCTTGTGTCATGTGATCGCTCGCTGCCCCAGTATTACGTGCCACACTTTCGGGTGATTTCATGGTTTCTGGGATTTCAATTATTCCTTCTAATCTCGTTTGCTTCCTTCGCCTTGCTGTTCTATCATTACTAACCAGACTAACAGTTTGTTATTTTCGTTAATGATACTAACCAAAGACTAACATTGTTTATAGTACTAACTTACTAACAAGCACTAGGGATTGTATAGCTGCACTTTACTAATTGACTAATGATCTCTCAGCACTCGTCCTATTCTAGTCTCCACCCCTTGTCTTTACTCAATCAACTTTGCTGCGTTTCAGTGGAACCTCCGCACTTGTTAAACTGTGTTCTGCCTCCTTATCTGTGCACGTTAGAACTCCCTAACTGGAGCCGTATGTCTGTCAATAGGCTGTCTTTGTGATCCCTGTCCGCGTTTTGGCTTTCGCCAATTTCATGTAGTTAGGAACGTGTTCATTCCTTTGTAATTAGTCTGATCCAACTCACCTGTTTCCTATTGTAGCATGTGACTTCCCGTTTGTGTATTTAAGCAGTCATTTCACAACCAGCCTCTGTCAGAACGTTTCCCTTGTGCTGCGATCGTTTATGCCTTGTACTCTCTGTGATTCTCTTCTGACTGGACCGTCCCTGATTTTGATTTTGGCTCTGACTTGGATTTGTTTGCATCTGTGTATCGAACATTTTTTGCCCGACCACGAGTTTTGTGTTTGCTGCCCTGGTTACAACTTGGATTACGTCCCTGGGATTCTGATTTTTGGATTGTGGACTTTGTACCGTTGCCTCCTGCTCTGCGGGGGTCACCCCCATTCCTAATAAAGCACAAGTTTTTTGGATTACTTGGTTCTCGCGTCTGGTTCCTGAGCGTAACCTCACATGAAGACCATTTGAGATCATTAGTCATTAGGTAATGAGCTCATCAAGTCTGCACTGCAGACATGACGAACGAAAACACTGTGAGCACTGCAAATATGGTGCTGCGTCAATTCACCTCAGCAACGCAAAATTTTTCAGTCCAGATCTCTTGTTTAGTGGGCAGGGAGACTCAAATTTTGTCTGGCACAATATTTCAAATTTATTAATTTTGGAGATCAATTCTCAATATAGATCCATTGCAAATACATACAAAATTCTGCACTTCATAAATCATACAAGTTGATGAAATCTGTTTGGCAGTCAAGAGAGACATTCTTCCTTAGGCGCCTCCTGTTGGCCAGACGGGCGCTCGTCAGGAAGATTCTAAGCTAGTTCATGTTCGGGTATCCTCAGCCCTCGTTCTGAACTTGCGAAGATTCAACCAATGAGTGTACAAGAAGTGGTGGCTGACTGGCGCGTGCTTCAGAGGAGAGCCGCGAGCTGTCTTCACTCTCCTGAATTGGCAAAAGGGGGTCGCAGATGCGAAAGCCTTGCACATAGTTCCCTTATTGGACATTCCAGGTTTGGGTGGGATTGGAGATGCCAATTAAAAAAAAAAAAAAAAAAAAAAGAGAAAGACATTCAGGTAGTGTACACATATCTATTTAATTAGTCTTGCATTGTAAGCTCTCCCTGCAACTATCTTCACACACGGGAACTAGGCATGCCACACCAAAGTATCCTGAACAATCCTTTGCAGTTACAAACTGTGGGCAGTTACCACCCTATGCCATGGCTATCTGACCCGATGCTTTCAAATTAAAACTAATTAAAACAATCAATGGGTGCACCATTTTCTTGAAGAGAAGATGAATCTGTTTCAGGTGAAAGTGGCCACACGATACTTAAAAAAAAAAAAAATTGTGAAGGGGAGTTTATTTTTAGCTTGGTTGTATCTGCAACACATCTGTAGTGTCCCCAACAAAATCAATGTAGCATCTGCTACAAAGTTAAGCCTCATTTTGGAACCAGATGCATTATATTTTCAAGAAACCTGTTTTATAATTTTATATATTTTTTATAAATCTATCAATTTCATCAATTCTTCAATTGACGTCAATTTCAACAAATTCTTTTTTCATTCATTAGGAAAATATATCTGCTGCAACATGCATTGATAAGCACATGAATATAATCATTGGTGACACTTTGTGGGGTTGCAGAATGGAAGCCCCCAAAAAAAAAAAAAAAAAAAAATGTTAAAAATATCTTTTTTTTTTGTCATAAAGAAAATTGATTTCGCAGGTTTCTCTGGTGGATTCATGAACCCCATGGGGTGGTTTATCAATGCTGAAAATTATTTTGAATTCAGTGGTTTGGGCCAGAAAACGCCCTTAATGGGACTCCACCTTTGTGGAGCTCATGTAAGAGAGTGAATGGACTACATATCATGCAAATGGGACTTGCAAATGACACTGCATATCATGCAAATTACACCATAGTCTTAAAAAGGTGTCAACCCATTGGCCTTTAATTGCCATCTTGTGGCCAATTCAGGTTATTCTCAGTGGCCACCAAATGGCTGACACACCTGACATTTCAGTCATGAAGCACGCGTCTCAATCATTCCCCAACTCTTGGAAATTGCTTTGAAATATCTGCTCTTAAATGTCTGGCGTGCATTTTTTTTTTTTTTTTTTGAGTATGTTTCATTACATCTCTGGCAAAATATTCAGAATTTCAGAAGATTGTGTACAAGTACACAGGTGGAGACTATGCCCAGCAGGTGAGATTTGGTTTGGTGCGTTTTGATGGGAAGCTGCCTGAGAAAACAGAATTGACAGATTTTATGAATAGTAGAAAATATTCGAGTAAAATCTTGGATGACAATAAACTACACTAATTGGTAATTTTATTAGGTACACATTTACCCTTGCTCATTAACACAAATATCTCAAGAGAATGGGGTGAAAAAATGTCATCTACTTGACTGTGGAATTGTTGGTGCATAAAGGTCTGTTTGAGTGTCTCAGAAACTGCTGATGTTCTGGAATCTTTCACACATAACAGTTTCTACTGTGTTTACTGAGAATTATGCAAAAAACAAAACATCAAATAAGCAGCAAATCTGTGGAAAAATATGCCTTGTAAATGAGAGGTGAATGGTCATACTTGTTCAAGCTGTCAGGAAGGCAAATGTAACTCAAAAGAACCACGCCTTACAACAGTGCTATGCTTTGCGGAAGAGCATCTCTGAATGCACAACATGTCAAACTATGTGGCAGATGGGCTCTGGAACAGCAGAAGACCATATTGGATCCCAATCCTGTTGACCAGAAGCAGAAATCTGCGGCGTTCGTGGGCAAAGGCTCATAGAACTGGACAATTGAAGATTTGAAAAACTTTCTTGGTCCAAACCCAAATTTCTGCTACAATAGGCAGATGGATCAGCATCAGAATTTGCATCAATATGAATGCATGGCCCCAACTTGCCTTTTGTCTACAATTCTGGCCATTGGTGGTATAACATTGTGGAGAATGTTTTCCTGGCACACTGTTGGTCCCTTAATAACAATGAATCTATGTTTGTTTGCTGTAACCTGTCTGAGTATTATTGCTGTCCATGTGCATGCCTTTATGGCCACAGTCCACCAATTTTTCCAATGGCTACTTTCAGAAGGATAATGCTCCATTTAAGCGCACGTCATGTCAAGCTGAAATGAAAATGAGCTCAGTGTACTTCAATGGCTTCCACAGAGGCCAAATCTCAATCTGAGAGAGTCCCTTTAGAATGTGATGGAATTGGAGATTCGGGGCACGAATGTGAGGCCATTATATGCGCATAACTGTGTCATGCTATTCAGTCAACATTGACCAGAATCTCTGAGGAATGTTTGTAGCACCTTGTTGAATTCATTCCATTAATAATTCAGGCTGTTCTGGGGGCAAAAAGAGTCCAATCCAGTATTAGAGTGCAGTACCTAATAAAGTAGCCACTAAATAGTCTTGCATTGCTGCAACTTAATGAAAAACATTAATTATTTGATAGGGGCATTATGTACTTCTGTAGTTTTGTTTATCTGAAATATAAATTCAGTTCCATGAAAAAGTAACATTTTTATGCACAATTTGGATTGTAAATATTTGGTAGCATGATTCCCATGCCCTTTCGGACCATTCTATCATTATGTAACAAAAATTATGAGTTTCGAACCTATTCTGTAATGAAATGGCCGATGTTCATGGCAGTCTTACACATAGAGCTGTGTGATTTTCTTGGCTTCAGGTTTCCGGCTTTTGCCTTGTATTTCTGTATTCTCCATCTCATTTGCTCTCCCCAATGCTCTCTTTCTGTGTCTCTCTCACCCTCCCTCCTCCCTCCGTCTCCTCTCTGTATCCCACTCTCTCAGCCATGCTGCGTCTTCCTGAATCCCTGGAGCACAAATCCTCTCAGGGGATGGCATGGGAATTCAATTGCTGCTCACTGAGGATTGAAATGTATCAGCCACTGAAGCAGCAAATTCATTCTGTGCCCCATGGCTTTTATTGTACAGATAAAGGTCCATTTTCAGTGTGCTGCCACATATAGCTAAGTGGTAGAGTGAGCTTCAAAGACATTTTGCAAGTTACCCTTTGTGGTGCATGCGTAATAAAAATAACCATAGAGATGCCTGAAGTGGCTCAAATTCATGAAAATGGTTTCAAGCTGGGAAAAAGTTTCTAAATTTTTTGTTATCAGGTATCAGGTCAGAGCATTACTGCACTGCATGAGACGTGTTTGCCGCACAGAATTATGTTAAAGTTATGCATCCCCTCAGATGGCTGAAGGCACTTATGGAATGGAGACCCTTGACCCAAAAGTCCCTCCCTCTCCCCTTCAAAATTTTTTCTATTCCCCTCGCGATTCTGGTCAGGAGAGAGTTCATGAATGCGTGGAAAATAATGAGCAACTCCCTGTTCTAGTGAACATGGAATGGAACGGAAAAAATGCATTGTGTTTAATGGGTAAATTGTACTGAATGCATCTAAAATCCCTGGCCCAGATTTAAGTAAAGCAAACTCACTAGTAATTTGGAAAAGCTTATAGACTTTAGTTGGGGTCAGCCCCTGTTTTGGAGGGAAAACAACATGCTCTGCAAATTAAAGATTTAAACCTAGCCTTCATCCTACTTTATACCATGGTCTGGGTGAATACTCTTTTCTGATTGGCTGGCAGGTGTTGATTAAAACTGTGGAACCGCACAGGTAGTTCGGCCAACGGTAGTTTCACCGTTCGAAGTTCGAAATTCATCCGCTAGCCAACCTATAATCATAACAACGTTAGAGCACTGGCATTTGGCTGGGTATAACAGAAACCAAGCTACTCATTTATCTCCAGTAAATTTTGTGGCGTTAAGTTACGTCCTGTGGGGCGGTTAACAATAGGTGCTCCAGTGATAATGACCGTAAATATTAAAGTAGCGAAGTAATGACACTTTATTCATTAAACGATAGTAACTGTGTACAGTTACAAAGGAAGTTAACGTCCACTTCATGTATCAGCAACTGCTGACAGTTCGCTATCTACGTGCTGTGACAACAGACTGATTTCAGCTCACTGGCTCTACGGAAACCGTCATAAGTTCATTGTAATTGCGGGTAGCAAGTTAGCTACAGTCTGCATAATTGCGCATAATGTTGTGTAATGCATAATCTCCGTTTCAGATGGAATCAGTTACCAAATCATTTGCTGGTAAAAGGATGATAGATTTTTTGCGCACGCTTTATCCATGAAGAGAAGCTGAACTAAGTTAGCTGGTTCAGTTTAGCTTGGTGTATAGCTATGAGCTATTGGCTATGAGAAGGCGCGGTGCCTATTTAGTGATTACCAGCTCATTTTTAAGTGCCAAACTTTCACCAAAAATTTCTGAATGCTTTGATTTGATATTGCTGGCAAATGACCATGGTATAAGCGGGATAATCGACTCATAGGTGTGCATCACACGGTTTTAAGGCACTTCGCGGAGGCAACCACCTCCACCTGGTTATTCGCCTCCGCATCATGCCTTAAAACCGTGTGATGCATACCCACAAGTTGATTATCCCTTACATGTTTAATGAAGTCTGATTTGTCAATGTTCAGTTCTGCTTGCTTTGACACTGTAAGCTAAGAGCTAGACAGAATTGTGGCTGGCCAGTCCGCTACTGTGTACAAAAATAATTACAGTGAATGCAAAGCAATGCACTGTTTTGTTATTCCTAGGCTTTTTATTATTATATAGAGTATCTTACATGAGTGGGTGTGTCATATGAAAGTTATAAAACAAGTTGAGTAAATTTTGCACTGAGCTTGCAACAAACCCAAAATTTACTCAATGAGTTTCATAACTTTCATAACATATGAAATAACTAAGTGTGTAAGATTCTGTTAATCACATAAATTAATCACCTAATTTAATAGAAAACGGACATCATTTCCATTAGCACCCGAATGGTAACTCCCAGTATGTTAGCACTGAGCTATCGCCATCACAATGATACTCTGTTAGTCACTGAGTCACAGACATTTGTGTTTGAACCAGCCATGGCTTTTAAATTCACAGTCAACTGAGTAGCTAGCTAAAATTAACTTGCTAGCTAACAAACTAATGTTGCATAATGGTTATGGAAAGTTACAGCGTGCACACTAGCTAGCTAGCTAGCTGAGTAACATTAACTTAGTGATGGAAATGGCACTTTGCCAGCTAGCCACAACGCTAAGCCTTACTGACTTAACTAACGTTACACTTGGTATTCAGTTTCACTAAATATCAAGAGCGTGGCATAAAGCAGAGCAAATTTTTTTCCCACGCTCTCAGCCAATGAAATTTTTGCAAAGTGATATTACCCGAGGCCAGGTCACAATTGCGAAAGAGATTATATCTCAATTGTTTATCTGGTTAAATAAAGGTTATAATAATATCAAAAATATGTCATGAGCTGGGCTATGGGAAAAGCACTACAGTTATGTGATAATATAGGTTCTTCTTGCTAACTTCTGCAAATAATTCAACTTGAACTGTTTAATATAGAAACTCTGTTCAAATTCTGTTGCATAGGTCTTGGAAATGACTCCAGTGGAATGTTATTTTAATTTTTCTATGATTTATCATTTTTGAGATATTTCATAAAAATGATATAAAATTTCCCCATAGACTTTGCATTGAGTTTTATGACATCATAATGCGACTGTGTTCCACTGAAGCCAGCTCCAGTACAGTGGTTCCCTTTCTCTTGGTAGCTCTCTCCATTGACTTTTATCACTAGTAATGTACCTGCGGCAACTTCCGTAAACCACTGCTTTTTCTTCTCTTCTTTCTCTTTTCATCTATCTGTCAGTACCTAATAGTTCTTTCTCTCTCTATTTAATTTAAATACCCCGATTTTACTCCTCTCTCAATGTCTCTACACCTGTTCGGTTCACTTTTGGGCATGCACCCTCTATTCCTCACATTCCTGGGGCCTTATTTATAAAAAAAATTGTGCGGATTCCATGCTTAAATATCGCTTATGTTCAAGAAAAGAAAAGCAGTGTGTGGTAAAGAGTATTCAATTTATGAAATGGTTGTTAAGTTGAACTGCATGTAATTTTTCTGCGAATAATCAAGATGAACCTTAAATTTTGAAAATGTGCACAATACAGTTTCTTTGTGTGTTTTTTAATGTCCCATTTCTTTTTTATAAATCTGAAGTTAGCAACAAAAGTGGCATACGCATCTTTTAGGTGCATACGCACCATTTATAAATGAGGCCCCTGATCTAGAGAAGCCTATTGGTCTGGAGAAGCCTAATCATGACCACAGAACAGATGTGCCGTAATGTGTACGATGTTGTTAGCATATGTCACTCCAAAGAGCCCGCATTACTCCAATTTTGGCATCTTTGCATCGGCTGCCAGTCCAATTCTGAATTGATTTAAAAATTTTGTTAATTAGCTTCAAAGCACTCCCTGGCATGGCACCAGAATATATAAGTGAGCTTTTAAATCCTTACAGACCTGAAAGACTGCTGAGATCTTCCAAGCAAGCATTATTGGCCGTTCCAGAGTCCAAATTAAAAACAAAGGGTGATCGAGCCTTTTCGATTAAGGCTCCAAGACTCTGGAACAGCCTCCCAAACAATATTAGAAATGCTGAGTCTTTATTGTCTTTTAAATCTCTTTTAAAGACTCATTTTTTTTTTGGCTTGCTTTGCTGATTTTACAGTTTAAATTCTTTTATTGTATGGGTGTGTTTTCATGTAAATCTCGTTTTATAATATTGATTCTTCCTATTTTGATGTTTAATTCCCTACTTTCCCCATTTTGTTTTATTGCTTTTATGTACATGTATTTTTTACCTGAAGCACTTTGTGCTGTATTGCTTGAAAGGTGCTATATTAATAAATTTATTATTAATTTTACTTTTATGAGGGCACAATCCTCAGGCCAATTAGGAGAGAGAGAGAGATGTGTCATACTGTAATCCCATTGAACATAATGCATTTTCGCCTCTTTCATAGGCTGTGGTTGAAGTATTGTGACACAGACAATGTTGTGAATCATTGTTTTGCATGCACTGGTATTTCCCTCAGGAAATGCTCACCTAGTTTGTGTTGATGTCCCGCAATGTCCAGCCCCTGATCACACTCACAACAGGGATTTGTCTGCAGGGCATAGCTTTCGAACTCTTTTGGACTGATGTCATGGCCTACTTGTCCTTGTCGTTATTTGTCATTCGTTGGTCATCTGTAAACATCATCTTCTCCCAAATTGTCTGGCGGCTCAGTTTGAAACTTTAGTCACATGTTCCCATCTGTGAGCACACCAGAATTTACTTTTGGCATTCTGATGGTAAACATCTTCTCCAAAACTGTCTGGCCAATGAAGTTGAAATTTGGCATAGATATTCCTACCTACACCACAGTTTGTTCATTGCGTTTGGAACCGATTTTCAAAATGGCCACCAGGCAGCTATCCTGAAAATGCCTATTACTCATGGCTCATATCTCTGCCTTTAGAGATACACTTTATTGAACCCCGTGGGGTAATTTGTCCTCTGCATTTGAGTGGGCAGCCACAGAGCAGCGCCCGGGGACCAACACCATTTCTAAAGCCAGTTCCTTGGTCATGGGTACTGGTTGGAGCGTTCCTATGATGCATGTTTTTGTGGGTGGGGGAAACCGGAGTACCTGAAGAAAACCCACGCGAACACGGGGAGAACATGCGAACGCCACGCCCCAGGCCGGAATCAAACCCACAACCTTCTTGCGGTGAGGCAACAGTGCTAACCACTATGCCACTGTGTTTTTAATACATGTAATTTCAATACTAAATATTTTCTCCTTAGTTGATATATTATTGATAGAAATAATCATTCAATCTGTTCACAGAATGAAGTATAATTATCTAATTGCTAAATATCAATTTTTAAAATGAATTTATGTTCAAAGATTGATTAATGATACAGATTTTAACCAAAGAATGATAAAAACATTTTAAAATTCTTAAAGAGTATCCAATGTGTAATGATCCCAGTATTGCACCGTAGTTTGGGGTAATAAGATGGCATTAATATACAACAAGCAATGATCGATGTGTCGCAGATCAAGTGATAAATTAATGTAAAATTTTTACTTAAGATTTATTATCCAGATGAGGCACAGTGTGCATGGCACTATTTTTTAGGTCTTATCCTGTACTCATTATTGAGCAAATGCATTTGTGGCATCCTGTTGAAATGTTGGCTGAACTGAGTATTGAATTTATTTGTCACTGCATGTCAAAGCAACTTTAAAAAATGAATTGAGTACAATTGTAATAGTAATCGTAGCCCCTGGACGAAGTCAGGCGACTACTATGGATTCACGCGTGTCGTCTCTGCCGCCGCTGCCGCATCCGCGTCCGTAGACACTTCCTTGTGGACGCTGTACAGGCTATAATTTTTGACCGAATACTTTCATATTTGATATGGACATGTGTTATACTTCACTTATGATACCTATCGATTTTGGTTGCCATGGCAACAATATTGGCCGAATAATACGCAAATTAGTGGCAAAAAATAGAGATTTCCTTGTGGACGCAGTACAGGCTGCAGTTTTGGACCGATTACTTTCATATTGGGTATGGACATGTGTTATACTTCACTTATGACACCTGTCGATTTCGGTTGCCATGGCGACAGTAGCCAAATGATGCGCAAAAAGGGGAAGAATCGGGCTTTCGGGGGCTATACCCATGCGGTCACGGCCAAGCGGACTGTCTAGTTATCCTTTGAACTCCTCTCAGGAGATGCAGCAGCTCTCATGGCACTAGTTAAATCTCAAGCCTTGTAAGAATTATGAGGGAAACTGATGCTCTTTGACCTGTATCACCGTTTAACCAGTGATTTGAGAGACCTTAAGCCTATACTTAAATTTGCATCCACAAGGCATCACCCTAGGCACTCTACACCAAGCAGTGTTTAAAACCAACTGACCAAATTATACAACTGGACATTTGAATCAGTCATCATACTGCTGGGGCACAGAAAAATGCACACTGTCTCCACTAAACATTCTTGGATAAGATTGGGCAGACCTTTGTAATCAGGCCTTGAGGTTGAGGAATGTGTAGGTTGCTTAATAAGCAACCTTAGAAATACTGAACAGCTGGTTTCCACAAATCACAAGAAGTAATGGGAGTCTTTTGTTTTATGGGTAACTTTGACATTTCTGGAGTAGTGAAGACGGGAGCAAAGCCCCATACGAAATAAAGAATATCCCATGGATTCAGTGTATTGGTTGCCTGCTCTAAAGCTGGCCAATGCTTATTTGGCCAATGACAGATGCGGCTGCATGCTGTACTGATGGTACAAAGTGGACAGTGCATTACTATTTGCCATCAGAATAGGGGACTGACACAAGGGCTGAAAATGTCAACTGCCTGATAAGCTTAATAAATAAAATGTCAGTATTAATAAGTAGAATTGATTTAGTATTTGTGAGCTAAAAGTGGTGTTGTCTATTAGATATAATTAATTTGAGGCAGCTTTGTCACTTAATCGAAGTTTAAAAGCACCATGCTATTGGTTTTAATCAAGGCCAGGCCAGCACTGACCATGGATGGGAAGCCTTGTTGGGGCAGCACACAGTTGGCCACATATTGTAAAAGATATACAGTATATTTGAGGGACTCCATTGGGGGCGCTACACGCAAGCATACGATTCGGTCTCTTATGCCTGCCTTCTGTGTTCTACTTGTGACTCAAAGCGTGAAAGGAAGCAAAGGGTGTACAGTGACCATAATTCATTGGAGGGTGACACATTTTTTGTTATTTTGGCTCTGTTGGCTGAGTCAGTCACTTGCTCTGAATGCACTTGCACATGCATTTTACAAGCTGAAGAGGAGCTAGAAGGTAAAAAGTCCCCAGAACAAGCTGGAAATGAAGATGGCAACAGTACTGGCCTGGTGAGGTTTCACCAGGGAAGATACCAAGCATCTGGATGACAGTATGTCAGACTTCAAGCAGACATTGCATGCAATGGATCTGCTGCTAAGAAAACATATTTCTTTACTCTAGTTTATGCTAAACTGTCCAATATTATTTCATGTATCTGAAAATGGAGGGACTGTGTACAAAGGGTGCTATCATTTCAAAAAGGTTTATCTGTTATAGATGAAAACACCCAGAAATCAAACCTGAATTTGCAAGTCAACCTCATTGTCATTGTATCCTATTAAACTCAGTAGCGGAGCACAGATACCAAATAGAAAATATATCTCTGTCCAATGAATTATGGCGCTCCCGGTTTGTAAGATGGAATCTTTTTTTTTTTTTTTTTGCAATGGGCAGGATATTACCAATTATGTCTACTCTACCTTACCTAAACACAGGCTTTAAATACTAGCATTGCAGGGAATGAGAGGACATTGAACCTTTATATAGGTCTCCTTATTTGTTGATTGGTGTGCCTTTTGTCAGAACAGATCAACAGAACGGTTGCAACTGATGTTCTCTTCCCAGAATGGTGGACTCTAATTCCACTCCTCTCTCCCAGCAAGCACCAGTGTTTGTGGAGGGCTTGGCGAAATATTAGGTGCACCTCAGATCTGAATGCCCTGCATTCATTCCCCGCTTTCCCCCGTCCATTGCTGTGAGTTAAAGACAGAATAAGCCATATATGAGGGGTGGGGGATCACACAGGATTTAGTTTTGGTTATAATGAATGCAGTTCATTACGTGAGAGACTACATACCTTTCAACTGAGAAGCCCTTGCAATGTGATCCTCAATGGAGGGAATAGTGTGAATTACTTTATCCTAGCTGGAAGCCACAGGGATTCCTCCAGATGATGGACAAATCTGGAAGCTGGGTAACCATCTTTAGTCATGTGAATTCATGTGCAATAGAGCTCCAGTAGCTGATGTCACGCAATCAAAACCGCCATATTGGCAGGAAAATGCGTGGTTAAAAACACTGGCAGGCATATGGCAAGAGGCTATCTTTGCCAACTGTGTTCATGAAAAGTAAATAATTTTATGTATGAGGTGATGCCTTTGGACATTCATTCAAACTGTGATAATGTGGTGACACGAGCTAGTTAACATACACATAAGCACAGCGAAAAGCTTGTTACATTATTCTGCCCGGTTGCTAGTGTAAACGTAACTGTGGTGAAGAGACACTTAGGGCCTGTATCCATGAGCAGCACTTTTTGAGCTGAAAGCGCCCATGACCTCATATTCAGAGCACTACTCTGAGGCACTGATTGTGCCTAAGGTATAAAAACCATCCTCTTTGCACTTCTGCTATTCATCCTTGCAATTGTCAAGATTTGCTAATACTACGAAAAGAAATTGCGAATATTCTTAGCAACTGAGCTAATGAATGTTCATTTCCAAAAAACTGGAACTGAATAAAGCCAGGTGTTTGACCAATGTAGCCAAGTTGCTAATGGAGCTCGCAACCATGCTTTGGGAAATGTTACTACCCAGATTAAAATAAATGGGCGCCTAAGCGATCACAGACTGCCTAGATACAGCTGGTGGGCTCTGCAGTTGTAGTAAACATTAATACTGACAAACTAACTTCTCAGCAAACCTAGTGTCCCTAAATGGAGAGCAGTAAGCACACCTAAACTGTAGCTGGCTAATTGATTAGAAACACGACTGTGGAAGCAGGAGAAGTTTCTCCTCTGACATTGCTGTTAATATTGTAAGTCCCTCCCAATTCTTGATGTTGATTTGTCGGAGAGAGAGAAGTGACATTGATGAGCCCAGTGGTGTTCCAATTCCAAAAGTTGATCTATCTGCAGTCGAGAGTGCCGTGAGCGCAGAGGGAAAAAGCTGTGTGCTGAGGGTGTTTTGTGCACCGAGGACGTTGAGCACTATCAATGCTGAACTTCAGAGTGTTTGCATTAAAAACTGACATTGCCAGCACAAAAAACACTTCCTGTGGACACAGGCCCTATTCATCACAAAGCCAGATTGCATCCATTTGTATCCCTCCAGGCTCTTGTAGGCTTTGTGAGACTTTCTGGAATTGGATGAGGGAAAGTTGGTCGGGTAAATGTAGATGTCTGGATACTGCAGGTCTGGAACATTGTCCGATCCAACTCAATACTCAATACAAAGCACACCTGGGGCACGACAAGAGTCAAAAATGTTTAACCTATTAGGTTTTGAATTATATAGCTCAGTTTCTTTGGTTGTAAAGTGTGCCGTGAATTCTGATGACTTGAAATCGGCGCTAGCCCCATTAATTATCACTCAGGCTTTTCCTGCAAAAGTGGCAGCGTAAACAAAAGGAGTCACATGCCGTCCGGAGCTCTATACTGTGGGAAATACTATTTTTAAGTCTCGCTTAACTGCATTTTGGTGAGAGTGTGTGTATTTGCATTCATTCCTTTCATAGCGATTTTTAAAAATTAAATGGGTCGGATGATGCTTTGTCCGAAAGTATAGTAACGGGCACTTTTACTTTATAGTACCGTATTTATGAAAGTGGTCCCTTATTTTGTATCATGTTGGGTGGCGCAACAGATTTGGGGGATGGGGAGGGATACACTTACCTGTTATGCACATTGGAAATCCAGAAAGTCCCAAGTCACAGTAAGGTCAACGTTTTTATCTTAGGAAGTTTCTAGTTGGAATTTATCCTGTCAGGCAGTGTTTTGTTGTTGCATGCTTACACAACAGTACTTGTGCATAAGTTTTTTTTTTTTTTTTTTTTTGCAATTCTCAATATCTTGTACAGTAACAATGCATTTTAAAAATGATGAGTTCACATGCAATATTCTCTGACAACTACTGACGAAGCTGTCTCTGAGTTTATGCTTTGCCTTCATCATCGAACAAATAACTCCAGGACAACTTACATCGGCATGCAGCTTGCTGCAAGCATGCCATTACAGTGTCTACTCTGTTTTCTAATGACATTGCATTGCAAATGACATATTGTTCATTAGCCTTGCAAAAAACAACACAACTTTTTTTTACTTATATTAACACATCATAAGCTTTTCAGTATGCATGCTGAGAACCTTACGCGCCCAAAAACGATTTCTTGAGACATTAATGTCTTTCAACTAAAAATGTGGTCTGCAGTGCTCAAGTCTGAATAGAACACAGCCTTTAGCCAGAACAGAACAAAATGTTTAGTGGCCTTGTAAGAAATCACTCATTGGGAGAAGACAGTGCGTGGGAGGACAGTGAAAACAGCTTTGACTCTTCCTTCAGCAGAGGGACTGTTCAGCGATGCGACCCCATTTTCATCACCAGTAATGACATTTTCAAAATGTTTTTATTATCTCGGATGTGAAGAAACTAGTAGTTTGCCTGCTTTGAATAAAAAAATTGCATCTGAAATTGTCGGAAGCGTTTGACTTGATGGGGGTGGTGTAATTCAGGAATACGTCAATCACATCTAAAAAACCCACACAGTTCTAAAACTGCATCCTGTGGACCTATAAGACAAAGAAACTTATGGCAGAATAATATGAAGAGAAGAGTATAGAGAGGTGACTTGGGCATCATATCAAACCTTATCTGTGAAACACGGTGAAGGTAGTGTTATGACATGGACTTGTGTGGCTGTCAGTGGAACTTGTTCTTTTGTTTTTATTGATGATGTGACTTCGTAAAAGCAGCAGGATTAACTCTGAATTGTGTGGGGCTATAGTATCTGTTCACATTAGCCAAATGGTATTAAACTTATTACACTGCAGTTCACAATACAGATGGACCACGACTATAACATATTGCAAAGGCAAACCAAGACTTTTTCGCAGCCAAGAAGTGGAATCCTCTTCAATGTCCAAGTCAGTCTCCGGACCTGAATGCAGTTTAGTATTTATTGCTCTTTGTGGAAGGCAAAACACCCCAAGAACAAGCAGGAACTGGAGAGAGCCGAAGTGAACGCCTGACAGAGCAGGCCTAGAGACCCAACTCAGCATCTGGCCATGTCTGTGGATTTTAGAGTTCAAGCAGACATTCAACGTAAAGAATTTGCTACTAAGTATGAAAAAATGACAATTTAATTTCTGATTATGTTATTTTCTTCAATTACTTTTGAGCCCCTAAAAGTGTGGGGTGATGCTTAGAAATGGCTTTAACTACAACACACTTCATTCATTATTTTGAATAACGCTTAATGCTGAATTTCTACATATCAAGAACATATTGATTGCTTTATTTTTAATCCACTGTGGTGGCCAAATGAAAACTAAAAAAAAGATTCTTTGCCCATATACTTATGGCCCTGACAGTAAATACAACTCCAATTCCAAAATAGTTGGGATGAAGTGTAAATTGTTAATAAAATCAAAATGCAATAACTTTCAGATCACATGAGCCAATATGTTATTTCCAATAGAACAAAGATAACATTTCAAATGTTGAAACTGAGACATTTTACATTTTTATCCACAAAATGAGCTTATTTCAAATTTTCTGGCTGCAACAGGTCTCAAAAAAGTTTTGACTCAGGAAAAAAAGGGCTGAAAAAGCAATTAATATATAAGAGAATCAGCTGAAAGAACATTTAGCAAGTAATTCAGTTAACTGGCATCAGGTGTGTAACATGATTGGCTATAAAAGGGATGTCGTAGAGAGGCTGAGTCTCTCAGAAGTAAAGATGGCCAGAGGCTCTCCAACTTGTGAAGGCTTGCGTAAAAAAATTGTGGAATACTTTAAAAACAATGTTCCTCAACGTCAAATTGCAAAGGCTTTGAAGGTCTCATCATCGACAGTGCATAACATCGTCAAAAGATTCAGAGAAACTGGAAAAATCTCTGTGCGTAAGGGACAAGGCCGAAGACCTTTACTGGTCCTGATCTTTCACCGATTGAGAACATTTGGCGCATAATTAAACGAAAAGTATGTCAAGGAGACCCAAAACTCTCCAGCAGCTGGAAGCCTGTATTAAACAAGAGTGGGATCAAATTCCAATGGCTTAACTCAAGAAACTTGTCTCCTCAATGCCCAGACGCCCCCACTCTGTGTTAAAAAGTAGAGGGGATGCTACACCATGGTAAACAGGCCCCTGTCCCAACTTTTTTGAGACCTGTAGCAGCCATCAAATTTTAAAATGAGCTCATTTTGTGGGTAAAATTGTAAAATTTCTCAGTTTCAACATTTGCTATGTTATCTCTGTTTTATTGTGAATAAAATACTGGCTGGTGTGATTTGAAAGTCTTTGCGTTTTGATTTTATTCACAATTTACACTTTGTCTCAACTATTTTGGAATTGGGGTTGTACATCCAAGATAATATTCTGCACATCATGATTCCCATAATACCATTCGTTTGTCAAGTCTCCTTTGTATTCTCATTGTTTTAACTGTGAACACACACAGACACCTAAAACAATGCATAACACCAATTTTCTTGGTCAGCAATTTTGAAACTGGATTTGTTCCGTGTTGAAGCTGTGATTCTATGCCGCAGGTTTGGTCCCAATATTTCGTTCCACTCTAGCAAGAGTGGACTCAGATATGCACTGTATGGCTTTATTTCACTCTGTAAGAGTTGAATTAACTCTGAACTTTTTCCTGTGCAGATACTGCCATTCAGACATCTTTTTCAGGCCTTGCTTATTTCAGCAAGACAGTGCCAAACATCACACTCTGCATGCATTACAACATGACTCCGTAGTAAAAGAGTCTGAGTACTAAACTGGGCTGCCTGCAGTCCTGACTTGTCACCTGCTGAAAATATTATGACATGAAAAATATGACAAAGGTGGCCACAAACTGTTGAGCAGCTGAAATCCTACATCAAGCAAGAAAGGGCAAACATTTTGCTTTCATTACTAGAGCCATTGGTGTCCTCAGTTCCCAAACACAAAGTGTTGTTAAAAAAGAGGTGATGCAACAGTGGTCAACATGCCCCTGTCCTAACTTTTTTGAAAAGTTTTGATGGAATCATATTCAAAATGAACAGATATTTAAAAAAAAAAAATTAAATTTCACAGTTTCATCATCTAATATGTTCTCTTTGTACTATTTTTTAAATAAAATACAGTTAAAATGATTTGCAAGTTACTGCATTCTGTTTTTATTTAAATTTTACAGTTTCCCAGCGTTTTTGGAAATGGAGTGTACTAAATACCAATTGCTATCTGTAGCGGAAGGCATGGTATGTGCCTCTTTTTTTTTTTGTTGAAACTGAAAGGAGCAAAACTGGTAAAATTAAAATTGCAGCAGCTACTAAAAAAAACCTTTGAAAAAGATCTTGGGGTAAAAAGACATTTCCCAGTATATACTGTTTCAACTCTGACAAAGAGTGTACGGTCTTCTAGATCCATCTGCGAAGTTACTCAGCCAGGCCTGGGAATTTCCCAGCACCCTGAGCAAAAAAGGTGAACTCAACAACCATTAATTCCATTAGTTTGCTGGCTGCGATATTATGGACTGGTTGCAGAGCTTGTTTACATCATATAATTGCAAACATGAAATCCCTTTTCAGAGGCTCATAGCTTACTATCCATTCAAGAATGTTTTAGGATATTACAGGATTAAATTTCCCATGTGTTATACTGCCTGACTTCATCAGTAGTAGTTTACTATAAAATGCGGAAAACATTGTCCATCCATCTGTTTGTCTAAATCCTTTCTTTCCTCAATCAGTTAGCCAATCAGTATGAAACTGCACATGGGCATTGAGCACTGGCATAGGCAGGGACTGACAAAGCTGATTTTTTCCCTTTTTCCTGAAATTTAAGATGTTCACCAGCAAATGTAAGGCACTTACGGGCATTTTTGGCAAGTTTGTGCAGAGTTATGGCCTGAGCATCCCAGGAGGACTGCAAATCGTTGTGGTGCATGTGGACTATAGTTTACAGTAAATAAGCACTGTGTCATTTTACAGAAGAGATTATTCTGCTGGTGATATGCCTAATATCCTGCTGGATCTGTCCTTCCTAATAAACTTACAACCATCCATATTTTATTTATTCCCAAGCTCTCTGTGTCTCTGTAATTCCCAACAGTGCAATATCCCCCTCCAGTTATACGAGCCTCAGGCTCCAAAAAGCAATAGACGTTAAAGGAAGACACTTCACTTCAGCCTGTTACTTCAGTATGTCTTTTCCCGTTCCCTCGCTTCCTACTACTCTGAACCACAATTATTTAACTTTGCTTTGAAAAGAGCTTTTGGGTGTTTTCATTATCATCAGTTACCCCGCCAGTTTTCATCATCGGTCTGTAAAGCAGGTAAAAGCCTTGGGGGTTGGGTCATCAGTATGTGCTGGAGTAACTTTTAAGTTAAAACAGCTGTCTGGCAATAGTATGCCGATAACATGCAAAATTTTCACTTTTAGTATCAAGCTCTGTATTTTTGTATTTTCTAGTTTTTGGGGGGTTTTTTTTTTGGGGGGTGAATATACTCCTTTTGTGCCACCCTGAACACTGCTATACTGTTGACTTCACCGCAGAGACCTGCTCTCAACAACTCAGGAGGAGAATGTAGTGGTACATGTTTCCTCTGACTCGCATGACTACTAGTCCTTGCTTCTTTTACACTAAACAGTGGCACAGTCAATCACACATTGCCTGTGCAATCGGGGGATGATGCAGTCAGCATACAATTTGCTCATACAGCTACTGGTGCCTGACAGACCAGGATTGGCTGCTAGAGAGCGATGAGACGAAAGATTTTTTTTTTTTTTAAAGATTATTTTTTGGGCATTTTTCCTTTATTTGACAGTTTACAGAGACAGGAAAGTTGGGGAGAGGAATGGGGGAAGACATGCAGCAAATGACCTGAGCTGGAATCGAACCCAGGTCGCTGCGAGAAGGACACAGCCTTTATGGAACGCGCACTTAGACCGATGAGCCACCGGGGCGCCCCCGAGACAAATGATTTTTATCTGGCATAACCCTAATGATCCCCTGCGAGACTGAGCCAATGGACCTCCACCCATAGACAGCAATACCATGGCTGAAATTCTGGCTTTCACACAGATTTTGTGGTTTTGAGCCACTCCGAGGCCCCATGTACTTTCAAGTATTTACAATTAACAGTAAACAGCAACTTATGAGAATATCCCTCTCATCACTCAAAGAGGTCCTGGTAATCGTTTGTTACTGGAAAAATTTGGGATAATGCATATTCAGTAGAACTCTGGCTAGGCTGGAATGACAATTTTGACCCCCAAAAAAGTGAACTCATCTGTTGCTTAACCAGGGCCGTTCCCTGTCTACTTGAAGGGTCAGCACCATCGACTGAATAAAAAGATGAACACAGCACCTGGATCTGAAAAGTGAGGCCAAAGTACCTTTAAATTGCATTCTATTTAATGGCCAGCGGATGGCGATGTCGGTGGTTGCAGAAAGAAGTTCAATGCTGTAAAAGTCTATGAGAAAATGACCCTACTTTCCCACTTGATTTATTATTTCCATAATGATTTCCCACATTATTTTATGGCATCTATTGCAAGTTTCAAGTCTTCTTTGATGTATCATGATGTTCATTTTTGTAAATTATGGTCCCATTTAGACTAGGATAAAGGATAAAGCCAGATATGCTTTGGGGGCGTGGCTATTCTCTGGTCCTCGTCAGATACAGTCAGATCCACCCCTTGCTCCTCCCTGGATCTTCAATTCACATTCTCGTCTAATAGGAATCACATCTGGTTTCAAAATGAAAAAATTTCGCTGTTCAAATTGCCAAAATCAAGGCTTCCTAAATGGTATGCTGAAACCAATGGGTGACGTCATGGTTGCTTCATCCATCTCTTTATACAGTCTATGGTCAGCACCACAGTAACTCTTGATATCTTTCTCTCTTTTTCATTCTTGATGCCTTTGAAAGCTGCATGAGATAACTCTGCACTTCGCCGGTCTGCCTGTTCCTGATAAAAAGCTGCATTGTGTCTTAAGAATGGCACTTCCCACAATTCCACATACTGTTGCTGTAATGGCGTATAATTACACAAACCCGAGTAGAGTAGACAGGAGTATGTGGCTGCTGTAGCAACTTCAATGGACTGAAGATATGATTTCAAATCACATAACTGATGCCATTCTTCTTTCTTTTGTGTGCATGTGAGTAAATTACAATGAGCAACATTTTTGGTTTGTTACCTCTGCCAAGGTGGTTATTACGTGTCGAAATAGTTTTCGGCAAGTATATCAGTCGGTTGCATTAGACGTCTGTTTGTCAGTTTGCAAAACTTGGAGACACGTTAGCATAGGTTACTTGCTAAAAAAACTACACTTTTTTGAGTTTCCATGTCAAAGGTCAAAGTCAAGGTCATATGAAAGGTTGAAAACACATTTTGATCCAAAATTTCGTCTTTAATTAAGCTAGAGACTTGAAACTAATGCCATTCTTTTCGTCAACGCAATGCGGTTCTAGAGGTTAGGGGTTGCGATGACGTCACTCTTACGTAAATACATGAAAATCATGTCATAACATGATGTCATTTTTTCAATTTTTGCCAAAATGAATTTTTTTGATTTTGTTTTTTAGACAATGAAATATATCTTTTCACCTTTTTAAATTTCGATTTCGGCGAGTCATTTTTCTAAGAACGACCTTTCATGTTTTACCTACAGATTGTGGATATGTTTGTTTGTTAGCAACATCATGGAAAAAGTTGTGGACATATTTTAATGAAATTATTACCAGAGGTGTGTCTTGGTTCAACTTCAAAGTGCTTTGATATTATGAGTGATCTGGATCGAATTCTAGATACAGAAATTTTTTAAAGGATTCTTAACTATTGAAAGAGAGGGCCATTTTCCACATTTTTGCTTCTAACTTCAGAGATACACTAAATGTCCTAAAATTCAGGGGAACCCTCCTTGAGGAGGACTACAAGATATTAGAACTTGTTCTAGAGCCAATGGCCCTCATTTATCAAACGTGTGTACACCAAAAAAATGGGTGTACACCAAATCTCTTGCAAGGATCGGCATTTATCAATCAGAACGTGAGCGTGCGGCACGCAAAAAATCTCACGCCAGGTCTGACCAGGCGTGTGCACATTTGAAACCAGCGTACAACATGCAGAATGAGTGCAGCTGTCAAAATGATTAATCAACCATATGCAGCGATGCGGACGTCATGCTGTTGTTGTTCTTATTAGTAAAATAAAAAAATAGGCTAAATAAATAAATAAGACACCTGTGTTGAGAAATTGATTAAACTTACATTTTGAGACAACCTGCTTGTCAGGCCAGATGGCTGACAATTACAATCAATTTGATTGAGCGCAGTGGGCTTACTTATAAAAGTACAATGAACAGTGATCTCTGCAGACTGTATTTTAACATAATTACCCTCATGCAGGGGGACTCATCTGTGTCCCCACCGCCTCGCATTCCCACGATGAAGGGGGAGCCTATCAGTGCCGCCACACGCTCCTCGAATGGTGACAGCTGGAGTTTTGAGCCTAGTTGGCCTCCACCAGTCCGTGCGCTGCTGCGCCTGAACGCAGCAACCCGTTTTTTTGGTGGCGATCTTTAAATAGGACCACTGTTTTTAACCTACATGTAAAACATTTGGAATTTTGAATTGTCAGTAATGTAGGCTATATAACATGAAATATCATGGATCTATAAATTGAATTTATCAATGAATTAAATCAAACCTTTGCTGCACTCCAGTTTTCCACCCCTATGGTGTTTACCGCAGCAGCAGTAGTTTTCCAATCTGCAGCCTTCTGGGCTCCCTTGATGCCACTCTTAAGGCTTCCAAATAAAATTATTGAATTTTTCTCCACCTCGGACGTGATAATTTCTATTTCCTCCTCAGTGAAGTTCTTCTTCTTTGCTGTCTTTCAAGAGTCCCTGTCGTAAAGTGGGCAGGACTATGCCTCGCAGAGCATGAATTTATAGGGGCGTGTCATGTAAATTATGGTTAGTTTCAGCCGCCAAATTTATCAACGCCATGCCAGTTCTACACCGAAATCAGCGACGTATACACTTTTAGTAAATCAGACGTGACACCTGGCGTACGCTCGTATTTACACCAGAATCTACACCAGATCCTACGCAAATTTGATAAATGAGGGCCAATGTCTCCTCTGCATCTGTTGGGGAAAAAAGAAAATTTTTGAAAGGTTTTAGTGGGACTTGCCATGCCTGCCCCATTAACTTCAATAGAAGTGGCACCAAAGTCTGGCACCGATGCAAAATTCAAATGTTATCACTATGATGAAATGACCTATCCTTCCTTTTGTACTTGTAATGTTTTTCGGTTAATGTTCTTTCACAAAAAGATAAGTGGAGTGTGGTTAATAGTCTAATGTAATCCATTACCATAGCAAACAGATTGCTGTTCTAGCATGTGTCAGAAGCTTGCGATGGCACGCTGACTCATGCCTCTTCGCACCTCAGCAGCATGCTGATTTAAAGGTATTAAAAAGTATTTAAAAAGCCACACTCACTGTCCTGTCCCCTACAGCAAATCGGTTTAAAAACTTTACAATTTCTCCCTCCCATGTCCAAGAAATATCTCATTTTTTGAGATGTTTGAGTAATAAAAATGTAATGTATCACAATAAAGAACTGTGATCCGCTTGGCTTTCCCACTCAATCCAGCTAATTAACTTTTTTAGCTGGACCCAGAGACTTCATGAGATTTCCCTTGGATCCTGATCAGATAATTTGAGAGAATCCTGGCTTCCTCCACCCTGCATCTTTTTCCTTTTCAAGATTCTTGGAGGATTTTTCAAACCAATTTTCTTTTGAATTTACTCATACATAATTTGACCACCCATTGGAAAACAGATCAATCTCAGAAGTACAAATGATGCTGTGTGAAAAGTGCAAACTACCTGTGAACTATGCTGGCAGAGAGTGGCATTGATATTAAACAGGAAGTATCTAAAGTGGTATTTCCTGTTTGGCAGAAGCCCTGGCAGACACTGAGAGCTTGAGCTTTGCACAGTGCCTCTCTTGTGTGGTCGCAGGAGCAAAGGAATCCAAAGCCCGCCTTCGCATGTCAGCCTGCAGTTTGTTTTGGAATCAAAGATGTTATTTATCCAAGTGAAGCAAGCCCACGTGCTCCCAACATACCCAGCACAATATTTTCTTTACACAAAAGGAGGAAGGAGGCAGTGATCAGATAGAGGAATTTGATGAGTTGATGCAATGGAATGTGCAATTTCTTTCAATTGTTATGTGCTCTTGATGCATTTTCCAAAAGGAAAATTAAAATTTTTTATGCTAGTGTCATGAATTCTCAGCATGAAAGAGTTTTATTGGGGTCATATTATTTTCAGTTCCCAGTTTAATATTTTTATTTTTGTGGTCCATTTACAAACTTATGCATGTTTTTATGGTCAAAAAGCGTTTAGTTAAAGCTGTACTGACTGTACATGCTGCAACTCAGGCCAGCTGAGCCTGAAATGGACAGTTTTGGCCCCCTTCCTTAAAACCTATTCTGTTGGGATAAGCCAACTGCGGTTCAGAAACCTGTTCTTAGTAAAATGAAAGGAAAACAATAAATGGTTTGCATTGTGCTGCTGAGTTATAGGGGTACAAATTACAAGCCGCAATTCCAATGAAGTCGGGATGTTGTGTAAAACATGAATAAAAACAGAGAGCAATGATTTGCAAATCCTTTTCAACCTATATTCAATTGAGTACACTACAAAGACAAGATATTTTATGATCAAACTGATAAACTTTTTTTTTTTTTTTGGAAATATTCACTGATTTTGAATTTGATGCCAGCAACATTCCAAAAAAGGGGCAACAAAAGACTGGGAAAGTTGAGGAACACTCAAACACCTGTTTGGAACATTCCACAGGTGAACAGGTTCATTGAAAACAGCTGAGTGTCATGATTAGGTATAAATGGTACATCCCCAAAAGGCTCAGTCGTTCACAAGCAAGGATGGGGCGAGGTTCACCACTTTTTGAACAATGGCGTGAGCAAATAGTCCAACAGTTTAAGAACAATGTTTCTCAATGTGCAATTGCAAGGAATTTAGGGATTTCATCATCCACAGTCCATAATATCATCAAAAGATTCACAGAATCCAGAGAAATCTCTACATGTAAGCCAGGGGTTCTCAACTGGTCTCACATTGGGACCCACATTTTCCCATGGTCATTATGTCGCAACCCACTTTTATAGAATCGAAACCAAGCAAATATATTTTTTTCAAAAACAGCCTTTGAAAACACATACGCAATCTTTTTAAACATACATACTCATTGATTTATATGTACAAAGTGCATTTCAGAGCACATTAAGAAAATGAGGAACATGAAAACTGCATTAGTGAATAAAATGCAATAAAATACCAAAACTGCACAAAATAAATAAGGCCACAAAACTAAATATTTAACTTCTATGAATATTTCTACATTCAGAGCACAAAATGAGGAGGAACATGACAACTGCATGTATAAAAGTGAATAAACTAAAATAACAAAACTGCACAAAATAAATAAGGCCACAAAACTAAATATTTCACGTCTATGAATCTCTGCATTCAGAGCACAAACTGAGGAGGAACATGACAACTGCACGTATAAAAGTGAATGAAATAAAATTATCAAAACTGCACAACATAAATATGGCCACAAAGCTAAATATTTCACGTCTATGAATCGCTCTACATTATACGCTCAGCGTATTACTGCCCACCACAGGCGAGATGTATTATGATACATCTCGAATATGCAAAAAAAAAACCTCCATTTCACACAAACTCGCACTTCAAGTTCAAACTCCTATCGTCACTTGTGAGCTCATCTCTGCTTGCTTCCGCTCAACTACCCCTCGACTCTCCAGAACCTCAACACAACACTTAAAGTGAACGGCAATCAAATGATGGTTACCATGGCTCCAGGGTCAGACGCGCATTAAACATTATTCACCTTATTATTATTATTTATTACCAAGGAGGTGTATGTTTTTGCTGGCGTTGGTTGGTTTGTTTGCTTGTCTGTTAGCAGGATATCTCAAAAACGGCCACATAGATTTTAACTAAACTTTGCAGGATGTTAGAGTAGCACAAGAGGAACAAGTGATTAAATAGCATATCTAGGCCAAAGTACGGCTGAGATATATGCCAAAGTTCAAGATTTCAAGTCTTTCCAATGGGCCAGATTTCCAATCACTGTGCTTTTGGGTTTTGCTGCCACCTGACGGTGAAATGCAGCAATACCCTACATCAGCCAGCAAAAATAACTCATGCACAGAGTTGCCTTGGCGTGGCGGAGGTGCTGCGCTTTCTGAGTGCTCTTGTGAATTTATTTTTTAACCAGCTGTCCGCGACCCACTCAGAACGGGTCCGCGACCCACTTTTGGGTCGGACCCACCAGTTGAGAACCACTGATGTAAGCAACAAGGCCGAAAACCAACATTGAATGCCCAAGACCGTCAGCCCCTCAGGCAGCACTGCATTAGAAGCTGACATCACTCTGTAAAGGATATTACCATGTGGGCTTAGGAACACTTCGGAAAACCACTGTCAGTTAACACAGTTCGTCGCTACATCTACAGGTGCAAGTTAAAACTCTACCATGCAAAGCGAAAGCCATACATCAACAACACCCAGAAACGCCGCCGGCTTCTCTGGGCCTGAGCTCATCTGAGATGGACTGACGCAAAATGGAAAAGTCTGCTGTGGTCTGACGAGTCCACGTTTCAACTTGTTTTTGGAAATCATGGACGTCGTGTCCTCTGGGCAAAAGAGGAAAAAGACCTTCCAGACTGTTATCAGCGCAAAGTTCAAAAGAAAGCATCTGTGATGGTATGGGGATGTGTTAGTGCCCATGGCATGAGTAACTTGCACGTCTGTGAAGGCATCATTAATGCTGAAAGGTACTGACAGGTTTTGGAGCAATATATGCTGCCATCAAAGCAACGTCTTTTTCAGGGACGTCCCTGCTTATTCCAGCAAGACAATGCCAAGCCACATTCGGCTCGTGTTACAACAGCATGGCTTCGAGGTAAAAGAGCGCAGGTAATAGACTGGCCTGCTTGCAGTCCAGACCTGTCTCCCATTGAAAATGTGTGGCGCATTATGAAGCGCAAAATATTAAAACGGAGACCCCGGACTGTTAAGCAACTGAAGTCATACATCAAGCAAGAATGGGAAAGAATTTCTCCTACAAAGCTTCCACAATTAGTGTCCTCAGTTCCCAAACGCTTATTGAGTGTTGATGTAACACAGTGGTAAACATGTCCCTGTCCCAGCTTTTTTGGAACACGTTGCAGGAATCAAATTCAAAATGAGTGAATGTTTCCAAAAAACAATAGAGTTTATCAGTTTGAACATTAAATATCTTGTCTTTGTGGTGTACTCAATTGAATATAGGTTGAAAAGGATTTAAAAATCATTGTATTCTGTCTTTATTCACACAACGTCCCAACTTCATTGGAATTGGAGTTTGTAGTAACCCCTGATTCTACACTGCTTTCTTTTAGAAGTCAGTGTAAAGGGACTAACGGTGCGTTTCCACCACAAGCAAAGTGAATTTTCCATGTGGACAGATTACCTACAAAGTCAAAGCAAAAACCCAAATAAATGCAAAAAGCAAGTTCGCACCAGGCGATGTGAATGGCATGAATGTCGCGACGTGAAAAGCGCAAAATTCGCATATCGCTTGAGCTGAATATATACAACTTGAGCAACAAAGTCTCCATAAATTCACATTGGTTAGCTACGCTACCTACATTGCTTAAACTGAAGTTACATTGCTTGAGATAATGGAAAAGCTTGCAAACTACCTGTTTCAAATAACCAATGTAACACAGTTTCACAAAAAATAGTGGTCTAGCTCAATATTGGATATGACTATATCGTCAGTTTTGCTAATATTTTCATTCTCTAGCTGGCACAACTTTCATAAAGTAAAATGTGTTGACGGTAGAATGGCAATATTACCATTGCCATGCTGTTGCTGATTTTCTAAAGATTCCCAGGAAGAAACATCCCAGTAGAAGTAAATGGAATTTTGTTGTGAACAGAGCCATGAATCTTCAAAGTGAGAAACTAAAAATGATCCCGTGGTCAAACTGGCACAATTAAAGTGGGGCAAAATTATGAATAATGTCAAACATGACTTCAGATGGAATGTTTTCCTCATTTTTTTCACTTTACAAACGTTTAAATACTACTGGTATTGGATGAAGAAGTGCATGGTTTTACTTTATTTGTCTGTATATGCAGTGATTAATACACTGGGAATACTTGTATCAAAACATGGTTCCTTATGGTACCCTACCTATTTATTAGAGGAGGTGTTTATGTGATGTGGACCCGGTGGGAAGAGATTAATGTGTTGCCTTTTGTTAATTGATTCTCTACGCTAGGAAAGAATATCACACATATTGATGCTAGATGTTTCATCTATGACTCTTTATGTGGGTTGAAACAGTATAAATAATTCTGTAAACTCAGTTTAGTGCGATTTTATTTGTTTAGCACTTTTCACAATTAAGATCAACCCAAAGCGTCCACCTCATTACACAGAACAAAGCCTGAGCCCCAAAGCAGCAAGAGAAAGGTGACAGTGCTGGGGAAATCTTCCAAGTTGGAAAAAACCTTGGGAAGAACCCTGGTCAGAAATAGGGCAACCTTACCACCTTAGATTATCCCTGGAGAAAGTTGGAGAGAAGGGGAAGGAGAAGACTGCAGAGTAAAGATGACTAATGGGGGTGGGGTGACAGGAAACAGGACCAATATTTAATCTGGGACAGGAGAAGGTGACCAGGCTGTTCAGGGTTTTCAGTAACATGGCAGTGAGGCTTCATGGTTGTGTTCACGATGCTTCACCAAAGTAGGCAGAATGGCACAGCCTCGTGGTCATGGAAGCATTGAAAGCAGTGTGTTGCATTCTTATGTATAAACTATTTTTGTACTTATCCTCACTATTCACCCGGTTCTGTGAAAGCTGATGATCTTGTAAGTAGAGCAGTAACCCATATTGTTGGATAGACCAAAGGGAGGAAAGAAACACAAGTCAACTGTTTTTGCCATGGAAGAAAGACATGTAAGAACAATTTGTGCAGATGGGCAAAATTTACTGAGGTGAAATTTTGTAACGTTCATTTTTTAAGTAGCTATTCTCAGAAGATATAATTGTATAGCTTGCTGAATAGTTCAATGCCTGTTCATGCATATTTCTATTACTGGATCGTACTGTAAGTATTATTGTATATTGACTAGCTTGCTCTTCACTGATTCCTCACTGAAATCATATTTGAAATGCAATCCACTGCTGATTACAGCAGGGTCATATTAAACTGTGGGTAAATTAAGAAGCTGATGACCAAAATTCAACATAACCATTTTCCTTTATAGAATGCAATGAGATGAGACAAATGTTCTGCAAATATGTCCAATTCTACAGCTTTTTCATTGGCTACACTGGTTAGTTGGCTGTGCTGGGGGATTAAAAAAGCTCTGTGCTTTTCGCATTGTCAGAGCTTAAACCCATTCTGTTGTGTGGCCACCGACCATTGTATTTCTTCATCACACATCACTGGCAGAAAGTCAATTCTCAGGAGGGTTATACTGAGGATTGGACTAGTGACATAAATGATTAAAAAAAAGTCTACATCATGGCATGTTTGCTGTACTGTCTGGACCTGGCTGAGTGCTATCATCTTTGGTCGGTCCTGTCAAAGTTTTTACCGCATATTTAGCTGAGTTTTTAAGCTCTTCTCCAGCTCACAATGATGTATCACAGAAATTGAGCTCTGCCACCATCTTTGTGCCATTATTTTAAACACAGAAATATAACAACTTTATTTCTGTTTCTGAATGTTCAATCTTGGATACTTCTGCACTGGTCATCGGTGCATTAAAAAATTTTTTTCACAGCAATCAAACTTGGTGTGTTTTGGAAATAAAAACAACACTGCCAAGATTCTTAAGTATTTGCCAGGATATACTTTTGTTTATCTTCAGGGCTTTTCCTATCGAAAGGAAACGGAAGATGTTTGTTGTTTGATTGGGCAGATAACCTGAGTGAACACATAAGTAGTTGTTAACGATCTTTTCATTTGTGCACCAAAAAGTTACCCAACACTTGGCTGGTGTACATGCATCTCATTACTACTTTTCTTCAACTCCATGCTTGACATGGAGCTTTTGGCTTGAGCTCATTTTCTAGAGGTACAAAAAAAAAGTTCACTTATTTCTAGTGTTTAATTGTGTTAAATATATTTGCATTATTAAAAAGTAATCTCAATGAATTTGTCACTTCTACACTGCACTCAAGACAGCTGCAAGATTTACTTGCCTTATACTGAGGCTCAAGTAAGTGTTTCATTAAAGATACGTTCACCCACATGGAAAGAATCTATATGAACATATATGCGCATATATTCAACCTATATGCCGCATATATGCAGCTTATATGCGCATATATGCCGCATATAGGCCAAATTCAGGTACATATATGTGCTTATAGAGGGCATATAGGTCTCCTATATAGCTCATATACCCAGTGGCAGGTTCTGTTAGTCATACCTATTGTATAGCTCATATCTCACTTTTGCAACTGTCATACATGATGCCTAGCTCATATTTTTATTCTCAAGGTAATATCTGCATATTAGTCCAAAGTCCTTTACAGAAATAACAAGAATTTCAGGCAATAACTTATTAATTGCATGTGAACATGTGAAAATGGCATCACATTTGATCCTAAATACATGTTGACATGTGACAACGGCATGTTATGTGTAATCCAGTCATTATTAACTATGGCAAGTGAGAGGAGACAAAAAGCTCTGATATCAACACAAATATCTAATACTATTTGTTACATTTTTTTCCTGAAACAGTAACAGTAACACGGTCATCAATTCTTTCTTGACCATACTTATTTCCATTCTATGAAGATTGAGTTGTGTATTGTGGAAGAGAAGGAAACTTATAAAAACAAATTGGTTTGATTATGTTTATTTCATCAATTAAGCATTTGTTCAAGTTTAAGTCACTGCCAGATCCACCACATTAGATAAAATTCGATTCACATCATTACAGCTCATACACATCCACTGAAAGGTTATACACTACACTGTTACATCCACCAAATGGCAATGTTTTCTATCTTGTCTGTAATGCAGTTTCTAGATGATTATGGCTCCGAGGTCCTTAGTCTAAATGTAGCAAAATAAAACAAAAATAACAAAATAATAGTACACAGATGAACATACATTCAAGTAAACATGCCTTTCAAAAGTCATTTTCATCCCCACATCTATTTGAGCATTTCACTGTGGTTAATGAATTTGAAGACAAAGTTTACATTTCTGTTTACAGTTTTAATGAACAGACACTTGTCTTTTATGTGAGATGCTTGTGTAGCAACTAAAGGTCCCAGACTTTTTCCTACAGGGATGAAATATCAAGGATTCTTAAATTCCCACACGGAAAGAACCTATATAAACATATAGGTTTTAATCCCCGCCCAGTGGTCGGCAGCTCTTTTCAGAAGTAGCGCACAATTGGCCAATGTGCTACAGGGATGCAAATTGCGAAGGACCTGCTGGGAAGGGTTATGTAGATTAGAGTTCCCTTAGGCACGTCCTGTTGGGCAGACGGGCGCTAAAAAATTAGAATTTGGCTGGTTCGATATAGATTCCTCCACCCTCATTCTGCGTCTGCGAAGTTGCGAATGTAAGTATTTAAAGAATAACTACGAACAAGCGCAGGCTTCGGAGAAGAACCGCCAACTGATGACATATGTATGGATTGTGCACAAGGGGCCATAAAACGTGGAAAAAGCCTAACCCCTTGTACATAGTTCCTAAATTGGGTATCCCAGCTTCGAGTGCGATTGGAAATGCCAAACGAAATTAAAAAATTTTAGTTTTAATATAGGGCCACATATAGGTTTCGTATATATGTGATATGTACCTATAATATATGAAAACGGCCAATTTTATGTATGTCACATATATGCGAAACCTATATCTGGCCCTATATTAAAACCTATATGTTTATATAGGTTCTTTCCGTGTGGGCACAGCTAGGCTCACATTAGGTCTGCCAAAAAAAACATTATATTTGGCCATATTATCATTCAGAAATTCACTCTTCTGGCAGTGGCATATTTTCTGAGAAAGTGGGATGCACGTAGAACTGCGTGTTATACTGAGAAAAAAATCTTAAGCTCATCAGTGCCAATAGTACTGAGAAAAATCTTTAACTCATCAGTAAAAATAGTACTGAGAAAAACCTTTAGCTCATCAGTACCAATAGTACTGAGACAAATCTTTAGCTCATCTGGACCAATAGTACTGATAGTTGACATGGAGGAGGAAGCATTGCACCATATCCTCATAACTGCACGCGCTGTCTGCATGCTGCGACTTTCACTCGAGCACCTTCTCTCTGAATCCCAAAGTACTGGCTGGCAGATCGACTACATCTGCCAATTGCTTTTTAACTGCAGTATCCGCATGTGGTGAAAGCGTTTTCGCTCCAGGGGCAGAGACCGGAAAGGAATAGTTAAATTGTGGAAAAGAGAAGTGAAACCGTTCTGTTATGTAGATCCAAATCTCTGTCAGTTATTTGTGTGATCTGAGGCACTCTCAGGAAAGTGCTGTGAGGGGGATGAAAACCAGGGAAAGGAAAGGTCTAAAAATAGAGAAGCAGGCTCTTCTCGCTTGTGTGACTGCCTCTATTTTCTTGTCTTGGAGCCGTGTGTGTGCTTTTGATTGCAGCACAGGCAGTCATGTTGGGATATTTGTAAACTCCTGACACACAAACTCTAAGGTGGTGAAATACACATAGAAGTTGTGTTTGTTAACCCTTGTCCCTTTTGCCGGCTTTTGCATGCAGCCTTCCCTCACAGTAGGGTGAGAACGTGTATTTGGACCATGACAATATTTGTGTCATCCCTACACTCCAGAGCATTGAATTTGAAATTAAACGATGTATACTATCGCGGGCTGTCAGCGTGCTGAGCTCAGCTGTTGGCCAAATCCATGATTTTGTATCATGAGGTCAAGCGAAAGAAAGTTATACAGTTGAGAGATGATTCCAAGTGTTGGGTGGATTGTTTTGAAGCAGGAATGCACTGGTGAGTACTCAAATATCAAACATCCTGGTACTGACAACCAAATACAAATTCAAGTCTGAATAAAAATTAACATTAACTTTCGAGTATAGTCAAAAATATGGGGTGCTGTTTTTTATTTTATTTATTTATTTATTTATTTATTTTTTATTTGGCCTCTCCAATGCCACCCAAATCTGGAATGCCTGATTAGCGAACTATGTACACAAGCTTGCTCGTATGCGACCCCACGTTGCCATCTCGGAAGAGCGTAGACAGTTCGCGGCTCTCTTCCAAAGCACGCGCCTGTCAGCCACTGCTTCTTATTACACTGTCATGTTATTACCGGACATGAACAAGCTTAGAATTTTATTGACGAGCGCCCGGCTGGCCAACAGGAGGCGCTTGAGCAACGAACAGTGCTGTAATTCAATACCTCCAAGTCGGCAGTCCCTCCTAATTTATTTCCCTGCAGCAAAACTGTGTGCTGCTCTGAAAAGGCTACCAACCACTGCCAGCACTGGTACCACTTGGGATCGAACCCGGGTCGTGGTGGTCACTACTGCTCTGCAGTGCGGTGAGTGAGTTAACCCGGTAGCCTGTCTGGGGTGCTGTTTGTAAAAGTTCTCACTTCCTGTTACCCTATGCAAATTTTCCACTTTTCACATTGCCAAGTTCACCAATGCTAAGAGATGTCTGCAGTGGTTGTGGAGTGAGAGAGAAATTCACTGAAAAGTTGAAATTACTCCCAAGAGCTGGCCTGTCCCTGCACTCTCGGCAGGCTGTCATTACACACTAATTTCATTGGACCAGCAGCAATTTTGGAGCAGCCAGTTCTCCTGCTACTTGCTGACTTCTCACCCTCCATACTCAAGCTGACATTGTACATCAGGGGTTCTTAACATTATCCAATGTGAATGCAGACTTTCATTCCAGCCAAGCAGTTACACACCTGATTCTACTAATGAACACCTTTAGGGTTATATTTTCATGATCTCTGAAGCGCCTGGTGCAAGTGCTATTAATGCCTGCCCAAATCAACTTTTGCTTGTTTAACGTCGGATATTCTGAGCGCAAAGTAATGCTTGGTACATAAGAGAGGATTTTCACATTTTAAACGATTATAAGAACGCACGCACTAGACAATTCAGTCAAGATGCAAGACCAGATTCATAGCTTTTGTGCTGAACTATCATAGGGGCTTGGGATCTCACAGAAACTTGCGTGATCAAACTTTTACTGTCAGTCGTAAACAAGAATGGAGGCTCTGAAAAAGAAAAAAGGAAGAAAAGACTGAATGAAGTGATAGCTAAGGGACACAGACGTCTGGCTGCTGGCTGCCATGTTTTTATTGTAAACAAATACACTACATATTGTTGCTGTTGGTGACACTCCCCGGATCTCATTGGCTATTGCTCAATGTTCAATTGATCTTCCCTTCACACTATAGGATTTCACATTGTAAAAATCAAACATATTTGAATGTATGTGTAAAGAAAATGTTTCTTTCAGGGGCATGGATTGGAAGTAATTTCGTGCAGGCAGGGCATGGTGCCAAAAGAAATTCAGATGAGAAAGAACAGCCAACAAAAAGAATGTTATTTTTACACTGCTGTAACCCCTTGAATAACATCTGGCAACGTAGACATGGAGTGAAATGAGCTTGATTCTGCTTGACTGAGAGTGAGGCTGGGCAAGAAATGGAACAAAATGGATTGCCTAAGAATGAAAATGAATGCTGGTGAATATCAGATTTTTGTTGTCATATCATCCTTGAGGGCCAAGTCGACTTTATTAAAGAAATTAGGATTCATTATTGATATTGAGAATAACACTGCCCATGACTTTGCTGGTTTTTAAAATTACCTTTTTAAAGCAACTTTTTTATGCAGCCAGACTGTAAAATAAACACATTTATTAGCAAAGTTGTATATTTAATTATAGAAGTGGGATGGTCGAGTCACAGGTATTACATTAGTATAGATCAGGGCAAATTCAAAATTAATTTTGAGATCATTGCTGGTAAGGGAGCTTGTCAATATTCTGAACAGTGAACGCATTCATTTTTGAACGAACGCCTGTCGGGATTAGAAAATGGCTGGTAGTGTTGGAAACCGTTTGAACCGCGCCGCTTCGGTGGAAGTTTTTGCTCTTATCTCCGCACGGAAGACATCTACCGGCGTGTACTCGCGGCTGAGTCTAGCTGTCTTAGCTAGGAAGGTATGTGCGTTTGATTGTTTCGATCCGAAGAGTTGGGGAAATGTTAGAGACGTAGAGCGAAAAAGTATGCCTGAATTGGATGGATCAAGCAGTGTCTCTGTGGGTGTACGTTGAAAGTCAGATTTATAAATACCCACCCACAGTGACATGCAGGGTCTAGCCAAGTTCGTACGTCTAATAATTGCTGGAATAGGGGAGACCGGGGTTACTTCGGTCACGGGGTTAGGTTTGTCACCCCAGTTTTTTTCATTGCAAACGCACTGACGGGAAAACAAAAATGTACAAATTATGTGACATCCCAGCGACGTCATCTCTTGGAAAGAAGAAGGACTTGTAGTGTCATGTAAGTGTTTTCTGCCTAAATGACAGAATTTTGACCCAAATTGTAAACTTTAAGTTTCTGAAAGAAATGCGTCTAGCTGCTTTGAAGACAAAGATTTCCACGGTGTTTTTACTGTTTCATAAACGTATGTAACTAGAGTTATTAAGAACAAATTAGATAAAGGCCTGCTGCGATCATGAGATGAGAAATGCGGCCTGATTTCCAAAATGGGAGCACGGGGCTACACTGGCCAAGCAGCATGGGGTTTGTTTGTCAGGGTGCTGAGGTTGCCCCGCTTGTAGATCCAGTGTGAGGCCTATATTAAAATATTCCAAAGTCAAATATAGGAGCCAATTTATTGTTTTTCAGACACCTATAGTGTCTTAATAATTCTAATATTTGCATTTATTTTACATTTCTGATAGAGGACCTATTAGGGCCTTTGTTTGGAGGACACAAGTATGAATGTGTAAGGGTTTGCTCCTTGCAGCCCCTCCCCTTTCTCATTCTTTCACCTCCACCTTCATGGGCCACAGGTGGGGCCCATTAAAGTGGAGGTGTTGGCAGAGTATTTAGGGTTGGCAGGTGCCAGCCTTGGGGCCACTACATTTCATTCCATTCCTTTGTCAGTGGGAATGTTTGCTGCTCCTCTTTGGTGCCTTGGTCCTTACTCATCATCCAAAGGTGGAGAGGAGTGGGTCCAGTGCTTCTCATGCAAAGGGTGGGCACATGAGGACTGTGCAAATGTCAGTGCGCTCGCCTATATATGTCATAACTGCTACTCTGATGGTGATTATGCATAAATCATAGCTTGTGTTGGTTCGTTGTAAAAATAAAACAGTTCTCACCATTTCTGTTATGAGAATATCGGACTGTCTTTTTCAGCTTCAGCTGATTGCCTACTATGACGATTTTACCCCACCCATCTGACGAAGTAACCCCGGCTATGGGGTTACTTCGGCATGTTTGTGATGTATCGAAAATTGAATATTGTGACGTAAATATGTTATACTGAGATTGTATCAATACAAGTTTTGTAGGCAACATTCTACACTACACATATACCGTAAAGGTATTTCTCTAAGTTTAAACAACAAAGAGTTATGGAGCCAAATACAAAATCATGACAAGGTAACCCCGGTCTCCCCAGTGGATTTTCCACTGCTGCCTGTCGCTGCTGCAGATCCTTTGTGTTCGTGCAATAAGGAAATAGTTTTTATTGGAATCGCACAAAAGTTTTTGTGTTCATCACTGGCGCATAGATGTCTAACCCTTATGTTTTGTGTGACTTTACAACCTTTCCTATTGTGTCCCCTCCAGGGTAAGCTTTACATTTCCAAATGCAATAAGTCAAACAGTTTTGATGAGAATCATGTCACACTTCTTGTGATCATTTATGGCCCAAAGAGAAGGCTTATTGTTGATACTGATCACCCTTTCACTTTAGCTGAAGCACAACCACCAGACCAAACTTATAATTTTTTAAAATTGCAATAACTTAATTGTTTTTATGGTAATTGCCGTAAGCATCTTGTTTTAATTCCTGGTTCAAACAGGACAAACCCTGTTGTATTGTGTGACCCTGCCACCTTCCGTGTAGCGCCACCACCAGGCCAAGCTTTACATTTTTACTTCACATTACAATAACTCAGTTTTGATGGGGATCAAGTCACACTTCTTGTGATCATTTATGGTGCATGGAGAAAAGCTGTGATTGATGTTGGTCACCTAGTGACCTTCGCTGCCAAACTTTTAATTAAAAAAGCACTAACTCAAACAGCTTTAATGGGCATCATAGCTGTTCTTTAGGCAAAATAAATGCTTTAAAGGTGATGTGAAAACTACACCATCTTAACCTCAGGTCTGCGTGCAAAACACTGGTACGTCTCATTTATAGAGTGGCAAGGTTAGTGCTCGTGAGTTAGTGTGGCAACAGGCTGTGATTTGGAAGCAGTTTTATGGAGAACATGATAGAAATTTACTGTGAATTAAGGCACTGCTCATGATCTGAAAAGCCTCCTTCTGGGAAACATCTGTGCAACATGAAGGTAGAGTCACACTGTGGCTATGCATATTATACTGTCGTGCATTGCGCTGGGATCTACAGGAACTGGTTTTCTAGTCATTTCTGACTATGTGACTGCTTACTGCAGCAGACTCTACTGAGTCTAGAAAAATATCATGTGCTCAAATGCCAACCTAATGCCTCACTTCTTATTGGATGGAAGTTCTCTGTGCAGGAGGGCAGTGACCCCCAACTTACTGCTAAAGTAAGCGAGGAGTTTTTCAGGCATAGTCATTCACCTATTATAATTTCATATTTTCACTGGCTGTGGACTATGCTGGAGTCAGAAAGCCCTCAAGAAGCTAAAAGGAACAGACTGTGGTTACTGAACAAGCCTAGCAGTTCTACATCACAAATGATCCCCTATGCTGTTGGTTGCAGACTTCATGAAGTCACTGAATGCAAATGACTTGTAGCCAAATACTAAATGCAGTGCTAAAAACTTAATTTCAAATTCAGTGCGCTTGAGCAGTGGTCCCCAGCGTTGGTCCCAAGGCCCCCCTGTGTAGACTGGTTCCTTTGTTCCAACCACAGTTGCGACGATAGGATTTTAATGAGTTGTAAATTTGTCTAAATAAGGTGCATTTCTCGTTTTGAGCAGTTATCTCTTCAGCCTCAAGTTGACAGAAGTATCCATGCCTGCCATGATGAATAGAAAGTCATTTCAGTATTGTGATAAATTGGACACAACAGTGGAAAAGTAGGGAAAAAAATTAACCATTACATTACAGAATGACTCGGCTCCTAAACAGAGGAACTCAACTGACATGTAATTGCAAAAACCACCAATGAATGTCAGCCTGTTTTTTTCACTTCAAAGTTGCCAGAGATCAGTATTTCTGACTTATTAGTGCTAGAAAACATATTGCCAAATCTGTCACTTTGCTGTTAATTTTTTTTTTAATTCAATGCAGAAACTGTGCATTTTTAAAGATTACCTTGCTGGGGCACAGAAAAATTTTGCTGGGTTGCATGCCCCAGTTATAGTGTTTTGATATCACCCCTGCTCTTGCGCTGTGTATGAAGTGAAGCTGGTGCTGTAAGTTTGGCTTTATGCTTACACATAAAGAGCATCTGAGTGCACAAAAAAAAAAAAAAAAAAAAAAGTAAAATGTCCTTCTCCCGTAACTATTTCTGGAAAAGAACAAATATAGGCTAAATTTTCTAAGTTGTCAACACTGACTGCTCTGTGAATGACAGCCTTGGAAGAGAGGCATAATAATCTCCACTGGTCTAATATCTGGGCTTAAGACTGAATAAATTATCCCATTGCTAGGTCAAGACAAATGAGGAGAAATGCAGAATTAGTTATTTAGATGCTACAGAACTGAGAAGAAAAAAGTGACGATCTGGAGAAGCTTCCTCCTGCATCTGTCTCACAGCTGTGACAAGAGTTAGCAGCTGTGTTCTGAATGCCCTGTATTTTTAATCTATCTACATTTGATTAGCAAGTGGTCTAGAGGGGTCTAGGAGTCTTCATAGTTTCATAAATTAAAGAAAAGATGTAGAGAGAGAGAGATGGTGGGGATGGGAAGAAAAATAGTGAAAGAGACAGCAGAGATTACTGCTTGAGCAGGCAGTTTGTTGCCTGCAGGTCACTTTATGAAAAGCATGTCAAATCGCAGCCCTATTCCTGGCAGTATCACAAAGAAAAAAGAAAAACAGAGGGATCTTTCTATGCCATTTTCAACTAGCTCCAGGGTACATTATTTTAAAAGGGTCAGAACAGAAGGAGAAGATGGAATGATGGGGGTGGGGTTCTGGTACATATAATTTGTTCTCTCTCCCAAACGCCCCCACCCTCACCCCCACTCCCTGCCCACTCCACATTCACTCTTTACACAGTAAATATTAACTTAGCTTCAGGCTCTGAGAACAACTGGGGGTGTCTTTGCCATGAAAATATGCACAATTAAATGCATAAATACTGGGACAGTGATACAATGTTTGTTATTTTGACTGTGTACTCTAGCACAGTGGTCCCCAATGTCACTCCTGGGGGCCCACTGTGTATGCTGGTTTTGGTTTCAGCGCCAATTACAAGATCTATCGACTAATAAATTTGTCTTATTAGGTGCGTGTCTTGTTTAGAGCAGTAATTTACGCTCTAAAGCCGTGTTTTGACAGAACAAACCATGCATGCCATAAAGAATGAATGACCCTTGAACATACTATGCTTCTTTATATTGCAAGTAATTTCAGGTGATAATTTTAAAAAGATCAAATTAGACACTTGGAAAAATCAGTAAGCTCTAAGTTAGGTTGCCAAATGCAAATGTTTTTGAGTTCTTTCAAAAAGTCTTTGCCTGAACTTAATTACATTACACAAAACAGATTTGACTCCATCATTTGCATGCATAATAATTGATTAAATAGTTCCTTTCGGTGTAGGGCTGGAAGCAAATTCATGGATGGTAACAGAATGAGCGTGTGGTTGCAGAATGGAGCTTTGCGTGAGTTCAGTCAGGCGCGAGAGTCAGGCTGGTCACAAGCTCGTTTCTATCCAGTCATTCTTGACTTCAGCCTCCCTCACCCAATTGGCACCTGATTATGGCTGTGATCCAAGCTTCAGACGTAACACTGTGATGCTTTGCATCGTGAGCGGATCCTATCTGCTGCACACTTTCTTCCTTTACCCCCTTTGATTCAGGTTGGTGCTCAACCCATCTTACTTTCAGATTTAGTTCTAGAGCTGCACAGTTTTTAGGTACTTTATACCCAAACTGTATCCAGGCCTTTCCTGTATTTGCAGCTTACATGTGGTTACCTTTTTGCAGTCAAGTTAACGCTGATGCAGTCTTCCAGTCATACTAGTCTTTGACACATCTATGCCTTTGTCTGGTAGATTGTTCTTGGTCTGTCTGGCATTTCAAACTAGATTTTTCATCACATTTTTCAGTTATTGACTTACATGGTCATCCAAGGTCCAGGTTGTTTGATATGGGTGATCCCACCAGTGCCAAACAGGCCTAGAATTAGCTCTTGACCACTGGTTGCTTTCTTTTGCGGAAACTAATGACAAGGAGACACACAGCTTGTCAACAAGTGGCTGAAAAATCAGCTGTCTAAATACTTTGCTTTCAGAGTGCATACTATTTATTTTTTAAGATTATTATTTTTTTGGCAATTTTTCCTTTATTTGATAGTTATACAGTGTAGAGAGACAGGAAGGTTGGGGAGAAGAATGGGGGAAGACATGCAGCAAATGACCTGAGCCGGAATCGAACCCAGGTCGCTGCAGGAAGGACACAGCCTTTATGGTGCGCACACTTAGACCGATGAGCCACCGGGGCACCCGTGCATACTATTTATTAAGTCATTATTGCAGCAGTCCACGTTGGATTCCAGCCCAGGCCCACCCATTTCTGAACGTCATTCCCCCCCCCCCTTTTCTGTCTTTCTACGGCTGTCTCTCTCAGAATAATAAAGCAAAAAGACCAAAAACATATACTTTGCTCCAAAAAATTGGGTTACTATGTACTAAAGGGCTGCTATAGCTTTTTGGTTCACTTGACGAGTTTGAATAGCCACCCTATTTTAAGCTCTCAGTCTGTGCTTTAACCTCATTTCAGTCAGAAGAGACTAGTTTATGCTTTCAGTGCTGAGTTGACTAAACATTAATAAAGAATTGGGCGTGGTCTCCATTCGGGTTTGATGGCCGAGTATGGGAAGAATCCCATGATTGGACAGCATCTTAACCCCCCTGTCGGTCATCTTCTGCTTGTCGAATGGAGACTTTACGCTGGTGGTGGGGGGGAAGGTGGTGGTCAAACGAGTGTATTGACATATGGCCGATGACATGATAGATGCAGTCGTCAACAACGGGAACGCCCTCAAAAGTCACATCCAGTTAGAGCCGAGGGGGAAAACAATCCTTCCCCCCGTCCACTATACTGTAAAAACGCGGAATTTAAACTTGTTTTGCTAATGCTAACAAGTAGTCATGACGTACTTTGAGTCACTATTGCCTGCTGACAAGAATCGATATATTAAAAAATTAAATATACTGGGGTTGGATTATTGTCCATACGTTTTAAAAGACTGGGCGAATGATCCGACTCAGTGGCCTGCAGACATACACGTTTTGTTGTTGGGTCCCATAATCAGTGGCGGAGCTAGAACTGGGAACTGGGGTGGCACAGACACGTCCCTTTATGACAACAATTAGTCCTGGCTAGTTCTCAATCATTTTCCTTTATTGACGCGTTTTCCAATTATCATAATTGGCAACTGTAGATACGGTTTTATGACAACAATTAGTTCTGGCTAGTTCTCAATCCTTTTCCTTTATTGACGCGTTTTCGCAACTGCAGACACGGTTTCTCTCCATATGCGATTTAACAGCAATGAAATCACGGACTAAATTCAGTACAGTGGCGAAGCCAGAACTGAGAACTGGGGTGCACAAAACATCGGTTTAAAACAATTATTAGTCCTGACCTGTTCTCAGTCATTTTCATAATTAACAAAAGGCTCACTCCGAGAGCGCTCCACACTTAATAGGTGCTGCTTGTTCTCCCTGATCAGGTAAGACGACAATCATTCACCTGGACGCGTATTTGCTGTATCAATGTTATTCAAAATGGCATACCTGTGGACTCTCACGCAAATAGCTTGAGCCGCATGCTTTTTATAGCCTATTTAACTGCTGAGTGCCACTTTTTTTTTGATCAACCCACGCAATACCGAGAGTGAACGGCGATATTTCAGTGGAACACAGACCAGTTCAATTAATGCGAAGCATTGGCCTATTAAGTAAATTATTTTTCTGCACTGAATTTAGCCCATGATTTTATTGCTGTTAGATCGCATATGGAGAGAAACCATGCTTTCAGTTGCCAGTTAATTGGAAAACGCGTCAATACAGGAAAATGACTGCAAACTACCCAGGACTAATTGCTGTCATGAAGGGACCTGTCTGTGCCACCCCAATTCCCAGTTCTAACTCGGCCACTGCCCATAATCTGCCAAACTCATCCTATCTTCTGATAGCTTGAAGCCATTTTGTCCTCCTTTGTGGTTCCATTTTATTATTTGGTAAAATGTAAAACTTTAATTGGTGATTTTTTTTGTTAATTTGCGGTGCAAAAGGGCACGCAGCAACTCTTAGGCATTATGGCTAATGGCAGACACCGGTTTGTTTTCCCCCTCGGCTTTAACCAGATGTGACATTTGTGGGCGTTCCCGTTGTTGCCGACTGTATCTATTAAGAAACAGCTGATTGGGGTTTATAAAAGTGCGGGCAGACTAGCGATTGGATACCGCAGAGGAGTCTGAGGTGTAGCTTAACGTGAGGAGTGGTGGATGAGATAGTGTTCCTGATTGAAATGGAGCTTAGTGCAAATTCAATCAATGCTGAATCGACCAAATATAAATTAAGCCTTTGCTTCGTGTCCATGATAGCCAATCACCCTCCAAAACTAAGATTTGGCCAAAGGGTTTTTACAGGAGGTAGCTCAGATCTTTTAAGTAACTAATAAACATGAACAAACTGAGGATATTGTCTCACCAGTACTGCATGGCTGGATTGCCAGTATATCTGTCAGGCTGATGGAGGGCCAGCATTATTAATTGACTGATGAAGGGCCATAAACTAGCAATCAAAATGAGGCCAATATAGCAAATGCACTGATGAAGGGTCAGACACTAACTAGCTGGCTGATGAGGGGCGAGCATTACTACCTGGCTGATAAAAAGCCAGATATAAATGGCCAGATACTAGCTAGCAAGATGAGGGCAGTATTGCTAATGCCATGTCAAAGGCTAGATACTGACAAGCTGGTCTGAGACTGCAAAGGTCCCCCGCCAAAAGACATACATGCACTCAGATGGACAGATGTACAGATGGATGGACGGATGGACACTGCAAAAATCAACAGTCACCTGACCCTCCCGTCAGGTGGCAAGGGGCTAAAAAGCTATTTTAGAAGGCCACAGCAAGTTGTTTGGAAGATATTCTTCAGAAACAGAACAGAGGTTAAGGTCACAAGTCAAAGGTCACATGTCCTGCAGAGGTCATAGTACAAACTTTGTACTTGCATTGGTTTCCTTGACCTAAACATAGTAGGTTTTAGTGTGCTGCATGAAAAGATTGGATGATTTTTCAGAAATTTGAAAATTGCAGAAGGTTAAGATCACAGGGAAAAAGGTAAAAGGTCATAAAAACATTCTAAAGCCACAATGAGAGGATACAGCCTACCAAGACAAGCAATTTCGAAAGGGCGCCATCAATAGCGTCAGAGATATGCCCCGGAAACAAAAAACATTGGTGGTCATTTTTGATTGGTCAAAGGTCAGAGATCACTAAAAAAGGTAACAGATATGAAGGTTTGGTAAAGTTCATAAAGTCAGTGTGAAATGGTATGGCTGCTTTATATAGTTTCAGAGTAAGGGATCTGAACGGATAGACGCACAGATAGCCTAAATCTATGGTCCCCCGATCAACTCTTTGGGTGGTGGGGAACTAAAAAGCGGGCTACTGAGGGGCCAGCATTACTAACTGGCTGATCAAGGGCCAGATATTAGGGGCCAGATGCTAGTTAGCAAGGTAATGAGGTCAGAAATGAAAATGTGTTGACGAAGGCCAGGTACGAAATAGCGAACTGATGGGGGACCAGAATTACTAACTGGCTGATGAAGGGCCTGATATTAGGAGCTAGATACTAGCCAGCAAGATGAGGCCAGTATTGCTAATATAATGACAAAGGTAAGATAATAAATAGCCTTCTGATGAGGGACCAGCATTACCAACTGGCAGATGAAGGGCCAGATCTCAGCTAGCAGGATGTGGCCAAAGGCTCAGATACTCGCTAGCGCCAGACACCAAATAGTGAGCTGTACTAGTCCAACTACATATAGAATTCAGCCCAATTATGAACCAAAATTTGAAATACTGCTAGCGACAGATCCAGGTTTACAGCCTCCTCTTGTACACCTGGAGTGGAGCTGTCCATCAGTAAAAACTCTTAAGTGAATCCATTTTTGTTGAAAATAGAATGTCTTAGTATTTTCAGCATGTTTTGACAAATGTTGCTTTGTGTTTCTCACTGAAACAAGCGCATTAGCATCTGGCCAGCGACATGATTCAGGAACTGTTGATTGGGTTTTATAAAAGGGCAGACAGGTTAATGATGGGATCCCACTGAGGAATCTGAGGTGTAGCTAAACATGACGAGTGGTGAATGAGGTAATCTTCCTGACTGAACTTGCTCTAAGCTCCATTTTCATTGTTGCATTAAATCCAATAAGCTGTATTGCAGAGCCAAAACAACTAAGACTGTAGCATGGGCAAAATATTTGCTATTTACAAATATACGTTTTACTGAATGACATAATGAAAGTTTTTTTAAGCTTCACTGAGGCTAAAAGTTTTATGTTGCCTTGAACAAACTTCTCCTTTGATAACATAAGCTGAACTGGGAAGGCCTTTATTGTGGAAGTCATTGTACCTTGTGAGCCATTCTGGGTTTTTTTTTTTTTTTTTTTTTTTGATCAGGTCACCCTGTCACTGCTGTGGAGACCAAAGACTTGGCCCATTGTCACTGTGTGTGCTCAGCTCTTTTGAAAGGAGCACTGCTTTCATTTGCTTTCCAGAGACCTCCCATCTCTCTCTCTTTCTTCTGTCGGCGAGAGGTTTGAAAAACTGAATTTAGATTCATTTTATCATCAGGGTTCATCAGCTGAGCCCATCAGTGAGGGAAAAAACAAGATACAAAAACATGGCCCACACATGTATGCATGCGCACAGGCACACTGACGCACATACATATTCGCACAGACACACCACACACACTCAATTACAATTTATTGGCTATTTTGCGTTGATTTTCAAAGGCACAATCAGTGTGGAACCTAGATCATGCATAACAATGAGTTCACATGTTGTGGATGATGGTTTCCATGGTTCCGATGGGCTATTTGGCCATTTAAAGATGCGGCACCAGGCTGACGCAGAACAGAAGGGACAGAGGGAGGGTCCTTCATACTAGCAGTGTGATGGAGGGTTGGTCTGTCCATTTCTTGTTTCTGACCAGAGCTCCAATTGTTCGATCATACAGTGTGTGATTTCTGAGTGCAGAACTTAGACAGATGGGGAAGCTGAAGTGGTGGAGGTGGGGAGGAGGGGTGATATAGTGCATGGGGGAAGATCAGACAGTTGTTGAGAAGCTGCTGTTGTGTGAGGACACTTAGACTTAAATGTTTCTGGCTGTGAAGATTGTTGCTAGGGGAATAGTGATGGGTGGATTGTCACCATATGTTGCTGTTCTCCCTATCTCTTGTGGTTTAAGTCAAAAGAGTCTGTGTGGTTGTATAAATTGTATGAGTGACTTAAGCAATTTATTTACTGAATAACCAAGACCAATCTAGAAGCCCTTCATGACTGAGAAATTATTAAAAATGACGAAGAGATCACCGATAAGCTATACTGACAACAAATATAATACACACAATACGGTAAGGATGGAAATAATACAAATAATCAGTAAATCTGAAACTTACTCTGAGTTTCATTTTCCGTATTTGCATTTTTTCAGCAGTTAAGTGCAATTTTAAGATTGCACTTTGCTTGATTAAAATGTTTTCAGTGTTCAGATGTAATGCTACATTTGTGAAGTGGGCAGTCCCCCATTTGTTGCCAAGACGCGATGATAATTAATCTATTGAATTCCAACATTTCTTACGTCAAAAAGTTGGTAATTTAATAAATTAATATTTATTGCATTGTGGCGATGAGCATGCGACTGCCCTTTTGTATTTTTATGTTTGGTCAGCAGTCCTCAAACACTGATGCACATTCTTTCTCTCCTTTAAAGAATACATTTAAAATGGGAAACTTTTTTTTAGGTAACTCAAGGCCTATAAAAATTAGCACAAAATGATGTCATTTAAAAGTCTAGCTTGCAATACGTACCGTTTAGCTACTGGAATTCGGAGATTAACCCTCTCATGCATGGAGGTCACTACAGTTTACAGCTGTTTGAAAGTGTTTTTTCTCTATATATGCCTGCAATTTTGGGCACTGCTGCATATAGTCCACTCGAGTGGAAGCTATTGCATCATCCCATACAAAAAATCCCATTGGCAGGTCATTGCAATGGGGAAAAAGTAGTCATTTTGTCATGGTTCTGGATGTTTGTGCGGGTGTTTTGGACTTTTCTTTGTGGCTCTCGTCCCGGGACGATATCGTATTCCTTTTCATCGGATTCTTTACCCAGCTGGCTGATTGAACTGGGGCGGTGCTTCCCCGGACTCTATATAAGCCGGATGTTCGCCACGCCTCTTTGCTAGAATGTCTGTTTTTAGCTTCGCACTATAGCCGAAGATATCTGTAGTCAGGTTTTGTATGACTTTCTATCTTCTAATTGTTGGAGTTTCTTCTCCCTTTTTCGATCTCGCTTTGCTTCCGTGGTTCGGACTATTATATGTCCTTTGGAAGCGCAAGTACTTTCGTTTGGTCTATATTATTCTCTGTGTTTGTACTGTGTCCGTGTTACTCTCTTTCTCTCTGGTCGTTGCACTTGTTATATGTTGATATGTTATGTTGATATGTTGAGCTTCATCTTTGCCTCCACATCGTGATTACGATTGTGAGATCAAACTATTCCCTGACAAGGTGGCAGCGGTTAGGAATTGGCCTGCCCCTCAGAATGTTAAGGAGGTTCAACTATTTTTGGGCTTTGCTAATTTTTATAGGAGATTTATTCGCAATTTTAGTGCTGTGGCCGCCTCCATCATTGCGCTTTCTAAGAGGAATTCCTCCTTGTCATTTGCTTGGTCTCCAGCAGTGGAGGCTGCTTTTCAGGAGTTGAAGAAATGACTTAGCTCTGAACCTATTGTCATTTTGCCTGACCCCTCCCTCCCATTTGTGGTGGAGGTTGACGCTTCGGAGGTCGGGGTGGGTGCCATTTTGTCCCAGCGCCCCCTTTGGGACAATAAGTTGCACCCATGCGCCTGCTTCTCCCGGTCGTTGTCACCGGTTGAACGGAATTACTGTATTGGTGACCGGGAGTTGTTAGCTGTTAAATTGGCATTAGAAGAGTGGCGCCATTGGTTCGGATGGGGCCGAACATCCGTTTGTGCTTTGGACACAGGAATCTCCAGTGTGTCCAGCAGACTGGGCGACGTGATTCCCGGCAGGCGCGGTGGGCATTGTTTTTTAAACGCTTTGACTTTGCGTTAACTTATCACCCCGCCTCCAGAAACATCAAGCCTGGCGACTTGTCAGGGATTTATGACCGCTCGGGCCGTGATCCCATTCTGGGCCGGTTATTCCAGCGGCTCGGATTGTGGCTCCCATGCAGTGGGATACTGAATCTGTTGTGCAGGAAGCCTTGCGGCCCGACCCTGGTTCTGGTGGGGAGCCGTCTGGCTGTTTGTTTGTCCCCATGGTGGTGCATAAACGGAGGGCTGCCGCTGATAGGAGGCGCCATTTTGCACCGATTTATCAGGTTGGCCGGAGGGTTTGGTGTCCTGAGAAACAGTGCTGGGTCCCTTCTCGAGATATCTTGGGTCCCACCCTTATTTCGGAGTCCCGTGCTCAGGGTTCTTTGGGAATGTCTGGGGCCATCCCTTGGGGGTGGGGGGGTCCTGTCGTGGTTCTAGATGTTTGTGCGGGTGTTTTGGACTTTTCTTTGTGGCTCTCGTCCCGGGACGATATCGTATTCCTTTTCATCGGATTCTTTACCCAGCTGGCTGATTGAACTGGGGCGGCGCTTCCCCAGACTCTATATAAGCTGGATGTTCGCCACGCCTCTTTGCTAGAGTGTCTGTTTTTAACTTCACGCTATAGCTGAAGATATCTGTAGTCAGGTTTTGTATGACTTTCTATCTTCTGATTATTGGAGTTTCTTCTCCCTTTTTCTATCTCGCTTTGCTTCCGTGGTTCAGACTATTATACGTCCTTTGGAAGCGCGAGTACTTTCGTTTTGTCTGTCTTATTCTCTGTGTTTGTACTGTGTCCATGCTACTCTCTTTCTCTCTGGTCGTTGCACTTGGCCTCCGTATTCTACCGGCCATTACACATTTATAGAATAAAGATAGAAAATTTTTTTTTTTCAAACCTTGGTTTACATCCCTAAGGATGTATAAAACCACTCAGTAAAAAAATCCTGACTGAGTTTATCATAATTCATGCATGAGAGGGTTAATTGAACTAGGATTTGTAGTCATGTTATGGTGAGCTTCTTTTGTAATATTTCCCTAAGATAGCACTAAAATAGTATCAGTAAAAAGAATCAAACACTTTTTTCCTCTTTTTACCCCACAGCCCTTTATGGCATCTGGGTGGGCGGGCGGGTGGCAGCAAAATAATTGTCCGGGCCATATCTCCGAAACTGTTTGTAACAGGAGCTTCAAATTTGGTTTGGAGGTTCTTTGTGAGATATAGGTGTATAAGATAAGGGTCATTAGTGGATTTGACCTTTGACCATGGCACAGTGACCTTGAACTTGCAAATTTTGTCCAGGCCATATTTCCAAAAGTACTGACCACAGCAGCTTAAAATTTGGGATATAGGTTCCTTGTGAGGGGTAGGTGTGCGACGTAGGGGTGATTACTGGATTTGACCTTTGACCTTGGCTCAGTGACCTCGCTATTTTTTAATAAATACTAAAGGGCTCTTGGCGCTCAGCGTTGGCTTGTTTTATTTTACTTCTCCATTCACTTGAGGCACCCTACGAACGAACTGGCCCCCTAGCATTTGCCTATCCTGCCTTACATGCCTATGCCTCGGGCCAGCTCTGCATACTGAGCATGTCAAACCAATTTTGTATGAACAGCAGAGGGGCCAAATCATGTCAGCCCCACAGCTGGTACCGCCCACTTTAATGCTTGAACCTGTCATTCATCGGTGATGTCAACCCAACTGTCAAGTAGTGATGCATCGATCACACCCAAGTGTTTTTTTATATTGTGAAACTTAACATTAGCTACAGGGTATCAGCAGCAAATAAGAATCTCATTGATACATGTAAAATATTTAGATGGGAATTTCAAGAAAATATCACATCAAATATCATTGATCTGGATCCAGATACCTTTCTTGATCCACAGACTGAACGTATGCGAAAATGGAGTGCGCATTCGTGTCGCCATTTTAAAGTAACTAGTTAAGGTGGACTTGTGACCACACTAAATTATTGCTGAGATGATGTACATTCAGTAGAATGCTAATGGATTACGGTTTTTATTGTCTAAAAAGAACAAAAAATGTGGAGACTCATTTGCTGGGTGTTGAGAAATGGGGGATTGTTCAGCATTCATGGAGGTTTGCAATCTCAGACTGCTCTTGTTTAATTTATTTGTTCATGTGTCCAATATTCTTGGTGTTATAAAGATCCTGCACTGAATGTATTTTGACTCTACCTGGCTACCTGTAAGGTAGCTCGAGTCTAGGTCTGTTTCATCCATCCATCTATCATCTATCGATTTTGAAATTACCCAGAAGTGTTTGTGTTAGGTACGGTTCTGGAACCAGACGCGAGAGTCGAGCAGTGCAGGAAAAATGGGATTTTATTGGAAAGGGGGCGAACCCCCGCAGAGCAGGAGGCGACAGTACAAAGTCCACAATCCAAAATCAAAATCCAAAGGGCGAAATCCAAATCGTAACCAGGGCAGCAAACACAATAATCGTGGTCGGGCAAAATAGGTTTGGTACACAGATGCAGGCAGAATATCCAAATCAGAGGCAAAAATCAATAAACAGGGACGGTCCAGTCAGAAGAGAATCACAATAGAGTACAAGGCAAAAACAAGGGAAACGTTCTGACGGGGAACTGCTGTGAGAAGACTGCTTAAATACACACAAGGGAAGTCACATGCTATGATAAGGGACAGGTGAAATGGATCAGACTAATTACGAAGGAGCAAACACGAGGGAGAACCTAATCACATGAAATTGGCAAAAGCCAAAACGCGGACAGGGATCACGAGACAACCTACGACAAAACATACAGCTCCGGTTAGGGAGTTCTAACGTGCTCAGATAATGAGAGGCAGGACAGAGTAGAGCAGGTGCGGAGGATCCGCTGAATTGCAGCAAAGACTCAGAGCAGGCAAGAGGCGGAGACTAGAACAGGGCGAGTGCTGAGACCTGGTTAATCAATTAGTAAGTGCAGCTATACAATCCCTGGTGCTCGTTAGTAAGTTAGTATTATATACAATGTTAGTCTTGGTTAGTAACTTAAACAAAACAATGAACTGTTAGTACTGGTTAGTAAAAATAGAAAAGCAAGGCGAAGGAAGCAAATGAGATTGGAAGGAATGTTTGAAACCCAGAAACCATGAAATCACCTAAACATGTGACACGCAGGACTTGGGGAGAAGCTGTAGCTTAACAAAAGACCAGACAGGGGAGACAAAGTGCAATGCAGGGCATGAACAAAGACATGGACCGGAATCTAACAGAAATATGGATCGTGGCAGGGAATACAAAGCATGGCAAAAACAAAAACAGGGCAATGAACTAAAACTAAACAGAACATGGGAAAAACAGAACAGACATGGCAGAATCATAACAGTTTGGGTAATGTGTCATGAAAACAAGGCCATGCACAGGGTCTCTACCCATTTCCATCTAGGTCAAGGGTAGCCTGAGTTTACGCCTCCTTGGTGTTTAGTTGTGCTATGCTATTGGGAAGAGATTGCTTGCTTTAGAATAAATCCGCCTCAAAAAAGGCTATCAGAGCTGGGTGTGATTACATTTGTTGCTATTTTTGCACTTTTTTGTATTATAAGAACGGATTATTTTTAAATTTACAAGAACAATAAAAATCATCCCTATATGGCAATATAGACATTTCAGTGCCCAGCCTTGTTGTCCATTCAAGCTTCATTTAAGAGTTTGAAAGCTTCTCCCCTGAGGCAGATTATGTGGAGTCCTTTATTGGTTCCTGAACAAATACTAGGATCCCATTATCTGCCTGCCAATCAAATTTCCTGATGGCACTGAGCAAGGATAGGGTTGGTTAGATTGCATCCACGTACAGAACACTGTATGAAATAATGTGATTTAATGAAAATGACTTCTGTACGATTGGGGTATAAAAGGGCTTTTTCATCTACCTCAGATATGTATCATATTGTAAGTCCTTTGTCAGTGTCTACAGGATTATTTCTGTATTTCTAAATTTATAATTTGATGTACATCTGATTTTTATCCACATACTGTGAAGGTTGAAATACAAAAACTGGCACAGCTCAGGGCTTAAGCATTTATTCCTCATGGACAGCATTCTATATTACATGTGAGCTTGTGTTAAAGCATGTTAGAGCGCATTATCACAACAACAGATTGGTGATGAGATGTTTAACACTGCTCTCCATCTCCCTTTCTAGACACTCGTGACGGCACAGTCTCCAGCTCCAGGTGATGACTTGTACCTGGATGACCAGCAGTCAGGGGATTATCCCATAGATGACGATGATTTTAATTCTGGATCTGGCTCAGGTGAGATTTTTTATTGTAATTCATCATTTCATGTCATTTCAGCTTAATTGGACGCTTTGATTTTACATTCATTTGTCAGTGGCTTTATGTATTAGGTTATTTCTTTTAGCCCTTTCCTGGCTGCCTGTCTGTTACATCAATGCACCATTCTCATCTGATAGGCCTGTGTTCAGCCTGCAAATGAAGCCAGTGAGCTACTACAACCCCAATTCTGAAATATTTGGGATGAAGTGCAAATGGTGAATAAAATCAAAATGCAGTGACTTTCAGATCACGAGCCAATATGTTATTTACAACAGAACATAGATAACATTTCAAGTGTTGAAACCGAGACATTTTACATTTTTATCCACAAAATGAGCTTATTTCAAATTTTCTGGCTGCAACAGGTCTCAAAAAAGTTGGGACACAGGCAAAAAAGGGCTGAAAAAGCAATTAATATATAAGAGAATCGGCTGATAGAATATTTAGCAAGTAATTAAGTTAACTGGCATCAGGTTTGTAACATGATTGGCTATAAAAGGGATGTCTTAGAGAGGCTGAGTCTCTCAGAAGTAAAGATGGCCAGAGGCTCTCCAACCTGTGAAGGCTTGTGTAAAAAAAATTGTGGAATACTTTAAAAACAATTTTCCTCAACGTCAAATTGCAAAGGCTTTGAAGGTGTCATCATCGACAGTGCATAACATCATCAAAAGATTCAGAGAAACTGGAAAAATCTCTGTGCGTAAGGGACAAGGCCGAAGACCTTTACTGGATGCCTGTGATCTTCAGGCCCTCAGACGCCACTGCATCACTCACCGGCATGATTCTGTCATTGACATTACTAAATGGGCCGAGGAATACCTCAAGAAACCACTATGTGTAAACACAGTCTGCCGTTCCATCCACGGATGCCACCTAAAACTCTATCATGCAAAAAGGAAGCCATTCTTGAGCATGATCCAGAAGCACCGCCGTGTTCTGTGGGCCAAGGCTCATTTAAAATGGACTGTAGCAAAGTGGCAAAGTGTCCTGTGGTCAGACGAGTCCAAATTTGACATTCTTGTTGGAAATCATGGGCGTTGTGTCCACCGGGCTAAAGAGGAGAAAGACCACCCCTCCTGTTATCAGCGTTCAGTTCAAAAGCCAGCATTTCTGATGGTATAGGGATGCATTAGTGCATATGGTGTTGGACACTTGCATGTTTTAAAAAGCACCATGAATGCTGAAAGGTATATAAAGGTTTTAGAGCAGCATATGCTCCCCTCCAGAGAGCATCTACTCCAGGGAGGGCCTTGTGTATTTCAGCAGGACAATGCAAAACCACATACTGCAGCTATTACAACAGCATGCCTTCGTAGTAGAAGAGTCTGTGTGCTGAACTGGCCTGCCTGCAGTCCTGATCTTTCACCGATTGAGAATATTTGGCGCATAATTAAATGAAAATCCATCAAAGGAGACCCAAAACTCTCCAGCAGCTGGAATCCTGTATTAAACAAGAGTGGGATCAAATTCCAATGGCAAAACTCAAGAAACTTATCTCCTCCATGCCCAGACGCCTCCACTCTGTGTTAAAAAGAAGAGGGCATGCTACACCATGGTAAACAGGCCCCTGTCCCAACTTTTTTGAGACCTGTAGCAGCCATCAAATTTGAAATGAGCTCATATTGTGGGTAAAATAGTAAAATTTCTCAGTTTCAACATTTGCTATATTATCTCTGTTCTATTGTGAATAAAATACTGGCTAGTGTGATTTGAAAGTCATTGCGTTTTGATTTTATTCACAATTTACACTTTGTCCCAACTATTTTGGAATTGGGGTTGTATATGGCACATTCTGTTTTTTCTTTTGTTTGTGGGACATTGTGACTCACAGACATTACTCCTCATTGCCTGTTATACTTTGTAGCTCTTTGAAGTCCTTGGGTCACAGTGGTTTTAAGTGTTGTCCTAGGCATTTTGTCCTTGCTTGGCAGCACAGTAACAGCCTTATCAAGGAAATGTAATGGGAACTTTGGGAACTGAGCACACATGACAGGCATGAAAGAGTCTGGAGATGCCATGGTTAACACTATGCTGCCTGTAACATGATCCAGCATGACTGATTTTGCAGTGGGTCAGTGATGTTCTGGGGAGGTATATCCTTGGATGGTCGCACAGACCTCCATGTCACAGCCAATGATACCCTGGCTGCTGTTAGTTACCGGTATGAAATCCTTAGAGCGACTCTCAGACCTTATGCTGGTGCAGTGGGTCCTGGTTCCTCCTGGTGTGGGACAATGACTGACCTCATGTGGCCACAGTGTGTAGGCAGTTCCTGGATGATGTAGACATTGATGCCATTGACTGGCCCTCACGTTTCCCTGACCTAAATCCAATTGAACACCTATGGGACGTTCTGTATTGGTGTATCCGACGCTGCCAAGTATCGCCACAAACTGTGCAGGAGCTCACTGATGCCCTGATCCAGGTCTGGGAGGAGGTCCCCCAGAATACCATCCGCCGACTCAGCAGGAGCATGCCCAGACGCTGTCAGGAGTGCATACAGGCACGCAGGGGCCATACACACGACTGAATCACATTATGAGTTGCTGTGATAAAATGTACTCAAGTTGGTTAAGCCTGTGTCTTCAATTTTTTATTTTCATTTTTGGGGTGATTTTGAGCAGTTTATTTATTATCACTGTAATTGATCAAAACAATTAATGAAAAACATATTTCAATGCTTTATCTGAGAAAATCTAAGCCAAAGAGAAATTTGAGGAAGGAGTGCTTAAATGGAGTGTCGGAGCACAGCATGCATGAATAATTGTGTTATTGTGTGGAGCCCCACCTTGCTCCGATCCATTCACATCCTCTGCTGCTGAGCAGGACTTTATAAATCAGTATCAGGCATCCCGTTATCTCATGCTTTTGGTCTGAAATCCTAGAAAAGATCTAAACATTGATGGCTGTATAGACATCAGCTCTTTAGGGGTCTGATGTTGGTTGTTATGCATTTCAGGTATCGGTGAGACGACACAAGAAGTGGCCACTGTGAACATGCTGTATATTGCTCCAAAAGCTGAACCTACTCAGGACTACACGAAGGACTCCTCGAGAGTGGAGACGTCCACATTCAGAGGCACACCCAGAGATCCCATGAAGACAGAGGTGAATCCTCTCTAAATTTAATCCCTCTCCACTCTAACAAACTTCGACATGAGAATGAATGCCCTTGTGATAAATAGTGCACTTTCCCTTCCATTGGATGATTCCCTTGCACTGAGAGGAAGTTGCTGCACCTGAAGGCAGCCTGAAGCCTGCACTGCTTGACTTTTCCCCCTTTTCTTCCCTATCTAGGCCCCGGTACCACTGACAGAGGATCCTAGAAACAGGAATGAAGCCACAAGCACCATAAGCCCGCCTCGCTCTGGCATGGAGCCTTTTGAAGTGCGCTCAGAAAGTCTTTTCCAGAGAACAGAGGTTTTGGCTGGTAAGTAGTTTTGACGGGGGAGGGGGGGGTGGTGGAATGATACAAAACCTAAAATCTATTGTTTCACTTGCAGTACATTTTTGAGCCACAAGTGTTGGGGTAGTCCTTCCCCTTTAATCATCATCGATCCATTTGGTTCTCATGTCTCTGATAACCAGCTCATGCCTCTCTGGATCGTATTTGAAAGAAGGAAATCAAAAACATAATCACAATTTTTTATGGACTCTCCATATGTCCGATGTTACTTTGCCTTTCTTTGTGGTATTTCTGTTTTTCTGCGGAACACAACATACATTTCACCAGTTTCACTGCCATGGGTTAGCTGGACTGCATAAGACTGCGGTTTAGACAGATGTACGATTGCTTAGGTCAGTGTTTCCCAACCCTGTTCCTGGAGTACCCCTGCCCTGCATTTTTCAGATGTCTCCTTGATTTAACACACCTGATTCAGCTGATCAGCTCATTAGAGGAGTACCTAATGACCTGATCTGGGTGTGTTAAATCAAGGAGACATCTGAAATATGCAGGGCAGGGGTACTCCAGGACCAGGGTTGGGAAACACTGGCTTAGGTGGCTCGTTTCAGGTATGGGCGCATCCTTAACATTGGTAGAGTTGTGTGGTGCATTGGTGTGATCATGCAGTGGTTATGGTGGTCGTGAGTGCTTCCTTTCCATCTTTGCTAAGGTTCAATAAACATAACATGAAGGCGTAGTGTTAATTGCAATCCAGATTCTGTTTCGGAGCAGTTTTAATGCAAGGATAAGGCCAAAGCTAGAAATTAGCATGAGTAAAATAAATTTTAATTACATTTTTAAAACAAATTTTGAGTTAAAAAAATTATATTTGGCCTGTTTGTGTTTGCACCAGAGGCATTCTGCATTTCATCAAAAAGGGAGAGATATAGAGGAAGTAAATGGTGGGAGAGAGCTTTTTTTCTTTTCAAGAATACAGAGAGAAATTTGGTTCCCCAGTATGATCTTAAAGTGTTTAAAAATATGAAGTGAACATGAAAGCCATAGACATCTTAAAGACTAAGGTTAATGTCAGTTTTTTTTATGAACATCAAGTATTTTCCTTGAAGCCTGCAATGCTCTTCTTCCCTTAAATTGACACTTCTTGAAAAATGTTCTGTTTTTCTGAGTCCTTGAAATTTAAAACTGGAATTATGTTTTTGTTTTTGAAAAAGAGCCACTTGTGACCAAACAAAAATAGTTTTTTCACTTCAGCTTTTTTTCAGTGGTAAGCCCTGGCTACTGTAGTTGAAGTGAAAACGCAAAATGAAAACATTTGTGTTTGCCAATGTTAGACCATGGTCAAACCTTTGATGACCTTTGTGTCATGTATGCCATACCGTTCTGATTGTCTAACTTACTTGATTTCATTCCAAGTGTCCTTTAGAACATAGAGGTATTTTGTGTTGTTTTCAAGAAATTGTTTTTGGCCATGGAGATCCTACTCTATGTTGTAAGCATATATTAGTTTGTGGGTGCCCATATACTCAAAGTAAAAACATTTTTTTTAACTCCTTTGGGCAGACGTAGACGCCAGCAGACATGGAGCTGCTCTATTTATGCACGCAGTTACACTATTGTATCACTAGATGGCACACCCGGATCAGTTATTGAATATTCACTGGCAAGCAGAGCTCGAACTCGGTTTAGAATATGGATGATTTCAGTCTCATCCCTGTTTCCCAAGAGTTACATGAATTATACTCCTCAGCTAAGCCTGATGTGCAAACTGCTCAATATACTTGCCCAAAGTATCTATACAGCAGTTCAAAAAAAGATCTCTTGCCACAGAAAAAAATTTGTTGTCCTTTGTAGCAACCACTTCACAGCTATAGTGAGCCAATGGTATCCCAATATGTGGTTAAGAAAAATCAGTTTTCTGAAGCAAAAATTCCACATGGTATTGACACTATGTCATTCTACTATCAATTATAGTCATCACATATCAAAACCGCGCAGTTCCCTACTGTGAATTTACGCGTAGATTCCTCCAAATTCAGTGCCTCCTTATATCCTCCTAAGTACTCTTGTTGATTAGCCAGTCACTCAATTATATACTCATATATAATCTGCGTAATGCACACTTATAGTTCACGCCCACTTGAAACTTCCCGGTAATGATGTATTGATTGACACATTTCTTATCCAACTCCAGACAGTATAAACTTTCCACAGTAACTGAAAGACCTTTATTGGACAATCAGAAACATATTTTCAGTTAGGTTGTATTCTCTCAACTTTGCGCAGCTGAGAATGACATGATTGCATGGAAAACTAGACTTCCAGAACCAACCCTGGAGTGTTGAGCTTATATTTGCAGGATGGAAATGTGATTCTGACAAGGAAATGTCAGTTATTCTGAATAGAACAGACTGGAGGGCTGACCGAATTGATTATTTGGAGGAGAAATTCAATGATGGAGAGTTTTTATGCCCCCAACCTCGAAAGAGTCGGTCGAGGGCATTATGTTTTCACCCCTTCCGTTCGTCCGTCCGTCTGTCCTGTCATAAACTTTTCCTTTGTCGCGCTCTAACGTGAACATTGCTCGATTGAGGTTTATGATTTTTGTTGGGGTGAATGGTCGTATATAGGGGACAATGCCTTTCGATTTTGAGCTCGCTCTGCCAAACAATATGGCCGCCACAGCAGCCATCTTGAAATCCTTTGTCGTGCTCTAACGTGAACATTGCTCGATGGAGTTTTATGATTTTTGGTGGGATGAATGGTCATACATAGGGGAGGATGCCTATCAATTTTGAGCTCACTCTGCCAAACAGTATGGCCGCCATGGCAGGCATCTTGAAATCCTTTGTCGCGCTCTAACGTGAATAGCGCTCGACGGATGTTCATGATTTTTGGTGGAGTGAATGGTCATACATAGGGGATGATGCCTATCGATTTTCAGCTCACTCTGCCAACCACTATGGCTGCCACGGCAGCCGTCTTGAAATCCTTTAGCGCACTCGCCAGAGGTTTTTGCTTTTTGGTGACCTGAATGGTCATACATAGCAGATGATGCCTAACACTCGCTTTCTGTACATGTTCTTCAACTATTTCAGTCGGGGGCATATGCCGCGCCTTGCGTTGCTCTTGTTCCACTTGAAGTGTGAGTCGAACTGTCCTTGTATGGAGTAGCTCTATCTTACTTTTAACCAGCTAGCTTACTAGCCAGCTGTTTTTTATTTTCGGTTTACCACCGTGATCACAGAGTTAGTTTGTCACATTGGTTAATAAGAGCAATCAATTCTGCAACGTACTGGTATCTTGCTTAATGTGGCAATCTGTTCTACAATTTATACCGCATTCAACAAAATAGAATGCCTTGGATTATAGCGAACAGCTATTACTGTGTTGTGAGTTATACTTGCTCCTTATAGGGTGTGAAAAGCATCGTTACAAGCTTGCGTTTCGCTTGGATGATTGAAATTGTAAACAACAAGCTTTCCGTCTGAGTGAACATTCTGACTGGTTCATGAGTACATGTGCTTGCTGATGCGGCTTTGTTGAAAAAATGAATGAAACTCTGAACTTTACTTTTTATGGAGAAAAGGCATGTTTTGGGTTTGGAGAGGTTACCGGTGACCATTGATGTCCAACTGCGCCTATGTTGATAAACTCGTGCTAAATTCAATCAGAAAATCATTAATTCATATTGAATTTCAAGAATCCAAAGTTGATTTGCGTTAAAAATTAGATTTTTTTATGATTTGACAGTGTGCCATTTTGAGGGCTCTGCGAGTTTGGGCAGCCACCTGGACTGTCTTATTTGGCTTCTAAACAGTGGATAATTTAGTATTTCATGCTAAGATGAGGAGTACTTTTGGTCTCGGAGTTTATGATCCCAGAAAAGTATTGTTTTAACCCCCAGCCAATCCTCAGTATTTTTTTTTTTTTTGCAATTTAAATGCTGAACTTTCACGAAGACTTTTTATGTTTGCAGCCTTGTTTGAATGCAGTAAGTGTCTCGTCTCAGTTGAGCCATATTTCTCCTCTCTACGAAGTCTAAATCTTGAATCATAAAGGATTAAATAGGGTAACGCATAAATAGCCATATTTGGCTTCTGCGCAAAGGGGTTAAGTTAATGCATGTAACTTAAATTTGCTTTTGGCCAACATTGGCTGATTTAGAAAGAAAGAGCTATATAAATATTGAAATATGCACTGCTCTTGGAGGCTGTGCTTGGGAGGGTCAGGATTAACCTTGTCTTGGAAGTAGACAAGAATGAGCTTGGTACAAAACAATTTATGAAAAACATTAGCAAGGACTGCAAATTCTACAATCTTGTTTGGCCTGACGCTTGATACTTGTCCTCTCCCCCCACTTTGTTCCTGCAGCGGTTATTGCCGGTGGAGTGATTGGTTTCCTATTCGCTCTCTTCCTCATTCTGCTCCTGGTTTATCGCATGAGGAAGAAGGATGAAGGCAGCTATGACCTTGGGGAACGCAAGCCCACTGGAGCAGCCTATCAAAAAGCCCCTACCAAGGAGTTTTACGCATAAAACAGAAGAATCACAGTTGCAACATGAAAAAATCTTAAGATAAATGATAGGCTCTCTGGTAATGTTGACAGTGACGAATTTCAAATACGAGAAAAATAAAAATGAAATTATAGACTTACTACATCACGGAAAGCATTTGCATAAAGTAATGTAATGGCCTTTTTTAATTTCTATTTTTTATTTTAATAATATACCCAATAGGGTTCATTTTATTAAACATTCATTGTATTTAAACACTTGTATTATTTTAAGAAGCAAGAAGAAACAATTTATAAAGATTCATGGATATTTGCAGAAAATATTTTTAGTCACTGACTACTTTTCTAACTGTAGCAGTATGTATTTGTAAAGAAAAATTTAAAGTGGAGGTAATTGAATATAATTGTTCTGTTACCATTTTTCTGTCTTATTTTGTCATAGCATGTCTGATTTGATCTTAAAGGTGTATTACAATAATTTATCTGTTCTCTATTGTTAAAATTGCCTTTCTGAAGTTTTCATGAAGCCGTACTGTCTTCATATTAACTACTCAGATTACTGCTAATGTAAATGGTATTTCCTTTTAGATTACGATGTTTTTGTATTGTTTTCATATAAAATTAGAAAAAAAGTCACCATTTATTTCCTTTTTTTATTTTTATTTTATCTTTATGTAGTTGTAGCATAATATATAATGCAGCATACAAAGGATACTCATCTTAAAGATGAAAATTTTCATTGTGAAAGTCTGATTTTTACACCTAGGTACAACATGAGAATTTAACTTGGAGAGATTTGCTTTTTAAAGAGGTACGTTGTCTTTCGTCTGTAAATCATGCACTTGATCAACATTGACCTGCAAGGCCCCACCCCTCATATTTTTGGGCCATCTTGCTGGGCTATTCTTTACCTCCTTCCTCAAAGTGTTGCCAGTGCAAATAGGGCTTTTGCTGTATTTTTGCTGTATCTGCAGATGACCAGATCGAAAGCACCATTACATTTTAAGTTGGACTGGAGTTTCATCAGTTGTAACCTGACCTTTGAGCAACCTGACCTGTGACAGGTACTTAAGATTGAGGGAAAAAAATGTCTCTGGTCAGGCCCAGGAGGGCCAGTTGCATTTTCTTTCGGTTTTTTTTTTCTTTTTTTTTTTTTGGTCAGCAGGTCTTTGCCTGTGGTCTTGGGCCATATTGTCAATCTTTAACCCTTTATCGGGCAAGGAACCATGTTTGGTAACTTCAGTCGGCATCCAAAGTGGCGCCCCCATTCCTCTTCGTGATGCAGTAGACCCGCGGCGATTTCTCCCAGCCAATCAGAGAAAATCAGGCAATATCAGGCATTGACATCAGGGTGTTTGACCAATCAGCAGTGGCCTAGAGCGTCTCAAACTTCTTTTCTTCCCCAGACCTCTCACAGTGCAGTTTTGTGCCCTTAGCCAGTCCCACTCACAAGGACCTAACATCATTACTCACGAAAGAAAACTGAGGAAAACTCACGCATTAAGAAGTTGAAAAGGTTTGCTAGAAGTTGAGATAGGTGTTGTTTGTGTAGGATTTCTAGAAATGAGTGAGATTTTGCGTAAAAAACAAAAAATGTGGTAATGAGGCCAAATTCGATCATAGGCCCTTTTCACCTAAGCCAAGAGCAAGCGATGGTTAGACTATTTATAGACATACGCCCAATGCACAGTACTTTTTTACAGTCAGCTTCTTAGGGTATTTTTTAGTGCCCTATAAAGGGTTAAAGACCTATGGAGTTTAAATGAGCCTAGATGCCACGAAACAAAGGTTTTGGATCACTTCAATTGAGCTACCAGTACCACTTGCCGTATTCAGGGAAAACCCACCTCCTCTGAAATCCCTGAATACTTCATCACAAAATTCTCCCCATTTTAAATGATGCAAGTCAGAAACCTACTTTGGCATGATATGGAGTTTTATAAAACAGGGCAATGTACAAAACAGTTTACTTGCAAACTATTGATTTAGTAAATTTAGTCAGCTGGATAAAAAGGTTGTTAAATTTGAATACTTTAAATGCCCGAATAATGTAATTATTACCATGGTTTCATTGAGTATGGCCATTCCCGAGATAACCATGTCCTTTACAGGAAATATCTTCTAAACATACTATACTCTACAGAATGTTTGCAGTATTCTATATACTACTATACTACTTCTGCTCAGCAGTAGGACAGGTACGTAGTTAGGCCTATGCCCTGGAAAAAAAAAAAAACAAAAACTTGCCTATGATTTATCCGATATCCGATTGCAACTGGACCCTTCTCTGGGGGAACACCTAAAATATGTTCGGTTTACTTCCTGATAGAGTTTTCCCAAATGCACTAGCCAAACCATGGAAATATGTAAATAATACTGGGACTTTAAATATATAGAAAAAATTTTGATACTGAACAATCTTTTCTTCAGTGTAATGGTGTGTATCGGAGTGGGCAGTGGGTAAATGGCAGTATTCTTCGTATACAGTAGATTTTAAGAGGACACAGCAGGAAGTTTTGGGCATGACCCGGATCATGCCATTTGAGCTCTCTTTACTTCAAATTCTCCACCCCCTCTCCCAAAACCCACATGCCCACTTCTTCTCGCCCAGTACTGTAGGTAGAACAGTACTGGAAAGCATTAGCAAACCCAAAGACTTTGTTCTGTTTCAGTATTGTCAGCATCACTGCATATTCCTATGGTCACATTATAACTGTTTTTATTCGTCTTTTTTAGGGTTTTGTTCTTTTTGGAGACCTGACCATCAAGGTTGACTGCTTAATGGTGTACGAAACAAAAAAGACTCTACTTACATAGTGTGTTTTATGCCTTTGAAGTGCCTACCATTGGGAAATGTGCTCGTTCCTGCCTGGGTTTGAAAGGCTATGTACAACAGCACAGTGAAATAGCTGGTACTTTATAAGCACAGGAGACTGTATGGTAATTTTATTAGTCTTAAAAAAAGACAGTATTGTATCTATAATTTGAAACGCACTACTGAATAAACATTGTGGCCTAATATTTCTCCATGCGTTGTGTTTTCCTTGCTGCAAATGTCTTTTCCATCATGGAATTTCATATTCAACCAGTAAGTGTTCATTTGCTCTCTGCAGATGTGTGAACAGTGATTAGTACGTGTAACCTACATTTGCAGAAATGTAGGTTGAAAAAATTGTGAGTAAATTTGAAAGAAAACAGAACTTGAGAACCTGAGGTTTTTCTGGACATCTGGAGTGACAGGGCAGACCTCATTTTAGGTTCAGGCATGAGCTTCAGAATTAATTTGAACTGTTTTGATGATTCTCTTTCTTAATGTGAGTGCAGGAGCTGCCCTCTGATACAGAGCCCAGCACCACCTAGTGACAACATGGAGACTATTTCATGCAATTCTGTCCTTCATGTTGGAGAATATTTCTATATGACTTTACAAATGAACAACTGATGAAAACGGTACAATCTAAAATGCCTCACTATGCATTGACAGTGAAACCTGCAATTGTTTAAGTGACAAAGCAAGAAGTAGCATTTGGTCATGGTTAATACTGATTGAATCATACTGTACTTCTCCTATCTTCATTCGTCTTATCCTCTCACATTGCTATACTGCTTTTTATACAGTACTTTCTCTTGAATAATAAATACAAAAGCCATTGATCCTAGACAAGCACAGCTTCTGTTTTCATCATTGACTGTTGTCAACTGCCCCAGGAATAATGCGAAATGCATTTGTTTTGTCATTTACAATGTCGTGAAAAAGTATTTGTTGGCTTTCCAATTTCTTATATTTTTGGTATTTGACATATTTAAATGTTTCAGATCATCTAACTAATTTAACATAAGACTTAGGCAATATGAGTAAAAAGAAAATGCAGCTTTTAAAAGACAATTTCATTCATTGAAGGTAAAAGTTTATTCAAAATGTATATCACCCATGCAAAAAAAAAAATAATTGCCCCAAACCAAATAAGTTGTGTGCAGCACTTGGCTGCAACAGCTGAAATCAAGCATTTGTGCTAACTGGCAATGAGTCTTTTACAGGACTGTGGAGGAATTCTGGCCCTCTCTTCTTGGCAGAATTGTATAAAATCAGCCACATTGGAGGATTTTCATGCAGAAACTGTTTGTTTGATGTCATGCTACAGCATGTCAATCAAACTCACGTCAGGACTTTGACTGGGTCATTACCAAACCATCTTTTTGTTTCTTTTGAGCCATTCAGAGGTGGACTCACTTGTGTGCTTTGGGTGATTATCCTGCTGCATTACCCAACAGCACTTGAGCTTTAGGTCACAAACTGATGGCAAGATATTCTGCTTCAGGATTTTCTGGTAGAAAGCAGCAATCATAATTCCATCAATTACGGCACATTGCCCAAGTCCTGAAGCAGCAAGCAGCCCAAGTCCACCACACTACCACCACCATGTTTGACTGCTGGTATGATGCTCTTATTGTGATGTGCTGTGTTAGCTTTACGCCAGATGTAATGGGACAGATTTTTCCAAAAAGTTCCACTTTTGACTCATGGGGCCACAGAATATTCTTTTTATCACCAATGTTATGTTGTTTATATAAGGAAGAGGAGGCACCATCATTACCAGAAAACTGACACAAGAAGAAAAAGGCAAATATGTCTTATAGCAGTTTCTTTGCCCCTGCACCCATTACCCTCCTTCCTTATTTCCCCCCCACCAACCCACTCTGCTCCCACCCTCTAACCTCAGACTGGATGAGCCAAGGCACTGTGCATAAAGAGGAAAAGGAGAGAGGAAAAAAAAATCACCCAACACAAAATTACAAACATTAACCATTGCCTATGATGATAGCCACAGAAATAGCCGAGAGTATACATGAAATATACTCTCTCTTTATGTGAAATAAACAAATAATGTACAAATATTTATATAGGTATAATACTCTGAAAAAGTGAACAGACAAGCAAATGCTCGAAAACATGGCTAAAACAAGACAGTTAACAACAAATGTTTTCAATAAAATGTTGTTTATCCAATGAAGTGCAAAGGGTTCAGGTTGTGTAATATTATTTAACTGTATTTATAGACCTCAAAAACAAGCATGTCCTTGTACATTTAATAGCTTTTGTTCTTTTGTGCTAATGGCACATCACTGAACAAAGTCCAACATTGCTGGCTTACCTCACTACATTTTTGACCGCTGCCATTTGGAACATTATTTGGATTTATGAAGCTAACTTAGCTTGTGGATGAATGTCTTCATCAAGAAACATTTATCGTCAGCTAGCTGGATAATGTGGGATAGGTTAAACATTGAGTAGTTAGCTAGCTAGCTAGCCTGTGTAACTACAACTACCTACACCTCATCAGAAATTGCACCAAAAATGGAATTAATTTATTTTTACAGAAGCAACATTAATTGTTGCACAACAATCTCTGGCTGAGTGCTGCCAATGACTGCATTATGAATTACTATGAAATCCGGAGGTGTCCTCTGTTGTTCAGGGAAAGTAGCTGAGTCTTCTGATAACGTGCTATGGTGGAACAAATGCTGTAGCAACCTTACTGGGAAGTTGTGACAGCTTTCCAACTGTACATTCAAAAGTATTAGCTAGCGATCCCCCTAAATTGTGACACTTTTGGACTATGTCATGGAAGGATTAAGAGCCATATTCTGAGAGAATGGCACTTTTGAGACACTGAGACGAGTTGACATCTCAGGATTGCATAAAGCCCATATATGTGTAACAGAAAATCCCAGAGTTTGAGCTCACAATTTTTATCGATATGGCTACAGAACCACCTAGAAGTGGACAAGCCAGGTACCAAATTAAGCGTTTTTGAGGAAAAATACCCATTTTTGAAGGAATATTGTGGATAACTGCTTCAATGTGCCAAAGAAGTTATGATTGTTTTTGATACTGGAATACCCAAATTTCAGATTCAGATTCAGATTCAGAATACTTTATTAGTCCCAGAAGGGCAATTCACTTCTGCAGTCAACCCGTCCATAAATTACAAAATATACTATGATAAAAAAGAGATTTTAAAATGTGAAAGTGCCACCTGGTGATCATGTTGGTTATATATGCAGAGACAAGAAATCTGTGTACAACGGGAAAAAATATTTTTACAAATTCAGGCTTATTTTAATTTTTAAACCAGACCAGTGCCAAATTAATTTTAATTTTGAGGTATTTAGTCTGGCCCTTTTATGTTGTTTCGAGATATTTGCTCTCAAAGTTGGGTGCAGGGATATTTTTTCCTGTTTGTACAGTGGATTAACATTAATAATCAGACACCTTTCGGGATGGGTAGACCATTAATTTGAACCTTCCTTTGGGCTGAACAAAGGACACCAGAAACATCTTTGGCACTATGCTCCACCTTGGAGCAGCGGCTACAGACATTTTGACAAAATTTCCAATTCGCCTATTTGCAGTGATGTTCAGGGGCCCATAAAAATTTTAACCAAGAAGATAGAGCCTTGAAATTAGCTGAGTCTCCAGCCCTCTCAAGGCATTTTAACATGCCAAAGGAAGTTTTATGGCACTTTTTGCCAATATCTGGATATAAGGGGACAAATGTTCAAAAATATATCAGTATGGGGGGCACTGTTACCAATATGTCAGATCTGACAAAACCAGACATGTGCCATGGAGTCGTTTCTGGAAATGGAGTATGTGTCTTATGTACATTGTGAAAACACTGATTTTGTTTTGCCACTATGTCGGTTTAACTAGTAATGCCAATAGGTGTCACACAACCGTACCACCTTATTCAGATCTCGCAAAACCAGACATGTGCCACACAGAAATCTCTTGAAATGAAATTTGTGCAATGTACACATAGTGAAAAAACTGATTTTGCTTTGGCAGTTGGCTGGTTTAATTACAGTTGAAATCAAAATTATTCAACCACCATTGCAAATTGGGTTTAATAGCAAAATTTTTACAAACTTTCAGCTGTTTGTGATAAACAGATTAAACAAGAAGATTTAAAATAGCTCAACACAACTAATATTACAAGTGGTTTCTCCAAATTTAACACAAAATGCCATTTTCAATGACTGCTGCAGTCTCAAAATTATTCAACCCCCCGAATAGAATCCCTCATAAGAGCATATTTGCAAATCAGGTGTTGTCTCAAGCTGACCTAATGCAGCTAATCAAGAGCTTAATTAGCTGCATCAGGTTTGCTAGAGATAGAACACATCAAATACTTGCACTCACGAGGGGCTTGTTGACAGTGACATTTGATTGCAAATTAGAAATATGGCTGTCAAAAGAATTGTCCAAAAAACTAATAGAGGAGATCATTGCCTGGCACAAACAAGAAAAAGGATACAAAATGTAGCACAGCCACTGAATTTTCGTAGAAATACAGTTGGAAATACAGTTCGTAATTTCAGAGTTAAAGGGAGAGTGGCTACAGTACCAGGATGTGGCAGCTATCAACGGCTGTCACCAGATTCCTGAGGAGGCGGGTGGTCAAAAACCCTCGAGTGACTGCAGGAGACCCGCAGCAAGACTTGAAGGCAGGAGGCACTGATGTTTCAGTTTGCACAGTAGGGCGCATACTAAACGTTGAAGGTCTCCAAGACATACACCACAACTGATCCAAAAGCACAAGCTCCAATATGCTCAAAACCATCTAAATAAGCCACAGAAGTTTGGGAATATTGTTCAGTGGGGTGATGAAACAAAACTGGAATATTTCGAGCTTATGAATCAGTGGTATGTCTGCAGGAGGAATAAAGAAGCATATGCTGAAAAGTACACCCTGCCTACAGTGAAGAATTGTGGGGGCTTTTTGATGCTCTGCAGCTGCCTTGCTTCCTCTGGCACTGGAAATCTGCAAAGTGTGGAGGGCAAGATGGATTCAGTCAAGTACCAGGATATCCAAGGAGAAAATGTCATGCCGTCTGTAGGGAAGCTGACGCTTGGGCATCATTGGACCTTCCAAAAGGACAATGATCCTAAGCATACGTCAACATCCACCAAAGCTTGGTTTCAGAAGAAGTCTGGGAAGATTCTAGAGTGCCCATCACAGTCGCTTCACTTGAACCCCATAAAAAAATCTCTGGTAGGATTTGAAGAATACAGTTGCAGCATGCAAACCCTAGAATATTAGTGAACTGGAGGCCATTGTCCATGAGGACTGGGCTAAGATTCCTTGGGATTGCTGCCAAAAGCTGACATCTGCCTATTCATCACATTTCCAGCAGGTCATAGCAGCAAAAGGGATTTCTACTAAGTATTAAAGATGCTTGTCATGAAGGGGTTGAAACATTTTGAGCCTGCAGTACTCATTAAAAGTGGCATTTTGTGTTGAATTTGGAGAGGCCACTTAAAATATTTATTGTGTTGAGCCATTTAAATTGTTCTTGTTTGATTTGTTCATTGCAAACAGCTGAAAGTTTGAAAATTCTGCCTGTAAACCTAATTTGCAACAGTAGTTGAATAATTTTGATTGCAACTGTAGTTACAATAGGTGGTGCCCATAGATGTATTGCTGCAAGATAAATTTTAAGGATTCAAGCAGAGGTAAGCAACATATTATTTTGGTACATTTGCATAGTATATTGGAATAATAACTACGACAGAGAAATTCATGAGAGTTGAGTTTGTTGGTTGTGGTATATGTAAAAAATCAGTCAATTCTAGACACCAGTAGGAGTAACAATTAACATTGTGCAGTCACTTAATACTTCAGAATAGAAGCCTTTTCCCTGCTATCCCTTGAAGTTTCAACTTTTTACTTGTATTCAGAAGTATTAAGTGAATATCGAGGGTTTGGAGCACAATGGTTATATGTCCAAAATTTCGAATTTGAGATGAGGTTTGTGCTCCAAGGAAAAGCATCAGAAACCACTTGTTTTAGCATATAAATCTCAAATTCGAAATTTTAGACATATAACCATTGTGCTCCAAACCCTCGATATTTTGAAATAATATGTTGCTAACCTCTGTTTGAAACCTTAAAATTTATCTTGCACCAGTACCTCTATGGGCACCACCTATCTCCGTAACTAGTTAAAACAACCAACTGCCAAAGCAAAATCAGTGTTTTCGCGATGCATACATTGCACATATTTCATTTCAAGAGATTTCTCTGTGGCACATGTCTGGTTTTGCGAGATCTGAATAAGGTGGTACGGTGGGGCGCAACCCATTGGCATTAGTAGTTAAACCAACATAGTGGCAAAACAAAATCAGTAGTTTCACAATGTACATAAGACACATACTTCATTTACAGAAACTTGTTCATGGCACATGTCTGGTTTTGGCAGATCTGACATATTGGTAACAGTGCCCCCTATACTGATATATTTTGAACATTCGTCCCCTTATATCCAGACATTGGCAAAGAGTGCCATAAAACTTCCTTTGGCATGTTAAAATGTCCTGAGAGGGCTGGAGACTCAGTTAATTTCAAGGCTCTGTCTTCTTGGTTAACATTTTTATGGGCTCCTGAACATCACTGCAAATAGGCGAATTGGAAATTTTGTCAAAATGTCTGTAGCCGCTGCTCCAAGATGGAGTATAGTGCCAAAGATGTTTCTGGTGTCCTTTGTTTAGCCCAAAGGAAGGTTCAAATTAATGGTCTACCCATCCCGAATGGTGTCTGATTATTAATGTTAATCCACTGTACAAACAGGAAAAAAAATAGCTTGCACCCAACTTTGGTAGCAAATATCTCGAAAAACCAAAAAAGTACCAGACTGAATACCTCAAAATTTTTCTCACCTTTAATGTCTGAAAAGGAAACACGTAAGATGAATTTGGCACAGGTCAGGTTTAAAAATTAAAATAAGCCTGAATTTGTAAAAAAAAAATTTTCCCATTGTACACAGAATTCTTGTCATTGCACGTATAACCAACTTGATCACCAGGTGGCACTTTCACATTTTAAAAATTTGGGTATCCCAGTATCAAATACAGTCATAACTTCTTTGGCGCATTGAAGCAGTTATCCACAATATTCCTTCAAAATGGGTATTTTTCCTCAAAAATGCTCAATTTGTTACCTGACTTGTCCACTTCTAGGTGGTGCTGTAGCCATATCGATAAAAATTGTGAGCTCAAACTCCGGGATTTCCCGTTACACATGTATGGGCACCATTCTGCCAAATTTCATGCAATTCTGAGTTGTCAACTCCACTGCCAGTGCCACTCTCTCAGAATATGGCTCTCAAAAACTGTGGCAAGCGTACGCTCCCATCAGCACAACTGAGCTTCTTGCTGAATGGCCAACTGAAGGCTAACTTATTCCCTTACTGGCTAACTGGCTATTTAATAAGCCAGCACTGGCAATATGCCAACGTATAGCGCTGAATGTAATACTGTATTTCACTCACCGAAAAAATGGAGCACAGACTCCTTAGATGTTCTGTTTGTACAAGTACCCAAACAGCAAGACGTTATTTTCCCTATATTTTGATGCAAAATTCTCCAGTTGTCTCCAACTCCACAAATACTGCCTGAAGGTCAAGCTCAGTATTCGACTTAGCCCAGATGAGGGTATGCCTGGCAGACAGTATGTGGCTGAGCTCACACCATTCAAATCCAAATTCAAATTCAAAATGGCTGTATTGGCATGACGAAAGAGTACATTTCATATTTCCAAATCTTAAACATACATAACAGAGCACTACAGAGTATGGACATCTATTACTATTAATGTACTAGCCGCAATGAAAGAAATCCATTCTTCTTTAACTCTCGTCCAACCAAGGGTTTTTCTACTACAACCCTGACCGGTTTCGATTATTTCGAAATTAAGCGATAAACATCATCTTGTTTGGTATCAGTGTATAGCTACAGATGTACTCTCTTCAAATCAAATACAAATAAAACACATTTCAACATTATAACACCATATTAGGAAAAAACATCAAAATGACAAAAATCCATGTTTTTTTATATTTTTATTAGTTTTAGCTGAAAATAAGTGACTTTCTGTAACCTCTAGAACTACTGATATTACAATTAATATTTTAGTATTATTTTAAATGTTATAAACTCACGAGTAACATAAATTTGACATTACTATGATGTCATAAATAACTCATTTTGGGAAAAACACACAAAAGGAAAAAAATAGTTTTCTGAACATTTTTCACATTTTCTTTACTTTGTTTTTCCCTATGATAGAACAAGGCTTATAACATCAGTAATATGCAAGTAATTTTACTTTCATGTTTAAGAATATGAACAATAAAAATCAACTTACCTTACAAAATGATGATTCAAGTTCACCGGACAGATGTACAAATATCTTCAAAATGTTACACACTTACACACTTGCATAAAAGTGTTATCTATGAATTATGAGAACAACTTTATGAACAATTCTATGAACTTGTACAAAACCCAAAACCAGTGAAGTTGGCACGTTGTGTAAATCGTAAATAAAAACAGAATACAATGATTTGCAAATCCTTTTCAACCTATATTCAATTGAATACACTGCAAAGACAAGTTACTTAATGTTCGAACAGGTAAACTTTGTAATTTTTTGCAAATATTAGCTCATTTGGAATTTGATGCCTGCAACATGTTTCAAAAAAGCTGGCACAAGTGGCAAAAAAGACTGAGAGAGTTGAGGAATGCTCATCAAACACTTATTTGGAACATCCCACAGGTGAACGGGCTAATTGGGAACAGGTGGGTGCCATGATTGGGTATAAAAGCAGCTTCCCTGAAATGCTCAGTCATTCACAAACAAGGATGGGGCGAGGGTCACCACTTAGTGAACAAATGCGTGAGCTGATTGTCGAACAGTTTAAAAACAACATTCCTCAACAAGCTATTGCAAGAAATTTAGGATTTCATCATCTACGGTCCGTAATATCGCAAAAGGTTCAGAGAATCTGGAGAAATCACTGCACGTAGCGACAAGGCCGAAAACCAACATTGAATGCCCGTGACCTTCGATCCCTTAGGCGGTACTGCATCAAAAACCGACATCAGTGTGTAAAGGACATCACCACATAGGCTCAGGAACACTTCAGAAAACCACTGTCAGTAACTACAGTTCGTCGCTACATCTGCAAGTGCAAGTTAAAACTCTACAATGCAAAGCGAAAGCCATTTATCAACAGCATCCAGAAACGCCGCCGGCTTCGCTGGGCCCAAGCTCATCTAAGATGGACTGATGCAAAGTGGAAAAGTGTTCTGTGGTCTGACGAGTCCACATTTCAAATTGTTTTTGGAAACTGTGGACGTCGTGTCCTCCGGACCAAAGAGGAAAAGAACCATCCGGACTGTTATAGGCGCAAAGTTCAAAAGCCAGCATCTGTGATGGTATGGGGGTGTATTAGTGCCCAAGGCACGGGCAACTTACACATATGTGAAGGCACCATTAATGCTGAAAGGTACATACAGGTTTTGGAGCAACATATGTTGCCATCCAAGCAACATCTTTTTCATGGACACCCCTGCTTATTTCAGCAAGACAATGCCAAGCCACATTCTGCACGTGTTACAACAGCATGGCTCCGTAGTAAAAGAGTGCGGGTACTAGACTGGCCTGCCTGTAGTCCAGACCTGTCTCCCATTGAAAATGTGTGGCGATTATGAAGCGTAAAATACGACAACGGAGACCCCGGACTGTTGAACAACTTAAGCTGTACATCAAGCAAGAATGGGAAAGAGTTCCACCTGAAAAGCTTCAAAAATTGGTCTCCTCAGTTCCCAAACGTTTACTGAGTGTCGTTAAAAGGAAAGGTGATGTAACACAGTGGTAAAAAGGCCCCTGTGCCAACTTTTTTGCAATGTGTTGCTGCCTTTAAATTCTAAGTTAATGATTATTTGCAAAAAAAAAAAAGTTTTTGAACATTAAACATCTTGTCTTTGCAGTGTATTCAATTGAATATAAGTTGAAAAGGATTTGCAAATCATTGTATTCTGTTTTTATCTACGATTTACATAACGTGCCAACTTCACTGGTTTTGGGTTTTGTATAATAGTAGGTCTACAGCACAGTATAAAAATAGTATACAGTACAGTAACCAGTCAAACACACAAGTAAAAGTATGTCGGTCATGCACTTCTAATATTACTAGGTGAAGATCACTTCAAGGTTACTGGTCACTGCTGGTCATTGTAATTCCAAGATTTACTAATACAAGGACAAGCTACATCAATTAATCAATAAGGATGACAATCAGTGTGGTCTACAAAGTTCAATCAACATGAAACATAATAAAAGCATACTATTTGCAACTAATTTGTAAGCTTATTTTGTATCAAAAACAGGCAAAACTTGACGCTGGTGGCAACTACCCCCCCTACCCTTCGAGTTTGACAGCCTACCCTACCCCCAGGGGGTGAGTTACCCTCATCGTTTTTTTTCATGAAAATGAGTGCAAAGGATGAATAAACAATTACCTAGAAGCATTACATCATATCTGTTAACGTTTTTGTGCGACAGGAAAAGATCTGTTAGGGGGGTGGTAACCCCCCTTGGTTGGATGAGGGTTAATTGTGTTGAATGATGGTTGCAACCATTTCAGTGTACTACCTCCATCTACTCAGTGTATTATTTACAAATGATGCACTTATATGGCTTTATAGCCACCTGTCACTCAAAGTGGCCATGCCTCCCAACTATGCAGAATTTAAGGCTTTATATGATATTAACGGGTGAGTTATATAAAAATTCACCCACCTCGGAGTTTTCATGGAGATAAATATTAGCTATTGAAACTAAACCTGTTTATTAATCCAAGCTGTAAAATGTTAATTTCTGCCATCAGGATGGACTTTTTTAACGTGGGGGTCAATGGGGATTGACTTCATATGCAACTAAACACCAATGTTGCATTAGAAGATTCAAATAAAAAAATCCTTTCATAACTGTTGTATGCTCAATATTTCCGTCACAAGTCAAGCCTTCTTATCCTGGAAAACATATTTAGCCAGTGTGCAGTGCTATTTTTCGCCTGGTGTGTAATGTCAGCATAACATATTTCCGACATGATACTGACGTGACGTGCAGAAAATGACCTCATTTCACTTTGCAAAGTTTTTCCATTCTGACAATGGGCCCTGATAAAATACTACCTTTTTTAACCAGCAGATGGAACTAAATGTCCCCAATCATGATATCAGTTCCAACAGCAAAGAAACAACAGTTATGCTACAAGAAAACATTTGCTCCATGTAATGTGGTCCAACCGTTGTCAGAATGGAAAAACTTTGCCAAGTGAAATGGGGTAATTTTCTGCACGTCACATCAGAATCATGTCGGAAATATGTTATGCTGACATTACACACGTCAACCTCAACTTCATTTTCTCGCCCTGGCTCCGCACTTGAACAGATAATGAAGAGCTGGAAAAGTTCATGGCACAATTTCTAAGAGCCCTTATCGGCAGGCACTCCCACCACTTGTGCATAAATGAACCATTTACTCCTGAGGTACAGCACAAACAAATGTGAGATTCTGATAGCCTCATTTGAATCTGCACCATGGAGTACTGTGTCAGATCACAGAAGTCCACATGAGACCAAGAGTACCGTAGACACTGTCCACCCCGTTGCCTCAATGGCTGAAATTAAGCAGATCTCGAAGTATGCGTGACTTCACAATTGTGAAGTTAAGCTATGACGCCAAGAGCGAAATCACTGAAATGGATGTAATGTCATCAACGGACACATCTGACACAACACTAACTTGAAGTGCAGAAAAGTACTGTTCTACTTAAGTTTTACATTCCAAGACTGAGGCCTAAAGATCTACTGTTGCACATTACCAGCAGATGGCGCCAAAAGCATATAATAACAAAGCCAGTTTGCGCTGCAAAGACACAACATTCAATCAGTCATACCTGAATATAAACTACTCGAACGAAGTTCACTAAAACGCCAAGGAAATTTTTTTAAATCATTTTTCTATGTATGTCATTTTAAGCAAGATAGGGTTACAATATCCTCGTTTGGGTTATCATTTGGACTATTAACATCACATTATTATAACATAACATAACATAACATGAATGGCGAGAACAGGCCGTTCAGCCCAACTAGGCTCGCCAGTTTTTTTATACTATTGTGAATATATCACTTCAGATACTCAATGACTCAATGGTATCTAGCTTTAAGTCAAGCCTGCTCTTGAAAACTCTCAAGGTCTCTGCCTCAACAATATAGTCAGGCAAGCTACTCCACATCGAAATTACTCTTTGGGTGTAGAAATATTTCCGAATATCAGTGCTAAATTTACCTTTGGTCAACTTCCATTTGTGACCCCGAGTTATACTAACAACACTTGGTCAAAGGAATCCTACATAATTCACTTTGTTAATCCCTTTAACATATTCAAAGACTTCAATCAGATTACCCCTAAGTCTCCTTTTCCTAAGACTAAAGAGATTAAGGATCTTCAGCCTCTTCTCATAGCTTTCATCTTTTATACCCGGAATTAGCTTAGTGGCTCTTCTCTGAACTTTTTCTAGAGCCTCTATATCTTTCTTAAAGTATGGTCCCCAGAACTGTACACAATACTCCAGATGTGGTCTGACGAATGTGTTGTACAAAAGAAGCATCACCTCCTTGGATTTTTACTCAATACTTTTGGCAATGTATCCCAGCATCCGATTGGCTTTTTCAACTGTTATGGCACAATGGCTAGAGCCTGTGAGGGTTTGGTCAACAATCATTCCCAGATCTTTTTCGTGTGGAGCACATTCCAGTTTTAAACCTCCCGTGAAGTAATCCCGTCTAATGTTTTTATTACCTACATATACAACTTTACATTTCGCTACATTAAATTTCATTTGCCACATTTCTGCCCAATTCTGGATTCTATCCAAATCATCCTGAATCACTTTAGTGGATTCTAAACTATTTGCCAAACCTCCCAATTTAGTATCATCTGCAAATTTAACTAATTTGCTCTCAATATCCCTATCAAGGTCATTAATGTAGATGAGGAACAGCAGGGGTCCCAACACCGATCCCTGGGGAACGCCACTCCCCACCATACCTAGTTCAAATGAGATACCACTGACCACCACTCTTTGAGTTCTGTCCTATAACCAGTTTTGAATCCACTTCAGAATGCCTCCTGTAACTCCAATGGAGCTCATTTTAAAAACTAGTCTCTTATGCGGTACTGTATCAAATGCTTTCTGAAAATCCAAGTATATGATGTCATAAGCCCTGCTCTGGTCATAAGTCTTGGTGGCCTCTTCAAAAAATTTCAGAAGATTTGTCAGGCATGATCTTCCCTTACGGAAACCATTACGGAAATTATGAGACATGCAATCATAGCGCTTACCTTTAGAAACTTTGTAAGTTAACCCAAATTTCCTTTTCATAGAATTGAAGCACGAACTTAAAATAAACTGACAAACTGCCTCAAAACACCCATTGTGACACCTCATGAACCATTTGTACATGTTTTTCATGAGTGTCATTCCATGCAAGCCAATTTTAGCAATAAAAGGGCTAAGCATTTCCATTCATCATCACTTGACATTTTAAAGGGGACCTATTATGCTACATTTCCAAATTTATATTTTGATCTTGGACTCCCCTAGAGTACTCCTGATCGTTCAAAGGCCAAAAAAGGGTCCTTATTTAGCTCATACTGCCATCCTCAAAAAACCCCATTTGTAGTCCATTGTAGTCTCTGCCTGAAACGCCTCGTTGGGGCAGTTCTTCTGCTATGGCCCCCACTCCCCGTGTGCCCATTTTCTTGTTACTGGTCAGCTCTGTGGACGGCGGATCTGGACGGGACGAGGCAGCAGAACGCAGTTTTCCGGGTCCGCCTCCCCAGAGTGAAACTGAGAGGCGACTGCCATCTGATGAGGAATCGACAGGCAAATTCTGCAATCAAATGCAGTACATGTGTATAGATCTAATGAAATGAACTTGTTCTAATAAATGCAACGGCGAAAGTGGAGGACGCAGTGTGAAAGTCTGGCAGCTCAAGCTCGAATTTGCTATCTACCTACGGCTACTATGGTGAGTACACCGGTGTTTCTACTCTATAGCTTGGATTGAGGGAAAGCTAGAATCCACCCCATATAGACACATTTGTAGAACGGGTCGACATGCCCAAGTGTAGACCGGAAACCGTAGAAATCCAGGGGGTCTGAGTTTAGAAGGAAACATGGACAGTGAGGAGCAGCAAAAAGTGGACCAACAACTTATGGACTGCTTCGATGTGTATTATAAGGACCTGCTGTTTCGTCTGCATAACTGTGGTGTGTCGTTAGGGTGGAGTAACGAACAGCTTCTGCGCTGGTATATGACGGAGAGGCGAAAGCTCCAGGCTAAACGGCCTTTTCGGAAATTACCCATGGTAATGGTTTACTTGTTGCGTTGGAATGACCAGCGTTTGTTAGCGGAAAATGGGCGCGATAAGCCGCTTTCACACCGGAAGCGAAACGAATTTCTCGCGCGACAGATTACATTCAAAGTCAATGCATTGTCTTTGCATTGACTTTGAATGTAATCTGTGGCGCGAAAAATTTGTTTCGCGTCCGGAGTGAAAGCTGCTTAACGCGCCCATACGCGTGTATTTGCATCTTTGCAGTGACTTTGAATTCAATCTGTGGCGTGAAAAATTAGTTTCGTGTCCTGTGTGAAAGCTGCTTAACGCGCCCATAATGCTTGTATTCACGTCTTTGCATTGACTTTGAATGTAATCTGTCGCGCGAAAAATTTGTTTCGCATCCGATGTGAAAGCAGCTTTCTGGATAGTACGCGACAGCTAGAGAGAGCTCTGGTTATGTTATGAACATAATACAGGTTTTCCAGACCGTAAGTTCCGTTAGCGCGGACAAGTTGCTTATGTGGAGCAAGCGAATCGATCACTTCTACAGGAAAGAATTACCTATTTAATCTCTGCCTTTTTCGGCTTTTTATTAGCCAGAACAATTTCTAAAGGGGGATGAAATTATGCCATGACAATGCAGAGAAATTGTTTGTTATACCAGACACGTTAGAGCTTGTGCTTTTCGCGATTGCTTTCACGGTAGCATCAGATATTGGGGAAGTATCCAGCTGAACTCGGTCATGGATAAGTGAAGCAATCACAAGCAGCCGTAAACAAACCCAAACACCTACCCCAAGCTCTGCAAAACCTACGTCTGGTCTACCTGCAGCCTTTTCAGCCCAACTCGGCAGACACATACAGCACCTCTCCGGTTAGCTTCAACTGCAGTGGCTACAATCGGGCAACGTTATGATGAAACTGCCACATTGATGCTTACCGAAGTAACACAAGCATACCGATCAGAATTACTGCATATAAGTTAACCCGGAGCATTCTAAAGTAGCAGAACGCGCGAACTAACATGCAGTAGCTGGTAACCAAGCGGTCATAACAACCACTGAGACAAACCCTTGCAATACAGGTTTTACAGACAGCAAGTTCCGTTACTGTGGACAGTTGTACCAAGCATCCAAATTACAAACAAGTATAAAAAGTTAGCTTCAAATGAGTTTCATGTTCACACACCTTCTATTGAATTTCCCCTGATATTACTCTTGCATATTTAGGACACAAATATTAGCAACATTAACTTGGCTACGTTAGCCGCAGTGCTACAGCCACAATCAACAGGCCATCACGTTAGGTAGGCTTATGCAGTAAAGCAACTTACAGCTTCAGCTTCTGTGAGTCACGGACAGTCGCAACCGATCCAGGCTTTATCTTCAGATATTTTACAAAGTCTGCGTTTGAGGCCAGTTGTTAGTGCTAACTATCGTTAGCGGTCCTGCTAGCTACCCGTAACACGTGAGCTTCACTTACATTATTTGCTGTTATATTGATACATACAGCTTGTGGCTCCAAGCACTTGATCGATGCAGCTGTTTCCAGTAGTTTCCGGTGTGGGCAGGTCCAGCTACGTGATTGGCCCTGGCTAGGTCTGTATTAATAGGACGGCATAACCTGACGTCAGGTTTTGCCCAGATCTCGTGAAGATCTTGGGACGAGCTGTTCAAAGAGGAAATCATGTTCACGAAATCACGTTCTTGGATTACGGCAAGACCCCTGTATCATATGTTTAGAAACTTTTCAGAGGTTGAGTATGGACATCCAACATTATAACATTACTTATATGTATTAAAAGAAGGATCAGCATAATAGGTCCCCTTTAAGTTGGTTCGCCAACAACCCAGCATCCAAGACAGGGCAAGAACTATTAGCTGGCTACAAGACAGACAAACTCGAAGGACTCTGGCTCAGCATCTAAATGTAAGCCAAAGCATTATCGGCAGACTCTGGCAGGGGCTCAGGACAAGCAATGCTGTTCGGAATCGCCCCTGTTCTGGAAGACCCCTATCAACAACAGCACAATAAGACTGCTTCCTGATGATAATGGCATTGCGACAGCACTTTGTGACTGCACAACATCTTCAGGATCAACTCAGAGCTGCCAGAGACACCAACGTGTCCAACCAGACCATTAGGAATCGTCTGCAGGACCGAAGTTTGTGACAGTGGCGTTCTGCAGTCCGAATACCACTGTTTGACTGTGGGTTCACTGCATTTGGCGCTGATGTCATATCTGGCGGAATCATGGTAAGTGAGCAGAGACAATGTTCACAGATGAGTCGCACTTCTTGGTCCAGTTCAGTGATGGCCAGTCTCATGTTTATCATTGTCAAGGAGAGAGATTTCCTGACGTCAACGTTGCTCAACATGTACCATTGGGAGGATGAAGTGCCATGGCATGGGCGGGTATATCCATGAACCACATAACCCCCCAGTATGACATCAATGGAAATGTGACTGCTAACCATTATCTCAACAAGATTTTTCAACCTCTGGTAGCGCCATTTCTGCAGCACATTGGATCAGGAGCTTGGTTCCAGCATGGTAATAGAAGACCTTATTGTGCCAGAGTGGTGAACAACTTTCTGCAGCAGCAAAATTTTCATCCATGGATTGGCCTGCATATTCACCTGACTTGTCACCCATTGAGCATGCGTGGGATAAACTAGGGCAGCGAGTTCGATCACATCACTTCCCTACTGTCAACCCCCAGCAACTGGCTAAGCGATTTATTGAAGAATGGCAAGTGATCTCTCAACGTCATTTCCAATGCCTGGTGAACAGCATGCACCAACATTGTCAAAAATACACGAATGCTAAGGGTAGCTACATCAGTTACTGAAGCTTCTGCGTCTTGTGCGAACATCATTTTAGTTTGCTAACTTAGTTTGCTAATTAAGTTAGCAACTTACATAGTTTGTCCGTTCACAGTTAATGGTTCCAACCATGTAAGTTAGCATCTGTGATTTTGGGAAACGCTCCCCTGGACAAGAACAACTCATTATGAGCTTCACAAAGCTGTTGCTTGTGGCAGTGTTTTTAATGAATATTGAAGTTGAAATGGTATTTTTTTTGCTTCAAATGTCACCATTAATTTTATTATGATTGCAAAGAGTAATAGCTGGAGGAAAAATGGCACCATTGCTGCACAGTTTTGTTCCACGTAAGTGCGGATTTACACTATTTTCTTTCCCCGCTCCTAAATACGATTTCTAAGGAACGCAAGACATGGTTTTCAACACAAAAGCAGTAGTACATGCACAATTGGTCGATTTTGCAATACAAATTAGAAGTGTGCACGATTGGTCAGTATGATACAAGGGAACTTAAGCGGCCTCATTAAATTATGTTTGGAAAACATTGACTATTCTACCTTTGTACCATTGTACTGCAAAGTTATTCTTTACTGTATTGTCTTCCATACTGAACTGAGGGCAATGGGAGTAAAGGGTTTTGCTGTCATCTTAGAGGAATGTTCTCTATGGTTACTGTACAGGACTGCATTAGGACCTCGAAACCTCTCTCCTTCCTCAGGCAGTTGAGGAAGAGGGGTATCATGGTGAAGGTCCAAGCACTCCAGATGCTAGTGAATACGAGGAAGATGTGCTTTTATTTTCCATATCGGAGGGATATCGGTATGAGCTTCCTGATTATCAGGAAATGGCAAATGCCCTGCCATACACATAGTCTTTGTCACCTTCACATCAGATCTAGGCCATCATCAGATCTAGGTCCACAATCGTGTTTCGTCTCTGTGTGGAGGGATATCGGAATGGTCTTTTATCTTTTGGATATAGCTGGCACACTGCCGTTCGCATTGTTCTTACACAATCACATAATGGTAGCATGGCCATCGTCCAATCTGGAGAGATATCAGAATGGTATCTTGGAACAGCAGGCACTCTGCTATACACATAGTTTTCACACAATCACATTATTGTATCATGGCCATGGTTTGATCTAGGATCACAAATGTGTTTCGTCTCTGTACTGGAAGGATATCGACATGGTCTTCCTATTTTTGGAAAAGTGTGGGTGCTCCGCAGTACACATAGTCTAAAATAGTTTGGCACTCAATCGATGCTGTTTTGGGGAGTTAGTGTCATTTCTCATCAGATAGATGCAACTTCTTCCTACATTCATGGTAGCGCATGAGTACATGCACCAAGTACCTAAACCAGATCTATTCAACACCATTACAAAAATTATATAAAATATTTTACCCAATAGATGGCTTTACTTTTAATACATAAGTTATCTCAACTGGACTGGTATTAGTTTATTCCCACTAGTGAAAAAAAGTTCAATATGCAACCAGCAGCTGATAAGAGATTAGGATTTTCATCCAATTTCCTCTTGAACACTTCATAGTGTGTACTTTGATTAACCCAAGGGAGCATGCTATTTTTGTCTGTGTTTTAGCTGAAAGATGGGCTCTCCAGTACGGCAGTGCTGACGTCTGCTCCCATTTATGATCAGCTGGAAAACATTTCTATATGCAGTGTTTGCCTTCAGCAATGAATGTTGATACTATTAGCAGGATGAAGCTATAAACAGGAATAAATCCCCACATGGAGCACTTTTACTGGGAGGAAAACTTTGCTGGTGGCATACCTGAATCACAGTTTACTGTAAAGAAATAACAAAGGTTTAGAGAGGCAAAAAGAGAGCAGTGCTCCCCAGAAATCCCTGCAGGTCAGGAATGAAGGAATGGGTCAATGATTACGTTCAGCTCTCCAGCCCAATGTCTTTCATGAAGTGGTGGTGCCTACTGTCATTGCGTGACTATTTATCTTGGGCCAGGGGGCAAAGCGGAGTTGATACGACAGCAGGAGAGGGTGTTAGCTTCATCGGCACTTGGCTGCCACACTTGCACAGGCCTTTTATAGACTCCAAAACTGCCACCCATGGTGCTGCCACTCTAATAATGGGAAATAAGACTCAATGCCATTGCTTGAAGGTGACTTTGTCTCTGTAGTCCCCATTCAAATTAAGTGAGAGCCGCAACCCCCCCAAACAGACTCATTATCAACTGTTACGGAAGGTAAATGAGCCAGTGGCCTGAGCCACAGCTTGCAGCCGTAGTGAATTTGTCCGAGCTCCAAGCAGCGGGCTGGTGTGAAGAGAATCAGTGCCAGAGTAGTGATAGACAAAAAGCAGGAGACGGGGGTGCTATGAATTAGCTGACAGAATTTCAGAGCACTCATCACTTAAAAAACAAAAGCATGGCCACCAACGACCAGCCTCTGCTGGCCACCAAGAAAGAAGTACGCACGAAAAGCCTCAGAAATCTGTTGGATTTACATTCTCCACATTGTAAATCAAGAGGGAGCAAATACATCCTCTCGGTTCAAAACACACATTGTTTTTTTCCCAGTTGTAAATATCCGAACAGACCAACTGGGACAGCTCTGTCTGTGTTCATCTGTCAGTGTCCTGTGCTTCCAGTTAAGAATAATGGGTTTGTAGAAAATACTGGGTGTTCATTGATTTTACAGAGGGTCTGACATTTACAAACTTCGGTGAAATATGAGGCGAAGACAAACAGACACTCAACACAAACAAATCCAGACACCTGGGTGGGTTATAATACATTGATAGATGGGATAATGGAAGGCATACACAACTTTATAGACTACTTTCACCCTCACAGCTAATAACACACTGAATTATTAATAGAGCCTTCAGCAAGCATTTGTGAGTGGTATATTTGAACTTTGGCATTGTTACTGTTCAAAAGTAACCTTGTTTCAGCCTTTAACTAATGACAAATCTATAATTTCATAAAAATTATGAGATGAATAGCCTTCATTGGAGAATCCACAATTTGTCACCATGAGGCCCTTGGATGATGATCACAGCTTGAGCATCATTTTTAAGGAATCTGGAAAAGTGGTCCCAAATGGATTTATTATGGAGAATGTACTGAATGACTTCAAATGCAGATGCGCAATACTGCACTAAATACCATCTTAATACATTTTGGTATTTGTTGCATGTTATGTGTTATTATGCAAATGCATTTTTGGAATAAGGTAGCAAGAACTGCTAAAATAAGTAATTATTTTTTCAAGTAATTTTAAAGCGGCAGATTATGTAATAAAAACAAAAAAGTTTGAAGGAGCTGCCAGCATGTATGCTTCATTTGTCTGAAGTGCAGCCTAATCTCCTATACTACCTTGAGAGAGGGTCTGTGGTAAGATGTCTCCATTAATTCTATTATTTCGGGCTATTATGGTAATGATTATATCCAGGATCAGAAGGTGTTTTGGGGCCCTTGAGAATCAGAAATAAAAGTCTTGTTTACCATTCTGGAAATTTATGACCAGGACAATGTAAATCCAACAACTTATAACAAATAAATCTGTTGCTTGAGAGATGAACATGTTATACAAAAACACAAACAATAGGAGTTACAGCTTCACAAAATCACAGATGGTGAGGTCCATCTCACACGGCATGTGCGTTTGTTTATAAAGTAGACAGTGATTCCAGTGAAGTATGTAACTGAGGCCGAATAACCAGCTAACCTAATGAAGAAAATGACAAGATCTGTAAGGAGAAGGTGTCATGGTTTGTGAGATGTGCGTGTTGTTTGGACTTTTCTTTGCCTTTGACGATATCGTATTCCTGGACTATCGAATTCTTTACCCAGCTGGCTGCTTGAGCTGGGGCGGCGCTTTCCCAGACTCTATATAAGCAGGAAGTCGAAGTATATAGCCGAAGATATCTGTAGTCAGGTTTTGTATGACTTTCTATCTTCTAATTATTGAAGTTTCTTCTCCCTTTTTCTATCTGCTTTGCTTCCGCGGTTCGGACTATTATGCGTCCTTTGGAAGCGCGAGTACCTTCGTTTGGTCTATATTATTCTCTGTGTATGTACTGTGTCCGTGCTACTCTCGCCCTCTCTGGTCGTTGCAGTTGGCCTCCTTATTCTACTGGCCATGACAGAACACTCTAGACGACATGGAGTCGTCAGCAACGGCTGCGCTAGAGAAAGCAACGGGCTTCGACTTTACCTCCTCATCGCACGTTCGATTGCGAGATCAATCTCCACCCGGGTACCACTCCCCCCGGGGGTTCATTATACTCGCTGTCAGGGCCTGAGCGAAAGGCTCTGCGAGAATATATTCAGGAGGCTCTGGCTAATGGATTTATTCGGCCCTCCACGTCTCCTGCCGGACCGGGGTTCTTTTTTGTGGGCAAAAAAGATGGCGGCCTGAGACCCTGTATTGATTACAGGGGCTTGAATAATATCATTATTAAAAACTCATACCCACTTCCGTTGATGAACGGCTGCAGGAGGCGTCGTTTTTTACTAAGCTAGACCTCCGGAATGCTTATAACTTGGTTCGGATCCGTTAGGGGGACGAGTGGAAAATGGCATTTAATATGCGTGACAGGCACTATGAATATTTGGCCATGTAGTTCCAATTGGTTAACGCCCCCCTCTGTGTTCCAGACACTCGTTAATGACGTCCTCCGAGAGATGTTGCAGAGATTCGTCTTTGTCTACCATGACAATATTCTGATTTTCTCTTCAACTCTCTCGGAGCATAAACAACACGTCAGACAAGTGCTTGAGGCCCTCCTCAGAGCCAAGCTTTTTGTCAAGGCTGAGAAATGCGTTTTTCATGCCAAGACAGTTTTGTTTCTTGGCTTCATTGTTTCATAAGGGTCGGTCCGCATGGATCCTGACAAGGTGGCAGCAGTCAGGGATTAGCCTGCCCCTCAAAACGTCAGGAGGTGCAACGGTTTTTGGGGTTTGCTAATTTTTATAGGAGGTTTATCCATAATTTTAGCACAGTAGCTGCTATTATTATGGGATTATTACCCCATTATTGCGCTCACTAAGAAGAATACCTCCTCTTTATTTGCTTGGTCTCCAGCAGCTGAGGCTGCTTTTCAGGAGTTAAAGAAATGATTTAGCTCAGAACCCATTCTCGTTTTGCCCGACCCCTCGCTCCCATTTATTGTGGAGGTGGATGCGTCGGAAGTCGGGTTACATGCCATTTTGTCCAAGCGCCCCCTTCGGGACAATAAGTTGCACCCATGCGCCTACTTCTCCCGGTCGTGGTCGGCGGCCGAACGGAATTACAGCATTGGTGACCGGGAGTTGTTGGCTGTCAAGTTGGCATTAGAAGAGTGGCGCCATTGGTTGGAGGGGGCTGAACATCCGTTTGTGGTTTGGACGGATCATAAAAATCTCCAATACATCCAACAGACTAAACAACGTAATTCTCGGCAGGCGTGGCGGTCGTTGTTTTTCAACCGCTTTAACTTTCCGTTAACCTATCGCCCGTGGTCTAAAAACATCAAGCCCGATGCTTTGTCGCGGATTCACGACCGCTCCGGTCGCGACCCCATTCCTGAGCTGGTTATCCCAGCAGCTCAGATTGTGGCTCCCATTCAGTGGGACATTGAGTCTGTTGTGCGGTAGGCATTGAGAAATGATCCTGGTCCTGGTGGGGAGCCGCCTGGCTGTTTGTTTGTTCCTTTGGCAGTACAGTCCCAAGTTCTCCAGTGGGGGCACTCTTCCCGCCTGGCGGGTCACCCGGGGGTTCATCGGACCAAGCAGTTCTTAGCCCGACGTTTTTGGTGGCCCAGCATGATTGAGGACATCCGGGAGTTTGTAGCGGCGTGCTGTATCTGCGCTAGGAACAAGACTTCCCACCTCCCCCCCTCTGGTCTGCTGCGGCCGTTGCCCGTCCCTAAGCGCCCGTGGAGCCATATCGCTCGTGATTTTGTTACGGGGCTGCCTGTTTCTGAAGGCAACACGGTCATCCTGGTCGTGGTTGACCGTTTTTCTAAGGCCGCCCACTTTATCGCGCTGCCCAAGCTGCCTTTGGCGTGGGAGATGGCCCTTCTTGTTGTGGACCATGTTTTCCGGCTGCATGGCCTCCCTCAAGATGTGGTTTCTGACCGGGGCCCTCAATTTACGGCCAAATTCTGGCATGTGTTTGCAACCAGTTGGGGGCCATCATGAGCCTTTCCTCTGGTTTCCACCCAGAGACTAACGGGCAGACAGAGTGAACCAACCAGTCCTTGGAGAATACTCTTCAATGTTTAGCGGCTGACAACTCATCTTTGTGGAGTCGATTTTTAGCATGGGCCGAATATTCCCACAATTCACTGGGTAACTCCTCCACAGGTCTTTCCCCATTTGAGGCTCAGTTGGGTTATCAGCCTCCACTGTTTCCTGAGACTGACAGGGATTCAGAGGTTCCTTCGGTTAATTACTTTGTTCGGTGTTGTTGGTCAGTTTGGGCCAGGGTCCGTTCCTCCTTGTGCGCTCTGGATGGAAACAAAAGATCGCTGCAGATAGAATGCGCCGTTTGGCCCCATCTTATCGGGTTGGCCAAAAGGTCTGGCTTTCCACGCGGCACCTGCCCTTGAGAGTGGAGTCACGGAAATTGGCTCCCTGCTTTATTGGTCCTTTTAAGATTGTGCGAAGGATCAATCCTGTCACAGTCCGGTTGAAGCTCCCTAAATCCTTACAGATCCACCCTTCTTTTCATGTCTCCAGGCTCAAACCGGTTAGCACTTGCGTCCTGGCTCCGGTCAACGAACCCCCGCCGCCGCCGCGGATGATTGAGGGGGAGCCTGTTTACACTGTGCGTCGTATTTTAGCCGAGAGGCGTGTGGGTCGTGGGACTCAGTTTTTAGTCGACTGGGAGGATTATGGCCCTGAGGAGTGGTGCTGGGTTCCTTCTTGGGATATCCTGGATCGTACCATTATCTCGGAATTCCGCGCGCGGGGCTCTCTGGGAACTTCTGGGGCTGTTCCTTAGAGGGGGGGGTCCTGTCATGGTTTGTGAGGTGTGCGTGTTGTTTGGACTTTTCTTTGCGGCTCTCGTCCCGGGACGATATCGTATTCCTGAACTATCGAATTCTTTACCCAGCTGGCTGATTAAGCTGGGGCGGCGCCCTCCCGGACTTTATATAAGCAGGAAGTCCGGCACACCCCCTTCGCTAGAGTGTCTGTTTTTAGCTTCGCACTACAGCCAAAGATATCTGTAGTCAGGTTTTGTATGACTTTCTATTTTCTAATTATTTGAGTTTCTTCTCCCTTTTTTCTATCTCGCTTTGCTTCCGTGGTTTGGACTATTATACGTCCTTTGGAAGTGCGAGTACTTTCGTTTGGTCTATATTATTCTCTGTGTTTGTACTGTGTCCGTGCTACTCTCTTTCTCTCTGGTCGTTGCACTTGGCCTCTGTATTCTACCGGCCATTACAGAAGGGGAAAAAACAAAGTGAAGGGAGATGATTCCTCACTAATTTCTTTCAAAAGGAAGGTGAGGACTAGTTGTTTGGTCCAGTGTTGTGTACTGGAATGCTAGTTTGTAGTTAAAAATAACATGGGATATGCACAAGCCAATGAATGCCAATTAAAATGCGTCTGAAAAATTTGATCTTTTAACATGTAATAATGTAAATTTGGCTTATTAGAAAAGTAGATTAAAGAAAGATTAAAAAATATGATTCAGTTTCTGAAATTGCCGCAGGGTGTCAAGCAGCATCTTATGATGGAATTGATGTGAGAAAAGGTTAGCTCATGAGGTCGTGGCTAATAAATATTGAGCCAGTCGAAGTAGTCTCAAAGCAATATGAACAGTTAATTCTGCAACAAAGTGTCAAACCACACAGAGGTACTTCATGAAATATATGTTTTTTTTAATCATCTGTAGCCTTTGGGGTCAAAATGTGGTTGTCTCACTTTAATCCTATCATTTAATTACTGTATATGAACATTTGTAGAGTCCATGCTGGTATTTTCCTGTTTGTGGAGTAATGTCATACTAGATCCACGAAACAATAGCGCAACATGACAAAGGGCAGTGGTGGCCTTAAGCATGTGGGGCCCCGTTTCAAACGCTAATGTGAGGCCCTAAAAACATAAGAGCGAAAAAACAAAGAGCGAAGATTAAAGTTTATTTGCATCAATAATGGCTTATTTTCGGATGTCAGCTAAAATTCTTGAATGCATTATGCACACTTTCAGCATCATGGACGGAAACCAATCAATTCCCCCAGGCCAGACCAATTTATTGTTATGGATCGTGGGCGACCAAAATTCGGAGGAGATGAACAGTTCTCAAGAAAATTGAAAGACATATGTAGGCTTCAAAGTGCATTACTTCCCCAAACCCATTCCCATTTACATATCCTAATTAGCAACTACGTGGTAATTTGTTCAGTTGTGAGGATCAATCAAGAGAATTACTGTCCATTTCCCCTTGGCTTGGATTGTTGTTCATTGCAAAAGTTATCAAGCATTTTCCTATCCACATTAATGGTGACATAAAACATCAATGACTTTTGAAGCTTTTGAATTTTTGTAGCTCACATACAGTGCCGTGAAAAAGTATTTGCCCTCTTCCTGATTTCTTATTATTTTGCATATTTGTCACATCTAAATGTTTCAGATCAAACAAATTTTAATATTAGACAAAGATAAATATAAAATGCAGTTTTTAAATGATGATTTAATTTATTAAGGGGAAAAAGCTATCCAAAAATACCTGGCCCTATGTGAAAAAGTAATCGCCCCCGCTTGTTAAATCATGAATTAACTGTGATTAACCACATTTTTTTTAGTTCAATTTCACTAGCCACACCCAGGCCTGATTATTGCCAGACCTGTTAAATCAAGAACCTGGTTTAGGGCTGCTTTGCTGCTACAGGACCTGGACAACTTGCCGTAATTGATGGAACTTTGAATTCTGCTCTCTACCTAAAAATCCTGAGGGAGAATGTCCAACCATCAGTTCATGACCTCAAGCTCAAGTGCACTTGGGTTATGCAGCAGGACAATGATTGGAAACACACCACCAAGTCCACCTCTGAATGGCTTCAAAAAAACAAAATGAAGATTTTGCAGTGGCCTAGTCAAAGTCCAGGCTTAGATCTGATTGAGATACTGTGGCATGACCTTAAACAAGCCATTCATGCTCGAAAACCTTCCAATGCGGCTGAATCAAAACAATTCTGCAAAGAAGAGTGAGCCAAAATTCTTCCACAGGGATGTGAAAGACTCATTGCCAGTTATCGCAAATGTTTGCTTGCAGTTGTTGTTGCTGAGGGTGGCACAACCAGTTATTAGGTTTAGGGGGCAATTACTTTTTCACACTGGGCCAGGTAGGTTTGGATAGCTTTTTCCCCTTTCTTAAACAAAATCATCATTTAAAAACTACATTTTGTATTTACTTGGGTTATCTTTGTCAAATACTGAAATTTGTTTGATGATCTGAAACATGTAAGTGTGACAAATATGCACAAAGATAAGAAATCAGGAAGGAGGGCAAATACTTTTTCACGGCACTGTACATATGGTACATACAGTGTGTAAATTCAGCCTTTGAACCACCTGTTTAAGGCCACGCTACGGCATCTCAATCAGATTCAAGTCAGTACTTTGAATAGATGCTCCAAAACCTTAATTTTGTTCCTTTAGACCCAGTCAGATTTGCACTTGCCTATGTGTTTTGGATCATTGTCCTGCTACATAAGGTCGAGTTGCCCAAGACCCGAAGTCTCAAAGCAGTACCAGACCTTCACGCTACCATCACCATATTTGACGGTGTCTATGACATTCTTGAAATATTTAAATTAGTTTGTTGATCTGAAACAATTAAATGTGACAAGTGTGTTAAAACAGAAGAAACTGTGAAGGCGGCAAATACATTTTCATAGCTCTGTAGTTTTGATACGAAAGAGAACCTTGCTATCCATTTGTTCATATAGACAGCAATATAATTCAGAGAAAATTCACATTCATTCAGTCAAGCATGCTGTTTTGGGAATCCAAATTATGTACATATACTGAGAGGCATTAAAAACGCAAAGTGGTTTTTATCGTCTAATTTGAAAACTGATAGTTTTTCCTTTTGCTGATTGACATGATGACCATCAGGTATGGTAAGCATTGCAAAATGTCAAGTGTCTGGGTTCGAATCCTTTCTTGGTTTAACACCTCATTATAAATGCAGCACAGTTCCCTGGATCATGGTCGTGAATAACATTGGGAGAAATCCTTTTGCACATGGAAAGTTGAAGATCAGGGCCAATAAAAAACACGTGAACAAAGTCACATCATTCCCACTTCAAATGCCACAAACAAATGAATCTCGGAAGAATCAAACATTTTGAATGTTGAATGATGGCCAGTCTCAAAGAAAAGATTCTGGACGCATTAATGTCCATTAAATGACTGTATCCAGACTGCACGGATGACATAGAATGACCAGATGTGTCAGCTGTCGTCATCAAAGTGCGTCATCTTTCACGCCACAAAAACACATTCCATAAAACGTCTTCTGCCATGTCATATAATGCATAAGAAGTGCTGAATTGACTGCCAATTTAACGATAACAGTGAGGGCAAGTCTCACTACCAAAAGCAGAGTTTCCTGAGACCGTGTTTTGCAACTACGAAAGAAACCATTTACCACTACTTAAAACCGTAAATTTTATTATGCGTTTTTAATGCCTCTCAGTATAGAAAATGGTTCTACTTCAGTAACGAGACAAAGAAATGATCAGACTCACAAGACAGTATCATCATTTTGGGCTTCAGTCCATGAGTTGAGAGCTTTCTTGGCAACATTTTTATATTTGAAGGCAGTTAGGAGCAGACATCTAATTTGATATGACTTAGAAAAACCTTCATGTGCAAGCCAATGAGAAGTTTGTTCATGGACTTAAGTTTATTCTTTTTAACAAAACCCTTTATGTACCCATTTGGAATTGTATTTTTATGTGTCACAATAACATAAGGGAGAGAATAATTTGACCTGTAACAAAGTTCAAATGAATTTCATCAACCAAAATTTACTCCGGTCTGTTTCATGTCTCATTTTCCTTCCCATTCAAATACAGCTTTGAAAATGAGGACACTTATATCTCACTTGCTTCTGACAATATGTACTGACATACAATTGCATTTTTCCTCTCTTTAAGGGGCCAAGAACCTTCATCAGCACCCCATCAAAACCATTCAAAAGTGAACTATTAAGCAAACTTACCCAAGCCATGCTTCAACTATTTGACAATTTTTGCTGATGCTAGGTTCCCACTATCACGATTCACGGCACGATTGAAATCGTAGTCTTAATCGTGGAGTAATCGTGGTGATCCTATCAGATCTTATCAGATCTTGAGGTCAGTCGTGGCAATCGTGTTGATCGTAGAAAAGTTTTAGACGGTTCAAAAATTTCCTATTATCAACACGATTAATTGTCAATCGTGAACATCGCATCACCTCGTATCCAAACCTGAAAGTTTAAGCCTCTTTCACACCAGACGCGAAACAAAGTTTTCGCACGACAGATTACATTCAAAGTCAATGCAAAGACGCGAATACACGCAAAAGATTACATTCAAAGTCAATGCAAAGACACGAATACACGCGTTTTTGCGTGTATTCGCGTCTTTGCATTGACTTTGAATGTAATCTGTCATGCATTTGTTTCGCGTCCGGTGTGAAAGCAGCTTCAGAGAAGTTCCACGATCAGCTACGAATTGCCAATCGTGGCATTCGTAACGGAGCGCACGACAGTGGGAACTAAGCATGAGGAAGAATATACAGAGCATCACATTTCTGAGATTCCAAGGCAACCCACAAATGTTTCCCTTTCATGAATGGCAAGCTCGCCTTCACTTATTTCTGGGTTGGTCAGAGGAAAGACATGCAGGCAGACTCAACAGTGTGGACCATGTGTCTTTTTATTATTGGTTTATTTTGAAAGATGTCACCTGTGACCTCAGTGCTGCAAGTCATTCTGCTGGGGAAAAAAAAAACAGTTTCAGTCTTCCTCAGCCTTCCTCCTTATGAAAAGCAAAAGAAGAGTTAAGTTCCCGGACTTTACGACACTAGAAAAAATTAGCTTTAACCGTCATTGCTTTACAATGTAGATCGAGCTCAGTTCCTCACATTCATAATCGGTTACATGCATTTTAATATGACTAAATGTTTAATCGCAACGGAATATCAAAACAAGAAGAAGTTTTAACTGAGAATGAACAATATGATTGGAAAATGTGTGTATCCTACAGTTATTGTTGACTAGAAAGGATTTTCAACATTGACAATCATTCCTTTGGCATATGTGCCTTTGCAATCACATTGTTACTATAGAAAAGAGTGTAACAGAGAATGGACCAGTTTCATGCTACGCATACATTGATCAGCCGTAACATTGTCACCTCCTCCCTAATATTGTGTAGGTCCCAGTTTTGCTACCGAAACAGCCCAGACTCATTGAGGCATGGACTCCATGAGACCTCTGAGGGTGAGCTGTGGTATCTGGCTCCATGACGTGAGAAGCCAATCCTTTAAGTCCTGTAGGTTACAAGGAAGGGCCTCCATGGATCAGACTTCTTTATCCAAAGGATCCCACAGATCCTTATTTGCATTGAGAACTGATGAATTAGGAAGCCAAGTCAATGTCTTTAAAGGTGACCTATTATGCTATTTTTCCAAGTTTATATTTTGGTCTTTGACTCCCCTAGAGTACTCCTGATCGCGCAAAGTAAGAAAAGGGTACTAATTTCGCTCATACTGCCATCCTTAAAAAACCCCATTTGTAGTCCATAGTAGTCTCTGCCTGAAACGCCCCATTGGGGTGGCTCTTCCGCTATGGCCCCCACTCCCCGTGTGCCCACTTTCTTCTGACTGGCCAGCTCTGTGGAGAGCGGATCTAGGCGGGATGATGCAGCAGAACGCAGTTTTCCTGGTCCGGCTCTTCAGAGTGAAACTGACGCGTCTCCTGAAGGAATCGACGGGCATATTCTGCAATCTAATGCAGTACATGTGTATAGATCAAATGAAATTAACTTGTTCTAATAAACGCAACGGCAAAAGTCTGGCAGCTCAAGCACGAATTTGCTATCGGCTACAGTTTGCTACGGCAACAGTTGGTGAGTACAGCGGTTTTTCTACTCTGTAGCTTGGATGCAGGGTAAGCTAGACTCCACCCCATATAGACACATTTGTCGAACGAGTCGACATGCCCAAATGTAGACCGGAGACTGTAGAAATCCGGTGGGTCTGAGTTTTGACGGAAACATGGACAGTGAGGAGCAGCTAAAAGTGGACCAACAGCTTATGGACTGCTTCGGTATGTATTAGGACCTGCTGGTTCGTGTGCATAGCTGTGGTGTGTCGTTAGCGTGGAGAAACGAACAGCTTCCGCGCTGGTATATGACGGCGGGGCGAAAGCTCCAGGCTAAACGGCCTTTTCGGAAATTGCCCGTGTTAATGGTTTACTTATTGCATCGGAATGACAAGCGTTTCCTCGCGGAGAATGGGCGCGTTATGGATAGTGTGTGAGAGCTAGCTAGAGCTCCGGTTATGTTATGAGCATAATACAGGTTTTACAGACCATAAGTTCCGTTTGCGTGAACCGTTGCTTATGTGGAGCTAGCGATCGATCACTTTTACCGGAAAGAATTAAATATTCAATCGATGCCAATGCAGAGAAATCGTTTGTTATACCGGACATGTTATAGCCTGTGCACTTCCCTATTGCTTTCACCGGTAGCGTCAGAGAGCTTGCCCAGACATTGGAGATGTATCAGGCTGACCCCAGTCATGGATAAGGAAAGTGATCATTTCAGAAGCACCCAAAAACGCACCCCAAGCTCTGCAAAACCTACGTCTGGTCTAACTGCAGCCCAACTCGGCAGACACATACAGCACCTTTCCGGTTAGCTTCAACTGTAGTGGCTACAATCAGGCAACGTTATGATGAAACTGTCAAATTGATGCTTACCGAAGTAACACAAGCATACCGATCATAATTGCTGCATATAAGTTAACCAGGACCATTTTCAATTAGCAGAACGCACGAACTAACATGCAGTAGCTGATAAGCGGTCATGATTTTGAATGTAATCTGTTGCGCGAAAAATTCGTTTCGCGTCCAGTGTGAAAGCTGCTTAACGCGCCCATAACACGTGTATTTGTGTCTTTGCATTGACTTTGAATGTAACCTGTCGCGTGAAAAATTAGTTTCGCGTCTGGTGTGAAAGCTGTTTAACGCGCCCATAACGCCTGTATTCGCGTCTTTGCATTGACTTTGAATGTAGCTAATCTGTTGCGCGAAAAATTTGTTTCGTGTCCAATGTGAAAGCAGCTTTATGGATAGTACGCGACAGCTGGAGGGAGCTCGGTTATGTTATGAACATAATACAGGTTTTGCAGACCGTAAGTTCCGTTAGCGCGGACAAGTTGCTTATGTGGAGCAAGCGAATCGATCACTTCTACAGGAAAGAATTACCTATTTAACCTCCGCCTTTTTATTAGCCGCAACAATTTCTAAAGGGGGATGAAATTATGTCAAGGTAGTGCAGAGAAATCATTTGTAAACCGGTAGAGCTTCTGCGTTTTGCATTGCTCTCACGGTAGCGCCAGAGAGCTTGCTCAGACATTTGTGAAGTATCCGGCTGATCCCGGTCATGGATAAGTGAAGCAATCACTAACTGTAGTGGCTACAGTCGGGCAACGTTATGATGAAACTGCCACATTGATGCTTACCGAAGTAACACAAGCATACCGATCAGAATTACTGCATATAAGTTAACCAGGAGCATTTTTAATTAGCACGGCACGCAAACTAACATGCAGTAGCTGGTAACCAAGCGGTCATAACCACAGAGACAAACCCTTGCAATACAGGTTTTACAGACAGCAAGTTCTGTTACTATGAACAGTTGTACCAAGCATCCAAATTACAAACAAGTATTAAAAGTTAGCTTCAAATGAGGTTTATGTTCACACACCTTCTGTGGAATTTCCCCTGATATCACTCTCGCATATTTAGGACACAAACATTAGCAATAGTAACTTGGCTACGTTAGCCGCTGTGCTACAGCCACAATCAACTGGCTATCACGTCAGGTTGGCTTATGCAGTAAAAGCAGCTTACAGCTTCTGTGTCTGTGAGTCACGGACAGTCGCGACCGATACAGGCTTTATCTTCAGATATTTTACAAAGCCTGCGTTTGAGGCCAGTTGTTAGTGCTAACTATCGCTAGCAGTCCTGCTACCCACCCGTGACACGTTAGCTTCACTTACATTATTTGCTGTTATATCGTTACTTACAGCTTGTGGCTCCGAGCGCTTGATCGATGCAGCTGCTTCAGGTTTGAGAAGCAGCAGAAACGCTTATCCTGTGTCGAATTATCCTTTATTTATAAAGCTGTCTTTGCTGAAATGCTGAGCACAAGCAGCTAACGTTCCCTTTGGCCGTGGCTGTTTGCTGCCAGCAAACAAAAAAAGCTACCCACTGATTTCTGGTGGCATCTTCTTTTGGAAGAGAAATAAGTGTTTTTCTTCGCGCCCAAAAGTAAATGGTCAAGCAGCTTTGAGAGAGATACTGACAAAACTGCACCTCAAATGATCTGCGGTTCTTCTTTTGTATTTCCAAAAGTGTCGACGCTACTAAGGCATAGTATGATCCGCGGTTGTTTGTGCCTGCTAGAATAGTTTCCGGGGTGGGCAGGTCCAGCGCCGTGATTGGCTCTGGCTAGGTCTGTACTAATTGGACGGCACAACCTGACGTCAGGTTTTGCCCAGATCTCGCGAAGATCTCGGGAGGCGCTGTTCAGAGAGGAAATCACGTTCACGAAATCACGTTCTTGGATTACGGCAAAACCCCTGTATCTTATGTTTAGAAACTTTTCAGAGGTTGAATATGGACAACTAACATTATAACATTACTAATATGTATTAAAAGGAAGATCAGCATAATAGGTCTCCTTTAACTCCTTGTGTTCCTCAAACTATTTCTGAACCATTTTTGCAGTGTGGAATGGTGCATTATCTTCCTGAAAGAGGTCACTGCCATTAGAGGATACTGGGTCCATGAAAGAGTGTACTTGGTCTGCAACAATGATAAGGAAGGTGGTACATGCCATCCACATGAATGGCAGGACTCAAGGTTTCCTAACAGAACATGCCCTAAGCATCACCTTGGCTCTGCTGGATTGCCTTCTTCCCATAGTGCATCCTGGTGCCATGTCTTCCCCAGTTAAGTGACTCACACACTCAGTCATCCACATAATGTGATAGAAAATGTGATTCATCAGACCTTCTTCCATTGCTCCGTGGTCCAGTTCTGATGTTCACGTGGCCATTGTAAGTGCATTTGGTGATGGACAGGGGTCAGCTCAGGCACCCTGACCGGTCTGTGGCTATGCAGCCTCACACACGACAAAATGCAATGCATTGTATGTTCTGACACCTTTCTATCAGAACCAGCACAAAGTTTTTCAGTACCTTTCGCTACAATAGCTCCCCTGTTGGATCGGAACACATGGGCTGGCCTTCGCTCCCTACGCACATCACTGAGCCTTGGCGGCCCATGAACCTGTCTCCAGTTCATAGGTTTTCTGTCCTTGTATTAATTTTGGTAGGTGCTGACCTCTGCAGACTGGGAACGCCCCGCAAGAGCTTCAGTTCTGGAGATGCTCTGACCCAGTCCTCTAGCATCACTATTTGGTCCTTGTTGAAGTTGCTCACATCTTTATGCTCGCCCATTTTGCCTGCTTCCAACATATAAATGTCAAGGACGCAATATTCACCTGCTGCCTAATATTTCCCAACCTTTGACAGGTTCCATTGTAACAAGATGATTTAAGTCATTTACTTCATCTGTCAGTAGTCCTAATCTGACTGGGGTCTACAACAATAAAACTAATTTATTTTAAAATACTGTTAGTATTAAAAAACAGCAAATGTCCCCTTGTCAAAACTTGCCGACAGGACAGTCCTATGAATCAAGTTTGATACAGAATAATTTCTATAATGTTTTTTTTTACCCAAATGTTATTTTTATTGGATGTGTATATTTTTCTGTGACTCTTGGTGAAGATAATATGCATGTTAAAATTTGAACCCTTTTATAATCATGTCTGATGTTATGGATATCTTATGTGTGTCTTATAGCATTTGTTGAAGCACTTGAAGCAGTTTTTAAGCAGTTTGCTGTGATCATGTTGAAGGGGCACTGTCACGACACGCGCGGGTGTGAACTTTAATCATATGCAAAGATTTGCAAAGGTCACAAACTCAAAGATTTACCAGGAGAATCTTGTGGATATTTTGAACTTTGCGTTTGAGGGGATTTTGAAAGTGTTTTACTGTCCAGCTTTGGCTAACTATAATAATGATAAGCCAACCATACAGATTTACTTCAAAAGAATGAGGAGATAATTCCAGCTCAGACAACTCTGTTAAAGTTGTTAATATTGCTGAAAAAGTTGGGGTTTTAGCTTACTTCCTTGCTAAACCAACACCAACAAAGATTTTATTACCTTGAGGAACTCGTATCTCTAGCAAGTGTTAGAGCACTTGCTCTTCAAAGAGAACAGGGCAAAACAATCGGGGATGCCCGAATAAAGAAAAAAGTATTGAGTGTTGCTCTCTTTGCCACTGTGGAAACACGTCAAAACCATGCAAAAATAAAAACTCTAACCCGCTGAGTCATAGTTTGAAATAGCTCTCCATCCGATACACTTACAAGAGCACATAATTGTAAACTAAGGGTTCAAGGATACGTTAGGATTTCAAAACAATAATAACAGCTAAATAATGAAACAATAATGAATCTAAATGAAAAAACAGCTGAAATATTCTGGAGTGCAAATACTGCAGCAAAAACACTCGATACTTGAAGGTCCGCAAAATTCTTTGTGCCTATTGAAAATGTTAGGTGCACGATTGCAAGATTCGCTCATGCGCATGTAGCTACAAGTGCCTGTTTAAGTTTGGGCTTCAGGAATGGCAAACAGCTGTAATATTTTGCGCTTCATGCCAAGTGAAAATGCAAGGAGGGCAGGAAGTTGAGGACTGGACTCAGGTGCAAGGATGGACTTGGATGTATTTAATAAGCCAACTGCATGGCAGAAGGCACAAACATAGAAGTACAAAACCAGGAACTGAGTTTCCTAAAAATGAGCACTATGAGTAATACAAAGTCTGGGCTAAGGCTACAGTAACATAGTATTACAAAATAAGAAAAGGAAAAGGAAGCGAGGTTCCTTAAATGAAAACGTGCTGGAAAAATAAATAGCACGAGTTTCTTGGTTTTAGTATAAATTCATGAATTCGGAGAATAAGCCTATACAAGACTACTATGTCAAACAGGCCTAAGATTACACAGACGTCACAATGAGACTGAGAGAAGCTCAAATAAACAAATAATAATGTTTCCAAGAAATAAAAGCAAAACTATGTTGGCAGCAAGACAGAAGCGCTGGGCAAGATCCGATGATTCATAATTTACTGAACTGTCTAAAGAACAGGGGTATTTTTTTTTACCAGGTCACAACAAACAGCAGATAACCGCAGCTACTTCATTACTTTGACAGAAACAGAAGGGGACTTTTTGTGCCATAAAAGTGTATAACTGGGTTAGCCAGAGCTTTAAAAATTTATTGTCCAGTGACCCCAAAACTCTTTTTCCCAAATGTCACCCAAGACTCATCATTGCACGTATGTGTAAATCTTTCTTTTGGTCCAGTGTCTGGAGGATTCACCAGCATCAGCAACAAAGAGTGGTATTATAAAATGCTCAAATCATTACTGACTTTTCACATGGTGACCTGTAATACAGACCTTCAATTGTATTCCCCTAAATAGTCAAAGTACTGTAAAATGTTCACCTATAGTATCATCACCATGGACATGACAATACACAGTCCCTTCCATCATTATTGGCGCCACTGGTAATGATGAGTAAATAAGGCGAATTAAAAAATGAAGAAAAATCCAAACTTCAATCCTCGTCAAGAGGATTTCTGGTTTTGCTAAAAATGTATTTCTTGATGAGGGATTTTTTTTCTCCAAACAAATTTTTAAGAATCTTCCTCTCCAAAACTGTCGACCAAAGAGCCGGAAACAATCTTAGCAGTCACCACTGGAATCTAATTCTAAGTGTTATATTAACTGGGTAGGTCGGTCGCCTGCGACCAATGGGTGTAGCCCCCAGTCGCCCACATATTCCCTTTTTTCTCAATTTTTTGACCCACAATATATCGCTCCATCACAAAAGGCTGCTGCTCATCAAAAGGTATAGTTCCATAAATTACCAATTCTACAACTGTACGAGACAAACTAATTGGAGAATATACTTATAAAGAACACCGTAAACAATGGCTTGATGCTGCCCACATTTTTCTTTACAATGCACAACTTCTCTGGACTAGACTGCAAAAAAAACCCAAGCAGTTATTTGAGTACTCTTTCATGCAACGAGACAAGTTTTCTGTTAGAGAGAATGTTGAATTACTGCATCCCTAGTACTTATACAGTATTTCATTGAGCCGCTGTGTATCAAAACGCGATAGGTTGTATGAATTCCAGGGCAACAAGTCACAATGCAGTGAATCTCAATGTACTGAGATGCAGTGCTTCGCAATTTACTAACATCCAGTAAATATCAAATGTATTTAATCATGATAAATCTCAATAAATTGAGGCAGAAAATTGCAACGCATTTAAATGCAGTAAATCGCAAAATGATTTCAATGCAGTGGATCACAATAAATTGAAATACAGTAAATTGCAGTAAATTTAATTGCAATAATTGCAATAGTTTGAAATGCAGTCAATAGCAATGCGTCAGAGGGAAATAAATTGCCTTGTAGAAATACTGTGAATCACAATGTATTTAAATGCTGTGAATTGAAATGAATTGAATCTAGCCTTAAATAAGTGTAACTAGTTCAGGCAGGAAACTCGAGTAGAGCTACATCAGCTGATAGCAGCCTGGTAAGCTACCAGCACGTCAGCATCAGCAGGCACAGAACAATCTGAGGATACACATCACATGAGGTAGTACAGTGGTCTATTTAAAAAATGTCAAGCTCACTCACTTCTGCTGCTGTTTACAATGACTTTTCATGCTATGCAACACACTCTTTGCTTGCCTCCTCCACCATAGCCTCCACCTGTTTTGTTCTGCTCACATCGGGGGGATTTTGATTTCTGTTAATGACTAACTATGTTTGTATGTTCGCTGTGCCGAGGTAGGACATTCCTCCAGAGCAGAACCGCCGCCAAAATACAATGTTATGCTTACACCCATGAATAAATTGTTCTATTTTATTGAAACGTGAGTTTTCCTGACTAAACTAGATTCAATCTGAGCCACCATGGCCCTCAGCCCATTTTGTTCCACCAAAAACAAAACCTCTGCCATAGTCTGCATTGTTGCTTATTGTGTAGTTTTTCAACTATACAAACTTAATCTTGCATGCATTTAGGCCATATATTGCTAAATGATGATTCTGCGCTGCTTGCTGCCTTCTGTCTTCAGGATTGACCATTGGCAGTTGGGTTCCCTCATGTTGGAGCTGGGTCCTGCCCAAGGTTTCCTCCTACCGGGGAGTTTTTCCCAGCCATCATCACCTTTTGGCTTGCTCCTGGGGGGTTTGGACCATGTTTGCATGAAATGATTCTGTCAATCTGAACTGTGAAAGATGCTTATCAAGTAAAAGTGAAATGAATTGAATCTAAATGATGATTTTGAAGAAACCTCAAGTTCACTGATGCTACCCTCCTCTTCGGTTTTGGGAGTATTTTGAGTGATTTTGGATGCTTGCCTAGTTGAGTCGTCAGCCTCCCTGTCCAACGTAAAATGCAGAGCAGTGTTTGAATTATACCCATAGCGATCGCATGTATGCTTTGGGATAAACAATAGAACAAAGCTGACCGTGGTATGTCGTGGCAATGCAGCCGTTGTTAGTACGATCAAGAAGGATATAATGCCCTTCCTTTCATAAAGAGGTTGTTGCCCGAATACTTGGTCTACAAAGTAAATGTACGGTCTCATGTAAATCCTAAAAGTTTTGAGCTCTATACCTTGAGGCACTGCGGTCAGACATACCGACCTTTTCATTTACTGGTTTTGGATAACCAATATTAAAAACATTTATATCAATAAGTATTTATATAACTTTTCTGACTAATCCAATTTTTGCATACCAAGTGGTTTGCTGGGTTACAGTATTCCCCAATCTTTGCACCTGTAGTCAGCATGCTTGCAGGAGTCTGCTGTTCACTAGATAGTATATTCCCCTCGCAGCTGAGGAGTTCATGGGGGATGGCCACATGGCGACTGGTGCCTATACCTGCACACAGCAGCTTCACGAGATAGAATATTTCCCTTGTAGCCAAGGAAGTCATGGAGAATGGCCATGGCAGTGGCTGCCAGCCCCACACATAGCAGTTTCATTAAGTAAAATAGTCCCACTGCGGCTGGGGAGCTCATTGGAGATGGCCATGGCAGTGGTTGCCTGGTCCACACATAGGAGAATCTCACATCAAAAGAACTGGGCTCTGAATTCATGCAGTTGTGGGTAGGAAAATATTTAATCATCACTCCCCAATATCTCATGTATACTTATCTGCAGGGAGCGATGAGGGTGAAGTCTAGATGCCTAACAGTATGGTCTACTCCTGCAATAAATGGGCCTATTTCAAGGTGAGTTGACTGACTGAAATGAGTGACGCCAACAAGCTAGTAGAGGCAGTCAATTTCAGCGGCTCCATTACCTCACTATCTATATCCTGTACAAGCTGAGAATTCTCCAGCTCTCCCTCTGCTTGTACATTCTTTGCTGCTTGGACCAGTATGGTTGCCTGCTTGTCAGGCCCACCACCACCCCAGCTTTTATAAGGTACACAAACCGGAATGGACGTAATGTACAATGTTAAAAATAAAATTTAAAAGCTGCCATAAACATAAATGTGCCTGCTTTTACTGATGATACAAACAGTTCAAACAGTTAGCTGGAAATGATTGCAACATCAATGCAAGCAAGTTGGTTACTAATGGCTTCCTGTTTCCATGGGTTATAAATATCAGGAGACATCCAGGCCAGTTTCCCTCAGTCATCCATCAACATAGTTAAGACAATATAAAACTAAAATAATATCTGGCAGACAGTTGTTGAGCATCAGATATTATGAAACAGCCATTAGAAAATTGCTAGTAAGTTGAAAATACCCTCTTGGGTTATCAGTGCAATAATTAAGAAGTTAAGGTAGATGGCAATGTTATAAGTATGCTTGGAAGAGGATTTTGAATATATGGACTATGAGGGGCATGGTTTGAGATATAGAAGAAGATCCAAGGATCACAGTTGGAGAATTTCAGACATTAATCATGTCTTGGGGTCAGAAAGGCTCTAAAACTACGATCGGACAGCAGCATCTGCATGACTACGAGATGATTGACATAGTTGCAAGAAAAAAAGCACCTGTTGTCATAGATAAAAAAACAACCTTATGTGCCTACAGTTTCCATAGACAGCACTGGAACTTCCAGAGGGAGCAGGCTCTATGGACCCGAGACCAAAATACGGTGTTTGGCATAGATCTAGGTTTTGCATATCAAAAAAAAAATTGCCATTCCGTATGAACCCACAATCCCACTGTAAAGTATGGTGGTGGACCTTTGATGTTGAGAGGCTATTTTGATTCCAAAAGCCCTGGACAACTTGTCCAGATGTATGGTATCATGAGTTCCACAATGTACTCGCAGATATACAAGAAAACCCAACTAAGAAATTGAAGCTGGGACAGGTGCTTGTTCGACACTGTGTATCGTCATCTGTCCTTTTTAAAGCTCTCAGTATTTATTTCTGAGCTTAGCACACTAATTGATGCACTTTAGAAAGTGGAGTTAGCTCCCACTCTTGCTTGGTATAGGACTCCAGTTAGTCAATAGTTTGGGGTCTCCACTGTTGTATTTTGCACTTAATAACACCGCCCTGCATTTTGAAACTTTTTCTCTGCTGATTTGATAAACTCTGTTGATTTTATTTAATTCGAAGGCGCTGATTTCAAATTTGCCCCAAAAATTTGTGTATCACGTCAGGTTTTTTGACAAATCGCGAGTTCTTTTTTTCATATTGATTTTTCTAAGAATACACAATGATAAATGAAAGCAGAATGATACAGTTAGATTGTAAGCATTCTGCAAGATGTAATAAAACAAAATGCGGCTTAACTAAGGATTAAATTTTCTTTTCTTTGATTTACGGGAATAATTTCGTTCGAGGCAGTCTCTCTGTAGGCATCAACAGTAATCAGCCATCATGCAACAGGCAAAAGGCGAGAAGGGGATTGGAATAGGCTACTTGGGGTGTGGTTATTTTCCATGATGATGCAATACTTCATGGTGGTGATTTGGAGTGTTTAATTCATGAGAAACAGCAGGGACTTACTATGCTTGAACCGGATTCTTGTTATACCAATGGCAGTGATTTGTGACAAAACCTGACGTGATAGCCAAAAAACTCGTGATATTTGGATTCAGCACCCCAAAATTACTTAAAATCAGGTATCAGCTCTTACTCAGCAAATTTCATGCAGGGCAGTGTAATCTGCCACATTTTTCAATAGGAGAAAGAGCAGGGCTGCTGGCACTTTCAATATTTTTCTCCATGCTCTCTTCAACTAAATGTTTTGAATTTAAAATTAACTAAATTCTTTTTTTTATTTTGATTTCACATACTGTCCCAATTCTTGAGGAACTGAAGACATAAGAAACCAGGATAGTAACAGATAGGACCCTGTAAACCACTCAAAACTCACAAAAAAATCCAACCCTAGCCAGTAAATAAACAGTCAGTTCTCATGATAGATGTGTTGGATGTGGGAGAAATGGGACTCAAGCTACTTTGATAAGGGCCAAATCATCATGACCCAATAACTGGGTTGGAGCATCTCCGAGGTGGAAATTCTTGTGAGTACCTACCAACCGTGTTCCGAGGAAAAGCCAACCATGAAACGACAATAAGGTCTTGGACACCCAAGATTTGTCAGTGTGCGAGGGCATCCTATCCCCCCTGGTTCAAGCCAGCAAAAGGGCTTCTGTGGCAGACAGAAAATTTGAATCATGGTTACGGGAGGAATGTGTCACAACACACTGTGCAACCCTGCTGTGTCTAACATTTAGTGGCCAAACACTGGTCAGACTGCCAATTCTATGCCCCGTCTATCGTCTAAAGTGGCTACAATGGGCATACATGTGTCAGAATTGGAACTTGGAGCAATGGAAGAAGGTCACCTGGCAGTGGCGGATCTAGGATTTTTCTAAGGGGCCATCAAGGGGCCATATTTCTCACAGAGGGGCCAAGTATTTATCCAACATTCATGCACACAGTCACATTTATGATAAGGTGTATATATATATATATATATATATATATATATATATCTCACCAGTCATATCAAGCTTGTATGCAGCTGAAACCATGTTGTCTATCAGACTACAACTATTTAAATAAAAATTAAGAAAAGGACTCGAAACCTTGAAATATCAAGGTGAGCTCTGGTAGAGGTGAGGTGCAAGAATTCAAGTATTCAGGATTACCCTTTACTCAGCAGCGTCCAAATTTTTTCACTAAACATATAGCCGATGAAATTGTAAATCCTATGCATTGACTGTAATATTGAAAGACTACAATTTCATGACTAAAAGCAACATGAGATTACACAATGTGCAAGTAGTCTGATCTTCAGTGAGAGAGAGAGATCCAGATAAATGTCAAGGCAATGCCTACATTCATACAAACTTTGCTGTGGTCAAGTTAGGTGGATCTGCACTTTAATTTCTACACTGTTCCTTTAATTTAGGATACATTCATTTACTGTTTTCACTATTTTTATTCACAATAGTCACAAACAAACAGAGGTAAAATATTGAGTGCACATTAACTAAAATGCGGTGTAGATTCTCACAATAGCACTTCATTAAAATTTACTACTAAATTGGTACAAACAAGCATGTTATGAGTTTTAACATTCAAGTTACCAGCTAATTGCTGAAGTTGCTCTTCAAACAGAAAATCTGCAAACATTTAGCGCCAATGTAAATTGGGATTTAACAGTGTGACCATTATTTATCATCTGTACATTTTCATATTGATATCAGACATATTACTTTTACTGCTGTTGCTGTGCCAAGATGATGTCTGACCTGGTGAAGAGGGATTGGAGCTGCCCTGCTCCTGACCGTGACCATCCTCTCTCTCCGCGCTCTCTCCCTGCTCATTGTCGCTGTGCTATTGTTGGAGTGTGAATCATTGAGTGTATATAGAACTGGAGAGGCTGTCGGAGCGAAAAGTTGAAGAAATATGGCGTCTAGTGCACCGCACCTCAGAATTTCCCATTGATTATGATGGAAAAAAACTCCTGCTATCCTGCTATTATTTTGTTATCTAAAAGGTATACAATCGTAAATCCTTCCTGCGTAGGACTGGATTACATAATAAAAAATTAATCGAGGCGCAATTTTGCTTGACACTTTTCGAGAACGAAGTTATAAGAAGTTGTTTTAGTCAACGGTTAATCCATTGGTAGTTCAATATGACTCACATCTGACTCTGATTGGTCACTCGCATAGTATTAGTCAGAGCCAGAGCTATGGAGAGAGTTATGACAGCTTTTGATGTCGCCGCCAGAGTGGTCACGTGGTTCATGTAAGCCTCAATAATTCCAAACACAGCCCGCGCTGTCATGTTCTCCTATGGGACAGGCAGCAGCGATTGCGTTACTGAATGGTAAATATTAAATTAAACCTTACACAATTGCTGCAAACGTATTTCTCTTAATGAATTACATTATTTACATACGTTTTATAGAGGTCATGCTTTTATAGTGACGTGGTGACAACTTAAATAAGTGTAACTACTCAGATGTGAGAACGGTAAGCCTACATGACACAATAAAATGAGCACAGAAAAGTAATATAGACTAACCACAGCCACCACATCTCTCCAAGAGTAAATCATTTAAAAGACCATCTTTTTGCGTAATACAACATGGCATATAATACAGTTAGCTGACAACAGCAAGATTGCTAGAAAGCTAACAGCGTCTGGCATGGCAAATGCAAATTGACAGATGCAATTTCAAAGAGCTAGCTAAAACATGATGGGTGACACGTCAGTCGTCAACGTCCTAACTTGTAGTTTCATCCAATTTTATAAATAACAAGTGGTTTTAATCCGAAATGGTTATTGAGAGCTAAACGGAGTTAGAAACTCCGCAACCGTTCGTGATTAAACTTAAAACTGCTGATCAAGCTAGGCTAGGGAAGAGCATGTCAAAATTGTCAAAGCTAACTTTTAAACAAAAAAACTTCACCGAAACCAGTCACAGGCACTTCATCCCACCATTTACCGTCGTGATTTATATCAGTTTTGTGAGAGATAGAAATAGAAACTCCATAGAGTTCATGACTGAATTCCCACAGCTGACCAAGCTACACTAGAAGCAAAGAACATGAGCTTAAATTATCACAACTTCTTCAGACTTATATATATATATATATATATATATATATATATCTCGTCGTGCCGAACATACACAATTGGAGATTACAAATGATACATGACCACTGATATGATATATACATTTCGTGAATCATAAGACTTCAATGTTTTATTATTTACCGTCGTTGTTGTCTCAATGGAAGTGAATCAGTACGAAGCTGCGAGAATCCTCTTTTGGAACTACTGGAAGTTCCAGTACCCGGAAGTGCACCGCCATTTTTTGTACACGAGAGTCAATGGGAGTGTCGCAACTCTGAGAATATCAATGGCTCTGACCAGAGCCATGTAGAGAGAGAGTTGCGTCAACTCCGTTCACACCAATGGACCACTTTTTTACAGCAATGGCGGGTCGTGGAGTCTCTCAATAGTTCCCAGAAGTTAGCGACAAAGACTAGTCTAGCAGCCGAGTTGAAGCGGAATGGACCGTTCGTGATGATCTCTCAAAAGGTAAGACGTTCAAAGAATTAGACTTTATATTGTCACCAGATCTGGATTAAATTAACATGTACAGGAAAGCGTTTTATCAAGATATATATTTCGAGATATATTGAATGTTTACGGGCAAAAAATTAGGCTAGGATACTAGCTATGTACAGTTAGCGACACGGTTACTAGCGGTAACCATGAGCAGCAGCATAATTGAAAACTCCGTTCTCTCAGTGTCATTTCATCCAACAACGCGATATTAGAGAAAAAGACTTCTTAAAGTGATTTTTTTGCGGAGTTGGGTGGAGGAGTGAAATGTTAGAGAATTAACGTAAATATAACATCAGACTGGCTACAGTAGTGGATGTGGTGAAGTGAGATTTTCTTTGAGTGCAAGGTAGCTAACGTTAGCTATTATAATAAAGTTAACGTTACACAATGATAAAGAAGAGAGCCATCGGTTGCTGTGATACATTGCTATTAATATTGATTGTTAGAGCTAATTTTTTTAACTGCTATACAATGAACTAAAACGTTATCTATAGTTAGAGTTTTTAGGATTTGAGATTCTATTGACCATTACTTGTCAATATCATGTTGCTGCTCATTTTGCTAATTTTGGATTGATGATTAAGGGAGAGGGAAGCTGGAGGACCAAATAGAAGGTTGAAAACAGAACGCATTGGCCAAATAGCCCAAACATTTTGGAAAATTAAGCATAGAAGACTAAGTGGGGAATCATACTGAGTTTCAAAAATATTGAGCTGTACTGAAAGACTGCAAAGAACATGATCCAAGTTTATACTAATTCCTGTTACATTTGTTACTGATGCCACTTGCCATACTTTCTTAAACATCAGTAGCAAAAGCTGATCACAACTACTTAAGTTCCATAAACTAAGTTGGTAAACAAAGACCACGCCTCATCTCTCAGCACTATTTCCCATCCAAGCCCATATAGGTGTGTCTAACCCTTGCTCCTGTCTTTTTCTCCCCCTCTCTATCTTTCAGCAGAAGAACTGCAGGCAATTCAGGAAAACTCCCTGCAATGAGACAGACGACACTCACCCTGCACCCAGAGTCTTAACTCCCTAAGCTGTGCAAGCCTTCCCCTGTTTCTTACTTTTAATAAACTGGACAATAAGCTTCCAAATCGTGTGGTCTTTTGTTGTGAAAAAATGCATGTGCAGTGTTTGAATATGATCACCTCACATTTTTGTTGTTGTTGTTGTAATTTTTAATGATTGTTAGATTTCTCCTGCTGAATTGAGCCTACAAACTGTACATTTGTACTCAACCCCCCAGCGATTGGAGCATCCCCACGCAGCACAGCAAACCATGGTCGAGATTATATACAAGAACAACATGGAGGAGAGGGCACAGACAAACTGCTTCACATGCTATTCATGTTTCTGAGTTTATGCAAGATTTCTTTTTCATGAAGTAATTGTAGTACATAAGTGCAAAATAAAAAGATATACATAAAATGTATGTGTTTGTACACGTATAACGATATAAGTTTGTGTGTTAATGTGTCTTGTTCTGTCTGGATGTATAGTGTTTAATGAGCCCTTTCTAAAAATATTACTGTACATGCAAGCCTAGATAAATTTATACCTTCTGCATGCAAAAAGTCAATGAAGAAGTTGTTTTGAACTTATGTATTGGTGTTTAGTGATAAGTGCAGATGTGCATAAAAATTATGAACACATAAGTTTCCAGCAGATTTTCTAAGATGCCACACTGAACATTATGCTGCTTTTAATGATGTAGGGACTAATTGTGCGGTCAGTTGATACTCATTGATAGTCACCGGTCAGTCCTCTGTCCTTTCTGAAAGTCATGAAGATTACATTAGTCATTCTGAATTGATAACTTTGATCCTCCATTTCCATGGGATTATTGAAACCCCAAGAAAATAAAGAATGGTAGAAAATTAAACAGAATTTTAAACGTTCCTTCCCCTCCCTCTGCATAATAAACATTAGGATGGGATTAAACAAGCATTGTAGTCAAAAGCAAAAACCAAGAATTCAAAGCAATCGACAACAGGAACACGCTCTTTAAAATGACTAAATCTCGTTTTAGTCATCTTAATTATTTAATAATTCTAAGGCACTAAAACTGCTCAAATACTGCATATATTGAGTGCAAATGTTCAACATTCTGCCATTAAATGTAGCTTTTTCGCGTTTGTTTAACGTTGGGGTCACTTTAGTGAGACGGCAAACGTTCACTCAAGCCTAAAATATGTCAACAAGGCAGAAATAACGCTATTTATTGACCAGTAATTACCGAGGATCGCAATATGTCTCTCGGCAGCCTATCTGACAGACGCATTTAAGTTGCCCGCTAGTGACTTCTGGAACTATTCGCAGGTGACGATCGAGAATTTTGGACCTCCGTTGACGCGACTCTTTCTCTTGGTGTGAACCAGTGTTCATTCAAATTGTCATCTTCTACTATGAGCTTTATTGATGGCGATTATGCCTATTTGACGCAGTACTGCCACCAACTGTTGGGCATGGAATTGCATTCACCTATAATCTGATTGTCATTCTCGGACAAAACGACAGATGAGTGACAGGACAGGGGTACTTCAGGGGGCCCATTAGATTTCAGATGGGGCCAATGCCCCCGTGACCCGGCCCCTACAACCGCCACTGTCACCTGGTCATATGAGCCTTGTTTCAGTTTTAAATCACGTACATCGGCCGGATATGTGTTCATTTTTTACCTAGGCAAGATTTACTCAGGGAAATGTTTTGCTTGGAAACCCTGGATTCAGGCATTCATGTGGTCATCAATATGATGGAGCTGTTTGGGCGGCACGCAGAGCAGTAACAGCACATTTGGCAGATGGTCATGATGTTTTGGCTCATGGGTGTATTTGACCTAAATCAATTATTATTATTTCTGCAAATAATATTCCCATTTTACATATGGCCCTATGCTCTACTCATGTTCAATAATCTCTTCTCATAGCATATAGTTTTCTGTTTTTAATTTGCAAGGAAAATGTCAGATAAGTTGAGAGTTATAGTTTTGGGAGGGAACTGAAATAAGTAGAAAGCTTTGGCATTTTTAAGTCTTCCTTTGGCCTCACAGGTTGAAAACACCAGTGCCTTTGTAACAATAAAAAGTTTGTTTTCTGAGTAGTTAAATGTTTACATTCCTTTGCAAGAGCTGATCTAAGATTACACAACTCAATTAAGATTCAGTAAATAAAGACAAGTAGAGCTGTCCCTGTTTCTCGCAGTTTCTGATGTGGACGTTCTGTTGTTTCCCATCAGTTCAGACGAAAAAGAAAACTTCATTTCCCCTCTCAAAAATAGGTCTAACATGCTTTTGTCATGGCTATTTTGGGTTCTTTTGGGTTTACTTATCTCTGGTTTCTCACTGCGTTAGTGCGCTCCCGCTCTCACTGGATTTGACAGCCTGACAGTGTATTGAAGTGAAGGATGACTTAACCGGGGAATCTTCTTATATGGCCAGGCAACTGATCTGATTAGGCACTAAAAACCAGAAACAGGCCTCTGATATCTGGGTGCTGTCAATAGTATACCCCCAGCTGCTTCCTGGCTTTCCTTGTGTACACAGTATTTTTTTTGTGAGAATACTTTGAATGTAGGTCTGGGTTTTTCATCGTGAAGGCTGTTTATATGGGCAATTTTTTTGGTGAAGACATAAATTACCACGGCCTTATTTAAAACCCAAAGTTTACAGAATCAGAGCAAAATTACACGTTTACTGAAGTCTTCTGTGTTATCGTGGAAGACTTTGTGCCATTTCTTTTATATGTGGTTATACTATATTTGCTTGTCTAGTACATCACTTGAACTTCGGAGGAGAGTAAAAAAGAATAGCCGAGTCTTCGCCGATTTAAACTCTGTGACGCAGCACTGAACATTTCATTGGTCTGAACTGTTGCAGTACATATCCAGTTGTATTGGAAAATAATTTGCGATAGGTAAGCCTTGTAACTCGCTTTTGAATAAGGGCTTCTGTCAAATAAAATACATTTAATAATTCATTGTTAAATTTGTTAAACTTCCATTTTAAACACTATCAAGTGGAGCTGAATATAGCAGACAATGCAACAGACCTAAATTTGTGCTTGAACAGCCAGAGTGCAGGGGGGCAGGACTCTACCTCACAAGTATGAGGTCAGGCAGCCTGTAAGATGATCCACAGTAGAGTCTGAGCCCACATGAACTGAACTGGGGCCTTGCTCTCCGTCTTTTCCCCCTCTCTCCCCCTGACTATCTTGCGCTTTCCCTCCTCCTTCTCTCCCTCACCCACACTCAAACACATACACAGACTCTCGGTCACTGACATTCCTCTCCGGACACTGTGTGGGGAAAGGACAGAGCCTGATAGAAGCCTGGTGCTGCACTGAAAAGTCTCTTCCCGAAAGGCAAAGAGGACACAGATGAGGAGCGAGAAAACACCTTTTTTTTTAGCCCGGCAGGACAGCATACCACACATATACTTCATACACATACACACACAGTTACTGCAAAACCTCATACATATGCATTGACACTGACATCAGACAATACATAAGCAACGTTTCCCAGAAACTTCTTTCCCTAAAGGACAGGCGTGTGGACCATATCTTGCACATGACCAGAAAAGGACAGATGCCTTTTTGGACTTAGTTCCCGCCAGGCTTGTTCATCAGTGTGGTCCACTACAATGGACAATAGATCTGGAGTGATGGACTATCTAACAGTCTTTTAATTCAGCCAGTGGGGGGGACATATTTTTAAAACGAACACAGATCTATAAGAATGAACTAAAGGTGATGCAGTCGAGAAGAGTTCCTTTTTTGCCTTTTCCGTTTGCTGAGACAATGTCATGGGATAAGTGTACCTGCTATTTGGTTTTCCTGGTAGTGCTCCTGGTCATTGTGGACTGTGGTGCTATAGAACAGCAAAGGGGTGCAGACAGCAGTGCCCACAACACAGGTGGCGGCAGTACTAGGCCCTATAACCGCATCCAGCACGGACAGTGTACCTACACCTTCATCCTTCCAGAGAACGATGGAAGCAGTGCCAGCTGTCGGGAGACCAAAGCTAGTGGACAATATAATACCAATGCGCTGCAGAGAGATGCTCCACAGGCAGACCAAGATTTCTCTGATCAAAAGATCCAGCGTTTGGAGCATGTGATGGAGAACTACACACAGTGGCTTCAGAAGGTAAGAGTAGTAATCTCAAAGTTTGGTGACCAGAGAGGTGGGGGGGGGCTGATAGGTTCATGATCCAGTGAAAATTTGCCAGTTTGTCTTCTAAATCTGGATTAAAATGTACACTGCCAAGGGTCATATACCAGTGTAAAACATTTTGTTTGTATGTCTCTCTTGCTTGATCATTTGCTCTGAAACTTGTCAGTGTTCTCTTGTTGAGACATTGCACAGTTCTATGTCACCGTAAAGCTAAATGTGCATACTTACTGGATGGGGCTAAGCTAAATGTGCACACTTACTAAGGGGGCTAAGCTAAATGTGCATACTTACTGGATGGGGCTAAGCTAAATGTGCCTACTTACTGGATGGAGCTAAGCTAAATGTGCATACTTACTGGATGGGGCTAAGCTAAATGTGCATACTTACTGGATGGGGCTGAGGGTGATGCTACTGTTTTTGTCTAAATGGTGGCTTGAAAATCTGATTCAGGGCTATTCACACAAGGCTAGTCATTTTTTAGTTAATATAATTTTTTACATTATTATTGCACCTGCAATTTGACAAGAACTAATGTCTAACAATAAAAATTTAGCTATTTATTCCATATCAACAGTATTGTTTGTGGTAAAGGTTCCATTTTGACTATTACTCTTTCTTTTTAATGGAGGGCCATTCTGTATAATTAGAGCTGTAAGTATTTTTACTTTTTAGAGCACTGTACCAAAATGCTTCCAAAAAGTGTCCCGGTAAGCACTTCTCTGCATTTTATGAATACACAAGAGGTTGTCAAGTAATCAGGAACCGTGCCATAAATACGTGCTGTGTGAAGCTTGAGACATACTGCTTTTGTTCAACTTGTTCCAATATTTACTGATTTTATTCTGCCATGTTTTTTGAGTTGCGTGGTTGTAAGAGTAATCCTACATGGTGTTTCTTTGTCCCTGTTGGATAGCTTTCAATTGTGGTCGCAGTTACTTTTTGCTGTTGCTCTTCTTTGATGCTTGTTATACAGTAAATTGAAAAAGTTTTGTCCCCTTCATGATTACTGTTTCTGCATATTGATCACACTAAATTGCCTGACATCTTTAAAGAAAATTTAATCATAGACAAAGACCACCTGAATAAACAAATGACCAATAGATGAAAATTTTAGTGATTGAATGAAAAATGTAATCCAACATCATCTGGCCCTATTAGGAAATGTAATTGCCCCCCGTAGTTTTGCAATCAGCCACTTTACTTAATTTAATCGTTAATTAGGGAAAATTAGATAACTGGGTAAAATAGTATCCAAGGGAGAGCTGCAGAGGTAAAAACCACTGCTAACCCTCACTGCCTCAAACCTCATGGATTAATGTTCTATGGACCAATGAGTCAAAAGTGGAACTTTTTGGAGGCCATGGGTTCCATTTGGTGTGAAGCCAATGCAGCATTGTAAAATTATAGTCTCATAACAGCAACATGGTGGTGGTAGTGTAATGGTGTGGGGATGCTATGCAGCTTCAGGGCATGGTTGACTTGACTCTACCTGATCATAATGTCATAATGTGTGGCACGGAGGCGTAGTCAGTAGCGCCGTTGCCTTACAACAGGATGATTAAAGGAGGACTATCATGGCTGGGAAAGTTGGGTGTTATTATTTCAATATATCATGAAAAAAGCTCCTGCGACTTTGTTTTCTTTATTTTGCAATTTCTTTCATTTTTATGAGCGATTTTACAAAACTAGTGGACTACGCCATTTTCACCACAGCAGACGAAAATTCACCCTCAATCCACTTGGGGCGCCCCTAATCGCGACGTCAGTGCGGCTGTCAGCGCCATGAATTTCCATTGTCCTGCGGTCCTGCATTGAGATTGTTGAATGACCAAGATATTCCCGCTTCCTCTATGGGGCAGACAGACGAGCTTGATTATTACCTTTTTCTATCCGACACAACTTTAACTTAGAGGTGAACTAACATCAGAGGCCATTTGAAATGCTTCCGGAAAGAAAAGTGCGATTTGAAGTCTGCTATAATTATCAGCGAGGCTGGACAGCTGCCGTCACCTTGGCATAATTAGCTCACCTTAAATCAATTCCCGTGTACTTTGCCTAACTTGTAATCAAGCCATTTATTCAGCCAACTGACCAATCAAAACCAAAAGCAAGCCAATAATGATTTAGAAGAGATAATGTGAAGCAGACAAACCGAACCGGGCTACCGTGCTAGATTGAAATAATGTCAGTAATCTGAATAAATAGCAGACCTCTGAATTCCACCTCTTGTCGGAAAACTTTCACGTATTATTAAAAAAGATTTGTTAAAAATAAAATCATGTTAAGATGGCCCTGGTTTTTAAGCGTCTAAAAATATACGCGAAGTAGAAAACATTGTGTGAAGCGCATCAAACGTGAATGAGAGACAGAAATTATTTTCGCATTGCAAGCAATGGACAAATGCACCGAAGACAGGGCAAGCACGTTCAGGCAAATCTGTGCCGCAAATTTTAAACATTTTTTTATTTAATAATTGAACAAGATTTGCGCACAATGGCCAAATAATCAAGCAAACACATTCAGGCAAACTGCGTGCTGAACTAAGCAAAGTCAAGGTCTTCAAAATCATCCTTCTCTACTCGACAATTGCTTTCACCCCCTTCCCATTTACTTGGCTCAGTTTGCAATCAAACAGTTGATTCGCTCAATGAACAATTTTAAATTGGTTGGTAGTCTAATTTATTTAGATATCCATGTATTCAGACATTTTGACATCGCATGCATCATGCACGAATGCATGTGGCAGCCGCAGTGACGTTATGATCTTGCAAGATCTCATGCCACTTGTGGCGTTAATGGCGGCCTCCTGGAAACAGCAATTCCGGCTAATTAATGGTCATTTAAAAGAACAGAGGGTATGTATGGACAAAAAATCGACTGTGGATATGATGTTGGAGTTAATTACTATAAGATTAAGTCAAAACGTGTAAGTCAGTATAGTCCTCCTTTAAGGTTTTCTGTGAGTTTCCTCTGGGTACTCTGCTTTCCTCCTGCAGTTCCACTCAAGCACACATACCTAAATTTCCTCTCAGAATGAGTGTGTGAGTGAATAGTGCATGACAGGAACATGCTGAGAGCCATTCTGGGCCAGAGAATCAGAAAGGGGCATCAACACTGCCATCGTGAAATTGTCTGTGCCATGAAAGCATAGCATCACATTGTTGATACGCAGTGAGAAGCCCAAGTCAGTTAATATAACGATAGGCCATATTACATAACAGGGTTCCCAGCATTTCATAAAAACAAAATTCCCTGAGTTTTCCCTGAGTAAATCCTGAAATTCCAGGAGATATTTCAATCACACAAAATGCTCAGAACTAAGGTGGCGGGCACAGAATTTACTGTAGCAGTGAGTGATTGAACACTGGAACAACGTTTTGAATGAGGTTACAAATTGGGTGTCATCATATTAATAACTATTGGCACATTCAGAGATGACAGTACTTAATCAGTATACTGTAGCCAAAAATATGTGCATACAGCAATCATTCCTAATATACTGTGTAACATCAGATACTAAAAAGCCACCATAGCCAATCAGTAAGGATACATGTATAACGTATGTAATGGAGAAGCAGAACATGGACTCAGTGACACAAGATTGGAATTACTAGCATTAATACATGCAAATGTCAAAATCACAGAAAGTTCATTTTTAGTCAGTGTTCAAATTCCCTGATTTTTGCTGTTTTTCTCAAATTCCCTGAGTTTTCCCTGTCTGAATGTGAAAATCATTTTCCAGGTTTTCCCTGATTTCCAGAGTTGCTGGGAACCCTGCATAATCTTTAAGCACACACCTCTAAGCCTGAGCATCTGTTAAAAAAAAAAAAAAAACTTTTCTTTTTTGAGTGACAATGCCGTGTGAAACCCATTAAATGCACAAACTAATGGATAAATGTCCAACAGATCATTGCAACCATAAATTTTGCAGTTGTTTTATAGGCAAGACTTTATTGACGCCGCTTACTGTCTCATCTCTCTCCAAGCAAGTTGCCATATGATTTTCATCTATGCATCTGTCTCTTGTGTTGTATTATATTCATTTTGGGCTTCTTTCTCAGCTGCAATTAGCCTAAAAAGTTGGCTTCCATGGCACCTTGTTGAGTCTCATTTCACCCTTTCTTTACCCATGATGACAAAATGCAGCCCTCAAAGCTGCCTCCTCTCTCAGTCTTTCTTTTAATTTTTTTTCCTCGTCCTTGTTGGCACTGGTGTCCTCTATTAGAGAGACTGAAGCTGATTTTTAGACGAAGCCATGTTTGGAAATCTTGCTAAACTACAGGCGCAAATAGCCTTGCAAGTAGCAGCATCCATCTAACTAGCTGACTCATTAAAAAAAAAAAAAAAAAACATAATTCCTTTTAAAGTTTCCCTGCAAAAAATGTTCTGTAGGATTTCTATGGAATTCTATAGAACTCTACAGAACATCAATGGAACTCTATAGAACATTTTAGTAGAACAGCATGTTCTATAGGATTTTCCAGCTGTTCTACAGTGCCTGAGAAAAGTCTTGTCACTTATCCAAGTTGTAGGAACAACAAATAATAACCTGAAATAAAGGAACCCCTTGCGCTTCAGCCCCTCTCTTGCCAGAGTTCGGTGCTCAGAAAAGGACAAATTCAGAAGAAATGAAGGAACAGACTGGAGCTTTTCCCAGAGTCCATGAGTTTATTGAGAAGAAGACTAACGCCAAAACGTTGGCGTCTTCCTCAATCCTCAAGGAACTCTGATGCAAGTGTCAAAAGCGTTAGTCTTGGCATCTCAATAAGCTGATGCTCCAGTCTGTTCCTTCATTTCTTTTAAATAATAACCTGACTTGTAGTTGATCAATTGGAATCAAAAATGGCTTATATGAAAGGCAAAGCCCTCTAGATTATGCGAAATATACCAAAATAGAGTTTTGTGTCATTGATTGAGTTTTATAATTTAATTTGTACAGAAAGTTCAGATATTGCTTGGACAAAAATCTTGTCGCATTGAAAAAAAATGTGGAAATTATACATACACTTTATTTTGAATACACAAATATGCCACTATAATATCAGAACATAAAGCCATGGTGCCTTGGAAAAAAGAATTAATATAGCGTATGACTCCCATGAGCTTGGAGGACTGCATCCATACGTCTTGGCAATGACTGAGATAACTTGATGATGAAATCATCTGGAATGGCATAGAAAGCAGTCTTGCAGGACTCCCAGAGTTCATCAAGATTCGATGGTTTCATCTTCCAAGCCTCCTCCTTCATCTTACCCCTGAAATGCTCAATAATGTTCATGTCAGGTGACTGGGTTGGCCAATCCTGCAGTACCTTCACCTTCTTCGCTTTCAGGAACTGTGACATGGAGGCAGAAGTATGAGAAGGAGCAGCAGTATAAGTAGGGCAGCAAGAACTTCTTGATATTTCAGGCTGTTGATGTTGCCATCCACTCTGCAGATCTTTCTCACACCCCCATGCTGGATGAAACAACAAACCATGATTTTTCCTCCACCAAACATGATTGTTTTCTGGGAGAATCTTGGGTCCATGAGGGTTCCAACAGGTCTTGTACGGTGACTGGCATGCAGTTCAATGGATGATTCACCAGAAAAATAAACTTTCAGCCACTTTTCCAGTATCAATCCTTTCTGCGAGCTGTGGGCCTTGGCAAATGCAATGCAGGTTTTTTGTTTTCTGTTTAATGCAGACTTCTGTGTACTAATTTGGCTATGAAAACCACTTTGAGAGAGAATTTGACGAACTCTTCTTGTAGGTACCGGGATTTTTGGTGACATTTCCTCATGTTGCTTTGCTGTAGTTGAAGAAGGGCTAGCCTTGTACAGTTGAAGCAACAAACGGTCCTTTCAAACAGTTGTCATACTGGGGTCTGTCTGACCTCGCTTGCCATGAACGTCACCAGTTTCTTCAAATCTTTTTCACATCCCTCCACTTGACATTTGGATACATTAAAGATGTCTGCCACCTCAGCAGCAGACTCAGTCTTCAGGCTCTTGATGATCAGCACTTTGGTCTGTGGTTGAATCTTTGGTATGTTGTCAGAGGTCTAGTCGCACCTCATATGAAAGTCTGGTGTGCTGGGGTTATTTCTATACACATCTGGGAATGTGTTAATTACAGTATTTGTCATAGGTTAAACTCTAATCTGCGATTTGTTGCATCATCTGAAGAGACGACAAGACTTTTGTCCTAGCAAAAACAGATGTTATGGGCTTAGCCAAGCTGTGAACATCAGAACACTTTTTGACGGTTTCATTTTGCATCAAATTATTAATGTGAAAGCCCTAGACATTAAAATGGACCATTTATTGTAACAATTAAATGGTTTGAAATAAAGTTACATGCTATTTTTAGTTATTATGTCCTTATGCGACAAGACTTTTGTCAGACACTGTATAGGAATTTGCTTGAAACCTATAGAGCACCTCTATGGAAAAGAAAGTCCTATAAGATTATTGCTGTTCTATAAGACCTTCCGATAGAACACCCTAGTTGAAAAACCTGTTCTATAGGACTTTGATGGTCTTTAGGACCTTCTAATGGAACAAAAGCTTAATGGGAAAGACATCTTAAATAAGGGTTAAATAAAAATAAATCTTATGACTCCTTGCAATGCTCTGTCGAAGGGTCAATTTACCTTATGTGTACCCGGGTTCTAGAAGTGAGAGACCGGACTAATGTGCAATATGCAGTGATATCCACTATACTGAAGTAGCAAGGAAATCTTGTCCCTTTTAACTTTAAGGTGTGCTTAAGCACATGGGGTACCAGGCACATACCAACTCATTGATTCTCTGATCAGACGATTGATTGACTAATGTATATTAATAATGTAAAGCAATTCTTTAGTGCTTCAATATACATACAAAATAAAAATGATCAGTATATTCCCTTCTTTGCTTGGCCAGATTGATATTCCCTTCAAAGAAACTCATCACACCAACTGACTCACGTTGACTGTCAAGTGCCTATGCGTATGTAAGCATACAATTTCCTGTGCGCACACTCTGTCACAATAAAAAGGATCAGTGCCCACATAGTGCTCGCCACTGCATCAAGAAACCAAAAGGGAGGAAGGGCACAGGGCATCGCCCAGGAGCACCAATCTTCCGACCAGATATTTTGATTCAATCAATATATCTGTTTGGCAGAGTAGGCTAAGCGTAAGCAGGAATTTATTCATTTATTCAAAACATACCCCAGAAAACCGGCACTTTCTCTACAGGAGGCCAAACAGCACATGCCCCCGTTGAGATCTATCTATGCATGTGCATGGTGCTGTGTGTTCCTGCCTTGTGCTCATAATAGGCTGGAATAGGCTCCAAGCTCCCTGTGACACCTATATAAACAAGATGGTTTTGGTAATGGATAGGTGGTTAACGTAATAATGTCCGGTCACGAAGAACAAGAGCAAGTCCACCCCACTGAATGGCTTTCAAAAACAAAATCAGGGTTCCCTTGTGTAAGATGTCAGGGTTTTCTTGTATTTCTTTGTGAAGACCATTTGTTGCAGCCATGTTGATTACCATCTATCTGCTTTCCCCATAAACATATAAATCAGTTTGGCACCTGAGGACAGTCACCATTATATTGCTAAGTGATGGTGAGGGGCCTGGACATCCTGTCAGGGAAGCTTCTAGACTAGGCTTACCTATGAATACTATGAATAGAGAGCCATCTCCTAGGGACGGCCCAGGTGGGGGTGACTGTCTAGCTAGGTGCTACCTCACATCATATATACTGCTTGTATGTCTTCGTTCTGTGTGTGATGTTGACATCTCCCGTGGGCACAACAGTTTTCCATCGCAACTGAACTTTTAATAAAGTGCTTCACGTGTCTTATCATTACCATTGGCTCCGTATGCAAGTAATTTCCAACCGGGAGTAACAGTGAATTAAACAGCCTGGAAAATCACTTGCATCCTGGAAAACCTGGAAAATCTGGAAATTTAGAGACTAGTTTTCCAGTCATGGAAACACCTGGAAATTAATTAAAGTGCTTATTCATCCGAAAATAAGATTTTGACCATGGAATCTTTAATATAAATACATCCTTTGTGCATTGGTCTTTTTAAATTTTTTTTTTTAAAGATTATTTTTTTGGGAATTTTTCCTTTATTTTACAGTTATACAGTGTAGAGAGACAGGAAGGTTGGGGAGAGGAATGGGGGAAGACATGCAGCAAGTGACCGGAGCCGGAATCGAACCCAGGTTGCTGCGGGAAGGACACAGCCTTTATGGTGCGCGCGCTTAAGCCGATGAGCCACCGGGGCGCCCCCGGTCTTTTCAAATTTTAATCAGCCGTTACAAATTTATTTGCATTTTAAGCACTGCAAATCGCAATCATCTCGGAAAGAATTTATCTTCGACCATCAAGCCAGCGGCAGAGAATACATTATCAATGGCACTGGACTCAGTGATGCGTAATTGTGGATTATTCCCTTGGGAAAATGCCAAGTATCTGCCTTGCTTACAGCTGCAACAATAAGGTCGATGCAAGCAGAAGCATCATGGCGCATAAATTTCAAAAAATCTCCACAATTCGAAAGGCATGGGTGCATTTTGTGAAGAGGAAACGAGCAGATTTCACGGAGCTTGGTGTTGTGTCCGATTATGCTCCCCCATATAATCATGTTTCCCCTTCGAGAAAGTTTTGTGATGCTGTTGCTGATTTAAGAAAATCATGAAAGAAAAACCGTAGCGGGCATTGATGAACCAGCTCGTTCTTAAGAAAGTTATCACAGATGATGCCTCAAAGTGATGAATTTTGATACTCTGCCATCTCCTGCAATTTATTCTTTTTGCAATATTGTGCTCTTTGCTCGGCAGTGATCACTAATTACCCCCTGCTGCTTTCAAATTCAGAGTAAAATGTACATTCGCTCTCCACACTATTTAGGGATGTCATTGCATTGTGTTGTTCATGGAAACACGATTTGACCGGAAAACTCAATCGGACATAACACCGGATCAGGATCGGTGATCTGCTTTAAAGCCACCTGTCATAAGCCTTAATATAATGTGAACGGGTGTTATATAAAAATTCACCCTCCCCCCACAGTTCTTATGGTGGAGAAAATAAGCAATAGAAATGGAAACCATTTTTTGAACCAGGCTGTAAACATGTTTATTTCTGCTGTAAAGTTGGGCTTCTTCAAAATGGGGGGATTAACTGGCTTTTGCTGCTAGCCTCAAGTGGTCATTCGAGGAATTGCAGCTTTTGGCACTTTTCTCTTTGGCTTCACTTTTCAGCCCTTGAGGTTGCTGCTTGTAAATAACTGTAAATAACACAGACATCATTTTATGAAAATTACTATTAAAGTCAGTTGTGCCCACAGGTTAGCAAGTAACAGATATACTCCTGGCCAGCCATTCGAGTTTATCTACAAATGATGGAGTGCTCTAACCAAAATTACGCTATACTCAATTGGATAGACCTACAACCAATTAGAGCAACAAAGTATTAATAGATCAGCACAGATGAAATGGAAGCTTGTTAGCTCCCAATAATTTGTAGTTTAGGGAAGCTAGCTAGCTACTACTAATGTTAATTCAAGAAGAAGAGTGAATAGCCGCTGGCTGCTTTGTTTTTATTGGCATCCATAATGTCATCTGTGTCAGCTCACCACTTGTACTGTTCGCAAGCTAGCCTCCATAACTACCAGTAAGCTACTCAGCTAGATAGCTAGTTGTAACATCCAATTAATAGCTGTCCTACTTCAACATAATACACTTACATTTGGCATGACATTTGGTTGCTAACACTTAAGTTGCCATTTGTACATAACATGTCCAATTGCCACAGGGTTTTCACTGTGGCTTTTCCTTTTTTTCCCCCTGGTGATAGGCAGAGCCAGCAAGTAAAGTAAACTTTTCCCAAATTCTGTGGGAAGTATGGCAAACATGTTTCTTATCATCTAAATCTTTGACTCCAGTCATTTGTTTTTTTTTTTTTTTTTTTTTAAATTGTCTGGCCCAGTTTGTTTAAGACTGCCGTGATTGTAGATTCAGACCATCTGACATCAGTGCCAGCCATCATAATGATTCATGAAAATACTTCAGGCAAATCATTTCAAACCTGCCCAATATTAGATAAACTGTTGTGACTGGCCAGAGTAGAATTTGGTTGGATAGAAATCTTTTTGAAAGGTGGCCAGATACATCTGTCAGAGCAAATAAAACATGAGGGAACAGATTTGTCTGGCTCCCAGGCTACTGGAAACCCAGATAGTGTGATGCACTAAAAGGTTTTGTGGAAACTGATTACCTCAAAAAAATTGTATAAATCAACTTAATTGCCTTGTGTGGACAGTACTTCAAAAAGACATGGTATTTACTCTGCCCATCCAAAAAAAAAGTCACCTCCTCGACTTAACTTAGAAAATAGGTTATAGCCTCCCACTGGACAAGTTTGACAGTGATTAATATTTTCAGCTGGCAACAAGTTATTTAACCTTAACTGAAACAGTGAGTAGCTTCGCATTTCTTAAAGAACCATGTCGGAAGACATGCAGGGCCCTATCTTACGCCAGAGTCCCTAAACCCCTTATTTAGGGATTTTGCTTTACGTAAGAGGCGTTCCCCCGCGAAAGTTGCTATCTTGCGCACCTGCCTATATCCCTAAAACACCAGCGCTACCCGTTACATTATGCATAGGCGTGGTTTGGGCGTTACGCCAGTTAAACCAATCAGTGTGCCAGGTGCCACAACCTTTCGGAGCAGGCTGCGCTATCCCAAATCCTCAAACCGAAACCCGTGATGGAGAGAGGAAGGTCGCCACGTTTCTCTGTTGACGAGGTTAAATTGCCCGTGCATGAGGTCAAATCCAGTCAGGGGAGGATCTGTTTTTGTTAAGTTAATCATGAATTGTATTTTTATTATTATTATTATTATTATTATTATTATTATTTGACATTGACATATTGTTTAATGTTTGGTTTGTAGTAAAAAAAAAAAAAATCAAGCCTACCCCTTTGTGATGGAAACTTCAAAAAAAAAAAAAAAAAAAAATGCATTTCGCCATGCACTTCCAACTCCCTCTCCCGTCTGAAATGAAGCATAGAACAAAATCCCATTTTAGAAAAATAAAATTAGGTATATGCACTGGCACTCAGCGACGTAACTTTTTTTTTCCCCCGGCGAGAGCAGCACTTCAGAACTCTTCAGCGAATGAAGGTAATTCTGGTGACAAGTACGTGGTTTCGTCCGTTTACATTTTCCAATTGGACAGCTGTCTATTTTTTTTACAGCAAGGTGCGTGACCGTGCTGCAAAAACAGGTGTACATACTTGTCGCCGAAATTACCTTCATTTGCAAGAGAGTTCTGAAATGCCGCTCTCGCTGGAAAAAAAAAATTCTGTTGCTGAGTGCTAGTGCATAGCGCTCTTGTGAAAGCCCAAATGCGGGTAGCGGGTGATTTTAGGACCCGCTATACGCTTTCCCTAATGTGTGTGGTCAAGATAGCAATTGTAGGGAAAGCGCATAAACACGCCCACGGGCACACAAATAAAGGCGCAAATAAAGGATTCGGCATAATGCATAGCGGGTAATGTGGCCGCAAGATATCGTTTAGGGATAGTGGAAGCTGCTAAATGCGTAATTCATGGGTTGCGAGTAGTGGCAACGGCTAAGGCAGTGTGAAAGATAGAGCCCACAGCGCCCTCTATAATTATTGGCACCCCTGGTTAAGAGGTGTTAAAAGCCTTAAAATAAATTCAATTTTTATTGCAGAAGCATACTCTCACACTGGAAATTGTAGAAAAATGTAACCTTTAACTAAAGTGAATTTTAAGGGAAAAAAAAAATCCCTGACTAAGAAATAATTATTTTTCATAAAATCACCTGTTACACAATTATTGGCACCCCTAACAATTCCTAGGAAATAAATGTAATTGAAGTATTTCTGTCATTTCTACAGTAGTTTACAAAGTTGAACAGAGTATCTAGGAACATTTAATTAGTAATTCATCACTTCCTGTTTCCCTGGGGTATAAATATGACGTGACACAGAGGCCATTTCTCTTATCCACTCTTCAACATGGGAAAGACAAAGGAACACACCATTCAAGTAAAGTAGATGTGTGTCGACCTTCACAAGTCAGGTAATGGCTACAAGAAAATAGCCACTGGCCTACACCTGCCCATGTCTACTGTCAGAGGAATCATTAAGAAGTTTAAAACAACTGGAACAGTGGTAAACAAGCCTGGACGAGGACGCAAGGTTATTTTGCCACCAAGCACAGTGAGGAGGATGGTAAGAAAAATAAAAAGTTCTCCAAAGCTCACTGTTAAAGAATTGCAACAAATGGTAGCATCTTGGGGTCACAAAGTCTCCAAAACAACCATCAGGCGCTATCTACATGCCAACAAGATGTTTGGGAGGCAAGCACGGAAAAAACCTTTTATCACTCACAATCATAAACGCAAACGTCTGGAGTTCGCTAAGTGGTACTAGGACTTCAACTGGGACCGTGTGCTTTTGTCAGATGAGACCAAGATAGAACTTTTTGGCAACAAACACTCTAAGTGGGTCTGGCGGAACACAAAAGATGAGTATGCAGAAAAGCACCTCATGCCCACTGTGAAGTATTGGGGAGGATCGGTGATGCTGTGGGCCTGGTTTTCTTCCAGAGGCCCTGGGAACCTTGTTAGGGTGCATGGCATCATGAACGCTTTGAAATACCAGGACATTTTAAATCAAAATCTGGTGCCCTCTGCCTGAAAGCTGAAGATGGGTCGTCACTGGGTCTTTCAGCAAGATAATGACCCTAAACATGTGGCCAAATCTACACAGAAATGGTTCACCAGACACAGAATGAAGCTCCTCCCATGGCCATCTCAGTCCCCAGACCTCAACCCCATTGAAAACCTGTGGAGTAAGCTGAAGAGGAGAGTGCAGAGGAGAGGACCCAGGTCGCTGGATGATTTAGAGAGATTGTGCGAAGAGGAATGGTCGAAGATCCCTCTTCCTGTATTCTCCCATCTTGTGAAACATTATAGGAGAAGATTAGGTGCTGTTTTGTTGGCAAAAGGGGGTTGTACAAAGTATTAACATCAGGGTTGCTAAAAATTGTGGCACACATGATTTGATGTAAAAGAATTATTTCTTAATGTGGGATTTTTTTCCCACTCAATAAATGCACTTGAATTAAAGGTTGGATTTTCCTCTTTTTTTCACTGTGGTCCTATATTATTTAGAAAAAACTGAATTTATTAGAAGCTAAAGAACGCATCTGAACCAGGGGTGCCAATAATTATGGAGGGCGCTGTATCCTGTGGTCATGGAAAAGATACTCTGTTTCAGAACAGTCGTACTTTTGGCCTGCATCAAGCAAAGGAAACAATTAAGAAGATTGCTGAAACTACTTAAATTGGGTTTAGAGCTGTCAAATGCATTATTAACCCTTTAAGGCCTAATGCAAAAATCCCAGCAGAGAATCATGCTGCCATGTTTACCATAGTAACTTGTATTTGGGCTGAAGCACAACTTCTCAGCTTTCAGGAACAGTTGGAATTTTTTTCTATTGCGCAAAACTTACAGTAATTACGGTACTTTCAAAATTACGTGCATATCTGTGTTGGCAAGGACACGTTCTTAAAATACGCACATGCTGTCCCGGTTTAAATGGGTTAATACCTGGAAAGATAGTGGTGAACCATCAACTTAGCAGAATAAATCGGTTGGAAAAAAATCATGAATGATCATGATCGGAGATAACCACAACGGTTGGTGAAGTCTCATCCTTAAAAACCGACGATAGAACTCATTGCTATGTTCAATTTGAAAGTAAGAGCATTTCCACAGACACAATGTGACGAGAAGTCGCAGGATTGGGACTAAAGAGCTGTATAGCCACAAGAGAGCCACTTCTTATTGAGGCTAATTGGGAAAAAACAACTTAAATTTGCTAGGGCCCATAAAGATTGCACTGTGGAGCAATGGATAAAGGTCATGTGGTCTAATGCGTCCGAATTTACCCAATTCCAGACCAATGGGTGCGTCAAGGTAGGAAAGGAAGTCCATGAAGCGATGCGCCTGTCATGCATAGTGCCCACTGTACAAACTTCTGGAGGAAGTGTTATGATCCGGGTTTGCCTCAATTCGTCAGGTCTAGGCTCATAGACATTATGAAGCAATGAAATTAAGTCAGCAGACCACTGGAATGTGACGAATGACCAGGTTATCATATGAATGGATTCTTAATCCCTTACAATGTGGGCATAGTCCGGGATGACAATGTCAAGATTCATCGGGCTCAAATAGTGAGAGTGGTTGGCAAACTTGAGGAATCGTTTTTGCACATTAATTGGCCACCACAGAGCCCTGACCTTAAACAGTTGAAAATCTTTGGGATGTGCTGGAGAAGGCTTTATGGAACGGTTTGACTCTTTACCATAATCAATACAAGATCTTGACAAAATATTCATGCAACTCTGGTCGAAAATAGGTGTTCTAACATTACATCAGATTGTCAAAACAATGCCGGGACGAATGTGTGCCATGATCAAAGCTGAAGGCAGTCCATCGAAATATTAGTGAAACCTTTTTTTTTTTGGCGGGGTAGTGTAGTTTGAAAAGTTATTTAACTATGTTTTAAGTATTTTGAACGCAGTATCATTCAATATAAGGTCACTGGATTTATTGCTTTAACATTCCAATCTTGAATAATTTCTTCATTTTAATTTGAATATTTTTATCAAATATAAGTTTGACACAGTTATGTTCACATATAATTGATGCATTCATATGGAAAGTTAAGTTTGAATTACAGCATAAAGCATAATAGCTATTTCAATTTCAACGCATTTCATACACTGAGGTTTGAAGAAACTGTATTAACTGAATAAAAATCACAGAACAAACACCTGTGTCAATGAAGCAAAAGTGGAGCAACTACAACCAAAAATGAGTTCAAGGATTGAAAAGGAAATACACCTACTTTAGTCAGATTATGTTTTTGTAGATTCAGTTGTGCCTCCCTCAAATTACAGTTGAGGCTAACGAATCATCAGACCTCTTCCCCTCTGACATCATGAGAAAGAGGATTCCATTCTCTCATAAACATCACTGATTCAAAAAGGCTCGCCATTTTCCAAACTCTATGCCCCCATAGGGGTCATTATACAGATTAATAGCAGTAGAAGGACTGGTTATGATGTGGTCCAATGTGGTGATTTCAGTGCACAGGGCTGCGATGAGTGCTACTTTCAGCCTGCATGTCCCAAAGAAAACACAGCCTGCCCCTCTTCTATTTTCACCCGACTCTGCTGAGTATGTGGTGGTGCTGTGGGGGGGTGCATCCAAACACTGTCCAGTGCTGTGTTTGCCATGTCTGGGACCCCAGCCAGCCTTCTCACATTCCCCAGAATACCAGACATGTTGCTGTCCTTACGAAGTGGAGATAATTGCTGAAGATACTGATATGCCCCTCACTCTTCCTATTCAAAACAGACTTGTACTGAAGTCGAATGTGTTAACATTAGTCAAATTATTTTACTCCAGGCTTCACCTGCTTCCTACGGAAGGGGGGGAATTTTTATTTTTTCTTTTTCCTCAAAATATTTTTCTACCAACAAGATTTTTTTTACCATGTATTTTACATGACTGATACTACCATGAAATTTACTTAAAATCCTTACTAGCAAATCTTTGGTTAACGCTGAATTCATTCCCTGAGCACCTAGTGACTAGACAGCAAAATTCAGTTTACTCTCTTATTTCATTTGTAAAAAGTACATGCTTCCTATATTTGGTTTTTTTTTCATAGTTTGCCACAATCCCAAAATAGAGGAAGTTTACGGACAAATATAGTGGATAATGAGGATCGATCTACAACACTTTCTGAGCTTTCTTATGCTTGAGAAGTACAGTACATGGCATAATTTTGTACACACTCTTGGTCGAGGCATCTTTTTTCACTCAAGACTATTTAATTTCACTGAAGGAAAATCTTGATGCTGTATCATTGCAACCCGCATTCCAGATTATTCTATGCTTGCAGCAGTTTGTGGACGGCCTGTTCTTGTCACAGCATTACACTTTCCTCACACTCAGTGTGGTGCACGCATGGTTAGAAGCCATCACTGTGCAAACTTCATAATTTCATTAATCATTGTTAATTGTTTGATTGTTCACCTATTTGTAACCTCACCTCCCTGCACGTTCCTCTGCTTATTGCACCAACCTCCAATGTGATCAGGCCCTTAGGTTCCCTTTATATTTCCTCACTTCACTGTGGATACTTGTTTGTCAGCCAGTTTTACTGTGTCTTACTTACGAGCATTTCTTGATTCCTTATACTCCTGGTTGCAGTTTGGTTTGTTATTTGGCTTTATGATTAAGTCCAGTCCCTAGTGTTTGTTTGATTACCCGTGTACTGTTTCTGGCTTTTGACTTGTCCTTGTGATTTGGCTTTGGCGCTCCAATTTCCTGGTTTTGAGCCTTGGACTGAATTTTGATTACGATTTTGGATTCGCCTCTCTGTGCTACACTTTTCTGCCTGTTACCGACCTGGATTGTTTCACCTTGAGTACCTGTGAACGAAATAATTCTCTGCGCCTGGCTTATGCCATTTTTAATAATACATTTGCTGCCTGAATAATTTTTTTTAAATCATTAATTTTGCTGCCAGGGGATTTTTTTTTTCACAATAATTTTGCGACCATTGATTTTTTTTTTTTTGAGCATTAATTCTGTTACTATATTTAGAAACAGGGTGCCTTCTGGTCACTCTCATGGTATGAAAGACAACGACAGATTCTGCCTGTTCAATATTTATTGGTAGAGTGTTGTGAAAACACCATAAACTGTCATTGCTTTAGTTTAGAGCAAGCCAATGAGTATGGTAATTACTCTGTTAATTAGATATTTAGGTGAAATCTTCAATTTAAGTCATGAACTGTATCTGAATAGTCTTTTCTGCCTAGGAAAGTTCCTAACTCCTAAAAAATGATCTGAAAATAATTAGGTGGCAGCCATGATTAATGCATTTGAGTTCTTTAAATGTTATAAAAACTAATCAGGTATACGTTTGACCAAACAGTTCATGAACAGTATTCTGCTAATTAAATGCCCCAAATTAGCCACTTTTTCTCGACAATGAGCCTTTTATTGAGGTGTCAGCGTAGATTTCCAAAAACAAAATGAAGATTGACCCAAATTTGCCTATTAGCGGATGTGGCATAACAGGAGGAGTTCCAAATGCAGAAGTCAAGCTCAAAACAATAGGAAAACAAGATGTTGTCAAAGAATATTATTTCTAGAAATTGATGAAAACAAATATTTTCACATCAGAGGAATAAAAGGAACAACGTGACAATCAGCTTGTACTGTAGGTATAGCGCACCGAAACGACTTACAGGGAGTTTTATTAGGCCATAACGAGGAAAGGTGTCCCAAAATAGGTGGTCTACGTCCAAGATGACAAAATGAGACCTTCAGAGTCTATTAACCTCTTAAGCCCTGAGCCTCTGGCTCAAAAAAAGACATGCCCAAAATGAAATGAGTATATCTCTGCAACTACTCGGTCCATTTGAATAATCTTGCGATCATAATAAAGGGAACACCTTGAGGATTTTGGTCAAAGTGTAAAAATCTGTATATATGTCACTGAGTCAGCGTAAATGAAGATGGAACACAGCATAAATGAAAGATTTCATTTCTGCCTAACAAAATTTAACTTTTATCTCTTTTGAAATTACTTAGTTGCAGTCTGAAACCTCTAAAAAATTATAGCTCAGAATCTCACCATTATCTGTGCCAAAGTTTATTCTAATCAGGTAAATCAGTGCAAAATTAGAGAGGAGTGTCAAGGTGGCTTCGCCAAATTGGCCATCTGGGCACTCTTTGGGCATTGTCTGCCATTGGAGGTTTCTCAGCTACCAAACTATAAAACTAATTTAATTTCACTTATATGTCACTATAGAAATACATACCATCTAATCTTTTTTTTTTTAAGTTTTTTTTTTATTCCATCCAGTCCTGTATACATTTTCCCATTTGAAGAAAATACTTTCAAAAAAATGAAGTTTGAATCCACTGGAGCAGATTTATTTTCAATAAAACAAAAAAAAAAAAAAAAAAACTATAAATATAAAGATAAGGTAAAAAAAGGGTAAAAAGTAAAAACAAAAGATACCCCTGCGATTATTTATACAAGAATTTTGCTTCCACTGCTCAAAAAAACACTGCAACATCAGTTGGGATTGAATCCAAGTCACCCAGGCCAGCGTGCAGCACCTTAGCCAATAAGCTACCTGGATAGACATGCTGCCTGCACTCACATTGCAATTCTAAACAGTGAGTCAGCATAACACGTTATTTACCCCGGTGTCACGCTTGTAAAGCAGAGCTTTCATTAGTATTTGAGTGTAATGGCGTAAGGATTCTCAGTCAGATGCAACTGTGAAGACTACTTTGAAAAGACTTGAATATTTTGTGGACATTTATAGCGATATTATCAATGAGCAGTCAGTTTGCAACAGTATTGCTGCATTAATTCCTGCTTGAGTACATGTGCCTGGTGCATGGACACCCAATTAGAGGCACTGGGAACCCAAGGCTCCATCTCAGGCTGGGTTTGTGCTATTATGGTGGATGAGGGCTCGTTGGAAACGTCATAGCTCATAGAATCAAATGGACACCCCAAAAGTCAAATTTATGGCATCACAAGCCAATCACAGAGAAGAAAATACAGCCCCAATTCCAAAATAGTTGGGACAAAGTGTAAATTGTGAATAAAATCAAAACGCAATGACTTTCAAATCACTCCAGCCAGTATTTTATTCACAATAGAACAGAGATAACATAGCAAATATTGAAACTGAGAAATTTTACAATTTTATCCAAAAATGAGCTCATTTCAAATTTGATGGCTGCTACAGGTCTCAAAAAAGTTGGGACAGGGGCCTGTTTACCATGGTGTAGCATCCCCTCTTCTTTTTAACACAGAGTGGGGGCGTCTGGGCATTGAGGAGACAAGTTTCTTGAGTTTAGCCATTGGAATTAGATCCCACTCTTGTTTAATACAGGCTTCCAGCTGCTGGAGAGTTTTGGGTCTCCTTTGACGGACTTTTCACTTAATTATGCGCCAAATGTTCTCAATCAGTGAAAGATCAGGACTGCAGGCAGGTCAGTTCAGCGCACGGACTCTTCTACTACCAAGGCATGCTGTTGTATTAGCTGCAGTATGTGGTTTTGCCTTGTCCTGCTGAAATACACAAGGCCCTCCCTGGAATAGATGTCGTCTGGAGGGGAGCATATGTTGCTCTAAAACCTTTATATACCTTTCATCATTCATGGTGCTTTTTAAAACATGCAAGTGTCCCACATCATATGCACTAATGCATCCCCATACCATCAGAATGCTGGCTTTTGAACTGAATGCTGATAACAGGAGGGCTGGTCTTTCTCCTCTTTAGCCCGGAGGACACGTCGCCCATGATTTCCAACAAGAATGTCAAATTTGGACTCGTCTGACCACAGGACACTTTGCCACTTTGCTACAGTCCATTTTAAATGAGCCTTGGCCCACAGAACACAGTGGCGCCTCTGGATCATGCTCAAAAATGGCTTCCTTTTTGCATGATAGGGCTTCAGGTGGCATCTGTGGATGGCACTGTCTGTTTACAGACAGTGGTTTCTTGAAGTATTCCTGGGCCCATTTAGTAATGTCAATGACAGAATCATGCCGGTGAGTGACGCAGTGGCGTCTGAGGGCCCAAAGATCAGGGGCATCAAGTAAAGGTCTTTGGCCCTCTCCCTTACGCACAGAGATTTTTCCAGTTTCTCTGAATCTTTTGATGATGTTATGCACTGTCGATGATGAGACCTTCAAAGCCTGTGCAATTTGACGTTGAAGAACATTGTTTTTAAAGTATTCCACAATTTTTTTACGCAAGCCTTCACAGGTTGTAGAGCCTTTGGCCATCTTTGCTTCTGAGAGACTCAGCCTTTGTAAGACATCCCTTTTATAGCCAATCGTGTTACACACCTGATGCCAGTTAACTTAATTACTTGCTAAATGTTCTTTCAGCTGATTCTCTTATATATTAATTGCTTTTTCAGCCCTTTTTTGCCTGTGTCCCAACTTTTTTGAGACCTGTTGCAGCCAGAAAATTTGAAATAAGCTCATTTTGTGGATAAAAATGTAACTTGTCTCAGTTTCAACATTTGAAATGTTATCTATGTTCTATTGTAAATAACATATTGGCTCATGTGATCTGAATGTCATTGCATTTTGATTTTATTCACAATTTACACTTCGTACCAACTATTTCGGAATTGGGGTTGTATATGCATGCACGGGGAATGATCTGGGCCTGATCTAATTGGAGCCGGTACCATGGATAAAACACGCATGGAGACTGGCAGATGTAGTTTAAATTTAACACGGACACATTGATCTGACAATAGCCAGCTCAGATTTACCCTCAAACACAGTTTTATATTTATATTTTTATCACAAAATATCAAAGGTAAAAAAATTTTTGCTTAGTGCTGTAGAATGTCAAGTGTATGCCTGCTGTTCTTTGACTGTTGGTTTAAAATGACAAGGCTTATATCATTGGATTCTGTGGACTTTCACTTGTTGTATCATTAGTATGCCTAATTCAGAAGAAATGCTAGCGATCGAGTGCTGATATTATTTTATTCTGTTTTGCTACATGCTTATTTACTTGCTTGGTGCTTGAATTGTATTTGGTTGAGGTAAAAATGGTCAATATGAGCTTTTTGCCGAGTTTCTTCTCGTTAAGTGGATATACCGCATGACGATGTTGCTATTAGGAAACATGCTGAATTTATGATGCGTAATGATTGCCCTCGGTACCGGGGGTGTTCTGGTTTAAGAGGTTAACATTGATTCCACAATGCACACTTGACAGACAACACAGTGACTGCAGCTCAAATGAGGCCCTGTTTGCACAGCTGGGGTGCGCTTCTCGAAATCACTGATGCCAACTTATATAGTTGGAGCCATTGACTGTGAATGGACGAACTATGTAAGCAGCTTACTTAGTTAGCAACTATGCTTTTTGGAAATGCACCCTAAGCTTTTCGCTTTTGAAGTATTAAGTTACACATGTAACATTTGTCAAAGAAACTAGAATTTATTAATTGAACCTCTTCCACTCCAGAGTTGGTATTGGAGGGACCCTGGCACTCCTCTCACCTCGACTTAAAGTGAATTACATCTCCAAACCAGCTCCCATTTAGGTTTCCGAATCACCAACTAAACGTTAATTTGTTCATTTGCGAGGATCAATCCGTATCCATTTTCCCTCAGCTTGTATTACTGTTCTTTACGACAATTATAAAGCATTTTCCTATCCACATAAATGGTAGACCTAACATAAAACATCAATGTCTTACGGAGCTTCTGAATTCCAGCAGCTCACAAAACTGTATTTCCTATTGGCTTAATATGCCTAAGAACACCTTGCTAAAAATGAGGTTTTGCGGACTCAGGTCCTCGTGTTAAGACTGCTCATGTAAAAATAAAACTCTGGCTACAACCAGTGACATTACCATAATGCAGGTTAACACTCAACCTCTTTCCGAGTAAGAATTGGGTAATAGATTGAATTAATTTACTGAGCCAATGGGTTTTCAATAAGCTTTGTTGCCATTAACGATTAAGACATACAGCTTTGCGTCCACAAGGAAGGCTACAATATGAGATTGCATGGACAGTAGTTAACTGAAATTTCTCAAAATTCCATTTTGAAGTAGAATGCTATGTAGTAAATGCTGCTGAAGGTGATATTTAGATAAGGTGTAAATTTTGTTTTATTAGATAATTGATGTTTCAGAAGCTAGACTGTAAAGACCTCATGAATGACTTTACTATCTTGAAAATTTGACGCATGGCATGCGTAAATGATTTTAAAGGTGTGCCATGCATTGAAATTTCATGATGCACTGATAACCTCTTTACTCTATTATTCAATTACCAGCGCTTCAACGTAAAAGTATTGGTAATTTAATAAATTAATTATTATCGTTTGGCGCGGCAACTAGCGTGCAACTATGATTCCCAGCAAATGCAACCTATTCTTTGGAATGCTGAAAACATTAGGATTAAGCGCAATCTTAAAATAAATTAGGTTGCACAGAAAAAAAAAAAATCAGAGAACGGGGGATGGAATTCAGAGAAAGCACTGATTTAATAGATTTTTTTATTATTTGTTTTTTTTTTTCCATCCACGTTATTATCACTATTAAGTGCATTGTCACTGTAGCTCTTCAGTGATCTGTCATTTCTTAATAGCTTCTTAATAATCACATGCTTATATATTGGTCTTGATTATTAGGTAAATAAATTGATCAGGCAATATTGAACAGCAACAGCTTCAAAGCAATTATGCGATTAAGGGTCAGAGGCTCACCACAAGTCATTTGAATATCCCATAATGCCGGCATTACCGCCAGGGGGACGTTGGACTTTAGGAAGTTAATGGCAAAAAGCGTTACCATGTAAGCTATCGAATTATTCATCCCATTGACTTGAACAGACAAGGTGCTTACGCTCTTTTCATTCTCCGGTTGCAGCTCCCGGGGTCAAGAATATTTTTTACCTCTTGGCAACCACCAGTCGAATACGGCCATTGGCAATGTGTTCTCTGCCGTTGGGTAGATATCTCCCGTGGCATAGGCTTTTTAGGGAGGAATTAAGACCTGCGAATATCTGTTACGCGTGCAGATCTGTCAAGTATTCGTAAAATTTCAGCTCTTAAATACTCTATTACCTCTGTGGGTATCCAGACACTAGTAAAATGGAGCCAACAAGGACTAAAGCACTAGAGGTTGGAGTTGTATAAAGCAGGATGTATGTCTCCAAATATGCAGAGTCAGAGCTGACTTTACCTCTCTCTGTTGTGTAAATTTTTGCACGCCTGAAATGTGGTTCGTGTTGAGAGTCGTAGACTTCGATGAAGGTATTACAGGTTCAATCCTAAAGTTAATTGCTATATACTGCACAGTTCGGTTGTGTTATGAACCAGGCAGCGATGAGCCACATGCGGATTGACGATTAACACTAGAAGGGCCGTGAGGTCATTTTGACCTCTCTCGCCTATTAAACTGCACATAACTCTGTTTTAATAACAACCCTATGTCTCCCAGTCAGTGACTTTTCCTAAAATGGTGTTATTCATCAACTTTGAGTTATGGGGATTCTGGAATAAAAGAGAAAGAAAAAATCACTGATTTTACCTAGAATGGCCACAAGGTCATTTTGACCTCCATTACTCCTAATGCAAAAAACTGTAAATGGACCATATAGCCCGGCAGTACAGCCGGGCTACTGACTTCATAGCTAGTCAGACAGACAGCTCAAAGCACTTGACAGTAGCCTAATACCTCACATATGCCCATTTATACAACACATTCAAACACTGACAGCAATGCAAGGCAGTCAACTGCATCTTGCCTAGCAATGCATTTTGTTACTGTTTGAATAGTGTGCAGATGTATATATAAACAATGCACGATAGAGGAAATAACTCAACGCAATTTCCTTCTACAGTTGTGCAAGGGCCTGTGCAGCGATCACATGCAGATGAAATCGGCAGCCGAGTCTGTGCTGCTGCAGCTTCCAGAGGCGGAGCAGCCTCAAGACAAGAGAAGGCAGTGTACAGTGAAAATTCACTGCAATAAAAACATAACGGTTAAATCCTGCATCAAGTGCCGGCAACTTGTGTGTGATCAGTGCACCATCAAGGAGTTCAGTGTTTGTGCTGGTTGCCAATAGACTGTGCATCAAAACAGAGCAGAGGAACAGGTTGTGGTTCCCAAACATTTTGACCAAGGCTCTCTCTCATGTGCTCTGTGTTCATGTTCATTTTTTATGAGAGCAGAGGTGTATTGTTATTTTAATGTTCTATGTTTATGTGCTTTATGTTTGACAGCTTCATCAACTTTTTACATTGTTTAATGATACACTCATGAAACAATACATAAATTAATTTACATAGTTATATTATTAAAATAAAATAAGGCCTAATGTGGCAAAATGAATAAAATCTGATGTTTTTTCCATTTATTTTTACATGCTATTTTAAAATTATTAACAACTGTTCCAGCAACAGACTTCTAATTTGCAATCATAAAGCCTGCAGCAGTGGGAGGTCAAAATGACCTCACGGCCGTTCTAGGAGGTACTGCATTGTCGGCCGTTCTAGTGTTAATGCCACTAGGGTGTATTTATTATCAGGAATCAGGCAAACACAACTGAGGAAGGCTTCGGAAAGTTCAAGGTGAGTGCAGTCCGAGTCAGGCGATTGGCATCTAGCAATTGTGGCGCATATTCCAGCCATGGTCCGGAACGGTCTTGGGGTCAAAAGCCAGGAAGTCAATCCTTGTTCTGCAGCTGCCGGACTGCTCGCAACCATATACATTGACGCAGTCCCTGTTCTGGAGACTGCAAGAGAACAAGGAGATTGTTCCTAATAAAGTGTTCACACAGAGAGATAAACATTTAACTTTTTAATATTAGTAAACATTGAAGAACAAGAGCTTAGTTCAATACAAAGCAACACAAAAATTATATCAGGGTACCTCATCCAGTTCAGACATCAGAGGAAGACAGTTGATGATGTCGAGAGCATATGGTGAACCACAGTACAACTCAGAATAGTACTCATTAATCAAGTTTTTTAGCCTTGTCAGTGATAACCTCTCCCAACTTGGATTTTAACGGGGATTTTTCATTGACACAAAGGCCAATAGTTTTCTGGATCCCATTATGCACTCCCTTGACATTGCCTATGTCTGCCGCCTGTTGAATGATTCTACAGGAATCTGTCCAGTACTCATTTATACAGGTCCTAACCTCTTACTTGATGTTACCTCAGGCAGACCTTAGGGCAATGGGAGATTCTGGTGATGGCTTGTTCTTGTGCGCTAGCAGACCAGTAAGCTTAACTTCAATGACAGGGTCAAGTCAGGCAGAATTCGAGTCACACCAATCATTCTGTAGAGATCCTTTCCTCTTCCTGTAGGTGCTACATACAGTAGAGTGGGTGTTATATTTTTACTTTATCCAATAGCTTCATTGTGGGCAGGTTGTAATCCACTCAAACGTAAAAGGAAACAGAGTCTTGAATTCGGCCAAATGATCAGAGTGCAGACTCTTATTGACATCAATCCTGGGCTTCCTTCTTGTTTGGCGCGATGGAACTTCTTTTGTTAAAGTGTAATGCTGCAGCACACGCGGGAGTGATCGGCATCACAATCAGCAATGTGGTTGGTTCTGGTGAACAGGAAATTCTTCAGACAGTTTCAGCTTCTCAAGATGAGGTCTAGCTCATGCCAATGTTTGAACCTTGGGTGTTGCTAAGACACTCTATGGTATGGTTTTACACCAAAGAATATATGAGTGACGCAAATTTCTTGATAGGAGCAAAGTTTCAGCAGCCTCTGACCATTGTCATGCATTTTCCCACTCCAAGTTGACCTAGACAGCTAGGCCAGGCTTTGTCATCGCAACTTACGCGAACATTGAAATCGCCCAGAATGACTAGGTGTTCCTGCTGTGGAAATCTTTTGATGATGATATCTAATTGACTATAGAAGTTGTTGTCATCAAGGACCATAAGCGTTTGGGTGTAAACACGCAGTAGATTAACTGGTCCATATATAGTGTTAAGTTGTAAGGAAAAAGGCGCACTGTGGCTGAGCCTTCAAGTTGAATCTTATCAAGTAGTGCATTTCTTACTGCAAAACCTACTCCATGTTCGCGCACTTCCTCTTCTTCCCTTGCCAAAAGGTGGTGTGGTCAGACTCCCTCAGTGATCCGGACTCTGCCAGTCGAGTCTCTTGCAGTGTGCTGATGTCTATGTGGAGTTGAAGCTGCTTGCTGTTAATTATGGCAATTTTCCAATCATCAGAGATGGTTTGGAGGTCAGTTAATAAGCCAGTGATCACCGTATGGATATTCCAGCACCCAACCCTGAATGCTGATTTCTCGATACCTCTCTTGTAATTGTTGGTGCGGCAGTTGCTGGCCACTTGCAGGAGGTGTCCTGAGCTCCATACACCTAGTGGGGCTGGGGGCCAATGGCAGGACAGCACCTCATTGACTGAGGGCTGCTCAGCTGAAAGTGGGTGGTAGCTGTCCAGTGAAGTGAAATAACATCTCCCGCTGATGGGAACAACCCCTGACACCCAGCAAAATGTCGATTTAGCTTAGGCTTTTAACTGGTGACTGTCATTCCCCATGTTGGTACTACACCAAAGCGTACCTGGAGTGACCTCTCCAGGGTGCGAGCCAAGCTATGTTTATGGAAAGGCTGAGTTGCTCAAATGATAGAATCCCATTCTTGGTCTTGCTGGTATGATCCAGAGGAATAGTAATACAAGTACATCTGGGTAAAGGTTGACTGCAGTACGTGTAGCTGCTAGATAACTGTTGAATACGGTTACAGGACTCTTCCTCCCTGGATTTTTCGTCCCCAGCTTTTCGTCCCCGAATTTTTCATCCCTGGAGTTTTCCTCCCTGAGGACTTTTCGTCCCCGAGGACTATTGTAAGGGTTAGGGTCCGGGTTAGGGCTAGTGTTATAATACAGGAAGAGGGCAAAGCATTATTGGGGATGAACCATCCAGGGACAAAGAGTCTGGGGACGAAAAGTTCATGGAGACGAAAAGTCCGGGAACAAAAATTCCTAGGAGATGAAAAGTCCAGGGACGAAAAATTTGGGGACGAAATGTCCGGGGATAAAAAATCTGGGGACGAAGAGTCCTAGAGCCGTTGAAAACAGCACTTGACTGCATTTGGGGATTTTCTTTTAGGGTTGTCTCCTTTAGCCGTCCCGAAACCAATGGTGAACCAAAAGTTAATAGTAGCTTGTAACCTTGAGCAGGGCTCCTAACTGGACACTGACAGCTGGAGCCAGCTGAGCCTGGGTCTCACATCGGAGGGTCCATGATTTCTGATGTGGCACCACTTCACAGGTGCTACCAGCTTCCCTTGATAATGTAGTAATAGGGAAAAATGTGTTTTTAACTTCCACTGGGCGATGGGAGTGATTTCTCTGGGGCCAAATTAGAATTTTACCATGAATTCTTTAGGCAACAGTGTTTTGTTTGTACACTGTTGTAAGACCCACGCAGCTCGACCAAGGGAGGAAGAGCCTGGGTTGAAGGTTTATGCGTGTGGATTCCTAGTATTAGCACGCGCGACGTCCTGGCTGGTGCGAATCACAATAAAATGGATATATTTTCTCCGTTCGAACAACGGGGCACAAAAGCACAACGGTTACAATTAATCTGACTCCATAATCAATTTAGAATACCAAATTTAGTTATACCCTCGTTAAATATCTGACTCCAAATTAGAATTAGAACTTATAGTTTAGGAACACATGCGTGAATCTCGGGGCAGCTACATCGCCAGACTCATCCGTGAAAACCAGTTACTCAACCGACGCCCCCGGGTAATAGCGCAGTTGCCGGATCTTAGTTCGGTGAGAGCTCTAGAGGATGGAAGAAATTACCATGATAGTAGCAACTTTGGCATAAACATATCATGAACCCAGATTTATGCGCACCACAGGGCCCCTTAAGGGGATCGGCCAGGCACCGGCTTATAAACTCAAGAAAACCCTTAAGGTCAATCCCCAGGACCGATACTACATAATGCGCACCACAGGGCCCCTTAAGGGGATCGGCCAGGCACCGGTTTATAAGCTCAAGAAAGCCCTTAAGGTCAATCCCCAGGACCGATACTACATAAACCCTTTATATAAGTAGACCGTAACTTGCAATCCAACTTAAAACCCATCACTACCTTTTTTAAAACATCAGCTAGCTAGTCTGGAATGATAAGGACTCGCCCCTAAGTACCGGTCGGTAACGTGGCTAGAAAGAATAAAAGGATTAAGAGTCACGGAGACCACGCAAGCTTAAAGGAATGACAATAATTTATTCACCAGGTAGGCAAAAGCTTAAATCAAACAAATCAACGTTAAGCCAATTACAAGTTACACATAATTTAGAAGAGGAGAATAAAGTCATACCTGGAGGAAAAGGATACACGCACTAATGTGCGCGGGAAGTTCGAAATACGATGTTACATCATTGAAAAGGCTACTCACAAGACTTTACGTGCGCAGGGACAGATCGGATAACGATCTTCCCTGACTATATAGATTGGCTACGTACGGCATCGGGAATGGCTACTCACGCACTTACGTACGCGGGGACAGATCGGATACGATCTTCCCAGAATGGATTGTTTCTCTTTGCTTTAAGCCAAATCACGCCTTTGATCCAGGCGCCATGGCCATAAACACCTGGAAGGGGGGTCGAATCCGGTTTTGGGTTTCCACCATTGGGAGGATGTAATAAAACACTTCAGCAGAGAGAGGAGAATAGGGTGATTACCAGAGAGTATTCTGACCAAATTCTCAGGAGTTTCCAAAAGAGAATGACCCATAATTTCAATGGGAATGAAACATACTCCATTCAACTCCTTAGATTCCCCCGAGAATAACAAGACCAAACATGATATGAGTATATACTAATATGATGCAGTTGTCATGAAAAAGTCTTAAGATGAATTAATATATAGTTTAATTGGGTTATAAGTATATAAGTGATTTCTTAGAACATGATTTAACATATAAGCACATTATGCACTTCCCAGTGGTTTAGATTATTTGAAACAGATTAATATAACTGGACTTTAACTTAAGACTTAGGCCAGTAATATGACTCGCACAGGGGCATTGTGTCAGCCAGAGCCCTGCAACACCCCCCGTGGTGAGACCATTGCCACCTCCTGGAAGTCCACAAAAGTTTTACTGCTATCTGGCTTGGCTCTGGACTGAGTTTATCAGCCATTTGTCGCATACAGTCGCTGGGCTCCCCCACGCATCGGCGTTTGCAGATCTTACAAAGGTGCCGCTCAGAACCCAACCCAAAGGCACAGATGAATTTTACTGGTTTAGAAATGGAACAATCTTTTGTAAAATGAAATATGCAATGTCTACACTGGCATCATGGCTGCAAGAAATCGGGCTTCACAATCTTAATAAAAATCTAAGTTAAAGTAAAAAATGGGAAAAAACTGGTTTCCTATTGTCACCATAATTTAAGACTTTAATAGCCTTAGTAAATTTTCCTTTCTTAATTATTACCAAACACAAATAGAAATAAACCAGTTTGTAGAACTTTTCCCTTCTTTGCCATAGACTGCATCAATTAATGTTGCGTTTTCAGAAAGATTGACCAATGAAAAACAAAAAAATGAAGGAAAATGTTTTTGTTACCTGAATGTGAACATTCAACACTTGTAAAGTCAGTCTCAGACTTTGTTATTAGCAAGTCACAGGCAAAGTTTGTGCTCATAGACTCTCTCAGAGAAAGCCCATAAAACATTTACAGCCTTCTGTCAAGTGGCAGTTTGAGAAGCATAAACCTGTGTTTATGTGAATTTCAATTCAGTGATGGCCATGAAGTAAAAATAAAATATATAATGTTTTTACAAGCAGAGCTTTGCAGTGTTGTGCTCAATTTTAGAACATATGCGTTCATTTTACTGGCAATGTAAGCACTGGCATGGAAAAGAAAAAGTAATAAAGTTAATGGACATTTTTATTGCTGTGGTCTGGGCATTTATTATCACATATTATGGTGGCTTTCAAAGAGATTACTGTTCTATTAATGATAAAAACCTCAAGCACAAATCTACTTTTAATGAAAATGGTTTCAGTGTCATGTTTAATTATATATCTTTTAACTGTCTCACAGTTTTAAGGTCGTTAAATTTGATTGCAAGTCGTGTGCTTTGTTTTTTTGGGTATTGATACGCATGTGTGAAAAAGGCAGCAAAAAAAGTATTATTATTGCTGTAATTTTGCCAGAAGTGTAGCATATAATTTGCTCTTTGAGGAATAGGCATAAGTTATTTTTCTGAGAATGTTTTTTATTGGGCTACCAGAGACATGCCATACGAAGGCCATGTAAGGCAGGACTCTCTAAACACAAGAGTAATCAGTTGGATGACTGAGCAATTTGTGTTTAGTTACCATTAAAGTGTTCATGAAATGCTGATGAAATGGCATAGGCTGACTGCCCCAAAAGCAGATTATAGGCCTATTGCCTTCAACGCGGATTCTAAACAATAATAATAAAAAAAAAAACGATACTGTGGAAAATGAAACTCAGATAAAACGTAATTTCTAGCCTAATTAGGCTAATTATTCAGATGATTTCCATTGATTCAAGCTCATACTGTAGCCTGGTTACCTCTGTCCTTATCTGGTCTTGGACATTGGCCAACAAAGTACGCCCGCAAAGGTTATTTGTCAAGCAGCTTATTACGACCTAAAGTTACGTTTAGGAGTTAAGCGACCTGTAGCGGTCATTTAAATAACTACAATCTGGTTTCCATCGTCAGTGTCGCTGTCAGTAAATCCCTAACCTAAACCTAATCCTAACCCTAATCCTACTTCTAAGACTTACCCTAACCCTAAGCCCAACCCTAATCCTTACCCAAACCGTTATTTTAAGTGCAAATATGACTGAAACTGTATCTGGAACTCAAACTGTAACTCTAACAGTACCTTCCTGCTGCCAGTAGGGGCGCGATTTTAGGAAACGCTCCTATGGGTCGTAAATCAGAGTAAATGAGAATAAACAACCTATTTGAGCGTATGGTTGGAGGACAGGTTGGCTATTTATTATTCGGCAAATTAATTTTGTTATTCTTTTTAAGAACTGGTCAAGAACAATATGCATTAATAGCTGAAGTTGCTGTTTACCCAGAGGACACATCTCTGTTTATTACTTCTCCATGTTCATTTACAAGCCGCATGCATTTTTGACCTTTTGCTAAATTTTAAGCAATAAACAGCTTAGTTCACAGTGCATTCTGTGTAATTTGTATGCATATAAATGAACTGTACACTACAATAAAAAAAAGACAGAATTGATTTATTCATTTTTACTTTCTTTTTTCTTTTTGGGGGGGGGGGTGGGGTCAGGCATTAGCGGTGAACTGCCTAACCGCTGGGATGTGTTGTTTTTTTACCGGAGTAAGAAAATATGCATATCATCACAGCCTTAATGGTAACACCAGTCCAATTTATGTGAGGATTTTACCTTTCTAGCCATGGGCTCCCAAACACCATGACGTAGTACGGTGATTCCATCAGATAGAAGACAATGGTCTCAAGACTGTTACCAGTGACCAGCATCAGAGCCAGTCTGGTGGCTTCAACAAGGCCAGGGAGCACCATTCCTGTTTAAGCCCTGGGAGCAGATGGGCTCAGGCAGGGGGGCCATGGGGAACCCCATCCATCTGGTGAGGGAAGGGAGGAGGAAATTACCATTTGACCCAGAATCAATCAAAGCTTTGGTCAAAAACTAGCAGCCCTGCCAGAGGAGTAAAAAAAAAAAAAAAAATAGAGGCTGGGAGGAAGAGATGGAGGCCCCAAAGAGCACCTTCCTTCTGGACAGCTTGGGCTGGTTGAGTTCAGCAATTGGCAATGAGGTGAGTGGCTGCTCCGCAGTACAGGCAGAGGCCTGAACTGATGCGACATTGTCACTCTACTGGGTTGAAGTGGTTAGATCTGTCACAATCCACAAGTATGGTTTCCAAGGGAGGTAGTTTGTGAGAAGATAGAGCGAATTAACTAGCTGATCTCAATGGTGAAGGGGCCCAGAGATGAGCTCCCTGATCCACCCGCTGCTCCTGGAGTTGGGCATCAAACTTCAGGACAAGGAATGTATCATACAAAGTCCAGGGATCCCAGTGGGAGTGGGCAGCCAGTGTGTGGAAGTCAGTGGAGTAGTCGCAGACTGACAAATTTCCTTGGTAAAGCTGAAGGAGGTGGCATGTCTGGAGCAGCATCTTGTCAATGAAAGTAAAGAAGGTGTGTGCAGCTGGATCCTTGGCCTCCCAGCACACAGCACCCCTGTTGCGTGCATGCCCAGTAATGCTGAGCGGAGAAGGAGGTCGACTGAAGTTTGAACACTGTGGAATACTGTAACAGAAAGCTGTGGCAGGGAGATGGGTTGCTGTCATGCTGCTCCAACTGGGGATGACTAGGCTCCTGCGATCTAGCAGACTTGGCTAGTGCTTGCAAAAGGAACAAGCTGGCTGCCTGGACAGCTGCAGCAAAGTCTCGGGAGATCTCAGAGATAGTGTCTTCCTGACTTGAGATGCCCCTGACAGATTGATTGAGATCACCATGCTCAGTCTCCTGTTGCCTCAAGAGGATTCCTTAAAAGTGGATAGCATCCAAATGAAAAAGGAGATCTGCTGGCTCCATTACCAGCTGGATTGTCCAGTCAAAGATTGCTGAAAAAGAGCCATATGCAAATCACAGAAAAAGCCAAATTGGCCTCCTTATTGACTGGAGAAGTTTTTACTCAAAAGCATAATGGAAGAATTTTAGACCGGAGACAATCTGAAGTCAGGCAGGGGCAAACAGGATTACCACAGGGTCAGGCAAGGTGTTGTCAAAGGGACAGGTCTGAGATCAGTAACTAAAATGGCAAGTCAAATGAAGCAGGGATTGCATACTGCTGAACACTGTCAAACGCGGGTGTAAAAGAGACTGGAAGAAGCCACTCACCAGTACTGCAAGCATTTGGAAGCGATTCCTTATTAAATAGCAACTTGCTATTCTTATAATATTACACTGAGGATGGATGAGAACAATCCAACAGAGAGAAGACGTTAACCAAGTATCTATATACATCAGAAGACAATTAAAGTCCCTGTAAAGGAAAAACTCATTGAACATATTTAGTTATCATACCACAGAAAAACATGTTATTAATCACTCTGTCAAATCTGAAGAACTAAAAAAGTCGCCATGTATACACACTTAGGCCTCAAAGTTGTTAAGAAAAAAGCAGCGTTCTCTGCCCCAGAACGGTGGGGGCGTGTCTCATGGAGGCGCAGAAACCACGGCCTATCACAGGAGAGGTCCTGCCTCTCTCTAGTCCAGGGCCGTTTTTCAATACCAAGAATGCTAAGAACCAGGGTTATTACAGTTAACGAAAACCAAGACTAAAACTAAAACTAGCAGTGAAAAAATAATTTAGTTAACTGAAATAAAAATAAAAATGTTATTTTTTTAAAAACGAAAAATAAATAAAAACTACAATGAACAATACAAAACTAACTAAAACTAAACTGAATTGCAGATAAAATCAGTTTCGTTTTTGTTGATCGTTTCGTTTTCTCCCTCCATTACTGTCCTGTTCAGTCAGAGTTAACTGGTTGCTTCCAGAGGGGGGCAGCATAGTGGATATCAACTGCCGTAGTTGCTGCATGCGTCAGCCGAAGAAGATGCTTCACGCGCATTCTATGAAGAAGTTGGTTAGCTCTCAAACATGGCAAAAGCTGTGGGAGGAAAACCTGAAAATGACTGAAAAACTAAAACTAAGACTAAAACTAAATAAAAACTAAACTAAAACTGGTCAATTCCTCAAAATAAAAACTAAACTAAAACTGCTTAATCACTTGATCAGCTAACTAAAACTAAACTGAAATAAAAAAGCAAACTGAAAAATTAAATAAAAATAAAAACTAATGAAAATTTCAAAACTGTAATAACCTTGCTAAGAACGGACTTGCATTCTTGGGAGGAACATTCTCGCTAGTCGTTCTAGGAGGAGTGCACTTCCAAGGCTACGAGCGCTCAGAACGCTGTCGACGGTTTGAGACGATGCGATCTCGTTGGTATTACGCAATACGCCAGCCAGTGAGCCGTGACTTCCTCCGCCATCATCCTTTTTTTCCCCCAGTAATGTTATCTGTGGGGGAAGAGGGGTCTGTGAGCGAAAGCTAGTTAAGGTGCTTAGCTTAGCTACGTTCCGCCGGCTGTTGTGGAGTTTCTGTACTCCCAAAACACTGGAGCATATTCGACCTAAAACATCGTAAAGCAGCCAATATTCCAAATGTACTCAGATAATAGTTCCTCGTCTTAAAATTACCAGAAGAGTATTTAGCCAAGAAATAGCGAACGAATATTGCAACAACAAAAGACTTAAGCCGCTTCCACACTGGACGCGAAATGAATTTTTCACATGACAGATTACATTCAAAGTCAATGCAAAGACACGCGTCTTTGCATTGACTTTGAATGTAAATCTGTCGTGCGAAAAATTCGTTTCGCATCCGGTGTGAAAGCAGCTTTACCGATCCTGGGGTGCATTTCCCGAAATCTCAGATGCTAACTTATATATTTGGACCCGTCACCCATTGACTGTGAATGGACGAACTATGTAAGTTGCTAATTTAGTTAGCAACTACGCTTTTGGGAAACTCAACCCTGGCCCTCTCTGGTCGTTCTTAGGGGCATCCCGCTCCCGCTTGGATGCCGAAAAGAATTCTGGGATATGCGTGCGGTCAAGTTCACACAAGTTACCATCCGATGCATCCTCGGAAAAATGGGCGTGTCAAGAACACTTCCGGGACTGGTAACCGTTCATGTCGAGATGCGAACTTTGAATTGAGACAGTACGTGGTCTCAGAGGGATGACGTTTCTCAAGTTCACAAGAACAGAAGTACAGAGAAGAGCGCATATTGAGAAACGGCCCAAGCGTCTGTGCCTCCTAGGCATGTGTGGTTGCCACATCACGCTCGCATATTGGAAAGCGCCCCAACCAACCAGATACAGCTACTGTACGACTGTGCACGTTTCCGAATGTAATTCCTCACTTTTTAGATAAAGAGTGAACTCTATAAGTGACGCAAACCGTTAACGTTGCTTGTCATTCTTGCGTCATTACATAAAATTACGTTTTCTGACTCTCCATGATTTACCAAATTTACCTTGCTCTTTTCTGGTAGTAAAAAAAGGGGAAATGCACAGCCATAGCTATGAATAACTACAATGCCACAATCAGTGATGAGTATCACATGAAATGCTGTTGGCATAATAAAGCAGGTTAATTATACCTCAATCAACATAATCAAGCATTGCATAGCATGTCAATTAGAAAAAAACGTTACAATTCAAGGCAATGTAGATATTCATATTTTGGGCGAGAGTGTGTTAGCCCCGGAACTGGTGAGCTAGCGCGAAGTAGGAGCTGCAATCCAGCTTTAGAGGGAGTATGCCTCTCCCATTCCAAAACTGTGACCGTGTGGCAACGCTGGCTAATAAGCTTGCTGGGAGGACTGCGAAAGCACAGGCGAAATCCGTTCAGTCCTTTCCATAGCTAAGGATATGTTGCAGAGATGCCAAGTCTCACGCCTCAGGCGTGAGTCTCTCCTCTTAGTGGCATTCACGTTCCTGTGCCGTAGTCAGCAATTATTCAATCAACGCGCACTGAAGAAATTCACTCGCGGAATTTAAGTCATTGTGCATGAAGTTAATCAGTTTCATGTGCACTACGGTGGATTTCCCCACTAATGACACGGAAATCGATTATGACTCGGGAATCCTCAGGCTTGTCTTTACTGAGGGATTGAAAAACAATTAAAACGATCATGAAACACATGCATTGTTTCCAATCCCTGAGTAAAGAGAAGCACGGGAAGTCCGGAGTCATAATCTCTTTCCATGTTACTTGTGATGAGGTGCACCTTTACGCAAGTGAAACTGAAACTTCAATGCACAAGGATTTTAATTCCGCGCGAGAATCTCATTAAGCATTCAATGAATAATTGCGGACTACGGTGAATAAGCCTAAAAAATGCGTGAGACCTACGCCGAATGCGTGAGACTTGGCATCTCTGATATTGACAGGATGAATATGCGATGGTCTCTGACATGAATACGCATAGGTTTATTATAGAAACGTTCGTCATCATTATAAACACGAGGACATACTTTGACAACACGTTCTCATTTTGTCTCTGGAAACGTCTTCATGAAAGGTAATAAAAGCACAGTTCTGGTCGAGTGTCTGCGTTAAAGTCCCTGTAAAGAAAAAATAAATGCGTTATGAGTTTATCATAACATAGAAAAACTTTTATTAACCACCCTGTCATATTTGAAGGACTAAGAAAGTCGCTGAGTATATAAAATAATGCCTCAAAGTTGTGAAGCAGCATTCTCTGCGCCAGGAGTAATCATGGTCATGACGGCACAGGTGAACAGGTGAGAGTGGGAGAGCAAAGAGAGAGGCCAAGTACCAGACAATAATTCAATAATGAGACCTAATTAGGTAAACTGAAAGAGAACCTGACAAGGATGGCTGGATTGCAGGGGAAAACAATAAAGAACAGACTCATTATGTGAAAGAAAGTGGATTCCATCAACTTAAGATTTTTAAAATAACTGTTTCATTTCTTGACCAAGCACAAGGATTTATGCCTACAAACCTGCGCAGATTTTTGAAATGTGGAGCCAGAAATGATAACAACATATATGCTAGACTCTACACATTTTTAATGTAACCCTTCAGCTACTGTAAATTCAATCAAGAGAGATTGTAATTTTTATGAAAAATATGAATTAAAAAAACCTAAAATAATTCTGCGCACCCTTTTGTAATGGGGGCTATATCTGTGTTCAGTGTTAACTGTTTATAGATTTGCATAGTCCTGCCATTAATGTGAGTGATTAAAGCCAGATTAAAGTTTCTTCAGTATGTGCTTGAAATTTTCATAGCTCATCCTACTGGAAGAGCCATGGTCCTATAAAAGGTGTTTAAAGCAACTGTGAGAATTTCAGGCAGGTACTATTCACTACGAGCATTTGACAACCACACTGTAACACAGTGGAACATGTGACATGTTTATAATCTAAACACCAGGGTGTAAAAGCTAAATGACTGGTGATTATTTTTGTAAATAGGTGTTCTCATTCAAAACACTTATGTTTATTGGATGTTGTGATTGAGGTTTTTCAGATGTGTTGAATACACTTTAAAACTGAATCTAAACTCTGTGACATGCTTGAAAAGTGTCAGCAAAAAAGTGTTTAGCATATGTTCAGAACTTAAACATTTGGTTTTACAGTGCAGCTCTTGTATTCTGCACCTGTCTGGAATATAGCATAAAATGGCATGGTATGAACCTTTTCTCAAAAAAGAACATCACTGAATTATGCCAAAAAAAAAAAAATCACCTTAAACCATGTGGGGAAAATAGGCTATGGTTTGATTAAACAAAGGTTGAACATTTTGGCTTTCATTTAAAAAGATATGTTTGGCGCAAAGACAATACAGTGAATCACCCAAGGAACTTGTACTTGTTGTGAAGTATGTTGTTGGTTGCATCCTACTATGGAGCTGCTTCTTTTCACCTGGAACAAAGACTGTTTTCAAGATAGAAGGGATATTAAATTGCTATATCACTATCAAAACCTGCTGTCTTTTCTCAAGAATTAGATATTTTAGAAGAATTTAATCTTCCAACATGATAAGTACCTTAAACATTCAGTGCAGTGAAAACTATTTGCCTCCTTCCCAATTTCTTCTATTTTTGTACATTTGTCACACTTAAATGTTTCAAATCATCAAACTAATTTTAATATTAGACAAAGATAACCCAAGTAAATGGAAAAAGCAGTTTTTCACGATTATTTCATTAATTGAAGGAAAAAAAAGGAGATCCAATCCAGCCTAACCTTATGTGAAAAAGTAATTGCCCCAATAGTTAATGAATTCCAGACCACATCTTAAATAGTAGCTCACCATATTTATTGAATTGGACAGGGATGGGAATTTGGCAGGGTTCTGAGCCCAGCAAGCAACTAAGATTACATGGAGTTGGCAAGGCAATGTAGAGGAGGCAGGCGGTGGTCAACACCAGTAGATTTGTCTGGTGGACTAGGGCAGGAGTGGAGTATCATGAGGGAGTAACAGCAGCAGGGGAGACACAAAGAAGACGAGGAACAGAAGCATGCAGGTAAACAGGACCAAAGCGCGCCAACAACGAGATGGAACAAATTAGGAATGAACACTGGAAAGCTCGGTAACTGATACGAAGCAGGCACAAGAAAATCTGCCAAAGTCATGAAACACCGGCTGGTTTAACACACAAAATTTACAATGAGGAACATGTCAGAGTGAAACAATGGAAAATGAGAAGCAGGTGTTGGTACTCATGAGATAATGGGCTCAAATCAAACTGTAAACGGAGTGTGATGAAAGTCAACAAATCCACATGAAATGGAGAACACTGTACAAAGCCTGGGTTATGAGACATGGGACCTGACAGGTTGTTCTCCAACACATGCACATATTATTTGGTAGTCACATACAGGCATGATAAATCACCACGGTCTCATCCCAACTCTTCATAAAGAGACGCTTTGCCCAAACATGGATATAAGACGCGAAAGGAGCCCTTTGGCAGTGTTATTTGCCTAAATGTAATTGAGGAATGGGAATCATAGTTTCTTGAATTAGATTGATCTTAGGTCGGGTTTAGGGAAAGGAATGGTAATTTCAGGAATTTTTCACATTGGTTCAAGATTTGGATGGGATCAGGTACATATGTTTTATTCTGGAGTGGTTGGTGGTGCACTGGTTAGTGCTGTTTCCTTGTTATAACAAGTTTCTGGGTTTGAGCCCCTGCCAGTATATTTTTTTGTCATCTTAACCCACATTGCAGACGGGTCTGTCCCGGATCCAGCATCAAGCCGGCACTGCTGGGCTACTGCTGGCATGGCAAGTGATATATTAACCTTCATCCTGCCAGCCAATTTTACACACAAACTACCAGGCGGGGTCTGTATGGACCCCAGGAGGGAATACCTTGAAATCAATGCAGTAAGAACAAATTCAATGCAGCAAACACACATAACTTTATTGAAGAACAAAATCCACGACTGCTGAATATCAATGATGTATTATAAATGCAATAACATTGCAATAATATTGCAAAAACTAGCATACACTTAGCAAATTATAGCACCACAAAAGAAATTTTGGCATTATATACCTGATTTTTGCAGCTCATGCAGCTGTAAACCATTCTGGATACAACTTCTGTCTTTTCTTACAGAATTTAAAACAAAAAAGTAATTGTAAAATTATTTAGGGCAGAGTCATTGTTTGTGTTCAGAATCTGCCTTAAGGCCTCTGCTGCTGTGTATCTAGCTTGTCTTTGCCTGTTGGCCATTATGAATCTGAAACAACCAAAAAGAAGTTAACTTTCAGTGTGCTATTCAATTATAAAATAAAAGACAGATAAGTTTTACCATGGGGTCCGGTTGGAACTTAGTAACAAATTAATTATACCTTCACAATGAAAAAAGCTGATCTTCCAGTGCTTTAGTGTTTTAATTAAGACATAAATTCTGACAAATTCATAAAACGGTGAGGCAGCATGTCACATATTTTTAAAATGGCAAACGAATATATAGGTGCAGGGTCCAGATGGACCTCACTTGATAGGATGAAGGTTAACAAGATGTGGACCAGCTGTGGCAATGATGGCACCGTTTATGTGATGGCATGCCCCATGTGGGCCACTTGTGTCCACAGCTGGTCCTGCGATGGCCCATGCGCAGGCCAGCTCCGGCAAACCAGATCTGGGCCACAAAAGAGTCGCCATTCTTGCTGTATTTGAGCCAGACCTGGGCAGTGTATCTGCATTATGTGAGCCAGAACTGGGCCAGACCAATTTTGCGATGTGGGAACTACTGTCTTCATATACTGATGCTCTTGGCTTTGTATTGAAGTCCTTGGTCATGCCTACAGTTTCTAAAAGTGACACTGTAGTCTTCTCTTTTTGTCATACTGTTAGGAACAAGGTATTGTCGTAGTTTTCATTCAGACATTTCATATTATGAGGTTCCCCCATCCTCAAACAATTGGAGAGAGACAATTTCTTCAGAAAATTAGGCTTTATTGTGGCATATTGATGAATATATTGCCAAGTCTTTTTTGAAGAACTGACATTTTTCTTTTCACACCCAGTTTTTATACCTTCATAACAAGAAATATCTTCCAAATATGGTCTTTCCGCCTTCTCATTCTCACGCTACAACAGGACAGGCAAACCAAAACACTGCCTACTTCCCTTGAGAACTGCAACCAAAAGATAAGCATGCATAACACTAAAAAGGAGAGGAAAATTACAGTCAAGAGAGGAAAAATACAGCCAAAAGAATAGGATACACATGGATACATAAATGATTCAACTGATTATGTTTTCAGTGACAACTATTGATTTTACTGAACAAATATTTATTTATTTATTTTTTAAATTTGGCATCTCCAATCCCACCTGAATCTGGAATGCCCAAATGGTGAACTATGTACAAGGCTTGCTTGTATGCGACCCCTTGCTGCCAATTCAGGAGAGTGAAGACAGTTCGCGAAGCACACGCCTGTCAGCCACCGCCTCTTATACACTCATTGGTTGAATCTTCGCAAGTTCAGAGCAAGGGCGGAGGATACCCGGACATGAACAGGCTTAGAATCTTCCTGACGAGCGCCCGTCTGGCCAACAGGAGGCGCTTGAGCAACGAACAAGGCAACAATTATTTTCCCTTCCCGGCAGTCCCTTCCCAATTTGCAACCCTGTAGCGCGATAGCCAATTGTGCGCTACTCTGATTACTGAACAAATATTGATCAGAGCTACAGAAATCAAATACATCACCTGATTATGTTTTCGAATCAACTAAACAGAAGCCTGCTTACTAATCAAAGCTACAGAAGCCTGCTGCTTATGTGTGTGTGAGCTGCTCATGCATGTGTGAATTGCTTGTATGTGTGCGTGTCTGTGTGCGTGTATGCATGTGTACGTGAGCTGTTTGTGCCTGTGCATGTGTATGTGTGTTTGCATTTGTCTGTGTGCACTGCTCATGCGTGTGTGAACTGCTTGTATGTGTGTGTGTGTGTGTGCGTGTGTATGTGTGCTACTTGTGCCTGTGCATGTGTATGTGTGTGTGCTGTGTCTGTGTGCACTGCACATGTGTGTGTGAACTGCTTGTATGTGTGTGTGTGTTTTACGTGAATGTGTCTGTGTGTCTGTGTGTGTATGTGCATGTGTACGAGTGCGTGCGCCTGTGCGTGTGTGTGTGTGTTACTGCTGCATACATAATATGGTTACTGATTATGATTATTGATTATGGTTATTGGTTTACTGATGAATATGATGAGAGATAGTGAAATATGATCCTCAACAGTATCTGCCCAAGCTTCGATATATTGTGTGATGACTTAAGAGTCAGAACAGGCTTGATAATTAGAGTGCACTAGGTATAAAAAGGTTAGGTCCACCATTGACCTGGCCTCTTTCATATATACAAGAGGTTGGCACACATGTATTTGGCTTTTTTGTTTTTTTTTCATTTGGTTCAATATAGACATTATTTACGGAAGTCACACCTGCTTGGAATTATTTTTAGGATTCTACAAATCTTTGCCTCGAGCAACTTCATTTAAATGACACTCCCACTTTTGTCGTCTAACTTGAAAGAAAAATCCCCTGAAATAGATTTAGGAAAACAGCATTAGAAGTAGCGATCAGTCTGTGTGCACATCATCAGGCCCAGCACGGGCCAGAAAATATGGCCCAAGATGTTACTTTTTCTGTTGTCAGGAATTTTACTTATAAAATTTCCTCTGTTTCATTCATTTTCATGCATGTTGAAATTAACTTGGTACCCTCATGCTTTGGTTCATAACCAAGTAGGGTGACCAGATACTCACAAACCAAATGTGGGACAAACGGTATATTTGTGTGGGACATGTCGGGTGATTCTGTCCCTTGGTTTGTCCTTTGGTTTTTAACATCTCTATGATTTGTCCTGAGGCTGATTCAGTATCTCAACATAGACTCTGTAGGTATCTGGACTGCATTATGTTTAATTTGAACACATTTAGCTTTACATAAGGGTAACTTCTCACAGAAACAACCTAACTAAACTGAAAGGCAATATCGGAACATAAATGTAATTGCCTTATCCGTTAGTCCCATAATACTATCATGAAGGCAGCAGGCATCAATTGCTTTAACTTTTTCATCTTTCTGACTCAGCCACTTCAATAAGAAAGCTACATAATGAAAACAAATATTCATAATAGTAAAAATGAAAGCTGTAATATTTTTCCATCACCATTACAGAAGACAATAACTGAACCAACAAAAATAAAGCTGAAATCGTTTAATGCAAAGTAAAGGCTGATTAGGGATAGATGTGATGAGAATGAGCCTAATTGCTTTATTGAGTACATAGAAAGCAGTCAATAAATAATCTGTTATACAATTATGAAATGTCATCATCGTGTTCAAACTTTACGGTGTGTTTAACTTACAATGTCAATTTATGCATCCAACAACAGCGACCTCACAAAGTCCACCTCAAAGGGACATTATCATGGCCAAGCAAGCATAATAATCTGGAAAAACAAAAATTATTTTTTTTGCCAATTTTTTCCAAGTTCACCGCTGGTGTAAATCGCTAGTTTAACTTTTTATTGTGGTTAATCATAGCAGTGCTTTCCAAAAATGAATTACTTACTTTACTCATAGTATATATCAGTTTTTTTTTTTTTTTGCATTCATTTGACTTGCGCCAACTTTGTGTGCTGCAATGTCTGGCTATTGATACTTGAAGGAAATGTAACGCTACCCTCCTGCAGTCTATACTTTTTTTTGGGATTTTCTCCTTTTTTATTTGATGGTCGCGCAGTGGAGGGAGACAGGAGGGTTGGGGAGGGGAATGGGGAAGACATGCGGCAAATGACCCCAGCCGGAATCGAACCGGGTCGCCACAGGAAGGCCACAGTCTTTGTGGTGCGCACGCTTAGACCGATGAGCCACTGGGGCGCCCCCCCTGCAGTCAGTACTTAAGTGAAAAGTAAAAATCAATGGTATTCCAAGGAATTATATTCTCAGGTATATTGTAAGAGATCAAAGTCATATACTAAAGCCCAGACTGTGGACAGCTTAAAAATCTCTCTAATAACCAATGAGCATCCACTACGCATTCTTGGCTGTATCAGTGCCCCTTTAAAGTCCAATGTAGCCATTGTGCGGCAGTAGCCTACCTGCCAGCTGCTTTCAATCCACCACTCCGTTGAGGAGTAAATGAGCATTTTCACAATTTCATTTATTACTTTTCAGCTTTTGTTTCACTTTAAAGGACTAATTGAATGTCATGTACTGGTTCCAAATGAAAATATAGGCGTAGGATGCCAAAACACCGAACCGGTATTAAATCTAACAACTACTTGATAAGTGCATCATTTTAGAACAGTATCTAGAGGCAATAAAAATGCGAGACATAGTCTCAATTTGCGGGACGCCAGATAACAGGCAAAAATGCTGGGCGAAGTAGAGATTCTGCATTACTTTGCTTCTAGCATTGACTTTAAATCCGGTATCAGCTGTATGGTCCAATGCAAATACATTACCTTACATACATTTAGGACTTGTTTGAAAGAAAACTGTATTTTGCAAGACATTTAGAGTGTGGTCTGTGAATGATGTCAGCCAGGTCTGACAATATTGGCAATACAAACCAAATACAGTAAATACATTTGAGTGAGCAGAATCACTTTTGAGAAAAAAAAATGTGCATTATGGTATTGACTAATCCAAATTTCACATGCTGTTAATGCATACTTTGCTGTAACCTGAGAGAAAATGCAGGTTCATTGTCATCTTTGTTTATTATATTACTCAGTCAGTGCCTGTCCCCCCCATTGCTGCACTGAGCGCTATTTGCTTGTTTAAAGTTTATTAATATTGAATGTGTTATGTGTCCAATTCACGCCAAATTCAACCCTGCATGTCCTTGGATCCCTAGCAATACACCCATTAAATGTACAACAGTTTGGAGGAAAGGCTAAGGCTCTGGAGACATCCGAAGGACACACATACTCGCAGACATGCAGAGAATCCTTGTTATATAGATAGACGGGTTTGCGGCTCTTCACTTAAAAATTAATTAAAAATGTGACTGTAATGATCTATAATTTAACTTTAAAAATTGCTTTCTAAAGTCTTCTCTCACAGCGTACTATATATGGAATGTAACCATTTGACTTCAAAATATTTCCAAATCTATGGGGTTTCTTCAAACATTAGCCATTTCGCAACTTAATCCTTTGCTACCCACTCCGCTGACCTACTGAACAGCATATTATGGGGCCAGGCTGCAATGGCCATTAATCTTCATCAGCGAGCTCAAGCGGGTCAAAACCCAAATAACTGGGCAAGGAGTCAACAAACACACAGGCAGTGATGTTATTTTAGTCTATTTCAAAGAACAGCAAATGAACTTGTCCACGGTGCTGATACTGCAAGTCATACGTGTTTGACAGTAGTCTAATTCTAGTAGTATTGTTTTTTTTGTGGGACAGCTTTGCACTGCAAAAATTATGGGAACTGAGGGTTGTGATGCTCTACCTTTCTTTCATAGCTGACAAAGACAGTGATTTCGGCCACTGCCAAAATTCATAATTTAGGCGCCTATCAAGCATAAGCATGTATGTGTCAAATTTCTGTGTACAGTGTTAAAAATGAAAAAAGATGTCAGCAAAACTGAAATACATTGCTCTCGCTTTTGAGTAATGCCTCACAAAAGACAGCATGGTGGAGCGGTGGTTAGCACTGCCGCCTCACAGCAAGAAGCTTGTGTGTTTGAATACTGCCTGCAGTATTTTTGTGTGAAGTTTGTATATTCTCCCCACATCCAGTTTCTTCCCACAGTCCAAAGACATGCATGTCAGGCTAATTGGGCTCTCTAAATTGCAAGTGTGTGTGTGAGTGTATCAATGGTGTATGTGCCCTACAATAGATTGTTGAGCTGTTCAGGGCGTGCCCCTGGCTTTCTCCCGTAGTCAGCTCGGGTAGGCTCCGGCTTCCCGCAACTTGAGGAAGAAGCGGATATAGTCAGTGGATAGATGACAGTTGGTAAATAGGATTGTTCTTTAGGCAGGTTTTTTGTAGTTTTTATCTTTTAAAATGATGGTGTCAACTAAATTTCATTGTTAGGGTACCGTCTAACTAAGGCGTAATTGCCCCTAATTTCTGAGACCCCAGGAGGTTAGGTAGGCAGGGGGTGACAGGGTGTTTATATACAGGTCAAATAGGGATGTCACACATGCCAGTGACCACAATACGCAGACCAGAAAGTTTGAATTTATCTCCACAGTATACAATCAAACCAATGAGCCTGCATCGTCTGAGGGTCATTATGAAACAACTGGAAATTTTCAGTATTGTGCTTTGTCATAACAGCGCTATAGCAGTTAGAATGTGGAGTCTTCCCACATCAAACTGTATATATATATATATATACATATATACACACACACACACATATATATATATATATATATACACACACACATATATATATATAATATACTGCGAATATTTCCCAGCCTCCCTAAGGTGCAGTGGGAAAAAAATATTTACAAGAGTGGAAAAAAATCGAAAGAAAAAATAAAACAGGAGTTCAACATCAACTGAAGTATCTCAAAAATTGCAAGGAAAATCACAAATAATGTCAAACCAGGTCCAACAGCAGTTAGATTCTCTATAACCAAAACCAGACTGACTTTCAAGACCCTCTTAAGCTGCGTAGCCCTCACTGCTGGGCATTAGTCATCACGTAGACATTACTGAAACTTAATGTCTCACTTTTCAATAGTTTGAACTTCAACTCTTTTTTTCAATTGAATACACATTACTACACTGCCTAACACATTTACAACGATAAATAATAAATTGTATGCATGTGTTGGTGGGACTGCCCACTATCAACGAATCTAGTTAACCAAACCAACAAAGGTGAGGAGTTTTAGCCAATCAGAGGCAGAGTAAGGGAGGTCATTCTGTTGCCAGGAGGACGGTAAAACATTTTGCAGAAATTGGGAAATTAATACTGGAGACCTTATTTTGTATTTTGGTCCGTGTGGTGAGCACTAAGTCTCAGCGTGGTGTGGCACCTGGAGCACTGCAGCTGGCTAGAACACCAACCTATGCTTTTGTTTAATTGCTGTTTCAGGTTATTATTGGTCATTTATCCAGCTTTACCTGCTTTGTGAAACATGGATGAGCAGGATTTATCGATGACATTCGTAAAGTAGCTAGCAGTGGCTACTCAGATTTCAGTCTTCCCCTCCAGTGTTGACGTGCTGTTTGGCTTTGCTTGCATGACAGAAAAATACAGCTGAGCAATTATGAAATGTTTATGATTTCCTCCTACACTGACACACAGTACCAGTCAAAAGTTGGGACACACTTTGCTAATGTCACAGCGCTCTGTTTCTTGAGAAATTTAAACGGCTTAACTTCTCTATATAATCTCAAAGGGAGTCTTGTCAGAGGTAAACATTCAGAAGTTAAAAGAGAATAAATTTCTTGTTTGAATAGCGTCCAAAAATTCTCAAAGAAGCCATATTTTTCATAGTAAGCAAATAACAAGTGCCTTCCATTTTCCAACGGCCAAATTAAAATCAATTTGGTTTGGGACTTATTGAGCAAAAAGGTCAATGAAAAGCAAATAACTACAAGTGCAGCACATCTTTGGGAACTTGAGACGGCCACTCAGCTGCAAACTCATTACAGCCGTACAACTGCCCTAGTAAAAGAAAAACAAATTTGAATATGCTCAGAAATTATGACAAAAAATGCTGGTTAGTTTGATTGATTTAAGAATTAGATCTCTTTTTTTCCAAGATGAAGGGTGCTTGTTTCTTTAAACATGTATTGTAATAAAAATGTGGGTATGTCCAAACTTTTGACTGGTACTGTATATCTAAAAGAGTTAGCATCTACATCATGAATCATTAAATCATGATCCTTGAGGTTTGAGAATTGCTGGTTTTTCACCATCCCTTTACCTGGGAGTCAAGTGTGACAACAGTCTTGTCAGTCAAAAGCACCAATTCATCCATCGATCCATTATCTATACCACTTCATCCACGCTAGGGTCATGGGGGAGTTGCAGACTATCCCAGTTTATCATGGGCAAAAAGCAGGGACACACCCTGGACAGCTCTCCAAGCCATCGCAGGGTGCACACACAATTCACACTCCACTCACTCACACACTCATGCCTACAGACAATTTAGGGTCTCCAATTTGTGTGACATGCATTTCCGTATACTGTGGGACGAAACAGAAGTTCCCAGAGGGAACCCCCACAAACACTGTGTGAATATGCAGACTCTACTCCAGGGATGTCAAACTTTTCCATAAGAGGGCCTGTGGGCCGCAGGTTTTCAATCCAACCAAGCAGAAGCACTCCTGATACAACTAACCTGTGCTGGCTGAGGTCAGTTGATTAAATTAGTTATATTAGGTCTACTTCTGCTTGGTTGAATTGAAAGCCTGCAGCCCCTCTGCCCTTTAACGGACCAGTTTGACACCCCGCTCTACACACAGAGGCTCCAGGTCAGATTTGAGCACATGATCTTCTCACTGTTAGGTGGCAGAGCTACCCACTGCACCACAGTGGAACCCTCAGCACTAAAACTGTTCTGCTAGTTAGATTATTATCAGAGAGAGAGAGGAAAATTAGGGCTGGATTAGGATATGAGATCCAGATTTAGTGATCCCTGATTTTGGTCAGATCCAAAAATCCTCTGCAAGCCTTATGGATGGAATTCAGAGAAATAAATCAGCATCAAAAATAGTGTGAGTTAAAATAAGGTTTGGTATGCATGATTGATACAATTTCAGACACCTCTGCAGAATAAACAAAAATAATTAATGAGGTTGTGTACAATCAGTCTGAATATGGAAATTAGGTTATGGATGAAAACCGAAAAATTATCCATTCCCACCAACCTCCATAATAGTTTACTGCTGTAATTAAGCAGTACTCGTTGATTAAGAAACATACTTTTTTTTTTCTTGCTAACAAAGCCTGATATGTTCTTTTGGAACAACTATCAAAATGGATAAATATGATCATCTATATTAAAGCGCAGAGGTTGACAGGTTTTGGATCTAACCCATCTACAGATACTTTATGACTCATGTTTGTTAGTAGCTTTGTAGCAGGTGCACAGAATTGGCATGTATTACCATGGAAATGCCAGTAGTGATTCTATTATCCAAAAAATAGAGGTTCTGACCTTATTTCCCCCAAGTTTTCAGTACCCTCACTTTCATGGGTCTGAAAGGGCAGTCATATTTGTATGTACTGTATGTTTGTGACAGATTGAAAAGTACATCAAAGAGAGCATGAGGATGGAGATGGCACAGCTACAGCAGAATGCAGTGAATAACCACACAGCTGCTATGTTGGAGATGGGCACCAGCTTGCTGTCCCAGACAGCTGAACAAACACGAAAGCTGACAGACGTTGAGACACAGGTACTCATGTTCCTTTTACAAATGAATTTCACTACATATGTAAATATGTACATATTTATATAAATCCTTAGGAGTACAAACCCACAAAACACATTGGGCCGAATTTTGAAAACCACATAAATCTGAACGTAAACTTGAACTGTTGTGAAGTAAAGTCCCAATCAATGTGGCTTTTATGACACCCGCGATTTTATGTTGATAACAACATTTTATTAACCTTTCCTAACAAAAGGGCAAATGGGTGAAATTCTGTCTGTTTTGACCTTTGTATATTTAATGCAAAAAACATGGTTCAAAGCCTTTCTAAAACTGGAGGGCTGCACTGTTATGACCAAACAGTCATTTCCCATCTAAGTTTTATCAACTTATGTATCAAGAATATCTAAAAATCAAAAAGCAAGTTCATATTTCAGAATTTTTTTTCCTAAGGACAGGTATGGAGGAAATAACACCAATCTAGAGTACATACATGTTCTCAAAATTCTTTTGAAGAAATATGTGTTGAAATCTCTCACCAATCAAATTTTAGAGAAGTTTTTCAAAAACTGCCTGTTTTCACTAGTTTTTTTATCTACTATCATAGAAAGCATGTCAAATATTACAAAGGCCTGGAATATGGTTCAATGCATTTTTAAAAATAAGGGAGGTACACCTTCACCACCAAAAAACAGGTTTCAACCATAGTCTGGTATCTGATATTTAAGGTTCAACAATGTATGTACATAAAACGTAAAAAAAAAATGAAGGAAGGCTGCTTCCAATCATATTGTATAATTTTTGATCATAAATGTGGTACAGCAATTATGAATAAAGTTACAATTCTTTTGGGTTCCTGTATATGCTGATTAACAGTGTAAAGAAACGGTGTCCATATCTCTAAACTAATGAATTGAGTCTTCTTTTCAGGCAAAAAGGTGTTTCTGTAGCTATAGTGTCTTTACAATGAATGATAATTGCTCTTTTGAAAACTGCTGTATCCCTATGCTACAGTAAAGTGATAGTATGACAGATGATAAATTTAAAGATGGCTAAATAAACGGAAGGCCAAAATTTAGTTTGAGCCTTACAACACCATTTTTAAATGTCCTAGTTATACCCGGCATTGCACTAGATTCTGAATGATCCTCTTGCTAATGCACAATCAATTTGGCATAAATAAATGGTATTATTATCATAAAACATATTGTAAATGACCTTACATTTCAAACAGGAATTCAGTCACCTTAAATGGTGTTTACTCAGCTAAGACAAAACTGGCTGTCCAATATATAGTATTCTGTGGAGGATTCCCCAAGGTATCCAACAAATGACCGTGAAACAACAAGATAAACAACACGACTTAGAAAAGCAAGTACAGCAGGCTAACAAAACTAAAAACAATTTGAAAGAAGGACACAACCGCAACTAAAAATAGTAAGTTCCGGTGCCTTGATGGACAGAATTTTAAATGCACCACATGCTTTCAAGAAAAACAAACCGACATAGTACATCAATTGTTCTGGGTTCAACTTCAAGAGTGATTGGCTGTATGACAGTGGAAAGACACGGATTGACAGGTAGGTTACCATGCAACGCTGCAAGGGGAAGATACTTCCACTCACATTGATATAAGCGGATTGGCCAGAGTGCCTATTCGCCAAGAAAGCTTTGCAAATAAGCCATCACTTTCCATGAAAGTCACCATTTATTTTCATTGACCTTTTTATTCAAAAATGTAAACCAATGAACGTCTAGAATGAGGTAAAATCAGTTTAAAAAATGCGGAAACTTTATGTGTAAACTTGAGCGCAAATTGCCTTGCATCCACTAGTTATTTTCATAAAATCATATAAAAATAAATGGCAAATGAATAAAGAATATAAATGGCCTTTTGGAATACCCAATTACTGAGAAATTTTTCAAAACCAGGTATGGTCGATTATTATAGTCCTGGACACCCTAACACCAAGGCATGTGTTAAGGAGAGGCAGCGACCTGCTTTAAATGCAAATGAGTTGGCTGCAATTTTTGACCAATTACTTTCATATTTGGTATGGTATAAACTGCATAAAACAAGGTACTATTGCGAAAAATATCACCTGCAAATGTACAAACACAACATAAATTATCAAGAAGAGCTGTGTTCCTGAGGTAGCACAGTACTGGCTATTATTGACTGTTCTTCTTGCTCATGATTGATGTGTGGAATTATATGAATATGGAAAAAAGATTGACGACTTTGTTCGAGATTTTCAAAGAGCTGAGCGAAATCGAGGATCCTTGACATGCATGTGTGTAACATCTGCACAAGCGTGGCAATTTTCCCAAAACGGTTATTGAATATTCCCGAGGAAACAGTGTCTGTAAACGATTTAGAATATAGACGAGTAAAGTCTCATCTCTGTTTCCCAGGAATTGTGTGAATTAAACTCTTCAGCCAAGCCTGATGTGCAAACGGTCTGATATACTTGCCCATAGTGCCTATCCAGCAGTTAATAAAAATGATCTCTTGTAACAGGAAAAATCATTGTCTTTTGTTGCAACCACTTCAGCTATAATAGGCTAAAGATATCCCAATTAAGTAGTGGAAAAAAATCCGTTTTCTGAAGCAAAAATTCAAAATAGTATTGATGCTGTGACACTCTACTATCAATTATAGTCATCAGATATTAAAAAAGCGTGGCTGCCTGCCATTGATTGATGCGTAGATTTGTCCCTTTAAGAATTCAGCACTCACTCCTCATACAATCTCTCACTAAAATCCAGTCACTTTAATGTTTGTGCTGACTTATCTGTGTAAAGCACAGTTATAGTTCGTGCCCAAGTGAAACTTATCTATTATCTATTGATTGACACATTTTTCGTCCAATTCCAAATGGTATACATTTTCGACAGTAATTGTAAGACATTAATTTGTATTTAAACTCTTGTGCAACAGTATATTAGGTTGTATCCTCTCAAGTTTGCGCAGCTGAAAATGAAGTGATTGCATAGAAAAAAAGACTTCAGAAACCAACCTTGATGTGCTCAGGTTACATTTAAGAGATGGAAAGGTGATATAAACATGGTCAATGGAATGGAACAGGACTGGAGGGTTCCTTCTGCTGGGACGTTCTATGCAAGGGCGTAGGTTTAATGTGACATTTGGTAGGGATACATATGTAATGAGAGTGCGCGTGGCGCACGAGCAGGAAAATTTTTGCAAATAAGAGTGCTGATACTGCCTTTTCTGTGTACGGAGATTATCTGAATGAGTGTTTCTTTGTTGTTTTTATGATGCTAAGCAAACTACCTCCATAATCTTCATAGATACTTCCGTTTCTATTTTGTAGCCATCCAAATACTTTTGATCTGATTTTTGAATACAAGTTTACAACAGTTACTAATGTTATGAACATTAATTATGAAGGTTAGCAATATCGAACAATAGAAATACTCTTACCAATTGATAAATTTCTTAATTACATAATGGTATGTTTTATTATCAGAGAATGTTAAAATCATTACAGGCAATTTATGTCTATTAAGCATCTCTCTGTGCGGTAACACGACTGCAGCCGAGATAAACACTTCTATATTCTATCCACTGACTATCTGTGAATTGGACTAGCCACAAACTGAGCGTTTTATCAGACTGGATCATGTTAGATTCACGATTTTCGATAACATGATAACTTGGTACTGCAAGCACACTTAGTTATGAAAGTGGCAGTTTGCTGGCCTGCTACAGTGCTAAGCCGCACCGATTCAAGTTCCCAACATTACACTTGGCATTCAGTTTGGCTGAATATTAATAGCATTACATGGAACAATATATTTTTTTCTCACGCTCTCAGACAATGAAATTTCTGCAAAAGTGATACGTACCTAGGATAATGTCAAATATATGTCATGAGTTGGGCCATGGGAAAAGTGCTACAGTTGTGTGATGAAGAAAAATCTGAAACAAATGCCAAATTATGGTTCTCTTCAACGGACAAGCCATTGCAAACACCATGTAATCAAAGCCGGTGATCCAGTTGCGCATCTCAAGCCCCGCTTCGGACAAAAATGAATATTCATGACCTGAATACAGTGGTCAATTTACACTTGACTTTTAGGCTTCAGGTATCCCCTCCCTTTCAACCAATCAAACGCTAGAATGCGTACATGGGTTGTCTTGGAGACAACCAAAATATTGGTAGGGACATGTCCCAACCGTCCATACGCAAACCTACGCCCTTGGTTCTGTGTCTCTGGAGAAGGAATTCAATGATGGAAAGTTTTTCTTCATTTTATGTGCGAGCTCAATTTGTACAATGGAGTATATTTTTTACTTATGGCTAGCTGGCTAGCTGTTTTTTATTTTTAGTTTACCATAGCCATGATTATCACAGAGCTTGTTTTTCACTTTGGTTAATCAGAGTGACCGTTAGCCTTTGCTAAGAATACTGCATGTGGTGGCATTTTGCGCAATGTGGCGATTTGTTTTGGAATTTATACCACGTTCAACGAATTAGAATGCCAAGGTTTATTTCACTTGTTTAAAATGCGAACAGTTCCAGCACTTGAGTTGACCCCCTGCTACGTTCGTTGCAGCAATTCTATTCAATCTATGGCAGCATACTGCCTGGTTTTGCCTGATAGTGGAATGTCTGATTTGTATAAATAAAGTATATTTCAGATACTACTGTGGTACTGAGATATACTTGCTCCTTATAGGGGAGTGAAAAGCCGTTATACAAGCTTGCATGTTTGTAGGTGGGAACTGCTTGCCTTCCATTGCAGAGTGAACATTCTGACCTAAAAATAAGCAGTTGCTCTAATGAGTACATGTGTGATCTGATGGGGCTCTGAAGAAAAAAGGACAAAGTTCTACACTTTATCATTGAGAAAAGGCATGTTTTTGGTTTAGAGAGATTAATGGTGACTAATGATGTCTATCTGCACCTACATTGATAAATTCATGCTAAATTCCACTAGAAAACCATTAATTCATATTGAACTTCATGAGTCAAAAGTTGATTTGTGTTAAACGTGATTTTTTTATGATTTGACAGTGCGCAATTTTGAGGGCTCTCACTGCGTGAGGAGCCACTTGGAGAGCGGTCTAATTTGGCACATAAACAGTGGATAGTTTTGAATAACACACTCAGATGAAGTACGCTTGTGGTCAAGGCATTTATGATCCCAGAAATGTATTGTTTTAACTCCCAGCCGTTTTTTAATTCACAGTATTTTTTTTTTTTTTTTACAATTTCATCGCTAAATTTTCATGAAGATTTTTTGTGTTTGCAGCCCTTTTTCTCTACCAAAATTATGAAAATAAACTGAAATATGATGGAATTCTAAATGCTACAAGTGTCCCGTTTCAGTTGAATCATTTTTATTCTCTCTGTGAAGCTCAAATCTTTATTTTGATTTTAGCCAATCATATTATCATATTATGTATAGTGAATGAGATCTACTATCAATTCCATATTTTGGCCAGGAATAAACAGTACATTCAATATTTTCAACACATTACATATGAACTGAGTCAATTTAAGGATGATGATATGTCTCTATTACCTTTAACTTTTTGTTTGATGTGGGGTTCGAACAGGTGTTGAATCAGACATCAAGACTGGAGATACAGCTCCTGGAGAACTCTCTTATTACGAACAAGCTGGAGAAGCAGCTTCTGCTGCAGACGAATGAAATCAGCAAACTGCATGACAAGAATCGGTAAATGCACTATTTCTTTTGTACCATTTTTTGAGAAAGTAGGCTTAGGCTAGCCATGACTGAAAAAAACAGGCCGTGTGTTGTCACATTTACACTACCCACTGTAATGGCCGGTAGTATACGGAGGCCAAGCACAATGACAGAGGGAAAGAGAGTAGCACGAACACACTACAAACACAGAGAATAATACAGACTAAACGCAAGTACTCGCGCTTCCAAAGGACGTATAATAGTCCGAACCACGGAAGCAAAGCGGGATAGAAAAAGGGAGAAGAAACTCCAACAATAAGAAGATAGAAAGTCATACGAAACCTGACAACAGATACCTTCAGCAAAAGTGCGAAGCTAAACACAGACATTCTAGCGAACGGGGCGTGCCGGACATCCTGCTTATATAGATTCTGGGGAAGCGCCGCCCCAGCTCAATCAACCAGCTGGGTAAAGAATTTGATGGCCCAGGAATTTGATATCGTCCCGGGACGAGAGCTGCAAAGAAAGGTCCAAACAACACGCACACCTAACAAACCATGACACCCACGGACTGAAATTGAGCTGTGCTGACCCAGACATATCTCTCTTCCCCACATGGCTCAGGTTTGGCTGCATACGGCGGGGCCGATTTGGGAAAAGGCATAGATTGTGTAACAGACGCTGTGTAAAAGGTGAAATCAGGTCATTTGGGACATTAGGTAAACTTGAACAGATAAGGTTTCATATTTTAATTATTTATTTACTGTCAATCACCAAACTTATTATTGCATTGATGTTACAATTATGTTTTATATGATACAATCATTCTGTCAGAACACTGTCAAAATAGCTTATTTAAGGCTTACAAGTATATATTGACTATGGCGACATGGCTCCGTTCTGGGTGCTCACTGCCCGTCTAGGTGTGAAACCGAAGGCAGGAAGCGCTAACTAACCTCGCCCCCCCAATGAACATGGCCTAGAGCAACAATGACATAAGGGTCATTCCATATGAAGTCAAGCAGAGGTCCCCGGGTCACCAACTCAGATTTGGCTCAGATTTATTTTGGGAGTACCTCTATATTCATAATGAACACTTACAAAATTTTAGGCTCCTATTCCAACAGGTTTCCGAGATATGGTCCCCCAAAAATCAGGGGCCATGCCCCAAGCTAATCGTGAACATTAATTTATAGGGATTTTGGAGGCCAATATCTTTGGAACCAATCACAGGTATGGGCTGAAAATTGCTATCCAGAGATATTAGCCTCTCAAATATGAAAATTTAATGGGTGAAAATCAAAAATTCAGTTTTCAAGGGCCCCCCATGAGGCCAGGATCCCTTACAGAGGCTAAATTGTGCTGGATTCCCTCTATTTGAGGACAGGTCTGTCTGTACAAGATTGACTGCATCCAAGGCATAATAGTGGATTTAGGAGACCCTGAAATGGGTCCTAGATGAAAAAGTCACTTTTTTGGCAATTTTGGATTGGCAAGTTCACCATGTGGGCAGTTACCCACAGTAATGAAACTTGTTCTACATGAATGTATATATCTTGGCTTTATTTGATCAAAATTACAACTTGTTTTCTCATCTCCTTCACTATTTAGTCATGCTATGAAATATCAGGGTTTTTTTTTTTTTGCAAAAAACACCCCCCCATCTGCCCACAACTGACCATAAATGATCACAAATGCGAGAAAGCCAGACTCCAAGAACTGTCAACCAAGCTTACCGATCACAACAAAAGAGCTTATTATACAAATGATGGTAACTTCTTTTGAATTAGGGCAGTTTTTGTCCTGGTTTCAATTTGAACTTCGTAGCCATTTCTTCTTCAACAGTTGTCAGGGATTCTGAAAATAAAGTCTCGTGAGAAACAGTGAGAGAAATTAACTTCCTTACAGTAAATTAATAGCATCTGTTCTCTGTTATGCAAAAAGGAATGCAGGATGATGCCGCCATAAACTTACTTGTGATGGGCCTCTTACGATGGTTAAATGGATCGGCACTGGACCGCTGTAGACTTTATTAGCGTGACAAATACACTTTTTTGTGATGGAAACAGATTCGGTCATCTTCATTGAATATGACATTGCACCGCCAAGTCAAAAGTTGTCTGTCAGCTGGTTTAAGGTCACCGAATGAAATTCGTCCTGTCTTTCTGCAGTATGTATGTTTATCGCATTCCTCATCCAAGGAAATCCCAATTTTGCACCTATCAGAAGCCATGCTGAAGCTTCAATGAATTCATTAATTAGCTACCCTATTGTTTTAACCAGAGGTGATACAATACCCCTGGAAGATGGAGATCTGATGCAATACACGGGAGATCTGATGCAATACGCATGGAAGATGATGCAATACCTGGGAGATCCTAGGGAGGGAATGCAACATCATGTCAGATGTCAGATTATCTTAGGAAATGATGTAACTTTTTTATGAGTAGGCACTGTCTATTTAAAACTTCTAGTTGCAGAACAAAGGGGATAATAATGGGCGTTTTTACCCCAAAACGCCTATATTTGACAACATGATTAAATAGTGAAGGAGATGAGAAAACAAGTTGTAATTTTGAACAAATAAAGTCAAGATATATAAATTTATGTGGAACAAGTTTCATTACCATGGGTAACTGCCCACATGGTGAATTTGCCAATCCAAAATTGGCAAAAAAGTGACTTTTTCAGCTAGGACCCATTTCAGGGTCTCCTACCTATACTATTATGCCTTGGGTGCCATCAATCTTCCTTGTACAGACAGACCTGTCCTCAAATAGAATTAATACAGCATAATTTAGCCTCTGTAAGGGATACTGGCCTCATAGGGGGCCCTTGAAAACAGAATTTTTGATTTCCACCAATAAAAATTTTCATATTTGAGAGGCCAATATCTTGAAAATGAAAAGAGATAGATCAATTTTGACAAGAGATTCTGAAAGCCTGCTCCCAAATTACCTTGGATAGCAATTTTCAGCCCATACCTATGAATTGTTCCAAAAATATTGGCCTCCAAAATCCCTATAAATTAACGTTCGCTATTTGCTTGGGGCATGGCCCCCCGATTTTGGGGGAGCCATATCTCGGAAACCCCTTGGAGTAGCAGTGTAAAATTTTCCGTGTGTTCATTATGAATATAGAGGTACTCCCAAAATAAATTTGAGCCAGATCTGAGTGGGTGACCATGGAAGATTCTTGGACTTTGTTTGAGTTCATATGGAATGACCCATAAAACGAATGTCTGTGGTTGGCTTTTTTGGTTTTTGATTTGTCTTATGATTTGGCTTTGATGTACCTAATTTCTGATTTTGACTTCTGGACAGTCCTCTGATTATGATTCTAGATTCACCCCTCTGTACTGAAAACTCATACCCTGTTACAGACCTGGATTGCTTGACCATGATTTATGTGATGTGAACTGGATTTTTGCCTGCTCATGAGTTCAGTTACATCTGAGTATGCCCGCCTTTATTCGGCTGGCATACTTTGTCGCAGAGATTAAAATGGGAGCGTTTCTGTTCCCGAGAGACAAACAAGTGAGAACACGGCTGATACATGCCCAGTGTCAAGTATGGGTAAAGGAATAACAAGGAAAGAAAACCTCACCATCATTTTATGTAGTAATGTTTTTTTTGTATAGATTCCTGGAGCGGAAGATGCTGGAGATGGAGTCTCGGCACCAGGATGAGCTGGAAGCCCTGCGGGAGGAGAAGGGCAGCTTGCACAAACTGGTAGGCAAGCAGACCAGCATCATCCAGGAGCTGGAGTCACAGCTCGGCAAAGCTTCCTGTAACAACACTGCTCTGCAGAGGCAGCAGCAGGATCTGGAGGACACCATGCACAGCCTGCTCAATCTCTGCTCTAAGGGAGGAGGTAAAGAACAGCCGGCAACATCCCTCTCTATCCATCAGTCTACTTCCAATTCAATCAAGCCTGGCCTTCAATCATAATACCCTGCCTTTGTCAGGCAGCATCTGATGCACTGGTATTAATTTTGACCATTCAAAAGATCCAGTTATTAATGGATCAGCGCTCTAATGCAATAGACATTGCCCTGACAAAAAGGGGAAATGACTACCGTCAAAGAAATTTAATGCAAGTTTCCTTGACTTGAGTCAACTAATTTGAGAACTTTTTTTGGCATGAATGTGTGCAGAAATCAGCCGTTGAATTGATATAGATGAATGAATAAGGTTTCACACTTCACTCGTGACAGAAATGAAATATAAGAATAGATTATTTTAGCTTCACAAACTTTGTGTGCTTTGTGAAATACCGTGAAACATCTTTCCACTGTTGGTCTGCAAGTTTTATTCCTTGTGCACTGGCCAATCAAACGAGGTTGTAACAGTAACTCAGCCCCCCAACATCCCCACCTTAACACTTGATGCCAGTTGCTGTCTGATCCTAATAGCTCAGCCTGCCAGTAGGGCAGTGAGCTACAGGGTTGGGTTCAATTACTTTTTTCAATTACAATTACAGTAATTGTAATTAATTACTTTTGTAATTGTAATTTAATTTTAATTGATTTTTTATCAAAAAGTAATTGTAATTGAATATTCTGTCCAGAAAGTAATTTTAATTGTAATTTTCATTGTAATTGTAATTGTAATTGAAAAAAGTAATTGAACCCAACCCTGGTAAGCTAAAAACAGTATTTACTGAGCTAAGTATGAGCTATTGACTGTGTGTAGTCCCTAAATTTGTCCACTTGGATTGTAGCCGCCAACATGGCAAAATGTCATGCTGTTGATATGTTGCAAGGCAAATTCTTTCGACAGGAGTATAATTTGGCTCTTTAATATGTCCCTCTATTTCCCAGCTGGTAGTAACTTGTTGCCTCAAAGAGTTACCTTTGCTCCAACAGTCTCCAATGTACATGGTCAACTCCTCACAGCAGAAGCTCCTTGTTTCGGTGCATTCAATGCTTTCTTAAGAAGGCATACTTGGCACCTCTCTCCACCGACTCATCTTTCCACTGTTTGAAGGCAGGGGAATGTAAGAGCTATTTATGAAATGGTAACATATTTCATGTTTAATTTAATGTCCTTCACGAGAATAACCACAACAATGGAAACAATATGAAAGCTGAGATGCACAACTTGCGAAAAAGCATGAGGTATTTCCAACAATATTGAGGACAAATATAAACTAATCAGAACAGGAACTTGTAATTTATAGCCCATAGCATTTTGTTTGAGGACTCCTGGTTGGTTTAATAATATAATTGTTGGCGAATGGACACAAAGGCACAGCAGGCACAATCAGAGGCCCCATAAAAATTGAATGCCTTCTCTTTGAGAATGATGTTGACTAATGCATCCTGACAGTCATGTTTCACTAGAAGTATAGTAAGTTATTGTATGTCTGATGTCAACCAGATGTCAACAGAAAAAATTCATCCTTTAAGTATACGATGGTATGAAAAAGTATAGGGCCCCTTTCCAATTTCTTTTATTTTTACATATTTTACACACTTACAGTAGTGTGCAATGATGATTATACACCACTTTCATCTAAAAGGGGCCCTAATATATTACTTCTCAATAATTTTTTGGTGAAAATGTACTAAAAAATACTATAGTTGGCAATGAGAACAAAAAAATCATTCCCACAAGTATACTGAGGTAAACGCTAGGTACTTAACAAAAACATTAAAAGCTTCAATTTTTATAACTATGGAAAGGGTCGCAAATTTTATTTTTTATTACTCTTCCATAGCCTGAATGCATGTTTGAAGGCTCATTCCTTGATTATTGATGTTAAAAAATTTGTTTAAACTGGTTTGAGGCAACAGTCTGCAACATTACCTCTGATGATCAGTTGTTCCAGTATATAAGGTGACATAAACTTTGAGCAGTGTCACAGTGTTAAACATGATGGTATGATGGAAGGGGCTCTCTGAGATTGTTCCGAGCTGCGTTGTGGCCTTACATGATGCTGAAGATGTTAAATGTTGCCATGGTACTGTAAGAAACACCATCAAGTATTTCAAAAAGACTGGTACGCTGAAAACTAGTGGCAATAGAGGCGCAAAATCCAAGTCACATGCCTCTGATGGTCGTTATCTGTGAATGATACGTAAAAAAAAAACAAAAAAAACAAATCGACGGTTGACAGCACGACAACTCCGTGATGATATAATTACAGCCAAAAGTGAAGAGATGAAAGTATCAAGATCTAATATTTCCAAACGCCAGGGTGAAAATGGTCTGATTGGTCATTTTGCTGCCAAATGCTGGCAACATCAAAAAAAAAAAGACTTGAATTAGCCAAGAAATTCAAAGATTGGACACCAGTGGACTGGGAACAAGTCCTTTGGACAGATGAATAAAAATTCAAAATTTTCAATTTTCCCACCCAAACGCACAACTTATGTGCACCGCAGGGTTGGAGAACATTTAAAAAATAACTGTTATATATTTGAAAATATATAATACAGAAAACTGTATGCATTCGTCATTACAAAATAGGGTACCCCACTCCTGGACAGCCCTATTTTGGGCCTCTGCAAATTTCGCTTGAATCCTCTTTAGTGCAAAGATTTTGCTGATTTACCTATCACTAAAAGTTCCCAGACACATCATTGGAACGTTGGCATGGCCTGTAACGTTGAAGGATGGGGGTATTAAATGCTTGGGACAGCACATTGCCCTCTAGTTGGACAATTACCCAAATATATTTTTTTTGAATTTCTTAAAGTGTTGTTTGTGCATTGCCAGTCAGGGGTGCCAGTAATTTTCGGGCCCACTGTAAGTGCTCAACAAGCTGCAAACCAAGTGTTGTAGTACAAAGTTCCTAGAGCTAAGGATTATTCCTCAACACTAATTTTGATCATTTTAAGGATATTAATTTTAGAATATTAATCAGACTTAATGTTCTGAAATGGACTGTAGTACTGTGCGCTTGGTAATACAACACTTGTTGGGGTAGCCTGTTGAGCCCTATCAGCATATACCATCTTTGCAACGGACCATTTGAGAACAGCACTTTTTATTGAAACCCATATACAAACCCTCCTGAGTTCATAAGAAGTCTCCATATTTCCCTTTATTTCTTTTATGTTTGTAGCGCTAGTGCATGTAAGGCCCATACTGTATTGGCATTTTTCTGATTGAGAATATTGTACAGATTCAAGACAGCTGTCAAACTTTGTCACTGCAACAAGCACATAGTTTAAAATGTGAAATGACAGTTTTCAGAGATTTCATTAAAAATAAATCAAAATTTTAATGTTGAGTTTTTTGTGCTGGTAATGGCTTTCCCTTTTTGAACCATTATTTGCTTGTTAAAACAGATCACTACATTTTTTTTGTAACAGTTATGTCATGCAGTGTGTTTCATTTCATTTTTGAACAGAGGTCCCACATCAAACAAAACAGGCTGATGAGGAGAGGAAATTTCGAGACTGCACCGACTTCTTCCAAGCAGGGTTCGGCAAGAATGGTGTCTACACAATCCGTATTAACATGCTGGAGACCAAAAAGGTAGGCTCATACAGGGTATTTCAAAAAAATGGACCCGATCAAGAAATATACTGCATTGAAATTGGGTCCATCTTTTGAAACACCCTGTATTATGACTAATTTTTACCATATCTGATGAGCTGCTTGAAGTTTGAGTTGGATTTTACAGGGATTTTTATCAGGGAAAAAATACACTGGCCTCCTGGAAGGTTGCCAGCATGGGAACTGTGAATGATATTGGGTGGTTCAGGAATAATCTGGTCTTAAATACATGGAAACAGGTGTCTGCCTGGCCTCAGCCTGATCGTGAAGGTGAGGGAGAGATGGGGGGTCTGGTTTTGACTGCTGTATCTTCCTAATTACACACTTCCACCTGGCCTTCAATCTCCACTCCTGACAGCTTGTGAACAGCAACACATGGCGATAGCATTCCCCCTTTTGTCGTCAAGCTGAGTAATGTGAGGGCAGTGCAAGAGCACTCTTGTGCTTGTGGTCACATAGACAGATTCTTTCTTTTCACTATGCTGCAGCATTTAAAGTGGAAATGTATTGATTTTATTAAAAAAATTATTTTTAAAAAATTGTTGTAATTGGTATCATCCAAAAGGGCATGCAATATTCTCTCTAACTATCAGCATTTTCCACCTGGAGATGATTATAGAATAGAGTAATGATGAATGTAAAACGGGCTATTAGCAACCCCCAATATAACTCTTGAACGGCACTGTAAATCGGGCCAAGAACTGTGATCTCACTCATGGGATCAATTGTGACACCTAGACTGTTGTATGTGTATTTTACATTGCAAACAAGATGTCGAAATCCCCTAAAAATGTCAGAATTTTTTCAATCCCTGCTTGACTAGGACATCGAATATACATTGCGATATATTCAGCGGTTAGTAAGCCGAAATCCAGACAATTGCGATGCAAAATAGCTGCCCACCAGTTCCAGCGTCTTAGTTTAGGTTTCAAATAAAGTACTCTGGGAATCGTTCAATGAAAATAAAACTTCAGATATAAGTTGATAATTATATGAACTACTGCTTTATTATAGGTTTTAAAGACTTTGTAGTTTCCATGATGTAAAGTCAGGCAAATTTCTGCGACCCAGAACTTCATCGAGGAAAGTTTTCCACTTCTGCTTGTCACACAGAAAAAAAAAAACAAGATATTTCAGGGATGTGTGTTCTGCGTCATCAACAGTAACGTACATTTTTTTGGGGGGCATCTCCAATCTCACCCGAATCTGGAATGCCCAATTAGTGAATGAAATATACAAGCTTGCTCGTATGCAACCCATGTGGCCATCACGGGAGGGCGAAGACAGTGTGTGGCTGTCCTCCGAAGCACGCGCCTGTCAGCCACTGCTTGTTTTTACACTCATAGCTCAAAACTTTGCAAGCTCAGAACGAGAGCAGAGGATACCGAACATGCGCAAGCTTTGGATTTTACTGACGACTTCCCGGCTGGCCAACTGGGGGCACTTGAGCAATGAACGATGCTATAATCCTATAATCCCAAATCAGAAGTCCCTCCCAGTTAATCTACCAGCTGCACACTGCTTCGAAAAGGCTACTAGCCGCTGCCGACGCTGGTGCGACCCAGGCTTGAACCTGGGCCGTGTTACTCACTACTGCTCAGCAAAGCGACGCCTTAGCCCAACAATAACATACAACTCCAATTCCAAAATAGTTGGGAAGAAGTGTAAATTGTGAATAAAATCAAAATGCAATCACTTTCAGACCACATGAGCCAATATTTTATTTACAATAGAACATAGATAGCATTTCAAATGTTGAAACTGAGACATTTTACATTTTTATTCACAAAATGAGCTTAATACAAATTTTCTTGATGCAACAGGTCTCAAAAAAGTTGGGACACAGGCAAAAAAGGGCTGAAAAAGCAATTAATATATAAGAGAATCAGCTGAAAGAACATTTAGCAAGTAATTCAGTTAACTGGCATCAGGTGTGTAACAAGATTGGATATTAAAGGGATGTCTTAGAGAGGCTGAGTCTCTCAGAAGTAAAGATTGCCAGAGGCTCTCCAACCTGTGAAGGCTTGCGTAAAAAAATTGTGGAATACTTTAAAAACAATATTCCTCAACGTGAAATTGACAGTGCATAACATCATCAAAAGATTCAGAGAAACTGGAAAAATCTCTGTGCGTAAGGGGACAAGGCCGAAGAACTTTACTGGATGCCCATGATCTTCAGGCCCTCAGACGCCACTGCATCACCCACCGGCATGATTCTGTCATTGACATTACTAAATGGGCCCAGGAAAACTTCAAGAAACCACTGTCAGTAAACACAGTTCGCCGTGCCATCCACAGATGCCACCTAAAACTCTATCATGCAAAAAGGTAGCCATTGTTGAGCATGATCCAGAAGCGCCGCCGTGTTTTGTGGGCCAAGGCTCATTTAAAATGGACTGTAGCAAAGTGGCAAAGTGTCCTGTGGTCAGACGAGTCCAAAGTTGACATTCTTGTTAGAAATCATGGGCGTTGTGTCCTCCGGGCTAAATAGGAGAAAGACCACCCCTCCTGTTATCAGCGTTCAGTTCAAAAGCCAGCATCTCTGATGGTATGGGGATGCATTAGTGCCTATGGTGTGGGACACTTTCATGTTTTAAAAAGCACCATGAATGCAGAAAGGTATATAAAGGTTTTAGAGCAACATATGCTCCCCTCCAGAGAACATCTACTCCAGGGAAGGCCTTGTGTATTTCAGCAGGACAACGCAAAACCACATACTGCAGCTATTACAACAGCATGGCTTCGTAGTAGAAGAGTCCGTGTGCTGAACTGGCCTGCCTGCAGTCCTGATCGTTCACCGATTGAGAACATTTTGGATAATAATTAAAAAAAAAATCCGTCAAGGAGACCCAAAACTCTCCAGCAGCTGGAAGCCTGTATTAAACAAGAGTGGGATCAAATTCCAATGGCTAAACTCAAGAAAATTGTCTCCTTAATGCCCAGACGCCTACACTCTGTGTTAAAAAGAAGAGGGGTGCTACACCATGGTAATCAGGCCTCTGTCCCAACTTTTTTGAGACCTGTAGCAGCCATCAAATTTGAATTGAGCTAATTTTGCAAATAAAATTGTGAGATTTCTCAGTTTCAACATTTGCTATGTTATCTCTGTTCTATTGTGCATAAAATACTGGCTGGTGTGATTTGAAAGTCACTGCGTTTTGATTTTATTCACAATTTACACTTCGTCCAAACTATTTCGGAATTGGGGTTGTACTTTTTGACATCATAAATCTAATCTGCTAAAAACATAAAACAAAACAAAACCAATAAATTAACGAATTAGGACAGGCAGACAATGGTTGATGCACTCAACTTCCTTACCGTTTGTCCTTGTTTCCCATGAATTACGTCATCAGAAAGGGGCTATTTTTGTTTGGTCTTTTACGGGATCTGTGTGAGTTGAAAGGGTGTTCAAAATGCCTCTTTTATTCCCTTTCTATCTGAGTGAGTGTCCAGAAAGTGTGTAATACATAATCTTCATGACATTAGCTTTTCATAGTGGTATGATTTGCCCGGTTTCAGATTTTTCAATGCATCTCTACTTTAAAGAAAACCTCTGCAATTGAGATAAATCAAACATATTTAACTTGTCAGACTATAAATAAATACTTTCTAGCAAAATCATTGCTTTCTGGCCATGTACGTCAGCTAACATGTTATGTACACTGATTTGAAAGTTGTTCAAAACACGTACTGAGCCACGGAGGAGGTGCAGGATGATGTATTTAGAGCAGTCATGCAATCACATTTCTTCATCCTGATCTTTGTAGTCATGCAAGCATAATTAGATCAGCACAGCATTTGTTTTCGGCACTGTTCACTCGGAAACGCTACATTACTGCCAGTGGAAAGGAACGCGTTCTTTTGCCACAGAATTGTCAAATACAAAGCTGTTTGCATGCTCAACTTCAATAGCATTACCACCGTCACTGCAGCATAAATGACCAGTCATGTTTGCGACTAGAAATACTTTGCACATGTTAACTTCCTAAAGCCCAACACCCCCCCAAGCAGAAGTGCCAGTGTTCTGACAATTTGTGCTGCCTTGTCAAAAAATGCTACCGTAATGCAAAGCGATCGTAAAGTCTTTGTTTTAGCCTTGATATTGTAATATGAATCAGTTTAAAGTAGTAACTCTGTTATTTGTTAGCTTAGTGTAACATAAGCAGATTTCATAATGAGTTGGATAAGTTTGTTTGAAGATATATGTCCATATATGAGCATCATCGTCTAATTTCTGCATTTTCAGGAAAACCCAGCATGTACATGCAAATATATGTACGCTTGCAGGTCGAAAGGCACACTGAAAATAAATCTATTTTTATGATTTTTCAAAATACTTAAGACATGAGCGAAGAAACAGCCCGAGAATTTAGGTTTGCGCAAGCGCAGAACCGCGAGGTAGCAAATTTTGATAGGTAGCAAAATTTGACAGAACACCGGCGTTACGGGATTTTCAAAGGCATACCGTAAGCCTCTGACCCTTAAACGCTTAATTGCTTTCAAGCCGTGATTAATAATCACGCAATTTATTTTCTGAATAATCAAGATTATTATACAAGCCTGTAATTTTTAAGAAATTATGAAGAAATCACGGAGATCACCATGGGCTACATTGACAATGTACTTAATAGTGATATTATGGGGACAGAAAAAAAAAGGACTAATTATCCAATTCTTTCTCTTAATTCCATCTCCCATTTGAGTAAAATTTTTTGAGCTGTTAATTACTGTTTCAGCATTTGATTTAAGCCTTTTACTGTCTGTGGGTTGGGAGTGGAAAAATAATTGTGCAAATTATTTTTCAACCGCTGGGCCTCTGTAGTTTGTGTCTATGTGAATAAATTTGGGTGTGATCTGACAGCATGTTTCCCTGGCAGTGGGAGTAAGATGGTGGTGGGTTCGATGGTTTCATTGAGAGGTCCATTACTGCCTGCTATTGGAATCTAACCAGGCCCCCAACCACCCTAGGTGTACTGCAACATGGAGTCTGCCGGAGGGGGCTGGACAGTAATCCAACACAGAGAGGATGGCAGCTTGGACTTCCAACGGACCTGGAAAGAATATAAAATGGTGAGGAAGCTGCTCAAAAAAAAAAAGTTTGCTGGGGGACCTGCAGTGGGTTGCAGCATAAAGCAGTTAATTGGTTTCAGCCTGTTAGCTACTGCTTGAAATTGTCAAAGAAATATTTAACCACAAAGCCAGCCAGATCCAGAACTATTTGGGATATCTGTGCACCAGGATCTGAAATGAATAAATCAGGAAGTGCATGAAGGGCACATATATGTATATTTTCAAAATATCCCAGAAGGGATTTTGTTTTGGTATTATTAAGTATACTTAAAACTGTTTCTGAGCCCTATCTTTTGGATTTTGATTAGTCCAAATAACACCTGTAAAAAAAAATCCCTATATAATAGCAGTGGTGAACCTCTACTAGATGATATCTACAGTCTAGTATAAAGCATTTAAGTTTTTTTTTTTGATGAGTATTATTGAAATTGTGATGGAAAAATACTCAAATACTTCACTCTGTTCCAAGTAGAGAATCCCCCAGCCAGGTAAGAGCTTAAGAGCGCAGCTATCCAGGCTAGTCAGTTTTGTCTGGATTATATCTCTAGTAAATCCGATCTGAAATTGATTTTTATGGGTATGTTTTCCCCAAGATCTCATCTACATTATCGCACAAAGCATTTCAGTGTTATGAATGAGTTTTTTTTACTGTGAAAAGGTTCATGTAGGCCTTTTTGATTCTATGTCACGGAGGCTTTGGAGAAGGAACCAGGCACTGATTGAACTGAAAATACTTGCAGAAATGAATTGGAGATAAACAATAAACAGAACAAATAGGAACACTCTCTACAGGCTAGTAGATACGCAGTGAGAACATCAGGCAAACCCCCAAAGACTAATCACAAAGACAGAACTTACACTGACAAGCCTAAGGAGCAGCGGGTGAGGAGAGGGAGTGAGACTCATGAAGGAGGCGGAGTGAAGAACGAGACCAGGACAGGGCAACAAGGTGAAATAAAGCAAAGGGAGACAGGACATTGGGGGATATAAAACACAGGAGGCACCAGGGCAACTAAAAGCACAGAGAAAGCAAAACAAATGAAATAAGCAAAGTAGGGAAAAAACTAAAATGAGTATAAAATTAAGACAAAACACAGGAAGCCAATTATGGAAACACAACGCAGTTGAACATGCAGGCATGGTAGCGAGGAGAGGGCATGGTCACAAATAAGGAGCAATCAGGCACAGAGAGGAGAGAGAGAAAAAGAGAGAAAGAGCGAGAGAGAGAGAGAGAGAGAGAGAATAGGGCAAAGGGAAATCAAAAATAAAGAAAACAACACTAATCCATGAAACACATGAATCTAACAGAAATATACTAAAAATAATAAAAGAAAATCAGAAGAGTGACAGTACTCCCCCCACCCCCCTAAGAGGTTCCACCTGGCAAGCCCTATGCTGACTAGGGTGGGTGGAAGGGGGAAGGACTGGAGGGCCGAAAAGGCGGATGCAGTGGGGACAGGGCAGGACCAGGATTGGTCAAGGAGGGGAATGGATGGGTGAGGGCTGGACTGGGCAGGGATGGCCGACTCTGGTCCAGGCGGAGGCCAGGTACGGTCGATTCTGGTCCGGGCGGAGGCCAGGAACAGTCGACTCTGGACTGGGCAGAGAGTGAGAGGGGGGAGAGAGAGAGAGGCACACCAGGGCAAAGAAAGGAAATCAAAACTGAGCAAAACAGCACAATAATCTAAAAATACACAATTCCAACAGAAATAAACTAAAAATAGTAAAAACAAATCAAAACAATGACATTCCATATCAGTGCATCCAGTATGTTGGTTTAACTTGCAAATACCACGAAACATTGGTTCAAATTTTTGAAGAAATAGGATATAAAAAACCTAAAAGTGGCATAGATGATAAAACATGTCCCTCCATCAGTGCGATTACATGGATTGTAATTTGTAACTTCTTGAACCTGAATGCCCCATAGAGGTAGCGCCGATGCCACGGGATTCAATTGAATCCGTCAGTGAGTCCGTCAATTTTGTCATTTACTTATCGTAATATAATAGAAAAACACATCAATACTGTTATTCAGAATTCTTCAGAGACATCCATTCTTGATAGCCAAGTTGTTGTTCCAATCAAAATATCAAGTTACAGTCTTAATGGTAATATTTTAATGGTGATGTTCACTCACCTCGATTTATTGCAGGTTGCCGTCTCTTCCTAATACATGCCCTATTAAACAGTCCAGTTTCGTAATAATACATGGAACTTAGTTCCGAGAAAAAACTGTGCTTTAAGAAAAACCATTTGAATTTTTTTAATATTACCTGCTTATTTTTATATGATTTTCTGAAGCTAACTGATGAACGCAAGGGAAACTGCACAGAAGATTACGCATCAGCCTTACATGCTCTGTTAAAGGCACTAGTCCTTATCCTAGAGCTTCAGTGGTTCACACTTTTTTGCTTGAAAGGTCGCTGAACATGACTGGAGATTTTCATAAGGAGCCGTGGCTTATTTCTGTGCTTACTTGACTGATAGGGACTCAAGCCAATCCAATCATTTCCACGATAATGGAAGTGTTGTCACTTTTGTATCGTCACATGGTAAGGTGTCCTTTTAATCACTTGTCACACAGCCAGATTGCTCCCAGAGCAATCAAACTTTGCCCCTGGATTTATTTAGTTATTTATTTATTTTGTGAAAATCATGGTGCATTTACATATAATGGAATAGCCATCTATGCATGAGAATTTACTTTTTTCACATATGATAATGTCTTTATTTAGAAAAAAAATTTCAGTTTTATAAGGTGTCTAAAAATTTTCAGGCTTGTGAGCTGACTATATCGACCTTTACCTTAATATGGACAAAATCATGTTTTGGTTATAAATTTTGCTTCTCAGTTTTTTTGTTGCGTTTCTGGAATCCTCCTTGGAATATGTCCCTGATTGTTCTGTCTAAGGTGGACTGATGCCAGTTAAGGTGATTGATTCCTTGTTTGAAATGTAACTTAGCTTTACAATATGTTTTACGAAATTAATGCACTTCACTCATGCCTATCTAATTGTGCATTTGTCAAGCGGGTCACTGGGAATCCAGCTCAGTGCTGAATATAACTACCACATATAAAAATGGAGTCGAGAGACCAACTGTGAATATTGGAGGAATCTGTAAATATTACTTGATTTAGCTACCTGTAAATGTACTATTATTCATCTTATTATCACTTTAATGGGCCATAGAAATAAGCCATATTTTCAAAACAACAATTGTAATGAATACTGAAGACTCTTTGGCAACCAAACAAATGGAGCTCACCTAAAAAAGGAGAAGAATACCCAAGATCTTGGGGTAGAAGCATTGTTTTTCAAAAAAGTGGTCAACATATACAGGAAGTCCAAAGAAATTTCATTTTATCTATAACTGCTAAGCCTCATTAGGGAAACATTTTGCAGACTGATTGTGAGCCACCGTTATTGTTTATTTATTTATTTTTTTACATTTCATGAACTTGCATATTTGAAACTAAATATAAGATACAGGACTTTAGTTAATACTAGGGCTGTCATGATCGATTTATCCCGATTATGTTAAGCGCAATAAAGGTAACTGCCACTATGAGGCAGACAGATGTGCTTGCTTATTACCTTTTCTATAACACATACCTAATGCAGTCATTTGAAATGCTCCCGGGAAGAACACTGATTTGAAGTCCGCTAATTACCAGCGAGGTTGGACAGCCTCCATCGCCTGGGCATAATTAACGTACCTTAAATCAATTCCCGTGTACTTTGCCTAACTTGCAATCAAGCCATTTATTCAGCCAACTGACCAATCAAAACCAAAATGTGGCCTATAATGATAAAGAAGAGATAATGAGAAGCAGACAGACCTAACCAGGCTGCCGTGTTAATAATGAATAAATGGCAGAATTCCGCCTCTCGTAGAATTTGTACATATCATTAAAAAGATTTCTTAAAAATAAAATCATTTTAAGATGGTCCTGGTTTTTAAGCGTTTCAAAACGTACGCAAAGTGGAAAACATTTTGTGAAGCATATCAAACATGAAAGTGAGAGAAATTATTTTTGCATTGCGGGTGTGACAGTTGATGGGTCCTGTCACGAGAATGCCTCCTAATAAGTCTGCGCCTTGGCTACCTTGCCAACGAGCCTGGCTCTTTGGCGATGTGGTCAGTGCGTTAGACTATTACCCGGGAGTCTGGAGGTTCAAGTCCCCGCCCGGGCCTTCCTTCGGCCTGCTACACGGGCAATAGATAAATTCAGCAAAGACTGCAAACACGTTCCGGCAAACGCAGATTTGTGGCATTTTTTATTTGATCATTGATTAAGATTAATTTGAAAAAGTAATTCATAGCTCTTGGTTTTGGTTATTTTTGAGCGACTAAATAGCCTACAGTGAAGGTGGAAAACATTCTGTTTAAGCGTAGCCTATCGAACAGGACATGTTAATTGTTCGCAGGCACCGCGGCCAAACGTAAAACTAGAAATAGGCTAATCTAGCAAACATATTCAGGCAAATTACATGCTGAACAATGCAAATTAAGGTCTGCAAAGTCAACATCCTCTACCCGACAATTGCTCTCACCCCCTTCCCCATTACTTTGCTCAATTTGCAATCAAACAGTTGATTCGCTCAGTTACGCTAACGATTTAAATTGGTAGACAGTCTGATTTATTTAGATATCATTTTTGTTTGTCACATTTTGAAATTTAAATAACCATGAAATACAACAGATTTGCCTCAATGTGTTCGCTAGATTATTTCTAATTTTGGTATTCCGCCGTAGCCTTGCAGAGCAGACGGCCCTGCCTGATTCATGGTCTGAAATCCTGCAGGTCCGTCTTGCCAACTACCGTTGTCCAACAATTTCACGGCTAAATTTTTTACGGCCCAATCAGGGGAAAGCGAGGCGGGAGCTGCAGACGTGACATCACCAGGAAGCGACTTTACGTTTGAATACAATGGCGGCATGCGAAGCAGTTCCCGTGGATGGGTCAATATCAGCAGTTTTATCAGAAATAGACTCAATTTCTTCATTAAAAGAGGAGCAAAGAACCTCACTAAAAGCTTTTCTGACGGGAAACAATGTTTTTGCTCTTCTCCCGACTGGTTTCGGTTAGAGTTTGATCTACCAGCTGGCTCCTCTGGTCGTGAAAAAGATGGGAAGGACTCCAAACCCCATGTGGATTGGTCGGTGATGAGTGTGACGAGAAAAAGCATCGTCCAATCAGCAGCCGCAGATTTTTTTGAAGGCTCTTCCTCTGAAAACTTTTTTGAACGGCTCTTTCCCAGATGGACTTGTGAAATATTTCCGTGGCGGATATATGGAATTGTCCGTTTGGCGTGTCAGGTTAATTCCGCCGTGCTGAGTGCAAACACGTTAACAATTTACTTGTCACATCCGATACGCTTAAACAAAATGTTTTCCACCTTCCACCTAAATAACCACTGTCGGTTATTTTGACACTCAAAAGTAAATAAAATCAAGTGCTATGAGTTACTTTATTTTAAATTACTCTCGTTCAATTATCTTATAAAAAATGCCACAAATTTGCGGAAAAGATTCGCCTGAACGTGCATTGCCAAATCTTCGGTGCATTTGACTATTGCGTGCAATGCAAACATATTCTCTCTCGTATTCACATTCGATATGCTTCACAAAATGTTTCCACTTCACGTAGCCTATATTTTTAAGCACTTAAAACCAGGGCCATCTTAGAATAATTTCATTTTTTTAAGAAATATCTTTAATAATACTTACAAAACTCCTCGATGAGAGGTGGAATTCAGAGGTCGGCTATTTATTCAGATTATTGACATTCTTTCAATCTAACACGGCAGCCTGGTTAGGTCTGTCTGCTTCTCATTATCTCTTAATCATTACAGGTCACATTTTGGTTTTGATTGGTCAGTTGACTGAATAAATGGCTTGATTGCAAGTCAGGCAAAGTACACGGGAATTGATTTAAGGTAAGTTAATGAATTATGGACCATTCCCAAAGTAGAGGAGAGTATTGGGTGGGATTGCGGATAGGAGATCGGGCGGACAGGAGATCGGGGCGGGTGTGGTGTTGGACTTGATGTGTGATTGTGCGGACGTTGGGCGCCCCCCGGGTGGCAAGACTCAGGGTGGGGCTCGCATCTCTTGTCAGAGTCCGTGTGGCTCCGAAGCCCCCCGGGGTCCCAGGTGGTGGCTGTTTCTTGCTTCCTTCTTGGGGCGGGGAAGGGTGGGAGGAACATAGAAACGAGACGAGCGGGGATTGTGGGAATGTAGGAGGTATATATAGGCGTAAGGACGAATAGGAAGGCGCATTGGGAGTGGTCCTGTTCATTAACCTACGTTATCGGGAACTCCCTTTAATTATGCCCAGGCGATGAAGGCTGTCCAACCTCGCTGGTAATTAGTGGACTTCAAATCACAGTGTTCTTCCCGGAAGCATTGCAAATGACCGCATTAGGTATGTGTCATAGAAAAGGTAATAAGCAAGCATGTCTATCTGCCTCATAGTGGCAGTGACTTTTATTGCGCTTAAAATAATCGCGATTAATCGATCGCAACAGCCCTAGTTAATACTCAGTGTTTTGCGGTAAAAGTGTTCTTGCCTAGTTTAAAAAAAAAGGCATTGAACCATGTTCTGGATCTTAATAATCTTTGAAATATTTGGCTTTCAGTGAAACTTGATTTTTTTAAAAACAGATGAAAGTGAGCTCTTTTCTATGTTTGTGATGAACTCCTGTAAAATTTGAATTTCTAAAGATTTCAACATACTTTTTTTCAATAATATTTTGAGGACCTGCATGCTCCTCAGATTTGTGTTATGTCCTCCATACATGCTGTTGCTCATCAACAAAAAAACTCTCCAAAATTTGAATCTGGTTTTCAATTTTTGATTTTTCGACATTCTCATAAGTGAAAATGAGTATTGGAAACTGGAATGAGGTGGAAAATGACTGGTCATAAAGGTACACTTCTCCATTGTAGTAAATGCTTAAAACCATAAGTCTGGCATTTGTGGTTTTTTAGATACAGAGTTTTTTGTACTCAAAAAGGGTGGAATTTTATTCATTTTTCCCTTTAGGCATAATAAGTTAAAATTGTGCTAATGTGAACAAATACTATTACCTGACAAACTAGAAATTAATACCTCGACTATTGATTTTATGGTAGCATTTAAGACATTATATGTGGAAAATAATGAATTCTCACCAAATGGCTTTAACTTCTTTAAAGGTAATGGTGCATACTCCATATGTGAACCTACTTTTGTGGAGACTAGTGACCTAAAATGAATATCTGATGATTAATTGAATGGCATGTTCTCATTTGCTGTGTCCAAATTCATCTCAGTAGCCCATGTATGTAAAAAAAAAAAAAAAAAGTTTTTGACTCGTTTCTGGCGATACTGTCTGCTTAATACTTGGCATATCTATTACAACCATTCTGTGTTCAATGTCTTGGTATATATATTCAACATCTGGTGTTTGTTTGACGTTCATGACGTTCAATAATAATGTATGATAAAGCAAAACAACTCTATCAACTGATTTAGTTTTCACATGCTTTATGGTGGGATATTGAAATTATCATCTGGAAATAACTTGCTAGTTGTTACTAACTGTTTCCATATGACATTTCATATTCACAGTGGACTGTGAATGCAAGTTAAAGCTATATCATGCAAAGAAGAAGCCATATGTCAACACAATCCAGAAATGCCGCCGTCTTCCCTGGGTCAAAGCTAATTTGAAATGGACTGAGGCAAAACAGAAAACTGTTCTGTGGTCAGATGAATCAATATTTGAAATTATTTTTGGAAACCACGGACGCCGTGTCGTGCGGACTAAAGAGGAGAGGGACCATCCAGCTTGTTATCAGTGCACAGTTTAAAAGCCTGCATCTCTAACGGTATGGGGTTGCATTGGTGCCTATGGCGTGGGCAGCTTACAGATCTGGAAAGGCACTATCAATGCTTAAAAGTATATAGAGCAGGGCTAATCAACATTATCCTGTGGGGGCCGGCGTGGGTGCAGGCTTTCATTGCAGCCAATCACTTACGCACCTGACACCACTAATCAACCCTAAGAGTCTTCGCAAAAGAGATTGATTTGTAGTATCAGGTGTGTAATTGCTTGGTTGGAATGAAAGCCTGCACCCACACCGGCCCCTGTAGGATAAAGTTGAATAGCCCTGATATAAAGGTTTTACAACAACTTATTGTCCCATCCAGACACCCTCTCTTTCAGAGAAGGTCTTGCATACTTCAGCAAGACAATGCTAAACCACATACTGCATCCATCACAACAGTATGACTTCGCAGTAGAAGAGTTCGTGTGCTGAAATGGCCTGCCTGCAGTCCAGACTTTTCACTAATAGAAAACGTTTGGCGCATCATGAAACGGAAAATCCAGCAAAGAAGGCCCAGGACTGTTGAGCAGCTAGAATCATACATCAGAAAAGAGTGGGACAACATTCCTCTCCCACAACTCCAGCGACTGGTCTCCTCATTTCCCAGAAGTTTACAGGCTGTTGTTAAAAGAAGAGGGGATGCTATACAATGGTAAACATGGCCCTGTCCCAACTTTTTGAAATGTGTTGTTTCTATCAAATTTAAAATGAGCTGAATTTTTCCTGAAATGGTAAAATGTCTTCCTTTCAACATCTGATATGTTCTCTATGGTTGGATTTACAATGCCGGTTAAATGTGACACGAATGTGACACGATCGGATCTTTTGCTCAAATCTGGCCAATATCCGATCTGTCACATGGCTGTGTAAACAGAAAAAAAACACATTGATTCCGCCCTCGATCGGATCCGTCAGATCAGATCCAGGCCTCATTTAAATGTGGTTTTTGTTCAGATATGTATCTGATGTGTATCTGAAATGTGCCAATGTGCCCGTCCTGTAAATGCATGTCAACATTCAGATAGGATATTTTGTTAAAATTTGTGTTCTTGATGCGTCAGAAATGGCGACAGTTTCTGACATAACATGTGGAATGTTTGTTTACTCATTCTAAAATTTCGCACCCACTATTCATCATCAAACGTTTGTACAACCTGCTCCCACCAATCCCTTGATCTCTCTCGCATTTACACACTCCTCTGAACAGTGAAGGAAGCGATGATCGCGGCATAGGCATACGAGGCGATTATAGCCCTTCTCCTTCTCTTCCTCAGAATCCTCTGGATTGGACAGGGATTTTTCATGTATAAACAACAAGCCAAACTCAATGTCATCCATTGTTTACAACATGAAGTGTGTTGCCTACGCCTATACGCCAAACATAGGCCTAGACTAAGGCGGAGTCTGCCTACGCATTTGCGATGATGCAGGTGATAGGTGTAAAAGGCGTTAACAAGAGAATCAGATGTAGGTTACCCAGTGAAATGTTGCGAGCTTGCTTGATGTTTTGATCATTTCTATGACTGCTAGGCCTGCATGCTTTTGTAGCGCTGCACGCACATTTGCTTTTATTTTCGGCAGCCTTCTCAACTGTGCGCATGTGGATCGCCCAAGACAATGGCCTGGTAGTGAGTGTTGCAAACAAATGGAATCGAAACGGAACAGATATCATTCACGCTCAAAACAACATATAAACACGCAGTTGAACAAATCGGATATGGGCCTCAAAATCCGACCCATATTCGATCTGGGCAACAAGACCTGCAGTGTAAATCCAGCCTAAGTTCTATTGTGAATAAAATATGGGTTTATGAGATTTGATTGCATTCTTTTTTTATTTACATTTTACACAGCATCCAAACTTTTTTGGAATTGGGGTTGTATAAAAAAGAGACTATTTATATCTCCGTAGCAATGAACATACAGTCAGTACCACTCAATTACAACAGTAACGCACAGGAAGGATTGACTAGCGATTGTGCTAAGTACATATTTTAAGCAGACTAGGTGTAGGCTGTGTATGTGTGGGTGAGTCTCATTAACAAAAGGGGAGGGTTAAATCGGTGGACTTGGCTCCAAAATAGTGGACTTGTCTCCAAGACTGTAGATGTAGAAGTACACGAAGAAGATGGCGGTGGTGTGAAAACCATGTTTTTGGGTGTGTGGGGAAGGTGAGAGGGTGAACAAAGAACAGGGTGACACAGGCGGGAGAAAAGAAAAGACACCAGCATGAGTCTGGATTGAACACTGCGTTCCTCTCTCAGAATGTCAAGTGCTGGGAGTTGATGAGCGGGACAGAGAGCGAGAGAGGGAGAACAGAGAGGTAGGTGCAGGCAAGATCTAATGGAATCTAATGCAACTAGCAGCGGCGGGTTAAGCAACCAGTTAGATGAGCTATTGGACGGGAGCAAACATTGCAGTGAGGAAGTTTTCAAAAATGTTGCTTACCAAATAAGGCGGAGGGTTACATGCGTTTCTCTGCACAAATTAGCTACTGGTGGAGGATGCTAAAAAGCAGCTACTATGCCGCTAAAAAGCAGAACAGGAGTGGCAGCAATGTTTCCACTTTCCCATCGTTATAGTTAATGACATGCTCATCGACCTTTATCTTATCTATATCTAAATAAGACAATGTTACGAGTAAGATGTTTAAATGGGTTACTGATGTATATCATTCATATTCCCGTTAATACATTATAGACCACAGTCCCATTAATGACTCAGGGTATGCATGTCCACATTACGTCCCCAACATTATTCATCTGATTTTCCCTCCGCGATTTTACCGAAACAAAAAATGCCATGCTGCCTTATACCCTTTGGAGTCTTTGCTTTATAATTTTACAAAAGTTTCAAATTCTTTAGTGATCTTTGAGATTGTCAAATCCGATGTCCATTCCACCCTCAGATGTCAGTTACAAAACCAAAGGTGTGAAACTCATATTGGAATTTTAGTCCTTGTGATTGATAATCTAACTTTATTTGTGTCAGGCAGAGAGCTTCAGTTTACAGAATTGGTCACTTGTTGCAATGAATGAGCACACAGCTCAGCTGGTGGACATCAGACATAAACAGAAGCAGCAGCTTGCTCCTCGAATGAGAAAAAAATATTGATCTAAACAGATTTTTTGTTAAAAGGAGTCAATGAAGTGATGAAATGGGTTTAAAGAAAAGAATAGTTTGACTGCACCTCCACCTGGTGTGTTTCTTTTCTTTGATTATTCATTATTATGCATAAGGACAGAACACAGCAAATCGCAATGAATATGCTAGTTTGTTTGAGAAGCTTTCCCAGCTGTGGTGGTTGCACTGAAGTCTTTGAATATTTCACATTCTGTCAGTCTGTTGATTCAAGCCTAGGATGTTTAGACGCACAGAGCAAACATGGCCTCCGAAATGCATTTGTAACTAGAAAAATATGAAACTGCTGTTCTGAAAGATTTTCTGAATCCTTTTTTTCAGGGAAATTTGTCCTGGCCATAATGCATGGCTGTTTGCAAGAGATTCAATTTAACACAGTCTAGCAAGTGTCCTCAGACACCCCAACACAAAAGATGAATTGCCTGTGGAATAAATCAATCATATGGTTGTAATATAACAAGAAGTAATGTGGTTGCACAAAAATCAATTACGCGCATAAGAACTGGCATACGTAGTGTCTGGATATGCTAGGAGGTCAATCATCATTTTAAGCAGGGGCACAAGGATTTAGCCAGGAACTGCTCTACTTGTCTTTTAGACAGGCATTTTAAAATTGAGTCTGTTTTGGAAGGGTAGAAATGAAATTAGACACGTAAACTGAAACTGGTCCACAATTCGTTACCACTGGCCATTAGCGCAGTTCAATTTTCCATAACACCCCTGTAAGCCAGGACACCAAGCCCCTCCCTCAAAAGATGTATTCGGAGCAGTCATGCGATTGTATTTCTTCCTCCTGATCTTTCTTGTAATGTTAGTGTAATTATATCTGCCTGGGGTTTGTTTCTGCTTTGTTTGAAAAGGCTATATCTCAGATCCAGTAGAGAGAAAGTGTTCTTTCACCACAAAACCGTCGTACACAAAACTGCTGTCTTCACGCTCACATTCAGGTACTGCGACATCAATGACTTACTGTTTTTGTGACCAAAAAGACTGTGCGAATTCATTAAGGGCCGTGACTAGTTGTTCACAATTGCTCAACCAAGGGTAAAATTTCTGTAAAAAGCTTCCCAAATAGAAAATTGCCGTGTCATACTGACAAAACTGAACATTCTTTGTTGTTGATGAAGCTTCTAGCCTCAACATGGACAAAATTTCTCTAGTTTACCAGTCATTGAAGCAATTGAATGTCAATATAGGTAATTTTTTTTCAGATTTTCATTATTAATTTTCCATTGTTGAACTGTTTTACAGATAGATGCATTTAAATCCATTGTGGTATTGGTAATAAAAGAAAATAAATATAATTAAAATAATAAATATGAAGGGCTAAGAACCAGAGTGGTCTAACCCCAAAAAATGAAAATTAGAGTTTGGATCATATTGTGACAGATCTTTATAAGATTCGTAACACAAAATTGGTGACATGATGTTTATTATACTTGTGAACAACATTATATATATATATATATATATATATATATATATATATATATATTTATAATTTTTTTTTTTTTACATTTTAAAAACTTTGACATCTTTTATCTCAAAAACAATGTTCTGTGGTTTAGACCGTTCTGGTTCTAAGCCCCTCATATGTAATGGGCAGCAACCACCCCCTCTCCTCCACGACTTAGTACCTTCAAAGCTATTTGCAGTCATAAATTGCTTTGACACGGATTTGCAAATATGCTGTACTGCACTATACTAGCAGTGTCAAACTAAAATATGTATTTCCTAAATGCCTACTCAACATTGGCATTGTGGGTAGAATCACTGAATGGATGCAACAAAATTAAAAGATGGACAAAAATTTGAAGCACCCCTGAAAAATGACTTCAACTGTGAAATCTCTCTACAACAAGCCATTCCTGTTAATTTAACAGCTAATAAGCACCATTTGCCTGCTTTAAAGTGATCTAGTCTGCAGCCCTATGCTAGTATCTTCATCAGGTGTGGCATATAAACGTCACTCCACTTGATACAAAGCCTCTGCATAGGATACACCTGGGTTTCCTCGTTTTAAGCTCCTCCAGAAGCTTCCTCTCTTTTTGCTCAATGTCTCCATTTTGTGCATTTAAGGTGCTAGAAGATCCTCCATGATGGAGGATGGGGAACGATTGCCGAGCCACAGAAGGAGAGTGGACACAAGGAAGCAGAAATTAGCAAAATGAAAAGCATTCATAGGCTGCAGTCAAATAGTCTTTTTTACTTAGAAAAGTTAACTCCTGGAAAATGACCCAGAAGTATTTATGCTGCAGCCATGATAAATGTGTTTGAATTCTCTAAATGTTAAAGAAAGGTGCTGCAATGCTTCCTGACTTATCTGCTTTGGCACAGGGTACATTGAAACATTTATGAAAGGAAAGGGGACAACGCGCCATAATCCTATAATTCTATGTGGCAGAAATATTTAAAGTGACAACCATTCAACCCGCCACTCATGAAAACAAACTGACGACGGGCAAGAGACATATTATCACGTGGCCTTGTAAGTGCATTCGAATTCTCTTTGCAGCACAGTTGTTTTTCCCTAAGCTGTTATGAATATCTCTTTGCACTTTTCCTTAACCTCATAGCATTTTCCATTGAGGTTAAAGAAAAGTGGTTGGGAATTACACAATAGGACGTATGTTTTAACTATTCAAAACCACTGATAATGAGGTAATGCAGCAGCTTGAGTTGACTGCCTGAACTAGTTCGCAGGCATTGCCCCATCAATGGAAGGTCATTTCCTGATTTTGATTTTTAGGTGTTGCAGACTAACAACGAGCACCAACTAAGTATGCCAATTTTATTTCATTAAATAACGTATAACTTGGTAAATGTAACGCTCTGAAACCTCAAAATGAAGACTCAAAAGCATTTCACAAAAATGGAATGGTTCAGTGAAAAACCATAATTGCTGCTGGAATGTAGTAATTAACCCTTTAAAGTGCAGCAAGTTTCCTCCCTAAATAAGATGCTTACAGTTCTTTAACTACTTTGACTACAGGCATAATCATGGTCTCGTTTGGAAGGGGACAATCGATTGCTCTCAGAATTGCTGAGAGCATAACTCACATTGAGTAGCAACACTGGAAATATAAGTTTTATGTCGGTCAGAAAAAGATTATATAGTTTTCTAGTTTTAATTAGCCTTGCAAGAAGTAGCAACTTAGTGACTCTGTTGGGCTGGTTTGGATGCTCTGAGCGGTTTTAGATTTTAAATATTTGGTGGTAATGAATTAATTTATTTAACCCTACAATTGCCTGCTGAATCTCATGGATGGCAATGAAATCATTTGTTATCTGATGCTATCTACTCATGCAAAGTTAATCAATTAGACCTAGCATAGTATTCATAAGAAAAGTGAATGATTTATAGCTAAAGCAAAGACGGTGTATTAGCGGTGAAGCGCATGAGGACAATGTTCTTGCTGATGGAAGAATGTAGGAATGTTATTTGCATACCCTTACACTACCGCTCAAAAGTTTGGGATCACTTGGAAATTTTCTTGTTTTCCATGGAAACACACATGAAATTAGTCTGAATAGGAAATATAGCAAATGAACAGAACATGCCGACATTGTCTGAGTTAGAAATAATGATTTTAATGGAAAATGATGAATATGTACTGAAAACTTTGCCTTCAAAAAAAAAAAGCCACCTTCACTGTTGATACTGAAACTGGTGTTTGACGGGAACTATTTAGCGCAGCTGCTAGTTGGCAACCTGTGAGGCGTCTTTGTCTTAAACTACGCACTCTTAGATATTTGTCTTCTTGCACAGTTGTGCATCGGGGCCTCCCACTCCTTTTTTCTGTCCTTGTTAGTGCCAGTTTGTGCTGCTCTCTGAAGGGAGTAGTTGACAGCATGGTAAGAGATTTTAAGTTTTCAATTTCTCGCATTGAATAGCCTTCTTTTCTAAGCACAACAATAGACTGACGGGTCTCTAAAGGAAGTTCTTTCTTTCTGGCCATTTTGAGCCTGTGAACAAACAAACAACTGCTGATGCTTCAGGTACTAAACCAACCTCAAGAATGTCATGCTTCCTTTTGTGCTCCCTTATTAGTTCAACGGTTTTCAGCTGTGCAGCACATTTGCAGAAGGGTTTTCTAATAATCAATTAGCCTTATAAAATGCTTAACTTGGATTAGCAGCCATACCAGGAGATTGATGCAGAGGACTGATAGTTGCTGATAACAGGCCTCTATGCAAAAATGTAGATCATTCTTTGAAAATCATCTGATTAATTTTAATCATTTGTGAAATGGAAAAAAATGTTTGTGAAATGCATGAAAATGTATTTTTCTTTGGAAAACAAAAAAATTTGCAAGTGATCCCAAACTTTTGAGCGGTAGTGTAAGTTATGATGCCTCGCAGCTGAAGCGCTCTTTGGCAGACTTTACTATCAACAAACTGAAACTGCAGCTTCCTCTCTTTATCATAGCTAGTTATTAGTTTAACAAGAGTTTTAATTGGCCCTTTGTACCTAGCTAAAATTCTCAGGCTACCTGGCTAAAGAAGTAAGTAATCCAACTGAATAATGGCTTGTTTCGCTGCTTTATCCAAGTTCTGCAATTGTGACAGAAGCCCTTTTATCGATTTAGCGTTTTCCCTTTCTATGTTATAATTAGAAAATTAGTTTCTGTAACATTTCTAAAACATTTGGAGTACTCATAGAGCAGTACAGAAGTGATAAGGAACCTATTTGTTCATCGCGTTATATGCTATGGCTTTGAATGTCTGTCTGCCAATTGTTGTGGACGGTCGGAACAAGTTATTGAATACTTGGTGTTAATGATATCACATTAATGACATCACATGAATGGTGATAGCACGGGCGGAGTAGTGTGGTAACAGACTTGGGCCGAAAATGGCGATAGGCTGTATAAGCAGTTTTTATTTTTCATGCTTGTCAGGGGTCCCCTGCTGGCCATGGGGCCCTAAGCATCCTCTTAGTTCAATTATGCCTTTGGCTAGCGCTGGTGAATGTAATGCACTCTGAAATAGACAAGGAATCCATTGTTTTATGATGGAGTGAGTAATTTTAGTATACTACATTGTTCTGGACTGTGTTCCAGCCATCATTATGTTTTGAGGATAAAACTGAGTCCACAGAACGTGGGGGGGTATGGTTGTTTGCATTCTGTGGTTATAGTTTGCTTGTTGTTTCTTGTGTTCTAGGGCTTTGGAAGTGTATCTGGAGAGCACTGGCTGGGAAACGAGTTTATCTACCTCCTCACCAGCCAGAGGCAGTATACCCTTCGGGTGGAGCTGACTGATTGGGATGGACAGCAGGCTTTTTCCAACTATGACAGGTTTCACATTGGAAATGAGAAGCACAACTACAGGTAGCGGACCCTGTATCTCTCTTTCACATTTTTCTACTTCAAAAGAGGTTTTAAATGAGTTTGTAAATAAATAAATTTCAAAAACCGTTACACTGGGGCTCAATATTGTTGGGACACCCCTATCTTATCCTATATTAACAAACACTTTCTGGTCCAGGATTTTATTCTGCAAATGCAGGAAATTAAATGCTAATAGTATTTGTACAGACAGAAAAATTTGATAAATGTAATATATGGTGTTTTGTATGATCAATTACTCTCTATGTGCTCTGTGTGAAGTTACCCAGATAGCAAAAAGTGATTGAATCAACATTGTGATATTGTCAGGCTGAAGACTGCAATCAACATTGATGTCAGATATTGAAAAAAACATTGAAAGTGCTCGCTATGTTCAACATGGAGATAACGTTGAATTTCCAATCAATTCTGACATTGAATCAACCTTGATTCAACTATGATATGATCAACATTGAAAGAATGTAGAATTGCATCAACATTGATTCAATTATATATATATATATATGCATTGCATTATACATTGAAACAATGTTATTATTAAAGGGCCATTTCAACACTTTTCAACCCTCCTCTGTATGTTTTTAATATGCCTCATTAAAAAATAATCACTTTATTACTCTATTTGTGGTATAGTTCAACAAGGAGCATGCCAAAGTAGTCTACTAGTCAGTGATATCACTGCCATATGCCTGAATGGCATTGATGTGCCATGGATTTACTACCTGCCGGATGCCAAACGGCAATTTGGTGGGAGCTAGGACCAAGGGCCTAAATAAACAAAAGGCTCAAATGCCAGGCTGGTTAGAAAAAACTGGAGGTTTACTTTATAAAAACAAAACAGAGCTAAAAACAGAGCAGCACAGGTCACAAACGCCAGAACAGAATAAAATGCAGAGACAACCAGGGCTGGCCCTTATATACTCTGCCCTCACCTCCACCTTCACAGGCCACACCTGTTGCCCATCAAGGTGGAGGTGAAGGAATGCAGCAGGGGAGGGACTGCAAGGCCAAACCCTTACATGATGTCACTAATTGACAAGTTTGGAGCAAGTCCTGCAGAGCTTTAAAACACCAAATAGAGTAAAATGATTACATTTTAAATAAGGCATATTAAAAACATACAGACGAAGGTTTAAATGCTGAAATGGTCCATTAAATATGCTATAATGCAGTGGTTCTCAACCTTTTTATACAAAGACCCCACTTTGCAGGGACATGTTTTGGGGGACCCCATGCTCGATTATAATTATTTCATAGGTGAATATTCGAAAATGTGTTGTGAGCTCGTAGAATGGCTATTTCCATTTTTTTTTAAGAAACCAAGGTTGAGAACAGCTGCTTTACTGCATGCTCTATTAACAAAATAAACAATAAAACAGACCATTATTCATTTAGTTATTTATTAAAAATTCAAAAGAAATTACACTTTTGTACTTCTTTTGTACATTTTAGCACAGACCTTTCCTTTTGATCTTTAAAGGTTTCCTGCCTGGCTCAGGTGGAGGGAGCACCTTAGAGCACCCGCCCCAACAGCACCATTGAAAAAATGTCAATTCATTGTAGGGCATTTCAACATTGAAAAATCATCATCTATACTACATTGATTCAACAACAGTTTTTCAAACGTTGAAATGGGAACTGTAATTAAACATTGAATCAACATAGATTTTTCAACCTCAACCAAAAATAACCAATCTGACCAAAATTCAACATTGAATTAATGTCTTTTGCTATCTGGGTGGGTTGATCAAAAGTTTCGCCATGCGCTTAACATTATCACACAAACACAAACTCCTAATATGGGATTTTTTTTTTCTAGCTCAGGAGCAGCACAGCTTATGCTATTACGCCAATATCCAAAAGAAGAAAGTCGACTTAATGTATTTGACGTATTTGTCAATTTCATCAAACCATACATCAATGTCCATTGGATTTCCCATGGAAGGAGGTTGAGCTACTCGATAGGACTTCGTTCAAATGTTTATATGTCAATGACGATTGCGTGGTTAAAATCTTGTCTCATTTACCAACTGTCAACCTTGTCATTTTCAAATTCAAAAAATATGCAAATTTTGCATATTTGCTTGTGGGGCGTATTTCAGGCTTTAATTTTTCAATAAAATGAGTTGACCTAAGGGTAGCAATGCTTATTGGTATTTACCACATGTCCATACAATATAATGGCAGCAACTGTTTTGGAATACCGTATCTGTTAGATGAGAAGAGCGCATTGCAAAGTCCTTAAAAAAATTAAATGCAAATTTATCTCCCATTTTCAACAATTTTTAAAATGGATATGAAATATTCCTCATTGCTTCTGATGGTGAAGCCTAAAAGCGAGCAAGGAATAGATGACGTAGAAAAAAAATCATGAGATTCTCACTGATGCGCAAGCAGATACTGGCCTCTAAACATTGGACCAGGAGCCAGCAAAATAGCTAAATGGGCGTGGTCAGCAAATTTCAATCATGCATATCTTGAAAGCTATTTCACCGTTGTTTCTGAAATTTTGGTATATTACAATTGGTCCTAAGGGCTATTTGCAAAATAAGTTTCATGGAAATCGGAGGGGGTCGGGGGGAGCTTTGTTCAGTTTGGCGTGGAATGACCCACATCCTTTTGTATAAAACCTTATTTTTGATGTCACGTTTTGGTGTCCTCATTTGAACCAAAAATCAATCAGAAGTATTTGCGACAGCACTAAGTGCAGGCAAGTGACTACGGGGTGTCAGATACCCAAAGACCTGTGCGTGTTTCAGAACTGAAAATCCATAGCTGTGCGGTGGATATCAGTCAGAGAGGAATGCTTGGTTAAGATTAGTATAATTTATTTACAAATGTATGAATCCCAAATTAAGGAACAGAATGCAGTGAGATAAATGACTGAACGCGAATGACGCGTGGGAGCCCATGTTAAAGGATCCATCACCGGAAAATCCATTTTTTTCAGGTTATTGCATTTATACCTCAATCTAATCTGTCACTGACAGTAGCTGACATGTTTTCCGGGCAAAGAACTTCACTCTCCCCTCCTCCCCCATGAATTCAGTAGGAGGGGGGAAAAATGCAATTTCAGATTGGGCTTCTTGTTGACGCCAGGAAGAAGCCGAGGAGTGGCCGGGGGGAAAACCACTCCCACTGTTTTCTGGAGAGAAGGAAGCGAATCCGCTATTTGTATATTTCTACTCGGCGTAACCCAAACAGAAGCAAGCATGTCGAAGAAAACGAGAGCTACGGGCAGCGGAGGACATAACTGTTCCCTTGTTGACTGTCAAAACCCAGATAAAAATATTTTTATCTTTCCATCTGGTGATGCTGCTTTGAGGAACAGTTGGATTACATTTATTTTCAATGGCAATGTTCCTGTTGCTCCAGCGAGCCACCTGTTTGTCTGCGCCAAACACTTCTCCCCCAATCACTTCTCCCCAGACTGTTTTGCAAACTTGGGACAGTATAATGCTGGATTAGCAAAGAACCTTCTGCAAGGAGTTGTTCCAACACTACGGAACCTGCCACTTTAATAATGTCTGTAAATGTCAACTTTCGCATTAGCTGACAACTTTATTCCCCCAATTTCAATGTTATCATTACATTACCGTAAGCTATTGGATGGAGTGTGGTGCAGTTCAAAAGAAACTTGGCAGTAGCCTATACCCAATATGTAAACGTTACCATCACAACCGAGGGTTCTCCCGACATGCCATATTTCCGTTGCTGTAGCGGGCTCACTTTCAGCTACAGTGAAGAGACACATATCACATGAAACTACACAACCTAAGGAATCTATAGATGTCAAAAACGCTATGCTTTGATGTCGGTAAGCAGGCGAAATAACACTCCAAACATATGCTAAATTTCCACTAGCGAAAAGCTAATGTTAGCTAGCTCAGTTGGGATGGCTGTATATTATTGTCTTTTTATACTGTCCAAACGCAGCGTGTTACTCTTGAGTATATGATCATGGAACTTAGATGTACTAATGTTAGCTTGCATGTGGCATTTATATTCCCCCCCCTCGTTTTTAGGCTATTTCGCTAGTACATCTCACGCAGGGCTCAGTGCATCACACTCAGACAGCAGGAGCACATCAAAGCCACCCAGAATGGTCGATAGATTCAGCCATGGTGAGGTCACACGTTGTGTTACTATGCACTCGTTGCTATGGCTGTGCTTTCAAGCCACTCCTCCCTCCTCCCACCCTCTTCCCTCGCACCACCCCCTCCGCCCAGCCATGCCTCTATCTTCCAGCCAAGTCAAAATATTGAAATTTTATCGCGAGAGCAATATTGGCTTGATAAAAAGGGCAAAATAAATATAAATGTTGCGTAATTTTTGCAAATTATCGCAAAACATTATGTTTTAGACCTAAATCACTTATTTTTAACGGGTGTAAATACCAGGTAATGGATCCTTTAAAGAGTCACCCCGAACAATTCCACTTTTCCACCCATACGCACAAAGATCAAAGGGAAATCAAGTCATCAAAATGGAGGCCCAATGAGCAGGAAACAGAAACATCAATAATCTTTGTCAGGAACTTGCAGGAGTAGCGTAACAACAGGGCAACAAGACATCATGACTAAACAAGAGTCCCTTATGATCCCCACGTATCAGCTTTGCAAACAGTCCTGTTTCCTCAAGTGAGGACTGACAGGGGCACTTCTGTAAACTTCATATATATTAGCGTGTTGCCTGTGGGGATCCACATGGGGCCCAATTTTCAGCCCAAGTTTAAATTTTATTGTTTTATGTAATGAGTTGATCTAAGTTTCGGATGATAACTATCCTTGTTGCAGTATTAGGCTTGGCATACAGCCTGATCAGTCACAGTACTTGGGGATACACAATGTTTTGTGCAACTAGCACATCTTTAAGGAGGCCTTGTTTTGAAGTGACATCAATTTTCACGAATACATCGCTAAATGATTTAGCTCCGGAGAATGCCACATATAGCTGGCCATGGAAAATACTGGTGCTGGTAAATACAGGCCTACTTTGACAAATGTTTGTCCCTGGGATTTATTGATTTTCACTGAATAGGCAAGTCTTACTGGGAACTGCCTTCATTCCAGCACAAAAGGGAGCCTTGGGTCTGAAGGTGCCAGCTTCACTCTTGGAATTAGAACGTGATGACATCATAATGGTGCATTGTTCACCATAATATAAAAGCACTGGTTGGCCGGACACACACGCACGCACACACGCAGAGTCCACTTTGTTATTATATATATATATATATATATATATATATATATATATATATATACATACACACAATCATAGGATTGTTATATTCATTGTTTTTTTTAAGACATCAGTGTATGGGCTATAGGCCTACATGGTTTGGTTATCATCATAAACTAACAGATTATGCACAGACTGAGAATTACATGACATTATTCGTATAAATCAATAGTCAATATCTAAATAATAAACCAGACACATTTCTTCAGTAGAGTGGGCTTTCATAGGAAATTTTTGATTTCATTCTCACCCTTTCTTCAGAAAAGCTACCAAGACATTTCTACTTACTTTGTTGTGCATGGTTACAAATCTTTCCATGGTCGGTGTGCAACTAGAATTGCAGGATGCAACATTTGAAATATTATTTGGCATGTAAACATACTGGAAAATAAATGGTTCACATTAATCATTTCCCTTCTAGATTCTGCCTTAAAAGGGGACACGTTATTTTATGTGCAACACTAATGTATTTTTCTTGTACAGAGAAATTTCTTGGAAATTCTTTCAGCTTTTGGAAAGCTCTGTTCAAGAATTTTGGAATCTAATCACAGGTCATATGGCCATAAATAGATTTGCTCTCTCAAATGCTCTATGGAATGAAAATCACGCAGTGCTACTATAGGAACTTTGCCTAAATAAACTTTCATTGTAGAGCCCAAAAAAATCAGCGGGTGGTCTAGCATTTCTGTTCCTTACTTGTCAGTCAAAAACAATTTAAAAAACGTGAAATAATGTAGACATTGCCCCAGTTTTCATTTGTATTGAAAACTGCAAACATGCATTCACAAAAACACTTAAAGCATAGAAAGTAGGTTATTTTGAACTGTGCTCAGTAGTTAGTGGCTCCATTTATCTCAACAGCATGGACAGTTGTTCGTCAGGCCCCTCATATTTGCCTCAGTCTCAGATTTGAAGGAAATTACTTGGTATGCAGCGAACAACAATTGCTATCCTGTGGCATATTAAAAACTAGCCCCTTAATCTGGATCATTGTGCTGGTATGTCACATTTATTACCCCGCCCCACCCGAAGGGTGAGGGCAAGGGGTATGGTTTTTAGTTCGGTTTGTTTCTGTGTTTGTTTGTGTGTTTGTGCGTTTGTTTCTTTGTTTGTTTGTTTGTTAACACTCTAGCGGCAAAACTAATGGGCACATTCACCCAAAATTCGGTTTGGGATTGCCACTGACCCAGAATAGATCCCTATTGAATTTCGTACAAGTAGGTGAAAGTATGTGCGAGGGGCGGGGTTTGTTGTGCCTGTTGTTATATGTATTTTTTATTTCCTGTTTTAGGCTGGAAATATACTTGCTGTTCAACCGTGCATTTGCGTAGTCCAGCGGCAGACTTTGTGAGCTTATTTGTTCACATAATTGCTGGTACACTAGGCATGCTACCAGAGCAGAAGTAAATGGTGGTGTCACATTCTATAAATCAAGCCTTATTTGCTGTGACCATTGCCTTTTCCTTTAAGTCTGAACTAATATCATAACATGAAGTCGTTGTGACTCGATTATTTGTTAATGGTTATCAAAAAGAATTCATGATACATCCCCCATTTATTCATCCATTAAATCATCATGAGTCATGCATTAGATAAGCATTACACAAGCATATGATTTGAACCCTTATTGTAAAGTGTGACCCATCATTCTCCACTGAGAGCTTAGCCATGAATGGATAACTTACGAAGTTTTAGGCCTCTATCTTACACCCAGTGCAAAGGGCCGCCTTCTCTTTGCGCCCAAGAAGACCCATCTCTGCAGAGAACTGCTTTACCTACCCATACAGTACCAATTCGTCATGGTGCAAGGGCATCTAGCTTTATCACAGCACTGTATACACATAAGAAAATGTACATGTACAGTACAAACTTGGATGTACACTGAAATTCATCGATTACGTCCACTTCAACGGTGAAGGAGGGGCAGGGGTTAAGGTCAGCTCTGATATCACTGATGCCATTTTACATGGCAGTCGAAAGCCAGATTTACCCATTCTGCTTCCAGGTGGGGTGATTGAACTCTGATGTGGTAGTTTCAAAGCCTGTGGGTGTTCATTAATAAACACAGATCTAACAAATTTTCAAATGTCAAATGTTGCACTACGGTTTTCTTGCCCTGTATTACCAATGTGACCAGTTGATCAGACTAAAGACTAAAACTAGATTGGCAATGTTTGAGTACTACTGTATCATCCATGGTAATATGGCAAAAATAGAAGAAATATGACAGCCTTGAGATTTGTTGATCATTACCACCGGAGCTTTTCCATTTAAAAAAAAAAAAAATGTAAATAATACAACTGTTTTATTTTCTCTATTTTGTTTTATTTTCCAAAATAATGTTTAATAATAGTGCACTGCAGGGAATATTAGTCAAACAAGAGTTGGGTTGCTTCAATAAGATATCTAATTTTTTTTTTTTTTTTTTTTACATTTTCTACATTGTTATTTTATTGTTCACTCAAAGGAGTATTCATCAAACTGGTGTTATTTATTCATTTTAAGAATCGCTTTTGTCTGTTTTTGCAAATGAATTCTTTGTATGTATGTATGGATGTTGTAACGGTTCATCTGTCATGCGTGTTCAGATGCCCAGCAGAAAGAAAGTGGAGGACTGGACTCAAGTGCAGGAGTGGAGTTGGCTAGTTTAATGATTGTTTACAATAAAAACAAGAAAAGGAACTGAGATTCCGATGTTGCACACTGTAGTAATAATATATTACAAAATAGGAAAGCAAGACAGGAAATGAGGTTCCTTTAAGAAAATAAAGTGCTGGGATGAAAGCTTCTAGGTTAGAGTTTTACATTCGCAGATCACAAAGAATTAAGCCTATACAAGACAGCAATGTCACACAGGCAAAAGGTTACACAGACTTCACAAAGAGAGTGAAGCTCTCTTTCATGTGCACTGCTACCACTCAGTGCAAACAGGGAGCAGGTGAACATACTGATAGTATAACGATATACAATGATTGGTTTATTGAAGAGGCTGCTGCAGGGTCCTAATAGACCGCTGACCTGGAGGACTGTGAGGCGTGGTCTTACAGATGTATGTATGAATGTCTTTGTTTTTTTTTTTTTTTTTTGACAACGATTCAAGCAATCGACTTAACACTTGCTGAAGTTGTGCAGGTTGAATGTGAAGTTGTTTGGCTGGGTGGTTCTTGAGAAAGCCGCAAGCTGCATTACCAGTGGCCAAGCAATCAGCCCATTCCAGGCAGGCATGTTTTGAACAGGCACTGCGGTAGTTTCCAATGAATACTTGTTTATTTGTATTTTATCATTGACACATTTCAGTTCAATAATTTTAAATAATTCTGCCATACTTATCTTGCAAACCTGTTTTCAAATTTTATTGTGGTTTGTGTTGTGATTTTGTTGCGGTTCGTGTTGTGGTATTGTTGCATGTGTGTGCATGTAAAAGTGTGCTTGCATGTGTGTGAACATCCATGTGCTGTGATGGAGTTTTTCACTGACCTGCTGCATTGTTTCTTCCGCTCAGAATGTTTCTTAAGACACACAGTGGGACAGCTGGAAGGCAGAGCAGTTTAGTTATCCACGGGGCAGATTTCAGCACCAAGGATATGGACAACGATAACTGCATGTGCAAATGTGCCGTCATGCTAACTGGTGGTAAGTGGAGCCCTTCCAAACAAAAACCTGCTGGATAATTTGTAGAAAGCTGAAAATCCTCTTACTAAGGTCCAACAGATGAGAGGCCAGAGGTCAGCAATGCAGAAGTACCAAGATAATCCTGAGAAAACAGTGGCATTAATTTTAAAAAATGCAATTCTTAATTCAATGGCAGATGGGGTTTATTGCAATGACTTGCACCAACTGCATCTTGTACAACTATTGAGAGGATCAGGGAGGCAAAGGATATAGTGCCATGCTTAGAATCCAAAAAACTTCACGGGTCTTTATTTCTTGGCAAGCCTGATGGACTCAAGATTCCTGGCAGGTTGAAATAAATGAGTCTTTGCAGTTTGATGTGCCCATTGCATTCTGTATATATCGAAATGCTTTCAGGCTTTGAACATGCTACAAACAAGCTGACAGTTGAAGAGAGGCCACCAGTCTGTCCAGCGCTAAAAATATTTCCGAACTGAACCCTCTGAAAGAGTATTGGCACCCTGGTTTTTCACAGCTTTTTTTCAGTGAGTGCACCAGACTCACACCCTGTGAAGGCAAAATGTGTCTGCTTGTTCTGTTGAAAGCAGTTGTCTACTTACTAATTTCTTTGGAAGCCAGTGGTCCTGATTTCAACATTTTTTTTTTGCTCAGCCTTGAAATGGCAGAGAAAAGATATATATTAGAATTCCTGGTACATAACAGAAGTTCAAGGCTGGGCTAAAGGCTTTCATCTGCACCCCAAAGCCTGTGAAGGGGGGATGGCTACAGTACATTTGCTGTCTCATTGCTTTCTCTGTTTTATCAGTTAACATCATCAGTCCTCCATCTAAAGAAAACTAATCCCTCCAGAGGTCTGATGATGTCTGTGAACAAAAGGGCCTGAAGCCATCTCAGATCTAGCCCTTCCATACCTGCTGTAATAATACCTGGCCAAAAGTATGAGATCGCCCGACATCCAACGTCTCATCCAAAAGAACGGGATTTAAAGGGGAACTGGTTCACCCTTTGTAGCTATAATAGCCTCATGTGGGAAGGCTTTAAACTAGATCTTGGCGCAAAGCTCTCAGGATTTGCTTGAGTTAGGCTAGGCACGATTTCATGCTTAGGGCCTGACTGCATTTGGCTTTCCAACTGATCCCAAAGGTGTTGGATTAGGTTGAAGGCAGGGATCTGAGCAGGCCAGTCATGTTCTCCTTGATCGTTCACTGATAGTGTGGTTGCAATCATAGCAGTCTGCCTAGCGGTCCTATAGCGGTCAATCCCTCACCAGATGCATAACATAAAATGATATTTAAGTTCTACTTCCAGTGAGGAAGTGCAGTGCGACATTGACTAAGAAGGTTGTTCTCAAAAGAATATTAAACTGGATATGGCAAGGAACATCATATGCTATGCAAACAGTGTAAGTTCAGAGAAAGGTGGTCGAAAGGTTTTCTGTGGCTTTGGTATATTGCAGTGAAGTTAACTTCACCTCAGGACACTCAGGTTCTGGCAGAATGAGACCTCAAATAATAAAATAAGAATCACGAATTCCAAACACAGACGCAATGGACAACCATTTACAATCTTAGCATTAAAGGGATATTCTAACATTTTGGCAAATTGGCCTATTGCCATAATTCCTATAGTCATATGAGTAGGCACATTACCTTTAGTTATCCGTGCCTGTTGTTTTGAGATTCGGGGGGAGACACGAGCTGCGCAGTGAACATAACAAAAGTGAACAGTACAGGTCCCTCGCTCCCTCAAAACTCATCAAACACACAATCCAACAGCTCCAAAATACTCTCGTGGACAAGTTGTGACCTGCACATTCACCACGCTATAAAATAATAATGTATAATTACAAGACAGAGTTATTTTCAAGGCAAATGCATAACTGGAACTACATTCCAGACATACCAGCTGGGCGGAGTGATTTCAAAAGCGTATATTTACTGCAGCTACTCTGGAACTCAAAACAATACTTTGTTCCAGATAAGAAAGTAGTTCCGAGTATTGCTTCATGTGTCGTAATGTTACATAATTATACTTCATTATTTCTTAGCGTGGTGAATGTTCAGGTCACAGCTTGTCCACGAGAGGGTTTTGGAGCTGTTGGATTGTGTATTTGATGAGTTTTGAAGGAGCGAGGGACCTGTACCGTTCACTTTCGTTATGTTCGCTGAGCAGCTCGCGTCTTTCCCCCCTCAAATCTCAAAACAACAGGCACGGATAACTAAAGGTAATGTACCTACTCATATGACTATAGGGATTATGGCAATAGGCCAATTTGCCAAAATGTTGAAATATCCCTTTAATAAACATTGTGAAAGTCATATTTTTTACACGTTTTCCTTAAAGCAATAGTCTTGAAGATTTTCATTTAAATTAGTATCTGCTAAATCACTATCTATTGCTAAATAGGGTAACACAAAGATGATTCAGCCTATCAACCAGAGATGAAAGCCATTGCACTAGCATTTACCATTGTGACCAACTGGGTGCTTGTAGCAACATTCTTGGGAATAATCACAAGCAATGCACAATTGCACAATTTGTTCTCCACCAAAACATTTCAATCGATGAGACATATAAATAAAAAGGCCGACTCAGCTTCAAAGTTTACATCTGAGACAAATGTGCGCAATGAGAAATAAAAGTATTCAAACTCTACTCACCCGATGCCCCATGGTAAGCCCCAAAATGGGATTTTGAAAGTGCTGCAGTTGTTAGGACTGTAAGTATAGCACTCAGTGGAAATCAGTAAAACCGAATATTTATGTAGTCACGCATGAATAAGATGTCTATTTCCCATCCAAATAACCTGTCAGATCCGGTCCTTTACCCGAACAGCGACAGAAAATAATTCCAGCCACTCACACTTTCCTTGCTGAACAAATAAGTCCGTAGCAAGCCTGGCGAGCCCACTAGAATGCAAGGCTCCCGTCCGCACAAAGTATTGTATTTTCATACAAGTATACAAGGTTCCCGAACTGAAGGGGTTTGAGGAACCACTTATTTTACATTCAGAATGTTCACCCCATGATGGAAAGCTTGCAATTTACATCCAAGCGAACGCAAGCTTGTATGAACACTTTTCACACCCTATAAGGAGCAAGTATAACTCACCAACATACTTTGTAGTTATATCTGAAATATACCAAATTTTAAGAAAACAGACATTCCACATTCAGGAAAAAGCAGACAATAACATAGCAGGGGTTTTACTGAAGTCCTGGACCTGTTCTCATTTTCAATGAATGGAAACCTTGGCATTTGATTTTGTTGAATGCATTATAAATTCTAAAATATCAACACATTGCGCAAAATGTCACCATATGCAGTATTAGTAGCAAAGCCTAATGGTTACTAATACTAACCAATGTGGCAAACAAGCTCTGTGATCATCATGGCTATGGTAAACCAAAAAAAAAAAAAAAAAAAAAACAGCTAGCTAGCTAGCCATAAGCTTTCCATATTACTCCATTGTACTCACTCAAAATGAAGCAAAACTCTCCATCGTTGAAGTCCTCCTCCAGATACCCAGAGCAACGGAGCTTTCCGGTATGAGGAACCCTCCAGTACTGTTCCATTCGGAATAACTCCCATTATCCATGTCAGTATCAAATTGCTATCATGCGAATGTAACCTTGGCACTTCTGGGTTGGTTTTGGAAGTCTTTTTTTCTTTGTACTCAAGTCATTCAGCTGCACACAGTTGAGAGAATACAACTGAACTTGCTGTTACACAAGGGTTTAAATGCTTTTCTGAGGGTCCAATGAAAGTCTTGCAATTACCATGGAAAGTATGTACTGTCTGGAATTGGATAAAAACATGTCAATCTATAGTAATTACTGGGTTATAGTTCAGGTGGGCATGAACTATAACTGTGCTTTACACAGATCAGCCTGAGCAAGCATAAGAGAGATTGGATATCATTGAGGCATTATATGAGGTTGTGAAGAACCACTAAATTTGTTGGGAGATGAATCTACGCGTAATTCAATGGTCAAGAATCACATGTTTTTTTTGGGGTGCCCCGGTGGCTCATCGGTTAAGTGCGCGTACCATAAGGCTAAGTCCTTCCCGCAGCAGCCTGGGTTCGAATCCGGCCCAGGCAATTTACTGCATGTCTTCCTCATTCTTCTCCCCACCTTTCCTGTCTATCTCTACTGCACTGTGAAATAAAGGAGAAAACTCCCAAAAAAATAATAATAAAAAAAAAAAAGAATCATGTTTTTAATATCTGATGACAATAATTGATTGTAGTATATTAGGCAGTTTACACATCAGGCTTGGCTGAGGAGTTTAATCCATACAATTCCTGGGAAACAGGGGATGGGACGTAACTTGTCCATATTCTAAATCGGTAACAGGCCCGGCTGTCTCATGAATATTCAATAACCATTTTGGGTGTGCCACCTATTGATAGAAAAGTGTAACTGCTTGCATAAAGAGAGCAGTCCTATGTCTGCTGGCGTCTACATCTGTGCAGAGGGGTCAAACTCAGTTTTTCACAATTCCTGTGAATCCAAGTAAATAGTTCCTGTCTTCGAGCAGTAAGGATCACTACTTTATTTTGAGAATGTGATATGTCAGACGAATAGTTGGGAGAGTGATGGATTTCAGCTTTTATTTCTTTCATCACATTCCCAGTGGATCAAAAGTTGACAACGTACATACACATAATATTTGGTAGCATTTCCTGAACGTTGTTTAACTTAATTGGGTCAAATATATTGAGTGGCCATGTGTACGCTCTGAAAATATTGTTTCGTTTTGAGCACATTTAAAATGATTTTGAGATGATTGTTTGATTTGACCTGAACAGTCAAAGGTTTTGTGAATGTAGTTTGAGGATAGCGTTGTTTGTTTGGTTTTGAGAAAAGGTTGAAAGGTCATAAGAAATGTGCCTTAGCATTTGTGGAAAAACTAATTTGAAATTAAACATTACAGCTGTCGAATGGTTTGTAAAGTTTGTTTCAAGGCAGCTCTCCAAGCACGTCCAGTTTTTCCATTTTCTCACTTTCCTTCCCCTTTCTTTCTATGTTCTGTCTCCACCATTTTTTTTCTTTGCTCTGATTTCAGGTTGGTGGTTTGATGCCTGTGGTCCCTCCAATCTCAATGGGATGTACTATACCAAGGGCCATCACATTGGGAAACTCAATGGCATCAAGTGGCATTACTTCAAAGGCCCGAGCTACTCTCTTCGCGCCACAACCATGATGATCCGTCCAGCCGAAATCTGAGAGACTCTTATCTTCCAAGAACACTGCTGACGGCTCTATGGAGGCTTGTAGATTCTACAAGAAATATCAAAAACTTTGGAGCTTTATTCCTATCTTTATTCCTGAGTGTGGTATTTATGCTTGAGAGAAGACATTGAAATAATGTTCAGATTTTGTCATGTTTTCCCCCAAAATTATGCTCTCGTACTCAAATAGTCCCTGTTTGCGCTTGGATTTGCCCTGCTTCTACTCAAACTGTGTGCTTACAGTCGGATCTATTGTTGCTTGGTCAGATTTCTTTCTTGCGAACTGCTGCTGCTTGGACAGATTTCCGCACGAGCGTCAGCCTTTTCTCCTCGCACTCAAACTACTTCTGTGTGCTTGGCATATTTTTGCTTGTGCTATGATTTTTTTTTGTGACAGTCCTGTCAAAAATCAGCAATCAACAGAACGCCAGGTTTTGTGTTGCCCAAAAAAATTCTTCCTGCCTCTTTGCGGGCCTGTTTGTTTAACAGTGTACTGGTTATTAAGTGGGTTCATCCACTTCTGCCCTGCTCTGTGACATACATACTTCCATTGCTTTCTCTATGACTTCAGAATAAAAGGACAGTTTATATATTTATACACCAGTGCCCAGACATTTCTTTTACCATAATTGCTGCATATAATAGTGGCCATGTAACACATCAGCTTCCCGTCAGTGTGCCACAGTGCGATTCTGTGGTTGAATTGCAGAGGATTACTGAGCTGGGAGAAGAGAAAGATGCATCCTGCTGCTAGCATTGTGCTGCTACATAAAAAAGATATGCAACGTCCATTGCTCAATGATTTTTGTTTTTACTGTGCTGAAGTTTCGAGCATCCAATTTTGCCTTCCAACCTAATAGCTAAGTATTTATTGAGTGGTCTACTTGTTCCTCCCACGTTTTGTGCCGAAAACTGAGAAACAGCCCATAATTACGATGGTCTCCAATATAACACTAATTTAATAAAACCATTTTGGGGACGAGCATCTAAAAAAATTCTTGTCAGGTAGTGTCTGGTGACTGATCGCAATCAAATCAAGTTTAATGAGGAACTAAAACATACATGAGTTTTTGCAGTTTTAGGTACTTTACATTACTCTTTCCCCAAATACATTTGAAACTGAGCTCAATCGTCCTATTTGTGTTGAAAAAAGAAGATCAAAAACCAGCCTAGCTACAATGCGATTTCCCCGATTTTCAAAAAGGCAATTACGCATCAATTCATCCATGTGACGTCATTCTGAGACTCGTTGCAGCTCTCCATTCGACATGGATATACAAGTGCCTTTGTTTCGTGCGAAGTATCCGAGCTAAAGCTTCGCGTCTGGATTGTTTTGAATACATTTTCTTCGATAAATATAGAATGCCTCGATCTTGTGTAGGTGGAGGCTGTACGAGGAACATTGTCAAAAATCTCATCAATGTCGGTGTGAGATCTTGCTCACTGTGCAGACGTTTACTGTGCCAATAACTGAAACAAGTGACATCACCAATGACCTGCAGAAACATCCAGAACTCCTAAAAGCCACAAAATTCATATTGCATTCATGAGTCAATGCTGTAGAGGATTTATCCAATATGGGTAGCTGGCTGTAAAACCAGAGAGTTGATGATGTATAGAACTAAGTGCATGTTATAATTAAATCTGTTCAGACGCCATATTTCAGGAGAGAGCAGTGAGACGCTAATGGTGAGACCCCATATTTTAAACTGCATATTTTTGTGAATGAGGTCATTTGCATGTGCGCGAAATAATGCAATAATGCATTATTAATGCATAAAAAAGCATTTGCCGTGTCTGCCAAATAGGAGGCAAGTTAGCTAGCTAGCAGGCTTATTCAAGTTTGCTGTGATTCCCGTTTCTTCCCCTCAATGGTTTGTCATCATTTAATGACTTATGCTATTCTGAACCATTAGGCTATATACAGTCTATGCCCTGAACACCTTTAATTATTTAGTTTTTCACAGGCTAACATTTGTTATAATGGTGTTCTCTACCTCTCTGCATGTCTTTGTGCTTGTGTAAACAAATAGCACCATCCCGCAATTCAAACGCAGCCTCTACTTGTAGGTACTCTGACTTGAGTACCTACAGCGGCAACACAAACCTTATTTTTTTCATTAAAAATCGATGTATTTTCGAACTTTTGTTGCTATTGATTTTTTTGAAGACAAGACAATGACACGAAGACACAACGTGAACAATCTGATAACGGCTCGATTTAAGCCAACAGGTCTGTGACTGTATGTAGGACTAAGGCTTGCTTGTACACTGGAAAGCTAGAGCACACAGTGCGCACATAGTCATATAGTGTTCACATATATGATCGCGCTTTTCGGATTTCTGACAATGTGGGCACAGAAACAAAGTGCCTCTGAAAACGTATTTCTCACCCAAATATCTCAAGTTGATTTATTTTAAAATTATTTGATCCATAATCTACCACTAAAACAAAAATATCAAAACTTAAAACCCTTTTTAGTTCCTCTTTAATAAATTGGAAGCAAGTTTTACACAGTTGTTGTTCGTAATTAGAGTTGCCTCCTCTGAGAACGAAAAATAAGGAACTTGGGGTTGGGGAATGAATACACAGAAACACCTTCACATCGTCATTAACTAATATGCTTTTTATCTCTTTGTCTTAAGGGCTTTTGATTTCATATTACTAAATTAATTGAATTTTTTTAATAGAGTTTGCATGTTCTCCCTGTGTTCATGTAGGTACTCTGGTTTCCTCCCACGGCCCAAAAACACGTATGCTAAGTTAACTGGTATGTATGCATGAGTTAATGGTGTACGAACCCTACGACAGATTGAGGAGCTCTCAATCCAATGGCTATCCAACAGGTGCTCTGTAAAGCGGGCAAAGTTACGGAAAAAACGATTCCAGGGAGTAAAGCCCAATATGAAATAAGGCAAATACCCAGGGAAAAAATAAACAGGCACTCTGTCAAGGATGAAGAATAGGTGATATTTTTAATTCATGAGCAAGGCAACAAGACAGACCAACGCGTTTCGTCACTAGGTCTTCATCAAGGTCTAACGCACGCTTGATCCGACAGGTAGAAATAGGCTGTCCGTGGGAGGCTACCAGGCCTAGCACATGATCTTCTCAGTGCACAGGAGCTGCCACGTAAGCTCCAAACAAATTTAAAAGGTGCCAATGACAGTAAGCCAATGTACTTGCATTAGAAACAAAAGACTTCAACATCAAAAAAGTTAACATTCACTAGATAAATAAATTTATACAGCCCCAGCCAAAAAAGTATATGTAGAGAAGATACATACATTTTTTTCTTTTCTTTCAAAGGCTATAAATATTGTCAAGCTTCTAGAATGGAAGTAAAAGTTAAAGATTTTAGAGTCAAGACACGACAGGGAACAATAATTATACAATTATGTAAGACAATAATTTTTACAGAGGCAGAAAAGATCAATCATTGTCAAGGATAAAAACTGGTATAAGATTTTAAAAGAATATCACAGAAACGGGAGAAAATCAATTTCATCATTTAACCCTGGGGATTGGGTGGCCTTTAATGTGACAATCCAGGAAGTTTCTCGTTGAAGAAGTTTTTTTAAATGGTTACCGCCTCTTATTTGGTAAGGTATAACCTCTACGGCGACTGCTTTTAAAGAGGAAGGGTTACTGTGACCTGCTTGGTTGTAATGAACAGCCATAGGATAATTTGGATTGTTGGTTCGAATGGCAGTTTTCTCCAAGATCGTCTTTAAATCTCCTTTTGGTTCTACCCACATAGAAAAACCCACATGGGCATTTGAGGCGATAGACCAAAAAAGTAGTATTGCAGTTAGCAAAATGTTCAATTTGAAAGATCTTATTGGTTGACACATCTACGAATCTGTCTGTTTTTAGCATATTGTCACAATGACAACAGTTACCGCAAGGAAAATTACCCATAGGCCTATGCAGCCAAGACATCTTCGGTGATAGATGGCTGTGGACCAACTTCTCCCGTAAGGTGGGAGCCCTTCTAGAAACAAAAAGAGGGAGTTCAGTGAAAAGTTCATGCAATGAAGGATCACAGCGCAGTATATTCCAGTTCCGTTTAATAATATCACGGATCTGAGAAAACTGTTTGCTGTACATTGAAACAAATAGACTTCAATAGACTTTTTCTATCCATGGATTTGACTTTAGAATATGATGCATGCACATTTTTATGATAGTTTTAAAAAAACTTTCTGGATTGTCGCATTAAAGGCCACCCAATCCCCAGGGTTAAATGATGAAATTGATTTTCTCCCGTTTCTGTGATATTCTTTTAAAATCTTATACCAGCTTTTATCCTTGACAATGATTGATCTTTTCTGCCTCTGTAAAAATTATTGTCTTACATAATTGTATAATTATTGTTCCCTGACGTGTCTTAACTCTAAAATCTTTAACTTTTACTTCCATTCTAGAAGCTTGACAATATTTATAGCCTTTGAAAGAAAAAAAAAAGTATTTATCTTCTATACTTTTTTGGCTGGGGCTGTATAAATTTATTTATCTAGTGAATGTTAACTTTTTTGATGTTGAAGTCTTTTGTTTCTAATGCATGTACATTGGCTTACTGTCATTGACACCCTTTAAATTTGTTTGGAGCTTGTGGCAGCTCCTGTGCACTGAGAAGATCATGTGCTAGGCCTGGTAGCCTCCCACGGCCAGCCTATTTCTACCTGTCGGATCAAGCGTGCGTTAGACCTCGATGAAGACCTAGTGTCGAAACGCGTTGGTCTGTCTTGTTGCCTTGCTCATGAATTAAAAATATCACCTATTCTTCATCCTTGACGGAGTGCCTGTATTTTTTCCCTGGGTATTTGCCTTATTTCATATTGGGCTTTACTCCCTGGAATCGTTTTTTCCGTAACTTTGCCCGCTTTACAGAGCACCTGTTGGATAGCCATTGGATCCAGGTAGCGCTTCCTCCATCCATTTTTTATAAAGCAATTAATATATAAGAGAATTAGCCAAAAGAACATTTAGCAAGTAATTAAGTTAACTGGCATCAGGTGTGTAACATGATTGGCTATAAACGGGATGTCTTAGAGAGGCTGAGTCTCTCAGAAGTAAAGATGGCCAGAGGCTCTCCAACCTGTGAAGGCTTGCATAAAAAAATTGTGGAATACTTTAAGAACAATGTTCCTCAACGTAAATTGCAAAGGCTTTGAAGGTCTCATCGTTGACAGCGCATAACATCATCAAAAGATTCAGAGAAACTGGAAAAATCTCTGTGCGTAAGGGACAAGGCAGTAGACCTTCACTGGATGCCCGTGATCTTCGGGCCCTCAGACGCCACTGCATCACTCACCGGCACGATTCTGTCATTGACATTATTAAATGGGCCCAGAAATACTTCAAGAAACCACTGTCTGTAAACACAGTCTGCCGTGCCATCCACAGATGCCACCTAAAACTCTATCATGCAAAAAGGAAGCCATTGTTGAGCATGATCCAGAAGCGCCGCCGTGTTCTGTGGGCCAAGGCACATTTAAAATGGACTGTAGCAAAGTGTCCTGTGGTCAGACGAGTCCAAATTTGACATTCTTGTTGGAAATCATGGGCATCGTGTCCTCCGGGCTAAAGAGGAGAAAGACCACCCCTCCTGTTATCAGCGTTCAGTTCAAAAGCCAGCATCTCTGATGGTATGGGGATGCATTAGTGCATATGTTTTGGGACACTTGCATGTTTTAAAAAGCACCTTGAATGCTGAAAGGTATATAAAGGTTTTAGAGCAACATATGCTCCCCTCCAGATGACATCTATTCCAGGGAAGGCCTTGTGTATTTCAGCAGGACAATGCAAAACCACATACTGCAGCTATTAAAACAGCAAGGCTTCGTAGTAGAAGAGTCCATGTGTTGAACTGGCCTGCCTACAGTCCTGATCTTTCACCGATTGAGAACATTTGGCACATAATTAAAACAAAAAGTCCGTCAAAGGAGACCCAAAACTCTCCAGCAGCTGGAAACCTGTATTAAACAAGAGTGGGATCAAATTCCAATGGCTAAACTCAAGAAACTTGTCTCCTCAATGCCCAGACGCCTCCACTCTGTGTTAAAAAGAGAGGATGCTACAACATGGTAAACAGGCCCCTGTCCCAACTTTTTTGAGACCTATAGCAGCCATCAAATTTGAAATGAGCTCATTTTGTGGATAAAATTGTAAAATTTCTCAGTTGCAACATTTGCTATGTTATCTCTGTTCTGTGGTGAATAAAATACTGGCTGGTGTGATTTGAAAGTCATTGCATTTTGATTTTATTCACAATTTACACTTTGTCCCAACTATTTCGGAATTGGGGTTGTATGTTGCTATTATGGTAAAAAGGAAAGGATGGGCACTAGTGTATAAATATACAAACTGTCCTTTCATTCCAAAGTCATAAAGTAAGGAATAAAAGTACATACATGTCATGGATTGGTCCTGCCAGCTGAAACCTACAAGCCGGCAGGCACTGGGACCATGGGCCCAAAAGCAGGTAAAAGGGACTCAAACACACAGGCTGAGTAAACAATATAAAAATTGTTAATTAAATGAGTAAAACAAACATCAGGGGAGCAGCAGCACAAACACGACAGGGCTTCAAAACCAGAATGCTGCTGCACTCAATTGAGGCACAGCCAACCCTTCAATAAACAGACCTTCACCTCCACCTCAACGAGCCACACCTGTTGCCCGTTAAGATGGAGGTGAAGAATGCAGCGGGGGGAGGGACTGCAAGGACAAACCCTTACAATACAGTATGTAGCCTAGGAGGGCAGGAGCAATTAAACCCACTTAATAGCCAAGTAAACTGTAAAATTAACAGGCCCGCAACAAGGCAGGGACAATTTTATTAGTCAATACAAAACCTGGTATTCTGTTGGTTGGCGATTTTTGACAGGAATGTGTCACAAAAAATCCAAGCGCAAGCAGAAATGTGCCAAGCACACAGGGAGTTTGAGGGTGAGGAGAAAAGGCTGAAGCTTGCATGCAGGAAATCTGTCCAAGCCGCAGCAGATCTGAGTATAAGCACACAGTTTGAGTAGAAGCAGCGCAAACCGCAGCGCAAACCAAAGCGTAAGCAGGGACTGTTTGAGTGCGAGAGCAGAACTTTAGCGGAAAACATTACAAAATCTGAACATGATATCACTTCGTCCGCTCTCAAGTTGAAATCCCACACTCTTGAGTAAAAACAGGAATACAACTCCATAAAAACCAGTTTTTTTTAATCAATCCTTTTCCGAATAATAGACCTTAGCAAAGATAGTCATTTCAGTGTTACAGAACATGCAGAGCCAGGTTTTGGAGTTGGCTTGCGTTTAGTGATCAAGCTGCTTTTCTTCTTAGTTTGGAAAGCTGTGTTGAGGAATGCAAATATTTCTCCAACAAAATTACCTTGTCACAGTTTCATTGTTAAGCACTGACATTCAGGGTTATTTGAACTTGGTGGGCTTCTCTTGAGGACAGAAATGAACAGTCACAACAGAAGGAGGCCTGGCTGGAGCAAAATGCATTTGTTCCGACATCCCCATTTGTTTGTACAGCTCAGTGTTGACATTGCCAAATCTGAGACATGCACATAAACAAGAAAATAAACCGTGGTTTTCTAAGGCTTTTGGGGTTGATGCTATATGACACTCTGAATCAGAACATTTTGACGAATGCTTTTGTTTACATACACGTCTGAAATGATTGATGAGTAATTTGACATTTGTGCAAACAGTTCTCTGCAAACAGTGGGCGAAATGAAGATAAGGAACGGCACAAAGGATTGCATGATCATTTTCTGCAAATCATAAAATGGAAATTTGAGCAGAGAAGTGTTCCGTATAAACTTATTACAGATTACACAGATTAATCTATGCAGGCTGATACTTTTGCAGGCAGACACTCTTATCCCCCAACTAATTTTATTTTGGGCAAAGACAACGAGTAAAAACAAAATGAAGGTTTTAAGTAATCATTTCATTTATTGAAGGTAAAGCATTATTCAAAGCCTGTACCACCCATGCAAAGAAAGATTGCCCCCCGAAACCTTATTACTGGTGGTGCCACCTATATCGCCCTGTAGCGCTGACTTCAGTCCTTTGTAAACTAATGGAGAAAATAGCAACAAACAGGTTAGTGTTTTACATATAGTGTGGGGGATTGTTCACAAATTATCAGAATGGATTTAGAAATGGTCGGTCCACAATGAAATCCGTGGCAACTCAGCCAGCATATAGGTAAGGCAATTGTCAATAAAGAAGTCGAAGTAAGTGCATTTTTAGACATTGAAAAAGCGTATCACACATTATGGAAGGGGGGACTAATAATGTAATTGCATGAAATGGGTATCCTAGACAGTATGCTGAACTGGATTAAGTTTTTTTTCCTCATGAATTGGACCATTCAGGTAAGAATTGGAGGAACCAGCTCAAAAAAGGTTGAAATAGAAAAGGCACACACCTCAGGTAGGTGCGATCAGCCCTGTGCTATTCAATGTTATGATTAATGATATCTTTCAGGATGTTGGAGAAGGGTTTGGACAGTCTCTATTTGTGGACGATGGCGCACTCTGGAGGAGAGGGAGAAATGTGAATAATATCATGAAGCAGATGCTGAGGGCATTAGGCTCAGTAGAAGAATAGGCTAATAAATGGGCATTTACAGTAAATGATCCACAGCCAATTCCTAGTACATTATTTTCAGTTATGTTGAGGAATTTTCCCTTTATAAGTTAGTGCTTTATGAGCGTCCGCTTCAAAGGGTCAAAGAATTCAAATTTCTCAGGGAGTGGTTAGATGAGCGGCTCACATGGAGGGTTCATGTGGAAAAAATTATTAGCAAGTGTGAAAAAAACATTAAATGTTATGAGCAGTCTTGCAGGATGTGACTGGGGTGCAGAGAGGGATCGACGTTGCTAATATATCAGGCATAATTAAATCTTGTTTGGATTATGGATCTTTTGTGTTTGGATCAGCTGCAAAAAACAACCTGAAGAAAATGGATGTCATTCAGGCCAGAGTGTTGATGCTTATTTGTGGGGGATTTAGGTCAACTCCTATCTCAGCATTGTAAGTAGAAATGAGGGAAATTCCCTTATTTATGAGAAGAATGAAATGAGGATTACAGTAAAAAGGCATGAGGTCCAACTTCCCAGCTTAGTGCCTTATATCAGAATGGGAAGAAATCGGTGCACAGACTAAGAACAAACACTTTCTGAGGGAGGTTGAGGAGTGACACTTACATCACACTTGGTACTACCTTCCGCTGTGTGTAATGCAGCAAACGTGAAAAAATAGAGGAAATCAGAAGGGGGAAAATACTTTTTCACAGCACTGTATGTGTCTTTTTTCACAAGGAAGGAATATGACCCTTTGTGAAGTTTCTGGCTCCCTGCTTGGATATGCAGTGTGATATTTCAGGGTTTGAAAGCATAAGCTAATTACATGAACTTATTATTCCCCTGTGTGTAAGGTATTAAGGTAACAGTTTGGTTTTTCGACATTATATGAATTTTGAGGCAGTGTTAATGGGATTAATAGGTTCACTTTATGGTATTCAGTTGACACATCACAAATTAATCCCTTATTATCGGCTGACGTGTGAATTTATTCATTTATTAATTAGGTCTCCGTTTTTCTCCACCCTGAAATTAACCAAACTCTGCCCATCCACACAAGAGGAAGATGATGTGGCATGCGATGCCTCTAATTCACATTAAGACTAGCTGTGCAGTCGCACTACCAATCAGGTACTGCCTACACCGTCAGACGATAACGGAATGAGACTATCAAATTTTGACTAGCTTAACCGGTATTATCCCCAGCAAGGCTGAGGTATGAGTTGCCTCCCCCATTATGGGCTGCCGGTAGTAGCGTGGCTGGGATCTGAACACCCAAACTCAAGGCTTTCAAACTAATGTTTTAGCCTAGAGCCAATCAAAGACCGAAGTTTGAATTTATGAATGTAAACCTAAACATCACTGTTAATACCTCAGTGTCCTGCTGAATTTACATCAACTTTGGCAATTGGCTGCAAAGGCGCTCATCACCATACAATGTTTACACAATACAATGTTTATACAGTTTAATTTCTTTTATCTTACTTTCAAGTATTAAGATTTGACCATTGCAAACTTATGCTAGGTTAAACTCTCCTTGTATTCCGATAGATATGGTGCTGTGTTTCAGAGAAGGGGGCTTATATTTATAGCATTTGGCGGCAGAGACTGTGAAGCAATGTGCAGCTGTCTGCTGTCATTCTTTGAGAAAGGTGTTGAATGTGGACACTGAGCATGTGCAAATGCAAAGACAACCCTGGAATGGCAGGACAGTGACTGCCTTATCTATCCTTCAATCAGTTTTTTGGTGTTCCGGAGCATTTAACAGGATATTAGTCACATATAGTATAACAGAACATGCAGCTGAAATGTGAATATGGCCATGCACATTATAAACTAACACATTTTCTGCCGTCTGGTCCTCGCACATCCAAAGTTACGACAAAGGAATGTTGAAAATTAGGCAGCATTCGGGCTGGTTGCACCCCACAGCTGGCCAATTTTGTTTCTCACTGCACTGCAGCCAAACAAACTCCATTTACATTATACAAACTTGCTGGAAGTTCTCGCACAGACATGTACAGTCTGGTCCGTATGTATTTGGACAGTGTCACATTTTTCATTATTTTTGCTCTGTATACGACCAAAATTAATTCTAAATAAACTAGGGGGCACTCTGAGAGTGCATACCTCCGCCTGCAGGTTTAGATCCTCTGGCACTTATAATTAGCTGCAGAATCTGGATCTGTATCCAGATTAGTCTGGAAATGAAATCACCTCTTTGCATTCATACTGGCCAACATCCCATAAAATTTTGTGGCATTGCGTTGAATATTTTTTGAGTAATACTGCTGACAAACACACATATGTAAACACACACACACACTCATTTATTTACAAACATTATGTACAATATGTACAGCATGAAGGTATATGAGATGATGAGATGAAAAAAATTTTTTTTGTTTCGCCCCTGCCTGCTCTGAATACGTCCTATATCCTCTAACTTTGTGCCACTCGCTTGGTCAAGCTAAATGCCATGAATATGAGAGCACATGGCCTCTGGTTTCAAAGACCCACAGAGATGCATCAGGTCGATGAGTTATGCCAGCATTGCTGGTTTTTGGGGGGATTTGTCAAGCATTCTTAGCTTTCAGCTTCATGCATGCTCATTGGTAGTCTCTGAACATGATACATTTTTCTGTTTTCTTGCTAAATCAACTTGAATGCAATAAGTACATGATATTTTCATATCACATAGTACATTTCCTCATGATATTAGCATCAAGGGAATAAAGAACTTTGCATCGCCATGTATGTAGTCTCATCATATTGTATTGTATATGCAGTCATATCTCTGTCACTGCTGCCGATTGCTTTCCTCCATTAACTGCCTGATTTTGTGTTGTCTCTCCATGTCTGTGGCATGGTCCTGGCCTGAGCATGCTGCCTTTGCCATCATCACCATCTGGCCCTCAACCGACATGCTGCCTGGTGAGTGGCACAGTGGGGGTGGCATGGTGGGACAGTGATTAGCACTCCTGTCCCGCAATAAGGAGGCTCCGGGTTCGAGTGCCAGCCAGCCAGGGCCTCCCTGCATGGAGTTTTCATGTTCTCCCTGAGTTCACATACCTCCAGGTACCTAACCTCGCCCCCCATGCAACAGTTTTGAACTGGGGTTGGTCCCTGGGCACTGCCTGTGGCTGCCCATTGCTCCTAACTATAGGACGGGTTAAAAGCAGAGGACAAATTACCCCATGGGGTCCAATAAAGTATATATCATCTTATCTGTCGCCATCATCTAAATATTTCAGTCCACAGCAACACCCCCACTGATTCCAAATCCAGGACTGCACTTTTCAAGACTTTTTGAACATGTCGGAAACCATGAACTCATACACTTAGCCGGTCAAAGGAGGCTGGGCTTCCCCTCTTAAGCCTGGTTGCTCTCAAGTTTTTGTCCTACTTTGTTCTACATAAGGACTTTTCCCTTGCCACTGTCGCTGCAGGCTTGCTTTTGATGGGGTTCAAGTCAGGGTTTACTGTAAAGCGCATTGTGGTAATGCTTGTGAAATATGCTATTTTGATGAAACTTAAGTTTTTCTTGTATTGTTGACTTCAAAAGGAATGACAACATGGCAGTTGTTTCTCACATAGTCGCGTCATTCAGAGTATTTCTCTTGTATTGGCTTGTAGAGAAATTGTTGGCTGCGGGGCTCTCACTTCACATAGAACACTTCACTAAGGATATTTCTCTTGTATTGGCTTCAAAAGAAATTGTGCCAGCTGCCGAGCTGTCACAGCATATTGACCACTTCACATAGCATATTTCACTTGTATTGGCTTCAAAAGTAATTATGCCAGCCGCTGGGTATGACTACACACAGAACACATCAAATGGCATATTTCTCTTGTATTAACTTCAAGAAAAATCGTGCCAGCGGCTGGGCTGTCATTACACATAAAACACTTCAAATAGCTTACTCTCTTGCATTGATTCCAGAGATATTGTGTCAGCTCCCAAGCTGTCTTTAGCCATTGCACATGATTTTACTCTGAAGCCCAGTTAGCCCATGCCAATCCATGGTTCTGTTTGGGGGGTAAGTAGCAGCTCCCTGCCTTTGGTTCCACACCTGAATGGACAGTGAGCTCATAGAACAGAGCCATATCACCAAAGTCAATGTATGCTTGTAAGCCTTAAACTATTTTGACAACTTGTCATGACAGAAATGGAGCTCTTAGGAAATTCTGGTTGATGCGATGCCAAGCTATCTGATCAGCTGTTGTCCAACTGTTTTCAGATCACCTGAGTCACATGCACATGTAACAGTCACCTGACTTCTCTCTATTAGATGATTGGTTGATAGTTAAATCTTAAGTCTTATTTAAGCTCACCTTCATACCTTCATAGAAGCTATTTCTAACCACGCTCACTTCACAACCCTCCACCACCCCAACTCCACCTGTCTACTATTGCATTCATTGTTTCAAGACAAGTCACACTGATATTTAACAATGATAATGACTCCTTTGATTTCATTGTCGCTGTCGGCTTTGTTCCATGGGGTGTGCTTATTTGCAGATCCCTGACATTGGTTCTACACCTGGATGGGCAGTGAACTCTCAGAACAGATCAATATCGCCAAAGTCAATGTATACCTTAAAGTAGTTTGACAAAGTGTTCTTACAGAACTTTGTTTTATATTAGCAAGTTTGTTATCATACTGCTTGCCTATTGTAGTTGTGTCAAGGCCATATTTTTCCTTGTGAGTCATGTGTCTTACAATAGTGGCTGATGATCAAAATGTTGTCAGAGACAGAAAAAAAGTGTGGCCCAATGGTAGCTTGTACCTGTCAAATACTTGTAATGTCATGGACACTTATGATTTCATTGGCCGGATAGACTGAGAGTTCAGTTGTTGGCACGGATATAGAAAGTTGATCCAGTTGCATTTGCGAAAGAATTGGTGGTTCTTTTTTTACGATTCTGTAGAAATAACTATACTTACCATGGCGATGATGTTCGATGCCACTGACATTGTCAGAAACTTTGATTAAGCATAAACCAATACGTATCATCCGACCCTTAAGATGTCTGTCGACAAATGTGTTACAATTCAAAAATGGCCTTTGTTCTTTAAAAATAATAAATAACCAACCTTCTAAGCATTTGTTTTGTTCAGAGTAAAGGGAAGATCTAAATTTCTAACACTAAAGGTTCTATATATGAAATTTTGAAGATTAATAGAGTGGAAAACAATATTAACAATTTAAAGATAATTTAGAGGAATAATGATGTCCTGAACAGAGGATGAAGTCACAGAAATGTCCTCCATTGTTATTTTCCGACACTATATATTAAATAAACTGTCAGATTTTCATGTCTTGATTTAGGTAAATTTTTATGCGATATTTGTAGGCTACATGGTAATTAAACATTAATGAATTCACTGTCTCCCTGAATTTCTTGATGCATTAATAAAGAGAGCAGTCAGCAATTACGCATGTCAGTGAATAGAATTTTGCTTGTGAATACAAGAGATCGAGCTTTCAAAGCCTGGTTGAAACAACAGAGCAGCGACTGAATATGCAAGTAATGTAAATAGAAACACTGGACTCATGCATGTTGGTAACGTGGTGCTGACGTCTCACTCACGTGACATACCAGGTGTAGATTAGGAGTAAACAAAATATGCAATCAAAATTAACATTGGAGGGAGACAGATTCAGAATTCAAGGAAATAATAAGTTGTTCAATTAATACCTATATGAGAACCTTAATTTTATTGACAAAATGTTGATTGACCTACAGTTGGATGTAAACATTGGTTCACCCAGGTAGGTGCAACGACGACTGATTTTCTCACATCTTGAGAGAACTGATTGTCTTAAAAAAGTCACCCAATATTTAATGGGAGTTCTTAAAATGTGTCTATTTGCTTTAAGAGAAATTGAGTCCAAACTGTATCAATAATTGGCATTTGATTCCTTAAGGTTTTTAAGAATTTTGCATGTTTTTGTTCAGAATCTTTGTCAATACTGGAAGTTGGATATTACAGATTTAGCAGGGAAATAATTTGACCTCAAAAAAATCTTTGTGACTCTTTCAGACTTACTACAAAAATATCAGCCATTTGGGTTTCGTGGATCTTGTTTTTCTTGTGAGTTATTCAATCAACCGAGTTATATCAAACAGATCTGTAAGTTGTTCAAGGTTCTTTTCTGATAGTTTAATATTGTCAATTCAAATTAAAATCACTGAGAATAGTAATTTATTGGCATGTGACAAATTCTGTGAGAATATTTTAAGAATACACTTGAAATATATTTTATGAAGGCTTGTATTAATAGATTTGTGGGGACAAATTTATGTTGATAGGGTAGCATTGCATTCAATTTCAAGCATGCATATAGAATGTATTTGTAGCTATTTAATCTGATCTCTTGTTCAAATATACTGTTTTACATGAGAAAGGTGAGAAACATGAATTCTACCATCCTCAGAGTAATAGACCATTCTTTACCCAGATTTGAGAGTACTGATTATTTACAAATACAGACTGGAGATGCTGTTGAATTATTAAGTTGGCCTCATACCGAAGAAAGTTTTTTGCTGTGACATCTCCAGGTAATCGGCACAACTTATAATCATCTCTACACCCATCTGTGTGTCCTTGACAAAACTTACTTTTGTATCAATAATTAATTTGCAAGGGGTCTCTGAGGAATCCAGCTTCTCCCATAAGGCCACCCTGTCTACCACTAAGAGAAGCTAGAGTCTGTGTGGTACGGTTCACTAGGGACTCTAGGGAGATGACAAATGTCAGTGAAAGATGATCACGCTGGAGGTGTAGATGCCTCACATGTTTTCTACACTCATAAAAACATATGCCCCAGTTTAAAAGCCTCACAGTTGCCTTCACGAGGGAAGCCACAGCCAGCTCAAGATGACAAATGAAAACTGAAAGAACAAAACAGCAAATAGGAACAACTTATGTTAAAAACAGGATACAAATAAAGGGGATACAGTTTTTTTTTTTTTTTTTTTTGCAAGCATTTTAAGAAAAATGTCGGGGTCCCAAGCAGGTGCGACGGCAAAAAAGCCTTCTTCCAACAGGAATATAAGGAAGCTGCGTACTGTCAGCATGGTGTGCAGCCTGGCCAAAAGCTGGCAACAATGGATTACTGAGAAGGAGGTAAAACAGGCCAGCGAGCCTGCTGGCTGGTCTCCTGATTCTGTCGAGCATACGTCGCCTCATCAATGGAGCGCGGTGCCCTCTGAGAAGCGGCCTCGGCCCAGTCCGAGCACCTCCATCACTGCCTCAGCCCCTACTGGGACCACATCCCTACCCCAAGAGCCCATAGCTAAGCCTCAGGAAGACAAGAGTGTTCCTGGGGAATCCAAAATCAAAAGCAAGCAGGTGGTTAAGTCTGTATCCAGCAGTGTTCAGGAAAAAGGAATGGGCATTGAGTTTCTCACCAACCGTTACAGTAAAAGCACAGATGAAGTTGACAGGATACTGAGCAAAACCACAGATGAAGTTGACAGGATACTGAGCAAAAAGACTTCACCTACCAGACGGAGAAAGTGCTCCAACTTGGTCTCGGAACTAACTAAAGGCTGGAAAGAGGTGGAGGAGCAGCAGAAGGTAGCACAATGTCTGGAAGAACACAGGACTCGTAGCATTGACATGGAGGACAGTGCTTTCTCAGATGCTGGCTCATATTCGCCAGATAATTCAGAATTTCCTGACCAAGGGAGAATGAAAGAAGGCAGCAGAGAGGCAGATGATCAAATTTTTGAATTCTCTGCAAGGATTAAAAGACCTGCCATGACAATGTGAGTGTTTTCCCAGAGGTATAATTAATCAGGGCTTAGCTACAGACAGAATATGCAAGTATTTAATTTGCAGATTACACTTATGATACCTAGCTTTGGATTAAAAAAAAAAAAACATGATGTGAGATTTAAAGCTGCTATAACTGATTTGGTCGTTTTCGTAGCTTCTTGTCTAAAGCCTATGTAAGCAGTACCCGCCCCCCATCCCCAAGTCAGGCATAGGAACACGCATCGGTTTCCGGTAGAGGAGAGTAGCGACTCAGTTACAATGTAATTACAATATAAACAGACACTCTCAGTGATTGTCGTGTGAAAGCCTCACTGAATACATGGACCAACGACACATTACATCCATGCAGAAACTTCGGTATGAATGGCTTTTTGAAGGTATTGGCTAAAACTAGCTAATGTCCTATAGCCACACGTGCTATTGATACACAGCTAAGCAAGCTGTAGTCGGCCACAAACAATGATGGTTCATCTATAAACTGACATTAGCAGGATTAAAAACCACCAACATGACTATCCGAGACTGATAAAACTGCATAAGTACAACAGAGTAAAACAGAGCTTACCTGTCCAGTAGCAGCAAGGCTAGCAGTACATCGCTTTTTTAAACCCTTTGATTCCTTCAGTTTTCCCCATTGAAAGCGGCACCGATATAAATACAGCTCTTAGCCGTCTCGCGTTTTTCCTCCTTAGTTCTATTTGTTCCTCTGCCGTTCTTGGGCGCTTTGGCTGTTTAAATGTGTACGCCGTCTCCCGTAGTGCTGGCATCGGAAGCTTCATCTGTTCTGCTGAAAAATATTAGTTTTTCTTCTAATATTTTTTCTGGCAGATGGCGCACTAACAACGCAGATTCAGCTCTGCGCGTTCACAAGCAGAGAGCAACGCGTCTTTATGGCGTTCTCTCATCTGATTGGATAGAGGCAGTCAGTGACTCCAGAATTTTATATGCTGCTTTATTGCAGAATACAGTGACTGAGAGACCTGTGTTATCGACCAGATACTCTAAATGAAGGATCTCTGGCGGAATGTTAAGCTATTTAACACTTTTTTAAAAACAAAAAAAATCACTTACAGCAGCTTTAAGCTTCTGGAAATAAATGTCAATTTTTAAAATATACTGATTTGGTCAAATTGTTACTAAAATACCATAATGTGATCAAGCGAGGGTGAGGTAGAGCATCTCTGTCTGCATGAAATAGCACTTTGTTTACTAAGGCCACATTGAATTATGGGACTTTAATTAGACATACGAGAAAGAAATTTGAGACTGCATGGTTTAAAAAAAAAACTCCAGTTAATTCTTGCTTGGATGAAGGAAATATATGAATGTTCTGATGGAAAGTACAACCCCATTTCTGAAAAAGTTGGGAGATATGGGGGATGTCATAAAAACAAGGGGCTCCTCAGAGCCTGCACTCGGGCCGGGTCTAGGCCTGGGTCAATCCATAGATATATATATTTAGAACACTAGATTGCTGATGATGTCATTTTTACATTATCCAAAGTGAAGCACCCGGCCGCCATATTGATACACCCAACTTCTTCATAAAAATGAATGGTTTCCTATGAGGCCAATTTCAAAGAAGTCAATATAAGCATAAAAATGCCGAGATGTGTGGCTGCCTTTTGCAGCAATAGTCATTTGAAGGGCAGTAATAAAACGTTTCATGCGTAAGTTAACGTAGAAACGCAAATTTGTCACTTTAATAGAAAAAATCGCGTTCGCTTGCTAGCTAGCTAATTAGCCGTCCCATTGACTTTAATAGATCGCTGACTAAAGCAAACGCTAGCGATCGATAACGGTCTCCAGTGAGCTACCTTGGTACCCTTACCATTGCAGGGACTGCATTGACTAAGCAGTCAATAAAATGAACAAGGTGGCTAACTAGCTAGCTACTTGTAATTGACATTCAAGGACAATATTTTTACCTGCATAATATTTAAAACTATGGACAAGTCGCTTTGTCTGTTTATACAGAGTCCCAAAAGACAAGGAGGGGAGAAAGGCTTGGCTGTTAGAAATCAGGGGAAAAAAGCCTTTCTCTATCCCCTCGATCCATGCTGTGCAGTGATTATTTTTTGAGAGCAGTGTTATAATGGGACTGGGGCAAAGATGATGCTTAGTAAAGGAGTAGCCAGAGTTAACTAGCGCTTCCTTTTAACAACGTTGGCATTAGCCATATGATTCAGTATGAACAATTCGGTCAACGGCAGATATGCTCAATCAGGGTACTATGAAGTGAGGTAACCAGAGAGTAATTTGATAAAGTATATGGACATTCATCGACGTTGCTGATAACGGCGAAAACTTCGAAGCAATTATCTTATCAGAGGGTCATTAAAAGCCTCGGTCACCTTAACTGAACTTTTCTGTTCGCACTTTAATGTTGACACCGAGTAACATTTTGATCTTCCCTTTAGTAAGTGTGCCGCTTTCCATCCTCCAAAAAAGCACATATTTAGGGAGAGAAAATGTTGCTCTGCACAGCGATACCAAAATCACCCCAACTCGCACACAAGTGTTTTTGAAAATATAATTTTACAGTAGGTGAAAATGAATGGGAGTGTACGTGCAAATTTAACTTCCGGGTGTATACGCTCCTGGAACAGATGCTTCACTTGAGCATACCCTATCAGCAATGTAGTTTTCTATGTATATACACCTATGGGCCAATCGCGAAACCGCGCGCATGAGCAGGACAATCGCGACCCCGAAAAAAAAAAAAAAAAAAAAAAAGAAGATCCGGAAACTTAGACTCGTGGCCTACCGGCCCGAGTAACAAGAACCATCAGGCAGCGCCATTTATGGACAGGAAAACATGAAATTTGGTAGGCTTGAGTCTGATGGCTACTTAATGAGGGGGTCCCATGTTTGGTGATGACTGGATATTGCATTAATTATATCCACAGAGGCATATCCACAAAATTTAAAAATTTATTGACTTATTGTGGCCACATCTTTTAAATTAGTAAATTTGTTTATACTGTACTTAAAGATCTTGGTGTGAAGATTCTGAGCACCACATTTTCTATGAATCAGTTGCTCTGTGTAGGAGATAGACTTGAAAGGTTCCACAAAAAATAAAAAATCGCAGAAAATCTAGTCATGCGCAAATGGGCATGGTTTATATGCATAGATTCGTCTGAAGCCACAGAATTCACCAAAACAATTTTGTTTCCCAGTAATATGGTATAAAAGTTATAGGCCAAAATGTAAAGTTTCTTGTTATATCACCACGTTGAGGTCAATTGATATAAAATTCTTTAATAGCAATAACTTTACATTATGGTTGACATGTGTGCCAAGTTTTATGGAACGATATCAAATGCTTAAGTTTTTCTCTGGACAAGAACATGTTTACTGACGGATAGATGGACCGAGTGATAGACAGACCGACAAAGTGATAGGCATATCCTCCTACATGATTTGCTGTGGGGACAAAAAAATGAAAGCAGCGATTTGCTAAGCATCTTTGACCCAAATTGAATTCCTTCTCTACCTAATTTGTTTTCTTTTTTTGGAAAGAAATACTCATTCCAAATTGAATGAATGCAAAACATTCCAGAAAAGCTGGGACAGGCCGTGCTCACCTCTGTCCTACATTAACTCTCTCTTCAACTGCCCTCCAAGGCAAACCATCATTTAAGGTGCTCTATACAGAAATTATCCCAGTTTTGAAGTTATGTTTTCAGCATATGAGCTACAAAATGCATATACAGTACCAGACAAAAGTTATGACATGCTTTACTTGTGTTGTAGCACTCTGTCTTGGGTGGTATATGTGGTTTTAAACTGCTGTAAAACCTCAAATGCCACAACGTAAGATGAAATGGTCAGATAAAGAAAAAAATTCTTCACAGGTCAGAGCCAATTTTGGAATTGATAAAAAATCCATATCTGGAAAAAAAGGAAGGCCAAAAAATTCTTGCCGTGTTCCGTAATGTGAATTAAAATCAGGTTTATTTGAGATTTAGTGAAAAGAAAGGTTAAGAAGAAGCAAATGACAAGTGCAGCACAGCTGTGGGAACTTCAGCAGTCATGCAGCTGTGAACTCTCAGAATCTTAAAGCTGCTTTCACACCAGACGCGAAACGAATTTTTTGCACGACAGATTACATTCAAAGTCAATACAAAGACGCGAATACACGCAAAACGCGTGTATTATTCGCGTCTTTGTATTGACTTTGAATGTAATCTGTCGTGCAAAAAATTTGTTTCACGTCCAGTGTGAAAGCGGCTTAAGACTGCCCTGAAAGAGAAAAATTATGTGAGTATGATCAGCAATAATGATTACAAATGTAGATTATTTTGATGAATTTAACATTTAGATTCTTTTGCAAAATAAAATGTGTTTTAGTTCTTTTTTCTAATCTGTGATTGTTTGTAAAATGTGAGTGCGCGCAAACATTTGCTACCTACACAGATGATCAAGTAAACCATGTTATGGGCACTAATACCCCCACACCATCACAGATGCTGGCTTTTCAGCCTGATGCTGGTCACGTCAGGGGTGGTCCTTTTCCTCTTCAGCCTGGAGAATACGATGTATGGTGATGTGTGTTGAGCATTCTGGCAGACAGTGTCTGCCATGAATCACCCAAATGGGTGCTACAAATAGGTGGCAGTGAGGTGAGATTCCCCCATATGAATGTAAAAGGGAGAAAGTGCTATATGAACGCAACTTTCATAAATTCATTCAACTAAAAAAAATTCTAATTACATTAGTGAAAAGGTATCATTACATACAGAACTAGAGTGTGTGTCCGAAAGGCCACATCACCCCGCCCTTGCCCTCAACGCCACGTGAAGGTCAATGCCATGGTGCAATTGGTCTCCCCATATGTGGTTTCCTATTTGTGATTGAGCATAACATAGGGCCTTTCTCTGCCGGTTTCCCAGTTACAGAGGCTGAAAATATGAAGGTCAGGCATTTTGACCTTTCAAGGTTACTTGAAGGTCAAGGTGACAGTGCCATGAGATTCCCCATATATGACTTCCTATTAGTCTTCAATAGTAACTATGGGTCTATCTTGCACCGTTTGGCTGCTAGAGCACTCGGAATGCTAAGTGGTGATGCTAAGTTTGACCTTTCAAGGTCATTTGATGGTCACGGTGATGGTGCCATTAGATTCCCATATATGACTTCCTATTAGTGGTTAATAGTAACCATGTGTCTATCTCCCACCGTTTGGCCCCTAGAGCAGCATGAGAAATGGGTGACCTTGAGTTTGACCTTTCAAGGTCGCTCAATTTTCACCAAAAACTAATCATTTCTTCCCTTTCGCCAAAGGATTGTCCCTACCAAATTTGAAGAGAATCCGTCCAGAATTGTGGCCTGTAGAGTGCAAACCAACACACATAAATAAATAAACTTGACAACCACATACACCCTTCCACAACTTTCGTTGCAGGCGGGGTGAATGATAGAAGACTATGATTGTCGACTGGGAGGTCAGGGGTTCTGAGAAGAGGGATATAACAGCAATGTAGGAGCTTGGTCAAGTGCTGGCAAAGGGATGTCTTCAAACTGCTGCTGAAATTCTGCAGAGACTTAACAATTCTCTGGGATGTGTGGAGGTCATTCCACCACTGAGTAGCAAGGGGAGAGGCTGTCTATGGTTGGGACCAACGAGAACTATATATTTGCATAGAACGGAAGAGGTCTTTTTGACTAGCAGCAGCTGAGTGGAGTGGCAGGCAGAGTTGCCAAGTCCGCTTATAATATGCGACTTTGGGCTTCTTTTTTCCTGAAGTCGCTTGAAAAAATTACGGGTCGTGGGTTGCGATTTTTTGGGCTTGTTTTTAAAAATATGTTTGCTCGATGGGAAGTCTAACAAGCGACCTCATTTTTATACATTTTTGGTTGCTATTTCCCCCCGATTCACTGATTGACACTGTCTGCTCACAGCCTCACGATTAATAGGGACTTTAAGCAACGGCGGATTTTGAAACGGCTACGGCACCCGGAAATACATCTGCGCTCCGCTGATCGAGACTTAAGCCCGTGTGCCGGCGTTGCCTTACTGTAGCAGGCTGATCTACTGCGGGGGAAGAGCTAATCTCACGTAGTCGCGACAACGCGTGGTTCAGGTGATTGCATGAAATGGTTTTCATTGGATTTCTGAGATGAAATGTGTTCTACAATTGTTAGTGACACACTACAAGTTTCAGCGAACCATTCCTGAAAATGACGGTACTTCTGTGAAGCCGAATGAGAAAATTCAAAGACGAGGCTAATGCGGGGAATGTGAACTATAACATCAATATAAGTGCACAATTTCAACCGCAAATCCAGGACACCAAAACCCGCTGAAAAAGACCACGGTTTTCAGCGAGCACTGCACTGCAATCAACCTGAAATTTTAGGTACCTGACGTAAACATACGGCCAGCCTGGCGGCTGGCGCCTATTGTCACGAATGTATACTATGAATATTTCACTGTATAAAACCATAGTGAACTACTCTTCTGCTGTAGGCTATATTCTCCCCTCATCCTTGCATTGCATACAGTATATGATTTCTCTGTATACCCTGTAAACATCTATATTTACTCCAAAGTACATTAGTGTCTGTATTCTACTCCCGTGCATATAGCACACATTTGCTGTATATATATATATATATATATATATACACACTCCCATGCAGCTTACCATTCCTTCACACTCTGAATAGATGTGTGCTTAAATCAGCTGACTGCAACTGATTTCCCATGGATCGATGCGCGTATACTGAAAATCTAAAATGCCGCAGAAATGTCACTTTCATCTGACGATGTTTCATCAGAAGACGTTTTGAGCCATTTCTGTGCGCTGCTGTCCCGTAAAAAAAAAAAAAAAAAATCTTGTACGTCATTCATCTGTCCAAAGGCGTTGTGGTTCGCTGCGACAGTCAGCTACTCTGCCGTTCTTATACGTAACCACACGCTGTCAGGAGGTTGTGTGAAGTCGCCTGTACCGTTGTGAAAAGTCAGTCCGTTGCTTAAAGTCCCTAATATCAGAGCTGTGACGTAATTCGCCCATCTACAAATCCCCACGTTGACCTTCCCCGCCTCCTCCTGGCCCTCATTGGATAAAAATCAACATCATGCTGCTGTTTGCCGATCTTGGTCTGAGTGAGTGTTGACGCTATTCGCGTCAATTTATATACACCGTACCAGTCAAAAGTTTGGACACACCCGCATTTTTCTTACAATACATGTTAAATAAAGAAATAAACACCCTTTATTTTGCAAAAAAAACCTAATTCTTAAATCCATCCAACTAACCAGCGTACGTTGTCATATTTGCTGAGCATACTCGCAACTTTTTCCCCCACAAGCAGTCATATGACTACAATGAGTTTGCAACTGCATGGCTGTCTAACTTCCCAGAGATGTGCTGCAATTGTGGTTTGCTTTTCATTGACCTTTTTGCCCAATAAGTCCCAAAACAGCTTGACTTTTAGTCATCTGTTGGAAAATGGAAGGAGTGTATTTGTCTGTTTACTTAGCAAAATATGGCTTCCTTGAGAATTCCAAAATTTTTGACACTATTCACACAAATAAATCATTCTCTTCTAACTTCTGACTGTTAACCTCTGACAAGATTCCATTTGAGATTATGTAGAGAAGATAAACCATTTAAGTTTCTCTAAAAACAGAGAGCTGTGACATTAGCAATGTGTGTCCAAACTTTTGACTGGTACTGTATATATATTACGTTAATACTGTAATAATTATTATAACAGTTTAAAAATAACATAATGTACACACATACACAAATAGTAGTTATATGCTACAAGCTTCCCCTTGGTGCCCTTCTCCTTTTCTCCTATAGGCCTATACCTTATTAGTATTGTCTAATTTATATTGGGCTTGTTTTGGGGTTGTTTTTGAAGCTGCAGTTGCTTATTTGTTTTGCCAGAGTTGGCAACACTGGTGGCTGGGCTGATATGCAAGGAGCGATTACTTGCTGCTGGAAGGAAAAGGCTATCTTCTCAACAGGAAATTAAGCCAGGGCCAGACTTTAAATAGTATATTGGCAGTGGAGTGATCTTGTTGTTAGTGGAGTAACATGCAAGAACTTAGCAAACTTGAAAACAAATTGGGCAGTAAAACTAGATGGGCTGCAGAGATTGATTAGCGCATTCTTGTAGATTGGCAAAGTAGCTGTGGTGGTTTACATAGGTTATCACCACGGGTTTACCAAAGAGTTACTTTATGTTTGTAGTCAGATATACAGGAATCTGCAAGACCATGATGTTGCGGCAACATGCTCCTTGACTTGACGGTTGTCTTAGACCACCCCAGGTTCTTCAAAAAGCATAAGGCAGTCACCAGATTACCATCAAAAGTGACCTCTTACAGAAGGGAGCTTCTGTGAAGGATAAAAAGTGGCTCTGTCTTGCTTGGGGTCAGCTTTGGGTGATGCCTAGCCCACACATGAAAATTTTTGGTGCTCATATGGTAATGCCAAAACCCAGGTAAATCAAAATCAGTATTTGGAGAGCCAGTGTTGACTAAGTATACTGAAGAAATGGCATTGAGACTGGTTGAGAGGTGGTGGAAATACTGAGGTTTAAAAATAACTGTTTTACATGGATGAGCAGACCAAAGCAAACATACATTTAGCACATTAAAAACTGAGAGTTTATTTCTCAGTAGCAGCCACAACTAAAGGGATTGAACTCAGATGAAACTACTAGAGATCAAAAGAACGACTGCATAACCATGCCCAATTTAAAGCTCAATTACCTGATAAAGCAGCCAAAATATTTGATGAAAACTAATATCCTGAATTCCACAGGTAGACATTATAACAAAACTATGCAACACTTTTCTTTTTAACCAACTTTGCCATTCCAAGGGCCTGTAGACAATACTGCCCGAAATAATCAAAATTATGGGTGCGCAAGTCTTATCACAAGGCACACGTGCTCTAAGGCATTGGTGCAGAATTTGAGTTACAATGATAATGGCCATGTTATCGATGCACGACTACACTACTGTAAACCACTCCAACATAGATATTTATAAATTATTACGCTTGGTAGCAATGCTAGTCTTAATTCTTGTAATACGTGTTTGTTTTTGTATGTCAAACAGGGTAAACAAGGACATTGATGAGGTGAGAAAGATCAGTCTTCTCTCGAAGAAGTACAGCCCTGTGGGCGACCTGACGGACAAGTGGCAGAGCTGGGCCGCAGAACATGAAATCAATCAGAAGTTGAACCCATTCAGCGATGAGTTTGACTACGAACTATCGATGTCCACGCGGCTCCATAAAGGAGAAGAGGGGTATGGGCGGCCAAAGGAAGGGAGCAAAACGGCTGAAAGGGCCAGACGAGCTGAAGCCCACATCCACCGTGAGATAGCTGACATGTGCTTTATCATCCGGACCATGAACAACCCAGATCCAGATGGCCGGATACGGGTCACTTTTGGGGAACTGTTTGAGAGATATGTTAGAATCTCGGACAAAGTGGTTGGCATCCTCATGAGAGCCAGGAAGCATGGGAAGGTGGCTTTCGAAGGCGAGATGCTGTGGCAGGGCCGTGATGACGATGTGATTATCACTCTTCTGGTTTAATAAGGAATACAATTTGGATTTTTTTGGCAAGTGGTGCTTTTAGAATCCATACTTGCAGTAGGGCAGATGTAATGAATTAGAAAAAGGAGCCAAGAATGTGCTGGAACGGTTGACTGGAAATTGATATGGCATTGCTAAAATAGCACATCTGAGCGCACAAATATTTTAGTTTTTGACATGAAAACAGACATTGAAAAGGAAGCATATGCTAACACTTTAAGCGCCAGTTGTGGCTTTAGCCGCGATAACAGTAATTATACCGGCTAGCCGCCTGATCACGGCTATTGTTGGCTTCCGGCCACAACTGCTTGTCGCGGCAAAAGATGTTGGGCGGGGGGGGATGTAGGTGTGTTTCACCGTACCGATCAGATTTTAGTATTTATGCAGCCACGTTGGAGATTGGTTGCTATGGGCCCCCGAGTATGCACCTTAACAATTTCTTTGAACTGCATAGTCATCCTATGAATGAATCATTACAATATTCTTGTTTTGTGGATTTTGACCACGCATTGTTTCAAAATGCCGGCGTTCGAGAACTTGTCAAGTGATGGCAGTGAGTTTAACGATTAAAATGCTGAATATCTAGCTACGTTGTTTGCTGAAAGTGATAGCGAAAATGAATCCGACTGTCCTCTCTCTGAAGAGTGAGACATTCTAATTGACTCAGTGCTGAAGTGTCCCATGTGGGAAACATTTTGAGCGGTGCGTTGATATTTTATAAAAAATTATTTAGCACTTAAAGGGTTAATATTATCATGCTTTTTGGGTTTCTTGTGCAATTGTGTTATCATGTGGTGGTATTCGAAACATGCCTTAATTTGCGATTTGATCAGATTCAGAAAAAAGCAAATCCAACGCAGCATATCTGAATGCTTCATATTGGCTGTACAGTACATCATGCACTGCAATGAATTCAGCACAGAAACAGCAATCATGAACATCTCTCTGAAGGTTATACTTGTATATTATTCATCAAATCCATCTAACTGAAATTGGGGAAGGGGGTTAATGTTCTGTGGTGTTGATTAAAAAATGTCCCTGAATGGAGAATGCGTCTTGTGTTTCAAGTACTGCTTTGCATTTAATTGTGTTGGATATGCGGGTCCAAGCTTGAGGTAGCCATTGCTAAAACCATGTATAGGATCTAAAAAGGAATCATTTTAAAATGACATTAAACTTTCTTTAAAGTGAAATATGCGAAGAAAAGCCAGCTTATCAAAATTCCCCGCTGTAAATGCATTTACATTACGTTAAACATGAAGTTGGTGTCACAAACGAGGACAATATGGCATGGGCCAAGTCAAACTATAATTGCATCACATACCTTTGACAGTGGGCTTCAGAATTTATGGCATCCCTGACTGGAAATGCCCATAAAAAAATAAAATAATTAAATCTAATAACAAATGCTTGCATTTTGTGTTTACTTGAGTTATGTTTGACTCGCGTTAAAATTGGTTTGATGATCTGAAACATTTAAATGTGACAAATATTTAAATATGTAAGGAATCAGGAAGGGACAAATCCTTTTTCACTGCACCATATATACTGTATATGTACAGACCTAACACCCCTTTCAACTAATGATTGGTCTTGAGCTATTTTAAAATATTTCAGTACAATAACATTGTGTGGTGTGATTCAGTCAGTGGAACTTCTGCCTCCCACCAAGAAGGCTGTAGGTTCGAATCTGGCTTGGGGCCTCTCCATATGGTGTTTGTATGGCTCCCCGCGACCTTAGTGAGAAAGAAGCGGTATACATGATGGGTTGATGTAAGATTGTGTTGCCAGTTTTCCCAGTTAAGGTACAATCAGAAATATAATGTGTCATTTCGACGTGAAATTGCAGTTGAGTGTTTTTCAGTCATAGATATGCGTTTCCTATCTTTGATTTCTTTGTCGTAGTTTTAACAATGGTGGAGCACGCAGGTTAGATATACATTGCAGGATGTGCTCAAAGCAAACACGGAAGATAATAGAGAAGTTCATGTCTTTTGTAAAGAAAATGAAACATTTTTCTGAATTGAATTCACGAGTCTATTTAATCGCAGCAACATTACAGTAAGAGGGAAGCAGTGTGTTTACCTACTGATGAATTTTCTAGTTATTGGAGAATTTTTCAATCGGGGAAAATGATTGAAAACAGGCCAAGACTACTTACTGGTCAAAAGAGATTTTTTTGTGCCTCCTCCAATTTCAGCCGACCAGCTGTCACCGCACCAGGGCAAAAGTTATGCTTTTCCAAATTCAAAATTAAATTTTCATGCTTGAAGGCATGAAGGTTTAACATGCATTTAACATGCATTTGGCGAGGAAACAGTCAGGTCTCATAGTTGAAGTGTTGAAAGTGGAAGAAATGGGACCAGTGAAACTTGGACATTGGTCAAATTTTTATGGCCAGACAAGTGGGTCAGAGCATCTCTGAAGCAGCTAAGCTTCTGGGGTGCTCCCTGTTAAGATAAGATACACTTTATTGAACCCCGTGGGGTAATTTGTCCTCTGCATTTAACCCATCCTATAGTTAAGAGCAGTGGGCAGCCACAGAGCAGCACCCGGGGACCAACTCCAGTTCTAAAGCCTGAGCCTTAGTCAGGGGTACTGCTTGGATTGTTGCTATAATGCATGTTTTTCCAGGTGGGGGAAACCCACGTGAACACGGGGAGAACATGCAAACTCCACACAGAAAGGCCCCAGGCCAAATTCCAACCCACGACCTTCTTGCTGTGAGGAGGCAATGCTAACCACTGCGCCACCGCGCCTCCCAGTGAGGAGTTAGCAGTGAGGAGTACCTCCCTCCTGACAGTGGTCCACAGAAGGACAAACCATAGACCACCAACAGGATGTTGGGCTGCCTGGCTCATCAATGCACTCATGCAACAAAGGCTATCCCATCTGGTTCGAGCTGACAGACGGCTTACTGTGGAACAACCCGATGAGAATTTTAATGATACTTGCATGAGGAATGTGTCAAAACACACAGTGCATCACAACCTGCTGCCTATAACACTTTGTTACTGGAGACCAGTCAGCATGCTCATTCAAACCCCTGTCCACTGCCTCAAATGCCTCCAGTGTGTGCATTGGACCTGGATCTTTGAGGAGTTGAAGAAAGTTGCCATGTCCAGTGAGTCCCATTTTCTGTCGCATCATGTACATCTGCTGGGTAGATGAGCAGCATTTACAGTACTTGGGGAACACATGGCAAAATAATGCACTGTGAGAAAAAGACACACAGGTGGAAGTAATCTATTCTGCTCGGAAGCCCCAAGTCTGATGATTCACATGGAGATCAGCCAGATGGAGCTGTTTTGGCAATAAGAGGGGGACCTAAACAATATTCAGCAGGTGGTTCAAATTTTGTGGCTGATCGGTGAATATATCTGTGGTTCAGGGACTTTAGGAGCAGTTCTTTCATGTTTCAGCTCATTGTTTAGCATGTTGCCCACAAGCCTAGAGTGAGGTCCATGCATTGCCTTTTGGAATCACTTCAGAAGAATGTAAGCAGGTTGCATGAATGTCGGCCGACCCCATCTAACACCATTAGGTTCAGCTAGGAAGCAGACTTTGACGCAGGCCTAATCGACCAACATGACAGCTCATCCAGTGATGATGCAACTCTGGCTGAAATGGAAGCACATCCCAGCAGTGATGCTGTAACATCTGGTCAAAAGCCATCTCAGAGGGGTTTTGCTATTACATTAGCAAATCACCAATTGCTAATCAATGCCCATGATTTTTGACTGAGATACGGGATGACTTTTGTACCCATGTTTTGATGGGTTTTCTCCTACAGTTCATAGACATGCATATTATGCAAATTGGAGACTCTAAATCGCATAAAGGTATATGTATCTGAGTGAGTGGAATGTAATTTGATTCCTGCACGTGTTTAGAAGAGTGCAATGGATGGCACAATACATCCGTAAAAGTGCAAAAAAAGGTTAATCAATAAATAAATAATGTTTAGAACATAATGGATTTGAGCCTATTGCTGCTGAACTGTTTGCATTGCCCGGTGACCTGAGTAGTAAGAGAATTCCTCTTCAGCAACTCTACTTATGAGGGTTTGTCATTCAGCTCAACAGCCGCAGCACATCTGTCTTACATTCACTTTGTTATTCTTCTCCGCCTTCTTCAGTAGCAAAAATAGCAACATTTCTGTCAATATTCTATGACCATTTCACAATTTAAAATTTTCAGATATTCCTCAATACAAAATGACAGTCTGAATCTTTCTGCGTTGTCTTTCTGCATTGCATTCCTGGTCTATGTACATGAAATGAAAGTTTAGGGCTCTATCTTTTGTCATGGGGAAAAGTCAACATCGAAGAGCTTGCTTATGAGATAATGTTTTGCTGAACAAGTCAGAACACCTTAAAATGATGAAATGAGATATAATAATAATGAATTTTGTGAAAAAGTGAAATTTGTTGCGATAATTTGGCAAAAAGCAATTCATCCACGGAGTGTTCCTTTGAAAAATTCATGTCTGTTTCTTCAAAGAGGGCTTAAAATTAACTTTATTTTGTCAATTTCTTCATGGCCTCACAGCGCAGACCATTGTCATATTAACAAATGTGCCCTGTGCATCTTACACATGGTGCAAAAATCCATTTTTAGAAATTCATACTATAAGGTGCATTTTACATGGTCAAAGTTTGGGCTTTCTATAAAATGCAACAGGCGCCAACATAGAAAAAGGTGATTTACTCAACATGAGTAAAATGGATATGTTGCATTTTGGAAACAAACTCCTCAAACATTAAATGGATACCAGAACTTCAGATAATCTGCTCTAAAACACACATGGACTGGCCTCCTTTCTGTGTTTGACAAATGTCTGTGTGGAGAGGTCATGGCAAGAAAGAACGTTGATGGAGCCAGTACACAACAATATGAGAAAATCACCATGAATCATGGACGTACAAATGACTTTCAGCATTCACTGACATCTACTGGTCAGAAAACCTAACTACATGGTAAGGTTGCCACATAAACCTAAGAACAGCAAATAATTAGACAGCCGGTTGCCAGCTGGTCAACGTTCATCTCCAGATCCCCTTAAGCAATCACTCCCAAAATTGATAGGCTTTGTGATCTAACCACACACAAGTCCTACGACAAATATGAAATGAATCGGTTGTAATTTGTGGCCTGAGGAGCGCTCACAAGAAAATTTCTACAGACATGGCGGCAGCGGACCCGGCGTGACGATCGCTGATCCATAGTATACCCAACTTGTTGTCCGGGGATTTATTTAGCATTGTAAAAATATAGAGTTATGGTTAGCTGTGTGTTATGTGACTTTCAACACCCACTAAGAATAAAAAAAATAAAATAAAATGAGATGGCTGGTCCCTAGTGGTTTGGTGTTCCATTGCCAGCCAACTGATGAAAGCAGCAGCACAGACCCTACAGTTGCCCTCCTGTACAATATAGGCTACTCAAATAGAAATGTATAGAAAAAGAATGGGGGGAAACTGTAAAACAGTCAAATTTGTGCCTATATACATATAGTTACCTTTTCCCTGACTACTGCTGGTTCTGTGGTGGTGACATTTAAAATCCAGTGCCTGCCGTGTGCCATAGGAGAATCAATTGATGCTTTCAGGGGATGTGGGCCTTTACAGTTACTCATTTCACTAATTGGCTTTGCTCTAATTGCTAACTGTTTAAATAATTACAGAGAAATATTTATTTTCAGAATTGAAAGGGGGGGTTCAGTGATTCTGGAAAAGGATTGCTGATATATGAACATCCAAACAAGGACTCCATTCCTGTCAATGCTCTTTTACTTCTCAATCCCACTGCCTACCTCTCTGAACATCTGTGGCCTGTCCCCTGCCTTGTGCAGGAGCGCGCTGCTGATTGGCTGGAATAGTGTTGTCTTCTTCAGTCCGAGCCACTTTGTTGGTTTCCCATTTACAGAATCAGGGCTGTGTATAAACACCAAATTGTTTTTCAGCGCACACAGACCAGACAGCTATCAGGCTGTAAGGACACATTTACTGCGTCCATTCACTTCTGCATGGAATACAATTGCTTAAAACACCTTTTGATGCTAAACAAGCCATAAGGTGTTATCTGAGAAATAATTCTGATAATAATGAATTTTTTTTTTTACCTATGACCTTTCAAAACGAAGTAAATATAACAACTTCTGCCAAAAAAGATCATTCTATTATGAGGATATGCACACAGGATTTCATTCCAGTCAGACTTAAGTTACAGAAGTTATTTACTAGCTCTCCTGCAATTGGCAAAGCTGCCCCCGTTCGAATGGACTTCATGAGCAGCCACCCCAACACGACCAACCCCAACCCTCATCCATCCATCTATTCATCCATCCATCCAATGCACCCTTTTCTCTTTCAACAGCACTGTACCTGGAGTTGAAACCTTAAATTTTCTGGGATCTGAAAACCTACCGAAAGAGGTCCAAGTACTGCTGGTGAACCGGCAGCAGGGTCATGGGCACACAAGGCTGATTTATGCGCATGGGGGACAAAGGCTAGTCCATCTGGCTCAATCTCACCAAAGAGCTATTGTAGCACAAAGTGTTGAAGAAGTTAATGCATTCTTTGATAGAAAGGTTTCAGAACACAAAGTGTGTCTAAACTTGCTGCTTATGGGGCTGGGTCACAGGCCACTCACATTGCCCATGCAAACTCCCCTCCACTGTTCAAAGTGCCTATAATGGGCATGAGAGTCTTGGACCTGGACCATACGTAGGGCAATGGAAGTGGTCTGATCTGACTAATAATTTTTCTTTTACCTCATATGGCTGACCTGAGCCTTGTATATTAGGGCAAGAGATGACACCAGGATGCACATCTTGCACACCAAGCACACTGTTTTATGGCAAAGATTTTACAAATTTTACAAAAGCTTTAGCTAATATTTTGTTCAGCTTCAAAGTTATTATTACATAATCAGTTTATAGACACTCATTTACATTTTCTTGGAGTAGGATGTGTTACAAATGTTTTTTAAAAAAAGACTATGTACAACTATGAGACTGGGTCACAAAAATGTGGCATACCGTGAATAAATAAAAATTGTTCTTTATTTCAAAGAACATAATCAAATATTTAAAAATGAGAGTAAATATTTGAAACATGAACAAAAATGTAATCTTTGAAACATAAACAAAAATGTAATCAATCAGTAGAAAACATCCCACATTACTGGTTGGTGTGGGCTGTAAATGCAATGCAAGGCTGCTTATTGAAAATGCTGGAAGGATTGCAGTAAATGTCAGATTGTTACCGAAAGGCACTGTGCAGTACCTGCAATAGAGGACATCGCCAGATTTCCAAGCATCAAATTCCCAATAGAAACAAAGTTTATTAGCAACAAGTATTTTACCAAACATTTGGCTGACGGTGTATAGAATTACAGCAAATCTGTTCAACATAATGACTTTCTATTAAGATGTTAAGTCATCCCTGAATCGATCTGCAAAATATCTATGGTTCTCATTTCATTTATGGTGAATAATTGTATGATAAACCTTCTCACCCAGAATCATAAGCTTACATATAAACAATGTATTGCACTTTCATTCTTAAAGATATTCACTTCAAGATGAATATTTTTGGTAGATCTGCATTAAATGGAGAAAGTCAGGAAGAGCCCATTTATGTTGTTTTTCATTAAAATGGAACATCCCGTGAAGATATGATTGCTGGTGTAAACAGGGTCAAGGTTTGCCCAAGTCATGCACAGGAACAAGTTGTCCACAGGGCCCAACTTAAAGGTCCTCTGTCAAGCTCACACCTGCTCTTTTTGCATGCAATTATATGTTGGCAATCCTATATAACGGAATCCATATATGACATCGTTTCCCATAAAAATGGCTAAATAAACAATATGGGAACAGCTCAAAAAATTTCACCAGAAACGTTGGGCGATTAAGCTATCAAGGAGACGTCATCGCGGGAAGCAGTAGTGAAGTCTGTCAGTGGAGCCAGATGGATTCTCAGTGGAACAACCATCGAAACAGACTGATCTTTTAGTGTAACCTTGCACAAGAGAGGTCTGATGCTATTCACATTTTCATTAGAACAAGCTGACAGTATTGCTATGGCATAGACGTTGAGCTGTGAGCTCAACAAAACGGTCTGAAATCACATATTTCATTTGTTTGTATGAATGTTGTTGTCATTACTAAGTGTTAAAAACATTCAAATTTCATTTGATTGGTCGATTCAATAATCTTTCTATCAAATAATAAAAAAAATAACAAAAACAACCTTATGCTACTTATATCGCCTATTGGACAGACACGCAAGGTTATGTTCTTTTGAATAGCGTGAGGGGTCCTATGCCATCAAACTAGTATTAGTAATGATGTAGAGAAATCAACATTAATCAAGTAAATGACAGTGTCATCTTGATACAATTCCTTTTTTCAGTAGCTCCTTTCCCCTCTGTTCTCTTTTTGTCTGACATTGACTCTGTTGCTGTCATTATGGAGGAGATGGCCTCTGGCTTTAGGTGTGATGACCTGGTCATGCCAAATGGAGACTCCACTGGAAAGCTTTCTCCCCTAAGTGAATGCTGCATACAATGCTGTACTCACTAGGCCCATCCTACTTTCCTCGCGTCATTTTAACTTATGTTGTCCAAATTTTCCTTACTTTTTCTTCTTTGGGAGAGACATGAAGGTGACATCGTCTTTTGATGTATTACTACATCCACCAACAATGTACCTTTTCAGCATTGTTCACTTCAAAAGTTTTATAAACAGACTGCAAACTTTTCGACACAGCTGAAGAAATAAAACACAACACGTGTTGTACCATATGTAGCTGGGAAATACTGGCAAAATCGAGCAAGCAGATTGAGTCATCTTCCCCGATGATGTACAGATTAAGTGAACTGATATCAACTTTTTTAAGGGCAGGGCTTATTTACTGAAAATAATCATCATTTTTTTAACTGAAAAAATCAGCATTCAATGTAAACTGAAGCAATTTTTTTGGAAAAATTGATGGTTTCATAATTAATAAATATATGCCAATTAAATAAAGAAGGAAAAAGGTTGCTTAACAGAGGACCTTTAAATTTTACAGAACACATTGCATAAGCTCTGTTTCTTCTTTTTTTTTTTTTTTTTTGACTGCTGGCTAAATGAATTATATACATTTCATTTATTGAGTTCACAAGGTAAAAAGTGATAAGAAGACCTAAACTGATGTATGATATTCCTAAAACCAAGCTTCAGCCAAAACAGATTTAATTCTCATCAGGTTGGCACTGAAGTTTGATCACCTTTGAAAAAAAGCCACTTTCACAGTCCTCCTTCAAGTCATCAAACATTCAAGTTTCAGTGTAAGAGAAGGCTAACATAGCCCAGAACTCTTTAAAAGTTCAAAATTCAATAGGGGATCATATCCTTTTTCCTTGCTACATTCCTTTGAATTAATAAATGAAAAATAGAAATGTATTGAATTACAAAAATTAAATAACCAAAAAAGTGTCTGTGCAAGGACCACGGTCAGAATGGGAATAGATAGACCATCTAAACCACAGTGGGCCCACAAAACCAAGCACAGGGGCTTGGATTCGGTCTCTCTGGACAATCATGCCCCTGGTCCACACACTTTACAACGTCTTTAGAGTCCACCATATGATTTCATTGTATCCTTTAAATTCCCCTGATAGTTTCACATCTATCTCCTGGACATATGCCTTCTCATTCAACCTGTTTCTAAATTCTGCATTTATGCTATTGAAAAGAATGTAGAACATACAGTAAAATCAAGACTTAAAAATTAAAGAGAGGACATTATAAGATTGTTTTGTAACAAAAATACTGAAGGAATAAAGTAGACAATTGGTATGTCAATTGATGTTAAAATTTTAGGAATGACATTTATTATTTTGTCGTTAATCATTTATCATTCATTAAAAAGTAAATGAACAGATGCATGGATTTCCTTACTAATTTAATGACATCTGCATTGAAAATATGTCCAGAGAATATCAAAGCAGTGAAAGGCATGAAAAGGAGATTGCAAATTGAAAAACAACTGCAGAAATGCAGCTTCATTCTGTTAAATTGGGAAAGGAACTTTTTTCTTCCCAAGAAATTGAAGATGTAATTTTGATTTTTACCAGGTCATGCAAAATAAACCCATGCCTTCATTTTGTAGTTGCAGACAAATGGAGACGTGACTATGCAATGTCCTGGTGACCATTTGGGGGTAGTGGGGGTATAATACGTGCTGGCTACCCCACCCTTGACCGAGTGGTTCATCCATCTTGAACCCGATCTGTTATGAGTCATCTGATGCTTTCAGATCAGGTCATGTTTAGCACTGCTCAAGTGTGTCCAGAATACAAGGGCCAGCAACCCTTGTAATCTAAAACTAATTGCTACAGTTGACAAAGAAAAGCCTCGAAAGGACAGATCAAAACAGAAACAACCCATGCCTGTACACCGACTACGAGATAAGGAATTGCGCATAATTGAGGTTAATATCCGTGGCTTAAGATCCAACATTGGTGAACTGGCCAACCTGTGCAAGATGAAAGAACCTACCATCGTCATAGTGGTGGAAACCTTCCTGGACTCTACTGTACAGGATGGCGCAGACTGCATCACAATACCAGGATACACCATGTGCTGCCGCAAGGACAGAACTTCTGCAGGTGGTGGCATTGCAGTGTATTGCATGCATGGAATCGCCATCCACCATGATGATCAAAAAGACCCAAAAGACTTGGAACTGATGTGGTTCACAGTCGCTTTACACTCCCAGAAGCTCCTAATTGGTGCTATTTACAGGCCTCCAAGTGCCTCTACTGACATCTTTGACTATTTGAACACTAAAACCTTGCCTACAATGACTGATTTGGGTGCACGCTCTGTCATGCTTGTTGGCGACTTCAATGTCCATCACCAAGATTGGCTAGGTAGCTGAACAACAGACACAGCTGGCTGCCGGGCCCTTCAGCTTGCAAGCTGCTTGGGCCTAAAACAGCTCGTAACTACTCCAACCAGAGGTGATCAAATTCTAGACCTTGTTATGACTGACCTTCCAGCTGTATCCACAACATTTGCCAACCTGGGCTCTTCAGACTATAACCCAGTATTAGTAAAGCTTGACCTACCTGCTTTCAGAGACAAGCCCTACAAGAGGAAAGTATGGCAGTACAACAAAGCCAACTACTGGGGTATGAGAGGCTTTATCTCAGGCACTGACTGGCGGAAGGTCTTCTCTGAGGAAGATCCTGAGCACATCTGTGACCAGATCAGCAATATCATCCTGAATGCCATGGAACAATTCATCGCCAACAAAATTGCCACAAAAAGCCCGGAGACAAACAATGGTTCGATGAAACGTGCAGAAAAGCTGCAAGGAAAAAGCGGCATCTCTTCCAACAGCTAAAACGCAATTACACCCCTACCAATAAGCAAAAGTTCACAGAGGCCAGACATGCATACAACCAGGCTGAGAAGCAAGCTAGAAGGAACCATAACATAAAACTCACAAGGGAACTCACTGATAATACTCTTACCAGCAAGAGATAGTGGAGGCTTGTTAACTCCCTTTCTGGTAGAGTGGCTAGCTCCAACTTCCCTACCATAATACACAACAATACAGCCCACGTCACTGCCCGGGAAAAGGCAGAAGTGTTCTGCACAACTTTTGCACAGAAATGCCATCTTCAAGATGCATTTACCCCTGCTCCACACATCAAACAACCCACTCCCTGTACTCTTGAAACCATCACTTTCAAACCAAAGGAAATAAAAAGGCTGTTGAAGGGTCTCAGACCAGACAAAGCCACTGGACCTGATCAAATCCCCACCAGAGTCCTCAAAGAATGTAGTGCTGAGCTTGCGAGTCCTCTGTGAGGCCTCTTCAACCGCTGCTTTTCAAGTGGAATCTTCCCTAATAAGTGGAAGATGGCCGTTACACCTGTGCACAAGAAGGGCTCTAAAGCAGATCCATCCAAATACCATCCTATCTCCCTCCTGCCAGTCATCAGCAAAGTCATGGAGGCAGTAGTGCACCAACAGCTCCAGAAGAACTGCCTAATTTCTCATAGGCAGTTTGGTTTCAGACCAGGACACAGCACTGCTGACCTCTTAAACACCTTATGCCAGAGGTGGAACAACTTCCTGGACTTGGGCGAGGAGGTCTGTGTTATAGCCCTGGATATCCAGGGGCATTTGACAAAGTGTGGCATCATGGACTGCTAACCAAACTCTCCTCAAAAGGTGTGTCTGGTAAATTGCTCCGATGGCTCCAAAGCTACCTCTCAAACAGGTCGATCAGAGTCGTGTTGTCAGGCCAGGCCTCAGATCCCTGCTCCATCAACGCTTCAGTACCACAAGGATCAATCCTAGGTCCCCTCCTATTCTCCATCTATGCTGATGATCTTTTTAACATCTGCCAAAACGAATTGTATATGTATGCTGATGATTCCACCCTTTATGCTCGCATACCATCCTCAGAAGACGAGAATGTCGTGGAGGCTAGTCTGAACTGGGATCTCTATAAACTATCCATCTGGGGAGATCAATGGAAGACCACCTTTGAACCATCCAAGTGTAAGTTCATGGTTCTCTCAAGGAAGAGGACTCCATCACAACTGGACCTGCACTTCAATGGTCACCAGCTAAGCACCACAAAAGAGCTTGACATCCTGGGTGTCACAATAGACCACAAACTGTCTTGGACAAAACACCTGACCAACATCTCCACTCGTGCAGGTCAAAAACTGGGAGCACTCAGAAGAGCATCCAGCAAGCCCACTACGGAGAGCTGTGCTGCGGTCTTCAAGCTCAAGGTTCGCAGCGTCATGGAATATGCCTCACTGTGCTGGATGAGCGCTCCACAGACCTACCTGAGCCTCCTGGATAACATCCAGAGGAAGGCCCTCAAAATAATTTGGGTCGACCAAGACACTGCCCGGGAAAAACTCTCCATCCCCAGCCTTACCCACAGAAGACAGGTTGCTTTTATCACTGTACTGTACAAAATGCACACCCCTTCTGCCCCAAACACCTCCAGGATCTGTTTCCCCTCCACTCATCTGGCGACGAACCACCCGCCTATGCACAGCCACACCAGAACATGCTCTCTGTCTTCCAAACTCCAGGACCTGCCAGTTGGACAGAACTTTTCTCCACATTGCTGTGCGTGTGTGGAACCGCCTCCCCTGAGCATGTGGTTGGAACCATCACTAACACTGGCCTTCAGGCTTTTAAATGTAGAACACATGCACACCTCCTGTCCATCTCCAATTGATTGAGCTGCAGTGAACCACAGGATTGGCCATTCAGTTCAGATTCGATTCTGTTTTGGCTATTGTTCACATTTGCATCTAAAAAAAAAAAAAAATTTCACCTAAAGTATCTCAAATGACGATGGAATGGGACTTTATCTCAACATCTATACTGAATGTACATGTGGATCCATGAAACTATAGGAAGGTTTTGCAGTCTCTCCAGAAGAAGAATTTGGCTGACATAATACTGTGCTATGGCACTGCTAATGTGTGATTTGGATCTAGGGATGATGAGGAGCTATAGCCCTGAATGTGTTTATCGGCAGGCAAAAAAAAGAGATAACAGGCAGTGAATCAACCATGCCTTCTAACTAAAAATAAATAATAAAAAAACACAGACTAGGGATGGGAGTTGGCGGTGAACTGATGAGGAAACACTGCTGATATCCCAATAAGGACACTCTCTTGTCTTCCCCGTCCTTGGTTATAAGTGGCATTCATATTTTCAAAAAACTTTCTAAAAGTCTCTTAGTCAGTAGATTGACATGTGCAGTTCTCCTGGCATGTTACCAGTCCCATTGTGGTTGTCTTTGGCAACGCACAGCAAGAGATGCAGGGACAGCAGAAAGGTGGCACCCTCTGTCCATGAGGCTGCTGGCCCTCTCAGGCCATCCCCTTGTCATTCTGTCTCTCATGGCCCCATGCCCTCCCTAAGCAAGGAAGGGAGGGGCTTCAGTCTCGTTAGAGTCTCTCAATGTCCCTGTACTTCTTACGCAGGATAGAGACCTGGTCTTTGAACAGGACTGGGTCCAGCCTCATTTGGGAGTGGACCAGGGGCATAGTGCCAAACCAGCTGGCAAATTTGTTCATGCAGGTCTGTCGCTGGGCAAAGTGGTCCGGGTCAGCCCAGCGTGAGGCTCGAGATGACTGTAAGAACGGGAACACCATTAACCAATTTCAATGATTAGCACACAGTTATGGAGGTTGTATACTGCACTTTTGTTGCCCTTATGCATCATCATTAAACCTGCCTTGATACTAAATTAAATACTAGGAAGTGCATGTATGAAAGCAAGTGCGTGTCTACACAATTTGATATTCCATTTTACCCCCAGAAGAATCCCAGCTGAACACAAGCACTATTGTCAGAGTGCCAGCACTGTAACCAATTCCACTTCAGTCTATATGAAGACAAGAGCAAGACCCCAAACAAGACTTTTAATGGACAAGGTTAAGACAAAACCAAGAGTTTTGATGATAAATGATAAGTACACACGAGTCCACAGAACGTTATCCCTTGGATGCCATTTTTGCTCGGTCTCTTTCTCATTGTGGAATCATGAACACTGACGTTAACTGAGGCAAGTGAGGCCAGAGAGCCTTAGATTAGATTTCTATCCTTTTCCAGACTGACGGATGTTAATGACTTGGTTTCTCATCTGTTCTTGCATTTCTCTAAACCGCGACATCAAGTGCTGCTTTTTGCCTACTTCACATTGCCAGACAGGTTCAATTTAAGTAATTTTTGGATTCAATTGGGCTGGTGGTAATCCTGCCTGCATGTCAAGTGAAATAGGATGAATTCTTTAATTCTGAGAGAATAGCACTTTTGAGACACTTAGTGGAGCTGACATCTCAGAATTGCATAAATTTGGCAGAATAGTGCCCATATACGTGTAACAAAAAATCTCAGAGTTTGAGCTCACAATTTTTATCGATATGGCTATAGCGCCACCTAGAATTGGACAAGACAGGTACCAAGTTGAGCATTCTTGAGGAAAAATACCAATATTTGAAGGAATATTGTGCATAACTGCTTCATAATAATAAATAATATGTTGCTTACTTCTGTTTAAACCTTAAAATTTATCTTGCACCAATACCTCCATGGGCACCACCTATCTCTGTAACTACTTAAACCAGCCAACTGCCAAAGTAAAACCAGTGTTTTCGCTATGTATATATTGCACATATTTCATTTCAAGAAGCGTTTCATTTCTGGCACATGTCTGGTTTTGCGAGATCTGAATAATGGGGGTACGGTGGGGTGCCACCTAATGGCATTACTAGTTTAATTGACATAGTGGCAAAACAAAATCAGTATTTTCACAATGTACATAAGACACATACTCTATTTCCAGAAACTTTTCCATGGCATATGCCTGGTTTTGTCAGATCTGACATATTGGTAACAATGCCCCCAATACTGATATATTTTTGAACATTCATCTGCTTATATCCAGATATTGGCAAAGAGTGACATAAAACTTTCTTTGGCATGTTAAAATGTCCTGAGAGGGCTGGAGATTCAGCTAATTTCAAGGCTCTATCTTCTTGGTTAACATTTTTATGGGCCCCTGAACATCACTGCAAATAGGCCAACTGGAAATTTTGTCAAAATGTCTGTAGCCGCTGCTCCAAGATGGAGCATAGTGCCAAAGATGTTTCTGGTGTCCTTTGTTCAGCCCAAAGGAAGGTTCAAATTAATGGTCTACACATCCCGACTGGTGTCTGGTTATTAATGTTAATCCACTGTACAAACAGGAAAAAATTAGCCCGCACCCAACTTTGGGGGCAAATATCTCGAAAAAACAAAAAAGTGCCAGACTAAATACCTCAAAATTTTTCTCACCTTTAATGTCTGAAAAAGAAACAGGTAAGATGAATTTGGCACTGGTCTGGTTTAAAAATTAAAATAAGCCTGAATTTGTAAAAATATTTTTTCCCATTGTACACAGATTTCTTGTCACTGCACGTATAACCAACTTGATCACTAGGTGGCACTTTCACATTTTAAAAATTTGGGTATCCCAGTATCAAATGCAGTCACAACTTCTTTGGCACATTGAAGCAGTTATCCACAATATTCCTTCAAACATAACGCTTTGCTGAATACCCCTCGGCCAAGGTCAAAGGTCAAATCCAGCAAAAAACCTGACGTTGCATATCTTTGGGTCATAGTGAGTTACCATACCAAATTTGGTGAAGCTGCGATCATTAGTTGCTGAGTACTGACCCAGACAAAGTCATGGACAGACGACAGACAGACACGCAGGTGACGACAATACCCCTCTGGCCGAAATTCGGGCTGAGGGGTAAAAATGGGTATTTTACCTCAAAATGCTCAATTTGGTACCTGACTTGTCCACTTCTAGGTGGCGCTGTAGCCATATCGATAAAAATTGTGAGCTCAAGCTCCGCGATTTCCTGTTACACATGTATGGGCACCATTTTGCCAAATTTCATGCAATTCTAAGATGTCAACTCCACTGCCAGTGCCACTCTCTCAGAGTATGGCTCTTAATAACTAAGGGGGCGATTACTTTTTCCACATAGGGCCAGGTAAGGTTGTAAATTTTTTTTTCGCTTCAATAACTTAATTATCATTCATTTAATTGGGATGTCTTTAAGTCATATTACAATTAGTTTGACAATCTGAAACACTTAGGTTTATAAATAAAGGCCCTACATAAGGGGCTAAAAGTTGGTCTTGAAGTTGACCCTGTTCCTTCAGTAGGATTTTGGCACAACTTATTGCACCCACTTGTGTTTATCACAAAATCTGTGTTCAAATTTACACAGACACTCCACTCCCAATGATTGATTGTGGAAGAGATTGTGATATTTCCTGCGTGTGCTGTGTGTGCACTTGATTAGGAAATTTAGACCCCCAGAATGAATTAAAATTCCACATTTCTTGATTTAATAAACCCACTATTACTTTTTGAACAGAAGCTCTGATCCCGTACCTGTCCCATCATTGTTTCCTTGTACTGCTTCTTCTGTGTGACTTTGATTGGTGGCAGTTTTGTGACAGCAGACACAAGGAAATTCATGAGGATATCCTCACAGTTTGCCAGCTGGTCCACCATGCTCTTCAGGCTGGCAGGCAAGAAATTAGTGTACAAGTAGTGGTAATATCTAAAAGGAGAGAAGACAGGAGTCAAAAACAGCAGTGGAGTGACACTGAGTTTTATGTTTATCTACATGACAAAAATCTACATTCGAAAAATCTACAGCAGTGATTTTACACCTCCGTCTTGAGGGAGCTCTGGATTTTTGTTCCAAACATGACGGCAAAGCCAGAATTCTATGAGGCTGTTAATTGTTTCTTAAATTCTTGTTTTTAATATGGGATTACATTAATTCTTAGATCACATTCTATCAGAAATACAGTAAACTTCGGCATTATTAACCCGCCTGACTGGAAATGTACAAAAAATACTGTAAAAAATACAACCTCACTTCCAAAAGAACTGGAACATGGGCCCAATTTTTCAGCATTTGCGACGACTGAAAATACTGGCACAGAATGATCACTACATCTTTTCCTATGTTCCTCCAGCTGCAAGGACTGATTTTTTTTTTTTTACACAGAACTATCCCAAGAGATGAATAGCAAGGACGTGGTTATATTTAAGGAGGCATTTTCCATGTAAATTAGATGGTATCTGATATTTGTTGTCTTTTGTACTATTAATTAAATATATGGGTTTAAACCAACGTCTAAATGATTGCATTCAATTTTCATTTACATTCCATAAAGGAATCTTTGGATAATTAATGGATTATTTAAAATGTAAATTGATTGTAATGTGTTTCATTTACTGACTTGTGGCATACTTTTGTAAACTATTAAAAAGCAAACAACTAAAATGAAAAAATGTAAGAATGAAAGAATGGTCAACCATTTAAAAAAAACTGCAATGGCATTGTGATTTGTCATTGCATGCAGTATTTTACTGGGAAAACTCAAAGACTATTTTGTGGACTGGATAAAGCCATGACTTTTACCCGAACTCTGTCATTCATGCTGTCTTCCAGAGGATCCCCCCTGGGGGTGTGGCTGTTTGGCAACAATGGTTAGCCAAAATTTCATCTGTTGATTTAATTGTTTCTAATTAAAATTGTTTGTAAATCAAAATGTGCTCTTTTCTGCAAAACACTGTTGAAGAAAACAAAAACAGACATTCTTAGACCAAATATATTCTATTATATTCTAAAAATCCCAATATCCCAGAGACTTTTGTTTCCCAACTTTTTTTTGAGTTGTGTTGTTGCCATCAAAAAAAACATATTTTTAGAAATGGTAAAATGATTTCAAATCTGATATGTTGTCTATGTTCTTTATGAATAAAATGTGGGTTTATGACATTTGCAAATCATTGCATTCTGTTTTTATTTACAATTTATACAGCACCCCAACTTTTTTGGAATTGGGGTTGCACTTTTCTGAGAGTCCAATCCATGTCTTTCAATTACTGTGGAAAGTGTATACTTTTTCTGTCGCAAGAGATCATTTTTATTAATTGCTGGATAGACACTATTGCAAGTATATCAGGCAGTATGCACATCAGGTTAGGCTGTGAAGTTTAATTAATGCAATTCCTGGGAAACAGGGATGGGACTTAACTCGTCCAAATTCTAAATCGTTTACAGGCACCACTTCCTCGTGAATATTCAGGTGTATGACCTATTGACAGTATAGTGTGACTGCATGCATAAATAAAGCAGCTACATGTCTGCAGGTGTCTACATCTGCAGTGACGGATAATTCTATTTCAACAATCTGAGTTCAAGATGGTTTTTATAAGTGTAAAATGCAATGATTTCCATTACAGAATCCTGTCTGTTTTTTCGGCACTGCCGTCTGAAGGCTTGAAGATCATGGCCAGTCAATATTGGTTTTTGGCCTTGTCCCTTGCTTACAGAGATTTCCTATGATTCTCTGACTCTTTTAATGATATTATGGACTATAGACGATGAAATCCCCAAATTCTGTGCAATTTTATGTTCAGAAACGTTATTGGTAATGTGTTGCTGGCATAAAATTCAAAATGAGCAGATATTTTTAAAACAAAATTTGTTTCAAAATTTGATATGTTGTCTTTGTACTATTAATTAAATATAGGGTTTAAATGGCTCGCAAATGATTGCATTCTATTTTCATTTACATTTCACACAGGGCTTTTGGACACTTGGATTTTCCAAAAAGGAGCAATTTACATTGTTTTTTACATTGAATTAAGAATGAAAGAATGTAAGAATGAAAGAATGGTCACCATCAACTGCAATTGCATTGGATTTGTCTGCAGCAGTATTTTCCTCAGAAACTCAAAGACTATTTTGTGGACTGAAAAACTTTACCCACCCTTCCGTCAGCATAGGGGTGAGTAGATGATCAGTGAAATTTCATTGTTGGGTGAACTATCCCTTTAAAGGAGCTGTGTCACAATTACTGTGCGCGCTCAGAACTTACATCCTAACAAAGTGAATCTGCTTGACGGCAAGTCATCTGATTTCCTTGCCAATCCTTCTTCAAAGGGGTGTGTTTGTGTGCCACACAAACACACACACACACACTGCACGTCACGGGGAAAATAAACTATGAATTATTGAATTGGGCCATTCAGTAAAAAAAAATTAATTTAAAAAGAAATTAAGAGTGCGAGTCACATACAAACCAAGAACATTCTTATGGAACAAAGTAAAATAAATGGCGAATCGTTAATTTTGCCCTTTAAAACCCTTTAAAATGCTTTAAGAGTCTCAACTGTAATCATATGGGCATTGTTTTATTACAAATATAAAATAGTGGAGTAGAAAGCCAAATTAGGAAAATTATATCAACACCATCAAATTATGGTGGCTCTGAACTTGACAAGTAAACACACCCTATGAAGAGACATTCTTACACAAAAAGTGCACAATGCAAAATGAAGATTCATTTTGTCCTCGTGATTTTTTAGATTACCAATGGGGTGCTGGGGAAGTACAAGAATGTGAATCTTCTCATTGTAAAAGTCCCTCTCAGATCTTGAAATACTTTTCTTCATTTCTCTTTCCATTCTTATTAGTAGTATTATTCTCTAGTGTCCTGATGTGTTTTATCAGTTTTTGGAGGAAACAAAACATGTTGCCACTGCGGCATGTTATGACTTGAAAATCACAACAAAGAAAATCTGAATAGACTTTATTTTCACTGATAAAAAAAAAATGCCAAATAATCCACAGGTTTAATCTTATAATTTTCTCTAATGGGTTTTGTTGCCAAAACAAAAACTCTGCCTCCACTGACCAAAATCACAGCATGTATTTTGGGACCAGGAGTCCAGGGTGAGACCCTTTCCTGCAAAAGAAGCGTTGAAACTTCTGGAAAACTAGTCTATTTAATCACAAACTGTGTCTTCATCAGATCATGTTTTTCTACAGACATACCACCAGAAGGTGCCAAATGATGAAGAAAATAAATAAATACTTTGTAAGGCAACTCAAGAAATGTTGTCAATTTTATTTCATTACAGTGCTTAACCCTCATATAACAGGCAACCTGAACATACAGTAGTGACAAATTTATTGACTCCTCCACTCAAGTCCTCACTTACCCCAAACTCCTAAAATGCATTATGTTACTGTCCCAACTCAAAGTTAAAATCCAACCCACAATCCCTAACCACTGTACATGACTTGTCCCAATCCACCAACTGACGCTGCTTTCCCCATCCAGGGCTCGAGCCACAAATCCACAACTACAGTTCCCACAACCTTCTTTCATCTCTTATCCTAATCTATGCTTTTACCTGTGGTAAATAGCAGCCCCAGTCAATACCATGGAATAGTCATTGGTCCACTTAGAGGTGTAGCCCCATCGCTTCTTGCTGGCATCCCAGAAGTGGCTGCGAGCTGGGTACCCCACAATTCTCTCTGGAAAACTCTGCCAAACCGTGAATGCAAAATCCACCTGGATATGAATCACACAGAAATATCAAGACAAAAGTGACTACATATTCACTATTATAATATCAGTTTGATGGCTGCTTGTGTTCTTCCCAAGCATTCCAATATGCAAAAAAAAAAGAGTGTTCCTTTTAGATCTGGTGCCAGCGCAGAGGGCCAGATCCCGTGCCCAAACAAGAGAGGCTTCCAGATTTCATACCAGACCCTAAGGGTCCTACAAAACCTGACCTGATCGGTGCTGTGCCTCTGGAGTTAGACCGCGTCAGAGCCCCACCTCCTGAGCCAGACCCAGTTGGCCCCCCACCTCCTGAGCCAGACCCAGCTGGCCCCCGACCTCTGGAGCCGGACCCAGCTGGCCCCCCACCCCTGGAGCCAGACCCAGCTGACCCCCCACCTCTGGAGCCAGACCCAGCTGGCCCCCCACCCCTGGAGCCAGACCAAAATGGTGCCCCGTCTGCAGACCCCGACCGAGCCGCATCCAAGATGTGCAGCACAGCTGCTAAGATGTTCTTAGGTGGTGGTTAAGGTGGTGCTGGGTGGTTACTAGGATGCATCTAAATGGTTGCTACAGTATACAGGGTAGTTGCCAGGGTGTTTTTAGGTGGTTGCTAGGGCATGCAGGGTAGTTTCTAATGTGTTTCTGGGTGATGGTTGTTAGGATGGACGGTGGTCACAAGAATGGTAACAGCACAGAAGTTAGGAGGAACCAAAAAGCTGAAAATTTTCATTTAAAAGCCAGTGGTGCAAAAACATACAGTGAATAACAAAATGTTAGTAACAAAAAAAACTCCTTATCAATAACAAGAAATTAGTGCTGGTATGCACTAAAAAAAGAAAAATTGCACATTAAATGGCTATACCACATTCAATGGCCCAATACCAGCAAGAGAAATGCACTCCCCCAAGACTTACACTACAGTCTTCACGCGATAGCACTATGTCCCAAGAAATAGGGCCATAAACCCACCCCAAGGTTATACTATTACTAGTTTAACTAATTAACTATTTAACATGTTATTAGAGACAACATTCTACGAAATACAATAATTCATGATTTCCAAAAAAAAACATGTCTGTAATTGGAGGTTCAACAGACATACAGAATATTAATTATTTTATAACATTTCTGTAGCTCTTTATTTTCCCCCTATTGTTCTCTCACCCAATGGAAGTTGACGGTGGCCAGCTATGCGAAATACAGGTGCAGCTGAGCCAGTTCCTGTTTGACAGTGGAACAGAGTGAATCCCCTTGCCAGGTGGGTTATCCCTCTATCGTGTTTTGATCACATAAAATAGATTGCTCTCCCCAGTTATACTTTGCAATGAATTCAATAAATACAACCCCAATTCTGAAATAGTTGGGACAAAGTGTAAATTGTGAATAAAATCAAAACGCAATGACTTTCAAATCACACCAGCCAGTATTTTATTCACAATAGAATAGAGATAACATAGCAAATGTTGAAACTGAGAAATTTTACAATTTTATTCACAAAATGAGCTCATTTCAAATTTGATGGCTGCTACAGGTCTCAAAAAAGTTGGGACAGGGGCCTGTTTACCATGGTGTAGCATTCCTTCTTCTTTTTAACACAGAGTGGAGGTGTCTGGGCCATTGAGACCAGTTTCTTGAGTTTAGCCATTGGAATTTGATCCCACTCTTGTTTAATACAGGCTTGCATGTTTTTCTTCTCGAGCATTGCTTCAAAGATCTCAGTTCCTCAGCATTCAGCTTGCTTGCAATGTATTTTCCTCTCTGTGATCGGCTTGTGATGCTGTCAGTAAGACTTTGCCAGTAGCCATTTGATTCTATGGCTTCTGACGTTTCCAAGGAGCCCTAAAGCACCTCTATCGCGCAAAGCTAGCCTCAGCTAGAGCCTTGCGTTCTCAGTGCGTCAAACCGAGAACATGGGCCATTCGAATGTACTTAAATAGCGCGACAATATAAACGCTTACACCACTAGGGTATGTTATGTCCATTGTCCTGGCAGGTTGATTTTCTTTGTAGCAACCTTCTCTCTGCACGTGCAGAGGTTGATATGTGAATATCAACCAGGCATGGGACAACTGGACGGTCTAACCTGGGGTTTTGGCAGTGCAGTGAAAATCGCGTGCAACAACGAATCCATAAAGGTTAGCCCCCCTCCCTCAAAGGGTGATATGGATTCAACAGAGCGTTGAAATCCATATTGTTTAACAGGTTTGTTTTGGTCGGTATAATTATCCGCTAAATATTCAACTGTCATTTTCAAAAGTCGTTTTCTGACAGAAACGTGTGAATACTGAGGGCACAACAGTACAAACAAGGTGAGTGACTTGTTTTTTTGACTCATTCTTTATTTGGGCAATTTGACAACTGTGTCACTGTCAAATGGTATAGCCTAGTGGTTAGGATGTAGGGCTGCAGCGCAGGCTACCAGCGTTTGAGTCCCTGGTCCGGTGTGCTTTGTAAAACAAAAGTACCATTTTGCTTGTATAAATAATTGCTGGGGGTTTTATTCTTTTGACTTTTTTTTTTTTTTTTTTACCATTTTTGTATTAATAATCTTATTAATTTACTTTTTTTTTAAATAAATCTGCTCCAGTGGAGCCAAACTTCATTTTCTTTGTATTTATTGTCTTTGAATGGGAAATTGTATAGGGTATAGGACTGGCAGAAAAAATAATTAAAAAAAATTATAAATTCTAAAAATTTAAAACTGGTTGTATTTGGGTGGAATGCATGCCTGTAGTGACAAATAAGGGAAATTAGATGAGTTTTACAGTTTAATATCTGAGAAATCTGATTTGGCACACAAGGTACCTGAATTGCCAATTTGGAGAAGCCACCTAGACACCTCTCTAATTTTGTTCTAATTTACTTGATTAGAATAAACTTTGGCACAGATAATGGTGAGATTCTGTGCTGTAAATTTTTAGAGGTTTCAGACTGCAACTAATTAAGTTTACAAGGGATAGAAGTAAAACTTTGTTTGGGGCAAAATGAGGTCTTTGATTTATACTGTGTTCCATCTTCATTTACTCTGACTCAGTGACATATACACTGATTTTTACACCATGGCAGAAATCCCAAATGGTTTTAACTTTATTATGAAACCAAGATCATTCAAATGGACCAAATAGTTGCAGAGATATACTCATTTCATTTTGGGCTTGCCATTTTCAAAAAAGAGGCTCAGGGCTTAAGGGGTTAATAGGGCATGTTGTTATGCCTATCCCCAATAAAGTTTGTCAAACAGCTTGCCAACAAACGTACAAACAAAAAACAGCACCACAGCAAACAAAACAAACAGGACACCCGGGCTCTGGCATTAAATGATAGTGATGGACTATCAAGTGGACTTAAGTGCTTTTAAGACCAGATTACTTGCCTCTGTGGTGGAAAGTACTGTATCTTCATCCAAGCTCAGCACAGCATCGGTTACAATCGTCTCATACAGGTGGAATCGACTACTCATCACCTGTAATAGATAGCATGCAATTGTACAGTGGAGCATTAAGACCTTGCCAAAGCACTGAATATGGAAAGCTGTCATGTTGAATCAATGACTTACTGATGTTAAATAGGCAATTATTTTTATTTGCTTTCAGTCGTGCCATTTATTTAATGACAGTTCCTCACATTACAACCCCAATTCTGAAATAGTTGGGATAAATGTGTAAATTGTGAATAAAATCAAAACGCAATGACTTTCAAATCACACTAGCCAGTATTTTATTCACAATAGAACAGAGATAACATAGCAAATGTTAAAACTGAGAAATTTTACAATTTTATCCTCAAAATGAGCTCATTTCAAATTTGATGGCTGCTACAGGTCTCAAAAAAGTTGGGACAGGGGCCTGTTTACCATAGTGTAGCATCCCCTCTTCTTTTTAACACAGACTGGAGGCGTCTGGGCATTAAGGAGACAAGTTTCTTGTGTTTCGCCATTGGAATTTGATCTTACTCTTGTTTAATACAGGCTTCCAGCTGCTGGAGAGTTTTGGATCTCCTTTGACGGAATTATGCGCCAAATGTTCTCAATCGGTGAAAGATCAGGACTGTGGGCAGGCCAGTTCAGCACACGGACTCTTCTACTACGAAGCCAGGCTGTTGTAATAGCTGCAGTATGTGGTTTTGCATTGTCCTGCTGAAATACACAAGGCCTTCCCTGGAATAGATGTCATCTGGAGGGGAGCATATCGAGGGCTGACTGCAAAAAACAGTTATGTCCAATATATAACATCTGGACATAACTGTTTATTGCAGTACTGTTTATTGTAGTCAGCCCTCGATATGTTGCTCTAAAACCTTTATATACCTTTCTGCATTCATGGTGCTTTCTAAAACATGCAAGTTTCCCACACCATATGCACTAATACATCCCCATACCATCAGAGATGCTGACTTTTGAACTGAACGCTGATAACAGGAGGGGTGGTCTTTCTCCTCTTTAGCCGGAGGACACGGCGCCCATGATTTCAACAAGAATGTCAAATTTGGACTCGTCTGACCACAGGACACTTTGCCACTTTGCTACAGTCCATTTTAAATGTGCCTTGGCCCACAGAACACGGCGGCTCTTCTGGATCATGCTCAACAATGGCTTCCTTTTTGCATGATAGAGTTTTAGGTGGCATCTGTGGATGGCACGGTGGACTGTGTTAACAGACAGTGATTTCTTGAAATATTTCTGGGCCCATTTAGTAATGTCAATGACAGAATCATGCCGGTGAGTGATGCAGTGGCGTCTGAGGGCCTGAAGATCACGGGCATCCAGTAAAGGTCTTTGGCCTTGTCCCTTCGAACAGAGATTTTTCCAGTTTCTCTGAATTTTTTTGATGATGTTATGCACTATCAATGATGAGACCTTCAAAGCCTTTGCAATATGACGTTGAGGAACATTGTTTTTAAAGTATTCCACAATTTTTTTACACAAGCCTTCACAGGTTGGAGAGCCTCTGGCCATCTTTACTTCTGAGAGACTCAGCCTCTCTAAGACATCCCTTTTTATAGCCAATCATGTTACACACCTGATGCCAGTTAAATTAATTACTTGCTAAATATTCTTTCAGCTGATTCTCTTATATATTAATTGCTTTTTTCAGCCCTTTTTTTGCCTGTGTGTCCCAAATTTTTTGAGACCTGTTGCAGCCAGAAAATTTGAAATAAGCTCATTTTGTGGATAAAAATGTAAAATGTCTCAGTTTCAACATTTGAAATGTTATCTATGTTCTACTTTAAATAACATATTGGCTCATGTGATCTGAAAGTCATTGTATTTTGATTTTATTTACAATTTACATTTCATCCCAACTATTTCGGAATTGGGGTTGTACATTTTTGGCTTCATTCTTTAATCAAGCACTGAAAACAATCAATCAACTGAAGCACAACACAGTCTTCTGTATAAGAATTTCTTCATGCCCAAAGTAGGCTTGGTCTGGTCTTCTCATTTAAACTTTCCTGAAACTCATGTTGCTCATGGTTACTGTACAAGGAAGTATGTGCATAATGATTAAAAAAGGAAGAGAAACGCTCTCTTGGCTTTCTCAAGCAACATTAACACAAAATATTCACATTTCAAAGTATGCACAATAACTATCCAATGGTCTTGCATTATGTATAAATGCCTGCAGCTCACTGCTCACTGCCTCACACAAATTAGCTAATGCAGATATCTACTTAGCTAGTTGCAATTATAGAATTTGCATTTCTTTTTCTCTGCATTTTCATTTCAGGCCATGAATGCTCTTTTAGCAAACTAAAATTTTACTTCACTATTGCCTATCACAAACTAAAAGGAGTGTTAAGTTTTCTGGAATAGGTTGATATTTTCATTTTGAAATCACTACAAAGGAAAGAATTTTAGCACATAAGAGGCTGACACCCAAATATCTGCAGTTCTCTATAAGTGACACAGCTCTTCTTCATCATTTTCCCCAAAAATGTCATTTCTCGAGATTTCTATTCACATAAGTGCACTTGCTGTTTTTAATTTCACCCAAAAGAGAAAAAAGTTAAACTGCCCCTATTATGTGACTTTTCACTGATCATTCATTCTTGTATTCTTGAACTCTACGAAAAAAGGTTTAAATGGGTCATTGTTAAAAAAAAACAATGTTTTCTCATGCTTGCCAATTCTGCATTACCTGTGAAATTGAATGTCCTGCCCCCGCCCTCCCAAAAACCCCAGTGTGCTTTGATTGGTCAACTTGATCACTCACTTGTGATAGGTCCACTGTTCACACCCTCTTGTCACATCCCTTACCGTAAATGGATTTCCGCTTTAGAGACAAATACCGGTAAAGCTATGTGGGCGAAACCCAATTGAACCCACTTGATTCCCCCCCCCCAAAAAAAAACAAGCTGGCTGCGAGGCCCACGGTCTCCCGTCACCAAAATAAATGTGTACCCTGTGACCTTAAAGGAGCTCAATTCTGTTCCACGTGAAAGTGGATATTTTTTAAAAGATGGCAAGGAACTGGAGCCATAAAATCTGACCATCAGGTTAAAGAAAATGCTGCAAAACACCACATTGAACAATTTTGAGCTTGTAAATCAAGTTTGAAAAAAATAGGTGAAGTACCAATATTTTACCTGCTAATTGCAAGGTCAAATAATAGGTCAAGGTCACTGATATTAATTAGGCAACTGGTTCATAATCTAATCTTCTTATATGCAGAACATGGGGTCCGTAATCCATTTTCTTCTTGAGTTATCGTGCTAACTCCATTTTTCGGACGCACGCACGCACAGACGGGGTGCATTCCTATGTCTCCCTTACGCCAGAGGCGACAGGAGACAAAAAAAAATTACCACGGGAACAGGATGGGAGGGGACTCATTCTGCTGGGATTGGGATGGGACAGGAGTATTTTTGTGGGAGTGGGATGGGACAGGAGTAAAAATCCACTCCTGTGACACCCTCTAGTTTGCAGACCATGTGAAAGCATGCAGTGTACTGCAATGGTGGCCATAATGAGATGCAGCAGGTGGCAGACCTTGTTCTCCCCTTCAATCATGATAACAGGCACAGTGGTGGTAGGCCAGCGGTGCTTGGCAGGCAGAGGTTTGTCACAATTCCACAGGACAATGATCTGAAGCATGGAGAAAAACAAAGAGTGAGTGTGTACAGTACCAGTCAAAAGTTTGGACGCACCCACATTTTTCTAATAATACATTTTAAATAAAGAAATAAGCACCCTTTATTTTGCAAAAACTAGGTGCAACCTAGTATATGGCTGGGCCGCCAAGTGCTGTATGAGAACGTGGGCCCAAGAAAAGGGTGCTAAATGAGGCAAAGCTCACGCAATTATATGAAGTGCAAGTTTAGTAGTGAGCTGATGCTGATAAACTATTAACAAAGTGGGTGGGGAGAGTGGGAGAGTGTGAGAGTGAGAGTGTGGGAGTGGGAGAGTGTGAAAGAGTGAGAGTGTGAGTGAGTGTGAGAGTGAGTGTGTGTGAGTGAGGGAGTGAGTGAGAGTGAGTGTGTGAGGGAGTGGGAGGTGGGGGGGGTCTTGAGTAAGGAAAACATATCAAAAGCAAGTTATACATTTGAATAGAGAAAGAGCTAGAGCAAGGGTAGCAGTTATTGATTTTGTCAATGTGAATTTGAGAGAGACAGCAGCAGCAGATGCAGATAACAGTTAAAGTATGTATGTATGTATGGATGTATGTTCATGAGTCGTAATGAAACAGTAAAGTTATTGTTACAGTTGTGTTAACCGGGGACATGACGTCACTTTCGTGAACACATGGCTGTTCCTATATAGTGAGGGTATAAGAACGAACTCCAAAGTTTCCTCCCGCCCCCCCATGTTTTGTCTTTGGGCATGTTATGGACAAAGAATCCACAGTTTCGAGTAAAACCGCTTAATAAATATGTTCGAGTGAAGGAGTTGCCATGTGTTTACATAAAGCATTATTCGATATTGGCGATGGTTGAATATGGTTAACTATGTGACAAAAAAATTGAAATGGCATTAATTTTAATGAATTTATTACCTATTGAAAGCTCTCAAAAAGGCCTTGTAGTTGACACCAAGATCATGAGAATTGGCCGAGAAATAAGAAAGTTTTGGAATTTTATAGTGGCCCCAAATAGCGAATTGTTTAGTAATTATTTCAGTCGCTGCGGATAAAAAAAAAAAAAAGTGTGTTGCGAAGTGAGCAATTTAGGTCAATTGTACCTCAAATATGGTAGACAGTCAAAAAAATAAAATATTGATAAAATTTAATCAATGTTTAAAAAAATGAAATAAAATACAAGAATTTAGGAAAGAAAACATGAACGATTTTCATTAGCGACAGTAATAGCTTGACTGAGTATTACACTTTGTCACATAGCTAATATGATAAAGCATCCCAACTCCCTTCATTGTACCCGTTTTCTCTCGTATCTATTGCAAGATTCAATAGGAAGATTAAGGAAATAATCCCAGTACCAGCTGTGAAATTCAAAAGGGAGATAGAGGAATGTAACACACCGTACCAATCTAGCATGAAAGAATCTTAACAAATGTCGGAATGTGTTTTTAATTTCCCTATTCAATCTCGCAACTGATACTGTCTTCCATGCTTGTTAATTGTCATATCAGTTGCGAGATTGAATAGGGAAATTAAAAACACATTCCGACCATTGTTATGATTCTTTCACGCTAGATTGGTATGATGTGTTACATTCCTCTCTCTCTATGGAATCCTGCAACCAGCACCAGACAAAACAAGCATGGAGGACTGAAACAAACCGAACCAATCTAGCGTGAAAGAAGATTAGCCTAATAATGGTTGGATTGTGCTCGTAATGCAACAAAATCGAATGGACCTTTTTAAAAGACTGGGATGTTAGCTAGGGCAAGCGCAGCATATGCATCCGCTATATTAATATTTAATCCACCTTTTGCTGTTCATTAGCAGAAAATACACATTAATTTTTGTAGAAGTCGGTTAAAGTTGCTCTCATAGATACAGATAAAGCAGCCACCACAACTGCTTCCGTTCAAGCGAACCAACTCATGAACGCGCAAGGGTAGTTAATTTGGAAACCAGTCGGGGCATCATACTGGTATTCTTGAAAATACTGAAACATAATAGTGCCGGGGCCACTTCCACCGTGTACGTAAATAGTCCAGATATAGTCACAGTAACAGTATTTATCAATTTTTCCAAACATCGTGTAAGTTCCAATATTGGACTGAGGGATGTTTAACGTTACCAACCGATCTGAAAGAACAAAACAAGAAAGGACGGGATAATCACACGCATAAATGTGTGTGGCGCCGCGCGTTCAATTTCACTTTTTTATTTCTGTTTCTGCTGCAATCTCTGAAATCCAAGATCCAACAATGGCAAAGTATTCAGTTTCTGCTGCAATGTGCCAAAGCGGAAATTCCAAGGCCCATGTATTTATAATGCAAATACATGGATCAGGAGATATGAGTGATGTCAACGCCCAGCCAGGCAGCGAGCCAGCCATCCGATCGTCGGCCAACCAATCGTGAAGTTCTTCCCCGCCAGCCGACCAATCACTGAAGCCAATCGTCGGCCAACCAATCGTTTGAGTTCTTCCCCGCCGGCCAACCAATCGCTGAACTTCATCCCCGCCGACCAGCCAATCGTTGAACTTGATCACTCACTCAGTCAGTCACTCGCGACATTCGCGTTTATAGGGGCCTGGCCGCTGCTCGGCCCAGCCCCAAAAAAATCCATTTCTTAGATCAATCAAACTAACCACCATTTGTCATACAGAAGCACTGAGGGAATATTTCATAATATGAACTGCTCAAAAAATTAAGGTAACACTTAAGTCACATTTCAGATCTTGATGAACAAATTATTCCAGTTGAGAACCTTTACTGATGTACATTGTACAATTTGTTAAGAACAAAATGACGTAACAGCAGTCAATCAAAATCAAAATCATCAACCCCTTGAGGGCTGGATTCAAAATCACCCTGAAGATGAAAGTAAAAAATTGAAATCACAGGCTTATCAAACTCTCATAAATTTTATCACAGCAACTCATAATGTGATTCAGTAGTGTGTATGGCCCCTGCGTGCCTGTATGCACTCCTGACAGCGTCTGGGCATGCTCCTGGTGATTCAGCGGATGGTGTCCTGGGGGATCTCCTCCCAGACCTGGATCAGGGCATCAGTGAGCTCCTACGCAGTTTGTGGCGATACTTGGCAGCGTCAGATGCACCGATACATAATGTTCCATAGGTGCTCAAGAGGATTTAGGTTAGGGGAACAAGAGGGCCAGTCAACTGTATCAATGCCTTCGTCTTCCAGGAACTGCCTACACACTGTGGCCACATGAGGCTGGGCATTGTCCCACACCAGGAGGAACCAGGACCCACTGCACCAGCATAAGATCTGACAGTCGCTCTAAGGATTTTATCCCAGTAACAAACAGCAGTCAGGGCACCATTGGCTAGGACATGGAGGTCTGTGAGACCATCCAAGGATATGCCTCCCCAAACCATCACTGACCCACCGCCAAATCAATTATGCTGAATGATGTTACAGGCAGCATAACGTTCACTATGGCATCTCCAGACTCTTTCACGCCTGTCAAGTGTGCTCAGTGTGACCCTGCTGTCATCTGTGAAGAGAACGGGGTGCCAATGGCAGACCAGCCAATTCTGATGTTCTCTGGTGAATGCCAATCGAGCTGCACGATGCCAGACTGTGAGCACAGGTCCCACAAGAGGGTGTTGGGCTCTCATGCCACCCTCATGGAGTCTGTTTCTGACAGTTTAGTCAGAAACATACACACCAGTAGCCTGCTGGAGGTCACATTGTAGGGCTCTAGCAGTGTTCCTCCTATTCCTTCTCCCACAAAGGAACAGATACCAGACCTGCTGCTGGGTTGATGAACTTCTACAGCCCTGTCCAGCTGTTCTTGTGTGACAGCCAGTCTCCTGGTGTCTCCTATATGCTATTGAGACTGTGCTGGGAGACAGAGCAAACCTTCTTGCAACTGCACGTATGGATGTGCCATCCTGGAGGAGCTAGACTACCTGTGCAACCTGATTAGGCTTCAGGTACCGCCTCATGCTACCAGTTGTGACAAGGACACTAGCAGAACACAACAGGAGAATAATCTGTCAGGACAGATAAGGAGAGAGCATTTGTCTGTGGCCACCACATGCACAAACATTTCCGTTTTGGTTGTCGCTTTGCTTTTGCCTCTTCATTACATCTGTTTTCAATTTCATTTGCACCAAAGCAGGTGAAATTGATTCACAATCACTTGTGCTTCCTCAACGAACAGATTTGAGCAGTCCACATGTATATTGATAATGAAAAATATTTCTCTTCTTATAGCAATAAGATAAAGCCATACAAACTCAAATGAACATGAATACTGTACTTAGGGTAAACACTGCTGAGAGAATAATGAAATATACGCAATAAATTCCTGTTATCTGTCAACTATCAAAATCTCCTATTTCACATTAATTTTAATACACAACGTTATCGTTGCTAACGCGTTGAGAGGTCCCTTTCAAAATGCAGCTTTCAATTTTTCTATTATTTTTGAGCCTTCCAGAAAAAAAACAGCTCAAGAGGCAAGAGCCAAGAGTCCAAATATGCCTTCTCTTAATTATTTCGCCCCCTTTAATTGTTTCTCATCCGACAAGTAAGACTAATCACTATTTAGGTCAGTGGTTCCCAACCCAGTCCTCAAGGACCCCCTGGTTTTTGCTCCAGCTCTGCTCTTTCACACCTGATCCACTTAAGGGCTTCATGCTGATTGGTTGAAAAAGATCTACCTGAACGGGGTGTGCACGAAGGTGCATTGGGCCTTAAATGGATAAGGTGTGCAAAGTAGAGCTGCAACAAAAACCTGCAGGACAGGGGGTCCTTGAGGACTGGGTTGGGAACCACTGAGTTAGGTAATGGAACATAGTATTAGCTTTCAAACGGTGTATGGCTTGAATAATAATCTTATTCTAGAGGGGTTTTATTCTAACGCGTAATGAGACCTTGTGTTGTGCATCTTTGTCCAATGAATTGTTACATGCAGATAACAGAATTCAGAAGAGATATAGAATCAGTAGTTGAAGCAAATCCCCTAATCTCTTAGCCATTCCGCTATTTATCTAATTATTCGGTCGTTAAATTTCCTGTTTTTATCGAGTATACCGCCCAAGCATAAGATGTGCATGACAGGGGCAAATGGTATGTTGTATGGTTAGTTAGACTCAAATTGTTAGGGTTCTCTCCCATTTTCCACATTTGTATATTCGCACCATTGATTGATTTTTAACTATTTAAGTGTCTTACATCTGTATGGTGCCCAGCCAGTATGAACACCTGACAAATCCATAATTACAATTCTAAAAAAATTCAAGAGAAAATCTCAAAACAGTCAATTTCACGACAAAGACGTCTTATTAGGTTGGATACGGTGTTATCTGTCTTAACTGCCGTGCATCCTCTATAAATCTTGCATAATCATTGAAGAGCCAGCATAGCATCCCACCTTCAGACAACCAAAATAAATCAGAATTTTTCAAATGGATTTTGAGGAACAGATGGTTCCTCAAGTCACTACATGCAGGGCAGTGAAACAGAAAATTAAATTCATCCTCAACAACTCCAAAGATCACATAGAACACAAACACATTGCTCTTCAGGCATACCTTTATATCTGCCTACCTCAACTGCCAGTGGTAGGGTACCAGTGTCATGGTTTGTGAGGTGTGCGTGTGGTTTGGACTTTTCTTTGCGGCTCTCATACCGGGACAATATTGAATTACTTGGCTATCGGACTCTTTACCCAGCTGGCTGATTGAGCTGGGGCGGCGCCTTCCCGGACTCTATATAAGCAGGAAGTCCGGCACGCCTCCTTCGCTAGAGTGTCTGTTTTTAGCTACTCACTATAGCCGAAGATATGTGTAGTCAGGTTTTGTATGACTTTCTATCTTCTGATTATTGGAGTTTCTTCTCCCTTTTCTCTATCTTGCTATAGAAAATATTATACGTAAAATAATTATACGTTCTTTGGAAGAGCGAGTACTTTCGTTTGGTCTATATTATTCTCTGTGTTTGTACTGTGTCCGTGTTGCTCACTTTCTCTCTGGTCGTTGCGCTTGGCCTCCTAATTCCACCGGCCATTACAGAACACTCTAGCCAGCATGGAGTCGTCAGCAACGGCTGCGTTAGAGAAAGTTGTGGCTAATCAACAAGCTGTTCTCTCTGGGTATGGCAAGGGTCTTTCTAGCCTGAAGAATCAGCAGGGAGAGTTGGCGGAGAGAGTCCGCCTTCAGGCGAATGCCATGGAGAGACAGGAAAACATTCTGTTAACTCTCACTGAGAGTATTAGAGCCTTGTCCACTCAGATCACACAAAATGTTGCACAAGCACAATCCGTACACCTTCCTCAAGAGCCTAAACTCCAGTTACCCCCAAGATATGGAGGCGAGGCAGGAAGATGTAAAGATTTCATTGCCCAATGTGAAATAGTTTTTAAAGCGCAGCCTTCACGGTTCGTGAATGAAGAGTCTCGGGTTTCATTTATTTTATCCCTGTTGTCCGACACAGCACTCACTTGGGTCAGCCCACTCATTCGATCTAATTCACCGGTTGTGAATACTGTGGAGACACTTGTTAGAGAAATGGTATTGGTGTTTGATCAGGATGTTTGTGGTCAAGACGCGGCTACGTGTTTAATGCATCTGAGGCAGAGTTCTGAGAGTGTCGCTGAGTTTTCAATCTCATTTCGCTCCTTGGCGACAGAGACAGGCTGGCCAGAAGCGCCTCTTATGACAGTTTTTGTTCACGCTTTGGCTGAGGAGGTTAAGGATGCTCTGGCTACATTGGAGCCTTGTGTTTCCCTGGATTCGTTGGTTCGCGACTGCGGTCGATTGATATCGCATCTGCGAACGTAACAGGGAGAAACGTACTGCATTGACTCTTGCTGGCAACGGGGCTAATGCTTCTCGCAGCGTGCATACAGCTCCCATTCCGCCCACTGAGATTTCCACTCCTGGCGAGCCTATGCAGGTTGATGGCTCATATGAGAGCTGGGTTCGTAAGCCCGTTCACAGACGTATAATCTGCTATAATTGTAACAAAACGGGACATATCCGTCCACGCTGCCCTGAGCTTCAGGGAAACGGGAAGTCCCTCTAGCGGTATGGGGGGCGCTAGAAGGACAGATCCAATTTCCCTTCCGTACTTTAATCCCTGCAGAATTGACTGTGGGGAGACAGAGAATATTTATCAAAGCTTTTGTGGACTCTGGTGCCGTGGACTGTTTTATGGACGCGGAGTGGGCTAGGAGACATTCCATTCCCATCCGCCCTCTTTTACATTCACGCACTGTTAGATCTTTGGACGGTCACCGGCTGGGAACTGGATTTATAACCGAAGTCTCTGAATCATTGACTATGTTCATCTCTTTTGGTGGTCAGTCTGAGGAGGTCTGGTTTTTTATTATCCGTTCTCCTGTTTTCCCTGTCATTTTAGGTCACTCTTGGCTACGGGAACATAGGCCTCACATCATTTGGGGGAGTCAGAATAACTCGATCGTCCAGTGGGGCACTGATTGTAGGTCCCACTGTAGGGAGAGTTTGGCGTGTCATCCGGGCATCAACCTATGGGGGAGGCTGACGCCTGGAGTGATTCTGAGGAGTTTGTCTCACACAACCCTCCTAATCTAGAGAAAGGGGCGGAGGAGGGGTTGGAGTGGGATCCTCAATTGGACTGGCGGCAGCCAAAGGAGGATTGCTATTCGGAGGATTTCTCTGACTCAGAATCAGACATAGAGATGGCAGGTTCTGAACAGGGTGAGAATTTGGGGGCTGCTTTGAACTTTTGTCTGCCTCCTAATGTTCCTAACAATTATACTGATCTCGCGGAGCTTTTTAGCAAGCAACGGGCCTCGACTTTACCTCCTCATCACACGTACGATTGCGAGATCAATCTCTACCCGGGTGCCACTCCCCCTAGGGGTTCATTATACTCACTTTCAGGGCCTGAGCGAAGGGCCATGCGAGAATATGTTCAAGAGGCTCTAGCTAATGGATTTATTCGGCCCTCCACTTCTCCTGCCGGAGCGGGGTTCTTTTTTGTGGGCAAAAGAGATGGCGGCCTGAGACCTTGTATTGATTACAGGGGCTTGAATAATATACCTCCGGAATGCTTATAACTTGGTTCGGATCCAGGAGGGGGACGAGTGGAAAACGGCATTTAATATGCATGACGGGCACTACGAATATTTGGTCATGCCATTCAGATTGGTTAACGCCCCTTCTGTGTTCCACGCACTCATCAATGACGTCCTCCGAGAGATGTTGGAGAGATTCGTCTTTGTCTACCTTGACGATATTCTGATTTTCTCTTCAACTCTCTGGGAGCATAAACAACACGTCAGACAAGTGCTTGAGGCCCTCCTTAAAGCCAAGCTTTTTATCAAGGCTGAAAAATGCTTTTTTCATGCCAAGACAGTTTCGTTTCTTGGCTTCATTGTTTCGGAGGGGTCGGTCCGCATGGATCCTGACAAGGTGGCAGCGGTCAGGGATTGGCCTGCCCCTCAAAACGTCAAGGAGGTGCAACAGTTTTTGGGGTTTGCAAATTTTTATTGGAGGTTTATCCGTAATTTTAGTGCGGTAGCTGCCCCCATTATCTTGTCACTAAGAAAAATACCTCCACGTCGTTTGCTTGGTCTCCAGCAGCTGAAGAGGCTTTTCAGGAGTTAAAGAAATGATTTAGCTCAGAGCCCATTCTCATTTTGCCCGACCCCTCCCTCCCATTTGTTGTGGAGGTGGATGCGTCGGAAGTCGGGGTGGGTGCCATTTTGTCCCAGCGCCCCCTTCGGGACAATAAGTTGCACCCATGCGCCTACTTCTCCCGGCCGTTGTTGGCGGCCGAACGGAATTACAGCATTGGTGACTGGGAGTTGTTGGCGGTCAAGTTGGCGTTAGAAGAGTGGCACCATTGGTTGGAGGGGGCTGAACATCCGTTTGTGGTTTGGAAGGATCATAAAAATCTCCAATACATCCAACAGACAAAACAACGTAATTCTCCGCAGGCGCGGTGGTCGTTGTTTTTTAACCGCTTTAACTTTATGTTAACCTATCGCCCGGGTTCAAAAAACATCAAGCCCGACGCTTTGTCGCAGATTCACGACCGCTGAGCTGGTTATCCCGGCAGCTCTGATTGTACCTCCCATTCAGTGGGACGTTGAGTCAGTTGTGCGGGAGGCGTTGAGAACGGATCCCGGTCCTGGTGGGGAGCCACCTGGCTGTTTGTTTGTTCTGTTGGCAGTACGGTCCCAAGTTCTCCAGTGGGGCACTCTTCCCGTCTGGCGGGTCACCCAGGGGTTCATCGGAGCAAGCAGTTCTTGGCCCGACGTTTTTGGTGGCCCAGCATGATTGAGGACATCCGGGAGTTTGTAGCAGCGTGCCGTATCTGCGCTAGGAACAAGACTTCCCATCTACCCCCCTCTGATCTGCTGCGGCCGTTGCCCGTCCCCAAGCGCCCGTGGAGCCATATCACTCCTGATTTTGTTACGGGGCTGCCTGTTTCTCAAGGCAACATGGTCATCTTGGTCGTGGTCGACCGTTTTTCTAAAGCCGCCCACTTTATCGTGCTGCTCAAGCTGCCTTCGGCGCAGGAGACGGCCCTTCTTGTTGTGGACCATGTTTTCCAGCTGCATGGTCTCCCTCAAGATGTGGTTTCTGACTGGGGCCCTCAATTTACGGCCAAATTCTGGCATGCGTTTTGCAAACAGTTGGAGGCTACCGTGAGCCTTTCCTCGGGTTTCCACCCAGAGACTAACGGGCAGACAGAACGAACCAACTAGTCGTTGAAGAATACTCTTTGATGTTTAGCGGCTGACAACCCATCTTCATGTCGATTTTTAGCATGGGCCGAATATTCCCACAATTCACTAAGTAACTCTTCCACAGGCCTTTCCCCGTTTGAGGCTCAGTTGGGTTATCAGCCTCCACTGTTTCCTGAGACTGACAGGGATTCAGAGGTTCCTTCGGTCAATCACTTTGTTTGGCGTTGTCGGTCAGTTTGGGCCAGGGTCCGTTCCTCTTTGTTGCGCTCTGGACGGAAACAAAAGACCGCCGCAGACAGAAGGCGCCGTTTGGCCCCATATTATTGGGTTGGGCCGAAAGGTCTGGCTTTCCATGCGGGACCTACCCTTGAGAGTGGAGTCACGGAAGTTGGCTCTCCGCTTCATTGGTCCATTTAAGATTGTGCGAAGGATCAATCCTGTCACAGTCCGGTTGAAGCTCCCTAGATCCTTACGGATCCACCCCTCTTTTCATGTCTCCAAGCTCAAACCTGTTAGCACTTGCGTCCTGGCTCCGGTTGACAAACGCCCCCGGCGGATGATTGAAGGGGGGCCTGTTTACACTGTGTGTCGTATGCGTTATGGTCCTGAGGAGCGGTGTTGGGTTCCTTCTCAGGATATCCTGGATCCCACCCTTATCTCAGAGTTACGTGCACGGGGTTCTCTGGGAACTTCTGGAGCCGTTCCTTAGGGGGGGGGGGTCCTGTCATGGTTTGTTAGGTGTGCGTGTGGTTTGGACTTTTCTTTGCGGCTCTCGTCCTGGGACGATATCGAATTCCTTGGCCATCGGATTCTTTACCCAGCTGGCTGATTGAGCTGGGGCGGCGCCTTCCCGGACTCTATATAAGCAGGAAGTCCGGCACGCCTCCTTCGCTAGAGTGTCTGTTTTTAGCTACTCACTATAGCCGAAGATAAGTGTAGTCAGGTTTTGTATGACTTTCTATCTTCTGATTATTGGAGTTTCTTCTTCCTTTTCTCTATCTCGCTCTGCTTCCGTGTTTTGGACTATTATATGTCCTTTGGAAGCGCGAGTACTTTCGTTTGGTTTATATTATTCTCTGTGTTTGTACTGTGTCCGTGTTGCTCACTTTCTCTCTGGTCGTTGCGCTTGGCCTCCTAATTCCACTGGCCATTACAAACAGTTCTTACCTGGGCTCACAGGGACCTCTGCTCTCTCTTTAAATTAAAGTAATGCAAGTTTCTGTATAGAAATCTTCTTTGATTTGAGCGTAGTTTCTGAGCTATGGAATAGACCAAATCTCTCCTTTCCATAGATATTCAGTAGTTTGTCTTTGACTTTATTTATCTTGCACTGCAGATTGGAAGACAAATAGTAGGTTATAGCTTTTTGGATGTGTCCTTTTAGTTGACTTATATGAAAGAAACCCAAGCTGGGGAAGAAAATACTGAATACTTTCTGCGCTTTAGGTGATGATGTCACAAGAATACAACTCCTAGTCCGTCTAGCAAAGGAAAACATAACAGAAAAATAACACCCAGTATGTGGGTCAATGACAAATAAGCCTTTTAAAAATGTTTTTTTTTTAATAAATCTTTCAAAATGTACAGAATACATTTATTTGAAGTTGGAAGAGTGTGTTTGAACAAGTCTTCATGGTTGCACAACATTTACAGGGTTTTAGAACAGTTTTAGACTGTATTTGCAATTTCACCAGCCCAAAAATGTCAGGTGGCGCAACCAAAAGTTTCTTGAAAAAAAAACACACCTCCCTCTTTTTTTTTCGAAGTGATTTCTTTAGTAAATATACCTGAGAGTGCCTACTCTGCCTAAAACATTACTATTTTGCAATTGAGCTGGGTATATAAAGTAACTTATGGATTCTATATTGTAGGGGGCGGATATTTTAGTTATCCAAACAATCTAAGAACAATTAAACTATTAAACTTTGTTTATTTGAAAGGTTTTCAATATAAAATTATGGCCCCATATTAATATTATATTAATTCCTATTTTAAATTACATATTTAATACATTTCACATAGTGTTAACTAGCTCGGACGGTTGCGCCACCTCACATTTTGAGGGTTTGAGATGGCAAGACATAAAATATACATCATTTTTATGATAAACTGGAAATATGTTCAAATTAAACAGGTTTTATAGAGTAAAATGATGCTTATTATCAATCATTTAAAATTATTTTAAACCAAAGTACTGTACTCGGACTATGTTACGTCATTGACCCATGTAATATTCCAAACAGGAGTCCTATCTTCGCTCTCGCAGATCCTGATGTGTGATGGGTGCTGTTCCATGAAGCTGCCATCAGAGGACCTTACTGGGCATCTGTATCTCCAACTAAAGACTGAGCTTGGGCTCTTGCGTAGTCCTGTATATCTGCACCCTCTACTTCTCTATGACCTGGTTTGACCCATTATGCACACTTTTTTCAAGACACTGGTGCACACCTCTGAAAGAAATCTTCAGTTTCTTGGCAATCTCGTGAATCAAATATCTTTCATCTCTCATAATAACAATTGATTGACAAGTTTCAAAAGAAACCAGTTTGTTTTCAGCCATTAAAAAATGTATTAATGCCAGTTGATTCAACCGCATTGCAACTAACCGTAACATAATTGTTTTAACTCCTCTGGTGTTTCATATGAGAGAAGCGGTTTCTCCAAAACCAAAATGGATTATTAGCATTACATAACAATGAGGTATTGCAGTGTCTTCTTTTGTAGACGGGGGTAATGGCCGCTAAAACACACAGCTTAACAAATCACATGTAAAAGCTGATTTCAGAATGATTGTTTGCAATAGCAATGGAATTATCAATGTTTTAGCTTTATTTTATCAGTAAAATGTGACCATGGAGTATGAATTTCTTTCAAAAATCATCAATTTCAAAACAAGTGATTCCAAATTTTCAAAATGAACCATATGCATTCAGTGAATGTTGCTCCTACTTGGTGCCAACATGAGCTAAATTAGAGAACTTATTCACACGCAATATAAAGTTCTCTGTTCTTTGCAGCAAATATGAGAAGTTACAGTGGCTGAGGCTCAGAAAGGTCACTCTTCCATGTGCAGGAGAATCCTTACCTGGGAACAGTACCGTGATTTTGAAACAGCGACCAGGAGCTTGAGAATGGACTGAGACTGGGAGATGAGGGGGGTGACAGCATGGATAACCGCAGTGAACTTGGGATTTGGTTTCACCCCTGGGAGTCAAACACATGGATATTACGACAAATTACAATCATGTGACTTTTATGTCCGATTTTATTGGCACAGATTATACATAGTACGAGACTAATTTCAATCTTTGATTGATGATTCTCCATAGAAAACTCAATTTAGCCCAAGAAGACTAAACTTAACTGGCATCTATGAAACTAGACTAAAATCTATTACTATAGTAATATAATATATAGTAATATATCCAGCTTCAAATAAACCCCATCTGCCATCATAGAGTGATGATTTGTTCTGTTCTTAAGCTCAACCACCCCAATGGATTAGATTTACAAGCATTTGCACCACACCCTAAAAAGATCTTCACAAGCGCTATGCTAATTCATGTTCAATCTAAAATTAAGTCCCAAGAAATTCCAAAATCAAAGGTTTTGGATGAAAATCCATGCAAATCATGCAATAGATCTGCTTTTTGCTATATTCCCTGAAGGTTTATCCGACGTGCCAAACGAATGCCCTTGAAACAAGGGTTATAACACGATTTTGTCCACACAAAAGTAAAGGAAAGTACAGCAGGTTAACATAACTGAAAAATGTTTGAAATTAAGACACAGCTGCTTGTGAAAACAGTGAATTCTGGCGGGTACGTGGCCACTCCAAGAGATCCAAATGCACCATGCTCCCCGGAAAAACAAACTCAGATTGTAATGGCCGAAGGAGTCTGGAGGCCAAGCGCAGCGGCAAGAGGAAAACAGAGCAGTGCGGACTAAAGACAAACACAGAGAGTAAATAAGACCACCTGACAGGAAACGTACTCGCGCTTCCGAAGGACGTCCAAACGTCTGACTAAACGGAAGCAAAGCGAGAGAGATAGAAAGAAGTAGAATCTCGGGAACCGAGAAAATAAAGCACCTCAAATAGTGCGATACACAGAAAAGAGAGGAAACGAAGAAAAGGGAATATCCCTAGAGAAATAGAAACTCCAAAAATGACAAGAAGATATGAAGTCAAATAAATGCTGATTACAGATATCTGCGGCTATCGTGCTTAACTACAAACAACACTCTAGCGAAGGAGGCGTGGCGGACTTCCGGCTTTTATAGAGTGCGATGGTGCCGCCAAAGTTCAATCTGCCAGCTGGGTAAAGAATCCGATGGAAAAGGAATTCGATATCGTCCCGGGACGAGAGCCACAAAGAAAAGTCCAAAACACACAAATATCCAGAACCATGACACAGATGGACCATCAATTACTCTGGGAGCAACTTATAGTAATTTGGCTGTATGACAAGAGATTATTGGGACTGACACATACATCTTACCATGCGACGACGTAAATAAAAACACCTCTGCTACCTTGAATACAATGGGATTGGCAAGAGTCCCTATGAGTCAGGCAAGTGCGGCAATAAGCCATGGCTCTCAATAAAAATGACCGTTTGTGTTCTATTTTATTGACAAAGTGTAAACTAATGAAGTTCTAAGATGTGGTGAGGTGGATTTATACAACTCAGAAAGCAGATGCATAATCTTCTGTGCAAGTAGCTTTGCATTTTTTCTTGAAGCCCAAGTGCTTAAAGATTTTCTTGAAACCATGTCTTGTGGATTAGTATGATCCTGGACCATTGACCAGGGCATGTTTTAGGGAGAGGCAGTGACCTGCAATAAATTTAGGTGAGTGAACACCACGGAAAAAAAGGTTTTGATTAAGGCTATAACTTGACATTTTGACCAGAGCAATGACTTGGTTATCAAGAATGGGTGTCTCTCAAGGATACTGAATGACAATATTGATGTGTCTTGCCAATTATATATTATTGGCCATCCAATTTGTTTTGTAGCAACTGTTATGTGACTAGTTTTGCATGTGCTAAAGGGTATAACCTTAGTAAATGTGGCTTAGAGCTGTTGTATGTTTTTAGCAAGCCTCATGTTATATGCTAATTTTCAAGGACACCTTCCAGTTTCACATTACAGAAAGAGTCTGTTTCTGGAGACTGGCTTTTCTCTAAAACACCAGAACTCCAGAGCAGTGCCATGACTTCAACAGCTGATTCTTGCCGATATTTCCATCAGAATCTTTCCAAAAGAGGTAAAGCATTGCTAAATCGAGCAGCAATGACCACTACAGCGACAAATCCCTGACAAGTGCCTACCCCATCACTGCAGCTACACCAACATCATTAAGCATGCTTGGCACAGACCCCTACCAGTACATGCTTGAGCGAACACTATGCTCAAACGAGGGCAAGATTTAGCAAGCTTGGTCAATCGCACTCTCAGACAGGATTTTGGAGGGATGAACAGACATTTCTTGAGTGATTTCGCAGGAAGACAGGAATACGGACTTGTAGCACTGCTAATTAGAGCAAGACCTTATCTGGAATTTAAAATATAACACGTTATGGTAAAAATGCAGGGCATCAATGCCAAATAGATCATGATTAAAGGTGAAGATATTTATATACATCAGCACATTCCCAAAAATCAAACAGCAGTTCACATTCCATGCACACCTTCCATATGCACCTGATGCAAAAAGTCCTCATGATTTTAAAGCTTTAAAGGACAGTCCCCACTTTTTCCCACATTTCTCACAGAGATCAGTTGCCTCACTCAGAGCAGGAACATTTAGAGCCAGAAGTACAGCTGAACTCACCCATCCCAGCAAAGTAGAAGGGGAAGTCTCCCAGGTAGGGGGAGTACTGCGGCAAGATAAGCAGCCCCCCAGGGTGACTGTTCCACATTAGGCTACTGCGAGAGGGGAACTGGACCACTCTATCCCGGATGATCTATCCCAAAAAGACAAGCAAAAACAGCACTTAACAGTTACCCAGTTATGCACTGCATTTTACAACTCGTCCTATCTAAACCAGGACAGAATATTACAGCACCATGACCAGAACAACCAACACACTTTTCTGCCAAACGTGGATTAGTTACTCAACCTGATGTGAATACCTAAAACCATATGCACAGATGGTGGTGCAAAACCAAAGAAGGATAAAAATGATAATAATAAGCAGTTCTTCAAAATGAATGATAAGCTGACTGGCAGAGTTGTTTCACGGGAAGAATGGCATGGAGTATAAAATGCCACATCCCTTCCACTCCAGCTGCAGCTGGTGGAGAAATTTCAGGCTGCTTAAAATTTGCATTCCTACTTTTTTATATCTTTGACCAGATTTGTAAGGAAGGTATAAAATTTGAATAAACGTTGTAATTTTTGTTGTGTAGTATTATTTCGGTATTCCCATAATTTTGGCTGGAGTATTGAACCTTGTCCAGAAAGGGCCAGTGTGGGTGCAGGCTTTCATTCCAGACAAGCAGTTACACACCTGATTCCAATAATCTACCCCTTGAGTCTTGGCAAATGCAACGTTCACAACATATGGCTTTTCCTAGAAATACCATGTTCCAACCAGTAAATATTGTCCACATCAACATTAAACTCATAATTACAACTAGGAATCTCATATTTTTCTGAGAGTTTCCATATATCTGAGATATATACTGTGGTAATTTGAATCCATTTCACCCGAGTGATATGCAAGTGCCTCCGCCAAGTCCCTCAGGGTCCATCTGATTAGCATTGTTGTTCAATCAGCAAGCGGATTGCAGATAAGCATTTCTTTCTCGTTTTGTTTTTGGCCACAAGTTAACTGAACATAGGCGTATTCAGCCAGTTTTTGTTCAACGGATAAACCCCAGTTTGCAGTCTGCCATTTGCTCTTTTTATTTGAAGCCATGTCAGAGGTTACCATGACAGCGTTCCTATCAATCTGAATCCTTTCCTTTGTGTTGCCTACACTACCAGTGAAAAGTTTTTGCCCACCCCAATATTTTCTGTAATTGTTACAATTTTTTATATTCGTTTCTTGTATAATAGTCTCATATTGGATGTTTAACAGAAAGGTGGGAAAAACTGAGGCTCAATGTATAAACCATGTATATAACAAAACAAATTAAGAAAAACCAGGGTCAGTCATTTTGTCAATATTTAAGCAGATCTGTAACAATGATCTAATCCAGTGCTTCTCAAAACTCTCCTGGAGGCCCACCTGTCCTGCATGTTTTAGATCTCTCCCTGCTCCAGCACAGGGGGTGGATAGGGAGCTGATCAATTTAATCACCTGTGCTGGACTCCTTGTGGATTTTTCCAGTAAATTTATTATTTGTAATAAACAAGTATTGGGTTCCAGTGATTTCTTTGTTGTAAACATACATGTAAGATAAAGACTTGACAAGATCTTAGGGTGTGCAAAAACTTTTTGCTGGTAGTGTATATCCCACCTAACCTGCTCTGAACATGTGAATTTAAACAGACATGTATTGAGAAATCAAAAAATGGGCAAATTATACCTCAATGGAAAGCTAATGTCATGGAGATGGTGAATGAAACACTTTCTGGACACTCACTTGGTCAAAGCCAAAAGCCACTTTTGAATTACCATGATCTCAAATCCTACAGACATTAGTGTCGTAAAATGTCATGCTACTGTAATAAAGATCATGACATGAGCTTGGAAACACTTTTATAAAATTCAGTCAGCCAACATTTTTCACTGTTGAATCTACAGATGCAAGTCAAGACTTCACAAAACAAAGTCAAAGCTGTACATCAACAGAGTAAAAAAAAAACATCCGTGACTTCTCTGGGCTCTATGCCATCCCACAAAGCACCGTGTATGCATGTTTTACGGCCCAACAAGTCAACATTTAGAGCAATTAAAAAAAATAAAAATTATCCACCATGTTTTCCAGAGCAAGTAAGACAAGGATAATCCAAGTTCAAGGGCGTCAGATGCAAAAGCCAGAATCTGTCATGGTACAGAGACTGGATTCATTTTAAATTATCCTTAAATAATTCTGAATTGCCTTAGCAGACACTAATCAGTCAGCCAAACTTGCTTTCAATGTTCCGGTCAAGGTCAACAATATATATGAGGAGGTGCAGGGGTCCCAGCACCAATCCCTATCAGACTGCACTTCCTGCAGTTCCCAGCTCAGATGAGATCTCCCTGACGACTTGTCTTTGTGTTCTATCTGGCGGTCAATTTCAAATCGATGCCCCAATACCTCCAATAATTTCATGTTTTCTGAAAATCCCATAATATGATATTATAAGTCTGGCTCAAGTCATAAGAAACACCTCTTCAAAGCATTTTAAAAAGTTTTTCAGTCATGATCTTCACGAATAGAATCCCTTTTGCCTAAGCCTCAGGATGTTGTTATTTTCAACAGCCTTTTTTATTGAAAGTTTCCACTATTTTACACGACTTCAAAATCAAAATGACCAGCCAGCGGTTTCCTGGCTCAGTACAGTTCCTTTTCTTATACTATATTAATATCATATTGCCTTGCTGCCAGTTGTCTTGTTTTTCTCCAGTCTCTTAATACCGCCTAAGTACCCTTGGGGATAAACCATCAGCTCCAATGCCTTATTTTGTCTTCCTGTTCATGCAGTTTATCTTGTGCTTAATCAGTCCCAATCTCAATTTCTGTTCAAACATCTGCAGCATTGAAAATGCTTCCCAGTCTCACCTCCAGAGTAGTCAGTACAATTTTCTCCACAGAAGAAAAGTAAGCTTCCCACAGGAACTGTGTTTGTTGTCTTAGAGCCAAGATTTTGTCTTGATGGATTGACCGGATGGTGGATGGAATCTAGAAGGAAAAAATGGCAAGTCACCAAACAATCATCCATCTGACAACAGCATTCATATTTCATATTTTTACACACATATATATATATATATATATATAATATATATATACGGTGGGCTCAAAAATTACTGGCACCCCTGACTAGCAAAGCACAAACAATACTTTAAAAAAATTCTTTAAAAAACCATATTTATGGAGAAACTCTAAATAACAAAACGATAAATCATGTAGGATATTAATGTTCCAGTGGAACCAACCAAAATCATTAACTGATTTAATTAATTTAATTAATAGCACCCTTAAAAATAATTGTAAATAACATCTACCAAAATTATACCAGGTATTAAATTCCACTTATTTAAGCTTCATCTAAATGTGAAGGAACTATATTGAGCCATTACATCACTTCCTGTTTCAGTAGGGTATAAAAATGACATAATGCACATGCAATATCCCTTTGCCACCCAGCATCATGAAGAAAACAAAAAACTGTCAGTTCAAAAAGAGACCGATGGCCATAGACCTTCATAAATCTGGTAATGGCTACAAGATGATTCACAAATGATGAAATGTGTCACTGAGCACTGTCAGGGCAATCATTAAAAACATTCCAAAGAATATGGACCTGTTGAAAACCTCAAGGGTAGAGGACGCAACTGCATTTTGCCCCCCCAGTATAGCGACGAGGATGGTGAGAGAAGCAACATACTCCCTAAGAATCATTGTGAAGGAATTGCAGACCTTGGTGGCATCCTGGGGTCACCAGGTTTCAAAAAGCACCATCAGGCGCCACCTCCACAATCACAGGCTCTTTAGAAGGGTTGCCAGAAGAAAGGCTTTTCTGACCAGAAGACACAGAAGCAAGTGCTTGTAGTTTGCCAAATGTCATTTGAATTATGACTGGAACAAGGTGCTTTGGTCAGATGAGAGCAAAATTGCACGTTTCGGTCAGATACAGCATTAGAATGTTAGGCATGGAAACAGAGATGCATACAAGGAGAAGCACCTCATACCCATGGTGAAATATGATCGTGGATCAATTATGTTTTGGGGCTGTTTTAATTTGAGAGGTCCAGGGGCAACAGCTCAGATTAATGGCATAATGAATGCCACCTAGTATCAGGATATTTTGGCTGACAATCTGGTTGCTCCCACCAGAAAGCTGCGACTTGGCTGTAGGTTGACTTTCCAACAAAACAGTGACCCAAAGCATGCCTCAAAATCTACACTGAAATGATTTCATGACAACAAAATAAAAGTTCTGCAATGGCCATTTCAGTCAAGATTTATTTAAGCAGGGTAACCAACTTAGAGTCTCATATTCAACAGGCAGCAGGGCCCTGTATTACAAAGAATTAACAAACATTGCATAATGAAATTATAAAAACACAAAGAAAATTGGCTTCATGAAAGCAAAATAACAAATTTTAAAATAACAATATTATGTTATTTATCGAGCAGCTGACTCAATAAAAAGGATTGACTAATTCTTAAAATGTCCAAAAGGTTCATTCAGTTTCAGGATAGGTTGGATATGGAGGGATTTTGGCTGCTCGGTTGGCTCACTTACTAAAGACATCGGACTGCAGTGCGGCAACAATTATGGCGATGGATCCAATCTATGCTGCACCAGTGTTGACTGTGGCCAGCAGCCTTTTGAGACCACTGCAAAATTGGCTTTGCATGCCTCAGGGATACAGGACGGATATAGTCAGTTGGAGTAAGCATTGTCAGATGCTTCAGCATCTCCTTCTGGCCATTCGGGGGCTTATCCTTAAAATTCAACGTTGGCACAATCTCAGGTTTCCTCCGCCCTGTTTCTGAGCCTGCAAGGTTTCAGGGCTGCAGGTGTAAAGACACAACAGCTGCCAGGCACGTTTCAGACAAAAGCCGCAAACTGTCTGCGTACAAGCATGTTTGTGTATAGTATGCTGATTGGACATTCCAGATTTGGGTGGGATTGGAGGCGTCAATATTTTAGAAAGAAAAAGATGGTAGGATTAAAAATGACATATATTTGTAAACAAACACCAACGGTAAAGACCAAGTGTGTGGTCAAGGACAACCATTCTTTCGCTGAATGTGCGTTTGTAGATACAGCATTCAGTTACAACAAGGTATATTAGTTAGTTAGCTGATCAGTCATTCAGTCAGATATTGCATTATATCGGGCAGCCTAATTGTAGCCTCCAGACAAAGTCGTGCAGCTACTATAAATTCATGCTTGTTCTCTCCGCTGCCACGTCCATGTCCGTAGACACTTCCTTGTGGACGTTGTACTGGCTGTAATTTTTGATCGATTGATTTATTTTTGGTATGGACATGTGTTATACTTAAGTCATGACACCTATCGATTTTGGCTGGCATGGCGACAGTATTAGCCAAATAATGCACAAGAAAGCGGAGAAGCGAGCTTTTGGGGGCTACGCCCATGCGGTCGTAGAGACCCAACTGAGTGAGAGAGAAATGAAACAGTGAGAAAATAATGCGCAGATGCCTAATTTTTGTTATCTTCTAAGGATAATTTTTGTTACAGTTCAAGGCCATTCCTAAGGTAAAGTGGGGAGGGTAGCCATGGCCGTTTCAACAGCACTGGCAGTGAAGCATACAGTTGTCCTCAAAATTTTTCATACCCTGGCTGAATATGTAAAATATGTAACTTTTTTTTTAAAAAAACACAAATAGCCAGGCAAAACACATTTCTTTTATTTCTTATTGGATTCATATCCAACTGTCGGTCATGTAGAATGGCACAATCATCAGCTAAAACATGGCAGTAAGGGAAAAAAAATTAAATAAACTCTGTTCAAAAGTGTGCATACCAATAGTTCTTAACACTGTGTATTGCCCCCTTTAGCATCAATAACAGCGTGCAGTCATTGATAGTAGTCAATGAGGCCCATAATTCTCTCAGGTGGTATAGCTGCCCATTCTTCCTTGCAAAATGCCTCCCGCTCCTGCAAATTCTTTGGTCAACTTGCATGAACTGCACATCTGAGATCTCCCCAAAGCAACTCGATGATATTGACGTCAGGAGACTATGATGGCCACTCCAGAACATTCACCTTTCTCTTCTGTGACCACTAGAGGGTCAACTTGGTCATGCTGCATTCATCTTGCCATCAATTTTCACAAAATTCGCTGTGCCTTTAGAGCTCACACACCCTGAAAATATCAGAGAGCCACCGCCATGTTTTACAGTGGGAATGGTGTTGACTGCTCTCCAAACATAGTGCATACATTTTGGTCTCATCACTCTAAATGACAGCAGTCTCGAATTTGTGAGGTGTGTCAAGGTGTTGTCTGGCATATGTTAGGCGGGCTTTTTCATGGGATTGGCGCAATAATGGCTTCCTACTAACAACTTTACCATGCAGCTCACTGTTGTTTAAGTACCTCCTTATTGTACTCCTTGAAAGGACCACACCATCTTTTTCCTGTATTTCTCATGAGGTAGCTTGTGGATTTTTCTTTGTGTCCCAAACAATTCTCCAGGCAGCTTGAGCTGAAATCTTTCTGGGCCTACCTGACATTGGCTTGGTATCAAAACATCCCCTAATTTTCCGTCTCTTAATCACGGAAAAAGTTGAAGTACCTTTTTGTGAAGGTCCTTAGACAGTTCTTTTCCGCTCCCCATGGCACAGTGTCTAGCCAGATCAGTGCATCCACTTCGGGAGCCAACAAACTCAACGACTATACACAGACACTAGTTACAATTTAAAAAGCCTCAGGTGTGGAACCCTGTGTGTTTAAACCTGTGTGTGTCACCTTGTGTCTATATAACAAGGTCAAACATTCAAGGGTATGTAAACTTACAATCAGGGCCATTTGGGTGATTTCAGTTATCATCATGATTTAAAAAGGAGCCAAACACCTATGTGATGATAAATGACTTCACATGATCACTTAAATAAAAGACAAGTTTTTTGCATGATGAGTCGTATTTTCAATATAAATGGCAACATTTCACAAATTCAGCTTGGGTATGCAAACTTTTGAGCACAACTGTATGACAGCTTCCATAGCACTGCCTACACAGGAAACAGAACAGGGACTGTAACAAAGCAGGACATTTCCCAGAGTGCAAAGGGGCACTGTGCCATTGATGAGGAGGCAGCAAGCCAACCCTCAAAGAGGATGAAGCGAGGACTTAGAAGAGGATATTTGAGTGTGGTTTTCAGGCCATGTTGGAAAAATATGTTCTTGTCATTTTTGCTAATTTCTTTAGTATCAGTGATCTCGGGCAAGAGGGCTCATACCTGCAGTAGCAGTCGCTCGTCCCCAATCACAGCAGCCATGTTCCAATTGATGATCTCCGAAAACGGGAGCTCCCAGCCATTACTCAAAATAATAGGCACACAGCCAGCCTGAAAGATGCAAAACATGGTTCTGTCCATCTTTCTCATTTTCACAGACCTTTACATACTGAATGTGTGTACACGCGCTCGTAAATATACGCACATGCACCCACAGAGGCCTATGAGGATATGCAATCATGCACACACAAATTTACACTAAAGTACACACAAAGGCATATCTGCCCTAACGTATAGTACATGGGTTCACATGCACCCTTTGCCTGAATTAATACATTGAAGTGAGGCACCAGCAAAGAAGAATCAAGGACAGCAGCACCATGTCTACGACACCAGCCAATCAGAGTTGAGAAGCATGGGCAGATGAGAGTGACACTAGTGCAGGATGAGGAAGCAAGACAGTAGGCCAGCATTAAGGCTGTAACTTTTCTTTGCCAGTATCTTTGCTGCATACTTTGGTGATCTATGAGCTTCAGAAATCCCTGGTTCAGCCATGCAGAAAAATCCCTTCAGCCATTCAGGAGAGCGGCCACTAAGATCAGCTCATGCTGCTGATACAGGGATCAGTATCGATGTTAGAAAAAAGAGAGGAAGACAGAGAACACTGAAAGAAGAAAATGGAAAAGGCAAAAAGAGAACATGAATATAGTGAGGGAGAGAAATGAAAACGAGGGAAAGACCAAAAGGCAGAGAGAACTAGGTTCATGAGGAGAGGAAAATAAAGGGATCATAGAGGACAAGGAATTTACAGCGCTGTTTTCCTTGTAATCTGATCATGTGTTTTGAGCATAAAGGGGACTTTGCTTGGGGAAGACTATTGTGCTGTCTCCCCACTTGTGCACAGGTGACCACATGACAGAACCAGCAATAGTTACCCCTTTGTAATAATGATTCTATTTGGAATACTAAATCTTCAGTCCAATAACCAAATACAAAGTTGAGATTTTTGGAGAGAAAATTCCATGACATGAGAAGCAGGGGCACAGTCTGTGCAGCAGTTTGATATAGCAGGCTAGCTGTTCAGTAGCCTGCCTGAGAGTAGGAACACACTTCCCCCAGCTTTAAACAATCTGTAGCTCCAGGCTTTTCCCTTTCAACCCTTTCTGGAGGCTCACATTTGCGCAAAACAGTCAGTACGTTTACATGCACAGTTAAGTAGAGCTACGGTAATAGCTCGATTAGGCCATAAAATTGGACTGCTGGCCTTGTCCCAGTATATATGCGCAGGATGAAACTCAACTTATTGACACCGCTACAATAGGTGGCGATATACCTTTCAGCTTGTTCGTGTTGCATCTTTCTCTGATTGACCCATTATGTCACAATCCAATCATTAGAAAAACAAGTTAGCTGGCAGCTTGCTAGTAGCATGTTGAATGCATTGATTGTATAAGATCGAGATGCAAGAACATGGACAACTTTACATCTTTGTATATTAATACGGGCTGTTCACTATTCTTTTCATACAACTGAGATGCACACTATTCCCGATGGTTATGGCATTAGCCCAAGCTAGGCTGAAACGCCGCTATGCTTTACTTTGTGCCCTGTCTACTACCCCGGAGTGCGTTTCCCAGTAGCGTAGTTGCTAGCGACTAACATAAAGTAGTTCGTCCATTCACAGTCTGTGGTTCGAACTATGCAAGTTAGTATCAGTGCTTTCGGGAAACGCATTCCCGGGCTTCCCGTGCTCGTTGGATGCGGGTCAAGAGTAATGACTGGTGGCAGAGTGTCGTTTTTCCCATGGCGAGTGAAAGGAAAATTTTTGGATGACGCGCAAGTCATTCCGTAAATCATGCGAATTAAGGGTAGAAGTTCAGAGAACCCATGAGCCCAGAGTTCTCGCTAAGCAGTTTGGTGTTTACATATACACAAGACTTCCGGGTCAAAGCCCTTCGTGAAGAATGTGGAGCATGCTCAGAGTGCATGATCCAGTTCGGTTCAATTCAAGCGTTTACATACAGACATAATGCGACTATTAACCGCACTACCTGGCTGTGTTAGTCAGACGATGAGAAATTTGATTTAGCGCCATTCCAGTTGGACTAACATGTTTACATGCATTTTAAAAGTCTGGTTATAGTCGGATTAACACAATAATTTGATTTTCTCTAACATCATGTAAAGGCACCGAGTATGTGGAAAGCAGCCATTTGGAAACATCCTATGATCTTTTTAGAATCATCTAACTGTCAATCAATAATTTTTCATGATAAAAATAACAAATAATAAATTTAATTCTTTCAATCACACACTTGCAGCAGTTTGTGTTTGTAAATACTCTGAATACGCTATTCAGAACAAGGTGCCTCAGATGCAACATTCCAGCTATGAACTCAACTTAAATGACATGTTCTGAGCTAGAGCTACGGAACCAAGCACTGAATGTTGCATGATGAAGGCATAAGAGCAAGTTTCCAAAGTCCAAATATTTCTTCACAATGTAGGTATGTTGCTCAATATGACAATGTGAGATGACAGTATTGTTCATCTCCAGGCAGTCCTCAAATATGTCACAGCTGAATTATCCTCCAAGATAAATAACACACTTGATATGCTTGGCATATAAGACAATTCTGCTTTAACAAAAAAATTTGGTTAAAAAAAGTTTGTAACAGTGTGAAAATAAACATCTGTGGCAACTACTGACAACTAATGGCGCACTAATACACTGCACAGACACTTCAATTTGCATGATGGATTTCAGGAAATCTGGGCTCTGTTTAAAAAGAAATGATGCAACAAGAACATTTTTGGCCCCTTGCTAAGAACTACACTGGGTTTAGCAAGGGAACGCATACAGTCCCTTCCACTAAAACTGGCAACTTGTTGAATATTTGCAAAAAAAGGCTATTCAAAAAGTGATTGCAGTTAATCCCCCCAACCTTTTATGTAAAATATTTACAAAACTCTAACCTTGAATTGAAAAACAATGACCCTGGGAAAAAATATTCTTAACTCAAAATACTCATTGTTCCCAAAACCTGAGCCACAGTCATGTAAACTCCTAAAAAAATTTTATATAAACAATCTAATTGAAGTGTACTCCCACTTGACAAGCATGGGACTCAGGACCCAAGCGCAGACAGAGGATCAATTTCAGATTTTCATGAACTTTAAGGAGAGGTCGTACAGTCCAGCTTTTTCACAATCGAGCAGCACTGTGAGGGAAATCAAATCCGAGTATAGTTTCTCTCAGTGGAAGTGAACGAGTGTGAGAAGTAGGTACACAAGATCTTCTAGTCGGCCACAGGGACTTAAGAAAGTATTGCACCAACCCCGGAGTCAGAAGCAGCTGCCTCCAAGATGAACTGCCAGTTGGGGACTGGCCAAAAGAGAACATGCTATGAAGAACTTGTATTTATTCTGGAAAACAGCTTACACCTGAGAAGTCTGGGCAAACTTGACATTGTGGAGGTCAGGGCTGTGAGAGGAGCTGCTACTGAGCCATAGTTCCTGTTAAACCACCTGTGGAAGTTAGCAAAACCCAGGAATCTTTGCAAGTCTTTCCAGTTCTCAGGAGTTAGCCACTCGTCCACAGGCTTGACTTCACTGTGGTTCATTGAGATGCCTTGGTCGGAGACTACGAATCTCAGGAAAGCGACAAAAGACTTGTGGAATGCACATTTCTCAGCAAGGCGATCCTCCATGAAGAGTTGAAGGACTTGTCAGACATAGAGGATGTGTTCCTAGAGGTTGCAAGTGAAGATCAGGATGTCATCCTGGTATACGTAGACGAACCAGCCCAGCATGTTGAGATTCTGGAACACTCCCAGAGAGTTAGTGAGCCCGAATGGTAAGACCAGGTACTCGTAATGGGGCATTGAATGCCACGTTCTATTCATCACCTTCTCTGATTTGAACAGTTAAGCCCCCCAAGAGTGACTCAAAGGCAGTAGCTATGAGTGGAAGTGGGTAACAGTTCTTGATGGAGATGTCGTTAAGTTCCCTGCAATCAATGTTTGGATGAAGATCTCCATCCTTCTTTTCCATTAAGAGGAAATAGACACCCACGGGAGGAAAAAAGGGACGGATGATGCCAGCTGCCAGTGACTCGGTAATGTACTTCTCCTTAGTCTCTGTCTCAGGGCGTGAGATGAAGAACAGGTGTCCACAAGGAGGAGACATGCCAGGAAGGAGGTTGATTGCGCAGTCATGGGGCGATGACAAGGGAAAGTAGTAGCAAGTCCATTCAAGAAAGCCTCCTTCAACTCCCAGTGCTCCTGAGGCACCTTGGAAAGATTGGGAGGCTCCTCTGAGGAATCAAGAGGCTGTAGGTTTGGCTGCGTCCAGTAAACAGTGGTTAACTCAGAATGAGCTCCACTCTGGAACTCAATGCAGGTTCCAGTTCCAAGTGATGCAGGGGTTGAGTTGGAGTAGCTGGGGGTGTCTGAGGACTACAGGAGTGCATGGAGAGCTTATGAACAGCAGGAGAACTTCCTTGCAGTAATTGCCTGTGATCTGAAATCGTACAGGAGCAGTGATGTGGGATTTGCTGGCCAGGAGAGAGCCAGAGATTTTGCATGCTTGGATGGGTGTCTCCAGTGGTTGCTGAGGGAGTTTTTTTAACCCACCAGCTAGACATCAATTAAGTTGCTGTCTGTGCCAGAGTAGATCAGGGCACTGACAACAATAGGAGTTGAGAGGAGGCAAACGTAGACCGATGACAGGAGCATTACTGGATGCCGTGGGAACAGACTCGACTTGCAGCTGGAGCTCTTGCAGCTGTCCAAACGGAGTATTCGTGCTCAAGGTGAAAGATTCCCGGGTCTTGGTGATTTTTTCGAGCAGGGCTTGATAACAGCCAAGCAGAGTTCCTTGTGGGTCCAAAACTGAGTGAAATTAACTGTAGTCCCCTGAATTCATCCTGGCAAGTCTGTACTGACAAGCGTGGGACTCAGAACCGGAGCGCAAACACAAGATCAATTTCTCAGATTTTATTAAACTTGAAGGAGTGGTCATATGGTCCAGATCTTTAACAATTAGGCAACAAGCAGCATAGGGATGAAAATCCTAATCAGAGTCAAAATACAAGCCAGTGGTCTAACGCCAAATGGTGAGAATGCAAATCAGAGAGATTACAGAATTGTACGTCAAGGAACACGCCAAATTCGTGATCAAATAATCAGAATACAATAAGTATACCCAGACTCATAAACCAAAAATAGTCCAGAATCAACCAGAAAATCTCACTCGGAAACAAAAAGCTATGAAAGTAACTCTGGAAAAAATAACAGACTTGCAAACCTAATAGAGAAATACAGAACTTAAAAAGCTGACTAATCAGGAGGGGAAAACTCAAATCAGTTAAAAAGTGAGGTGTTATAAACAAGGGAATGACATTACTAATTGACAAACAGAACAGGGAGGGCAAGTGAAAACAAAGTCACATGCAAATAGAAATAGTGAATGGGAAAAATCACGAGGAAAAAAAGCAATGAATTAAAATCACAACAGATTAACAGATTATGCAATGCTGACACAATTTAAAATTAGGAAAACTGAAATGGTCATGCTTGACTTCCTGTTTCCCTGGGGTATTAATATGAGGAAACTCACAATATCAAAGTTCTGTTTCCCTTTGTCATCGATCACCAGACGAGACAAAAATCCAGAAATTGCATGCAACAGAAAGTTGTTGAGCCTCATAAATGAGAAAATGGCTGACAAAAAAAAATAATCAAAAAGTTTAAAATAACCATAAGACACTTGGATATGCCAAAAATGTTCTGCATGTTCTCTTCCTGACTCTTCACATAGTGACACTCTGCCCAAACACTGATATACAATGAGGAGAGTCTTTGGCATCATTATTTGACATGATTGCTCAACTGGATTGGGAAAAGGGAATTTCATGAATTTATTACAAGGATCAGCGGTTGGGATTGAGGAAAGGGAGTCGTAATTTCATGTATTTATTACACTGATCCAAGATTGGGATGGGCCAAAGACATTATTATTTTATTTTTTTTTTTCTCGAATGCATCTGCAAGGGTCAGTGGTGCATTGATTAGTGCTGACGCTTTGCAATAAGGAGGTTCTAGGTTTGAGCCCTGCCTGGCATTAATTTTTCCATTACCATTGCAACCAGAGGGACACGTATGCCAATATTGAATGCATGAACTGTGGGGAAGATGGGTTAAGTGTTTAAGGGAACTCCAAGAATCAGAGTTGGACTGCAGTCATTCATTATGTATTGGGGTAAGGCAGCTTCCAGAATTGTGATCAGAGACCATCTACACAAGTGCAAGATATTTGGGAGGTTTGCCATAAAAAAGCCTCACTTGTCATCAAAAGAACAAAAATTGCTGTGTCATTGGAACCTTCCATGGGATCAGGTTCTATGACCAAATGAGACCTTAACAAAGCTCTTTGGCAACTAAGACCAAAAGTGGGTTGGACGTAAAAACAAACACAGCCATTTTGTGAGGACTCTCATCCCCACTGTGAAGTCTGGTGGTGGATCTTTGAAGTTGCGGGCATGATCGGGATGACATGGGATTCAAGACATCAAATTTTGTGCATCTTGGCCGGGACACTTTATAGTGTCTGTAACTCCAACTAATTTTTGCTCTTAGTTCTGAAACAAATGTGCAACCATGTGTGATTAAGGTACCTCTATTGTGTTTGTGGCAGTGCAATGAGTGTATTTTACCTAGCTTATGGGAATTTAATATTTACATTGAGTGAAATTGCTATCCTGGTCTTTTGGTTTGTAATATTTAAATAATGATGCTCTAAGCATGTGTGGCATTTGACCAAATTTAACCCTTTCTTGAATGATTCTTGCCCTTTTTCAATTAAGGATGGTGGGTGAGTTTGGTAACTTTACTAACCACTATGTAAGGTTAAGCTGCTCATTCAATTAAAGCACAGATCAATGATCACATTCTCCTCACAGTTTGAAAATACTTATTATAGAAAACCCCTCTAAAGCTATTTGAGGATCAAATACTGACACAATCAATCATAACTGGTTCACCAAATCACTTCTGGTTCTGGTAATGATGTGCAGTGGCCTGCAGACAGTGGCCTAAGAAGCCGAGGCAGAGGCCAGTAAGTGAGAGATTTCTGCTATGGTTTTAGTTGGACCATTTTTACAAATACTCATTTGTCAAAACTAAAAAATTTTTCTCTTACTGCTCGGAACACAGTAATTGATGGTAACATTTTCAAGAGGCACACCCAACTGTCACAACCCTCGTGTGAATCCATAGTGTGCCTCCCCGCAATTCAGCAGCATGCGTGTCTATTAGGCGCATGAGTGTTGTCATTGATGTACTATGTCTTGTGCGTTTCTCCCATCTCAGCTGAATCTCGTAACTCACTCGTTTCCAAAGCCTTCCAGTGCATGTGCGTGTTGCTGGATTGTAAGGTCACATTCGCACCAAGATTTTACAGTGAAGCCCCACTATACACGGGAAATCTCCGCACTCGTTCGCATCCCATTCATTTTCTATGGTATGCATGCGTTTTGGTGTGCTAGGCATTCTGGGATACCATCCGATGCGAGCCGGGCTCCGGTGCGGTAAAGTGGGAGGGGACGAAGATGAAATTTTCAAACCATATTGAAATGAATATGGTGCTCGTAATGCGGGAACCAGTCTCTTTCGCCTGAAAACAAGCAGGGGAACTTTTTATTAGGGACCGACAACAAGCAGAAACTGTTAGTGACTGGCCAGTTGGCTATCAGTTTTAAACAGTATAAAAAGATTCATTTCTGTGCAAAAGTTTATCCGTAGTAAAGTAGACACAAATTGCTATTTCACTTATGTCCTAATTATACAGTAATGTAACGTTAGAATTTTACATGGCGAGTGACGTTAGCTTTGTGGCTCACTATTGTAAACGAGGATTTACAACAATATGAACCGATCTTTTCAGAGTGTCTGCCAAAATTAATCTAACTATATCAGGCCGTCACAGTTTACAACATACCGTTAAACCCATCAACTATGTATTTATAACAACAGCATGATAATCAAAATCCAGCAGGAATGGATTCTATTTGATGACATATTGTCTGATACGCCCACAAGCCAGCAGGCCAGACACACCCATAAACGAGCAACTCTGCCAGGCGGAGCGGATGACATCCGGATTTTCCGTGTGTAGTGGGGCTTCACCGTTATTCATGTGTCTGTTACCCACTTAGCGCTCGGAGCTGTGTTTACTCGTGAACAATCGCCGGGCTTGAGCCCCGGATCAGTCTATTAACGATAGCTCATGCGAGTCGTGTTTAACAGGGCAGCAGTGAGTGCTGCCGTGCGCGCTGACCGAATCATTTTCACTGATGGTCGTTGGGGTAATGGGTGATAAGAACTGTGCAGTTTAGCATCTTAACCATCCAAACACTGACTTGAGTTCATGCGATATACGATAAGGATGCAATCAATTACGCTATATACATCTTTTACTTACAAAGAAACAGATTGCGAGGTGACAGAATAACGGCGACATGAAAAAAACAACTTTCATAGAAAATTCTTGACAGTATGGTAAGTTTGGAAGCATGGTTCGACGCATAATGGAATCTCATAACTCACGCACATGTAGCGTGACTCTTTCCTTACACCGTTCTTGGCGCAAACTACACAAGATTCGCACAGTCTCAACTTTTCGCAGTCGGCGGGTGCGAACTAGCCAATTGATCACTGCGATCATCACCGCTCATACCGTAGTTGTTATCAACAATACAACGTGGTTTCACTATTCGCTCACCCTGACGATTCCTCTTCACTGTTTCGCACATGTGGCCCGCGGGTTGGCAGCATCGTCACAAGCTTTTTGTCCTGCCACAGCAGGACCAGCATCAGTTCATTTGGCTGTCACAATGTGATCACGGTGAAAATGTACGAAACAAAATGTACAAACTGAAAGTAATGGAACGTATGCATGTTACTTCTTATATCACCCAAGACCAATCATAATGTCACATGAACTCAAACCATTGTCTGTGTTTAGATGCAAAGCAAAAAGCATTCATAATAACAGTTCTTTTTTTTTTTTTTTTTGTTATCAATTTGGCACTCCGATCCCACCCGAATCTGGAATGCCCAATTGGTGAACTATGTACAAGGCTTGCTTGTATGTGACCCCTTGCTGCCAATTCAGGAGAGTGAAGACAGTTCACGGCTCTCCTCTGAAGCACGCGCCTGTCAGCCACCGCTTCTTATACACTCATTGGTTGAACCCTAGTCTGCCTCCCCTCACCCCCCCCATGTTAAATGGTGTAGAACAGCAGCAGTCATCATTACAAGAATAGAAAATCGAATGTACAAAATGCAGCCCTTTGGGCGATTAAAAAAAACACTCCTCTCAACTGAGAAAAATCAGTCCATAGGGATCTATTGAACAGTTGTGCAGGACAATGAATGAATCAGCTCCAACTCCAGCAAAAACTTTAATTCTATCTTACTTTAAATGTCAAATCAGCCCAATTAAACCTAGCTGTACTGCTATACTAGTATAATGTGTATACTGCTATATAAACACAAACAACTCAAAATTTCTCACACAAACATTCAGAGAGTAAAACGCTGGTGATGCAGAAGCATATTTCTCACCTGAAGTGCCTCCAGGAATCTGAAAGAACCAAGCCGACGCCCTCTGGGGACCAGGCAGAAGGTGGAGTTGTGCAGCATTTCTCTGTAGTCATACCTGCAAAAACAAGGGAATGAAGAGTCAGTTAAGTGGTTGGCCGAACCTGTGCATCAGAGTTCGAAAAATTATTCTCTCGAGATGGCTGCATTCATGTACTTCAGTACCTCCAGAAACCACTTGCAGATTGCAAAATAAACAAGTTATAAGTACATGGAATATATTCTATTCTCAGATTTATTTATGTTTATTATAAGATGTTCTGACTGTCACAGCAACCTACATATTTTTGGCATGATTTGGTGCATCTTCTCTTTATTTTCAATGACATCAAGTGACAAACGAGGGGGCTGAGGGACTGCTGGCACCTACCCTGCTGCTGAACACAAAGCTTAAAACAATATCATACAGTGATGGAGGATATAAAACTCCACAGAGGAATAGATAACCCCATCTAAGGTCCCAAGAACAGGGATGTCTGCTGGCAGTATTCCACAGTCCCCCTTTAAGCAACTTCAATCGTCTTCTTCCCTGTGCCCTCAGGTGTGCCTAATTGCTCATGGAGCCAAACAATTAGGCCACAGAGTAATGAGGCACAACCAGCATGTATTTGTACGTGGCAGTATATGCATGACCAAGTCAGCCGCAGTGCGGACGAGCACTAAGGCATGCCCACCGAGGAGGGGGGGGCTGTCATAAGCACAGCCACCCCCATCATTGTTATAAGGTCCCATGCATCAAGAAACTCTTAAGCCATACGAGGACTCTAAACAGAGCCTACAACTGCAGCTCAATGCATGTATGGACTGGCAGGAAGGATGATAAGATGCAAGATAATTAGTTCTGGCTTTTGAGACCTTAGTTTGAGATAGAGGGTCATACAGCAATATGCAACATCCTAGAATATGCATTACTCTGAATGGCACAAAACCACACGTACAGGTATAACACATGGCCTGAGTACACGGTAGACCTGGGCTAGGAATGGGAGGGTTTGGCTCTGATGCTTGGGTGAATGCACAGATGCCTGATGGCATGGGTGAGAGGAAGGACTGCCTCAAACACTTGTGTTCGTTAAGTCCCTTATTTTTATTTTGCTCCCCTTTATCAAAACTAACCATACTTGGAGTCCACTGCGAGACTATTGTGAACCAGTTTTATAATCTGAAATAATCTTGATGTGAAAGTGTCCCTTTTCCAATTCCCTTCCAGAACAATAGCATTTAGCTTCAGATAACTCAAATTCACACAGAGGATCAGATCCCAAAAACCATGTTCAGAGTTGATGGGCAATTCATGAGTTCTGTCATGATGTTCAGTTAAAACATTTAAGGACAAGGGAGCCGAAATTCTCCCTTGTATTGACTTACCGTATGTGCTTACCCCATAAATTAATAGCACTACTTTGAAGGAATGGTGGAAAGTTCCTTTCTTAATCATTGAATCCAATTATTTAATGTGTGTTTGCTTCCTTTTGAACCCAAAAAGAGGCACCATTAGAGTGCAGACAAGTAGCTTTGTGAATGCAGAAACAAAGGGGAAATGTGTTGGAGATCAGTACAGGACTTTTTTGCATTCAAAATAACTCAGAGATCGTAACTCGGAACTTGGAGATTTCTGAAATTTGACACCATAGCGTTCATGCTGCAGGTGCACGGGGAAAACATCTATGTGACTGTACTGCGCCACGCAATATGATTCTAGAAGATGGTCACAACGTAGCTAGTAAAAAAAAACCCAAGGGAGACGGTAAAATTGCTGTTAAATTCTACTTCACGAACATATTTGCCAATGAACAGAATCTGAGCAATCACGACGCAGGAAAGCTGTATTACACGTGTGATTCCAAACCTATATCTAATGGATTGCATCACGCTGATTTTTCATCATTAATGGGATAAATACCGTACATCTTAACCACACATACATTTATGCGTAACCTTTTGAACGCGATGCATGCATGCGGGGGGCGATAGGTTAATGTGTCAACTACACTGGACTCGCACAAGACCTGGGTGGTCGCGAAGGGCAGTATGAAACGAATAAAGCCGGACCCAGTTGGATCACTTCAGAAGCGGCCGAAATTTTTTCGGCACAGTGTGAAAGGGGTATAACTAATCTAGGTCACTCAGTCAACAGCAACTAAGGGTTACAACTGTATACCGTAATACAAATTAAATGTTCGCAAAAAATTGGTATGCAATATGCACATTTGCATTATCAAAAGTTTCTAACCATCAACAGAACTTTCCTTTTGTCTGCCATGTTTCTCTGTCAACAACTCGGCAAGCTCCGCACCAAAATTTTAGCCGACTTTCCGTGTTGTTGTTCCAACCTGAGGGGGCGTTCACGTGAATTTTCACAATCTGGACTCTTTTCCAATTATTCCCACACCTAACGAATGCACAATTACTCTACCAGAGATATCAGTTTCGCCCAGCCAGCTTTGGTGTCCTATTCGAATTTCTCTTTAGGATTTTAAAGTTTCCAAAAATGCAGACGTATAATCTGTAGTTTGATCAACCACTCAAGTGCCAGAAATTCTTGAATAATTTCTGATTCTGAATTTCTGGTCACAAAACGACTAAGATTTTGTAATAACATTAAATTAAAAAGTTTTAGATATTGCACTGAATTGATTTTCATAATGTCCCCAAAACCTATTGTCCTCAAAATTAAATCACTTCCTGAACATAATACTGTCTACCTTTCTATTGAGTTTTGTCCAAATCGGTCGAACAGACAGACAAAGAAACAATCTGACGAACAATCAAACAGACATTACATCAGCCCCATCCAACTTTGTTTGTGGGGCTAGTAATTACAGAGGACAACAATCAGGCTTCTTTCCAAGGCTGCAGACAGAACTGCTCCAGATTTCCAGACATTCAATCAAAATTATACAAACAAACACTTCCCATTAAAACCCAGGCAAAAGCAACTGAATAGAGTGAACAAGAGCTCAACAATTACTGAGAACAAAAGAATAATTTCTGTGCTACAGGTTCAGAGTAATCAGACGACCTTCATCAACCAGTCCTCCTGGCACCTTTAAATGCTGTCTCCATGGCAACTTTTTTATAATGCGTTCATTTGAAGTGGCTTATTTATAAGTATTTTGCTCTTTGCCAGGTAATAAAAACAGGACCATTTTCAAAATGTCCCCTTTTTTGTTTTCCATGAAATGACATGCTAATACTACCGCCTAAATCCAGGATTCCTGAAGGCAACTAAGGCAACCATCAATTTATGTCTCACAGCACAGCTTCAATCACATTTGTACCAATTTAAAAATCGACTATAAAATGGACGTTTAATTCATGAAAACCATACCATGATTTTTGGTTCACCAAACCATGGAGAGATTGGGAAAAACTTAAGTTTAATGGAAAGCAGACTGAATAATAAGTTCACTATTTCCACAATAAGAAAGAAAACCAGAGCCGAGTTTGGATTCATGGTGCATATATAGTGATCCCTGTACAAGAATAATGTATATTCAGTGCTGGTAAATGAATGTTTCACTGTTTCAGTTGAACAGTACAATGCATGCATATTAACGGAGCAATTTGTTTGGTAGTGTGACCCTCAGAAGCTCAGAATAGCATCCATACTATATAATACACATACTACAGTAAGTGCATAATCTGTTCTGCTAAATTAAATCCAGCCTTGACTTTTTTCAGTATGTGATTTTACAGACCTGAATGTGAAATGTTATGTCTTCCTGAATGAAAGTCTCTGTTATCTCTGATCAAGCTGATATGGTTGAGTATTGTTTATAGTCAGCGTGCCATTAAAGCTACATCACATTCTTCTCGAGTATTTATTTTTACTGGAAGGCCATCTGTCACTAGTGCAATACTGAGCACGCACTAAAAACCATCATCTCAAGAAGAAAATTTGCGGGGATGCATGCATTTGTGGACTAACCAAAAAAAAGGCACTAAAAAGACTATCTTGTTACAAAGCTGAGAATAATAGGGTGGGAGAGAGATGTAAAAAAGCCTTTCTAAAACCCTGTTTCCCAAAAAATTTAGAGTAAAATGTAAATAAAAACAGAATGCAATGATTTTAAATAATTTAAACACAATATATAATTGAAAATGGTACAAAGGCAACATATCAGATTTTAAAACTGAGGAATGATGAAACTAATGTTGAAACTGAGAAATATCTGCTCATGCCAAATTTGATGCCAGCAACACACTTCAAAACAGTTGGGCCTGGGACATGTTTACCACTGTGTTGCATCAGCTCTTCTTTTAACAACACTCTGTAAGCGTCAATACTCTGTAAGGGCCAACAGTGGGACGGAAGAGTGGTGGCATGTTTCTCTTCCCCCTCCATGTGATCATGGACTCTAGATAGAGCATCGGGCTTTATGTTATTGGCTCTGGGGTGGTAGGAAAGGGTAAAGTCTAAATGATGGAAAAACATGGACCATCTGGCTTGACAAGGGTTGATGTGCCTGGCTAACTTGAGGTATTCCAGATTACAAAGGTCAGTCCATGCTAGGAAGCACACTTGTAATCCCTCAAACCAGTGGCGGCATTCCAGAGCGAGGTTGATGGCCAGGAGTTTTCTGTCGCTTACGGAGTAATTTCCTTTCAATACGAGTGATGCAGTGTGAGTAAAAAGCACACAGGTAGATCTTTTGATTGTTGCGGAGACTTGTGAGAGTATGGCCCCATCCCCAAATTCAAAAGCATCCACTCCCACAATAAAGCATCGGCTAGGATCAGAGCAAATGAGCACAGGTGCAGTAGTGAACTTCACTTCTTGCTCTTACAAAGCAGCTTGAGCCTCACGAGTCCAGGTAAGCCTGACATTGGTGGATGTAAGGACTGTGAGAGGAGCTTCCACAGAACCACAGTCCCCAATGAACAGCTGGTAGAAACGGGCAAAGCCTAGGAAGCATTGGAGGTTCTTGCGAGTCTCTGGTGTGCGCCACTTGATCACATTTTTGACCTGGTTCCCATCAATTGAGATGCCTTCGTTAGAGACGATGAAGCCCAGGAAGGTGACCAATGATTTGAGGAATTGCAAGAGAAGATCCGGATGTCGTCAGACAAACCAGCCCAACATGTCAGGGAGAACATCGTTGACTAAGTCCTGGAAGACTCCTGGGGAGTTGGGGAGCCTGAATGGCACAATACTCATTCTGGCCAGTGTGTGTGTTGAAAGCAGTCTCCCACTTGTCACCTTCTCTGATGGAGACTAATTGCTCTGCATTGTGTGGGAAGACTTCGTAAATAGGTGAGCTGCCTGGAGCGAATCGAATGTGATAGACATGAGAGGAAGCTGGCATCGGATTTTGACTGTGATGTCATTGAGACCCTTGTAGTCAATACATGGTTGGAGTCCTCCATCCTCCATATCAACTGAGAGGAAGTCAGCATCTGCAGAGGAGGAAGAGGAGAGGACAATGTTGGCTGCCAGGGACACTGTGATGCAATCCTACATCTCTGAATGGTTAGCGATTGATCAGCCACAGGTATCAAAGGACCACAGGAGCACGAGGAGAGCATATGAGCAGCAAAGGGGGCTGGTTGCCAGAGACCTGTAGTCAGACTGGAGTAGTGATTTGGGTTATGTTGGCCAGGGGTGGTCCTGAGATGTCGTGAGCTCAAATGGGTTTCTCCACAGGTTGTGAGGGGAGCTGATGTTGATCAGTCAGCTGAGTGCTTGTGAAGCTGCTGTTAGCACCAGCGTTAATGAGTTCACTGACTGCGAGATGACTATTAGTGTGAATGAGTTTGACTGGAATTAAAGAGTGAAGGTTCGGAGAGTTACAGTGTTGAGTTCTGCTCATCACTAATCCCCTATCTACTGGTGAGTGGTGGCTTTTACTGGGCAGGAGACGATGTAGCGACCTAGGTTGCCACATTTGAGGCAGGAACAAGTTGACATACGACGCTGGGGCTTGACTGGTGACAAGCAGTGTGATTAATCTGCATAGGTTCAGCAGATTCAGAAGCAGGATGAGCAGGCCCAAGTGGTGAAAAGGGTCTTCCCAGGGTATGACTTAACTCCTTGCGTGGGGACACCAGGCTATGGTGAACTGTCATGGCTAGGTTGATATCTTCAAAATCTTTGGGGAGATCACTGGTGAGTAGTACCTCTTTTACGCTGCTGGAGAGGCCTCTGAGGAATGCATTGCACTGGGCATGGAAATTCCAAATGGAAGTACCTGTCAGAGTGTGGAACTCAATGGCAAAGTCTAACACAGATCGGGAACCTTGGCGAAGTTGCAGAAGCGCACGTGCTACCACGTGACCATGGGTTGACGGGTCAAAAACCCTCCTCATCTCCTCCATGAAGGTTCTGAGTTAGATGCAATCCAGGGATCCTGCATCCCCCAGCACTCTCATGCGCAGCCAAACAGAGGTGTTCTTATATAGGCAAAACAGACTCAATCCATAGGGAAGCGGTAGGTTGGAATTCAAATGCTCAGAAGCATTGAGACAGGAAGGATCTGCAGGTGCTAAGCTGACCATCAAGAGCTGGAAAGAGGCAGGCATGTACAGATGACAGGAGTCAGTAATGGATGTAACCTGAACAGACTCCAGTTGAAGCTGGGGCTGTTGCAGTTGAACGTGGAGAGAGTTCATGCTGGAGCCAAAGGATTCAATGGTCTTGGTCATGTTCTCAAGCTGAGCATGATGTCGGCCGAACAGGGTTCCTTGTTGGTCCAGGACAAAAGGAAATTGACTGCTGTCCGGTGAGTCCATCCTGGTGAGTCTGTTCTGACAGACTTGAGCAGGGCTAGACCTGGCTTCTGAAACCTATTAGCCAAATGATTAGCCAATAGCCATTATCAATTAGCCAAATTACCTCACTCTGAGCCACTAGTTTTGCGCCAATTTGTAGTTAACTCGTATGGTCAAGTCGTATGTACAAACTGGTTAAACTGCTTTTAAATTGGTGCCAGACTGCTTTTAAAAATAGTTCTTGTTGTTGATAAATGTTTTCACTCCGTCCCTATAGCAAAGAACCCCCAAATTCATAAAGGGTGTTTTTCCCTTGATCACAGTTAACTTGGCTAAACAGTGTATAAACAGGAGATGATCGAGCGGACAAATTTAGGCCCGAATTCATAAAGAGAGATCAGATCAGCTGCTGTTTATCCACCGTACATGGTTAGTCACACCTGTCTAATAACAAAAGAAATTCTAATCGTCCCAAGGGGCTTGTCTATCTCGTGTACAAGCTACCAATTCTCTGTTGGCTTGCTTGTGTGGCTGGACGTGTGACCATGGATCTCTTGCGCATAATTGAAATAGCACAGGAAGAGATGGCTGACCAAAGGCAAGGTGCCGAATTGAGGGTTTTCAAAGACAGGACGAATCCTTTAGAAGAGTATAGCGACACGAAATTTGTCAAGCGATGCAGAATTTCCAAAGAATCATACTGTTATATTCTAGACCTAATCGAAGCAGACATTGACCATCCCACAAGACGAAACCATGCACTTCTTCCAGTACACCAACTATGTATTGCCCTGCGCTTTTATGCATGTGGTGCATTCCAAATGGTTGTTGGTGACACGTGTGGTGTATCACAGGCTACCTGCTGTCGGGTAGTTCGTCGTGTTACCGAGGCAATATGTGTCAGGAAAAACCATTCATACCATGCAGAGTGTCACATGACACCACTACACATCGGCTAAGCGGGGACTTGTACACGGATGGGTAAACACCCGATTATGTTCTACCTGAATTGCGCTAGTCACAGGAGTTTATCCACACGCTAACTTCTCTGTTTTAGCCACCGTACAGTAGTTGTACGTGACTAAAATAATCGGGTGATCATCACCCTTTATGAATTCGGGCAGAAAAGTTTGCCGAACTACAGGTAGGCATCCTATGACAAAGGACAGAGGCTGGACCCATAGGCTGAAGAAGAGTCACTGAGTGAAGGAATATGAAGGTTTTAGCAAAACAACAGCTAAAGTGATATTGGGCAGCGCCTGGAGTTAGAGACGCATCTAAATAAGGCCAGGTTACTACCACTGGATTCATTCAATCACATGGCGGGTGGATGTCCTTGCACTACATTGGATTAGCACTGGCTGGTAAGAGGGTCTAACGCCTTCAAATTAGGCCACGTTGTATCGCGGTATTTATAGGCTGCGTAAATATGCTGTGCTGATAATCATTTCTCATTTCCTTCGTATTTATGAAGCGGTATGTCGCGCACCGCAACCGTGTGACCATCGTGATAGGCTTGGACATTTTGACAGCTGGGACGACGTGACTATCTATCTACCCCCCCAAGAGGGTGACCAGATACTCACAAACCAAATGTGGGACAAATGGTACGTTTGTGTGGGACAACGTGGGACATGTTTTATGTTCTGTCCCTTGGTTTATTGTATCTCCATGCTTTACCCTGTGGCTGATTCAGTATCACACAATATGCTAGTGTTAAGACTGAAACATGTTTAATTGAGCTTCATATATGGGCCACTTTACACAGAAATAATTTAAAGTGCTAGAGCATCCAAAAATAAGATTTGGACCATGGAATCTTTAACCCTTTCACTACCGCTTACTGGGAATAAGACAACCCTTGCTTATCGTAAATTTTTGTGCTATCGCAGCAGGATATTGCACGCGGATTTTCACCCCCTTTTTCGAACTAAAAACACCAGAAATGGACAATTTTATGTACAGAAAACATGTTCAAAATACATTTACCTTTCCATTGACACATATCTTCGCTTAGTTTTTCCAAAAGTAAAAACAGAAAATGAGGATAAAAACCGTATTTCGGGTTGTCAAGACAAGACAATTTCTCCTCTATGGGATTTATGTACAAACGGAGATACACGCGCATTTCTGTACAAACGGAGATACACGTGCATTTGTGTACAAACGGAGATACACATGCTGCAGCACGCACTGCCTGCAATAACCTGTATAAAATAAAATAAAACTGTGCATAACCGGAGGATTGGGAACTACTGGAAGCCTGATGACATCACTGACGTGTTGTGCGATACCAGACTCATCCAAAGGGGTATTTTGTTGCGGAGCTTTGACAGTTTTTGTGAGGGACTTTCTCAAGGCACAAAATAGCGACAATGGTAAGTGATGCAGGATCGGTGCTGTCGCGGAAATGCGACAATGGTAATGAAAGGGTTAATATAAACACATCCGCTGTGCATTGGTCATTTCAAATTCTAATCAGCCGTTACAAATTTATTCGCATCTTAATCACTACAAATCGCGATCACCTTGGAAAGAATTTATCTGGCCATCTTCGGTGATGACGTTCCGGAAGACACCCAGCCAGAGGCAGAGAACACATTGTCAATGACATTGGACTCAGTGATTCGTATTTGTGGATTATTCTATTGGGAAAATGCCAAATATCTGCCTTGTTTATGGCTTCAACAATAAGGCAGATGAAAGCAGAGGCATCACGGTCCATAAATTTCCAAAAATCCCCTCAATTCAAAAAGCATGGGTGGATTTCGTGGAGCCCGGTGTTGTGTGCGATTCTGCTCCCCCGTCAAACTGTGTTCCCCCTTCGAGAAAGTTTGTGATACTGTTGCTGATTTAAGAAAATCATGAAAGAAATAACATAACGGGCACTGATGAATCAGCTCGCTCTCAAGAAAGTTATCATGGACGACGCTTCATAAAGCGATGAATTTTGATACTCTGCCATCTCCTGTGATTTGTCCTTTTGCAATATTGGGCTCTACTGCTCCGCAGTGATCAGGTAAGATAAAGGGAAAAAACAGACCTAGTGGATGTGAAAGGGTTTGGGTTTAGTTGTTCTATCAATTTCAGTCACCAAGAGAAGAATAAAATACTTTAAAGCGCGCAACATACGTAACTAGCAATCTTCACAGAAATGTGGAGATTTCTAAGAAAAACAAAGCACTTTGCACACTCATTGTCTTTATGCATTCTGCCATTATGTTTGCCTGTGCTATAGGATGATGGCATCCGAACTAGTCTAATCAGTATTAAAAGTCTTTGTCAAGTTTCCCAAATGACATAATATTTCACAGTCAAAAGGAATTGGTTTTGGATGAAATTGACAAATTTCTAACAATCATTCTTAGTAGCTGTTACCAGACTGGAAAAAAAAAATATACAGTGAAGTTTATTTAGGGATATGGTAGACCAAGGTCAGTTAGTATGTAGGTCCACGATAAATACCCGTGGGCCCCAAATAACCTATATTGCTGCATCTGTTAGACCTCCATTGTTGCAGTCACTATCTTCAAAGAGGAGAAAAATGTGTCTGATCTCATTTCAGAGGTGACAGCCATTCAGTGCCAAATTAGAGTATGAAAGGTTGCGGGAATGTGAGTGACAGACAGTCGCCCTCTCCTGCATTGACCTCTGTGTTCATGCGCATTGCTTTGAGCTATCCTGGGCCCCAAACCACCTCCTCGACTCGGTTGGCTAATAAAGCCAGGCATGCTCCACTTAAGGACACCACCACATATATATATATATATAGAGATGGAATTTTTTTTGTGTATCGCAAACTAGAAATTCAAAGTACTTACTGTTCACCCTTTCTGGAATAACTCTTGGACTCGCGGGACAAGAGAAAAAATATTTCTTAAATGCAACATGGATGTTGCTCTAGGACACTGAATCACCGATGAGGAACTCAGCCAATGCAGAAAAATATACACCTATGTAAATTGATATGCTTAATCAGAAAGAACCCTAAAATAAACAGAAAATCTCCCACAGCCAAAGAAAAGGTTGCAATGGCTCAATGGGCTTAATTATATTGTCCCAAATTCCACAACACATTGCAACAAGGAAGAACATGAGAAAAAGAGAGTTAGATTCACCCTTGCCATGCCGATAAAGATTTGAATGGGACAAAGTCACAGAACGAGACTTGCCTTGTAGACATACAGACAGAGAAAAACAACCATGACTACAAATCAAAAAGCAGATGGAGTCAGGTTGAAAATACAAATATACACAGACAGCCCACAATTTTTTTTAGCACAGCCTCTGCAGAGTTCCCTGAAAGTGATCATGTAATGTGTCATATCAAAATGTCAAGTGCTCAGCTGCTAGACAACTAGAAAAACATTTAATCCTGCATCAATAAAACCACTGGTATTTCCAGAATTAGTAAAATACGCAGGCGTGTAAAAAACCTGGATGTTTCACTCACCATTCACGCCTCGAACAGGTAACCATGGAGATGTCTGTCACGAGGCAAAAACTCTGTTTTGTGTGCACTTATATGAACAGTACACAAACACGCACACACACACACACACACACATATATATATATATATATATATATATATATATATACACTGTACATACTGTTGCCCGTTAAGTTGGAATAAAATATTTTTACCACTTTACATGAAATGATTGTGACAATGGGATTTATTTTTTATAGATGAGGTGTCTGAATACAACATTATTCCAACAGTATATATGGGCTCGGTCACGCAGCAGCGGAATTTCAGTTTCACTACTAATATGGCTGCTACTCAGCTAAAAAAGACTCAACATGCTATTGTAATGCATGTGCATGCTGATCTCGATGAACCCTTTCATGGCACTGTATAATGATAAGGAGAACTTTTTTTTCTTTTATCTCTGAACATAAAACTACTCGGTAGCGGACTTTCAAAAAGTTAACATTATTTTTACGGATTTGTAGTAAATGGGTCATTCCATGTCAGATCATCAAATGGGTCTCACCACCACCTTCTCAATTTTGCTAATTTTCTGTGTGCAGCTGTATAAATATATATCACTGACAAATCCGAAATTCCAGCTCATTCGGACCAAAAATGAATTTTTGGTGAATTATTTTCTAAGGGTACTGTCTGTCAGTTTTGTGTCGATTTTTTTTTAACAAATTCACGTCAATTTACATTTTTCTTGTATTTAACATGGCATAACTTTTTTATTATTACACCTATAGCTTTGAAACTTTGCATCTAAGCTAATGTTATACTGCTAAATCAGAAAACGCAGTTCATTTTACTTTATCTTTCTTGGTTAAGGAGCTACGAGGACACAAATAGTGCCTTTTGTTCAGGCTCTTCCATGTTTAGGTCCCCAAAGCACCCCCAATATAAACCCTAGCATAGGCTCTCTGGCATTTTTTTCCATTCATTTGTGTCTGCTGAATATAAATCAGGCTGACTTCACCATGAATTCATCACCAACTGCAGTCAGTACCTTGCCAAATTTTTTTTAATTACTACTATAGTAGTAATTATAGTAGAAAAGACCACTCCAAAAATTGTTGATGTGTTTTGACCAATATAAATTTTGCAGGTTTTGTATATCTGATAATTTGACATGGAATGACCCAAATGTCCCATAACATGCTGTTCTTTTATAGAAATGCTTTTATGGTGAATGTTATTTTGCATTAGGGTTACTTGACTATATAATCACCAAATATGGGCAAGGTTTCTACAATACTTCGATATTACAAAAAAAGTTTGAAGCTTCGTGGTAATGGAATTTCATGGTAACGGAATTTCAAATGTTAAATTCAGTTTTATATCCATAAATGGTTCCTTTCTGGCCTGAATACTTGCTCTGTAACACTTTATTACAATCATATTAATCCTATTGTAATGATAATGCCGTGTATTTACCAGCGCCGTGGGAATGAGAGAGCGGATCTAAGTGCGAAGTTACAATAGCTTTTAATAAGGCTGAAAAATAGTTCAGCGCCACAGTAACAATACAGACGTAAACAGAGGGACTCGCTGGACTGGTACACAGTCTTACAAAACTCTGAGAGCAACAGAGCTACGCAGAAAAGGTTTAACCAACCAAGGTTTCTTAACGCGAACTGAAGCAGTGGGGTTTAAATAGTGATAATAAGCAATGAACACAAATAGTAAACAGTTGAAGCAAATTTCAGGGGAAGCAGGAGCAGGGCGATCAGCATTCAGGGGAGGCTGACGAACTAACAGGACACGCAGGGGGCATGAGACAGCTATTTATCTTTCAGGGGTAACTAGAACAGGTAACTGTTTCTCAGTGGGAATAAAGTTGTCATAAAAAGTGTCATGAAAATGACTGTATTTTTACTGCCTGGTGGCATCATGCTAGTACTATTGATCAAACTGAGTGATGAGTCACATCCATCAAGACTCCCAGAAGTCTTCACTCAACCAAATCCAAAATTATTTCTGGATTACTGGTCATTCAATTTGTCCAAAAAAAAAAAATGGCCCAAAATAAGGCTCATATTGCACCAAAGAGCATCTAAAACCCCAGAGCTTCCAAGGCCCTTAAGCAGGCCCTAGACCTCAGTAGCAAGGGCCTTCGTGTTCGCAGTCATCATTCACACTTTCCAGATTCCAGTTTCACATGTTTGAAGTTTAAGTTGTGGACCACCCTACAGTGGTGTGCACTTGTAGGAGTGGCTTCCTGAGGCAGGCCAGCTGTGGTTGGTGACACAACTGTGTGCACTTGCCAGTCAGCTCCTGTTGGGGGGGGCTTTCATAGGAGGGTAAGAAAGGATTCAAAGTGACACTGCATTGTTACAATGACAGCATGCCATCTCTAATGTGACACTGCACCAATACAATAAAACATATGCCTAAATCTAAATTATCATTAAAATTGCTGTGGTTTGACAAAAGTTGTATATATAAATTGCAGTGGCGGATCCAAGGGGGGGTGCACAGGGGCGCGCGCCCCCCTTTTTTTCGCAGAGAGGTGAAAAAGTAAAGCACATATTATTCTTTGAATAAGCCCGATTTTATTACGTGCACACATACATTTACAACAGTTGTCAATTCTGATAATTTCTTAGCCTATATCCAAAGGTGACTTCATAGTCCTCACGGTTTATATACCACTTTTAATGGTTCAACTTCACTATTCCGGTTGTCATGCATTATGGCAAATTTATTTGGTGCCAGTTGTATGTATTTGCTTTATGCAATAGGAATGTCCGAGAAACTGATACATGGACTTAAGCTATGTACAATTTATTTAATTTTGTTGTTTTCGTCCTAAAGTTTAAGGCAGGCTTGCGGGGAAATTTGCTCGACCAATGGCCTTGCTTGTCCCCTGTTGCGGTAACAGTCTAAAAACGCATTTCAAGGACTACAACTTCAGAGTAAAATGTCAGAAAGAAATGGAAAGGCGGAAAAGCTTAGATAATAAAGTAAACCGACATTTGAGGCTCTGCCTTTCAAATGCAAAAAAATGACCAGCTGTTTGGCCATGACGATCCTCGTAGCAAGCAGTTTTCATTTGGAGGGGGACATGGAAGCGGTAAGACTGACGTTAAATTAATAGGCTATCGCAAGTATGCGTTCGCTTAAAATTTGCTTGAGCTTACGAAAGGACCCCACTGATGGCTATGAACAACTGGTCCTACTATTTGATGTATATTGATTCGTTGTTTTACGGAGCCAAATAAAATTTGTCCTGGAATACCGGAAGACTTTCCAAATGTTCCATTCCAAAACCCCGTCTTGACGTTCAGAATCACCTGTCATTAAACTTGTAACCAGCGAGTACTGCGGTTCTGAAGCTAGTGAGATATTCTATGCCCTTTAGAGTCTGTAAGTAAGATATGTAACATTATTTTAAAAAGGTTATGTAAGAGTCAATCCAAATAGTTCAATGGTCTTATTGAAAAATTCTAAATGGCCCTAAAGTCACATTTCTTTTTCACATTCATTCATGTAAATACAATAATAATAATAATAATAATATTTCCATAAAAAAATAGTTTATATGTTGACAACGTTATGTTTTAATATAGGACAGCATCATTGTATTAAATTTATATCAGGACATCTTTAGTATAAATAGGATATTTAATATAAATAAGATTATTACCCTCCCAACCACTGCCTCCAGATTAGTAAATTCACTCACATGTGCAGAGATTCAATTTAATGGTGACTCGGATTATGTGTATGACAACACTTCCTACTCTCACAACACTTGGGACTGTTTTGGAAGCATTAAAGCCTCATCTTTTAGAACCATTTTGAAAATAGGCAATCACAGCATTGTAATAACTTTTTACTGTTGAGGGTGGTATCTTTTTCTTAACCTGGTTTAGGGACTAAGGGGAGGGGGGATTTGGTGATTTGTTAACATCTGCTAAAATAAAATAATAAAATAAACTCAAAAACTAATAATATCAATGTTTTGTGGGAAATGTGGTCAAACCCTTTCACTGCTAGTGGTGATTTTGTCAACATTTCTGAAACATCAAAACCTTTGAAAATCACTTGAACCATAGCACATTGGTATTCACTGGAAAGCTCTCATCAAGCACTTTCCAATGAATACCAACACTGTAGGGTTTGAACGATTTCAAAAGATTTTCTCCTCTTTGAAATTTTGACCAAGTCACCAACAGCAGTGAAAGGGTTAAGGTCACGAACTTTGACAGTAAAGTGAAAGTCTTAGGTATAGGTAAAAGTTGTCAGTTAATGTAAAACTACGTTATAACAGTGCTTTTAAAGTTTTTTTAACTTAATTTTTGGAACCTTGGGAGGAAAATCATTGAACAGATAGGCCAGATTTTTCTACAAAGATACCAGGAAAACGTGTTTTCAGCACATTAATTTTTCAAATTTTTCTGGGGAGGGTCCCCAGATCCCCTCTTTGCTGCGCCCTCCCTCTCAGCAATTCCTGGATCTGCCCCTGAATTGTGCTGCAATTTAATTCCATAAAGGGCCTTAATTACTCTCACAATGCATTTTGCCAATATTAAGAATGTTGCCTGTTGTAGCACAAGTAATAGTTATATAAAAGTTGTCTTGGTACAATAATGGTACTTGATTCTTTGTTGAAAACAACTGAAATTCTGTTACCGGTGACGGAACTTCATAAATGTTATACCATATAAGAAATGGCCTTACCCGAGACCTCCCCTTCTGGGCTCAGTGTCTTGAGCCAGCTAATAGGGGTTGGCAGTGGCCTTGCAGGGTGTGTGAGTGAGTGTTTAGGGAGGGGGAGGGGGTAGAGAGACTGCGTACATGTCGAGAAATGAAAACATGGAATTTAATATTTATAATTTTGTGATCATTATTAACCTCTGTGTCACCTGCATTTTCTCACATTTGGCCCGGATTGGTATACAACATTTCAAATGCTCAAAAGAAGGATTCAAAATTTGTTTGAAAATTCCGTAGGGCCCTAATTAGGGCCCACTGACAGTTAACAGGTTAACTTAAATGTACCACACATAATACTGTCACTGAGTTTTAATAATTACGTAGTGCCTTTTAATAAGCAGTGCATATACATACTTTCCTAAGAACATTTTTCTCTCCAGGTCTTGTCATTAAATAAAAGATTGCGGCTAGTACTGCACCAGAACCATGTGTTCTAGGCTTTCCAGGCACATTTTATTACATTCACAACAATCACACTAGCTGCTCACAACTGAAACAAGCAAAAAAGCTAATCAAAGTTAGTTACATGATGTTAACATTAGCTACTGAACAGAGAGGAAAAAAAGGCTGCAAATCAGCCTAGCAAGTGAGCGAACATAAGTAAATACCAACCCTAATAACTAGCTGTAGTTTGCAAACATTACATACTACAAAAGCTACTTAGCAACAAATAACATCGAAGTGTTTATACGTTATTTGACTGTGCTGGATGAGAGCCTTGGCTCTTGCAATAACCAATTTAGGCATGCTCCAGGTCAAACCACAGGACAAGGGAAGCAGATAGATTACAAAAAGAAAAGCTAGTTCGCATCCCCGTACACTAGAGTAAAGTCCGCTTCCCAGCTGCTAGCTAGCTGGCTATTGATCTAGCTTAATGTTGACTGTTATTTTCACCACCTCACTGGGCTAGGCCATGCAAAGCTACAAGGCTGCTCTAGGCTTTCAAACACATGTAGGCACCGATATTTGAGCTACAATTTCTAAGCATTAGCTACTTGCCATCGACTATTCTGCTCTGGACAGATCGCTTTAATCTCATTTCACCTGGATCCCAGTCAACGAGTACACAGGATGAGCATGCGTTCATTTTCTCAAAATACTTCTGGTCAGTGAAAACCACAAAGATGCTTTAATCCTTCTGCTAATATACAAAATATACTTGAGGAGTTCATCATGGTGTAGTGCGCACTCATCATTCCTTACCAAAAAAAAAATGCTACACCAGAATTCAGCGTCAATATAGGTAAAAAAAACAATACCACAAGTGTTCCAGAAATTACATATCGTCTTTCCCAGTTTCTGAAAATGGCCCATTTCCTCTCAGCCAGTAGATAGATTGATGGCAAGAAATAATCACGTGAGGTGCCTTATTGCTAAACTTGGTCACAAAGATTCAAAATGTCTCAAATAATGACCAAGCAAAAAGGATGACAACCCCCTCCCTTTTTCCTTCACAAAGGATTAAAAAAAATAAAACTACGGCTCGTTTGGGAATTTTTGCAATGAGCACTCCCTCCTCCCATCTGAACGCTTCAGTATCAAAAGCAAAGGCGAGCAAGCTTTCATCTCCAATGCAAGACAGATGTTAGAATGCTTAAATCAGATCCTATTCAGGCCAGATCCACAATAAGGATGCCTCCCCTCTCTCACTCCCCCCATTAAACAAGGCAAATATGACTCCAGTTGAATTCCAGAGGATAAAGTGAAGGGACTCAGAACTGCTTTTACTTCTATCCCATCCAATTACTAATTCATGCTCTCTGCGTGCTCTCGATCTGACAGGCAGTGAATATAAGGAGCTCTGTTTCTATCCCTTTCATTCAGCACATCTTCAATTTGCATTTGCGCGAACTGTCTTGATTTGTAAGAAACAAGCGCTTTTTAAAGTGCTGGAAATGAACACCAATGCAAAGGGTGACATCACTCATCAACCCGGACAGCCTGAACAAGGTGTGGATGAGCAAACAGAACCAAAGAGATTTATTTTCTTAGGTCTGGTCTGGATACTGGCGGTGCAGCCATCCAGCACTGAATGGCTATGACTGAGAGGGGCCACACCACTGAGACTTCCTCTCTGATCCCAGGGTGAATGTGGGTCATTCTGGGCTGGAACTCCGCCTGTGAGCTTTGGGAACTGCAGAGCTGCCTCAACTCCAAAAGAAAGGGTTAAGCGGAACAAGCATTCCTGGGCGATGGAGTGGATCTGGGAAATGGCTGTACCAACAACAGACAGCATGGCTTTCCCATTTGGTACCAGGAAATTATTTATGCTAATCCATCAAAGAAACAGCCCCATTAAACCCACAGTCCACTGGAGTCACCAGTGAAAACAGTGGTACCACAGTTAGTCTTTGGGGGAAGGGGTATAGAAATCCATTGCAAACAAGAAAATACATGCGTAATGTATCTCAACACATACTTGTGGGTCATTCAGAGAACCAGGCTAGTGACTTAACAGCAGCCACACAAGAGACGATTCATATACAAGAGTCAGCCTTTCCCCTTAAACTAAAATAATCCAGCAGTCCTCTGCTAATGACTGCATAAAATAAGTACACAAGGAGAAAATAATAGGAGAAACAAAAACCCAGGAGGAAATTAGATTTCTGGATTGTCTGATGAGTTTACAGCAACCTCCACTTATCATGCATAGACGATCACTAATTAAGCAAAGCAACACTCCAGCTAATGACTTCAAGGACATCAGCATTGAAGATTGTCAAAATTTTGCACTTGCATAGGCAGGAGACCATGAAATATTCATCGCTTTACTCATCTGACAACAGACAACGCAATAACCACTCAGACATACAACAAGATGAAGTGTTGAGGCTTTAAGTGATCAAATGCAAGTATGAAGCCCATGCAGACACTCCTGCCACTTTATAGCTCTAAAAAACTTGTAAATAGGAGGCCAAAAAAGGACAGACTGCCATCTGAAAATAAAACTGAAGAACAAGAACTGTCATAAAAGATTTAAAGTAGTGGTTAAACGAGGATATCGACCTCTGAATTCTCCCCCTGGCCTGCTGTCTCCCATTGGGTGCTTCAGGTCAAATTTATAAGGCCCAAAGGATCTCGTGTTAGTGCAATGCCAGCCCGATGAGGCCTTCATCAATTCTACACTATGGTTAACACTGCCCGACTCACCACTATTTTGTTCTTGTTAGAAAAAGAGCTTCCAAAAAAATCTGCCACTCTGAGTCACAAAGACCTTAGTTTTTAGCAAACTGCAATCTTCAACCAACTCCACATTTTCATATCAGTTACGAAATATAAAATGAGAGAAAGAAAGCAGAATAATCACCTGGACAAATATAACCTCTCATCGACAACAAACAGTCTGTTATCTTCTCAAGAGTTAAAAAATACACCAATGAGAAAAAAAACATATGGGCACCTCCCTAATATGCCCTTGGTCCTCTGCTTGGATTTTTTTTTTTTTTTTTTTGCGCATAAAACTAACAATTATAATACCAAATTCTAACTGTTGGTCAATACTGCATTAATTATCAAAGGCTACGGAGGTGTACAGTAAACTGGCAGAGCCGATTCATTAGCTCAGAAATTTGACAAGTTCTTTAAAACATCTAGTTTGGATAATTCTAAATCTAAAATTAATGCACAACCAGTAAGATGAAGCTAACCTTACTTCGTAGAACTGGAGTCAAAAAGAATTTGATTTGACTCCGCCCAGAACATATGCATGAAATTGCCACCTGTAATGCTAAATTCCCAAGGTCCTGCAGTCTGATTTGTAAATTTGTGATGGCATACTGAGCAACAAGACAGAGTTGGTTCTCAATAGTGTAGCTCCAGTCCTCAGGTGACCCCCTCAGAATCTATCGAAAATGCACATACACAAAACCCCAATTCCGAAATTGTTGGGACAAAGTGTAAATTGTGAATAAAATCAAAACGCAATGACTTTCAAATCACACCAGCCAGTATTTTATTCACAGTAGAACAGAGATAACATAGCAAATATTGAAACTGAGAAATTTTACGATTTTATCCACAAAATGAGCTCATTTCAAATTTGATGGCTGCTACAGGTCTCAAAAAAGTTGGGACAGGGGCCTGTTTACCATGGTGTAGCATCCCCTCTTCTTTTTAACACAAAGTGGAGGCTTCTGGACATTGAGGAGACAAGTTTCTTGAGTTTAGCCATTGGACTTTGATCCCACTCTTGTTTAATACAGGTTCTGCTAAAGAGTTTTGGGTCTCCTTTGACAGACTTTTTGTTTAATTATGCGCCAAATGTTCTCAATCGGTGAAAGATCAGGACTGCAGGCAGGCCAGTTCAGCACACGGAGTCTTCTACTACGAAGCCATGCTGTTGTAATAGCTGCAGTATGTGGTTTTGCATTGTCCTGCTGAAATACACAAGACCTTCCCTGGAATAGATGTCGTCTGGAGAGGAGCATATGTTGCTCTAAAACCTTTATATACCTTTCAGCATTCTTGGTGCTTTTTAAAACATGCAAGTGTCCCACACCATATGCACTACTGCATCCCCATACCATCAGAGATGCTGGCTTTTGAACTGAACGCTGATAACAGGAGGGGTGATCTTTCTCCTCTTTAGCCCGGAGGACACGACGCCCATGATTTCCAACAAGAATGTCAAATTTGGACTCGTCTGACCACAGGACACTTTGCCACTTTGCTACAGTCCATTTTAAATGAGCCTTGGCCCACAGAACACGGCGGCGCTTCTGGATCATGCTCAACAATGGCTTGGTTTTTGCATGACAGAGTTTTGGGTGGCATCTGTGGATGGCACAGCAGACTGTGTTTACAGACAGTGGTTTCTTGAAGTATTCCTGGGCCCATTTAGTAATGTCAATGACAGAATCATGCCGGTGAGTGATGCAGTGGCGTCTGAAAGCCCGAAGATCACGGGCATCCAGTAAAGGTCTTCGGCCTTGTCCCTTATGCACAGAGATTTTTCCTGTTTCTCTGAATCTTTTAATGATGTTATGCACTGTCGATGATGAGACCTTCAAGGCCTTTGCAATTTGATGTTGAGGAACATTGTATTTAAATTATTCTACAATTTTTTTTAGGCAAGCCTTCACAGGTTGGAGAGCCTCTGGCCATCTTTACTTCTGAGAGACTCAGCCTCTCTAAGACATCCCTTTTATGGCCAATCATGTTACACACCTGATGCCAGTTAACTTAATTACTTGCTGAATGTTCTTTCAGCTGATTCTCTTATATATTAATTGCTTTTTCAGCCCTTTTTTGCCTGTGACCCAACTTTTTTAAGACCTGTTGCAGCCAGAAAATTTGAAATTAGCTCATTTTGTGGATAAACATGTAAAATGTCTGTTTCAACATCTGAAATGTTTTCTATGTTCTATTGTAAATAACATACTGGCTCATGTGATCTGAAAGTCATTGTATTTTGATTTTTGTCACAATTTACACTTCGTCCCACTTCTTTCGGAATTGGGGTTGTATATATATATATATATACACAAATATATATATATACACAACGTGTGTGTATATATATATATATATATATATATATATATATATATATATATATATATACAGTGCCTGACAAAAGTCTTGTCACTTATCCAAGTTGTAGGAACAACAAATAATAACCTGACTTGTAGTTGATCAATTGGAATCAAAAGTGACTTATATGAAAGGCAAAGCCCTCTAGATTATGCGAAGTATACCAAAATAGAGTTTTGTGTCATTGATTGAGTTTTATAATTTAATTTGTACAGAAAGGTCAGACTTTGCTTGGACAAAAGTCTTGTCGCATTGAAAAAAAATGTGGAAATTATACATACACTTTCTTTTGAATACACAAATATGCCACTATAATATCAGAACATAAAGCCATGGTGCCTTGGAAAAAAGAATTAATATTGCATATGACTCCCATGAGCTTGGAGGACTGCATCCATACGTCTTGGCAATGACTGAGATAACTTGATGATGAAATCATCTGGAATGGCATAGAAAGCAGTCTTGCAGGACTCCCAGAGTTCATCAAGATTCTATGGTTTCATCTTCCAAGCCTCCTCCTTCATCTTACCCCTGAAATGCTCAATAATGTTCATGTCAGGTGACTGGGTTGGCCAATCCTGGAGTACCTTCACCTTCTTCGCTTTCAGGAACTGTGACATGGAGGCAGAAGAATGAGAAGGAGCAGCAGTATAAGTAGGGCAGCAAGAACTTCTTGATATTTCAGGCTGTTGATGTTGCCATCCACTCTGCAGATCTTTCTCACACCCCCATGCTGGATGTAACAACAAACCATGATTTTTCCTCCACCAAACATGATTGTTTTCTGGGAGAATCTTGGGTCCATGAGGGTTCCAACAGGTCTTGTACGGCGACTGGCATGCAGTTCGATGGATGATTCACCAGAAAAATAATTTTTCAGCCACTTTTCCAGTATCAATCCTTCCTGCGAGCTGTGGGCCTTGGCAAATGCAATGCAAGTTTTTTGTTTTCTGTTTAATACAGACTTCTGTGTACAAATTTGGCTATGAAAACCACTTTGAGAAAGAATTTGACAAACTCTTCTTGTAGATACCGGGATTTTTGGTGACATTTCCTCATGTAGCTTCGCTGTAGTTGAAGAAGGGCTAACCTTGTACAGTTGAAGCAAACAAACGGTCCTTTTCAAACAGTTGTCATACCGGGGGTCTGTCCGACCTGCGCTTGCCATGAACGTCACCAGTTTCTTCAAATCTTTTTCTCATCCCCTCCACTTGACATTTGGATACATTAAAGATGTCTGCCACCTCAGCAGCAGACTCAGTCTTCAGGCTCTTGATGATCAGCACTTTGGTCTGTGGTTGAATCTTTGGTATGCTGTCAGAGGTCTAGTCGCACCTCATATGAAAGTCTGGTGTGCTGGGGTTATTTCTATACACATCTGGGAATGTGTTAATTACAGTATTTGTCATAGGTTAAACTCTAATCTGCCATTTGTTGCATCATCTGAAGAGACGACAAGACTTTTGTCCTAGCAAAAACAGATGTTATGGGCTTAGCCAAGCTGTGAACATCAAAACACTTTTTGATGGTTTCATTTTGCACCAAATTATTAATGTGAAAGCCCTTGACATTAAAATGGACCATTTATTGTAACAATTGATTGGTTAGAAATAAAGTTATATGCTATTTTTAGTTACTATGTCCTTATGCGACAAGACTTTTGTCAGGCACTGTATATGGGCGTTTCTACAGAAAAGGGCATGATTATGGTAAAGACATGTCCACCAAAAATTTTCTCTGGGATTCCACTCTTTTTTTATTCTTCAAATAGGCCTTCGAGTACGAGTCAGTATTAAAATGGCAAAGCTGGGTTATGGCTGGTTTCATTTTTTTCAACAAACTTTAAGATGGTCAGATGTCTTTACCGTAATCAACGATTACGGTAAAGACGAAGTGACATACCTCTTTACCGTAATCAGTGTTTTTGCCAAATTGCACTGAAGAAAGAAGTATCATACTTCCTGCATGAATCTTTGGGTCATTCAAACATGTCAAAGGCATTGGAAGGTTCATTGTTAACTCTAGTCTGAGCGCGAGAAGGCATGTCTCGATCTTTGCTGTACGAACATGCACTGGCTGTAAAGGGTAAGGAATTTTTGCAGATTATGTTATTTTGGGGGAAGGGCCAAAATGCCAAATTAACCGTATTCCAACATGCCCCTGCATAATTTTTCTATAACGTCATTGGTCTATCCCGTTGTGGACCACGATGGAGCCAACGTCCTCTTTGCACAGCGATCATAACAAAAGGTGATATAGGAGTTGGATGCTGTAGAAATCCCACGCTTGACGACTGTCTTCCAGGTGTTTCGGTCTGATGCTAAAGCTTCCCAGGTGTGTGTTGGGATGTCAAACGCAACGAGGTCCCGTTTAAGTACATCCTTGAAGCGCAGCTTTGGTCTACCCCGCGGTCTAGGAGCTTCTGCTAATTCACCATACATGATCTGTTTGGGTAGGCGGTCTGCGTCCATGCGGAATACATGGCCAGCCCAGCGAAGACGGCGGACACGTAGGATGGTATACATATCCAGACTTCCGGTCAACATCAGCACGACTGTGTTTGTTATCTGGTCCTCCCATGACAGGCCTAGAAAGGAGCGAAGACATCTGAAGTGGAAGGCGTTCAGACAGTGTTCTTGTTTGCGATAGGTGGTCCAGGTTTCGCTGCCATAGAGAAGGACACTGAGGACACAGACTTTGTAGACTTTGACCTTAACTTTTACAAACAGGCAGTTGTTATTCCTGATGCGTGGGCGGAGTCGCCCGAACATTGTTGAGGCTTTACCGTTGCGTGTGTTCAGTTCAGTGTCCAAACAGGAGCTGCTGGAGATGGTGGAGCCCAGATAACAGAAATTTTCAATTACGGATAGAGAAGTGTTGTCTATTTGGATATGAGGTGCTGACAAGGTGTTTTGACCAAGCACGACTGTTTTGCCAAGACTGATTTGCATGCCAAACTCTTTGCAAGCTGCAGAAAAAGAGTCACACATACTGTAAAGTACCAGTAATTTATACAGCCGAATTGTTCCTTGCTTGTTTTGAGCAGAAAACTGAGAAAAAAAATAAACTGAAGCAATTTTATTCAGCGGTTGTTCTTAATGTTCATCAGCTTGCAGGTGAGCAGCTATCCAAGAAGCGGGTAGCTATCGCTATCAAATGGGTGAATCGCAGGGAACATAGGAATAAGTTGGGAGAAGACTAGAAACACATATCCTGCTAGCATCGCACTGCTACACTATAGAGACCTGCAAAATCCATTGCTCAGTTTTCGTTTTTATTGACCTGAAGTTTTGAGCATCCAGTTTGCCCTTGCCGACTTGATCGCGATATCTACCCGTTTCTTGAACAGCCAAATTGTTCCCTGCACTTTTTTGCAGACTGAGAAACAGTCCGTTATTACAATCGACTCCAATATAGCACAAGGTTAATAAGACCGTTACGACCCATGTAAAAGATACTTGACTGGTAGTTTCTGGTGACCGATCGCAATCTAATCAGGTTTAATGAACTTAAATCAAGTTTAATACAGTGGTTGTTCATAACGTTCGCCAACTTGCAGGAGGGTAGCTAGCTAGCTTGCTAACCAGCTAATTAATGTAACGTGAGTCAATCGAACCGTGTTGGTGAAAAGTGCACACATCATTTGCCCAAGACATATCACTGCGAGAATATATGATTACAATGACATTACAGTAGAATAAAAACGGAAATCAATGAGCTATGGATTTCTCGATTTCTCCATAGACATGGGGGAGAAATAGCGTCGGAACCGTTCAGCCACTGATTGGACAGTCTGACTTACTGTGACCGTGGGTAACTTTATGACTGGCTATTCAATGGGTAACGTGCTAATTGGCTAGTCTACCCTACAGAAGTAAAAATAGGCTCATGTTTCGTAACTCGAGGTTCGTAAAACTGGTTTGTGCTTGTAAAAAAAAAAAAAGTGTTCCACGCGAAGGTAGGAAATTTGAGCGTATCCGCAACTTCACTGTCACACAGAAAGGTAGGAAATTTTCACACACGCACAAAACTATTTCACAAACTCAAAACTTTTTTGCACACGCACAAAACTATTTTTCAAGCTCAAAACATTTTTACACACACAAAATATTTCTACAAGTTCAAAACTTTTTTCCACACGCACAGAACTTTTGGCCCTAATTTGATTCCATACCCCCTCCCGGGTCTGGATTTTAAAAGGGCACCAGATTTTAAGGCCAGATGAAGTAGGCCTAGTCAAGTGGGTGGCTGTGCACTAGGCCTGGTGTGATGAAAGAATTAAAAGGGCAAAAAGGCCAGCTAGGCAGGCTGCAGGCACCAAAATTTGATTTTAATATGATCTTGTCTATACCGTAATTTTGATGTCTTTATTGTAATTCCAAAAGATAACAGTAAAGACGCCGGTAAAGACATATAATGCAGCCCCATGGAAATTTGCAACCAATGTGAGGGCTGAAGTTTCCCTTATTTTCTCCCTCTCTGAAAAAGTTTCTAATCAAGCATAACCTCATAAAGAAGCACTAGCTACAAAAACATATTTTCATGATTACGGCAAAGACATTCAATTTGTGTGACAAGTAAAAATTCGAATACTACGTGAGCCTTGGCACTCAGCCACCACACCCAAAAGGTTTCAAAATGGCCTCCTTTTGTGTTGTTGTTGTTGTTGTTGTTTTTGTTTTAGGGCAGGATTGACATCTGGTGGAAAGCTGTAGAACTAAATAGATGAATGATTATGATAAAGACAGGGAAAACCAAACTTAAAGGACACCTGCTTTTGGTTGGGGGGAAAGGGTTAATCCCTTTTTTCTTGAAACAATAGCTATTATAATGTAACTTGAAATACTAAAGAAGACTTGTTCCTGGTGGCAAGTCTGAGTCATTAGTGAAAAAGGTTTAATTTTCAACTTAATTTTCTGTTGGCTCAATTTTGAATAATTACGGTATGGACATTTGCGTCATAATCTGACCTTGGATGTTATGGTCATTGGAATGAGTGTCCCTTTAAAGTTGCCCCTAATTGCAAATATCATGCCAAATATTTCTAGCCCCCAAATGAATAGGAAAGCTAAGTTCCATTGTGAAAAAAATGGGTGGACCGTCTTTACCGTAATTGTGCCCTTTGCTGTAGAAACACCCATATATATATATAAATCAACAATCACATGGTTTTGTGTTTTTTATGTGCATGACTATAGTAAATTCCTTACCTTTTGTAAATAAATTGCGGCAAACTGTAATTTAGTGTTGTACGAGAACTATTTCTGCTAGCTCTGCATCTCATTAATATTCATGAATATTTATGAGACCCCAGTCTGACATTACCAGTCTGAGGAGAATACAGTACAGGATTCTTCATGTTAGAATAAGGAGAATGACATGAAAAAAAATTAGATTATCCATCAAAGTTTTATGACCAAAAATATTGAAAATAAGACCCTATGAAATTCCATCAACATTAAAGTTCAGGAGTTATTGGAAAATATGGCTGAGGGGGGCCCGTAAAAAGTACTATCTGGAATGAAGGAAAATGGAGCTTTTTATGCATCAAGCTCAAAGGCTAGTATATCTGTGAATGCAGTGTTTAGCTGTCGAAAGCAGCCTTTTTCCCAAAAATACAACTTCTTTCCAATGAAATAAATGGCACATTTGATAAGAATTCAATAAATAAAAAAATACATCACTTTCCCTGTTAGCATGGAAATGTCCCCCCTTCCTCATTGAAAAAAAAAAAAAAAAAAACAACCTGGTTGCCTCAGTCCCCTCCCGTGCCTTGGTCGACTTGGATGTGTACTTTGGACCACTGTCTTGTTTGTTGGGGATTCCTATTTATCTTCCGCTGTCTGGCAAAGACAAGCAGATTTTCTGCCAAAAGACTGATATATGGAGCCATTTGTTATTCCCTCCATCTATGGTGCGAATTTAACTTCTCATAAGATAATGGTTTAGAAAATTCATGAAATGTAACTTTGGTATTAATTGCAACGACTGTTCTGAAATGGTGTTGTACAAAACATATCTTTCTTCAATGTAGAATGCGCTTTTGTTACTAAAACTATTCTCGTTTTTAATAGCTGAAAAAATAACGATCGCTATGAGGTCGGAAACCATGAAGGCTTATCATCCTTTTTGTCGCGCCAGAAGAACTTCAAGAATCTCAACCCCTTAGCACAGATATAGGCCCCGGCGTCTATAATTTCCGAAATTTAATTCCTAAATAATCCTGTAATTGAATTTACAAATGTCTTTCTTCACTGGAATAATTTTCCACAGACTGTGTGACACAAGTAATGAGTTATAAAGCCTAAATAGGCTCAAGCATAATAGGAGAAAATGGCATCATTTGTATTCTGCGCAAAGGGGTTAATATGGGTAGCAGCAATACTGCTTCGATGTTGAATGAACTTACTAAATGAAAGAATGGAGTTTTTTTTTTTTTGGAGCAAGGCAGTTTAAAGGGGGCCCATTTTGCTATATTTCCAAGGTTATATTTTGATCTTGGACTCCCCTAGAGTACTCCTGATCGTTCAAAGTCCAATACAGGGTCCTTATTTAGCTCATACTGCCATCCTCAAAAAACCCCATTTGTAGTCCATTGTAGTCTCTGCCTGAAACGCCTTGTTGGGGTGGCTCTTCTGCTATGGCCCCCACTCCCCGTGTGCCCACTTTATTCTGACTGGCCAGCTCTGTGGAGGGCGGAGTTGGGTGGGACGAGGCTGCAGAACGCAGTTTTCCGGGTCCGCCTCCCCAGAGTGAAACGTGACATGTCCGCCATCTGATAAAGAATCGGCGGAAAAATTCCGCGATCAAACACTGTACATGTGTATGGATCTAATGAAATGATCTAGTTCTAATAAACGCAGCGGCGAAAGTGGAGGAGGCAGTGCGAAAGTCTGGCAGCTCAGGCTCAAATTTGCTATCTACCTACGGCAACAGTGGTGAGTACAGCAGTTTTTCTACTCTATAGCTAGAATGCAGGGAAAGCTAGAATCCACCCCATGCAGACACATTTGTAGAACGGGTCGACATACCCAAGTGTAGACCGGAGACCGTAGAAATCCAGTGGGTCTGAGTTTAGAGGGAAAAATGGACAGTGAGGAGCAGCTAAAAGTGGACCAACAGCTTATGGACTGCTTCGGTGTGTATTATAAGGACCTGCTGGTTCATAACTGTGTGTGCATAACTGTGGTGTGTCGTTAGCGTGGAGTAACGAACAGCTTCTGCGCTGGTATATGACGGAGGGCCGAAAGCTCCAGGCTAAACGGCATTTTCGGAAATTGCCCGTGGTAATGGTTTACTTATTGCGTCGGAATGACCAGCGTTTGCTCGCGGAAAATGGGCGAATTCTGGATAGCGCGCGAGAGCTAGACAGAGCTCCGGTTATGTCATGAACATAATACAGATTTTACAGACCGTAAATTCCGTTTGCGTGAACAGTTGCTCATGTGGAGCTAGCGAATCGATCACTTTTACAGGAAAGAATTTAATATTCAATCGTCGATTTAATATTCAATCGACGGCAATGCAGAGAAATCGTTTGTTATACCAGACACGTTATAGCCTGTGCGTTTCCCTATTGCTTTCACCGGTAGCATCAGAGAGCTTGCTCAGACATTGGGGATGTATCAGGCTGACCCCGGTCATGGATAAGTAAAGCAATCGTTTCACAAGCACCCAAAAACGCACCCAAAGCTCTGCAAAACCTACGTCTGGTCTAACTGCAGCCTTCGCAGCCCAACTCTGCAGACACATACAGCACCTCTCCGGTTAGCTCCAACTGTAGTGGCTACAATCAGGTAACGTTATGATGAAACTGCCACATGATGCTTACCGAAGTAACACAAGCATACCGATCAGAATTACTGCCTATAAGTTACCAGGAGCATTTTAATTAGCACAGCACGCGAACTAACATGCAGTAGCTGATAACCAAGCGGTCATAACAACTACAGAGACAAATCTTACCCTGCAATACAGGTTTTACAGACAGTAAGTTCCATTACCGGGGGGGGCAGTTGTACCAACCATCCAAATTGCAAAGAAGTATAAAAAGTTCGCTTCAATGAGGTTTATGTTTACAAACCCTCTGTTGAATGTCTCCTGATATTACTCTTGCATATTTAGGACACAAACATTAGCAACAATAACTTGGCTACGTTAGCTGCAGTGCTACAGCCACATTCAACAGGCCATCAGTTGGGTAGGCTTATGCAGTGAAGCAACTGCTTCCGCATCTGTAGCCATGTTTCCATCCACACGTTCTTATATGAATTAAGTAATATCGAATTAAGAATGCCTTACGGAGACGGTTAAATTCGACTTGATTTCAAGACTATCGACTCAAAGTTTGTACGGTCCATCTCATCAGATTTTCTCTTGATCGGTAAAAGGACTTATGAGATAAATGCTGATGGAAACGTTATCTGCCGAATAAATCTGCTACTGCATCTTGACGGTGTTTTGATGCCGTCGTTGCCTTCTGATAATGGTCAGCTATGCTGCTAATAGCTGGCACCTAAGCACTATTACAACTTGTGCAATTATCGTCATTTGTTGGTAAACGCGATCCATTTTGGCTAACCAGCTAAATTAGTTGGCTAACAAACTACTATTTTTCACTTGAAGGTTCTGCGATTCAATGCGAAAATGAATGGAAACAGCTTAAAATGTCAGAAATATATTTGATACACCAATTTGATCGCATAACAGCATGTGGCGTCATTCCGCACTACTTTTTATTCGCTTTAATGTCGTTAGATGGAAACGTATTTTCACCAGCTTTATTTGCATGAATATTTTTGGCGAACTTAAGATAATTTGATTGACAAGTGGATGGAAACATAGCTTGTGAGTCGCGGACAGTCGCGACCGATACAGGCTTTATCTTCAGATATTTTACAAAGCCTGCGTGTGAGGCCAGTTGTTAGTGCTAACTATCGTTAGCAGTCCTGCTAGCCTCCCATAACACGTTAGCTTCACTTACATTATTTGCTGTTATATCGTTACTTACAGCTTATGGCTCTGAGCGCTTGATCGATGCAACTGCTTCAGGTTTGAGAAGCAGCTGAAACGCTTATCCTGTGTCGAATTATCCTTTATTGACAAAGCTGTCTTTGGTGAAATGCTGAGCACAAACTGCTAACGTTCCCTTTGGCCGTGGCTGTTCGCTGCCAGCAAACAAATAAAGGTACACACTGATTTCTGGAGGCATCGTCTTTTGGAAGAGAAATAGGTGCTTTTCTTCGCATCCAAAAGTAAACGGACAAGCAGCTTTGGGAGAGATACTGAGAAAACTGCACCTCAAATGATCTGCGGTTCTTCTTTTGTATTTCTGGAAGTGTAGATGCTACTAAGGCATAGTATGATCCGCGGTTGTTTATGTCTGCAAGAATAGTTTCCGGTGTGGGCAGGCCCAGCACCGTGACTGGCTTTGGCTATGTCTGTACTAATTGGACGACACAACCTGATGTCAGGTTTTGCCCAGATCTTGCAAAGATCTCGGGACGAGCTGTTCAGAGAGGAAATCACGTTCACGAAATCACGTTCTTGGATTAAGGCAAATCCTCTGTATCTTATGTTTAGAAACTTTACAGAGGTTGAGTATGGACAACCAACATTATAACATTACTAATATGTATTAAAAAAAGGATCAGCATAATAGGTCCCCTTTCATATGTGCATTTCTGCTGCAGTGGCATTTCAGTGGCTGACAGCATTAAACTACCTCAAATAAATATGAAATGGATAAGGTGAGTTGTAGCCTCACGTCGTGATGGGTGTTAACTATGAAACTTTATAGCTTGGTGCCTGAACGATAGCGCACGGAGTTGCGAATCAATGATGCTAGATTAAAAAGTAATGGCATGTGACAAGGATCTCATTAATAATGTCAAATGTAGTCGAGAAACCTTGTGAATAAATTAGGCTGAAGCAAAGGGTTACTTATTTAAAGTAGGCTATTCTAGAGACGACCAACTTTACTAATGTTGATTATAGCTCGCTAATGTTTTATGTTAAGGCAGATCGACAATAGCCATTTACTGTTAAAATATTAATCACATCGTATCCATCTTAACTGCACCCTGTAAATTGTCTTGCCGAATCCCTTGATAAATTTCTGCTGCGCCACTCGGGGTCAGCCCTGCCATAGGATTCAAAGTAATGGTTGATCACTACCAGGCATACCAATATGGGCGCTCGGTTGCTTCAACTTTCCAGCGCGGTTTACTGTTGCGTCAGCTATCAAGTTGTTCTATATAGATCAGCGATTCAACTGCACATTTTGATAGTATGGCGTCACTTATGGAAGACAACAATCTTTTAAAATATTAATCGCTCTTGGGGAAAATATGAGTGCAATGTTGTGAATTTAGAATTTTAGTTAAAAAAAAAAGTTGCTTTTTTGAGGTAAAAATTTTGTATCGTACCCCAAGCGATGCAAGGCGAGATTTGCTTCGCAGTATGGGGCTTTTGTGGCACCAATTGCCATGCGATACCGTGGAAAATATTCCTCGCTAAACCCCAGGAGTGTCCAACCTGCATGAGGTGAAAAATGAAGGGTGACGTGTAACCTATCCAGCAACGAGTAAATAGTGATTTATGGAAGATCATTGTGAACAGTATATCTACATATACATATGGATCAGTCATAACAGTATGACCATCTGCCTAATATTGCGTTGGTCCCCCTTTTGCCACCAAAACAGCCCTGACCCGTGGAGGCATGGACTCCACAAGACCTTTGAAGATGTGCTTTGGCATCTGGCACCAAGAAGTTAGTGGCAGATCCCATAAGTCCAGTACATTGTGAGGTGGAGCCTCCATGGATTGGACTTGTATGCCCAGCACATCCCATATATGCTTAATTGGATTGTAATGTGGGTAATTTGAAGACCACGTCAAAACCTTGAACTCATTTTTGTGTTCCTCAAACCATACCTGAACCATTTTTGTAGTGTGGCAGGGCGAATTAGCCTGCTTTAAGAGGCCACTGCCACTATAGAATATCGTTTCCATGGAGGAGTGAACTTGGACTGCAACAATGTTTAGGTAGGTGGTACTGTAAGTGTCAAAGTAACATCCACGTGAATGGCAGAACCCAAGGTTTCCAGCAGATTGCTGCCGGAAGAATCACATGCCTCAGCTTGCTTGCCTTCTTCCCATAGTGCATCCTGGTGCCATGCCTTCCCCAGGTAAGCGACACACACTCTCCCGGCCAACCGCATCCAAAAGAAAACGTGATTCATAAGACCAGGCCACCTTCTTCAATTGCTTCGTGGTTCAGTTCTGATGCTAACGTGCCTATTGTAGGTGCTTTTGAGGGTGGACAGGGGTCAGCATGGCACCCTCACCGTTCTGCGGCTATGCAGCCCCATATGCAACAAACGGCGAAGCACAGTGTGTTCTGACACCTTTCTCTTAGAACCAGCATTAAGAGCCAGTTTTTATAAGAGTCAGGCAGGCGGTGATTCATGACCACTTCGGATTTGTTCGAAATTTTTTTTATTGATAGATGCATGTTAGAAATGAACAAAAATCACATTTTCTATCCTTAATAGGGACCGCTTTTTTTTAGGGGGTCCTGGAATATTGGGGTGAAAATCAGCCAAAATGGCAAAATCACCAAAATTAGGTTTTTGAATGCTTGTATTTCTGTGCGCCCTGAGTGAGCCAAATTGATTTCCATTTGTGCAAGTCTATCAGGTATGGACGCTCCAAAAATGTGAAAATTTTGGCGGCTGACTTAGGGTGCAGCCCATAGGTGGTGCTGCAAATCACTACTTTTTGTAATTATGCACACTTTCCCAGGGGTTGTGTGGCTTGCGCCTTAAGTCAGCCAAGGTATTTTATGCATGTCATTATAGGTTAGCACCTCTTACTTTGATTTGGATGAAAATTACAGCGGCTGACTTAAGGCGCACAAGTATAGGGGGAGCTTTTTGCTGCCGAAAGGTGAAATTACCACATTTGCACACTGCAATTTCTCCATGCGCCCCGAGTCAAAAGTGATGAAATATGGCTCATGTTGACACTCAGCATCTCTGCTGTCAGTGGTAAAGAGTGTTTCATGGCTGGTTTCGGTATTAACCCTTTTTGCACCGTTTTTCTTGGGTCACTTCACGAAAAAGCCGAATATGGTAAACTGGGAACTTTTTCCGATTTTCATGAAACTTGCAGGATTTGCTTCCTTAACTGGGAGAAAGGTGTTCTGTAAGTTTGAGTGCAGTGTGGCAAGCCACTTTGTTTATAGGCTGCCACTTGGTGGCAAAATTGGAACTAAACTGCAAAAAGTAGCACTTTCAAATAACCTTATATTTCATAAACCGTTTATTTGATTTTCATCGAATTTGTTATACATTTTTCACAAGAACCCATGAAGCTAAACCTGGCTTTAGTTTTTTTTGCTATGTATTCAATGGGTTTACCAATCAAATCAAAAGTCAGTTCTAAGATTTGCATGATGAAATCAACGTTGGTGTAAGTGATCACTAATAGGTGTCCTTTGACCAGCGCTAGACGGGGGTGCCCTTTACACTAGGTGAAGTGAGTAAGGGGCAAGGGTCCCAGGAAACCAGTTGACCCGTCCGCTTTGGCAGTTGGCAACAGCTGCTGGACAGGGTAAGCTCGCGGTGGCTGCGGAATTGGTAAAGGAAGCAAATCCTGCAAGTTTCATGAAAATCTGAGAAAGTTACCAGTTTACCATATTTAGCTTTTTCGTGAAGTGGCCAAACAAAAAGGGTGCAAAAAGGGTTAATACCGAAAGCAGCCACGGAACTCTCTTTACCACTGACACTTGAGATGCTGAGTGACAACGTGAGCCATAATTTCATGAATTTTGACTTAGGGCGCATGGAGAAATCGCTGTGCGAAGATGTGGTAATTTCACCTTTCGGCGGCAAAAAGCGCCCCCTATACTTGTGCGCCCTAAGTCAGCCGCTGCAATTTTCATCCCAATCCAAATAAGAGGTGCTGATCTATCATGACATGCATAAAATACCTTGGCTGACTTAGGGCGCAAGCCACACAACCCCTGGGAAAGTGTGCATAATTACAAAAAGTAGTGATTTGCAGCGCCACCAATGGGCTGTGCCCTAAGTCAGCCGCCAAAATTTTCACATTTTTGGAGAGTCCATACCCGATAGACTTGCACAAATGGAAATCAATTTGGCTCACTTAGGGTGCACAGAAATACAAGCATTCAAAAACCTAATTCTAGTGATTTTGCCATTTTGGCTGATTTTGACCCCGATATTCTAGGACCCCTAAAAAAAAAAAAAAAAAAAGAAAAAGGAGACCCTATTAAGGACAGAAAATGTGATTTTTGTTCGTTTCTAACATATATCTATCAATAAAAAAATTTCGGACAAATCCGAAGGGTTCATGAATCATCCTCTAATAGAAATCTGCCTAACTCTTATAAAAACTGGCTCTTAATTTTTTTTCAGCAATTTGAGCTACTGTAGTTCTTCTGATGGATCAAGCCATACGGGCCAGAATTCACACCCCACAGGCATCAGTGAGCCTTGGTTGTCCATGAATTGGTTGCCAGTTCGATTTTTCTTCCTGGGACCACTTTTGATAGGTACTGACCACTGCAGACTGGGATCACACCACAAGAGCTGCAGTTTTGGAGATGGTCTGACCCAGTCAACTAGCCATCACAATCTGGCCCTTGTCAAAGCAACTCACATCCTTACACCAGCCTATTTATCCTTCTTCCAATGCATCAACTTCAAGGACTAAATATTCACTTGCTCCCTAATGTATCCCAACCACTGACAGATGCCATAGTAACAAGATAATGTTATTCACTTCACCTGTCAGTAGTCATAATATTACACACACACACACACACACACACACACACACACACACACACACACACACACACACACAGCCTGGCCAAAAGAAGTTGCATACTTTAAGATTTAGTTGGAAACCCAAGTTGACAACGAGGTACTCAAACCACTCTGAGGTCTTCTCAACTCAACCCAATAACTTTGAATGCGGTTAAGGTCAGGACTTCAAGGTGGCCAATTTGCGTGTGAAAATGATTATGCTTGTTTTCCTCATTCATAGTTTTCTTTGCAAGATGAAGGCCAATAATTTGACCCTTCTGAAATTCCGCAACAGATTTTCGGCTACCAAGGGGTGCGTCTTCCGACATGATTTTTTTAAGAAATGAGAAGCTACAGGGCTTCATCGGCTAGGGTTAAAATAATTATTGCCGGCTGAAATATATTAATAACTGCAATAATGATCCACTCAGAGTGCTTGTTTATTTATATGCAAACGGCGACTTTTTTATGGGCAGGCAGTGAGGTACAGTGTATATTTTTTATACCCAGCTTAATTTTTATAAGGTAAAATAAGGTATGCTCGTCTCTGTTCTTTGTTACAGTAATGCGAGTTGACGTCATTCCCAAGCGCAGAGAACGGGTCCGAACACATCCCGTGTGACATAATATGAAACGTAGGGTGAATTCCTTTACAGCGATGAGGAGGAGCGCATCGGGAACAGCGATTAACACAAAGACATGACTGCCGGGAGTTTTCCATTCACGCGTGAAGAGCAACAGACAAGAGAAAACAAGCTATAGTCAGGTGCTCTTCAAAAAAAAAAAAAAAAAAAAAAAAGTTGCATTCTGCTCTCGAGCAGATGAGAGCCTTCCTCCATCGGCAGTTTGTTCGAGAAGATTGCAACCTAATTAAAACTGACCAAGTTAGAACTTTTGTGCAAAAGTAATATTTTTCTACAGAACAGCAACTGTCATTAAGTTAAAGCAGTTTGCCAAACGGTTAATTGTGATGTGCGACGTATAGGCCCAGCTGTGAGAGCATACATAAAAATCTGCTCTGCGTTTTCATCCGGAAAAGGAGTGCAGTCCCATCAAATGAGTGCAGAGCACAGACAGGACTTACTTGTCATATTCGGCGTTATCTCTATCGCAGCGGGCGTCCTTATGTTTCTGCCAGTCTTTGCCGTGCTTACAGGTTGTGAGAAGCACCACGTCCTCAGCATTGTGGACATGGTATAAGGCATTCCTCGTGTCAGAACCAATCCCAGTGAGGTATCGTTTCCCCTTGAAAACCAACATATATTTCCTGAAAGGCGGGACTGAATTGTACTTTAGGTGTCCACGCTCCCCTCCAGTCCTTAGGTGGTCCTTCGAGAAAAGCGGGATGGACACATCAAAGTTTGGTCTGAAGTTTTCGGTGCTGATGCTCGCCTTAGCCAGCATTGCTTGGCCAATATCGAAACCCAAGTCTTCCGTGTAGTCAGGCCATGTACCCGAGTAAAGATTGAAAATAATGTGGTTCCTGCCATTGTTCCAGAGGTTTAAGCTCAGAACTTTAGTTTTTAAATTGTGCACGTATTGCGGCGAAAGTTGGTCACGGTCCAAAGTATCTAGACTTAGAACAAACAAACAGGCCTGGCTCGAGTCCGAAGTGAAAAATCTTGACCCTTCGATGGCCGATATAATATTTTGGTAACTTTCAGAAATCTTTTCCCCTTTCTGTTGGGGATAAACGTAAACTTTAAATCCATTTCTTTTACATAGAGAGAAGTCGAAACAAGACTCCATGCGACACCTTTTACCTTTGTAAACGCTTGAAATAAAGTCTCTCTTTTGCCTAGGTGATACACGAACATTGTAGTCCTCGGTTTCCCACTGATCCCAGGGTATGGAATGTTGTAAAGAGTCCGAGATGTGCGGCCAGGGCTGATCCGTGCGATATCCATTGCGGCTACGATAGTTACGCCGGTTCGGATTGCTGATGGACGCCGGGACGCTGGGTGCTACTCCAAAATATAGCAGTAGAACAAGACATCCGGCAACGAGCAGAATTAAATAACGTTTTTTGGCCTGCATGTGGACTGTCTGGTTTTAAATATTTACAAATCAGTCTAAAACCCCTCGAAGTTTCGCTCTCACCCCCTCCAACAAAACCGCACCACCATAGTCCAGTCTGAACGGATTTCAAACTCGCGTCTACCCCTTTCTTCAGATACCATTGCCCACTCCAATTGATCCAGAGCATTTGGGCGACTTACTTTTTTATTTTCCCTCTCTTCCTCCTCAATTGAACAATATACAATGAGACGCAACGAGGTTGGTAGACGGGTTAAATGTCCTCGCTCGGTGAAGCACGGTGGTTAAGATCTGATGCGACCTACCGAACAGGCTCCCTCTCTCCATCGTGTATTCTAATAAGCTGTGCCCTGTCCTCTTGATAAGAGCTTTCAGAGACGGAACACCATTTCCACTCCAGAGCAGTGGACTGGTTTGAATAGGTTTATCTTGTTAGGTACACCACCAAGGGAAGTCACACTATTCAGATTGTGTAAAATCGTCCCCTTGCATACTGAGATTCAAAGCTGTAGATGAGATAACATCCAGATGTTCTAGAGCTAATGTATCCTGTTTTTCAGTTTTTTTTTTTTTTTGATATTTCAGTCTATAATTCAGTAAACACCAAGAAAAGTGGCAAAGCTGATAGATAATATTAGCCCGCTATAATCTTACAAATCCCTGCATTTTTCTATAATTCAATCCATGCATCTTCATACATGTAACAATCTACACCCTCCCATAACATAACTAGCCGTGAACAAATCCAATTAAACTCTGGTAAATTCGCGACAATGAACGACGAAACTCAATCAGCAAAGCGCAGTATAAAAACACCATTTAAAGATGACATTTTATGATATGAGGGTCCAATTCCCAAAATGCTAAGTTGACTCTGTAGTGACACTTCTACATTCCATTCTCGGCAAGACAGCAGCCGACGTGCGTCCTGACAGTCCGCACCAAGCTTCCCAATTGGTTGTCTGTTGTGTCCGGAAAAGGCGGTGCTTTCTTTTCACCCATTCAGGACCTCAGCGTACAAATACGGCATGGGAAGAGGCTACGGTTACGCATCACTCAAGACATACGCAAATACTCTATCTACCCATGTTGAGAAGTATCTCAAAAAGATACATTGACCGCTTTCTCTCAGTTCAGTTGGTCAATAAATACATCTGAGAAAAAAGCTACATTGAAAATATCGGTAAATTAGACTCAAAGCAAAGAGTACTAAATCGGAGGGCTATGATATTAGGGATGGAGTAGCGCAGTTACTTTTTTTTTCAACATCAAATGGAGAAGACCTATAAATCCTTCTTTGTACTTTAAAAGCAGCAGTTTCATCCGTCCAGCAGGCTGGGGACCACAGCACATTTCAGTACTTTAAACATAATGGGTCTCATTCATGAAACGTGAGCAGAACGAATTTGTGTGTAAACTGTTCGCAGACGGAAATTTACGTGCAGCTCCGCATTCATCAATATTTTAGTAACTCCGATCTTTTCGTAGTTACTAACAAAATCTACACATGCTGCTGACCACGCGTAGTGCTTGTGTAAATTTAAGAAGGCACATAAATAATGCTCGTCACTATTGGAAATTATAAATTTAATTTAATACACAGATGCCTTTGAAACACGTGATATAGCCTAAACATGACAAACGATTAAAATAGCCTAAACACATTTAGTTAAATTATTGGCAACTGGCAGGTTTAAGATCCAGATTAGGTTCATGATTGTGAATTGTCTATGTGAATCGACTCAATAGATTACACGTTCTTACATGTTGAATGATGATAACAAAAAAAATAAAAGTGGAGGCATGTCGCTGTCTCCGTCAGGTATAATTCCTGACACAGAGGTCTCCCCAATTATGCCAGCGATGCGCTCGTCTGCAGTTGATAGTTGTGACTGAGCGCCTCCTCAATGTCTCCCTGGACCAGACCAGCATTGCCATTTCCGAAAGTGCTGTGGGGGTAGCTGCAAGACCTTGTGGATCTTATCATTCCAAAGATATTCAAATCGTAATGCAAAATGGTTTGGTTTCAGCTAATATGCTCACATTTTCTTTCTAAGATATCATCTGTGTATCTTGTTTCAAAGTCAAATATTCAGACTCATTGTGGGAGTGGAGTATATCCAAGAGGTCACAGCTATTTGGAACAGATTCAGTCTAAATCATGTTGGCAGCGTTCATGTAAATCTTCCATAGAGATGTTTACAATTCATAGTGAAGACTGATTCGAGTGGAAGCTACAAGCAAATACAATTCAGATCTCCATTGAACTGTAGGCCCTAGTCAAAGACATTCTGGTTCCATTTCTCCCACATTCAACGCGATGACTGCTAGTACCACTAGCAGTTTACTGTCTAAGGTCTGTCTGCAGACCTTGACATTTTCCATTTTTACGAGATGATCAACATTGTCTCATCTGTGTTTTTTGTGTTTCAGCTCATTGGTGTATACTGTAATATTACTCACTATTAACCATTTTATTTCACTTCTTACTATATTGTACTAGAATTTGTTGTACATACACTACCAGTAAAAAGTTTTAGGACACCCCAATTTTTCCAGTTTTTTAATCTAAAATTATGCAGATTAATGTCTCATTGTACTCTGGAATGAAAGCATAGACGTGATAGAACAAATTAACAATCAAAGTTAAAAAAGAAATCATGGAATCAATTTATGAACCAAAATGTATTTTAAACTTTTGACTCAAAGTACCCACCTTTGGCAGATATAACAGCTGAACACACTCGTGGCATTCTTTCTACAATGGAAATCAAATATTCTTCAGAAAGTTCTTCCCAACTCTGTTGCAGAAGTTCCCATAAATGTGTGGCACTTGTAGGTTGCTTTGCTTTCACTCTTCTGTCCAGTTCATCCCAAACCATCTCAATGGGGTTTAAGTCTGGAGACAGTGCAGGCTACTCCATGTTTTCAAGCTTACCATCTTATTCTTTTTTCCTAAGGTAGTTCTGGCAGAGCTTGGACTTATGTTTTGGGTCATTATCTTGCTGTAGGATGAACCCCTGACCAACTAGGCGTATACCAGAGGGTACTCCATGGCGCTGCAGAATGCTGTGGTAGCCGTTTTGGTTCATGGTGCCTTTCACTCGATAAGTCACCAACCCTGGATCCAGCAAAACAGCCCCAGACCATCACGCTTCCTCCTCCATGTTTGACAGTTGATGTCACACACTGAGGAACCATCCTTTCACCTACTCGACGGCGTACAAAAAACCTGGGTAACCTTACTTTTTGTTTGAAACTTCTGACAGTTCACCACTTACCTTTGTACCATTTCAAGCTATTCATTGGACTGGAACTGCATAATTTTCAATAAAAAACTGGAAAAATTGGGGTGTCCTAAAAGTTTTGACCGGTAGTGTATACTCTTTGCAATTAAAAATGTGATATTATATTATGTTCTATTGTAATATTATAATAAACTCATACTACATCCTATTGTATTTATAGGCTAACAATAATAATATGCAAAACTGTTGCGTGGGGTATAAGTATTTAACACATCTACGATTTTTTAATTAAACATATTTCTAGTGCAGCTATTTGCTTGAAATTTACACCAGACATTGGTATTGACACAATTAATCCAAACAGCCAAAGAAATCATGACATTCCAAGCCATAAGATTATAAAATAAAGTGGAATAACACAGGAAGAAAAAATTCTACACACAGGAAAAAAGCACTCAAACGATTCCATTAATTAGTTCTCCAACCTATGCTAATTATGATCAGCAGGCTTCATCCATTTTGGTGGATAAGTACTTCCACCCTGTAGAAAAGGGTTACCCAACGCTCAATGCAAGAAAACAAATCATTTGTTAAAAACCTGTCATACAATAAACATCTCATGATGTGTAGAGGCAGAGCTATCCTAAGACGTCCGCAACATGGTTGTTGAGCTACAAAGCAATGGCACTGGATACAGATGAATTTATCAACTCTTAAATGTTCCTATAAGCACCACTGGGGCCATTATCCATAAGTGCAAGGAACATCGCTCCACCATCAACAGGCCACGCACAGGAGCTCCTGGCAAGATTTCCAACTGTACAGTCAGAATTTAGTCAGAGTACCACCACAAGAGCCAAGAACCACTTGAAAAGTGCAGCAGGAAGACCTAAAAGCACCAGGTACAGTTATCACAGAAAAAACAAGAGGCCATGCATTCTACCACCATGGTTTTCATGTGTGATCACCCTGGATGGCTCAATTACTAAAAAAAGGCATGCTGTAGCTTGTTTATGGTTTGCAAAACAAACATTTGGAAAAGCCCATTGGCTAATGGGGCAAATGAGGTCATGTTCGACCTGGGTACCATCCTATTGTACCAAGGGTACAATTAGATATATCGAAATGTACCTCGGTTCCTGGAATGTAAGTTGAAACGTACCCTAGTTTTCCTGGAATGTAAGTTGAAACGTACCCTAGTTTTCGTACTTTTTGATGGAACTGGAATACGGTTCAACAGACATGCCAGAAATCGAGGTATGTTTTGATCAGTGGCATTTTCTCCCGTTGGCCAAGGGAAGCCAGGCTTATCCATTTTTTTAGGACCATATCTGTCGCTTTAATAAATTCAGGTTGTTGAATAGTCCCGGGAAGTCTGTGCTGTTGCTGCAGTCTCTTCTCCATTTCTCAAGGAGTATTTTACAATTAGTGAAACAGCGCCCCTTTTAAGTGTTGCGTAGTAAATTTGTGGTGAAACATTGTATTGTGCTCTTACTGTATACTAATGTCATGTCACTGAGGACGCCAGGTGAAGTTGGCATCCCTTGGAAAAAAAAAAAAATTGAAGGATTAACCAATCGGATGATGCTATCGTCATGTCACTGCCATAGTGGCAATACTAGGCCAAGGGAAGCCAGCAGCACCTTGGCTTCACACCAATCAAATCATAGCATGTTATCAACATCATTGAAATGTAACAACAGAGATAACCTATATCATTATATCCATTTGCAACATTACCTCGTGCAGTTATAGAGGGTAATGATAAAATTAACTTTTAAGGTATTTTTTATTATTTAAAATTCATGTAATTCTTTTATTGACTTAATTTCCTTCCCATTCTGAGGTGCGTGTCCCGAAATCACAGATGGTAACTTACATAGTTGGGCCCATTGACAATGAATGGATGAACTATGTAAGTTGCTAACTTTGTTAGCCACTACGCTTTTGGGAAAAGCGCCCCTGGAAAGTTAATGTTAGTTCCATTTTTCTTTCAGATATAGGGGAACTTGCCTTGGATCACGTTCAAGTTGACTGTATGGCCTAATCAATTATTTAGCCAGCTAGCCAGCGATTGATTTATTTAAATTTCCAAGACCTAAGAGCAGTATAGTACATTTTAGATAGGTGTGCTGTTGGCTGCAAAGAAATTGGCTTGGACTAATGAAACTGACTAAGTTAGCCAGTAGGGCAAGTGCTTTCAAAAATTCCCTTGCCCAAATGAGAATTTCACTTGCCCAAAATAACTGGACGCATGCCGTGGATCAGGCCATTTAATATGCATGAAATTAACGTTTTGTTTTTTTTGTTTTTTTTACTATTGCAGACCGTTATAACAGTTTAAAGGGCATCTAAAGTCGATTCTCATTGTTTTTGTTTATCAGCGAGCCGCACCTGCGCAAAGGAACTGAAATAGAAGGATTATCTACGCGTGTACACAAAACATTGGTTGATGAATGAAACTGGTTATGTGACAATGCAAGATGTCAACAATAGCAAGTGATTAGTTTGTAAACATTGGACGTTCAACGACCCGTCTGAGAATTGGCTTTAGATGCCCTTTAACATGTTTAAAAAGCTAGCCAAGTCTACTAACAAGCTGCATTCCAATGGGATCATCAGTGTTGCACCCAGACCTCAGGCTCATTTCTGCTGGAACTGCAATGATAAAAAAGCAACTCTACAAAAAACTTATTTCCCATATTACAACAGAACTTAATGCAGTATACATTTGGGTTTACAAACATCAAATAAAATAGTACCAGAAGAGGGGTGTTGAAATTTCTTTTTACTTCAATATTTTTGTAAGTAAAAACTATGGAAACTTCAGGCAGCAGAGTACTTAATGGTTTTAATATTATAATCACCATTTTCTTTTGAACAACATTTTTGCTGACGTAGAAAAAAGCTCTTTGTGTCATTCAGTCATGTTGTTGATTATATAGGATTTTACAGGAAATACAGCTTCAAAGTGCAGACATTCAGCCTCATCATCAAAGTGCAGAATTTTCGTTTGAGGGTATAAGTATTGAAATTCGGTGGAGGGTGTAGGAATTCCAGCGAAACTTCTTTGAGAGGTTCCCCCGATTCAAGGGCCCAAAAATAACTGGACAATTGGTTGCTCAGCTTTTTCCATAGCCAACGGAGTTTAACCCCTTAAAAATTTCATTAAGAATGAACATAAAGGTCAACAGTTGATTTCAAGTGTTGCATTTGCATTTGAAATTTGTTGCTGCGAACTCTTAAAATGAAATCCGAACAGTAGTCATCCCCAGTGAGGCAAGCCATTAATTGGCTGAAAAATCAAAACAAATTCACCAGAGAAAAAGGGAACCCATTAGATGTGGCCAACTGCACCATCTGGTGTATTCTTAAAAAGAAAGCAAAGGTGAGCTCAAGAATACAAAATGGCCTGGAGGACAATGAATAACAACTATGGTGGATGACAGAAGAATTATTTTTCTGATTCAGAAAAACCCTCTTCAGAACAGCTGGCCAGATCAAGAACACTCTTCAGGAGGTACATTTATCAATGCCCTAGTCATCAATGAAGACAAGACTTCACCAGAGTAAATACTCAAGATGTAAACCATTAGTTAGACTCAAAATCACAAAATTTGCCAAAAAACATCTAAAGAAATTCTATGTAGTTCTGAAACGGCATCCCATGAACCGATGACAACAAGATGAACTTGTACCATGAAGATGGGAAGAAAAGAATTTGCTGGAAAAGTGGTGACGTAATTTTGAGGTCAACTTGCCGTAGCCATGGCAACTGGTTCACGCCGAATGAACCAAACCATAAGTAAAGAACTAGAACAGTGTTTATCGCCATGTTCCTCATGTCTATTTATGGAATTAAGCTTTATTTTCAGCGATCTTAAACCCAAAATATGGTCCTTATAAAAGAACAGGAGGCATTTCTCACTATATTTTTGATCGTCAAATATTTAGGCATTTCGTCTCGCGTGTTCAGTGTACGAATGAATGTGTTGCTATGCTGCGAGCTTGAACTATAGTCAAGGAAGTGAGTGTTGACCCCAGTGAAAGTGACGTCATACTTTTTCAGCGTCTTTTGAGACGAGAGGGGACTGGTCTTGATCCAAAGCATTCCACCACATCTGCAATGAGTGGTCATGAGTGGGTGCCAATGGATTTCGGTCCTCTGTGTTTACTGGAGATGAGACTCTTGACAAAAGCTGGCAGAAGAATTCTGAATTGCACAGGGGTATATTATATGGTTAGATTCAGCCAAATGCTTCAAAACTCATTGGACTATGCTTCATAGTACAGGCAGATAATGCTTAGAAGCATACTGCAAAAGCAACCAAAGTTTTTTAAGGCAAAGAAGTGGAATGTTCTCCATCAGACAAATCAGTCATATGACCTGAATCCAACTGAGCATACACTTAACCAGCTGAAAGAAAAACTGAGGTCAAGGTGCCCCAACACCAAGCAAGAACTGCATGTGATGTCTAAGGGTTCCAGACCGAGCTGTCTTTGACTGCAAAGGATTTGCTACCAAGTGTAAATGATAAAAATTTAATTTGTGATTTTCAATCTGTCCACTTTTGAGCCCCTAAAACAGGTAGGACTATATATAAAAATAGCTGTAATTCCTACGCGGTACATACAATATTCTTGGAGAAATAACCCTTAAATTAAACATGATAGTCTATCATTCAAGCACACTGTGATTCATTCATTTCAAATCTATTGCAGGGGGGGTACAGAGCAAAAATGATGAAAATGATGTCACTGTCCACATACTTAGAGACATGACTGTATCTCACAATACAATAAGAAGCAAGGATCTCCACCATGGACTTAAATGAAAGAAATATCCTCTTCAATGGAAGCTGAAACTGGAACAATGTACAGCCTCTCAAGGCCATGACAGGAATGCTTGCATTTGCTCAAGTGTTAGACCACGCTTTTGATGCAATTCTTCAGACTCCAGTTCCTCAGGTCATGTTCTGGTGAGAAAATAAACCTCCAGACTTTTTCAACTGTTTGTGTGCAAGTTTGAGTGCATGCGAGTACATCCACGATCCTCAGATTGAGCTACAAGATTACCTATCGTGTGAGCATTAGCATATACGTGTCCGTGAGTGTGCACGCATGTGACCATGAGCATCAGTTCCTCACGGCAAGCATAGAGTTAATCTCCCAGATCAGGTTGCGTAGTTGATCCATAATCTGCTTCAGCTGCTGGTTCTTCTGCCTCAGTTTCTGAAATAAATGCACAAAATCAGGGTCAGGGCTATTTTAGGGTTTGGGCCCATCGGTAGGAACTATAAATTCAGGCAGAAAATGGCTTTGTTTTTTTCTACTGTCCTCCATTCTATGGAGGATGTTCTTTCCACACTAAAACACTGCCAGGACTAATGTAGACCACATTACCTGGAGAGACACTGCATTTCTATAGGTTGCTACCATTACCAGTGATGGCACTATGGCTCATTAAATAATTACTTAATTATATTTACCAAGATAAGGCCTGAGCATAAAGTATTATAGTGCAATTTTTTGGTAAATAAATGTTGCTTGTTACATGAGTGACACAAGGTCACTGACATTCCTGGTGAAACCCGTTTTTCATCCTATGAATTAAGGCGGCACCACTGTGGTACATCATGGTGGGAAAAACAGGTATCATCAGGAATGCCACTTGTGACCTTGTGTTACTCATGTGACGAGCTGTTCATTTGTTGCTTAAGACATTGCAAGCTTTTAATTTTCATTACCAGCAAATAAACAGAAGGTTTTTGATAAGTCGCTTAAACAGGCTGTCAGCTCTCAAATGGCAAATCACTAATTCAGCACAAAAAAAGTCTTAGAAAACTCTAGAGAAATGCTTCAACCGTACCAGGCTTTGGTACATAATAAGCAATTCCAAGACTTCTTGCTAAGACTTCAGTGATCAACATCCAATCAATCAGCAGATGTTAACATAAATCATCCATTTCCCAGCTAATATCTGGATAGAATGGCACCTATGCTTCTGTCAGAACCATCTGGCAGTAGAATCCTCTGGAATGCTGTAGTATTCAACCCCGTTACCACACAGCTTTTAAGACAAATTCATAATGCCTGTGGCTGCAAACCAAATTGCAACAAATCTGAAAAGGCATGCCAGCTGAAGTGAGTACTCTTGCCCAAAAAGACCTGCTCTCGCAAAGTGTGTGACGAAGAAGGAACAATAGTTTTGGATGAAAAATCAACAGTGATAATGAGGCCATCAGCTTTACCCATGGATGATTAACGTTACACGTGATAAAGAAAAAAACGAAACATTCTCAGGAACTTTTTACCGAGCACCTAAACCGCTGGGCCATTTCAGACATCATAAAATAAAAACCCTTTATAGCTAGTGTCTTCACAAATGATGGTAAAGCTTTAAAAATAATACCATGGGCAATACTGCTCACTTGGTTTATTTCAGGCTTTAGTGTTATGCAAGCTCTAAAGTGGTAGTATACTGTATGTTTGGGTCTAACATTGGGAAAATGAAGACACCTTTCGTAAATACTAATTTATTTAAAAAAAAAAAATGTCAAGCAAAATTCAGCATCATGGTGTGATGTTTCATAATGTCTTTTTTTTTTTTTTTTTGCAGCTCAGTGCTCTTTTCATGTGCAGCTCCATTGAAATATCAAGCCCCAGACACCAGATCATACTACCCAGCATCATATACTGAAGAGTTAACCAGTTGGCTATTGGGCTAAAGTGTGTTGCTCAAGGTAGTACTATTGTAACAAATTAAGAGCTAAGCTTTTTATTTTCATGTCCTCAAAAGTATGAGTGTATGTATGTGTACAAAGTTTAAGCACTCTTGCTGCTTTCAAATGCTCACCAGCATGAAACAATTTTAAAAATGGCCGACTGGCGGCCACGTTTGGCCACGTTTCAATGCCTCAAAAAAATTTTTATCTATTTTATTTTATCTTTTATCTCCCCACCAAATTTCACACGGATTGCTTCAGTGATTTGGCAGAGGAAGATCAAAGTTACGCAGATTCTGCCACCGCCCCATGATCGCATAAGCTTCCTTTGGGCCACTGGTCCCAGTGAACTAAAAATGAGGTCCACTTGAATTGGCATAACCTCATTTAATTGTTAACCAACTACCGATAAATAAATCTGCAAATCTCTAATTGATTTTTTTGTCAATAGTTAACGTCAAGTAATCAAAAGATTTTAAAAAACTGCTTATATAAGTGATAATGGTTAACTAATAATTATTTTCTCCCTTGTTTGGTTGATGTACAAACAATCATTAGCTAATAAATGGCTTCATGTAATGTGAGCAGTGAAGCAAACTTTGGGAAGTAAAATTGGTTGGCTAGTTTAGTAAGATTTGGTAACAGGACATCTTAGTAAGAAGGTAGTTTAAACTTACATTCATGATAGCAGTAAGATATAGTGGTTAAGCGCTTGGGTGTTCTGATCAACTGGAAATATTGTAGAGCTACACTAAATTCCGATCATACTGATAGACTTGTATTTCCAGCTAATAATATGCAGTGGACTATTGCACACAATGTTTCTGTGGGCTATTAACCCTGCAAATTTTCACATAAGTCTTCCCTTACAAAGGTTTGACGTCTGAAAAGCTTTTTTTCTTTCTGTTAGAAAATACTTGAAGGACATACTTATTTTTTAAGATTCATTGACGCTTCATCAAAATTATTGAGAGACATATTCAAACCCAGGATGCCAAGTTTTTATGACCGCAGCATTACATAAAATGGAAAATATCTAGATCTTGTACATCAGTTTACACACTTTTCCCTGTAATTCACCAGGACATATTTGGGATTGTGGGAAACCTTGGGATCGCCACGAGAGCTTACAGTAGACAGCTGCTGGATTTGACAGACCCATACATGGGCATGTAAGTTTTAAAGGGTTAATAATTTTAAAGATTTTTTTTTTGGGAAATTTTCCTTTATTGGATAGTGATACAGTGTAGAGAGACAGGAAGGTTGGGGAGAAGAATGGGGGAAGACATGCAGCAAATGACCCGAGCTGGAATCGAACCCAGGTCGCTGCGGGAAGGACACAGCCTTTGTGGTACGCACGCTTAGACCGATGAGCTACCGGGGCGCCCCAAGGGTTAATAATTTACTCAGAACGCTGCTTTATCACTTTTTGATGACTCGCCCACAAATTTGTTTTCCCAAATGACATATCGATCGGGGAGCATTCCAGGCATGGTGCTGCCACGCCCATTGACCACCCTGCCACGCCCACTTCTGGGGGAGCATGCAGAAATTTCATCCAAAAGTAATTTATATTCCACAGAACTACTTACCAGCTTTTGTCTGATTTGATTAATAGTTGTAACTGCTCAAGGTTACGAGTCTAATAGTTTACGGACAACAGAGTTTACACCATCTTAATTCAGCTGATGAGCGACTAGTTCAATTAAAAAAACCCTTTGCATAATCTATACACGATTTCCAGTCAGTCGAGAGCATGGTTTCCTGTTGAACAATGCAAGCGGCAAATACTCACCTTATTTACCTCTAGGACCTCCCTTCTGTCCTCAGTCGCAGAGCGAATCTGGCTGGCTGAACGCTCGTCACGTTTGGAGCAGTCCTCCTCAATGTATGGAATGAGTTGCTTTAACAGATAAGAATGAATGGCTGGGTTACAGGAGTTGCAGTCTCTAAGGTAAAGAAGAATTGCATTAGAAAGCCTATTCTCAAGCTGTTAGATTTGGTGTGAGTGAAAATCTCAAGTAAAATAGATGCTTCTGAACTCCGATTCAAAGTAAGTACACTCAAGAATAATATACCAAGTATTTCAAAAGGTTTTGTTAACAATGGCAGAGCATGAGATGAACACAAAGGACACCCTTATATGCCCACTACAGCATGATGACTATAATTTGGGTCTTAAAAGCTTAGCAGAATGGTTTGTTTCTTCATTTGAAAAAAGGTGTGTTTCAAAAGCTGTTAATGGAGCATTCAAGTTCATGGAATGAACTTCTGCTTTATGATTATAATTACTTTACTATTATTACAGTTATCTATTGTCAAGTCCAGTCAGGGCAATATGATACATTCCACAGCGACCACAAAAATGAAACAAGCAGAAACAGTCTAGACTAAATTGGTCTTACATGAAGCAGCCACAAATTACTGAAGATGAAAATTTGTAGTTCTTAAAGTTTTTTCAGGAACTCAACCACCTACTGCTGGATGGTACAGTAAAATTGGTCCAAGAATTCCTAGTTTTCACATGACATCACAATTTAATGGAAATGCCCACCTGGAGGGCAAAAGCGAGATTCCTCCGCTTCCCACCAGTCATTTTAACCATACTGCCTAGCCAAAATACCAGTTATTTGTTTTTACGTAGGATGCAGTGACTGATGGGGAGGAAAGCCTGGGTTGTGCTTGTACAGAATCCAGTCAAGACAAAAAAAAAAAAAAAAAAAATAAAAAAACAGAGAGGAGGCAATTGTGGATTTGTTGCTACCGTTACTAGGCTACCATTGAACGGCAGGCTGGTAATCGTACACCAACAACTGACAAAATCAATGTTTGATAGTTAGCTAAATAGCACTCACCTCAGCACTGAAAAAGACGATTTTTTCCCCCTTCATCTCCAAAACAACAGCATTATTGACCCGTCTTGATTGAAAATACATATAACTACAGTAGGACTCGCCTAAACCATCCTCGTACCTCGTAAAACCGAAACTTGCTAATACCAGACAACAACTCAAGTCCCGATTTTTCTGTCATGTTTTTCTATTAAATACACATTTAATATACCGAATTCTATATAACGGATTTTCGCTTACATCGGACAAAATGTCCAGTCCCGTCACAATGCATTTCCATTAAAAAGCACTATACCGGACAAGCTGGTTTGCACCATGCACATATGCATTTGCAACAGAGCAACGAAATGAAGTTCGGCTTTCATACACTGTTATAAACTGACATCATCTAACAGTCAAATTAATGCATTGTCTCCCTGTTATTTTAACTGTAAGTGGAGTCCAGCGGACATGTAACCATGGGTTACACTTAACGTGGAAGGAACTCTGTTGTGAACTTATGGTTAAATTACCGGTAAAATAAACCAACTGGCAAAAAAGGTGCAAGTTTATAACAGTGCATTCATGGAAACAAACTGGCGCGGTTTCATTTACATACTTAAGTTTTTAGTCTTCTTCATTGATCCCATTTGGAGCAACATGCAGTATCATCCTGTTATCCATTGTTCCAGGGCAAAGACAGACTAATGGCGCTTTTCCACTATGCGGTACCAGCTCAACTCTACTAGCCTTTTTCGCGTTTCCATTAGGAAAAAGTACCTGGTACCTGGGACCAGATACCAGATTTTCCGGTCCCTGATCTCTTGTGGTTCCAAAAAAAGTACCCGCTCGGCTAACAGGTACTAAAGTGTGACGTGACAACACAGCAGCCCACTGATTGGTCAGAGAGAATTGTCTCTGCGAAAGACAACTCGCTTCTGCATCATCGCTAGGAAACTGGCTTCACTTGCCATCATTGAAACAGGTCTTCAAATTGTGTTTTCGAAACGTGTTTTGTTTTAGGCAGCTTGATAAATAAACTATGCATTGCCTTACCTTTAAAACAAGGTTGAGTTTATTCACCAGAGCTGCTGCATTTACGAAATGCGTTTCTTAGTCTGTGACCCTGTTCGTAGCGAAATTAGAAGCAACGGTATTGTGTCCAATTCTGTTCTCCTAATTCCCCTTGAGAAGGTTATTATGCTGCCCCTATTTTGCGAAAATGGCGCAGAAAATAATTTTATAGGTGCTGATGAAGCATTTTGTTCTTAGGAAAGGTATGACATGAGATGATGCATCGTAAAGCGATAAATTCTAATATTTATTTTGCGCATTTGCGATTTGCTACGCGTTTTGCCTTCAATTTCAAAGTGAAATGTTTCATGAAGCCTGAATGTCAAGCTAATAAACAATAATTGTTTTGTCATATGTGTTATTTGCTTCTTTGCTATGAAAGAAAAAAGGAATATTAACATCCTCGGTGGGTGGTGATTCCACAATTTTTTCCAGGGGTTGTATTACATTATGGAATACTGATGGTACACAAATGCCTTGAGAATATATTGCCTTTTTCTATGAATACTCTATGCCTTTTTCGGATATCATTGCTTTGCATTTTTGTGCAATCGAATCGGACACAACACCAGCTGCTATCCCATGCATCAGGACAATGTCAAACAGATATTACAGTTAAACACTCGCGGACTTTAGTGCCATAACGTGGTGACGTGGTGTTAAACACATAAATATTTAACAAAATCGACAGAATAAAAGTAAACTTGATATAACTGAGGATGCCGTCACGGCAGTAACATACTATGTCGCAACGACAAGCAGGTACCACGGAGGCGGTGCTATCCTCTAATGGAAAAGCAACCCTGAAAAACTACCCGATACCAAGGCGAGTAGAGTAGGGCAGAGTAGAGCCGGTACCGCGTAGTGGAAAAGCGCCATAAATGATGACAACAAGTCGGTACCGGTACGCGCACTTCAGAATGAAGTTGTTCCGATCTTTATAAACAAAGCATAGGCTACATATAAATTCACACATGCATATAACGGATATAATCTGTTACACGCATATAGCGGATATAATGTTTTGCGGGTATAACGGATTTTGTCCGTTTTATGCATATAGCGGATTTCGCTCATAACGGACAAAACCAGCTGGTCCAATTGAATCCGTTATATGCTAGTTTTACTGTATCTGTACTTTAGTATGCATTAATCCTGGCAGCAGTTTAAGGGGAAAGACTCTCCACAAGACAGCTAGCTATATAAAATGTGAAAATTGCTCAAGTGGAGCCAGGGTAACATTAGGGACTTGGTTAACTGTTTTTAAATAAGCTTACTGTGGCAGGGGCTGCATATAGATTACTAGTGCCTATAACTTGATGTTTCTTAACATATTTAAGAGAGGTAATGTAAAACCCAAATTCCGAAATAGTTGGGACAAAGTGTAAATTGTGAATAAAATCAAAACGCAATGACTTTCAAATCACACCAGCCAGTATTTTATTCACAATAGAACAGAGATAACATAGCAAATGTTGAAACTGAGAAATTTTACAATTTTATCCACAAAATGGGCTCATTTCAAATTTGATGGCTCTCAAAAAAGTTGGGACAGGGCCCTGTTTACCATAGTGTAGCATCCTCTCTTCTTTTTAACACAGAGTGGAGGCATCTGGGCATTGAGGAGACAAGTTTCTTGAGTTTAGCTATTGGAATTTGATCCCACTCTTGTTTAATACAGGCTTCCAGCTGCTGGAGAATTTTGGGTCTCCTTTGACGGACTTTTCGTTTAATTATGCGCCAGATGTTCTCAATCGGTGAAAGATCAGGACTGCAGGCAGGCCAGTTCAGCACACGGACTCTTCTACTACGAAGCCATGCTGTTGTAATAGCTACAGTATGTGGTTTTGCATTGTCCTGCTGAAATACACAAGGCCTTCCATAGAATAGATGTCATCAGGAGAGGAGCATATGTTGCTCTAAAACCTTTATATACCTTTCAGCATTGATGGTGCTTTTTTAAAACATGCAAGTGTCCCACACCATATGCACTAATGCAGTGGTTCTCAACTGGTGGGTCACTTTTGGGTCGCGGACCCGTTCTGAGTGGGTCGCAGACAGCTGGTTAAAAATAAATAAACAAGAGCACTCAGAGCGCAGCACCTCTGCCACGCCAAGGCAACTCTGTGCATGAGTTATTTTTGCTGGCTGATGTAGGGTATTGTTGCATTCCACCGCCAGGTGGCAGCAAAACCCAAAAGCACGGCGATTGGAAATCCGGCCCATTGGAAAGACTTGAAATATTGAACTTCGGCGTATATCCTAGCTGTAGTTTGGCCTAGATATGCCATTTAATCACTTGTTCCTCTTGTGCTACTCTAACATCCTGCAAAGTTTGGTTAAAATCTATGCGGCCATTTTTGAGATATCCTGCTAACAGACAAACAAACAAACCGACCAACGCCGGCAAAAACATACACCTCCTTGGCAGAGGTGAATAATGTTTTATGCGCGTCTGACTCTGGAGCCATGGTAACCATCATTTGATTGATGTTCACTTTAAGTTTTGTGTTGAGGTTCGGGAGAAACGAGGGGGAGTTAAGCGGAAGAGGAAGAAGTGAGGATGGTTGAGCTCACAAGTGACGATTGGAGTTTGAACTAAAAGCGAGAGTTTGTGTGAAATGGAGGTTTTTTTTTTTTTTGCGTATTCGAGATGCATCATATGATACATCTGACCTGTGGTCGGCAGTAATATGCTGAGCGTATAATGCAGAGCGATTCATAGACGCGAAATATTTAGTTGTGTGGCCTTATTTATGTTGGGCAGTTTTGATAATTTTATTTTATTCACTTTTATACATGCAGTTTTCATGTTCCTCCTCAGTTTGTGCTCTGAATGCAGAGAGATTCACAGACGTGAAATATTTAGTTTTGTGGCCTTATTTATTTTGTGCAGTTATGATATTTTATTTTATTCACTTTTATACATGCAGTTTTCATGTTCCTCCTCATTTTGTGCTCTGAATGCAGAAATATTCATAGAAGTCAAATATTTAGTTTTGTGGCCTTATTTATTTTGTGCAGTTTTGGTATTTAATTGCATTTTATTCACTAATGCAGTTTTCATGTTCCTTATTTTCTTAATGTGCACTGAAATGCACTTTGCACATATAAATAAATGTGTATGTATGTTTAAAAAGATGACCTATGTGTTTTCAAAGGCTTTTTTTGAAAAATATATTTGCTTGGTTTGGATTCTGTGAAAGTGGGTCGCGACGTAATGACCATGGGAATATGCGGGTCTTAATGTGAGACCAGTTGAGAACCCCTGCACTAATGCATCCCCATACCACCAGAGATGCTGGCTTTTGAACTGAACGCTGATAACAGGAAGGGTGGTCTTTCTCCTCTTTAGCCCGGAGGACATGGCGCCCATGATTTCCAACAAGAATATCAAATTTGGCTCGTCTGACCACAGGACACTTTGCCACTTTGCTACAGTCCATTTTAAGTGAGCCTTGTCCCACAGAACACGGCGGCGCTTCTGGATCATGCTCAACAATGGCTTCCTTCTTGCATTAGAGTTTTAGGTGGCATCTGTGGATGGCACGGCGGACTGTGTTTACAGACAGTGGTTTCTTGAAGTATTCCTGGGCCCATTTAGTAATATCAATGACAGAATCATGCCGGTGAGTGATGCAGTGGCGTCTGAGGGCCCAAAGATCACGGGCATCCAGTAAAGGTCTTCGGCCTTGGCCCTTATGCACAGAGATTTTTCCAGTTTCTCTAAATCTTTTGATAATGTTATGCACTGTCGATGAGGAGACCTTCAAAGCCTTTGCAATTTGACGTTGAGGAACATTGTTTTTAAAGTATTCCACAATTTTTTTACGCAAACCTTCACAGGTTGGAGAGCCTCTGGCCATCTTTACTTCTGAGAGACTCAGCCTCTCTACGACATCCCTTTTATAGCCAATCATGTTACACACCTGATGCCAGTTTACTTAATTACTAGCTAAATGTTCTTTCAGCTGATTCTCTTATATATTAATTGCCTTTTCAGCCCTTTTTTGCCTGTGTCCCAACTTTTTTGAGACCTGTTGCAGCCAGAAAATTTTAAATAAGCTCATTTTGTGGATAAAAATGTAAAATGTCTCAGTTTCAACATTTGAAATATTATCTATGCTCTACTGTAAATAACATATTGGCTCGTGTGATCTGAAAGTCATTGCATTTTGATTTTATCCACTATTTACACTTTGTCCCAACTAGTTCGGAATTGGAGTTGTATATATCCGGGGGTTGAAACATAAAATAGAACATGACAGAATTGTGAGGCTGCTCTGTGGAATGTCAAATATTACCCGCTATAATGAAACAGTGTTTTGCCCTCCTGGGGTATGCAGCAGTCACATGAGCGAAAACAATGAATTGGCAAAATCAGACTTTGTTTACAACCAAGAAACAGTCAGCAAATCATGGAAACAAAAACTGGAGCACTAACGGAGTCCAGTAATGAATCACATGTTGAAGACAGAGAAAATTACAAGGATACAATGAATGAAAGAATGGATGCATCTGTACCTCTACCGATAAACAAGTGCAGGTCATTTGCTGGGGCAGGTTGCATGCTTATATTAAAAATATTTATCCTTATAAATTGGTATTGACATAAGGCAGTGCTCTGACCTCAGTGGGCACAGGGTCCAGGCCAGCACAGTTCTCACTGCACTTGTCATAAACAAGGCGCAGTTTGCGAAAGAGCACAGACAGCTGTCTTAGATGTTCTTGGAGCTTGCCCAGTCTGTCCTGGTGTGTGTTGGGGTGGTAAGTCACCCCATTTGGCAGCTGGGGAGGGGGGTGAAAGGCAGCAAAATTAAAAAGTGGAAATTCATAAACACACTACAGTAGTGCATTAACCAATCAGCAACACCACCCAAAGGACAGCAATTCCTGATCCCTCTAATTATTAATGCTAGTTATAATTCCCACATTATGACCACCTTCATTCAATTTAAGATAAAAAATACTAAGCAGCGGATGGTGCACTGCGACTAAAGGCGTGCAGTGACCTTCTGAGGAGGCTCCCCAGAAGGTGTCCACAATTTTTCCCATTCAAAATACAAGCATAGTTTTCAAAGTTTTAAATCTGCATTGGCAGACAAAAGTTCCATCTCAACTATAGAGGGCAATTTATGACAGTATTAAACATATAAATACATAATGAAAGGGACGCCTATTGAACATAAACGAGAATGAAATAATTAAATGCAATTAAGCCTTTGAATTGAAAAGTAATTAAAAACGCCATTGCTCGATCTTAAAATAAAACGGCAGCAATAATAATTGAACGCATTTAAGTTTTTATCATTTTGTCATTTATTTCAAGTTGCTGGTATTTCTGGCGCCATTAAATAGTTTAAGAGCCAGTTTTTATAAAAGCCAGGCAGATTTCTATGAGAGATTTCGACCCTTGGATTTGTCTGAAATTTTTTTTATTGATAGATATATGTTAAAGCGAACAAAAATCACATTTTCTATCCAAAATAGGGTCTGCTTTTTTTTTAGGGGGTCCTGGAATGTCGGGGGTCAAAATCAGCCAAAATGGCAAAATCACTAAAATTAGTGTTTTTGAATGCTTGTATTTCTAATTACGTCCTAAGTGAGCCAAATTGATTTCCATTTGTGCAAGTCTATCGGTATGGACTCTCCAAAAATGAAAATCATTTGGCTGACTTAGGGCGCCCAGAAATACAAGCATTCCAAAACCTACTCTTTGGTGATTTTGCCATTTTGGCTGGGTTTTTGACCCTAATATTCCAGGTATTTTTATAATGACAAAAAAAAAGCAGTTTTATTAATGATAGAAAATGTGATTTTTGTTTGTTTCTAACATACATCTATCAATAAAAAAAATTTAGGACAAATCCGAACGGGTCGTGAATCACCGCCTGCCTGACTCTTATAAAAACTGGCTCTTAATTTGTCAAACTCATCCATCAAAAGTCCATGGTGGTCCTAAATTCTGACTGGTGTAATGAAATGTGTCAATAACGAGCCTTAGAAAAAAGCTCAGTCACCAGGCTTAAGTGAAATGAAGTTTCCCCAGAGTAATTTTCGAAAAGGCACACCAGTTCCTATGCATGCACCATGTAAAGCCTTCAGAAAAGATCTGAATCAATCTCTCTCCGGTGTACATGTTGTCATGTTCCATCAGAGAACAATGCAATCATGAGAACTTAAGTGAGACTTATGTGGCATTGGTGTTTCATCATGAGGGGAGAGATCACCCAGAATAATGAAGGAACTGATAAATAGGTTGGTTGAAATTGATCAAGTCCTTCTTGCCTCTGGGTGGTCAGTTCACTACGTCATGTCACAATGAAACAGATTTTGAAATGCCTTTTAATGGCTAATAGGATGTGCACCTGGGGACCTTTAAATGATTCCAAGCCAGCTATCTGTTGCTATCAAAGTTACTCAGTGAACTAATTCCCTTTAGCTAAATTAGTGTAAAAAACTTCCTTGACGTGAAAAGGTAGAAATGGCTGTTAGGAAAATAAACAAACGTGTATATAAGCAAAATGTAGAATCAATTTTTGACAGTTATATAGCAGGAATAAACAAAACTTTCACCATTTTCTACAACGCCTAAATGTTAGCGGTTTGTCAAGGAAGCTAGTCGGTGTGGACTGGACGACAGAACGCTCACAAGCTGCTAATGTCTTGCTTCCTGCGGGGATTACCTGCAATATGCAATGTGCCTGCTTGGACAAGTCTTGCAGAGTTCACAATACGTTTCGTGACTGCATTGCTCTCGAAGAGAACATAGCGGAAAATGCGCCAGCGGGAAATAATTTCAGATCAATTTTACCTTTCCATGGACCACACATGAGTAGTGGACCACACAAGGAGTGAGTGCAGCAACAACTGTGAGAAACTTTGCTTTAGCTCGGCGACTGTGCTTGTTGTCAGGCTTATTATCGACTGGTCATGACTCCTTCGATTAACTCGATCAAACAGGCCCTCCTACTAGCTTGTAAGGAAGTTCAGACGTAATCACTTCATGATGTAATAAGATCAGCAACATGAATTAAATACATAGTGAAATGATAAATAAATTAAGTAAATACATAACATTTTTCAGCAGTAAGTCACTTTTTGAATTTTTGAAGTTATTCATTCAATTGCAGATTGAACCAGACAGTCCGGTCAGCTGCGACTGCATGGGTGTAGCCCCCAAAAGCCTGTTTCTCCTCTTTTTTGCACACTATTCAGCCAATACTGTTGCCATGGCAACCAAAATTGATAGGTGTTAGAAGTAAAGTATGTCACATGTCCATACAAAATATGAAAGTAATCGGTCAAAAATTACAGCCTATACAGCGTCCACAAGGAAATCTCTATGTTTTGCCACTGATTTGCATATTATTCGGCCAATACTGTCGCCATGGCAACCAAAATCAATAGCTGTCATAAGTGAAGTACAACACATGTCAATACGAAATATGAAAGAAATCAGTCAAAAATTACAGCCCGTAGGGCGTCCACAAGAAAGTGTCTATGGACGTGGACACGGCAGCGGTGACGGAGACAACACACATGGTTCCATAGTAGCCGTACGACTTCGTCCAGGGGCTACAGTTACTCATTTTAATTGATGGTCCTTTATATCTGTCAATGTACAAATAGAGGGTTTTCCCAACCACTGAAACACGTGGGGAGCAGTACTCACGTAATCTTCTGCAGCGCCTGCACCAAACAAATGGAAACAAGAGCAACTCAAGGCGCAACATATGCCCCCGACTGAAACAGCTGAAGAACATGTACAGAAAGCGAGTGTTAGGCATCATCCGCCATGTATGACCATTCAGGTCACCAAAAATTATGAACCTCCGTCGAGCGGGGTTCACGATAGAGCGTGACAAAGGATTTCAAGATGGCTGCTGTGGCGGCCATATTGGTTGGCAGAGTGAGGTCAAAATCGATAGGCTGAATGGTCGTGCATGGGGGACGATGCCTAACAAAAATCATAAACCTGCGTCGAGCGGTGTTCACGTTAGAGCGCGACAAAGGATTTAAAGATGGCCGCCACAGCAGCCATACTGGTTGGCGGAGCGAGCAGAAAATCATTAGGAATCATCCCCTATGTATGACCATTCACTCCACCAAAAATCATAAACCTCCGTCGAGCGGTGTTCACGTTAGAGCGCGACAAAGGAAAAGCATACGACAGGACGCCCGGACAGACGGACGTAAGGGGTGAAAACATAATGCCCCTGACCGACTCTTTCGAGGTTGGGGGCATAAAAAAGCAATGCCGAGTCCTCCACTGCACTGGAGTCGAAATGTACTCATATGGGAGAGCGCAGCAGAAACACATTTGAGGTTTAATTTGGAGTTTTTAACGCCCACCGCAGGGGTTGGAACACAGATTGCTCTCAGTAAATCGAGAGACGAATCAAGTTGTCATGCAGTAATGTTCCCTAAATTAGATGGCAAGAGGCTACATCCACTGCCAAAGTAAATGCTAAACCTAAGAGAAGTTTTGTTGAGCAGCAAATGCAGTAACATTGTCAGACATGCCATCATAATCCCTTTCCTTTGCCCAGCAAAACAATAATATACTCATCATTTTTATTCGATGAATGCAAATACAAACATCATATGCTGAAACATTAGACATCTATGGACGTTTGCCCATTAGTTTGGGGCTAGTACGTTGGTACCGTAATGATAATAAGCAACAACATCCCAGTTTTTCTCTTTAAATGGATAATTTACCAAAAATAAAATTCACTCATTAACTCACCCCTATGCTGATGGTGGGTGAAGTTTATTGGTCTGCAAAACTCTCCAGGAATTTCAGAGGAAAACCGCAGTAAAGAAAAATCCAATCCAATTGAAGTTAATGTTATGGCTAAGGAATACGTTTTGACTTGTACACTTGGTACTGCCAGGGCAAAGAGTTCCTGGCTCATTTCTGAATTAGGGACATAAACATTCATCTTACAGACTGTGTGTCTTCCAGGTGCAGAGGGGAGAGAGGCCTGATTTCTTCCAAAAAGCGTATGTTATACTGAGTATAATTCTGATCATTTAACTTAGCATACATAGTTTGATAGTTATCAAAACTATCACATGGTCAATCAAAAAAAGACTTTAACAACTGTAAGCGTGTGAAGTTACTATGCAACAGATCTCTCTCTGTTGTGTCCCAGCAAGCATATAAACACAGGTGCACAGCTACTGCACTGTCTCCTTGATTACACCACACGTGCAGTACAGGCATTTTACCTTCTCTGTTGTTTTTTTTTTATTTGAAAATTTGGTCACTATTAACTTCCATTGCATTGGATATTTCTGCATAACTATTTTTCTCAGAAACTCCAGGAATGTTTTTTGGACTGAATAACTTTAACTTTCAGCACAGGAGTGAGAGGATGATAAGTGAATCTTCATTTTTAGGCAAACTATCATTGTAATAGAAACCTCGCTACTTAAGTTGTAGAAGTATCCAATGTACTACAGTGGCATTATGGTTGTTTCTTGAGTGCAGAGTTTCTCCTTTCCCAAAAGGTTGCAGTGTGACATTATGTCAAAAGTATGACATTTCCCTACGGCCAGTTATCACCCAACTAACGCGTATAATTTTGTTTAGAGGAAACTAAAGATTATGAAAGTTGGTTCAAACCACCAGATGGACTGTCAACTCACTTGATCACCCATCAATGTAGCAAAGTTGCAGCAGTGGCTGTTGTCAGGAAACCAGCGTGTCACATTTTGTTCACGAGGTGATACTTTATCTGCCAATACCACAGCGGAGTATGGATATGAGGGTGGATCAGGGAAGCTAGCAATCTATTTTCGTATCACTTTGACAAAAAAACATAGCTTTTGTGATTAAATGCAACATAATTCAGAAAGAGTACATATTTTCAATAAGGAATAACTAAATCCTTCCTAACTGCATGGTGAAATGGCCATGGAGGGAGGAGAAAATTGCATTTAAAATCCATTCAGAAGAGACCCTTGTTTTGCCAGTGTTATAATTTTGGTGACTTCGCTGAATGTCAGTCTGAATGCACTGTGAAAGACTAAAGCCTGCCCTGTGTTGTTTGTTTCTTAAATAAATACTGTAGTAATTTACGGTCGATGTTTTTAACACAAATAGCATCATATTTACTGGGGGGAGAAATCCCCACAAAGAACCCCGCCCCCACTAAACAACCACTCCCACACCCCACTACAGCATCTAACCCAGGGGTAGGGAACCTTCTCTAGAAAGAGCCACTGTGGGTGCAGGCTTTCATACCAACCAAGCTGCTACACACCTGATTCTACTAATCAAGCCCCTTAACAAACATTCCAGAGGTTGATTAGTAGAATCAAGTGTGTAGCAGCTTGGTTGGTAAGAAAGCCTGCACCCACAGTGGCTCTTTCTGGAGAAGGTTCCCTACCCCTGATCTAACCCCTCCAGAAAGCTGGGGAAAACCCTAATAAAATTATTGAATTGTGCATTTAATTGCCTTTTTCATCATTCGCTTATTTATCTATTCATTTATTCAGTCAATATTGTCAAAAATTACCCTCCATGAAAAAATTGCACAGTCAAATCTTGTTTAATATGCAGAGAGTAGTCAGTTCACCAAAATGTCTCCAAATAAATCTTGACAACACAATTAGAGATTATACCTGCATATTGCGCAGCAGCTGGAAGATCTCCATGGTCCTGAAGACAATATCCTGCACTGTCTCCTGGCCAATGCGACACAGTGATGCGGTGTTCACCTCCCTGGCCGCCTGTGATGGTTGCCCAGGGAATGTCGTGGACGTCATGCAGGCTCCAGCGATGGGAGGTGCTGTCATAGGGCAAAATTTTCACCAAGAGGCCTCAAGGATTACTCAACCCTTGGAGACAACAGCATGCCCTAACACTGCCAACGAGGGAACAAAGACAAAGATCATAAGCTTGATTCTACGGTGAAAGTGAAAACTCAACGATACCAAAAGTAAGGTTTGGCCAGATGGTCAGTTAAAAAAAAATTAATCACTTCCCCAGCACAATATCTATCAACACACAAAATTTCATTCACATCCATCCATAATCTTTTGAGATATTCTGTTAACTGACAAGAGAACCAACCAAACAACCATTGACCACTGGTGAAAACAGGTAGAGATAGATCAATCAAGCAGTGTTCTTGGGTACAGGCAACCCATTGAGGGAGTGTGTGCTTCAAGCAGTTTTTAACTGCAATTCTCCCCAGACATACTAGACGGAGGGAAAACATTCAGAATCTCACAAAATCTAGTACTCATCACCTTAAAAAAAAAAAAAAATCACCTAAGCCAATGCATTGGAAGGTTCTCGGCAGAAAAAAATGGGAAAGGGAGGTGGTAGAGTAAAAACAAATGTGTAACTTAATAATATAAAACACCAGCAAATACGTAGCCCTCTTTCCATGCCAGCAAAGGTGACAATCCCTGACACCTGAAAATCTTCAAGTCCGCAAAACATACTAATATCGCTCTGCCAGTTTTCAATGCAGTCCAAGCCTGGAGCACAATAATTAGATAAAAATTTTGCTGAAAATCACAGAATTTAAGTTTTTCAGGTGCTATAGATAGGTCTACGGCGGCGTCCCAGCTTTCGGCAGCTCAGAAAAAGGGCAAAGTGCCAACAGCTAATTGTAGAACCAAGATGCCTTTATATAACTTCAGCCAATTTTATACGCAGTAACAATTAAACAAATTATATTACAGATATTTCAAGTGCTTATAACTGCTAAGTGTTTCAGAATATTTCATTTTAATAGCCTAAGTGATATATTAACAAGTCAAAATAATCACATTCTGGCCAGTGGAACAAGCCATAAAACTGTTGATACATGCCCCAAAATTTATCAGCCCCCCTCCAATCTGGCTTGAAAGACAGCCCACCCCACTCACCCATCTTCCCCATGCCAATTATGTCAATTTTATCACAGCAGCAGGCCTACTCCACAGATCACCATCTCGGTTTGGACTGTTCCGAATTATTAAGCGTGGGTCAACAGTATTCATTTATGCCATTAAATAGTTTGTGTTCTTAAAAGTAAAACATTTCTGACAGCTAAAAAACAGACATTGATGTACCTAAAATATGGTTATTAAAATGAAAGTTGTGCTCGTATTTGATTCATTGATTTAAAGTGTGGTAAATTCGTCTGAAACCCGCATCACCAATCCCCCTCCCCCTTTTTGTTAAGTGGTATCATCCAATTTAGTAGACTAGAGGAAGATCCCAGTTTAATTTGGAATCTGAAAGCCTGACAGTCAGAAATGTTTTGTTCTTTGCTGTATAAATAAAATAAAATATAATTAATAAGTAAACAAGTTAAAAAGTGAAGAGAACTCACTAATAGCCGAACCCCTGTCCTTAACCAGGAAGATAAAAATCATTAGATCTCCGTGACAGTTCAGAGGCAGGAGGTAAACTACATCCAGGTGTCATTTTTTTTCAATCATTCCCCATGGAATTTACTTGTAGGTTCATATTTTTACAGAAGATAAAGTAAGCAAAATTTAGTTGATAGCAAATTGAATTTGCTTATCAATTAATAATTGTACTTAAAATGTCATTTTATGGCCTATCAATTGGTGTTTCCAGGTGTTTATTTTTCAAGGTGGCGATATTTTCCTTGCAAATAATTAACACTGGCTAATTTTATTAGTTCAAAAAATGTGTCCCTTTTTAAAAATGTACACATACTATCATTTTTCCCCAAATGTACTACAACTGCTTTCAGTTTCATCACATGAAGATAATGTCATTCTCCGATTTCAGAGGCACAAATTCTGCGTACTTTATGTATTATGAAGAGAGTGGGCAAGCGCGGAATTGTTTGTAAACATCAAGATTGGTCAGTGGTCTGTCATCCACAGCTCCACGTAATTTCTGTAGGAAACACCGTCTATACATAATGCGACTAATACAGTTACATTTCAAGCTTTTGAGTGTATTTCAAGTTAAGAGCTAGTTGTAAGATGAATATTGACACGTTAACAGAACGTCATTTCGAGTATCACAAAAAAAAAGACAATAAGAGGAGAGTCCCTTCACCAGTTCCCGAAAATTCCGCGAGACAAAATGACATTTTTAAAAGCTGAACCATCTCATGATTCATTCTCAAAACAAGTCATTTTTCACTCGCTTTGGACAGCGGTACGCCATATTCAAAAGCGTGCCGCGGAAGGAAAGGGGTTGGATAACTTAATGCTGCGTTTTGTAACTGGAATAGTACGCGAAGAATAATGGGACAATAACATAAATAAAATCGTTGATAGCGAAATAACACAAGCAACCCAGATGTCTAACTGTGGCTAGTTGTTTTCGAATTATAGCTAGCAAGTGTCATAACAGTCAAACCAAGCAAAAGCAAGAAAAATATTCAGGAAAACTCTGCCTTTCACAAGTCGGGTGCGTGGAAACTAGTAAACTACATTAAGTCAGCCAAAGTCAGACGCTCGCTAAAATAGCCTATCATCAGACTCATTATGCCTTTTGCTGCCTAACGTTAAGTAACTGATAGCCAAGTTAGCTAGCTAGCTAATTCACTTGCGGCACCGAGAGCCTGCCAGATCTCGATACCACATTTCCTCATAATTCTTTATCGAATAGCCATTACTTAATCGATGTAATACCTCAGTCTGGTTTTGTGTTAAATATTATGTCCAGTCTCACCAGCCAACATTAGACAGCAAATGGAGCAACTCCAAATTCACGACCTGCTTACGCGAGATGTTCCTCTTCTAGTAAATTTTCTTAACATTTCACACGGTAAAGTGTTATGCTGCCCCCCACAGTTCAGAAAAGACCTCCCATACTCAATACTTTCAAATAATTCCCCAGTTTATAAACATTTCAAAAAAAAAAAAAAACCTCCATGTGACTCCAGTCCATTCCTTATTTTTATTTCTTTCAAAATCCACCCCATAATTCCCAAAATACCCTCTCAAAACAGAAATCATTTCTTTCTTTTCTTTTTTATTCTTTCCCCCTCTGACCCCAATGTTCCCAAAATAAGGAGTCTTATTTGCTTTTGTCTCACCCACGAAAACTGGACTCTTATTTTCCTGCGGCGAAACAAGTCAGCTCAGAGTTTCCACCTTTCTCACTGGAGGGCTTTTGCCTCCCTCCCCTCCCTCGTCTTCCTTTGTTCTCTTCCAAGTAGCTGTTCGCCTTCAGGTACCATGGTATCCTCTTCCACACTCCCAGTGTCGCTCCCAGTGTCGCTCTCCTCCTCACTCTCCTCTCCACTGCAGTTTCCCCCAGGATCTCATCAGGAGACATGGGCACAGCAGCACCCATTTTAGCTGTCTCCCCCTGGTGCGCCTTCTTCCCCTCCCACTCCTCTTTCTCCATCCTCTCACCCATTCCTCTCGCCACCCGAGCATAATTACGAAGCAAACGGTTTCTGCAAGAGAGGCCCTCCTGTCTACACACCACATACCTCTGTAATTTCAGGCAATCCTTTTCCATGTGGCCTTCCTCTCTACAATTAAAAAACACCACATCCTCACAATCTTCTGCTGTACAACCAAAACGCAAACATTTCCGGCAATATTTCGGCAGCATTCAGTAAAAAAATTACACCTCTTTCACCTTTGAAAGGAAGGGGGTCATTGTGAGCAAACCCTTCATAACACTCCAGGTTTTTATCTACAACCCCATTTCCGAAAAAGTTGGGACACTGTGTAAAATGTAAATAAAGACAGAATGCAAAGATTTGCAAATCACTTAAACCCTAAATTTGATTAAAAATAGTACAAAGACAACATATTAGATGTTTAAACTGAGAAATTACATTGTTTTTTAAAAAATATCAACTCATTTTGAATTTGATCTGGAAAACTTTCATGGCTGATCAAATGTGTGTGAGGAGTCATTCCATCAGATGTGAAAAAATCAATAAATTGATGCGCATAATCAAAAAATAAAAATTAAAATCTCTCTCTGGTAACAGTCGTGATTTACTGGACACAAAATGATTTTTAGTATTTGTGTTTGTATTTTTCAAAATCCATGGAAATTAACGGGGAAGATATTGGTTTATGAGTGCAAAGAAAGTAAATTCATCTGTGGAGTAGCACCTACATTCGAGCAGTGCCTCTCATTCATGACCTGCCTGCCATGGTAACAGTCATTAGCACTGTGGACACAACGGGCAAAGACTGCTACCCGATAATTTCAGTCTGATATCCTCCAGTGTGTTGACCAGGAAAGTTTTGTAACAAAGTGGAATTTATTCACTGGACTGCGAGTAAATAACTTATAGGAAAATCAGCATGATACTTATTAATTTTAATTTTCCACATCCTTTCTTATATGAACTTATTTTTGATGTCACATTTTGGTGTCCTTATTTGAGCCAAAAATCATTGTAATTAATTTAATTTAAAAGACTACTGAGGTTCAAGTCCTAGTTTTATCCTCACTGTATCTGCTGATACTAAAACAATGAACAACAACTATCCCTAAAATCTCTCCAGTATTGTGAAAAGACACACACACACACACACACATATAAATTTGACCTATGATACAGGAATCAAATGCAGAGGCAGAGTACAATTCAATAGTAAGTTTTATTGAGAGTAACATAGTAAGACAGAGGGCCGGAGCCCAGAGCAGGATGGCACAGTTCCGTTCAGATGTAACACTGTGAGTGTATCCCTTGCCTAGCCAGTGGCTTTCTGGGATGACTACCAGATGAAGTGCACACTGCACCAGAGCTCAAATATCAGATGGCAGGATGCTCAGTTTAGCAGGAACTCGGTCCCAATGTTGATGACTGTAGAAGGTTAGGGAGCCTGTTCCTAATAAACTGGGCAGAGGAGAATACTGAGAGTACATTAACTGGAATGCGGTCCCGTTCCTGGAGATCAAGAATAAGGCTTTGGAGCTTGTTCCTATTAACTGAAATAGAAAGAGAACTTCCATAAATTATTATCATCAAAGGTTACGATTTAATTTCAAAGGACGAATAGCTTTACAAATAAATATTGATTGGTTGCCAAAGGGCATATTGCAAGTGACAATCCAGCAACTTGCAAACTCATAGTAGGGGATTTAAGCACATCAACACACATGTGAGGATGAGTAAAAATAAATTGGACATAGTCGGTGAAGGAAAGCACGCAAGACGTAAACTAATGGAAAGAGACAATAACTTTGATAGACATGCTAGCTGCTGCATGGGAGTAGACACAAAAGACATTCACATGAGGGTTGTGACAGTATCCTATCCCAATGGGCGCCACCGTACAGTCCTGTGGTGAACCCCGTACGCCAGCGCATGAAATCACAAACCAAGGAGGGGTCTAAGATGTTCTGCTCTGGGACCCAGGATGCTCCTCGGGGCTGTACTCCTCCCAGTCCACCAGGATTTGGAGTCCATGTCCCCTACGCTGGACAACTAGGATCCGCCGCACGGTGTATAAAGGGTCACCATTGATAAGCCTGGGAGAAGGCGGGGAATGGGAGGAAGGACTGTAGGGAGACAAAGATATGGTTTTAACTCTCAAGACGTAAAACGCAGGGTGAATATTACAAAAGGAAATGGGGAAGGAGGAGCCTGACAGCGGATGAAGATTTCTTGAAATGTTGAATGGGTCAATGAACCTGAGGTGAGCTTTTTCAGTGTCTCCCAGAGCGGGATATTGTTTGCAGCCAGCCAGACCTTGTGTCCCACTTGGTAGGCAGGAGCTGGTCAGCAATGATGATTCCCTTGCTTCTGGAAGATGGATACGTGCCAGAGTAGTAAAGCATGAGCTCTTCTCCAGCTGCAGCAGTTACGAAAAACCAGGATCTGAGCAGAAGGAACTGCCAGTTCTCTCTCCTCAGACTGGAATAATGGGGTTGGTAATGCAGACAACATTGAAAAGGAGACATGTTCAAACCAGCCATAGGTAAAGAATTGTGAGTCAGCTCCACCAAAGTTAGAAGGTGGGACCACATGGCAGGGTTACCCTCTGTCGGGCAGCATAGACCAGCTCCTGCTTTAGCCTCTCCACCTGGCTGCAGGTTTCTGGGTGGAACCTCGAAGAGTGGTGAGGGGTGGTGTGCACCAGGGCGCAGAAAGCCCTCCAGAAGTGGCTGGCAAATTGGTGACCATGGTTAGAGACCGCCTCTTGGGGCATGCTGTGAGGGGGGACTATGTGATTCAGGAGGAGCATGGCGGTCACGTCTCCGTAGCTATGGATAGCTTAACTAATGATACAAACTGGACGCTTCAGAGAACCTGTCAACAATGGTGGGGATGCTATCACGGCGCGGGTTCGATCCCCGCCTCATACCCGCCGGCAGTGGTTGGCAGCTCTTTTCAGAGTAGCGCGCAATTGACCAATGCGCTAAAGGGATGCAAATTGGGAAGGGTCAGTAGGGATAGTAAATACAAAGTTCTCAGGCGCCTCCTGTTGGCCAGACGGGCGCTCGTTAGGAAGATTTTAAGCTCGCTCATGTTTGGGTATCCTCCGCCCTCATTCTGGGCTTGCGAGGTTTTGACCAATCAGTGTATAAGAAGCGGTGGCGATGGGCGCGTGCTTCGGAGGAGAGCCGCGAGCTGTCTCACTCTCCTGAGTTGGCAATAGGGGCCGCATATGCGAAAAGGCTTGTACATAGTTCCCCAATTGGACATTCCAGATTCGGGTGGGATTGGAGATGCCAAATTAAAAAAAATAAATAAATAATAATAATGATGGGGATGACTGTGAGCCCATCAGAGGGAGGCAAGCCCATGACAAAATCCATAGCTATGCAGGCCCACGACCGGTTAGGAACTTCCGAGGGCTGTGATAAACTGCAGGTTCATTGGTTACTTGATTTGGAGCGGGCGCTCACAGCACAGGTTGCGATGACCTCCAAGGTATCCTGGCAGATGGTTGGCCACCAAAAGCATCAAAGAACAAGGGCAAGAGTGTGAGACACACCCAGTTGGTGTGTCAGCTGAAAAGCCTCAGCCAGGGATAGGACCTTACCTCTCACTCTCGCACGGATGAAGAGACGATTGGGTGGAATGCCCAGTTCGGAGGGATAGGACCGCAATGCTTCTTAAACTTCACTCTCCACTTGTTGCTTGTGAGTGGTAGCAGTTAAGAGGTTCCCCAGGTTGCGATGGTCCGGTAGAGTACCCTTGAATGAACTGCCTCTAAAAATTGGCAAGCATGAGAAACCTCTGCAGCTCCTTATGGTCTTTAAGGTCCAGCTAATCCAGCACAGCCTTTCTGGCTATCTATTTCCAGGGTGCCCTGCATCACCACAAAGCCTAAGCAGGAGTCGGTGGTGCTATGGAATTAGCACTTTTCTGGTTTTAAGTGGAGTGTTTCTCCATCAACCTTTGAATGACCAAGCAGATATGCAGGTATGATCCTCCAGAATCTGAAAGAAGACCTGTATAAAGTCTAAGTAAATATTAATGAACTGGGAGACCACGCCTCGGAGGATATTATTTTTGAGGCTCTGGAACACAGTGAGGGCATAAGTGAGCCTCAACGGCATCACCGGGTATTCATAGCACTTCAGGGGGTGTTAAATGCTCTCTTCCACTCATCTCCTTTCCACATGGGCACCAGGTGGTGAGCATTGTGTGGGTTCAGCTTGGAAAAGTAGCAGCAGCCATGGAGGTTGGGGAATGCTAAGTCTATCAAAGGTAGAGGGCCATGATTCTTAATAGTAATTGCATTAAGTCCTGATAGTCCATACTGGGATAGAGGGAACCATCTGTTTTGGCACCAAAGAAGGAACCAGTTTCAGTCAGCAACAAAGAAGCTTAAATGATTCCAGAAGCTAATGATTCCTCTGACAGTATTTTGCTTCATTTGGACATTATGGCAGTGTAGTTAAGATGAACCTTACGTTTCCGTAGTGCAACCAAATGTTGACACAGCTTTAGTATCAAACTAACAAACGTATAGTTTAGTGTGGACTTTGTACAATAGCTTTCGGTAGAACTTACATACTGCTGGTGCAACGGGCTGCAGATGTGCAAACCCTGTTACATGATACTCCAGTAGATTTTAGTCTGTAACCACTGCCAAAGGTGCCTCAACTAAGTACTGAGTATTGGGCCTGAATACTCACGTTAATGTGATACTTCAGTCTTTCCTTCGAAATAAAATTGTAAAGAAATTCTAAAATTTTGTTTTTGCTTTGTCAGTATGGAATATTGAGTGTAGACTGCGGAGAACATAGGAATTTAGATGATTTTAAGCATAAGGCTGCAACATGACAAAAGAAAAGAGGTCGGAATACATTCTGAATGCACTGTACATACTGTAGCTAACTATAGTATACAATATTTTTAGTAACTAGATGAGATTGCCTATGTTCGAAGTTTATTCTTCATTTTACAGCAGACGCTTATCTGTGTAATGGCATTCATCTATTGAATAAATACAAAATAGACCAGTCAAGTCTCACAATTGGGGTGGTTGTTAGCCACCTGTTGAAAAGTACTCGCTGTTTAAAAAGAAGGGCAGTACATACTGATTTCTCTCCTCTTTATTGTTCTTAGAAATACTTCAGTTGCTTTATTTTCTGAATTGGGATCAACAAATGCCTTATATGATTTGGCTCGCCTGACTCGTTGTAACCGGCTACAAGTACTTACGGCTAGAGAAAGGGCGTCATCCTTATGGTATGGATGCAACCAAACACTTATTTACAGTGATAATCTGATACCTGTGAGCTAGTCAGCCCTACATTTGAGAGTAAAACTATACAGGCACGCAGGTATAAGCCGTCCTTGGGGAAAAAAAAAAAAGATTTTAGAAGCTACCGACATTTTAGATGAGATATGCTTGCTAGCCACCCTTAACCCACATATCTGACTGACTTGATAGCTAGCTTAGTCTTCTTCAAGGATGACACCCTGTCTCTAACTGCAAGTGCTATGAGTTTAGCCAACTCAGGGTCGTTAAGCTTATGACAAAACTTAAGCACAGCTGACTTTCTCACTAACTACTTTACATTATATGTTTTACGTGAAAAGTAAGCTAACTGTTAGCGGCTATATTTCTTGCATAAGTTTTATTCTCAGACTGATTTGGCAACATTTATTGCAAATATGGTGAAATTAAACTAATAGCTAAGCTTACCTGAAATGTCTTTCTGACCATTGTGCAATGAATGCTGGGATATTTGCGCGGTTTTGTTCATTCAGGTTACAAGCAAATGAATCTTTGGTAAAATGGGCATGTCGAGGACACTTCTGGGAATTTGATCCATTCGTTGAGAAACGCTAACTTGTACATTGGAACAAAACTTGGTCGAAAAAAGATTATTTCTCACAAGGACTCGAACACAAGTACAGACAAGAATGCGGATTGAGAAGAGCTCAATATTTCATGAACCTCAGATAAAACCATGGATCCCATGCTCTCCAGAAGTGCTAAAGCACCATCCTTGGGGGTCTGAGTGCAACTAAATAAAACAGGACAAAGGTCCCCTTCGTGAATTTCCGAAATGCAGGATGGCAGGGGAAGACTTATGAATATTCATGAACAACCGCCACCTGATTGACCGATAAAACATTCCACGCCTGATATTGTCATCTGCTGCTCAGAGCCTGTTTTCCCGAGATTTTTAGATATCCCCGAGTGCTTGAAGTAAGCCAATCAGGTAGCGGTTCTTTTATGAATATTAATGATCACCCCCTCCCATCCTGCATTTCGAAAATTCGTGTCCCGACCGACCGTCGAAGCCTAAATTTCGTCCGTAAACATCCTGTGGATTTAAAACGACGTTGGGCGGGAGGAGGAGGAAAAAGCGCTGCCGCGTGTTGCCATCTTGTTTGTTTTCAGCTGGCTCGGACTTGTGAATGGGTCCGTAGGAGGAGCGCACATAGGAATACGCGCCTGCAAAAAGAGGAAAGGTAACAGTTAACGCTAGTTAGCTAAGTTACATCGGTCAGACGATTTTTTTCATAATACCCAGACTTCGAGGAACGGTGTATGTTTGTTACATGCACAACGTATCCTTTTTAGGTTTGTGGTTTACTAGTACATAGTTTGTGTGGCATTAACTAGCTAGCAAGCTAACCGTGTGCTTGCAGCAACATAGTGGCAGCTTTAGTTTAGCCGGTCTGTAAGTCGTTCCGTAGTGTTGCACGATGCAAGTCTGTCAGCTGTTTAGCTGGCTACCTGGTTGATTAATGGGAGAACGCAATTAATTCATCTGTGGCCTGCCCGCTTGAGAAAGGTGTTGCACGCTCCACAGTTGCTAGCTAGCTAACATTTGCGTTAGGCTTGAGAACTGAAGCTCATTGATTCCACGCCGGGTGGCCTTCCTTTCTATAAGGTTACACTGAACAAGCTGCATGCCTAATATTAGCCCGCAATTGTGCCAGCTCGGATAAGATAAAGTTAATGCAAATGTGGGTTATCCGCCAGCTAAGCCAGTTTAAACGAGTAGCTTGCTTGTTGGTTTTCGGCAATTTGTCTGCTTAAGATTGCTATCGTTTCTGGGGAAATGATCTTGCGTATTGAAATGAATAACGGTTATCCGCTCGCTAATAGGCTGCAGTTCGCCACACAGAATGAAGGGAACTTTCATTGCGGAATTTGGTGATGTAGCCGGAGAACGTTAAAGCCGCTTTCACACTGGACGCGAAACGAATTTTTCGCACGACAGATTACATTCAAAGTCAATGCAAAGACGCGAATACACACGTTTTGCGTGTATTTGCGTCTTTGCATTGAATGCAATCTGTCGTGCGAAAAACTCGTTTCGCGTCCCATGAAAGCGGCTTAAAGTATCTGCTATCTCACGTCTGCCGGCTGCGCGGACAGTCCAGTGAAGTGGCTGGACCAAATCGTAACCTTGATGGCTAGCTATCTTACTCGATTGCTTGTTAATAGCTTTAATGAAAAAAGATTATAACAATTAAAAATAACTCGTCCAAGAGGACGTGTGCCCATAACTTCCTAAAACGTCTACTTGCTACATTACTGTTTAGCTCGCTTAAACGTCAGCCAGTAATTGCATAAACACATATCTATGTTTGCCTTATCGTTTAGTATTACCTAGCTGGGTCTGTCTTAAGCGGGGATAGGCAAATCACGATAACTTATGTTTTTCCGCATCTCTTCACCTGTCTGTGTATGGATGCGTCGGGTCTGATCCATAGAGCAAAAAAATAAAAAAATAACACTAGAGGGGACAACTTTATTGGCCGAACGAAGCAGAAATGCGTTGTTGCAGCCGCTATCTTGGTGCGCTGTTTACAAACAACTGTCAACGTGGTCACCAGTCGGCAGGGAGGGACTTCAGAGGAACCTAACAATCACTGCAGCAATTTGCGAGATAAAAATCAGAATTGCTATATTTAGCTCTGTGCTTTGCCCCGTATAAATAAACACTGACTGGGCTTACATCTTGATTCTGGTCTTTCATCCAAATTTTATTGGCGATTGCAGCCCGTTTTCTGTAGAACATAAATAATTAAGGCCGATGATATTCGCACTTATACGTGTGGCCAATGCTGCATTTTTTTTCTTGGCCACACTTCGCACTTATACGTGTGGCCCATGCTGAAATTTTCCCTTGGCCACAGTTTAAAAAATAAGTTTGGCCAAGAAAAAAATTTTGGCTTTGGACACACTTAAAATAAGTGTGGGCTATGGAGCAATGTGCATCTTGGCCACCCTTAAAGTGCGTCTAACGCGAATTTCGATCAATTTTTGTTCGTGGACGCACTTGAATAAGTGCGAATAGTCACTTCGAATAATTAAAGGTCTTTCAGTGGAGAACAAGCTGTCCGCGATCGTGCTAACTCACTTGACTTTGATTCAGACAGTGAGCTGATTGAGAGGTTTCACTTTGGTGAGCAATCCCTGTTTGAATTAATCTTTTGAGTTCTCCCCTCAGCTTCATTGAGTATCGGGCAGATACGACTGAACTGGTGATGATTCTTCAGCGGTGTTTGCTTGTTCAAACGAAGTTGGAGTTGCTCGCCATGATAAGAAGTTACTGTATTTATTTCCTCACTGCCTGTAGCTAGCAGTCACCTGGTGCTAATGCATTAACAGTATAAATGATAATTAATGCAAATTCGGTAAATTATATTAACGTTAGTTAATTTAGCTGATGCTTTTGATCAATGCAACTTATAGCTGTTAAGACTAAGCGAGGGCCAATCTCCCTGAGCAGTGTGGGGCTAAGGGCCTTGCTGAAGGGACCAAGAGCTGCACTTAGTTGTGGCAGCATTTATTCTTGAACCACTAACCCTCTTGGTCCATGTAAGATACTTAAACCCTCGATTCATGTCTAAAAATTATGACTTGCTCATCACAATGTCCACTTTGTTAGGGCAGCTCGAGTTGACAGTTATTACTTTATATCTTGTCACAGGGTTGGCGCATCCCCTGCCTGGCTGTGAGAAGGAGCCAGGACAATGTTCTATGCCCATTTTGTCCTCAGTAAACGTGGGCCGCTGGCAAAAATATGGCTAGCGGCTCACTGGGATAAGAAGCTCACCAAGGCACATGTATTTGAGTGCAACTTGGAGAGCAGTGTGGAGAGCATCATTTCTCCTAAGGTGAGTGTGCCAGAGGGTTTACTGTCCAGTCAGGAGAGCTTTTTTCCATGCTGAATCAAAAAGCAAATGTCCCTTTGAACTTGAAAGGATGTGACAACTGTGCAGTCATGAAATCACTCTGCAGAGTTCTCGATATGCTGGGCACACATGGAGCCACACTACACTGAAATCGCCAAGCAGTGTGCTGAGGAAAATCTAACTGGACATTTTTATTTCATGTCATTCCTCACACTAAAGAAATGCTGTGTTTTATAGCATGAAGTCGCCTCATTTCACCCATCCGCTAATTTCGCCAACGTCAGGTCACATCAGGCTTTCTCAATCTCCCTCTCCCACCCAACAAAGAGCGAGAAATTCAAAAGTGTGAATGTCCGCTCTTATTTAACATTTAAATTTTCGTCTTGCAATTGCACGATAATGCAAACTAATTTTGAAACACTGTTTAACAACATTATATTTCTGTGCATATGAAAGTGCACCTGACAGACCACGTGACTTTGCCTTTGTGATCATTGTTTTAATTTGTGCAAGCCAGAGAAGCATAATGCAAATAAAAGGTTTTTTTTTCCTCTGTAGATATGTTTTTGCCACTGAAACAGCACAGACGTACGGTGACGTAGTCTAGCTACGGATCCTGACAGAGTACAAATGTCTTTACAGAGCTAATGCCATAGATCTACCACTCAAAATGCCGAAAAACATTATGCGCCTAAGCGATAGCGACCTTTTGAATGCAAGTTTGCTCCAGGAGAAATAAGCTACTCCAGAGTCATAGACGAGAGCGCAGAGGTACATCTATATTTGATATTTAAAGATCAATTAAAACCCAGAATAGTGTTTTTTGAGCATTTAAATGCATCTGAAGCAGAAAGAAGAGACGAGAAAAAACTCGGAAGCAGCAGGGCGGGGTGAGGAGCGCCCTCCCAGTGCTAACAACTCAGAGTTAAAGCTGATTTCATAACAATTAGCACCCTTCATTCAGTGCTTAGTGCAACCAAGTTTCTCAATAAAGATAGTTTTTAGAATTTTAAGCATTGTTTGTGCATTGCCGGTCAGGGGTGCCAGTAATTTTGGAGTCCACTGTAAGTTTGGATTTGCGATCTTTGATTGGGTTGGATGGAATTATTGGTCTTTACGCTGCGTTTTTTGGGTTTAATGATGTCATTTCACAGCCCAGGTCTACATTGTAATAAGACAACGAGCGATAATGAGGTCACAAAATGACCATTGTGCAGCTCAATCGTCACTGATCCGATGAGCGAGCATTTCATGTTGCTACTTCATGAGAATGGTTGGCAAGGATGATGTTCAGTCGAGCATTTCGTTGTGCTTCTCACAGCCAAAGGGGTCTCTGCAGCTTCAGCACTGTTTCCCACAGAATTTTTGGAGAATATGGGGGCACATGTGTGGTGGCAGACTGATGGGGGTGGATTCTCATTTTGTTGAGCGGGGGGAGGTAGATGATTGTCATTTTGTTTAGTGGGGGGTAGATGATTGCCATTTTGTTGAGCGGGGACTTCAATTGCGCAAATTCCGCGTCTTACAGTACCTTCCCTATTTTTCCGTTTTTTTTTTTTTTGTTTGTTTTTGACCTTCACATGTTAGATCAACTCGCGGCAATTGCGCATTTTGAGACTATGGCGGGCCGCCATAGTCTCGTCAATGTATGGGAAACACTGAGCTTCAGCATCACCATCTCTTTGACCGCTGTAGCACTGTTGATGTTTGAGAAAAAGAGATTTTTATCAAAAACGGAGAAAATAATATTTTAGCGGGGAACAGACAAGCTTGTCTGAAATTTTCGTAATGTCAGTATATTGCCTTCAAATCACTTAATGAAGTAAATTTATCATGTAGAAGTTAATTAGAAAAATGGCCATACAAAGGAAGGTAATACTCCCACATGGCAGCATTGTGGATGACATGTTATTTGAATAATAATGGGTAAAATTGAATATCGGATCCCAAAATGAACAAAAATCTTATTATAATAATATCAATACTTGATTTAAAAAAAAACAATCAATAGGGATGCTCCTCATGTCAATATTGACTAACAAAACAAACATGAAACGGATACAGCAAAAATTGTACCCTGCAGAGTGAGAACAAGCTATATATTAGCCATTTGTACAACCCCAATACCAAAAAAGTTGGGATGCTGTGTAAAATGCAAATAAAACCAGAATGCAGTGATTTGCCAATCTCATAAACCCACATTCTATTCACCATTAGGGGTGTAATGATTCTGAATCGATGTTTTTTTGAAGGCGTAGTAACACCACCTGCTACCATGGGGCGAACATCCGAGCCTTTCCTTTTCCTTTATTAACCCCCGTGATGTCCTGAACGAAAGTGCTTAACATCAAAGGGCATGGTAAATGCTTCCGGAAAAAACTTGATTGACGTCAGTATTTTTCGGCTACGTGCTGAGAGGAGCCAAACAAATGAAAACAAAATCGTCATCCTATTAACCAATTAGGCAACTCTAAGAAACGTATACCTGTTCCCGTTTACTTTGCCTGATTAGCAATCAAATGGTGGATTCGTTTACTCTTTAAGTTGAATGAGTAGAGCTGTTTATTAAGACAACATGTTTGATTGCTGCATTTTGAAATTTAAATGGGCACAGAACAGCACTGCTTGAACACGATTGCCATTGCCACGGCATTTTGTGCGACTGTGATAATTTATATCTCACATTCATGTTTCATCCACTTTTCAGAATGTTTTCCACCTTGTGTATTTTTTAGACGCTTAAACTCCAGGTCGATCTTACAACAAATCTGTTTTAAATTAATCTTGAATAATGTCCTAGCATGCTACAATGATATGTAATTCAGAGGAAGATTTTTTCTAATTATTCAAATTGGCATTCTTTCAATTTAACACCGTAGCCCAGTTAGGTTTGTCTGCTTTTCACCATCACATCTTAATCGTTATAGGCTACTGGCTAAAGTTCTTGATTGTTATTTAGGCCAAGTACATGGAAGCAGATTTAAGGAAGGGCGGAGCACCTGCAATTAGCGAAATCTAAACTCAGGCTTCTTCCCGACGGCATTTTAAATTGTTTTAAGCTGCTTCAGGTGTGTATGTTTCAAGAAATTACACGCGACTGCCTACACACCCCATGACGGCAAGTTGTCTCATTACACTTTAAAAAAAAAATCCTTGTTCAACATCACCACATCCCAACTCAGCATTTCATCTCTCATTGTGGTATTTTTAGGAGATCTATAATGATAAAATAAAAAAAGATTTATTTTCAGATCGCCCTGGATTTCAAGCATCTAAAATATACACAAGGTGGAAAAGATTAACGCAGATGAAACGTGAATGTGAGCTATAAATGATCACAATCACACGAAATGGCCAAATCTGGCGCTCTTGCAAATCTATGCCCATTTAACTTTCAGAATGCGGCAATCAAACATGCTGTCTTAATAAACAGCTCTACTCATTCAGCAAAGTAAAAAAAAGAATCGCCCGTTTGATTGCTAATTGAGCAAAGTAAACAGGGACAAGATCAGAGTAACCTAATTGCTTAAAAGGAGACGATTCTGTAGCCCTTTACTTGGTTCCGTGCAGCATATCGCTGAAACGGTCAAGTTTTTTTTTCCGGAAGCATTTCTCATGCCCTTTGATGTTTGGCACTTTCGTTCAAGACTGCGTCAGGTTTTATAAAGGAAACGGTTAAACTCGGATGTTTGCCCCATGGCAGTCCTATGCCTCAAAAAACATTGATACCGAATCTATTCAGAATCGTTACACCCCTATTCACCATAGAACATAAATAACATATCAGATGTTGAAAGTGAGACATAACATTTCATGAAAAATATTAGCTCATTTTGAATTTGATGGCAGCAACACATGTCAAAAAAGTTGGGGATAGGGCCATGTTTACCATTGTTTAGTATCCCCTCTTCTTTCAACAACAGTCTGTAAATGTCTGGGAAGTAAGGAGACCAATTGCTTGAGTTTTGGAAGAGGGATGTTGTCCCAATCTTGTCAGATGTTGGATTCTAGCTGCTCAACCGTCCTGGGTCTTCTTAGCCGGATTTTTTCATTTTATGATGCGCCAAATGTTTTCTATTAGTGAATGGTCTGTACTGCAGGTAGGCCAGTTCAGCACTCAGATGCTTCTACTGTGATGCCATGCTGTTGTGATGGATGCAGTATGTGGTTTGGCATTGTTTTGCTGAAATATGCAAGGCCTTCCCTGAAAGAGACGTTGTCTGGATGGGAGCAAATGACCTCTATCTACTTTTCAGCATTGATAATGTCTTTCCAAATGTGTAAGCTGCCCACGCCATAGGCACTTATGCAACCCTGTCCCATCAGGGATGTAAGCTTTTGAACTGTGCGCTGACAACAAGCTGGATGGTCCCTCTCCTATTTAGACCGCACGACACGGCATCCGTAGTTTCCAAAAAGAATTTCAAATTTTGATTCAACTGACTACGGAACAGTTTTCCCATTCTACCTCAGTCCATTTTAAATGAGCTTTGGCCCAGAGATGACGGCGGCGTTTCTGGATCGTGTCCACATATGGCTTCTTCTTTGCATTATACAGCTTTGGCTTGCATTGTAGATTGCATGGAAAACTGTGTTCACAGACAATGACAATGAGCCCATGCTATGTATTCCAGTGCAGAATCATGCCTGTTTTGAATGCCGTGCCGCCTGAGGGCCCGAAGATCAAGAGCATCCAGTTTTGACCTTTGAACTTGTCCCTTGCGCGCAGATTTCTCCAGATTCTCTGAATCCTTTGTTGACATTATGTACTGTAGATTTAAAGTCTTTGCAATTTTACATTGAGGAACATTTTTCTGAAATTATTGTGCAATTTTTAGCCTCAGTTTTTTGCAGATTGGTGAGTCTCTGCCCATCTTTACTTCTGAGAGACTCTGCCTCTCTAAAATGCTCTTTTTATACCCAGTCATGTTACTGACCTGTTGCCAATTAACCTAATTAGTTGCAAAATGCTCATCCAGCTGTTTGTTTTATTAGTACCACTTACATTTCCAGCCTTGTGTTGCCCCTCTCCTAACTTTTTTGAGATGTGTTGCTGCCATCAAATTCAAAATGAGCTAATATTTTTCATGAAATGGTAAAATGTCTCACTTTCAACATCTGATATGTTGTTAAATGTTCTATTGTGAATAAAATGTGGGTTAATGAGATTTCTAAATCATTGCATTTTTTGTTGGAATGTGGTAAGGCCGGTGGCATAACTCCAGGAAAAATGTTCTGATAATCACCAAAATCAATAGGTATCCTCTTTGTATCACTACTGACCCACAAAACAAAAATGAAAAGGATTCAACAAAACTTGTACCCTGCAGAGAACAATGTACTGTATATACAAGTCATGTTTTGGGATGGGCCAGGTTTGGTGCCACAGCTTCGTGAAAAACTTTACAATCCTCACCAAAATTAATAGATATCACCATTGACCTACAAAACTAAAATGAGAAGAATTCAGCAAACTGTAGCCTGTAGGGTGAGAACAGAAAATTGTGGACAGACTGATGGTCTGACGGGGGGATTGCAATATACGCCCATCCAGTGGAGTGGGCGTATGAAAAGGTTTTAGGTTGGTCGTAATGAAAGATTTCTTTTCATCACACTCTCACAGGATCAGTAAACACACACACACACACTTTACCTCAGATCAAGTAAGTTAAGATATTGTGCAGACTTTATTGAACCTCATTGGGTAATTTGTCCCCTTCATTTGTGACTCTTTAGTGCAAAACCAGTCTAAACTTGCTGGGTCCCAATTAGCTGTACAGGCCCACAAAGCAGGCCAAAAAGTCGCAGGGAAATTTTCTTTATGGAAAGGGTGAGCTCGAGCATGTTCCTTGTAACTGGAAATACATTGTGTTAACTTTAGGATTTTTTTAAATTCTCAGGTGAGAACCCTCCCACCCCCTCAGAGGGTACTATATTTCCCGAACTACTTCAGGTTTCATCCTCGGGAAAACTCAGACTGCCAATACTGAAGAGTGAAGACTAATGGGTCTACGTGTTCATTTTAAATCAGCTATACTAAGAGTTTGCATTGCTTGTTTGCTTTCGTGAAATTACCAAATGCAGTATTATTCATTTGATTTATTTTTCAGGTGAAAATGGCATTGCGGACCTCTGGACACTTGCTTCTTGGTGTGGTTAGAATCTACCACAGAAAAGCCAAGTACCTGCTAGCTGACTGTAATGAAGCTTTCATTAAAATCAAGATGGCCTTCCGTCCTGGTACATTCTTGGTTTAATTGTGTGGTACAATATTGTATGCGATGCCTCAAGAATTGACCCTTCCTGTTTTTGTTGTAGCAGCTTTTCCTTATAGTTGTTCAGACTTTGACCTTGGGACCATTTGCATGTGCTGGGCTCTGCAATTATTGGTTGTTCCTTGATGCTCGTTGAAAAATGTACATTTTAAAATGTTTTTATCCTCAGTCATCATGTGTTATTTATGGAGTATTAATGTGTGCCATGCAGAATAAATAGTATCCATGTCCAAAACTTTAAATCAATATGAAGGATCACCGCTCGCTTTTTTGCAATAAGCATGCCTACATCACAAATTACCTTGGAGGTTTGTGGACTGAAAGTTGTTCTGCTGTCGTTTATTCATGCAAGTCGGTACTCTCCAGTCACGACTTGATAACGGCTTTGATAACACTCTAGTTGTGTATTCGGACGAGTTGTCTATTGTGAAATCTTGATGAAATTATTTCTTAGGGGTGGTTGATCTACCGGAGGAGAATCGTGAAGCTGCCTATAATGCCATCACCTTGCCAGAGGAGTTCCATGACTTCGATCAACCACTACCAGATTTAGAGTGAGTTGGTCAGCTGCTTTTTTACTTTCTCCCCTTCACACAATAAGAACTGTCTAGCGGTTCAGAAGTCTGCATTTTCAGGGATTCTTTTGAAAATTGAACTCTTTTCACCAAGGTTGCGTTCGATTTCAATTTGCATTCAGGAAATCCAGCACGATGTCACAAATTTCTAGTCCTGCCTGAAGTTCTCCAGTTTTTCTCACTTGCTTTGGCATGTCTCTTGAATCATCTATAACATTTACAAAACAGTAAGTGCATTTCTCAGAACAATTAGTACAATCTGCACCATATGGTGGATTACCTGCAAAAGCTGGTAACTTTCACAAAATCCTTAGTTACCTTTCAAGAGTAAATATTTACTTCTGTGATGATGTCTGTGCCATCAGAATGACAAGTCCTTGTTTCATTGTCCTTGAACAAGACAGTCAAATGGCTTAGTCATGTTTCAATTTAACAGTGGAATTTGTGATAAACAATGGCTTAGTTTCTGATGAGAGAATTGAAAATGTACAAAGCTGCACTTTTTCTACTTGGTGTGTGTGTGTGTGTGTGTGTGTGTGTATATATATATATATATATATATATAAAATAAAAATTTCAACTTCACAGAGTCTTGGGGAAGATTGCAAGAGATGGGACAGGATTCACATTTATTACCATTTGCAATGAAGTTTTACTGGATTGACGGAAAATGTCATTGAAATAAAAAAAGAAAAAACATACATTTTACAGCATATCGCAAAAGAAAAAATTACAAAATTAGAAATCTAAACTTGGGTATAATCCTTCACTCTGTAAGCAAAACTAGACATGCAGTGCTGTTTCTAGACCTCCTGTTGATGTCCCTGTTTGTCAGGCCACAGATTCTCTTTCATGTCAGAATGGATGTCTTCATCAGTTACCTTTTTGTGGTTGAAACATTGTTACAGTAATAATAAAGTTGTTTTGGGAGCATATAAAACAGTGTGCAGATACCAGGAATTATTTTTCTTTTTGAATTGTTTTATCCTGCACCTGTTGAATTTAATTTTTGATGTGTGTGCACTCTCTTTGATTGCTTCAGAACAGATATCTTCCCTTGTAATGCAGCATAGGAAGAATCTTATACAGATATACAAGAATCTTTTCTATAAAATATGTCTGACAAAAGATTATGACAACCAGTTCATTCATGTTGCATGTAATGACTTTTATGATGAAATATTTCCAAGATGTTCTGGGCGGTAAGACTATTCAAAAGGAAACAGAACAAAATGTTTTGATCAATATAATGTAATCGTTTGACGTAGCAAACAGATTGTTGTACTAAGTCATTTGTGTGAATGTACCAAAGCATTTGCAAATGGCTAGAAAGAGTAAGAAACTGCTTTTGTGATGTGCACAATTGATGAGACGGCGTGGTAATTGAACAAGTAGTTCCAAGAAATTCAATTCTGATCAGAGAAATATACAAAAGCAACCAAGAAAAACTGTTTTAACAACAAGGTGTCAATATTTTAAACTGTTTCTACTCATTTTTATTCCGACAGTGTGCCTTTTTTTAGCCATTTTGCATCATAAATGGCTTAGCTTGCCTATAGGAGTCCAATATTTATATTTTACGATACTGCCAACTTTTTCATTTCATAAAAAGCGGAGAAAATTGGAACTGATGAAATTAATGAATCAGTTGGTTTCGAAGTTGTGAAAATGCAGACATATGATCTTTAAAAAGATTGCCATTTGATAATGACATTAAAAGACAAGGCTAAAAACGTGCCAAACCTAAATTACGTAAAAAGAGAAAATAAGTCACATGTTCAGCAATGTAATTGGGACCCTGTTGATTTACCATTTCAACAGATGTATACCCTTCTTGAAAATGTTTGTAATAAACCACAATTTTTAATTGGCACTAGCACTGTGCAGTTTCCGCAATCCCAGACTGAGTCTCCTCCTGAGCCAGAATGCAGGACTTGACTGTATTTAATGTTTAATTCCTGCTCGGTCTAGAAATGATGCCCCAGAAACCATATTATTCCTCCTCAGTTTTCTTCTTTCTTTGATTTTTTTTTTTTTTAGTGACATTGATGTGGCACAGCAGTTCACGTTGAATCAGAGTCGAGTGGAGGAGATTACCATGCGAGAGGAAGTGGCAAATCTGAGCCTCCTGCAGGACAATGACTTTGGTATGTTTGAGCCATTTATAACCCTAAGCCGACTGCTGCATGCATACGAATATTCTGATAAATCTTTTACCACCCGAGCTGCTTATTAACAAGTTTCGCATAATTTTCTCATTAACATTAGCTGACTTTGGGATGGATGACCGTGAGATGATGCGTGAAGAGAGCGCTTTTGAGGTCGACATCATCCATGGCGCATCTGCATCCAACCTGCTGCTGGAGCCAGAGCCTGGTTCAGGCCAGATGGCGGAGAAATCTAACCACCTGGAGTATGATGACCAATACAAAGATGACTTTGGGGACAACCACATGGAGAGCACCGAGGGGGGAATGCTAGGTGAGGAATGTGGAGGCGGTGGGAATGGTTTCAGTGGACAGTATATTGTATGCTAGAATTGGCTCTGGCAAATTCAAGGCCTTTGACCTCAATGATGAAGAGTTTTTCATAAATGAAATGTAAACTAAACACGCACATTCCTAAAAATGTTTGAAAATATCTGACGTGGAAAATTGGAAATGAACGAAACGCTGAACTTTTTCAGTTGGTTTGCAAAATTCGACCTCAAAAAACCTCAAATCGACACTTAACGTCTGAAAAAATGCGACATTTAACTGTGGAATGTGGAACAAATGCACCCAAGAAACATGATGAGAAGGTGATCTGGAGGGAAAAAAATACCCTCCGATGCGATTCATCAGAAATTTTAATATTCCTGCCTGCTCAGGACTGTGGGCGTTACTGGCTGTCGTCGCCTCCTGCTCACAGCTTCAGACCCTCAATCAAAGAATACAAACAGTAAAATATTGAAATGAGCCTTCACACAGACTGTTGAGAGCCTTAATAACAGATTATTAAACTCAGAATGAGTCAGCCTTATCTACATAACAAATTAAAGGTTAATTGGCTGCTTGACTGCAATGTAGCCGTCTACAGCTGCAACGCCCTCACTAGAGCTAATTTGGGTCAAGCAAACCGGACAAGCATTGGAAGCTGTGCCATTTGTACTCATACTCTCTGTTACTTATAACATAACTAATTAAGCGGTAGAATTTTATTTTTATTGTTTCTTGCACGCTCAGGCTTAATGACTAAAGGGTGCTTGGAACTCTGTCTCTAACACATTTCTGTTAGTTTATAAGTCGCTCTGGCATCTTCTTCGGTGGAAAAAGATGTTTATCTGGAACATTATTTCGCCGTTGGCGGGAATTTCCATCCCCAATTCCGCGATCATGGAAAGATTGAACTAAATTCCAGGGATTTCCCTTGAAGAAAAAAATTATCTTTTTGGAAAAAGTCAGGAAAAAGCCTGGAATTTTTATTTTGAAAAAGGCCACTACCTACTGTTGAGGGTAATTGATTGATTTGTCTTGTGATTATTATAAGCTTGTGTATCTGTCAGCAAATTGGTGAGCCTGACCCATCTGTGTTCTTGAGGTTCTGTTCCTTTTTTTTGGAGTCTCCTTTCATTACATAACTCAGCTCACCTGTTTAAGGTTCCTTTTTTCACATCACCTCATAATTGCGACTTGCCACAACATTAAAAGTCTTGTTAATTTGCCTCTTTGCTAACTTTTCTGGAGTTTTTTACAGTCATTAGATTTGAAGTGCATATTTATATCCTCGAAATTCAAGTTTCGGGGTTATCATGGTTTCGCCCCACCCGCTGCCGCCGCGTCCACAGATTTTAGCCATTAGCGGGATAACACTCAAAATATACTACTCAAAATTTGATAGGGATCATAGGAATTTTTTTGTGAAATGACATGCAAATTTGGTAACTGCCACTGATGAACAATATATTGGATAAATGACATGCAGTCAGACACAAAACACATTTGCATGTGCATTTCATGACATTAAATGAGCGTGCAGCCTCACATTTTGGCTTTGACTAACACTTCACCATTTCAACCCTGACGTGTGTGTTGCTTGTTGGTGAAAATTTGGAAGTTCCCAAATTTTTTGCATTACATTTAGCAATAACAATGTCTCCTCAATGTCTTAGACGTCGATTGACTTCAGAGCAATTGGGAAGATGCATCGGAATGCTTGACTCTGGCTTCTCACAACTTCACGTTGCTAATGTACTTAACATCAGCCAAAGCGTTGGGAACAGAGCGTGGAACCGGCATCAAACGTTTGGTACAGCAGCACACCGTCATGGGGGTGGTCGTCAGAGATCGACTACACGACGACAAGACCACTTTCTCACACTTCAGGCACGACGTCATCCTTTCTGGACAGCCACCACCCTACGAAATGACCTTCATAACGCCTCGGGGTCAGGGTATCCACTCAGGCGATATGGAATCGTCTTCATACTGCCGGCCTCAACTCAAGAAGGCCATGTGTTGAATCCCATTGACCGTGCGTCATAGGCGTGACCGTTTGGATTGGGCTCACGATCATGTCACATGGACACAAGCGATTGGGCTCCAGTTCTCTTTACTGATGAGTCCCGATATTGCTTGGACTTTACTGACAGGAGGCAGCGGGTGTGGCGAAGACAACGTGGCGATTTAATGATGCCTACATCAACGAACACGACCGTTATGGTGGCGGATCAATTATGGTCTGGGGAGGAATAAGCAGGAACGGCAGAACGGACCTGCATGTCATGGGGAGAGGGGCGATGACAGGGGTGCGGTACAGGGATGAGATCCTCAATGTGTTCGTGAAGACCATACGCTGGTGCTGTTGGCCCTGATTTCATCTTGATGGATGATAACGCCCGTCCCCCATCGTGCTAGGGTGGTGAATCAATTCCTAGAGCAGGAGACAATTGTCTGCATGGACTGGCCAGCGTTCGCGGGACCTAAACCCTATCGAGCATGTGTGGAACATGCTGCAGGTAGCCATTTCGGTCGTGGGGCACAACCCACAACTCTAGAAGAGCTCGGAAATGCCCTTGTTGAAGAATGGAACAACATTCCAATTGCAAGCATCCGGGTTCTGATTGACGGTATGACCCAACGTTGTCAAGCCGTCATTCAAGCTAGGGGAGGCCATACCCGTTATTGACATTAACTGTGGTAATGAAACATCAGACGAACACTCTCTGTTTTCACTTTACATGTCAGAGGTGAAACCATGAAGTGTTTGTGAAAGCCAAAAGTGTGAGGCTGCACGCTCATTTAATGTCATTAAATGCACTTGCAAATGTGTTTTGTGTCTGACTGCATGTCATTTATCCAATATATTGTTCATCAGTGGCAGTTACCAAATTTGCATGTCATTTCACAAAAAAATTCCTATGATCCCTATCAAATTTTGAGTAGTATATATACTTAACATTGGCTTCTCATTTTTAGCATATGGGTAGATATGGTAGAGAGGATGAACTGATTAGATTGTGGGCAAGTATGCACTCCTAGGTTTGCCACCAGGTGGCGCTGTATATTGAAAAACTCAGTTTTTTAACCATATCTCTGGAACAATTACTTACACAGACCTCAAATTTGTCTCTTATTGTAGGTCTAGTAAAGGGGAATCTAATAAAGGGGGCTTCGAGGATTGGGGAATTTCGGGGATATACCCCTTGCTGTTGGCCGCCGACAGCATAGGCCTAGTTTAAATAAGCAATTGTATTCACAATTTTAAGCATCAGTTAATGTGCTGCTGTGTTTTCAGTATAGAGGGTAGCAATTACCAGAACTTCTTAAATTGCCCCATTTGATTTTATTTTCCATCTGGCTACTTTTTTGGGATTGGGGTTGTACATCGCCCTGGTATGTGTGCACTATTCTCCTGGGGAAGATGGCACAAGGATACACTGTGGAAGGGAGACTAGTTGGTGGATGGAGTGTGTTGCTCTGGAAATGTTCTGCTGGGAAACCCTGGGTCCGGGCTTTCATGTGGCTGTCAATATGACAGGGGGTGGTAATCATGTTTCTTTGTGTCTCATCAGTGTGTTGTCTCATTACTGGATCTCTGTTTTAGTGGACAAACTTCTCAGCAATGAAGACGGTGGAGGAATTTTTGATGACCCCCCTGCTATCACTGAGAGTGTGATGATGCCCCAAGATCATGGTGACGAGGAGGACGATTTCGATAACCTGTCACGTGAGTTATTACGTGTTCTGTAGTACTGTTGATGTCTTAAAAGGATGTTTACGAGACACTTTTTATGTCTCTGCCACAAGCAGTGGGCAGAATGCATGCTGTTTTCCGCTCGTCTGTCTGTGCGTGCGTCAGTAACACTCTCAAATATCCAGTGTGCCGTGTATCTACTGAAGGAGTGGAGAGATTTTCACCAAATCAGTCATGGTAACTCCCCACAGAGAGTAGCTGAGCTGTTTAGGTTTAAGAGGTCATCACATCAAAGGTCAAGGTCATATAAGGTCAATTGAACATGGGGGCCGAAGATCACCTTTTCAGGCGTATGTAGCAACGGCAGACAGGCATAGCAATCAATGCATTACCTTGAGTCACACGTTGTTTACCATTTTTATTTATATTTGTGACTATATCACGGAGGTCATATTGCATTGCTCTGTTTTTTTTTTTTTTCAAAAACATAAGGAGCCCAATTTTTCATATCATGTGACATACGCAAGGACCATTGACAACTCATCTGCGATCCATCAATGGGAGTGGTTACTCTGAGTATTTTTGCACACAAGCTTGGTTAGATGGCGTGATGAAGAGCGATCCATCAAAAGAGACCAGCTGAGATACTGCCTCCCTGTGTCAGAGCTCTAGCGTATACACAAGAGGAAGGTGCACATGTAGCATGACTGACTTTGCTTACTTTCGTTAAATTGCTTGCCATTATTTTGTTGACCTTAATAAAGCATTCACTTAATTGCATTATCTGTTATATTAACTAAAGAAACTCACTCAGTGCTCACTCAGGCTACAACAGCCCTCTGCAGATTGTCTACTTTTTTGCTACATAATGTGCCAGTGTATACTGGATACAGAATGCTACTATTCATGTTTGTGTAATATTATGTATTATATAACTCTATTAATGTTATTTATATAATATGTAATTTCCATTATTGATATTACAATTAGCCATTTACTACTATTTATTACTACGGTATATTGCTATTTATATATCATAAAGTGTGTTAGCCAGCATATGACAATGACTATGTCCTTTACTGCACAGTCACATGACCACTGAATCATTACGATGTCAGGAGGATATTACCAGTGATACAATTGTAAAAATAACACAATTCATTTTCTGTATTGCCAACATAATATTTTTATTGTTATTCATTGTCACAGCTGTGACAGATGCATACTTTGTTATTGTAGAGGGATGAAAGAAAAATTAGTTACTATTATCCCGGCAATGACTCCTGACAGTGAAACATGACTTGCTACTGCACTGAAGAACTCTGGCATGGCATACTTCAGGATGTGTTAAAGTGCTAAATAATCCGTCAAATGTTCTAGACTATGACAAGTGACACAATAAAAACAACTTAGCATTAAAAAATTTTTTTACTGCATTAGTGAATTTACTTACATGATCCATAATAACTCTTCTGCCCGTAAGTATGATGTATCCACGTGATTTTTTGCGGTTATGGTAAATGTTACATTCGGTATGTGGTGACACAGGCATCTCAGACTTATATGAGCGCAAAGAAAATCGGTGTGCTACTTCTGTCCTGTGTAAATACCAGATCTCCCCCATGTGACGTCCAGTTTAACAGCCATATTGAAATTTCCTTTGTAGATGCTAAGCAGCAAGGCTGAACACATGTTACAGGTTTTGCTGTGCAATGCATTTTGACCTTCATTTCACCTCTTCATTTCACCATTGGGCCACACCTTTTTATAGAAAATACCAATAAAAGCACTTTTTCACTGATCATGCTGATAGTGTTCAATTGTATGAAAAGTATATTAATGCTACAGGAAAATATAGAGCTATCTAGACTAAAATTCACTATGAAGCCAGCTGTTGTGGGAAGCCTCAGGAAAGAATATGGTGTGGTACAGTGAAGCATTAATTGGTAAGTAAACTGTTGGATATGATTGCCGCAGAACATCCCATCTGTCCTCTTTCTTTCGGTCCTGGAGAGTGTATGAATCTAATAAATACACTTTTCCAAACATGTCATATTTCTTATTTTTTCCCAATGCATTGAAGGTTATTTTAAATAGATCTACAAACATGATCACTTACTCTTTTTAATTTAAATATATGGATTTGGGAACAGAAAATATTTGCAAAATAATTCTGATTGAATTTTTTTTTGTTTCCAAAACATTTTTATCAATTAAAAATTGTGCCCAGCTTATAATGTACACTGTAACTTTTTATTTCAAAAACATTTTCATTACCATGTTAAACCATGTTTGTGTTTAATTGGCAACTGAAATAATACCATTCAATGGTTGCCTTAAACAAAAGGACTGAAAAACTTTGCTGGAGTGAATGTACAGGTGAGCTACAGTGCAGTGGCACTATTTTTACGAGATGCATTCACATATGGAAGCCCGCCCAACAGTACCACGAGGTACATCTAAACAAGGCCGCTGCTCTTATCATCCAGGAACATAGATTTGAATGGGAGTGGCCGTCCTATCAATTGAAGTTCTCCGGTCCCAACTTTTATTGGTAGTTGAGTTGTACCTGGTTGTTTTTTTGTTTTCACTTTTTGCCTGTGAGAGTAACATTCACGCTTTGTTTTGGTTCTCTAGCTGGGGGACCTGACAGTCCGGACTCTGGCCCTGTAGAACCTTTGCCCACCATGACGGACCAGACGGAGCAAACAACATTGGTTCATAATGAGGAGGAGGCCTTTGCTCTGGAACCCATAGACATCACTGGTGAGCCCTCAGACTCCCTATGAAATTCCTCTCACTGATCATTTTGATAGAAGATTAGGTAAAGACTGCGACCTCTGATGAAAAATTCTGTTTTGGAGAGATTCCAAGTTACTTGGAATTTTTTTTTCAAAGAAGTTTGAAAACCGAGTATAATTGTGTTCCGATTATTCTGTGTGGTCAAGATCTTATCGGTTAAAGTCTCTTAGGCATTGTCGTATGGTGCTCAGAATTAGGACCAGGCTGTGAGTTCTCTTTTATGAAGGGTTGCTGGAGATGCGTGGTTATTGAACTCGGTCCTTGGGCCTCCCTTTGTATGCTAGGTTTTTAACAAGATGTTAATTATTTGTTCTAATAAGGTGCATTTTGTTTTTAAAGTCGTTATTTACAATCTTAAGCCACATTTTGACTGAAATATCCATGTGGGCCATGAAAAATGAAAGACGCTTTAACATGTTGTGTTTATGTTTCTATATTGCAAGATACCTCAGGTAAGAATATTTATAGACAGATCAAATTAGACTCTGAGAAAATCACCTCGCACCAAATTAGGTTGCTGAATGCAGATGTTTAGAGATATTTCAAAATAATTAGCTTGAAATTTATAAGATAACTATGACCCAGAACAGGTTGGATTATCATTCTCTTGCCTAATTAATTGTTAGTTTAAGTGACTGTGTGTCCATGGTTTCGACATTTAGAGCCTATTGATGGTTTACTTTGATTGATTAATTGGCCTTATACTAGCAACGCATGGTCGCTTTAACTAACGATTTACTAGGCAAGCAAATGATAGTCAAATTTGTTCTGGGCAATATTTATGTTAATATGTTCAAGCAAATTATTTTGAAAGAACTCTGAACACCTGTGTGCAGCAAGTTTGGAGATCACCGATCTTCTCAGTGTCTAATTTGATATGTTTCAAAATGTCATTACTTGAAATTGCTTGCGAAATATAAAAATATAAACACAGTATGTCAAAGGATCTTTGTATTCCTCATGGCACACATGGATATTTCAGTCAAAATGTGACTAAAGACAGTAAATAACTACTTTGAATATGAAATGTACCTAATAAGGACAAATTAACAGCTTATTAAAATCCTATGATGAAACTGAGCCGAAACAAAAACCAGCATACACAAGGACACCAGGACTGTATTGTAATTATTGAATGGTGCTTGTTGTTTTGCCTTCTCAGTGAAAGAGACAAAGGCGAAGAGGAAGAGAAAGCTTATTGTGGACAGCGTGAAGGAGCTGGACAGCAAGACCATCCGTGCGCAGCTGAGCGACTACTCGGATATTGTCACCACACTGGACCTGGCTCCGCCGACAAAAAAGCTGATGATGTGGAAAGAGACGGGTGGAGTTGAGAAGCTCTTCTCTCTGCCTGCACAGCCTCTGTGGAACAGCAGGCTTCTGAAGGTAGCTACGCACAAGTACAGTGCTTAAGAAATTTATTAGACCACCTGTCATAAAGAAAACATGAAAACACGAATATTTAAGAAATGTGTCAAAAACTTGTTTAAAACTAAAAATTATTTTGTTATTTTTTTATCAAATAACGAACTGAAACCACTAAATAGTCCTTATTCACACACAAAAACAAAAATAAACTACATTTTGTATAGCCTTCTTTGGCCTTGATAACAGCTTGCATTCTTGCATTAAACCATTAAACTAATTTTTATGTTCAGGAATGCAAAAAAATAACTGTTATTTGGCATCTTAATCAAAAAATTGTAATTTTCTTAGCTATTTTTTTCTGCTTTTTTGTAAAACGGGAAATTCGAAAATTCACGGATAACAACAATAACTGAAATTATATTTTTAATGCTAAAATATAATGAAAGAGCTTGCACATACTGGTGTATTAACCATTACAGAAACGTTAAAATTAATTTGGTAATTACCATCTCTGTTAATTTAGGGCAGCTGTGGCATAAACCTTACATTGGGTGGTGGTCTAATAAGTTTGTTAAGCACTGTAGTTGCATATTCCTGCATACACAGACTTGCAGAAGGACTGCTGTAACCCTTGCTGTGAACCCAAGCAAATATGTCCCTTGTGCCTGCAAAGTAGCGTTTATGGAGAGATTTGGAGCGGTTGTTTTAATACAGCAGCATTAGCAATTATACAGCCTCATTTCAGGATTGAGATGTAGTTTTCTCAGTATTGGCTTAAAAATGGCTACTTTTAGTGATTTGGGGTTGTATCCTCTCACTAGGTATCTACTAAAGATTATGAGTATATGCTGTCCAAGAAGATGAATCAGTTTTTCAACGATTTTTCATTTTCATTTGGATGGAATTGGATCAATGTGTGAGATGGTGGGTTATGAGTACAAGACTAGACTAGGCGGCTCTTGTATGTTAATAGGTGTAAATGAGTTATGCCGTTGTTCGCAACTCCTAATCTCCAGTTGATGCGCATATGCCATCTGACGTGCACATGTTGCTGATTTTATTTTAACATTGTCTTTATTCGTGAGCAGATGTTCACCAGGTGCTTGACACCCCTGGTGCCAGATGAGTTGCGTAAGAGGAAGAAGGGTGGTGAGGCCGACAGCCTGGATGAGTTCCTGAAGGACTTGGAGAACCCTGAAGTTCCCCGAGAGGAGGTGCTGCCCCAGCAGAGGGACATCATTGGTGAGCAGTCAACAAATTTACTACATAGCTCCACTTTGAGATGCACATGCATAGTTACCCATACACACCCTTAATGTTTTTACAGTGAATAATTTTTACCACCCCAGCTTAGAAAATGTTGGGATGTTATGGAAAGTGTTTATAAAAATAAAAAGCAACAATATCTACATTTACTGTGACTTTTATTTTTTTGCGGACAATATGAACACAAGGGACCCCTAAATTGACGACTTAAACGCAGGCAAGAAAGTATGGTATGCATGTCTAGAGCATGACAAAAAATAGTTAATTGATACAAACCACTGCCAGTGCACAAATTGTGACAATGGGTTATGTGGGGATAATAATAATAATAATAATAATAAAAATAATAATAATACATTTTATTTAAAGGCGCCTTTCAGGACATTCAGGGACACCAAACAAGATGAAATCTAAAAAACAGGGAAGCAGAGAGAAAAAAAAAAGCAAATAACAATTATTAACCATAATACAGGGCTTCCGCCAAAATATTTTTCAGAGGGGGATTTCCAACTTTTTTTGGGGGGATTTTCAATTTGTCGAGGGATTTTCAATTTGTTAGAGGGGATTTCAGAATGTAACGGCTAGCTGTCACAACCATAAGAGACTGTAATAACTATTCATTTAGGATATTCAGATGAACTGAAACAAGACAAAAGTTCTCACAAAAATAAAACATTTATTCAAAAGTAATTACTGCACTCAGTGACTGAGTGACCGTATAAAAATTGAAAAATAAAAAATATTAGTTAGAACTGCCATTGACTATAATCAGGTAATGGATATTACGCGACAGAACGGTATGCTTCAGAACAGGACTGGGCTTGACTAGATTCTGTAGTCAACAAACAAACCTGCAAAGACACAAAAAATAGCAGTGCTTACGCTAAGCAGCGCGATTCTCGGTCGCCACGTATATCCGCATGGAATCTCTACGTGAAAAACGAAATTGACAAGAACGGAAGGCGACACTTTGGAAACCGTTATCGTACACCCATAAATTAAAGACGGGCATTGACAGCATGAAAAAAAAAAAATCATTAACGTACAAGCCATCTCCCCCATTATAAAAATTATTCACTTGATTTGAGGCGAGTCCGGTGAATAAATATTTTAATGAATAGACGACATGTGCAGACGGCGCAAACCTTTTCCCCAAGGCGAAAATATGTACAGCGCTGGGCAGGCTAGTGATTACCATGTCTGAAATTAGGGACGACGTAGGCCATGAAGATGTATAGCCACTGCCCTGATTGCGGTGCTGCGCAACGAAAGGGAAGATTCAAGATCATCTTCGGCCAGCGGCAAGGCAGAAAACGTACCCAGTGATGGGCTAGTTACTCTCTGAATGTCCAATCTGTTCAGATTTTGTGGGCGTGAATGAACGTGCGAGTCAAGCGGTACTTGTATAGGTACTTTAAAGCCGCTTCCACCCTGGACGCAAAACAAATTTTTCGCATGACAGATTACATTGACTTTGAACGTAATCTGTCGTGCGAAAAATTTGTTTCGCGTCCAGTGTGCAACCAGCTTAATTCACTGAAAACATGTGCGGGAATCGCCCTCTTTGACTATTTTTTTCGGGTGCTAGGGCAGTTTTTGCGGGAATCCCGCAATCGCGCTGCTTGGCGGAAGCCCTGTAATATACTAAAGGAGACAAATGGATACTAAAAAAAATGACTGACTGGTTAATCCTTCTATTCTGACAATAGCATGGGATAACTCTTGAAGGATAAATATGATTGATTGATGTAGCTTATGTCAGTAAAATTACTCTGTTTCATTGCTAAGCATTTTGTAAAAATTATGTGTAAAACAATGCTAAACAAAAATTTTTAACTGGTAGTTCACTCTCGTTAAGGGTATTTCCCAAAAGATTTTTTACTGATGAACTTGTAATACATTTATAAGACTGATGGCACTATTTAAGTTATGCTGGCCTGCAGCCAATTTACACACGTGTAACTTTGACAATTCAGCTTATTTCTATATACTGTAAGGAAATGAACAATGTCATATCAATTTGAGAAAACTTGCTTACTAATGAGTAACTTAATGGCTAGATGCAGGCCATTTCAACTTCAAATCACCTGTAGGGTGCAAGATGCTCAGTAGCGTGTTAGCTAATGCTTTGTTTACTCTTAAACCGTTTGCGCAGATATAGACGCTGGCATCCGTAAATTCCGAAATTTAATTCCTAATTAAGTCTAAATGAATTTCAAAATGTCTTGCTTCACTGGAATAATTTTCCAGTCTCTGTGACACAAATACATGTATAAAGCCGAAATAGGCTCATGCATTACAGGAAAAAATTGGCATTATTTGTAATCTGCCCAAAAGTCGCAGTACGTATGAACAAAGTGTTGCTTAAAGCAAACAAGTTACATAGCTTGCATTTTCCAATGAAATTAATACTTAACCTCACTCGTCATTCAGCGATCATTTAAAAACTGCATTTTGTATTTACTCGGGTTATCTTTGTCTAATATTTAAATTTGTTTGATGATCTGAAACATTTAAGTGTGACAAATATGCAAAAAATAAATCAGGAAGGGGGGCAAATTATATATATAAATAATATAAGTGTTGTTTGTGCATTGCTCATCAGGGGTGCCAGCAATTTTGGAGCCCACTCTCTTGTGTACCGTTGTCTTTTAGACCAGACCATTGTGGAGGAGCCAAGTGCCTTGCAAGCATCTGCTATGGAGAGCAGCAGGACCACCTTGGATGAATCAGTCATGCCTCCTCCCTCCAGTCAGCATGGAGTCAAGCGGAAGGCTCAAGACGGCGAGCCTGCTTTACCTGTGAGTGCACCGCTGCCTATTTAGAAGTAATGCCCCTCACATGTGTGGGAAAAAAAGTCTGCTTTTCCAGCATACAGACCTTTTACATCAATGAAATATTTAAGCGTATTCACTTTATTATTTCCTGTGAGACACCGAACAGCCGAACACACTGATAATGTAATGATCTGTGAAGAATGGTGGCCCATCCACCAATACGAAGAATGCTGTACCAAACAGCCAAACAAACATAACTGTAGTGTTAAGTTAGGTAAGTAAAGATGGTAAGATAAGATAGTGAGATAGCTGATGCATCGGAATAAACTGCATTGGAAGGTTGAAGTAACCGAGCGGCCATATTGGTATGCCCTGTAGTAGTCAACCATTGCATTGGATCCTATGGCAGAGCTGTGTGTATCTTTTTAGAGCGGCAAAGGGATCAAGGGATTTGGCAAGACAATTCACAGAGTGTAGTTAAGATGTATACACTGTAATGAATATGTTGGCATTAAATTATATACTTGGTACCATTAAAAACTCAGCAGTGAGGGATGTATTGTATTTGAGGCAAATTCAGGAATCAATAGATTTTTATTGCTTTTCCAGTGAGATATGAGTGGAAATAAAGAAAAGTGCATGGTATTGTAATTCTGACGCGCCATGTGAATGCATACACAAATCAATCAAACGCATGGGCAAAAAAAGGGTTTTCTGTAGGGGCCGTGTGCACGCAGATGTTGCTGACATAGACGGCGTCGAATGGTACTTGTGCTCACCCTCAGAAGTCTCAGACCGCTCGTCTCATGATCAGTTTGGGTTGCTGTACGGAATCTGTCACGTACAGGCTGTAACCAGATGTGACGCTCTTGAGCTACCGTAGTCACTCGTAGCTGCCCTAAACGGGGTCGGTCAGCGACAGTACCTGTTTTCCATTCTCAAACAGACAGCCAACTGATTCTTGACCGGTGACAGTGCAGATGACACGCCACCTCTCGACGGCTAAGACCTTCCTGTAACATGCCAGTGGCTCTTTTTCCTCTCCTGTGTTGCAAGCCGTTCCATTTTCCTGAATATGTAGCATTTTTCTTATTTTTTTTTTTTTTTTTTTTTTTGTTGGCTTTGTGTGACACATTAGCTTCTGCAATCAGCATTAGCCAAATCGGTCATCTCGAGAATAGCCTACTTCAAATTAGTAACCTTTCGGATAGCCTAATGTATACACAAGGTTCTGTGCCTGCATCTGACATAATCAATGAAATCAATGTCACACACCATAACTTCCTTAATCCAGCACCATTGATACGCAACGCTCTTTCATAATAGACTAGGCTTACAAAGCTACTGTACAGGCACCTTGCTGTTAACTTGCATAACACCCAGCACAATGTGAGGCTACAACTGACCTTGCGCCACTTTTCCCATTTCATATTTATCTGAGGTAAATTGATGCCTTTACCCACTGAAATGTCTGAGCAGCAGAAATACACATATGAAACTGTCTAGCTCAGAAAAAACTACTCCATTCTTTCATTTAGTAATTTTATTTAATATCCAAACAATATTGCTGCCACTCATATGAAGATTTTTGAAGTTCTTCTGGCGCGACAAAGAGGATGATGAGGCTTCATGGTTTCCAACCTCACTATTGTACAGTTCATTAATTTCTCAGCTATTAAAAAATGAGAATAGTTTTGCTAACAAAAGCACATTCTACGTCGAAGAGAGATGTTTCGTACAGCACCATTTCAAAAAAAAAATCCATGGAATTATGCAAATATGAGAGTGCCGAAGTTACGTTTCATAACATGGATTTTCTAAACCATTACTTTATGAAAAGTTTGACGCGTCGTATTATGCCCTGTAGTCATGCGTTCCTTCAAATCTCATGAAAATGCTGAAAAACGAAACAGATTTGGCAGTAGATGGAGTTATTAGCTCGTTAGTGGAAAGCTAAACTTCTTTTGAAGTGAGTGGGGAGAGACGTGCTGCTTTCAAGCGGGCGATAGGTGTAATAATGAACGTCCCTGGCTATTTTCAAGCTCAAGGGAGGAAAAAAACATGCTGAAAAAAATTGCAACCTTATGTCATATACATGAACTGCATTTTTTTTACATAGCTATGTACTGGTTAATACCAATACTTTGCCTGTTTTGCGTATGATTATGAATATATTGATGTTTAGAAAGCGAACCCAGTCCATAGGCTGACAGATGGTGGAACGCTTGGCTAAGTGTGGGCTGACTGGTCAAATCTTCAATGCTAATTTCAGCCAGCACAAACAAGGCTAATGTTGTCATATCGCCCAATTATCTGACTGGTTTAATTTTGCAAGGTTACCAATGGGGATATATAACTGTCGAAGTGCCTCTAAATGATTACCAATACCAAACAGTTTTAGCTAGCTACCTCTTCAGGATGCATTGCTCACCTCTCTTTACATGTGAATGACAAATTTATTTTGCTAAGCTAAGCTGACATAACATTATCTTTACTGAACCCATTTGCTTCCTACGACCACCACCCTATCTTACTGCCAGCTATTCAGTGATGGCTAGGACCTCAGAAACATAAACACAACATAAGACATCATTTGGGACTTGCATATCGAGGGCTGACTGCAATAAACAGTTATGTCCAAAATATAACATCTGGACATAACTGTTTATTGCAGTCAGCCCTCGATATGTTGTACTTGATTGCATAGGACTCCCAGTGTTTCTAAAATAAAGACAACGGTTAATATTTCTCTTGTTTAATTTTTTCTGTTTTCCATGTCTGTGTAAGGATGTTTCCCCCCAGTATGCGATACCTGTGACTACAATGCTACATCCCCGAAGACTATTGTTGAGCATACCAATATGGTGGCACGGTTACTTCCAAATTATGATGTCATCAGCAATCCAGTAGTTCTACACAGATCAGTGGTACCTTCAACATATTAGAAGGTTTATGCCTTTGAAGGTTTATTATTAACACACACACACACACTAGACATCAAGCATCTTTTGTATGTAGCTTGGCATAACTGTCTGGAACTCCTTACATTTCTTACTGCACTACACAGCCGTAAGTTAAGTTGGAGTGCCCTCTCGTGTCCTTTACCGCAAATGATGAATATAACACCACAAATGCTTTGTAGAGAAGACACTTAAAATGAGATGATAAAAAGAGATCGTCAACTGACTAATTGCTGCTGGACAATCAACACCGAAATGGAGGGGGAGCTCTAGCTCCTGCAAAAACCAACTTATGCTGACAAAGAAGCTCAAAACAAGTGGAAATTTAGTACAAAATGAGTTGAACAGTCAGCCTATACAGGTTAAGCTATGGGACTTGACCATCACTGACCCGTGACTGCCAAGGCATTCCTTAGCCTCTCATTGACTAAATCTTTTTAAGCGATGAGAAGATGGCTACATCTAGTCTTTTTATATTTGATAGTTTATAGCACATTTTCTACATTTGCAGCGTTTAACAACGTAACAGAAAAATCTCTAAAAATTCAAGGCAAAAATTCTGTACTCCCTATGGATAGTTATTTTATTTAACGTTGGTTCTGTGTGAAGGTTGTCTTTCCCTTCAAAAACAGCATATGCAAAAGTAGTTGGCTAGGCTTCTGCAGAGCTAAAGCACACCATGCATGACAATATCACAAACTCTGACTGATGTTACAGTGATGAAGAGGAAATTCACTTTTTAACTAAAATTGTCATCCCGCTCCACAAAGTGGATGGGGATATAGGTGTTGTCCTTTCATGTGTCTGTCTGTCCGATATGATTCTTTTGAATTTGAATTATGTTATAATGCTGTGCATAGTCATATTACGATTCATTTTTTTAATACTTGAATTTAATACTACAGCACCCCAAATTGAATTGTATGTTTAATTGGTGTTTGTCTCCCCCTACTTTCTTTTTTCTTGTTCCTTAACCCCTGTGGAAAAAATCTGCAGCATATATGCAGGCTGGTGTGCAGTGTGCATTTTTGTGCTCTCAACCTTGTTGAGAGGAAATGCTTCAGATGACAGCAATGTGCTTGTGCTCGTCCCCTTATAGATGGGAGCATTGGAGCCCCAGGCTGAACGCTCTGCTCCGACTCAGCCACAGCTGGACATGAACCAGGTGGAACTGCCGCCGGAGGAGGTGCCCAACATCAGCCAGCTCATCCCAGAACTGGACCTACTTGGTGAAAAAGGCAAGGGGAAGGACAAGGATGACGAGGAGGAGGAGGAGGTAAGGTGGCCAGACGTCAACTTGGCTGCATAGTTTTAACCGTTCGGCGTGCCAGCATGGCCATCTGCATGGGTGGCTGGTGTAAAAATAACATTGCATTGCATTTATTGTTGTTCTCCAAAATGTTGCAAATATGCATAGCCTGGACTGAAACATTTCTCTACACTATGGATAACAGGTTGATACTTTAGTACCATTTGAAACATTTATTTTCATCGTATGCATGAAAAATTGCTTTGGATGGATTGTGCCCCTCACTGTGGCTTTGACAACTGTGTGTAGGACCTAATTTGTGGTCTGGACCTGTCACGCTTGAGGATGCATCCTTATCATTATGACACTTATCATTTAATTTTATATTTGGACACATCTCATTATGTAAATGTGCCTTTTCATACTTCCATCTGTTCTCCTATCCATCTGTCTGTCCATCCACCGCATTTTGTTTCCAGGCCAGATATCAGCCATCCCGTTCTTTTGCTGGGCACAATTCCTAAACTGTTCAATATTTCTCAAGGAAATGTAACATATGGCTTCATCCTATTGCGTTGATGTGTCTTTTCGTACTTCAGTCCATCTGTCCGTCCTTCCTCTGCGTTTTGTTTCCTGGCCAGATATTAGCTACTCCCCGGCGGGGCATCTGAGTATTTCGTGCTTGTTTGGTTCAGAGCGCATCATTACAAATTAATCGGGAAAAAGCTGGTTACATAATCGATCAATGTAAAGCCCAAATTCAGGAAAATTTGGCTCATTGTCGAAAATGAAAATGGAATCAAATGTTTTGAAAAGTCTGTTCACCAGAGTGCAAATGTACATTAGGTCTAGAAGTATTCAAAGGTTGTGAAGGAGAGATTCTGGCTTGAAAGACTACAGTGGTAATATCATTTACATAAATGACGGTTCTTGATGCAGTTCTTTCTCTGTGATCAGAAATCGCGGGTATTCAGCAGAAGCTTGTGCCCTCTCTGCCCCAGAAATGCCTCTAAATTCCTTGAATCTTTTAATTATGTGATGCACCACAGAAGGTGAAATATCTGAATCCCTCCTATCTTTCTTTGAGGAACATTGTTTTTAAACATTTCAATGATATGTTTAAAATGCAGTCATGGACGAATTTACAGTCCACTGCCATTATTGTTCCTAAAGGAATTGGTCTGTTCAGGACGCTGCTTTGTACCAAATCATGATCACAATCAGCTGCTGACATTAGTTTCAAATCACATCACATCATTATTCAAAATGTATTACTTCATTACGAGTCCTAAACTGCCCCAGTCCCAGCTTTCTGTGGAGTGTGTTACAGGCCTGAATCTGCCATTCATGCATGTATGAATGGAATGGATGTATATTTACACTAAGCATGGACAAAACATTAAATATCTTGCCTTTATTATGAATTGCATTATCACCCTTCGCAACCCTGTTACATGCTTTAAAATTAAAAAATGATACTTTTTGCTCAAATTTATTTTACCCTGACATGATTAATAATCCTTGAAAGCTTCACCCAGGACAAAAATGAAAGACGAGAATAAAATATCTTATTTTATGGGAGATGAGGCGTTTTTACTCATGATATTTATAGGTGACACATTCCTCGAGTATCCTGTCCCTGGAATATATTTTTGAAAGCCCCGAAATATGATGTGTTTTGAAATCAAATTTTAGAAGAAGTGAACTTTTCTGAGCTGGAAGAATACATTGTCACGAACTCCAGGCACTGTGATATGAATCTGGAGCAAGTCAGATTTGAGCTATAGCTTGACAGGAATAGAAATTAAATTGTTTGCTGATTAGTTTTCTTTTTTTTTTTTTTTTTTTTTTTTTTCCAAAATGAGGCAAAGGAAGTAGCTTGAAATGCTTTAACTAAAAAGTTTTATTAATTTTCACGCTCTCCTGAATTTAATGTTCTGGACTTTTTTGGGTGATGTTCTTGATGAATAGGAAGAAGAAGGTCAAGGTGGAGACCAGGATCAGGAAGAGAGGAGATGGAATAAAAGGACCCAGCAGATGCTCCACGGCCTTCAGGTATTTTTTTTTTTTAATGGTAGAAAGAAATTTTTAATTTTTTAGTTTGTTGGTATACTGAAGGACATTAGGTCTGCATTTTTTATTTACAGTGTGAACTCTGACCCAACGATAGTTAACGAACAAAATAAAGTGATTCAACGTAAGGTTGGTTTTATTGCTCATTGAGTAACAAGTGTTAGCTAAACAAAATCAATTATTCCATTATTATTGCAGTGCTGAAGTGCACTATCATTGGGTTGAAAATCGCACCGTAAATAATATATGCGGAACTAAAGACCTTCAGTATACATGGCTCCGGTTACCACCTCCAGTCCTGGAGTTTATAGCATCCTGTCAGTTTACTGTGAAGCCCCAGGAAACACATCTCATTCTGCAACTTACGATCATGCGATTATTGAAATTTTGTAGTCAGGTGGCCAATTCAGGGTTGAAATGAAAAAATAACTTCAGGTTGGTAGATCTCCAGGAACAAGGTTGGTAACCACTGGTAATGTAGTCTAAAGTGTGTGTGTGTACGCGTGTTAGTGCACGCGCACATGCGTTGATGTGCAAGAATATTGACGGAAGATGGGATGTGCAGTAACTTTGGTTATTGCAGGTAATACCATTGCTGTAGTGAGGATGTCACTCCTTTTATAGTTCTTGAGTGGCTTGCACTCCACAACTAGTAAAGTCAAATAGTCTTTACTGAGTGGTCCTCCCTACTAAGTCGGCCTTTGTCAAGGCCAGTTTTTAGAATGGACTTTGCATTGGTTGCAATAACACTGACTTAAGCCTTGTCCTAGCTACGTCCGGTCTCGGCAGCGTGCACTCTCATGAATGCCCATGTCGGCGTGCATTGTTAGCATGAAGTGTCGAGAATCTCCGATAGTGTCCTGCTGATTTGTAGCAAGCTAATTATTTCTAATTTGTGGCAATAAGGAGGATAAAAGAAAAAAGAAAAGCAACACTCTCCAGGAGAACAGGTGCTTCGTGAGAAGGTCTGGGAGAACAGGTGCTTCGATTTTGGCAATTTGAACAGCGCCATTTTGTCATTTTGAAACCGGATGTGATTCCTATTGGACGAGAGTGTGAATTGAAACTCCAGGGAGGAACGTGGCTCTAGATCTGATCGCATTGGAGGAGGACCAGAGGATAGCCACGCCCCTAAAGCATATTCTGGCTTTATCCTTTATTCTAGTCTATTTGGGACCATAATTTACAAAAATGAACATCATGATATATCGAAGGAGACTTGAAACTTGCAATAGATACTATAAAATAATGTGGAAAATCATTATTGAAATAATAAATCGGGTGGGAAAGTAAGGTCATTTTCTCATAGACTTCTATAGGATTGAACCTCTTTCTGCAACCACCGACATTAAATAGAATGCAATTTTAAGAGATTTCCACATTATCTTCACTCTCCAGACCCGGGTGCTGCGTCCATCTTTTTATACAGTCTATGGACTGATTGGATAACCTGGTCTTGACTGTTTGTCAGCTGCCGGTCAAACTGCGACTGTCCTAAATTTTTTTTTTTGCAGCTCCAGGACATGGTTAAATTTGAGCCCTGATATTGTTGTATGAACTGCCTGATGACATGTTTTCCCCCTCTTATGGACAGAGGGTGATGGCGAAGACGGGTGCCGAGTCCATCAGCTTGCTGGAGCTTTGCAGGAACAACAACAAGAAGCAGGCAGCTGCCAAGTTCTACAGCTTCCTGGTGCTGAAGAAGCAGCAGGCCATTGAGCTCAGCCAGTCAGAGCCGTACAGTGACATCATTGCCACCCCTGGACCACGATTCCAAATCGTGTAGAAATGCTGTACGTATTCTCTTGTGAATTTACACTGGCACATTTTATTCCTTAATATTTTGTTTATATTGGATGTGTTATTGTGTTTTGTATTTGTACTGCGAGTCAGAGTTAAATGAACAAGAAGGTATGTTTTTATTACTATTATTTTTATCATTCTGTACCCAAAGGAGTACGTAGTTTAGAGTAGTAATAGCCCTTTCAATTCTGGATATCAAAATGAATGCAATTCACATCCAAATTGTTTGGTTTCATCTATGTTTTGTCTGTTGGACATGCATTTTTTCAATATCTTCGGCATTCTTTTCCAGCTGTGCTTTTCATTTGCGTTTTGGTCTCAAAACAGCACAAGTGGTCATTTAAGTGTTTGAAGATAGTTAAAATGTTTATTGTGCAAGAACTATTGACATGGGGATGAATAATTGCTTCAATTTGGTTTTTAAATTAACCGTTTTTTAAAAAGTGTTTACTAGTGCTATGTAATATGCTTGAAATTCTTTTCTAAGCAAGACACAGATGCTTTATTTGTGTAGAAGGGTCATGTAGATCAGGGGTTTCAACCTTATCCAAAAGAGGCTGAAGTGGGTGCAGTCCACACTGCAGAATTAGTGGTATTTATTGTTTTTGTAAAGCCATGATAGTTTCTGTTAATTTTATTTGTGGTTTATCATTTGTTTATTGTATCATTTTGTATGTACATTTACACAGAGCTGTTGCTTCCTCCATCGTATCGAAAATGGCTCTCATCTTTGCGCCTGTTGCATTATGGGATAGTGTAGCGTCCGCTAGTTTCACACAACAGAACTTTGCCGAATGCAGGCTGCCATCCAGGTATTATTCCCCTATGGTTAGATCTAGACTATACACATTTCATGGACAGCTTCTTGCCTACTATACAGTAATTGCTTGGATGGGTCCTTTCTTTTCAATCAAGCAGTTAGACACTTGATTCTGCTAATCAAGGTATTCTGCAAACTGTCTTGGGTTCAGTGGTAAAATCAGGTGTGTCACTGCATGGCTGGAACAGGAGCCTGCACCCACATTGGCCTTTCCTGGATAAGGTTGACAACCACTGATTTAGATGGCACCCTGTGACAAAATAGAATTTTCTGATTGTGTTTCCAACTACACAGTAAGCCCCAAGTAATTCCATTTGCTGGACACTACTCCATAGAATATGGGAAACAATAGCCTTTTTTACTGCTTAGTTCTTAGTTGATTGAAAATCAAATACAGATGCTCTTCTTGCTGTATGGACATTGATAGATTAGCAAAGGACATCATAAGAATTTAAAACATTTCATCTAACCCAGGACTGCCTTCTCACTGTAAAATGCAATGTTGTATTTGGTGAAGTTTGACTGACCACTGAGCATTGATCACGGGATGTCAGAGAGGGAACTGTCTGAATAGGACCTCAGTCAAAAATTTGACTCAGATGTTTTTAACAAAAATATGTTAGAAACTGAATAAGCTAACATGTACCCCATTATATTATGTGAGAACCATTTTACATTTGTTCAGACTATTTTATAAGGTTTGATCATGTTTGTTTGGAGCATACATATTTTAACTATGTGCCTGTAAACGTGCTTCATTTCTTTTGTATAAATAGTAATCGCGTAGATATGGCCGATTTTGAAAGTTCTCTGATGTCTGTAAAAATGTGCTTGTAGTTCAGTGCTAGTTTGGAACCCTAGCAGCTATGTTATGTAAAACTTTTCTAATAAAATGCATACTGTAACATTTTCTGGTTCAGTGCTTTTCTGTAGATTTGTTTTTTAAGTGGAGTTTTTTTCATTGTTGGATAATGATTCAGTCAACATGATTATGTGCATCATCAATTTATTGTTTTTGTTAATGGTGTATTCAATGTTGTATGTCGTGTTTTTTTTTTTTTTTTCAGGTTTTTGAAGGGCTCTGCTGAGATAGTATTCCTTGCTTCTTGTAAAGACCTCTAATGTTAATTTTTAGCTTACCGGCCCTATGGGCCGATAAGCTATTGTCGTGGTGTGGCGTCCGTCGTCCGGAACATTTTTATCTTTTTTTGGCCAGATGAATTTTTGTGTAAATTTGCAATAACATACTACTAGACCATATCTCCAGACGTTTTTCTCGGATTTTTGATTTAATCATTTTTGTCCGTTTTATGGGCCCTTGAAATTTTGGCTCCAATGTTAAAGATAGGACTGAGAAATTTTAAGAAATCAGTTCTCAAAAACTGCGTGATAATTTTTTTCTAAATCAGGCAATCAACTTACCTTGGTACTGTCAATGTACAGTGTGAGCGTCATTTTGATTGAATCGACAGAAGTGGCTCTATCGGGGGCGCTGTACTTTATGAATATGCAAGATGGCCTGTGGAGGCTGTTGAGGATTATATTTCAATATTTCTCATATTCATTAGTAGATCAATTGCCATGTTGAATAACCATAATCAATAATCATAATCAATAACCATATTATGTAAGCAGCAGTAACACACACACACACACATAACGTAACACACACACATACAAGTAGTTCACATACGCGTAGGGAGGGGATGAGCAGTGCAAACACACAGACACATGCACATACACACACACACACACACACATAAAACACACACACACACACATATACAAGCAGTTCACACACACATGAGCAGTGCACACAGACACATGCACACACACATACACGGGCAGCACACGTACACATGCACACACACGCACACAGACACACATACATACAAGCAGTTCACACACAGACAGACACACGCGTACAAGCAATTAAATTCACACATGCATGAGCAGCTCACACACACATAAGCAGCGCTTCTGTAGCTTTGATTAGTAAGCAGGCTTCTGTTAAGTTGATTCGAAAACATAATCAGGTGATGTATTTGATATCTGTAGCTTTGATCAATATTTGTTCAGTAAAATCATAAGTTGTTACTGAAAACATAATCAATTGAATCATTTATGTATCTACTTGTATCCTATTCATCTGGCTGTATTTTTCCTCTCCTGACTGTAATTTTCCGGTCCTTTGTAGTGATGAGCATCCTTATCTTTGCTTTTTAAGTTCTCAAGGTTAGTTGGCAGTGTTTTGGTTTGCCTGTCCTGTTGTAGCGTGAGAATGAGAAGGCGGAAAGACCATATTTGGAAGATATTTCCTGTGATGAAGGTATAAAAACTGGGTGTGAAAGGCAAGATGTGAGTTCTCTTGTGCAAAAAGAACTCTGCTTTATATTTATCAATATGCCATAATAAAGCCTAATTGTCTGAAGAATCTGTCTCTCTCCAATCGCTTGGGGATGGGGGAACCGCATAATATGAAAATATGTCTGAATGAAAACCAAAACAGGCCATATGGTTGCAGATGGAGATAAAGTTTGTATTATCGACATATAGGAAGTCATATATGACCTATATTTTGGCAATATTAAATTTGACCACAGATGACTGTGAAAGGTCAAACTCGAGGTCAGGGAATATACTAACAATGTTAAAAGATATGACTTGAAATTTCAAAAAAAAAATTCTCAAAAACTGATAACTTTTTTTCTAACCTTGATACACTTATTGTACAGCGTGAGTGCCATTTTGATTGAATCGACGGAAGTGGGTCTAGTGGGGGCGCTGTACTTTAACATTGGGTCTCAAGCCTGATTCATGCTTCTTGCGGTCGGCGCGGTTTCGGCAGTGCGGACGGTGCGCACGGTCCCCACGAACGTCGAGTCGTTTAATGCTTCTTGCGGTCAAAGCGGCTCCAGTTCTTGCCTGTTCTATTCTTGCGCTACTGAATCTTATTTTTGTGATCAATACGTTCATTTTTACTATCATATTGTAACTATTATTATTATTATTACTACCAAACACACGGCTCAATTATTCTGAATTAGATTAGACAGTGCGTCGCTGTCAAAACAAATATTGCTGGCCGCTCTTTCTCCACTATTACGATAATTGGGTCACTTGAAACTTCCCAAAACTAAGTTGACATGGTGTGCATTTCGGCAGTTTCTGCACCGATGTCTGGAAATGATCATTTTGGGTTTTTTTGTGTGTGTGATTTCAGATGTATAGAGATTACTTGTTATATATAGCAAACTAAGTTTAATTTGTCTGCCAGTTAGTTAAGCCAACTGTGAATTAATGTCATTAATACCGCGATCATTGGGTCCTACACCACAAATGAAATATAAAGGCGCAGGGGCACGGAGGGACGTTGAGGTATTCCGAAATGACTGTATGGGTATTCCCGAATGACGTAAGCTACACCAACGAGATTCATATGAGCATCCTTGTGGATCCGACAGGAACTGTCGTAAAGATGTTTGTATTTTCAGCTGTTTGTATGTTCTGCTGGCTTTTCTCTCAAGCTTTCCGTCATTTTAAATTTTAATCGGTATACGTACCCTCCGGGTCCTGAAGCTAGCCAATCATTGCAACGCGGTCTGTGCGACCCCGGCCGCGTTGTTACACAAATTCCTCCAGGTACGCGGCTCGGCGTTCAGAGCCTCTGCGGACCCTCCGCGCTCGGTCACTCTGGCCACAATTGCGTCATTTCACCGTGTGGGCCGTGCTGACCGCGCCGACCGCAAGAAGCATGAATCAGGCTTAATGGAGAATGGGCCAAATCGCCTGTGGAAGCCAAATGGTTACAAATAGAGATTATTCATGCTTCTTGCGGACGGCGTGGTCAGCACGGCCCACACGGTGAAATGACGCAATTGCGGCCAGGGCGACAGAGCGCGGAGGGTCCGTGGAGGCTCTGAACGCCAAGCCGTGCACCTGGAGGATTTTGTAACAACGCGGCCAGGGTCGCAAAGACCGCGTTGCAATGATTGGCTAGCTTCAGGACCCGGAAGTACGAATACCTATTAAAATTAAAAATGGAAAGCTTTAAAGAAAAGGCAGCTGAACATACAAACAGCTGAAAATACAAACCTCTTTCCTACAGTTCCTGTCAGATCTACAAGGATGATCATATGACTTCCAACACATGGAAGGAGAACGGAAATTTTCAACAGACTGATCCCGACGTGTCAAGATTAAATGGAAAACCCTTCGCAACCGGTTTGTGAAAGCACGAAAAAAATGAAGGGGAGGAGTGGATAAGCTGGCGGAGGCAGAACCAGTGTATCGGCAATATTTACATCATTGTCCTGGCTCATGGTGTTTTCAAAACTTAGGGAGACAAAATCAAATGTCTATGCAGCGCTCTGTTTAACCCAAGGTTTTCCGAACGTAGGGTAGCTATGTCCGCAGTTGATTGAAGGGAATCTCGTTGGCTTAGTTTACGTCATTCGGGAATACCTCAACGTCCCGTCCCCCCCACGCCTTTAGATTTCATTTGTGGTGCAGGACCCAATTATTGCGGTATTAATGACATTAATTCACAGTCGGCTAAATTAACTGGCAGACAAATTAAACTTAGTTTGCTATATATAACAAGTGATCTGAAATCACACACACTAAAAAAAGATCATTGCCAGACATCAGTGCAGAAACTGCCGAAATACAAACCATGTCAACTTAGTTTTGGGAAGTTTCAAGTGATCCAATTATCGTAATAGTGGAGAGGGAGCGGCCAGTAATATTTGTTTTGACAGCAACGCACTGTCTAATCTAATTCAAAATAATCGAGCCGTGTGTTTGGTAGTAATAATAATAATAGCTACAATAGTAAAAATGAGCGTATTGATCACAGAAATAAGATTCAGTAGCGCAAGATTATAACAGGCCCGTTCTTAGAGCCGCTTTGACTGCATCAAGCATGAAACGACTCGACGTTCGTGGGGACCGTGCGCGCCGTCCGCACTGCCGAAATCGCGCCGACCGCAAGAAGCGTGAATCAGGCTTAAGTTTGCATTACTGACATATAGGAAGTAAAATATGACCTTTATTTTGGCTCTGTTAAAGTTGACCTCAGATGACCTTGAAAGGTCGAACTTGAGGTCAAGCAAAATGTTACAATTTTCAAAGGTTTCTAGGCTTGAAAATATTGAAGATTGGGAACATATGTGCATTGAACACTTATAGGAAGTCATGTATGACTTTTCATTTGGTGGCCTTGAACTTGACCTTCGGCGACCTTCGAGGGTCAAACTTCACATAGTGAAATTTCAATGACTTCTATCACCAAAACTATTACAGATAGGGCTTAGGTTTGTATTGTGGGCATATAGGAAGTCATGTATGAAGTTTCATTTGGTGACATTGAACTTGACCTTCAGTGACCTTGAATGCCCAAACTTCACAGTAAAATTTCAATGACTTGTATCAGCAAAATGATTACAGATACACTGAACAAAAATATAAACGCAACACTTCTTATTGTGAGAAATAGGACCATGTTCAGAAGCTCATTGTACTTTCATTGAGTGTTGACAGATTGTATGGCCATATTGCATTATATTTCGATCAATGATTTAAAAAGACAAACAAGAATCTCACAATGGCGTGATGATAAAGGGGATGGGGTCTATTGTCCAAATTTCACAAATCAATATTGGGCATGTCCATCTTTGGCCTGCTGCATTGCTACACATCTCTGCTGTGTGGACTGTAACAAATGGTCAATGGTGACTTGGGGGACATGTTCCCACTTCTCTTCAAGAGCAGTGCGGAGTTGGCGGCTATTGGCTGAAAATGGGAACCAATGACAAACTCGTTGCTTGTGGACATCCCAAAGATGCTGGAAGGGGGACAAATCCAAGGAATAAGCCAGCCATTCAAGCACACAAATGTTTTCAGGCTCAAGGAATTCTGTGCATACACGGGTGACTTGGGTCTGGCATGGTCATGCTGGATGGTTATTGCTTTGATGGATGAATGGTAGGACGATAGGCTGCAGCATCTCATCGTGAAATCACACTGCATTCAAGTTGCTGTTCATGAACTGCAGTTGGGTGCAATGTCCTGGAATATTCCCACCCAAACCAGCACTCCACCACCATGTGCCACCGTGCGCACCACCACGATGTCAGCATAACGATCCCCTGTCCATTCGCTCTGTGAAGTTGGAAACGTGACTTGTCAGTAAAGAAAGCAGTCCTCCATTGTGCCATTGGCCATCAAACGTGTCTATTCACTCAGTCGAACCAATTTTTTCATCGAGCTGAGGAGAGGTCCAATCCACAAAAGGCAAAAAAGCGTAAAGATATAGACTTCCTGGGGATTATTTTTCACGGTTTCGGCAAAAATGGGGTGATGGTGGGGACCAGCTGTCTCATCTGCAGTGGGAGTTACTGGTCTCAAACGATCACAGAGATGGAGAGTCCAGATATGGCGGGCTTGGGCGGGGGTTGTCACACATGGTCGTGATGCATGTGGGCAGTGTGCTGTCTCTCCTCATTCCTCAAAAAGGTGTTTTATGCGACTTATCGTTGAAACATGGACATTAAGAGCCCTTTCAACATCCCTGAGAAACATTCCGATGGCTGGAGTCATTTATGGCATTTAGAACAATGCAGAACTGGGACTTTTGAGGTGGCCTTTTATTGACCAGAGCACAGGATGTGCCCGGGCGGACTGTACCTGATTTCAGTAGCTCTGGATCATGCCCCACCTGTCTGACAGGCCAGTTTTGACAAAGGGCACGAACTTGACAATGATATGGAGAAGGTGACTGAAGGTGACACAGACCAGTGGCACACAACCTTGGTCACATAAATAAACCCAACTAAGCCAACCTCAGAAATAATTATGCGCAATATTAAAAGGACTAAACTGTTGTGTTTATATTTTTGTTCAGTATAGTTTCGGTTTGTATTGGAGATGTATAGGAAGTCATGTATGAAGTTTCATTGGGTGACCTTGAACTTGACCTTCAGTGATCTTCAACGGCCAAACTATACAGTGAAATTTCAATGACTTATATCAGCAAAATCGTTACAGATTGAGTGCAGGTTTGTACTGGAGACGTATAGGAAGTCATGTATGAACTTTCATTTGATGACCGTCACATTGACCTTCGAAGGTCTAACTTGACCTAAAGAAAATTCAATGACTTCTATGGATGGAGCCTAGGTTTGTGTTACTCACATTGGTAATCACATATGAACTTTCATTTGGTGACATTCAGCTTGACTGTTGATGACATTTGAAGGTCAAACTTGACATAATACAATTATAATGACTTGTATTGCCAAAATGGTCACAGATGGAGTCTAGGTTTGTATTAAAGACATATAGGAAGTCATATACGAACTTTCATTTGGTGACCTTCGTACTGACCTTCAAAGGTCAAATGTGACCTAGTGAAAATTCAAAGACTTGTATCACTAAAACGGTCACAGACGGAGCCTAGGTTTGTGTTACTGACATCTAGGAAGTCACATTCGAACTTTCATTCGGTGACATTCCACTTGACTGTCAGTGACCTTTGAGGGTCAAACTCGACAGTGAAATTACAATGACTTGTATCACCAAAGAGGTCACAGATTGAGCCAAGGTTTGTATAGAGACATTTAGAAAGTCATACATGAAGTCCATTTGCTGACCACAACTTGACATTCTGTGACCTTTAAAGTTCACAATTGACCTGTTGAATACATATTGACATATTATAATGACTTGTATCACCAAAACTGCTTCAGAGCTTAGGATTGTATTACAGAAGGTCCTATAAATGTGTGTGAACTTTTATTTAGTGACCTTGACATTGATTTTCATTGATTCAAATGTCAAACTTCACATGAAAATTTCATAACTTGTATCATCGCTGTAAGACTGCTTGCCGGTAAGCTACAGGACCCTTGATCCTGTTTTTAGAAAGGTGGATTTATTTTTTGGTTCTCTCCATCATATCAATCTTAGACGCATCCACTAATGATCTCTGAACTGAATGGTAGCCAGTCTGTTTGAAGAATACCAGCAGCTTGAACTTCTTAGAAGTGCACATGCAGTTTTCTTTGAATGATTTCATTTCCCCAAAAAACCGTCCAGATACCATGCTGTTCAAAATGTCTTGGGTGGCATAAACTATTTACTGTTAATTTGTCTTATTAATTTACCTCTGCATATTTCTAGGAAAGACCTGTACAGTAATTAGTGACGATTCAATGCTAGACCTCTTCACATAGAAGGCGACTTCTTGTATATGAATCAGAGTAAACAGGAATTAGACTTGCATGAAATAGTCCTGGATTGTTTGAGGGCGGAAACATGGTTCATGCACGTATGCAAACACAAATTGCATTGCTTAGCCCAGTTGGCACAAATGCATGTCCTCTGTGAACAACATACTCAACGTGCGCTCTTATGCATATTATGACTTGAAAATCACAACAAAGAAAACCAGCAGTGACAACTTAAACAAATTTATTCTTCACTGATTAGGTTCAAAAATTTCTACAAATAATCCACTGTGTACTCTTATAATGACACTCTAATGCCACTATGTAACTCTGATGCCAAAACAAAAACTCTCTCTAACTGACCAAAATCACAGCATTTATATAGACTAGGAACATTCTGGAAAGATCTACAGAATTCCTGAGTAATCTGGCCCCCTCCAGGCAAGAAGGTGTCAGAAACCTCTGGAAAGCACTAGTCTATTTCTTCACAAACAAGTGGTATTGCATCAGATCATGTTTTTCTACAGACATACCACCAGAGGGTGCTAAATGATGAACAAGATAAACAAATAGCTGACCAGTAAGGCAGCACAAATAGTACGTAACAAATCTCCATTTACAAATGATATACTGTGCTTTACATAAAACACTCATACATAACATGCATCAGTTTGTAGGTGAAAATCTCTCAAATGTCCTCAAGGCGGCAATATAGTGCTAGTCAGAATGTTTCCATGACAACTGTAGTAAGCAGTGAACCCAAATGGAACAACTTTAGCTTTCTTCTGTTGTTAAATGTCATAGCGCCAGCCAGCTGCAGGACTCAGACTGCAGTTTTCCCTTGCGAAGGATAAAGATTTTCAGGTGAGACACTGGAGAACAAAACAACATTTAAAATTCAGCTTGCGTAGTTTGAAGTGTCTGTGTTTGTGTACTTGGGTGGACAATGTCTCTGCCCTAGGCATTGTACAGTGGACTTAAGAAGTACTGGCACCAGTGACAGAAAATGCACAAAGAGTACTATTGAAATGAATAATATGACTGAGAAAATGCCCAGATGCACATTCATCCCTCGAAGAATTCAGTGGTCACTTAAATCCTTATACTATCTCTTGCTGAAATCCAGTCACTTAAATGCTTGCCCAGGCTTATCTGAGTATAGTTCATGCCCACATAAAAATTTTCGAGTAATTATCTATTGAATGACACTTTTTTTTAATCCAATTCCAGACAGTGTAAACTTTCCACAGAAATTGAAAGACATTGATTTGACCCTCAGAAAACTATTTAAATCCTTGTGTAACAGCAAGTTTGGACATATTCTCTCACACTTTCTAAAGCTAAGTAGTGTAATAAAAAGTACAAATTAATTGTAATTAATAAATACAGAGAATGTTAATGCAGTCTCATCCGATATCAGAATTGTCTCGTTTATATCATACCATCAGAGATGAATGAGACCTCCAAAAACATGTTGCCACAGCAAGATGTTTGATGTCATCATGGGTGTTGTGATGTAAGGTACTACAGCGGGTGTTGATGCACAAGGGAAATGACAGGTATCGTGTCTAGTCCAACAAAAGGGCTACCGAGGCACAAGTCACAGTGAATTTTATTGATCTGCATGAGAGAAATTTGTGACACTGCACCATGTGTTGCACCCCGCTGCCTGTAACGCTTTGTACCAGCAGATCTGTTAGAGTGCCTATGCTAACTAGGGGTGGGAATCGCCAGAGCCCCCACGATATGATAATATCACGATACTTGAGTTGCAATATGATATTATTGCGATATGATATGTTTCTCCTGTTGCACGTCTCCATCCTCCATCTTTGTTCTGGCCAACTTCCGGCAAAATCCTGTGAGTCGCACCTTTACTCTGCTGACCTGACCAGACAGTGAGCACAGCACCATCTTGGCTCTCTGGACTGAAAAGCCAATTGATTCCTATCATTCTGGTACCCAAGAGTTGAGTTTGTATTCGCAAAGTTTATTTATAATTAATGTAAAAAAATCACAATACTTGTGGTCTCTGAATTGAGGAAATATTGCCACGCAAAATATTGTGATGTTACGCAGAACCGATTTTTTCCCCCCACCCCAAATGCTAACCCTGGTCCACTGCCTACAATAGGCTTGTGAGTGTCTGAACTGGACCATAGAGCAATTAAAGAGTGGCGGCCTGGTCAAAAAAAACGATCTGCAGTCCATCAAACTTCTCATGATCTCATGATCAGAATTGACTAATTTGGTGATTACCTTTTCAATTAAGCAATAGCTGTAAATCATCTATTCAGTATTTGCCTCGTGCGCAGAGTTTTATGAACCATTTGCTGGTTTACACTAAAGATGTGACAATACAACCATGTTTTGAAAATACCTTCAAATGCCCTTAACTGAATTTAACATGAAAATACTTCGGGTATTGTGAGGGAAAAAAGGTTAATTTAAAAGAAAATAAATTGGGTCTACCTTCACTCATTGTCTTTCACTTTATTTTGATCCAACTTTGTCATGAAAAGCAGAGTAGGAACCCAGCACAGATCCACTGAAAGCCACAAGGGCAGTTTAATAAGGTAATTCAAGCCGCAACCGGCACAAACTTAACGTAGTAGCATAAAAGACCGAAAGCAGAGGGATGGTCAAGGGGTGTTCTGAGTTGGGCTAAGGGCGGACAGGAACATAGGGAATACGGCAGGCAGTTGTGAGTACACTGTGTCCGAGGTCAGTACTGGGAAAGCAATCCATGGGTGCATCTCAATTCTCTTATTTGTATGTCCTCTCTTCCCTATTCTTTATTGACCCAGAAGTTGTTCCAGGTCTGCCTCCTTGCTGACCGTCTCAATGCGCTTATTTATGCTGAGGAGAGAGAAGATAGCTCTGAGCGGCTATGAGTGAGGTTATAGGAGAGTAGCCTTTCTGGAATGGGTCATTCCATATGAACTCAACCAAAGTACAAGAATCTTCCACGGTCTGACTCAGATTTCTCAGATTTATTTTGGGGAGTACCTATATATTCATAATGAACACCCAAAATTTTAGGCTCATGCTCCAAATTTATCTCTCTCTTTTCATTTTTGAGATATTGGCCTCTTAATTATGAAACTTTTTATGGGGGGGAAATCAAATATTCAGTTTTCAAGGGCCCCCCATGAGGCCAGAATCTCTTACAGAGGCTAAATTGTGCTGGATTCCTTCTATTTGAGGACAGGTCTGTCTGTACAAGGAAGATTGACTGCACCCAAGGCATAATAGTGGACTTAGAAGACCCTGAAAAGGGTATTGGCTTAAAAAAAGTCACTTTTTTTTTTTTTTGCCAATTTTGGATTGGCAAGTTCACCATGAGGGCAGTTACCCATGGTAATAAAACTTGTTCTACATAAATGTATATATCTTGGCTTTATTTTTCAAAATTACAACTTGTTTTCTCACCTCCTTAACTATTTAATCATGTTATCAAATACAGGCGTTTTGGGGTAAAAACGCTCATTATTATCCCCTTTTTTCTGCAACAAGAAGTTTTAAATAGACAGTGTCATCTCATAAACTCAAGTTATATCATTTCCTAAGATAATCTGACATCCCACAAGATTTCAATAAAATGGTTCCAGAACTTTTTCTGGAATCCTGCTTACAGATAGACAGGCAGACGAACAAAAGTGGGTGATAACGAAATGTCTTTCAACTTTGTTGGTGGGGCAATAAATATAAGTGTTCTGTATTCCCAATCACAAGCTTCTTTAGGAGATCAGATGATCATTAAATTGTGCCTCCCTTATACAAAACAATTAATCAGTAATGGGAATACTTCCATTTATCAATTGCAGCATGCACTTCAAGAGAAACATTTTACAGATATATCTCGATGGGATGCAATTTTTTTTTTTGAGAACCTTTCAGGGCAAATGTCACAATCTCAGCAGTCTTGTAACATCACTGTACCAAATCCCCTTGCCACAGATGTAAGATGCAAATAAATCATTGTACTATTTATTTCAGGCTCTTTTTTAGTGTTTAATGTCATTTACATCTGAATTTATTTTTCCCATCACCTATATGTCTTGAAATGGTAAGTCCAGAAAATAATATTGCTAAATAGGACACATTTTAGCAAAACCTTTTTAAAATCAAATAACCCCCCATAAAAAATGATATGCCAATAAAAAAAATTATTTGTAAACAAGCTTAGCTCAACTATATGCAAATTGGCAGGGACACACAGAAGCGGCAGCCAGTTGCAGAGGGATGAAACAGTTCTGCATGCACATCCCATCTCCTAGCAGCAGCAGCCACGTGCTGCTGGCTACTAGAGCGACCAGCATCGATTTGACACTTACGGTGTGAATGCAAGGTAAAACTTCCATTCAATAAATTATATGCAGCCTTTTATGGCTTCTTTTTGGATAAAAGAAACACTGAATGCGGACTTCTTTGCAGCGATATTACAGACTGTTCATTTAGTACAGTGAGATTTACCGATAATTTTATTATTTTGCAAACTTTCGCACAAGATTGACATCATTTGCCTGAATAGTTCACAAAAAAAATTACAAGCGGGTTGGAGATTAATCATATTCTCTTGCTGTCAGATTTCAACCTATGCTGGTGATGTTCACCAATGCATAGACACACAAACCGTTCGTAGGGGAAATTGGAAATTGATTAATGCACATCTTTACTAAGGATCTGGCTGTGCAGATTACTTGCTGAAACAAAACTGAAGTGAAATGGATTCTCCAGATAAATGGAATGTGCATTTTTGACAATGAGATAAAAAAAAGTAATAAAGCTTTTTTTGGAGTGGAACTCTGGATATGTCACATGACATGGAATTCTTTACAAATGACCCAACTTCCTAAGACGACAAGAATACCACCAGCCATTTTTTTTTTTTTTTTTACCAAAAGTGCTTTATACAAACCAGTGAAAAACATTTCAGCAACAATTCTAAAATGCAAGAATATATCCAATATCTGCACAATTATTATGCCAGTTTCGGCTGATCAATTCACTTAAGGGTGATTAATTTTTAAAATCTTCTCAGATTAGGCAATAAAATGAGCATGATGCTTGCTTATTTTATTCACACCTGAGCCCTGAATCCTTCAAAAAAAATTTACCAGATAGTAGCTAAAGGGTGAGTACATGCACACTCTCCATGACAAGTTATTGGAGTCACAGGAAAAAAATATATGAATAAGAAGGGTCTCCACCATGTCCATTTTGCATGGAAATTCTAATAAATGTACAACAGCATTAATCTCTTCACATGTCTGAACTAAAAACGGATCATTCCCTAGCTGATACAGCCAGGAGTTGAATGAATGCTGCTCTCCCCTTGATCCGTTTTGCGCCTTTTGTTTCGAGTCCTTTTCTTTTTCTCTCCATCAGTCTTCTTTGGAGTAGGTACTCCTGGTTTCCTTTTTCTTTTTCAGGCAGCTCAGTGGATTTGGATTTTGTCCTTTCCTTTTGCGCTTCTTAGGAAATCTTTTATCCCCGTCTTGAGGACCGCACCGTTCCTCCTTAAGTTTGCTAATGCTCTGCTGCTGCACGGGGGTCACCAGTTCTCCTGACTGCATCATCCGAACGTGGGTAAGAGAGCACATAGATGGTTTGTCCAACACGATAGTATTCAATATGATGTACAGAAGTGGCACTCCAGGGATTTTCTTGATGGCTGTAGTCAACTCATGGTCCTGATGCAAAAACAAAAAGAGAAATAAACAACCCAGCCAAATTGCAGAAAAAAATATTAAAAGGTTACAAAAACGTATGCCCACAGGGTACATAATGCTGCGTCACAAACAGTTAAAATTGATACTTCAGCAATTCGTGCTTTGGGTTTTCGCCAAAAAAAAAAAAAAGACGACTTCCACCATAATAGTCCATCATTTACTGAAATACATCTAATTCGACCTTCATGACCGTGAAATCGGTAAAGGGATATGTTACCTGAGAAGCTATGAAGTAATGCTGGGGATTGTTTGTGTCCAACATTGATAGAAGACACTGCGAAGCTGAGACGGGATTCTTGAAGTGTGAGCATTTACGGAGTTGGAAACGCTGCAGTATGATTTTAGCTCCATAGAGTTCCTTTCCCAACGACTCCAGTTCCTTCAAAATGCAACTGTAAAACAAATTACCAATTTATGGTACCCAGTTGAAATTAAACAGCAAGTCAGCCGAGCTGTAACAGATACATTAAATGAGCACTTACTTCGTGGTACACAGTTGTACCTCACCCATCAAGTATTTCGGCATCTGCTCTTTAATTTGAATTTTATTCTTCAAAGCTGCTTGACAAAACGTGCCGTCGAGCAAAATCTGAAATGGCTCCCTGAACTGGAAGTTGTACTTATAAAAACTTATAGTTTTCTTTGCATGTTTCTGGCGTTTAATTTTCATCGCAAAGAACTGTATCTAATCTTATATATGCTCAATAAATTCAAATCCAACTGGAACTACCCGCAGGAAAATTGCACGATTCAATAAACACACACCCAACGATTCTGGTACAATCAGTAATTCTTTACTGAGAAACAAGCATGGTTGCCCATACCGTGAGGTTTCTGTGTTACAACAAACATGTTCGTCGGGAAACGAGGATAAAGTGTCTACGTTTCCTTATGACTGGTCAATAACATTTATGACTGATCATATTTTGCACATACCTTTTACAGATACAAATACATTACACTTTATGGTGTCTACTAACTGCTCACAACTGATGATCAATATAAAGTCTCGTTGTACTGTGGTCGTGTTTCTAGGAACCTTTCCTTTGTGTCTAGTAATCGACCGTGGCACAATAGTGTGTTGCATTGTCTTACCGGAAAAATTGTTACACTTCCTTTTTAGCTCTGGTCTCCGAGAGAGATGTCAGCCCGCAAAGAGTCTGCTGCCGCATCTTCTACACCCGTCATGGCGTCACAGAACACATTTGATTCACAAGTCAAGCAGATCCAGATAGAAGGGTTGGTAAGTTGCTGCTGCAAACGGAGGTAGCTATTACAATAATCCTTTGTCGAGCTAATGGCGATTGTGGACCGCAGAGCAGATGCAGCCCGGCTGGACACATGGACGTCGTCCTACCATAACTATTCACAATGGGGTGCAAATTGTTGCAAACTGGTTTACTTGATTGACGTTGCTTGGAGAAAGGGTAATACGATGGCTCGTTAACCAATCGCTTTATCCTTATCCTTGAAATGATTTTTGATCTCAGTCTCTATGAAGAGAAATTTGACAACAACGTCCCATTGCAATTCTGTTGCTGAAGACCTGCATGTTGGAGGAATGAGGGAATTTCTGCTTGTTTGACTTCACCAAGTGGTGTCTTCAGTATCCAATGCTTAAAGGGGGCATATTATGGAAACTCACTTTTTCAGTGCTTGCGCACATACATTTCAGTGTGTGGAGTGCCTACAACCACAAACAACCCTATCAGTTTTTTTTTTCTGAGCTGCTTTTTTATATAAAACATGACATTTGCCATGCTATTATGATTTGGCTCCCTTTCCTAAGTCACATGCAGGCTCGTGAGAATTATTCCACCTTTCATCTGAATGTCTCCACCCATTGCTTTTTCTATGGCAACATCCCAGCTTCAACTGGCAGAAGCCAACCAGTAGTTTTATGTATGTCATCCATCTTTTGTCTGTCTGTTTTATACTACTGTACTACTAACCTGGATCAGTAAGACGCAGGACTGGCTACAGAATTTGTATCAAAAGAGACCTATTTTGCCTTCTTATGATACATAGAAGTGGTGGTTTGAATTTATTTCTCATAACTTACTTGGCTAGTATGCAAGCATTACCTTTCTGTAATTATTGTGTGGATTATTAGCTGGCTTGCTAGCCACTAAATTGAATTTAGAAATTGTTACTGATTCAGCCAGAAGCAATGTACAAGACGTGTCAATAGGACCGATAGAATGGGTGAGCATTTTTTATCAAATTCAGTGTAATGGAGTTGCTAGTTCTGCTGATTTAATACTAATGGCTGCAAATTGCAATTATACAGATGCTAACAGTGGACCATTCTGAACATAAGGAACAGAATTACAAGTGTGTACTTTGGTGAATTTAATGTTCATGCTTGCTTAACCTGCAGACTTTACCTATTCATGCTTATTGTATAATTTAATGGCTTGCTACTTATTCAGTTACCTGTATGTAGAGACTTGCCAATGGCGGGGGATTATAACATTGTCGTTCTTTCCATTGACACGGTGGCTCTGTTCTCTGGCCAATTAGAACAAAGCTCATTCTGTACAGGGGACGCCCACTCAGAACAGCCCGTTTTTCAGAGGGTTAGGAATGACTGGAATCAAATTGCCTAGAAATCGTGGTATCTTTGTGTCTGTCTCGCTTTTGGCTTATTCTGCACGCGTGTTCCGTTATTGCGTTTATTAAAGGATAAGAAAAAGTATCGTCAAGTTACATTGCCAAATAAAGTACATAACATCAACAATCCAAAACAATAAGCAATTAAAAAAAAATGTACTGTGCAAACTGCGTGTAAATGTTGGGTATAAGACGGCATAAAAAAGCCACCATGTTCGATCGGCTGGAAGAAGATACCCACGTCACCCGGGCTGGTAGCTCTTTTGTATTAAAGGTAAAATGAGGGCTGCCGGGTTAGCTCACTCAGTTAAGGCGCCACATTGCGGAGCAGTAGTGATTACCACGGCGCGGATTCGATCCCCGGTCGTATCAGCTGGCAGTGGTCGGCAGCTTTTTCAGAGCAGCGCAAAATTGGCTTTTGCACTGTGGGGAAAACAAATTGGGAAGGGACTGCTGGGATGGGATGCTAAAATAGTTGCTTTGCTCATTGCTCAAGCGCCTCCCGGGCTCTCTTCAGTAAGATTCTAAGCTTGCTCATGTTCGGGTATCCTCCGCCCTCATTCCGAACTTGCGAAGTTTCGACCTAAGAGTGTAAAGAAGCAGCGGCTGACAGGCGCGTGCTTCAAAGGAGAGCCGCAAAGGGTCTTCACTCTCCCGAGTTGGTAACATGGGGTCGCATACGGACAAGCCTTGTTCATACTCAAATTGGGCATTCCAGATTTGGGTGGGATTGGATGGAGATGCCAAATTTATTTTTAAAAAAAAATGTAAAATGGTGAAAGGTCACTTCAGTCAGGTTCATATTGCCCGCTTTGTTGGAATACTCAAAAACCGCGCGCTGCGGCATTGTCGAGGATTAAATATAGATTTACAGCAAACAATTGTTCAAACAACTGGTATCTCTCAAGACACTCTTGATCATCAACGCAACTTTCAATACTTACATTGTGACTCCACATACTTGAAAGACACGTCTAGCCCTCATGTTGTCACGCACCGGTGTGAGCAGAATATTTCCCATTGTTTGATTGGTCCGTTATTGTATCTTCCCCCTGGAGGGAGAGGGGAGACATATATTTTTTGGCTCAGTTCCCGTTCGTGTTCCCGTTCGCATTCGCGTTCGCGTTTGCGTCGGCGTTCCCACTTCGTTTCCGGAGCCTAACTCCAAAACTGTTTTCATGATCTAAACTAAACTTTGCAGACTTACTACTCAGGTCCTGAAGTGGTGCCTTTCGGTATGTGCCTGTCTGTCCGCCCGTCTGTCTGTCTGTCTGTCTGTCCGTCGGATGTAATCCAGTTTTGTCCGGAGCGTAACTCCAAAACCCTTTGCATAATCTTAACGAAACTTTGCATACTTACTAGTCAGGTCCTGCATTGGTGCCTTTTGGTCTGCGCTTGTCTGTCTGTTCGTCCATCCTTCTGTCCGGTGGGTTAGGCAGGGAAGGGGGCCGGGGAAGAGACATCAGTTTTTGGACATCATTGGACAGCAGACATCATGTACTTTATTTGACAATGCAAGTTAACCTTAGGTTTTCTTATTTTTTTAAGTTTTGGCAAATGAAGCGATTGCTCAAATGGCTTGAACAGTAATGATGCCCAAAGTGGAATTTATACCCTCCTCAGAGCTGATGGTGTTCTGGCAGGGACCCTCTTTCTCCTTGCCTTTCTTTTCTCATAAACCACCTTTTTCCCACACCTTTCAAAAAAATATAAGAATAGTTTGAATTAAAGTGATGGCTCCCCTTGTTGCCATGCTGATTAAAGCAGCAGCTCTGAAGCTCATGTTGTTTGTGGTGTTTCACAGGTGGTTCTGAAGATCATTAAGCACTACCAAGAGGAGGGTCAGGGCAGTGAGGTGGTACAGGGTGTTCTTTTGGGCCTGGTGGTGGAGGACCGGCTGGAGATTACCAACTGTTTCCCCTTCCCCCAGCACACTGAAGATGATGCTGACTTTGATGAAGGTGAGAGGGTGAGCGTGAATGGTTTTGCTGGTGTCTGGTGAAGATGTTTTGTTTGGGTGTATGCTGCATGATGACAGGGTTGCACTGACATCATAATATTATCCATTGGGTAGTGAAGTTCTTTTTTCACGTGGTGAGAATTTGGCTGTACTGTAACTACACAAAAACAGCAAAACTTGTTGTGTCCCTGGACGACAAGTCAGGAATACTATGGATCAGCGATCATTACACCGTGTCTGCTGCCTCCATGGAGATTTCCTGTGAGCACTGTACAGGTCACAGTCCTTTATGGAATAATTTCATATTTGGCTGGGGCCTCTTGTCTGGTCAGGTCACGAAGCTTGTCGATTTTAGGAGTGATTGCTTTAGGGCGTCAGGGGATACGCGTCAACATGCAGGCGACAGACTGCTTAATTTCTAAAATGCCATTGAAAATACATGTATGTGATAAATCATGACAGAGTAGATAACCATGTTGAAAGTGGCTTTAGGGTTCCCGCCCCCCATTTGCTTTACAAAAAAAATCAAGTCTGAGTCGCAGCTGCGCATAAAATCAAACCATCCCCGTTTAAGTCTCATTACACTTAGTTTTCAAAGCGTATTCAGATACCTTCAGAGCACCTATTTCTCACGTCATTAAATACTTCGTCTGATGGTAAACTGCTAGTCATTTTACCACCAAGGTATTTTGTCCTTTAAAGTGCAGGTGGCTGAGTTTTGGGGCAGCTGAGGAGGTGAGGAGAACAAAAAGCTGAACTCTCACTCTCTTTGCCTCTGCTCTTGATCACGAGGGTGGCATGTGCGCTCACTTCCTCCAGCCAAACCTGGGACAGAATGAGATTTTTCATGAGTTAGTTTGCTTGAATGTACCTGCCCCTGACAGGTGTTGTCAGCCTGCTCACAGATACACTATCAACATGAGCCTCTGTGACGTTGCCTATACAGGCATCAAGTTAACTAGTCAGCTGGGGTGAGTCTGCTGAGACTGAGGAGAACAGTTTCCACGCTTTGCTCTGAAGGAGCTGCCAGTTTTCCAACCCGTTTTACATCAAATCACACCCACATCCATTTGAGTATAGCCTTGGCTGAACGATATGACTGTTCCCATAGCTTTCAAACTGGGGCTTTTCAAAGAGGACTGACAATCGCAGTTTTTGTGTCGCCTGCGTAGCAGAGCGGACACACAGGGATCACTTCGAGTCATCTCGCGTCTGTCTTCGTCGTCCGTTGTCACACTTCTTCTATCTGCAACTCCTCCTCGACTGTTCATGGTAATTGGACCAAACTTGGTCAGTACATTTATTATGATCTGCGCACCACATATTTAGATTGTGCCGCAGGTGATACACGTCTTCCATGAAAGACTCATTTTTTGATTTCGCATTCAATAAGAGCACAAATTGCACTTTAGCATGGTTGACCATTGAAAGCATTTTGGATTATAATGTTTCTTCAGAGTTTTAAAGGCTCGGGGCATTTTACATATGAACCGCTGGGAGTAGTTGTTTAAGGGGAATGCTTATTCATGTTTTGAGAATGAACATGTACGCGTATTTGCAATAAACGCCAATTACCGACCCAAATTTTAACTCCGTTTTACTGTAGCTTTTGAATATAAACTGAAATTTATAACGTTGATACCCTGAAAATTATCAATATTTTGATACCATTTTTGGTACCACTGGGAAAAACTGACAGAAGACTGATGGCATAAAATTCTGGTATTCTAAATGCTACATTTTTCTTGTTTCATTTAAGTTATTTTTTCACTCTCTGTAATGTTCAAATCTTGAATTATAAACCTTTAAATCGGGGAATGCATAAATTGCCTGATTTAGCTTCTGCACAAAGGGGCTAAATGGAACCTGCCTGGCAATGTGAAACAGGCAAAAAGCGGCACTTGCTGCTGCAATCTAAAGAAATTCAAGAGCAGATTAGAAATGAAGTCTTTGTATCTATCAGTCTGGAAAGGGTTATGAAGCCATTTCTGAGGCCTTGGGACTCCAGCAACCCATGGTGAGAGCCATTTTCTACAAATGGAAAAAACATGGAACAGTGGTGAACCTTCCCAGGAGTGGCCACCAAGCCATAATTCCTCCAAGATGCATTGATGACTCATCCAGGAGGTCACAAAAGAACCAAGACTAACATCTAAAGAACTGCAGGCCTCACTTGCCACAGTTTAGGTAGTGTTCACAAGTCCACAGTAAGAGGGATACTCAGCAAAAATGCATCCTTTGGAGTGCTACAAGGCGAAAGCCACTGCTGACCAAAAAGAACACAGAGGCTCATCTCACATTTGCCAGAAAAACATATTAATGACCTCCAAGACTTATGGGATTGTACTCAGTGGACTGATGAGTCAAAAGTGGAATATCTGGTGTAAAACGAACACAATATTCCACAATAAGAACGTCATACTGATAGTCAAACACGATGGTGGTCTGGAACTGCTTTGCTGCCTCAGGACCTGGGAGACTTGCCATAGTTGATAAAACCATGAATTCTGCTCTTTACCAGAAAATCCTGAAGAAGAACATCCAGCCATCAAGCACAGTTGGCTTTTGTACTAAGACAATGATCCAGAGCACACAAGCAAGTCTACCTCACACAAAACCAATGATACAGAAAATAATTAACCACATGGACTTCAGATATTATGACTTAGATTTTTCTGTGGTTTTTTTTGTTAAGTTGCACAATGCCTCAAACAATGAGAGTGCGACCAAAAAAAAAAAGAAATGGAAGGTTGCCTTCTTTCCATCCCATGTGCAGCAATAGAACACCTGAGGAAAATCAAACGGCGTTTACTTAGCTTTCCACGATGCCATCTTGCTATAGTTAACTAATTAACCTACTCCTGTCATTTTGCGTGGAACTTTATTTTACATGCAGCTGGTGCATTGTTTCCTGTTTGAACATTTCTCCTCCGCCAAACAGTCGGCCATTGGACATGAGTACCAGCAAACACCCAGGTTTCGATGAAGTTTAAATAGACACTGGATTGGAGATTTAAGAACAAGGTTCCAAGAAAGTGTTTAATAAAGAAAAATTTAGTTTTATGGTTTAGGTAATTAAATTGTTGTGGTCTGAGAATTTCAAAAATAGTACTTCTGAAAGATTCCTTGTCTGAAAACTGTTATCTAATTTACGTGCAGCCATGTGGGATGTTGGGCTACATAGAAATGAGCTAAGGATTTCCTCACCTGATTTATACAGCCGTTAATTGTGTGGCTGGCCTCAGAATGTAACTAACATTAGATCGCTAGCTAGCTAATAAATTACCTTATAACGATTGCAACATTCACTAAAATACAATAATGTAATTAAGTAACTTATAAATTGGGAAGAGTATTTCAGTTCTTCAATATTCAGCATAAATGTTCATAACTTGATAACAGTTGTAAAATTGTATTCAAAAATCAAATCAAAAGTATTTGGTTACAAAATAGAAATAAAAAATTATGAATATGGCATCTATCTGAAAATTCTGGAGGCATCTCGCTTAGCATCATAAAAAAACAAAGTCATTGGGAAAATCTCTGTATATGGAAAAGGCAGTATCTGCACTCAGATTATTGCATACATTATCCAGCTCGCGTGCTATGTGTGCTTGCATTACATATGTGTCCTTAGCAACTCTCACATTAAACCTACGCCCTTGGTATTCATTATATTGAGGGGAGATTTACATTGGCATTGGTATTACCATTACTATAAAGAGGATTTCGCTCAATTTAATGTTCTGGGGTTGAGGTTGTTTGTCACAGAATTGATCATTACACAATGTTTGCATGTTTAATTTATATTTTGGCTGGTGTGGTTAGCCTAGTTGGCATCATTATGAGATTACTATGCATATGCAATAGTTTATTTTCATGAATGCTCTCTTATTTCTCTCTTCCGGAAAAACAATACATACTTGCTTATCTAGATCCACTCATACATGTAACGATGCATCCCTACTGAAACACTATAGTAAGGTGAATTGTCTCTTGCCTCCTGTCTGCTGCTTGCGGGGGCTCCGTACGGTGGATGTCCTTGGTGACGGCATTTTTTCTAACTCTTACTTTTAAGGAGCTATGGGGGATTTGACGGCAGTAAAGCTTGCTGTTGATGCAAAAATGGCTCTTTCCGCGAGTGTTTTGATCCAAATATTTAAGCATTTATCTCTCACTTCAGCATTGTCTTAAAATATTTTTAACACATAACGGGCAGTTCTGTCATTTGCAATTCACTTTTGACCAAAGTTGTCTTTCACTTTAAACTGGTGCTTAATGCTCAAAAACCCTCCAATTTGGCTGAATTCAAACACCTTTGCAAAGAAGAGTGGGCCAAAATTTTCCCACAGGGATGTAAAAGACTCATTGGAAGTTATCACAAATGTGTGATATAAGCTGTTGCCTCAAAGGTTGGCACAGCCAGTTTTTAGGCTTAGAGAGGCTATTATTTTTTCACATGGGTGATATAGGTTGTGAATAACTCTTTACCTTCAAGAAATGAAATGATCATTTTGAAGCTGCATTTTTTGTTTATTCACAGGGTATTTTTACAATTACTTGGATGATCCAAAACATTTGAATATGACAAATGTGCAACAAAAGAAGAAATTGGGATGGAGGCACATTATACACCAGGGCAAAAGTTGAGCACTACCAGTTCTAAAATTGGAATGTCTGAATACTGGCAAGTTCTGAACTCCATACATTTGCATGAAGGTTTTGGAATGCATTTACATTCAAAAGGCTTTGTCTGGGCACCCCAGTGGCTCATCGGTCTGGGCGCGTGCGCCGTGGGGGCTGTGGCCTTCCTGCGACGACCCGGTCTGGTTCCGGCTTGGGTCGTTTGCCGCGTGTCTTCCCCATTCTTCTCCCTGGCTTTCCTGTCTCTCTCTCTACTGTGTGACTGTCAAATGGGGGAAGGTCCCGGGAAAATAATCTTAAAAAAAAAAAAAAAAAAAAAGGCTTTGTCATGAACTGTGCTTAATTACATGAGCAGAATATTAGCAGTTGGGTGGCACTTCCAAAAACTCAGGTTTCATATTGGTCAGATATTGATTTTGTTTCTTCCAATTTAAGTTAAGACTTTAGAGGAGTTTTTGGGGAAGTTTTTGGGAAATGCAGGTTTCCTTCCCATCTTTAAAGGTCAGCAGGCCTATACTTTTAACAGCATTAAATATGTTAAATACATACCCTTTCTTTCAAAGCTAATAAAGAGTCGTGCGATGATCAAATTCTTTTTTAAATGATTTTGTTTGCCTGGAAAGGTATGTCCAAGCCATATTTCCAAGAAGGGAAAGGTTTGTTGTTGTTACTAGTTTCATCCTTTGGTGAAGTGGAACTTGTTTTCAGATTTGGGTGGAACATTACTTTTTTCCAGGTGTATACTTTTTCACAGCACTGTATACACTTTATTCACAATACAGGAGCTGTATAACGATATTGGCCACGTCAGATGCAAGTTTATTTTTGTGCATCGCTGCCTGCTTTTCTTCACTCAGTTGCTTAATTTAATGTTGTTTTGAAACATTGCAAGTGCAGGAAGTGCTGTTACTCCTCAGTGTCTGCATGGCAAACATGTTTTAGTTTGATTTGATGAAGGCTTGAGGTAACACCAAGAGACTGCAATAAAAATTCCAGGCAACTGCCAAGGAGATCCGATCTCAAATTTGAGAGCTCTATGAGAAATGAAATCTAGCTGGTGGTCTCTCTGTTTCACTTTTATGACTTCTGTGCATTAAAATGTTTTATTTGGACTGGTGCTTACAAGGCCCCTACAATTCTGCTGCATGATTTTGTGTGTGGGTGGGATATAAAAGGGGGGTTGAGGACGGGGGAAGGGGGTACATGCGGAATACCGCCCTGTCAGCGTCTTAGTATGCAGGGCTGGGTCACATTCATAAATGATTCTCGCTTCATGTCTAGAGATCCTCAAAGAACTTGCCATTGTATTACTGACTTATACTGTCTCTATGTATTATTCATGTTAAATCTTAAATGTTTATGAATATTTATATTTTATAACCAGGCTGAAAGGGATTCTCTTGTGCCCTTTCAACTAGACATCCAAATTCTCAAAACCTCGACTGAGAGCGAGTGTTGAATTGGCTGGAACCAAGTGCTATATATTTGTCATCAGTAGAGTTTTAATCCGAGGAAGAGGGACAGATGAATTATTCAGGATGTACTTCTGACGCTGTACAATCATAGGCAGAGTGTGTATTATACGCTCTGCCCAAGATAAGGCGACTTTACAAGATCATTATATACCTGCGTTTAACAGCACAAGGTTTTTTGAGGCCATCGTGGGCAATCTCATTTCTCGTGGCTGTTATGGTGAACTCGTGTTTGAAGCTGGAATTGGTTTAAAGACATGCACGTTCTAGCAGCACCATCCTCGTTTATGTTTTTGTTGCAGCGCAGTTTGCAGACACGAGGATCCGATCTGTTGAGAAGGCCTCCGTGGTTTGCTTTGATAAAATTATTCTTGTCTGTACAGTCAGTCTCTTGGCTTAATTTTTTTTGGGGGGGGATTTTTTCTCCCATCCTGAACACAGCCAAACTTTTTAGCCTTCCGCAACGCACCCTGCTCCCATCATTTCAGGAGGACGATGCCGTGGCACGTGATTCCTCCGACTCGTGACGACTAGCCCTCGCTTCCCCAAACTATGCACCTGCACCACCAATTGCACACTGCCTATGCCGTTGAAGGATCGCGAGCGAAGAGCTAATGATTTTATCCGGTTAAACCCCCATTATCTTGGCTGCGCCAATTGTTACCTCACCCATGCAGAGCTCCGGCTATTACTAATAATGGCGTTGAGTCTCTTGACTCATTTACAAAGGTGGTGGGTTAAAAGGTACATCCTTAAAATATTGTTTTTTTTACACCAATATTTTTTGCATATGTGAAGCTAACATAGATGGGTGTGCTTTTTCCTCCAGAGTGCGAGACCCCTCCAGGCCCTACTGCTCTGGAGTGGCCTCTGGTTATCCTGAGCCCCCAAAACTGTCCCTTAATGGTAACAGCCCTGTTCTCTGGACCCAGGTCCCCACCCCTCATCTGCCCCGAAAATAAGTTCCACAGCCTCCGTTTTACTCTTGTAGAGCTGCCCATTAACTCCAGCTCTCCTCTGTGTGCAGGGCCCTAATGACCCTGTACTTCTCTTAAGGACGCTGGTATAGGTGATTTAACCACTATATATCGGAGAAATCAGAAAATCCAGGGGCCTGAAAGTAAAGTATGATGATCACACTTTTACCTCCTCCTTGAAGCAAATCCAAGTTGTTGGTACCAGGGAGGACTTGTATTTTTTAAGCCAGGTCTTTCTACCTGCTCTTGTTCTTTTCGTCCCCTTGGAATTTCGTCCCCATGATCTTTTTGTCCCCGGACTCTTCGTCCCTGGATAGTTCATCCCCAATAATGCTTTGCCCTCTTCCTGCATTATAATACTATCTCTATCCCTAACCCAAACCCTGACTCTTATGTCATGGTGATCTGTCCATCATCCATTCGTCCATCCATCTGTCAACAATGGCGTTAACATTTTTTTTATCATTAGGGGACGAAGAGTCTGAGGACGAAAAGTCCGGGGACAAAAAATTCGGGGACGAAGAGCCTGAGGACAAAAAGTCCGGGGACGAAAAGTCGGGACGAAAAATTTGGGGACAAAAATCCAGGGACGAAAAGTCCTGTAACCCTTTCTACCTGAGCTCAGAACTTGATGTAAGGGTTACTCTGCATAATCAAGATGAGGACTCATTTCCCACCCCCCTCACTCGCTCCTGCTCTGTAATGTTCTGCTTTCTTTCTACGGCTGTTTCTCATTACCTTGCTCTCCCATTCTCTCCCCCCTTCTTTGTCTTTCTGGGTCTTGTTCTCCCCATCTCTCATCTCTTGCACTCTCTTGCATTTTTTTTGTAGTTTCTTTTCCCTCTCATCCCTTTTTGCCTTGCCATCTCAGTCCCATTCTCTCCCCCTGGTTTTTTTACCCTCTCATTTAGGTTCTTTATTTTCTCCTTCACTACTTTCTTTTGTCTTACTCTCTTCCATCTCTGTGAGCCTTTGAGTCTCGCTTACTTTACTTTTCTCCACTGTTCGCACTCTCCTTGGCCCTCTCTCCCTGACTTTCCCTTTGTCCTGCTCTCTCTTTCTCAGTCTACTTCCCCTCTTTATTTCTTGTTCTCCCTCTGCTTCTTGCCCCCCCTCACCCGGTCTACTGCGCCCTCCCCCTCCCCTCTCGCCTCTTATCGCTTCCCGCTTTGAGACTTCATGGTTTTTATTTTGTAGTCCTCCTGCCCTTTTTCTAAGTCCTGGATTCATAAGTTTTGCAGGGTATGGCATTTTGAGACTTCAGTGACCGCCTGGTGTTACCTGCAGAGTATCAAGTGCCTGTCTCATCCCCAGTCCTCTGGGATATCCCAGGGGGGTACCTCTTCACAGCAGCGTACATGCATAATTTTGGGTGAAAACGTGTGCTCATCCTAAATTGCTCTTTATAAAGTGGTTGGTCATCATTTGATCTGCAATGCATGAATATACTTGGGAAGTGGGAAGGATACTGAAATATTCACACTGTTTAATTTTGTTCTCTGTGCCCCACAGTCCTATTTTAATGGATTTTCTTTCATAGAACTGCCCCCCTGAACTCTTTTTCTTTAATAGGAGTTATCACCAGCAGTGATTACTAAACAGTTTTAGCTCTGGAGACTGAAGTGTTTGTATCTCACAGGATAGATTCATGCGTTGCTGTTGTGAGGGATATCTGTAGTGATTCTGCCGTACACTGCACACCACCTGAAATTGTGCGAATGTTTACTGGTACCTGAGGAATGGGTCTTTTATTCTCTGAATCCATCCTCGGGTGCAAGTGTTTATTCCCACTCTTCTGTCACTCATTTTGCTGCAGTTTTTTAGGTTTATTTCCCACGGCAGCTTTATGTGGAGGATAATGAAAAGGTTGGACATGCTCGAGACGGCGGAGGTGTAAGCAGTGTTTGCCAGAAAGCCTGCTGTGCGTTTGCAATAAACCGTTGCCACAGCTGGTAGTGCCATTATTGCTAGGCACTGAATCTGCAACTTCTGGCTGTCCACCAGAAGATGGCAGTGTGGTGTTACACTGGGAACTTGGACTGGTTAAGGGGATGAGCTGTGAGTGAGGAAAAAAATAGGAGGCAAGGGAGTTGGTCTGGTAAACGCATAAATAATACTGCTGTATGATTTAAAAATTGCGGTTTCCTGTTGTCTCAAATGATCCAACTCTTAAATTCCCGGCCAGAACAATGGAGGACTCATTGTGGTAATCATACAAGTGATAACCATCAGAATTTAGGGAGGGCAATGGGAGTATATTAAACATTTTGGCCTGATTGTGTGCTTTTGACTAATGGCATGGACATGTGACTGCTGAGCTGTGCTGATGTGCCAAGCATGCCTAGCGCTGTTATGGGACAGCATCAATGAACAGAGCCCAAATGGCTGATCTAAAAGGATTACGCCCAGGAATCTGACTTCTGCATTATCGTTGCGAAAACTGATATTGGATGCTCTTTTTTTTTCAGGGCTGTGTGTTGTGTATTCTGGTGGGATTGTAAAAAATGGGCTGAATTGGACAGTAGTCATGCACATTTGTTCACGGTAAAGATGAAGTCTGTGTGGTGCTCAACGCTATCATTTTTTCCAAGGAGCGCATGTGCTCCTACATTGAAAAAGTTTGGAGGACACAAAGAAATTTAGGAACACATGGAGCACAATGCCTCCAAGTTAAACCAATTTAGAGCCATAATCAAAACATTTTGGGGACAACATAAATTTTTCAGGACTTTAAAGCTAATGCTTAGCAGTTCACAAACATGAATAACTGATTAAAACTAAAACCACAAATCCAAAAGTGGGTGGCGTAGTGGCACAGTAAATAGCATCGACATTTCCCAGTTTGAAGGTCCTGGGCTGAAGACCATGCTGGGGCCTGTCTGTGTTCTGCTGGCATGTTGCCTGACCATGGACATTTGGGAGTACCATACTACGTCAGTTGGTAGTTGGCTTATGCGCTATCCATCTTGCAGCTGAGAAGCTTTATTGCACTTCAGCTTAAAAAAATTCGGAAATTTAGACTCATTTTAAATTTCCAAATATCTGTTTTGTCCTTAACTACAGAACTGTGGCACGATTTTGGTTTTAAAGCTCTCCAGGTTAGTAAAGCTATTGGGGTGTCCCCTAATAAAAATGGACTTACATTTTTAATCAATACCCAGTTTCCACTGGTTAAAATGGTGGTCGAGGCTGAGGATGGATCGCTGTCTGGTGAAGTTGTTTTTGCTTCCATGCACCTCATCTTTGGAAAGGCATTTTAAATTTTTTTAGAAATACATTTAGTGAAATTTCTAAATGGTCCCCTATGTCTTCATTCACGAGAAACTTTGCTTTGAGAATTTGCTCTTTTAAATTTTCATGAAACATACGGATTTTGTTACTGTGGTATTTATAAAAACCTTGTTGCCCCCCCATTCAGAATTTGTAATTTGTTTTGAGTTTTGTTCTGCTGGAATCCACATATCCCAATATAAAATGAACTTTACCGCCATGTGCTGAAGGCTCTAGTTTGGGAACTTGGACCGTTCGTCCGCAGTTTCGCTTGCCATGCCTGCGTTTTCTTTTTTAAAAGGGAGGGACTCTCATCGTCAATGTTGTTTTGCTCCTCTGGCAGCAGAAGTTCTAAAGTACTTTATGCCATGCAGCTAATTCAGCGGCAATGCAACCATTGTCGGGCGCATGTCAGAAATTGTTACTATGAATATGGTGGACTTGTGACACCACAACTAAAAATTTTGGATAGGAAATAAATTTTCCATATGAAATTCTGGGGATATTTTAGGAAATGAGGCATCATTTTGATCCTCATGATGTCTTAAGATGGTTGGAAATTTGTGCCATAAAATTAGCTCTGGTGGAGATTAGGGGTCCATGAGTGCATTTGAACAGGAATGGCAGAATGCAGTGGAGGCAGACACTGAGGGCAAGGGAATCGCATACAGAACTGGAGAATTTCACTCATAATCCTGTACCTTGCCAGCCAGATAGATGTCTTTATCGTTGTCTTTAAGCCTTATAGAAGTCAAGGTCATGTCATAGGTCAAAGAAACCATGCTGTTTTTGGAGGATCTCCCAGAGGGGAGTTTTTTTCCTTGCAGTGCAAAAAGAATAATTATTTCAAAGTTTTGAATTCTTCCTCATCAGAAAACATTTAGGTAATACTAGGATGGTTTGAAGGACAATATGATGAACAGGAAAGAAAAAAAAAACCCTAGGACCTGCTGCCTGGTTTCAAAAAAATGTCATGTCATGCATGTATCAGCAACCTTTAAATGCCTCAGAGTTCTTTGGTCGATGTCTATGAAGTTCACTCTGGTGGTGAAGAGGCCTGGGGCCATTCTCTGCAGATTTAACCCTATGTGTTCTGAACCCTGTGCTGATCAGTGACCGTGATCTTTGATGGCACCTTGGAGTTCCATACTTTGCTATTATCATCACTGAGACGAATACTAGTTCTCATATGTGAAAATTTCATTTTTTTCATGTTTTTGGTGACAGATCTTTAAGGTTGATTTTCGTTGTGTTCAGAGGGTTAATAATCAGGCAATACCTTTCCTATTGCTAGTCTAAGAAGGAACAGTTTACTCTGGTTCATCTGTGAAAAGAATGTCTTCAAACAAAGGTTGAACAGAGTTGTTCTGTTATTTCAAAATTAAAAAGTTTGAATTTGAGAAAATGGCAAAAATTAGTTCTAGCTGTAATGCATTTTCTAAAATGTACGACTGACTAATTCATTCATAATCAAAAATAAAATTATTTTCCAAGATTCAACTGTAGTTTTGTTAGATCTTGTGAACTGCAACTTAGAGGAACTTTGAAAAATTGGTCAGTTTGACTCATCACACTTTTTCTGACCAGTTTCTGACATGCTCCATGTTATGTCGACCACACTATACTGCGCGATCTCGGTCAAATGATACAGAACCAGTATTTTAACCGGCCAGTCGTGGCGAAATTAAATGTTCCATCTCACTTATATCATTAGTATACATGAGGGAGTTGTATTTTCATTCTCATTGCATCAGTCTTGCGCCATTGTAAATTATGAGCTCTGACCCATGCCAGAAGTTGCTTGCACCCCGTACAACAGACACTTCTTTTTACTTGCATGCTGTAATTTTTTTGTTGCATATGCGAGTAGACTGGATGACTCCATACTTTGATAAACTAAGCCTCTTGGAGCACCGTCTGCTTTCGGCCAGTCTTCACCTTGCAGCGGTCCTCTTTTCCTGGCCTGGATATTTTAAACCATCATTGTAGTGGATTTATAGTGTAGATCTGTCACTTGGTTCTGGTGAGGGTCCTGGCTTCCCTGCAGGCACTGTCAAATTCCCAGCTCTACCCCCTATCCAATCCCCCACGTGCCTGGTCTCTTTTTTTCGATACTCCATAGGGCTTAAGTCGGTCGTTTGTGAGGCTGTCATGGCTGTGACTCCAAAAGAGGGGGAGCGTCCAGCTAATAACTGAAGGAGGGCCACGCATGTCCGTCAGTCTGCTCTGTGTGAGCTTCTGAATCATCTCCCAATGTGATGTTTGTAATTATGGAAATACACATGAAGGAGTCCGATTGACTTTCCCTCAGGGTTTTAGATCATTCATTTTGGCTTGGCTGCGGTATATGAGCAAGTATACTGCAGCTGTAGGCTGTTGCTCGGTTACTTCCTTTTCTCTGTCCTTCCACTGGCAGCCTTTAAAATCAGACCAGGGCTCCATTTCCAGTCCCTCAGCAACGGTAACCAGGGCTTGCAAGTTTCCTCGATCAGTCACTAACGTGACCCCTCAGGCTCTCATTCATGGGCGGTTTGGGCGACGACTAAAGCATTCCCCAAAGGTCTGCAAGAGTTACAGTGCCAGGGTTTACATCCCCTCCACAGCCTGCTCTACCCACGTCCCCACCCTGATGGTTACAGGCACTACGTCCTGCGTTGAATGGCCGATTCATCCAGTGTCTGCAGGGTGAGCAGAGCTTTCTTATTCCAGCGGATGATACCAGCTGAGGCCCCCTCTCCACCTCACCAAAGACACAGATATTTCAGTAGAAGTTTCAGCAGATCTTGGTCAGACCCATAAATCTTGGTGACATCAGCAGCAGTCTGAACCACTGTTCTTTGGCCTGAATGGGAGGCAGGCTGTGCTCCGCAGAGTGGGAGAGATGGGAGAAATACTCATTTTGGCATGTATTGCTCTGCTCCTTTTTAGCAGGATTGCAGACTTGTATCTACCTTTTTTCACTCCTGTTTTTTCTTTCTCTCTTTGACTGCTCATGCCCTCACTCACACACGAACACTCACACTCCTGCATCTGGTGTGGAAAGCACTTAAGTTTCATCTGCAATATCTCCAGTATGGCCTGATTTTTCAAAATTAATATCGCTTTTTCCCCTTTACTGAAATCCATCAGATACTCTTGGGACTGCTCCATTTTGCTTTTCTGTGTGCAATGTCCAGTGCTTCATTGGTGCAGATGTGCTGGATTGTGGATATTGAAATGGAATATCCAACAGTGTTCAAATCCTGGTGGGTGGGAAAGCCAATCATTTATGTTGTCTTTTTTCCTGAGAGTCGGCCAGTGTTTTGTTTCTGAGGCAGTGCTCTTTCAGTGTGAACCACAAGTTGGTTAATTGTGTTACCTCCTCATCTCTTGGGTGGGACAGAGCGTGTTCACAATGCTGGTCATCATATTTGTAACACCCGGAGAGAAAAATAAATCTTTCTATACTCCAAAAACTTGTACATAACCTATGCAACTGAGAACAAGAGGTGTGGAAACAATCTTTTCACTGGAACTATCAATTTATGCTTCATGTTTGTTGAAAATAGGCTTAAAATTGATATTTCTGCCACATTAGACATCACTGAACCACTAAGCCGAATGTTCACACAGGGGAAGAAGACCAACTTTTTCAGTTAGTTTAGGGTATGGGCAATTCTATAGGAAATAATCAAATGAAGGGGTTTTTCTCAATATTGGGTAGTCGGCATTGACTACGCCATAATTTTGTCAGTTGCAAGCAGCTGCATCATTTCATTTTATGTTCCAACAAACTACTGTGCAGAAAAAAGAAGAAACTTCATTCAGGTTACTATAACTTAGTAGTGCTAAAGCCCCATGGAAAACTTTTTTCCCAGGAAGTCTACCATAAAGCAGGCAAAATGGATTAAATATGTGTGATGGACAGACATTGTGGGACAGTGGACATGTGATGGACAGATACTGTGGGACAGTTTTATGATCAGCAGTAAAATCCACAACAAACAAAAACTATTACTGTATGCAATGGATATTTTATTCAGAAGAACAACAACTTGAACACTGTGCATACATCTGGCACCCTTCAACATGACTATATGGCCTCAGGTTCATAGACCGTTACGAGATCACATTAGTTTGAATAAACACTGAGATACAAATGAGGAAATAAAAACTACTACTCTGCTAACTTCAGTGACCACATTAACAGCAAACAGGTGAAATGGCTCAGGTGGATCAAACTGCATCAATTAATATGTCATACACATTATACAGCATTGTTCATACCACTGTGATGGACAGACACTGTGGGACATTCCCACATTGGGAATTTGTCATTTCTGGCCTTAAAGGAGACCTATCATGCTGATCCTTCTTTTAATACATATTAGTAATGTTATAATGTTGGATGTCCATACTCAACCTCTGTAAAGTTTCTAAACATAAGATATAGGGGTTTTGCGGTAATCCAAGAACGTGATTTTGTGAGCGTGATTTCCTCTCTGAACAGCTCCTCCCGAGATCTTCACAAGATCTGGGCAAAACCTGACGTCAGGTTGTGCCGTCCAATTAGTACAGACCTAGCCAGAGCCAACCACTGCGCTGGACCTGCCCACACCGGAAACTATTATAGCAGGCACTAACAACGGCAGATCATACTATGCCTTAGTAGCAGCTACACTTCTGGAAATACAAAAGAAGAAGAAGAACCGCAGATCATTTGAGGTGCACTTTCGTCAGTATGTCTGCCAAAGCTGCTCGTCTGTGTTTTTTTGGATGCAAAAAAAAAGCACAACTATTTTCTCTTCCAAAAGGCGATGGCACCAGAAATCAGTGGGTAGCTTTTTTGTTTGCTGGGGGCAAGTGGCCACACTCAATGGGAATGTTAGCAGTTTGTGTTTGCCATTTCACCGAAGACAACTTTGTCAATAAAGGATAATTCAACGCTGGATATGCGTCTCGGCTGCTTCTCAAACCTGGAGCAGTTGCATCGATCAAGCGCTCAGAGCCACAAGCTGTAAGCAATGATATAATGGCAAATAATGACGTGTAAGTGAAGCCAACGTGTTGCGGGTGGCTAGCAGGACTGCTAACGATAGTTAGCACTAACAGCTGGCCTCAAACGCAGGCTTTGTAAAATATCTGAAGATGAAGCCTGGATCGGTAGCAACTGTCCGTGACTCACAGACACAGAAGCAGTAAGTTGCTTTACTGCATAAGCCTACCTAATGTGATAGCCTGTTGAATGTGGCTGTGGCACTGCGGCTAACGTAGCTAAGTTACTGTTGCTAATATTCGTGTCCTAAATATGCAAGAGTAAATAATATCAAGGAGACCTTCAACAGAAGGTGTATGAACATAAACCTCATATGAAGCTAACTTTTTATACTTGTTTGTAATTTGGATGCTTGGTACAACTGTTCACGATAACGGAACTTACTGTCTGTAAAACCTGTTTTGCAGGTTAACGTTTGTCTCTGTCGTTGTTATAAACGCTCGGTAACTAGCTACTGCATATTAGTTTGCTTGCCGTGCGCCTTAAAAAATGCTCCTGGTTAACTTATATGCAGTAATTCTGATCGGTATGCTTGTGTTACTTCGGTAAGCATCAATGTGGCAGTTTCATCACAACGTTGCCGGATTTTGGCCATTACAGTTGAAGCTAACTGGAGAGGAGTTGTATGTATCTGCGAAGTTGGGCTGAAAAGCCTGCAGTTAGACCAGACGTAGGTTTTTCAGAGCTCGGGGTATGTGTTCGGGTTTGTTTACTGCTACTGTGAAACGATCGTCTTACTTATCCATGACCAGGGTCAGCCGAGTACTTTGCCATTGTGTGGGTTAGTTCTATGAGGCTACCGCGGTGAATGCAATCGTGAAACGCACTATAACATGTCTGGTATAACAAACGATTTCTCTGCATTGCCATGGCGGAATTTCATCCACCTTTGAAAATTGTTCTGGCAAATAAAAAGCTGAAAAGAGTGGAGATCGGATACGGATTTTTTTTCGGGAGAAGTTTTCGAGTCACTTGCTCCACAGAAGTATTGCTTACACCGTATGTGTTTTTGTTCTGAACTCATGTAGTAGCTTGGTGTCGGAATTGCGTTTCGTTTTGGTGGAAATGGTTAACAGGAGCTTTTAGCAAAGTTTCCTCCAGACAGCCAAGTGGGTATATTACATGACTATATAACAGTACAGCTGCAATTATATGCATGCAAGGCGAGAGAGCAAAACAAAACCTAAAATTTCAAGCTGTCCTGAAATATCTGCCATCTTGCTTTTCCTGGTTTTTGGATCAGCAAAACATGCCCGGAATCCTGAAATATCTGCCATCTTGGTTTCCTGCAACCAATCAGAGAATCAGTGCCAGGCAACCAATCAGAGCAGTGCCTCATTGTCATAGCCTCCCCGCTCACTCAAAACAGCTTGTGTTTCAGGCCAGCACAGACGGGGTGAGAGAAGAGGTCTCACTAGGCCTGGATGTGTGTGTTTTTTTTTTTGTAACTGAATTCTTAACATTATTTTAAAGACCCATTGGACATATTTTAAATGACTAAATACAGCGTAGTATGGGACCTTTAAAATAAAAACGACAACTCTGCTAACTTCAATGACCACATTAACTCCAAACAGGTGAAAGGGCTCAGGTGGATCAAAGTACATCTTAACACATTCCACAGCATTGTTCATACTACTATTGTGATGGACTGACATTGCGGGACAGTCCCACCTTGGGAGTTTGTCACAAGACAAATTGAAATCCAATCCCGATTGAACATCTGAGAAAAATTTTGATACCAGTTAGTACTAGTCAGTTCATCTTAGTAGCAAATGGTGTTATAAAACTAAGAAACTCAATTATGCAATCTTGAAATGCAATAAAAATTGTTGAAAGAATTGTTTTTGGCGTCAGAATTTCATCAATCACAGCTGTTTTATGGACATCAATGCTTTTTAAGAAATTGCTAAACATGCCGCCGGGGTGCTGCCCCAGCCAATTTATCACATATATAATGAAATAAGTAAAAGTGTACAAATGTATTCATTTTTGCAATGATTGCACATGTTGATGGATTTTTGATGGACGGACATTGTGGGACCCTTGCATTCCCTGGATCCATCAATTCAATTGGCAGTTGATTGTTTGCAATTACATGGCATTTAAAAGTGGAGAATATCTGATTCTGATTCTTTGACACACTTGAGTTGATCAGTAGGGAATAGGTTGGATTAATTAGGGCATGAATCACTGCTGATCATCTGATGCAGTAGAAGGTGAACGTGACTGTCTGCGCAATGCTCATTTTACTCCAACCGTTGATGAATTTATCCTAAAACCTCTTTTAAACATTAGGAAATCATATTAGTATCAAGAGATATTGCATAAAGATAAGGCATATAAGCACAAGTGAAAATGTCCCACAGCATGTCTGTCCATCACGCATGTGATGGATGGACATTTTGTGGGACGGAAAGAGTTAAACTTCTGTGGTTCAGGGGCCAGTCAGAGTTTCGGGGGCAAACCTTGTGTACACATTCCTTATTAGTAGATATTTCTCCCACTATGGTATAATTACGATGGCACTCTCCAATAAGGAGAAATTTGCACTGTTATGGACGGACACTGTGGGACGGAAAAATTAAGCAGTTATCTTCAGGCTGGTTAAAAAAAAAAAAAGATGTGATGATGAGAAAATGTACGAATCTACAAAATCTATGATGAACAAAGTGGTATTCTAAGCGATTTTAAGCAGGTAATTTGGTTAATTGAATTGAATTGAATGCTCAGTTCCCAAGGTAGGGTCAAATTTAGCAATTTTTTCAAATTAGTAAAATGTCATTCAAGCATCTTGAGTACTTGAAATCTCAACATAGATGTAACTTATTATATATCGCTGGACAGTAGAGTTCATTACGGATCCACTGGTATCCAAATTAACACTATTCCTCACTTGTAGATAAGGTTTTTACACAGGTAAACTGTTGCTCTTTTTCCAATGTTACATTTTTTTTGCCAGAAAATGGTCATATTTTGGATGATGAATGGTTGCTGTACGTACACGGAACATGCACTATACCTAGAATTGTCTTTGCTGTTTGATGGCATTGGGTGCAAAATAAATTGACCTATATCTGTCGCAAGAAGTGGATTTTAACTTCGCTAAAGCTTCAAAAAGTTGTAAACTGGAATTGATGACCAGCATTGTGAACACGCTCGACAGTGAATTTCCTTGCATCTGTTGCATGTTCATGAGGACTGCTGAAAACCATACTTATTCTCTTAATCGCTGCTCTCATTTACACAGTAAAGATGACAGTGCGATGCATAAATACATTCAATTACCCCTGGCTGTTAATTGGAACGGTGTTGAGCCACTTCTTTGAAGTGCTACTAAATGCAGTGGTGGTGTCATTAACAGTATGTGTTAGTGTTAAGCTCGAGTTACTGTGATTTACTGGTTCTGCACCTTGTTCAAAATATGAAATGGAAATGAAAAATTCTGGTCTTCTTTGAAGAGTATTATCCACGTGTTTACATGTGAGGTCTCCCGGGGTTGTAGTTAATGCTGTTGGTAGGCTCATGGGATCTTCATCGATGATGTAGATTTTAGATTTTTTACGCACCCCCTCCACTGGATGGGCGCATATTGCGATTTCCCCGTTCCGTCTGTCAGTCCATCCTCTATTCATTGTTCTCTTACCACAGACAACAATTTAAGTTGGATTCTTTTCATTTTTACATTGTGGGTCAATGGTGATATCAAGAGGATCTTTATTGACTTTGTTGATGATTGGAAAATTTTTTGAGTCAAATTGCATGTGATCGATAAGGCTTCCATGCAGGCATATTACCACGCTTTGTGTGGCTATCTTAAAAAAAAAAAGTTAATTTTCCTTATAGAAACCGTCTAATGCCTAATACCATGGTATTCTGTCCAAGGTTGTATCTGATGGAGCCTTTAAAAAGTCATTAAAATTGTTGGTGGACCCTATAGGTGATTGTGCATTTGGATGCGGCAAGCTCATAGCAGTTGAATGGTCCTCGTAATGAAGATATAGCAGCACAGTAGCATGTCCAACCAGATTCCACTTGTTTAATAAACTCTTAAATCCACGCCCGATTTTCTGAGAGTCAGGGTGCATTTCACCACTGGGTCCTGGCGATCCTTTGGGGAGTTCCTCTGGCAAAATAAGAAGGCCAATTTACGCTGGTTCTCCAGGACTGGATTCAGAATCTGCCAATTTAATTGCAGCACAAGACGGCCAGGCAGCTTTGGCCTGGATACAGAAGGCTGCTCTTATTGCCACACATTGAAAGTTATTGACCCCAGCTATATCTGGGTGGTTTTAGCTCTTGGAATGATTGTGCTCATAAGTTTATTCACAGCTCGCTCTTAGTGTATGAGACCGCTCTACAGTGGTCGAGTGAATGAGTCCCTATTCCATATAACCTTACAGTGATTTCAGAGTCTTTCGGGACCTTGACATTTTGCAGGCATGGCCGAGCCTTTTTTTGGGCTTGTTAGCATAGCTAGGCTGCACGTCTGCATCTCATCAAAAGCCTCTCGCATGTGTGGTTAAAGAAGTCCCCTAATTCCTGGCGCACCTCATCAGCCTGGAAGGGCATGATGGTGAGTTTTTTCAGAAGCCCTGGGTAGTGGGGAATGGAGACCACTTCATTTCAATGTGATGTGTGCCCGCGCCGGCAGCTGGTCTTGCCCAGCGACAGCAGTCGTTGAACACCCTCCTCCCTTCTGCTTCGTGTATTGAATCAATTATTTCGCTGGAGAATTTGACGGAGGCAGCTCAGAGGGGGTCCTAACGGGATTTGTTATGTGCCCTAGCAACAAAGAGGATGAAAGTTGTAATGCCGTTAATGACCTGCCTCCTTTCCTAGCTGCGTGCTCCTGTGGAACAGTGACGCGGCCAAGGGTGGGAGAGCTGTACCATTACATCAGCGTTGCTCCAGATGATCAGTGGTAGGCAGAGTGGTGCTGTAGGGTGGGTGGGGGTTTGTGAGTGAGCACCCCTCCCCCCTCCTTTTCCTTGTTTCCTGGCTCAGATAAATATTTATGGAGTCTAGCGGGAGGTTGCGGTCACGTGGTGAGCTCACTATTGAGTGCAGTGGGCCTGCTATAAAGCGAACAGTCAGGCCATTCTTCCATCAGGCTGCTCTGGGCCCTGACGGCTGCCTGGCACCCTCCCCACTTCTGAGGCCTTTACGTTGGAAGCAGCAGCCGGATGCCGTGACAGTGCTGTCGTGACCGACCGTGAGAATACCGCTCACCTCTCCTCCAAACCCATGGCAGAAAAGAAGGCTAGGATAGGTCAACCGAGATAATTAGGCTGTTTCTGCGTCCGCTCGTGGACATGCCTGCTGTTGCCATTTAGCATTCAAGTAGCAGTGCAGTCCATATCTTGCCAGTGGAGAGCTTTGATGGTGGATTGTTTAGGGTTTATGCTTGAACCATTAGTTGTGGTTAAGCTGAGATGACCGAGTCATTATTTCAGGCTTCAGTGAAGGTGAATGCTGTGAGAATACGGCTTCAGAAGATGCGGCCACCTTTCTAGACAGTGACAGACTATCTGCTTATTAGAGGACCTAGTCTGTAAACTAGGAATAATAACAATGAATCGATGATCGACTAATTGGTTGTTAAGACTTTGCTTGATCACTTGAGTTTCAGTCGATCTATCAAAAATAAAAACGGCAACAGTCTACTATTACATTCCAGCTGCTGTCAGAGGACTGTTTCAATGAGCCGCCAATACGTAGAGGGTGCGATGACAGCATATGAAATACTGTTGGAAAATGCGTAATGCGTTGCTGTGAAAATAAAGCTTTGCTTCAGTGGAAAAAGCGCATGTGGTACTGTTTTTTTTTAATATGTAGAAGTTTATACGTTTTTTCATTACAGTTAATCGACAGATTTTACCAATGATCGATTAAGGGAGTTGCTTGCAATTTGCATCTGAACTGTAAACCCAAGATTTTACTGAGAATTAGTCTTATGGGGCAGTATTTAGGGGATTTCTGAGGAGATTTTTGATAAGGGACTGTCCTTCTTTGCTGTCGCCAAAAGGGAATGAAATGCACTTTTCCCTCGCAGTCCCAGAAGACAGATGCTTGTGGACATTTTGTTCGCTCCTGACTAAAAGTTTCCAATGTCTGGGCTGGATTGCATTCAGGTTGATGCAGAACCTTGTCGTTCATATTCATTGACACACTTTCAGAAGGGCGTCTGTCAGCTCTGCCTGCCCAGCCGCAAAATGAGTCATCCGTTTGTCACTGATGCAGGCCTGACTAGTGCTAGCAGGGCGATTTACACATTCGCCTCACACTGATTTATTGCTTTTACCCTGGACCACCTCGTCTGTGCTCTGATTTCTGTAAATGAAACTCGATTCTCTGTAAACTCCTCAGACCAGCCATCATGTCAGTCATCACTGGGCACAGGTTGTTGATCCGCTAAGATGGGTTGCACATTTCTCAGAACTATTTACATCACGCTACATTTATTTTGCAGACGCTTCAACCAAAGCGACTTACAGTAAGTGCATAGAATTAGGTCATTGACACGGTAACACTTCAGATCAGACAAGGTATTTGAGCCTCTGTCATGCTGTGCAGATATCATCTCTTCTCATGACCCCTGTACAACAGCATGGATGCATCTGCTTCAGAGCTGGGAGCTCTGCATATGTGTATTTCATTTGGATGTACTGTATGGGTGGGAAAACCTTATTGCATTTGGGGAAAGCAGCAAATAAGCTGGGAGGAGTAATACTGGGTTTATTTCTTAATTTTACATGTCCTGATGTAATCCCTGGGGGTGATCACCTGTATTGTGGAGTACTTCACACAGGATATGTCATTTGTGGTTTTTTTTCTCATTTCCAGCAGTATGAATATTGTGAAGGACAGGACCCATATGTAGTGTTTTCTACACGCCTTCTCTTTCATCGGTTGGTGGACATAATATTGTAATTGGTAGCCAGACGGGACTGAGCATAAATTGGTGTCGTCTACTTTTAAGGCGCGGTTCTGTTGCTGCTCCTTTGGTGCTTCGTCCCTCACCAGACTGCAGTCTCCTGGCTGATTCTACATAGAGACGCACACACCGCTTCTTGGCTTCCTACATTTACCCACTGTTGTTGGCCACTGTCAAAGATTATTTTGCTACTACACATGCCCTTTCATAAAGTCTTGCTCTGGTTTTCGTTGGGTTGTGCAGTGCAAGACTTGTCTCATTTTGTTCATTTTTTTATTTTTTCATATCTCGTAATTTTTTTTTTTTTCCCCAAGATGGCGTATCCTCTGTGAAACGGTCTGAGAAATGCAAACTTGGTCAGAGCAGCGGAGCCTAGAAGTGCATTTTAAGCTAAACCGCTTTATATTACCGCACTCCTCCCTTCTCTCCAGCCCCAACTGACTTCTCTTTAATGGAAAATGTCTTGGTGTTATTGTGCTCTACTTTATTCTGGGGCCCCATCTGTCATAAAAAAGGGCGTTGTTCTCCTTGCCTGACAGAAAGCAGACACAAGATGAATATGTGGTGTTTATTTAAGAGCAGTTTGGTTAGGCTTGGCAAGAGGGGCCTGATTTGAGGTCAGCTGCGTAGCCTTGGTTACCTCAGATTTATCTGACAGTCGTGCCAGGTTTTCCTGCTCTCCCATTTTCTCATCTTGGCTTCAGCAGCTCGCTCTCCATGGCTTGTGTTGTGGGCTGATGGAAATCTGTACAGGGTGGATGGTGGGTTGGGGCTGGGGAGTAGACCGTATAAAAGTGTGCACTGTATGTACCATTGGGGAATGTGATGAGGCTTTTGAGATCTGGTAAATGGACCTGAAATCCTACAGTGACTGATTGGTTGTGATGATTTTTGTCTTCATCCAGCTTTTTGCTGCACCTTTTAACTGCCTTTATTGGTCGCAGCTCTGCACTTGAATTGTCCCTCACCAGGGGGACAGTTTAATTATTCAAATCGCAACATCCTGATTGTCATTTTGAGGATATCAACAGAGAACTGGATGGAAATTGAGATAAATATACTCTTTGGCTGCATGCGAAATGTACACTTGTCCACTGGCTCACTCACTCACTATATTATTTTCAGTAGAAAACATTCACTACCTAGTGCCCTATATAATGAGTGAGTGTACATTGCGAATGCAGCCTTTGTGTGACTCTTATTTTATCTATCAACGCTGAATTTAAACGTACAAAGATAAGCTGGTTCTAAGTAAAATGTCTGGTTATATGTCAAATGGTGCTAGAGGCTAACAATATGGAAGGATTGTGGACTGATGTTGAACAGCGCTCTCTGCAGAAAGTAGTGAGAATGTCTGTCCACTCAATTATCATCTCTCCTGCGCGAGGGCTAATGGCTGCCTGCAGTGGAACACTGGGAGCATGCTTTACTCCTTTGAGCCCTCTTTATGAAACTTTCTCCCCCTCCTCTGAACAGGCCGGTGCCCCTGAAACCCTGTCATATTTAGGGGAGAGAGGGAGGGCACATGAGAGAGGCACCTTATTTCTCCAGGACCGGGAGATGCATCTGTGCCTTCAGGCGCTGTGTTGATTGTGAGTTGCCGGGTGATGTGGTAAATGATTCCAGGGTGACTCCCAAAACCAATGAGAGATTGAAAAAGCCCTGCAATCCCACGGGATTTCAAGTTGCCCGCCCCTGGTCTTAAAGGGGCTTAGTTCTGTTTGGCAGCTGGTGAAGAGAGATTATAGTGAACTGCGTGGACATTCTGCCACAGCTTTTGCAGTACTGCATTGATATCGATGCAGTTCCGACCCTGTGCTCCCTTTTTGTGTTTTTACCAAAAACTTCATTATATGTTTGTCTAATTTAAAAGTGTTAAGTTCTTAAGAGTGAAGAGTGTTTTTTTTCGTTATACTCATTTCAATGTATGTCTCCTCATACTGGCATCCAAGGCACTAGATGGCACTGTTGCCTTAGTCTAAGTTGGCTTTGCAGTGGTAGGACGTAATCCCTTCTGAAAAGTGTTAAAAATCCGATTTACAGCTGTAGGATTGAGTGTGACACCAAGCCCCTGAAGTACAATTTTTTTTTTTTTTTAAACTCTGTTTTGTAACCTGGTCATTTGCATGAGTAAATACTCTCATGATGATCCAGGCTATGCAAATAAAACAATATTTGTTGCAGATTCTGGTGTTAGTTTTAAAGTCTGCCACGGTTCTTTATCATCATCTGGGCGATTTTAAAATAAGTTGCGGCCTTGGGGCCTCTGTAAAAGTCACCGCATGACTGGTTAATATTTGCAGTTTAGCACAACAGTGGACATGAGAATTAGCAGCTCTTTGGTCCCCCACAAACCAGGTGTGGGAACCATCTACACCAGGGAATTGTCAGCTGTCCCTTATGGAAGATTTGTCACCCCTCAAAGGTCTCTGGGGAAAAGGTAGAAAAGGCACTAACTTTAGTCTTCCTTTCTGGGAACCTCAGTTCTGTAATGCCATGAGATGTACTGACAGGTGAGAAACTTAAGAAAAAAACCTGAATAAATGAGATATGACTGGAGAGACATAATATTGCTTTCATACATTTTCCAGGCACAGTCAGGGTCCATTCCTCCTGTTAGAGGGTAGAATCATAGAAAATATGAGGTTGTTCTTTGTGATAACTTTTGTCCTCTGATGGAGATTTTCTATCCTGGTAAGATTGGTCTCTTTCAGAACAATAATGCCCATCCCAGAAGGCACAGGGGGTCACTTGGAGATTTAATGAGTCTGAATATGATATTGAATTGTGTTATCGCCCTCAGTCAACCTAACTAAACACAAAGGGGAGGCTTTAGACCAATTTGTGAGATGGAGCCCTCCAATACCATAATCAAAGCACCAAATGAGGGAGTTTCTTTGAAAAGAATGGAGTTCCGTCCCTCCAGCAACATTCTACATGACTTGCAGAACTCATGCCACAGTGTACTTATGGGGTGGGGTGCGTTTTTTACGCTTTGTGTTGGCTTTTCTTGTCGCTCATCTGTATATGTTTATGCTATAGGTTTTTGAGTACACTGCGCCCCCCCACCACCACCACCACACTGTACAACTGTCTGTGCAGGGATTTTGCTCTCAATGTTCCCAAATTCCTCTTTCGCCCATACTTCTTTCCTTTCTCTTGAGATTTTTTCTCTGAGACTAAAGCCACAACGTCTGCTTGATCCTGTTTCAGCCCACAAGCAGCATATCATGGTGTGTAAGCTGCTCTCTCAACCTCACCTAAATGTGGAGAGTAAATTGTTGCAGTGAGTTTTACCACCGTTAAAAATGAAAAATAATTTTGTGTGACGTGTGTAACAAAACATAAAACATTAAGATAAGACAACCAAATGTTTATTCATAAATGGTGCTGTTATTTTTTTCCAGCCTTGAATAAAATACTGTTGTTGCATTTTTTTTTATTTATTTTTTTTACAAAAAAGTTTATTTATTTAAAAGTTCTTGAATATTAAATTTATAAGCTTATTTTGTTTTAGTGCAATTGACCTAAAGAAGATTAAATGAACAAATGCAGCCTGGAAAAACATCTTTGGGCTAAATCAACCTTGCATTAACTTGATGTTGTTTATTTGTCTGGCAAATTTTGAACTGTTATTTAAGTGTTTAGTAATAGTTGTGAAAATTGAAAAAAATTGTATTGCCATGTGGTTTAAATGTCATTAATGGCTTGTACCTCGCAGGTGTTAAGATTTTTCAAATGCAGGGACATTTTATCATAGTTTTTTGTGTCGCTGTATCTAACTGCTTTTTAGCTCGCCGGGACGAATGTCCGCGGAGAGCTATTGCCATACCCTCTGCATCAGCGTACGCGTCTGCGTCCGCGGACAGCAAGGTTAAAGTTTTCCAGCGAGCTGTGTTGTCTTCTGACAACTCTTGTTTGTTTAATTTTTGAACCTTTGGAAAATGTGTGAAATGGTTTACTTAATTTAGCACATTTATTTCACACCGACTCATGGTAATATTGACGAGCCCCATCCCCTCAAGTTCAGTGCATTAAAGAGACAAAAATGACAGGTTTAAGGTTAAGAAGTTTGAGCTTTGATTGATTTCTATGAGGAGACAGATTTTTTTTTTGCTATCTATACTTATTGAGTAGCTAAATAAAACATTCATCAAACCAATTTCATCCCCCTGCCATTGTAGTTAACTGAAGCATGCTAATTAATTGGCTAGGAAGCGGATAGCTTTTAGGTGCTCGCTCATTTATTTCTGTCCCTGTGATCTATGTGAAGTTAGGTTGGAAAATGGCAAGAATGTTACGTGATGCCTTTAACAGGTCTGATGCTGTAAAAGCTGGTTCACTGCACTATCAATCACTGCATTAACAACTTATGAGATTGTGGCATTTTCTCCAGCAAAGGTGTGGCCCAGAATGCTGTGTTTTTACGTCTTATTTGCTGGTATAGAGCATGGCAGGAATCTGACTGGGACAGAGGTTGAATTACAAAAGCACTTCTTGTAGGTTTCATTCTGTTGCTTTGTTCACCAGAGAGCCACTGTATGCTTTGTGGACTCAAAACTCGGCGCGCACATTAATTTGACATCTTTCACTGTGTTATCTATTACAGTTTTGTCAAAGTGGTTTGTGCTTTTATTCATAAGCACAGATGACGTCTCTTAATATTTCAGAGGGAGTAGATTGGCCTCATTAATGTCTTGAGATCAATCTATATTCAATATGATGGCAATAGAAACTTTAAACGTATTGTGAAAATACAATGTGGTAATTGTTTTATTAAATAATGCATTGAAAAAATTTTTTTTTTTTTGTAAAGGACAATGCGCTGATATACATTTCAGTGGTACAATTTATCTTATGATCGTTGTTGTTGTTGTTGTATTTGTTGGCTTTACATGGGCTACTGTTGCTGCCTGGCGTAGTCCGTCAGCATTATTCTGTTTTGTCCATGACTCCTCCAGATGTGTCTGCGTGAGGGCAGGCTGAGTCTCATGGGTAAATAATAGACAACTACTCAGTCTGGATATTAAAAAAAAATAATATTACTGTGCTAATAGAATGGCTCGACTAATATATTAGTTCAGCAATTCAAGTTTAGCATACTTAAGAGTTGGCCAGGGCACAGGTGTTTTGCATAGCTGTAATAATGTCAGAGGAACGTTCTACTGCAACTATTCAATTGTGATGCCGTGAACTTCAAAGTATTAAAAATCTATTGAAATGCAAATGTCTTGCAGGACCAGATCTATCCTTTCTATATACATCTGCCATTTTTGTGCAAAATTCTGTCTCGGTTATTTAAAAACAGGTTAATGACAGAAAATTTGTTAATGGATATCCAGCTTTAATTCTTTTGATCCATAGTGATTGCATGTGCACTGAGGGGAAGCTGACATTTGCATCACAACAGAGTTTAAACTAAAAGAAAGCAGATTATAACCACATATCCTAAGCTAACAAAATAGACATTTTTACTTCATAAGGCAATGGCAAGCTTGCAAAATCTTACTGCAGTGTTCTGCCAAATCTGAATTTATTTCATGCTACTGGCTGCTTGGTGGGTAATGTTTTGTAGTTGAGAATATCAGGTAATTACAGCATGGGATCAGCAGGATGCTCATTATCTTGTTTTTTTTCTGTTGTCTTTTGAAGTGTTTTGGTGGTTTTGGTTTTTATTTTTTTGTTTTCCCAGTGTGCGTCTTGTTTGCCCTTGAGACATCTGGTTTGTGGTCAGATCTGCGCTTTGTGTTGAAGAATGTTTATACGCTTCCTTTTTTGGTGTGGGATTTGTACATTCTCAGAGACAAGGTAATGATTGTTTTTCATATTATTATTTTATAAATACCTGAATGTCTGTAGAACTTTCCATGAAGCCGAATTATGCCCTGCCTGAAATAAACTACACTCTGAAGTGGGCTGTTTATCATTGGACCAGCAGCACTGTACGTCCATTTGAGATGACGAAAAAGGGGGAAAAGTCCACTTCTGAAGGCAAAATTGTCTCTCAACTGTTAACATTGAGATGGTGCTGGGTGGTTTCTTTTTTCATATTTACCTGAAGGCTTGTAAAGCACACACCCCACAGTGAGGGTCCCTATGTCTGTGGTGTGTGGACCAGGTATTCAAGCTCTGTACAACTGTGGGCTCTGCTCTGATGCTACTGGCTTCAGTCTGTTTGTATTGCAACCAATGCGTTCTCGGAGCAAAATTAATTTCAATTGACTATGAGTATGAAAACTGTTTTTCCCTGTGGCTTCTCTTGTATTGATACACCAGTATTTTGAGGGGTGAAGTTGAATTTGGTGATCAGTTTCATTTGTATCCGTTCGAAAACTGTAAGGTTCAGGTATTGGATTTAGGCCTAGGAATCGTTTCATTTAGCACTTTGGGGTGGGTTATTGTTGATTTACTCAGTATTTGCGTGGCGGCTGTTACACTGGGAGGACCCTTGTCTGCAGTGGCGGTCTGTGGCCTGCGCGCCCTCTTCCAAATGGAAATTTATGTTTATTTTCTGAGGACATTGTCTGGGCTGGCACAGCCTGGCCATGTTAGATCTGCGTGACAGGCATTGGCCGGGCGAGCTCGGCTCCTAAAATATCTCCTCCTGCAGCCACCTCAAGGCTCTTCTGTGCTTTAAGTTTGCCCAGGCAACTCTCTGCCAGGGCTCTTCCAGTAAAACCCACAGAGGTCTTCCAGTATTTCATCTCTTTACCTGCCTCTACTTCAGGCCTACCAAAGAAAACGGCCAAGCTGTCACAAAAGTTCGTCAGATGTCTACCTTTTTCAAAGAACCAGCAACACACAATGGGAAAACTCATTTGGTTCTTCTCTGAGTTTGTTTCAGGCCTGTGCGACTTTTTGAGTTTGGTTCTGCTGAAAATGTATCGACTTCAAAGTGTTGTGGTGCGAAGTTTAGCGGAAATATGGCACGTTTTTGATTTTATGTTGCTGGTTACTTGGAGAAGGTAGACATCTGACAAACTTTTGTTACAGCTTGGTCCTTTTCTTTGGTAGGCCTGTGCTTGTCCTGTTCCTCTGTGTCTTACCTGCTCAGACCGTAACCCTAGTCGGCCTCTGGACAGCTGAAAAAAAAAAAAAAAAAAAAAAAAATGAGAGTAAACTCAAATGGCAGCCATGATGTTAATTATGAATATTTTATATTTTTTCACTGTAAACATCAAATACTGCCTGAAGGGGTTTCTCGCTTGATGGTGGGTATGTCTCCCATATTCAGCCATGGGGTTATGTCATGTGATCATCCTGGTTGCTTTGGAAGGCTACTCCTTGCCACTGGAGGAGGCTTATCTGTTTTAGCAAGCCTAACTTGTAATTTTTTTACAGTCCATGCTTGTTTGGTGAAAAATGGTGGGGTGGGTAGGAGGTTATTAACTGTACAGTCCTCTGTGTGATAGAGACCCCCTCTGCAGTTACTCCTACTCTCCTGCCAGTCTCCTCATTCTCATTCTCTGCATAAACTCAGGGAGCCAGAGCCTAGCGTGAATCCAGTAATTCTGCTGTTCAAACCTGCCACACACTGAGAGGAATGTATGGTGTTGGTGCGACGCACAAACTGCACAGTAGGGTTCGGGTCAGAGGAGAATCTGCATTCATCAGCGCCGCTGTAGGCACACGGGGGATGCAGGTCTCCATGCTCACTCCGGTATTGCCTAATCCCCCCCCAGGCACCCGTGTGAGGACCCTACTGGTGTCTCTAATTCAAGGGAATTTTTTAGCAGCCTTTTGTTTCCTGAAACAAAACTGCTTCTCCGCACTCCGCAGCAGCGCAGATCCTTTTCCACTGTGCTATTCCAGTTTGTATTTTTTTTTTTTTTTTTTTTGCTTTGTTTTGTTTTGATTTCCCCTCCCTTGTGACTGCGCGTCTGCTGCTCAATTTGGACAGCTGATTCCACTCTTATGTTCCCCTGCTTAGACTGGTATCTGTTTTCGTATGGCCAACCTTAAGCCTCCTCTCTGATTCATCTGTGCTCTTTTGAGAAGTCTATGCTCCAGCGGAGTACTGCATTGTATTATTTTCTACTATAGTTATTTAGCTGACATTAACTCATAGTGACATATTGGTAAATCGGGTTGGCAAGGCTGAACCCACTTGTGGAGCGGCATTGGTTAAGGGCCTTCCTCAGGATCCCAACAGCTAAACTATGGCTCCACTGGGGAGCCACCGACTTTATAACTCCCAGTGAAGCAGCTTAGCAGCCACTATATGATTTGGCAAAGGGGAGCCAAGCAATGCCACTGCTGCTAGCTACTATTAATGCTGCAGTGCTGCCACTGCTATTTTGCATCTTGGAGTTTGTCAGAATACTGTTTCTGGTGGTTCTCCTGTTTGGAACTTGGGTTGATTATTCAATTAATTCCGCTTACAAATAAGTCTGGTTGCAGCCCAACTTTGAAAGACATATAACTGCTTTGAGTCAGAGAAAAACGTAGGGGTCAGAGTCCAGTAGAAGATGGTGATCAGTGCATTAAGGTGGTAATTGGCAACAGGTACAAGATTTGTGCCTTTGTTGTAAATTAGCTAATCTGATGCTCTTTATCCTATTTGAGCTTGTTAGCATTATTGTCCCTTCAATCTAGGGCCCTATGGTATCGATTAACATTTTTTTTTTTTTTTTTTCAGATTCCATTTTATATTTTTCTCAAATTTTTTGTTGTCCATTTAAATTTTCCCAAAGTCTGTCTTCTGTGATTTAAGCACATTTTTTTGTCAGAAAGAGGCAAATCTAGGGGCATCAATAAAATTCAACAATTCAATGAAAAATTATTTAAAATCTAGTGACTATCAATAAAATTGATGTTATGGAACATTACAGCTTTTTTTTGAAATCTAAGAAATACTTCAATGCACTCAGCCTGTGAAACAAACCTTCCATCCTTTTCTTTAATAAAGTTTCAAGTAAGATAATTAAACAATAATCTATGTCAAAAATGGTTAAAATGTCACATTTTAAGTAGGTATTGCTTAGGTTATGACTGCAGATCAATCTGTTTATTTGCTGTTAATAGTTGCTCAGGTAGTATTCTTATGTATCGAGCATAACATTACACTAATACTTCAGCCTACACCTTAGAACCTCTGTTCTCAAATGAGAATTGTATTCCCCAGAAGACTGCTGCCTTACATTCATATACCTAACATTAGCCCTTGTTCACTTTCACCTTTTGAGATCAAGCACGGAACAAAATCAAATTTGGCAAAATTATTTCTTCCTCCATAGTTTGCGGCACCAAGCTGTAGGAATGAGACAGGTGAGTTTGTATGTTTTTATGCCTACACGGCCCACTGTCAGAACATTTATGAACACTCTTCGATTTCGGTCGAGCGATACTCTGTCGCTGGACTGTAAACTGGCCATTGGGCCGTGCAGGTAAAATGCAGAGTTTTTATAAATGGCAGTCAAATTTTGAATAATTCCACAATATTCTGCGTTTTACAGTCGATTTCATTTTTATTATCAAATTCTGCGATTGTGTCCATGTTTGCCTCATTACCAAAATCCTGGGCTCTTGACTTAGTCATTTTCATTTGTAGTGAGTGGGCATGAAAAAGAACAGGTGGGTTAATGGTACAAAAGTCCATAGATCTGCGGTCAAATTTCAAACACTAGAGAACGAATCGGAGTGTAACGTGTTTTTTAAGCTTTCCTGAACAAGAAGATTTCTGGCTAAAGAAGAAGGTTTCTGGGCTGGGGTCCATGGTGGTGCCTCCACTGTACTTGGACTCTTCAGTGTAAGCCCTTTACCTGTACAATAACCTGATACATTGGTACCATTAAGTCAAATTCCAGGTGTACAGGGGATACATGTACGTTTGCGGGTGTCTTTATTTTAATTTTGTTCCAGCCGGAGAAGTCAATGGTACACATTTAAAAATTGTGTCAGGGATGCTGTCCGCAGATCTTTTCTCATCTTGTCTAACTTGTCCTTTTTTGGTTTTGTTTTCCCTTCCAGTTCAGTACCAGATGGAGATGATGCGTAGCCTGCGCCATGTCAACATTGATCACCTGCACGTGGGCTGGTATCAGTCCACTTACTACGGCTCCTTCGTCAGCCGGGCTCTGCTGGACTCCCAGTTCAGCTACCAGCACGCCATCGAGGAGTCAGTAGTGCTCATCTATGGTACGGCCGTCAGGAAATTTAATCCACCGGATTTATTCCGTAGCTCTGATGGCCAGTGCTCAGCGATTACTGTCAATGTTTTTGTGCTTTACTTTCTTACTGTGACTCTGTCCCTCCCCACCCATGTTCTGAGCTCATTTACTTTAGTATTTGCGCTTTTGAATCTTTCCTTATTTCTTTTGGGCCCATCCTCCAGCTTTTTTTATGAATCTTTGCAGGCGCTGTGCCTTCCCCCCTATCCAAACTTTTTTGTTCTGGCCATCCCTTCAGTGCTGACCCTACTTCTCTGGGCAGTCTTGGCAGTTCCCTCTGTATAAATATCAGCCCAATGTCTGTCCCAGTTTCAGCAGCAGCCCAGTCTAGACAGGGTTTCCTTTTTTCTGTTTATTTTTCTTGCTATCAGAGTCCTGATGTGTACATTTTGGAATGCCTTCGCAGCTACTTCATTTTTTATTTCTCTATCCAAAAAGCACCACCCACCCCCGCAATCCCACCCCCCACCGCCACCTCGATCCTTCCCTCCTCTCTCTCTCTGATGGTCCTTGGAACGTGACCAGATGTCGAGTAAAACTGCAACTCTGGAGCCTCGCTTGTGTGTGTGTGTGTGTGTGTGAGCATATCATAAGAGCGTATTGCCCAGTCACCCGCCCCTTCCCATGAGCGCACCCACTTGTGCTCCTTGCCAGCAGCTTCCATTTAAATAGTCTGATTAAGGGAAGTCTGGGGGAGGTGTGTGTGTGTGTGTGTGTGGGGGTGGGAGGGCTGCACACAAAACCTTAACTGTTTTTAGCAGCCTCCCCCTCCGCCCCCACCCTGCAAAATCCTGTCAGTAAGTTTCCCTTCTCTCCCTCCCTCTCCCTTCACCAGATGTGTGGCATTTCAGAGCTTGAGGTCATTTAAAGAAAAAAAGTAATTTGTTGCACACAAGCTGCAGTGAATGTCTGTATTGAGCAGGCTCACGGTTTCCTGAGACCATTTTCTTTCATTTTATTTTTTATTTTTTTTTTTTTTTCCTGCCTGCCCACCATTCCTGAATTTTCCAACTTCATTGGGGAATGGACAGGATGGAACATATGGTTAGTTGCTGCTTGGTCACATTTATACCAGCCAGCACAAACATTTATGACTGACTCAAAAACGGGCTTAATCCCATATCTTCTCCCTCTCTTGTAGTCACTGATTCCATCGCCCCCCACCCCCTTCACTCCTCCACACTGTTGTTTCTGTCGGATCTCCCTGACAGACAGATCTCCCTGCTGACAGCCCTTTAAAAAAAAGATTGTCAAGCTTCAGGCTAATGTTCCTCAGCAATGTTTCATTCTTCATACAAGCTACTCTGTTAAATGCCCATCAGTAATGTGTACATTGTCACATGACAGCACCGTGAGCTGAGTGAAAAGTGACAGGGTTTATAGTTGATTAAGCAAAGTAACAGCTTCCCTATCAGTCCTGCTGTCAAATCCTCTGCAAGTGCCAGTTTGCTGGCTCTTCAGACTATGGAGTCTGCTCAGCCCACGGAGGCAAAGTTTTTCTACTGGGGTGGACCTCTGCTGGACACCCTCTACCTTACAGAAAAGAAAAAATGTAAATTAAAAAAATCAAACTTGTGCAAGATGCATTCCTCCCCCCACCCCTCATCGTAGGGTTACAGTAAATCAAATGGTTATGATTAAAGTATTTCAAAAAATGTGATTTCATGGGCTGTTATATTTCTATAAAGGAGTGGAGGCTATGGTTTATGTGAAATCTCAAACATAGCTAGACGACAGAAAGTAGGCAGTGAGGATTAGGATTCTGACTTCCAGACTTTTTTCTGGTGGAAAGGTGAGATGATATCTGCTGTAGGATGATTGAGCAAAGCCCTTGACCCCCTAATGGCTCCAGCAGCTTGATCTCTGTTTCTGCCTCTTGCTTTTCTCAACCAATTGACCTTTCCTTGTTAAAAATGAATGAATATATGAATAATTAATTAATTAATTAATTGAACCACTGTAGACAAACAGCACTGGCCAATGAAAGGCTGGTGATCGGGTCATCTTCAAGCTGAGCTCAAGATTGACACCTCATCACACTTTGTTGTCACTATCCCAGGCCCTTTATAGAATCACTCTTTAACTTTATTCCTCACAGTCAGGTGGCCATGTTGGAACATGGCTCATACGCTGATTTCCCAGTGTTGATTTTCACTTGGTTTGACATTCAGCCAGTGATTTCAGTTAGTCACTCATTTGATCGTGTCTCCGCAAAATGAGTCAATGTAGCATTAATGCCACAGTCAGAAGTCACTTGGGCCTATTTCAGCTTGTCACAAATTTAACTTCACACAAACCGTAAGTCATTGAGAGTTGCATGAGGTCATGCAATACGGGGAAGTGACAGGGTTTTGTTAGAGCTGTATTTTTTAAAGGCAGCTCTTCACCAAAGATTCAGTGTATGAGGGGACATGGCAAATGTAGAAAATTTAGGCCGGTGACTTTAAAAATCTATTGTCGTGATGTAAATATAGCTTTGATGAGAGGTTATGCTTAGCATTAGGTGCTCCTTCCATTTGGAAAATTAAATGACAGGTTTTTGGCCACAAGTGTCCGTAAAGCTGATAAATGACTCTTTTGCCTCTCCTGTTTTTTACTTCTTTTGCGCAGACCCCATCAAGACTGCACAGGGGTCACTGTGCCTGAAGGCCTACAGACTGACGCCAAAGCTGATGGAGATCTGCAAGGAAAAGGACTTCTCACCTGAGGGGTATGTTGTATTTACCTCCTCCAAACCCCCAGCACAGCTGTTCTTTCTCTCAATCACTTTGTTGTCCTACAAATACACGTGGCAGGATCTTAGTTGTTCTGTATTTGATATGTCCCTGCATGCATCTATTTGAGTGGGGAATGTGCTTTTTCTAAAGGTTATTACAAATCAGAGGTCTGCCATCCTGTATGGAAGCATATAGCTGACCATTTTTAAATGGAAAATGCACTCTCTGAAATGCTTTTTCTTTTTCGAGAAGCAAACATATTATTTGTGTCATAATGAAAATGAAAATGCTCCACTATACTTTTTCATTTTCAAGTCCATGTATGCATTTTTTGTAACAAATGTAAAATTTGAGAGCTTTAATGATTGATTGACACTAATTGAGTAGAAATGGTCCATTTGACACAATACAATGGCTGTGAGCTCGCAAAGGGTGTTCAAGTGCCCATGCCAAAGGGAAACTGAATTGACAGAGTTTTTAGAGTGGGTGAGCCTTGAACTTGAGCCTCATGTTTTGGTAGAATTTAGGGGGTTTCCCCTAAAAACCATGGGGGTAGTTGAACTCTGTGTAGAAAAACCTAAAGATTGAACTGTTCAGGTTCCTGGAGTATTTGGGTGAGCACTTTCACCTGACTGAGTTTGAAGAAAATCGGTGAGATGGCATGTGTCACCCCTGCCTGGTCCTCTTGTGGCTCTTAAAAAACATTCCTCATTCCAATTTAATTTTCAATAAGTGCCCCACCACATTGCAAAGACAAAGAAAAATGATAATGCAAATCTTAAGGAAAATGCATTCTCTGAAATGTTTTTTCTTTTTCCAGAAGCAAAGACATTATTTGTATCATAAAGAAAATGATGATGTAATCATTCACTTTGATTCTTCATTTTCAAGTCTGTGAATGCATTTTTTTAGAGAAAAATTAAAAATTAAATTGCATTTCCCATTTCTTATTGATTTTCAAAAAGTGCCCTGCCATATCACTAACAAAACTTAAATGCAAACGCAAGTCTTGCAATGAAAATACATTCTCAGAAATGCTTCTTCTTGTTCAAGATGAGTCCAGTTCTGTCTCATAATTAAATTGATATTGCAGTCTTCCATTGCGATTTCGATTATAGTGCTACACACTTTTATGAATAAAATTAAAATGAGAGTGCATTCTGCTAGAAAAATGGCATATATCTCTCACACAAATCCAAAGGCTATTCTCCCTTTTCCCCCTAAGAAGGTGCAGTGCACAATTTAACCCATTTTCCATCTTATCCGCAGGCTGAAGAAGGCCAACATTGGTTTTGAGCATATGTTTGAGGAGGTACCCATCGTCATCAAGAACTCCCACCTGATCAATGTGTTGATGTGGGAGTTGGAGGAGAAGTCGACTGTGGCAGACAAGCATGAGCTGCTTAACCTCTCCAGCAGGTCAGAGTCCATGCCGCGTCCCCATGTCTCTCCTCTCGATCCAACATCTCTGCCTTTCCTGTCCCATGTTTGCTATCTTCAACCAGTTTTTGTCATGGTATTTGCGATATTTTGAATGGTTAGAAATGGTGGCATTCGACTTTAATTGTACTGTGCCTGACAAAAGTCTTGTCACTTATCCAAGTTGTAGGAACAACAAATAATAACCTGACTTGTAGTCGATCAATTGGAATCAAAAATGGCTTATATGAAAGGCAAAGCCCTCTAGATTATGTGAAATATACCAAAATAGAGTTTTGTGTCATTCATTGAGTTTTATAATTTAATTTGTACAGAACGGTCAGATTTTGCTTGGACAAAAGTCTTGTCGCATTGAAAAAAAATGTGGAAATTATACATACACTTTATTTTGAATACACAAATATGCCACTATAATATCAGAACATAAAGTCATGGTGCCTTGGAAAAAAGAATTAATATTGCGTATGACTCCCATGAGTTTGGAGGACTGCATCCATACGTCTTGGCAATGACTGAGATAACTTGATGATGAAATCATCTGGAATGGCATAGAAAGCAGTCTTGCAGGACTCCCAGAGTTCATCAAGATTCTATGGTTTCATCTTCCAAGCCTCCTCCTTCATCTTACCCCTGAAATGCTCAATAATTGTTCATGTCAGGTGACTGGGTTGGCCAATCCTGGAGTACCTTCACCTTCTTCGCTTTCAGGAACTGACATGGAGGCAGAAGTATGAGAAGGAGCAGAAGTATAAGTAGGGCAGCAAGAACTTGATGATATTTCAGGCTGTTGATGTTGCCATCCACTCTGCAGATCTTTCTCACACCCCCATACTGGATGTAACAACAAACCATGATTTTTCCTCCACCAAACATGATTGTTTTCTGGGAGAATCTTGGGTCCATGAGGGTTCCAACAGGTCTTGTACGGCGACTGGGATGCAGTTCAATGGATGATTCACCAGAAAAATAAACTTTCAGCCACTTTTCCAGTATCAATCCTTTCTGCGAGCTGTGGGCCTTGGCAAATGCAATGCAGGTTTTATGTTTTCTGTTTAATGCAGGCTTCTGTGTACTAATTCGGCTATGAAAACCACTTTGAGAGAGAATTTGACAAACTCTTCTTGTAGATACCGGGATTTTTGGTGACATTCCCTCATGTAGTTTCGCTGTAGTGGAAGAAGGGCTAGCCTTCTACAGTTGAAGCAACAAACAGTCCTTTCAAACAGTTGTCATACCGGGGTCTGTCTGACCTGCGCTTGCCATGAACGTCACCAGTTTCTTCAAATCTTTTTCTCATCCCCTCCACTTGACATTTGGATAGATTAAAGATGTCTGCCACCTCAGCAGCAGACTCAGTCTTCAGGCTCTTGATGATCAGCACTTTGGTCTGTGGTTGAATCTTTGGTATGTTGTCAGAGGTCTAGTCGCACCTCATATGAAAGTCTGGTGTGCTGGGGTTATTTCTATACACATCTGGGAATGTGTTAATTACAGTATTTGTTATAGGTTAAACTCTAATCTGCGATTTGTTGCATCATCTGAAGAGACGACAAGACTTTTGTCCCAGCAAAAACAGATGTTATGGGCTTAGCCAAGCTGTGAACATCAGAACACTTTTTGATGGTTTCATTTTGCACCAAATTATTAATGTGAAAGCCCTTGACATTAAAATGGACCATTTATTGTAACATTTGATTGGTTAGAAATAAAGTTATATGCTATTTTTAGTTACTATGTCCTTATGCGACAAGGCTTTTGTCAGGCACTGTATCTCCCCGACGATGATGGTCAGGAGATACTAAGATTTAGTTCCAGGGCCCCCGCAGAGATTTTATGTTCCAGGCTCTGGAAGCCACAATTATCACAGGAATGTTTTGAAATTTTACACAGGCAAAGATATATATGTGACAATGCTCAAGACTGATTTTCGTCAATTTCGGACGTCCAGTATGCCTGCCGGTGGCTATTTTGTTCGAAATTTTTTATGTTCCGGGCTCTAGAAGCCACAATTATTATAGGAATGTTTTCAAATTTTACACAGGCGAAGATATATATATGACAATGCTCAAGACTGATTTTCGTCAATTTCGGACGTCCAATATGGCTGCCGGTGGCCATTTTGACTGAAATTTTTTATGTTCCAGGCTCTGGAAGCCACAATTATTACAGGAATGTTTTCAAATTTTACACAGGCGAAGATATATATATATGACAATGCTCAAGACCGATTTTTGTCAGTTTCGGACGTCCAATATGGCTGCTGGCGGTCATTTTGTTTGAAATTTGGGGATCGGGGAGATGCGCGACGCGGTCCCTGTGGTGACCGAGTTATCTAGTTAAATTCTTGTTTATTGCAGAAAAAGGCAAAATCATGTAAATAGACTCCAGGAGAAAGAAAGATAGTGATGTATGGTACTTTTTAACCCTCACCGGGCGGAAGCCCAGGAGGAAATAATGTTGTGGCACAGTTTATCTGTCAGTCCGGCCGTGCGTCTCTTCGTATCGGAAGGTACTCAGTTGGTGAAATCAACTCCTCCCACAGTTTTCATAGAACATCCCTGAAACTTTGCACATATGCTGCAGATGGACTGATGATACGCATATGGCAGCTGCGACTCCGGCGGGGGATGTTGTGCTCTCAGAGCGCTCGTGTTTCTTTTGAGCATTGAAAAACAGATACTTTTTTTGCTTTAAATGTGCATTCAAATAGTGACGTGCCCTAAGCAGATTAGACTGAACTGCCTGCACAGCAGCAGTAGGGAAAGCATTCAGGTTCAGCAGTAATGGCATCCCCGGATATTAAAATGTGTCCGGTGTTGTCGCAGCCCAAAGCCTAGGCTCTCAGCATAGTCCGTTGCATTGTTACCGATGGTCTGGTTCCTGAAAATGCTTCAGCTAGTGTGAACCGCTTTGGCCCAGAGTCCTGCATGAGCCCTATATTCCCCTACACTACACATTCTGAGACCAAATAGTGACTGTCCTCAAAAAAGAAACTGCTGAAGTCTCCCTGATGCGCACCAATTAAAGTTTCAGTTTTTTTTTTTTTTTTTTTACTGAGACGTAGCGCAGTGGGTTTTTCATGTTGCTCGAGGCTGAAGTTTATTGAGAAAATAAGGATACAAGTGATTTTTTTTTTTTCCTGAGGTGAATGTATGCAGTGAATGCAAAACGTTGAGCCATAAAAAACTGTAGGGCTTTTTGAAAATTCTGAGGGTGAACAAGCCCCCAGATGGTATACATATCTGCCTGTGCATTAACTATCCATCATCTTTAATCAATTGATTCTTATTGTAGCCTGTAAAATCCCTAAAGTAAATACCATTAACATTGTACATATTATTGAATGATGGCTATCATCAATATTATGCATGTGGATGAAACCTTAGCATCAATACGCTCTGCATTCGACGGACAGATCCTGCATCCCCAGGCTATGTCCAGTATACTTTTTTTTACAGTACACTCGTTCTGCAGCCGCCGTATACATTGCTGCCACTGCCACATCTGCAGAGGTTTCTTGCTGTCAAATTGCAGATCACCATTGTCCGCCAATTTTATTTATATTTGGCATTAGAACTGGTGAGGTCTCAACGCCTAGCAATTTCAGTGGAAATTAGATAATAATTTACCAAGCAATTAATTCATTCAAGGTCTAAAGTCTACTGAATTCTGCACAATCTTATTTGCAAATGGAAAAGATGCGCATTTTTGCGCCTTTGTCTTTTTACTGAAGAAGAGGGGTTTAGCTGCTAATTGAGAGTTTGTAATTTTGCTGTAAGTTGGTAGGTAATTGTTTTTGTTTGGTTTATTTGGAGAAATCCTCAGATTTGACGCAGATGAGGAAAGCGGCATAGCGGGTAGACAGTGTGGCTGTCTCCATTTCTGCATGCGGTGAAGAGCAGGCCCAGATTGGCAAAACATCAAGTGAATGTTGATTTATAAGCAGACTTGGAGGATCCTGTGACTTGATTAAGAAGGAAGCCTTGAGGAAAATTTTCTCTTTGTATTTTGTACATCAGTATCGCCCTGATTTTGCTTGGTGAATCTTTGTGTCACTTGATTGTTACAGTAGTCTTTATTTATGTTCTTTTGGTGTAGTGGAAATGGGAACAACTTGTACTTGTGTTCATTGTGCCAGGGAACAGATGGGAGTTTTTGTGTAGTTTTATTGGTATTTCAAATGCAGTGGGACTTTTTTTTTTTTTTTTTTTTTTTTTTTTTTTTGGATGAAAATATTTTTGTGTTACTTCTCCATTATGGAAAGGCCAAGTAAATTTCAGGTCTTTTCCAGTCGTCTCTCTAGATTTTAGACCTGTCACACATCGTCTTGCCTGACGAAAGTAGGAACTTTTTTGCGTTGTTTAGCCTTTGAAAAATACATCCCTCGTTGCTTTCCTCCTTCCGAAGACCATAAATTTTCCTTCACCGTCACAATCTTAGCCTTCCAGCCGAACTCAGATTAAAATGTCCCACATCAAAAGGAAAAACCAATATTTTTATTTGAATGTGAATTTGTAAAAACTTACTTGAGTTTCCAGCTATTTACTCCATGTACTATTACTCTTTGAGCAGGAATGACATATAATTACAGTAAAATCATCTGACATGTTAAAGTGATTTAGCAGTGAGCTGGGTGTGCACTTGGACCTTGAAAGGGTAGGATTTAAAACAGAAAAACCTTAGAGACAACAGATTTATCAGGGCCTGCTTCCCTTTCATTATACCACATTTTTTTTGCTTGCCTCCACATCTGTTTAAGTTATCTCTTTGCAGTCTGGTGTTACCCTAGAAACCAAAGCAAACATGGACTCATTGCAGCCTTTTCAACACAATACCTCCCTGTCTCTTTCCCTCCCACCTCTCACCCCTCAACTGCTGATCATGGAGACTGCTCAGCAAGCCAGTGGACCTCATCCGCCAGCAAAAATTGAATTCCCCTATTCATTTTTCGAAGAGGAATGATGGCAAAAGGATTATGGCCATTTCAGTTTGTCTGTAAAATCCTAGTAGTCTGGGTTTCTGGTGGATTGAGGGGCGAAAGAAAATATGCCATATTATTGCATGAATTTAAATTGTCAGCGGCCCCTTTTCTTTCAGATGAAGTTTAGGGTGTTTCTCTTCTTTGGGAGTTTTCTGTGCTCCATTTGTCTTGAGCCCTTATTGCCTCTGTCCTCATGCCATGTGATCAATCATTCCCTATTTCATTGGTTGGTGATGTGGGGTTCACCAGAGCTGTTGTGGTTTTAACATGGTGTTTAAGTACTTGCTCAACAGTGCAATTAGGCACTATAATATCTTTTATTTTGCATATATTATGATATTTTTAGGCCCATGTCATTAATTCAGCCTCTGAAACTCACCCAACCACACGTCAGATGCGGGTAGATTATAGTAGTGTCGGGTAAACGGGATGATATAACCAGACAATTGGCACAATGTAAGAAAAATCCAGAGGTATTGGATGTGTGGAAATATGCGCAGTTATAGCAGTCACAAACATTGTCTCGGAGTACAATTCAGAATTTGTGCTGCGTTGGAAGTGTTTGCGATCTTTTACTCTTGCTAGTTGTCACTCTTGCTGATATAAAAAAAAAAATGCAATAGAGCATGGCTAAATAAGTACCCATCTAGTCCAGCCATTTAGTTCAATAGCGGAGTCATGATAACAGGGATGGTCGTCACATGGCTTTGTTAGCATATGCTGGCTCTCCGTTTTTGTTTGCTATACGTTATACGGACGGGTGACAAATTAAAGAAACAAACCCAAATAAATGTGTTGATAAACAGCAAATCCAGATGCTTCGGTTTATTTTCCTGGCATTGGTTAGGTCCACTCAACTCCTTGAAGATGGATAGGTCACTGCAAATCACTGCTTGGTTATTCCGCGTGATTACCTTTATATCTTATGATGAAGCATTCCTATCGTGGTAGGAGGGGTCCCTTTCAGAATGACAATAGCCCAGACCCCACAGGATACAAGGAGTCGCTGAATGGTTATGCAAGTATGATAATGATGCCACTGCCTTCACAGTCACCAGATTTAGAACCAGCTGAACTCATATGTGAGATTTTGGAACAAGGCATTAGACAGCACTCTCAGTCACCATCATCAAAACCAATGGAAGCGTAAATAATAAAGTTAATAAATAAAGGAATATCTCCCTGAAGAAAGGTACTCCACCCCTCCATGAAATTACCCCTGAATTGCACCAGATGCGTGTTCGGTCCGTCTCTGCTCCGCCACGACAGCGGAGGTGATAGGTTTCACTTCAGACAGTGTGTGTGCTTACAATGGATCTGCTGCGTTGCATTTCTCCTTTGTATTTTAGGCTAGGACAGCAACAAAAGTAAGAAAATATGTAAACTTTATCCACATAGTTCTTTCAAAATAAATAACAAACCCAAAACAAACAGGACATTAAGGGCATTTATGTATAAATAGGCTACGTATCCATAATAGAAGCACAGAAGTCTTGAAATGGAGACAAATCCAACAAGTCAACTGTTCTTCAACTTGTTCGATCAGGAATGAAACCTTTTGCTTGTTTGAAGTTGCGTTTAATACCATGTATATTGTGTTACCTGGCGCGATCGCGCGTGATTCTGTAATTATCACCTGATGTCGCCAGTCTCGCTCCTCTAGCCACCTGGCCCTGCTGCGCTGTAAAACCACAGCCGGTGGGTGTTGACGGACGACAAAGCACGGAGAAAACACGCAGCGGAGTGGAGACGGACCGAACACGCATCTGGTGTAATCCCAGGGTTGCACTTGTAGACCCTGTGGTCTATGGCAAGAGTTGTTGAAGCTGATCTACCAGCATGTGGAGGAACAACTCCTTACTAAGTCTGTTTTATGTTTATTTTTGTCTGACTTGACCCCGTCTGTAGCGGAAACGTGGCAAAATTGAAATTAGTCCATAATTTAAATTTGGCTAGTATATGAGTTAAAGATCAGTCTCACTTGTTTTTTCGTGGTATTTTTGAACTTTTGCGCAAAATCAAGGTTAAATAAAATAATTACCCACATGGAGCCCAGTCTAAGGGGCAGCGCAGCTCAGAGTATCGCCAAGCTGTTTACAAGTTGTGCTGTGCTGCCGATGCTGGTTTTATTGCACTGGAAAACCGTCAAAGATTTTGAGTCTCCTTCAGCAAGCCTTTTCTATTAGTGCAAAAGCAGACCGTAGTAATCCAGCCCTGCTTTGTTTACGCAGCATTTTGAGATACATGTTGAAATTTGTGGCCTTAAATTTTTTTTCCTTTGAACAATAACCCCCTTGTTTTATCTTATGTTTGTCTGTTGTCTGCATTGAAATTCCATCATGTGTTTTGTTTTAAGTCTACTTTAATCTCCCAACAATCTGCTCATTTGCTTTTATTTGTGGTGCCTTAAGTAAAATGCACTGTCTTTGAAACGTTGTTTGCTTACCAGTGAGAGAGAATACATGATGCTCAGTTTAAAAAGTCGAATACCAATGTAAGGGCATTAAAATGTTGCCCTGTCACACTAAGTCTAAGTACACAAATCAGAATTTTTGTTTGAAAGTTTAAATGGAAATCATGCTCCGTTTGCATCTGTCTGAACTTCCTTGGTCATGTCTGCCATATTTCAGGAAATATAATAATAAAGGGCTAAGATTTGACATTGTAGTTTCGATGGGCTGGAGGGAATCTAGTGTCTGTCAGTGACATTGTTTACTTCCACGGCACTGCTTTGCTTTATGCAAGGAAACACTGCGCCATGTCAGGGTTGTGGCATTGTTATATTATGCGATTGTTATAACCGTTGTCTGTGATCTGTTCATTTTTCAGTCCGAAAGATCAGTCCCTGGTCTGCCTGGGCTTAATACGCAGTACCAGTTTGGGTTTCTGGTGCAACTGGCTTATCCAGATACTGATCTTATTTGTGTACTTTACGTTTTTATTTGTTCTCTCTCCGGTTATGATCCTTACTTTAAGTGTGCCCAGTACTGAATGTGCAAATCCGTAGAAAGGACTTGTATTGTATTCTTATACTGGATTGTTTTGAAAAAATAGCTTTTATTTCAATGATGTGGTGTCTATTTTTAGCTTTTGGACTTCATCTCTGATGAAGAATGAAAAAAGACACTATTAGCATTCAGAATACCAGCCTATCACAATCATAATTTAACCTCCTGCCTACCACTGACCATCAAAATAGGTTGGGGAAAAAAAACCACCTATGTACCCTTGGCCAGAAAAATCGGTCACAACGTAAATTGGTTTCCATTAGACTCTGGTACTATGGGGCTCGTTGTGTACTGGTATATTGGTGCTGGACTACGTTCTGCTTACGTTCAGTTCCTCATTGACTGTATAGATGGCGACATTTCACCAATAACCGATCAGTAACCACCTAGTAGATTATTGATTCATAATAAACAAATAAAACTAATACTTGACAAATAATATCTTTATTTGTTGAATTACAGGGTGAAAATCACAAAAAATCGCAAAATCAATCGACATTGGTTATTGATCGCCAATTCACAGATATACGCTTGAAACCAATACCGATCGACAGCCCAGACAACACCCTTTCTAAAAATTTATCGTTTATGGGGTCTATCACCAGAAATAAAATTATTACAATTTTGTCTGTGAACCCTACAAAATCTTAAGAAAAGCTCTGGTACAGAGCGTATCGAAAGCTCTGGGAGCCAAGAGGTTAAGTACAGAATGAGGGCTGCCAATGCAAAGAATTTTCATGAAAATTCAACATTGAAGTTGTTCAGAAAAAAAATGCTGAGAATTCAAAAATGGCTCAGAGGTAAAACTAGAGAGGCACTCATAGAGTGCTAACCATCTGCCAAGGCAGCACAATCCACATGTGCATGAGTGGGAGCAAAGTTGATCGCGTGTGATAGGATTTCAAGATGGCTGCCGTGGCCGCCATATTGTTTCAGTGATTGCGGTGAAAATCAATAGGGTCCGTCCTTGATGTAAGAGCAATCCACCCACAAAATTTCAGACAAATCCGTGCATTACTTTTTGAGTTATCGCGTGTGATAGGATTTCAACATGGCTGCCGTGGTGGCCATATTGTTTCAGTTAGCGCAGTGAAAATCAATGGGGTCCATCCTTGATGTAATAGCAATCCACCCACAAAATTTCAGACAAATCTGTGCATTACTTTTTAGCTTACTAGCCCTATGGGCCAAAAAGCTATTGTCGTGGTGTGGCGTCCGTCGTCCGGAACATTTTTATCTTGTTTTTGGCCTGATGAATTTTCGTGTAAATTTGCAATAACATACTACTAGACCATATCTCCAGGTGTTTTTCTTGGATTTTTGATTGAATAATTTTTGTCCGTTTTATGGGCCCTTGAAATTTTGGTTCCAATGTTAAAGATAGGACTGAGAAATTTTAAAAAATTATTTCTCAAAAACTGCGTGATAAATTTTTTTCTAAATCAGGCAATCAACTTACCATGGTACCATCAATGTACAGTGCGAGCGCCATTTTGATTGAATCGACGGAAGTGGGTCTATTGGGGGCGCTGTACTTTATAAATACGCAAGATGGCCTGTGGAGGCCAAATGGTTGCAGATAGAGATTAAGTTTGTATTATCCACATATAGGAAGTTATATATGACCTATACATTGGCTATGTTAAAGTTGACCTCAGATGACTTTGAAAGGTCAAACTTGAGGTCAGGGAATATATGAACAATGTTAAAAGATATGACTTGAAATTTCAAAAAATTATTTCTCAAAAATTGTCAGATAACTTTTTTTCTAAATCTGGCAATCAACTCACCTTGATACACTTTATGTAAAATGCGAGTGCCATTTTGATTGAATTGACGGAAGTGGGTCTAGTGGGGGCGCTGTACTTCAACATTGGGTCTTATGGAGAATGGGCCAAATCGCCTGTGGAAGCTAAATGGTTGCAGATAGAGATTAAGTTTGTTTAACTGACATATAGGAAGTAATATATGACCTATATTTTGGCTGTGTTAAAGTTGACCTCAGATGACCTTGAAAGGTCAAACTTGAGGTCAAGCAAAATGTTACAATTTTCAAAGGTTTCTAGGCTTGAAAATATTGAAGATTGGGATCATTTGTGCATTGAACACTTATAGGAAGTCATGTAAACTTTCATTTGGTGGCCTTGAACTTGACCTTCGGCGACCTTCGAAGGTCAGACTTCACATAGTGAAATTTCAATGACTTCTATCACCAAAACTATTACAGATAGAGCTTAGGTTTGTATTGCGGGCATGTAGGAAGTCATGTATGAAGTTTCATTTGGTGACCTTGAACTTGACCTTCAGTGACCTTGAACGGCCAAACTATACAGTGAAATTTCAATGACTTATATCAGCAAAATCGTTACAGATTGAGTGTAGGTTTGTATTGGAGAAGTATATGAAGTCATGTCTGAACTTTCATTTGGTGACCTTCATATTGACCTTCGAAGGTCTAACTTGACCTAGAGGAAATTCAATGACTTCTATCACTCATAAGGTCACAGATGGAGCCCAGGTTTGTGTTACTGACATAGGAAATCACATATGAACTTTCATTTGGTGACATTCAGCTTGACTGTTGATGACATTTGAAGGTCAAACTTGACATAATACAATTAGAATGACTTGTCTTGCCAAAACGGTCACAGATGAAGTCTAGGTTTGTATTAGAGAAATATAGGATGTCATATATGAACTTTCATTTGGTGACCTTCGTATTGACCTTCAAAGGTCAAATGTGACCTAGTGAAAATTCAATGACTTGTATCACGAAAACGGTCACAGATGGAGCCTAAGTTTGTGTTACTGACATCTCGGAAGTTACATATGAACTGTCATTTGGTGACATTCAACTTGACTGTCAGTGACCTTTGAGGGTCAAACTTGACAGTGAAATTACAATGACTTGTATCACCAAAATGGTCACAGATTGAGCCAAGGTTTGTATAGAGACATTTGGAAAGTCATATATGAAGTCCATTTGCTGACCACGACTTGACATTCTGTGACCTTTAAAGTTCACGATTGACATATTGAATACATATTGACATATTTCAATGACTTGTATCACCAAAACTGCTTCAGAGCTTAGGATTGTATTACAGAAGGTCTTATAAATGTATGTGAACTTTTATTTAGTGACCTTGACATTGATTTTCATTGATTTAAATGTCAAACTTCACATGAAATTTTCATAACTTGTATCATCGCTGTAAGACTGCTTGCCGGTAAGCTACAGGACCCTTGGTCCTATTTTTGAGTTCTGTTGTTCACAAACGGACAAACAGACAAACAAACTAACAGACAAACAAACAGGGGTGAAAACATAACCTCCGCCCCAACTTCGTTGGCGGAGGTAACAACACATTTTTGGGATCATAAACTCCTTGGCCACAATTGTCACATCTAAGTGGGATATTTATAATTTCTAACTGTCCAGGAGTCAAATAAGACCATGGTCCATGTGGCTCCTCAAATGTTCTTCCAAGTGGCTCTCCTAATGGTGCATAGTGAAATCATAAAATCATATTTTTCCACAAATCAACCGTTTTGACTCACGATGATCAATGTAGGCAGAGATCAATGGTCTCTAAAAAACCTCTTTAAACCCATAAATAGCTTTTTTCTCCATTAAGTATTGAAATTTGTCCATTTTTAACCAGAGCTCCATTAACTAGCATGCATAGTTGTTTAAAAAACAAATACTGTTCGTCAATGTATACCCAGCAAGAACATTGTTGCTGTTCCAACCTCCTATGATATGGATGAGGTGGTTGGACTTTAGGGTGCATGCAAAATGAAGGGAAAAAAGTGAAAACTATTCACAAGGAACACCACATTGCATACTCAGTCCTGCAGTGCCCCACTCCTCTGTTGGTCATGCCAAATGGTAAAACAGATGGAATCTGCCGCAAAGCAGAGAGGGCCATCACATGAACAAGATTTGTGAATGTTCTTTGCTTAGCTTCTTTCTGCTGCGGCAAAGCATGCAGTACCTCCTTCCTTCAGTGGCTTTTTCGAATACAGTAGGGGACCTCAGGCCTGTAACTTGGACGCATTCATCTGACCTGCAGTTGTTCACCTTGCACACAAGCGGACACCCTTATCTGGGAGGCGGTGTATTTTTGAGCCAACTGCAGAATCTAAGGGCTCAAATTCTGTGCCACATTTTTGGTGATACTCTTCATATATTTGTTTCCAGTGATTATATTTAACATAGTGATTATGGCAAAATGATGGAAAAATATTGAATGAATTTGATTTTCATTTTTCCTAATATATTTGAACAAACGGTGTCAAATGATTACTAGCTATATCCAATTCTTTACGCTGATTTTTTTTTAGTATGTTGAATAGATATCTGTACTTACAGTGAGATTCCATCTTCTAAAGTTTCCAATGCTGTTTAACGCAAAAGCAAATGTTTAATTTTTACTCTCATTTTTGAGTGCAGACTTGGCTTGTTTTCATGTTTTGAAAGTTTTTGGCCCCAAGAGTGCTTGCTTTCACTCTGCAACTGAACCTGTTGTCATTTGGTTACTCTTGGTTTGTTTTTCAGCTGGAGTCTGTCTTTTGTTGTCGTGAAAACAAGAGGACTTGTAATGAAGTGGCTGACATTTTTTGTCATGTGGGAGATGACAATAAGAGTTTAAATCAAACAGCAAAAAAGAGTGAGAGAGAAATCTGGTTGCACTCTGGTCTTTGCAGGGTCTGCTCAAAGAAAGAAATCGAAAGAATGGATTCCATTAAACTTAAGAATTTCAGTTTCCACTGTAAGAGCGGGGCCTATCAGCATGGATTCTATGTTGACACTGTAATCTAATGCTGTTTGGCCGAGAAGCTCTGCTGCTGAGCATTGTGCTTTTGGAGTTGAAGCAGGGAACTTTCCTTGAAAAGTCAGAGTTGGTGCAGATACGGTATTGCGGTAGGCATGCACCGCAAATTTCATGGGCCATCTTAAACCAATCTCTGAGGAAATGGGGTCTGAAACATTCACACTGAGAAGGTCACTCATTTGTATTTACTGTTACATAAGAAACAGTAGCATTGTTGAATTTTCCTGAATGCTCTTTTTGTTTTCATGGAGTTTATGTGGTGGTGAATTATGATTTTCTCTGTTCTATCAGTAACCACTTGGAGAAGAGTTTGCAAATGCTGATGGATCGAGTGGACGACATGAGCCAGGATATTGTCAAGTACAACACTTACAGTCGCAACCTGAGCAAACAGCAGCAGCAGAAGCACCAGGTATCACTTGTTTGCATACTGCATCTGTTAAATTTGTTCACTTTCATCTATGGCCCCCTTCTTGATTTGTTATGCTGTACTGTCTCACTCATTCCCTTCCTGAACCCTGTTTTTGTCCTTTGAATGCCTGTTTTGTTGTAAAGAAGTCTTTGTCCGTCTGAGCTTTCTTAAATGGAGCTTCCCAGTCCTCCTCCAGGAGATATGCCCTCCACCTTAAAATTTTTATCCCAATTTGGTGCAAACAATTGGCCTATTACACAAGATGGCGACGGCATCCAGAAGGAGGGTAGTAATATTTCCAGTTGCGCGAATACTAACGTCTTTCCATGTGCGGACGTGTTAAGGCATGGACTATCATCTCGTTTTCTCGCAATCTCCATTTTCTGTGCCTCGAGTGACAAATACCGTTGTCATCCATATTGTTGTACAAGGGAGCGTAATTTGTCAAAGCTTATTGGCTTTTTTAAATTTTTGATTATACTGCAAGGTATGGCTCATGATAGCATTTCAGCTTGCTAAATGGCTTACCTGTGAAATGTTAGCATATGACCTTGTGACTCAATAAAGACCTCATCCTTTGTAAATCTCGCTCTCTCTGTATGTTTTGTAGATACACTACAGGCCAAAATATTACAAAGACCGTGCATTTTTCATAATTTGGCTGGTTTTTTTGGCTGGTTTTTCATTATTATGTACTGTGTTATTTTAGAATAACATAGAATCATGTATCTTAACAAGAAATGTACAAAATTATTTGCTAAGAGATATACATATCAAAATTGACTTTCTACAAAGGACCCTGCCTTAGCCTTGATTACACCCTGACATATACTAGGCATTCTTTCCAGCAGGTTAAGGAGAGAACTTCCTGGTAACTCATTCCAGGCAGTCAAGAGTTCCTTCATGAGCTGTTTTGAACTTGATGGGCGCACTTCTCTGGCTGCCCGCTCAAGTTCATCCCACAGCAACTCAGTGGGTGACAAATCTGGTGACTGTTGAGGCCACACCATCTTCTGAAGCACTCCTGCTGCTTCCTTTTTGTCAAGATATCTTTGGTACAGCTTGGAGGAGTGCTAGGGGTCATTGTCCTGCTGAAGCATAAAGGTTCTGACCAACCAGTTTTTGCCCAGTGGGCAAAGTATGCTGGTGTGAAGGTTTGCTAACAACAAAGTATAATCAGTTTGACCAACAAGTTTTACAAAAAAGCTATTATTAGCAAAGCTATTAACCCATGTCTGTGGGGCTCTAATCCAAGCTAAGGAAGAATATGTGTCAAAAGTTGAATTTCAAGATGTACAGATGTTAGCAAGCAACATTTTTAGTCAATAAGTGTCCCTATGGCATTTTGTTTTCTTTTGTTGCTCAAAATTAACTTTAAGATGACAAAAACTAGCCATATTCTGAAAAATGCAGGGTGTTTGTAATATTTTGGCCTGTAGTGCAGTCATGAGAAAAAGAAAGTACACACTTTTTCAGTTTTATGGTTTTACGTTTCAGGACATGATAAAAGATCAGCTGGTCCTAATCAGGTCCTAAAATTATGTAAATCTAACCTCCGGTGTAAAACAACACACAACAGATTCTACTGTGCCATTATTTACTCTACAGTGAGATGGTTGTGAAGCCCCTTGAATTAAAGCAGAAACTTCACATTTCAATCAAATCTTGATTGATTTGTTTCAAAACCATTGTGGTGGTGCACAGAGGCAAAATAATGAAAATTGTCTCACTGACCAAATACTTCTGGACCTACCTATGTGCATTTGTAGTGAACACATCTCCTCAGAAGAACCTGGGAGATTAAATTGATGGAAGATGCATGCCTTTCAGGGCACAGTGCTCTTTTTTTAAATTTAAAAAGATTGCAGCTATTCCCTTACTAGTAATATTCAAATGAGCACAGGCTTGTTTAAAGGGTGTCTATTACGCAAGTTGGAGACAGGGAGAACTGTCCAGGCATTTGTGTCCTTTAATATAGCAGATGCAAGACTTGTTATCGAGGCCCGGAATCTCCTCTCACCTTAATTCACTTAGTCTTCAACTGAGAGCTGACCAGATGCTGAGAGCCACTACTGTTAGTCTGAAATGGCATCAGTGCTCATAAAGGAAGCACCTCTGCTATGACGTGCTTTGACGTAGGGGCCTGCTGTGACTGCCGTCGCAAGTGCCAAAGTGGCGTTGTTTACCTTGACGCCTCCCTCGGAAGCTGTCTCGCCCTGCGTGTGATCGTTTTTTAGTTCCCGCCTTCTTTAGCAGCTGGAGTCTCCATCTCAGAAGGATATCATTCCCTAGTGCAGTGGTTCTCAAACTCGTTCCTGGCTGACTCCTGTGTATGCTGGTGTTTGTTCCAACCACAGTTGCAATAAAAGAATTTTAACAAGCTGACATTTTTTCTTAAGTACGTGCTTTGATTTTTAGACGGATTACTTGCCTTATTATTCAACATTATGCCAGAAAAATGCAGTTTCACATGGAATGTATGCAATCCCCAAGTCCATATTGTGGTTTTTTTTTAAATGGCAAACAATTGCAAAAAACACAAGGTAACCTCAACCCCTGAGATAATGGGCTCCTAACTTGGTTTACGTCAATTATTTTTCTTTCCCAAACATGAATACAATGCAGGTTTGCCTCAAGGTTATTTACTCTGTCTTTGAAGTGTTTATTATCTGCCAGATGGCCATGATTGGTGGCCTTGTCTCTGGGCTTCCACTAATTACCAGCCCATTGACTCAGATCAGTCTCAATTTAATCAGAGGTTATTTGCCTCATTTTATGGAAGTATGTGCTTACAATATTGCATAGTGAGCGCTACATGTCCACAGAAATTTAATTAAACATATCATACTAAGCTATTTCTGATGTAATATGATTAGGATTTTAAGTAATCTTGTATGGAAGGAACTATTTTGAAAAATTAATAGCTTGGTAAAATGATCGAAAAATAATGACTTTGCAATTACAGCTGCAACAAAAACTAGCATACATGGGGGGCCTCTGGGACCAAGTTTGGGAACCACTGCCGTAGTGCATAACCCTTTATCGTTCTTTGTCCTAACTTTGGATTTACCAGTTGTATTGGTGCTGTCAAGGTTGTGCTTCTGCTGTAGTGATCCAATCAGCTCTAATCTGAATTTTGAGTTCCACTCCCATAAATGGAGTCGGTCACCCACTGGCTACCACTATGGGAATCTTGCCCTTCCAGGATAGCCACCTTTGAAATGGAACCTGGAAGGTTTCATGAACTGTAATTAAGAGATGATGGATATCAAAGTTATTTTGTCGGACAGCACCAGTGTATTTTCCAGAATTTGGCACAGTAATTTGGGTTGGACAGTGCGCAGTTATATGCAAGTTAAGCATGGTTCACTGCATCCATTAGATGGCTCCAGAGCTCAGCTGTTGCCTGACTGATGTGGAATGTGCAGACCCAGAGAGAGATAGGGTTTCAGGGGGAGAAGAGGAAAAAACAGGGATGGAAATGAATTGGACCCAATGAAAATAAAAAGAAAGGAGACAAAGCGTGGGAGGTTGGCGCGAGGGAGGGGATAGTGGGTTTGCCGCAGAATCCGGTTGGTGTGCAAAAAGGGGAGACTCCGAACTGACTCTCCCTCCCGACCCACATGCTGCCTGAGAGAATTCTGAATTGAGAGGGCTTTGCCGTGAGATGCCCACTCTGCTGAGCTGCATCACTTCTGTAAAAGTCATGGTTTCCATCCCCACCCCGTTTTTGCTCATCTCAATGACTTGTATTAATCTGCACTTCTCAGTGCCGTGCAGGGAGAGACCAGTTTTAATTTCACTTTTTTTAATAGCAGAATTGCCAGCAGGCATCTCCACCCAGTTCAATTCATCAGCACAAAAATTGGAAAACTCATCTAGATGCTTAATTTTCGTCATACTCCATAAAATGTTACGGAATAGGCTATACCAATACTTCATACCTGCAGTGTTTGTAAATTGTATTTGTGATGCGTTCTGCTGTGGGAATGGGATGTGACGTGCTTTGTGTTCACCTTGCAGTGATAAGGGGAAAGTGACAAAAAAAGGTCCCAGGCATGTAAGAGTTAGATGTTTGTGACCAGAACACTGCTTCCTGAATGCAGTCTAGAGAGGAGTGGCCGTCATCTCTGATATTTGTGTGGGTTTGGGGCTGTGGTGAGCTTTCCATGTTCCTGTGCGGTTTGATTTGTGTTCTTGCATTGGCAATGTAGAGTTTGACAGTGTAGCAGAGGTTCAGATTCATGCAAAGTTTTTTCTTCCCTACTTAATTTCAATCAAATGAGCCTTGTGTAGAAAGATGGAGCACATGCTTACCCTCTCCATCGTTTGCCTCCTCCGCTGTCTGCTTCCACAAGTTAGCATTTGAATTGCGTAGCATTGTGTTCCCAGACACAGTATTGTGAGAAGCAGAATGGCCGATCTCACCTGCTCTCATTTCTCTCCAATGTGTGTGTAGTACCTGCAGAGGCGTCAGCAGGAGAACGCTCAGAGGCAGTCCCGAGGAGAGCTCCCACTGCCCGAGGAGGACCTCAGCAAAATGTTCAAGCCTCCCCAGCCCCCGCCCCGTATGGACACGCTTCTCATCGCAGGTCAGTGCTCCCCAGCATCGGCCTTAGGCCAGTCAGAGCGGACTATACTTTCTCAGGGTGCCTTGCAAAGTGGTTGGTACAATAATTCTGATTTCCATGTGTTTTTTGGCTTGCAGAAATCGGGTAGCAAAATCACGGTATGTTGTTTAAAAAAAAAAAAAAAAAAAAAATACTGCTGTAAACATTATCATCTAGGTTATCATAGGTCATGTAATTGAATGCTGTAACCTCAATTTTGCAGACGTAATCTGAAGTTGTGCAAGTGTGTGTGTGTGTGTGTGTTTGTTTGTCTCGATTTACAGGGCAGACTGGCTAAAGAGTCGTCTGTCTGCTTCTCGGAGACGTTCGCATGAACGTTGCCTGGATTTACTTGAGATAAAGTGGTCGACTTGCGCACAGAATATCAGCCAATGGCTTTTGAAATTGGTGCAAATATTAAGAAGCATTGCATTAGACGCCATACTGTTGGTAGCCCTCCATAATTGGTCAGAAATTAATTAAATTGTTTATGTGATTAGAGGCCCTTTCTTTCCAGTGTGATCATGGTTTGAAATGGAGAGTCCCTCCATTGTATCATTAGGGGAACATAGAAGTATGTCACAGGAAACATCATATACAGTGTGTGCTGACAGAAAGCACTAAGAGGCCATGTTAATCATGTCCCTTTCATTTTCTCTGCTAATTTATGTTTTAAAGAGAAATGTTTATCCCCGCTGTAATAGCAGACGTCCAAGGAGCAAGTAATTTATAAATTTTATTAAGCTGAAGGTGGCTGGAGTGAGAATCAATTTAACAAGTTTTTTTTTTTTTTTTTTTTTTTTTTTAGTTATTGTTGGTTAAAGTTATCCATTCCAGGTCAGGAATGGAACATCTTTTTTCTGCTCAGATGACATGGTTCATTCAGCAGTGCCGCTCCTTTCGCTTGATTGGTCCTGCTACCCTCTCCCCGTTTCTCTGCACCTGTCAGGCAGAAACATTTTGAAAATCAACTGCTTTTTTACTTTTCCATCTCTCCTTTTGTGTTCATGTCTCAGTTCTGTTCTTTTTTTGTCTTTTTGTCTTTCCACTGCAATTGTACTTTTTTGCCGTTATATTTTTTTCCGTTTTTTCCTCTGTGCTCTGCCTGAAAAAGTCATATTAAGCTTTTAAGCGGTGTTGGTAATGAGTGTGATTGACTTGATTTGTCTAGGGTAAATATATTTCTGGACCAAATAAGCACATGCCAAGTTTTTTCAAGAGACCATAATAATAGAAAAAAATTTCCCTTTCTTTGTGCTACCTTTTGTTTAATCAGATCATTACTCGTTAGTGTGCCTCTTGTCATATGGGCTCTGCTTTTGTCAATACCTCCCGATCGGCATTGCATGGTGACAGAAGTGACAATCAGTTTTCTAAGGAAAAAGAAGGCCAATTCGGAGCCAGTTTCGGCAGTCACTATTCACTTCCTACCTGGTCATGAATTTTTCCTTGAAGCTGGGGTGTTTTGATATTGCTTTAGCCCTTAAACTCAATACATCACCATTTCAACCATGGCAATGCAGAAGATTATTACAAATTCATGTAATTTTCAAAAACGTAAACAAATAGGAAGCTCCTGGGCATAAATACTGCACTGCATGTTCAGGTACTATAATAAAGAACAGCTGTTAGTGCAATCTGTGCTCCATGCGCCAGCTATGGCAGCCTGTAATTATAATGCTCCACTTGATGGCTCTGGCTGAAATATACATGCTGTGGACTTAATGAGCACAGGTGAATGTCTGGAGGTGAGGGAGATGGGGTATGGATTGGTAAGTGGAAGTGCATAAATTGACGAGACCGCACTTGTATTGAGCCTGCATGCATCTGATTGAGCATGGTATACAACCCTAAACGTAGACACCGTAGTACGGCAGCATTCACTTGTTTAATATGCATTCACACCTATCTCATGTCCAGTGCTGCCACCTATTGCTACTGAGAGAAAGATCATCATTTGTCAAGTGAATGTAGAATTCAATTTCATGAGTAGAATATGGGAAATTTACGTGCTAAAATAAAAATGAATATTACTGCAAGCAGTAATAAAGAGGCCAAGTACTGTATGGGCTTGGTTCCTGTTGGAGCCAATATTTGTTATTGGGGCAAACTTGCTCAGCCAAAGAAGCAGGATGTACTGCATGTGATATGATTTTCATTAAACATAGCCAATGATGCACTCAGTGCAACCTGCATATATGCTATTGTGCCCCGTAGCGGCTGACTGACTCAACATTTTAATTGAAGGTACCAAGCATAGACTGTACACAAAGATGGACGGCACGTCTCCACTTCCTAACGCTGTATAAAAATGGAGCCAAAATATCCTTCAAACAGATGCTGCCATCTTGCACATTAGGAGCCAGAGTCTGCTCAGTGCTGATTGGGGGGTTGAGCCCCAGTATTGAGGTCATACACCAGCCCTACTCGTAATCACATCCCCCGAACCTTTGACATTTCCCAACTGGCTCTGTCTACTAGCAGTGAACACTTGGTGTTGTACACTGACAACAGGCTGATTCTACTACAGCTGACAGCTTGTTAAAGGGTTCCATAGTTCAGATCTTTTCCAAGTACAGTCGTATGACACTAAAATACGTTAACTGCTTTCTTCCTTGGCTGACCATTGCTAAGCCGATGTCCGGTACTTGCTAGCTAGCTAACACATTGACCATGGATCATTAGCTAGCGAGGTATATCATGCAAACCTACTTGAAAAATCCGAGCCAGCTATCCTTAGAAAATAACATAAGGTAAATAGTCAATGGGTGAATAGACTCCCCACTATTTTGGTTTTAATGTTAGTTAACTAACTAGCTCCTAGCTAAGGAGGGTGACCTTAACTGAATCTTGATTCACAAATGTTAGTTGGGTGGCTAGCTAGCCATCAGTTTTCAGTTCGCTCATGCTAGCAACAAATATTGATTGTAAAGAGCCCTTTGCTCTAAACATATCGCTGCAAACAACAGCTACACTACGCTATGTTCAAAATATAGAGCTTTTTACCACAGATTTCCATTACTGTCTACAGTGACCTATTATGAAATGTTGCCAAACTAGCTGGCTTGCTATACCTTTCTGTTGAAGCATTGCGGGAAACGGTACATGAGGCTATAATCAAAGACCATTTTACAATCAATTTTCATCAGACTTGCAAATCACTGTGGGCTTTGTTCACTTGAACTTGGACCTAGCAACTTATGCTCATGTAATGCTAACATTATTTCCCCTCTCGACTATCACTCTCCAGCTCCGTGGAATTCCTGGAAGTAAATCAACTGGTGACGACTTATATAAGAGTGGCGGTCAGTCAAAGTTGTCAATCATGAGTTTACACTCTCGTTTTATGGTATGAAATGACTAAATAAAACAAAACTTATCAGAAAAAAATGAACAATTGAACTTATATCAGGATGATAAGAATACCTCAAGTGACAGAAACAATTTTTAGAAAAGACTTATTTGATACATTCTTAAATATTTTAGTGAGGCCCATGCCACATCCACTAAGGTGGAGGGGGCGGGTTAGTAACTTAGATGGTGATCAAGATGTTTTGGCCTCACTTTTGCAGAGCTCTCATGTTGTCCACTTTTATATACAGCCAATGGTACCAAGTAAAGAGGTCAAAATGCTCAAAGAACGGTCACCATGATTACACAGCCTGTGAAATGGCTGCAGATGGCGGCCAGATTTTTAAAGACTTCTGGTTTCAATAGAGAAAAAAAGACTATTGCAGGCTTTCACACAGCGTATACAAAAGTATAACCTTATTTGTCAGATATACTGCTGAACAAAATTAAGGGAACACTTAATCATCATAGTATAACACCAAGTCAGTTAAACTCCAAGGATATCAATCTGTCCATTGAGGAAGCATGTGTGATTGTGAATGAATTTCACCTGCTCTGGTGCAAATGAAATTGACAACAGGTGCAATGGAGCGGCAAAAGCTCGACAACCCCCATGTGGTGGCTACAGACAATTGCTCTGCTCATTCTTCCTAACCGATTATTCTCTAGTTTTGCGTTCTGCCAGTGTCCTTGTCACAACTGGTAGCATGTGGTGGTACCTGCAGCCCAATCACAGTGCATGCCACGAGACGGGCGCGATCACGCCGGCCCCCATAAACGCCCGTCAAGTTGTCCTCACTGGCGCGATTTAACACGCCCGTCAGTCACTTCACAGGCGCACCACTATTTAATCCAAGTGTTAGTCCATTTGACCTACCCGTAGACCATGACGATGACGACATTGTCATAATCAAAACTAGCAATCGCAATATTCTCTCAGATCAAGGCAACCAGTGCCAGCTGTGAGGAAGCGCACTCATATTCAGTTCGGCATATCCGACCCATCATCATAGCCGTAACTAGCAATCTTGGACCTCGGAAAAAAATTGAGAGAGAAAAAAAAAATCAACGTCTTTATCATTCAGGTTTTATTCTAGGTATCTTAAGTGTAACCCGTGTGAACATGCGATGTTACATTTCATCAAAAATCAATTTTTGTTTGCACATTATTATTCTTTTCCTCTTATCTATGCATGTATTGTTTTGGGGAGTTTTCTTTAATTCAGTAGAACTTTTATATTAATGCTGTTTGATCTTGGACATTTTGGCGTTGTAACTTCCTCCAAATTTGTGGTATTCTCCTCAGTATTCAGCTCTGCATTGGAGAGGTAAGATGAAATAAGTGCTATTCAGTGGTTCTGTAAAATGCAGTAAAATGCTAAACGGAGGCAAAGATACTTCTTTGTTGAGGTCAAAGATTTTGTTCATTATTGCTTCGATGATTACTTTGGAGTTGGAACATTTTTCATTTTATCGTGTACGGCACTTTTGTGAAGCATGCCAATTTACCTATCGTAAGTCCAGGCTAATGGAGCATTAGGTGGTTTCTCGTGTGGTTCGCCGTTTCTTTCATCTCTAGTTTAAAGGTGTGCTTGTAGAAACATGACATGCGAAGTTGCTGTTCTGACATTAATGCGTTGCACGTAGGTACGTGAGCTCCCCGTTTCAAAATTACCTCCACCATCTTAGGTAAAAGGTTGTTACGTTTTCAGTCCCGTTAACTGGAAAATGTTATGATATGCTGTATACTCGGTTAGTATGAAGCTCTGCTGTGGATAGCTGTCGATGTAGAAACGTGACACGCGAAGTTGCTCTGCTGATATTAATGCGTTGCACGCAGAATAAAAATCTGTTGGCTGGCAAGAGAGGAGTGGTCTTCGCCTTATTCATTACATGCAACACAACACTGAACTGTAAGCCCGGCTTTATAAGTATAGGGCCATTCTCAGTCACGTGTGTGACCAAAAATGTAACAAATAGTAGAAAAAATCTCCTTCAATTACAAAAGCATTGGAGGTTCATGACTGTGGACCTTATATAGGAGTACTACTTATCCAAGTCTATCAAGTAAAAATTTTATTTGTTACATTAACTTTAACTACTTAAGGTCAGAGGTCAAATACGACTGGTCACGTGTGTGACTTCACACGGAAACAGGTTTTTCATAACTCTATTTGACTTCAAAAACTCTGTGAAGTTGAAAAATCTAGAATTTTCATAGTTTTGGGGTATGGAGTCTAGCAAGGAATAAATTTGATACCTTACATTAATTTTCAAAGTATTTCTTTATTTGATGACATCTGGTCACGTGTGTGACATTTTGGTTCACTTCTCAAAGAATGGCCCTATATCAAATCGTGTATCTCTTATAAAGAATGACGTTACTTTTCAAATTTACTATGTTATTAATGTGTTTTTCGGTATGTACAAAGTTTTATTACCATAAAAAAAATTCAGAGGTCTCTTTACCTCTCATCTCAATATATCTGAACAAAATGGTTTTCTAGAGTCCTCTCTTAACATTATGGTTTTTTTAAGCTTACTACATTTTGGTACTGTGTGAGGATGGATGGATATTGGCTTGGAAGCAGTAGTTCAAGCAAATCTGCCTTTTTAAGCTTGGTACTTGTACTGGTAACCATGGTAACTGATACAGTTGTGAGGTTATCAAAATAAAATACATGTATGGACAATAGGCTATGCTTTTTGCAACATACTAAAGGCAGTCTACAAGCCAAGGACTGGACAGGACACCAGGGAAGCTGAGGATTGGAGTAGGTGGCTTAGTGGTAGCAGATACCAGTGTTTTCCACCCCCTTGCTCAACAAAATAGAAAGCATCAACCCCAGTCCTACAGTAACCAACACCATAAAAATAGTGCCCGCCGGAGAATTGGCGGGAGTGATTGATGGTGCCTGCGCAGTTTTCTCCTGGCATGCACTGCAATCAGGTTGCACAGGTAGTCCAGGGGGCTGTTTCAATAAACACGACAGAGCGTCCGACCAATCGACGGACTACCCCTGACTGGATCGGATGGTCCGTCTATTTCTGAGTGTTTCAGTAAACGGTCCGTCGTCCTCCGACCCAGTCGGACTGTCTGACTTTCTAGGACCACTCCAGAGTTGTCCTAAAACCCGGTCGGACAAAAATATATGGCATTCCATTTATTGTTTGATGATGTTGGGAGGCGAAGACAGCCCAAAATATTTCGAGACGGGTAGGACAATATAACAAATGCCCGTGAAAACAATGTACACCAGTCCTACCGGTTGGCCGCTGTCCATTATGGGAATTGTACGTGGGTACATGTCATTTGATTTCGCCGTGAAAGCCAGGCGTAATCATGCGATTAGCGAGATTACCCAGGTAATCTTCAATGGTTAACGTGAAACATTATAGGAGAACGGGGTTACTTTTTGAAAGCACCATAGCTCCTTAATAGCCATTCTATGCCAAAGCCCTTCCAGTTTGATGAAGGTGGGGTAGCCCTTAAAGATCCACTTAAAAAATATGTCCAAGATTATTCAATTACGAATTAATATGTGAAAAACACGTTTTCAGTACGTCCGTTATTCCTCGCTCATCGGAGGGTAATAACGGACACCCCAGTGATAGGTTGACCGCAGTTTATTTTGACCAATGACTGAAAAGCTGTGAATCTTTATTTAAAACGTCGAAGAAACTGAAAAATTATTAGCTAACAATCGAAATAACAACGTACAAAAACTCTTGATTACCTCATAAAACAGTGTAGCATCAGCCTGAAACGTAATGTCCTTCCACAACTGTAAAAACTAGAATATAAAAAATGCTTTCCTGCCACCTAGAAATTAAACATAAAACTGAAATACCACGATTGAAAATATTTATAAACTGACCACCGGTTTGACCAAAAAAGTGTCCAAGCCCAGTGTTTCAAATGAGGGCCGAGGCATGTCAAACAACTTAGACAAGATTACACGGCAGTAAGTGTATTATATAGTAGGGCTGTGAGCAGGTCTGGAAATAGTAGAAATGGGTGTGTCTGTTATTACCCCAAGTCCGTTATTATCCCGTTCTCCCCTAACTTCCGTAGCCTACATTTTTAAAAGGGCGATGTTATTCGCACTTATACATGTGGCCAATGCTGAATTTTTTTTCTTGGCCACACTTATAAATGCGCCTAGTTGATGACCATTCAGTTTTTAGAAAGTACCGCTTAAAATAACTTTGGCCAAGAAAAAAATTTTAGCTTTGGACACACTTTTGGACACACTCCGACTCGGTCGGACAAAATAAGTTTATTGAAACAGCCCCCAGCTCTTCCAGGATGGCGCATCCATACATGCAGTTGCAAGAAGGTTTGCTGTGTGTCCAGGAATGGTCTCAAGAGTCTATATACCAGGAGACTGGCTGTTACACAAGAACAACCGGACAGAGCTGTCAAAGGGCATCAACCCAGCATCAGGTCCGGTATCTGTTCCTTTGTGGGAGAAGTAATAGGAGGAGCACTGCCAGAGCCCTATAATATGACCTCCAGCAGGCTGCTGGTGTGTATGTTTCTGACCAAACGGTCAGAAACATTCTTCATGAGGGTCGCATTAGGGCCCTGTGCTCACAGCCCAGCACCGTGCAGCTCAATTGGCATTCGCCAGAGAACACCATTCTCTTCACAGATGAGAGCAGGTTCACACTGAGCGTTTGCGACAGGTCTGAAAGAGTCTGGAGATGCCATAGTGAACATTATGCCGCCAGTAACGTCATCCAGCATGACCGATTTGGCGGTGGATCAGTGATGGTCTGGGGAGGCATATCCTTGGAGGGTTGCACTGACCTCCATGTCCTAGCCAATGATACCCTGGCTGCTGTTAGTTACCGGGATGAAATCCTTAGAGCGACTCTCAGACCTTATGCTGGTGCAGTGGGTCCTGGTTCCTCCTGGTGCAGGACAATGACTGACCTCATGTGGCCAGAGTGTGTAGGCAGTTCCTGGATGATGTAGACATTGATGCCATTGACTGGCCCTCTCATTTCCCCTGACCTAAATCCTCTTGAGCACCTATGGGACATTATGTATTGGTGCATCTGACGCTGCCAAGTATCGCCACAAACTGTGCAGGAGCTCACTGATGCCCTGATCCAGGTCTGGGAGGAGATCCCCCAGGATACCATCCGCCGACTCATCAGGAGCATGCCCAGACGCTGTCAGGAGTGCATACAGGCACGCAGGGGCCCCTACACACTACTGAATCACATTATGAGTTGTTGTGATAAAATTTACACAAGTTGGATAAGCCTGTGATTTCATATTTTTTACTTTCATCTTCAGGGTGATTTTGAATCCAGCCCTCAATGGGTTGATGTTTGTTTCCATGGACCGTTGTTAATCATTTTGTTCTTAACAAATTACACAGTGTACATCAGTAAAGATTTTTAACTTGAATAATTCATTCATCAAGGTCTAGTAAGTGATGTGTGTTCCCTTAATTTTTTCAGCAGTTTAGATTGAAATTTACATGTTTCTGTTTCTTATAGAGCCACCTATTGGTTGATATGTGCCAAAGTTTGCATGAACAGCATGGTGTACACTACTGTAGCAAATTTCATGAAGTTTAGACTTAGTGTTCATGAGTTATATCTGATTCAGTAAAATTTGCCTTGTGCATAACAATTCGTTTGCACTCAGTAACAGGTCAGGAATTGAACATCTTTTTTCTGGTCAGACGACATGGTCTATGCAGCAATGCTGCTCCTTTTGTTTGATTGGTGCTGCTGCCCTCTCCCCTTTTCTTTGCATCTGTCAGGCAAAAACACTTTGAAAATCTGCTTTTTTATGCCCCTGCCATATATGGCTGGGTGCTTGGAGGATTACCCTTGTCCATCCGTACACACATATGTACAGGGTTGATCATGTTGATCGGGGGTATCCTTTATCAAATTCTCCTCAAAAACCGGTCAACAGAACTCATTGTTATTCATGTGCTTTGTCAGGACACTAAATGTTTGAATCTCATACTTTGTTTTTGAATTTTTCTAAATTTTGATGGTTTTTCACATTATCCTTTCTTGGCTTTAATAGAGGATGTAGTCTGTCCACTTCTAAAAACCGGCTCAACGGAATTCATTGAGCTGAAGCATTCGCTTTGTTGGGACCCAAAAGATGTGCAGCTCATAATTTGTTTCTGAATTTTTCTTTAATTTTGATGATTTTTCAGCTGTTTGAACTTTGATTAATTTTGTGCAGCTTCCCAGATGCAGGGGCATCTATGTCCCATGGATGCCATTTTCTACTTTTTCAGTTCCATCACTCCTTTTATTTTCATGTGTTAGTTCTCTTCTCTTTTTTGTCCTTTTATCTCCCCACTGCAATAGTCTTTTTTTCCTGCAACTTCTTTCTGTTTATCTGCTGTGCTCTTACTAATCTCAGTTTGTTCTAATGCAGTGTTTGTAATGTATGATTTAATTGCACTTTTTTGGGCAGTTACGAAACAAGCACATGCCATTTTTTACAAGAGTAACTAGTTGCCTTTCTTTGTGCAACCTTTTTTTGTTTAGTCAGGTAATTACTTGTTAATGTTCCTTTTGTTATATGGGCTCTGTGTCTGTTAATACCTACCAATCAGGCTTCTGCATCGCATGGTGATGGAGGTGAAAGTCAGTTCCTGAGAAAAATTGTCCAATGACAAAACAATTCTGATAAGTTATGTGTGGCTTGTTCTGAAAAGTCTCGCGTCCTACTTATGCAAAATTTGGTCAGGATTTCTGGCAGGAGTTGCAAAAAAAAGTGAACATGGATCAAAATCTAATCAAAATTTTGGGTTCAAAATTACGTCATTATGTTAACTTGTCTTGACCTGAGGAATCACAGGACTTTCTAAAAAATTATTTAGAACTGTTGAAATGTTATGAGCATAAATGTTGAGATGTTGATCCTCAAGTAACTGAATAAGTCTACCGAGACTGTCCACTGTTGGCATGCAAAATTGTTAGCAAATCTGAGAAAGTATTCCAGGGGCTGCCGTAGATTCAAACTAACAATCAACAGATCCCTGGTCCTTAGTTATGACACACACCAATATTTTGTGAAGTCACAAAAACTAAACCAGGGGTAAAATTATGTTGTCCTATTAAGTTGTCCATGTTCAAGTTGCCCTTTAAGTTGGGGGAAAAAACTGCTCTGCAACCCAGAGACTATTTCATCCTTCACCTCTTTTTGTCCCGCAGCCACCTAGCCTGGCCTTCATGCTTCACTTACGAGTGAAGTACAGCTGTTTAATGTGCTTAATTTATAAAAATCTGCGCTCAACGACAAAATCAGTACTCCCAGTGTGAAATGTGTGCATGCTCATTTATGTTCCAAAATATTTTGCATGAGGGTGTTGAATTTTTGCACCTCTAGGCCTTATGGAAGTTGATTAGTGACAGTGATAAATGACCTGCTCTGGTGATTTATCTGTTCAGCCGCGGCCAGCAAGAGGTGTGACGCGAAGTCTGGTCACTCAGCCCTCCCAGTTTCCTTCATGTGTTATCAGGCTGTGTCACACTGAGACATGCCTGCTAGCCTGCCTGCGAAACACGCATGTAGCTCCCTTGGTGTCAATGAAACGTCAATGGGCATTGATGGGGTGCACTTGTGGATGATACTGGATCACCAGTTTTAAATTTAAAACCACACAGTCAGACACGGTTGCTCTGAATCTGGGGGAATGTCTTATGTTAGAATGAAACAATGTAATCAGAAAATCTAGGGATTACTGAAGAACCTCAAGGAGGAGCCAGAATCTTTGAACTGATGGGTTTATTTCAAATGAAATGACGCTGTGAAGTGATCCATTTCCCTATGAGCCTAGCTCATCATTACTCTGAGCTTGGCTGGAAAAGCAGGCATCTCATTCACTAACTTCCTATTGCTGCATGATTTTTTTAAAAGCTACTTACTGGCAAGTTGATGCAAAAAGTGTTGGCCAGCATTGTTGACCAAACAATTTTGAATGGATCCGTGGTCTGGAAGACAAGAGGAATTGATTAGTTGGTTTATTGATTGGAGGGTTCATTTGTCATAGGGCTAAAATGTAAAAGATTTTGCAGTTAATTAGTGGTGGATCAAGAGTTTCTTTTTGGTGCGTATTGGCTCTGATGAAGGGGTGCTCTTTATTCAATCATTTGTCAACTGAGACTTAAATTTTTGTGCAGGAGTACCTGTGTAATTGAAGTTGAGTGGACATTCAGTCAGATGTACCGGATAAGCTGGGGAGATGTCGTCATTTTTAATGCTTATTTAACCAGAAACCTACCTTCTTTCAGAGAAGGTGGGATTTTTAATGACCACAGTGAATCAGGGCATCACCAGGGCTGCAGCGCATCACTGTGATCGATCTTGGGATTCACATTTCTTTCAATGGAAAATGTGTCCAGGAATTGCCTTTTTAGCAACTTATGTTTATGCCTTGCCACTCTATAATCACACTGCAATTTTGTAGTATACAGCCAGCAGACTGAAAGCAGTTAATTTTCATAATAAGATGCACGGGGGAAAAGGTTCTTATTTTCTTTTAAGCTGTCAGACCTACAAATTATTGATCTGCAAAAACATTTTTTTTGCGCATTTCCAGAGTCTTTGTGACATCACTAATGTCAAACAGGAGGATTGCTTACACTCTTTCCCTTGTACTAACAGTCTTCTGGAAGATACTGAGAAGCCAGATTATGATGATGAAGTGTTCTAAGGCTGGGCTTGGAAGCCTAATCTTTTTCATTCACTGGTCACTGTTAAAACTTCATTTGAGTTAAATGATTAAAGATACTCGCTGGCCTCTCCATACAGAGAAGCAGTCTTTTGTCATTGTGTAGTGCTCTGAAAATATAATTGATGACATTCTCACTTCATAAGTTCACTTGGCTGCTCTGTCATTGTACAACCCACCTACCCAAACTTACCTCCTTCTCTGTTTGTTTTTAATTGTCTCCCACTGCAGGTCAAATTAACACCTATTGCCAGAGTGTGAAGGAATTCACCTCGCAGAACCTGGGCAAGCTTTTCATGGCTGAAGCTCTCCAAGGGCACAACAACTAGAGGGACAACTTTGGACTGGATATGGCCGTCTATTTGACAAAACGTTATTGGATCCGACGGCTGTGATTCCAAAGTTCTAATTTGTTTCCTAGTGTGAAGTGTTTGAGCCTCCTATTTTTAAATCCTTCACACAAACGTTATTTTGACTTTTCCCTGTTTTTGATTCTTTCTTAAATTGGCTGTTAATAAGAAAACTAGAATAAAGTTGAAATTTCAGCTGTTTAACATTGTGTCGTTCATTATATGCTTTGTTGCAAATCCGAGATTATCTCCTTTTGTCAGCAGTTGGTAAAAATCACAATTTTAGGAACTTTGTTACAAACGGTGCATAGTTCAAGATTACGCCTATTAGCTGTGCAGAAACACAATGAGGAGATCCACTGATGGCCTTGTAGATTAGCCTGCAGGGGCTTTTGTTTGCTTTATTTTTCATACAAAGTTTTTTTTTCCTGACTACACATTGCTGACAACATGTTTGTTGCATCTAGTTATTGTCAGTTTTTTATGTGAATAAGATATGTCCCTTTTGCCTTCATATTTATTATAGTCTGGCAAATCCTTAAAATTCATGCAAATGTATGATGGGACCACTGTGGAATTTTTTTTAATGATGGGCCCAATTTTTCAGCATGCCCTACGTCCGAGGATAGGTGCACAGAGAGATCACCATGTATAGTCCTATGTTTGTTCAGCCACATAAACTATCCGGTAATTTTCTTCCCGCTGTACAGGGAATGGGTTGGATAGATGAATATGGAGGGCATAGTTATATTTCCGGGGAAGTTTTTCATGTAAGCAGATGGCACTCATGGGCGTTTGATTCAAATGAAGTCGTGCAAGTTGATGCTTTTTCATTTTCTGTTTTGATAAACCATTGAATTTTATAAATACGTACAACCTAACAGCTCCCCGAAAGTGAGGCCAAAACATATTGATCGCCATCTAGTGGCTGGCTGCAGTACAAACCCACCCCGTCCATGTTAGTTAATGGGACATGGGCCTTATAAAATAAAGTACGTCAAATATTTTTTTTCCAAATATAGTTGTTGTCATTTTCGGTAGTTCTTATCATACTGATGTATGTTCAAGTGTAAATTTTTTCTGATAATTTTGGTTTAATTTAGTTATTTGATACTGTAAAAAGGGGGTGTAAACTCATAATTGACAGAGCTGAAGGGAGGAAGCCACCTGTTGGCTTATTTCCGGGAATTTTTCAGTGCTGGATTGTGATTTGAAAGTCTGACAAAAATTGACTCTAGAATTGACTTTGCTCTGAACATTGCATCATGTACTGTTTGCGGCAATGCAATCACTGATGAGTAGAGCCAGACCACTTGGTAGCTAGCAAGCTAGTTTAGCAAGATTCTATAACATTTCACCATATGTAAGGTGGCGACAGAAATTGATGGTAAAATGTTCAGCGCAAAGAGCATTTTTACCGTTGATTTTCGTTGCTATCGATAAAATTTAAGTGACGATTTTAGAATCTTGCTAGCCGGCTAAACACGGTTAGTTAGCTAACTATCTAGTAAATCAAGATTCAGTAACAGGTCACCTAATTAGTGCGCGAGCTGGCGAGGTAGTTAAAACATACAAAACATGATGGGGGGAGTCTATTTCAGTGACGTGCCGTCGGAGGTCAGTTAGGGTAGGCAGAATCCTCACTGTTAAACAAACGATAACTCTTTTACTTTGCTTGATTAGTAATCTGAGTATTGATTAACTAATTTACAAGACTAAACGGCAGAATGGCGTGCCGGTTCCATCCACGACATTATTGCTCAGTGCATCGAACTTAAAATGCTCACAAGACGGCTAGTTTGTTCATATTTGCTTAGAGGAAACTAACGCAATGCCATTAACAAATATTAAAACCTTTCTTATGCGGCATTCAATGTGTGGTCAATATGTTTACAATGATATTTCCCCCCTTAAACATGTACTTTTTAATGCCATTTTTAAAAAATAGGGAGTTTATTTTCAGTCCTCTTTCATTATCCGATAAACAAAAGATCAAAACAATATACGGAATTACCGAGAGAGTTGAGATTTTTTCCTAATTAATTATTAAGATTTACTTCCTTGCAGTCTCAAATCAAAGCATAAATGTAAATTCATCTTTTTATCACTATCACCTCTTAATCATTACAGGTTTAATTGACCAGAAAAAAGGTCAAATGGATTGATTGACAATCAGGCATAGTACGGTGGAAACAGGTTGACAAAATCTAGCGAAAAAAAAGGAGAAGTCACTGCCTACCCTGACCGCACGTCCTTGGTCTATTTACATATAGACTATTTAGCTAACTTTTTTTTGAAGGGTTGTAGGAGATGATCATTGTCAAAGTATTAGCCACCTAGCTTGTATTTGAAGCAGCCAGCCGGGCTACATAGTAAAATGTTCAGGGGATGTGCCAGTGACTGAATAGGGCGGTTATATGGGCAGGACCTCTAGACAACCCTCAATCTCCACTGCACAGACTGGCTCCTAATTTGCAAGATGGCAGTATTTGTATGAAGGGTATTTTGGCTCAATTTTTGTACTGCGTTAGGAAGTGGAAACGCATAGTATGTCTTTTTTTACAGCCTATGGGATAAACCCCTTGAGATGAGTCTGCTCCTTTTCGATGTGTTTTGCTGAAACCGAAGGTTGGCTGTGTATGACTTCAGAGAACCATGTCTAAACTGATGTGCAACCTAATTTCATAATTTGTTCAGTGGGCGCTGACAAACAGGATGTGTCATGTAATGAAGGGTATTAACTGTGACGGTCCGAATATAAGCAGACTGCACGCTCCAATGTCATCTTTGAAATGATCTAAGGCAGCATGATGGCATCCAACAAGACCAGAGCCCCATCTCTCTGAATGGGGAGATGCCTATATCTAGTGTTCTGGCGCATGCATTGCAATTTGAGTCCTATATTTGCCGACACTGTAAAACAGTCAACCGCACAAATCATAAAATTTGTTCCAAAGGTCATTAATGCCACAGAACAACATTTTTCACTCACATGGCTCGCATGGATACACCAGGGAGTGGGAAGATCACGAATTTCTGGTTTGAGGCAAGCATAAACTGTCGTAGCCATAGTGATTAGAAACGGTCATGTCAGCCAGAGCTATAAAGTAATTATCTTCCATTGTCTGTGGAGTATGAAGAAACACTGCACGTTTTGGATAGCACAGTCTTCATGCAACTAATATATCGAACATGAAATCAAAGTTCTTTATCATGGTTTTGGCAATCACAATCACATTTTTCAGTTGGTCTGTAGTAATGATGCATAGCTGCAGGTACTTACATGAATCAGAGCACCTACTGTATTGCTCGTTCACCAATGATTGGCTGTACAGTAAGAATCAACAGTCAATGAAATTTCATCTGTAAAAACTAAATAGGGTTTTTATTTGATGAGCAAATTAAGCCAAATGTTCAATCATTGTTAAGCTCCCAAACTATACTGTCTGTCAGAAATGTCAGGGTTGTGCTTTTGCGCAAAATCTGAAGGTGTAATTGGTTGACGGAATGTTTTACATTGACATGCTGCCATTTTTAGCCTTTCAAGTATTCCCATTGTGAACCAATGCAGTGCGCCATCTCCTTATAATTAAAGCCTCTCTGATTTTATGGTGTGGCCAGTTTCACTCTAAGCCACAGGTGAATACAAGCGCATGGTTTGAAGAATAATCAAAACATGTCAGTTATGACAGAAAATGAGACTCAAAATTCCTGTTCACTGGATTTTATGTGATTCTATCCACTCGGTTTGGAATTTTTCAGGGCTCAAAATTGCAACAGTTTTGGTGGCACATGTTCATCTGTGTGACAAAGAAGTGTGATTGGGAGCCTTTGAGGGAGTACTGATTGTTCTGGAGAGACCTTCTTTTCCCCATTAGAACGTCCCTTTCTCTGTTCATTTGCAAGTCAGCATGTGCTTTGTAAGCTGACTGTGGCCATTTCAAAATAAAAACAAAACTGATGCTGAAACAGTGACGAAAAACAACATTTATGCACTGGAACGAAGGAGCTGCACACTTTTTGGTGAGAGTTGCATGTTGCGCTTTAGTCACTACAAGAAGCTATTGAACTCATTGAATTATACGCCAATGTCTCTGACTACTCCGTTTACTGGAACGAGTCCTCCGTATTTTCATTTCATGGTAACGGCTTGGATGTGGCAGCCCAGACACCATTCATCCCTTTATGCGCAAGCGGTATCACGTAAGTAGGTATTGGCGAATCCCCCAGGTTGTCAGAGTTGATCAGTCTTAATTTCATTCCACTACTCAGAACAATAAATGGTGATCTCAAGCACTGGATGAACCTCCAACTATCCATTTTAGGCAGTATTCCAACTGTCAAAAAGACAATTCTCCCCAAGATTAATTGCCTATTAATAATGATCCCAACACGCTGATCTCTCACCTGATTTAAATCTAAATCAATCCTTGCCAAATTCTATTAGAAAAACAAAACATCAGGAATTATCCATGCAGCAGAAATCAAAATCAGAAGGATGACTCAAAGCACCCAATTTCTACCACTATTCCCTTGCAATTCAGCTTCAATAGATTTTCAAATGGACCCACCCCAATCAGTCAGATAACACATGATATACGTAGATATAGAGCAAGTCGTTTGTAAAGACATTCAGACTTCAGATTAGCAATTTCTCTGCCAGGCTATGAGACACCATTCCTGTCTCAAAAACTTGACAATATCATCAACTCTGACAGCCTGGTGGAATTTTCGTAAAATCGCAACTCCTCTTCAGCACCCCTACATTTTAACCCCATTTGGCATAATCCCGATTTCCTCATTAACGAAAAGAAATTATATATCAGTTTCCGCACATGGAGAGAAAAAGGCATCACTCACCTTACACACATCTTCCATATCAATACATTTGTTCCATTCCCCCTGCTGATCCGGAGGTACGGCATTGGGAGCAATTTTTAGAATACCTTCAAGTTAAATCATCCATTCAAACAAAACTTCAGACTATATCCAAAAACTTAAAACCTCCTCCATCAGCTTCAGCATTGATTAACATTGATTACACAATACATAAACGTCTCAATTAACACAATTGACGACAATGAAGACAAACCTACAGTATATTCACTCTTGATTGCATGGTTGAGCGACAGATCGTGGACATCGTGTCCTGGATCAGGACGAAGGGGAAACTATCCTTTTACAATCTTGCATGGTTTGTACATTGTAGGAGGCTCCTTGAAATGTATGAGTGAGACTGTTAATAAATCTAGATAATAATAAAATTGTAGAACGCAGAGCTAAACATGCTGAACTGACAAAAGAAGTTTGTCAGTGCTGTCCGACACGGTACTGTCCGACACGTGAACTGAGAGGACGTGATATGACCATGTAAATGAGATTGTAAGAGAAGAGGTATTGCAGGTGGGAGGGCTTTTATTGGGAATGAGCAGAAGGAGTGTGTCTGAGGTGTGGTGCTGCTCCTGAACCTCTGCTATTTAACACCATTTAACATAAGTCAAAAACAATGAATATGAACACACTACAGCTTTTGAATGATCAATGGATCATTCTGTGCCAAATTACGTAAAATTCAGAAAGTTGTGTCGATGAGCCGCATGGATTTTGCGGGGGAAAAAATTATTAAAAATACCTTGAAATGTTTTATTAAGAGATCCAAATTTAGAGGCCCAAGAAACTAAAGGTTTCCCTGGTTAAATACAAGTATAAAAAATTAATGGATGCTTTTTTTCATTTTTTCACTTTGCCCAGCCTCCCTAACCAACAACAGTTCTGCAAAGGCTCGTAGGTTATTTTTGTCTTTTTTTTTTTTTAGCAAAATCCAAGGGGGTCACTGGCACACCTCTTGGTGTTTAAAAAGTTTTACCCAACCTGTATCACCGGGTGAAAAAAATAATTGTCCCCCTAAACCTAATTATTGGTTGGGCCACCCTCGGTGACAATAACTGCAATCAACCATTAGCTGAAACTTGCAATGAGACTTTTACATTGCTGCTGAGGAATTCGAGCCCACTTTTCTTTGGAGCATTGTTTTAATTCAGCCACTTTCGAGGGTTTTTGAGCATCAACTGCCTGTTTAAGGTCATGCCACTGCATCACAATCAAATTCAAGTCAAAACTAGGCCACTGAAAAACTTCATTTTGTTTCTTTCAAGCCATTCAGAGGTAGAGTCGCTTGTGTCCTTCAGATCACTGTCCTGCCGCGTAACCAAACTGCGCTTGAGCTATATAGGTCATGAACCGATGGCTGGACATTCTCCTTAAGGATTTTCTGGTGGAGAGCAGAATTTATGGTTTCATCAACCATAGTTAGTTGCTCAAGTCCTGAAGCAACAAAGTAGCCCCAAATCATTATACTACCACCACCATATTTGGCTGTTGATATTATGTTCTTTTGTGGAATGCTGTTTTAACCAGATGTAATAGGACCCATGTCTTCCAAAGAATTTTGACACATCAGTCCACAGAATATTATCCCAAAAGTCTTGCCATGTAGCTCAACATTGACGAGAATGAAAATTATTTGACACAGATGGAATCATGGCTGGAAGATGAGCCTGGCATCAAAATGTAGATCAAAATGAAATCTTTCATATGCCATAACTTAATTTGATCATCAGCCTGTCCCACATGGTGATATGACCCCTTGAAGTTTTCCTAACACACACTTTTTCAAGTTTTGTGCAGTGAATTTCAAGAAAACACATGGCACATCCATGGTTCCAAATCTTGTTTTTACAACACTATATCATAGTTATTAAATTGGAGCAGTGTTGCTATTGAAACTTCCATAGTTCCCATGATATTGAAACTTGAAGTCGGTTCCAGAACAAATCTCATTGAAGAAAAACCAGAATTTGGCTTAAGATTGCGACACCTAGAATGAGCATACAGTTGATTTAATTGCAGTTTTCAACAGTGCTCAAATATATCTTTAAGCTCTGAAAATTTAATTCAGCTATCTCTCGTACACATGAAGTTAGGAGGTCTCAAAAACGCAAGAAAAAATGACGCGAGTCAGAAAGCACGAAATTTCGACCTACCCTCGAGTACTATTGGAGCCTGCAACTCAAAAAAAATTCAAAAGATCAAAGTAATATTTAGCAAGGATTCATTAAATATCCTGAAGTTATTGTGCTATAAAAATCAGCTGATTCACATGGGGTCAGGAGGGAACTTTTTTCAGATTGGTTGATTGTATATGGAGTTACCTCATTGGTATTATTGCAAGATTAGGACTAGTATGTGAGGAGAAAATGTTCACAACCTCAAAGAACAGGGATGTGGCCTCATTTGCATGACTGCAGAGGCCAGTAATTAAAAACAACTGGGAAGAGTGGGGGTCATTATGGTATTCAATGTGTGGTTTTAATGATGGCCAGAAAAAGTGCCAAGTGTAGGTGATCATCTGCTGCATAGGATCAATAAAGTAAGATGTTTCTCAGTTGCAATAATGCTGTTGTCAAGCTACTTTGGTTCTCAAATAAAATCTGTCTGAATTCTGAAGTGAGACTTTTCTTGTATCATGATGTACAACCCCAATTTTGAAATTTTAAATTTTAAATTTTAAATTTTTTTTTAAAATTCCTTTCGAGGCAGCAATGCGGCGAACTTTGAACTGTCAACTTTACGAAACCAGATACCAGATCAGCAACCACTGATGTTGGTGCTGGTTTACTCATCACGAGTGCAACAACTACTGAATCAGTGTCCTCATACTCAGGTGCTTGACACTGTCCAATAGTTGTCTGAGGCGATTGCAGTTCAGTAATGAGGTCCCGGAAGACAAGTAGGCGAGCCATCCTTGGTCCTCTAGGCTCTTCAGTCGTTCACTTCTCAGAAAGTCAACCATGAAGTCGAAGAGTTCTGCGTTGGTCGATTCCACGCCTGCGAATCCCCCTCCACCTCGTCTTGGCATGATACTGTAAGCTTGTAGGGTAGGTCTGTGTTCACAGAGCTGGTCAAATGATGAAGCTGTTGCTGGATTTCCCATCGCTGTTCTCGTACAGCAGTCATCCTGGATACCTGACGTCTATTGCTTAGCTCATCAGCTCAAGAAACATAAGAGTTCTTGAACGTTCCCGCAGTTCTTGAATGATTAGCGCCTGACCACCAGGTGGTGCTAATCCCAGATGAGCCCCCAAAATTGTTGCCTCCTTAACTCCGTGGTAAGGGAGAGCTTTGTCTCTCTCCTCCTGCCTTGACTATATGAACCTTTGTATTAAAATAAAAGAGGCGCACACATAGTGATAGCGTTCAATGGACAGCAGGAGCATTCATTCTTCCCGTCCATGTCGAAAATACGTTTCTATACCATCCCATCATAATTCGCCATCTAACAACCTGTATGAATAATTGCAGTGTAGTGCCTTCAAGAGTACAATGAAATTACACAAATGCTAAAATTAATGAAAATAAATTAAACAGGATTTTTTAAAAATGAGGTGTCTTTTTTATGCAATTCTACCTTAGCTCACTTTATTTCTTGGTTTAGCTGTTTTCCACCCTCTACATTAACATTGGCTCTTTCAGACTGATTCAACATTGATTCAGTGACGGTTTTGCTATCTGGGAACTCTCTCTTAACCTGAAGGTGCTGCCATCTCGCTGTGTTCTTACAGCAGGTTGGTATTCATGTTAACACCCGCTCCAGTTTCTTTGAGCTTTCAGAATCAGCACTTGAATCAAAATGCTTGATAATAGATCCAGAAGAACAGGAAATTTTGGCAGCTAATAGAGACATGTTTGTCTTGGCCATGTTATTTAGAATAACCATTCGATTTGTGGGGCAATTCTGATGTAAAGCATGTCTTTGGCAGTTTCCGAAGCGTTTGTAGTTTGCTTCGGAAAATGGGAAATCACTCAGAAAATGAACGCATATAAAACATCCAAACCTCAATCATCTTGATGTCGATGTAATCAGGGGCCCTCAAACTTCATTTAAGCAAAATCTTGATAGTACATGATACATGCCCTTTAAGTTAATCTCCATCGCAAATTCATTTTTAACACAATGACAGTCAGGCAGGAGGTAGTGAGAGAAATGACAAGACCAGACTGATTTTGTGGTGAGTGGTGAAGCTAGTCCCGTGAAGAAGAATAGAACAACTTAATTAAGCCATTATCAGTCTTCATTTTTCAAAAAGGAAACTGAAATATTGTATTTTCGAGAGAGGGTTGGGATTGCTCCCCCATGTTTGATCAAAGTTAGGCACCATAAGTCCTCATATACTACCTGGACGGGTTTATCAAATAATTTTGGTTAATATAAATTCAGACCAGCTTTCTTAAACATCTGGTCTGTATCAGGATAATCCCAGTACATACTGTATATACACATTTGTTCCAATCACGGTAGCATTGCCAAAAAGGCCCAGTCTCTGCCAAGTCCCACTGGAAACAATTTTATCGAGCCCAGCAATCAAGTGAAGGATAATTTTGAGCCAGAGAGGCAGCTACCTGTGCTTGGGGCCTAGTGCTATGATAACAAGCAGGAGCAGGAGAAAAGGCAGCCATACATGGCTATGCCTTCTTAATGGTATTACTTTTTCTTTCCAAGAGGCCATCTATTGTACATTTTGTAATGAGGAGGAAGATTGGCCTAACCACCAATAAGCTAAAATACGTTCACGATATTATATGCATGAATATTTAAAATTTGCTTGTTGTATGTTTTTAAACATTTTAACATCCAAAAAAGTCCTCACAACTTGCTCACGCCTCTTGTAAGAAAGAAAATCATTCAATCATGCCTATATCATAAATAGTATAGGGAGTAAGCATGTGAACAAAGATTCAGTTTCAGACATAGTTCTTCAATTATCAGGCATGATGAGCGGAAGCTTGACTCAACTTGGTGTTGTGGGAAATGTTCTCTATTTAGATGGGCAGGAGGGAATTGGAGCTCTGTTTAGTTGACACTAGGTATTGCAAGGGCACAGTAGTTAGGAAGAAATTTTGTATGTGGCCAATGTTTACTCATTAGCTTGTTAGTTAATGTAACACATTCTGAACTCATGCCCAGTCACAAGAGTGACCTTTTGAGGTCAATGGCTTACAACCTCAGAGTAATGTCAGAGCTAATTTATAGTTTTTATATATATATATATATATATATATATATATGGCCCACAATTTATAGTAACATCTTATATTTATATGTATGTACAGAAGACTATTACTCCTAGAAGTGAACAACGGTAACAGATTGGGTAGATGGCAATGGCAATTTGCAGCCAAGCATAACACATCATGTGATGTCCGATCAAATGCTCTGCACGGTAAATTCCTTAAATCCATCACTTTGTGCAGAGAAGCCCACTTTCGGAGAAATTTGTTAATTGTCGGTAATTCCAGATGGCTTCATTGACATAAAACACGCGAATTGCGGGAGATAAATTTATGCTGGGTTGCTTAAAAACTTCAATCAGATTAGCGTGGACATGGACTTCGGTTATGTACAACCCCAATTCCGAAATAGTTGGGGCTAAGTGTAAATTGTGAATCAAATCAAAAAGCAATGATTTTCAAATCACACCAACCAGTGTTTTATTCACAATAGAACAGAGATAACATAGCAATTGTTGAAACTGAGAAATTTTACAATTTTATCCACAAAATGAGCTCATTTCAAATTTGATGGCTGCTACAGGTCTCAAAAAAGTTGGGACAGGGGCCTGTTTACCATGGTGTAGCATCCCCTCTTCTTTTTAAACACAGAGTGGAGGCGTCTGGGCATTGAGGAGACAAGTTTAGCCATTGGAATTTGATCCCACTCTAGTTTAATACACACTTCCAGCTGCTGGAGAGTTTTGGGTCTCCTTTGATGGATTTTTTGTTTAATTATGCACCAAATGTTCTCAATCGGTGACAGATCAGGACTGCAGGCAGGCCAGTTCAGCACACGGACTCTTCTACTACGAAGCCATGCTGTTGTAATAGCTGCAGTATGTGGTTATGCATTGTTCTGCTGAAATACACAAGGCCTTCTGTGGAATAGATGTCATCTGGAGGAGAGCATATGTTGCTCTAAAACCTTTATATACCTTTTAGCATTCATGGTGCTTTTAAAAACATGCAAGTGTCCCACATCATATGCACTAATGCATCCTCCTACCAACAGAGATGCAGGCTTTTGAACTGAACGCTGATAACAGGTGGGGTGGTCTTTTTCCTCTTTAGCCCAGAGGACACACACCCATGATTTCCAACAAGAATGTCAAATTTAGACTCGTCTGACCGCAGGACACTTTGCCACTTTGCTGCAGTCCATTTTAAATGAGCCTTGGCCCACAGAACATGGCGGCGCTTCTGGATCATGCTCAACAATGGCTTCCTTTTTGCTTGATAGAGTTTTAGGTGGCATCTGTGGATGGCACGGCAGACTGTGTTTACAGACAGTGGTTTCTTGAAGTATTCCTGGGCCCATTTAGTAATGTCAATGACAGAATCATGCTGGTGAGTGATACAGTGGCGTCTGAGGGCCCAAAGATCACAGGCATCCAGTAAAGGTCTTTGGCCTTGTCCCTTACACACAGATATTTTTCCAGTTTCTCTGAATCTTTTCATGATGTTATGCACTGTCGATGATGAGACCTTCAAAGCCTTTGCAATTTGATGTTGAGGAACATTGTATTTAAAGTATTCCACAATTTTTTTACCCAAGCCTTCACAGGTTGGAGAGCCTCTGGCCATCTTTACTTCTGAGAGACTCAGCCTCTCTAAGACATCCCTTTTAAAGCCAATCATGTTACACACCTGATGCCAGTTAACTTAATTACTTGCTGAATGTTCTTTCAGCTGATTCTCTTATACAGTGCCGTGAAAAAGTATTTGCCCCCTTCCTGATTTCTTCTTTTTTTTTGCATTTGTCACGCTTAAATGTTTCAGATCATCCAACAAATTTTAATATTAGACAAAGACAACCCGAGTAAATACAAAATGCAGTTTTTAAATGATGAGTTCATTTATTAAGGGAAAAAAGCTATCCAAACTTACCTGACCCTATGTGAAAAAGTAATTGCCCCCTAAATCCTAATAACTGGTTGTGCCACCCTCGGCGACAACAATTGCAATCAAACGTTTGCAACAACTGGCAATGAGTGTTTCACATCACTGTGGAAGAATTTTAGCCCACTCTTCTTTGCAGAATTATTTTAATTCAGCCACATTGGAGGGGTTTTGAGCATGAACGGCCTGTTAAAGGTCACACCACTGCATCTCAATAGGATTTAACCCCGGACTTTGACAAGCCTACTCCAAAATCTTCATTTTTTTTTTTTTTTAAGCCATTCAGAGGTGGACTTGCTGGTGTGTTTCAGATCATTGTCCTGCTGCATAACCCAAGTGCGCTTGAGCTCGAGATCACAATCTGAGGGTTGGACATTCTCCTTCAGGATTTTCCGGTAGAGAGCAGAATTCATAGTTCCATCAATTATGACAAGTCGTCCAGGTCCTGAAGCAGCAAAGCAGCCCCAAACCATCACACTACCACCACCATGTTTGACTTTTGGTTTGATGTTCTTCTTATGAAATGCTGTGTTAGTTTTACGCCTGATGTAATGGGACGCACACCTTCCAAAAAGTTCAACTTATGTCTCGTCAGTCCACAGAATATTTTCCCAAAAGTCTTGGGGATCATCAAGATGTATTTTGGCAAATGTGAGACGAGCCTTCGTGTTCTTTTTGGTCAGCAGTGGTTTTCGCATTGGAACTCTCCCATAGATGCCATTTTTGCCCAGTCTCTTTCTTATTGTTGAATCATGAACACTGACTTTAACTGAGGCAAGTGAGGCCTGCAGTTCTTTAGATGTTGTTCTGGGTTCTTTTGTGACCTTCTGGATGAGTCGTCGATGTGCTCTTGGAGTAATTTTGGTAGGCCGGCCACTCCTGGGAAGGTTCACCACTGTTTCACCACTTGATTCACAAAGTTTTCTCCATTTGTGGATAATGGCTCTCGTTGTGGTTTGCTGGAGTCTAAAACAGTAGAAATGGCTTTCTAACCCTTTCCAGACCGACAGATGTCAATGACTTTGTTTTTCATCTGTTCTGGAATTTTTTTAGATCGCAGTATGATGTGTTGCTTTGTGAGATCTTTTAGCCAACTAAAAGTGCATATCTTAGATATGGATTATCTGCAGTTCGATTCTGCCCTCTGCTGGACTTTTTCCAGGCCTCAGCATTATCATTGTTTGGATTAAGATTGATATGACTGGAAGAGAAATTTAATTCTGCGTCAAACTCAGTGAAAGAATTTTCAATATCATGGTTGGTACAGTCGCTCAAACCAGCTCCAAGAGAGCACATTTAGTGCAGCAAAGACCTGTCTTTTTTGCAGCGTGCGTCCAAGAGAACAGTACAGTAAAAATTGCAAAGCAGAAAAAAATTGCTCCAGCTCCTATTCCAGTGTATACCAGCAAATGTTCGCACCAGCTAAATTTATTTACGATGGTATCTAAATCAGGCAAAATATTGGTATCAAAATAGAGCTAGTTAAGTACAAAGAAATGAAAGTGATGTCCCCAATCGCTGTTTGTTCATCCCTTTACATTACTTTTTCCTGCGTTTGAAAATAGCCGGGTTTAAGGCCGGAGTAAGAAGTAGCCCCTAGTAGTTTGTCTTTCCACAAATGGATCAATGCCGCCATCTAACGTTACCTGCCAAATTATTATTATTATTAGTAGTAGTAGTAGTAGTAGTAGTAGTAGTTTTTTTTTTTCACATTATCGCTCGACTTGTTGGAGCACATAAAACCGATCACTTTACGTAAATTTCTATTGATAAATAATGACACCCCTATTGACAGTGCTGCTCGTAGTTCTGGTCATCTTACCTAAGCTAATGTAACTTGAAATAAATTGATTTGATCATTTATATGCCAAATAATGACATAATTCAAAATATTTATTGGGCTTGATGATTCCGTAACTATAAACCTTTCTTCAATTTAAAATGTGCTTTTGATTTTAAAAGGAGTTCAGGCTTTTTATTGACTGGAAAATTAATGAACTAGTTGGAAAAGTTGCAAAACATATAGCCTTTACTACAGCGTGTTCTTTTTAATGTCGCACCCGAATAATTCCCATAATCTTAAGCTATATGTGTAAATATAATATTTATGCAATTTTCCGAACAATAAAAACTGAATGAGAACTAAGTAGTGTTCCTTAAGTAGACCACATATTTCTATGGCAATATTTCATTAGGCAATGGCATCAATTTATCTCGAATAAATATGAAGTAGGCATGATGTGTGGTAATGTTGCATCTTGGGGAGGTCTTCCTTAATAAGTGCTTTCCTTTGGAAACAGCGAGGAAATTTACTTTATGCCTTGAGTCAGATAGCCGTTGATTTTACACCCGGTCTTCTTGAACATAGAGTGTACTACCATTTGATGCTGAATATTCAGCTGCTTATACTCCAATGTTTTGTGTTTATAACACCGCTGGGGTTCTTTGCTCCTTCAAAACATTCATAATCATTTTATTAAAATTTCTAAGTATTCATGTAACGTAAAATGTTACTTTTTACGTTTCCCATTATTATGTACGGTTAAATTGAGGACAAGTACAAATAGTCCACTGTCCTAATGGCAGTTGTTTGCTCTGTCTCATTGATCTCAATTACAGGAGTAGCATTTGCACTTTAATCTTTCAAAATGTTGATGCAGTACTTCTTGAAGCACTTCAACCCCTTTACCTACTTTTATGTACAACCCCACGTTAACTAGTATTTTCCTTTGGCATTTTCATACCTTTTGAAGTGTGGAGATTTTTTTTCTCAATTTTTGTTTTGTTTGTTTTTTTTTCTATTACAATTAAACGATAAAATATCCTACTGTCATAAATAATTGTAATTTTCAGAAGCTTCAAACTCATTTTCAGCAGCTTTAACCTATCATTTTCTACAACTTGAACCTCACATTATCGGCAGCTTGCATCTTGCCCATGCAGTTTCCCCTGGAACTGCACTTTTCTAGTTTAATTAAAGATATCTGCAAATCAGTTTTGACAAGTCGAAATGGAATGTCTATATGTAAGAAAATATTTGTTACATGTCAAAATTATTTTGCGTTTCCTTAATTTTATCATTTTTACGTGTCCAAATGTAGTTTCTATTAGTGAAAACTAAATTGCTACTAGAATTCTTACTAGTTAGACTTTCGCACTGACATCGGAGTAATTTAATTTTGACCAGTAAGAATTGAATTTTAGATATCTGGTATTCTATTTAAGATATCTGTAATGTAAGAACACTTGTAGATATCTACAATGAACATTGCTACTAATGAGAATTGAATTGTTGATATCAACAATTGATATTTCCACTCGTGAAAATTGAATTATAGATATCTATGATTAAAATTTTGACTAGTGAGAATGGAGTTTTAGATTTCATTAATTAGAATTGCAACTGGTCAAAATTACATTAGGGATATGTCGACTTGGAGTTGTAACATGTCATGACTAGTTGTAATTGAGTTACAGATATCTACAATGAAAATTTCCACTGGTAATAAAGTAATTGTTGATATAAAGAATTAACATTTTGACTAGTGAGAACTGAGTTGTAGATATCTTTAATTAGAATTTCCACCAGTCAAAATGACATTCAGGATATGTTGTCTTGGAATTCTCACTGGTCACCCTAATGAAAATGAACTAAAGAGTTACTATAGCATACTATAAGAATTGTATAGTGCTCTATAGTGTGGTTGTAGTGTTCTGTAGTACATTTCACCAGCTATGGTATTACCATAGTTTTTTCTTTAGTGTTATTTTATTAGCTATTGTAGCTCAACATTATTTCAATAGTGATATTAAACTTTCTATTGCGCGTTCCACAATAACCGTACAATTACTATAGTAATACTGTTAGTTTTTGGTGGTAATTTTTTATGGTATTCCTATTGTGGTTTTTATGTAAGGGCAAAATGCAATTGTTGATATCTACAACACATATCACTTCTATTGATTAAATGTTAAAACGGCTTGCCATACTGACGTAGCCTCTTCCATAGGTTTAGGAGGCTACAACTAAGCAAAACGGTGCACTTCTCCTCGGCCTTCAGAATGCCATTTATAGTCCAGTTCTCTGTCATCCGCGCTCCACAAACTATACCCCATCATCATTCCTGCCATTCTTTGGGAACATGAAAAATCTAAAAAGTGCATACTAAGTGCTCTGATTCTTCAGTTGAAGAAATTTTAAATAAAGGTCGATTTCATCCTCCTGTCATTATGCAATTCCTGCGCAAACTCACATTAATCTCCGTTTGGTATCAGTTCATTCTCTGCGCAGCTCACATTACTGGTTACCACAACAGCATTGCTAATTCATTATCACACTTTTCCTTAGAAATTCAGACTCCTGACCCCAGAATTGGATTTCCATCCCATATTAGTCCCACCATTTTCAGCCGCAATGATCAACTAGTTCCACAGATGACACATCTTTCAAACGTTTCGCAAAACACCTTCCTTAAACTGGCCACACACTAAAGGATAAAATGCCTGATTTCTTGCCCGATTGGCACTACCACGAAGGTCGGGGTGTGTGGCCCGATTCTAGGCTTGTCTCGGCCGACTATGTGTCCAAATTATCCTCAAGTATGTGGCGTCAAAGCGATTATTTCACTGCCCCAAATCAGGTCGGAGCAGACAATCGTAAATATTAAACATATTCAATATTTATGATCCGAAATCCTGGTGTTTAGGGAGGAACCCCAAGGACATCCGAGCACTGTCGCATGGAACAAACGATAGTCAATTAGAAAGCATGCTGACTGAAGACTGAAGCAAAACAAATGAATAATGGTGGTAATAAACACAAAGTTTAAAGTGAGATGGACCCAGAAATGGAGGACAAACTCATTGATTTATGGCAACAACATGAGTGTTTATCTAATGTGTCCTCCAAAACATACCATAATCGTCCGAGTGCTATGTAAGGTCACGTTTGATCATGCAAGATTTCTGGTTTTGGGGACGAGACTGGCTGTAGGTGGACGAAATCTGTTAGTGTGTGGTGTGCTGTGTTGGTCATGTCGGGGTAGACCACACACTATAGGAACAAAACTGTAAAACCTATGAGTTTTATCGTCATGTGTGGGATCTCTCATATTTTCAAAATCGGTTCAGATTTTAAAAATCTTTTGGTGTGTGGCCAGCTTTAACAGTCATTCTGGTAGCCTACCTTACTGATTGGAGTTGTTTAAAAGCATATAACACCACATATCAATTGCCATTTCCCAGTCTGGATGTTATTGCTATCTGGAATTTCATCACCCATAATCATTCCATTCAAAACATCCAGTCCACTACCACTGGCTGAACTTACTTGACTGGGATCAACTTCTTTGTTAATTATTTCACTGGTCACAACTGCCCTTCCACCTCCAACTCTCCCATTACAGTGCTAATTAACCTCTTACACTCTAGGAGCGAATGACCTGTTTGACTACTGTTACAAATAGCGCCGTATCTCAATAACTATAGATGCCAAAAATATGGTACAAAGCTTGTTTTGACCTGGTAAAGTTCGGATAGCCCGTGGGTGAGCCGTCAGACTGTTACGCACCAAACGACGTTTTCAACACAACCAATATTTTTAAGTGATACTCATGTAACAAATCTTTGAAAAACTAAGAGAATGACTTTTTTTGACCAAATAACAGCTTCCATATCCTCTCCACAGCCTACAAAAGCCAAAGATAATCTGACTTGAAAGAAAGTCCCTTCTCCTCTTCTTTCAGGCAAAAACCGAGCCAGTTGAAACCTGCCCCGATGTTGGCATTTGTTTTAGCCAACAAAATTCTGAAAATAGGCATGCTGCTTCAGTGAGTAGCTTTACAACCACAGGGTGGTCAGGCAAAGCACTTGTTCGAGCGCTAACTGAAAGTTCCTCGAAAGTTTATAATAAAAACTTTTCCGCACGCGAAAGTGTTGGATCCCGTCAGTTCACAGAAAATAAAGTGAAAGAAAAGGATTCCATGATTAAAGGTGAAAAGATGACGATAACAACCCATGGTAACCCTAAAGCTAACAGCATAGCTAGCAATGAAGATGTTAAAGTCACTCCTGACGTAACTGCTGAACATTAATACTTAAATGCCCACCCAAAGATGACATCCTAGTAACACTTCAGTTGAGGAATCATATCCACCTATTCAACAAATGCTCTGCTATAGAACCAAACAAACACTACTGTAGCATTTTAAAATCACTATCAAAACAAGGTTTTGCTGATACTGCAGAGATAAGTCCACAAGGCATAGCTGATAGTGGAGGCAGCAAGCAGTTCACCCTTCCATACAGTGCCTAGATAGGTAAGTATGTATCATTTTCCTGAAGGAAAAACTGAGGCAGGATAGTAAAGTACACCATTGCTCATGCATAGTAATCTAACAATGTTGCAAGTTAGGCTAACTGCATAAGCTAAAACATAAATTAGTTCACATACTTTGCTAGACATGCTAGCAGTGTGCAATAATCAAATCTGCAGCAAATTTCAGGATTATAAAAGGAGCGACATCCTCATTATTGGTAGTATCGGTAATACCTGTGCTCATATAAATATCCATTTTATATAATGAATTGAAGGACAACGCACGTTTCACTCATGCATGCTCCGTAGAAAATAAACTGACAAGGAGAGCAAAAAAATGGTACATAAATTAATCTGCTATTACTTAACAACCAACATAGGAAGGGGAGCAAAAAGTCATGCAATTAGAGGCACTCCAAGAGTGTAATCCTCTGCCAAGGCAGCACAGTAGAAATCTTGCTGAGTGAACATGGCTCATAAGAAATTTAAGGTATCTGCGGCATAGGATTTTGAGGTGGTTGCTGTGGTGGCCATATTGTTTAACCGATCATGGTCAGACTCAAATGGGTCCATCCCTAATTTAATAGCAATCCACCCGGAAAATTTCAGAGATATCAATTCATTATTTCTTGAGTTATCCTGTGCGTAAACAGACAGACAAACAAACCAACGCCGGCAAATACATAACCTCCTTGGCAGAGGGAACAACTAATTTTAGCAAACAAAACATCTCAAAACAAATAGAAATACAGTTTAAAATGAGTTACACATTGACAGACTTTGGTTGGGCTATGGTCATTCAACATTGCCATCTCATGACTGCCAAAGTGTTCCTGGGCCTCATATTGGCTAAACCTTTTTGAGGGATGGCAAGTTAGTGACCTTCAGTTTTTTTATAGCTCAGTTGCATTCTTGTTATTTGAAGCATTGTACAACTTCACAAAAAAACTGCAAAAAATCCCAATCATAATATCTGAACTCCATATGGGCAATTATTTTATCTAAAGGTCCCATATTATGCTGTATTTTGTTGTTTAAAACATGTCCAATGGGTCTTTAAAATAATGTTATGAATTCAGGTACAAAAAAAACATGCATATCTAGGCCTTGAGAGACCTCTTCTCTCACCCCGTCTGTGCCGGCATGAAATATGAGCTGTTTTGAGTGAGCGAGGAGGCTATGCTAATGAGGCACTGCTCTGATTGGCTGATTGACTGCTTGGCCGCTTCGATTCTGAGGGAGAGTGCAGACCCAAAAAACCAGGAAACCAAGATGGCAGGTATTTCAGGACAGCTCTCTGCGGTATCTATTGCTGTAAGATCGTCAATGTTTGATCCCGAATCCAACCCCGAACGAGAGGAAGAAGCTATTGAAGTGTTTCAGCAACGTTTACAGCAGGATGGCAATGAGTGGTAAGTTGACATTTTCGTGTTTTGCTCGTACTGTCTCACCTTGCATGCGTGTGATTGTAGCTGTATTGTTAAATAGTCATGTCATATACCCACTTATCCGGAAGAAACTTTGCTAAAAGCTCCTTCTAACCATTTCTACCGAAAGAAAATGCAATTCTGACACCAAGCTACTAAATGAGTTTGTAGCAAAAACAGACAAACGGTGTAAGCGTTGCTCATGTGGAGCAAGTGAATCAATAACTTCTACCAGAAAAAATTCTGTTTCCAACCTCCACTTTTTTCGGCTTTTTATTAGCCAAATCAATTTTTAAAAGGGGATGAAATTCTGCCACGGCAATGTAGAGAATTTATTTGTTATACCAGACATGTTATAGTGCATTTCGCCATCTGCTGACCATTAAAGGAGGACTATCATGGCTGGGAAAGTTGGGTGTTATTATTTCAATATATCATGAAAAGAGCTTCTACGACTTTGTTTTCTTTATTTTGCGATTTCTTTAATTTTTATGAGCGATTTTACAAAACTAGTGGACCGCGCCATTTTCACCACAGCAGACGAAAATTCACCCTTGATCCGCTTGGGACACTCCTAATCATGACGTCAGTGCGGCTGTCAGCGCCATGAATTTCCATTGTCCGGCAGCCCTGCATTGAGATTGTTGAATGACCGAGATATTCCCGCTTCCTCTATGGGGCAGACAGACGAGCTTGATTATTACCTTTTTCTATCCGACACAACTTTAATTTAGAGGTGAACTAACATCAGAGGCCATTTGAAATACTTCTGGAAAGAAAAGTGCGATTTGAAGTCTGCTAATTACCAGCGAGGCTGGACAGCTGCCGTCACCTTGACATAATTAGCTAACCTTAAATCAATTCCCGTGTACTTTGCCTAACTTGTAATCAAGCCATTTATTCAGCCAACAGACTAATCAAAACCAAAATCAAGCCAATAATGATTTAGAAGAGATAATGAGAAGCAGACAAACCGAACCAGTCTGCCGTGTTAGATTGAAATAATGTCAGTAATCTGAATAAATAGTAGACCTCTGAATTCCACCTCTCGTCGGAAAACTTTCACGTATTATTAAAAAAGATTTCTTAAAAATAAAAACATGTTTAGCTGGCCCTGGTTTTTAAGCATCCAAAAATATATGCGAAGTAGAAAACATTGTGTGAAGCGCATCAAACGTGAATGTGAGAGAGAAATTATTTTCGCATTGCAAGCAATGGACAAATGCACCGAAGACTGGGCAAGCACATTCAGGCAAATCTGTGCCGCAAATTTTAAACATTTTTTAATTTAATAATTGAACAAGATTCGCACACAACGGCCAAATGTAATAATCAAGCAAACACATTCAGGCAAACTGCATGCTGAACTAAGCAAAGTTAAGGTCTTCAAAATCATCCTCCTCTACTCGACAATTGCTTTCACCCCCTTCCCATTTACTTGGCTCAATTTGCAATCAAACAGTTGATTCGCTCAATGAACAATTTTAAATTGGTTGGTAGTCTAATTTATTTAGATATCCATGTATTCAGACATTTTGACATCGCATGCATCATGCACATGAATGCATGTGGCAGCCGCAGTGACGTTATGATATTGCAAGTTCTCATGCCACTTGTGGCGTTAATGGCGGCCTCCTGGAAACAGCAATTCCGGCTAATTAATGGCCATTTAATAGAACAGGGGGTATGTATGGACAAAAAATCGACCGTGGATTTTTTGTTGGAGTTAATTACTATAAGATTAAGTCAAAACGTGTAGGTCAGTATAGTCCTCCTTTAAATATAATGCAATTTTTAGAGATTTCCACCCGGGTGCTGCGTCCATCTTTTTACACAGCGTATGGTTTGAGCACACATTTCCTGAAAGATGGAGCAAACAAGAGAGGGAGAGGACAGATTTTCTCCTGTCTGGGGGTGTACAGACAGGCTAGGGGACATACATTACTGTTAGAAAACCATAGTAAAGTGAATTTTGCATAATATGGGACCTTTAACGTTGGTTCTGTCCGAAAACGTTCTTTCACTTTCAGGTTTGTTAGACATTAATCTTGTTGACGTTACATCTTTAATCTTCCCATTTATGTTGTTTGAATAGAAAATACATTAATGGAATGGGTATCTTATTGTTTGTGTCCTCAAGTGAAGGCTTAGAATGCGGTACCATAATTCTTCTAAAGACAGATAAAAAATTCTCTGAGATAATCCACCCCTCATCACAAAAAAAAAAAACCAGAGAAGAAAAAGCAAGGCTTGCAACCAGATGCATATTCTGTTTTGCTCGAGTGCATATCTAGCTGTGCTTTTCAAGTAGTGGAGATTCGCATGTTAGTTTTCCCAGTACTAATGAATGTGTTTTTGATTTACATTTCAGAAACTGGAAACTTTTATCTTCTCTCAGGGCTTTTTGTCTCATTCAGGGAAACTTAATGACTTCCAGCAGACAGTTTAGATGTCCTTTTTTAATCCTTCATCATTGCATTATTGAGTACGTTGTTTTTAGTTTCTCATCTTCCTCTTCCTTTGAGAAAATTTGTGGTCTTTTAAAGAGTCTTCTTCTATTCGCTTTTTTGTGCCCACAAAGTCCTATAAAAATACACAATAAAGGCTCAATGTCCCTGTTGTGGAATTGTATTTATAGTGCAGTAATATTTCGGGGAGGAAATTATTTTTTTCTTAAATGAGATTTGGTTTGAGTTTTTAATACCTCTAGTATGTTGTTGACCTGAATAAATCACTTTTTGATATATTTTTATTTTTAAGTTCCCTGTTCTGCATTCAAATTAATGTAGTTCTGATAATTCAGTCATTAAATTGAGACCTTTCTATCTTTACCACATTGGCTTTCAAAGTGAAAAAAGCATTTTTGGGACTGGATAAGTCCCAGTTACCCAGAAATTCATCAAGGTGAGTGTAAGTAAATGTTATCACAATCAGTTGACTTGCTTTACCTCCAGTGATGAATTAGTCACTATGCTCCTTATAATGCAGTATTCCCTTCCAAACAAATTCTCCATCTGCATACTAGGGACTGTAAATAATTTGAGCCTCTGCTTAGCAGGACTCGTGGGTATCAATGCATTTCCTTAGCAAAAAAGACCAAGAATACACTTAACACTATAATTTCTGATTTGATTGATAATTTTTCAAAACCTTAAATCTCTTTGTCCAGAGACACTAACTGTAATTATTCATTAACATGCAGCTGTACTGGACAGTAAAATCTGTGGTCCTATTTTCAGCATGTACTGTTGGAGGAATTATTTATGAATGAGTGGAAATGCTCATGAATGTTACGCACAGTAAACTGGAATGTTTACGCAGCAGAATATCAATTAATACATTCAGTGGCCACTTTACCGTATATATTCAGTGGCCATTTTATTAGCTTGGCCCGCTCATTACTGCAAACAAAATTACTCTAATCGGCACATCAAATTAATCTAATTAGCCTATCATATTGCTGCAATAATTTATACAAGCTTGTAAACATGTTCCAGAAGTTCAGTTGTTCACTGTGATCTACAACCCCAATTTTGAAAAAGTTGGCACATTATGGAAAATGCTCATGATATCTTAAAGGAGAGATCTGAAAAGCACATCTACCTCTACTTTATTGACAATACAACAACACATTATTTGATGCTTTCTGAATTCAATTATTTATTATTTATTAAATGTCATGACCCCAACAGACTCCAAAAATGCTGGTGCAGAAGTAATTGAGAGCTAATAATGATGTGACATGGTGCAGGTATATGGTGGTATGAAATAGGTGATGTTAAACAGGTGAGCCAATTGTGTTATAGTATAAAAGATGCTGCCAAAAAAAGCATTGTTCCTCCAGAGCAAAGGTGGGTTGAGGCTCACCAATTTGGCAACAGAAACAAAAGGTAATCAATCACTTTGAGAACAATGTTCCCTGAAGACAAATCAGTGGGATTTCACCACCTACAGTGTGTTACATAATTAAAAAATGGAAAGAATCTGGGCGCGTCACACAAAGGGCAAGACTGAAAACCTCTTCTTTCCAAAACTTGGCGTCCATTTTCCATAGAAATTTGAGGATTCAAAGTGTTATTTTCTCGCTTTAGCCGAAGGACATGAAGAATGTATGCTAATTGCCAACAACCAATAAACATCAAAGGGGAAGAATATCTCCTCTTCTATGATGTTTATTGGCAATTGGCAAAGCAGCTTACACTCTTAATATCTTTTGGCTAAAGCGCTAAAATAGCACTTTGAATCCTCAAATTTCCATAGAAACCTTTTAGTTTTAAAACTCAGGGACTGTGCTGTAGTTTGGACGGACAGAAACAGAGACTTTGAAAACGATGATGCAGGCGCCCACGTTCGCTTGTAGATTGCCTTCATAAACTATTCTTTATTTTTAAATTTTTTTATTGCAACCAGTCCTGTATACATTTTCCCATTCAAAGAAAATGCATACAAAGGAAATATAAGTTTGACTCCTCTGGAGCAGATTTATTTTCAATAAAGCAAGCAAATAAACAAAATTATTAAAACAAAGATAAAGTAAACAATAAAAACAACAAACACCCCAGCAATTATTTATACAAGAACTATGCCTCTGCTGCTCAAAAAAGGCCTCACACTCAGATTTGAACCCGGGTCTTTCAAATTTGATCGCAACGTCTAAGCCACTAAGCTAGCTGAATGGACAGTTCTAACATTGCCGCATTGTAAATTTCAAGAGCGAGCCAGCAAAACATGTCATGCACCCCGATTTAGCGCTTGTTTTTCTGTGTTCTCTCAGTACTTACATGTAACGGCGCATGGATTATTTCGAAAGACTACTTCAAAATGACTGTTGAATATTTAGTGGACAATCATAGCGAAAATATCAAAAACAAACTGGTTTAGCGACTGTATATCTGTGCTTATTGCTGCGCTCTTTGAGTCTTTGTGCATAATGTCGCCTAGCAGCCGGAACGCAGAAGAAAAAAAGCAATTACAACAAACACCCCAGTAACTACATACACAAAAACTTTGTTTGCAACAGGGTGTGCTCAATAAATGAACTAAGATCATTGGAAGCAATGAAATTGCATAAAGAAGTTTCAAATGTTCTTATTCATTTAAACAATTTAAACAATCATGAAACATGCATTGCTTCCAACCCCTGAGTAAACAAAGGCGTGAGAGGTCTGGAGTCATAATCGGTCTCCAAATACTAGTGGTGAAATCCACAATAAGGTAGGTGAAACCTCCATGCACAAGGACTTCAATTCCGCACGAGAATCTCTTAGATACAAGTTGATTGAATAATTGCTGACTACAGCAGGGCAACGTATATATGCCACTATTGTTGTAAGAAATTTAAAAGTTTTAGAAGGTTAAACACTAATAAATATGGACTGAAGCAGAATATTTCGTCTGAGAAAATTGTGTTGTGAATTTTTTAAGTGAACATTAATTTAGTTGTGACTTTTGGGCTTTTAAAAGGCTCAGAGTTATCAAAATGCTTTCATTTAATAATTGTGAGTGTAGATGTGACATCTATCAGTGAAAAAATATATTTTTATGAGTAGATTTCAATAACATGGTTGACATATATATGACATTAGTTCGTAATAGTTGTATAATGACAATATTGCATTCAAGGGTCAGCTTTAACAAGCACTTCAAGTGATGCGTTCAGGATCAAGGCACTAAGGGCTCCATTGTTTTGGCAGACCGTTGGTAGGGTTGCTGCTGCAACAGCAGTAGACTCACTCCACAGAAGGAAGTTGGACGATTAAACATTGACAGCTCAATCGTGACTAATTACATAACAGTGGTAGTTTTCCCTCATCCCAGCACATCAAATAAATTTGAAATTACACTAGGTACATGTCACTTTCACAAAAATTTCATTGGGTGAGAGCGTGGGGAAAAAAACTTGCTCCGCATTACATCACACTGTTAATATTTAGCCAGACTAAATGCCAAGTGTAACGTTGGTTGAATCGGTATGGCTGAGTGGAGTTCTGGCTTCCCGAAGTTCTGAAGTAAGTAGTTCTGGCCAGTTTAGTGGGGTCATAAAACCATGGTTTGTGAATAACTCACACGTCACAATCACTTGGCACTATTTTTCTCTCCCTCGGTATCAATGCGCACATGCTATCACGTTTTTCAAAGGTAACATGCTTAGATGTCGACTGCCGCAACCTGAGAGAGCTACACACAGAGAGACAAGTTTATTGTCAGACAAGAAATACAGAAAAAATGGTGCAGACTTGTGATTTTCCTGGCTGTAATAACAAAAACCTGTCTGATTTGCCTTATGTATTTCACCAGTTTCCTGCCATGAACCATGCTCTTCGACAACTGTGGCTTCTTGCTGTAAGTTTGAAGATTGAAACCAAGCAGGCAAGGGTAAAAAAAAATAATAATTGTGTGTGCAGTGCGCATTTCGGCAAGGACCATTCTGTCCCTACATGACCAGGACAGAGGAATCAATATTTTTTGAAGCGCATTGCACCGGTTCCTAAAATTGATAAAAACATGTCTGATTATAAAAGCGATGATGACATTCCCTTTACTACAGAGCCAAAGGGATACCTCTATCAACCTTAGTTTACCGACGTCGAACTTCGTCAGATGGTGATAGGGCAGAGAGAGGGAGAGAAGAGAGAGAAGCTGTCCGAGCTGAAGATGGGCCCATGAAGGCAGCTAGGACAGACAGAGTCAATGAAAAGTGGTGATGTACTTGTTCAAATAGTCAGATAATGCCGACGGAAACCAGTGAGCACATCTGCTGTGAGCTCAAGGGGAGAAATGTTCCTGACAAGAAAAGTGAATCCAGGCATTTCTTCTCTCTTTTCCTGTTGGAAAGGCATGGAAATACAATCTTTTGTCTTTCGCCGAGTTGGAATTGCAGCTAACGGCGGCACAGAACAGCATATTCTCAATATACACTACCGCTCAAAAATTTGGGATCACTTGCAAATTTTCTTGTTTTCCATGGAAACACACATAAAATTAGTCTGAATAGGAAATATAGCAAATGAACAGAACGTGCTGACATTGTCTGAGTTAGAAATAATGATTTTAATGGAAAATGATGAATATGTACTTCAAACTTTGCCTTCATCAAAAAAAAAACACCTTCACTGTTGATACTGAAACTGGTGTTTGACGGGAACTATTTAGCGCAGCTGCTAGTTGACAACCAGTGAGGCGTCTTTGTCTTAAACTACACACTTTCAGATATTTGTCTTCTTGCACAGTTGCGCATCGGGGCCTCCCACTCCTTTTTTCTGTCCTTGGTAGTGCCAGTTTGTGCTGCTCTCTGAAGGGAGTAGTTGACAGCATGGTAAGAGATTTTAAGTTTTCAATTTCTCGCATTGAATAGCCGTCTTTTGTAAGCACAACAATAGACTGACGGGTCTCTAAAGGAAGTTCTTTCTTTCTTTCTTTCTGGCCATTTCTGGCCATTTTGAGCCTGTAAACAAACAAACAAACAACTGCTCAGGTACTAAACCAACCTCAAGAATGCCATGCTCCCTTTTGCGCTCCCTTATTAGTTCAACGGTTTTCAGCTGTGCAACACATTTGTAGAAGGGTTTTCTAATAATCAATTAGCCTTATAAAATGCTTAACTTGGATTAGCAGCCATACCAGGAGATTGATGCAGAGGACTGACAGTTGCTGATAATAGGCCTCTACGCAAAAATGTAGATCATTCTTTGAAAATCATCTGATTAATTTAAATCGTTTGTGAAATGGATAAAAATGTTCATGAAATGGAAAAAATTGTTTGTGAAATGCATGAAAATGTATTTTTCTTTGGAAAACAAAGTAATTTGCAAGTGATCCCAAACTTTTGAGCGGTAGTGTAGGTTGTCGATAATTCGTCACTGATGATAATGGCCTATACAAGTTTCCCACACAAAACACTGGGGATTCGCTTGTGGGGCATAACTGATGCCAAACGCCGAGCAGTGCCGGGAAAATATGCATAAGATTACCAACGATTGGAAAAATGCAGACTTTGATTATTTAAATCAATATGTCGTGTCTTTAATGATTTTACCCAAATTTAGATTTCTGAACTCAAAAATTCCCCAAAATATGTATATCTGTAGTTTAATTTGTTGAATTTGTTGAATCCTTTAAATAACATTAACATGAGCTTATGATTTTAATGTGAGATGGCAGGAGCTAGCTTTCAAGTGGAAAATTTCGACAGTCATGAGTTTGGAAGCATGCCGTTCTGTAGTCATTGCATTGACATATAGGAAAACATCGATCTAGCTAGCTTTTTCACCTGTAATTCCACTGGTCATCCTCTCTTCTACAGTGGGGGGTTCAAGGATGAAAATGAGTCTTTACTAACATTAATCTCTGGGTCACATGACAGAAAAATTGACGGTATGGCCACATTACTCAGAATTCACTTTGGAGGACAATCAAGTCACTCTGAAAGGAAATCCCTCTCAAATACCACAGGACAAATGTCCTCTACAAACTCTTTCAATTGTATATTAATTTTCTAGTAAGTTCACTCTATATGTTGGGCTTGAAATTGCTCATGACATTCTATCACGTGCACAGTATTTGCAGGTTAAGAATGAGGAATTTCACCTCTAACTTCAGCTTTTTTTTTTAAATTTGGCATCTCCAATTCCACCCGAATCTGATATGCCCAATTGGTGAACTATGTACAAGGCTTGCTCGTATGCGACCCCTTGCTGCCAATTCAGGAGAGTGTAGACAGTTCGCAGCTTTCCTCTGAGGCACGCGCCTGTCAGCCACCGCTTCTTATACACTCATTGGTTGAATCTGCGCAAGTTCAGAACGAGGGCGGAGGATACCCGGACATGACCAGGCTTAGAATCTTCCTGACGAGCGCCCGTCTGGCCAACAGGAGGTGCTTGAGCAACAAACAAGGCAACTATTATTAAAAATATAATTATAATTGTGCGCTACTCTGAAAAAGCTGCCAACCACTGCCAGTTGGTATGAGGCAGGGATCAAACCCGCGATGTGATAGTCACTTCTGCTTTGCAACACGATGCTTTACCGAGTGAGCTATCCAGCAGCTCAGCTAACTGCAGTTTTTTTATAGACCATGCACCCCCCCACTTCATTATCCAACATTATTCAGTGATTTATGATATTAAAAGAGCTACGAGCTGATAGCCTGGGAAAATACAGAAGTAGAAGGACTGGGCCTGCATTTCAGATGTTCAGGCTGACTCCGCACAAAACATCCATATTGAATCAAAAAGATGTTGAAGCCATTTACAATTTACTTAAACCAAATTCTTGAGATGGTCACATCATTTTATGTACACATAACAATACATTAGTAAAGTTTGCCAATCTGAAAACCAAAGCTCCATTTTCTACTTATATTTCATCTAGACCCTTTAAAAGTTTCAGCAATATGATACAGTGGTTTTAAACATGTCCAATCCCCCAGTGCAATGATTTCATACAAAGATTATGGTACATTTGTCTGAGATTAGGACACACTGTCTTCTATTTTCAGATGAACATATTTTTTCAATTTAGCAAACTTAAAATATCAAATAGAAGAGCTGGAACACCAACGAAGAGCAATGAACATAGTAAACAAAAAAATTTATTCATTATCATACATACAGGCATATTGTAAAATGCTAGACAAGAGATTCTCTTCTGCTTTTGAAATTCCATCATGAAACACAAACCGCATAATCAGTGATCAAACGGATATCAACAGCAAAAGTATGATGCACTGCAAATGAAATCAAAACAGAGGAGCATCATTCATTCCTCAGAAAAATAAAAAGAGCTGAAATTAATGTGTGAAATACAGACCAAGAAATAAGCCATGGTTTTTACTGCTATCTTTTAGAACTGTTTGTTTCTTTATTCAGTGAATGAACATATGCAATACCTCTAAACAGATGTCTTCATCTGTTAATGCATATGTGACCAATGTTTTTGTGTTTATATTTCTGATACAATGCGTGCCTCTTACTGGACCAGATCATATTCAAGCCTTTATATTCCTAAGTAGCGAGGGTCATTATTGCTAGAGTGCAGCCTTTGTCATGTGCTGTCAACAAGGTCGTTGTCCATATGATGCTTTCCCTAATTAAGCAAAAAGATCCTGCCCATTGGTTCTCCACATAATATTGATGCTGCAAAATAATCATTTTAGCTGTAAACAATGAGACACTACAATATTACAGAAATTTGCATCAACAGAAACAGAAAATGAGATGCTGAGCAAAGTAAGTCGGGCAATAAAATGGGCACTTTATGAATTTAAACTGGGGGAAACAGTGTTCCAAAAGATTGTAACTTATTAAGGCAGCCAAATTACATTCATCTAATGAATTTAACTTATAGTTCCAAGTCTGAATATGCACTGTTACAGTATACTTTGTTCAGCATAAAACAAAGAAGTACTGTTACGATGTCTTTGATTTTGTTTACGAACTTCAAATGCTGTCATATACTGTAACAACCTAAAACGTTTTTTATTTATTTACAGCATGTACTCATGGTGGAGAAATAGGCTTGATTTAAATTGAAAATGGGAAAAAATGATTTATTTGCACAAGCAGTATTTATGTGAGTCATATCCCAAGACATAAAACAGCAGATTATTTTCTTTTACATACATACTGTATATAGATTACTCATCCAGCAAAATGTACAGTAGTTGAAAATATGTGACAAAAACAGTTTTGCCAGTTATCTAAAGTTTGATTTAGTTTAAAAGTGGTAGATGAAAAAGATGTTTTTTTTTCTCTCTCTCTGCAATAGCAGGCTAGTATGACCGTAATGGTAGTCATTGAGTGAGAGTCACAATCCTTTCATACTCAGTATCTCATGAATGGTACAAGCCATAATCTTCTAACTGCGCACATTAACAGATATAGAGTAGCAGATGAGCTGATGAAAATTTGGTTGAATCTGTAAAGTCGCATCATACTAAATTAATATGCAAAAACGTACCACATCGCACGGTCCTGTACAATCCAGCGGGAGTGCATGTTGCTTCTATCAGTTAGCTTCCGAACCAAGCTAGTTAGCACGTTAATAAAATGATTAACAATTCATTTGAAGCCTGATCAAGGCACAATTTCACCGATAGTCAGACTTGCGATGTTAGTTTTGTGTGTCTGGCTCAAGTGAAGTGTACTGCACTAACGTTACTTGCGCCCTCCTTCATTTCATGTCTAAAGTAGCCAGCTAGCAGCCTGTAATTGATGTAGCTCTGTAACTAGTTGGATCACTACTGTAGACGTCAAATTATGCTGGCTGGGTAGGAATAATTTAGGCATTGCCTTTGCAAGCTAGTTACATTCTCTGAATAGATCCTGAGTCTACAAGTGACACTTCAGCCTGCGTAGCATCATACTTAACCACTTTGTGCAGAAGTCAAATATGGATATTTAAGCGTTACCTGATTTTAGGCTTTATAAAAGATATGAACTACATAGAGAACGAGCCAATGGCCTTAATGATACTGGACACTTGCAGCATTTGGAATTCCATAGCTACTCAGTTTCTTTTCATAATTTTAGTTCAGAGTAAGGGCCACAAACAGAAAAAAAACTTCAAGAAAATTCGGCAATAAAATTATTAAAAAAATAATACTGAGAATTGAAAAATGACTGGGAGTTAAAACAATACATTTATGGGATCATAAACTCCTTGACCACAAGTGCACATCATCTGACACTGATTTTCTTTAAATTATCTACCATTTATAAGCCAAATAAGATAAGGTGGCTCCCCAAGCAGTCAGAGCTCTCAAAATTATGCATTGTCAAATCATAAAATTATCAGATATTTAACATAAATTAACTTTTGACTCATGAAGTTCAACATGAATTAATGATTTTCTGGTGTAATTTGGCATGAGTTTATTAAGAGCCATTCCGTGAGAAAATGGCACTTTTTGAAGAAGTTGAGGAGTTGACCCCCCTGGAATTGAATGAAACTTGGCACATAGGTAGATACGGGCGTCTCATGGAAAAAGCCAAATTTTTTGGTCCATATCTCACTTTGCCTGCCGTAGCGCCACCTGGAAGCCACTAAAGTTGCTCAGTTTTGCTGTTGACACCACATTTTATATGAACTATCATGACTTAAGCGTACACAGTACCAAATATGTTATATTTTTATCATGACCTTTGACATTTCAAGTCCGGTTAGACATCAGTAACACATCAGCGCCAAGCTGGGTAACTACGTTATTGAGCCAGAATTATTTGAAAAATAACAATAAAAATTGAGAATGGAAATGGGAATAAAATAATTTCCCAGACACATACCAAACTAGGATGCTTTATTATGTGTTTTTTCTCACAACAAGACTATCATTTTCAGTGACTAGTACTTTGGTATCTTGCTGGGTTAGTGCAGTGGATGGCTGGAAAGATGGTCATAATTGATTTTGGTGCATGTTTGCAGTATATTTTCTCAGTAACCCAGATATGTTCCATGGTGATAAATGCCATTTGTTGTGCTTTTGGAACTTTATTTTCAGGAATACCAAGCATTTCTTTGGTAGTATCTACACTTTCAAGCTAGACAGAGCCAAAGTTGGAGAAAAACTCAAAACGGACCATTTCATAGCAGATTGTGCCTGTGTTTAGGTGGCATTTTTTTGTTTACCCAGCAAGATAGAGATCTGAAATTCTCTGGATACACAGTCCCTTTGGGGTACATAACAGCATTTGTAAAATCTCAATGGTAGTATTTTCAGTGTAGATGATATTCAACATCAAAAGTTGGAAAGTTTCACCCCCAGGGGGCGCTGTAGGTTGGATGCAAGTACTGGCTATCCTCAGCAATGTACCAAAGAAATTGTTGTTGAATTGCGATACACACAACTAGTTTTCTCTGAAAATGAAGAGTTTAGCTTGGCACTATGTTGGGTGGATAGCTATCTGACCAAAGGTGGCACTCTAAGAAGCTAAACTTCTACTGAACTAATATTCCATATTCCCACACATATAACAAAATTCCGTCTTTTGACATATATGAAGTACATGCACAGTTATATATAAAATTTGTAATCTCTTTGGTATAAAGCTGGGTTGGTTGTAAATTGCAAAAGAGTACTGGTGGCGATTGTATTATTTTGTGTCAACATGCAAGAATCTTACCAGTAGCCAGTACAGTGTATAGTTTTGTAGTGTTGGTGCGTTTTCAGAAAATAACAAATGCTCAGCATTTTTCCTTTGCTATTAGAATTAGTGAGCAGGATTCACTGTTAATTCTAGGATTTCCCAAGGGCAGGGTGCTTAGGTAAGAAAAAGGGCACAGCAGTCGCGTCGAGCGAGTGGTTGTCCTAAAAAGACCACAGAGTTCATATTAAGCAAGCAGCAGCCTGACAAGATAAGGGCAGTTCATTTGTAGTGGTAACTTGCATGCCCTCATTCCTAACACTGGCCCATGATGTCTAGCCTACAGGATGCCCGCTGGATGGGGAGTGCGGGGTTTCTTTTTCAGATTTCCCATTTTGGTGCGTATCAAGCTGTGGGTGTTGACGAAACTATTGTGCCATATAGGCTCTGGCCAGTTATTTAATTCATAGACAGACAAGCTCAATATCAACGGGCCGTAAACCGCCCTGTAGAGACCCAGGATCTAGTGTAGTAGGGCTTGCCTAGGGCTCGACTGGCTCCAAGGGTAACATCGACCCAGATCGAACAAAGAAGGCCTTGGATAGCTGCTCAGGGCCAAGGCCAAAGAGCACCTCTGGCACGCACCACCAGGTGCCACCAACCCACAGTCCAATTCCAAAAACAGACTGAGGGATAGATCAAGTCACATGCTGGGTTGACATCATTTCACTTTGGATAACATGAAAACTATAAAACAGTTTTAACTTTTGTACTGAACATTTTGTCTTCATGTACACGGTTGTGTGACAAAGATTCTTTTTCAGAGTTCAAATCGTGGACTGATATTGGGCTGGGCCGCGAATAGCGGCCAGGCCACTATTAACGCGAATGTCGCTGAGTGAGTGACTGACTGACTGCCTGAGTGATCAAGTTCAACGATTGGCTGGCCGGCGGGGAAGAAGTTCAGCGTTTGGTCGGCCGGTGGGGAAGGACTTCAATGATTGGTTGGCCGACGACTGACTTCAGTGATTGGCCGGCCGGCAGGCAAGAACTTCAACGTTTGGTTGGCCGATGATTAGCTGGCTGGCTGGCCGGGTGTTTGTCGCTCGTATCTCCTGGGGGGTATACTACGAAGCAAGTTCAACATAGGCTATATTTGAGTGAGCCAGCTCAACAAACCCTGAACTCGCAATCAGAGATAATTGGTACCACAACGGTGGTTGTAATCTTTCTTTGTTAATCTCCTTTTTAAGCTTGCAATAATTGTCGCACTCTTTAAAAAAAAAACCGCGTTTCATTCATCAACTGGCCCCGTTTCAGTTCATAAAATAACCGATCGAATGCTGTATGTTCCCTGAGGACATTATCCCTGATCCAGGATCAGTAACACTTACGGGTTATCTTCTCCGCGGCACCAGGGGGCGCCGCCAGCGGCTTAATGGGAGACACACGTAGACAGGCTATATTTCAGTGAGCCGGCTCAACAAACCCTGAACTTGCAATCAGAGGTAATTAGCACCACAACGGTGGTCGTAGTCTTTCTTTTTTAATCTCCTTTTTGTGCTTTAAACATTCTACGCGATCTCTACAAAAAAAGCGTTTCATGCGTCAATTGACCCTATTTCTGTTCATATAATGGCCGATCGCGTGCTGTACGTTCCCTGTGGACATTATCCCAGATCCAGGATCAGTAACACTGCGGGTTATTTCCCCCCACGGCACCAGGGGGCGCCGCTGGGCGGCTTAATGGGAGACACGCGTAGACAGGGTGTACTTCAGTGAGCCGGCTCAACAAACCCTGAACTCGCAATCAGAGATAATTGGTACCACAACGGTGGTTGTAATTTTTCTTTGTTAATGTCGGTTTTGTGCTATCAACACTGTACGCTCTCAACAAAAGGACGTTTCATGCGGCAAATGACCCTATTTCCGTTTATAAAATGACCGATTGTGTTCTGTATGTTTCCCCGAGGAAACTATCCCTGATCCAGGATCAGTAACACTGCGGGTTGTCTTCCCCCGCGCCACCAGGGGGCGCCGCCAGGGGCTTAATGGGAGACCCATATGAAGTTTTACACTCATTGGTTGGACACTTCAAAGACTGCATGATCATGCATGCGCATACTCAGGTGGACACTTAGGAAATTATAATTGAGATTTATGTTAGTGCATTCATGTTGGTTGATGTATGCACTTGTTCATTGGATGTAATGTAAGCGTTTGCTGGGTGATTAATAAAATCTTAAAAAAAAAAAATAAAGAAAATCTCCTAGGAGGAGTGGGTCGTGATTATGGACAGTTATGAAGAATGTAAATATATAAAAAACAGCAAAAAGCAACACTGTTGCTGCTAATAAGGCCAGAGAGGAATTCTGGTGGAAACTTGTTGACCGTAAGTCCTCTGATGAAGGACTAGTGGAAATCACATCAGTTTCTCAGCCAAATCAAACAAAATGAAATTAAATTATAGAATGAACTTTCTTATTTCTCGGCCAATTCTCATGATCTTGCTGTTAACTACAAGGCCTTTTCGAGAGCTTTAAATAGGTCATAAATTCATTAAAATTAGTTGCATTTCAATTTTTTTGTCACATAGTTAACCATATTCATTCATCACCAATATCAAATATCGCTTTATGTGAGCTTTAAATAGGTCATAAATTCATTAAAATAAGTTGCATTTCAATTTTTTTGTCACATAGTTAACCATATTCATTCATCACCAATATCAAATAACGCTTTATGTAAACACATGGCAGCTCCTTCACTCGAACATGTTTATTAAGCGGTTTTACTCAAAACTGTGGATTCTTTGTCCATAACATGCCCAAAGACGAAACATGGGGAAAAAAAGGAATCTTTGAAGTTCGTTCTTACACCCTCACTAAATAAGAACTGCCATGTGTTCACAAAAGTGACATCACGTTTCCGGTTAGCACAACCGTAACAATAACTTTTCATTACCATTCAGGAACATACATACACACTTTATCTGCTATCTACATCTGTTTCTGCTGTCTCTCTAAAATTCACATTCACAAAATCAGTAACTGCTACCCTTACTCTAGCTCTTTGTCTATTCAAATGTATAACTTTCTTTTGATGTTTTCCTTACTCAAGACCCCCCCCACCACCCACTCCCACTACCTCACACACTCTCACTCACTCCCACTCCCTCACTCACACTCTCACTCTCACACTCCTTCACACTCTCACTCTCCCACTCTCCCCACCCACTTTGTAAATAATTTATCAGCTCCAGCTCATTACTAAACTTGCACTTCATATAACTGCGTGAGCTTTGCCTCATTTAGCACCCTTTTCTTGGGCCCACATTCTCATGCAGCACTTGGCGGCCCAGCCATATACAAGGTTGCACCTAGTCTTGTTTTATACAAGTGTACGTATACTGATGATGCATGTCTGTATACATACTTATGGTGATACTCCTTTTACATTAGTTGTTTTTTGGCATTTATTTTTTTTATTTTTGGACTGGTCATGTTTTAAAACTTGCTGTACATTTCTGACTGGGCTGTACTTGGTAAAAACACATGTATTGTGTGTTTGTAACGCTCACAATCACCACCAGTTTACAACCAATAGAGTTTTATGCCAAAGGGATTACAAGTTTTATGTATAACTGTGCATGTACTTCATATATTTCAAAAGGCAAAACTTTGGTATATGTCTGGGAATACGGAATATTAGGTCGGTAGAACATTCGCTCTTTAAAGCGCTGCCTTTAGTCAGAAAGCTATCTACCCAGCATAGTACCAAACCAAATTCTTTATTTTCTCAGACAACTACCTGTGTGCATCACAAAAAAAAAAAAAAAAATTCTTTGGTACATTGCTGGGGATAGCCAATACTTGTATCCAGCATACAGCGCCCCCTGAGGGTGAAATTTTCCAACTTTTGATGTTGAATATCAACTACCCTGAAAATACTACCATTGAGATTTTACAAATGCTGTAATGTACCCCAAAGGGACTGTGTATCCAGAGAATTTCAGATCTCTATCTTGCTGGGTAAACAAAAAAATGCCACCTAAACACAGGCACAATCTGCTATGAAATGGTCCGTTTTGAGTTTTTCTCCAATTTTGGCTCTGTCTAGCTTGAAAGTGTAGATACTACCAAAGAAATGCTTGGTATTCCTGAAAATAGAGTTCCAAAAGCACAACAAATGGCATTTATCACCATGGAACATATCTGGGTTACTGAGAAAATATACTGCAAACATGCACCAAAATCAATTATGACCATCTTTCCGGCCATCCATTGCACTAACCCAGCAAGGTACTATTCACTGAAAATGATAGTCTTGTTGTGAGTAAACACATAATAAAGCATTCTAGATTGGTATATATCTGGGATATTATTTTATTCCCATTCCCATTTTCAATTTTTACAGTTACCTCTCAAATAATTCTGGCTCAATAAGGTAGTTACCCAGTTTGGCGCTGATGGTGGTGCTGATGTCTATCCAGGCTTGAAGTGTCCAAGGTCATAATAAAAGTATAACATATTTGGTACTGTGTATCCTTAAGTCATGATCGTTGATGTAAAATGTGTTGACAGCAAAACTAAGCCACTTTAATGGCTTCCAAGTGGCGCTACTGGCAGGCAAAGTAAGACACGGACCCAAAAATTTGGCTTTTTCCGTAAGACACCCGTATCTACCTATGTGCCAAGTTTCATTCAATTCCAGGGGGGTCAACTGCGCACCAAATGTCAATCTCTCGTGGAATGGCTCTTAATATAGGCGCAGATGGACATCAATAGTCACCAGTAACCCCTCCAAACCAAAAACATGCCTTTTATCAATGATAAAGTTCTGAGTTTTGTCCATTTTTCTACAAAGCCGTATCAGCAAGCACAAGCATTCATTAAATGAACGGCTTATTTTACAGTCAGGAACATTCACGCCACAACGGAAAGCTTGCCATTTACAATTCCAATCATTTACAATTCCAAGTGAAATGCAAGCTTTGATAAATGCTTGTCACACTCTATAAGGAGCAAGTATAACTCACAAACAGAGTAATATCTGAAATATTCCCATGGTTCGAATTACTTACCTCCCCAAAGAGGACACAAGCTCCCCTGAAAGCCTCCCTTAAGAAGTTTAAGGGGCTGCTCTGAAAATCACCCACATTTGTGTGACGGATTATAATTTTTCTGGGCATTTTGCATCCTGAGTGTTACTTAAGTAGAAGCAGCTCAACAGAAGCATTTGCTCTATGATCGACGGACAAGGAAACCTGTAATAAACCCAGATTTTATGCAATTTCATCTCAATTCAATCACTCTGATCTTAAGATTTGTTACATTGTTGTCATCTGAAGAGGTGCTCATGTTATTATCCACAGTCATATCCATAATGTGAAATTCTTTATATAAACCCTCAAGAAGCTAAACTCATCCCTATCATGGGTTTTTTCTAACAATAATTCATAGCATTTTATAACAAAGTGACACGCTTAATCTACACAAGTTTTAAAGACTATTAATGAAATTAACATTTTTTTTATTTTATTTGATGTATTTCTCTCATACTGATATGCAAATATGTCAAGGTGATGGTTTAGTAATGTGTCATCCAATGACAAGTCTGTATTTGATTTGATCATGTGACCAGGTTAACGTCTGTAACGTCTGATAGTTGAAGCGCAAAATCTGAAGATCGGACTGAATAGCATATTTGCAAATTCAGGAGCAGTCATTCCATTCAAACATAAAGCAGTAGTCAAAAAAGAAAAGAAAAGAAAGAACAGGAGGAGAGGGTAGCAAAGCTGCCAAAACTAAGCAGTTGCTGGACCAGGGACAACCCTCCCTCAAGCAGCAATGCAGCCAGCAGGTTACCAATCAAGCTAGATCAAGCTAAGCCAACGTTTGACCTAAACAATGATAACGTTCGCAGCTATTGGATAAATTTCAAGACAAGGCGAGGATTTTGCTCAACGCAAAGCTTGCCGAATGCTATTCAAAAAGGTGAGTAGGCCTACAAGTGACTTTTCTTTTATTCGAGAGTCGATTTTTATATATAGGAAATATGGCAGAAATAAGGCTGTTTGAGTGCAGTAAATGATCATTTTATGGGGTTTATACTGACAGTGTTTAGCTGGGCAATTTAGGGGACATGGTGGACATTGTTTTAAATATATTTAAATATTTACATATCATTAAAAATTGCAGCTTTTGTCTGTCTCATCGCGTGCTTTTTCAAGTCACTTCCATGTCCTGCCTTACAGTCAAATAATGAACTAGTGAAGTAGTTGCACCAAAATGCTAGTTTTTGGACGTGTTAAGTGCCCCAATTATCGCAATAGAAGCGAAAGAGCGGGCAATAAATGAGGATGGTTAGCAAGTCATCAGCAAATTCTGATTTCATTGAGCTATATGCGTCTTTGGGTGTATTTAGGCCACATTGATAAAGTTAATAGAAAAACTTCCGTATCCAACCTTTTTTCTGCATTTTTTCACTTTTTTCTGCATTTTTTTTTTTTGGGCCAAAAAGATTTTGAAAGGGGGTGCCAATATATTTGGGAGGGGGGTTTGTTAGTGAGAAAGGTGTTTTATAATTTAATATTAATATTTAATATCGCGAATGCATATGCTGCGCATGCCCTAGCAACCCAACATGTCATCAGAAACATGGCTGCTGCCATTAAATGCTATTCCCGCATACAGCAGCACTAGAAACTAAACTATAAATTTTCTTGACTGGATGTAGCCTTGACTTTTTTACACATTCCAATGTTTCTCCGGGTACCCAAACATCAAGGTAAGCATGAAATGTACTGATTTCATTCGATATTGTTGGAGATGAATACGGAATTCTTTTGAAGCTAATTACAAATGTCATTCTTGTTTTCTTCCCAGAAATTTTATGTTCCTTTGGGCACCTATGAAATATTTCTGGCAGTATCAACTGATAATAGTGGTATTAGTACAATGCTTTTCACAGTAACCCTGTTATTGACTGTGCTGCTACACACTTGCATTTATGCATGTGCATTTGACATGTTTTAGTAGTGGTGTGCACCGGAAAATGGGGCTCCCCCGACAGCCAGTGCGTAATTTGAACCCTGAATATACCTCATTTTTACGAAACAGACTTTCCACTATCTGGAAAAGCAGGCAATATGCCACTCTAGATTGAACAAAATCAGTGCACTGAATTTGACAGGGGTTTTACCGCTGTTCTCATTTTACACAAAACCTAGGCATTCGATTTTGTTGAATGCTGTATAAATTCCAAAACATCACTACACTGAGCAAAATTCAGCCATATATAGTAGGATTTCCATCAATAAAGCCCTCCTCCAGATGAACAGAGTATCAGAGCTCTCCTCTACAAGGATCCTTCCAGTTCTGTTCCACTCAGAATATCTCCCATTATCCACGTCAGAATCAAAGTGCCATCATGTAAATGTAACCAAGGCACCTCTAGGTTGGTTTTGGAAGTCTTTGTTTTCTTTGTACTCACGTCATTCAGCTGTGCAGTTCATAGAATACAACCTACCTTGCTGTTACGCAAGGGTTTAAATACTTTTCTGAGGGTCCAATCAAAGTCTTTCAATTACTGTGGAAAGTTTATACTGTCTGCAATTGGATAAAAACATGTCAATCAATAGATAATTACCGGGTTATAGTTCAGGTAGGCAAGAACTATAACTCCGCTTTATGCAGATGAGCCTGAACAAGCATTAGAGACACTGGATATCATTGAGGGATTGTATGAGGTTTCAAGGAACCGCGGAATTCGTCATGAGATGAATCTACACGTAATTCAGGGAATCACGCATTTTAATGTCTGATGACTACAATTGATTGTAGAATGATATAGTATCAATACCATGTGAAGTTTTTCTTCAGAGAACTGATTTTTTTCACTACTCAGTTGAGATACCTTTGGCCTGTTATTGCTGAACTATTTGCAACAAAGGTCAACAATTTTTTTCTGTCACATGAGATAATTTTTATTAACTACTGGATAGATACAATGGGCAAGTAAACAGGGCAGTTTGCGCTTCAGGCTCAGCTGAGGAGTTTAAATCATACAACTCCTGGGAAACAGGGATGGAACTTAACTCCTCCATATTCTAAACTGTGTTCGAGCTCAGCTTGCTAGTGAATATTCAATAACTGATCCGGGTGTGTCATCTAGTGATAGAATATTGTAACTGAGTGCATAAATAGAGCAGCTCCGTGTCCGCTAGCATCTACATCTGCACAGAGGGGTTAATGAATATGCAAAAAGACATCGCGTTGCAGGCTCTTGTAAAATCCAGTAAAATTGTTTGTCACTTGTTTTTTCATGTCATTGAAAGAAAACTGTCTGAGAACTTCCTTCTATGTCAGGTTTTTGTTGAAAGTGAAAAGTGAAAATAGTTTTTACATGTCATCGAAAAGATGTCCCTTTAAGGATGTCTATCTATGTCCAGTTTTAGTTGGAAGTTGAGATGCCCATTTCACACAGTTGTTACAACCTCTTGTAAACTACTTCATTTCTACATTAAATTTACAAAACTTTTTGAAAATGCAAAGTCACAAAGCAGTAGTCATACTGTTATGAACGATCAGGGTATTTTAGTATATATTTTTTAATTGTAACTCTATTTCCAAAAAAGTATTTTAAAAAAATATTTCCGGTAGCTCATTTTGAATTTTATTATACCAATACATTTCAAACCAGTTGGGACTGGGGCATGTTTACCACTGTGTTGCATTACCTTCATGAGTGCTGTGGGAGAAAACTAGCCTCAGTCCGGACCAGAGGAAGTGTTCCTCTCACACCTGTTGATCGGTTCTCCAGGAATGAATGCAATTTCCAGAGTCTGATGCAGTTAGGTTTATTTTATGCAACTCAGAGTGAAATACAATAACCCAGGCTAGTCTGCACAAACTAAGTAGCATTCAATACCCAACAATCGCCCAACACCGACTGACAGTCTACTCAAAGGTTTCCCCTTTTATTTCCTTTCTTTCGACCCTCCCGGGATAGGACTAAAAACCTGACACCCCCTACCTGCTCAGACACCATTAGTTCCTGATTGGCTCCTGTCTTACTTAAAAAGTAATACAATTCTTTATAAATTTACCTGAATTGCTTTTTACCCCTCAGCCGATGAAAGTCGTGGAGGAGTATTGTTGTGACGAGCGGCATCCGTCCGTCCGTCCGTCCGTCTGTCTGTCTGTCCGTTAACTTCTTGTTTCCGGATGATAGCTGAAAAATGCCTTTGCCAAATGCTCTCATTTTCTGGTGGTATGTTCGGGGTGGTTAGAGGAAGCTCCCTATCGATTTCTGTCCCGCTGCGATAATCAATATGGCCGCCACGGCAGGGCAAGCGCAAGGCTGAGGGGTCCCACTCGCGACAGCGTACTATTTTTAAGGGTGTGAGACCATTTTAGGCCTCTGGGGGTCACTTGTATACTGCACCTGTTTTCCTGAAAATTAGGGGTTACTTCAGGACTCAGCCATCCCTAGTTACGTCCTCTGAGTTTCCATTATTTTGTACATAAGTTGGCTGGACCTCCTAGTTTTACCCAGAATACTGATAGCGCCAGTGGTGCTTTTTGACAGGACCTGTCATTTGCCTGTATCTGCTCCCACCAAAAACATTTCATGTGCAAAACTTGTGTTTTACATGTGTAAGGTTACATGTAAAACACGTTTCATATACAAGTGTTTTTTACGTATAAAGTGGGATCTTGAAATCATGTTTATATACTTACTTTACACCAGTTTTACACTAATTTTTCTCGAAGTGGCTAAACTCTCACAAATATTTTTCACCGTTTTATCTCATGGACAATTTCTTTCCTTCAAGGACATTGTAGAAAAGCATTTTTCTCTGTCAGATTAACACAATCAGAATTCGAGTTCTAAGCAGAGGCTTTAACGAGCAACTTCTTGATTACTACAATAGTAAGGATTCCTACTACTAGGCTACCTTCCCAATGCTTAATTCCATATGTGTGTGGGCAACATTTTCGCAAAACATTAAGGAGTTGATCATGAGACGTTAAAGCCAGGGAAAAGCATATTTGCCAGCTTATAAAAAATGCCTATACGTTATTCAGATTTTTTTTTTTTAATGGATGTTCAAATAAGGTCATAAAGATTTTTTTTCATTTGAAAAAAAAATTTGTGCAATATATTAATCATGGGAAGCTATTAATTTTAACAATGATGAAAGAGAGCACATGAACACACCACGACAGACGGAGCTCTATGAGATTGTTTGTAGCTGCATTGTGGCCTTACATGATGCTGAAGACGTTAAATACTGCCATGGCACAGTAAGAAACACCATCAAGCGTTCAAAGAGACCAACTGACTGAAAACTGGTGACATAAAAGTTATGATTTGGGCTGTTCAACGTCCAGATCTTAATCAGATTGAGCAAATCTGCTGAATCATCAAAAGAATTGCTTTGAATTGAACTTTAAACCATATGGAATGGTTTAGCGTGTGAGCAAATAAAAAAAATGCGAAAACTATGCCTGAAAGATTAAATTCTTTTATCAAAGCAAAGGGTGGGCACACTAGATATTGACTTTTCCTCTCAAAAAGACATGATTAGGGGCCGGGCAGCCTAAGCTGCCAGGACTCTCTTGTTTTCCTGCATTTTCTTCTTCTTCTTCTTCTTCTTCTTCTTCTAAGGAAATCCTACTTCCCATGGGTGAAAAATCACCAAACTTTGCACAAAGGTCCAATCCCATGCCAGATTGCCTCAGCTGCAAAAACAGGCCAATAGTCCTGATGGTGGCACTACAGCAAGCCTCTAAAGTTAAAAATTTTGAAAATTCACAACAAATCACCCATATGTGCTACAGATTTGCAACTTTCACTTAAATGTAGCCCCAATACAGAAGAAACTTTTGTAAATTTAAACCTATTGCAAATTATGAAATCCATCGCTGTTTTTTTTAAAAACTGTAAAACTTATTAAACCTATCTCCTCCCACAATTTTTGCTCAATTGACACCAAACTTACTATAAAGCATCTTCAGACTGTCCTACATAAACAATCCACACAGATTTTTGATTTATCAAAAATTGAGCCTACAGTGCATCAAAATGTTTGACTGTAAACGGTATTGTAAACATATACTTGCAAATTCTTGCTAAATACATTTTCAATGTTCATTAAAAATAAGACAAAATTTTGGAGTCATGGTAGATGATGTTTGGAAAATATCAGAATTTTAGCTCAAAAACTGAATTTTTTACATCATTTTGAATTTCGCTCTCATGCCAACAATTGGAGTCAATGCAAAAATGGCATTTTTAAACATCAGTTTTCGACTTATGGAGCCAATAAATCATTGTTAAAAACAAATTACTAGCATCTCCATGCTGTCTAGATGCAATTTGTGTATTTTCGGATTTTTGTCTTAATAACTGAATTTTTGACAGCCATTTGAAATCTGCCTTTACACGCTTGGTCAGGTAGCGTCAATATATGACGCGTCGGGATGAGAATGGGCTCACAGGTGACTTGTCTTAGTCAATTTGTGAAGCTACATGTGACGTTTCCATTTGCCAATTAGCTCAGTGAGATAGAGCATAGTCTCCAGTAGCGGGTCTAGAACTGGGAATTGGGGTGGCACAGACACGTCCCTTTTAGTCCTGGCAAGTTCTCAAACATTTTCCTTTATTGATGCATTTTTCAATTATCTTAATTGGCAACTGAAGACACGGTTTCTCTCCATATGCGATCTAACAGCGATAAAATCATGGGCTAAATTCAGAAGGCTACAGTGGCAAAGCCAGAATTGAGAATTGGGTGCACAAAACATCAGTTTAAAACAATTATTAGTCCTGACCTGTTCTCAGTCATTTTCATAATTAACTAAAGGTTCACTCCGAGAGCACTCCACACTTAGCAGGTGCTGCTTGTTCTCCCCGATTAGGTAAGACAGCAATCATTCATCCGGACGCGTATTTGCTGTGTTTAAATCAACGTTGTTCAAAATTGCATACCTGTCAACTCTCAAGCAAATAGCTTGAGCCCCAGGCTTTTTATAGCCTATTTAACTGATGAGTGCCAGTTTTTTTTTTCTTAATCAACCCATGCAATATTGAGAGTGAAAGGCGATATTTCATTGGAATGCGGACCAGTTCAATCAACGCAAAGCATTGGCCTATTAATAAGTAAATTATTTTTCTGTACTGAATTTAGCTCATGATTTCATCGCTGTTAGATCGTATATGGAGAGAAACCGTGTCTTCAGTTGCCAATTACGATAATTGGAAAACGCATCAATATAGGAAAATGATTGAGAACTTGCCAGGACTACAAGGGACGTGTCTGTGCCATCCCAATGGAGGCGTTGCACTGGATGCAGAAACCATAGTGAAGGTCACGTGATCCCCGAAGTAACCCAGGAAGATGGCTTTGATGGGATGGGAATGCATCGATTAATTATTATTTATTTATACAAAAAAAATTGTATTTCCTTGATCTGAAATGTCGCATGCATAACCGCATACTGAACCTCAGGTCCAAATGCTCCGCCATATCCACGACACTAGCTCAACAGACTATATATTCACTGGTTGATTTAGCACTTGTATAGCTGTGCTGTGTTTGAACTTGAGCATATTGTGTCATGGTTTTGCCCCCACCGGCTGCAAACAGGAAACCGGTGGGCACTGGGACCATGTACCCAAAAAGTGGATAAGGGACCCACACGCACAGGCTGAGTAAAAAATAGAGATGTTTAATAAAAGTGCTAAAAACACAATACAAAAGCAGCGGCACAACAACACAGGGCTCACGCATCAGAATGCTTAAATACTATACACTTCACCTCCACTTCAACGAGCAACAGGTGTGGCTCGTTGAAGTGGAGGCGAAGACAGCAGGAGGGGGGAGGGACTGCAGGGCAGAACCATCACATATTGACGCAAGGATTCTCAGTCATAAACCGGCTTTGAAAACAACAGTTGAATATTTAGCGGTTAATTATAGCAAAAATACAAAAAACAAACCATTTAAGTGATTATACTACTGACGTCTTCCAGTGCATAGCATAATGGCGAGAGGACTCTCAGATAGACTGGCTAAAACAATAGCAAGCGCAGATTTACCCACAAACAGCTTTAATGGCAAAATATCAAAGGTAAGAAAATTTTTTCTCATCTCTGTAGCATTTAAAGTGTATGCCTGCTGTTCTTTGAGTGTGGTGTCAATTTAAAATGACAAGACTTATATCGTTGGAATCTGTGGACTGTCCTTTTTCATTTGGGTCATTCCATGTCAAATCATCAGATATACAAAACATTTGTCACCATGTAGTCATAGATTGCTTCCATATTTTCACATTAGATAAATATGCATTAGCGATGGACAATTCCGAAATTTCAGCTCATTCGGACCAAAAATGAATTTTTGGTGAATTATTTTCTAAGGGTACTGTCTGTCAGTTTTTTTGTCAATTGACATTTTTCTTGTATTTAACATGGCATTATTATGGTATTTAACTTTTTTTAATTACACGAATAGCTTTGAAACTTTGCACCTAAGCTAATGTTATACTGCTTAATCAGAAAATGCAGTCCATTTTACTTTATCTCTCTTGGTTGTGGAGCTACGAGGACACCAAAAGCGCCTTTTGTTCAGGTGGTTCCATGTTTAGGTCCCCAAAGCACCCCCAATATAAACCCTAGCATAGGCTCTCTGGCATTTTTTCCTTTCATTTGTGTCTGCTGAATATAAATCAGGCTGAATTTACCATGACATTTACCAGCACATTCTCGAGATTACCCCACCCCTGTTCAGACACCTGCAAAATTTATATTGGTCAAAACACATCAACAATTTTTGGAGTGGACTTTCTACTATAATAGAGGAATCAGTAAAAAAAAAATAGAAGAAAATCCAAGGTGTGCCCCTGGAGATACGGGGCTTTGAACAGATGGCATTTTAGCATTTTTTTTCACATTTGGCAAGGTACTGACTGCAGTTGGTGATGAATTCATGGTGAATTCAGCCTGATTTATATTCAGCAGACACAAATGAATGGAAAAAAGCCAGAGAGCCTATGTTAGGGTTTATATTGGGGGTGCTTTGAGGACCTAAAAATGGAACTGCCTGAACAAAAGGCACTATTGGTGTCCTTCTAGCCCCACAACCAAGAAAGATAAAGGAAAATGGACTGCATTTTCTGATTGAGCAGTATAACATTAGCTTACACGCAAAGTTTCAAAGCTATAGGTGTAATAATAAAAAAGTTACGCCTTGTTAAATACAAGAAAAATCTCAGTTGACAAAAAAACTGACGGACAGTACCCTTAGAAAATAATTCACCAAAAATTAATTTTTGGTCTGAATGAGCTGAAATTTCGGATTTGTCAGTAATATGTATTTATACAGCTGCATACAAAAAATTAGCAAAATTGAGAAGGTGGTGGTGAGACCCATTTGATGATCTTACATGGAATGACCCATTTGAGGTATCGTTTGTATGCATAGCACAAATTCAGTAGAAATGCTTGCGATAGAGCACTGATCTTATTTTATTTAATGTTTTGCTAGATGCTTATTTACTTGCTTGGTACTTGAATTGTTTTCGGTTTAGGTAAAAACGACAATCACGAACTTTTCGCCGAGTTTCTTCGCTTTAAGAGGATATGCCGCATGACGAGGCTGCTATTAAGGAACATGCTGTATTTATTATGCAAATTCATTGCCCCCATTACGGGGACGTTCAGGCTTAAGGTTAATATTTGTCTTGAATATATATTTTCCACTAATTTCTTTAAATCTTCACTTTAAAACCAGTTTTCATTGCAACAAAACCGTTGACTTACTTGTGAACTTCTGGTACGTGGAGCAGCTTTTCTCGAAGTGCTCTGAGCAAAGAACTGAATGTTTTGTTGGTTTGTAAGGCTTTCCACGGTCAATTCTTCTTAATTTAACAAGCCAATCTTTCAAAAGGGCTTCATTGTTTTGTGGAAATCGATGGAAACTTATTTTGCGGTATTTTCCAGACGACTGAATGGCATTATTATTGGTGCAAGCAACAGCAGCACAAGATTTCCCCATTTTCACTATGCTGCGATCAACCTTTGTGTACATTTCGGGGATCATGTGACCACCTACGTAACTTGCAACGTCCTCATTCCCAGTTCTTGACCCGCCACTGCTCTTGTGCCAGAAATTGTGAGTTCAAACCTCAACTGATGTAAAATGCACATTAGAATGCCACCTTTTTTTCTATCTACCTACACTGCTTGTTGCTCAGAATTGCCTAATTTTGCCCAAAATTGCCCGGCCCCGACGATTACTGCGCAGCAGCTATAATTATTCTGGTTTTTACTATATATTGTTCTCTGTCCACTTATTTTCACCTATATGATCCAATATTACATGAAATAAATATTTGAATAGTATTTGGTTTCTGATTTACCATCAGTTTGTTAAATGTATAATCATCACTGCGCAGGACTTTATAAAACAAGGTATGGTCTTCACAACTGCCAAAAGAATCAGTTGCAAACTAACAAACACAACACAAAATATCAAGAAGAGCTTGGTTCCTGAGGCTGCACAGCATAGGCTATTACTGGACGTTGCCCTTCCCCCTCGTGATTGACAAGTGGAATGATAAGAATATGAGATTAGTGATTTTGGTCAAAATTTTCAAGGAGTGGAGCAAAATCGAGGATCCTTGACATGCCCATGTGTAACATCAGCACAAGCACGGCAATGCTCTCTGTCCTGGCTGAGGCTTTGAGATTTTAATGCACACGCTTGAACAGAAAGCTGTTTTTTGAACTTTTAAAAATATTTTAATGACATTTTCACGCTCCACTTATAATTTCACTATTATGAAAATACTTTTTAAGGATATTTAAAAAAAAAAAAATCTTTAAGATTTTAAGGATATTTATTGAAGGTAATACAGGTGGGAATCTGAAAGGGTTGACGTATAGAAAAGGCCTGATGTTCACCAGAGTGAGGTGCACATTTAAGTAGAACTGCTATGTGTAATCAATGTTTTTAACACATATGGTTTGGACCGTGCTTCATCTCACGTTTTTTTTACACGTTAGATACATGTACCTCGTGACGCGTGTAAAACCCACCAGGTTCTCACATGAGTTACATGTGGACGAAAAGTGTAATGTATGCTGCTATGTGTAGTCAAAGTGTTTTACACATATGGTTTGGAACTTGCTTCATTTCACGTTTTTTACATGTACCTTCTGACACATGTAATAAAAAAAACACCAGTGTGACTTACTCATGGAAGAAACATGTAGTGTTTTGCTGGGATTGTGCCCTTGGGAAATGCCAAATATCTGCCTTGTTTACGGTTGAAACGATAAGGCTGATGCAAGTAGAGGCATTATGGTTCATAAATAAAAAAAAAAAAAAGCACCCCACAATTCAAAAGGCATGGGTGGCTTTTGTGAAGAGGAAATGAGCAAATTTAATGGAGCCTGGATCAGGATCAGTGATCTCCTCTGAGCACTTCACTGATGGCAGCTTTTATCAGCCAGATCCTGAGTCACAGGAAAAGTCTGGATATCACAGTGGGTTAGTAATTACTGAAATCGCCACATAAGCTGAGTTTAAACTGCTATGGTTCCGAATTTTCCCACATCCATTCTGTGCTCAGAAAAGCCGGTTAATAAGCCCAGGGCGCTGATAAATGAGCCATCCTAAAATGCAACAAACGATTCAAAACTAAACTAAATCCATCTTCCACCAAGAGACCTTGGGTAAAATCAAAAATTAGGCAATGAGAGCGAATCTGGAACAAGACCAGGAGCTGCAATTGGAGAATGAAACTAGAGGGCACTCGGTGAGTGCATTTACCTCTGCAAAACCTGCATTTCTTCTTGAGATGCAAGTCGAAATTCGATGCTTTGCTTGAAAGCGAAGGGCAGATAACTCATGCAGCTCCCGATTGTCAACAAGCAAGTAGGTGAGTGATGAATGATACTGCTAGAAATGTTCTTACGGATCATGTGTCCAGAATATGTGATAGATCATAACGATTGAATTACTTCTTTGTCGGCACAATGTCTACCGGTACATGGAACCTAGTCTCATCCCTGTGTGTGAAATATTGACGCTACCTGACCATGCGTTGATATACAACACAATGACTCCAGTTTAAAATGAACCCTACCCCGTCACACCTAACCCTTAACATGAACCCTAACCCTAAGCTTCAAATAAAGACACCAAAAGCTTCCTTTTGCGTCGTATATCGATGCTTGGTCAGGTAGCGTCACTATATGACTAGTCAGGAGGAGAATGCGTTGACACACAAAATTTCACCAAAATCCACGTTACTTTTTGTGCTAACCCATTATCTAACTAACAAACAAACGCCAATGAAAATGTATTACCCCCATATAGAGGTAAAAAAAAAAAGGTGTTATCCTCTAGTCCAGTGCTTCCCGAACCTCTCCTGGAGGCCCACCTGTCCTGCATGTTTTAGATTTCTCCCTGCTCCAGCACAGGTGATTCAAATGATCAGCTTGTTAATCACCCCCTAAAGCTGATTGAGGACAACCTGATAATTTGAATCACCTGGAGCAGGGAGAGATCTAAAACATGCTGGACAGGTGGGCCTCCAGGAGAGGTTTAGGAAGCACTGCTCTAGTCTGTTCAAGTCAATGGGGTGAATAATTCACTGGCTAGCAAGCTAATGTTTTTTGCCATTAAATTAATAAATTCAAGTCAAGTCAATCTTCATTTTATCTTCGGCAACCTCTGCTCAGACGTCAATATAAGGCTCATTTTTGCGAAAAAGCTGCAAATTTGGGGCATTTAAGGGGTGATCTGGGGTTAAATGGGATTTGATTATTTTTCCAAAAAAATTATTTTGAATAAAAATATTCTATAATAACCCACCTTTTAATAATCACTAATTGCTACAAGGATTAAAAACTGAACTCAACTTTTCAATGCGGTCTAATGCATTTTCCATTGATTTCCTAAGGTATTACTTTTTCCACGTTTCTCATGTTTGTGGCAGCCATAACTTTTTTATTTATCATTGAAAATCAATGAAATTTGGGCTGCAGGTACATAACTTCATTAGAAATGCAATGACATAGGGAAATTTTGTCTATCTGTTACATACTTTGAATATTTTGAGTATTCATCAGATTCTGCGCAAAATAATTTCAAAATTTGAGTAAAATGCCCCAAAATCACAAAACTGATAAATTGGGCAAAGAATGGCTATGTCATTGCATTTGGATAAGCAATGACTTTTAAATGATGAAAGAAAAACTGAATTCTATTAGAGTTAAAGAGGAATTGGTGCCAGAAGTTTTCTGTATATTTAATGAGCTTGCTCGGTTACCATGGCAACTGCATAAATAGAAAAATGCCAACTTGTATCTTTTTCGGTGGTTATTACATATACCTCTTTAGATTAATTTTGAGTTGTTTCCTGGTGTCATTTTTCATTTAACCCCAGATCACCCCTTAATTAGCAGGATACTCTTCATGAACTGTTTAGTCAAACGTTTACCAGATTCGTTTTTATTTGAGAAAATTCAATGAATTAGGACTTTAATTTGAGCCCCTAAGAACCATACCGGGCCAACCCATGTTGGGGTACTTTTGAGAAAATGGTACTCAAAGTCGCCAGCCTCCTGTGTCATCTAGAGCAACTGGCAACAAAAACACTACATATGCTACAAACTCAAGATATGTGAAATTATGCACTTGCACTTTTTGCGCAGGTTTTCAATGCATAATTATCATTTAAAGTGAAACCTACCTCCTTCTGAAGAGGAACCATCATCTTCTGATTCATTTGGGACCATAGACTGTATAAAAAGATGGATGCAGCACCCTGGTCTGAAAAATGAAGCCCATGCGGAGGTACCGTAGAATGGCATTTTATTTAATGGCCAGCAGATGGCGACATCGGTGGTTGCAGAAAGAAGTTCAGTCCTATAGAAGTCTATGAGAAAACGACCCTACTTTCCAACCTGAGTTTTCATTTAAATAATGATTTTTCACATTAATTTATAGTAGCTATAGCAAATTTCAAGTTCATTCGATATATCATGATGTTCATTTTTGTAAATTATGGTCCCATATAGACTAGAATAAAGGATAAAGCCAGAATATGCTTTTGGGGCGTGGCTATCCTCTGGTCCTCGTCCGATACAGTCAGATCCAAAGCCACGTTCCTCCCCGGATCTTCAATTTACGCTCTCGTCCAATAGAAATCACATCATTCAAAATGACAACATGGCGCAAAATCGAGGCTTCCTTTATGGTATGCTGAAACCAATGGGTGACGTCACGGTAGCTTCGTCTATCTTTTTATACAGTCTATGTTTGGGACCTACTCTGGGTCTCTGTCATCTTCCACTTCACCATCATCGTCAATCATAGGATGCAATTCCTCATCAGTGAGATACCTAGCCTCCATGTTTACAATGAATTATGAGAAGGTTGTGGGATGGCCTATTATGACAAAGGCAGTGCGGTGCATATGTACAGGGGCAGAGAAGACGTTTGCTTAAATTAACAATCCATGTGGGAAGATTGGGTTGGCCCACTTAGGAAATATAGATCTCAGTTTTCTGCACATGCTCACAACCTCAACTGATTTTCACCAAAAGTGCGGGATGGCCCAGTATGGCTCCTGGGGGCTCAGTTTATTTAAGGTAAGACATAAAATGAATGCAGTCATTTACACGAAGAAAATGTCACAAAATAAATAAGATACAGTTTATTGAACCCCATGAGGTAATTAGCCCTCCGCATTTGACTTATCCTAGTCAGTTAGTGCTAACCACTGCTGTCAGCCCAAGAGAACAAGATAATGGCCTAAATCTTAACCAAAAAAAGAAAATTAAAAAAAGGGATTTAAATTAGCTGGATGTGCTGTATTTGTGCATGCAGGGCACAGGTATTCCTCATCCAGTTGAGGGCTCTGCACGCATTCATGGTGGTGCCACCTCTGGCAGTTATCACAGCATATCTGAAATAAGAGAAATCTTCTAATAGGTTTACATCTTATATAAATGTACTTAATTATGACGCTAATACTGTATATTAATTTATGGTGCAGTTACAAATATTAAAATTCCTTCAATTCAATTCACGGAATTTCTCACCAACAAAAGTGATGTGCAGTAGGTCTGCAATAAAACTGCCATGCATGCAAAGTTTCAGTGTTCAACAACAACTGGGTTGTGTTTGAAAAGGAACTATATAAGTGTAAGTTCTTTTATTCCTTTATTCAGAGTATCAGTTCCAGTAAAAAGAAAAGACAGTGGCATAGAAATTACCGAAGGGATCATAATAATTCTCATCTGAAAGGAGCAAATTACATCTTTTGATCTTTTCATATGCTGCAGTGTTGAAGAAATTACCCATTGTGTGTCATCCTGCTCCTCCAATCCACAGTAAAAACACAAGTTGCTGAGATCATCTGTGAAAATTAAAGGTACTCTTCAACATGAATTTTTAATTTTAAAACAAAATAATTAAAGTTAAATTAAATGGTGCTAATACTCTAGCTGTTTGCTGCTGTTTTCCCAAAAGAATATGCATGTTGAAGAGCAAAAACATGACGAGATTGACTTTTGTCAGCAAAAAAAAGCACACCTGATTCCCGAATGAAGGCAGTAGCCATATCTCGCCTCAGATCGTTCACTGCCTCTTGCATGGAGTCGGTGTTTACTGCTTCCCCCTCTAGTATTTTCTCTGCTTGCTGAAGATAATTTTATAAGTAGATAAGCATGACAAAATCAATACATAGTGTAGCAAGATGACAAGATCCATCTTTTCACGCAACCATGATTTCATTACACAGAAAAGTCATTTCATCACACAAAAACACAAAACAAAGCATCATTACACAAGACACAGCAAACATTTGTGTTTAAATATAGTGGCAAAGCCACTGTGCCCGCTTGGCCAAACGTGGCCAAAATGGAACGCCCCCTATTGGCCAAAGTATCGCTCTGATTGGGCTCAAAATCGAACTTGGTCTAGACCTAATGACCCTATATACACATATGAAATATGAAAAGGATCGGTGAAAAACGAAAGACGCTAGAGCGCAGACAAGCCAAAAGTTAACGCACGCACGCATGGACGCACGACAGACCACCACTAAAGACCCCCAGCATAGCATAAGCCCCTTGGGCCTTAAGCATGGAAAGATTGCACATGAAAACTGCTACACAGCCATCATTTTATGGCTAGTAATCAGACTGCTTTCCGTGTCGCCCTATGGTGCCAGTATAAGTACATATTAAAGAATGTCATTGCAAGACCAAATTTACCTCATACTCTCCTGGCACCTATTGACGTCTGCCAGAGACTCCCCCATTGGATCCAGAAAAAGTAACTTCTTTTCATGTGGGTACATCACTTTCGTGTTTTTAACATTGTAACACAAGATGCTTTTCAGACAAATCCAGAAATCTTTCATAACCGGAAATGTGCATTACCCATTTATGCTACAAAAATTTAATTGCAAAGGGAAGCAAAATTTAAGACAGCAGATGGCCTTCATGGCCACTGATACAGATCTTGAAAATGCATAATTCACGCCGCACTTGTACTCTCACCGTCAACATACAGTGGTGGCTCTGATTCATAATGTCCACTATAATCACATAAGCCATTGGACCAATCTGAAATGTGGAAAGTAATGATCATTATTTTTTCTTCTTTTGCAAAAATCCATTGCATACCCTTGACAGTCTTCACAGTCTCCCCTCCCAGATTGCAGTCATTGCAAAGCTGTCGATAACACCTGCTTTATCGACATGATCCTGGTTGTACTCTGACACCAGCATCGTACGCGTTGATTGCCTGTGAAAGATTCTGGGCCCTATTTTGCCAATCTAAGCGCACAGTCTGAAGCATGTGGCGCAAGTGCATTTAAGGTGTGTCCAGATCCATTTTTGCTTGTTTTACAGTGGGTTATCTGGGCGCAATGCGAGGTGCAAGGTTCAAAGGGGTCGTACCTAACCTCTTAAACCCGAACGCCCCTGGTACCAGGGGCAATCTTTAGGCCTACGCATCATAAATACAGCAGGTTTCCTAATATCGTCATGCGGCATATCCACTTAACGAAAAGAAACTCGGCGAAAAGCTCATGTTGACCATTTTTACCTCAACCAAACACAATTCAAGTGTAAATAAGCATGTAACGATAGGATAAAATTATATCAGCACTCAATCGCTAGTGTTTCTACTGAATTTGTGCTAGGCATACAAATGATAAATCAAATGAAAGAGGAAGGACGACATTGTCCAATGATATAAGCCTTGTCATTCTAAACCAACACCACACTCAAAGAACAGCAGGCATACACTTGACATTCTATAGCGCTGTCTGAGCAAAAATTTTTTCTTACCTTTGATATTTTGTGATAAAAATCTGTGTTTGAGGGTAAATCTGCACTGGCTATTGGTATCTTTTGTTTTTACTTTTTACCATTTTTTACCTTATCTTTGTATGTATAGTTTTGTTTTTTTTTCTTTTGCTTGTTTTATTGAAAATAAATGTGCTCCAGTGGATTCAAACTTCATGTCCTTGAATGTATTTTCTTTGAATGGGAAAATTTATACAGGACTGGTTGCAATAAAAAAAAAAAAACTTAATAAAAAAAGAGTCTAAATAAATGGAATGTATTCCTCTAGTGACATGTAAGTGAAATTAGTTTTACAGTTTGGTAGCTGAGAAACCCCCAATGGCACACAATGCCCACAGTGTGCCCCGATGGCCACTTTGCAGAAGCCTCCTAGACATTCCTCTCTAATTTTGCTATGATTTACTTAATTACAATGAACTTTGGCACAGATAATGATGAGATTCTGTGCTGTAATTTTTTTTTTAGAGCTTTCAGACTGCAACTAAATAATTTCAAAAGGGATAAAGGTAAAATTTTGTTTGGCGGAAATGAGATCTTTCATTTATGCTGTGTTCTGTCTTCATTTACGCTGACTCAATGACATATATACTGATTTTTACACTATGACAAAAACCCCCAAGATGTTACCTTTATTATGATACCAAGATTATTCAAATGGACCAAGTAGTTGCAGAGATATACTCATTTCATTTTGGGCAGGTAATTTTCAAGCCAGAGGCTCAGGGCTTAAAAGGTTAATCTCTTTATTAATCATTGGTGTGTTTTGGGCGTAACACAGAATAAGCCAATCAGAGTGTCATCCCCCATATCCTTTAAAAGCCAGATGCCCTTGCACCTTGGCGAACTGCTATTATAAGGGCATACTTGCCTGGTAGTCAGGAAAAAAAGAAAAGTGTTTGCTGCAGATGAAAGGGTCTGCGAAGTGGGTGTGTAAAGCATTACTTAAAGTATGGAAACTGATGCACATTAATCTCCAAAAATGTAATAAAAACATTTTTAAAATATTGTTCAAAATTGTTTTATTCATATCCTGATGTTAAAATCATCGTAGTGAATTCTCAGGGCTGCATTTGAACTGAACATTACATTACAACTTGGAGATAAAACAAGCAAATGAAAAAAAAAATTAACTCAGGGTCTTGGGTAAAAAATATTTACGTGCCAGTGGGGAACGACTGACAGAAATGAAAAGGAGTGAGAAAAACAGCCAGCGAGAAAGAGACGAAAATAATGTAATTTTGATTGCGCCACCATAACCCTTTGAATATTTCCGACAGGAGTTTAAAAAACTTGCTGACGATTGAAGGTCAAGTCAGATACACAGAAGAAATTTGGATTATTTATAGACGGTGACAATGTCCTCTTTGCTTTTGCTGCTACTAAAAGGGTTGTTTTTTGTGGCCATTTTGTTTTTTAGCCAAACTAAATAATAATGAAGACATTTCAAATGAAATGCGGGGTTTTGTATCTGATAATAGAAGAGGGATAGATGAGTTGCAGGCACTGTATTAGTGAATTAGGTTTGATTCAAAATAAATTTTTCAGATAACTGATGAGTCCTCCCATGCACGACTTATCCAGGGCATTTTCAGCACTTCAAACATTCGTTCTGTTAAAATTTGTGTTTTGTGTGATGGAAGGAAAATCCACACACTAATTTAGATGATGTGTCAAGCAATGAATACATAGGTGAACCATTGTCCCCTCTCCAGGAGGGATCTTCTGGAGAGCAGCAGGAATGACAGAGCTTGCCAATATCTAGAAGTTGCGGCTTTATCCATAAGAATTTGCGAACACCTAGATACATAACCTCACATGTTGAATGGCAAATTACCTGATTGAATGGGTGCACTTATGAATTAAACAGCCTGTGTCACAGCATGCCCTGATGTGCGGATGTTGGTCGCACAAACCATTTTGACATGCATTTTTAAAAAATATCTTGACAAAATCTTTCACATCGCAATCTCTTTATTTTTAATCGGTCCCCAATATCAGTGCTAAATTTACCGTTGGCTAACTTCCATTTATGATTCCAAGTTCTGCTAACCTCAATCAGATTACCCCAACTTCTCCTTTTCCTGAGACTGAAGAGTTTAAGAATCTCCAACCTCTCCTTGTAGGTTTCATGTTTTATACCATTAATAAACTTTGTGGCTCTTCTTTTAACTCTTTCTAAAGTGTCTCAATCTTTCTTTCAGTATGGTCCCCAGAACTGTAAACTATACTCTGAGTGTGGCCTGACAAATGTGTTGTAGAAGAGAAGTACAACCTCGTTAGATTTATACTCAATACTTTGGGCTATATATCCCAGCATCCTGTTGGCCTTTTTAACTGCTGAAGCAGCAGACTTCCTTATCTGTGCTCTAGGAATGTTGAAAACAGATCCAACATGATTCCCATTGAAGCTGTTTGAGTTATGGCAATTTTTAAAAATGAACATTTTGGCCTTGTGGCGCTGATGCTGCTGCTGGTGTTGGGGAGGGAGCTGGCACTGGTACTGGTGCTGGGGAGGGGACTGGTTGTGGTGCTGGTGCTGGGAAGGGAGCTGGTTCTAGTACTGGACCTGGTGCTGGGGTGGCTGGACTGACGGATTTAGCAAATATGATAATGGATGACCGGGTTGGCAGGGCTGAATTTGGGGCAACTGATGATTGGGCTGGTGTGGTTGGTGTAGTCATTTTCATTTTTCTGGTGATATGTGGCATCTCCACTCCTACAATTTTCAGATGATCCATGTTCACCGTAAGAAATCTGCACCATCTTCCCCAGCAGATCAACACTTTTCCCTTGCAGTGTAGTAATGGTGTAAGGGCCGATGAAGTTCGCTTCAAGCTTGCCATCCTTCCACTGCTGCCTCCACACCTTGTCACCAACTTCAAATGATGGCTTCAAAAATTGAGGTGAGGAAAAAAGTGCGCGCCTCACAAAAACAAAGCTCAAAAAAACGCACACCTTGTGGAAACTAGACTGGTTCCGTCTCCATCGTTACACTCCACTGGTAGGCATGCCGTATGATACAGAACGGTAGAGCCAACAGTGCTTTTTAGAAAAGATGGGAACAAGTCTTCCTAGATACTGGGAAACCAAAAGCGAGAGAGACCCGTTCTGAAAGTGGCAAACCCGCACAAGTGACCCTTTTTGAGCCAATCGCCTGTGTTTCATTTTCACCTTCAGAGCGGCTGTAGATGGCGAACATAGCCGCGGGACATTTTATTAGGGAAGAAACTTTTGCAAAATGGGACATTCCGAGATGAATCACGGCTTTCAAGAATACTTGTCTACAGCAGATATGTGCATAAATTTACGATTCTCGTTCCCAGAAATTCATTTTCTGTGGACACGCGTTGTGTTACTTGGCTGAAGCGTCAGTGGGTACTATGGACGAGGTTTAGACAGTGACGTTTGTTTTGGTTTCCAAATTTGGTCAGGTTACGATTCGGAGTCCACGTGCATGGTTTGTTAATGCAGCCAAATAGAAAGTACCATTTCTGATAGTGATTCAGTGATTCTTTTGAGCCATGTCAGGTTAAGCAGCTATTGAGGTAAGCCCCTGTAATGCAACTGACAATTTCATAATGCTGACAATTTTGTTTTCATTGTATTCCTTCTTTAATTTTAGATAAAAACATTTTAATAAAAAAAAGTCAGTTTTTTGGTAAATCTGCTCTTTGTTTCTTTATTCTCAGGATAGACTCCTATTCGGCCCATGAAATTGCATTAAGAGGTTTAAGCTTATATTGGAGAATAGGTTCAGGATGCTTCTCAAAATCTCAGCATGTTTAGTGTAAGAGGTAAAGTTTAAACTTGTTATGCATCATAATGGGTCGTGTACCTCAGAATGAATCTATCTTGGAGTAACATGCCCATCATAGCAAAGAAGTTCCTCGCAAAAAGTGCAGTCTTTCTTTTTTCAGAATCTTTTCATTCTTCCGGTTGCCCCAGCCTTGGAACGAGCCGCAAGGGCCGAAAAAAAAGCTCGCCTTGAATTCCTAGGCAAGCTTTTAGCCACTTGCCTGGAAATTTTAAAAGACAGTGACTGCTACATGTGAATAAACATTTTTATATTCTTTCAGTCCATCTACAAAAACTTTGAGTTCTGTTAAACTCAACGGCAATGAATGAATTCTAACAATTTTTCCCTGAGAATATACGGTGGAGTATTGCATTAACAGAATTGACATTACATTTAAACATGTGAAGAGAACATAATCAGAACATATTGGGGGGTCTTCCCCAACCATGTAGTGCTGTGGCACCTCTGATGGGTAGCGAGCCTCTCTGCAAAACATGAAGAAGTACGGTGAAAATTTTGTGGTAATTTGCTTTTCTTTTTTGAAGCCTGAACAAAACTGCATCAAGATATTCATCCCACCTATCAGTTTTCTTCCTAAAGAGAGCTTTGAAAAGCAACCACTTTTAAATCTTAACATAATTGCCTCTGCTGATAATCCATGCTTATTATGTAAATAAAACTTTTCCAAAAGAAATTTCAGACCATATTCAGCATATTCTGTTTGCACATTCTTAATAAATACTAGTAGCATGCAGAGCATGTTTGGGGCGAGCGAATTTCGAGCGGTCGGTTGATGACAGACAAACAGGGGGCACATTGAGCTGACTAATAAGGGACTCGCGCGCAGCGCGCGAGTTCACCCCAGTAAGACTAACCAAGCTACATTTCCCTCACTGTTGTGCTGTCCCATTCATCCTCTCCATCAATCCATTAGTTTGAGGATGGTAAGGAAAGCAAAGGCTTTGCTTTATGCCAAGTTTGGCACACACGCTCTTGTTTATCTATTAAAGCAAAGTACACACATTAAAAATATAAAAATATGGGTTTGAATAACATTTTTATATTTAAGATAAAGGTTCATTATAGGAAGTGATTTTTACATGACACATAGCTTTTTGTCTGTACCAAAGAATAAACACAATTTAGATGATTCATTCCAAAATTACAGCATTTACAATCTCTGTGCCTTGGTCCATTAGGATTTGTTTTGGAGCCTCAACCTGGTGATAGGTTCAAAATGCTTTCCATCACCTCAGCTGCGCATTATGTTTTGAGAGGATAGGTATGTGGCCATTTTATCAGGAAATCAACCATGAAGCAGACGTACTGGTGGCCATTCTTTGGCGTAGATAATTTGCCAATCAGATCCATCCCAATGAGTTCAAAAGCATGTGTTAACTCAAAAAATCAGAACGAAGAACACTACTAAGGTCTTTGGAGTTAATTTTGACTAGTGATGCAAATTTTGGACCCCCCCCAAATAACATTGGCATAAGAACGTACAGCAGGCTCCAGAATTTTAGGCACCTTAATTCTGCACTGGAATTCACTGCAAGGGCTCAGGAACACTTCCAGACATCATTGTCTGTGAACACAGTTCACTGTGCAATCCACAAATGCAAGTTAAAGCTGTATCATGCAAAGACAAAGTCATATGGGAACACGATCCAGAAATGCTGCCGTCTTCTCTGGGCTAAAGCTCATTTAAAATGGACTGGGGCAAAATGGAAAACTGTTCTGTGGTCAGATGAATCAAAATTTGAAATTCTTTTTGGAAACCACGGACACCATGTCGTGCGGACTAAAGAGGAGAGGGACCATCCAGCTTGTTATCAGCGCTCAGTTCAAAAGCTTGCACCTCTCAGGGTATGGGGTTGCATTAGTGCTTATGGCATGGGCAGCTTTCACATCTGGATAGGGTTTATCAATGCTGAAAAGTACAGAGGTTTTATAACAATGTCACTTTCAGGGAAGGCCTTGCATATTTCAGCAAGACAATGCTAACCCACATACTACATCCATCACTACTGCATGGCTTCGCTGTAGAAGAGTCCGGATGATTAAATGGTCTGCCTGCAGTCCAGACCTTTCACCAATAGGTGAATTTGTTATGTTTTACATTACATTACAACTTGGAGATAAAACAAGCAAATGAAAAAAAAATTAACTCAGGGTCTTGGGTAAAAAATATTTACGTGCCAGTGGGGAACGACCGACAGAAATTAAAAGGAGTGAGAAAAACAGCCAGCGAGAAAGAGACGAAAATAATGTAATTTTGATTGTGCCACCATAACACCTTGAATAATATCCGACAGGAGTTTAAAAAACTTGCTGACGATTGAAGGTCAAGTCAGATACACAGAAGAAATTTGGATTATTTATAGATGGTGACAATGTCCTCTTTGCTTTTGCTGCTACTAAAAGGGTTGTTTTTTGTGGCCATTTTGTTTTTTAGCCAAACTAAATAATAATGAAGACATTTCAAATGAAATGTGGGGTTTTGTATCTGATAATAGAAGAGGGATAGATGAGTTGCAGGCACTGTATTAGTGAATTAGGTTTGATTCAAAATAAATTTTTCAGATAACTGATGGGTCATCCCATGCACGACTTATCCAGCGCATTTTCAGCACTTCAAACATTCGTTCTGTTAGAATTTGTGTTTTGTGTGATGGAAGGAAAATCCACACACTGATTTAGATGATGTGTCAAGCAATGAATACATAGGTGAACCATTGTCCCCTCTCCAGGAGGGATCTTCTGGAGAGCAGCAGGAATGACAGAGCTTGCCAATATCTAGAAGTCGCGGCTTTATCCAGAAGAATTTGCGAACACCTAGATGCATAACCTCACATGTTGAATTGCAAATTACCTGATTGAATGGGTTCACTTATGAAGTAAACAGCCTGTGTCACAGCATGCCCTGATATGCGGATGTTGGTCGTAGTAACCTTTTTGACATGCATTCTTAAAAAATATCTTGACAAAATCTTTCACATCGTAATCTCTTTATTTTTAATCGGTTCCCAATATCAGTGCTAAATTTACCGTTGGCTAACTTCCATTTATGATTCCAAGTTCTGCTAACCTCAATCAGATTACCCCAACTTCTCCTTTTCCTGAGACTGAAGAGTTTAAGAATCTCCAACCTCTCCTTGTAGGTTTCATGTTTTATACCATTAATAAACTTTGTGGCTCTTCTTTTAACTCTTTCTAAAGTGTCTCAATCTTTCTTTCAGTATGGTCCCCAGAACTGTAAACAATACTCTGAGTGTGGCCTGACAAATGTGTTGTAGAAGAGAAGTACAACCTCGTTAGATTTATACTCAATACTTTGGGCTATATATCCCAGCATCCTGTTGGCCTTTTTAACTGCTGAAGCAGCAGACTTCCTTATCTGTGCTCTAAGAATGTTGAAAACAGATCCGACATGATTCCCATTGAAGCTGTTTGAGTTATGGCAATTTTTAAAAATGTACATTTTGACCTTGTGGCACTAATGCTGTTGCTGGTGTTGGGGAGGGAGCTGGCACTGGTACTGGTGCTGGGGAGAGGACTGGTTGTGGTGCTGGTGCTGGGAAGGGAGCTGGTTCTAGTACTGGACCTGGTGCTGGGGTGGCTGGACTGACGGATTTAGCAAATATGATAATGGATGACCGGGTCGGCAGGGCTGAATTTGGGGCAACTGATGATTGGGCTGGTGTGGTTGGTGTAGTCATTTTCATTTTTCAGGTGATATGTGGCATCTCCACTCCTACAATTTTCAGATGATCCATGGTCACCGTAAGAAAACTGCACCATCTTCCCCCAGCAGATCAACACTTTTCCCTTGCAGTGTAGAATTGGTGTAAGGGCCGATGAAGTTCACTTCAAGCTTGCCATCCTTCCACTGCTGCCTCCACACCTTGTCACCAACTTCAAATGATGGCTTTGGAGCACCGGATTTTAGTCTCCGAAGACTGTGCTCTTGTAAGTTCTGGACGTTGTCCAAAACAATATCCTAGATTTAATCAAAGCATTTAATGTCCTCTGTTTCAGCTTCTTCAGCCACATCCTCAACACTGCTGTCTATGACTGTCTTTTAAGGCATGCGAAAGCACTCGCGCACCATAGTATGCCTAAAAAAAATTGAGGTGAGGAAAAAAGTGCGCGCCTCACAAAAACAAAGCTCAAAAAAACGCACACCTTGTGGAAACTAGACTGGTTCCGTCTCCATCGTTACACTCCACTGGTAGACATGCCGTATGATACAGAACGGTAGAGCTAACAGTGCTTTTTAGAAAAGATGGGAACAAGTCTTCCTAGATACTGGGAAACCAAAAGCGAGAGAGACCCGTTCTGCGAGTGGCAACCCGTACCAAGTGACCCTTTTTGAGCCAATCGCCTGTGTTTCATTTTCACCTTCAGAGCGGCTGTAGATGGCGAACATAGCCGCGGGACATTTTATTAGGGAAGAAACTTTTGCAAAATGGGACATTCCGAGATGAATCACGGCTTTCAAGAATGCTTGTCTACAGCAGATATGTGCATAAATTTACGATTCTCGTTCCCAGAAATTCATTTTCTGTGGACACGCGTTGTGTTACTTGGCTGAAGCGTCAGTGGGTACTATGGACGAGGTTTAGACAGTGACGTTTGTTTTGGTTTCAAAATTTGGTCAGGTTACGATTCGGAGTCCACGTGCATGGTTTGTTAATGCAGCCAAATAGAAAGTACCATTTCTGATAGTGATTCAGTGATTCTTTTGAGCCATGTCAGGTTAAGCAGCTATTGAGGTAAGCCCCTGTAATGCAACTGACAATTTCATAATGCTGACAATTTTGTTTTCATTGTATTCCTTCTTTAATTTTAGATAAAAACATTTTAATAAAAAAAAGTCAGTTTTTTGGTAAATCTGCTCTTTGTTTCTTTATTCTCAGGATAGACTCCTATTCGGCCCATGAAATTGCATTAAGAGGTTTAAGCTTATATTGGAGAATAGGTTCAGGACGCTTCTCAAAATCTCAGCATGTTTAGTGTAAGAGGTAAAGTTTAAACTTGTTATGCATCATAATGGGTCGTGTACCTCAGAATGAATCTATCTTGGAGTAACATGCCCATCATAGCAAAGAAGTTCCTCGCGAAAAGTGCAGTCTTTCTTTTTTCAGAATCTTTTCATTCTTCGGGTTGCCCCAGCCTTGGAACGAGCCGCAAGGGCCGAAACAAAGCTCGCCTTGAATTCCTAGGCAAGCTTTTAGCCACTTGCCTGGAAATTTTAAAAGACAGTGACTGCTACGTGTGAATAAATATTTTTATATTCTTTCAGTCCATCTACAAAAACTTTGCGTTCTGTTAAACTCAACGGCAATGAATGAATTCTAACAATTTTTCCCTGAGAATATACGGTGGAGTATTGCATTAACAGAATTGACATTACATTTAAACATGTGAAGAGAACATAATCAGAACATATTGGGGGGTCTTCCCCAACCATGTAGTGCTGTGGCACCTCTGATGGGTAGCGAGCCTCTCTGCAAAACATGAAGAAGTACGGTGAAAATGTTGTGGTAATTTGCTTTTTTTTTTTGTTTGAAGCCTGAACAAAACTGCATCAAGATATTTATCCCACCTATCAGTTTTCTTCCTAAAGAGAGCTTTGAAAAGCAACCACATTTAAATCTTAACATAATTGTCTCTGCTGATAATCCATGCTTATTATGTAAATAAAACTTTGCCAAAAGAAATTTCAGACCATATTCAGCATATTCTGTTTGCACATTCTTAATAAATACTAGTAGCATGCAGAGCATGTTTGGGGCGAGCGAATTTCAAGCGGTCGGTTGATGACAGACAAACAGGGGGCGCATTGAGCTGACTAATAAGGGACTCGCGCGCAGCGCACGAGTTCGCCCCAATAAGACTAACCAAGCTACATTTCCCTCCCCGTTGTGCTGTCCCATTCATCCTCTCCATCAATCCATTAGTTTGAGGATGGTAGGGAAAGCAAAGGCTTTGCTTTATGCCAAGTTTGGCACACACACTCTTGTTTATCTATTAAAGCAAAGTACACACATTAAAAATATAAAAATATGGGTTTGAATAACATTTCTATTTTTAAGATGAAGGTTCATTATAGGAAGTGATTTTTGCATGACACTTAGCTTTTTGTCTGTACTAAAGAATAAACACAATTTAGATGATTCATTCCAAAATTACAGCATTTACAATTTCTGTGCCTTGGTCCATTAGGATTTGTTTTGGAGCCTCAACCTGGTGAAAGGTTCAAAATGCTTTCCATCACCTCAGCTGCGCATTATGTTTTGAGAGGATAGGTATGTGGCCATTTTATCAGGAAATCAACCATGAAGCAGACGTACTGGTGGCCATTCTTTGGCGTAGATAATTTGCCAATCAGATCCATCCCAATGAGTTCAAAAGCATGTGTTAACTCAAAAAATCAGAACGAAGAACACTATTAAGGTCTTTGGAGTTAATTTTGAGCAGTGGTGCAAATTTTGGACCCCCCCAAATAACATTGGCATAAGAACATGTACAGCAGGCTCAAGAATTTTAGGCACCCTAATTCTGCACTGGAATTCACTGCAAGGGCTCAGGAACACTTCCAGACATCATTTTCTGTGAATACAGTTCGCTGTGCAATCCACAAATGCAAGTTAAAGCTGTATCATGCAAAGACGAAGTCATATGTGAACACGATCCAGAAATGCTGCCGTCTTCTCTGGGCTAAACCTCATTTAAAATGGACTGAGGCAAAATGGAAAACTGTTCTGTGGTCAGATGAATCAAAATTTGAAATTCTTTTTGGAAACCACGGACACCATGTCGTGCGGACTAAAGAGGAGAGGGACCATCCAGCTTGTTATCAGCGCTCAGTTCAAAAGCTTGCACCTCTCATGGTATGGGGTTGCATTAGTGCTTATGGCATGGACAGCTTTCACATCTGGATAGGCTTTATCAATGCTGAAAAGTACAGAGGTTTTATAACAATGTCACTTTCAGGGAAGGCCTTGCATATTTCAGCAAGACAATGCTAACCCACATACTACATCCTTCACAACTGCATGGCTTCGCTGTAGAAGAGTCCAGGTGATTAAATGGTCTGCCTGCAGTCCAGACCTTTCACCAATAGGTGAATTTGTTATGTTTTTTTCCTCCATCCCTACAATATCAATATTAAGTATGTTGTCAGTGTTGCCCATTGGTGATCTCTGTCACTAATTAATAATTTCTCAATAAATACAGGCTTATACATTGATCTTGATTATTCAGTAAATAAACTGTGTGATTATTAATCAAGCGATCCTAAACAGGAACAGCTTGAAAGAAATTATGCATTTAAGGCTCAGAGGCTCACGGCACGCCACGGAAAATACTGGTATGCTGGTGTTACCGCGAGGGGGACGTTGGGCTTTACACGCAGCATGCATAATGTTTTGGGAGGAGGTTGTGGATACATTCAACAGTACTGGTAACATTGTCATTATAAATTTGGCAATTGAGTATAATCATATTTATATTCTGTTGTACCTCTGCACAGAAGTATGGGGTTCAAACAGGGGGGTACTTCCCACTACATACTTGTAAATATTGCACATTGAAATGACTCTGTACACGTTTAAGTCTATGTAAAAAGAAGTGTCTATGTATACAGTATATTGCCAGAGAAAGCAGGCAATGTTTATACACACATAAACAAACTTCTTGCAACCACTTTGAAAATAAATTCCTGTGAAAAACATCTCAACTTGTCTGACAAAACGAACGTGAAATATAACAGTACAGCAAGAACTGGCCATTCAGCTCAATAAGGCTCGTAATTAATGACCACTGAAGTGAACTTAGCACTTAAGATGCTTAACACTAGATAGTATTTAGAATTGTTTCACGTCTGGTCTTGAAAGCGCCGGGAGTTTCGGCCTGTACAACATGACCTCGTAAGATATTCCACACTGTTACCACACGCAGTGAAAAATACTCCCTGATATCTGTACTAAATTCACGCATAGGTAACTTCCAATCATGACCCCTAGTTCAGCAAACAGAACTTAAATAGTACTTAGCAGTTAACATTGTTATGTCACAACCCTCATATGAATTCCTTGTGTGTCTCTTCGCTATTCAGCAGCTAATATGTCTATAAGGTGTATAGTGCGTCTCTCCGCGCTCGGATGAATCTCATCACATGGTTGTTTCCAAACTTGCGAGCGAGGAGTATTTAACCTCTTAAGCTGAACGCCCCCCAGTACCAGGGGCAATCAATAAACATCATAAATAAGGCATGTTTCCTTATAGCAACATCATCATATGACATATCCACTTAACGAGAAGAAATTCGGCAAAAAGCTCATGTTGACCATTTTTACCTCAACCGAGCACAATTCAGGCACCAAGCAAGTAAATAAGCATTTAGCATACATACATAGGATAAAATAATATCAGCAATCGATCGCTAACATTTCTACTAAATTTGTGTTAGGCGTACAAATAATACATCAAATGAAAGAGGAAAATCCACAGAATCCAGCGTGATAAGTCTTGTAATTTTAAACTGATACCACTGTTACGACCCCCTGCCCCCTGCAGTCTTGCAAGTGGCCACACCTAGGCTGTAGGTAGCAGCGGGATCGCCGATTGTTAATTATCCACACTTGGCGCCGGTGTGGATGGAAAGGAACGGCCAGATCTCAGTTTGGCAGCGTGCTTGCTGCTTGCATGTTGCTCCGCTCGCTCCTCTCGCACTTACACACGCGTGCATTTAGTTCCTGCTATTCATATTACCAGCAGGCATCCATTCATTCCCCTAGATACAGTCTACTTCTTGTCTTGAATTATCCTCAATAAATATTTCTTTATTGAACAGTTATTTCGTTGTCTGTGGTCCTTCTTTTTATGTTGCAGTGACGAGCAAGCTGTAACACCACACTCAAAGAACAGCAGGCATACACTTGATATTCTACAGTGTTGAGCAAAATTTTTTCTTACCTTTGATATTTTATGATAAAAAAACTGTTCAAGGGCAAATCTGCGCTGGTTATTGTTAGTCCAATGTTTCCAGTGGAGTCAAATTTCATTTCCTTTGATGTATATGTCTTCAGGACCCTCCAAATTATTTATGTTTAGTTTTTGCAATTTGTCTGGTCCTTCATTATATCTCGAAAAATTACAAGCATCGGTAATGTGTATTTGCCAGTTAGAAATCTGATCTCTAATAAAACTCTACAATGCAACTTTAAGGCCTTAGCCATATCATTATTTTTCTCTTGTGGAAATGATTCATCTTGATTCTTAAAACAGTAAATCATTTCCTTTATTTTCCTTTTTAGGATTAATTAAGGATTAATTTTAGAATTTTCTGCAATTTTCCTTTCTTGGATTCTTTTAGCTTCCCTCAGCTCTTTTTTACCCTTTGCATGGATTTTACAATATTCAGATATTCAATATTTTATCACTTTATCACCGTCAGTTATTTATATCTTACAAAGTAAATTCTGTCCTCTCAAACTTCCAAATAGTTGTTGTCATCACTGTTGAGTCTGCTCCATCAGGTATCTTTCGCATACCTCAAGTACGTTGTATAATCCCCTTAAATCTGCACAATTCATTCACAATCTTGCAATTAAGAAGTTCCATCCATTGTATTGTATTTTCATATGTTCACATCCTGTTCAAGTTTGCACACCAGAAATAAAAAATTAATTTTTTTTTCGAGGGGACTCTCTTAATTTTTTTCATGATGTATCACAACTATAGAATAATCTGTCCCTATTGGCTCCATTACCTCTATACTGCAACTTCTGTCTAGACTATTACACAGTATTAATCAAAATTTTCCCCCTTATTGGTTAACTGACAAACTGTGCCAAAAATTGTCATCCGAAAAGTCTAAGAAAATCATCCTCATTTTTTCTTTGTCCTTTCATAATTTCCCAATTAATAGAAGAGTACTTATGAAGTCACACCAAATGATTAGCTCGCCTCCCAACAGGTCTCTGTTAAAGGTGTCAAAAAGAATTAAATTCACTGTATACTGTACAGAGGTTAGCGGTCAGTGGTACACTCCAACGATAAGAACTGTCTCATTCCCCTACAAGCCTAACATGAATATTCTCACAAGGCATTGGATGGTTGATTTCTGGAATTTCCTGCTCATAAAGAGTTTCTGTCACTTGGAGAGCTACACCCCCACCTCTCTCTCTGGATCAATCCCTTCTTATAAGCTTGTAACCTTTTAAATTATATTCATGTCATCCTCTTCCCCAAGCCAAGTCTCTACAGTCCTAACCATGCTGCAGTCCCCATTATTCATAACTGCCCCAAGTTCCAATAACTTATTTTTCATACTTCAGGCATTTAACAAAGACATTAGAGTGTTACTTCTGCATATCTCCTCTTGGTTTGTGACTTTTTACTATAACAAAGTGTGACAAGCCATAGTTATAAAATAACATCACTGATAAAGTGAAAAAATGACACCCAACACATTCTGATTTCATGTAGCACATATGAATATAATTTTTTCTAGAAAACATGTCATGTCAGATCCATCAGTTTTTAGAGAGATGTGTCATCAAGAAAAATGGGTCAAAATTTAAAAAAGAAAGAAAAAACAATAGTTTGATTGTTCAGGTCGTTAAATTCACCACTTCTATTTTGAGCAGAACAGTATGCGTTCCTGGTTAAGGTGAGGTAATGTTTATGTACCATTATGTTGTAAAGAGAGAAATGAACACAGAGGACATATTCACACACTACTTCTCTCAAATGGGGACACAAAATCTGAAACAGATCCTATACTCCTCAGCCTAATAGGTGCAATTATATTGCTGATATGGTAATGCAGTTCAGCTCCGTCAGTCGCAGTGGGGAACAAAGAGGTATTTGTCAGATTTTCTGGAATCAGACGTTAATGATATTTCATGACTTTGTTGAGTCTGGACAGAACCCTGGAGTACCCAGAGGGGAAATCACTTCCATGCCTAGCCTATTTTAGCCAGTCTGTGTTTTAAAGATGAGGGAGAAGGAGGGTTGCCAGTTAGAGGAGGGAGTACCAAATACAGGGCCACAATGTATTCAACTGTGGGCAGACTGAAATAAAACTGTTCACCACCTTTTCCAACCACTGAGATTTAATGACATTGAGGGGCATAATTTATTACTGTTTTACTCCATAGTAAAAATGTTTCAAACAAGGAGACATCACTTCAGAGTCAAATGGCTTGTTCTTTTTAAACACAATATTCGCTTGGCCTTATTGTTATGATCCAGGCAAGGAACCAGATCCAGATTCAGGGTACAATTTCATGATTCTCATGAAAACTCATGAAACTTTACTCACGAATATTAGCGTATTTTAAGGGAATTGGCTCAGTAGCGCTGCCTAGAAAATTTCAACAAACCAACGCCTGGAGCAGGTTTAACCTTCAGTTCAAGGATGAAATTTAGTCGGCTTATGCAATGTCCCAAGACATACGAAAAAGCCTCTTGGGACCATACCCAAAACCCAACAGGAAGTCAGCCATTTTGAATTTAATGTGCCATTTTTTGCACAAATTTGGCCAATTCCAATTGTCATACTTTAATGAACTCTCAGGGGATTCATCCGATTTTCTACAAATTTGATCTGTGCCATCTAAAGACATTAAAAATGAAAAGTTATTGAAAGTTTGACTTTCCATGGCACGATGTGGCTGTGGCTGCGCGGCGAATTTCGACGATAAACTTCACATGCTTATATACTCATGTAAACCGGTCATGGCCCGGTGGCTCCATAGCTCTCCCTGCTCAATGTCATATTGGGATAAAAGTGCTTTGATGTTCATGAGATTTGGTAGGATCATTGGTTTCATCTTGCTGATTTTTATTTATTTATTACATTTTTTTTTTGCCGAACAGGAAGTCAGCAATTTGGAATTTTCTGTGTTATTTTTGATTTTACGAACACATTTTTGAACCCCCCTCAGGATGTGCCAAAGTTGGTATAACTTTGCACCCTGGTTTCAAATGCAAGGTACTTTGATCTTCCATTGATATTGGGCATGGGTGTGGAACATTTGCTTTATATTGCCCCCTAATCCTTTTTCAATTAATTGTATTTTTGATTGCCTGAACAAAAATTAAATTTTGCACATGCATCAGGCCTGGCATATCTTTCACCACTCTGCAGATTTTTTCGCATAGGCATGGCAAAATGGCTCCATGGCGCCCCCTTGAATATTTCAACTAAGCAGCCCTTGTGGCTCATTTAACCTAGATGTCCAGAATTAGGTGAGCACATGGAAGATGGCGAGACTTAAAAAAGTATCCCCATGCCATGACTGAAACCCAACAGGAAGTCTACCATTTTGAACTGAATATGCAACCTTTTTGCCATTTCTTGGCCTCGTTCTTTAAAGAACTCCTCCAAAAGATTCAGTGCCAAGGACTTCACATTTTGTGGGTGACATCTGAAGACCCTGATAATCTTAACCTCTTGGACCTGAAGGCCTCTGGTATCGGGGGCAGTCAATAAACATCATAAATACAGCATGTTTCCTAATAGTAACATTGTCATGTGGTATATCCACTTGAAGGGAAGAAACTCGGCAAAAAAGTTCATGATGACCATTTTGACCTCAACCGAACACAATTCAAGCACCAAGCAAGTAAATAAGCATGTAGCAAAACTTAGGGAGCTTGTCAATATACTGAACGCATTCAAATTTGAACAGGCGTTCAAAAATGAACAAGTCTCCGTTCGTGTTCAGCTAAAAAACAAACGGCAGAGTGTTCAAAAATGAAAGAGCATTCGTTCATTTTGCGTTCAAAAATGAACGAGCATTCGTTCATTTTGCGTTCAAAAATGAACAAGCACGCGTTCATTTTTGACCGGACGGCATCCAAAAACGAATGCAGCAATCCTCTCTCGCGTTACAAAATGAATCTGCTCTTCACTTCGCAAAATTTACACCAACATGCGTAAATATTTCCTTCTTACAAGAAAAAAATTCCCCGTCTCCCATCCTGCAGAATTTAGAAGTATATTGTAAGGTACATGCCTATTAAACGACAGTTTTCACGTCGACTAAAAAATCCTACCAAATCTCCAGTTTCGGGATTATATCTTTACCGATCGTCAATCTTCCGCTATACGCTTACACTTTTCATCGAGTTCGATAAGATGCTTTAACACATTCCACACTCAAGACCGGAGATAAATTGTGATTCAATGGTACCGGGGTACGTTCAGTCAGCCAAAACATTCAAATGTTGCTGTGTGAGTACTTTACTGGAATGAACATCGCTTCCGTGTGGTGTCAGTATGCCACTTTTTCCTTCTTATATAAAAAAGCATTTTAGAATTCCAAATCATGATGTGACCGCTAGGAAATTTGTATGCAAAAGATTGTAAATAAATTAAATTAAATACATTAAAATTATAGTTTACGCATTGTATCACATCATCTGCGTGACAGCCCAAGTTTAATTCTACTATTCAGTGAGTATAAGAACTAGGATAACTTAGTCCCACTCATATCAAATTGCTAAATTATCCGCAATATTAATCCTTTCTTTTTAAACCTGTGAACACGCAAGCCAAAAAAAAAAAAGCCGCACTTTACAGCCCACTATGTACACGATGAGTTCTGCAATGATATTCAGATTTTGTTCCATTGATTGTCGCAGATTTTGTAGGCTACCATTTGTCATATTATATATTGTTCTAATTTATTGTACAGTATTTTTTTCAGATTGAAGTCACAACACATGAAACCGCCGCTCTGTGGGAGCTGCCGACAACAAGTCCAGGTCTAGACAAGCAGATGAGCAAAGTAAAACCTCTGCATGTGCACAGTATTATAAAATCAGCATGTCTGAATGTTAATAAATATTTATCCCCCCCCCCCTTCCCCCTTTATGAATATAACCCTTATTATAAGGGTGTTATCAGTTCAATTAATGAATAAGCTTGATTGCAAGATAAACGACTAAGTAGCCTTGTGATGCCATGGGGATTAGCTGGTTCAGGGATACGAGATCACGGAGTGAGACCTGAATTCATGCGACATGCTGGAATACCGGTTACAAGACTTTTGGATGATGTGCACGATTAATACTTAATTTGTTCAGTCGACTAAGTTTAATATGTTTTTGTTTAGATAACCGGAATTTGTTTTTGTTCAGAGAACAGGAGTAGGTGGCATATAATCCCATTCCTGAAGCATCACCTAAATTGGCAAATGATCTTTAGCAGGCGGATTATACCCAGTGTATGAAAAAAAACTAACAATGACAATGAGAACAATTTCATTTTAAGGAACTGAGAATTTAAAATAGGCCTGTACAAGCGTTTATATAAACCGTCATCCATATTCAGTCATCATTCACAAAAAATATCCGCGCCCATAATCTAAAAGCTCACTTCACACATGTTAGCGCCAAATCGCAGAAATCAGCATAGTCTATACAAAAGATAAGAGTTTCTTATAAAACAAAAGGAGTCAGCAGTGCCGGGAAGACCTGGGGTATGGAGTTCTTCTCTGTGCCCGTGCCAGATTAATTCTCCCCGTCAGTGCACAGTCACTGAAAAAAGCAGCAAATGTTAGATGAGCGAGTTTACAATCATATATAAAATTTCCATGATTGTTGTTTGGCATAGATAATATTTTGACATTTCATTAAACAGAAGAAAATAATATAGTGAAATATTTGTCACCACTCTTAAAATTAATCCAGTAGTGAACCGCTAACAAACATTATTATTGAGGAATACTCTGTGCATCTGTAAAGTAATACTAATCCTCTCTAATCCATTTGATAATGCAAATCTAATCTGTCAGCTAAAATCAGCTAAAATTTGATGTTGTTTGCTCATAGGGATCAAGCAACCATCAGTGGCGCTTCCTGCAGTGCAGGTGAAAACAGCTCAAATGTAACTCAGGCTCATAGCCTTTTCACCTCTGGTTCCTTCACTAATTGAAAAGTCCCCCGCTAGAAAATGAAAGCATCAGAAAATGAACGGAGGGGTGTTCATTATTGAACGCAGTGACCAGGTTTGCAGCCTCAAACGCATCCAAAAATGAACAGGTGTCCGTTCAAAAATGAACACGTTCACTGTTCAGAATATTGACAAGCTCCCTTAGGATGAAATAATATCAGTGCTCAATCCTTAGTGTTTCTACTGAATTTGTGCTGTGCATACAAACAATACATCAAATGAAAGAGGAATGTCCACAGAATCTAACGATATGAGCCATTTCATTTTAAACCAACACCACACTCAAAGAACAGCAGACATACGCATTATATTCTACAGCAATGGGCAAATATTTTTTCTTACCTTTTGATATTTTGTAATAAAAATCTGCTGGAGGGCAAATCTGCGCTGGCTATTATTATTAGCTCAATGTGTCCATGTTATAGTAAAACTAGATCTGCTAGTCTCCATGCATGTTTTTTTTTACGCATTACTGCTTCCAACGTCATTGCATCCCTCCTAGAACAGGAAATGACACGCTTTATATTTTGAAGCACTACATCTACTGGTTTGAGCAGATCCACCTCCAGTCTGGTTAGTGAAGCCAAGAGGCCTTGTTGATGATTTGTAGCAAGAGGAACTCAAACATACCTTACTTTTTTTGCAGTTTTGGCAGTTTTAGGTACTTTATAATACTCTTTCCTCGAATGCATTAGTAACCAAGCTCAATCGTCCTATTTGTGTTGAAAAAAGAAGATCAAAAACCATCCCAGCTGCAATGCGATTTCCCCGATTCTGAAAATCACGTATTAATTTGTGCATGTGACGTTGTTCTGAGACTCGTTGCAGCTCTCCATTCGACGTGGATATACAAGTGTGTATGTTCCGTGCGAAATATCCAAGCTAAAGCTTCGCCTTTGGGTTTGTTTTTAATGCATGTTATTTGACAATTATAGAATGCCTCGATCTTGTGTAGTTGGAGGCTGTACGAGGAACATTGTCAGAAATCTCACTATCAATGTTGTGAGGTAGTTTACTATGCCAATGACTGAAACAAGTGACATCAACAATGACCTGCAAAAACATTGATGACTCCAAAAAGCCACAAAACTCATATGGCATTTCATGAGTCAATGCTGGTGAGGATTTATCGAATATGGCTAGCTGGCTATAAAACTGGAGAGCTGACGTTGTACAGAACTAAGTGCGTGTTATAATTGAATCCGTTCAGACACTGTATTTCAGAACAGCGCTATTGGTGAGTCCCCATATGCTAAACTGCATATTTTCATGAATGTGTGAATTTGCACTTGCATGAAATAATACTAAAAAAAGCATTTGTTCTGTTTGCCAAATAGGCGGCAAGTTAGCTGGGTAGCAAGCTAATTCGATTTTGATTGCTGTGATTGCCCTTTCTTCCCCTCAATGGATTGTCATCATTTAGTGGCTTACGCTATTCTGAACCATTAGGCTACAGTATATACAGTCTATGCTCTGAACAGCTTTAATTATTTAGTTTTCATGGGCTAACATTTCTTATAATTGTGTTCTCCCTACCTTTCTGTATGTCCAAGTGCTTGTGTAAATAGATAGCACCATCCCGCAATTTGAACGCAGCCTCTACTTCTGACTCTGACTTGAGTAGCTGCAGCGCCAACACAAACATTATTTTGCATAAAAAGTCAATGTATTTTTGAGCTTTTGTAGCTATTGATTTTTTGTGAAGAGAAGATGAAGACACAACGTGAACAATCTTTATAATCTAAAGACATTAACGATGAAAAGTTATTGAAAGCTTGAGTTTCCATGGTACGGTGTGGCTGTGGCTGCGCGGCATGGGGAAGTATTACATTGTATGGTTCTTGCACATGAGTGGGGCAAAACGACTCACAAGCGCCCCCTACATGATTTCAACAAAGCAGCCCCTGGAGCAGGTTTCTCCTACATGGATGAAATTCGGGAGGTAGGCAACATTCTAGGGCACACAAAAAAACCTCTTGGACCCATACCCATAACCCAACAAGAAGTCAGCCATTTTGAATGTAATGGGCTACTTTTTCGCGCAAGCCTGGCCATTTACAGTTGTCGTACTTTGACAAACTCCTCCTTGATAATTTATCCCATTGACTTCAAATTTGTTGTGCGCAATCTAAAGACATTAACAATATAAAGTTATTAAAAGCTTGAGTTTTCGTAACACACTGTGGCTGTGGCATTGCTGTAAATTTTGATGTTACGCTGTGACAGAGGAAGACGTTACTCAAACATACATTGCCTGATATGGCCTAACCTTCGCGGGCTTGATAATAGTCGCATCCAGAGGACATCTACCTGGTCATATGAGCTCCAGTGTGGCCAGCTCGGCTCCGGTCCAGCTGCAGCGCCACGCCCGGCTCTGGTCCAGCTGCAGCGCCACGCCCGGCTCTGGTCCAGCTGCAGCGCCACGCCCGGCTCTGGTCCAGCTGCAGCGCCACGCCTGGCTCTGGTCCAGCTTCAGCACCACGCCTGGCTCTGGTCCAGCTGCAGCGCCACGCCTGGCTCTGGTCCAGCTTCAGCACCACGCCCGGCTCTGGTCCAGCTGCAGCGCCACGCCCGGCTCTGGTCCAGCTGCAGCGCCACGCCCGGCTCTGGTCCAGCTGCAGCGCCACGCCCGGCCCTGGTCCAGCTTCAGCACCACGCCCATCTGGAAGCCGTGCCTTGGGGGGGGGTGGGGGGGGGGTACTGTAATCACCCTCCCCTTTGGCATTCCTTTGCCTGGCTAGCTGCCCTTACTCGGTTATTCAATTATCCTCCATTCTCCTCAGTTAATGGTTTTCACCTGTTTTCCTTTTACTAAATTAAGATTTCCTGCCTTATTTAAAGCCTAGTTTTTCCCCACACGGGCAGGTAGCCATAGCCTATTCCCCTTTTCGTTGCACTCCCTTTTTGTTATCCATGAAGTTTGTATTTACCTTTGTTACTCCTCACCTTTATTATTTAATAAAATTCATGTCCCTGCATTTGGGTCCTCTGCTCCACTCCTTGCCCTGGCACCCTTTTTAACATCTCTGGGTGCCAGGGCGTGACAACCATGCATCTAGCCTGGCATAAATTTTACCTTTATAATCGGTTTTGCACATGGAAGTGGCAAAATGGTTATAGAGTGCCCCTGCGAAAATTTCAATGAATCATATAGGAAGTAACCCTTATGTGCACACAATAGTTTACTGACAAAAAATGTTCATGCTTTGCTGTGCACTAGTTTTAAAGCAACACAAGACATCCCATATAGAATGAAATATATTTAAAATATATTCTAAAATACCTTTAGAATTCATGGGATCCCTAGAATACACTTGTAGGATGCATTTGAAGCCATGCAAAAATGTACGTATTTCTGTCTCTAAAAATGTATTCCAACCAAAGAAGCTGTAATCCAAGATGCATTTTATTTAAAAAAATGCCAATGCAATCTTTAATAAAATTGTGAAAAAATTGTTAATGCACTTCTCAGAAGAGGCACATGTACACACAAATACACAATCAATTCTATCCAGCCAGAGAACATGGTTAGATTTGACAAATAAATTTAGACAACATTGAATGTCTCATTTCAGTTTATTTAGCACTTCAAAAAAAAAAAATACTGTTAGGTCAGTGCATAATATCACTGGTGCAACCAGCATAAAATAATGCAAACACTTGAATACAATAATATAGAATATTAATTGTTAAATGCAACATCTCATTTTGATTTATCATTCTACAAATGAGGTACCTGACTGTACGAGACCCCAATTCAGTACACTTCTGCAGCACTTAGCCCTTATACTGACTTTGGCTTTTACCTGTCATCTTGATACTGCATGACATTATTAAGGATGTGTAAAAGAGCAATCTAAATGAAAATTACATTAATTGGCCAGATGGTTACGCTGTAGAGGGCCTCAATTTATTTTATTATAGGCTTTAACTCTTGAACCATTTGGGTGAGATTAAAATTATTATTATTATTTTTTTTTACCAATTTCCTGGCACTAATTGAAAAATAAAACAGCTATTTTTAAAGGGGACCTATCATGCTGAGCCTTCGTTTAGTACATACAAGTAATGTTATAATGTTGGATGTCCATACTCAACCTCTGTAAAGTTTCTAAACATAAGAAACAGGGGTTTTGCCGTAATCCGAGAACGTGGTTTCCTGAACGTGATTTCCTCTCTGAACAGCTCGTCCCGAGATCTTCATGAGATCTGGGCAAAACCTGACGTCAGGTTGTGCCGTCCAATTAGTACAGACCTAGCCAGAGCCAGTCACGGCGCTGGACCTGCCCACCCCGGAAACTATTCTAGCAGGCACAAACAACCGCGGATCATGTCACGCCTGAGTAGCGTCTATACTTCCGGAAATACAAAAGAAGAAGAAGAACTGCAAATCATTTGAGGTGCAGTTTTGTCAGTATCTCTCCCAAAGCTGCTCATCTGTTTTTTTTTTGGATGCAAAAAAAAAAGCACAACTATTTTTTCTGCCAAAAGACGATGGCACCAGAAATCACTTTTGTTTGCTGGCGGCAAACAGCCACACTCAAAGGGAACGTTAGCTGTTTGTGCTCGGCATTTCACTGAAGACAGCTTTGTCAATAAAGGATAATTCGACGCTGGATATGCATCTCAGCTGCTTCTCAAACCTGGAGCAATTGCATTGATCAACCGCTCGGAGCCACAAGCTGTAAGTAACGATATAACAGCAAATAATGTAAGTGACGCTAACGTGTTATGGGTGGATAGCAGGACCGCTAACGATAGTTAGCACTAAGAACTGGCCTCAAACGCAGGCTTTGTAAAATATCTGAAGATAAAGCCTGGACCGGTAGCGACTGTCCGTGACTCACAGACGCAGAAGCAGTAAGTTGCTTTAAGTTGCTTTACTGCATAAGCCAGCCTAACGTGATAGCCTGTTGAATGTGGCCGTAGCACTGCAGCTAACGTAGATAAGTTACTGTTGCTAATGTTTGTGTCCTAAATATGCAAGAGTAATATCAGGGGACATTCAACAGAAGGTGTTGTATGAAGGTGAACATAAACCTCATTTGAAGCTAACTTTTTATACTTGTTTGTAATTTAGATGCTTGCTACAACTGTTCATGGTAACGGAACTTACTGTCTGTAAAACCTGTATTGCAGGGTAACGCTTGTCTCTGTCATTGTTATGACCGCTCGGTTACTAGCTACAGCACGTTAGTTCGCGTGCCATGCTACTTAGAAAATGCTCCTGGTTAACTTATATACAGTCATTCTGACCGGTATGCTTGTGTTACTTTGGTTAGCATTAATATGGCAGTTCATCATAATGTTGCCTGATTGTAGCCACTACAGTTGAAGCTAACTGGAGAGGTATTGTATGTGTCCACAAAGTTGGGCTAGCCGAGGTCAGCCGGGTACTTCGCCAATATGTGGGCTAGCTCTCTGATGCTACCGCAAGGCGAGACAGTACGAGCAAAACGCAAAAATTTCGACTTACCACTCATTGACATCCTGCTAAACGTTGCTGCAACACTTCAACAGAATCCTCCTTCCATTCGGGGTCGGATTCAGGATCAAACAAGTACGGTCTTACAGCAATAGATGCCACAGAGAGCTGTCCTGAAATATCTGCCATCTTGGTTTCCTGGTTTTTCGGGCCTGCACCCTCCCCCGGAATCGAAGCGGCCAGGCAGCCAATCAGACCAGCGCCTCATTAGCATAGCCTCCCCGCCTATTTCAAAACGGCTCGTATTTCAGGCCGGCACAAACACAGAGGCCAGCACAGAGTAAAGATGTCTCACTAAGCCTGGATGTGCGTGGGTTTTTTTTGGTAACTGAATTCTTAACGTTATTTAAAAGACCCATTGGACATATTATAAACGACTAAATATAGCATAATAGGGGACCTTTAACTATTTCTAAAATCTTCAAAATTGAAATAGACAGCAGAAAACACAATACAGACAAGGCAGGAGATGGGGTCAAAACCGGCCCACTGGGCGGTGCTTTTATTAACGGTAAACACAAAAGCACATATACTTCAATAACATAAAAAGAAATAAATTTGTTGGGACTTTAGAGTCTTGCAGCATATGCCTTGGTCGCCGACCGGAAGGCGCTGCTTAAGGGATTTCTTTAGGGGATCCGGTTGTATGCATGCTTTGTGGGTCACTGTCGGAGTCCCCAGTCTCGCCACTAACGGAATCTTAGGGGAGAAAAGACATACGAGTTGTTACACGTTTTACATTTGCACTCCTTGCCAGCCTCCCCACAACTGCCCGGTTCTCTCTTTTAAGCTGCGGTCGGCTCTGATTAAGATGAGACGCAGCTGTTTCACCTCGTGCGCCCTTTCCCCAGGCTGTATCACACATGCACACACACACACACACACACATACACACTATGTACGTGTGTGTGTGGTGTGTCTTTTTACAATACTGAGAGATTTCAGGGATAATTGTTGTTCATTGTTTTATCATCAGCAGGTAATGATTGATGCTTCCAATTCATGTTCATTTTGTTTTGCACACATAAGAGATAATTAAATTTATTAAAATGATTTTTGACTCAAATAAGGACACCAAAATGTGACATCAAAGATAAGTTTTTATCAGAAAGGATTTGGGAAATTAAAATGAGTAAGTACCATGTGCATTTACCTGTAAGTTATTTACTCACAGTCCAGCGAATAAATTCCACTTTGTTACAAAACTTTTCTTGTCAGAACATTGGACGATATCAGACTGAAATTATCGGGTTACGGTCGTTGCCCTACATGTCCGTGGTGTTAACGACTGTCACCACGACAGGCAGGTCTTGAGTGAGTGGCACTGCTCAAATGTATTGCTACTCCACAGAAAAACTGACCTTCCGTACGCCGATAAACCAACTTCTTGACCGCTAATTTCCGTCAATTTTGAAAGAATACTAAAAATCACGTCGTGTCCAGTACATCATGACGGTTACCAAAGACAAAGTTTGATTTTTATTCTTTGGTTATGCGCATCTATTTATTGATTTTTTGTGTCCTATGGAATGACTCAGCGTATCGGCAACCAAAGTTTCTCGGGTGCTGCTGAGTCATTGATTTCTGCGACCATACCTTTCATGTAAGATGGTACTGACTGCAATTTTCATGACTTTCATATAATTTGCATTATTGATTTCATATTTTAGGATTATAACACGATTTCTTATCATGCAGTGACAGATTCATTTATACACATTTCTTGTCCACTGTAATCCATCGTGATGAACTTTATGCTTCAGAGTAACGCTGCCCTGTAAAATATCGCATGAATTAATTGGACAGTTGATGTTACCCATAAGCAGTGATGACAACTTTCGAAGATGAATTCAAGATTCAAGATGAATCGGCGTTTTCTTGCTTGTTTCACAGTCATGCATTTGTTACCTGATATTGTGAAAACAGACACACACACACACACACACATATATATGTCACAAATATTCAATCAATAAAAAAGTAAGAGCTATCATTCTAACCCCTTCCAAACCAATTTAATCTTAGTCCTGCCTCTAGGCTAAAGCTTATCATAGGGGAAATACCTGCTGGGGAATGATATATCGATGACCGACACACAGGGAAATGAGTGCGGGTCCTCTATATATCAGCGATTGGTAGGACTAGGGTTAACATTAACAATGTAGTCCTAAAGCAATCAGTCAGACATTGAAAGATTTTTCAGATTTTGTTCAAATTTCTGTACGTTTTTGCTACAGCACAAGCTAATACAAACCTAATTCTATTGAACAACGGAAAAGATAATTAAGCAGCTATTATTAGCATACATCAGGAGAGAGAACAAAATGATAACAGCAACAAACAACAATTATGATATTAACATTATAAAAAATAAATTAAACGAAACAAATGTGGTGCTCTTAATTTTTTTCTTCCCATTTCTAACCCCTCCCTCAGTCTTTGTAACGACATTTAAGGTAACTGGTGCCCATACTTCAGAATATTCAGACTCATTATTTTGCAGTCTAAGAGAAGCCCATCTAAGCCTGGGACATCTCCGGTGCATCCCTCGTCAACATCACTCACATTACCACTCCAGTAAAGCTTCTCACCTCTGGGAAACATCGCAAGGAGATCACTTGCTACATCTCCATTCCTGCTGAGCTCCTGTGGTCTTCAGCAATCCCTGGCTGTCAAGAGAGAACCTGTGCATTGGCTGGAATTTGCTGCTTATCCAAAAATGGAGCCAATTCTACTGAACATTGCCTGCTGGAAGCCACTAAAGCCCCATAGAGAAGAATTCTGATCTCTCCAAGGTATCTGAAACTTGCTGAGGCCTTTCCCAAGGTGCAGATCTCCTCCCTTCCACCTCATTAGCTTTGTGACTGCAGCACTGACCTCCTTCCGGGCACATCTCCTCTTCAAGGTCACCTGCTCTGCTTGTCACATGCTGAAACTGAGGCCACGGAGAGGAATGTATGGAGGCCATTACTGGATTTTGAGGTAGACTTAAAACCTTAAAATGAATATGCAATACATGTACACAGCTCAAAAACATTAAGAGAACACTTAGTCATCATAGTATAACACCAAGTCAGTTACACTTCAGGAATATCAGCTTGTCCATTTAGGAAGCAAAAGTGATTGTGAATCAGTTTTACCTGCTTTGGTGCAAATGTAATTGACAACAGGTGCAACAGAGGGGCAAAAGCAAGACATCCCCCAAAAAGAGAATGGTTGTGCATGTGGTGGCCAAAAACAATTAAAGGGTTCAGTGCAAAACATTAAACGTGCCAATTTTAAAGAAATCAAGATTTGGATGGTTTTGAATATTGCTTTACTTTATATTTGCAACAACAATACATGCGCTTTACAATTTCATCCTGTCCAGTACACAACATTGACCGCTACTCAACATTAGTGCATGGTGAAAGTATATTGTGTGTAATACCATAAAACATGAGATAGGTATTCATCAAGTTATTGCACTGAACCTTTCAATTGCTCTCTTATTATCCTTCCAAGCAGATTATTCCATAGTTTTGTGTTCTGCTAGTGTCCTTGTCACAACTGGTAGCATGAGGCGGTACTTGCAGCCCAATCAGGTTGCACAGGTAGTCCAGCTCCTCCAGGATAGCACATCCATACATGCAGTTGCAAGAGGGTTTGCTGTATCTCCCAGCACAGTCTCAGTAGCATAAAGAAGATACCAGGAGAGACTGGCCGTTACACAAGGACAGCTGAACAGGGCTGTAGAAGTGCATCAACCCAGCAAGAGGTCCGGTATCTGCTTTTTTGCACAAGAAGTAATAGGAGGAGCACTGCTGGAGCCCGACAAAATGACCTCCAGCAGGCTACTGGTGTGCATGTTTCTGACCAAACGGTCAGAAACAGACTCCATGAGGGTGGCATGAGAGCCCAACACTCTCTAGTGAGACCTGTGCTCACAGCCCAGCACCATGCAGCTCAATTGGCATTTGCCAGAGAACATCAGAATTGGCAGGTCCACCATTGGCACTCCATTCTCTTCACAGATGACAACAGGTTCACACTGAGCACATGTGACAGGCGTGAAAGAGTCTGGAGATGCCATAGTGAACGTTATGCTACCTGTAACATCATCCAGCATAATCGATTTGGCGGTAGGTCAGTGATGGTCTGGGGAGGCATATCCTTGGATGGTCTCACAGACCTCCATGTCCTAGCCAATGGTGCCCTGACTGCTGTTAGTTACCGGGATGAAATCCTTAGAGCGACTGTCAGACCTTATGCTGGTGCAGTGGGTCCTGGGTTCCTCCTGGTGTGGGACAATGACTGACCTCATGTGGCCAGAGTGTGTAGGCAGTTCCTGGATGATGAAGCCATTGATGCCATTGACTGGCCCTCACGTTTCTCTGACCTAAGTCCAATTGAACACCTATGGGACATTATGTATCGGTACATCTGACGCTGCCAAGTATCGCCACAAACTGCGCAGGAGCTCACTGATGCCCTGATCCAGGTCTGAGAGGAGATCCCCTGGGACACCATCCACCAACTCATCGGGAGCATGCCAGGCGTTTTTGGGAGTGCATACAGGCACGCAGGGCCCGTACAAACCACTGAGTCACATTATGAGTTGCTGTGATTAAAATGTACGCCAGTTGGATGAGTCTATAATTTCAATTTTTTACTTTCATTTTGGGGTGATTTTGAATCCAGCCCTCAATGGGTTGATGATTTTGGTTTCCATTGACCGTTGTTATGTCACTTTGTTCTTAAGAAATTACACAGCGTTCATCAGTAAATATTTTCATCTTGGATAATTCCTTCAACAAGATTTGATATGTGATTTAAATGTCCCCTTTATTTTTTTAAGCAATTTATCACGAGCATTGACTGTACAAAAAGATAGATGCAGCACCCAGGTCTGAAAAGTGAAGCCCATGCAAAAATCTCTGAAAATGCATTCTATTTAATCATCAGCAGATGGCAATGTTGGTGGTTGCAGAGAGAAGTTCAATGCTGTAGAAGTCTATGAGAAAATGACTCTACTTTCCCACCTGATTTATTATTTCAATAGTGATTTTCTACTTTATTTTATGGTATCTATCGCAAGTTTCAAGCCTCCTTCGATATATCATGATGTTCATTTTTGTAAATTATGGTCCCAAGTAGACTAGAATAAAGGATAAAGCCAGATATGCTTTATGGGGCGTGGCTATCCTCTGGTCCTTGTAAGATACGGTCAGATCCACACGTACATCCACCCCTCGCTCCTCCCTGGATCTTCGATTCACGGTCTCGTCCAATAGAAATCACATCCGGTTTCAAAATGCCAAAATGGTGCTGTTCAAATAGCCAAAATTGGGGCTTCCTAAATGGTATGCTGAAATCAATGGGTGACGTCACTGATGCTTCATCCATCTTTTCATACAGTCTATGATCACGAGCACACAGAGTACAAATTCACTCTTGAGCAGTTTTAATTTTTCCCCTTTTCAGCATTCGGCTTATTTGTACAAGGTAGTAATTTATATATTTGAAACATGTTATTTTAGTCATATGTTGATATAGCCGCTCTTGTTTTTCCAGGACCTCCTCAACTGCAGAAGACTCCCTGGACTTTTTGGTTGGTGGCTCTGGAGACTATGAGGAAGGTGCCTCTTGGGCACATGGTCCACTTTGTGGTTTGTGCAAGGACAGCTGGCTCATTTGACAGAAAAAAGTGGCTATAAGCTGACTATTACTTGAACTTTGAAACCAAAATAAAATTGTCGTATAATAACGGCCTACACGTCTATTTCTTCAACACTAAACCTCATTAACAAAGTGATCTGAAACCAACTGAATTATGCAACAAATCTTCCCTTACCATACATTTTGAAAATTGTGAATTCAAACAGTTTAGTCCAATAACAGTCACAACAACCAACCTGTTAACCAGTTTTTTTTTTTTCTGGTGAGCCACCACCAAGTGAAAGTCAATGTCTTATAAATAGGCTACTTATCCATTCCTAAGAAAACATATGGTCAAGGATTCCAAACCTGTACTGACATAAAGATTGAGCATGAGATGGTGGAACAGGTAATCCAGGTCTAATGTGCTATATTACCAAGTGCTTCTCAGCATGAATCGCTTTTTTTCATCAGCGACATCTCTGCCTGCAGATATCTGAGCTTGTACTGCAGTGCACCACGTGGAGCCCTAAAAAACAGCCACATACCCATCAGAATCCCAATGCAGCACACAACATGCTTCTTATATGCACAAGATGCCCTGGAAGCCCTTTCCTGACAAGTTGTTGACTAATTTGTGGGCTTTATGACCCATTCTGTTCATGGATGTCCCTTTTTCCCCTGTACAGAAAGCACAGTGGTTTGCTAGCGACAAATCTCACCACAACAATGCTGTTTGACTTACCAATGACCCAGTTATGTGCACCATGGTCACCCCACTGCAGCCCTCCACCCATGCAGAGACTGAAGTATGAAGGCGTGGTCCATGCTTCCCTGCCAGTTGGCGATCACATTGAGCAGCTCCACTTGGGCATTACAGATTACTTGCACATTGATGGAGTGGAAGTTTTTTTTTTTTTGTTTAATGTATGCATAATCATTGTGTGATGGTTCTTTCATCTGGATATGTGTACTTTCCTGTGACGGCTGCTCGGCTGAAATTAGAGGAAGATAGAAAAATCCATTTTAACAAATAAATAGTCTTCACCTTCTTCTAATCATTTCCCTTGATTAACAAGTATTGCTCAGGCCACAGTCACCTGCCTAAAATCTGTCAATGAAGCGACATTGCAAGAGTGATATAAATCCTACAAATTTCCACATTCACGAGGCAAATTCTTTACACAAAGAGAAATACTTGAAGATCAGCTCCTGGATGGAGATTCAACTCCTCTTTTGTCACACGAGCCACCAAGAGCGGCCTTTACTTGGCCCTTCAAATTCTGCTCGTGGCTTTAATTATTGGGGGTCCAATTATTGGGGGGAGCGCTGAGGCCCTATTAGGTTGGAAACCTATAATGCCACAACAGTCATGTGAATCCCAGCTCGCGTGTCTTTAATCCATTTTGTCTCCTTCGATTGCTTTACGTCCCGCCTGCCTTCATCACCAGCTATTATGCATTCATGTTTTCTCATTTCCTAACGTGTGTGTTTGCGTGTATATATTCCTTACTTTGAGTACGCAAGTTTCTGGATTGTCACTTGCTATATGCCCTTAAGAAACCATAAAGTGGCTCCTATTATTCGTAATCTTTCATATGATAGTTAAATACGGTTGTTCTCTGCTTAGTTCTATTAATAGGAACAAGCCCCAAAGCCTTACTATAAGTCTACAGGATTGGGATTACATTTCTATGAATCATCCTTTAGTCTGTTCCTCTACTTAGTTTATTAGCAAGACCTGCGGTCATCAGGATTGGGACAGCGTTCCTGCGAACCTCCCCGGTCCTGCCATCTGACTGTTCCGCTGTGGCGAAGTGTGCACTCCATCTGGCAGCTGTCCCAGAACGCCACTGGCCAGGCATGGCCATGCCCCCTGCACTCAGGCCTCTGCCATCAACAGACTTAATATTGATCACACCAAGTGAGAAAATTAATGTTTATCGACCAATCATGCATTTTCATGACTGATTGAAATGTTGGATTCAAATCAGCACACTAACCTACCAGATGCAAGTTTGATAAAACCGATATGCCAAAGGTCAAACTGAAAAATCCATATCTCATTGTTAAAATGAATGGACAATTGTTTTACACTCATATTTGTTCTTACACCACTTTGATAAACTACATCTATTTATTGGATGATGTCAAATTAATTTATAGAGCAAACTGAGTCAAACCTGTTTTGCAGAATTTTTGTGCTAAGTCATTATAAAAAACATTTAAAAGAATTTAAACACCTGTGTTCAGAAACTTAAGTATTGAATTTCATTTGTCAAAAAATGTAGTTACCTCGAATGCAGTTACTTGGAATGTAGCTACACATAATATGAACGTTGGCTTCCTTCAAAAAAAAAGCATAGCTATTTCTGTCATAACACGGCTTAAGAGGGCAAATAATCCATCCAAACATGTAAGACAACAAAGTAACAAAAAATAGTCCCATCAAGGAGCCCTGCTCAAAATTTGCCAGCCAATTTCCAAAGATGAGGCAAAATATTATGACCACTCACAGATGAAGCAAAGGATGCTGATTATTTTGTAACAGAGGTGCATGTCAAGGTCTCGGAACAGACATTAGAAGGTACGCAAACAGTGGGTCCTTTTAGTCAACATACTGGATGCAGTAAAAATGCGACCAGGGTAATTCTGACAAGGGCCAAATCATGATGGCCGGAGCGTCTTTGGAGCAACAAGGCTAATGGCGTAATGCGGTCAGTAGTGGTGGACATGTACTCACAGTGTTCCTCAAAGAGACGAACAAGGACGCGGAAACAGAGTTTGAGGCACCAAAGGCTCATCAGTGGAAGAGGGCAGGGAAGGCTATCCAGTCTAATCGGAGGTAACAGAAGGGCTACTGTGGTAAAACTTGCAGAAAGTTTTAATCATGATGCTGGGATGAAAATGTTGCATCCAGCAGCATATGGGGCTTTGTAGCTGCAGACTGGACAGAGCGCAGATTCTCACCCCTGTCCACCATTGAGAGTGCAGTCAAAGGGCTTGCAAGCTGATGCAAAATGTTGCATTTGTTAAGTATTATCAAGTCTTCCTCTTTTCAGTTCTTGGTGACATTTGTCTTCACCAGAAAACTCATTCTTCATTGAACCAGTTCCGAAATGATTTTTTGAGTTTATGGAATTAAATTTTATTTGCCTATTAATTTAAGAAACTGTTATGATCCAGATGATGAACCAAATGCAGATGCTGAGTACAATCCAATCAGGGATAATTACTGGTAGGAATATGGTAGACACTGAGGGATAGGGTCATAGCCTTAGAACAGGAAAAGAGTTCAGCTTAAGATGTTGAAGTGTAGCTTGGGATCTGGGTTAAGGGTGCTCCGGGCCAGTGGATTCTCCGGGCAATGGAAAGGTTGTATCACCCTCACTTAAGCTGGACTGCTTGACAGAAGGACCAGGGACTTTATCAGGATTGCTGTCCCAAACCTGGAGACCGCTGAAGGCTTGGGAGGCATTCCAAATAAACTGGGTAGAGGAACACACTGGCACAAGGGGTTGACAAAAATGCGGCCCCAATCTAGGAGAGTTGTGGAAAGTCTTGGAAGCTTGTTCCAATGAACTAGACTCCGAAGAGAAATGATGTCTTCAAATTTCATAAAAATTACAATAAATTCCAAAGACAATTTTAAATAGTAACTCGAAGACTAAATGACTGGTTGCACAGAGGGATAAAGGCTTAAAATCCAGCAACTCTGAACACAGGAACAAAGGTTTATGCTTACCGGCACACAGGGGTCAGGAGAGCAAAATAGATTACACATAGGACAGGGAGGCACACAAGACATCAAACTAATAGAAGGTGACAGTACCTCTAAACGACACGCAGGTTGCTGGAAACAGGGCAGGGACAGTTAGTGAGACATGAGGGTAATGACAGTTTCCCCCCAAGGGACACCACCAGGGGGGATGCTGTCGCCGTAACTTGTGAACCAGGGAGGGGTCCAAGATGTGACGCTCTGGAACCCAGGAGCACTCCTTGGGCCTGCGCCCCTCCCAGTCCACCAAGATCTGGCGGCCACGTCCTCTGTGCGGGAAGTCCAGGATCCAACGCACAATGTAGGCAGGATCACCATCGATGAGTGTAAGGGTAGGGGGGAAGTGGGAGGGAGGGCTAAAGGGGGGGAAAAAAACAGGTTTTAATCTGGAGACATGAACCACAGGGTGAATGTAATTTAATGAAGGGGGAAGGAGGAGCCTCACAGCGGATGATGACAGCATTCTAAAAATTGCGAAGGGACCGATGAACCTAGGGGAGGGCTTCTTAGACACCTCCTGGAGTGGGATGCACAAACCTCAATTCCAATGAAGTTTGGACGTTGTGTAAAACATAAATAAAACAGAATGCAATTATTTGCAAATCTCATAAACCCACATTTTATTCACAATTGAACAAATACAACATCAGATGTTGATAGTGAGACATTTTACCATATCATGAAAAATATTAGTAATATTAATATTTTGAATTTGATGGCAGCAACACATCTCAGAAAAGTTGGGACAGGGCCATGTTTACCATTGTGTAGCATCCTCTCTTCTTTTAACAACAGCCTGTAAACATCTCGGAAGTGAGGGGACCAATTGCTAGAGTTTTGGGAGAGAAATGTTGACCCACTGTTGTCAGATGTAGGATTCTAGCTGCTCAACAGTCCTGGGTCTTGCTGTGTGTCATGATGTCTTTGACAACGCATTTACCCCTAATAATAATAATAATATCTCTTGTATTAAGTTTCAAGAAAATATTTAGAAATTTTGAGTGTGAAGTTTCTTTTTTGACTGAGTGTATGTGCAAAGTGCATTTCAGAGCACATTAAGAAAATGAGGAACATGAAAACTGCATTAGTGAATAAAATGCAATAAAATACCAAAACTGCACAAAATAAATAAGGCCACAAAACTAACTTCTATGAATATTTCTGCATTCAGAGCACAAAATGAGGAGGAACATGACATCTGCATGTATAAAAGTGAATAAACTAAAATAACAAAACTGCACAAAATAAATAAGGCCACAAAACTAAATATTTCACGTCTATGAATCTCTCTGCATTCAGAGCACAAACTGAGGAGGAACATGACAACTGCACGTATAAAAGTGAATAAAATAAAATTGTCAAAATTGCACAACATAAATAAGGCCACAAAACTAAATATTTCGAGTCTATGAATCGCTCTGCATTATACGCTCAGCGTATTACTGCCCACCACAGGCCGGATGTATAATGATACATCTCGAATACAAAAAAAAAAAAAAAAAAAACCCTCCATGTCGCACAGACTCGCGCTTCAAGTTCAAACTCCTATCGTCGCTTGTGAGCTCAACTCTGCTCGCTTCTTCCTCTTCCGCTCAACTACCCCTCGACTCTCCAGAACCTCAACACAACACTTAAAGTAAACGGCAATCAAATGATGGTTACCATGGCTCCAGGGTCAGACGCGCATTAAACATTATTCACCTTTTTATTCTTATTTATTGCCAAGGAGTTGTATGTTTTTGCCAGCGTTGGTTGGTTTGTTTGCTTGTCTGTTAGCAGGATATCTCAAAAATGGCCGCATAGATTTTAACCAAACTTTGCAAGATGTTAGAGCAGTGGCATAGCCAGCAGGTGTGCCAAGACATGTCCCTTTATGACAGCAATTAGTCCTGGCTAGTTCTCAATCATATTCCTTTATTGACGCGTTTTCCAATTATTGTAATTGGCAACTGAAGACACGGTTTCTCTCCATATATGATCTAACAACGATGAAATCATGGTCTAAATTCAGTACTGCAAAATAATTTACTTATTAATAGGCCAATGCTTCGCGTTGATTGAACTGGTCCGTGTTCCAATGTGGAGTGCTCTCGGAGGGAACCTTCTGTTATGAAAAAGACTGAGAACAGGTCAGGACTAATAATTGTTTTAAACGGATGTTTTGTGCAACCCAATTCTCTGTTCTTGTTCCGCAACTGTACTGAATTTTTCCCATGATTTAATCGCTGTTAGATTGCATATGGAGAGAAACCGGGTCTTCAGTTGCAAATTACGATAATTGGAAAACACGTCAATTAAGGAAAATGATTGAGAACTAGCCAGGACTAATTGCTGTCATAAAGGGACGTGTCTTGGCACACCCGCTGGCTACGCCACTGTGTTAGAGTAACACAAGAGGAACAAGTGATTAAATAGCATATCTAGGCCAAAGTACGGCTGAGAAATACGCCAAAGTTCAAGATTTCAAGTCTTTCCAATGGGCTGGATTTTCAATCGCCGTGCTTTTGGGTTTTGCTGCCACCTGGCGGTGAAATGCAGCAATACCCCACATCAGCCAGCAAAAATAACTCATGCACAGAGTTGCCTTGGCGTGGCGGAGGTGCTGCACTTTCTGAGTGCTCTTGTTAATTTATTTTTTAACCAGCTGTCCGCGACCCACTCAAAACGGGTCTGCAACCCACCAGTTGAGAACCACTGCTGTAGATGGTGGGATATTCAAAGTCTTCGCAATTTTATATTGAGGAACAATTTCTGATATTGGTCCGCAATTTTTAGATTCAGTTTTTTGCAGATTGGTGAACCTCTGCCCATCCTTACTTCTGAGAGACTCTGCCTCTCCAAAATGCTCTTTTTATACCCAGTCACATTACTAACCTGATGTCAATTAACATAATTAGTTACAAAATGCTCCCCCAGCTGTTTTTTATTAGTACTTTTTACGTTTTCAGCCTTTTATTGCCCCTGTCCCAACTTTTTTGAAATCTGTTGCTGCCATCAAATTCAAAATGAGCTAATATTTTTCAAGAAATGGTAAAATGTCTCACTTTCAACATCTGACATGTTGTTTGTGTTCTATTGTGAATAAAATGTGCATTTATGAGATTTGCAAATCATTGTATTCTGTTTTTATTCACGTTTTACACAACGTCCCAACTTTATCGGAATTGGGGTTTGTACCTTCTGGCCAGTCATACCTTCTGTCCCATTAGGTAGGCACGAGCTGGACGGCAACAAAGGTTACCCTGCTTCTGGACGGCAGAAACAAGCTTGAGTAGCAATACACACAGAGTCTTCAATTCCCAGCAGGTGCGAAGAACCTGGAATTGAGCAGGAGAACCTGCCATGTCCTCTCCTCAGACTGGAATAAAGGTGGTTGGTGACCCAAGCAACACTGGAATGGTGACATGCTTAACCCAGCAAGGGGCAGTGAATTATAAGCCAGCTCCTTCCAAGGACGAAGATGAGCCACCTGGAAAGGTTACCTCCCATCGGGCAGCATAGGCTCTTGCCTAACACCTAATTAAACCTCTCCACCTGGCTGTTGGTTTCAGGGGGGAATCTTGAGGACAAATGGGGGTTGGCATCCACCAGTGTGCAGAGGGCCTTCCAGAAGCAGCTAGGGAACTTTTGGCCATGATCTGAAACTACCTATTTAGGCACACCGTGCAGGGAAACCACATGCTGCAGAAGGAGCTCGGCAGTCTCCTTCGCCGTTGAAAGCTTTGTGAGCTGCACAAAATGGATCACCTTTGAGAACTGGTCCATAGTGGAGAGGATCATCGTGAAGCGTGAATCTGTCCGACAAAGGTAGCCCAGTGACAAAATCCACTGCAGTGCAAGCCCACGACCGATTACGAGCCTCCAGCGGCTGCAACAGACTGCAAGGGAATTGATTACTGGACTTGGAGTGGGCACATACAGGGCAGGCTGAGACAAACTCCTGGGTATCTTGGGGGATGGTATGCCACTAAAAGCAATGACAGAGGAGTGCCAAAGAACTAAAGATGCTGGGATGTCACAACAGCTGAGAAGCTTGAGCCCAGGCAACAGACAACTTCTCAATCTCTCAGGGACAAAGAAATGGTTGGGTGGAGTGTCCGATGATGAAGGACTGGACCGCAATGCTTCTTTGACCTCTCACTCTACCTGGAGTTTGGTGGCAACCAGGAGATAATTACCTGGGAAGATTGTTGGGGGACGATCATTGGGTACTGGAGAGTAGAATCGGGACAAGAAGTCAGGCTTTGTGTTCTTTGAGCCAGAATCATAAATTAAGATTTACTTTAATCTAGCAAAGAGGAGGGACCATCAAGCATCCCTGGGATTCAACCCCTTAGCTGTGGACAGGTACTCCAGGTTACAAAAGTCTGTCCAAACAGGGAAAGGCAGAGTGGATCCCTCCACCAATGTCCCCACTCTTCAAAGGCCAGCTGAACTGCCAACAGCTCCCAGTTGCTGATCCAAGTCCTCTCCGCTGGAGATAGCCAACGCGAGAAGAAGGCGCATGGGTAGATCTTGCGGTCAACTGCATGCTGGAAGAGGACGACCCCAGCACCAACATCACAGGTGTCGACTTCGACAATAAATTGGCATTGCAAGGGTTTCTTGATGGACGTTAGGATGACAATTCTTGATAGTCATATTATTTAATCCGCAATCAAAACGAGGGGGGGGGGCAGACCCATAGACCCATCCCATCTTTCTTAGCCACAAAGAACAACCCAGCTCTGGCTGACGATGAAGAGCCTCAAATTATTCCTGAGGCCAGGTTCAGATCAATGTACTCCTCAATAGCTTGGGACTCTTCAGCAGCTAGTGAGTACAGCCAGCCCCTAGGGGGCAATGTTAAGGGCACCAGGTTATGGTTAATCATAGGGTTGGTGCAGTGAAGGGCAAATGGCTCTCGTTGTACTGACCACCTGACAAAGGTCATAGTAGGTAGCTGGAACTCCCTTCAGGTCAGGTGCTTTCCCCTGTTAGCCAAGGAAAGGAGGTGCGACTGTGATGGGAGCTGAACAAAAGTAGGCTTTATAATGGATGACTGGTCCACACAAGGGTTGTGATGTTCAAGCCAAAGCCTGTGCAACACCACTGGGGCATGTGGTAACTCCATGATAAAGAATACCAACTCCTCCGAATGATTGCCGGAGGTCAGCATGGGCAGAGGTCTGGACACAGCAGTGGCATCAGGAAGAGCCACTCATGTAAGGCCCTGCATCTGAAAGGGCACTGGCAAAGGTTTGGTAGGGACCCTCAACTGGTGAACCAGACCAGTATGGATCCCGTTCATGGAGACTTGGCAACCTTGCCAGAAAATACAGATAGGCAGGAGTGGTTGAATAAATGATACAACAGCCTCAGACAGCGCCTCTATTGCCGCTGTATTCGCATATGGCGGACATTGCACTCAGGGATCAGATACCTTGCACTTCCACAGTACAGCTAGAGATTCTGCTTGGTGACAGAAATTGCAGTATATACTGCTAGATGGCAATTTTAATTCATTTAAATGAACAAAATGTTACTGCTAGGGATCACCATCACTTTAGCGTTACTTCGTACAATATCGTTTTGCTTGCAAAATTATTATAGATTCGACTCGATTTCTTCCCAACCATCCAGTTTCACAAAATCAAGTCAGTCAGTCAGTCTTCAGCCAGATTATATTTAGGACCACTGTAAAATTAATCTCCATAACTGGAAAGTTACTCATGCTATAAAGCTGGTAATGGTGTTAAAAATGGCAAAATTTATAGCTTAAAACTGCAATAACGTTGACCTACATTATAACAAATAATAGAAAGTAAACGTGTTCAGTTTTGTAGTATATCATTTTTCAAGTTTTGGTTAACTATGGGAACTTTATTTAAAATGTATATTTCATAAAAGATAAAAAAGTTTTGATACAATATTTATCATTTTTTATGTACTGCTAGTAACAAAAATTAGCTTGTGTTGAAACTACAGTCTGTCTCATTGCAACATCAAAACGCTGAGTTCATCTTTGGGAATTACAGTGATCGAAATTCTTCCTCCACCATGCAGCTTTTATAATGAGCGACAATTCCAATGTAAGTCATGTGGAATTGAACTCTATGACAAATACACAAAATATTTTTTTGTTTTCACAAAAGATGTTTTGTGAATATCAGAACCATAAAGTCCCATTAGTGACTCATATTTTGATCAATGTCAATATACTGCATATTCACAATAGCAAAACCAAACAGCGATCATCACACTGCCTACAGATTTCATGACACCTGAAGCCACTGCCACTCTTATAGACATGGTGTGTGCAATTTACCAGAATAAACTTAACTTTTACTCACTTTGGCACAGTTATAATCGCTGCAGATTCTAAACAGCAAAAGATGCCACCACCTAAAATTAAACGCGCAACCTTAGTCAACCTGTAGCATTTCAACATATTTCACTTTTCTTATCTCAGTGCAGTGAGGTCGTGTCGCTGTCCCTTTAAGAGCGTTCAGTCTAGGGTGGCGCTTTCCTCTGCAAGGGCTTCTTGATATTAATAGTGTTGGTGTCTTGAAACTGACGTAATGCTTGGAGTCTGAGGTCCTGACAAGCGATAACATTTTTGATAAAGAATTGAGATCACAACAGCAAACTACTCTTCGATTTTATCACCTAGACACAGGCGTTCAATATTAAACACGGTCACCCCGTTTTCACTTGCATAGGAGGCATTCGAAATCTTAAATCCCCTTAAACAAAAAGAGATATTATACCCCGAGATCAACAAACAAACACAAAGACGGTTCATGGCTTACAGCAAAGCTCCTCCATCTTTCAGACTGCAAAGATCATTGCAATTTAATCAACAGGTAAGGAGAAAGAATCAATGACCGTTAGTAGACCGGCAACAAACAATGTGATGTGAATATCTAGTAGCCGAGTGCTTGAATGCTGATCTCTTGGTAGCTAACGTTATGTAATGCTGGGAGAGCCAAGGGATTTAGTGAATCAGTTGTGCGCTACTTTGCGATGAAAAAGGAGCAGGGCTTCTCGGATTTCACATGGCATTTAGGTTTTGTTGGGTCAAATGTATGAGAAATTGAAATTGGCTACTTGCTAGAAGCAGTAGCCTTATTCGAGGGGTCACGTACTGATCAAGGAAGAAAAACATGATTTCCAGTAGGTTTGTGGCTTACTTTTTCCTTCCCTTTTTTTGAAGCTGCCGTGAAGCATTCGCTTGAAAATGTCTAACGTTGAATGGATGAACTGATGTTACGATCCATTTGTTTGATGATCCATCTCTTCTATTTCCGCGTTAATTATTTTACTAAGTTGATGTGATCACTTAAGCCTCTGCATCATACGCACTTTTTGTTATTATCGGTGTCGACATATCTAAAAGTACCTGCTAAACTATTCAAAACTTCGTCTAAATGATCTGCCTTTGAGATAGCATAATTATGCGTAGCTAATATGACTACTGTGGTAGTTCCCACCTAAGTTTAAGAACTATAAACCTATTGTTTGATGATCAGCACAGATAAGAAAAGTTATGAACAGTTACGCGTTCAACTTCATGCGCGTGTTCGCGCGGCACTGGAGCGTTTAGATCACACTTTTCAACATGGGTTATGCTCATAGGTCCAGCTTTGCTCAAGTCCTAGTTAGGCTGCTTTATGTTGCTTTGCAAGAGCTACATGTTAAGTTTTTAAATTTATTTTTGCTCAATGCCTCTGCCTTGCGGAGAAAGATTTTGTTGTACTACTGAAAAAAAACCTTGTCCTGCCGTATTATTTTAACACATTAAATGCGAATCCCTGCTGTGTTTTCAACGAGACTTTTCCTTTAATGGATCGAACTGTTGCAGCTCTGCGCAGTGTGATGTAGTCCAGTTCTGAAAAGTTTTGTAGCTGGCCTGACTAAGCAATGAATTATGGGATGGACCTCTTTGTACAATAATAATGCGCCGTTTCTCTGTATCTTAATTTACAAGTACTATTGGTCACTATTGTTGTCTAGTTTCTGCGTTACATATTATATTTTGTCTGAAATAGGCTTCTTTTGGGCTACTTTATTATTTTGGAAGAGGACGGGCGTGAGAAACGTGCCACAGGCTGTTTTTTGTCCGAAACACATCTGTTTTTGTGTTGTAGATTTTGCTTCTGGACTACCATTTTCCTTTTTAAATGTTAAGGTCTGTGGCTGACTACAGTTAATTGGAAAAATAAATTTCGAATGCTGTAGCATACGAAAGTGTGCTGCTGTTTTCAAGTTCTGTTATCGTATCGCGCTATTTTGGTTATCCTCCACCTCACACTGGAAAGTATCACAATGCTCAGACTTCAAACCTTACAAGTCACCCTTTTTGCGGCCGTACTTACGGTAGAAGTGGTTTGTTTAGTCTCTTATAGTGACACAAAATTCCCATGTAGGTTTTCAGTTGATGAATGGCAGTATTTCCTGTAAACTGTGAAACCGACTACATGCAAGTCTGGAAATGATAAGTCTACTGCCCTGAAAGCCCTCATTCTTCGTCTGAGAAAGTGCGTTAATGACGTGGCCTAAGCAAACAAACATGGCTCATCATTTGGAGAAATGTGAAGGAGTCTGCCCTGAAAACCAGAGTTTCCAAATTTGTAACTAACTGCGGGGAACAATAAAGCTTTTTGTGTTCGCTTCTACTCAGATAAGCGTTTGACTATTTTGTGCCAAAGCGTATTCAAACTTTTTTTTAGGTCTTTCAGCTTCAATAATTTGTGATTATGAATGTGCTGTTAGTTTTTGCTGTTTATCGGCATGCCAGGTAGGCAGTTCTATGGAAAAGTCCAGGACCAACCATTATTTATTTTAAAAAAATCTGGTGCATTGGTAGTAATGCTATATTAGAATTAGTAATTTGAATACTGTAAAAACTTGGACTGATCGATGCATTTTAATCTGATGGGGGCCTGAATTTGTAGCCAACACTTGCTTTACAGTTTTCTCAACTGTCCTTAAGAAAAAGGGGGGGAGGGAAAACTTTTAGTCACATTGAATTCGGCTTTGTATTGTGTGTTGTACCCTAAGTCGATTGTGTAGGAATTGTTATAGGTCATGTGCTCTAACAGCAGTTATTTCTATTTTTGGGTTCTGAAAATGCATGCAGAAAATGGTATTTATACAAATGGCCCTGCATAAGTTTGTACTGAATCTAGAGTCTTGACCAGAGATAACTGATGCTTAACCAAAGGTCTTCTAATAATAGGGTGGCCCTGAAAATTGACCTAAATTTATGTAACAACAACAAATTAAGTAATTTATTTACTCTGCAATATTTTATTACCTAACGATAAAATAGTTTGAGTGTATTTTTGTTTATAGATAAAAATTTGTCAAGTATTCTTTGCAATTTACTGAACCTATTTCTGTGTGTACCATCAAAGGAAAAATCACTCCTATTTGGTGATTTCAGACAGTTTCTGCAATCAATTCTGTTTATCTCTTTTGTTGATGCGAGTGTTCATTCTTGGAAGACTTTGAGACATTGTGTATTTTTGTGTGAGCCCAGATTACAAGCTGATGTTTTATCTGTCTTCATCTAAAATGAATTTGAATTTTAAAAGTAACCTATTACAATTTTTTTAACAATACAATGTATTATTTTGGTTTGATTATTATGTCATACTTATTATGGTTTTCTGTGTTAAAATTATTTGTGGAAATCACAATGTAAACTCTATTCTCCACTGGCTTATGCTTATGAATTATGTTGGAAATTGTTGTCCTTGTGGATACATAACCTGAATTTTGGACTCTAATAAATTTGCTATCTTTTTATTTACGCCTACATTAGGCCCACATGTTTCATCACAATCAATATGTTGAGTATATGCAGCTGCAGTATTTTCGGATCTGTCTCAACAAGAATATATCGGGGAAAATCTGAACTACAGTGTGCACGTACATTTAATTAATGGAATCTGTTTATAAAATTAAAGCTTTTCATATCACTAGTCTTTTTTTGATGGAGTATTGGCTTACATTGTTGTGAGGGGGAAAAAAAAACTTGGGGGTCCATTAGGAGTGCAGCATGTATTTAATCTCTTTAATGTTGCCTGACATAATGTTGAAGTTGACTTCGAGGGCACTAAAATGTGAATATACTGCAGGTGGTCGAATAATTAGAAAGTCAGCCAAACATATGAGCTTTGTGAAGCCCATGACATACGTTTTTTTGTGACCAGTTTTGATGTATATATTTTTTTATTACATGATGATTTTTGGAGCTGCGGATCTGTGGTTATTCGCTATCCCACCAAGTGCCTGTCTTTCTTCCGAGAACTTAAACCATACTTTTTGCTGTGGCTTTGTTTTTGTGTTCGGTGTAGTCTATGTAGAAATCAGTTGTGATTCAGCTGCCACCATTAAAGTTTTGCAATTTTTGTTCCCAATGCGCCTGCAATTCCAGGACCAACTTTTTGTTCGCTTTGTTGGTATACTCATGTTGCTTCTTTTAAGCCAGCATATGCTATGATTGGCATCCAACTATTTAGGAATTATGTGTAGATGCTTTATACTTGTCTGAAAATATCATAAGTACAGCCATTTTTTCTGGGGTGCTTCCGATATTTTGTCCACTCTGGGCGATAACAATAACATTTTGATTTACTGCAAGACTGGGAATGTAATCACGATATTCTCAAGTGTAATAAGAAAAAATTGACTCCACGAGGCAGACATACAAGCTTGCACCTTTTCTTTCTTATGTATCACAACTGGACCAGTCTTGAACAAACTACAACCAAACATCTGAGGCCATGTGAAATGTGTCTGGAAAACAATTTTCACTTATACTATTTATTGTGCTGGCCTGCTGTGATTCATTCAACCAAAAGAGTTTTTTAAAATTTGGCAAAAAGGGATTGTGGTATGGTATTTTGCTGGAGTTATTTATATTCTTGTTTTAAGAATGTTTTATTTAAATTCTGTCAGTTGAACTGTATGCCTCCAAAGACTAGGCGTATTGTGAAAATTTGATATTGAGAGTTTCAAAAAGTGCTGTTTGATGAATTTTTTTGCTTTGATGTCCTGTGTTCTTACACTTAATGATGTAGGGTTCTTTAAGTGTATAATTGCGACCAAAACACCGGCATATCGCCTCAAAAATGTAGTTCCACTCCTTATCCTTGAAAACATATCCAGTGCACCTATAAGTCCCTTCGTAATTACCCACAGGAGCTGCGTGACGTCACCGTGTCAAAGGTCATTTGTACATAGAGCCGACCCGAGCTGTATTGAACAGTGTTGGATACCTGATTGAAAGGACAGGTTTCTCGATATGTTGCTCAATTAGTTCCTTCTCAATCAATCCATTTTACGCAGAAAAAAGCCTACACAGGTGCAAAGTGTTTCTTGCATGCAGCTTGCAACAAACAAAGGCAAAGTGCTAATTGTTGTTATTGAAATTCTATTGGAGTATAATCGAAAATTCTTATGGGATCTGATAGTGTCTCTCAAATAGACACAAAGTGGAAATAACATTCAATAAAGAATTGGGTGTAATCAGAGTTATTTTCGTTTTTCATTGTTGCTATTAATTGATTTAATCTGTTGGGCTTTTAATTCATGTTTAAAGAAAACAGGTGACGTTACAGTCCATTCCAGCAGACTACCGTAAGGGATGCTTTGTTTTTCCCTTGAAACCGCAATACAGAATAAACCAGGAGAAGTTCACTTCATTCGGACAATGTTCAATATCTAGCCTATTCAAAATAACAAAATAACTAATCAAAGAAATTACTGAAGAAATAAACGGGAGAAAGCGAATTCACATATGATGTCTCAAATCGCAATTTACAAATTTCAAAGCTGCGTGAACGTAAACGCCATTCACTCAACTCGGCCATTCTGCTTTCGGTTTTAATGCCCCAGCACTTAAACAATTGAATTGTGCTAAAAATGCCAAACATGCCCAGTGAATGATCCACAATGTGAAGTTTAGTAGCCTATGGTGTAATCCCATTCCGCTAATCAAGAAATCAGCAAAGATGACACGGTTTATTGGGTTTGTTGGCTATAGCAATATTTTTTCTTATGGATTAGGCTAGTCTGGCTGGCTTCGGTAGCAAGAGCATCAGCCAGGGCTGGACTGGGACAAAAAAACGGCCCTGGCATTTTCGGCCATGGCGGCCCAACCTGATCGTGACGTGACGGCCCGCCATACGCGCGCACTTTGCTGTTACCAAAAGTTAAAATTAAGCTCAATCGTAGCCTACATGCCCTGGAACTCCACACAGAAAGGCCCCAGGCCGGAATCGAACCCACAACCTTCTTGCTGTGTGGTGGCAATGCTAATCACTGCACCACCATGACAAAGAAGAAATTAATATATTAATTATTATTAATATATTTACATGAATGAATGTGAAAAAGAAATGTGACTTTGGGGCCATTTATAATTTTTCAATAAGACCATTGCACTATTTGGATTGATTCATACATAACCTTTTAAAATAACGTTACATATCTTAGAGACTCAACAGGGCATAGAATAGCTCACTAGCTTCAAAACCGCAGTACTCACTGGTTGCAAGTTTACTGGCAGGTGATTCTGAATGTCAAGACAGGGTTTTTAATAGGAAAATTAGAAAGGCTTCCTTGCTATATTCCAGGACAAATTTTATTTGCCACCGTAAAACAACGAATCATTATGGATCAAATTGTAGGTCATTGGTGAAACTAATTTCCCAGCAAGCCTGCCTTCTTAAACTTTTAGGATGAAAACAACATTAAATAAACTGTACATGGCTTAAGCCTTTGCATCTTTTTTTTTTTTATCTGCAAGAATATAGTTTTTCGGTAATTCCTATATCATAAAACAAATATATAAATAGATACTGAAAATGGCCAAGATGCAAGGTAACCGGAATAGTGAAGTAGAAGAATAAAAAGTGGTATATAAAGCATGTGTCACATGTAACTAGTACCGCGAGTAATCTCGGGGAGAGCGCTTTTACTAATGTAATATAAAGAGAGGTAAATATTAATTATGTATTGATTCTCTCTGTATGAAATTCCATTTTGAATGAGCTATAATCTTTCCGCTGTTTGCTCGCCGTGGGCCAATGGCTACCAACGGGCGGTACGCAGTTGTGTTTTTTTTTTTCCCTGAGGAGGGAGGGCTCAGATTTCATTGGGCCAGCCCTGTGTCAGTGTAGAAGATGAACCAATGGGCCGCTTTCCGTGTTTTAAAGGCCGGCGCGGTCGTTCAAAATTATCGATGTTATTAAAATTTTATAAACTATGATTGCGTCGGCCGAAAATGTGCATCGGTCCACCGGGCATTGCCTGGTACGCCAGATTACCAGTCCAGCCTCGGCATCAGCTATGGTTCTCGGGGAGACACCTGCAAAGTTTGCGTTAAACCTGCAAGCTGCAGTAGGACTGCACGCGATGTGATGGAAATGCACCTGTTGATACTTTTTCAAATTAACCAGCTTAAATAACTCAGTTCGCTTTACCAGTAGCGGACAAATACAACATGATCTTAATGTTCGCCTACAAATCAATGCTTGTTGGTGTTAAGGAATACATCGTAATGCAAACTGACTTAATGAAAATGCTTCCAACTTAATTGTCTCCTCGCTTAAATTATACTGGACAAATAAAGTTAGGGATCACCCCAAATTTTGAATTTGAAATATGTGATAGTTTGTATTTTTTTCCATATCATATTTTAATATTGAAAAGTTGGGTGATCCCTAACTTTCTTTGTCCAGTATACTATACCTTCACGCTTCTAGTAATGAACAGTAAAAGGTGTAATAAAAATATTAGATGGCCCTCATTATTTGAATTACCCACATTAATTAAGGACAGCTACAGCCACTCCACCGCTTAAGATGCAAGCATCAAAATTTATATATCAAATCCACTTATTTCTTGAAAACCGTACATGACACTTTACCAGAATGAAATTCCGAACAAATTCTCGCTAGTGATAATCTAGGAAGGTGCTAAGCTCATGTGCCTCGTAATTTTCAACCTCGATATTGCTCACCGTTACGAGTGATAGCTGAAATTCACGTTTATGAGCAAATGACCTTTCGTGAAAGTTCAACACAGGGAAATCGCGCATGCGCAGAATGTAATTACGAAGGGGCTTATTGTGCCCTGAAAAAAGTATTTGCCTCCTTCCTGAGGTCTTCTGTTTTTCCTTATTTATCATTTTTAAATGTTTCAGATCATCCAGCTCATTTTAATGTGAGACAAAGACAATGTGACTAAACTCTAAATGTAGCTTTGAGATGATCATTTTCTTAATTGAAGAGAAAGAGATGTTCAAAACTTACAGGGGACATGGAACAGCGATAAATTTTAAGTGCATCTGAAAGATGCGTTCATAAAGTAAATTTCCGATTAATTTTTGATCTCCTAATACCCACCATTTTGCCGTGGTGTTTAAATAAAGTCCACGCAAGAAATTCATGGGAGGCGCCATGACAGCGTCGCTTAATGAGTGGTGTCACTGGTTGGACCAAACATTGAAACAGAATGGCAATGAACAAAAAATACGAATGGCTCAAGCAAAAAAAAATCTAAACGAAGGTTCTTTTAGGGGTTCTTGGACAACAGCGGATAATGGCACTGTCTTAATGAATAAAATGTTTTATTTTAATTCATTTTCGTGACAGTACTCCGTGTATTTTACCTGCATGACTCCAGTGCCGGTGCGCTTTCCGCTTATCAACCGGTCAGGCGCAATGAGTATCGGATCGGAGAATTATTCTGGTCGCTGTGAATGAGTTCGTTAATCACCCACACAAACGATTGACGAAACCGCACTCAAAGAAATCGCAGCCTATTTTAAGTTTGCTGAACTGTGATAGGGAATTGAAAATATTACAAGAAATTAAGAGACAGGTTAGATTATATATATATATATATATATATATATATATATATATATATATATATATTTAGAGCACTAGATTGCTGATGATGTCATATTTACATTATCCAAAGTGAAGCACCCGGCCGCCATAGTGATACACCCAACTTCTTCATAAAAATTAATGGTTTCCTATGAGGCCAATTTCAAATGAGTCAATTTAAGCGTTAAAATGCCGAGATGTGCGGCTGTCTTTTGCAGCGATATCATTTGAAGGGCTGCAATAAAAGCTTTAATGCGTAAGTTAACGTAGAAATGCAAATCGCGTTTGCTGCTAGCTAGCTAATTAGCCGTCCCATTGACTTGAATAGACCGCTGACTAAAACTAAATGCTAGCGATTGATAACGGTCAACAGCGAGCTACCTTGGTACCGGGGGACTGCATTGACTTAGCAGTTACTGAAATTAACAAGGTGGCTAACAAGCTAGCTACTCGTAATTGACATTCAACGACAATACTTCTTACCTGCATAATATTTAAAACAGTGGACAAGTAGCTTTGTCTGTTCATACAGAGTTCCAAAAGACAAGGAGGGGAGAAAGGCTTGGCTGTTAGAAATCAGGAGAAAAAACTTTTCTCTATCCCTCGATCCGTGCTGTACAGTGATCATTTTTGAGAGCAGTGTTTTAACGAGACATGGGGAAAGATGAAGCTTAGTAAATGAGTAGCCAGAGTTAACTAGCGCTTCTTTTTAATAACGCTGGCATTAGCCATATGATTCAAAATAAAAAATTCGGTTGGCGGAAAATATGCTCAATCGGGGTACAATGAAGTGAGGAATCCAGTGAGTAATTTAATAACGCATAGGGACATTCATCGACGTTTCTTATTAAGGCGAAAACTGCCAAGCAATTATCTTATCAGACGGTCATAAAAAGCCTCGGTCACGTTAATTAACTTTTCTGCTTGCGCATTAACGTTGACACCGAGTAACATTTCGATCTTCCCTTTAGTAAATGTGCCACTTTCCATCCGCCGAAAAGCACATATTTAGGGAGACAAAATGTTGCTCTGCACAGCGATACCAAAATAACACCAACTCGCACGCAAGTGTTTTTGAAAATGTAACTCTAAAGTAGGTGAAAATGAATGGGAGTCTATGAGCGAATTTTACTTCCGGTGTATACACTCCTGGAACAGATGCTTCACTTGAGCGTACCCTATCAGCAATCTAGTGTGCTGCAGTTGGCTAATGTCCCTGCAGGATATGAGTTTATTGGGCACGACTAAAACATAACGTTAGTTTTTGGGTAACATAATAACTTGTTGCGTGTGGTTTCAATTAGGCTAAAGTACTGTTAAAGTTATTTTTGTGCAGTCACTCTTGGTTACATTGACACTCGAAAAACGTTACAATACGTTTCATAACTCCCCAGGTTATCTGGATTGTTCAGGGCATTATTTTATCGGGCATGACTGAGCACAATACGAGTTTATGAGTAACGTTGATAATGCGATCTACATTTTTATAAACTGACTGAACTGAACAGTTAAATTAACACATTATCTCCTTGTTATTTTAACTGTAGGTGGGGTCCTGCGCTATTTAACTGTGGTTTTCACTTAACATACACGGAACTTCTTTTATAAACTAATGGTACAATTACAGTTAAAATAACTGACAAAAAAGGTGCCCGTTAAACTAACTGGCGAAAAAGGTGCAAGTATATAACCGTGTACAAAGTAAATGTCGCGGGGACCATAGGTGTAACTCGCGTCATACACTGGCCGGCACAATAGCGGACGGTGCACAAGCAATAAAAGGCGATTACAGGTGTTTGTGCTCCGTGCGCAGTAAATTGCAGTATTTTCCAAAATGCTTTTTTACCAATCCCACAAATTGTCTACTTTCTGTATGACAGTATGTTACAAATCATTCATTTTGTGATTGTTTTAGACCGAAAAAAAATACGCAAGTGGGATTGGAATTAGATAGTTGTGAGACCGTTTCATTCATCCAAATTATTTATACTTCACTGCACCAGTTTAGATTTTGAAGATGATCTTGTGAGAGTAGGAAGCATACCAACCTTCTGGTTTAATGTTAAATCCAAATCCTGTTGTGATAGGTTGTACGGCTATTTAAGTTATATAAATGGTTTGTCCTCACTTTACCTTGAAGATGGTTGAGAATGCTGCAATCAACCATTTTAGGCTAAATAATGTTTTATATGTAATTTCAAATGACATAAAATAATTATGTATAATAATTACCTGCCCTGATCCACTATGCCAATCGTATACTGTTTCTGATGCATTCTTGATTTCCATGGCATCATCACATGATGAACAAGATGTCTAAAGATAAGGCAGGAGCAGGAAAGAAGAGGGACCTTGTTGTATTAAATTTTTTAATTTTAAAGAAGTGCAAATCTGAATGAAAAAAAGAATTAAAGTGCATTTATTTTATTGTTTACAGAGTAAATTTTTGAAATTAACTGATGTGCAAAAAAATGCCATGCTGAGTCTTGTCATGCTCTCTCTCTCTCTCTGTATAGTTGGAATAATATTGAGAAAAACTTCCGAGCATGCACACTGTGTGCCAGGGGCAGATGTAGGCAGAGCTACAGTAGGGCTAAGCCCACTAAACTGTTTGTTTGTTTATTTATTAATTTATTTATTTTTTGTTCTTTCAGTCATTGGAAAATGTCTGCCCCGTGATATTGACACCAGTTTGAAGGCTCACTGGCATTAAAATGCGTCGCACTTGATTTTTACCAAATTAAAATTTATACAACTATATGTTTTAGACACTTCAACAATTCTACATTCAGCTGAAATTTACTTTGGCAAGGTCTTCAATGTTATTATCCCCGTCACTGTCATTAAAATTGATTATTTCATGCCTTTTCAACCCTCCAGACTAACTTGTGGACCTAGGAGCGCATGCGCTCTCAACCTGAAAAAGTTGGGCGCACAGGCCAAAATTTAGGCCCGCAGGCCAAAACTGTGGTCACGCAAAGTACCGTGATACTTTTCTGAATATTTACAAGCCCAAAGAAAGATACCTGAACAGTCTATCAGTTGTTGCTGCATTTATTTAAGAAACATTATCAGAAAGCACTTTGTGAACTGAAAAGTAGATATTGGTGTTCACAAGAATGTTTGAAAAATGTATAAATGCAGTTATCATTTTGGAGAGTTATCATACAAGTCTAAATATATGTACAAGTCTCCATTTCCCGAAGGGACAACTTTTCATCAGACCCTCCCCAGTACATAAACTGAATCATTCATAGAAAAATTATTGCCAAATTTAGATGAGCACCCCCCTAAAACCAAAATATGGGTATAAATCAATGAATAACTCCCAATTATCACAGTGCTAGTTCTAAAATTTGTAACTGTTATTGTTGCTGCCATCCCAAGGAACAATTTGACACCAAACATGGCTTAATTGCTTTGAAAATATGAGACCCAGGAGGAATTGAAGCCGTAAAAAGCATAATTTGGCTACATTTTTTTCATCACAAAGTTTCAAATTCAAATTAATATAGTTCCCAAAGTGATCCACCCTAAATATTCGGTAAAAAGTAGGTGCAGTATGCCAGGTTCGTTTGCACAAAGTTTCAAGAAGTTCTTTCACCGGTAACAATGTGGTAGGACGGCTTATTATTGAGGCATTGCGCTGATAAGCCTATGGTAGTCGCTAAAGTACATTGGACAGGTGTCACCAGTTAGTTTTTGAATCAGTTTTGAACATTTGGTGCAATCGACAAAATACTATTCCTCAGACAGCTGGCCAATCATCGGAACCCCAAAGAAAACGGATTATAAATCTATAAGAACCGCAGCTTTTCTCATCTTTATCGTACTCCAATGAAAATAAATAATCTTGCACTCGGACCAACCAGTCACCGATTTCATACATACTGCATGAATAATCATGTACATGCGGACCTTCAGATCAGAGTGGAGGTGCGCATCCAACCTAATCCATCAGGATGGAAGGTTAGCGATTGATATTGAAACGCTAAATAAAACCATTCGCCACTGGACGCAAGCACCCATAGCTGGTATCAACAAGACTCAAAACTGTGTCACGAACAGTCTACGGCCACGAAGCATACTGTATTTTCGGGCTAATAACGTCGGACATCGTTCTCACTCTCCAGGTGCGTTTCCATTACCCTTAGAAATGCGCAAAATCTAAATAGCGAAATAAAAAACCGGTAATGAAAACACTTTCTGACATCATGAACTTTGCTCTCCCATCTGTAGTATTAGTCACCGAAGTCAAGGCCTAATACGTTGACTGTTGGACGACTACAGCAGACCAGCAAGTGTACTCGTTATTTCGCGTATTGTGGAGCATTTACATCGTTATTGTCAGACTCAGACAAGGTTTTATAAATTTTCCGCGCGCACAACTCAGTTGGCAGTGATAAGGTCGAATGCTTTGCCATTCTCATCGATGCATGAGTACAGCCGAGCTGTGATTAGCTGATGGCAACAGCCGATCTGTGATTGGCTGATGTACGTAATGGTACCAACCTACCTGCAGAAAAAAATTTGCGGCCTGCGGCTGATAATTAGGGAGTGAATCGCTGCCCAGAATAGGCGCACAGTGCATGAAGTGTTGTGAGAATGTAAGCCGCAAAACGTAAATCGTGGTCGCAGACTGGAGCGCTGCTTTTGTCATGCATGTCTCGGCCATGTCATGCAATTGTGTTGAAACGAGTCCAACAAAAGACGACATCGCGCGCGGTGGGTGCTGGGGCTTCGTTTCGCGGTAAATTTGAAATTAAAAATGCGCATAAACGCAGGGGATTTGGGCTTTTTGTCAGTGGCGAAAATATTTAAAAATAACACTACTACAATACTTATTCGACATGTTCTTGTGTTTCCTGTCCCCTTTAAATCATTCATGTGAAAAAATAATTGCCCCACTAAGCCTAATAACTGGCTGTGCCACCCTTGGCAGCAACAACTGCAGTCAACAATCTGTGATGACTGGCATTGTCTTTTAGTTCCTGTTGGAGGAATTTTGCTCCTCTCTTCCTAGCAGAATTATTTCAATTCAGCCACATTGGGGGGTTTTCGCTGCCTGTTAAATGTTATGCAGCAGCATCTTCTTTAGATTCAAGTCAGCACTTTGACTTGACCACTCCAAAACCTTCATTTTGTTTCTTTTGAGTCACTCAGAGGTGGACTTGCTTCTTTGCTTCAGATCATTGTCCTGTGCATATACCGAATGCACTTGAGATGTAGGTCCCAAACTGATGGCAGGACAATCTACTTCAGGATTTTCTGTTTGAGAGCAGAATTCATGGCCACATCAATTATGGCAAGTTGCCCAGGTTTTGAAGTCAGTAAAGCAGACCCAGTCCTTTGCACTACCACCATCGTGCTTCACTTTTGGTATGATGTCTTATTTTGAAAAGGTGCGTTAGCTTTACATGAGGTGTGAGGTAACCCATGTTTTCCAAAAAGTTCTACTTTTTGCTCATCAATTCACATATTTCAGTTTTCAGTTCAAGATTTTTTTTTTTTGGCAAATATGAGACAGGCCTTTGTGTTCTTTTTGGTCTTTTTGCCTTTGTGCTATCCCATGGATTCCATTTTAGCCTTTCTCATTGTGGAATCATAGACACTGTCCTTAACTGAGGTAAGTGAGGCCTGCAGTTCTTTACATGTTAGTGTGGCTTCTTTTGTGATGTCATGGATGCATCATCAATACATTCTTGGAGGTTTAGGCAGATTAGCCACTCCTGGGAAGGTTCACTGCTGTTCCAAGTTTTCTCCATTTGCAGATAATGGCTGTTACCTTGGTTCGCTTGAGTCCCAGGGCCTTGGACATAGTCTTGCAGCCCATTCAGTCTGATGGATTTAAGCCACGTTGTTTCTCATTGATTGTTGAATTTCTTCAGATCATGGCATCATATACTGTTTTTTCCTTCTTCTCATTGCCAGACAGGTTCCATTAAAATTACAGTATGTTTAGATTCAGCATGGCTGGCAGTAATCATTCCTGGGTGTGTTGAGTTAAGCTGAAAACGGTTATTAATAAAGTATGATTGAAATGTTTGATTTGGTGCCTAAGGAGGCAATTACTTTTTGATGTTGGGCTAGGTAGGGTTCTGTAGCTTTTTTCCTTCAATAAATGAAATCGAGTTGTGCTGGTGCAAATGCGGGCTCTTGAGTTGGCACAATTATTGTTAACTTATCAAAATGGTTCGGCTTACTACTTAAATCCAGTTAGCCAATGCTGCCGTTGTTGCTGTAAGCCCAAGGGAGAGTGTTTGGGTATAGAAAGTAATCGTTATTTAAGCGCTTGGATTGGCTAACATTGGAGGACAGCAAAGGAATGAAATGTTTCATTGACATTTCATATTTTAAGTGGGAAACAGTCTGGGGAAAATTATACTCCAAACCATAATAAAGCAGTTTGACTGTTAGGAAAGACTCCTGCTGTCAGTAGTGCATGTGGCAAGCACACATTGCATTTCAACATGTGTTACGGCGATCTTGGTCCTTCTGTTTTTGGAGGTGTGATTTCCCTCTGGGCCTTGACAAGACCACCATTTCTTGAGAACCAAGTGTGGACTTAAATTTGTAGCTTTGAAAGACAACCTCATTGGTACGAAATCCAGGCCAGTAACTGTAGGGGGTGAATGCAAATATAATCAATGTATACGTTCTATTGACTGTTAACCCTTAAATGTGCAGTCCATTTTTGTGCAAATTTTCTTCTAAACTAAAATGCTTACTGTTCCTGGACCACTTTGACTACAGGCATACTCATGGTCTCATTTGAAAGTTGACACTCAGTAGATTGCTCTCAAATAGTCAGAATTGCTGAGAATATTACCTAAATCTAGTAACAACTCTGGAAATGTAAGTTTTTGCCTGACAGAAAAAGAGTCTGTTTTCTTCTGCTCCTGTGGTGCTGTGACCAAGCCTCATCAGAGTTGGAAAAATTATATGGCCACAGTCAGACAACTAAACAGCAGCAGATTCAAGTATTATGATTCTGTAACCAAAAATTAATATTTTGCAGATTTTTTTTTTGTTATGTTCATGTGTGTTTCAATGAACAATTTTTGAGAGCCCAAATTTCCCTGCATTCCCAGCCACAGTCATGTTCACTTTTGCAGTAGTTTTATAACTTCCTTATTTCAGATCTTTATCTCCATATGTAGCTAAATTTTGAGTTCAGTACCCTTCCAGTTCCCTGCACTGTTGTGCGATCGTATAAGCGTAATAAAGTCACTTCCGGACCTACATTGCTTCATTGACGAAATCTCCTCTTGACAGAACTATTGACACAATTCCTCAGTTGAAACAAACAGCCACCCTCATTTGGACTTCAAATGAGGCGAAGAAGAAACAAATGAATGTACTGCCCTATTTCAGAGAAGAATTTGGATGGCATGGAAATTGCAAGTAAAAAACAAAAGCAGTGATTTGTAAATGCATAACCATTCTGAATTAAAATTTTTTGCAACATCTTCCAAAAAAAGAAGGGACAGGGCAGTATAAGACTCAGAATGTGTTGGAATTAAAAAAAATTAGGTGTGCAGGTGTTCAACAGGTGATGCCATCAAGCTTGGATATGAAAGGAGCATTCACAATGGGCCCGGTTATTTGAGGCTTGCCTCTTTGTGAAAAGCTGCATGATTGAATAATCAAACAGTTTTAAAATGGTATATTTCAATAGGGATTTAGGGATTTCCCCTGTATAATGCATAATATTATTGACATCTTCAGGGAATCTGTATTAATCTCTGCACAAAAGTTGAGGTTTAAAACCAATACTGAATGCCCCTGATCATTGAGTCTTCAGACGGGACTTTGTTGAAAACCAGTAAGCTTTAGTAATGGATATAACCACGTGTGCTGGGACTACTTTGGAAAAGCTTTGTGAATTGTATTCATTATCACATTGACAAATGCACGTGAAGTCTGTACGAAGCACTGAGGAAGACATGTAAAAAAAAATCCTGAGCCTGTTACTGGCATACTGTATTTCGGTCGTAGGTTCGTACGTACTTCTTTCTCACCGTCCATTGCAAATAGTCTGCACTCTGCTGAAGGAAAGGAGGGGTTTTCACCAAATCAGCCATGGTAACTCCTCTCTGAGGTTAGCTGAACTGATTAGGTTTTGGAGGTCATCAGGTCAAAAGTTAAGGTCACATACTGGAAGGTCAGTTTATATGGGGGCCGAAGGGCAACTTTAAGGGCATATGAAGCTATGGCAGAATCAACTCTTTGTGTTGTTGAGATTACGTTTTTCACATTCTGCATCTGTTATAACATCATGGCTTCTTAAGTAGAGATTGTGGCTGCTAGACTAACCTGCCAGCTGTCCAGACCTGTCTCTCATTGAAAACTTGTGGTGCTTTTTGAAGCACGCAATATGACAATGAAGATTTGGGAGGTCTAAGCTGATGAAGACACATCAAGGGACAATGGGTGAAAAAAATCCTTCCAAGCTAGAATTGGTGACCTTTATTTCCCAGACGATTACATGGAGGGTTACTGAAGGGAAAGGTGAAGGAACACAGTGGTAAGCACACTGGAATGTGTTGCAGGCATGAAATTTGGAAGGAGTGTTTCTTCTCAAAAAAAAAAAAAATCAGTATTAGTGAAGAGAACTTTTCAATTTAGAGCAGGTCAAGGATGATTTACAAATTGCTGTTTTCGAGAGATAAATTCAAATGTATTAATAATGGATAGGACTAATGTACATTTATGATTTTATTCGTTTTCATTTATTTCCTCATGTCATTACCCATTTATGCTATGATCCTCATGTTTCATCATCCCTTAGTATTTAATTTAGTAATGTGCGAAGCTTTTATTAGTCTTATTAGTTCACACTCCTTTTGCATGCTTTGTTGGTAGCCTTGCCTCTTTTGTATGGTTAGTTTTTCTTATTTAAGCTTTAGTTTTCAACTCATTGGTGCTGAATTGGTGTTTCTGTTTTGATAAGGTTCTCATTAAGCTCCAGTCATATATTCCATCGTCTTGTAACAGCGTCTTTGGGCTTATTGCCTTCATCATCTCTGCCCTTTATTCTGCGAATAAATGCGTCTGGGGGCTTTCACTACCCAGTCTGCTGTTTGGCTTCTGTCCGGGCTCATAACTGTATGATCCAGCTTGGGGAATGGAACCACAGTCACTGTCTTTTAAAATTTCCAGGCAAGTGTCTAAAAGCTCACCTAGGAATTCAAGTCGAGCTTTTTTGCGGCCCTCATGGCTCCTAGGCTGGGGCAATCGGATGAATGAAAAGATAGGATGTCCACTGCATTTTTCGCAAGGAACTTCTTTGCTGTGATGGGCATGTTACTCCAAGATAGATTCATTCTGAGGTACAGGGCCCATGCTGATGCATAACAAGTTTAAACTTAGTATACCTCTTACACTAAACATGCTGAGATATTGAGAAGCATCCTGTACCCAACCTCGTTCTCCAATATAAGCTTAACCCTCTTAATGCAGTTGCATGGGTCAAATAGAAGTCTATCCTGAGAATAAAGAACTAAAGTGCAGATTTACCAAAAAATTGAAATTTTTTATCAAAAAATTTTTATTAAAAACTAAAGGAATAAAATGAAAACAAAATTGTCAGCATCATAAAATTGTCAGTTGCATTACACGGGCTTACTTCAATAGCTGCTTAACCTAACATGGCTCAAAAGAATCAATGAATCACTGTCAGAAATGGTAGTTGCAAATTAGCTACATTCACAAACCATGCACGTGGACTCCGTAGCATATTCTAACTGAATTTGGAAACCAAAACAAACGTCGCTGTCTAAGCCTCGTCCATGTACCCACTGACGCTTCAGCTAAGCAACGCTACATGTGTTCCCAGCAAATGAATTTCTGGGAACGAGAATCGTTAATTTATGCACATATCAGCAGCAGGCAAGCATTCCCGAAAGCTGTGATTCACCTCGCGTTTTGCCGCTTAAGTCTCTTTTTTTTTTTTTTCTTAAAATAAATTTGGCGTCTCCAATCCCACCCGAATCTGGATTGCCCAATTCAAGAACTATGTACAAGTCTTGCTCATATGCGACCCCATGTTGCCAACTCTAGAGAGAGAGAGACAGTTCGCAGCTCTCCTCAAAAGCACGCGCCTGTCAGCCACCGCTTCTTTACACTCATAGGTCGAAACTTTGCAAGTTCAGAACGAGGGCGGAGGATACCCGAACATGAGCAAGCTTGGAATCTTGCTGAAGAGCGCCCGGCTGGCCAACAGGAGGTGCTTGAACAACAAACAAAGCAACCATTTTTTTGTATCCCTTCCCGGCAGTCCCTTCTCAGTTTGCATCCCAGAGACCAGGGATCAAACCTGCGCCATGGTAGTCACTACTGCTCTGCAAATGCGGTGCCTTAACCGAGTGTGCTAACCCGGCAGCGTCACTTAAGTCTCTTAACCCAAAGTCAAACGTTCACTTACGTCCATCACCATGGGCTTGCCGTTTACAACCTTCACTCTAGGGACATAATCCCTTATGGAATGTCCCATTTCGCAAAAGTTTCTTCCCTAGTGGCATATCCCGTGCCCATATTCGCCATCTACGGCCTCTCCGAAGATGAAAATGAAACATCTCAGGCTATTGTTTCAAAAAGGGTTACTTGGTAAGGTTGCCCAATTACAAAACAGGTATGTCTCGCTTTTGGTTTTCCAGTCTCCACGTAGACTTTTTGCCATCTTTACCTCCACCAAACACTGCTGGCGCTGCCATTCTGTATCAAACGGAGTGTCTACCAGCGGAGTGTAACGATGGAGATGGCACCAGCCTAGTTTCTGAGGCACGCGTTTTTTTTCATGCTTTGTTTTTGTGAGATGCACGCTTTTTTTCGCGCCTGAATTTTTTTAGGCAGGCTATGGTGCGTGCGCAAAAGCACGTCTTAAAAGACAGTGACTAGAACCAGCAGACACCCTTGCTTTGCATCTCAACGTTCCTCAGCCGATGTGTCCCGGCGGTCCAGAGTTTGCACTGTCTAGTGGGTAACCGGGGTTGTTTCGCTACTTTGGCTTTTCGGTACTGCACTTTCACAACTGCACACCGTACTTTTGCAACTATGTCCAAGTCCATTCGCCACTATAATCAAACAAAGTGTTTACTTTGTTGCCGATTCGATCTTTGTTTGATTGTCTGTATTGAGTCAAAACCTGAGAAAATATTCTCAGCTGCAATGCGAATGGTTTTTATAAAGTTTTACTCCTGATTCTTGAATACTATTTATGTTATTGACTTGCATTTGAAGTAGCGAACGGACTCGAACACTTGGACATTGTAGCGAAAGTGCAATTGCTAAAGTGCATCAGTGAAAAGCCAAAGTGGCGAAACCACCGTAAACCGTCTAGTGCCACGTCGCTCTCTAGCGCCAAGCCACCTCCCAGTAGAATGCCACTACTCAGTTCCACTCCGCCGTTCAACACCACTTCGCTAACCGGCGTTACAGAATCCTCACTGCTTGGCACAATGCAGTCTTCACTGCCTGAGGCTACTGATTCCGCTCTGCCCAGTGCTACATATTCTTTGCTGCCCAGTGTGTCTGATTCTCTGCCCCGCAACGCCACTTCATTGCACAGTGTTACTGTTTCACTGTTGCCCGGCGTCACAGAATTTCTTCCGCCTGGGGCTACAGAGTCTACGCAGTCCAACGCTCATAGCTCTTGCCCAACCCTGAAGGCGTCGCCGTCTCTTGACCAGGCTCCGCATGTCTGGTCCGGTTTTTCATAGTTTTGTCCAGCCTTTTTCTTGTTGTTTGCCCCTTCCCCTTGGTTGTCCTTATCTCCCCCCCCACCTCCCTCCTTCGGGGGAGCATTTTGGCTGCTAGGTGGTGTTCCTTGATGATTGGGGGGGTGGGGTGGGGGGGTATTGTTACGATTCTTGTGTTTCATCATGAGGATCTTCCCTTATTTTACTAATTTGTGGTTGTTCCTTGAAAAGCTTTTATGGGTCTTATTTGCACACCTTTTGTGTGCTTTGTTAGCCTTGCCCCTTTTTTATGATTAATTTCCCTATTTAAGCTTGTATTCAAATCATCGGTTCTGGATTGGTGTTTATGTTTTGAAAAGGCTATCGTTCAGTTCCGGTCATTAATTCCTTTGTTTAGTAACAGCACCCTTGCCCTTATTGGCTTGGTCTTCAATTCCCCTTATCCTGTGAATAAACGTGCCTGTGGGCTTTCGCTATTCAGTCTGCTATTGGCTTCTGTCTGGGTTCAAAACACATTGTACCATTTTTAAAAAATTTTTAATTCTTGTGGAAAATATGTACCGAAGTGTTGATATTATTGTTTGTATTTTTAAAATTGACAGGGAATAATGCGGAAATATTTCAAAAGGAACTGAGGCTTTTTCCCTGATGTGTCTCTTCAACCATCTGTTACACCCTTATTGCGGGAAATTTTAGAAAGGCAGCACTCAAAGGAGTGTCCCAGAGAACACAGTGGATGTTTGGCCACAATGATGTTTTATATTGGTTTGTGAGTGTGTTTGAAAGTCGGATGTCATCAGTGGGCAGGTGCTCACAACAATAATTTGTTCCTGCAAGTGTCAACTGTGTGTACTGTTATTCAAATTCTAGTTGGTCGGATTTGTTCTTCTACTAATTGAATAAAGGCTGATAGCAACTAATTGAATTACCAGTTTAACTGTGTAGTGTTTCAGTCGCTATTTTTCACTGACATAAAATGAAAGCCACCGAGGAAGAGTGAGGCAATAACAAAATGATGTGCGTATTTGGGCAAGAACATATTTAGGACCGAAGCACATGAAATTCCCTATTGTCTCGAGGTATGAACATGTTGGGCCTGGAGGCCCAAATTACTTCCAGCCTTTGTACTATGAACAGTAATATCACCATGCAGTTATATTAAATTTATTGAGGTTTGTACCAAGGCCATTTTGGCTTTACTTGGTCAACAAATTAAATTCTGAAATTACCAATAACTAATTACAAATTTTATCTGTGATAAAAATTTGTGAGTCCTACAATCTGTAAAGTTCTGTTTTGGAGTTCAAAACTTAGAAAGCAAAATCCCTTCAATATCATAATATGAAATAATGTGTAAACTATAATGCATGTCTGGTGACTGTCATGGTCAATCACAGATGGATTGTTTGTACAGAGATTGGAAAAAGGAGGAAATGGCTCATGCAGGCCATTTCCAATGTCTTTCCAACCATCGTGGGTAATTTCTCATGAATAATCAAAATTTCTTGTGAGTGGGTGTGTTTGCCACTCCCATGCTGCTGGCCTGATACAACAACTCCACGAATGTATTTTGGACTAAGAAAGGATATTTTTGAAGTTGCTTTGAGGTTTACTGCTGGGGTAAGTTTATACTGTCTGGTAAGGTGAGGGTTCTGTAAAGTATTAACTTGAATGTTTGCCTTTATGTAAATATTGAAGATTTTGTTCTAGATTTAAGAGGTATTCCACAGTTGAGGCAATGATCTGGAGAGGGGGAGGGATGCGGATGAAGATGCATGGACAGTCTGTGTTCATAGTTGCCATCAAAGTCATCATAATTATTGTTACATTTGAAAGTGATAATTGGACAACCCAGCTAAGTAAAACTTGGAAAGCATTTTACTTCTGGAGATTTGTCTTTGTTTAGGTATGGTGCAGACTCTAGACCACGTAGAATGAAGCCACTGTTAGACTTTTTGAGGTATGATCAATAGTCTTCACAAAATTATTACTGACTTTCATCCCAATTGTGATGCCATCCACTCCATTTAGAACGATACCCCCTTCTACCATCCCCGCAATCTCATATACAAACTGATGTGAAGGGCCTACTTTTTTGCAATTCTTTGCTCCTCTGAGTTGCCCTTTAAAGATGAGGTCCTCTGCCTCTTGAATCGGCTGCGTCAGTTTTTTTTTTTTTTTTTTTCTCAATGGCGTTTGCGGACGGCGGGAATACTGTTAACAAAAAAAAGGCCTATCCTCATCTGTCTGCTGTCCAAGAGCTCTGATGAGTCATTTAAGTCCTTTTTTTTTCCTGTGTGTGTTGCATTTTTTATGCTTTCCCTCACATCGGGCCATGGACTTTCTCTGTGTGTGGTCTGAGGCTACTGAAGTTGGTATAAGTTAGCATAGTGTATGGCATTGAGACAGGTTGGACAGGATGAGTCGGAGAGGGAGAGAAAAAAAGGAACCTTTTTTGAGAAAATGTTTATTTTTCCTGCCTTCAATTTGCCGGAGGACTGTCCAGTTCGTGCATTTTTTTCATTAATCAACCTTTTGCTTTCTGATACTCGGTGCACGTTTCTTCATTTGCTTCATCAGTTTTTGGTGGGGTTAATTCTTTTTTCCTGTCACTGAGTTGAGAGATGGTAATCCTTGGATATGCAACATTTTCCACTTGATGTTTTTTATATTTATTGTTGTTGAATATTTTTTAATTGCTGTTTTAATTTGGCATAGTTTTATTTATTGTTTTTTTAGGAAAAGCTTTTGTGACATGAGCAGCTAGTGAAACGCGGATTATTTGAATTAGTTTTCGCCTTTGAAGAACAGAATGGAAGAACTCTATGTAACAAAAGGAAAACAAAGGAATGCATTTAAATCTGATATGGATATGGAATAAAGGATACTTCAAATCAGCACCCGGAGAGAATCAGACCTTTGCATTATGCGGCAACGTACAAATGCCTCATTTCTTGAGGAATCATTAGAAACTATGCTGTAATCCAGTCTTTCGGGAAAGGTATGTATATTTTACTATGGGGTGAATACTGGCTTGCTCCTGGGCTTGATTTATCATTTTTGAAACAATCCCTGCTAGCTGGGCTAATCTCTCCTGTCTTGTCATTGACTTATTCATATTGCAATCTGATTACCAGAACACTCGTACATTTGTTTTTCACAACTATATTTGCATATGCTTCAATGCAGTCTCATCCAAAAATGTATTTGCTGAAGCCAGAAAATCTCTCTCTTCTCAGTTTTCTCAGAATTTCAAGTTAAGAAAGGGGACGTGCATACGTGCGATTCGTGAGGTCCAAGAGCACTATTTAATTTTATTTTTTTGTGCTTCCATTCCAGTCCTGTCTCTATACTATGTCTGACAGTGCATTGCACACTTGATGGTTCATTCACCCACATCATGAAAGAAAGATGGAGACAATATTCAGTTGGAAGCTGCTGATGCTTTCAGTTAAACTTCAGTTTTGTACAGTTTGTCTTTGTATGAAATGACAGAAATGTAACTTTCTGCTTGTAGTTCGTGCTTCTTTCACAAAACTTTTTTAGTGAGGAATTATTTCCATGACACAGTGAAAAGGTCTTTCTCTAATCAAAGTAACAATTCAAAAAGCCAGGACTGGATTTGCTGAACTGCTGTTGGAGCGTAATTTTACATACTGAAAAAGTAAACCTTGGACGAATTTCTTTACCTTTTTACCTAATTGTAATTAAATTCGTGGTACCTTTGTATGTTCCTTGGTGCTTCACAGCTGCCTTTAGATAAGGTTGGAAACCTATTTTAATTTACAATTTATGTATTCAGAAATACAACAATTTTCACATTTCATTTTTGTCTGCTTTCCCATAATTTTTAAACATTTTTGAATTGCAGGTTTTTTAGTGTTCACTTCAGCATAGGGGCAATTCCAGCGTTACTCACTTTCCATTTACTCTATTTACCCATAAAATGAAGTAGTTTTATGATTCTTTAAATGGATACACCCTTCTCACTTCTACCTTGATGCAACCTCTTACCATCATCAATGTATAGAAGTGAAAACCCGAAATGAATCACCAATGGTTATGTTGGCAGACTGGATTTTTTGAGTGTAATTCACATTACACAAAAGTAACATGGCTTTCATTTACCTAACTTTGGTTTTATATCATTGTGAAATGATGCACTGCAGAATAAAATAGAAGATACAGATTTGAAACTTTATTAATGAACTTTATAACGCAGCCAAGATTTTAGCAAAATACAGTGGGCTCCAAAATTACTGAAATTCCTGAATGGCAATGCACAAACAACACTTCAAATAATTAAAAAAAAACATATTCGTAGGGAAACCCTAAGTAACAACATGTTAAATAGTAAATACTGTACAATATTAATGCTCCAACAGAACAAAACAAAATCATTTACTGATTTAATTAAAAATCTGTGTCCTCCAAATCAAGGTTTCACAATTAATGGCACCCTTAAAGATTATTGTAAACAACATCTACCAAAAATGGTCATAGACCCTCATAAATCTGGTTATGGCAACAAGACGATTCACAAATCATTGAATATGCCACTGAGTACTGTCAGAGCAATTATTATTTTAAAAAAATCAAAGATATGGAACTGTTGAAAACCTTCAAGGGTAGAGGACGCAACTGCATTTTGCCCCCGGATACTGAGGGGGATGGTGAGGGATGCAGCAGAATCCTCAAGAATCACTGTGAAGGAATTGCAGGCCTTGGTGGCATCTTGAGGTCACCAGGTTTCAGAAAGCACCATCAGGAGCCACCTGCACTTCCACTAGCTCTTTGGAAAGGCTGCCAGAAAAAAACCTTTTCTGGCCATAAGACACAGAAACCATAGCTTGACTTGACTGTGCATCTAAACCTACTGAGTGATTGGGACCACTGACCCATTGCAGTTTAATATTGGCCTGTGTTTGTGAAGGAATCCAGTGTTTCGTATTTGATTAGAATCTTAATTTTGTCCGATATGCGGTCCAGTGTTTTTAGCCAATATCAGACCAATACCAATTCTGAACTCCTGCTCAGTTCATCCTTTGTCAGCAGACCTCAATCTGATCAAAAATCTGTGGGCCCAACAGTGAAGGGCAGTTGATGAATGCAAATCCAAGAATTTGACTGATATTTAAAGGATGTGCATCAAAGAACGGTCCAATATCCATCCAGAAATGCACTCTAATCTTGGCAAACAGTACAGGAAAAGACTGTGTTGTTATTGGTACTGGAGGTGCTTGCACCAAGTTCTTAAACAGGGGTATCAAAAATTGTGAAAGCTTAATTTTGTTGATTTTGTTTATTTATGAAATGAAAGTATCCGATGGCTGGTTCCATTTCAACGTTAATAAACTACAACATTTTTCGCATCTTGGCAATTTGAGTTTATCACTGTGATGCTGTTATTGCATTTCTAGTCAGGGGTGACTATTTTAAGCCCACTACAGTTGTACTTTGTGTTGCAGCAGTATGTGTGGGGTGAACGGTGTCATAAGTGTGAGTGTTTCAGTTTCTGTCCTGTCCTCTCCTTGTAATTACGGTACTGTTCGCGAAAAGACGGAAATCTAACTAGTTACAAGGCTGTAAGGATAAAGTTCGAAAGATGGTAGTAACTGGTTGGGGACTGGTCGTCCCGGGCAGCTGAGCAGCTCATGTATACATACTATCGGTAAATGTAGTCTGGTGCAAGGCTCGCCATCTATTGTCCGCATGAGTCTAACCTCGTGTTAGTACACCATGCAGCTCAATAGCTACATGTATTGTAATGTGGTGTAGCCTTACAGGGTCAGATACTGGCCTTGGTAAACACTGGTCACCGGCGATGAAAACTGCCAAATGGAAAAAAACCCCAAATTATGAACCTCGGAAACGTGCAGTTACGGCGAGAACAATCCTAAATATTGATAAAAATGGCTGTACAGCAAGCTTAAATTTACTTTTTCACTTCGAGATGGCACTCTCACATTCGCATTTCTGACATAATCCAGTACCGTCAAAAGCAGAATGTCATTAAATGTCCGACCGATACTTTTCCAATAGGCTACTTGGGGATTCCGTGTTATGATATTTTGTGTCAAGAAAATTGGTATATATTTTGCATGTATATTCTGTAATCAGTGTTTTTCATTGATTTAGGATATAAAAAACAGAATCACTGACATGTAGTCACTTCGTCTTTCACTTCTCGCATCTTTACGTCAGTTCATGCATTCCACTTGGTATTTCATACGCCAACCCCGTTTTCTAAGTCTTTGAAGCTTTGTTTGGTCTTGCAAGATGTCTCGACGTAATGAACTTAGAGGTATGTTTACTTTTTTACAAATTTTTTCTCAATTAATTTTTGCGTGAATTCGTATATATTTTGGTAGTCCTAATATAAATAGAGAATATCATATGGGCATTTTCATATCACATGCTATATCAACCCGAGACCCCAGTATCAGCCCAAGAGCTTTAGCTCGAGGGCTGATACTAGTCGAGGGCTGATACACGGTGTGATGTGAAAATGCCCACATGATGTTCTATTTATCATATACTTATTTTGACCACAAGTAACGATGCATTTTATCCAAAGCATTTATTTCAGGTCATTATTGTCATCATTACAGGCCAGTAGCGCTAGCATTTGCTTTTAGTCAGCGGTGTTTTCAAGTCAGTGAAATGGCTAATTAGCTAGCTAGCATGAAAACGTGATTTTATTCAGTAAGATAATAAATCTGCGTTTCTACGATAGCTTACGCATGAAACGTTTTACTACAGCCCTTCGCATGAATATTGCTGCAAAACGTGCATTATGCATGCTGTTTACGAATAATTCTACATCAAGTTCCTTTTCTATAACATTGTCCAGTCCGCCATGACAGCGTCTAATCAGCGTCTGAAGCGATGCGTTGCCAATGACGCTTGTGACTGTTGCTATGGCAATGGTTGCTGCCACTGATATGGGATTTTGCCCGGCAGGCAGATATGGGTGATAGAGCATTTTTGGCCGGCGGGCTGGTACTGCCTAGTGCCTTGCGCTCGTATCACATGGGCAGATTCCCTGTATTTATAAGGAAGTATATGATAAGTGGTAATATTGTGCGGTAATATCGCCCTGACTGGTTTCATGAAAAATCCTTCACTGTAAGCAGACCCCCCTTGGTGAAAACCCAGTTAGCCATAATTACTAACCCGATAGGATATCAAAACAGTACCGTTAGTTAACTGGTTAATGTTCCGTCTTGTCGCGAACAGTACTGTAGATACACAGTACGCTTAAACCATTAATATAATAGCACTTAGAATAAGAACATTTTTTATAATGTTCAGAAGGTTTTTTTTTCTTTTAGGTAATTAAAGCAGACAGCCATTGAAAATGAATCCGTTAATTCAGGCACTGATTATTGAATTTTTTCACTTGTTGGTATGAATGGCCATACTGTTGTCATCAAAAGCTACATTTCTTGGTATGGATGGGCCTTTAGACTTTTTGGAGGAACATTTGGATCGCCCCTTGCCCCCCCCACCCCAAACCCCTTATCCTTGCATCCCCCCTTACGATGAGAAAGAACTGTCTTGGATATCTTTAGGACCAACTGTTGAATTGTGCTATTGAGGACTGTGGTGCTTAAATGCTGAGCCAGAACAGGGATCGTCTTTGGACTGTCAGATTTCAGGGTAATATATTCCAAAAGGTTTTGTTGCCAAGACTTCAGAATGTCTTGTTTTTGGTATATAGTAACTTAAAAATTCATGCCATTTTAAATGTCCAATCTTAGGCTGTTTTTTTTTTTTTTTTTTTTTTTTTTGGCAAAATGCAATATTCTTGGTTGTCCAAAAAGGAGGTTAATAAACCTTTTCGTATAAAATCCATTAAAATTCTTAATTTCTTGGAATTTCTAGGACATTTATTGACATTTTCTCCCTTCTGAAATCCATTTATTTTGAGCGGGCATTCTCTGTATGATAATGAGGTTTGCTCTTATTGGCTGGCCATGGGGAGGGTGTGAGGGCATGAGTAAAACACAGCTGGTTAGTGGAGCAACTGGCTTCTTGCACTGTGTGTCAAAGACTAAATGACTAAATAACAGTAATGAGGCTAAATAACGGTCTCTCGATAATTTGAATAATGAATTAGTTCTAAACTATTGTTCGAGTTAAAATGGTTCGAGTTACCATGCTAACACAAAGGATCGGCAGTGGCGGCGTCCAAACCAAAAACAATATATTTCCAAACACTTTCTTTGGGGGACATGATTATGGATCTTTACCCAGTACATTCTCAAAATTTTATGGCTGCTGTGTAACTGCATTAACAGTAAATGTAAATGCCTACAGATTACTGGTTTACAGTTTCTTCATCGACATTTGGAATGGAGCTGCTTTTAAGTGAATACAGCGTTGCACAGGCCTTCATTCCAAAAGCAGTGTGGTGTGAAATGAGGAGCACACACAAGCACATTAGATTATCTTCCACTGGATTGTTGTTAGGCGTAACAAAAAACAATCCTGTGTTTCTGGTAACCTGACCGACACTCCATTAAATACGCCGACCCTAAAATTTTTAGACTACTGTTCAAAAATAAAATTAAAGAATGTTAATCTGACCCTATTCCTCCTTGTACAACATCTGGATTTCATTTTTTTTTAAACTTCCGCAGCACCAAATGTGCAAAGTAAATGAAATCAAACTGAGGATGTGCCGTCATAGCAGTCGGCAGTGGGGGTACGTTTTTTCTCTGCTTCTGATGAGAGGCCATGTGACAGCTTGATGACAGTGACTCACACTTTAAGTGATAGGCTGCGATTAATCTGTTTCCATGGTTTGTCACCATCATTGTCCAGTGCTTCTCACAAAAAAGTTGGCCTGCAATAATAAGAAAGCATTTCCACTTGCTAGCCAGCATCTTATAATGAAGAGGGGGAAACAAAGCTGCATCAAAGGTCAACCAACACAACATACTTTAAAATGAAATAAAATGTCCTTGCCGTTAAAGAATGTTTTGAACTAATGTCAATTTGTCAGAAAAAGGTAAAGTACATAATAAAATGTCCAAATGAGGTCATATTTTCCAATAATTTTACCTGCATCAATACTAGTGAAGCACAAGCTTAAAAAATATCTTGAATATTACTGGTGCTTTCATTTATTTGATGTCTTTTGAAAATAATGTCATTTTGACTGTCGAGAGTGGCATTTTGTAATTTTAAAACAAATTTTAATTTGTTTTAATACCTACTGGCTCTACTTTATATGCAGCAATATTTGTGTTTCTCAAAGCTGTTGAAGGTTCAAGTGGCATTTTGCTGAGTCTAAAAGTATTTTTGAGGGATTACTGAGTTCATCACAGGGCAGACATCTTGAGGATTGGGCCTCTTAAATGAAAGCGATTAGGGATTTTCCTGGTGGTACAGGCGTGTTCGATAAAGGTTTGTGGTGTTATATCTACGTTTTCCTTTGACAGTCTACCGGAAGGCATTACTTACTTTGAACTCGTCCGCAACAGGTCATGTTATGTCCATAACACAAAAAAAAAAATTTACAGTTTTGTCATTTGAAACGCCAAGGATCTCCCTAAAATCTGGCCAAAACCCTCGTAAGGACTGTTTCTCACCACGAGTCTTCTTTCACTGTCCACACTTGGCTGGTAAAGTGAAATTTTGAATCAACTTGCAACTGCTGTTTTTTGAAGTGTGATGTCTAAAAGGGAGGTCTATAAACTTTTTTTTTTTGCAAAAGTAAGTTATTTCTCGGCAATAGGATTCCTGTCGTTCCTAACCTTTTGAAAAACAGGCTGTTCTGAGTGGTTGTCCCCTCCATGAAATGAGCTCTGTTTTGATTGGCCAGCAAACAAAGCCAACGGCCCCTTGTGTCAACGGAGAGTGACAATGTCAAAATCTCCTAGCTATTGGCAGGTCTGTAAATACAGATGATTGAATAAGTAGCTTGCCAGCTGTTAACCCTTTACTCCCTGATACCGCCTACAGTCGTGATAATTTAGGTCGCTGTGCAGGTGAGTCCCGACTACAGGCGTGATAAACAAATCGCTTCTGCCGGCGAATCCCGACTACAGTCGTGGTATTTTAGTAGCCATATTGTCTTAGGGCACCAGGGGTCAGTGGCTGCTAGGGCAGCAGTCTAAGATAGCTACTAGGGAGTAAAGAGTTAAACTACAAAATGAGTGTGGAAAGGTAATGTCTGCAGGCTAAACAAGGATGGTAGTTGCATTAACAAAGAGGTGCAACGTGCAGTCACCATGAAAGTTAAACTACACCTGGAATTCAGTCTCAAATGTGAATGACTCGTGGCTAGCATCTGTATAGTAGCACTCGCTAGCTGACAGTGCCTTTATTGTGAATGGCTGCACAGTCACCCATTCTGTTGGTTCTAATCAGCATGTTCGAGACATTGCCTTTAGCTGAACTAGCAAAGGTTTCTGTTTTCACAGTCAACTTATTTGCTAGCTGACTAAAACCTTAAACTATTAAACTTCATAATGATTATGGAAAGGTAATGTGTGCATGTTAGCTAGCTTAGTAGTTTTGGGAGAGGCACTTTAGTAGTTAAGTAGCGACATCTACAACCAAGCCATACAAATTTAAACAACATTACACTTGCAATTCAGTTTAAATATTAACAGAAATTGGAAATGCTTACTTAACATGCTACAGATTCTCCTCAAATAAATTGAAGCCACCACTTCTTTGTATTTTCCGAAAAGCATAATGGATCCCGTTAGTATAAATTTGTTGCCAGTATGGCGCTGGACTTAGCCAGGTTCGTAGTATAAATAGTAGTAGTAGTATAAAGCAGTCAAACAAAAAGTGGATTGCACACAGCGTATAGAATTTTGTCATCTAAAGCTGGGATGTATGTAGCCATACATACATATATACTGCGCACACACACACACACACACACACACTATATATATATATATATATATATATATATACACAGTGCTGTGAAAAAGTATTTGCCCCCTTTCTGATTCCTTTTTCTTTTTGCATATTTGTGACACTTAAATGTTTCAGATCATCAAACAAATTTATTGGACAAAGATGGGCCAAGTAAATACAAAACGCAGTTTTTAAACGGTGATTTCATTTACGAAGGGAATGAAGCTATCCAAACCTACCTGGCCCTATGTAGAAAAAGTAATTGCCCCCCCCGTTAAATCATGAATTAACTGTTATTAACCACATTTTTGAGTTCAATTTCACCAGCCACACCCAGGCCTGATTACTGCCAGACCTGTTGAATCAAGAAATCACTTAAATAGAACCTGTCTGACAAAGTGACGTAGGCTAAAAGATCTCAAAAAGCAACATATCATGCGGTTATGTAAAGAAATTCAAGAACGGATGAGAAACAAAGTCATCTTTCAGTCTGGAAAGGGTTACAAAGCCATTTCTAAACCTTACAAAGTTGTTTTAAGAATGCCGGCGTCTGTACCTTACAACAGTCCGATGTGGATGTAAGTATCTCTAGACTTAGATGTACGAGGTATGGATGCACTTACCTCTAGCCACTTCCTTTCTGCATCGCAGAAAGCTTAGGACCCTAAGTATTCATTAGGATGACTGGGAAGTTTTATATTTAGTTGGCATAATCATGTTAATGAAATGCTCATTAAGAAGCACAGATTTGTGTTTGCAAGCCTGACAGTTCTAAAAGCAGTATACATGCGTTCAACACTGATTTAAAAAAAAAAAAAAAAAAAAAACACTACTACTACAGTTGATGGAATTCAGAGAAAGTTTAGATTTTGTTTCTAATTAATTGTTTGGATAATTGCCATCTATGTAAGCTCATATTGTAGCCCTTCCTCTTTGTAATAATCAAATCCTAATCATTATTTGCTACATATAGGTATTTATTTTTCAGTGAATTAGTCTTGCGATTTTTAATCGAGAGCAGGTCCAGAGTAGTTCTGCATTAAAAGGTGAAGTTGCTGCTTACCAGGATGGCACATCCCTGTGGTATGAGTAAACATGCTATCCCAGGAAAAAAATAACTGCAGATCTTTACTGCCTGCTGCTGCCAAATTTAGACACATGTTTTCTCAGGAGTCAACAAATTTATGTATAAGCATTCTCATTGACCTATTTTTCTCATTCCATTTGTGGTTATGTTTGTTTTTGATGGAGTGACTTTTTACCCCGAGTGGATAACCTCATCCTTGAGACTAGGTGTATTGGATAGCAAGTTATTAATTATTTTCAATTGCTAGAATTGGCAGTCCTTGGGAGTATTGTGTAACGTAGACAGTATATACAGAATATAATAGCACCTCCCACCCCCTCTGTTGTCATATAAAGGTTTGATTTTTGCATCATATACATGCTTACCAATTTAGCCAGATCTGCTCATCCCCAGTTATAAAATAGATAGAAATGAAAAATGTCTTTTGAAGACTACTTTGAATTTTTACTCCAGTTAGTAACCCTCAAAGTGTTAGTGGACAGATTTATGCTTATCTAAACCTCTAAAGATCCCCCCCACCCACCTTATTGAGACCCATTTTCCCTCCATGTTTTTTTTTTTTTGAGTGGGGGCTCTCTTCCTCTCCCTTGGTACCATCACGTAATTCCTCTGGCATCCTTTTGGATGAGGCAGAAGGTGATTTTTTTCCCCCTTTTTTTTCTCCTGCTGCCGTGTTCCCCAGCACCTATTATGGTAAACTGGCTGCCTCCCTGTCAGGCCTTCTGCATTGATTCATATCCCGCTCAAATAATTCCTTTGTGTCCTTTCAACATGTTTTCCCCTTCCTGATAGGAGATAAAATATCTATAAACAGGACTTGGTGGAAAATGTAAATGTTTATAGCCTACTTGTGAGACTTATCTGATATTGTTCTTATTTATATATCCATGCATTGCTTTAGCTGCTTCATGAAAGAAAGGCAGCCAAATAGTCCAGTGCTGGAGTTATACTCTTATGGTGTTGGCCGACGGAGAAGATTTAAGGTGACTATTTAGACTGGAGTCTCAACAGTCACTTTAAGTCTGGAGTGAACACTAGGCTCAAAAATGTGGTGTTGCTGTAGAGAATTGCCCTCGGCCCAATGACCTGCATGCTCCTTATCTACAGGGTTGATAATGTATAGAATACTCAGATAATTCTATTCAGAGTGACGCACAGTCTGTTTTTGGTAGTGTGAGGTAAATGATGTTTATCAGTAGTTTAATGTATTCTTGCATTGGGATCTCTATGTTTATTATATAAAATTAGGATTGCTGTGGTATTTTCTCATTTTCCATCGTACAATATCCAAAGCTGAGGTGCAGGGAAATGCTATTTACTACATACTGAATCACCCGCCTAGTTTCGAGTTTTAATGTCTATCAGTCCTATAGTGTCATTGCACTGTAAATCGGTGTGCTTGTCTCACGCTGAACACTGATGGCTGGAGCTCCTGTTTCACATTTTGTTTCTCATTTTGGTGAGAATCAACCTGCTGAGATGAGTCCATACAGGCCCAGATCTGCTCTGATTCACTCACAAGGCCCGTGGCTGTATTCAAAAGTGGCACTAGCGTTTAACCCATGGGAACATTCAGTGGGTCATGTGGCTTCTGGTTTGGAAAGTTCTATTCAAGTCACTGTTCTTATGGTAAATATACCTAGCTGGGTATAATAAAATCATGTGATTTATCAAAGTAATTGGTATTTTTTAGTTTAATGTTATCGATTTATAGAAAGAATCCATGGATGTATTTCATGGCTAAGTTTACTTGACATGATTTGACATTTATATTATTCAGATATTACCCATCTACTACTCTTGCGCTCTTTAAGCAAAAAGACAAGTAAGATAAAACTGACTGAAATGCAAAGAGCAGACTTTGTCCTTTCCAAACTGTACGATAATTATTTTTTACACATTTTTTCTCACCAAATAGACTGACAGAAAAGGCGCCAAAGGTCGTTTTTGGACTATTTCTGTGTCCGAAGCAGTGTTTTTGTGATAGCCAGGCAGAAGAGTCCCGTACCATTTTCAGTATGACGTGAGCTGGGCTCCATGAAAATGACAAGTGGTGTAGATGCAATGTGATCGAATGGAGAAGACGTATTGTTTAATTTTTAATTAAGCAAATGTACTTACAGATGTGAGTTGGTACAATCTCAATGCTAGAATGTGCAGCTTTTGGATGATCAAATAGGACAAATGATTCAGGTAAGGAGACTTTTCAAGACCATAAAACTGTTTCTGTCTCACAGGTTCCCTATCAAGGCCTGTCATACTAAAACAATGGTTGAAGAACTTGTGCCAAGCTGGCTTTAAAACCTCACTGCAATTCGCGGTTATGCTTCGGAGCATATTCAGCTCACCGGCCGATAGGCTGACTGAGCTATTGGGATCAGGCAGTATCCGGTGTTGTGGTTGTGGTCATGTTCCGTTAGCAAAATTCAGCACAATACTCTCCTCAGAAACCGCTGGCAAGATTTACTTCACATTTTGTTTGGAGCTTCCTTGGGACCATGTCTTCAAATTTTGCTTGCTTTTTCAAAATTTTCATTTTTGGATTACTTAACAATTAAAAAAAAATACTTTTCTCACATACAAAATATTCTAGTTAAATTATGGCTGAAAGTGATGCTACTATGCCCGCTAGCGGTTGCTCGCTGTGCTGTGACATAGTGAGATTCACCTGGGTTTTGCCCAGACTTGTTTTGAATGCTAGCCAATGAACCACAGGGCTATTGGTTCTAATTTTTCGTCTTATTGCTTTTAAGAGGACCAGTATTTCAAATAAGGCATCAGTCCTGCGGAATGTCCTCCATCGGTACAAAAACTTGGTGCTATCCCAACCAAGTTTGTGCATTGTACAGAACGTCAGGCAACACCAGTTGTCCGTGTCACGCGGAAAGAGGAGCGAGTATGCCAAAGAAAAAAGAAGGGGGAGGAAATATTGATTATTAATTTTATTGATGATTTTTTTTTTAATATATTTATATTTTATTTTGAGTTTTTTTGTCCTGTCATTATGTATCAAGTTTGTATTGCCTTGTTTTATTGTTTTTTCTCTGTGTGGCATGTAAAGTGACCTTGGGTCTAAGAAAGGCGCTATATAAATAAAACATAATATATAAATAATAATAATAATGTTCAAGTATAAATAATTTAATACTTTAAATAAACAACAATGCTGCGTTCATATGCAGCGTATGAGATATTTCTTTGCCCATTATTCAGTAATTCGCTATATTTGTGCTCTGCTGAAAACATTCATCATTCAGGTTCTTTGCAACGATGAGTGCAACAGTTGTCACGTATTTGCATGGCGTATTAAAAAGCACTCATCAGCCTTAATAGAATGTCCCTCTCCTGTATGGGAGAGCAGTGGGGCCCACCTGACATCATGCGAGCTGCTGGAAACAGCCAAAATGACGATGCTCACAAACTAGCTTGCTGTAGCTGTTCTGATCCCGAAATTAACCATTGGTCAGTTTTAAGACTCCAAGACACACTCATTCTGACAGAGTTTGGTTTCAACTTTTGTCATCATCTCCTTTACCATGGGCTCATTTGCAGCTGCTATGATATAGTGTATTATATATTATTTTGAATTTCATTCTCTATGGACTGAGCCATCTGGAGCGACCTCTTATATGTATTAACATTAACATATGTATTAATATGGGCAATTCCACGGTAACGGAATTACAATCAAGAGTAATTTTCATGTCATTTTTACCTGCCATCTATTACTCTAATGGAGTAGCTACTTGCCTGTGCTTTTATCAGTTCCACTGGCATGCCTACTGAGCTGTATAACACAAAGTTTGGGGTAATCTGTTTTGTAGAAGGCTATACGAAGGTGAAAGTGTCGGTAACGGAGTTACGGCGGAAAAAATGCCATTATTTTTGCCTTAAATTTGACAGGCATTTGTCTGAAATCTGGCAATGATGGGCAGTAGGTTTAAGCTTAAGTTGGTGGCCTAGGATGTTGACCAGGCCTTGGTAAGTTTATATTGACTGGTATATTCACAGATATTTTGTAGGATGCCATTTATGAGAAAGAGACACCAGTAACGGAATTACAAAATGGTAACGGAATTACATTTTCTGACAATCTACTAAATTTATTATACTCAAAACAACAAAGCAATTGAAAATTGGTATCATAAATGATGTTTGTGTTGCTGACCTCCTGTTGAACCAAAATTTTGATCAACAAGTCTGGGCAAAAGGAAAGCAATACATAATATTGATGAGAATAACTATTTTTTCTACAGGAACAGTAATATAAGTTTCTTAAATAGTACAAAATGCAGTATGGGATGCTGCTCTATGCGCTTTACATAATTAAATTGACAGCTGAGGCAACCTGGGAAGCTTCCCGGATTGGGTGAGTCTGATGTAACAGGTGAGATTAATGTATATCAACCATCTTGAAGACTATTTTAATTTGCTAAACTAATATCAAAACTTAAAATATCAGTTTATTCAGAAATGAAAAGGCAAGAAACTTACCTGCTAGTTGGAGGATTGCTGGCTTTCGATATTAAGCATGAACGAATGTCGGACATGGGATGTGTTGTAAAGGTTTGGCCCTTACAGCCCCTCCCCTTTCTAATTCTTTCACCTCCACCTTAATGGGCCACAGGTGGAACCCATTAGGGTGGAGGTGTTAGCAGAGTATATAGGGCTGGCAGGCGTTGATTTCATCAACATTTTTGCTGTTTTGACTGCTGCACTAAGTTGGAGTTAAGTAGTAATGCACAGTATTTATGAGAAGGTTGGGTTTAGCCGTAAATTTGGATGGATTTCTGTCCATCGAGGGCCAGTGCAATCATGATCAAATAATCCTGATGCTGTGAACCAACAGGTGTTATGGCTGAAAACCAGCACGACCCCATTTATTTCCCCCTACCCCTTGCATAATAATGTGTTATGAGGAAACCACAAGGGGAAGAATTTTGAGCTAACAATTCTGTCTGCTTGGTGCCGCTAACATGTTTACCATTGCGTTATAAATAAAAGAATACACACTACTGCTTGAAACTACCTTCAGATTATTTCAGTGATGCAGGATGACTACTACAATTAGCAAGCAGTAGTCAGTTCAAATTTATTTTCTTTTGTGATGTATAAAAGACTTCTCTCTTTTTTTTTTTACCGCAGCATTTCAGTTTGGGCACATCACATGCGCACTCCTTATGGTAAATGGAATCAAAAAATGTTTTTGTTAGTTCTTTTCGCGGTATATGTGATAAAATTGACGAAGATTATTCCTTCTTAAATGCTTGAAAACACATTCCTTATTTTTTACCCATGTTGCTCATTCACGTTTATGAAATGCTTTGCTTATACTATTTTTGTTTTGGGATTAAAGAATAATTTGAAGTATTCTTCCAGCCAGAGCTGTGGTTATTTGCTTAACTATCAAAGCAGACTATGACTGTACATGTATTGCAATAAGATGCATCCCATGGGCATTTCGAGGAATTTTACTCTGTCTGTGCTATTATGTATTTGAAGTGTGGAATGGCCTTGGAGCTTGGTATTCCAGAAGTGAAGCATGTGCTCTAATGTTTACTTTCATGACTTTCAAGTCAACGGGCAAGTTTTATGTGGATAATGCATGACATGGGGACGAGGGGGGGATAACATTTGGCTGTTCGGCAACAGCGAGGCAGAACCATTCTCCTTTAATTGCAAAAATAAAATGCTGGTATTTTATATTCAGCTGGTCTCCATTTTTTTTGGCTTCATTCTCAGTAGAGTAACATGGGCTGATTATACAAAAATTGTACTTGTGCATGTGTATGGCTTTTACTGTGAGGGGGTAATTTTCTCAGTACCAAAACTATGTTTTGTTGGATTTTACAGTGAAGCTTTAAAGGCCTGTTTTACATCCCAGGAAACTTTAGAAGTGAGTAAACTTGATTTTTTTCTTGTTGGCTGGTCCAGACTACTTTATTATTTATTGCACGTAACTGTCATGTCTAGCAATTTTTCCTCCTTTGCTTGTCAGTTGCCAAATTCTGTATTTTTCATTTGTTTGGATTTCTAAAACTATTTTTCAAGCTAAATATTTACTTTTTTAACTGTTCACTACTGCTGCTGTCCACGGAAGCAGGCCATAGGGCAGGCAGGCGACTGATGCTCATAAAGACTTCATCATAATAACTTCAATTACTGAGCAGTAGACGGGAAATTTAACTCTTTGTCCTGCCATAGGGTATTTTAGCTGCCTTTGTCATTTGTGGGATGTTGCCAAGACATCTCTAAATGTAAACAGGTTGCATTTGCAAAGCCTTTGAAAACTGTGAGTAGATGGCTCTTGCAAAGTTATCATTCTTGTTGACAAGTTATTTCAGATAGTCGCTTTCCGGTCGCTAAATGCCTTATTTTTTAAGGTGAGAAGAGGATTGCGAGCTGTTTCATTTTCTCAGAACTCAAAAATACTATATGTGGATATAAATTTTGATAGTAGAGCCAAAAAATGTAATTGTCATTGTAATCATGCCTGCAGTATGGTAAAATCTCAGATTGAATAGAGTTTGTCCCCATAGATTTCTTATCAGTAACTGCTTTTATTTCTTCAGCTTCCTTCTGTGAAACATTTTTCTTGTGCACCATTTGTATCCGTGACAAGGTGGATGAAATGAAGGAACGAAGTCTGGTATAAATAAAGGAAGTCACATTGGCCTTAAAAGAACAAGTTTATGAACTTTTATACACATATGAAGGTGAAATGTGAAATCTGTCTTGAAGCCCATATTCTTACCATTTCTCTGGTCGCATTTCCTGAGACGGCTCGTCGCGGCTCTCTCTCTGGAACTGTGATCCCTGCCTCGCATGGACGCTATTCACCCTGTGATCACAGGAAGTGTTGCAGGAAGCAGTTGTTCTCTGTTGTCTCCGGTTCCAACATTCACTGATTTAGAGTTTTGTGTTGGGCAGGGGTGGGTGGGATTGTTTGGGGGCTGTGTCAGTGTTCATTCTGACTTCAGATAGGATATAGGATTCTCTTGGGTGGGGGGGATTTGTAGGGAGAGGGCAAAGAGGAAGTGACACAAAGGGAGGAGGCAGAAAGCGGTGCTAGGGAATTGCACAACCTCTTTTGGTGAAAAGGCCCAAAACCTCCCTTAAAATTACTTCTAAAAATCCAATACCACTGAAGTGCTTATAAGACTGACCCTCTCTTCCCAGGTTCCCTGAGATACTCCAAAGCATTTAATGTCCTTAAGAGTGATTAACTTTTCCATCATGCTCTTTAACTGTTACCCTGGCTATGAAAGTTTGACGATAGTTCCCATTTTAGAATGTGCTGCCCAATAATGTTATTATCACTACAAACGGTGATAATGCATCCTGTGTTCTGTACCTAGTGTTATGCTTGGTAACCGTTAGTGCTGCAATATCAATACTCATATGCACAAAACTTGTAGATTCATAAGCAATGCTATTTTGCAGGTTTAACCAGTGTGCATTCTCAGGACATCTGAAGGCATTCTTGTTGAACAACAGCAGTTAAATTAAATGACATCTAGAACATCATTGTTTAACGGGAGTGAAGCATTTGCACGGCTTCTAGCTGTGGGTTATTTTATTATTTTTTTTTTTAGAACTGTGGCTCTTTGAAGTGGATTGCTTATGAATAAACATGAAGTGGGTGTCTGACTCGAGTTGTGTTTTTTGTATTGTACTTGAGCAATGGGCCACATAAAATTTTGGATGAGGCTTTTAGTCACGGCCCTTCCTTTTTTGACCAAGCCCCTTATATGTTCCTCCCATTGGAAAGTGGTGGGCTGAATTGAATTTTTGTGAAGGTTTTATATGTTTCATTTTCATATAGAGTCTACCTCTGCCTCTGTAGGCTAGAGGAGTGAGGTTAGACATTCCAGCACTGTTTTCAACTGCAGCCTTAGCATATGAATGTGTAGTTTGGGCTTCGCCAAGATCTCAGTTCTCAGAGGCAATCAATTATTCACTTTCTTGCTGGAGTTAGAAAGGCGTGTACCAGATGATCCCGACTAAAGCAAATGCAAGGATAAACTTAATTGCACTGTAAGTGCATTTACATGCCAGTTTTTTATTATTGCGATATCACGTGCGAAACTTAATGTAATGTATAGCTAAGCAACATTTTTTTTTCCAGTTTTGTAATGTGTTTTGAGTAAAAAAAATGTTCTTTTGTGTTTTAAATTGCTTTCATTTTCTTCTCAGGCAATTATCAGCTGTAGTTGCGAAAATTGTGTTCATAATCCTAGACTTAATCCTGTAAATATTATTTATATTAAAATGTAGCAAAAATATTCTGGAACTTTGTTCTTCTCTGGCAGTATTTTTCCTCAGAACTTAAAAAGGAGCCATGCTATTTTTATTTTTTGCAATTGTATCCTCTGATTAAAAAATGATGGAATACGGTAGTTGAAACATTGACTTTCTTGAACAACTGAACAAGATGGATTCCTCCAAATCATATTTTCTACAAAGGCCTGAATATGGCATTTCGGGTGCTAGGTCAGAGGGTAGCGTGCTGTACTGTATTTATTTCACTCCTTTTCGTACTGGGTGAATAAACCTGTCTGGTTTATTCTGAGGCCAGAAAAGTAAAGGAATGTGATCATTTTTCAGAAATACTGTCTCGACCCCACCAGTTTGCATCTAACCTTAGAGCTGCTTGGATTTCTGATCTTAGAATATTCAAAGTCTTGAATTTTAGGGATGGGGTGGGGAAAATGGGGTGGATGCATGTCAATGGAAAGAACCCCATTTTTTGCAGTTTGTCCCTCAGCAAGGGACAAAAGTCAAAAGTTCCTGTCAAAAGTTGAGTTTACTTCATATGTGGAGGGGGAGGGCAACACTACCTAAGTGTTGTCTTGAATTTTGGGGAGATGTGTATTTTGTTTCATCTTACATGTGAAGTATCCTTGCGGCTTTGCAGCGCTCCAGTCTGCGACCAAGATTTACGTTTTGCGACTTACATTCTCACATCGGTCGCGACCAGCACTTAATGCACTGTGCGCATATTCTGGGCAGCGATTCACTCCCTAATTATCAGCCGCCGGCCGCGAATTTTTTTTCTGCAGGTCGGTTGGCACCATTACGTACATCAGCCAATCACAGCTCGGCTGTACTCACGCATCTATGAGAATGGTAAAGCATTCGACCTTGTCACTGTCAGCTGAGTTGTGCGTGCGGCAAATTTGTAAAACCTTGTCTGACAATAACGGTGTAAATGCTCCACACTACGCGAAATTACAAGTACACTAGCTGGTCTGCTGCAGTCGTCCAATAGTCTACGTATTAGGCCTTAGCTTCGGTGACTAATACTGCAGATGGGAGAGCAAATTTCATGGCATCAGAAAGTGTTTTCATTACCGGTTTTTTATTTCGCTATTTAGATTTTGCGCATTTCTAAGGGTAATGGAAACGCACCTGGAGAGTGAGAACGATGTCCGACGTTATTAGCCCAAAAACACAGTCTGCTTCGTGACCGTAGACTGTTCGTGACACAGTTTTGAGTCTTGTAGACACCAGATATGGGTCCTTGCGTCCAGTGGCGAATGGTTTTATTAAGCGTTTCAGTATCAATCGCTAACCTTCTATCCTGATGGATTAGGTTGGATGCGCACTTCCACTCTGATCTGAAGTTCCGCATGTACATGATTATTCATGCAGTATGTATGAAATCGGTGACTGGTTGGTCCGAGTGCAAGATTATTTATTTTCATTGTAGTACGGTAAAGATGAGAGAAGCTGCGGTTCTTATAGATTTATAGTCCGTTTTCTTTGGGGTTCCGATAATTGGCCAGCTGTCAGAGGAATAGTATTTTGTCGATTGCAGAAAATGTTCAAAACTGATTCAAAAACTAACTGGTGATTCCTGTCCAATGTACTCCAGCGACGACCATAGGCTTATCAGCGTAATGCCTCAAATATGAGTCTGTGTCACGAACAGTGTACGGTCACGAAGCAGACGGTTTTTTTTGGGGCTAATAACGTCGGACATCGTCCTCACTCTGTGTGCGTTTCCATTACCCTTCGAAATGTGCAAAATCTAAATAGCGAAATAAAAAAACTGGTAATTAATAATAATAATTATTATTATAATAAGCTGTCCTACTACATTGTTAACGGTGAAAGAATTTCTTGAAACTTTGTGCAAACGAACTTGGCATACTGCACCTACTTTTTACCAAATATTTAGGGTGGATTACTTTGGGAACTATATTAATTTTAATGTTAAACTTTCAATTTGTGATGAAAAAATGTAGCCAAATTATGCTTTTTACGGCTTCAATTCCTCCTGGGTCTCATATTTTCAAAGCAATTAAGCCATGTTTGGTATCAAATTGTTCCTTGGGATGGCAGCAACAATAACAGTTATAAATTTTAGAACTAGCACTGTGATAACTGGGAGTTATTCATTGATTTATCCCCATATGTTGGTTTTTCGGGGGTGCTCATCTAAATTTGGCTATAATTTTTCTATGAATGATTCAGTTTATGTACAGGGGAGGGTTTGATGAAAAGTTGTCCCTTGGGGAAATGGAGACTTGTACATAAATTTAGACTTGTATAATAACTCTCCAAAATGATAACTGCATTTATACATTTTTCAAACATTCTTGTGAACATCAATATCTACTTTTCAGTTCACAAAGTGCTTTCTGATAATGTTTCTTAAATAAATGCAGCAACAACTGATAGTCTGTTCAGGTATCTTTATTTGGGCTTGTAAATATTCAGAAAAGTATCATGGTACTTTGCGTGACCACAGTTTTGGCCTGCGGGCCTAAATTTTTCAGGTTGAGAGTGCATGCGCTCCTAGGTCCAAAAGTTAGTCTGGAGGGTTGCTTTGGAAGAGCTCTTGATGGGTCATAAGCTGAAACTGGTCACATGTAGCATGGTGTTTGTATTTATGCTGAAATAAATACACTTCAAGTTGACTCAATGTCCATTAAATTTTTAGAGTTACTGAAGTGTTATTTCATATACTTTCATGCAAAAAATGTTTGCAGCAGCCTCACCTTACAACAGTTGACTATTAACTATTTATTTATGTTGGCCTAATAATCAAGACCAATATCTGGCCTGTTGTGACCAAGAATGATAGCGAAAAAGTTGTTTCTTATGGGCTATACTTATGCACGATAGATGTTGTGAGAATGGCAACAATCTGAATAACTAAAAAAAAATACAATGCAAAAATTTTAACTCTTCACCATCTGTACAGGCCTACTCTAACTTATGATGGTTCCTTTTTTCCAAAGTGTTTCCAGCATCTTAAGAATGCATTAAAGGGGAAGGCATCATAGGTGTATCAAACCATATTGAAAAGAGGGCAAAACAATGGGACGAAATAGATTAGCACAAATCTGAGCCTTTCTAGTATTAATATGAGCTACATGAGTTTAGAATCCTTGAAAAACACATTGACCTTTTATGTTATCGGTCATATGAATAGGCACATGCCTCATAACTTTCTGATGCAATCAACGATAATTGCTATATTGGCCAGTCGTTCAACCAACTAGTCTTCGCAATGGTTAAATTGTTTTTTGGTTGTGGACGAGGCAGAGGAAACCATAATTGGGTTTTGTTGACCTGTGACCTTTGACCTTTTTTCCTATAACCTTGACCTTTTTCTCCAATTTTCAACTTTCTGAAAAATCTGGGTTAGAGGGGTAAAAATCAAATTAGGTGCGTTAACTTGCACCCTTCCAGATTTTGTTACTTCGAGCCACTGGTGTAACTCAATTTTTCATAACACCCCCAACAAAGCCATGGCGCTTGGCCCCTCCCTTCTCATCATAAAAATGGACCCAAAACCAGTAGCTTTGTAAATAGAAAGCATCAGTGTAGCTAGCTAATAAATATGCTTTGTACCAGGCAGCTCTGTTTCTTTGTTTGATTGTCTTACTTGCTAGCCAGTTCAAATTCAAACTTTATTTTAACTCTGAAATACAGTGATAGAGATCTTATTCGATGCAGCGAAGTAAATATCTGTCAGTTATTGTTGCATATACTGATCTGAAAAAGAAATTGTTCAAAACTTTACCGTGGACAGAGGAGGGGCAGAAAGACATATTTGGACCAGTCATGAAATTTCCATTTTTTTAATCCTGATCTTAATTTTAAAGTTAGTCCAATTATCTCAGCCCTGCATTTGTTTCTGCACTGTTTGAACAGAAAGGCTACATTACAGATCTGGTGGAAAACGTTATATTCCCAAGAAAATACCAAATGCGAAGCTGCGGTCTGCACACAGTCAATCACATTACTACCTCCACTGTTACATCAATGACCGATCATGTTTGCGACCGAAAATACGTGTGTGCACGTTCATTGCGGAACATGATCTGTTCTTCACAATTGCTCAGTCACTGGTTGACCGGTGTAAAAAGATTGTGAATTAGAAAATTACCTTGTCAAAACTGTCAGTTTTAAATGCCCATTCCTGCTGTTTAAGTTGGCCAAGAGTACAAGCAGTCTTTATCCGAGAAGCTGAAAATTATAAATGTTTTCTTGTTGATGAAGCTCTGATCCTATACATGGACAAAATTTCTCAGTGTCCCTCTAAATTTCACTAAATTACCAGTCATTGAGGGACATGAATGTTACTGTCGCTCATATGTTTTGAGATTTTCATTATTTATTTCATATTAATTGTGTTATACAGAAAGAAGCACTTAAAAGCACTTCAAAAAATGTGGCAGATGGTTGAGGTTGTCTTACACCGTATTATACATATTTTAATGGAAAAATGTGTGGTGGGCAGCAACTCCCAACAATCCAACAAGATTTTAGGCACATAATTTGTGTTGTTTTAATCCTTGACGAATGTGGACACCCACTTCAAATCCTGGCTTAAACCTCGTTTTCAAGATAAACAGGCATGCACGTCCAAGTTATTAACAATTTCCATCTTCTATATAAATAGGATATTCAAAAAATAAGGTCTGTAGATGTTGCATGAATCCCACACTGATTGTAAGAAAAAAAAATTTCATGTACAAAGTCGAGAATAATATTTTAACTTTTGTGAACAATAGAGAAAACATCTGATTATCCACTCAATAATAGCCTATTTTAAGAGTTACTTTTAAGCTAAAGTAGCAATTAAAGATGCAGTTGAAACAAAAATATTTTCCAGCAAGTGGAGGAAAAATCTCAATAAATAATTGAATTGAAGATTCATATCCCTCAGACAACATTTATTTTGAAAAGAAATAATCATTTTATTTTGGTCATCTGTATAGGTCTTGCTTTTCTTAAGTTTGTGTTGTGTTGTGATGTGATTCAGGTGAAGCTGAGCTAGAGAGAATTTCCTGAAGAACAAACTAGTAGTTCTGGCTTTCTGCAGGTATGGAGGCGATGAGATGATATGTGTTTGAGCAATGCAAAAAAAAAAGGTTCTGAGATCAAAGTGTCACAAGTATGATTGGTACATACATTTTTGCTTCGAACATCAATAAATTAGCAATCGAGTATTAATGTTTAGTATTTAAAGCATACTTCCTGTATACAGGTACTTCTGGATTTTGCACCGGATGGTATTTTTGCTGACCCTTGTGGTGAAGTTGAAAAGGGGCGGTTGCATGGGTATATCCAAAAATACTTTAGTAAGTACATTTGAATTTGAGCGATCGCCAATACAAAAAAAAACCTGCATGTAGTAACCAAGCCCCATTTCTGTTGCTTTATGGGATAGTTTGGTGGGCAAGTCACTTTCGGTCTCGCGCAGCTGCAGGGGAAAAGTTGCATTAGTATGCATGGTTACGGATACTTGGCCGTACGATACAGAGAGTAGAAGCCGTATTAATTCTTGATGCATCCAGTACTTTTTCTTGGCTTGATTTTAGCGTTTATATCGTTTTCAGTTTCTCAAGTATAGCTGGATTGTTGTTATGCTGCTACGCAAGCTGCGCACTGGAAGTGTGGCAGTCCCGGAAGTGTAAGAAATTTTGGGGAAAAGTCACACAGGTTTTTTTTTCGTATTGATGATTGCTCAGATTGTCCAGTCATTTCACCATGCTGACAATCCTTTTGTCAATCAAAATATCTTAACCTAAATATGCATTACTGCGCAGTCACTTTTCTGATGCAGCCTTGCACTTGCAATTTGTGCTGAATGTGGTTTGATGTTTTCTTGTTGATTGTTGATGTATGGCTTCAGCTTTGAGAACTAAAGCTTTGAATTACATCTCTGGATGCAGCACTGAATGATGTTGACTGACAAAGATTTACCGAAGTATTTCTTTTTTTTTTTTTTTAATTTGGCTTCACCAATCCCACCCGAATCTGAAATGCCCAATTGGTGAACTATGTACAAGGCTTGCTTGTATGCGACCCCTTGTTGCCAATTCAGGAGAGAGAAGACAGTTTACCGAAGTATTTCTGAGCAAGTTATGATATCCATCATAGTCACATGACGGTTCTTAAGACAGTCACATTTGAGGAATCTGAGATTGGATGAATTCAGCAGTGGTTTTTGGCCTTGCCCTTTATGTGCCAAGATTCAACTGGATTCCCTACATCTTCTAATTAGTTTATGCACTGTTGAGGTTGAAGTGCCCAGAGTCCAACAAATCTGTTTTTGGAGAAAGCAGTCTTCAAAGCGATAGATAGCAAGCTTACACATTTGTTGGCACATCGGTACACCTCTACCCATCTTACCTCATAAGAGATTAGGTCTTTTTTGTGGCTCCTTTTAGACTGTGACACACAGGTGTAGATTTGCATAGGGATGGTTGGGACATGTCTTGAGTAACCTTCAGACATGGCAAGAATATAACATAACATGAGTGGTGAGAACAGGCCATTCAGTCCAACTAGGCTCACCATTTCCTTATCACTGACGTGAACCTTCCACAATTTGTACTTAAATGCCAAGATGGTATCAAGCATTGTATCAAGCCTGTTTCTGAACAATGCCTGAGTTTCTGCCTCCAAGATATGACCTGGCAAGCTATTTCACACTGTAATCAATTTGCGAGGGGAAAAAAAAATGTCCTAATATTAGTGCTAAATTTTCAGTTGACTAACTTCCATTTGTGATCTTGAGTTACGCTCAGGGATCCTAGCCTAAATAATCATGCATAGTTAACTTTGTTAATCCCATTTACTTATTTAAAGACCTCAATCAGATTGCACCAAAATCTCCAGACTGACAAGATAAAGATTTGTCAGTTTGTCATCGTAGGTTTTATGCTTTATAGTTTCATAAAAATTTCATGAAAATGTGATGATTTTTTCAAAAATTACTTTTATTTTCCGTATTTAGAACTTTAGAAAATTAACCACTGCGGACTGATTTCTCGAAAATTGCTAATTGGATTGTTTAAAATTTCAGTCATGCATTCTATACTTCATGCAGAGGTGCTGTGCCAATTTATATGAAAATATGCCATATCTGCCTTTCCGCTCATCAGATTGTCAAATTGCAGTAATGCATTCTACACTTCCAGTTTGTTAGACTTAAAGAATTTCTCAAAACTGCTAAAAAATCAGATTGTTTTCAATGCCTTGCTCAGATGATATCCGTCTGACCACAACTCTTTGTGTTCTGCGCCATAACCAGCGCTGAATCCATTGCAAAATACCTTCTGTGGTTCTTACAGTCTAATGTTTTTATTGTTATGTAGAACTTTACAAAATTAGTCTTTTCGTTTTTACCATATGATATTCTTTCTAGTCCTGAAACTTTCCTAAACTGTGAAAAATATGCTATCATAGTCTCTGCTCTGGTCAGAAGCCTTAGTTCCCTCTTCAAAGAATTCCAAATGGTTTCTCAGACATGCAAAAAATACCTTCGTAAAAATTAGTCTTCCTTAGCCTTAGTGGCCTCTTCAAAGAATTCCTAATGGAAACCATGTTGGCTATCCGTCGGGATGTTATTAGATTCAAGAAATGACTCAAACTTGTCTTCAATGATAGATTCAAGTATTTTACATGCAATACAAGTTAAATTGATTGGCCTGTGGTTTCCTGGCTCAGTACAGTCTCCTTTTTGAAATACTGGTATTATATTGCCCTGCTTCCAATCATTTGGTATTTGTCTTGTTTCTAAAGACCGTCTTAAAATAACTGACAATGGTTTTGGATGATCTCACCTACGTCTATGATTACTCTTGGGTATAGGCCATCAGGGCCCGCCGCCATTTTTTGTTAACTCCTTCAACCCCACAGCCCTCTACAGAGGGCTTATTTTTTGTTAATGTATGAAATTTGTCCAGTACTTTGTTATCCCAAATCTAAATATTGAAATTTGTCCAGTACTTTGTTATCCCAAATCTAAATTTCTGCTAAACAATTCGAGCATTGAAAATTTCTTTGGCCCAATTATAAAGCTGCTCCTTGGCAGAACTCTCAACAGAGAAACTATTTAAGGCATCAGCAACATCCATATCTTCATACAGCAATGATTCTTCTTTATTCTTGATACACTTGACCTCTTCCTTACCTTTCCTTTTTCTTCAACAGTATTGAAAAAAATGTCTTAGGATTAGTTTTGGCATCTTCCGGAATTTGCCTTTCATAGAGTCTTTTAGCTTTCCTCAGCCCTTATTTGACCTTAGCACACATTGTACAATATTCAGCCTTATTATTCTCATTACCATTCCTTAGGAACATCTCTCCTTAAACTCCTCAAAATAAACGTGTACAAGCTTAAAATCTGCATTTTAAACTTACTTTTGCTCACCTTTGGAATGCATTTACTCTGAGCATTTGATTTAGTATAACCCCTTTAAATCTACCTCACATTTCATTTACTCTTGCAGTCAAAGAGTTTCATCCAATCTATTGTACTTGCATATGAGTGCATCCTGTTAAAGTTTGCACACCTAAAATTGAAATTTTAGTGTTTGACGAGACTCTTAACTTGCTATGATACATCAAAACTAACTGTGGAATAATCATTAGACCCTGGCAGTTGCGTTACCTCTACATTGCAAATTCTGTCATGGTCATTGCATAGCAATAAATCTAAAATTGCCTTCTCTACTGTAGGTTTACTGACATACTGCACCAAAACTTGTCATTTATAACATCTAGAAATTTATCCTCAAGTTTTATCTGTCCTTTTACTATTTCCCAGTTGATAGCAGGGTAATTGAAGTACCCTGTAATAATAGTCTTGCCTGCCCTACAATCATGCCTGAATTTCTCAAAGATCATTGCATTACAGTACCATCTGAATCTGACGGTTGGCAGCACACTCCTGTTTAGACCCCTAATGTTCCCCCATGAGCCTGACCTAAATATCCCCACATGGCATGAGATGATCAATTTTAGAAATTTCCAGCACATTAAGATTTTCATTCACATATTGTGCTACACCCGTTTTTCCTGTCTTACAGGATCTATCCTCCGCTATAAACTCGTAATCTTCTATATTAAATTCATCCCCATCATCTTCTCCAAGCCACATGTCTGTAATACCAGCTATATGCTAGCACCTGCTGAACATAACATCCTCAAGTTCCAGGAATTTTTTCTTCTTCTCGCATTTAAATAAAAACATTCAGACTATTACTTCTGAACCTCCCCACGTGTACCCCCACTGCCTGCGGCTCCAAGCCACTCACCTTGCATTTTTGCTTTGACAAGATGCCCTCACTTGTGCATATAGCTGTCAGCTTCAATCTGGGCAGTCTGCATCTCCCTATTATTTTCACTGTCTAACCTCCCTGAGCCCGACAAGTCCCTTGTTTGCCTCCCAACTCACTATGACACATTAGTTGAAAATGTGTCATCATTTTAAAATAAATTATAAGTAAGATGCCAATTTAACACTAATGTGACCATGCATATTTATCTTGGCCAACAAAAATTAAGGGATTAAATTAACTTTTGGTCAATTGGGAGAGTGAAAGAAATGTGGTATCACAAATCTAACATCCTCCAGTCCAATGTGTTGTTAGCACCTCTGCACTTTGTGACTTTGTCCAGTTTGTAGCGCTTATCTGCATTTGCGTAACTAAAATTGTTTTAAGAAAACAAAACCACTGACAAAGATGCTTTATGGGGAAGATTGCAAACTGGTTTGCTAAATAGCTACTGAATATTTTTACGCAATTGGTTTTCTGTGTCTGCTCTACCTGTCCACTGTACGAGAACTGTGCGGTATTCCAAGTGTACGTAGGTGAGATGGAGCGGTCGGTGAAAGGTTGCATGCAAATCTCAAACGTTGGCTGATATTCAAGTACTTGACGAGTGTAAATCGTAGTAGCTATTTAACTATTTTTTTTTTTTTTTAAATATTTTATTTATGAATTTTCAATATATAAAATCGGGACAACAGGCATACTGTGGGCTATTTAACTATTTTAATGTAAGTTATAAAAAACCACTTGGCCAACAAAGGTGACATAATACTGAATCTTACTTAAATAGCTGGTATTACGGCCCAGTGTTAGGCTGCATTACATTATGTTCAGAGTGATGCACAGTGTACCTTATATGAATTGATTGCTGCTCAGTTTTATTTTTAATATTTGAGATTTGCACTTTGGGCAAAGGAAAATGTTATGTAAGTTCTATACACACTTCTACACTTGTTCCATTTCTAGCCTGTTTGCATTTGAATTGGATAAATAAAGCTCTTACGAGTCAAAATTTATATCAATGTCATATTACATATAGCTGCCTGCACAGCCTTTAAATGTGTCCAAAAGATGGCATGTTCAGACCTGAATGATTTGCCATTATAAAAACTTGATAGATGTAGAAAGTAAATGGATGATTCATGTGTGTAGAATGCATAGCATGATCATAAAACCTGTTAGTTTTTCTTTACAACATACAGGCCTGCTAGAGATTTAGTAGGCTAAAAATCCAGTGATTTTTGTTGACTGAGACAAGTATGTGAGTGGTCACATTAGTGTTAAATTGGCATCTTACCAGTAATTTACTTAAAAATGATGACACAATCAGAACTTCTTTCAACCCTGGTCACATTTAGCCAAGAAGTCACCGTGATGATATTCATTTTTCATTTGTGACCGGACCAATTTAGTTTGATCTGAGACAAATCAAAAGTATTAAGATACAAAATAAGAACAGCAAGTTCAACTCCAAATAAGAAAAAGTTGGGATTGTATGTGAAGTAAAAAAAATTCACCACATTAATGTTTTGATTTACAAAGAAAACTTATTTCAATTTTGATTCATGGAATATATCTAAAAAAAAGTTTGGACAGTAAAGAGTTTACCACTTTAATGTTGGTATTGCTTTTACAACACTTAAGAAATGTTTAGGGACTGAAGGCACCACGTGATTCAGTCTTTCAAGCATCATTTTGTCCCATTTTTCTTGCAAAGATTTGTAGTGAGTGCAGCAGTATTGGATCTTAGTTTTTGCATTTCAAAATGTGGCACTTATTCTTTTATTTGGGACAAATCAGGACTGCTGCCAGGCCAGTCCAGCACCCGCACGCAGCCATGGCTTTGTGATGTGAGCTGAATGCGGTTGGCATCGTCTTGTTGAAATATGCATGGGTGTCCGTGGAAAACATATTGTCTTGAAGGCAGCATATTTTGCTCCAAAATCTCAGCATAATTTTCAGTATAAATGGTGCCTTCACAGAAGTGCAAGTGGCCCTTGCCAAGGGCACTGACACAACCACATTCCATGACAGAGCGTGGTTTTTGGACTTGTTGCTGGTGACTGTCTGGATGGTCCTTTTCTTCTTGGGTCTGGAGCTCATCGCATCCATTCCTGCCAAATTTGTCTGACCAAATGTACATTTCCTCTGTGTCGTGGTACATCGCAGATGCCTACAAGATTAGAGAAGTTGACGGCACTTCTGGACACTGTAAATATAAGGCTTTCTTTTTGCTCTGTAAATTTTTCACTGGCATTTGTTCATGTAACTATGTATTGAGGTACTTGACAAAGAACAGCCAAAGTAATAATGAGCCCATATATTTATAGCACTTCTAGATAAATGTCGGTTCTCGATGCAGTGGCGTGTGAGTGATTGGAAATCTGGGGTATTCATCTATGGTTTGCACACTTGCCCTCAAATTCCTCCAGACTCCTTAGAAACTTTTAATCATGTTATGCACTGTAGATGATGAAATATCCAAATCCTTTTGTATCTTTCTTTGAGGACAATTATTTTTAAACCTTTCAATGATTTTTTTTTTTTTTTTTTTTTTACATCTTTTTGGCCAAATTGGAAATCCAATCCAAATTTTGTTCCTGAAGGGCCAGGTCTTTTCTGGATGCTCTTTTTGTTCTAAATCATGCGGACAATCATCTGCTGATATCAGTTTTTATAAATCAGATTATTATTCAAATTTTTTGCTCCATCACTAGTCCTAAATTGCCCTCATCCCAGCATATTTGAAATGTTCTGCAGGCCTGAATGGTAGGAAATGATTTATATTTACAATGAAATGAAACTGGACAAAATATTAAGCATTTTGTCTTCATACTATCTTTATTTATTATTATTAACCTTTATTTTACCAGATAGTACCATTGAGATCACAGATCTCTTTTACAAGGTAGACCTGGCCAATAATGGCAGCAAAGAGTTGCAGACATAACATATAACAAGGAAAATAAAAATAAATAAATAAATAAATAAAATAGGGCATTTCAAGTCAAGGCATCATAACACTTGCAGACAATGACAAGTACCAATAGAGTCATTCATTATAGCAGCTATGTGAACTTTAAAAGTAGGCAGTGGGACCAGTTTGCTTAGTTTTAAGTCCTTTAAGTCCTTCATCTGCAATGAAATGCAAGTGAAAGTACATTCAGAAATCACTGCTTTCTGTGTTTGTGCATTTTCCATTTTTCCCAACTTTTCTTTTTTGACTGTGGGTTGTGTATGACTATGGCATCTGTTCGTGAGAAATGCAATACACCTCTCTTAAGACAAATATTAGCATAACAAATCAAAGAAACAATCATCAGGATAATCACTGTAAACTGAAAAAGCAGTGTTTGCACTCAATTTGGTGCAAAAAAAATTTTCAGTTTACGCACTATATGTGCTTGTATTTTCCTTGTCCCCACCAACTCTCCTTTTCTACTCACTTGCTAAGACACGAAAGCTAATGTGCTCAACATCATGTTTTGCGTTGGCTTGTTATTGCAACATCATTATTTGTCCTAAATTTCCCCTGCACCAACTTTTTTAGAGTCTGTTGCAGTCATTAGATTCAAATTGTAGTATATTTTCAATAAACAATCAAATTCACTAGTTAAAACATCAAATAATGTGTTCCTCTTGCATTTTAAATATACAACGGTAGAGGGTGAAACTTCTTGTCAAATCATTCCTGCTTGATTTTACCTGTATTTTCCATAATGTGTCAAATTTTTCAAATCGGGGAAAATTGTGGTTGTATTTGAAATGGTGCATACTCCTGGGATAAGACTATTCTTTACATGAGGTCTGGATTAGATGAGTCTCTCTAATTTACCTAATTATAAATGTAATATATTTGGCAGCATCAGTCTTCGATGCCAGGCATTATATATTTTTTGTAGTGAGTTGTGCAGCAAATGCTCTGTTTGGCTCATCAATTTTCACGTTATCCTGTGATGCAACATTTACTTCTTATTTGAAGGGGTACGTTTATCCCCAGTTGATTAAAATCTAGGGTTTTCTTGGAGTATTGGGATTTGCTCCTCGTTAACTTACCCTGCCCACATTGTATTTAGTTTATTTATTTAAGATTTATTTAGGCAGGGGGCCTGACTGAGACTATTGTCCTTGTCAGCAGGGCCCTGCTTTACTGACAATTAACAAATACGACATGTTAAAAGGGAATTGAAATGATAATACAATAAACAGAACTGGCACCTTAAAAACCAAATAGGTTCATTAAAACAAGAGCAGTTCTCTTGGTAAAACAACTTGATATTTTAAAATGTCCAAAAGGGACCGTTTCATTCAGTTTTGGCTGATATATTAGCAGATATCTGGTATATGGGATGTTACAATGAAAACCAGTCATATCCTACTCTGTTCTCACAGGAGGAACATCTAGACATAAAAAGTCCTCTTACCATGTCCCAAACATTTTTTTTTTTTTTTTTACTTCATGCTACTTCTTTAGATTGGTGTTCCTTTTCGTCTTAATTTGCGCGTATCCGTACACAGTGATTTTAAAAAAAAAAAAAAAAAAAACTAATTACCTACATTGTCTGTGACCTCATTTTTATGTTTTCCTACAGTAAATCCCTAAGAAGCTTTGTAACATAAAATTACACAACATCACAGATAATTTATTATGACCAGGGCCTTTATGCACAGTCTTTGACATGTACCGTTAGAAATGTGTGGTTACATGTATTAACTGTGATTTATCAGTATTTTCCTATGAGTGGAAATGTAGAGAATTTTATGCATGGTTGGGCTGTGTAAATTTACACAGGCCAGATTTTAGCGGTTCAAACTTGGATAATGGATTGAACTGAAATCATCCTCCAAATTAAAGGTTTGCTTCCCAAATTTACCTTGTGGGCTTAAAATTACAATTTTTTTCCTTTTATTTATTTTTTGGTAACTATATAATATTATATCACAACTGACCGAGGTGTGGTGATCTAGGAAGTTTGGGATTCATCATTATAGAATGGCTGCACATGTTCAATAAACGTTATCGGTGCTAACCTGCTAGCTATGCACATATATTTAGAATGAGTTGTAAATTAGACATATCTGCTACCTACGCTGTTTTGGAAGGCAACAAATCCCCAGAATTCTTGCTTTGGTCATAATCCGGGCATCCTAGAGTTACTATGTACTTTGTTTTGCTTTGTTTTGAATGCGCAGCTTTATTCCTTTTGAGCGTGTGCATTGTAGTTTTGTCCATATTCCTCGTTTTAAGCTTCAGTGTCAGTGAGATGTTTGGATAACCTCTTGTGGCATACTTTAATAAATGTATATTTGTTTGTTTGTTCTTGGAGTAGAAATAATTATTGAGCCATGACAACACTGATGATGTTCACTCTGGCAGTGCAACACTAAGACCTGACACGGTCATCTGTGCTTTAATAAAATGGCAAGTACTCACTATTTTATTTTAAGTAGACTTTATCATCCTTTTGAATGTGGAATGCCCTATTTAATGTGAATTACTTTGCAAGAGAAGACTGGATATTTTGTTCATAATTTTTATTGATAAAGAGCAGGTCATTCATTTTTTGGTCCAATGACTGAGAGATACACATTATTTATTCTTAGTGATGAGAATGGTTACCTTTCCATTTGATATTTGGAAATTGTAAATTTAATATGTACTTATTGCTGAGAGAAAAATGGTTAAACTTTGATTAACATTTATTACTCAGGCTGTCTCTCATTGAAAAATATGCTTGAAACATGGCCTTTGTGAAATTGAGAATGATACATTTGAGCATGAGTTTCCAAAGATATGCAAAGATTGCAAGCGACCAAGAATTTAGACAAAACTAATTTTTTTTCTTCGATTGGGTACGTGCACTAAAAAAGAGGGTCTGTGAGTCAGACCAGTAACTTTACTGCACAGATTTAATTCATTATGCTGAGGCGAACAATGTCAAATGATGTTCATTGTCACTGATGTATGAAGATTAGTGTGTGATTTACGAAAGAAGCTTCTAGATTCTGACTACTTTGTGGTATGAGCAAATGGCTGCCAACATGAAATTGAGTTGAGGAACACTTTAACAGCTAATAAAAAGAAGGGGCGATACCAGCACTAGTCAGCCATTTTGTGGCAGCAAACACAGCTCTCTATGTTGATAGATGTGATAAACAGGGCTTGATGAGAAGCCTCATTAAACGTATGGAAGTTTTTCTGTCCATGACTGGTTGAAGCTGACCAGTACCTCATCAGTTTTTCTCTTTGCCCCATTGGATTGCAATGTGCATTATTCTCATGCTCTTTTCCGTTTCTCCTATAGATATGGTACGAAAAAAGAATCCCCCTCTGAGGAGCTTTGGTAGCGAGGAGCCAGACGGAGCAGCAGCTGTCGCAGAGTTGGCCGGTGTGGGGTTTGAGGACGGAGCGGTGTGGAGCAGAAGCAGAGACGAGGCAGTGCCCATGCAAGACGGACCCGAGGCGGGAGATGTGCTGGTGCCAGACAATGAGGAGGATCAGTATACGCCGGTTTTGGAACCCTCTCCCGCCATCAAAAGGGACTTAAAAAGCACGGCGGCGGCGGCCGAGAGCGAGAGGCCTGGCTTTAATTATGAAAGCCACAAGAAGGGCGGAAATGTTCCGTCCTTTCCTCGTGATGAGGTGACAGACAGAAATATGCTGGCGTTCTCATCCCCAGCTGCCGAAGGCGTCTGCGATGGGCTCAAGTCTCCAGTGAGATCAGAACCAGATGAAGGCAAAGGCTGGGCTGGCAGCCTAGCGCCAGACCCGGGGGAAGGCAGGAAGGGAGGGGACAGTGGGCTTGAGTCAGTGCGCTCTCTGGGTGGGGCTGGCGTCATCGTTCCGGGCTGCCCCAGTGATGCCAAGGAAGGGGACCCCTCCCAAAATTCACTGGCGCAGCTGGCCCCTGAGCCTTTAGGGGAGGCTGGTAGGGTTAGACCTAATGCACTCCCTCACCTGCCCCACCTAAGCCGGGGCTGTGAGGGTGGAGAGGACTTGGCCTACCTGCCTAATGCGGAGGCGGAGGCAGATGAGGCCGCACAACAGCCCTCCTCTCCCAAACTGCAGGACTTTAAGTGCAACATTTGTGGGTATGGCTATTATGGCAATGACCCAACGGATCTGATTAAGCACTTCCGCAAGTACCACCTGGGCTTGCACAACCGTACACGGCAGGACGCAGAGCTCGATACCAAGATTCTGGCGCTACATAACATGGTTCAGTTCTCTGCCCAGAACCTCACCAAAGACCAGCCCCGCCTGCAGTCCCATAGTGTCCTCACAGGGGCGCTGGATCAACAGGGGTCGAGGGGACCCTATGTCCTGAATGGCACCTACGATGTGCAGGTAAATGCGCACTCATGCATGTGCATACACTTAGATTTAGGTTTTCCATTCGAACTAATTATATTATTGCATTTTTAAAACAACTAGCAAATCATTATTTTTATGCTCCGTTTCATTTTGTTCCATTTTAATTATATTTACCTCGTTCAAAATGTTTCTTTCTGGACGAGAGGACATAACAGATTTCACTTGCCCATCTCTCACGACTGTTAAATAAATGTGTATTTTACCGTAGCAAGTTGAAAGTAGCAGTTTAAAGTGCTTTTGAGATATTGTAGGTTTGTTGCAGTTTTAGTATTCTCTACTAGGAGATGATTTATTTTCACTTCTGCGTGGGAGTTCTCAAGGTACTTTACTTCACTTTCTCCCTTCCTTCATGACTGGTCAACACCTGCCCCTCGAGGCATTGACTCTTTGATATCACTTGCCGTTCCCCTTTCTTGTTCACTCTAGCTTGAGACTTCCGCATAAAACCATTTGCGCCTCTCCTTGCACCTCTAAATGAACAAACCTTGCACTACTCCCTCCTTGCTGCCTCTTTACCCTCCCCCACCGTACACTGCGTTAGCACCATCCTCAGAGACTTTAAAGGCCTCAGCATTCACCCTGAGCCCTCCTGAGCTTCGCTGTGGCTCCTCCTCCCTTCCGAGCACTTCATGTTCATGCCCACGGACTCCTTGGTGCGAGTGATCCCTAATCTCTTCACAGCCCAGAACTTGAAGTCAAGCCAACAAGCTCATTGTCTGCCCAGTAAGCCCTGCTCTGTCAGGAGTCCAGCCTCTTTCACTTGGGGATGAGTCATTGTGTAGTTCCAACACAAATAACTAACTACTGCTGCACAGTGTATGTTTGTAATGTTGGTTCAATCCCCAGGTTTTCTCAGTCGATGCTGGAATCCTTTTTACAAGTGAACCCCTTTAAACACTCTTACATGATTAAAAAAAAAAATGCCTGTGTTTTTTTAAATTACTAAGTGGAATCACATTTCATTTGCAGGGTGCTTATTTAATTTTGTGGTATGTATGGTATTTATGCAAAGTGTGCTGAATTGAATTGATAATACCACTGACAAACGAATGCAGGACTGGCAAAAATAATCTTTATATTCACTTTGAAAATATGTAGTATTGTTCCTGATATTGTCTTTTAACAAGGATATTGAACTTAACTCACAACACCCCTTTCATGAATGTGCAAATCATCAAATCTCCATTTAAACAGATACTCTGTTAGTGCTCCTGTAGTCATTTCAAAATGGCATGGACGTGCACACACACAAACACGCGCATGAAAAGTGCAGCCCACAATGCAAACCTTTATTATGTTGTTCCTCGGGGAATCAGCTACACATGTGGATAATATATCGAGGGCTGACTGCAATAAACAGTTATGTCCAGATGTTATATATTGGACATAACTGTTTATTGCAGTCAGCCCTCGATATGTCATATCAGTCAAGAGTTTTTCCGCACTCGCAGTTTTCAAGAAATTAAGAGATTAAAGGAGATGGACAAAAAAAGGAAAGAGTTTGTTCTCTCGTTCATTTTGACAAAAAAGGAAAGGGTTTTTTCACTCGTTTATTTTGCCAAAATGGCTTTTATGTAAGTTCAAATATTTTGGCCTCTAAACCATGAAATACATTATTCTTAATGTCTGTCTGCCCACTCCTGACTTGGTGCCATTTGATATGATCTGCAGAAGTTAAAACGCAGTAATGTAGCATGATTCAAGTGTGTACAAACTGTTGGTAATGTACCTAATTAGCTAAAAACATATATCGTAACTAATTTATATCATTTTCATCATTTAGCCAATTTAGATGGATGTGTTAAAGAAATCTGCATGGCAGCTATGGTGCGGCAAAAAGAGTATAACTTGTTGTCAGGGCACAGCAGTAACTTGTTTGATGGTTGGACAGGGTTTTAGTTGAAACATACATGTCTGAAGCCCCTATTGTTAGTGTCTAAGTGCACTGTGTAAAACGCAGCAAGCAAGTCCATTTAGGGCATTGTTTCCTAACGAATGTGCCACCAGGCTAGGTCTTGTATGTCTTATTAAAAATCTTTTGAAAGAAATGTAGAGGTCGAAAGAAGTTGGAAACACTGAAGTGAACAAATCTCAGTCACTCGCATCAAAATAAGTTATTAAAAATGTGCACCCAGCCTAAGGTACATGGATATTGCTCACTTTTCAGACAGCTGAGCCATGAGATTCTAAAATTTAGAAAGTGTGCCATGGAATGAAAAGGGTTGGGAAAGGCAAGTTTACAGTGCGGATTAAACAAGCTTTTGCTAGTTTCACTGTGATGTTTAAGTAGTTGAAGTGGAATGTAAAATGGATGGTTCAAATGGGCTATACTTATGTGGCTTAATTAACAGGCATTTTTTGGGTGTAGCGTGATAAACCAATCTTAATGCCATCTTTTGTTCCCTTTAAACTGACTTTGCCCTTTGGCGGACAGCAAATATGACGGCGGATTTCATGAGACATCAAACAAACCGATTTACCTCAAAGAAAAAGACCTGCTTCATTAAAATTAACTGCATTGTGTAAGGCAGGGCTGAGTTTTTAAAAGATACATGAAGGTTCAAGAGTTCAGGTTCCTTATTCTTTTATTTCTTGGAATTGTTTTGTTCTGTTATGGAGCAAAAGGTGGAAGTGTGCTTAAAATATGGAAATGCGCTAACATTAATGCAAGCACTTTCTAGGAACTAATTACAGGCTAAAGAACATGTATTATAATTGCAGAGTAGTCCCATTTTTTACCCAAGGGTGGTGGACAGAGCTAAGATATTTCCCTTTCTTACAGACTCTGCGACTGATATTCTGTGTTAAAATGTGTATGCATGTTGCAATACCTGTTTCCACCTTTAGTGGGGCAATGCCAAGTAAGTTTACTGGTGGTTCAGTACCTGCTTAGGACCACAATGGGAAAGAGAACACGCCTTTTTACTGTTCGAGGCGATGGAGAGACCTACCCCTTGTCGATTTTCGGCAATACAGTGATTCCAAAAATAATTCTCACTTTCACCATTACCATGACAATTGTCAAGATATTTCTTTAGTCTACAAGATGGTTTACATGTGCATGTGCTGCTCATGAAGTCCTCCCATGATTGCAGAAATACAGGAGTGTAATATCTGCCGGACCATTGAAAGCCATTGTAAACAGAGTTGGCAGATTTTGGAAAAATGCAAATAAAATTAAAAAGGAGTGATCTGAAACCTCTGTTTTTCCTTCACTAAATTGAAAACACTACAACAACATATTATTTTATTCTGTAACTTGTGAATTAAATGGTTTATTGTAAATATGCACTTATGTCATCTTTGTTGACTGCAGCAGACTTCAAAAAATTTGGTGCTCAGGTAATTTAGGTCAAATAATGATGTGATTAGTTGCAAAAATGTGGTGGTGTGAAACAAGTGAGCTAATCGTGTTCTTTAGAGTAGGGATTCAAAGAAAATAAGTACCCATAAAATTGGTCCGTTATGGCAATTTCATGATAGGTTGAAGGTATTCACTCATATAACAAGAGAAAAAAAGTTTCATGCGACTTGATATTCGCTTTCCGAATGTTGCTCCTTTTCCACTGTAACCAGTCCGCAGACAGTCTCATTTTCCGTGACGTCACATATGGGTTGTGTACTCTGAAAGTACCCAGATGTTCCATAGTTATAATACAGTGAACACTGTGAAAACTGTTTTAAAGCCTGACGAGTCAGAACTCTTAATAGATTTCTTCCAGGTCTTCCAGTAGTTCATAGTTTTAAATCCCATGTTTAAATCTGTATTTTTTTTTAAAGCTACTGTCGCATAAAGATGATTTCTTTTATCGATGCATATTAGTTTTGCTGCTTATTTTGGTTCGTTCCATGCCAGCAAAAAGTCTGGTCGCCGCGCTGGCTATACGCTATACACGTACACGTTGTCTAGTTAGAAAGAAAATTATGTTTTGCTACCATTCTGAGGAAGGTTGGATAAGCCAAAGCTGGGCTTCAAAAAAGATAGTATTTTTTGAACACGATCAAGTGGACTCTCATAACAGTGATGGACTGACACAGAAATATGGAGTGACGAGGTCGATGCCATTTAGAACACAATCGTACCCCTCAAATATCTCCACCCAACACCTCAAAAGCAGCCTGAATCGTCCGCCTGTACTTCTCATGCACTCAAGCTGAATTTCAGGTCTTAATTGCTTTTTTATAGTTGTTGTATCTCTTCCCATGGTTCTCTCTTCAACTTCTGGTCCTTTCTCTTCCGTGATGGCCAAAACGAAGCAAAACCTCAAATCTAATAACGTTAGATAGTTACAGTGTACACAGTAGAAAGATCTGACGACAGGCAGCTGTAAGTGCATGAACAATATGTATTCCTGCGCGAGTTAAGAGAGAGAATACATTCTAAAAATCTTCCTTTCTTGTTTTGTCGTCACTCTTATCAAGTCTACTCATTGAAAAAAATATAACAAGTGGTGCCAGGCACAACAAACCCCGCCCCTCACACATACTTTCACCTACTTGTACGAAATTCAATAGGGATCTATTCTGGGTCAGTGGCAATCCCTAAACCGAATTTGGGGTGAATGTGCCCATTAGTTTTGCCGCTAGAGTGTTAACAAACAAACAAACAAACGCAGAAACAAACGCACAAACACACAATCACACAAACACAGAAACAAATCAAACCAAAAACAATACCCCTTGCCCTCACCCCTCGGGTGGGGCAGGGTAATAAATTAAGGTATCAGTCCTTCCCCGTATTTACACGATTTCCATCAGATTGTTTATATGTCCATGTTAATCTTCAATGTACTAGGCCTATATAGAAAAAGATGAGTTTAAATTAAAAAAAAGACAGATAAATGTTTCTTCATTATAATTTATCCATCTCAAGTAAAGTACGACTCAATTTTAACCTTTAACAAAATATAAAGCTTAGAGAGAGACAATGTATTTCTATTGATATGTAACAGAGCACAGCTTGCAAGACCCGTATGTGACGTCACCCAAAATGGGCCTCTTTCCTAGCATCATGGAAGTATTCACGCTCGATAAACTACTGTCCTTTCGTGCATGTTTCCATTTTCTCATATCGATAATGTGGCAGAATGACATTACATTGCATTCTTTGTGTTCTAAGCTTTCCATTGATGTCGAAATTGCCATATTTCAGTTTTTTCTTTGAATCCCTACTTTAAGTTTCATCAGTTTGCCAAAAGCAGCATAAGCTTAAAATTATTTTAAAATTATGCTCCCCAACGTTGGCCGGATTTTGAATATTTCACCCTCTACTGTGTGCGATATAATTAAAGGTCTCTTCCACTCAAAAATGTTTTTATTTTCTTAATTTTGTGTCCCCTAAAATGTCTGAACTTGACTATACTGACTTGTATCTGTGCAAAGTTTGTCACTATCCTCTACTAAAGAGGATGATTGTGCTCTTCCCTAAAATTTTTGATCTAAATGTACCCCAAGTTAGCAAGATTTTGTACGTCTCAAAATTCTAAAGCCAATCGCTGACTAATTTACAAATGCCAGCAAACTGAAGGCAACCACAGTTTATCCTGCTACACAGATAAGAGTCGTTTCAAAGTCATAAAGCCACTGGCTCAGTGGCACTGTTGCTGTTGCTGACCAAAATAAAAAAGGACTCATTTTTGAAAAAAAAAAAAAGGTTAAAATCTTAATTATTGTGATTTTTTTGTCAAAATGAATACTTCTATTCTGAACCTCTCAGGAAGCCATTTTGATTGTTATTTTTTTTTTATTCTTAATTTCCGTAAATCTTATATCTGGCACCTTTACAATAAAGTAAAATACTGCGTCATTGACGTAGGATCAGGTGTTTGTCCAGCAAATTTGGGTCCTCATAACTCCATCAGTACTGGAGATAGCCACATTTTTTTTCAGGGATTTGAGCTCTGTTTAAAAACTGGAACCAATTCAATTTTATATCAATTCCAGATGTCACAATCAAAGCCCAAAATATTGTTTTTGTTAAGTACAATTTCTTCTATAACCAACTTTTAGCATCAATTATCGGGGGATAAATACTTAGTGCCATTAAAAACGCAACGGGGAGGTATATACTGTATTTGTGGCAAATTGAAGAATCACTACATTTTTATTCCATTCACATTCATTTATACTTCGCAGTGGATCACACTTAAATTCTACTGAAACGCAAACATTGTGGGCTCTAAATTCGTAGACCAGGCGCAGGCGCGGTGCAGGCGCGGCGAATAGGGGGAGCGCCACGCCAACGGGGTGTGTCCAGGCGTATGTTGCAATTTCGTGCCTGGCGTAGCCTGGCGCAAGTATTCCTCTGTCCCGCCTCTGCTCCTCCTGCCGGCGCAAGTGGCAAAGAGGGAGGAGAAAAGGCTTAAGTGGGTTTAACACGGCCGAGTCAACTCATCACCAATAAAATGAGCTCCTCTCCTCACCTTTAAAGTGTTGAAATAAAGAAGCCTCTGTCCTATATCTGCATGATGCGTTAATGTTGCATTTTACTTTGCTATTTCAGGCATGTTTTCTGCACCGCTTACGTTTATATTAAGCATTACGAATATGAGGCATTCTCAAATTATTACCATTAGCGAACTTGAATGGAATTTCAAAACAAAACTACGTCAGATCATTCAAACATATGAAGTTGGAATGAAATACGACGGTTGCTCATTTATTTCTTCTGCCTGCATCATTGGGAAGAGAAACGATGGATGGCGTGTTCCTATTATTACACCCTGTTGCTGCTTAAAATTTTGGGATTAACATGCATGGACAACAATGCAAGATACGTTACACATTTATTATCGCCGCCAAGGTGATAATGCGATCGAGTCGGTTTATTTATTTATTTATTTATTTATTTATTTGTCCGTCTGTCCTTCTGTCTGTCTGTGGACAGGATTTCTCGGAAACTACTGGACGGATCTTCATGAAATTTTCACCAGAGGCAGATCTTGGGCCAGGGACGACTCCAGTAAAATTTTGTGATGATCCGGATCCGGATCTGGATTCTGGATCTGGATCTGTATTTACAATCTTAGTGGCATATCTTGGAAACTACTTGACGGATCTTCATGAAATTTTCACCAGAGATAGATCTTGGTCAAGGGACGACTCCATTAAAATTGTGTAATGATCCAGGTCCGGATTTGGATTCTGGATCCGGATCTGTATTTACAATCTCAGTGACATTTTCTCGAAACTAATGAACAGATTTTGATCAAATCAAGGTGGAAAGTGATTGCTTAATCACACCCGAGGGTAATTGTCCAGTCAGGCCACTGATTGCGCAATCACACCCGGCGGCCATTGTCCAATCACACGCCAGCGGCAGTGATTATCCAATCACACCACTGATTGCGCAATCATACGCCGGCAGTGATTGTCCAATCACGGCCTGTGCAGTCACATCGATGCGATTAAAGCCAATCACCACGATCATCACGTGACATCATGGTCGCGTGATGATCATGTGATCGCTCGCTCTGTACTTTGATGACGGCTTTGGAGAATGGATGCTTCAAACATACAAAATCCCATTTAAACTTGTCACATGGGTGGTCCTGAAATCTTCCAAAGAGAAAGATCTTGCATTTGTATCAACATCATCCCTTGGCGGAGATCAGAAATCTCGGATTGCTCTTGTTTTCAATATGTGATCTTAACTCAGTACGAGATCATAGCAATCAGGCTGTATTCCTTTCCCCCACTAAGAACGATGAAACCTAAGTGACAATAATATTAGTTTTAAGCCGCTTGCACACTGGACGCGAAACGAATTTTTCGCACGACAGATTGCTTTGCTGCGTTGAACGCGGTGTCTACGTGTCCGAAAGTCGGACAGGGTTTTAATATATCTCCGTGTCCGACGGTCGGATGGTTTCAATAAAACTCCGTGTCCGACAGTCGATTATTGTTTTTAATTTCTTCAAATCTACTGAATCTTTTAGCTATTAAACGTGAATGTTTTGATAAGAGGGCTCAGTTCTTCAAGATGAGTACCGAGAATTTCAATCAATGTTTCTGTTTAAGCTCTGCTCAATAAAGTGAGTCGACATTGGCGCGGGACAATGTACAATGCCTGTCGAACATTAAATGCAAAATACTCCGTGTCTGACAGCCAAAAAAAAAAAAAAAAGAGGACGATTAGAACAGATTGATAATGAAATAAAGAATAAAAAGAAACATTTTAACAACAAACAGAACATCCATTGAACACTGCGATTTATTTATTTGCGGGCCATCTTTTTTGGATGTTCTGTTTGTTGGTGATATATTTTTATTCTTTATTTCATTATAAATCTATTCTCATATCAATACTTTTACTTTTTGCTGGCTGCCGGACATGGAGTATTTTGCATTTCGCGTCGGACAGTCTTGATCGTGCATGCGATATTTAATTCACAATGTCAATGGTCATGGAATTGATTTGGTCACTGACTACAAGCACTATTTTATCTCTGGTGTGGAAATAAAGCATGAATCTGTTCGATCCATCTGACTAATTTTCAAAAGAGAGACCGAATAAAGACTGTTGTCTATCTTCAACGGAAGAAAACAGATTTAATAAACAGACGCGTGTATTCGCGTCTTTGCATTGACTTTGACTGTAATCAGTCGTGCGAAAAATTTGTTTCGCATCCAGTGTGCAAGCGGCTTTACTGAGCATAGAACGCAAGCATTGTATAGGCAGTTTGTGGTTGGCTGAGAGAGATGTGAAGTCGTTAGTTTGCATCACAGACTCAGCTGCGTTGATTAAGCCAGGTCGAAGTTTCCATTACGCTGCGTGCCAACCGCTTTTTAATCTGACATCAGGACAATCGATTTAGATACTATAATTTATGTCCTGATTCAGATAGTTACATTAAATAGTGGTTGCTGTAATTATTTATTGCATTGAAATGTGCCTGACATTCTGAAAACCTGCCTGTGAGGTTTCGGTGACGTGTGCGCAATGTGCGCCGGTCAGCCAAATTATGTTATGAATTATGTTATGAATTGACCATCATTTGGGAAAGTTTCTGTGATTACTTTTCAATCTGCACTATGATGTTAGTGAATTTTCTTCCACCATTGAACAGTACTTTCAAGACCGATCATGCTGTATTTGCTTCGCAAGCGTAGCGCTTCAAACTTAGCAGTGGAAACTTACAGCAAATCATTGCCTAGGACAGTGGTTCTCAACCTTTTTGAGTCGCGACCCCCAAGATAACTTTAGTTGGTGTCTGCGACCCCTCACAGCACCGCGCGCGCCCGCTCTCCCCTCTCTCCTCCCTCCCAGTGTGAATGTATGCAGCGCTGTCCGGGGCCGAAAGCAAAAGCAGAGCGGATAGACTGAAAGATCAACTGAGAAATTCACTTTGAGATTCTAGTCTTCTCCCTTTAATGGTTATAAATAAAATCTGGCTCTAATTACACACCCCTCTCATTGCAGAAATCGAAAGATAGCGGAAAAACAACAGCTTAAGTGAAGTGATAGCTAAAAAGCGTGAGAGAGAAAAGGTTTTGGAGAAAGAGAACTGCAGCTTTGCCTCTGTGGACGAGCTTCCCCTCAAGATTTTTAGCAGTGTTCTGAATGATATGATGAATAAATGTACATAATTCTTAACAGTTACTTTTTTTCATGACCTTTTGTTTAATTTCATAACTTTAGCTTTACAGCATTCCATGTCCTTTTCTATCACTAATACGCTGGATCAAAATACCATTTGTAACCTTCTGATTTACAAATTAAGCGCTTAATAGTGTATCACACTTTTGCCATCAAACTCACATAGTGAGATATATGGTTTTGCCCAAAGACATAACACCTAATTCAATTTTGGCAAATCAGTTTGGGATTTATTGAAAAACAGAAAACCGCATCACAATAACCAATCAACGTGACCAATAGACCGACAATCGCATTATATCACATATTTTTGATAGTTAGCCCGTTAACATAAAACGTAGGCCTACAACTCAAATTTTGTTTTACATTTCTTCTTTTTTTGATAAAACAAAAACTATCAGCACATACTTATTTAAATCCTGACGAAACACAATGAGGAGAAAAATAAACGGCTCACGTTTCATTTTTAATATTTATGTTGCCGAACAAGGCTTGTTAACATAAAAAAGAGTCATAACGCTTAGGTCTTTCAAACTGAAGCTAATAGACTTTTGGTCTCAGTAAATCTTTTAGTTAAAATCAACTCATTCAGCCAGGTTCCCTGTGAAAGCGGAGATATTTACTTTTTGTCGACCTTCATTTCCCTTCATTTTTTCTGCTGTGTATGTCGGAACAGAATCTCATGCGCGCACAATTCAACTCATACAAACTCAGTTGATAAAAAATGAGTTCTGGACAAATAATGAAACTGCAAATGAGCAAAACTCCCCATTTAAAATAATGTAATTTAATATTAATTATGTAAATTTATATTTTTTCCACAATCATTCGGCGACCCCCTAAAATCATCTCGCAACCCCCATGGGGGTCGGGACCCCGAGGTTGAGAAAGGCTGACCTAGGGGGCACATCCCAAGAACATTTAGGGTACACTTAACTCACACTGAATCAGCATGCCCGCGTCACAGCAATACATGAAAATGTGTATAAACTTACGCTACACTTAGCTACTCCATATGAATTATAAACATGATAGCCTAATGGGACTTACAGAATTCAACAACGGAACCAAAATTTTCTGTTATAATCGTGCAATATTTTTTAACTTTTTGTATTATATTCGTATTAAGATGAACTACATGGCACACCTTACCAGTATACTTCTATACTCAGCCATTTCTTTTTTGCTGGCAGTAAACAAACTGTTCACAGAACACAGACCACACCATATGTGCAATGCATTACTTACGGGATATGTGTCCCTAGCACCTCAAAAGGTTCAAAGAAATACTATGTGCTGGTAGTACAAAATAACCAACTCATACCTCATACATACCTCAATATTATTTGGCTAATTAAGCTATTTTGGCAAATCTGAACATCTAAAAGCTATAATATACATGTAATACAGTAAAATTGGAAGAAAATGTGTGTACTTGTAGGACCCGGGTTTTTACTAATTATTCCTCATTCACAATACTTCCCTATTGGTCAAAGAATATGAAACCATAAAACTCATTAACTATGGAACATCATCTATAAAAAGGCCAATCTGGCCTATATATAATTTACACTGGTATGTCACCAGTGTGAGCATGCCTATTACTGAGTATAGCACAACATTTTCACAATGATTTGCAGAGAACCTTTATTCTTCATAGTTTATTTTGGCTAGACAGTTGAAGGAAAAAAAATATTAGGGTCATTCCACGTCAATTCAGACAGAGGTGTTGCTCACCTACTCAGATTTTGTTCAAACTTTGTGCGCGGGTTATTTGGAACCAAAAACTGGGCTGTACAAAATATTTTGGCTGAATTTTGAGATTTGCATATTTTTTGACCTCTGGGAAATTTGGAATTTTCACACTGGAAAAAGCGCCTTAGCTGAGAAGCCATTTTTAAGGCTCAATATCTCCAGGAATATAATCCCTAGAGTCCTGAAATTTGGTGTGCGCACAGATAAAATTATTTCCACCAGGAACAAACATTTGAAAGGCACAAAAAAGTCAGATTTTTAATTGTCTCTGAAAATGGAACAAAATGCTAAATTTTAAACGAAGGTGGTATTGGGGGCTCAAAATACCCCTGAGTTTATATATGTGGCTATTTGGATATTATTTCCTAAAAATACAATCTTTCATTGAGTTTATAGCTGCTTTTTAGGGCTTGAACGTTAGCAGAATCAGAGATCTAACAAGTATGGCAAGCGAGGGGTCAAAATTTCACTATTTTGACATGCCAAAATGGTGATGGTGACTCATTAGTAGGACCATAAAATTTTGTGTCAAAAGGGGCCTATATGGGGTCAACCGCAAATAATCATAGAAGAAAAAGGTATTCTATGATGTTTATTGGCAATGACAAACCAGCTTGCATTCTTCATTTCCTTTGCCTAAAGGGCTTAAATTACTATTTTAATTCTTGAATTTCCATAGAAAACTCCTTAATATAAAAAACATAATGCCTGAGTAACTAAAATATATAAATACAATGCAAAACAAAGACAGATTGGCAAGGATGGAATCAGATTATTACTTTCAGTCAAGCAGATTCACTTTGTTACGATGTAAGTTCTGAGCATGCGCAGTCATCATGACACAGCTCCTTTAAAGTGCCCTGCAGATGCAAGCTAATATGCTTCAGTATCCCACACAGATCAGTGTAGCTGCAAAACATATTATGAGGCAGATGTTTTGGACAACCGGATTGTTCGGCGGTGGTACAAATCCTTTCATTACTAGGGTGTTTCAGCAATTTTGCAAAGCTTTAACTTTGTGATTGACCAACTGTTGCTTGTGTTTCTAGCTGCTGGTTCAAATGCATTTGTTTTAAGAATGATTTAGTTTGCAACTGGTGGAAGCCTACTTGCACTTGATCATTCTTTTGACCTATGGCTTGGAAGTTTTAATCATCACTGTTCAAGAATTTGGAAAATTTGCTTTACTTTATCAGACAGAGATCACGTCCAGAATACTTTACTTTTTTTGATGATGCTACATGCATTGCAAATTCATCTAAGCCAGTAATGTACCTAGCTAGGTGTTCTATTTCAGCTTTTTGTAGTTTGTGATTCATCACTTCCAACCCGCCATCTGAAATTTGCACGAGTGAAGTGATTACAAGCAAGCCCTCCGTAAAATTATTGTTACACCGCCAATCACAGAGCTGTAGCAGCATTTTCCATTTAGCAAGTCGAAAAGGATTGGTGTGGTGGGGACTGCTGTCAGATATACGCTAACATTACATATTATTTTCATTTTATTTAAATATATTAAACCTATTTGTCAACACTCGCAATCCCACGTGTTTTTTGCCTCACTCGGCCCTGAGCTCGGAAATAAAATTGAGGCAAAATACCACCCATGAATCACTCTTTTTGTGGGTTAGCCTCGAGTACTCGGCCCGATGCAGGACTCTAGTGGTCATCCACGCAGAATTAATTCACAATCTTGTGGTATTAACCACCACCAAGCCTAGTCAAGTACCTCTCTCAATCAGGCTCTTCTTGCGTTTTGTGTTTCTGTCTCTCTTGCTTCAACTCCTGCTTGTACTGTTACAGCTGAATGTATCCCTATGGTTCATGCATGCAAACTTGTAGGGTTAGATTTGTTGTTTTCAAGTTTGCTGATGATCCTCTTCTTCCATCTTTCCATGTTTCCATCTCTGCTTTTCAGCTCAGTAGACCTCTATTCATTGACAAAAACTGTCATATTCCCACAATTTCATGGCAAGAGCCTTCAAACTTTCTATACAGCTTTAAACTTACCCAAAGGATGGATGCTGATTTTTCTATAGCCCTGCATCCCTCTTTATTTTCTTATTTTATTACTCTGTCCTCCATTAAACTCCATTCATTTACCAAGTCTTGCAGCTTTCCAGTAGAGCCTTCGGGCTTACTTCATACTAATGACTTTTCGTAAGAATGGCTGGTGAGGTACCTCCCCCTCTCCCCTCGTAGGCATACACACTGACACATGGAGCATTCTTCTCCTCTTTTCATCCGTCTTCTCCCTTCGACTTTTATGCGGCATTTATTAAAACTGCTCATACTCAAACAATTTCACTGCGAAAAACGTAAAACTTGCAGCGTAGCTTTTTGTTGGGTCTGATTTGTTAACATCAAGTTTGTTCAGTGATGCTCCTTTTTCATTCCTCCTCTTTAATCTCTTCTTTTTCAGCTCAATAGATGTCCATTCATTTTCAAAAACCCTAATATTCCCACACTTGTGTGGCTAGAGCCTCTATAAAGCTTCAGACTTACCCAAAGGATGGATGTTGCTGTTTCTATAGTCTCAACTCCATCTTTCATTTATTTGTTTCATCACTCCATCCTCCATAAAATTCTTTCTTTTTTTAAAATCAAGTCTTGCAACTTTCCAGCTACTGCTTCGAACTAGCTTCACGCTTCAGACTTTCCCAAAGGAAGGATGCTGATGTCTCTGCCCCCCCTCCACCATCACACACATGCATACAGATGCACAGTCCATTCTTGTCCTTTTTTCATCACTCCATCCCATATATTACTCGAATTGACAATCTCTGATCTTTTTAACCATTTGTCTTGGAGACTTGCATATTTGCTCATTCGACTCAGAGCAGGATCACAAGTTAAATGGTTAAGAAACACCCACGCAAACACCTTGTTCGCCCTTGCACCAATAAACAGCCTTGCAACCACCTAGAAACACCCTTGCAACCACCCTGTACACCTTTGTCAACCTCCTTCAAATCTTTGTTTACACTGTCATCTGCCATTTCCATACTAACCAGATCCAATCTCAGTTATGCACACAGTTTTTTTTCTCTATTATTATTATTGTTATTATTATCTCCCGACACAAAGTGGGAGTGGATTTTGGAATAAGTGCTGTCCTTCTGCATGCCTGTCTGTCCATCAAACTTCTTTTCCAGGCCCAGAACTTCTAAACCGTTTGATATTTTTTTCTCAAAATTTCATAAATGGATGCATCTTATTGTATAGATGTGCCTTTTCATACTGCCTGGCCGTCCTTCTATCGTGCTTTTTTCCTGGCCGCGTTTTGTTTCCTGGGGGATCTGAGTATTTCATGCTTGTTTTTGTCGTTGTTATTATTATTATTACTATAATCTTACTACTTTTGCTGATTTTTTCCCCCAAGTTCAACTCTAAAACTGAATGGGCAGCAAAACTATAGATCCTAGAGCTATGAAACGTCGCAGGTACATTGGAAACCCGCCCCCCGACTCAGGCTGTGAGGGTTACGCATATTTGCACATTGGCTATGTGGTGTCACTATAGAACATGCATTCATTCTTTGCCCAAAAACACCATAGCAACCACCCTGTACATTCTGGCAACCATTTGGAAACACCCAAGCACCCACCTAAAAACACCCTAGCCTTTCATCATCCAGTGAAATGGGCTCAAACCCACCAGCTCTCTTTGGGGTCTTTGTTAGAATATACATCAAGTATCAGGTACATGCAGAATTTCTGTTATTATTATTATTATTATTATTATTATTATTATTATTCAGTCTTCTCTTATCAGGCATATAGAGGACCCAGCCCACACCCTCACCACAACTTTGACACAAAATTCCTGGAGGGGATGCTATAACCACAAGTTGAAGTTTTCAACTTTGACAGGCCTTAAAATCAACTCTGAGCAGATTTGGGTGCTGAAGACAAACAAAAAAGCAACTTGGACCAAGGAGATGAATCATAATGATAGACTGTCCACGGTTTGGAATTTTGTGGAGAACACAAAAATTTTCTTAAATATGCCGTGAGTTTTACCTGTGCAGCAGTGTAAAGCTTTGTATCATTGGAGCTAATGCTACAGTATAGACATAACCAATTTCGAACAGAATTAGATATAACGTAGCTGCCATGAATGAATCAGTATTCTGCCTTTTTAAATTCAAAAAAGATATACTTAAAAATCTCCACATGATCTACTGGTCTGATCATCATTAACTCATAGACGCCGTGTGCTTGTGTCTGTCCCCTCAAAGTTTGTTAAGGGCAGGTTCCAACACCGCAGAACCACCCTGCTACATGCAAATAAATTGGCACCGTGCTGTGCCATGTTCAGCCTTTTTGTTGAAAAATGGCCTGAAATGGCAAGTCCCATATAATTTTCATCCACAAGGTGGTAGTAACTGCTTAAAAAATAACAATATAATGTGTACGATTTCAACCACAATAACAAAGGAACAAATGCATTATTACTCTCCTCTTCATTCATGTCCATTACAAAATGCTTGTGACCTTCATTGCTGTTTGCAGCTGTGTTATTTCACTTTTCTTAAGACTGCAGTCTTCATTGAATGTACCCACCCCATTTGTAATTTAAAAATGTGTGTTAATTTTGATTATTGTGGAAATTAATCAATTTTTCATCACAGGTGACTGTGGGCGGCACCCTCATTGGAATTGGTCGGAAAACCCCGGATTGCCAGGGAAACACAAAATACTTCCGTTGCAAGTTTTGCAACTTCACCTACATGAGCAGTTCTTCGGGGGATCTGGAGCAGCACTTCCTGGCCACTCATCCAAATAAGATAAAGATGCCCTTGCCCTCTGCTTGTCCTGAGGGAAAGTCACCAGAGATGAGTGACAGTAAGAGCAACGGCCTGCCCTGCAGCATCTCAGAGCCCGGCGAGGTGGGGCAGTGGGCCGACCGGATGGTGGTCAGATTGGAAGATGACACTGTGGCTGGATACTCAGTACTAATCCAAAGCACAGAATCTCATGGCCAAAACAACAGAGAGGGAGCCCATGCTGGATATTACTGGTGCAAATACTGCAGCTTCAGCTGCGAGGCTCCCACTGAAACGCGCCTGCTGGAGCACTGCAAGAAAAAGCATTCCCTGCACTTGGTGGCAGACCACACCTCACGAGATGAGCCCATCCAAGGAGATGGACACCCTCCCTCGCAGTGGAAAGAGGACCTGAACAAGGCGATGATGGCTGACTCGGAGGTGGTCGTTACCAGCTACAACTGTCAGTTCTGTGACTTTCGGTATTCCATGAGCCACGGGCCAGACGTGATCGTGGTTGCGCCTCTACTCCGCCACTATCAGCAGGCTCACAGGATCCATAAATGCACCATCAAGCACTGCCCCTTCTGTCCGCGTGGCTTGTGCAGCCCAGAGAAGCACCTAGGTGAGATTTCTTACCCCTTCGCCTGTCGCAAGAGCAGCTGCTCCCACTGTGCCCTGCTGCTGCTGGAGCTTTCCCCTGATGGTCCGCCCCGGACCGAAGTCCAGCACCTGTGCGACCAATGCCCTTACTCTACTGCCGACATTGACGTACTCCTCCTCCACTACGATAGTATCCACAGCACCCACGCAGTCCTGGACATCAAGCCGGAGGAGGACCCTGCTAGGGTGGAAGCTGGGGTAACCACAGTGAAGGAGTCAAGTCACCGCTCTTGTACCAAGTGTGACTTTGTCACTGAGGTTGAGGAGGAGATTTACCGTCACTACAGGTGAGGTCCCCAACTGCTGTACATTATGGTATTATGGCAGTCCTTGTCATTGTGTCTTCTGGCAATGTTTACAATATTCTTAACCAGCCCATGCCAATGTATTGGACAGAAGCAGACAGTTTTTTTCTTGATTTAACTCAAACTGAAGCAACAAAAATAGTTTGCACTCAATTGACTGTAGGTTTTCTCAGTTTCAATATGGTTTTGAGCAAAAGACGATGGAGAAACTACTGTAAATTTATGGTATCCCTGTTCAAGCAACTTTTGGTAATATGTATTTTCAGGGCTCAGATCTTGGGTGTAAATTTAACTGTAAGCAGAATATAGCTCCTGATTTTCTATCTATTTAAAGGTCTGGATTGAAGTGAAAAAAGGGCTGAGCGGTAATGTTGTCATTTATATCCTGTCCATGAGGTCACCATATTATAAATGTATGCAGTGATGCTCAAAACCAGAGATCACTTTGCAGCTCTAACGTTTCATCACCACAGCCGAGAAAAGTTAATATATAATACAGTCCATCATTTTTTTTTTTTATCTCTGGCTATATTCAGAATAGCCCTGAGATGAAAAATAAAGCTGAGCTTGAACTCTGATCTACAAACTAGTATGCATATTATATAAAAGGTAATTTACCTCCATGACGCCATTCTTTAATTGATAATGCATGGGATATTCAACTTGAGAATTTTTTGATGCACATTTCTGGCTGTGAAAGCAAAATTGAACTGTGGATGTATGTATGTATTTTTTTACATTGTGAAGTGTTGTGAAGTCTTCTCAAAGTCCTGAATTTCACTCTTTTGAAACATCATCCACCATCTCACCGAAAGTAATTTGAAAGCATGCATGTAGAACTGCAACACTAAAAAAAATTTTGGGCCAGGTGTACTACACTGCCTGGTAGATAAATATTTTGTTGGACCACCTTTAGCTTTGATCACAATGCACATTCCTCTTGGCATTATTTCCACTATCTCATGCAGTGTTGCAACATTTATTTTCGAGCATAGTTTCATTATTTTTTGGCTGTGATCTCATATTGACAATGGGAAAGTCAAACCACCCTGAAAACCTCCAGCACATCAGAAAGACTTTCAATTGAGCTCCGGTCGTCTTGTGACTCCTTTTGTTTACGCCACCATTTTGGCAGGCAAAGCCAGAGCGAAAATGAATGGCGCTAGCACCGATTTCAAGCCGGAGTTCTCTGCTCACTTTACATCCTAAGAAATGCAGCTATATAATTCAAAACTTAATAGGTTAAACATTATTGACTGTTACAATGCCTCATGTGTGCTTTTCACAAGTGCTGAATCAGCCGGATCAGACAGTGTTCCAGACCTGCCATATCCAGACAAGTATAACTACCTGATCAACTTTCCCCGTCCTACTCCGGAGTCTCTCAAAGTGTACAAGAGCCTGGAATGATACAAATGGACATAATCTGGCTTTGGGATGAATAGGTCCTGCGGCCACAGGAAATGTTTTTTTTTTTTTTTTGCTGGTAGCGTCCATTTTTAATGCAAGTACTATGAAGTTCAGCACTGACAGCGCTGAACCTCCTCGGCACACAGCTTTTTTCCCATGGCACTCTGGGATGGAAATGGTTCAACTTTTGGAACACTGCCGGGCTCATCATTGTCACTTCTCTCTCACAGACAAATGAAAATCCAAAATTGGGAGGTACTTACAATATCAACAGCAATCAGAGAAACTATTCTTGCTGCCACAGTCGTGTTTTTAATCAATTAGCTAGCTACAGTTTAGGTTTACTTACTGTTCCCCATTTAGGGACACAAGGTTTGCTAACAAGTAAGTCAGTATTAATGTTTACTTCAATTGTAGAGCCCAACAGCTGTTCCAAGCTTGGTACTCTGTAATTAAAGATGCTTTGGTTCCTATTTATTTTAATCTGGGTAGCTATGTTTCCCAGAGCGAGCTACATTAGCAACTTGGCTACATAGTTTGAACCATTGGCTTTATTCAGTTCCTGTTTTGTTTTTTGGGAATTTAATGTTCATTCGCTTAGTTGCTCTGATTATTTGCGATTTCTTTTCATTGAATTTGCAAATCTTGACATTTACAATGATGCATAGCAGAAATGCTAAGACAGTTTTTGTAACTTATAACAAAGGTCAGCGCTAGAGACTAGCGCTCTGTAAAAGTCATTATGGGCTCTTCTAGCTCTGAAAGCGCAGCCTGTGGACACAGGTTCTAAGAGTCTCTTCATCACAGTTATGTTAGCATTAGCAACAGGGCAGAATAATGTAGCTATTCCCTGTGATTAACATGCATGTTAACTAGCATGAGTCTCCAGGTAATCACAGTTTGAATAAATATCTAAAGGCATCACCTCATATATGAAATTATGCACTTTTCATGAATACAGTTGGCAAAGTTAGCTGCTTGCCGTATGCCTGCCAGACAGTGTTTTTAACCGCGCACTTTCCTGCCAATATGGCGATTTTTGATTGCGTGACATCAGCTACTGGAGCGCTATTGGTTAAGATCAGGACTTTGTGGTGGCCAATTCATTTGTTAAAATGGATCCTCATGCTCACTGAACCACACTTTCACAATATAAGCCTGATCAATCTTGGTCATCCTGGAATATGCCAGTGCCATCAGAGATTAAATTATCCAGTGGTAAAATAAGATGGTCTGTCAGTACATTCGGGTAGTCTGCTTGCTTCATTTTATTGCTGCATAACATTGCTGAGCCTAGAAGTTACCATTTAAAGCAACCCCAGATCATAACACTGCCTCTAGAGGCCTGGACAGAGGGCACCAATTAACCTCATTAACAAGCGGCTTTCTTGTGGCCACGCAGCTGTTTAGTCCCAGTCCTCCAAGTTTTTGGTGCATCATGCATGTGGAAATGCTCTTACCCTCATAATTAAACATAGCCATGAGTTCTACTGTTGATTTATTCACTTTTTTTTTTTTTTTTTTTTAAATGAGACTTGGCTGAGCAATCTGGTGATCTCCAATCAGGACTAGTCATGCTTTTTTGTTAACCCATTTCTTCCGTGAATTTGACAGTTCACCACGATCCTTAATTAATTGTTGGACAGTTCCTGACCCAATTCTTGTGATTTCAGTAATCTCCTTTAGCTGTTTTCTTCGCTTGACGCTGGCCAATAATTTGCCCCTCTTGAAACACAGTAACGTCTTTTCAACAACTATGAGATACGTCTTCAGACATGGTTTTTTTTAAGAAATGAGAGTGAGAAGTTACATACTTACAGTGTGACTTTTTTTGGACAGGCAGTGATTTATGAATCCATATAAAATACTTTCTGACATCTTTGGTCCTTTACAGTAAAACTGGGGGGGGGGGTTTGTATCATTCTCAGAATGTCACCCCTAGGCTGCTATAGCATCTGCCAGACCGGAGTTTGATGATATCAGAGGTGCCTTCCGTTCTCTTCTGGCATTTGGCCACACTGATGTAAACTGAGCAACAGAAGAAACACAAGTTGGCAAGTTAGTTAATATACTTGCATGGTCACCCAGTGGAAGTGACTGCAGAATTGAGAAAGGTTTGAAGAACTGAGTGTAAATATGTATTCTCTAATAATAGATAAGATTTTCATAACTATTACACTCAACTTAGTTTCCAGTCTGTCTTATATTAACTTGAGTTTCTTTTGTTGCTCAGTATATTTAGCATGGAGATCCTCCTTGAAACAAGTCTCTAAAATGTGGGCTGAACACGAGTGGAAACTGTTGTTGGGAGCGAAACCCTGCCTTTCCATGTTGGCTTACCATTTCTTCAGCAAGTCCGGGTTTTCAGTGGAAAACAAAAGAAAGAATAACCACGCTGTTTTCCCACACAGCATTACTGCAGCGAACGGCTTCTCTACCCACCATTTTATTCTCCAGCTCCCGGTGAACATTTCTTGGTGTTTTATCTTTGTGGCTTTGCCTTTCTGGCACTTTATTGGTCATTTCCACTCAGAAAGCGAACATAGAAAGCATTCCATACGATATGGTGAATACGATACCGTGTTTTCACCCTGACTATTGCACCTCTGACGCCAGAGCAATCCCGTCCAAATCCCAGGAATTTTTTGATTTGCTGTAATTCTGTCAATGGGAGGTTCTTGAAATCATCAAAAAATAGGATGATCTCTTCCAGCCTCTGAATTTCAAAGGCGGGTATCTTTCTTGTAAAGGCTTTTTATTGGTCAAATTGGCTTTCTAGTTGTAAATTTTTATCGCGGTCTATCTCTTAGACTGTTTTTTGAACTTCCACATCCTTGTCCTTTAGAGCACTGCTTTGCCAGTTATCGCAAACATTTGTGGTCGTTGCCGCGAATGGTGGCACAACTAGTAAGTCATTGCTTTCAATCAATGAAATGATCAATTAAAAGCTGCATTTTCTGTTTACTCACATTTTCTATGTTTTAAATGAACATTATTTTGATGATTTGAACTGTGTAGATATGAAAAACAAGCAGAAATGAAAGAAATCAGAAAGGGGGCAAATACTTTACAGCACTGTATGTGAATAAATAAATACTGTTTTGCACTAGAGGGGTCTTGAGTGATTTACACTTCTGGCCAAAACATTGCGAACACCCTGCATTTTTCAGAATTGGGCTGGTTTTTCTTAACTTAAAGTATATTTTCAGCAACAACAAAAAACAGAATAACATAGAAACACATATCTTAACTAGAAATGTGCAAAATTATTTGCTAAAGCAGGCGTCACACTGTTCTGAAATTGACACCAGATGGCCATACGAATATTGAATTTTGTGCGATGGCCCCAAACTTGGTCAAAAGCCAATCTACAGCCGACGCAAGTACAATGCCTACAGAAGGTCACACGATGGCACCCGAACCACACACGAAGGCAACAAAAAGATGTGAATTTTATTAAGTAGTTTACCCGCAGGACACACGAAGGCCACATGATGGCTTGCATATTTACTACAGGGTAATATAGTAAATTTACGACAGATTACTGTAAGTTTCTGTAGTAAATGATTGTTTTGTTATGAACAAGAAATGTTAAGATAAAAAATGATGAAGTTAAAAGCAACCAGTTAATTATTAGTTATCAGTTTCATGAATACGTTGTGCCTTATTACATGGCACTCTTAAATACTCAATTCTGATTGATCAATCGCCAAAATTCTGCGGTGTTTATTTGCAGAGGTATGACCGCTGCGCTGCTCTCCGTTGCTAGTAATATTAATATTTTAATATTTTAAATGTTTTAGCCATACTCGAAGCGGGATAATGTATAGTGAGCTGCGCGTCAGGGTTCTGTTCCCCCGTCGGGAGTTGTTTTTCAACAATTGTCGGCTCACTAGGCCTATACATTATCCCTTACATGGGCTATACCTTGTGCCTACTCTGTAGAGTTGCTCAGGACTGACTGAGGAAGATGATCTGAGGCTGGCCTTTTATATGTCCACGTTACCATGACACATGTGAAACACTTGAGCTACTCAAATTCGGCTGTCTTCGATGTCATCATACTATAATACGATGGCTACACGACGGCATTGCGAGGGCTTCACGTAGTCGTGTTGCCTTCCTAAGACAATCGGGCAGCTTCTTGTTTCCTTCGTATTGTCTTCGTGAGGCAAAATGCCCGATGGCACCGATGATCACACGAAGTAAAGACGAAGATGACACGATTTGACAAGATGCCCTCACGATGGCCTTACGAAGGGCAAAATGGACACACGAATTCAACGCGAAAATTAACCTTCGCAAGGTGTTCTGGCAATTTTTTGGCATACCAAAGATTTTCCACCGCTCACGAAGTTGCTGCCGGAGCCTGAGAAACTCAACCAGCGGTCATACGACGATGCCCTCACGAATGGCCCGATGTTTTTACGATCAGATCCAAATTTGAACATTTCCTTTATCGAGGGGCATTAAAGCACATTTTATAAGGGCTGAAGACTGATTATCAATTAAGGTTAGGTGTAACCCTAAAATTCACCAAAATTTGAAAAAATGTCATTTTTCATTTTTTTTTCTCAATGTCACTTCTCAGAATACATTCCTGGTGGCTTTTGAAGGCATAATAACTGAACATTGACAATATCCCATGGGTACATTGATGATACTTGGTCAAAAAAACATTCATCTAACTTTGAGACGGATTTTCTCTGTAAGGGAATTTCTGCCACTTAAATCCAGATATCGCTAGAATGAGCAAAGATGTCTGAATGAAATTTTGTGAGTGAGATCTCACTCTGATCTATGTTTTGAGCCAAAGAAAACAGTAATATCCATGTTGGGGTGTCTTAGACACATTTTGACCGCATTTTGAGGTCCCCTTCTAGACCCCCTAAAATTTTTATTTGATGTCAAATCTCCCAAACCTTTGGCTCAAAACCTTCAATATGATGTCCATAAAGTGTGTACAAAAATTCAAATCAATACATGGAATGGTTTTGAGAAAAATGGAATTATGTATTTCTACATATGGGGTGTCGGCCATCTTGGATCATGTGACCTAATTAGCATAATTAGCGTAAATTCTATAAAAAATGCTTTCTTTCATCATAGCCATCAACATTGAAACCTTAAATCCAGTCTTTCTTCAAAATTAAGGAAATTTTCATTTTGGGGTACACCTAACCTTAAATCCTCATAGTTTGGAAACCATAGCTATGTTCTTTATCTGATGGCAATGGAAGGTTGGGGTTGGGGGAGGTTATGCACAGTGTAGTGAGTGTGTTTGTGTGTGTGTGCGTGCGTGGGTGTGTGCACAGTGCTGTGAAAAAGTATTTGCCCCCTTCCTGATTTTTTTTTTTTTTTTGCATATTTGTCAGACTTAAATGTTTCAGATCATCAAACAAATTTTAATATTAGAGAAAGATAACCCGGGTAAATACAAAATGCAGTTATTGAGTGATAATTTCATTACTTGAGGGGAAAAAGCTATCCAAACCTACCTGGCCCGATGTGAAAAAGTAAACCTAATAACTGGTTGTGCCACTCTCGGCGACAACAACTGCAATCAAGCATTTGCGATAACTGGCAATGAGTCTTTCACATCACTGTAGAGGAATTTTGGCCCACACTGTTTTGCAAAATTGTTTTAATTCAGCTATATTGGAGGGTTTTTGAGCATGAACGGCCTTGTTAAAGGTCATGCTACAGCATCTCAATCGGATTTAAGTCCGGACTTTGACTAGGCCACTCCAAAACCTTCATTTTGTTTTTTTTTTTAAGCTATTCAGAGATGGACTTGCTGGTGTGTTTTGAATCATTGTCCTACTGCATAACCCAAGTACGCTTGAGCGTGAGGTCACGAACTGATGGTTGGACATTCTCCTTTAGGATTTTCTGGTAGAGAGCAGAATTCATGGTTCCATCAATCTGGCAGTAATCAGGCCTGGGTGTGGCTAGTGAAATTGATCTCAAAAAATGTGGTTAATCACAATTAATTCATGCTTTAACAAGAGGGGGCAATTACTTATTCACATAAGGCCAGGTAGATTTGGATATCTTTTTTCCCTTAATAAATGAAAATCATTTAAAAACTGCATTTTGTATTAACTCGGGTTATTTTTGTCTAATATTAAAATTTGTTTGATGATCTGAAACATTTAAGTCTGACAAGTATGCAAAAAAATAAGAAATCAGGAAGGGGGCAGGGTGTGTGTGTATGTGTGTGTGTGTGTGTGCGTGGGTATGTGTGTTTTTGTGTCTGCGTGTGCGTGTGTGTGTGGAGGAGGGGAGTGCAGCTGAAATACCTCCCTGAAATCAATATCTCTCGGGTGGGATGTCTGATCGTATGACGTGATGTCCATCACCAGTCTTGCGTAAAAGCTTTTACTTATGCAAAGGTCTGTCTGCTGTGAAATCCGTGTGGACAATTTTCCAGCCCTACTTTGGAGCTTGTGTACTGGCTTCTGAATAGAGTGCTTTATGAGCGCCAGACTTCTGCCACGGCTCGTGTCAGGAGGGGAGTAGGAAGGAAACCAGACTTCTATCCCCGGAGAAGTGAGACCCTTTTGCCTGTATAGCTGGTGGGGCACAGTCTGTCTCAGCCCTGACTGTGTTGCCAAAGGCATAATTTGATGACTGGAAATTACAAGATGGTCAGCTCAATATGTGAAAGGGGTCCACCTGCTGCGATCACAAACCTGCCAGTCCACAAAAAGCCCCTGCGTATCGCTCACTGAGTAATCAAAAAAAAAAAAAAAAATCAAGCGTGTGCTGTTTTGCTCAAAAAGCAGATTACTGTTTGATCCCATGCAAAGGGACAGCAAACAGGACAGAATCCAGTTTAATAACACCATCTTTTTGGTGCAGGGTTTAATAATGGTTCTTTAATTTTTAACAAAGGCTTGAATTGTGCTCATAATGTCACTTTAAATCAGAGTCGTGTGCTTGTGGGCATTTGCCCCCTGTCACAGAAATGTGTCCAGTGCTACTATGATATTATCCCAGCCAGACCCCTGGAGTTCATATTATTTGTTACTCGCTGTATCCGTGTAATGTCTGTGATTTCAACTCCCACCGTCCCCCATACCACCCTACTCGCATGAGAAGGACAGGGAACAGTTTAAGCCAGGATGTGGTGTAATTTCCATTTCCTCCCTGACGTTATGGGGATGCATGTGTCACCCTTGTGCTATTCACAGTGCCAGCAGGCCAGGCTTGTCAGTAAATAGCAGTATTGAGCTTGTTTAGTAATGCATGTCTGAGGGAATTCTGCTTCATAAAATACAAATAACCTCTTCATTACCGGCATTGACACATGTTGGTCGGACTCATGCCCTTATTAATTTTTTAAATCAGCAGATAATAATTGAGATACTTCGGCATTAGGACAGAGTATGATGCACAAGATTTGCTTTGGATAGTGCGGTGACGATGACCAGCGCTTCCTAACTTTCCTGTTGTGCTCATTTAGATTTTTATTAATGGTTTGCATGGTCATGTATAGCCACCCTCCTTTAACAAGGGCCTGGGCCATTAATTTCCTGACAGTGAAATTTTAGGGGCTCAAACCAAATTAATCATTGATTAAATTGTCATTTTTAAATAGCCATATTGCAAATTAATTGTAATCAATGACTGCCTTAAGTCTGGAGCCCCTAGACATCACCAGATGCTGGGTTTCTTCCAGGTGATGCTTGGCCAGACTCTCACTGCAGCCATCTTCAGTTCTTGTCTGTTCTGGAGGCATTTTGCCTTCAGCAAGTGACCTGCATGTGCCATTGGATTCAGGTCAGGTGACTGATTTGACCATTGAAGAACCTCTCACTTCATTGCTTTAGAAAAATCTTTTTTTTTCAGGTCATTGTGCATTCATGTTGCAAATTTCTGTCCAATTAATTATGAGGCGTTTGGCTGAATCTGAGAGGACAATATGGCCCTATACAGATCAGAATGTATCCTGCTGCTTAGATTTCAGTCACATCATGAATGAGTACAAGGGAACTTGTTCCATTGGCAGCCACTTGACCATACTTCACAGACAAGATGGTCTTCATATAATCCCTTCTTATTAATAATCCCTTCTTATTACTCTGTTACAAGGTGATGTTCGTCTTGTCTGTCCTTTGAATGTTGTTCCAGAACTATAGAGGCTTTTGTTCAGATGTACAACCTTGATTCCTCAGCATTTAGGACAATGTGTAAAATTCAAGAGAAAGCCGAATTAAGTGATTTGTAAATTCTCTTCCTTACACTTAGTTGAATACTGCAGAAAGAATAGAAATTAAAGTTTCACTTAATCAACTGTATTGATTTTTTCTTTATTTTTTTTGAAAATCTTTGCAAATTCCTACTTTTTTGTCTGTAACACATGCCAAAACAATTGGGACCAGGCAAATGGAAAGACTGGAAAAGTTATGGCATCTTCAGAAAAACACCCCACTGGAACATTACAACAGGTAAATGGGTGAATAGGTGACAGATTCAGTTATAATTGAGCAATAAATGAGCAGTCCCCAAAAGGCACAGTCTTTGACCAGCAAGATGGTTTGAAGGTTACCACTTTGTCAAAAACTGCATGAAAAAATATTCAGGCAGTTAAGAACAGTTTGGGTAAACGGCAGTGCCTTTTGTGACTTCTCATCATAATTAAATCAACATGAGTACGAAGTGCAGACTTTTGTCAGCAGTGATTTGTAAATCTTCTTTGACCTGTCTTATGCTGAAAACGATATAACAGCACATTATACCATACTGTTCACAAAAAGACGGAAGAATAACCAGTTAGCTAATGGTATTGTTTTGATATCCTATCGGGATAGTAACTATGGCTAACTGGGTTTTCACCAAGGAGGGTCTGCTTACAGTGACGGATTTCTCACGGAACCTGTCTTCCTCTATGGGCGATATTACCGCACAATATTACCATTTATATTAAGACTACCAAAATATATACAAATTCAAGCAGAAATTAATTGAGAAAAAGTTATCAAAAAATTAAACATTCCTCAAAGTTAATTTCATCAAGACATCTTGCAAGACCAAACAAAGCTTCAAAGACCTAGAAAACTGGGTTGGCATATGAAATAGTAAGTGGAACGTTAACTGATTTAAAGATTCGAGAAATGAAAGATGAAGTACGTCAGTGATTGTGCTTTACATTACCTAAATAAGCGAAAAACACATTACAGAATACACTTGCAAAATATATACTAATTTTTTTGACATAAAATATCATAACACGGAATCCCCACCTAGCCTATTGGAAAAATATCGGTCGTACATTTAATAACATTGTGCTTTTGACGGTACTGGTTTATGTTGGAGATGCAAATGTAAGTGCCATCTCGAAGTGAAATAGTAAATTTAAGCTTGCTGCACACCCATTTATATTAATATTTGAGATTGTTCTCGCCTTAATTGCATGTTTCTGGGGTTCATAATTTGGACTTTTTTTCCGTTCGGCTGTTTTTGTCGCTGGTTACCAGCGTTACCAAGGCCAGTATCGGACCCTGTAAGGCTACATAACATTACACTACATGTAGCTATTGAGCTGCATGGTGTACTAACACAAGGTTAGACTCATGCAGACAACAGACAGCAGCCTTGCACCTGACTACACTTACCGATAATGTGTGTGTATGTATACATGAGCTACTCAGCTGACCGTGACGACTAGTCCCTAACCAGTTACTACTGTCTTTCTCACTTTATCCTCGTGGTCTTGAAACTAGTTAGATATACGTCTTTTCGCGAACAGTATTGCAGATGTCTCACCACATGAATTTTATTGATTTTTCAAAATGGAACCTTATTTTAATTTTGATTCTTACAACATATTTCAAAAAGTTGGGACATTTAAGTATTTACCACTTTGTATATTGCCATTTCCTTTCACAACATATAGTGAACATTTATTGTGATTGAAGGCACTAAGTTATTATGTTTTTATGTTGTAATTTTGGCCTATTCCTCCTGCAAACAAGTTTTAAGGTGAGCAACGGAATGGGGGCTTTGTTGTTATGCCCGCGCCATACATAGCCGGGAACATATAGGATTGCCCTTGTCTGTCCGTATGTACGTCTGTTCAGGGTTGATCACGTTGATAGGGGGTATTGTTTATCTACTTCTTTTCAAAAACCGGTCGACAGAATTCAAGTGAACGTATACATTTGCTTTTTAGAGACACTAAGTGTGTGCATCTCATACCTTGTTTCAGAAATTTTTTTTAATTTATTGATTTTTCAGGTGTTTAACCGTAGGTCAATTTAGTCAAATTTTCCTCTCCTTTTGCCGTAATGGGGGTTGTAGTCTATTCTCTTTGTTCTCAAAAACTGCTCAAAAGAACTCATTGAGCTTATACGTGTGCTCTGTTGGGACCCAAAAGGTGTGTACTTTGATCCTGAATTTTTGAATAATTACTATTTTCCAGGTGTTTGAACTTAGGCAAATTTTGTCAAGTTTCCCAGATGCAGAGGTAGGGACACAGATTTTCTAGTTGCATTTTGTAATTCAAAATATGCCACGCATTCTCTGTTGGGTTTTAAGAGGGACTGCAGGCGGGCCATTCCAGCAACCACACCCTCCTCTTTCACAGCCATGCTTTTGTAATGCAAGTTCAATGCGGCTTTGCATCGTCTTGTTGAAATATGCATGGGCATTTCTGGAAAAGATGTTGACTTGCAGGCAGTGTATTTTGCTCCAAAATCACAGTGTACTTTTCAGCATGAACGCTGCCTCCACAGCAGTGGCATAGGCAAAAATTTTGTTTCTGGTTGGCCTAACTAAATGTGCATGGGCTGATTTTTGCCAGCAAATATTCGCTTACATTGCACATTAGAATTAAAAATATACAATAATCCCATCAGGTATTCAATGAAACTGCAAACTGATTTCAGTCATTTTCCGTGATCAACAGGTTTTCCAATTATTAGAATTATCCATCGGTAGTGAAACACGCCATCTTCCCTCTAAATGCAATGTTACAGCTATTAAATAGTAAATTCAATTGGGAAGAAAATATTTTATTTGCCAGGTACGGTTTACACAGAAGATAAATTATTCCATTAACCTCCACGTCTGTTTTTAGCACATCCAGCAATGCATACTGTCAAACCTGCAGTTCATGGTTATTTTGACAGCAAAGAAAATGATAAGCAACATGAAACCATAGTTTTCAAGAACGTTTACTGAAATGCATACATTTTCACTTCCAAATGAAGCTTATTATTTGTTGAACTTTCAGGAGGAGAACTGACCACAGCTGATATCGTTGAGTGTTTTTGGAATTCACAAAATGTTAATCAAGAAAAATGATTGAAAACAGGTCAAAACTAATGATCACTTTAAAGGGTTGATTTGCATCTCCTGTATTTTCTGGCTTACCAGCCATCAGATTAGGAACCAGTTCCATTCCATGCACTTCCCCTGACTTATTTTGAATGTTCCAGTTGTCCCAAACACAAACTAAATTAGGACAAACACAAAAATACATTGCATATATCTAATTAATTCATAAATCAATCAATCGTGTTTAAATTAAAAAAAAAATTTTCATGGGTGGGTGGGCCAGTGCGCAATGTGGGTGGGCCAGAGCCACCAGAGCCCAATACTGGCTACACCCCTGATCCACAGAAGTGCTAGTTACTCTTGTTAAGGACACAGATTCAGCCCCGTACCATGACAGAGCTTGGCTTCTGGACTCGTTACTGATAATGATGGCCCTTTTTTCTTTCGGTCCTCAAAAAATAATTTCTTCCAAATAAAACCTGTAATATTAATATTTCCAATATTCAGCCCATCTTTGATCTCGAGGGGCTGAGACTTTCCTGGATGTGGCTTTTGTCCAAATCATGACTACAGGCGCCTAGTGACAGCAGTTACTTCAAATCACATTTTATTTCAAATTTTATTACCTCATGTCTAGTCCTTAATTGCACCAGTCTCAACTTTTTATTTTTGGAATGTGATGCAGGCCTGAATGGCAGGAATGGATCTGTATTTACAGATGAAATAAAGGTGACCAGGCAATGCATTAAATGTATTACATTGCAGACAGTATGAAGGAAGTACAAGTCAATTTAGAAATCTATGCTTTCTGTTGCTATGTGCATTTTCCACAGTGTCCCAGTCTTTTCCAAGTTGGGAGTGTATTTTTTTTCACAAGTAAATTCAAATAGAAAATGCCAGTTTCAGAAAATGAAACAAATGAATTAATTGATGCACTCTGTCAGGCTTGCCTTCTTTTGAGAAAATGCTGGTGTGTGTTCAATTCCAAACCACTGAGAGGATGGTGGACTATGCTTGTTGTCGCAATTATATATATGTGGCATTTTCAGAATTTGCTATAGATAAAGAAAAGTGGGAAATATATAATACATTTAATGAATTATATTTAATAAATTATAATGAATTGGTACACTTTATCCAAAACTATATCCGCAAGCAGTAGTTACGGGATCCAAGCACAACAAGCAGTGAATGAGTCCATTCAGTTTATTGTGACCCAGGGATTCGGGGGAAATAAGGATCAGAGCTTCAGGTCACACAGTTGAAATGTTATCAGAAAAACTGTAATCTGGAATTTGGGCTGTTGGTGGAGCAATTGCAAATTTATGGGGATGCATGTATAGCAATGCATCCATGTATGGGGAATAGCAATTTTGGATTGACCCAAAATTGGTTGCTTGGATACCTTGGACTGTGATCTAATAGGTTGCCAGATTCCACCAAAATCTACCTTAGGTTTCTGCACTGTGTCATATAAAACCACTGAAAAAATGTTTATCCAGTGCTGTGAAAAAGTATTTGCCGCCTTCATGATTTCATTTATTTTTGCATATTTGTCACACTTAAATATTTCAAATCATAAAACCAAATGTAATATCAGAAAAAAATAACCTAAGCAAATAGAAAGTGCAGTTTTCAATTGTTAATTTAATCTACTGAAAAAAAGCTATCCACTCCCTCCTGGCCACATGTGAAAAAGTATTTTCCCCCCTTATGTACTAAATCAACCAATGAAGTGAATAGTTGTTATAGCAATTAGTTATTGCCTTCAATTAACTTGACACACCCAGGCATGATAACTGCCAGCCCTGTTGAGTCTAAACATCAAAACCTGTTCGGCAATGTGAAATAATAAAAAAATAGCTCATGATGCTAGGATCTAAAGAAATTCAAGAACACGAGAAACAATGTTTCATTGTTTCAATCATACATTGACATCTATCAGTCTGGAGAGGGTAACAAAGCCATTTATAAGGCTCTCAGACTCCCACGAACCAGGGTGAGACCCATTATTGTATCTCCCCGACGACAATAGTCGGGAGATACAATGGTTTATTTCCGGGGCTGCCGCCACCGCCGCGCCCGCAGAGATTTTCTGTTCCGGGCTCTGGAAGCAACAATTATTACAGGATTTTTTTTTCTAATTTTGTCTTATTTTAAAGATATTTATTTGACAATGCTCAAGACCGATTTAAGTAAGTTAAGTAAGTAAAGTAATGTCTTATGTGTTAATGTCTTAAAAGAGAAAAAAATAAGGTTTTGGAGTGGTCAAAGTCCTGACTTGAATCTGATTGATATGCCGTGACCTTAAACAATATGGCAGATTAAAGCAATTCTGTATAGGAGAGAGGGCCGAAATTCCCCCATAGTGATGTAAAAACTCATTGCCGGTTATCTCAAACATTTTATTGCAATTGTTGCCGCCAAGGGTGGTACAGTTATTAGATTCAGGTGGGCGATTATTTTTTTCACCGGGGTGATATAGGTTTTGTGACTCTTAAGCTCCAATAAATGATCATTTAGAAGCTGCATTTTGCATTTGCTCATATTGCCTTTATACAGGGTGTTCCCCAGAAATTTTTGAAAGCGGGGTGATGGTTTGGGGGGCCTCCTCCAAGAAAATGTAAGTTTGTTAACATACATTTTGTGCATTCTTGTGGCATTTGATGGAAAATTATGGAAGAGTTACATCTGTTTATAAGTATGGAATTATGTGGTTTTAATTGCTTTTTAAACCCTCAGTATTGTGGTACAAGTTGAATGCCAGAGGGCACTAGGCCATCTGTAACTGCAGGTTGACCGATCCATTGTTGATTTTGTTTTGGCTTGTATAAGATGTTTTACAATAAGTACTTCTTCTTTCTACAACAGTTCACTGAATTTGTGTGTGTGCGTGTGCGTATGTGTGTGTGTGCGTGTGCATAAGTCAGTCATGCAGCTACTGCTGGTCTGGTGCCAAAGGGCACCGGGCTTTGGCACCAGGCCATCTGTAGCTGCACATTGACCGATTCATTGTTGATTTTATTTTGGCTTGTATTGGAAGCTTAATCACAATTGCTTTTTCTATCTACAACAGTTCATAAATTTTTTTAGATCCCTTTCATACATGCAAGTAATACTTGTCGTCACTTTTAAAGCAAAAAATTGCATTTGAGTAATATGATCAGACGCACTCTGTACTGTGCCTTAATCCTTAACTAGTGGTCACACACAAAAACATATAATTGTGTCTAATACTTTTATGAAGAAACCTAATTTTGTGTCTAATACTTCCATTTAACAAAAAATCAGGCACTGTTCCACATAATACTCCCACTAAAATAAAAATGTTTCATGGCATGCAGTTTCATAATTCTTTATTAAATAAAGATTTCCTCATGTATTTCCACATCGCACCATAGTGGGCCCATATCAAATTATGAGGGTAGAGAACGGTTATTGTTGTGAACTTGCGGTGCTAAAATTTCCCCTGTGTAGTGTGTTATCTCAAGTGATGCTGACTGGAATTTCCGTTGAACTGCCGTACTATGAGAACTAAACGCACTAAATGAACTGGCATTTCCGCAACTATACAAATACAATCGCAAGTAACAAGACCACGGTTTTATGCTGCTAAACCAGTGCTGTTCACCCGCCCTTATCATTCATAATAATCGTTCACATACCTTTGCATGATTCCCTCGGTATTCATCAGTTAGAACAATATCTTGTTCCTCTCCACTGTCCATGCTGTCTCTCACTTCAGACTACACTGCTTGTGGCATGTCCCGGTCCTGATCATTGTTGATTTTTTTATTATTATTATTTTTTTTTTGACAGAAGTTATCAATTTTGCACTGTCTGGTAGCCATGTTTAGCAGGCCTTTTACAACTTACGCAAAGGGTTTTGCCATCACAAAGACATCAGAGTTTGGGCAGGAATGGACCTTTCCAACCTGTCAATCATTTATAGAATAATAACCAATTAGATTGCCTTATTTTCTTAAGCTCCCCCCTGCCACCTTATTGTCCCATAAATGCGATGATAAGCTGTGTGTGATCGGCGAGGTTGCCGTCTTTCTCAATGGACAGAATAGTCCACAGGGGCCCATGGGCTGTAGCTACAGTGTGAGCACTCAACTTGATGATTGGACCATATAATGTGAGCACATAAATTGTGAGCTCTGGCTTTATATTGCAGAGGATTTACTTGAGCAGCGTGGGCTGGATTAAACGACAGCATCTCTAAACTTCATACAACAAGGCTATTCAACATTATCCTGCAAGGGCCGGTGTGGGTGCAGGCTTTCATTCCAACCCAGCATTTACACACCTGATACCACTAATCAACCCCAAGAGTCTTGGCTCAAGAGATTGATTAGAAGTATCAGGTGTGTAAGTGCTTGGTAGGAATGAAAGTATGCACCCACACCGGCCCTTGTTGAATAGCCCTGTCATACAGTAGTCGGCTTTAAGCATGTTGGTGAAGTGTTTTGGCTTCATTAGCTAGCTGGCTACATGGGTAACTTTGCCAACGTTCTGCTAACATTACCAAGGACACGGAAAGCAACCTGACTTTTGAATGAATATAGTGAGTAGTGTAAAATTAACTGAGAAGTTAATCAGTTGTAATGCACCTGAAATACCTGACTTGTGCCATTGTTAATCAATCCATTGGACCAATAAGTGTGTGCCTTGCAGATGGCTTTGAGGTACCGTGAAACAAAATGAGCTGTCTGAGATTAATGTGAATCAGAGTAATTCTGTCCAATTTACAAAACTAGTCAGACATTGTTAATCAGCGATGTAACATGTAGTTAACAAATGCATGCACTTACTTAACCAAAATGAAAACGATAGTGTCCAACAATAGTATTATCCATCCATATGAATATTACTCACCCTGCTTTACAGGTGGAGTAAGATTCCACTATTTTGTCTGACTGGAATGCGTAGTTTATGAGGGGATCAATTTAATTGCATAGATTGCCAGTGTTATGTGTGGATTACCCTGCTCTTATAAATTAGTTGGATGATCTGGAACATTTAAATATGACAAATAAGCAAAAATAAAGGAAACCGGGATGCAGGCAAATACTTTCCCACAGTACTGTGCTGGAGTGGCCAAAAAAACAAATTGGGTGTTTCTTGGTGGTTCATAATTTTCCTTTCATTTTTTAAATTTAATATCCAGAAATGATCCAACCAATACTATAATCCACCACAGTGGCAGATTTTCTTTATAACTGAGTCCATTCTCAGCAATCAGTTAATGAAATGCATAGAGGGGTGTACATAGCATGCTTTCCAGCTGTCAGGCCATGTGCTCATCATCCAACTCGCTGTTTGCACATAAACTTTATTGAATCCTCTCTTTTCCTTTGTTGCTGAAGATCTTTGTAGGTCTCTGGATGGCCTTTGGCTTCACTTGGTAAAAAGAAGTCTTGACTCATTGTAGTGGTTATTCTTGGTCCCATATATAAAAAATTCTCCTGACTCTGCACATTGAAAAACCACAGAAGATTGTTCAAAAAATGAAGCAGTGTGTAATGTCAGAAAAATGAATACAAAACTCAAAAGGCAAAAATTTAAGAATAAAGGATTCTTAAGATAACTTTTTTAAAGTAAGGCTGTAACAGTCTCTGAAGCTGGGGCATAAAGGAAGTGAGGTCAAAGGCTTTTCTTCCTGCTCCAGCCACACGGTTCAGGCATTCTCCCTTGGCTTTTAAGGCCTCTATCTGTGCACTAGATTGGGTCAACTCAAACAGCAGAAAACAGATTATGCATTTTGACAATTTAGACCAATTTGACAATTTAGACAGTTTTGGCTCCTACAGCTCCAACATCAAATCTTAAAAGCTGGTCTTTTATTTTGACACATCCGAGTAGTTTTCCCACATCCCACCCCCCACATAAGACATCCAGTCCAATAGCCTTTCCGAGTTACTGTTTTGGCTTAGAAATAAGTTTTGACTTGAACACTTGCTACTGCCTGTGCAAAGAGTTCCTGGCTTATCTCCAAATTAGAGACAAAAACATTCATCTTACATACTGTGTTGCACAGGTGATGAGGAAAGAAGCCTAATTTGACTTTGAATGCCTTTGTAATACAGAGAATATGTCCAATTATTGAAATTGGCATATATGGTTTAACTATAATCAAAACTATCACATGGTCAATCAAAAAATTACGACCATATCTCTTCTTTTATCATTCTTGATAACATAAACCATTTTCTTGATTAATTCTACTCATTCAGTTACTGTTTTAGAGTAACACAACCTTTAACTAATAATTCTTCAAGTTCCACACAATTAATAACAACATAACTTTCAGTCGGATTTGCACAATAGTAGCCGTAATAATCGTTTGTAGTTATGCATGATGCATGATTCCAGTTTCAAGGGAAACTGAAAACCTGGAAGACTTTGAGACTAGACAGGGACAAAACTGACGTAGCCGCAGAAAACCCAGTGCATTTCAAGACCCCCAGGAAAGATTAATCCCCGACCCTGTCCCCGAGGGCAGCAAAGCAAATTGTGCTCCTGGAGAACTGGCAGATGCACACACATAGCACTGAGGTAACAATTGAATAATTTTCATGCACAAGATTAGTAAAGTTTAATATTCCTGATAAGTAGCCAAAAATGTTCCAGTTGTAATGTTTAAATGAAACAAGAGCCATGTCCCTTTTTCAACTACTCATTACCTATTTTTACAGGGTATCTTCACTTTTCACACTAGGTTAACAACAACTCAAAGAGATCCAAATAACATTATAACATGAATAACTAAAATTTGTGGACATGTAAATTAATAAGCACTTCTAAAAAGCTTTAACATTCTTAGCATTTTATTGCTATTTTAACACACTCAAAACCATAAACATGAATTATATTGTCAATGAAATATATAAAATCAGTTTTCTCTAATGGAAACTTAACCCATTTAAACTCAAATTTTTCCAGGACATGAAAATCTCCACATCATTTTTGCTTCCCTTTGAAATAATGAGTCAATTTTTCTTTTTTCATGCATGATACCCTTGTACTCTGACAGTGTGCACAGTGTGAGTTTGTATTATCCCAAGGTAATGGGATTGCATATGACCAATTCTTTTTTCAAAATCAGGGACTTGGGTAGTGTTGCGGTTATAGGCGGAGTTAGATTCAGATTCAGATTCAGATTCAGATTCAGACAACTTTATTTATCCCAGAGGGCAATTCATTTGTAGCTCATACTCCATCCACAAAAAAAAAAAAAAAAAACCACAACAAACATTCATGTCAAAAAAATCATGTATATGACAGGGGGTACAGCAGCAAAGATATACAACTGCAATCAACAATGTAGTAGTATGGCAGTACATATGGTCACAATTCTAAGACCACTAGTGGCTGCTGTCAAGTGTTGTATTGAGTAAACTGATGGCGGTGGGAGTGAAGAACTTGGCATAGCGGTTTGTTCTCCTGGGGGCGCAACCAACCGCCAACCCGAGGGCATTAAAGTGAATTCCTTAGTCAGAATGTGGTCAGAATGGCTAATGATTCTTTCTGCCTTCTGGGCCACCTGTTTCTCCCAGAGAGAGCCCAAGTCCCTCTGCCTCACTCCGATGATCTTGGAGCAGATCTTCACTATCCTATTTAAGCTATTTTTGTCCTTTACAGACAGACCATTGTACCAGCAAATAAGAGAATGTCAAAAGGCTCTCAATGAATGATTGGTAAAACCTACATAGGATGGTGTCACAAACATGAAAGGAGTTAGTCAATGAAAGTACTTGTTCTTTTTGATTGGGGGGACAGTTTCAATAAATTGTTTCAAATTGATCATTGTGTAGTTCCTGCAATTCATTTGTGCCATTATTTATAACACAGATTCCAAACTTCAATTTATGCTTAAGCACTATGGGACGGGCGATCCCCGATCCATATAGCAGGATCCCGTACTGGTTTCCAGCCACCCGGTTAGGAACCGACAGTCTGATCCCTTCTCCACTTCGTTATGAGTGTAGAAACTTTAGACTGTTTTCACCAGCCTTGCCTGTCTGGAGGTTGGCTCTCCTGCCCCTCTGCTAGGTGTGGGCTGTCACCCGCATACCACGTGTTGCCCCATACTTATACATGACAAACACACCAACTAGATGGTACCACGGCTGCATGTCAATTTATACTTCATTGGACATTGGAGCCCTCCAGTCTTCTCTCCAGTACAGAACTTGCACTTCAGGTGAACTTCTTTGACATGGTCTCCCGCCTGGTGTTATTCATATGCATGTCTTGTTCTTTTCTTCAGCTGTTATTGGATGTGAAAAGTAGCTTGCAAACTGTCGCTAGCTGGCAAAAAGTCCCACCTGTTCCCATGCTGCATCAACCCTTGACTGGTTAAAGAAGTATGAACTATGGCCGTGGATAGCCATCTAGCTAGCAGTATAGTTTAAACAAAGGTACCGATAAAACCTGAAATGAAAAGTTGGCCTGTGTGGCAAACTATGGGCTAGTTTTAATTCTGAAGCCTGGAAATTTAGGCAGACTAGACAATGATGCACACATGCAAAGATTAGTTTATTTGATGCATGTCAATTGCTGAGCCATACAGAATACTATTCATGTTATGTTTTCTTTTTATTTATCTACATTGCAAGCTAGTTTGGGCTAGTCATACGTATTTTGATGCAAGATATTTCTGCATTGATATCAGAATGCATATTTTCCCGCATAACGTTTTGATGATCAGTTTAAGAATTAAGTGACGGCCAGGTAAAAGTGATTAAAATCTATGGGGGGAGTCTTGTCGCCGTTGCAGAAGTCAGCAGCTACAAGGAGCAAAACTCTTGAGTGTATCATCATCAATCAATGATCGCAAAAACACATCAATTATCTCAGTTTGTAGTTACAATTAGGTGTGAGGTCTCCTGTAGGTTTAATTCTTTAAGTTAAGGTAAAGGATAGGTAATTAAACAACTTTTTTTGATTACGGTTTAGCTACCTTATCAAAAATGCAACGAGATGAGCCAGACTAAGCTGATGAAAGCTCACATCAAGCACAGTCTGTGTGATGCAGGACATAAGGCATCGATCATGGCAGTCTCATGGGGAGAGGGGGAGGGGTGAGTGGCTTTGTTTGTTTACAAGTGGAGATGGTACTAGTGGGATCATCTAATGGTCAGAAATGGCTTTGTGTTCAATTAAATAAAAAGTGGAAAATAAAGCTCCATTTCCTCATATGTTACATTGCAAAATACACTGAAAAATCCAAGAAATGAGAGCACGGAGACCCTTCCCTGTCTAGGAAACTTTGTAGCTCCCGGTCACTTCACTAGAAGGGAAGTGGGGTATGAATGGCTGTTTATAAACAAAGACGTAGCACTTTTCGCTACTTTTGTGTGAAAGTTTTGTTGCAAATTGCAGCAATAATTTCACTCGTTGACTGCATTTTTTTTTTTTTGCAAAACTTCCAACTTGGAATGTTGAATCTGAGTTAAAATTGTCTCAATATGTTTTCAAGGACAACTTGAATTTTTAAATCAAAATGATTAGCTCATGGACAAACTCCCATTACTCAGTGTTCAACAGTCAAATCAGCTCAAACCTTCTCAGAGTAACCTCATTTAAATTTCATTTTCCTGGATTGATCTGCCATGGAAAATTAGTGCTTGGAGAAAGCTGTTTGCGAGCTATGGACCAAGATTGATCCACATTCACTTCTATTGTTGTAGATTTAAAGGTATGCTTAGTAGAATTTTTCTGAAAAACAATGTATTGACTCATACATAACTATCCCCCTCAGTCATCTCTTATGATATTCTAGAAGTGTGTTTTGATTTCTGTATCTATACCAGGGTTTTCCCTGGGTTTTTAGAGGTCTTAGGGGGTGGGCAGATGAAGCAGCAGGGGACAAACAAAAAAAAAAAAAAAACTGACTAAATTTGCTTTAGTTATTTTTAGTTACATAATTCACAGTCCCCTCTTGAACATTTGATTCTTCTTGCTGCATTTGTTTTGTAGAACCTCCTCACAAACTTTTGCATGGAAAAAGTCCCTGGCTGAGGGCCATTTATTGCCACATGGCAGCAGACATCTAGATGGCAATCTGTCAGCCTGTTTTGTGTTATCAAGGCTACAGATGGAAATTAATTCTCTGCTAAATCTAATGCATACGTCCTCATTTTTTTAATTTTATTGAAAATGGCTATGTGCACAAAATCCTAATCTTAATCATTATTGGCCATATTTTGGTTTTGATCAGTCAGTTGGCTGCATAAATGGCTTGAATGCAAGTTAGGTAAGTACACGGGAATTGATTTAGGGCAAGCTAATTATGCCAAAGCGATGGAGACTGTCCAACCTCGCTGGTAATTAGCGGACTTCAAAACGCAGTTTTCTTCCCGGAAGCATTTCAAATGACCGCATTAGATACGTGTCATAGAAAAGGTAATAAGCAAGCTCGTCTGTCTGCCTCATAGTGGCAGTTACTTTTATTGCGCTTGCGATAACCGCGATTCCGTTTATCGTGCAGCCCTACTCTCACCACAGACTGACGCGCTGTAAATTAGAGCAGGATGACGCAAGAGGTGATTTCTATAGAAAGGTCCTCCTCATTATTACGAAGACGCTGGAACTATGTTATCTATTTAATGTTTTTAAAAAATAAAACAAAGTTAGCGGATCTGTGCTCATAGCTGTGCCACTGATGCAGTGGTGTATACACACCGTGCTTCAACATGTGCTGCGGATTAGTTTGGTCTGAAACATCACAGCAACTAGTTTTGCGGATTTCCACCGTACCTACTGTATGATCAACACACTTATCAGCGCCCGCCTGTAAACTCCTCTGCTTTTCTTTATTTGTCTCTCTTTTTATTTCATACTACAGCAGTAAAAGCTGAATAATAATTATTATTTTTAGCCACCGTATATTGACTGGGGAAAGCCAAGAAAGGGAGAAATAACGTGTCAGCTTGGCTAATATAACTCACCGGGACTTCTTTGGCGGTGTTCAGATAACAGAGTGAGACGTTTTCTGACCTCCGGTACTTCATTAAATGCTTTCTACCCCCTGTAGTTGTGGCTCGGAACCCCCTTAGCATTTTTAACAACGTAAGCTCCGTTGCTCTCCCATCCATGCTCCGGGTCACTTTCAGTGCGTCGGCGCAACATTACATCAATGGGATGTAATGCGGCTCTTGTTCATTTTTGCTCACCTGCTCTATTTTTTCTCCTAGGCGGGAGGCAAAAACGCTTAGGCGCCGCACCTAAGCCGTATAATGGCAGGGAAAACACTGTATACACAGACCCCGCCATCTGCCTGTTTTTTTTTTTTTTTTTTGCTTATTTTTCTTTGTACAGGATGTCTCTGGGCATCAGCTTTTGGGCAGTAGATGTGTAGCCCCCAGCCAATAATTGGTGCAGGGTGTGAGGGAGTGACATAACACTGCACTGCAGGGTAGCACTTCTGGTGTCATTGAGCTGGGGAGGAGGGGCCAACATTGAATGTTGTGTTAACAAATCACAAACAAAAATCCTTCTCCATTGAAGTCTAATGTTACATAGTTTGTCGGGATAATATTTGATGACGTTCAATGAGTTAAATCATTTCTGTTATTTCAGTGGCCTCTGGTAAAATTCTCCATTGTTGAAATGATTGATCCTCATTGTTTAAACAGTTATCACCAGTAATATTGTTTTATAGAATTTTACACTTTACATTTGACAATACGCATTACAATATCATGTGTTTTTTGATCCAACGTTAAAAGTTTATGTGGGAAAATATCCATGAACTTGTTTTTTTTTTTTTTTTTTAAACAATTTGCACCCTGACTAGGCTACCACAGTGTGCTAAACTTTATATAAGTAAACTGTCATACATTGACACTTTGAAAAAGACACATCAGACTGATCTAACATTGTAATTTTTGTTCTCTTTAGTGTGGTTCATTATCCAGAATAGATGTTGGAAAGGATCAGGGTTAGTATTAACTACAGGCCTCAAAAAACTTTTAAAATTCTTCAAAAAAAAAAAAAAAAAAAAACAAGTCCTACCCACCTACCCCACACCCAAGTTCCATACGTTTCCGGAACACAAGGATTTTTCTTGTTTGACCTTACTAGTTTGCTGTTGGAATGCTTGTAAGATGTCTTTAATCTGAAGGGACTGTGATTAAAAGATTGAGTAACTTGAAAATATACGTTCGCGGATAGACTTTTCCTTCTGAAGCCAGATTACTTCACATTTTTCCAAGCAAATTTTTGGCTGGAACTAATGTTACATAACAATACTGTATTTCTGCAGTGAGGCTTTTTTTTTTTTTTTTTTTTTTTGCTTCAGGCACAGTTACTTTTTCAAAGACATGACACAGCATATGCCATGGGTGTAGGAGCCCGCCCCAAGCAATTACTTTATAATCACATTCCAATATACTGTAGAACGAACGAACACATTTCATAATAGGGGATATGAGGTGAATGGTGTATGTTTCACATAAGAGCACATTTCACCATGAAGCACAGTGCTTCAGTGCTGGTGGCTCAATCACCAGTCATGATGCTTTATACATTTCTCACTTTGTCTCATTCCTTACAGAGAAATGAGAAGGGAAAGGAGACCTCATATCCTTGAAAATTTGAAAACTGCTTTACATTTATATGTGCATTTAAAATTACTTTTGTTTTAAATTTTATGTTTCTTGCTCTCTCTTTCTCATCCGTTTCTCTTGCTCACTCTCTCTCACACACACATGCATACACACTGCATGCATGCATGTTCTTGTTCTGGGCACTAACCCCTTTCTCCACTGTAATTTTGCAGGAGAGTGCACAGCTGTGGTCGCTGCCGCCACTGCAGCTTCACGGCAGCTGACACCGCCGTTCTATTGGAGCACTTCAACTCCGCACATTGCCAGGACCCTCTGGACTCCAGCTCTGCCCCTACAAATGGATGCTTTGTCCCCTCCAACTTGAGCATCAAGGAAGAGAGCAAAGGAGATCTGAAGCTGTACAGCATGGTACCGTCTGAGGCCCGGGCTGCAGAGGTTGGGGTCGGTGTGGAGTGTGTGAAGAGGGAGGCCTCCGATGAAAAGGAGCCACTTGTAGAGAAGGCTTTGGGGGAGAGCGCAGTTGCTGGTGGAGTTGGGGGGATGGAGCAGCCACGTGGTCTGTTGTGGGTTCCCAAGGAGAGGGCTGTGGATATCTCGAGGGGAAGTCCACTGCAATACAGCCAGGGTACGTCAGGTCTGCTCAACGCCGTTACCGTCTCTCAGGAGCGGCACCAGCAGAAGACGCCCATGCTTAGGGAATCTCCTGGGATGGTGTTTGGCCTTGGAACAGACAGTTCCAAGGGCTTCATGCAGGGAGCAACCCCAAGCGGAACAGACAAGGCCAGTCATATGATGCAAGCAGCAGACAGCAAGTCCAGCAAGGAGGAGTCACAGTCACTTCTACGGGTAAGAAATATTGAATTTTATGTACAAAGTATGTTACTGTATTTAAACGAGCGTTGTGTTGTTCTCAATAACCCTGATGGCTCTGTACTAATTTCATTAGCATTAGGCATGTGTAGAGGTGGAGCTACTGGTGCCTGTGCACCTGCTGTTTGCTCCAAGTTTGTTGTGTACCCCTTTAAATTTTTTTTATTATTTGAAACATACGTATATTTGCGGTGGCTCCTATTAATTATCTAAGCCAAAGTTTCAGAATAAAGTCATGAATGAAAACATTTTGGCGGTGTTTCTTGAATCCAGAAATTGAGATTACTGAGGTACTGCTGGCCATGAAAGAGCTTTTGTTATCCCAAAGTATTTTGGTCTATTTTCTTTGCGCTCATTTGTCCATAATTCACAGAATGTTTTCGTCCTGTTCTTTTTCTTTGCTTTATTTCATGATAGTAAAAAATATTCCACTAGCAAACATGGACATTGAACCGTGCCACTTCTTGGGCGGTCGAATAGAGGCATCTCAAGGGTTGAGACGGCCATAAACTCATATTTCTGCTTTGGAACCATACCAATTATTGCATCATAAAAATAGTTGAAAGTGGTTGTTTTTTGTGTGAATATGACAATTTTTTGGAAGTAGAGGTATGTTCATAAATATTTGGACGGAGACACAGTTTTCATTGTATTAGTTTTGTTCGCCACCATGAGAGATCTGAAAAGAAATGCGTTTGAAATGCAGACTTTCAGCTTCAATGTAAGGGTTTTGTCAAAAATATTGTATAAAGCACGTTGGAATTACACGGGCAGTTTAAGGGACTCAAAAGCACTTGGACGTACCTTTTGTAGTCAACGATGGCCGGGAGTCTGGAACCCACAGGCATCTCCAAACTTTCTTCCCTGGTGATGCTCTGCCTGGCCTTGCTGTCTTCAGTTCCTGTCTTGCCTTGTAGGGGCGTTTTGCCTTCAGCAAGTGAAATGCATGCTTAGTTGGATTCACATCATATGGTTGACTTGTCTATAGTAGAACATTCCATTTCCTTGCCTTAAAAAATCTTAGGTTGTTTTGGCAGTATGCTCCCAAGTCACCCTCGATCTAAATTGAAAGCGTTTTCGACCCAGTTCTGATGCATTTGGCTGAATCTAACCATGTGATATAACCCTACGCAATTCAACAGTACATATGAGGGAACCAGCTCAATCACTGTAGTTGTTATACATGCTCATACTAACCACTCTTTACAGGTCAGGTGCTATGCCTTAGATCCTGGGCAGTTCCTTCCTTTTCTCCTTTTTCCCCATCTGTCGGGCACAAGTTGATCTTTGTCTCGTTTCTCTATGGGACATAGTTTGAGAACTATACTGGCATTTTTTGATTTTTTTTTTTTTTTTTTTTGCAAGTTTCCTTTTTCTGAGCCTATGGGAAAAGCAACCTTTTGTATTTACTCTGGTGACGTCTTCTCTTTATTGCTGGTTTTGGCACTGATACGCCTACCTCCTTGAGAATGTTCTTGATCTGGTCGACTGTTGTAAAGGGATTATTTGGAACCAGGAAAATAATTATCCTGTCATCCACCACAGTTGTCCTCTGTGGTCGTCCTGGCCTTTTAAGTATTCCTGAACTCACCAGCGCTTGCTTACTTTTTAAGATTATACCAAAAAGCTCAGTTGGCCACACCTAATGGTTTTTCTTTTTCAATGGTGAGTTTTTTTCAGCCTAATCATGGCTTGCTTTACTGGCACTGATGACTCTTTGGATTTCATACTGAGATATAATAGCAACAGATTGCAAATGAAAATGTAACTCTTGAACTCTAATCAACTGTAGACCTTTTATGTGTTCACTTTTAAATTAAATTATTATGGAATAAAACACAGGTGGCTATGGAACGGCTGAGCATCCAATTATTTAAGTTTTTGGGTACCTTATAAAGGGAGGACCTCTTGAATGAATGCTGTAATTCGTTCACCATCCACCCAACTTCTTATGTGTAAACCCTCAAAATGAAGCAGATTATCCTCACTTTGAACTCAATTTATCTCTTAAATTCAACTCCAATATTCTATCGTTGACAGCTTAAATAATTATAGCATTGTCAGAGTCAGAATATTTATGGACCTACCTGTTTGTGCTTTTACTTTAAAACCATTGTAACAGATGGCATTAAGCACATTTATGTATGATGCTAGGGTAACACATCTAATATGTGGTGCACAGATGTGTCACATTATTTTATACTATGGTCCGACGAAAATACATTTTCAATGCTGTCATCTACTCCTGGCTGTCTTGACAAAGTGAACTTTCAGTCCTCTCAGTTTTTGTCATTGATTGCACTCCATGGTGATCCAGCACTGCTTAGTATTCTTTTTCAGCACCTCTTCTTTTTCCACCCTAAAATCTGAACTACCACAACACCGTATGCTTGAAAGATGAGCTGGTGCCATTACACCTTGTCATGCTGTTTTATGCATCCTGTAAAGTGACATTTTCAGCCTTTAATCTGAGGTAGTACTTTATAGATCATTCATATCTGTATTGTCTATAGCCTGTATTTCAGTGTACTTCCTGGTTGGTACAAGCCCTCATCTCAGTTTAATCGAGTCCAGAATCAATTGGCTGAAATTGTGCTGGGCGAATTTCAGGCGAACATTGACTTCTCTATGTCAGATTTTAGGAATGTATGTAAGATGAATCCATCCATCCTGGTTAGCTTTGCAAGGATGTTTGAGCCTATCCCAGCATCCATTGGGTAAGAGGCAGGAACACAACCAGGATTGTTTGCCAATCAATAGCAGGGATCGCACAGCATTCACACCTATGGGCTATTTACTGTCGCCATTAGCCTGACGTACTTGTTCTCAGTGTGGGAGGAAACAGGAGTGTCTGGAGGAAACTATTGTGAACACAGGGAAAAGTTAAAAGCTCCACACAGACAGACCCCAGCCTGGTTTCGAAGTCATGATCCTCTTACTGTGAGGCAGCAGCACTACTCACTATGCCTATATACTGCCGCTGTGGACAAAATTATATTCTGAACATCAATATTCATTATTATACCACGGTCTGGGTGAATACTTTTTTCTGATGGGCTGGCAGGTATGCATTAAAACCGTGGAACCGCACAGGTGGTTCGGCTACGGTAGTTTCACCGTTCGAAATTCATCCACTAGCCAACCTGTAACCATAGCAACGTTAGAGCTGGTATTTAGCTGGGTATAACTGAAACCTAGTTACTCATTTATCTCCAGTAAATTTGGTGGCGTCATATAAGTCGCATTCTGCGGGGCGGTTAACAATAGGTACTCAAGCGATAATGACCGTAAATATTATAGCAGCAAAGTAATCAGGCTTTATTCATTAAACAATTGTAATTGTGTACATTTACAAAGGAAGCCAACATGTCCACTTCATGTATAAGCAACTGCTGACAGTTCGCTATCTATGTGCTGTGACAACAGACTGATTTCAGCTCACTGGCTCTACGGAAACCGTCATAAGTTCATTGTAATTGTGGGTAGCAAGTTAGCTGCAGTCTGCCTAATCGCGCATAATGTTGTGTTATGCATATTATCAGTTTCAGCTGGAATCCGTTACCGAATCACCAGCTGGTAAATGGATGGTAGCCAAAAAATTCATTCTCCATGAACTAAGATAGCTGGTTCAATTTAGCATAGCCTATAGTATTGGGTATAAGACGACGCGGCACCTGTTTAGGCCTAATGATTACCAGCTCGTTTTTTTTAGTGCAAAACTGTCACCAAAAATGTCTGAATTCTGTGATTTGATATTGCTGGCAAATGACTATGGTATAAGCAGGATAATCAACTCGTAGGTGCGCATTACACGGTTTTAAGGCACTTCGCGGAGGCATTAAAACCGTGTAATGCACACCTACTCGTTGATTATCCCTTACATAGGCTATGTAACAAATTTGCATCCTTAATCACAATCGAAGAGTAATGTGGAATACAAGAAATGAATTGGCAGGTAGTCACCTAGTCAAGTTTGCACAAGTCTGACCTGGATTGCTTTAGCCTGTTGGTCATATTTTTTATACAATGTGAAACAGTACTATTTTAAATGACAATGATTAATATTTTGAACTGAAGTTTTGTACCTGAACTGTTACTAGAGTCAGCAGCACCTTTTATAATTTGATACCAGCAGATTTTATTTGAACAAATGAACAAAATAGGACTTAAGTGCTGAAATCGCCAAACCCCAAAAAACTGAGTCATTCATTAGACGTGCTTCAATCCTATTGAGTCACCTATAATGAGAACCATGTGCACTACAATGATCCATGTCCGTGAAAAGCTTACCGTAGTCAACTGTAGAACTAGTATTATGACATTTTCTGCCTTCAAATGTTTCTTGTCAATAAATTGAAGTACATCTCATAGTTTTTTAATTTGTTTGCCGTGCGGAGCAGCAACTTCTGACATTTTTAAGTTTGCTATAAAGGCCTTTTGAAAGGTTTTAGTTTATTGCTTGAATTTTTCTTAATTTGAGATTTCTGACTGATTGCTTCATTGATTTCCCTGGGAAATTTTGCCAAATAGGGATTACCATGAAAAGCTTACCATAGTAAATTGCAGAGCTATGTTATTCTGTACCTTTAACTGTTTCTTGGCAACAAATGCAAGTACATGTCTTGGTCTTTAATTTGTTTGCTTGTGTAGAGTTGCAACTTTTTTTTGGCATTTTAAAAATGCTGTGAGGACATATTTAAAATTTTTGGTATATTGCTTGAAATTTTCATAAATCATGATCTTTTCCCAATCATTTCATTGGTTTCCACTGAAAAGTTTGCCATCCCACTGGGGATGACCACAAAAAGGAGACCAGTGTCTGGTGGTTCCTAAACTTGGTCCCGGGGGCCCCTGTGTCTGCTTATTTTTGTTCCAACTTCTAACCACAATTGCAATTGTAAGATTTTAATGAAGTATTAATTTGTCTTAAGCAGGCGCATTCATAATTTGAGCAGTTATTTCAAGTTTAACAAATTGTTTTGAAAGATCTCTGAACACCTGTGTTCCACAGCTCAATTTGGAGCTCACTCAGTGCCTGAAATGGGCCAGAACTCGCTGTACTCATAGGTCCTCATAAAATTTGGTTTTGGGAAATCGTGGACTGAATCCTTAGTACCAGGGTTAAAAAATTGAATTTACACATGAATGCGAAGTGCCACAGAATTTTGAGATTTTGTGCAAGTCTTTGTCTTCGGTGCTGAGTGAGCAGCGCTCGGTTGTTGTTTTTGTTCTGATCATGGATTTTCCATGGGTCCGCTAGATAGCTTCAGAAAAATCAAATATAAATAAGCGGTGAATAAATAAAAATTATCCATATGGTTTGTATGGAAGTCCAATTGCTTATTGAGGTCTCAAAACTGTATTTCATGGATCATTATTATCCTGGACCGGGGCATGTATTAGAAAGCAGCAGGGACCTGCAATAAATAAAGATCAGTGAACGCCACTGCTGAAATATGTTGAATAAGGCTGTAGCTTGATATTTTGACTGCAACAATGACTTGGTGGTTATCAAGAATTGATACCTCTAAAGGTTTCTGTGTGTCAATATCGACATGTTTTGCTAATTATATATTATTAAATTATAAATTTGACTGACTTACTGTTTGTAAATCCCGTAGCGCTGGCACCTCTAGGGGGCGTTTGGGCTCAATAGGTTAAGTGGTCAGTTTGCACGAATTAACCACACAGCAAGACATTTTCCAGCTCAGGGACTAAAATTTGCCTGGCTGAGGTGATGCTCGGCAAACAGCTAGCGGCTGGGCTCACACCTGTCGAATTCAGATTCAAATGGGATTTATTGGCATGACGAAAGTGTACATTTCATATTGCCTCAGCATAAACACACATAACAGAACACTACGGAGCATGCAGATCTAGTACTACTATAATGTCCTAGCTACTATAAAAGGACTTCACTCTTCTCCTTCTATTGAGTTTAATTGTGGCTGACAACTATTTTGGTGTATGACTGTCACCTACTGAGTGTATTATTTAAAAATTGTATGTGGCTTTACGGTCACCCGTCCCCCTAAGAGGTCACGCTTTTAATTATGCAGAACTTTAAGCCTTAATATAATAAAAATGGGTGAGTTATACAAATATTCACCTAACTCCCCACAGTTTTCATGGAGGAGAAAATTAGCTACTCAGACTAAATCTGCTAATGAACCAGGCTGTAAACATGTTTATTTCCCCTGTAAAATCAGGAAATCAGGCTTCTTAAACATGGTGATTAATGGGGATTAACTTGCTTTAGCACTGGCCAACGGCCAATGGTGGCCGTTCAAGGAACTGCAGTTCTTGCACTTCTACGGTGGACTCACTTTTCAGCCCCTGGGGTTGCTGCTTGATACCGATGTGGTTTTTTTTTTTTTTTTTAGGTATTGAATTGGTACCAAACAAAGCGATTCTTTTGACAAGCAGCCTAAGCTACAAGGCGGTACAATACACAACACAGCTATTGGCATTGAATTGTTTTTGGTCATGACTGGTTCTACTTCCTACTTGGGTTGGGGTCATTGGTCCATATAAATATGGTAATGGTTTGAACAATATTTAAATTGAGTTAAAATTGCTCGATTCCACTTTGCCCGTCATAAGCGAGTTTATGGATCATCTATTCAGGAGGACCCAAGGGCATCTTAAACTCAATCAAGGTTATTTAATGTTGGGCTAGCTCCCAAGAAGAAGTTTTTGATCAAGCCAAAACACAAAAGATAGTTGGCATTGGCCCCATAAACTGCACGTTTTGTGCAGCTTGATACTGCAGAAAAAATTCTTAGATATTGAGTGTGGTGACGAGAAGGTGGCTATATGGCTGAGGAAATCTCCTCTTTGAAAGATTATCTTTTGTCTTTTGGGTTAATTATATCTTCTTTTCCTGGTGCCCTTATTAGAACAGTGGGAAACAGCTATTATACTGTACACTTGAATTGCACTATGTGAAGTCATACACAGTCAAAAATGGCCTACCTCTGTGAAAATCATCCAATGTGTACTAAATATCTATTCTTTAGTAAGAAAGAAAATCATCCTTGTGAGCTGGATGTCTCATTCTTATGATGTTGCAAGGCTTAATTTGCATGCTCAGACACAGACCTAAGCATGCCAATTTTTTTCCCAGTATGCTCACTAGAGTTTTACTTGGCATGAAAGTCCCAGATGTCGACATTCTCAGTTAGTGTGGCAGCTTTCTCTTCTTGCTGATTTTTTCCATCTTTATTCATTTTCATGAACATCAATAAACATGTTTTAATACACACAATTTACATTTTAATGCATCACAGACTACAATGTAAGGAGAAGGAAAAAGAAATCTGGTCACAAACTGATCAAAATGCAGATCCCCTTTTGTTTTTGTCCTGAATAATCACTGGATGATTGTCCAGCCTCGACTCTGTCTCAGCAATAATTGAAGGAAAATAACTTTCCTTGTACCAGAAGACGGTAAAAATAAATCGTGAATACACCAGCCAGCCTTTGTAGTTTCATATAAATTGAAAGCGGATTTATCTTGTACCCAGCCGCTGTCCAGCAGGAATTGATTTCCTTTCTATGGCCCTCTCCCAGCAATCTTTTCTGCGGGGAGGAGATTTCTTGGCATATGTTTGGCTACTGCGGGTGAAGTAGTCCAGGAAGTTGAAACAGACCAGACAGCTCACCCCTTTGGTCATGATGCTGTATTTACATGAATCATGCTTGTTAGCAGGTTGGGCATGGTCGCCAGAAACCCATTTCCCGTATATTTCTATCACTTTTCCGATGTCTTTCAAGTACAATATCAGTCATACATTCACTTGGCAGTTGCCTTCTTGCCTTTTCAAACTAAATCATTACCCTTGATTGATGTCTGTCATTTGTTCAATAAATCATGGTTTTTCCATTCAGTGGCAAAAAGGGTAAATAGACGAGAGTAAAATTATTTAAAATTTAATATAATTTGTTTGTGTTTTATTAATGCATGAAGTCAGTTTAGTCCATTTGGATACAGAAGCACAGGAGGATTGCATTGGATTTCATGAGGGCACAGAACTGCCGTGGAAAGCCCAAACTCAAGTTTTTGGCTCTGGACATGAAGATTTAATACAATCTGTAAAGAAGATGGCTGGGCATTCGTAAACCGCTTGCATCTAGCAGTGCTCTCGTTCGGATTGTGCTGGGCCTGAATGGCAGCCTATTAAGTCCTACCCCCACTCCATGCGTTTTCTGGCTCACTCCGTTTGTGGCTGCTAAATGGCAAGAGAAAAAAATTATGGAGGGGAGGGGAATTATAAAACCTGTTTGAGTCCTATCACAGAATAAGGTCTTTTTTGTGTTCTATCGTTGATGGTGGTAGAAGTCTGTTTGATCAATCTGTATTTTTAATTCTGGTTGCTTTTTATCGCATGTCGGTGCCGTTCACTTGTATTTATACACGTTTCAGTGGAAAATGTCCTTCTCTGTGGGTGTGAATAGGTTTGTTCATAAATGCCTTTTTTTGGGTATAAAAAAGGTTGTGTCTATGAGTGAAATGTCACAACAATCTCTCTGAGCCACATGAAATCTGAAAACTCAATTTTGCACCGTGCCCGCACGCATAAAATACTCCACAGGCCTACAACAATTTAATCTTGTGGTTACATGTGTTCATGTAAAGAGAGCCTTCTTTCATCAGAGACTCAGAATGTTAAATCAAAAGCTATGATCAGTGATGTTGGTATTAACGTATGGGCACATTCCTGCTGAGCCCTTATTCTTCCCTTGATGGACCAGGCAAGCTGAGGAGAAGTGGCTTTGCTGTGTGAAAACTCCAGTCTGTCAACAAAGCTGAAGTATCAAGCTATACATTTTCTCAAGTGCCTCACACCCCATAAGCTGGCATTATCCAGAGTATCTAAGTTTTCATTCCAGCATCATGGTGTTGCTCAGTGTTCTTCAGTCCTTCTGACATCAGCCAACTCAGGCAGGTGTGTGTTCATCCTGTACATGCATGCGTTCTCAGTTTCTCCTATCTTGCATTTATGATGCCTGAGCATGAGCATGAGTGTGAGAGGGGGAGAGAGAGAGAAAGAGAGAGCGAGAGAATGATTTATGGCTAGCAGTCATCTGTTGAGACAGCCGAGACAGGAAATGGCAAGCTTGCCTCCACGACCTGCGGCTGAATTTCATAATAGAGTGCCACATTTTATAGGCGCCGAAAGGTTAAAAAAAAAAAAAAAATTTGCAGCCCTGTTGATTATGAATGTGTGTGCTGGGTATGACTTCACCTGTGTTTTTTCCCCACTGTGTAGGAGTACACTGGGCCATTTCAGAAAATTTCCAGGTCAATTTTTTTTTTTTTTTTTTTTTTTTAAGCTGTAGACTGATGGGAAAATTGACTGCTGCAGAAACAAACCAACATTCCTGACATGCAGGCAAAAGAGAGGGGGAGCTGATGTTTGCCACGTCTCTGCCAGGATGGGAAACTGTTTTGGCTTTTGAGGGGTGGTTGGATGGAGATCTCTCACAATGTACATTTTGTGAAGTTCAGAGCCCAGGCATATTCCCTTTGATTAAAGCAGTTATTTTAATCATATGTTGTCTATGATCCTTTTCAGTCATCATCATCATCTTTATTATCAGGGCCAGTGGCACCAAAGCTGTGAGGCGTCCTATTGTATTGCATGGTATTCTTATGCTTTTTTTGGGCAAAACTAGCAAAACTGACCCATCAATAAACTCGGCCTTGATTGTCTGCTTTATAAAGCTACAGCCAACTGAAATGGAAACTTTGGACATGCCAGTAAGCCATGTCTGCTTTAACCTGGATTTTGATTTATTTTTTTCCCCCAAGATTCTTCTTAAAAGAAAAACTCATTGTTCAACCGGCAAAAAAATGTAATGTTAGATTTTTGACCCTTACATTTATCTTATTTGACTTTTGACTGACCTGCATGAAACTTGCAATATAGGTTTGAGTAGGTATAGCTTGTATTACACTGAAATCTTGCAGCAAATATCCCATTTTAACTCTCTAAAAATGCTGTATTCAACTGGATCTAGGGACTGCGCTAGCCTTAAGAGAACTGAAGTCACTGTCATGTTTGGCATGACCATCACAAATCGATGCTGCAATCCTGCCTTGCATCAGATTTTCCAGACTGGTAGTGGTGGTGCAAAGGAAGGAGAATTGTTTTCATTGCCTATAATAGCCCCAGTTTCGCCATTTCCAATTGGATATTTCTTGCAGGATAATGCATCATATCACTGGCAGTGCATCCTCATAAGCTGTCTTGCAAACATAGCAGTAATATCAGTTTATCTCGATGCCTTCTGCATTCCACAGATCCCTGAACCAGAGAATAATTAGGATGCCGTGGAACAGGAGGTTTGCCATCTTTGAATCCTTGCAGTTATACAATCAGGGACCCCTGGAGGCAAAAGTGGTAATGGCTCCTTTGGGCATACCTAATATGGTGGGCACCCAATGTGTGCACAATTCATTGCTTTCTTCAGTATGTAAGCACACTGTCCATTTCCTGTGTACCGTACATCAGAGTGAGAGCTCGAGGCATACTTACAGCATAACAGCTCACTTGGATGCCTTATAGAAAAATACAGAAGCATTGAAAGAACCGCCAATAGCTCCTCACAGAGCTGGTTTTTAAGTACATGTGGAAAGGCTCTTCTTCCCCAAATGCAATTCCTGCACTTCTTTCACCAAATAACTTTTTGGTGCCTTTTACACTTTTATGATGAAAGATGGTAAAATATGCCAGCTGCATCAATTGTGTTTCCAACCTTGTTTGAATGCTTTTTATGCAACTGAATGTTAGCATTCAGGGAATGAATCAAATGAGAGCTGAAGCTGGCCTATAGCTGTGCGTCACTTTAAATGGAATCGCTGTGTTGAAGGCAGTCCTTCAGATGAGAATGGTACCTTTATAGACCATCTAAAAAATGGTAACAAAATGGGAGATTGAAATTGCAATCAGACCCATGCTATTTATATAAGGACATTTTTGAGGGAAAATGTATTTGTTCAAATTATTGTTTTGACTTGGTGGAACAGAAAGCATGGTTAGGTCCATGTTTGAATGCGGTATAGCCGCAGTCTGGATGGATCCAGAGGTCCTCCCTGTTCACAGCATAAAGTACAATTCATTGACCTGACAGCAGTGTTACTAGCTCTGAGTTAATACTCCTTTTCAGTTGGACTGATAATGAATTCAGATTAGCCCTGTCAAGGGGATGAAGTGTCAGTTTGCCTTGGTGCAGTGAAGAAAAAGCCTTGCATGTAGACGAGCAGTTGTATTTGGTGCCTTGTTGCAAATGAACATCTGGACGGCATATCGGTTCCATGTGTGAAAATGAGATCAGCCCAAATAATGACCCGCTTCAATCAGTCCGTAAATAAGAAAAATACACTCTGGACTTGATTTGTTAGACAGCAGAAATTGGCAGCACCTTGCGCAATTAGGGAGCAATTGGCTCAGATTAGAAGAGTCTTGGACCCTGACTGATCATTAATTTGGACTCCCCTCCTCAACCGCCAGCCAGCCCCCTCAAATATTTGGTAAAGCACCATCAGCTGCGAGCTATTTGTCAAGACCCCCTTTTATACCCAGCTTGATTGTTTTAGACAAACAAGCAGGGTTGAGGCCCAGTTGTTTTACGCTGGAAGACATGAATTCTTCAATTTGTACAATATTCCTTTGCAGAGCCGTGGGCCTATTTGCCTTCGAAATTTATTTGCAGACAGACTGTAGAACAACTGTTGCTGGCTGCAAACTGCCTCAGTTTGTTAGGCACCCCAGCTGCTTGAAGGGTATCAGTGCAAAAACAGTTCACACAAAGCAAGCTATTTTTGTGCCCATACGTGCATGCGATATGTCTCTATAATTCTGAGAGAGATCCAGTGTTTAGAAAGAGAAGGTGCTCCTTTTCAAACACTTTGGGATGCACAATTTAATACTTTCTACCTCTATTACCATATAGATTACTAAGAATTCAATATGAGACCCAGTTCAGAGAGGCAATAGACCCTTTCCAATCCGTAGTTTTCAGTCATGTGACTGCTACATGCCCCTGGGGGGGCAAAATGCCGCTACATTATAGCAGTTAATTCTAGACATTCTAGAGCGCAGCCACGCAAGCCTGTCATTTTTTAAAATTTGCTTCAACCCACAGATCACATCCCTAAAGAAGAACGATACGTTAAAAAACTCCAAGTTATAGGGACTTGCGATCCATGTACAGCACCCGTGGCAGTAGGCCTATTTCATTGATTAAAAACAGGTAGCCAAGTCCATAACGCTACCCAAGCTCCACTTTAGAGGTTTTCACATTTAACAAAGCTCGCCATCTTGTGGAGGGTCCCCCCCCCCCAAATTTTTACTCTGATGAATGCATACAAAGGTACGGATAGTTATATGTACAAAACATACATTTAACATGACTAACACTATCAAATATTGATTGTGTTAGTCTTACATTTGCAGTAACCAGCTGTTCTATGGTAGAAATGTTTGCAATCACCTCTTCTCTGGGTTTTCTCTTCTCAGATGGGGTTCTGTGTAAGTGTATCCATGGCTTTCCTCATCATCAGTCAGTGCATTCAACTGAACCAGAACTTACCAGGATTTTAGAAAAACAATATGGTAAAATGACTGGAGGCAAACGGAGAAATCTCTCTTTTGCCCTCCTGGTGGGTGTTCCCATTGTACTGTGGCAACACGTGAAGACTGTGAATTAGAATTTAGTGATCACACGCTCAGAGCTGCATTATAATACTCCCTCCGCCTGCATTTCTCCAACAATCATTGCTCGAAGTGATACTGGATTTCTTAAGCATGTAAGTTTGATAGGGAAATTTGCTTCTTCTGTAGCCATATTTGATTTGGGTGGGGTGTTTGTATCTTTGTTAAAAAAAAAAAGAAAAAAAACTTATGGTAGTCATTAGTGGAAAGGAAGCCATGCAGTCTTCTATAATCTTCTCCACTAAGGCTAATGGCATTTGACTATTACAATCTGTGCATTACAAGTCGTTGGCTACTCACTCGTGCTTGATTTATTGGCGAGTTTTGATTCCTCTCTCTGCAAAAAAATATAGTACAGGGAGACAGAATTGGTGAACAAGCTGCGTTCTGGCTTTGTCTGAAGAGCAGGATCAGGATGTCTAATGAACAAGCAGACAAAATGGAATCTTGCCATTTATTGTCTCCCCTACATGCCCTAACTGGGTGGGCTTCCCTTAAATACTTGCTTTACCACACTGGAGTCACCCTTTCCCTGCATTGCATGCAATTCAAATGTAATATCCCTTGTTTTGCGTAAGCCGTTACACTGCAGACTTGCTTATTCTGCAGTCACAAGTTTGCTCCATTGCTCGATTTTCTTCAGCAGTCTGGTGTCTGTATGATGTAGTATACTCACCCAGTAAACTTTCCTTTTGGATCATTGTGTGTCAAACCTGATAGAGGTTACCTTGGAGATTTTGTATATGCAGTTTGAAACCAAAATTAAGTTCTGTGAAATATTTTGACTGAATTTTGTAAATTGTATAGTTTCTTGCCTCTGGAAATGGCAAAAATAGAAAAAACTATGCACACTGCTAGCTAACTGAAAAATGTAAAAAAGTGTGGAAAACAATATTAGCAGCGATGACTGATTTAACAATGATGATCAATTCTGCAATTGAGCATTTTGTCGAAGGGCCAACCAGGGTGTTCCACAAGCTCCAGCGGCCAGCGATTTCGCCAATTACTCAGTCCCCTTCCGCTGGCTACTTTCCCAACAAATTTAAAAGTTCTTAGGTGAGTTTTGATGCGTTTTATTTTGATAAACGCTTTTCAATTGGCCAATTTACCTTCTCATTGCCGACGTACTGAAATGTTGTTCAAAGCCGCGCTGTGATTACTCGAGAACAATTTGAACATCCTATAACATTGCTCGTGTCATATGAACCCCAGTAATTCTACATCTGTTAACTTCGCATCGTTGTATTTTCGGAAAATATTTGAATTTCATTTGGTCACTAGTTGAAAGATGCCACCCTAAAAGAGAGTGGCGTTGTCTAGTGGGCAAACATTATTGATATTCTTTATAAAGATAGGTTATTTCAGCGTTATAAATTGATTGGATTTAATTTTCTTAAGAGGTTGGCCTGTGAGCGATGACAAAGTAAACGCCCATGTAGAACAGTGGCCTACTATCACATTCCCCAGTGTCAGCCCAGGGACACTTGCAGCCACTATGCATTCATTACATGTAAAAAAATACCACCTTCTTCAGGGTATTGAATCAACTCACAATATCCCTGAGAAAATGTGCGTGGAAACATTTGTAACTGTGTAATTATGGCATTGTAGCTGCGAGTGTGCTAATGCGTTCTCCACCTCTACTCCGCAACCAAGCACTGGTTCACTCATTTGCGAAGACCAGGCAGTATACCAAACGACTGGTAAATTTGCTCTTTGCTTGCATTCCTGTTCATTTCATCAAAAAGCTATCACGCATTTTTCTTAACGCGGACATTAAACGACAATTTTCTGTTGAATATTCTGCATCCTGTAGTGCGTGAGATGGCACATATTTAGATTGGATAAGACTGTAGTCTTTTTTTACCTTTGAAGACAATATGAATAGTGAAGTGCCATCTTAAAATAAATGACACTGCTAAGAAAATGCTAAAACGAGCGCTGCAATCTATGGTCATTTTTGGATTAATTATCTGGATGAATGCCATCCTTACATGATCACTTGTAGGCTATTATGTTTGTTGTTTGTGTCACCTATCGGTGATCTTTTTATTTCCATTAATTTATAATTTCTTAATCATTATACGCTCATGGAGTGGTCTTGATTACTGGATTGAAAAACTGTTACATTGTTACTCAGGCGATCTTGAATAGGAACAAGTGTGAGGTTTCAATGCCTCTGACGAACAGTAGACTACAGAAGATTCCTCAGAAAATCCAGGGGTGTTCAGGCTGGACAGGTTAACTCTTGCTAAATTAATGGCGCATTTTGCCCCCTGTTTATTGATGTAGATATGGAGTGGAGTGAGGTGGTCTATATTTGAAATCATTGATTTTATCAATACTCACTGTAGGCACATATATTTCGTGTGCAATGATGCAACAGAATTCACATATTTAGTGAAGGGCAATTCCACGCGTTATGGAGGGACAACGTGACAGGTTTTTGGGAACAAAAAGCATTCCTGAATCAAAATAAATTGGGCTTTCCAGGCAACTATTTTATTTTAGGAATCTAGGTCATTAAGGCATATTCCTGTCAAAAAAACCAAGCTTTTTTTTATTTATGTGGCTTTGGCTGTGGTCTGAAGTCCGCATTAGCGGAGGGACTAGGAAAATTCAGTAAATTGGACATCCAGGGACACTTTTCAAAAAGTCTGCTCTGCCTTTAAAGTTATGGTGACATTTTTTTCTGTGGGTGATGACACACACATTGGACATTCTAAAAATGTAGCAGAAAGTAGTTTTTGACTTTTATTTTCTTGCTGTACACATTTAAATCAGCATTATGGAGGGACAAAAATTTCATTAATTTTGTCACGTTTCCGTCGGTGATATGGTGGTGCCGATTTATTCACAACTGTCTGAAGGATTTGCAAACAAATTTCCTAGCTAAGTTATTTGCCCTCCTCAACAGCAGTTGGCGCTATGAGTCCATTTCCTAGATTTATAAATGGCACAACACTAGAGACTGTCCTGAAAAAAATGGGTTAATATCTCACCAGCCACAGTACAGAAATCAAACTAAAGATTTTGAAGGCAAAGGGTAGGGCAACTATTGATACTAAATATCACCTTATTCAAGGGTTTCTGATATTTGCACACCATCTTCATAGACGTTATAGTTCCTGAAAATATAGTTCTGAGCTTTCATTTGATGTATGACACGCGGTTTGTTGTAAATTTTATTTTTCGCACCTACGGACCATTTCTGCGGAATTCCCTAAAACTAATGTCAGCTAATTTATTCCATTTTAAATGGGACATATGAAAAGCTCTCTTTTTCAGTTCTTGTGCGCATACATTTCGGTATCTGCAGTGCTTACCAACCCACTAACTCAAGTAAATGAGTGATCCAATATTTTTTTCCCTAACTCGATGAAGAAAAAAAAAATCTAATTTGTTTGAGGTGTGCTTCTTAAAAGCTGAATGGTAAGCTAAAGAACAAAAATTGTTTTGTGTCATATCTGCATATAAGGACACCCTTATTACTTCAAATGTAATTCTTCACTGGCTACTTCTTTCATTTAGCCTGCTACTTTCATTTCTTGGGAGCACCCTGGCTGACAGAGGCCTATGTACTAACAGAACTGATCTACCTTACTGAACATCATCTAATGCCGTCCCGAAAAAATGCGTAACATTAAATGCAGAACAATAAAGCAGAAGTGAATCTATCTTGGTTCATAGCTTGCACACAGCTTTCATCATGCAGCAAACCGCGAGGCTGAAAGGGAAATCTGGAATACATGAAAAATAAAATTGGTATGAATAGCCTCCTTATTCAGATGATTGATCAAAACTCCTAGACTATGACAGATGCTTTTTAAAATGAGAGATATTTGTTGAAGTGAATCATGGTTTAAAAATGCCTCACTAATGTTCCCTGGCCGATCAATCCAGTAAAGTGGAACTTGAAAATTTTGTTGCTTTGAGATTCTTTAAGCTGATCAGGCAGTTGAAAACTGATTAAAGGGAATTTGTTCATGTAGCCCAGGGGTGGTGACCCTGCTGCTGGAGAGGCAAAGCCTCGCGTGGTTTAAATGACACTGTTCTCTGACACACCTGATTCAAATGATCACCTCATCATCAAGCCCTTGACAAGCTACAATCATGTGAATTGGGTGTGTAAGTGCAGAGGGACAACTAAAACATGCAGGACTATAGCTCTCCAGCCGAAGGGTTTTCTACCCTGGATGTAGCCTTCATCTCTTTCATTTAAGTTATACTTCTTTTTAAAAACATACAACATCACTGCATAACATAATTGCAACATTAAAGTTGCAAGGTGCTTTTAAGTTTTATTCAAGGGGGAATTATGGTAATGCGGGCACTACAGCCTCGTTAACAATCAGCCATGCATGCCTCTCTTTCCATTTAGCAAACAGATCTGGAGCAGCACAATCTCTGATCAGGACAGAGCAGGATGGCTCAGACAGCTTCGTTTTGAGGTCTGCTAGCACACGACGCAGGAGCACGTATATTGGTGTACATAAAGTTTGAACAAAATCTGTATTTCAAAATTGAAAACCTCCATCTGATTTGACCCTGAATGACCCGTCTTCCTTTCCACACTGTTTGGATTGAGGTCGTGGCATCAAAAAATGGGGAATGGTACTGGGTTCTGGTGGCATTGTTATTTAGTTATGCTTTTGAATAGGTGTAGACAATTCCCCAATAACAGTTAAAGTTTGTTGGATAAAGGCTGATATTTTGTTTTGTTACTGTGTGGGAGTTTGGGTGGATAGTCTGCTGCGGCTGCCACCATAGAAACACAGGTCCTTCATGGCATTGCCAGGCTTGTAACCCCCATAGCACCTAAGAGCCCTTTGTTTTATTTTTTGCAGGGCCTATTGAGCCCGAGGGGTAATTTGATCCAGACCAGGAATCAAGCACGTAGGCAGAGTACAATCTAATTGGTAGGTTTATGGACAGCAGAACGGTAATCATGGGGACGGAACCCCAGAAGAAGAATGGGTATGGAACCCCAGAGGAGGAGGAGCACAGGTCAGCACTGATGTATTGGATGAAGTAGAGCTGCCAATTGCCAGTCAGTGGCTCTCGGGCTGACAGCTAAGGCTGGGTGCACACTACAGGAAATTCGGGTCAGAGTTTGTCCCGAACTGGCCTTCCCGAGAATCGGGGGAACAATCTGAATTCGGCCGTGATGTTTGGCCCAGTTATCTGTTAGTGCGCGGAGGTTACAGATCCGAATTCGGCCCCTCGCAGACTGATCGGGACCTTCCCGATAATATTCAACATGTTGGATATTATCGGGTGTTCGGGGATGATCCTACAGGGCGTTACATCAAGTATGGCTAGTTTTGTTTTTGAGCTAAATTACTGCTACAAGTGGCAGCGTTGCTCATAAACTACCTGCTGAAATATTGAAACTTTGTTGCAATACCGCAGCCATCTCCGACACTTCCGAGTTGTAGCTATTATTGATTTATCTTCTCCCCTAATGTTAGTTATGTTAGAGCCCCCACACAGCTCAGACAATAGCACAACAACTATCTGGCATTTTGGCGAAACAAACCTGCTAACGTCAAAAGAGCCCTGACGGACAGCTGGAGACAGCTTTGTTTTGCGTTAACGCTAGAAAGCTTGCACTGGACTCACAAAAATCTCGTGCCCAGGAAAGTGGAAATTATGTCGAAGTCACGTTTGATCATGCGAGTTTTTGTGAAATCTTGGAAGATAAGGATATCGGGAGCTGTAGTGTGCAGAGTCCCTCTTCTTGACCGAATTCGTACACAGCTCGTTGATTAAAATCGGCAAGGATTATCGCTATGTGTGCAGCCCCCCGCGATTTTAAGATCTTGAAAGATTTGGAAACTCCTGTAGTGTGCACCCAGCATAAGTGGAGTGCACACTTCACCAGAGCCGATCTGTCCCACAGTTGAGGGGAACTTGGTTCCAATCCTGATGACCATAGAAGGATTGGGAGCTTGTTTGTAACAAACTGGACAGAGGAAGAGACTTGGAAGGAATACCAAGAACGCTGTCCCAATCCTGGAACCTGAATTAGGCTTGTTTTAACTACCAATTGACTTTGAGATCTGTATTCAGTTGGCAATACCCAGTTGAGGTATATTTCCCCGACCAACATCCAGCAAACACAATGGCGAGGTGGACAGTGGGAAGTGTGATGGTCTTTGGCTTTACTAAAAAGGCAAAAAAATGAAGATTTTGAAGTTAAAATTTGTAGCTAAATTGTATTTTGTGTGGATGCTATGTGTGTCTTTGCACTGTAATCCATTTGAGCTTTGTTGGCATCTCGAATGGCCCAAATCATAGATACGACAGCGGGACTCGAACTTCCGCATGAACGCATGTGCTGTCATCTGTCCACGTGAAAAAGCCATTACCAGTAGTGAGTACCGTTCGCTGAGGTGTGAGCAACGCAAATCGGAGACTAATTAAAAGACAGCGTTTTGTTGTCGATATCATCATTGCAGGATTAGGGTAGGCTTGTAGCATTCTAGGCAGTGTGATTTAAATCAGCTGGGATACATTTTTATTGTTTGATTAATAGCCAATTAAACTACATGTTTCATAACCAAACCCATGTTTATTTTGTTACAATTTTTGGAGTGAATGATTGGATGTTGTAGAAATTTCTAAACTGCTTGGAATTGAAAGTGATTATCTTGGTCCTGATGACAATGATGAGGAATCAGACTGTGAGGATTTGATCGAGGACTTGTTTAATCCGTGCCATACTTGTGGAACAAACGGGGCTGTGGCAGAGTGGATAGTTAGTGACTTACAAAAGACAAAAATAAAGATGATTCATTATTATTGGACTTCAGTATTTCATTCTCTTAAGTCAATACTTGTCACACTATACATACATGATATATAGCATGCATTGTACAACATCATACATACACGAATATGAGAAGGGCCGCCCTGCTGAATATCTCCTTCGTCAACTGGATCTGCTTGAGGGCTTCAGGCTTCTACTTCGGATCAATAGCCTCCTACTCTGACAGTTATTGAGAAGGCTGTTTATACTTTCACAAGTTAATGTCATTAGTCACAATAAACAGTGTGAAAAATTTCCGCCTTGTATCTTTTTTGGTTTTTGACACACAGGGGCTTGGATAGGTGGGGCTTTGCTCAGATTTTATTGCAGAAATGAGTGCTATAGAAAAATATTGTTTGTTGAAATCTGCAAAAAAAAAAAAAAAAAAAGTGCTTTAGAGCATTTTGGGCCATCTGTATCTCCACATTTAAACATGTCAGATCTTCCAACCTCATATTTATTTCTCATATTGTAATACTCTTTTGGTAACTAAGTATTTGTATTAAGGAAATCAAACTTTCTGACTTCAGATACGTTAAAAATGAAGGAAAAAAATCATTCATGCCCATGTTTCAAATGCATGTTGCTCATGTATGACAAGGTTTACCATAAACAACATTATACCATTGGAAACAGCATGACCTTATAAGCAAATGTCAAATATGAAGTTCGTGTTTTAAACCAAACTATATTTGTTAAGGTATCAACACTGCCATGTTTTACTGCAGGCAAAATTGCAGTTTCTACGCCTAATAGATGCTCCCTCTTTTTGCTCATATCTGCCAGCCAGATATAATGACTGATGTCAAAACAATTAGATCTGTTGGTCTGCAAAACATATGCATACTTATTAGCCAGATTTGGGACCAAGCAGTTGCTATATTTGTCCATGCTTGCCAGCTATATTTGGAGGCTGATGTCAGCATCTACTAATGTTTTATAAAACTACCAATAGACCACGGTACTTTCTTTGTCTTTGTCATGCTGTATACAGTTGATAGACATGTAACATGGGTTCAACTTTGGCACCATGCTCCACGGGAGAAAAGCTTAATTGTAGTGATGACTGTCCTAAGCTAAATTATGTTAAAAAAAAAAAAACCCTCCAAATGTAAGCCTTTAAACTTGTAATCACTTGTGACCCTTCACGAGAAAATGTACAATTACTCTTTCCTGTTAATTAACCATTTTTAACAGTCTGTAGCTTTAGCTAGAGAGACGTTGGGCTAACTCAGTTGGGTTACGCAGCAGGACAATTATTCAAAGCACACAAGCAAATCTACCTCTGATTGGCTCAAAAGTAACAAAATGAAGATTTTGAAGTGGCCTAGTCAATAACCTGACTTGAATCCAAATGAGATGCTGTGGCATGACCTAAATCAGGCAGTTCATGTTGAAAACCTTCCAATGTGGCTAAATTACAGCAAATCTGCAGGAAGAGTGGGTCAGAATTCCTCCTCAGCAATGGAAAACACTCATTCCCAGTTATTGCAAACGTTTGATTGCTGTTGTTGCAGCCAAGGGTGGCACAACCAGTTAATAGATTTTGGGGGGCATTTTTTTTTGCATAGGTGATGCTAGTTTTGCATAATTCATTCTATAAATAAAATGATAATTTAAAAGCTGCATTTTGTGCTTAGTCACATTATCCATAATGCAAATAGTTGGATGATCTTAAACATTTTAATATGACAAATAAGCAAAAATAGATGAAATCGGGAAGAGGGAAAATACTTTTTAATAGCACAGTGTGTAACAGAAATCCACAAGAATATGTGTCTATAAGCATTTGCCATTTTCATCAAAAACACGCTTGGATTTTGCAACATTGATAAACAGATTGTTATACCAGCATTAATAAACTGTTTTTCACTTGTGAACTGTGGGTTTTTGAGACTCCCCTGGCTCGTTGGTTGATTCACAAACGCGTTTTTTTTTCCCAACAGGGAATTATCTGTAACCAATCAAATATTGCCATCCTTTTCAGCCAATCACGTGAGCACACAGCACAGTCAGCTGCATTCAGGCAATAACCTGAATGAAGACCAAGACCTGGTAGCTAGACGATCTTTACTTTCCAGTGGCGACAAAAACTAATGAAAATAATCAGGTAATGTCACCAAGTTATAGCTACATGTTATTGGAGAAGTTAGATTATTTCAATTTCATTCTTGTTCCAAGTCTTGTTCTAAGCTTGCATGAGAGGAAAGGTAGCTCTCACATAATGAAGAGGAAAGCTATCACAAGTGGAAATGTCACTAATATTAGCTACTGATTGCATCAGGACACTGTAAAACAAAAAATACAATTTAACATTTGCCAAACTCTAATGCCATGGAGTTAATTGGCGGCAATTTGCATCTCCTGATTTTAGCATTTTAATGTTGAACTATTGCTACCAACTGAATGAATGTGAACTTGATAATAGCAACAGCTTGCACGCAAAATTTAGTGACTGAACTATCCATAAGTGATATGACTAGCTAGCTATTTTAGAGAATGGTTTGCGGCAAACTAGCTCCAGATGGCAAAACTTAATGTTACGATATAACTTCATTTTATTATCCCCCACCACGAAGTGGGAGGGGGATATAGGTTTGCGCTCCATCCGTCCATCCGTGCGTCCGTCCGTCCGAGATAAAGGGGACAGCTTTTCTCAGAAACCATTAGAGATAGGCCAACCAAATTTGGTGTGTAGCTTGAGACTATAAAGGCCTTGATGGAGTTCGAAAATGAGATGCGCGAGATTATTTTTTCTGGAGTTATTGCCCTTGATCCGTATTTTTGGACTCTGTCCACGGTATCTCTAAAAGGGACAGCTTTTCTCAGAAACTGTTACAGATAGGGTAACCAACTTTGGTGTGTAGCTTAAGACCATAAAGACCTTGATGAAGTTCGAAAATGAGATGCGCGCGATTATTTTTTCTGGAGTTATTGCCCTTGATCCGTATTTTTGGACTCTGTCCACGGTATCTCTAAAAGGGACAGCTTTTCTCAGAAAGTATTAGAGATAGGATAACCAAATTTGGTGTGTAGCTTCAGACCATAAACACCTTGATTGAGTTCCAAAATGAGATGCGCGTGATTATTTTTTCCGGAGTTATTGCCTTGATCCATATTTTTGGACTCTGTCCAAAGTATCTCTAAAGGGGATAGCTTTTCTATTCTATTTGAGATAGGATAACCAAATTTGGTGTGTAGCTTAAGACCATAAAGACCCTGATGGAGTTCGAAAATAAGAAGTACATGATTATTTTTTATACAGTTATTGCCCTTGTGGCATTTTTGGGAGCCTCAGTTCATAGTATCTTTAAAGAAGACATTTTGGCGGGGGATGTTGTTGACCATGTCTACTTGTTTAGCTCTACTCAGAGTTGAGGAGGGGACTGGCACCAATTCCAGTGCACAAGGGTCAGAAACACCCCGTGGACAGTTAGTCAATCCATGGCTGGGATCGCACACCATTCACTCACAAACTCATACTACCTATGGAGAATTTCTTTAGTTAGCCTGAAGGAAACTGGAGTAAACATGAACCCACTTGTGCCAGGATAAACTTGATTTCAATGAAGAAGGGATTCATATTTGGTGGGTTTACTCAGCCTGATTTTGTTCAAACTCCTTTTGTAGTGACGCACTGCTTTCTAAATAGCTTGACTGCAGCTGTGAAGGCCTAGATATTTTTTGCTTTTTTTCATCCTTCACTTCATGGCACATTTTTCTTGTTTTACATGGTAAATATATTTTTGAGATTTGGAGAAGGGAAGAGAAATCTAGTTGTTGGAAGACTGCCAGAAGACTGAACCATAACCCCAGTACCCCCCCCAACCTGCCACCCGCTCTTGTTCTTTCTCAGTTTCTCTCTTGTCTTCTCATCTTTTTTATGAACTCTTTCACTCATGTTGTCCCCCTTTTTCCTTCCCTCTCACTCATTCCCTCTGGCTACAGATGAAGAAAAATTACTATGACATTCAAATGTTTTCAGTGATCCCCAAAACAGATTTTTCTGAAGGCCTAAGATTTGTGGGTTTTAAAGAAGACCATGTGCGTGTGTGATGTTTAACAAATCCATCTTCCCCCTGGGGAACTTCAGTCGCAGTTAATGTCACAATGGTTGCTGTCACAAAACAGTAGTTTTTTCTTGCATGGAATCTCTACAGCTGATCATGACCTTTGTCAGCTGAACATTAATTTCCTTAATACAGATGCTGGAATACAGATACCAGCACATAGTGTCCTATTTTCATCTGAAAAACCAAGTAAACGTGCCATCTAAATCATAGGAATCCTGCTGTGAGTCTGTAGGAGTGATTATAGCTTATTGAGCGGACAGAGCCCACGAACCCCTCACACACTCACAGACACACACACATTGACACATTAATGCATGCACGTACATACAGATATATTAAGCATGGCAGACAAGGACAGCTAGTGGCATCATAGCAGTATAATTAACTCAGGCAAATTTTACTTTGGGTTTGTATTCAAATTCAGCCTTTAGATTCCAAATTAACAAACTGAGGCCACACCTCAGAAATGAAGTAGAGTCATTTCTTGGATAACTAAGGAAAGTATTTTATTCAGTCCTGTTTATTTGTTTGATGCTTCTTGCTGAAGCGCCGTAAAAATGGCATTTACGATTTTGCCAAAGGGAGCTGTGTTCAGCCGAAATCCCCAGGGTGGCAAATGAGGAAAAATCACCCCATTGTGAAGAAACCCTCAGAGTAGGATGAAGTCTCAGGAGAAACCCAGCTATTGAGGGGAAGCCTGTCCTCTACTTGCTGACAAATTGAACTACAGTAGATTGCCAGTGATCGCTAGAGGAGTCATATGTAATAGCATGTCTTGCAAACTAGAATTGGGTAGGGTGCAATTGAATGGCAGGCAGAGTGTATTCTGGTCGGACAGATTTGAATAGGAACCTCAAGAGATGAGACTCTGCTGGGAGTCATCAAGGCTCCACATAGTCCCCTTAAAATGTGCCGTAATGATGCCATACGAGTCAGGGAGGGCACTCTAAATGGTGTGATTTGCATCAGCGGACGACTTCGGTAACACTTTGGGTCGGACTCAATCTGTCTGGTGGCATGGTCGAGCCATTTCATCTTCAGATTGAGCTCATGCGCATCAGAGAAGACCGCTTCTGAGTACCCGGGCCGAGAGATGTCCCAAGATATGCATTCCCATTCTTTTACAATAGATACCCACATCTGAGTGCTTCAATAATTTAGATTATATTGGGGATCAAGGAACAAGTGGAGGCAGTCCTAAAGGCCAGAAAATCCTTCTTGGAGGCTAACATATTAATGTGGTCAGTGAGTTTATATTTGTCATGCTCGGCCTGGGTGAAATAAAGTTGCCATTGGGATTTAAATGAGCAAACACTTGAGCCTATGATTAATACTAACCAGTGGCTTTGTGGCCACGCAGCTGTTTGGTCCCCATCATGCTAGATCTTGTCACACTGCTTGATTGGATATGCTCTTACTCTCCAAGTTAAACACAGCAATGAGTTATACTGTCAATATTTTTTCAATGAGACTTAACCAAGCGTTTCAGTGAGCTCCGATCATAATCATTCTTTGATTTATTTTCCAACGCATTTTTTCCCATGACGTTGATGGTTCACCAATATCCTTGCTGGTTTTAAATATGCGTTGGCCAGTTCTTAACCCCACTGCAGGGAATTCAGTAATCTCTCCTTTCTTTAATTGACGCAGACCAATAATTTGCCCCTTTTGAAACACCATAATATCTTTTCCATGACTGTGGGATGTGTCCTCCAACATGGTTGTTTAACTCATTCCCTACGGCAAGCCGCTGCCAACGGCGCAGCGAATTCTACCATTCCCTACGGTAAGCCGGTGCCAGCGACGTGAATGACCATTCGCAGTCCAATGAAAACACGAAATGAGTTGACGATCGCGGTGATGGGCCACCTGTACTTTAATATTTTAAATTGTGTAATTTTTGGGAAAAGTATTCCGTACAAACGCGACAATTTTATATAAAAGTATTCCGTAGGGAATGAGTTAAGAAATGAGAAGCCATACCCTGTATCAGTCGGAGTTAAACAATTATTGCTGGCTAAAACATATTAATTGCTTCAATAATGGTTCAGTATCTTAAATATTTGATTATTTATGTCCAAGTGTCAACTTTTTTTGGCCAGGCAGTGTACATCGGAAAACAGACCACTTGAGTAAGGTGTGATATCCTATACCACTGATAGGCTAATGCAGCTTCTCCATATCTTGGATGTCTCTGAAACTGGCCCCATAATACAGTATGGGGTACATAATACACACACACACACACACACACACACACACACACACACGCATGCATACAGACACAGTGCCGTGAAAAAGTATTTGCCCCCTTCCTGATTTTTCTTTTTTTTTTTTTTTGCATATTTGTCACGCTTAAATTTTTCAGATCATCAAACAAATTTTAGTATTAGACAAAGACGACCCGAGTAAATACAAAATGCAGTTTTTAAATGATGAGTTCATTTATTAAGGGAAAAAAGCTATCCAAACCTACCTGGCCCTATGAGAAAAAGTAATTGCCCCCAAAATCCTAATAACTGGTTGTGCCACCCTCGGCGACAACAACTGCAATCAAACGTTTGCAATAACTGGCAATGAGTCTTACACATCACTGTGAAAGAATTTTAGCCCACTCCTCTTTGCAGAATTATTTTAATTCAGCCACATTGGAGGGGTTTTGAGCATGAACAACGTGTTTAAGGTCATGCCACTGCATCTCAATAGGATTTAAGCCCGGACTTTGACAAGGCTACTCCAAAATCTTCATTTTGTTTTTTTTAAGCCACTCAGAGGTGGACTTGCTGGTGTGTTTCAGATCATTGTCCTGCTTCATAACCCAAGTGTGCTTGAGCTCGAGATCACAATCTGAGGGTTGGACATTCTCCTTCAGGATTTTCCGGTAGAGAGCAGAATTCATAGTTCCATCAATTATGACAAGTTGTCCAGGTCCTGAAGCAGCAAAGCAGCCCCAAACCATCACACTACCACCACCATGTTTGACTTTTGGTTTGATGTTCTTCTTATGAAATGCTGTGTTAGTTTTACGCCTGATGTAATGGGACGCACACCTTCCAAAAAGTTCAACTTATGTCTCGTCATTCCACAGAATATTTTCCCAAAAGTCTTGGGGATCATCAAGATGTATTTTGGCAAATGTGAGACCAGCCTTCATGTTCTTTTTGGTCAGCAGTGGTTTTCGCCTTGGAACTCTCCCATGGATGCCATTTTTTGCCCAGTCTCTATCTTATTGTTGAATCATGAACACTGACTTTAACTGAGGCAAGTGAGGCCTGCAGTTCTTCAGATGTTGTTATGGGTTTTTTTGTGACCTCCTGAATGAGTAGTTGATGCGCTCTTGGAGTAATTTTGGTAGGCCAGCCACTCCTGGGAAGGTTCACCACTGTTCCAAGTTTTCTCCATTTGTGGATAATGGCTCTCACCGTGATTCGCCGGAGTCCCAAAGCCTTAGAAATGGCTTTGCAACCCTTTCCAGACTGATAGATGTCAATTTCTTTGTTTCTCATCTGTTCTTGAATTTCTTTAGTTCGCGGCATGACATGCTGCTTTTTGAGATCTTTCAGCCTACTTCACTTTGTCAGACAGGTTCTATTGAAGTGATTTCTTGATTCAACAGGTCTGGCAGTAATCCGGCCTGGGTGTGGCTAGTGAAACCGGACTCAAAAAATGTGGTTAATCACAGTTAATTCATGATTTAACAAGGGGGGGCAATTACTTTTTCACATAGGGCCAAGTAGGTTTGGATAGCTTTTTCCCCTTAATAAATGAAATCACCATTTAAAAACTGCATTTTGTATTTACTCGGGTTATCTTTTTCTTATATTAAAATTTGTGTGATGATCTGAAACATTTTAAGTGTGAAAAATATGCAAAAAAGTAAGAAATCAGGAAGGGGGCAAATACTTTTTCACGGCACTGTATATGTAAACAAACAATATCATTACGCAGAAACAGAATATACAAACGTGCAAAAAAAACCACATTAATGTTTCAATGGAAACAACAAAAATTATAACAATCATTTAATACAAAATGAATTTCTTTCTACAAAGTCAAGGTTTCATAATAATTGCACCATTCATTTAGTACTTAGTGCAACCATCTCTGGCAAAGATAAGAGCATGGAGTCATTTCCTGTAATTTTTTGACAAGGTTAAGGCATACATTTGGGGGGATTTTAGACTATTCCTCCTAGCAGATCCTTTCAAGATCCTTCACATTCTTGAGTTTGTGTTTATCAACTGCCCTCTTCAACTCAGCCCACAGGTTTTCAATTGAATTGAGGTCTGGTGACTGAGATGGCCATTGCAGAACGTTTATGTTGTTGTCATGGAACCATTTCTGTGTGGATCTTGAGGTAAGCTTTGGGTCATTGTTTTGTCAGAAAGTCCATCTACGGCCAAGTCCCAGCCTTCTGGCAGAGGCAACCAGATTGTCAGCCAAAATATCCTGATACTTGATGGAATGCATTATGCCCTTAATCTTAACCAGTGGCCCTGTACCTCTTGAATTAAAACAGCCCCAAAACATGACGTACCCACCATATTTCACCATGGGTATGAGATGCTTCTCCTTGTATGCTTCTTTGTTTTGATGTTAAACATGCCGATGCTGTATCTGACCGAAACGTGCAATTTGGTCCCATCTGACCAAAGCACCTTGTTCCAGTCATAATTAAAATAATGTTAGGCAAACTCAAAGCACTTACTTTTGTGTCTCTTGGTCAGAAAAGGCTCTCTTCTGGCTACACTTCCAAGGAGCCTGTGGTTGTGGAGGTGGCGCCTGATGGTGCTTTTTGAAGCCTGGTGGCCCCAAGATGCCACCAAGGCCTGAAATTCCTTCAGTGATTCTTGGACATTTTGTTGCTTCGCTCACCATCCTTCTCAGTATCCTGGGGGGCAAAATCCAGTTGCGTCCTCTACCCTTGAGGTTTTCAACAGCTCCATGTTCTTGTAATTTTTAAAATAATTTCCCTGACAGTGCTCAGTGGTCTAATCAGTCATTTGTGAATCTTCTTGTAGCAATTGCCAGATTTATGAAGGTTTATGACCATCTCTGACAGTTGTTATGCAGTAGGAAGTGATGTAATGGGTTGATGTAGTTCCTTAACACTTAAATAAAACTTAAGTGGAATTTAATACCTGGTTTGATTTTGGTAGATGTTATTTATAATTATCTTTAAGGGTGCCATTGATTGTGGAACCTTGATTTAGAGGAAATTTATTTTTAATTGAATCCATAAATGATTTTGGTTGGTTCTATTGAAACATTGACTCCCTAAAGCCCAACATCTCCCTGGTAGTAACGCCGGCATTAGGAATGTGCCGTGAGCCTCTGACCCTTAAACGCATAATGGTTTTCAAGCTGTTCCAGTTTAAGATCGCTTGATTAATAATTACACAATTTGTTTACTGAATAACAGTAAATAAAGTATAAGCCTGTAATTATTAAGAAAGTATTAAGAATGACAGATTACTGAAGGGCTACATTGACAGTGTACTTACTAGTGATATTGTATGAATGGAGAGGGGAAAAAAAACAAATGATAATAAATTACAATTAACACAGTGCTTTCCCTGAATTCGATCTCCCAGATTTTTTTCAGCAGTGCAACCTAATTTATTTTAAGTTTACGCTTAATCAAAAAATTTTTGGTGTTCTAAAGCATAAGCTGCATTTGTGGGGAAGCGTAGTTGTACACTGGTCGCAAAGCGCAAAGCGATAGTAATCAATTTATTAAGTTGCCAACTCTTCTTGCGTCGAAACGTTGGTACTTGAATCATTTAGTAAATTGGTTATTAGTGCACTGCAAAAGTTTGACAGATGGCATGCATTTAAAATCATCTAAAATGCACGCCATGGGTCGAATTTTGAGGTCTTCATAGTCTAGCTTCTGGGAAAGTTGTAGGAGGGCAATAATATGAAATCGCATGAACGGCATTTATCTAATTAATTTATTAGAAAAAAAATCAAAATTTTGTCTGAATACCATCTTCAGCAGCATTTACTTCATCACATTCTACTTCAAGATGGAATTTCGAGAAATTTCAGGTAATTGCCATCAATCCAATCTCGTATTGTAACTTACCTCTTCGATGCAAAGCCGCATGTCTTAATCATTCATGGCAACGCAGCTTATTAGAAGCCTATTTGCTCAGCAAATTAATTCAATTAATTATACGATTCTTACTCGGAAACGGGTTGAGTGTTAACTTGCATGTCACTGGTTGCAGACAGAGTTTTATTTTACATATGCAAACTTCACACGCGGACCTGAGTCGGCAAAACCATATTTTAAAAAAATTTTTCTTGGGCTTATCAAACCGATCAGACGGGTACGCAGAAAAAATATGCCGTTTTGTGAGATGTTTTAGGTTACCATTAATGCGGATAGGAAAATGCTTGATAATTTTCGCAATGAACAATAAAGCAAATTGAGGGGAAATGGATATGGATTGATCCTTGCAACTGAGCACATGAACACTTCGTCGCTAATTAGGAGCCCTAAATGGGTACGGGTTTGGGGATGAAATGCGCTTTAAGGCAAGGTGAGAGCAGTACCAAAATCCCTCCGATGGCCAGACCTGAGCAGAGGAGTTTAACATCATACAGCATTCCTCACGTGTTGTTATTTAAAGTTTCTCAATAAATATATTTTTAAGAACTGTTGTAAGTATTGTTTGTGTATTGCCAGTCAGGGGTTTCAGTAATTTTGGAGCCCCCTGTATGATTGGGGGAAAAAAGGTGTGAGAAAAAAGTAGGCTGTATCTTCGCATTCTGCGGTATCAGAACAGCCAGCACAGTTCTATTAAGTAACTCTTCTTATTAACTGTATTGCTAGCTGTGCCATTATAAGTATTAAGAGTAAATACAGTGAACAAATTGTTTACTATACGCACAGAAATATATCAAAGAAATGTTGGTGGTACTGATGTGAATGTTGCATTAGGGAAGTTTCTCCACACTGTTGGGGATAAAAAACATGATCAGTGCTGCATTCTGTGCTGCTTTCTCTTTGAGAGCAGCTCCAGCCAGCCACTCCTTCCCCTTCTTCCTTATAAATGCCTTTGCAAGTTAAGGTGCATATTGTTTTAACATTGTCCAGTTAGACCATTTGATCATTTAAAAGGAAGAGGAAGAACATGGCCTTTTTGAGAGAGCCACACTTCGTCTGTGACTTCTTGCATAAATGGCTCCTGAGCCAACTTCAGAAAATAGTTATTCATACATCATAGAATGTTCATATATCACATATGTTCTTGCACACAACCAAAATGGAGAGCAGCCATTATATAGCACCACATTTCTACAACAAAACCAGGGAAAAAAATGCTAATGAACATACCTGTTTCCTGTGATACATCACTGAATACCTTTTCATTTTTTGGGCAAAAGGTCACCTTGCTTGCGATGATTTTGGATCTGGTGGCGCACTTGACCTGATGCAGCATGAGACTGAATTGGGCTGAACAGCGAGGTTACTTTGCATTGTGTTCATTTTATGTGTACCAATGATTAATGGCTTTTGTTGAATGTCAATGAGCAGGCTTCGATAAAGCCACGATCATGCCTAGTTTTACAAATGAGGAGCCGTGACAGTACGTGCATTTAGATGCAAAATTTACCCTATTGGGAACTGGCTGCTCGCTTGAACTTTTTTACAGAACTGATGCATTACGTAATGCCAGACAAATCAAGTGCCGGATCCCTGCCAAGAAAGTTTCTGCCCTCCATGCCAAAATCATGTCAAGAAAGTTTTCCATTCCAAATATATCAAAGTGCAGTTATACTCATTGTATTTTTCTAGCTAGGTGAACATGGTCCTGCACTGACATTACAGTTAAATGAATTGAGTAAATTCAAGAACACCAATTGTTTTATGGCACATAATCTGTAAAGTGGCAGAATTGAGCAAAAGTTTGACAGAACTTTATTGATCTGCTGTGTGGTGGAAGGAGGCACTCTTCTCCTCCCTCTTACCCATCATTCTGTCTGTACCTGGCTATTCTACCAATCCACTTCCACTCTTATCTTTTGAATGTCCCTCCAACCCCCCTATGTTGATCATTCATTGGTTTTCTCTGCCATTAGTCCGATTCAGTCTTTACCGTTAAGAACAGCCCACCTTGTTTCGGCGTAAATCTCTGGGCCTCCATCTTTAGGGCCTCTTGCCATGCTGGTACCAGACAGAGCCACAGACTTCAGCAGTTGGTTTTCATTGGTATGGTTCACCACTTGTTCACAATTTTACCAGTACAATAAACTTGATAAAAGACTATTGGCTGTAATCTCTCGGTTCTACGACAGCTGCAATCACGCCCATAAAGATAACCCTTAAAATTTGTTAGGTGTTATCTTCATGATTTCTTGGTTTTCATCATGGAGGGAAGTGGTATATGTAACGTAATTGAATTATATTCTTTTCTCAAGATGGTTGCTGATACTTCCGTTCTGGTGCCACTTCGCCATCACCGTCACCACTGGCAGATTAATTATTGGACAATTTGGTACGTGCCCAGGGATACCAATGCAATGTGCTGGTTTGTATTCTTAGTGAGTAAAGAGCAAATATGAAAGATTATTGGAAAATTGGTTTGAAGCAAGGCAGTTTTGGCCTCTCGGCATATTTTGGGCAGTTAAAGATTTCACTCAATTATTTTTGTCCCACCCAGAGTCATAGCATCAAGATGATGATGATAAGAGACTCTCGCGATAAGAGACTCTCGAAGAGGCTGCAATTCACAATAAATTAGCAATAATCAAACACTCATGTTCAAGACTGACCGCAGTTTCAATGCAGGTAATTGCTATCTGAGCATTGTGCAGGGCCAATTTAATTCAGTCAACAGTCAGTCTTTCAGTCGATTGCGGTATGAGCAGTTTCTCATTATTATCCCCCGCCACGAAGTGGAAGGGGGATCTAGGAATGGGTGCTGTCCGTCCGTCAGTCCGTCCGTCCGTCACGCTTCGTTTCCGGACCACAACTCGAAAACCGTTAAAGATTTCTCCATGAAACTTCACATGCATATCAGTCTAGTGGTGAACTGGTGCCTTTTGCTGGTTTGGTCATAGTATCTTTAAAGAAGACATTTTGGCAGGGGATGTTGTTGACCATGTCTACTTGTTATATCCTGACATGTCTTCCTCATTATTGACCGTTTATTAAAGTGAAAGATAACTGTCTGAATTAAACTGTTATCGAAAGAACTGCCTCTTAGGTGTTACTGTAAAAGGGTAACCTAGATGAGGGCCTTGGCATTTACTTATTTAGGCTGAAGAAACGGCTCAAAACGAGTGAGAATTTGGTATGGAAAGAGTTCAGCCTGTCTAGTCTTTGGTTAAGCTATGGTCAGTTGATGTCACTGTCACGTGAGTGCCAAAGCGGTCCTCGGCTTCTTCTTGGCTCAACCTTTTTTGAGGGATGGAAAGATGAAGACCCCCAGTTTTTTATTGTTCAGTCGCATTCTTGTTTTTTGAACCATTCTACATCTTTACAAACAAATTGCAAAAAAGTCCAAGTCATAATATCTGTAATCCATGTGGATAATTCATTTATTTACCCTTGGTTTTGTGTGAAAGTTGTCTTTTACTTTAAGTCATCTTGATAAATACATAATCATAAAATGTCTTGAAAAGGATAGTTGTGAACATTTCCTTTAGAATCAAATCTTGCCCTTTTTATAGAAATGCCAAGGAAACTTGGCTTGCATCTCACTGAAGGTAGCTTGATCTTGGGAGAATTTTGATTTTAACAACTTGGTAGTTTGCTAAAAATTACATTTGAACAAGCTAATTGTTGGAATATGATCAGGTAATCAAAAAGTGAAGACCAAATACAGTTTGAGGGGAGCTGAATTCCAATAAATTTGAACCCAGTGGCGGCTGGCCAATAGAAGGGTACTAGGGGCACCGCCCATCCTTGTGGAGAGTGTGTTTTAATTTTAAAAAAAAAAACAACAATTTTTTAAATAAAAAAATCTAACAGTAGTGATGTTTGCTTATTTAACCTCTTAAGCCCTGAGCCTCTTTTTCGAAAATGGCAAGCCCAAAATGAAATGAGTATATCTCTGCAACTATATATTTGGTCCATTTGAATAATCTTGATATCATAATAAAGGTAAAACCATATGGGATTTCTACCATAGTGTAAAATCAGTATATATGTCACTGAGTCAGAGTAAATGAAGATGGAACACAGTATAAATCAAAGACCACATTTTGCACCAAACAAAGTTTTACTTCTATGCCTTGTAAACTTAATTAGTTGCAGTCTGAAACCTTTAAAGATTTACAGTACAGAATCTCACCATAATCTGTGCCAAAGTTTATTCTAGTGAAGTAAATCAGAACAAAATTAGAGAGGAATGTCTAGGTGGCTTCTCCAAATTGGCAATTCAGGTACCTTGTGTGCCAAATCAGATTTCTTAGATATTAAACTGTAAAACTCATCTAATTTCACTTATATGTCACTACATGCATACATTCCACCCAAACACAACCAGTTTTTAATTTTTAGAATTTATATTTTTTTTAATTATTATTTCTGCCAGTCCTATAGCCTATACAATTTCCCATTCAAAGACGATAAATACAAAGAAAATGAAGTTTGGCTCCACTGGAGCAGATTTATTTTAAAAAAGCAAATTAATAAGATTATGAATACAAAAAAGGTTAAAAAATGGGGGGAAAAAAGTAAAAAGAATAAAAACCCCAGCAAGAAAATAAAGCACAACTAACCAGGGACTTGAACTCTGGTCGCCTGTGTTGCAGCTCTACACCCTAACCACTAGGCTATATCAGTTGACTATTGTGCTGGTGTCAAATTGCTTATATAAAGAATGAGTCAAGAAAACAAGTCACCCACCTTGTTTGTACTGTTGTGCCCTCAGTATTCACGGTTTTCTGTCAGAAAACGACTTTGAAAACGACGGTTGAATATTTAGAGGATATTATACCGAAAATACCACAAACAAACCTATTAAGCATTCATATTGTCGCGCTACTTAAGTACATTCGAACGGCCCATGGACTCAATTTGACGCACTGGGAACGCAAGGCTCTAGCTCAGGCTTTGTTTGTGCGATAAAGGTGGTTTAGAGCTGGTTGGAAACGTCAGAAACCATAGAATCAAATGGCTACCGGCAAAGTCTTACTGACACTTGCAACCACGATTCCAGGACATCAAGGAAGGTGTGAGGCTGGACCCCATTTGCATGAGAAAATTTCTCAGTGTGTATGTGAAGAGCCTATAGTCGTTATTTCATGAGTGTCAGAGCAGTCTTCCAACATGGCCAGAAATAGAAAAAATGATTTAAAGATTTTCCCCCGGCAATGATACTACCACTGTCATAACCATAATAGGAAGTTAATATTTCCCGGTAATTTTGCTGTGAACGGATCGTACATGGTCATTTTCTATGGTTTTGTGGCTGATAATGGATTGTCAAACGAAAAGTCATGAAATGGAGATGAACAGAACATACTGAGGCCCAGCTACGTGCAGAAGGGTAGTCTAGTGCGGTGAGAATCATAGACATACAGTGCCGTGAAAAAGTATTTGCCCCCTTCCCGATTTCTTCTTTTTTTGCATATTTGTCACACTTAAATGTTTCAGATCATCAAACAAATTTTAATATTAAACAAAGACAACCTGAGTAAATACAAAATGCAGTTTTTAAATGATGAGTTCATTTATTAAGGGAGAAAAGCTATCCAAACCTACCTGGCCCTATGTGAAAAAGTAATTGCCCCCTAAATCCTAATAACTGGTTGTGCCACCCTCGGCGACAACAACTGCCATCAAACGTTTTTAATAACTGGCAATGAGTCTTTCACATCACTGTGGAAGAATTTTAGCCCACTCTTCTTTGCAGAATTATTTTAATTTAGCCACATTGGAGGAGTTTTGAACATGAATGGCCTGTTTAACGTCATGCCACTGCATCTCAATAGGATTTAAGCCCGGACTTTAACAAGGCTACTCCAAAATCTTCATTTTGTTTTTTTTTTAAGCCATTCAGAGGTGGACTTGCTGGTGTATTTCACATCATTGTCCTGCTGCATAACCCAAGTGCGCTTGAGCTCGAGATCACAATCTGAGGGTTGGACATTCTCCTTCAGGATTTTCCGGTAGAGAGCAGAATTCATAGTTCCATCAATTATGACAAGTTGTCCAGGTCCTGAAGCAGCAAAGCAGCCCCAAACCATCACACTACCACCGCCATGTTTGACTTTTGGTATGATGTTCTTTTTTTGAAATCGTGTGTTAGTTTTACGCCTGATGTAATGGGACGCACACCTTCCAAAAAGTTCAACTTATGTCTCGTCATTCCACAGAATATTTTCCCAAAAGTCTTGGGGAACATCAAGATGTATTTTGGCAAATGTGAGACCAGCCTTCGTGTTCTTTTTGGTCAGCAGTGGTTTTCACCTTGGAACTCTCCCATGGATGCCATTTTTTTCCCAGTCTCTATCTTATTGTTGAATCATGAACACTGACTTTAACTGAGGCAAGTGAGGCCTGCAGTTCTTCAGATGTTGTTATGGGTTTTTTTTGTGACCTCCTGGATGAGTAGTTGATGCACTCTTGGAGTAATTTTGGTAGGCCGGCCACTCCTGGGAAGGTTCACCACTGTTCCAAGTTTTCTCCATTTGTGGATAATGGCTCTCACCGTGATTCGCCGGAGTCCCAAAGCCTTAGAAATGGCTTTGCAACCCTTTCCAGACTGATAGATGTCAATTTCTTTGTTTCTCATCTGTTCTTGAATTTCTTTAGTTCGCGGCATGACATGTTGCTTTTTGAGATCTTTTAGCTTACTTCACTTTGTCAGACAGGTTCTATTGAAATGATTTCTTGATTCAACAGGTCTGGCAGTAATCAGGCCTGGGTGTGGCTAGTGAAACTGAACTCAAAAAATGTGGTTAATCACAGTTAATTCATGATTTAACAAGGGGGGGCAATTACTTCTTCACAAAAGGCCAGGTAGGTTTGGGTAGCTTTTTCCCCTTAATAAATGAAATCATCATTTAAAAACTGCATTTTACATTTACTCGGGTTATCTTTTTCTTTTATTAAAATTTGTTTGATGATCTGAAACATTTAAGTGTGAAAAATATGCAAAAAAGGAAGAAATCAGGAAGGGGGCAAATTTTTTTATCACGGCACGGTATATGGTGAGAATGACGTATTGTAAATGTTGTAAAATCAGGAAGTTCTCAAGTGAAACTTTGATCTTGGCAAGATAAAGATCTATTTTTAATTGTACCAGAATAACAGATTTACTGATAATAAATGCAATAATGGGAGGGTTCAGACTTTGTAAGCTTTCATATGACTTCACATCTGCTTCGTGTTTCTTCTTCGCACGATCAACCGACCGAGGCTCAAAGTTGCATGCGCATATGAGGACCATAGACTGTATGAAAAAGATGAACACAGCACCTGGGTCTGAAAAGTGAAGCTAATGCGGAAATCTCTTAAAATTGCATTCTGTTTAATGGCTAGCAGATGGCGACGTCGGTGGTTGCAGAAGGAAGTTCAATGCAATAGAAGTCTATGAAAAAATGACCCTACTTTCCCACCTGATTTATTATTTCAATAATGATTTTCCACATTATTTTATGGTATCTATTGGAAGTTTCAAGTCTCCTCCAATATATCATGATGTTAATTTTTGTAAATTATGGTCCCAAATAGACTAGAATTAAGGGTAAAGCCGTATGCTTTGGGGGCTTGGCTATCTTCTGATCCTCATCAGATACGGTCAGATCCACCCATAGATCCACCCCTTGCTCTTCCCTGGATCTTCAATTCACGCTTTCGTTCAATAGGAATCGCACCCGGTTTCAAAATGACGAAATAGCGCTGTTCAAATTGCCAAAATCAAGGCTTCTTAAATGGTATGCTGAAACCAATGGGTGACGTCATGGTTGCTTCCTCCATCTTTTTATACAGTCTGTGATGAGGACCCATCTCAACTTGCGCAAAAAGAAAAAAAATCGTCCTCAATCTTCTGATACCGCGGCCTCAACCCTGTGCATGAATTCATGCATTTGTTACTATGATAGTAGTTTAAGTTGAGAAGTAGCTGACGGTTTATAATGGATGACTAATGATGAGGACAGGGAAAAGAGGGCCCATTGTTCTGTGTGCTAGGTGTAGGACTCGCAATTGTTAACTCCTACCTGTAGATCGTGCATATGCAGGGCTGGTCATGTGGCCCAGGATTCGATAGTTTGAGCTTTGCAGTAAGTTTTGCTTTTTAAGATGCGAAAAGTTGCGGTACTTGACTGTTCCCACTAATTTTATGTTTGAAACACAATTTGCCGCATTCATGTCCCCAGAAAAAAAATTCCTCTGGCATTTTTTTCTGCCACTCAGATTTTTTTTTTTTTTTTTTTTTGGGGAACAGTGTTCCTGCTTCAAGACCGTATGCTTAATTGCCATAAAATATGAGTGAATAGTGTGTGACCTGAGCTGTACATGTGTTCAGAAGGAGTACAAAAGGATGATGTGATGTAGTTGCAAAATAATGTGCTGAAAATGTCATTAAACAACATCTAAATAAATGACATTTATTACCCGAGCCTTGCAAGAAGGCTTGCAGCTTACCATATGGCACCACGAATAAATAATGGAAAAGCCGATTAACTCTGTGCGGCTCATTGTTTCTGCTCATCTAGACCTGCCTAAATGAAATTTATTGAATCAGTAGCCTATTGGATTTGATAATGACATAATAACAATGACATTACTATCAGTATAGGGCATAATATGACTCACCTTTTACGTTAAAGGACAACGTGAATGTTGTAGAAACGTTTTGTAGTAAAACAAAAATTTGGTACTCCTATATTTACTGCGGGTATTGTACAGGAAATGTATTATAGTTGTTGAAATAATTCCACTCAGATCCATTTTTCAATGTAAAATGAGCTTTTGCGTGGAAAACACATTCTAGATTTTCATTGGTCGAAAATGAACGGCCTTCAATGCTTTGGAAAACATTAATTGTTGTCATTACAGGGCCTAATTAATTTTTCTTTGTGCCGGAATAATTCCTAAATTCTTTATACCTGTAAATATAACATTGATACAATATTTAATATGCACATTTTCTGTGGCACTATTATTTCAATGGTAATAATACCAGGAATTTACTTTGAATAAATATGAATGGGAAATATGCTGGTCTTGTGGTGTGGCCAATAATATGTACTTTTCAATGAAAAAGAAGTCAAAATAAGTTGATAGCTTAGGTTATGCTCCCACCTAGTGGATATTCAAATGGACTACAAAGCAATCAAACCAACCCACAGCCTAATACTACCATACCAGCTGCAATTGTAACAGAACAAAAAAGTTACCTGCTGGATATTGACCAATATTGCTCACAGACGACTGGCAAATGGTATCCATGCCAAAAAAAAAAAAAAAAAAAACATGAGCGGGGCATCCCCAGCTGTTGAATATTAAATTTAGTTTGAAAAGTGGACGTCATGTCCATGAAACTCACTGATATATATCAAGGCTGTAAATGGAACCCATCTTGTTTCTTTTTATCACCTCTGAAACTTACTGTCGTATGTTTAGTATGTGGGGAAACTGCTGGTTTTGCCAGAGTCAGTAATTGGGGCAAGCTTATATTTACTTTTCGCATATAGTGAATGCTGAACACATGGCATATCTCTGACCTTTTTCTTGTCTCCCTCTTGTTTCAGAGACGACGGGGTTCAGGGGTCTTCTGTGCCAACTGCTTGACAACAAAGACTTCTCTCTGGAGGAAGAATGCAAATGGTGGATATGTATGCAACGCATGTGGCCTGTATCAGAAGCTGCACTCGGTAGGACAGTATTTGAGAGGATGGGGTAGGGTGAGGAGGTGTGGGGATTAGGAAATGAGCAAAGTTTGAAAGTTCATTGTATGATCATCTTTGCAATAATGTTTGTAATATGAGTACAATTTGTTCACATAAAAACATAATTTTATGGGTAAAAAAAAAAATTTAAATATTTTTAAAAAATTAATTCAGAAAACATAAAATATGCTTTCATTTTAGAAGCCTTTACTGTATTTTATGACTTAAATGTGACTTGTAAGGTGAAAATAGGGACTGAGACTGAATGATTGAACTTTTTCCCTACCGGCTCTACATTGGGACAGATTAGCTAAGGAAAAACACTGCCGCAAAAAAAAAAAAAAAAAAAATCTAATATTTTATTTTTAAGTGTTTTAGGCAGCTCATCTTCTGATAAAATATCGCTCCATTTTCACCATTTTGATCAATATTTTTAGAGTGATTGATGATGAGCGAAAACAAAATGGGTTGCAGTGCATACCCAACGTTCACCTTGTGCAAGCAAGCATAAACTAAGGATGTTTCTAGAAAGTGACATCATGTGCTTCAAGGAGCTGACCTGCAGTATTTTCATAATAGCCGAACATTTCCATATTTGGGTATCATCAGAAAGAGTGAAATATGATTGCGGAAAGTTTGATAAACTCTCTCGCCAATCATATCTGACAGGGATTTTGCAGTGTTGTTGGGAAAGCGTTAAACGTGGAAATATGAAGAAATTTTGTGAGACTTTCATCAGTTATTTAATTCTTGCTGTATTTTGATTTAGAGGCAGCTTTGTCCTAAGAAGTGACTGGTTGTACCAGATAAAGCTGGACAACACTTGCAAAGAGAGGGAATTTTCCAAAGCAGCCCTCATGCACAACCGCTCCCTTGCTCCCACTTGATAAAGAAAAACTGAGTTAAGCAGATGGCCCACTAATTCACCTGGAACACAGCCTGATTCCTGCTTTGATTGGGTCACCCTTATGCGTCTGAGCTGCAATGGAGGCTGGGAAGATTTACGTGTGACTGTCATTTCTGAGGTGTAATGGCGGTGACTTGCAATGCAAACAGCGCTAACAACATAAGCAGGGTAACAAATGGGTTCGCTGCTAAAACTATGCCCGCTTACTCATGGGGACAACATGGGAAGGAATCAGAAGGTGGGCGCTACGCTCCCGGAATAATCCCAACCTGCCACTCATGGTCAGTAAGGCATTATTAGCAGTGGCTGCTGTGTGAGTGGCGCTAGAGTCCCTTTATACTCAGAGTAGCGACATAGGGGGTACCAAAAAAAGTTGGTCACGTGATACGTGGATCCATCTTGTATCCATCAGGTTGATCTATTTATACTACTTCCTAAGGAATTCTACTACGTCCCTGCATTTTGTATTTTGAAAACTGAAAAAATGACTCGTTGTTGTGCCTTCAGGTGTACCAATAGATCTGAGAAGGGGTTTAAGATGTTTAAAATTTACCCGCACCACTTTCATAACTTTCTCATTCTGTTTGTCACATAACTGAATTGCGGAATTTCATGGAAAGAAAATGTAATTTCCCTGAGCACCCAATATATGTTAGCACTGCGCTAATTACATCGCTCTGCTTACTCGGTCTCTGTCAGACATTCGTGGCTGAATGAGCAACGCTTTGTAAATTCAGTCAACTGAGTAGCTAGCTAATGTTAGCTCGCTGGGTAACAAACTAATGTTAAATATTGGTTTTGAAAAAGTATTGCGTGCACACTGCCTAGCTAAGTAACGTCAACTTAGTTATGTCAGTGGCGCTTAACTAGCCTCCTGTAGCGCTGGGCCATATGGAATAAACCAACGTTACACTTGGTATTCAGTTTGGCTTAGTGGAAACAGCGAGACTTGACGCTAAGCGATTTCTTTCCCCCCACGCTCTCAGCCAATGCGATTTTCGCGTAAGTGGTCAAAAATATGTCATGACCCAGGCTATGAGAAAAGTACTTGAGTTATGTGATAAACCTTAAATTTCTTATGAGCCATGTTCACTCAGCAAGATTACAGCTGTGCTGCCTTGGCAGAGGTTTGCACTGCAGGAGTCCCTCTAGTTAAATTCTGTGCTGGTTTAGGTTGTGAAGCAGCACAGATTTGGGTAAATTAGTTTGCGAGGCTCATTTAGCAATAAGACACCAGAATCGATTCTATATTCCGAACGTAGTCACAGTTAAAGGGCGTTGTTAGGCACGATGCACAGCTGAGTGACAATCGTAAGGATGGTGAAAACAACACGTTTCTTTTTTCGTGCGTATTATTTGCACGAAAAAAAGGCATTTGGTGTGTATCGACCCTTATTGTTAACATTATTATTATTTTGCTATATATAATATATTATTTATGTATTGGTAATATATAAATTATTTATTATTATTTATTTATATTATTATCTGGGGGCTGACGGCTCACTGTGCCATATGCGCGCGCACTGAAAGATGGAAACAAGATGGTGTTCAAATACGGAGTTGTCGCTACTCTTAGTATAAAGAAACTGTAAGTGGAAAAGGAAAAGTCTTCAGAGTGTGTGCTTGGAACATTAATGGTTTTTGTTCGAAAAAGAGTGATTCAGATATTAAAACCTTTTTTGAAACAAATGATATTGTATTTCTGTCATAGACTATGGTATTAGACAGATATTTTAGATCATTTCTTGGATGGATATAAATGTTTCAGTTCACCAGCAAAACGGCTTAAGCAATTTGGTAGATTTTCTGGAGGTGTAGCAATGTTTATTAAACAATGTTTAGTTCACTACTTCCACAGAGTTCATAGTGAGTGGGAAAACTGTATTTTTATGAAAATGATGAACGTGTCATATCCTATGTTGATTGGTGGTGTTTACATATATCCAGAAAAAAGTCCAATGTATAATAACCCACATGAAAATGGTGTTGAAGACCTTGAGCATAAATTAATGTCAATTAAGTTAAATGATAATATTTTTGAATTTATGATCTTTGGAGACTTTAGCGCACAAGTTGCTGACCTTGATGACTATTTGAATGAAGATGAAGATGATATTGATATTCTAAATCTGGGAGAAATGTATAATTTTGATCAGTTTTGTTCCAAAAGAAAATCTCAAGATAACAAAAACTGCAAGTGACACTACTAAAATACATATGCCCAGCTCGTGTTTAGAGATGGATGGCTGTGGTAGCTAGCTAGTGAGACATGAATTGTCAAAAAGCCCTAAAGTGGAGAGCCAGAGGTATTGGTGGCTTAACCTTGGGCTGTTCGCTCACTGGGGTGATGTGAGGAAGAATGGGAGGGTGGGTGCCACCTTTTCACAACCATGCTGGCCTGCCATTGTTCGGTCAGAATGACATTGTCTGCAAATACTGCCATAAGAGAGAAACCACCCTGCTTGTGTCATGCAAAGCGAAGGCTGGCGGCAGTAGCTAGATGCGGGGGCCGAGGAGAAGCAGGCCTCACACACCTTCTTTCCCTTATGTGTCTCATCTAGCGAGAAAGGGGAATGTCTGCTCTGACCCACATGAGGTCTCTCTCATGGCAAACAGTACCAGCATCTGGCACGGCCTGTGTGTTAAAATGAATAGCACAGGAGAAACCTCTCGGGCCATGCACACCCTTTACTACTTATCAGCGTGGTTGAACAAGCCCTGCAGGTCGTCCCCCCACTCTTTATGGAACCACATAAAAACAAGCGCCTTTATTCAATAGAAAGCTTTTTGATACAGAGAAAACTGAGTGCTAACATCTGTGTAGTAGACGCAAGGGGTTGATACCTGCTGTTCCAATGAAGTTCAGACTGTCTTTAGTTTTTCAACTTAAAATTTGTCTTCCCGTAGGACTACTTCCAGAAAAGTAAGCTTTGGTTTGGTGTTTTCTTTTTTCATTTCGTCTGTAACTGTTCTTGTCTGTCACTTTTGTTTAAGGCAGTCGTCTGTAGGCATGGACTTTGTGTATTCTGTTGCGACTAAAGCCTAACGCCCCCTGGCAGTTTATGACGCGCATCAGAAAATAGATTCTGTTCATTTCAATAGAGTAAGGACTATGTTTTTTTATTTTTTGCCACTGTTCCAATTCTTGAGCGTCAAAAAAAAAATAGACACGCATTTGTCGTTTAGGTTATTTAGCAGTTTCACGTCATGGCTGATGGCTTATATTAAACTGAAACTTGACATGCAGTTGTCAGAACCGATGTAACAAACCAGCTTGCGGTTTTAAAACGGAAAAGAAAAACTTCCCAAGTGTCACACTGTTTGGCAACTGGTGTTCACCTTTGCCTGAAACTTTGGGAATGTGTTTTTCCCAACTGTTTTTTAGTTTTCATTGTATTTGTTTTGCTAGCATCATACGTATTTCAAAGTTTTAGAAGTTCTGCTGTGTCTTGCAGGGAAAAAAAAAAACTGTTCTTAAGTTTCGCTCATGGAAACTTTAGGAGGCTGTGCTATTTTCCTCTCACTTCTCAATTAAGGTAGGGAAGTGAATGGGTGAGATCCTGGAGACACTGAGCACGGGAAAAGCTATTTGGCAGCAGGGTGCTCCTTATTCCCATCTTCTGATACTGTAATTTGACCTAGATGCTGCACTAAATAAGAATCTACTGTGCTTCCAGTCATATGGGGTTTGTGATTTCTCTAAGGTGAAATCAGTGTTCCTCTCTCAGCTGCTTTTGTGTTTTTTCTTGTTTCATATTCTTTTAAATGACTGGTATCCTTTCCAAGGGAATATGTCTGGAGGTTTCAGATTAAATAACAGCCTGGCGATGCAAGAGCTGCTTTCACGCCTGTCACTCGGGATAAAACTTGTTCTGTTGCAGATTCCAGCGGATTCATTTGGTATGCTCACAATCAGGAGCACCCTCATGTAAAATCATAATTTATGTTTTTGATCACATTAGCATTGGCTGACAAGATTTTCTTTCATTTTAATTTTTTTCAACATTTTTTCATGAGTGTCGGCATGTGGCAACAGGTCACATGACTATGTCCACTTTTCTGCTTTCTGTCGCCGATGCTGGGAAGAGTTAAATGCAAAATGACCACATAGGCTTGGTCCATGTTGTGATCATTTGCAAACATCAGAATATATATCGTCTTTATGGACAATGTAAAACTTGCCAAATGAAAAACTTGATGTTGGAACAGATGCGAGAATACATTAAAATCTATTCAACTGATAAATATGTTGGCTGTTGGTTGATAGTTATACAACCTGATGTTCAAAATACTACATGAACATATTGATTGCAGATTTTTTTTTTGTTTTTGTTTTTTGGAGTTCTGTCAAAATAAATGGAAATAAAATGGATGATATGATATAACGATGTGAAAATTATTTGCTTATGTGTTTAAATATCAATTACATTTTCAAATTTTTAGTATGCAATTTTAATAGCAGTTCATATACGCAATGAGTTCTGCAATAAAATAGTTGGAGTTGGGATCTGGGGTGGGTTTCCAGATTACATTGGATCTAACGATTAAAGAGTGTTTTAAAGATACACTAAGTGATTTCTGACCACTAGAAGGTTCCACTAGCACCAGCTCCATTTGAAAATAATAAACAAACACTCTTCCTTCCCCCTCTCCCCTTGGGATACCCGGGGGCGATGCCTTATATCCTGCATCACACAGACTGCGCTTGATGCCTGCTCTGTTGGCTCGCATTTGTCTGGGCACTGACTATACTGTTCTGCTAGCAGCTGAGCCATGTTCAGCACAAAAAGCTTTTTTACCATCGATTTTCATTGCTAACTTTAAGTGACTCATCACTGGATCTTGTCAGACCGCTATGAACGGTTAGCCGGCTAGCTGACTAATAAATCATTATTCAGTAACAGGTCACCTAATTAGCCAGCTATCTAGCGAGGCAGTTGGAACAAATCTTAAAACAGATGATACCAAGGAGGCCATTTACCAACAGACTGTATTTAGCTGACTTTTTTGAAGGGTTGTATTCAGTACCATAACCATAGTCGATGCATTGGCTACCTACGTATTAGATAGCTTGCAGTTGACACAAGTTTGTAGAGGCTGGCAGAAGCACCGCAATATTGGCAAGGATATTCGACGTGATAAACCTTTAACAAGCTTTCAGTCAGGATAGAACAGTGCTTTCAATAGGCCAAACGGTTGGTTATGTTTCCAAACAAGACAATGAGAGTATATTAGCCTAACAATAACGTTTGTTGTAACGGAACACACTCCTGGTCTCTAGTCTAACACTGAAGCAGCCAGCCAGGCTAAGAAGTTCAGGACATATGCTTGCGCCTGAGTGAAGCAGGTGCATGGGTGGGACTCAGAGACCCCCGATCAGCACAGTGCAGACTCTGGCTCCAAATGTGCAAGGTGGCAGCATCCGTATGAAGGATGTTTCGGCTCCATTTTTGAACAGCATTAGAAAGTGGAGACGCTTCATTCATCTTTATATACAGTCTGTGGTCTAACGTTTTAAACGGGGTGAATGGGAGACGGTCTACAGGAAGCAAGTAGTCAAGTTCATGATGGTTATCAAAGTAGTCGAAATGAACAAACATTTTAGATATGGAACTGTTACTAGTAGAGCGAATATGAGATTGTGAGAATTCCTGCATGCTATTCTTATTCACATTTGACTCATTGGTCACACTTTAGATGAAGTGTTGCTCATAAAGGCTTTATACAGCATGTATAATGCCTTCATAAATGAGACATAATGCCTTCATAAATCATACGTAAGCAAATGTCATGCTTCGTAAAGGGTGGAATATCATAACCTTATTCAGCAAGTGATGCTAGATGTGACAATGCCAATGTCACTTAGCTGACAATGTCACCCTTTATAGTATTAAGCCACTAGCTAAGTGACATTGTCAGTTATATAACATCTGGCATCACATGCTGAATAAGGATGTGTTATTTCACCCTTTACAATGCACGACATTTGCTTATTTATGAAGACATTATGTCTCATTTATGAAGGCATTATACATGCTGTATGAAGCCTTTATGAGCAACACTTCATCTAAAGTGTGACCAACTCATTTGTCCCAAGTCCTCTGGAATTGAGGATGTATTTTATACAGCATTCAGCAGAAGCCGAGGTGTCATGTCTCCCTGGCCTGGAGTGGTGGGAGGGTGGTTTGGCAAATGTGTCATGATGGAAAATTACGTTGCTCATAGTAAAGAACTTTTTTTGTTGCTTGGTACCTGTCTCTTATTTTGTGTCCGTAAGAATGAGAGAACCACGTGGAGATGAAATGCAGTAAAAAAAAAAAGTAGAAAAAAAGATTCTCTAATAATCTTCACTGTCCCTTTTTCACTGTCTCCGACAGACTCCAAGACCGCTGAACATCATCAAACAGAATAATGGAGAACAGATCATTCGAAGGCGAACGCGTAAACGCCTCAATCCTGACTCCCTCCCTGCCGAACACGCCAGCTCTAAACAGCAGCGCATCAGCAGCGAAGACCAGGTGAATGGCAGTCCCCTCGAGCGGCAGCCGGACGACCCCAGTCCTGATGCACTTCCACGTTGCACTGAGCTCCCAACCCCTCTGGGCAAGTATGAGGCTTATGGCCTGACGGGGGGCAAGAGTCACCCCAGCCCCCACTCTACACATGCTTTCCTGGTCAATCAGACCCTGGAGATTCACAAGCGCATGCCACCTTTACTCACTCACAAAAGCCCTCAGGATAGTGGCGCCGAAGGTAATGGAATTGGGACGGGCATGGGGGCGGTGTCTGAGGGCAAGAGCGGCTCGGAGCGTGGCAGCCCGATCGAGAAGTACATGCGGCCCACCAAGCAGACCAGCTACTCGCCCCCTGGTAGCCCCATTGAGAAATATCAATACCCCTTCTTTAGTCTGCCTTTCCTCCGCAATGACTTGCAGAGTGAGGCTGACTGGCTGCGTTTCTGGACTAAGTACAAAATGTCGGTCCCAGGAAACCCTCACTACCTAAGTCACGCCCCTGGCCTACACAATCCTTGCCAAAGCTTTGTGCCTTACCCAGCCTTCGCCTTGCCTCCTCACCTTCCTCCCCCTGGTGTTGAGAATGATATTCCTCTGGATTTAGCTATCAAACATTCCAAACCAGTAGCTACAGCCAACGGAGCCATTACCAAGGAAAAAATCCCAGGTGCAGTACAGGTTCTGCCCAAGGGGAAGAAGGAGATGGCAGAGCAGGCGTCAGTGGCTGCAGCCGCAGAAGAAACGGTAATGGATGTGCCCAACCCTCCACCTGAGAAAACGGAAAGGGGCACTCAGGACGAGCTGTCAAGCAAGTGTGCCCACTGCGGCATTGTCTTCCTGGATGAGGTCATGTACGCCCTGCACATGAGCTGCCATGGTGATAGCGGTCCCTACCAGTGCAGCATTTGCTTGCATGACTGTGCTGACAAATATGACTTCGCCACTCATATACAGCGGGGTCTGCACAGGCCAGTGAGTGAGACAAAAGCCAGGACCCCAAAGGAATGAACCGCCACCATGCAAATTAGCACTTTTAGCACTACTAACGTATTGAAAGGAATTAAAACCTTAACTGAACGGTATTGTGATAAAATGGGTTTTCTGTGCAGTGGTGGCTTTATGGTGGCTTAGCTACCATGGTAAGGAACTAATGACATTTTAACATTCATATGGGGTTTGACATGAAACTGTTAACTATTTACTTTTTTTAAGGAATATTCTTTTAGGAGAAAAGGTACAAATGACTGTTTATTGCTTTTTTTGTAATTCTAAAACATTTAACTCTGACAAGGCAGTTCAGCAAAACAAGGTACATATGCATATCCGTAAAATAATTTTAGTGGGATCTTCTTTTGTGAAGATACGTTCCCTGACCTGCTGGCATTAAAAAAAAAAAAAAATGTTATGTGTCCATTTACCTTGAGCGGTGAGCATGCATGTAACTCATGCTTTGTTTGTTGTCACACCAAAATCATATGGACTTGGCAGTGTCTCACAATATTCACATCACAAGAAGGCCCTCAGGGAATGCATTCAGATGAGTGAGACAAATTCAGGATTTCAGGTCTATATCCATTGATCGTAAACCTCAAACCAAGCTTTCATGTTTTGCTTGTGATTTTTAAAAGGAAAAACCTTTGTCAGAGATTTCTTAACATTAAGCTGCTGCCTTAGTTGCTGCGAAACAAACCTTATATCCCTAAAGAAATTTGGCAAGGACCTTGCAAAAAAAAGTATTTTTTCTAATTTGTTAATAATCCTAATATCAGTGCCTGATATATTGTATTCAGTATTTTCTACCTGGTATGTTGATATGCAACAATGAATATACATCTGTTGAATATGGGCCTTATGTCTGGCTCTGAGTAACTGTTTACATTTGCAAATGTAGCAAACAAACATTTTTGTTGAAAATCATTTTGTTCTCAATATGGAGACTGAAGATGCTGTCGATAAACGGATGCCTTCATTTATTTTTTAAAGATTTATAAGAAGGAGAAACAATTATATCTGCAACAGAGTAAGTGAATGCACTGTCCATTCCAAGTAATGTCTTTGAGTCCATGTTCTGAGTACATGATAATGAATTTAGTGATGCATACCCCTTTTTAGATTAATCTTTTTCTAATGAAAACATCAGAGAATGAATTCAGTGGCCGAAGATTTGTCTTCATGTCCTTTCAGCGCACAAATACGGAGTTCACTCTTTTCTTGCCTCCTGTGTGTGTTGTTGCTGGGCAATAGCGGTTATGCTAGAGATTTTTTTTTTTTTTTTTTTTTTTTTTGAAACCCACTTTTATTATTGTTTTTAATTATATTGTAATACTCTGTTTATGGTCTTTATTATAGTTATATTTTAAAGAAGTCATCATATTTTAAAAAGACAGCATGATTATAGTATAGTGTGGAAAGTAAATGAAATGTGCATCAAACCATACACTTTGTACCATTTGCCAGCTACAGAATGTTCCAGTTATAAACAAGATCAAAGATCAGGTGATTAAGATGCATTTTTGAAAATTTGTTTCTGACAGAAGTCTTTCACAGCAATTCAGTACTTATTAACATGTTGCATACAGTGCTGTGAAAAAGTATTTACTCCCTGGGGGAGCAGGGTAACAGCAGGTGTTACAGCAGCAGGATGAAAACTCAGTTTCGAGGTTAAATGCAACGAACTTATGAAGTTATAAAGCACAGATGCATTGCAAAGTGCAAAGGATGAAAGATGAAACAACATAGGTTGTGTAAAATGCATTCAGGGCCCGATTTTCGCCATCATACATACAGTAAATGATGCACACAAAGATATTTTGGTACCTCTTCCACAATCCGGAATAGGAGTAGTTCTTTTTCTTGTATGTAAACAGTTTCTCGCGTTTTGCTAAGTAGGCTTAATAAAAAGAACGTCTATCCATCAAAAGAGGCTGGCTCAACTTCAGTACCAGTTTGGTTACCGTATGATCTGGCCTGGTGTTCTCACAAGCAGACGGTGTGCACAAAATATTTTCTTATTTCATCATGTTTATGTTTTCTTTTGTGGACATAACTAAAGCATTTTGTTAATTGCATTATTTATTATATTAAAGAATGTTCTTTTATGTCCTTTAAAAATATATGAAATGCATGCAGGGTGCTCAGCAACAGAACAAAATCAAAATTGTGTACTTGTTTACTACATACTACATACTGCACCATTGTTAATTGGATACCTCATGCAACTCTATATTGTAATTCACAGTGTATTTACTAGTGTTTGACGTTAATATTTCCTATATGACAGAATCACAGCAACACAAAGTTATGATCTCCTGGGTCTCGGCGGGATATAATGACTGATTGTGTTGTACTGTAGGACATCGCAAACCGTGAGGCTGTGGCAAAATGAAATTTGACAATTATGGTATGCCATTTGACTTCCTTTGATGTACTGGTGAATTCCATGTCTTGTTGCCTTGCGCTTTCTAGTATGCCCCGAAGTAACTTGCAACCAACAAGCAATTGTGGGGAAAAAAAATCCTTTTGTCGTAGAGAAGGAATTAAAACTTGGCATAAAATGCCTTGGTAATTGTTATTTTGACTGCAATGGCACGGACATTTGGATTACTTGGATCACAGGAGCCCATGAGATTCGGAAAAAGATGTCTCTGGCACTTTTTCAGTTAAGTTTAGAAATGAATGTCTCTGCCTCTGGTCAATTATGTATTGTATACTTTGTCAAGTAATGAAAATGTAGGCTACAGTACAAATTACCTATGCCGAAAATGACTGTTGCACGTTGAGTGGGTATAATCATTTAACATAATCAGTAACCAGACAACATTTGATTCTCACTTTAAGAGTAACATTTTTAGAGTATTCCTCAACCATGCCCTTATACACCTGGGGTACGATGTTGCCAGCTGAGAAAAACTACACACCGGCTCGGTGGCTCCACAGTTCAGCCATGTTATTCCGCGGCTCTATTTACTACTTAACTGTGATTGGCTGAAGGATGTTCTGAGGGTTTGCATCATGCTTTGATAACTGCGCACCTCCTAATTAGTTCCAGACACCTTTGCCTTTTGACGCTGTATTAATTTGCAACATTTGAATTACCAGCTAAATTTAACTGACACTTTGAGTCAAGAAGTTACAAACATTGGAAATGTCGGCTGAAATAGACACAGACAACATTTTTGAGTTTTCCAGTGTAACTTTTAAAAACTTCGGCGAGTATGGTGATTATGACCAATGGGACAGAGCACAACCTGAAAGCAACCATCTGAGTGGACTATGATGCTGTGGAATTACTAACCACAGCTCTTGCTTTCCAGTGAAATGTAATAGAACTCATGACCACTCTCGAGCATAAAGCAACAGAAAATTTGCCTGTTTCAAAGTAGCATAAGTTAGTAGAGAGAGAAGCATATAGCCTGCATATAATTGGAATTTTTTTGTCAAAACACAAAAGTAAAGTCTTAAACTAAGCATATGTGGTTGGTAACCATGGTATAAGTGCAATTAAAACTCGATGCCAGTCATACAAAGATAATTGCATTCCTCTGCTTGACGTCAGGCCGCATTGCACCACTTAGACGTGCAATTATTTTTTGTGTAATGAGTGGCATGTTGTCATTTATTGCTTATTATACCATGGTCTGGGTGAATACTCGATTCTGATTGGCTGCAGGGTGTCTGTTAAAAAGTGTTGTAGGACATCTATAAAAAAGTTCCGGTCAAATAGCCTGATTGTTCTAAATTATTGCGGTGGCTCAACGCTAGTTGGTAACCATGGCAACAGAAAGCTGCGGCCAACCGAGCTGCAGGTTCTGTGGCCAGAGCCGGTTACCTTGGCAACGCGTCACAATGAGAAATAAACTTACGATTTTAACAGTAAAACGGTAAAAAACAACATTAACGTATTAATAATTGATTTAATATTTATTTCTTTCGTAAGTGACCATGGTATAAGCGGGATAATGCCCTTCGAGGTGTCCATTATCAGAAATGAATGGACTTCGCGGAAGCAACCGTCCTCCGCTTCGCGTCGGATGGTTCACGCCTCCGCATCATCCATTCATTTCTGATAATGGATACCTCGTCGGGCATTATCCCTTACTTATCAATGCCAAATGCATGTCTTCTCATTATGACACTAATTTTATGTTGATGGCAATGAAGCACAATACAATCAGGATATGTTATTTTTTTACGAATACCTATAATTACATGACACATTAACTCTCTATCAGCACCTTCTGGCGAAATAAGTAGACTTGCGCTTTTTTCAACGTGGTTCTTGCTAGTCATACGCAGCTGGTCTTATGTTTCAGGAAGAAAAAAATATTGATAAAACGTTCTCAGCTCAGTCAACCAAATCCCCCCCCCCCCAGGACCTATGGTCAGAGCCAGTGTACTGGTGCATGATGGGGCAGAGGTTGGATGAAATTGCAGTGTAGTGGGAGCAGCAGTGCGGTGTAGTGGAGGGAGAGTGAGCAAGCTTTGGTGGTTTCAAATTGACCGCCATATTGGAGTGCTGCATAGTTGTGGCTGATATGAACAATGTTGGCATTGTGATGGGAGTGTGACTCCTGTTAGCTACCTGAATCAGCTCGTGTTGATAAAAAGACTCTCCCATTGGTGACATCTAATTTACATGGAAAACGCCCCATGTAATAGAACTATGCCCTCAATATTTACCTCTCTGCCCAGTTGCGTGTAGCACAGGCCGGAAATTAACAGTTTGTCTTTGCAACTTGTGGAACATGGGAATCTGTCTGTGTGCATTTTGACAGACAGCGCTTGCAAGAAGATCGGGCCCTCAATGCAGTTCATTGTATAGGTGGTATTATATATATATATATATATATATATATATATATATATATATATATATAATTTTTTTTTTTTTTTGTTTTGTTTATATTATGCAGTGCAATATACTGTGTAATTTAACATCTTTAATGTACCATGACACAATGACTATAGAATATCATACAGTGGTCCTCAACATTGGTCTCGGGGCCCCACTTTTTATGCTGGTTTTGTTTGAAACGCAATTGCAGTCGTAGGATTTTAAAAAGCTGTTAATCTGTTTTAATTTGATGTATTTTATGTTGACAGCTGTTATTTACCCTCTTAAGCCACACTTTGGCAGAAATATTCATGAATCCCATGAAGAATTAATATTCCACATCCAAATAGTGAAATATTGGAAACAGTTGCGTAAGAAATATACCCTATCAAATTAAAGATAAAAGTTGGGGCAAGCGGGTTGGCTCGCTTGGTATAAAGGTGCATCGGATTGAACCCAGCCACGCCAGTGCCCTCTGTGGCAGCAGCCTCGTGAGAGCAGTGCATAATTGGCTTTGCACTGCCCTCAAATACTGGAGGAACACAATCAGTTTTCATTAGCATAGTTCGTTGCTCAAGCGCCTCTAACTGGCTATCCATAATCTCATTGGTTGCATTCTGAGCAAGCAAATTTTCGGGTGCCCTCCACCCTTGGTCTCTGTATGCGAAGTTTGAAACTCCGAGTTGGTGGAACCAGCAGCTGACAGGCACGTATTTAAGATGAGAACTGCATACTAACTGCTGTATCCCAAGACGGCAGCTTGAGTTGTGTATGAGCCTGCTTGTGCATGGTTTGCTGATTGCAATCCCGCCTGCATTCGGAACGTCCAGATGCCAAAAAAAAAAGATTAAAGTAAATCCGTAATGAACAAGACTGTGGACACATGGTCGCTAAAACTAACCATTTATTAGGCATGCAAATGATGTTTTATGTGATGTTTGTTAAGGACAATAGGAAAAATAAATACAATATATTTTTTTTTTTATAAATGTAGCTGCCTTTTATTCTTCATGGCAGGCATGTGTATTCCTGTCAAAATGTGGTCAAACAAGGTAAATGAATGCTTTAAAAATGAAGTGCACCAAATAAAAACAAATAAACAGCTTGTTAAAATCCTGCATTTACAGTTGTGGTTGGAACAAAAATCAGCAGACAAGGGAGCCCTCGGACCAACGCTGAGAGCCGCTGGTATATTACTACATGCATTATAATACATTTTATGTGGATGCTGTTGTCCAGTATCCAGTAAGCCAGTTTACCCTGAGTGCTTGTGTGTGTGTGTGTGTGTGGGGGGCGGGGGGGGCGTGGGGGCGTGGGTGGTCCAAAATGTGTATCACCATCTGAGGATGCATCATTGCTGGGGTCTCAGGCACTGTTCTACAGCCTGACAGCTGTACGGGCACAAAGGACTGCCTGAAATGCTCTGCCCTACACCTGTGGATAGTGAGCCCGTGGCAGAAAATGGCAGATCATTGTGGAGGTGATGGGAGGGGTTATCGAAGATGATGGTGATTTTGTCCCTCATCCTCCTCTCTGCTGCCATGTTCCATGACCACAACCGAGCAGGTCTTCCTCACGAGCTTGTAGAGTTTATTGGTTCCCAGGCCTCGATGCCACCACCTCCAGAACACTTCTGTGTAGAGCTGAGTGTTTGCTATCACAATCTGATTACCTTCCTCAGTAACATGCCGTACATATTGCTGGACCCAAATGTGCTAAATTTAATCGATAATTGGGTTAAATTTGAATACATCCAGGTTGTTTAGTTCCAATCCTTTTGAATCAAATCAAAATATTTACTCCCTTCCTGATTTATTCTATTTCTGCTTATTATCATGTATCAATGTTTCAGATCATCAAACTAATATTTATATAAGACATGGAACACATAGTTAAGCACAAAATGCAGGTTTTAAATGATCATTTTATTTTTTTGAAGGTGAAGAGTCCTTCAAAACCTATGTTAATACATGAAAAAATAATTGCCCTCAGAAACCTAATAATTGGTTGTGCGACCTTTGGCAGCAACAACTGGAATCAAACGTTTGCAGTAACTGGTGATGAGTCTTTCACATTGCTGTGGAGGAATTTTGGCCCACCCCTCCTTGCAGAATTGATTTAAGCTTGAACTGCCTGTGTAATATCAAGCCACAACATTTCAACTAGATTTAAATCGGGTGCCCGGGTGGCTCATCGGTCTAAGCACGCGCACCATAAAGGCTGTGACCTTCCCGCAGCGTCTTGGGTTCGATTCTAGCTTGGGTCATTTGCTGCATGTCTTCCCCATTCTTCTCCCCAACTTTCCTGTCTATCTCCACTGTATGGCTATCAAATAAAGGAAAAAATCCAAAAAAAAAATAATCTTCAAAAAAATAAAAAACTGGATTCAAGTCTGGACTTTGACTTGGCCACTCTGAAAACTTAATTTTGTTTCTTTGGAGCAGTTAAGAGGTGGACTTGCTTGTGTGCTTCTGGTAGTTGCCCTGCTGCATAATCAAACTGCACTTGAGCTTAAGGTTGCAAACAGGTGGCTTGACATTATCCTCCAGAATTTTCTGGTAGAGAGCACAATTCAAGGTTCTGTAAATTATGCCAAGTCACCCAGGTCCTGAAGCAGCAAAGCAGCCCCAGACTATTGCACTACCACCCCCTATTTTTAGCTGTTGGTATGATGCTCTTATTGTGATGTGCTGTGTTAGCTTTTCTCCAGATGTTATGGGACCCATATCTTCCAAAAATTTCCATTTTTGACTCATAAATCCACAGAATATTATCTCAAACATCTTGCAGGTCATCAAGATTTTTTGGTAAATGTGAGATGAGCCTTTGTTTTTTTTTTTTTTTAGGTTAGCAGTGGTTTTCACCATGCAACTCTTCCATAGATGCCATTTTTACCTGTACTTTTTGTGGAATCATGAAGTCTGACCTTAACTGAGGCAAGTGAGGGTTCTCATGTCTTCTTGGATGAGTTCTCGCTGGTCTCCGAGAGGAATTTTAGGCCGGCTACTCCAAAGAAGGTTTGCATTGTTTCAAGTTTTGTACATTATGGCTCTTACTGATGTTCATGGAGTCCCAAACCCTTAGAAATGGCGAAGTATTAATTTTTCCAGACTGATGGACTTCAATAAATGTGTTTTTCTATTGCTCTTGAATTCTTTGAGATTGTAGCATCATGTGCTGCTTATTGCTTACTGATTGCCAGATAGGTTCTAATTAAGTAATGTTTTGATTCAGCGGGGCTGGCTTTTATCATGTCTGGGTGTGTTTAGTGAAATGGAACCCAATTATTAATTAAATTTGTTTAACTGGTGATGTAGTATCCAGAGGGGCAATTCAATTTTCACATTAGGCCAGGGAGGGTTGGATTGTTTTTTTTTTTCTTCAGTCAATGGAATAGTCATTAAAAAACTGCATTTTGTGTTTACTTGGGTCATCATTGTCTAATCTTAAAATAAGTCTGATAATCTGTAACATTTAAGTGTTACAAATATGCAAAAATAGAAAAATCCCAAGAGTGGGGCCAATACTTTTTTGCACTATTGTAGGAAATCTCCATTAGGTGGTGATCCCACAAGATGTAAAGATGAAATTAAATTTGGATGAGAGGAGAAAATTATTTAACTTCACTCAGCATGGAAATGGGTCACAAAACCATTTTGAAGGGGCGCGGACTCCAGAAAACCAAATTGAGAGCCATTATCTTCATATGCGACTGTGGTGAATCTTCCCAGGAGTGGCCGGCCCACCAAATTTCAGCAACTCATCCAGATAGTCCCAAAAGAACCCATATGAACATCAAAGGAACAAAGAATCTAAGGAACTTGCTCCTCTCAGATAAGGTCAGTATTCAACTTAACACCACTCGACAGACTGAGAAATAATGGTATTCAATGGTGGACTTCTGAGGTAAAAAGTAATGCTAAGCAACTGGAACACAATTGCATTTTAGCACATCTGCCAAGTAGCACCTTGATGACCCCCAGTTCTTTTTTGTTCAGTGGACTAATGAGTTGAAAGTGGAACTATTTGAAAGACCAGGGTCTTGTTACATTTGGCGTAAAGCTAACACAGCCCTCCACAGTAATGGTTTCTTACCAGCAGTTAAAAATGGTGGTAGTGTGACGCTGAAGGGATGCTTTTCTGCCCTGTGAAATACTTTGACAAGAACAGGGAGTTCATGCATGAAAACCCACAAAAGTGACAAACAATTACAGACTGGTCTTCAGTCACTGGAAACATTTACTTGCGGTAGTTGTTGCTCTAGGTGGACAGAAGTTTGGGGGCAATTACTTTTTCAAGTTTGGAAAATTGACACATTTGGACATTGACACATCTTTCATAATTTTGGCTTTTTACGCCAACATAGTGGATTTGACATGAACAAATCAAGTTGAGCGTGAAGTGTACACTTTAAGCTTTCCGATCATATCATATTCGCAGTTATATCATCTATCTACAGTACTGGGCAAAAGTTTTATGCAAATTTGAAACGCTGAGAAACAAAAATTCTTCATAAAATCATGAAATGATAGATTTCTATACATTTAAAAATACAATATGAAGCTTTGAACTGCTATAAACTTAATCAAAACAATATTTGGTGCGGCCACTCTTTCACTAAAAATTAGTAACCGTGTCCGGCCATTTTATAGTTTTTAATTTAACTGGCTGTCTGATTGTTCAAAGCATATTGTACATCTTGCCGCAGTTCTTCTGCAAGCTTCCAGTCTCACTTGTTCAGTGTCTCCTGGTAATCTTAGGCAGCTTTTATGTTGAGATGAGGGCTCTGTCATTGCTGTATCTGTATCCACTGTCCCTAAGGAATACAATTTTTTTGGTACAATAATTTTTTTAATTAACATTTTATGTCTGAAAATGTACTTATTATTTTCAGCTACACTAATGTAGAGCACAAAAATGAACTTCTAAAATCAAATTTCAGCGAAAAAAGTCTAGGCTGCCCTAAGACTTTTGGACAGTACTGTATTTATGTGTATGTAAAATATATATGTATCAAAGGGAACCAGTTTCATTAGCAGCTGTGCAATTCCCACATCATTATCGTACCTCCACCACACTTCACAGATCAGTTGGCATGTTTTGGATCATGAATAGTTTGTTCCTTCATCTATAGTTCCATTCTCTTCCCATTATTCTGGAACAAGATGATCTTTGTCTTTGTACAAAAAGTGTTGTTCCAGAACTGTGCAGGCTTTTTAGGTGATTTATGGCAAACTGATGTTCCTGTTCCTTAGGCTTACCAAGGGTTTACATCTTATTGTTAACCCTCTGAATTTACTCTGGTGAAGTCTTCTCTTGATTGTCCACTTTGACGCAGATGCTCCTTTGTTTTGGAGGGTGTTTTTGATCTGGCCAACAGTTCATCAGGGAAAGAAATCAGGGAAAGTCATTCATCTGCTTTGGGATGTGTGTGTGTGTGTGTGTGTGGTCTTCTGGGCTTTTTGGTGTATCTGAGCTCACCAAAACAAAGTTCCAACTGCTTAATTTGGCTACATGTAATTTTTTTTTAAATCTCTCATGGGTTTGTTTTCATTTTTCAGCCGAAAAATGGCTTATTTTACTGGCAGTGACAGCTGTTAGGACTTCATATAGGGAGTTTAAAGGCAAAGATTGCAATTACAAGTGCAATAATTGAAATCAATTCTATACCTTTCATCAGCTTACTTGGTCATGGAACAGCTGAGCAGCTTTGCAGATAGTCTAATTATTATTATTATTATTACTACTACTACTGCTACTACTTTTTTTGGGGGGGCTGCGGTAAACGTACTGTAATTTCTACATTATTCACCCAACTTGGTTGCAAATACTCTGAAATTAAAGCTGAAAGTCTGCTCTCCCAGCTCATATTCATTATTTACTTTAATCTCCAGCATGATGTGTTAGATTGCTATGTAAACTGTTTGTATGCTAAATGGATTAGAATCATTTAAACTGTTTTTTACTTTATGATTCCCATGTTCTCCTTGCTTTATATACACTTTGTATAATGATTTGAAACCATTTGGTACCAAAAATGTGGAAAAATTTAAGAAATCAGGAGGGGGTGGGCAAATACTTTTTCTCAGCACTGTTTATCGAAAACTTGACAATCTGCTTCATGATTGAGGTGGAATTACTACATATTTGTTTGAGATCCCCTTACTGTTGAAAACAACTGACATCAGGTAGTGGTGAATCTTCTTCAGTTGTTCCTTGCATCTTAAGAATTCCACCAATAAATACAGACCGAAAATTAAAATTCTGAACAACTAGTGTTGGTCTAGAACATCCTGTGTATATTGATGTCCATTCTTTTTTAATGGTTGCGAATCACCGGTTTTCCTGCTGTTTGATTTCACAGATGGCCTGCTAAAGACCGTTTATTTGCATACTGCGTGAACCGCTTGGTTGCAAATCTACTCGGTTTTTAAACAGTATAATTAGGCTTGTTAAATAGCATGGACTGTACAGTGCGGTCACCTTTAAATAGAAAACATAAAATACAAACTGATTTCCAAAGTATTTAGTTTTCCCTGTGCATTGAAACTTTTATGAAAAATATTGAACATTATCCAAACAATGTAATCAGTAGATGTTGGGAGCCTTAAAACCCGATATTTTGTGTGTCTGTGCAGAATCTTACCAATGTCCTTTTTAAATTTTGAATTGTATGCTGAAATGCTGCAGTAACTAGTCTTATACATGTCAGTGTGGATGTACACCGATACTTCAGTTTTTATTTCCACATATGCAGTGGACAGATGCTGTTGTTGTCACAAGTTTGCTGGGTCTGCAAGAAGAGTCTGAAACCCAATTAAGCCTTGTCATGCTGCTTTACTGTCAGTGCCTCCTCTTGTACAATATACAGTAAAGAACAAATGCATTTCACATCAACATTTTTAGCATACTGAATAACATAAGGAAACCTTTTTTTATTTCAAGTTATTATGTTTTAATTTAAACTATTTTAATGCTTGCACTTCCATTAATCATTTATATTGCCAAGGAAGAAAGATTAAATTGTAATTAGCATGCTAAAAACAGGTACTGCGTCTTATTTAGCAAAAGTGATCTTAACATTTAACAGTCTTACCTTCAGGCTTGAGAAATGAGAACAAGTAATAATTTGAATGGAGATGTCCTGAAACTCTAAGGCAGTGAAACGTGGAAAAGGCAACACTTGTAAGTTTTAACCCGTATTAGTTTTTTTTTTTTTTTTTTTACATTTTACAGCGCATAGATGATGGTATTAGTTAAGTAGTTATATTCTGCCGCCACATAAACTTTTTTTTTTTTTTTTTTTTTTACTGTGCTGTATGTCCTATGTGCAAAAAATGAGCAAATATCTGCAAGGATAGAAAAGGATGTCTAAACTTGAATAATAATAAAGTAATATTACAATTTTTTATGCTTTCAATTTTCTTCATTCAGAGACTGCCTAAATTATATAGTTTCTATTTTAGGCAAGAAGTGCTCAATTTTCAATGCTCTCATTGTCTGATTTCTATATATACTTGATGTCTGGGAAATAATGCAAGTATGATCAGGATTGGTTACCCATTTCAGTGTCTTGACTTTAATTTAAACATATCGACTGCTTGGTGCACAGAAGTGTTGTGTTATCTGGCAATAAACACCTTGCCCAGGGACTACAGTTGAAAATTAGCTTCTCAGCTAAAATTGGCTCATTTACATTTACGGAAATGTTTATTAATGTGTGCTGTACCTGTACAAATAAATAAATAAAGTACATTTTTTTGCTGTAACTAGTAAGTTGGATGCAAATTATATTTTTCACATTATTTCAAAGTTTTACATTGTTTTTTCTCAAAACTTAAAAAATGCACTTAACCGTTTTGTGCTCCAAGCAATCGATATAAATACACAGAGGATCTTAAATGAGCCGGAAATATCTAATTTATGAATCGAGAGTAGTAATATTAGTTTATTCCGAGCTCACTGCTTGAGTTTCATAAATTGGATATCTCGGGCTCACTCATTAGAGATCCTATTTATCTCAAAAATGCCAGCGACGTATTATTTGTAAAATTAAAGAAAAGCGTTAGCTTCTTGTTGGCGGTCTATTCAAGTCAATGGGATGAATAATTAGCTAACTAGCATGCTATTGCTTTTCGCCAATCGCCATTAAATTAATAAATTCTAGTTTCTAAGATAACAGTAACTCATATAACATTACTGTAATGGCAAAAGATGCTAGCATGCTAACTATCGAATTATTCTTCCCATTGACTTCAATAAACCGCTAACTAGAAACTAATGCTAGCGATGGTTAATGGTTACCAGCAGGAGGATTGGTAATGTTACTGTGTTTGCCAGTGAACAGAATCTGACCAATTGTCATGTGAGAAAGTTGTATTACACGTGTGTTACACCGTATTTCATTTGTTGTATCACACCAATTTTTCATCATTTATGGGATGAATACATACAGAATATGCCAATTAATTTGGGAGATTGTTCATTTATGAACAGCCTTGAAAGTCTGTCCAATAATTTGATCAATAATTGGTGTTTCCCAGAGCAAACATATGATGCATAATACATCCAAGTTGAAGACTACAAAAGTAGATCTACAAAATGACATCTGCTTCCAGTTGAGAAGCATTTGTTAATGGTTCAGGCAAATCACATTGCTCAGGAATATTTTTAACTACCTGGCAAGGAGACCTTTGACCCAGTTCTTGTCATTTAATTTTTTGTAGTCTAGTGGTACAGAAGTTGGAGAACACAGATCATCTTTGTAAGGGAGTTACAGATCTTAAGTCTGTGTTGTTTCAAGTTAAAATCCCCAGGCAATGTAACAACTGTCGCTGGTCCAAAGAACTTGTTTTCTTAACTTGGTATTCAGAGATTTGTCAATATGTTACTGACCTGGACCTCAGTGCTAAACTGTACTTGTTACAGCATTTAATCAGTACTCTGAGGTGCTGGAACTTGGTGCTAGAGCTTCCATTCAGAGGTGATATCACTTGTAGTGCAGCCTGTAACTGATTGTAGATGGGGTCCCAGACCAATGTATACACACTCTCAGTGCCTGGAATACTGCACCTCAGGCTGTGTGGCTTGTGCTGCCGTTGACAGAGTGGGATTATTTGAGGAAACAGTTGAGCACATAGGAATAACAGGGATTTATTACATTATTGACTTGGATTAAATATGCGAGTCAATTCCAAAGTCTCCATCAAACACATCCTAATGACCCATGTAAATTCAGACTTAAAGTAGTGTGCAGTGATGATTATACACTTAACAAATGAAGAAAAAACAGAAACCAAGTACTATTCAGGTATTTATTTCATGTAATATTGGATCATATATATGAAAATAAGTAAACGGATAACAACATACAGTAAAAACAAAAAATAATGTCTTTTTGAGGGAAAAAGTCAATATCTTGTGTGATCACCCTTTGCTTTGATAAATGCATTTAATCTTTCAGGCATAGTTTTCACAATTTTTTTTTTTATTATTTCCTCACTCGCTAAACCAGTCCATATGGTTTGAAGTTCATTCCAAATAGATTCTTTTGATGTTACAACAGATTTGCTCAATTGGATTATGGTCTGAAGTTTGAGCAGGCAAAATCATAACTTTTATGTCACCTAGTGTTTCTTTCTGACTGAGAATTCTTGCACAACTTGGAAGGGTGTTTAGGGTCATTGTCTTGTTGAAAATAACATCCCCGACCAATCAGTTTCTTTCCAGATGGCAATGCATGCCTCACAAGGATGCTGTCATATGCCACGTTTCCATCAAGCGGAACAGTTCGGTTCGGTACGGGTCGTGTCACATTTCAGAGCGTTTCTATGACAAAAGTTGTGGATGGTACCTTTGGAATCGTTCTTAACCGTTCCCATTTTTCGTCACCCCTCCGGTTGGGGTACCAAGGGTTACCATCCGGTACTAATGAGGCGGAGCCAAAAAACGCCCTCTGTATTGGTCTGGAATCATCATCACTGCCGTCTGTTGATTGGCAAACAGAATCGACACTCAAGGCAACTTCCATAAGGAAACGGCAGGAAAACACCCGTCTCGCCTACTGTTTTGAGAAAAACATTTTTGGAAATGTCTGTTCACAACAACACGCCATGGAGCAATGAGGAGGTGCAGATGTATATTTCATGCATTTAAATTTAGTCAATTTTAAATACGTACAGCCATTATTATGCAAACTTATTTGGCTGGAGTTGCACTGCGAGCATTTAGCTCGCTAGCTGACATTAAAATGCGCCAAATAAAAAGGTTGCCAGCTAAAGCCGCTTTCACACCGGACGCGAAACGAATTTTTCGAATGACAGATTACATTCAAAGTCAATGCGTTTTGCATGTATTCGCGTGTTTGCATTGCATTTTACCATCCAGTAAAAAAACCTCGCCTACATTTAAAGGTACTGTCTGCAGTGGAAATGCAAACCAGATCTGGGGGTTTGGCACCAAAAGTACGGTTCCAAGGGTACTATACCGAAAGTACCCCAGTGGAAATGCAGCTATACTGCTTTCGATCCATGATTCCATTGATTTTTAAGAGATGACCGGCAGACTGAACCTCAAAACCATTATATTACTACCTCCATGTTTTACTGAAGGGGTTAAATGGTCATTTTTGAAACAATCTCTAACTCTATAGCACACATAAATTCTGTGTTTGGGTAAGAATTTTGATTCATCTGTCCAAAGGACTTCCCAGTCCATTGGTGTCCAATTCTTGAGTTTCTTGGTGAACTCAAGTCTTTTTAGCTTACCGGCCCTATGGGCCGTTAAGCTATTGTTGTGGTGTGGCATCCGTCGTCTGGAACATTTTTTATTTTTTTTTTTTTTTTGGCCTGATGAATTTTTGTGTAAATTTGCCATAACATACTACTAGACCATATCTCCAGAAGGTTTTTTCGGATTTTTAATTGAATAATTTTTGTCCATTTTGTGGGCCCTTGAAATTTTGGCCCCAGTGTTAAAGATAGGACTGAGAAATTTCAAAAAATTATTTCTCAAAAACCGCGCAATAAATTTTTTTCTAAATCAGGCAATCAACTTCCCTTGGTACCATCAATGTACAGTGCGAGCGTCATTTTGATTGAATCGACGGAAGTGGGCAGTTGTGCAGTAGTGGGGGCGCTGTACTTTATGAATGTGCAAGATGGCCTGTGGAGGCCAAATGGTTGCAGATAGAGATTAAGTTTGTATTATTGACATATAGGAAGTCATATATGACCTATACATTGGCTATGTTAAAGATGACCTCAGATGACTTTGAAAGGTCAAACCTGAGGTCAAGGAAAATATTAATGTTATAAGATAGGACTTGAAATTTCAAAAAAATTATTTCTCAAAAACTGTCAGATAACTTTTTTCTAAATCTGGCAATCAACTCATCTTGATACACTTTATGCACAGTGCAAGTGCCATTTTGATTGAATGGAAGTGGGTCTAGTGGGGGCGCTGTACTTTAACATTGGGCTGTACGGAGAATGGGTAAAATGGCCTGTGGAAGCAAAATGGTTGCAGATAGAGATTAAGTTTCTATTATCAACATATAGGAAGTCATACATGACCTATAACTTGGTTGTGTTAAAGTTGACCTCAGATGACCTTGAAAGGTCAAACTTGCGGTCAAAGCAAAATATTAACATTTTCAAAGGCTTCTAGGCTTGAAAATATTGAAGATTGGGAACATAAGTGCATTGAAAACTTATAGGAAGTCATGTATGAACTTCATTTGGAGGCCTTGAACTTCACCTTCAGCGACCTTTGAAGGTCAAACTTCACATAGCAAAATTTCAATGACTTCTATCACCAAAACTATTATAGATAGAGCTTAGGTTTGTATTGTGGGCATATAGGAAGTCATGTATGAAGTTTCATTTGATGACCTTGAGCTTGATCTTTAGTGACCTTCAATGATCGAACTTTACAGTGAAATTTCAAAGACTTATATCAGCAAAATCATTACAGATAGAGTGTAGGTTTGTATTGGAGACAAATGGGAAGTCAAATATGAATTTTCATTTGGTGACCTTCATATTGACCTTTGAAGGTCAAACTTGACCGAGTGAAAATTCTATGACTTCTATCACTAAAAAGGTCACCGATAGAGCCTAAGTTTTTTTCACAGACTTAAAGGAAGTCACACATGAACTTTTATTTGGTGACATTCAACTTGACTGTTGGTTACCTTTGAAGGTCAAACTTGACATAATACAACTACAATGACTTGTATTGCCAAAACGGTCAGAGATTGAGCCTAGGTTTGTATTAGAGACGTATAGGAAGTCATATATGAGCTTTCATTTGGTGACCTTCATATTGACCTTCGAAGGTCAAATGTGACCTAGGGAAGATTCAGTGACTTGTATCACTAAAATGGTCCCAGATGGAGCCTAGGTCTGTGTTACTGACATCTAGGAAGTCACACATGAACTTTCATTTGGTGACATTCAACTTGACTGTCAGTGACCTTTGAGGGTCAAACTCGACAGTGAAATTACTATGATTTCTATCACGAAAATGGTCACCGATTGAGCCAAGGTTTGTGTAAAGACATTTAGAAAGTCGTATATGAAGTCTATGTACTGACTTTACCTTCTGTGACCTTCAAAGTTCACAATTGACATATTGAATTTTCAATGACTTGTATCACCAAAACTGATTCAGAGCTTATGATTATATAACAGGTCGTCTTATAAATGTATGTGAACTTTTATTTAGTGACCTTTGCATTGACTTTCAATGAGTCAAATGTCAAACTTCACATGAAATTTTCATAACTTGTATCATCACTGTAAGATTACTTGCCGGTAAGCTACAGGACCCTCTGTTCTATTTTTTGATGTTGCCAGCTCATGGCAGCAACACAATCAATTGGACCATTTTCACACAGGTGTCTGGAAATAGTAGATCTTCATGGTGGATCACTTCCGGTGCTATTAATATCGTCGCGGAGTTGTTGTGCTGTCAACTGCTGATTTTCTTTTTTTTTTTTTTACTTGTACACAGATAATGAACATCAGAGGCACTTAACTTCCATTCGCACCTCTGTTGCCACTAGTTCTCAGTGAACCAGTCTCTTTGAAACCCTGATTTTGTTTCTTACTGTGCCATGGCAGCGCGTAAAGTTTTCAGCATCATGTAAGGCCACAATGCAGCTACAAACTATCTCAGAGAGCTCCTTCCATAGTGTGATCGCGATTAACACTGTTACAATGCTCAAAGTTTTGCTTTTCTTTCTCCTCCGCTATACCAAAAATGTACTGAACCATAACTTTTGTACAAACCCCAATCCCAATGAAGTTGGGACATTGTGTAAAACGTAAAAAAAAAAACAATACAATGATTTGCAAATCCTTTATGACCTATATTCGATTGAGCACACTACAAAGACTAGATAGTTAATGCTCAAACTGATAAACTTTATTGGATTTTTTTTTTTTGAATTTTGAATTTGATGCCTGCAACACGTTCCAAAAAAGCTGGGACAGGGGCAACAAAAGACTGGGAAAGTTGAGGAATGCTCAAAAAAGACCTGTTTGGAACATTCCACAGGTGAACAGGTTTATTGAAAACCGATGAGTGTCATGATTAGGAATAAAAGGAGCATCCTGGAAAGTCTCAGACATTCACAAGCAAGGATGGGGCGAGGTTCACCACTTAGTGAACAACTGCGCGAGCAAATAGTCCAACAGTTTAAGAACAACGTTTCTCAACATGCAATTGCAATTTGGGGATTTCATCATCTACAGTCCATAATATCATCAAAAGATTCAGAGAATCCTAAAAAATCTCTACACGTAAGCGGCAAGGCCGAAAACCAACAATGAATGCCCGAGACCGTCGGTCCCTCAGGCAGCACAGCTTCGAAAACTGCCATCATTGTGTGAAGGATATTACCATGTGGGCTCAGGAACACTTCAGAAAACCACTGTCAGTTAACACAGTTCATCGCTACATCTACAAGTGCAAGTTAAAACTCTATCATGCAAAGCGAAAGCCATATATCAACAACACCTAGAAACGCTGCGGGCCTCTCTGGGCCCGAGCTTATCTGGCCCATCTCATTCCACGCAAAGTGGAAAAGTGTGCTGTGGTCTGACAAGTCCACATTTCAAGTTGTTTTTGGAAATCATGGACGTTGTGTCCTCAGGGCTAAAGAGGAAAAGGACCATCCAGATTGTTGTCAGCGCAAAGTTCAAAAGCCAGCATCTGTGATGGTATGGGGATGTGTTAGCGCCCATGGCATGGGTAACTTGCACAGCTGTGAAGGCACCATTAATGCTGAAAGGTACATACAGGTTTTGGAGCAAAGTATGCTGCCATCCAAGCGACGTCTTTTTCAGGGACGTCCCTGCTTATTCAGCAAGACAATGCCAAGCCACATTCTGCACGTGTTACAACAGCGTGGCTTCGTAGTAAAAGAGTGCGGGTAATAGACTGGCCTGCCTGCAGTCCAGACCTGTCTCCCATTGAAAATGTGTGGCAATGTGTGATACTTTGTGGGGCCCCAGAATGGGTGGCCCCTCCCAAAAACTAAAAAATGTTAAAAATATAATTTTTTTTGTCATAAAGAAAATTGATATCGCAGGTTTGTCTAGTGGATTCATGAACCCCATGGGGTGATTTATCAATGCTGAAAATTATTTTGAAATCAGTGGTTTGGGCAGAAAGCGTCCTTAATGGGACTCCACCTTTACAATCTTTTTTTGGGTTGTACAAATGACGTGAAAATCATTCTTTTTTTGGATGTAAAATTGTCCGAATGTCACATCAACTTATACTGGATTTTGAAAATCTCACTGCTCTCATGGGCCACTGGATATTTTGAACCAGAAATCGTGAAAATTCTACCATGTCTGAACGGAGTGACCGCATGGCCTCTGAAGCCTGTAGTAATGGACAGTGATGTGATCCAGCAACATGGCAGGGCTCTGGCTGAGTAGCATCGGTGAGTTACCTTTCACTTGAAGAATGGCCACCTTGTACAAAATTTAATGGGTATTGGAACGATGATCTGTAGCCATGAGACCAATGGGTTTTTATATTCATGCAGAAACTTCAGTCTTTGCCAGAAACTGATTTGTGCACACATCAGCTGCCAGCACATTTTGCTGCAACTTTGCAAATATTTAGCCATCTCTCTGTGACTTCCCTGTGGGCAATAACCAAAACATTGCCACATGTGATGAGGTAAGAGTGCTCGTACAGCAGATGAGCAAATTGTAAATGGCTCTCCTTTGCCAATTCTGGAACTGAGCGCCACAACATTTTCTGTTTCAAGACACAGACCTCGATCAAGTCACTGATGCTGCACTTAAAGGACCAGTATGTGAGATCTAGAGCCATCAAGTGGTGAGATAATAGATTGCAACCAACTGATCATTCCCTTTCTCAGAGAACCTACAGTGGCCGCAAAACTTGCAAAAACGCGAAAGGCACACTCTCTTGTCAGTGCTTTATTTAATTACTTTTTTCCCGTTCTGAGCTACTGTAGAAACATGGCGGTGCAAAATGGTGAGCTCCGTGGAAGAGGACCCGCTCTCTCTGTTGATATAAAGGGCTCATTCTGGATAAAAGAAAATACTATGGGGCGCCCCGGTGGCTCATCGGTCTAAGCGCGCGTACCATAAAGGCTGAGTCCTTCCCGCAGCGACCTGGGTTCGATTCCGTCTCAGGTCATTTGCTGCATGTCTTCCCCCATTCTTCTCCCCAACCTTCCTGTCTCTCTACACTGTATGGCTGTCAAATAAAGGAAAAATTCCCCCCAAAAAAAATAATCTTTAAAAAAAAAAGAAAATACTATGATTCTTATTTTCAGGAAATAATTCACTGATGAAAATGTACTTTTGAATATTAGATGCTATTCCTGCCAGTTATTCAGCCAGATTGTCCATCTAAATCTTACACACTGGTCCTTTAATATGTTATGTCCTTTTGCATTCAATCCGTGTGATAAGGATTATAGCATATGAAGTGTTAGTCCATAAATCTAATCTGCTTTCTCCCCCTCAGCTGCTAACCTCACGAAATTCCTGCTTGTGCAGTTGAGATGCCATGGAGTGAACTGACTTAGAAGTAAATGTGTATGTGTTTGTTTGTGTGTGTGAGAGGGAGAGAAATTTAATCATAATGCGTAGATCTGTGGTGGGTGCCTGAAAGCACTCACTCCACACCCACAATCGCATACTCCTTCATAGTCCCTCTTTTTTTCCTGCAGGTGGTGCTACAAGCTCAGTTTTAGCTTCACTCCTCCGTTAGATGCTATGTCCAGAATATTGTGGGTGTCCATGAAGAATTACTGCTGTGAAGCACCACGCCTAATCTTTTCCCCCCTTTTTCCAGTCTCAAGGGCAGATAGCACATATCCAGGACCCCACACTGAAAAATTTATAAGGCAACCTCAAGGGGTTTTTTTTGTGAAATGGACAGGCTATGTGCACATATCTGATTACCGGCAGTTTTTACAGTTCAACAGCCACTTCGTGGTGACCTGTTCACCCTTTTCTTCTCTTTCAGGAGGGCAACAGGAAGTATTTTCAACTTGCATGAATGACCTAAGTGGCACATGATAAGATAGGAATAGTGAGAAGTAAAAATAATCAGGTATTTTGGACCTTGCAAACAAAGCTGAATTGGCAAAACTAATAGGTAAACTAATTATTGTTGTTTTCCATTACAGAAGGTGAAATCAAGCTAGTTTTGGTTAAATTGAACAGAAAAATCACAAAGAAGCAATTCAGAAGTACTGCACATCCATGGAAAATTCTACTGAAATGTTGACAGTAAACCTTCAGAATCATGTGACGATATTTGAGGAAAAAATGCTATGAATTTGCTCAGCAGTTATTATGGCAAAGGTTGGATATGTTTAGTGGTCTAAGATTTATTTTTTTTTTTTTTTTACATGGAGAACCAAAAGTGATTCAATTCTTTACCATTTGTGAACACTCAAAAATTTTAGGTGCACTAAAACTTTTGAAAGGCAGTGTACAGTATGATTTCATACTCTGTCAAAACTGTATTTAATATTAATAAACCGGTTACCATGACATTCATTACAATCTTGTCAACCTCAGAGCCAAAAAGGATGAATGATACTATGAACTAACAGGACTTGTACTTCTTGTTGAAATAATCTGAAGAGATGTTGGGCCTTCGTGGAGTTTGTTTCTGCCAGTTTGGTCAGAAATATTCACACCAGTAACCTGCAGGAGGTCATTTTGTAGGGCTCTAACAGTGCTCCTCCTATTCCTTCTCGCAAAAAGGAGCAGATATCGGTCCTGCTGCCGGGTTGATGCCGTTCTACAGCCTTGTCTAGCTCTCTTTGTGTAACGGCCGGTCTCCTGGTATCTCCTCCATGCTCGTGAAATTGTACGGGGGGCAAAGTGAACTGTCTAGCAACTGCATGCATAGATGTGCCATCCTGGAGGAGCTGGACTCCCCATGCAACCTGATTGGGCTGTAGGTACCACCTCATGCCACCAGAAGTGACAAGGACACTAGCAGAACACAAAACTAGAGAATAATCTGTCAGGAAGGGAAAGGAGAGAGCAATTGTCTGTGGCTATCACATGCACAACCATTTCCTTTTTGGGGGTTGTCTTGCTTTTGCCTCTCAGTTGTACCTGTTGTCAATTTCATTTGCACCAGAGCAGGTGAAAATGATTCACCATCACTTGTGCTTCCGAAATGGACAGATTGATATCCCAAAAGTTGAACTGACATAGTGCTTTTCTATGATGATTTAGTGCTCCTTCAATTTCTTTTAACAGTTTATTTAATGTTTGCTAGCTAGCCTACAGGCACATCATGGTAACATTAGCTGGCTAGCTAGCAGACGTTAGCTTATGAGCAAACGCTGTCAATGGGTTTCTGTTTGCTTTGGCGTTAATGCAAGATGTAATTCCAATTAGCTCCCTCTAAAAAGTTGACCTTTTGACTGCCACATACATCAACAAAGCCAACTAGCTTGCTAACCCAGTAGCTGCTTAGCTAGCACAGAACAGAAGTCCTCAGAATCAAGGTAGCTTCCCAGAAGATGCAAAGAAGTGGCTTCAAATTATTTCCAAAGAGAATATGTAGCTGGCGAGCTAGCTTGCTAGGTAAGCATTTCTCTTAATACTTAAACTTTGTTTGTTACTTGCTAGCTAGCTGCTAAACTGACTGAAATTAGAAACGGTTGCTAGTTTAGCCAGAGGCAATGTAGGTGATCCGACGATAGGGAAAGACAGAATGGGTGAATGTTTTTAATGGAATTCAGTCCCTTTTTAACGGTGTAATGCCGCTATTCAAAATAAATTGAATTTTAGCCAACATTTTCTATTATACAGCTGCTAACTGGTGATCATTTTTCACAGGCTGAATTCCAAGTGTAGTTGAACTTCTATGGTGACTGCATCTTGCATTTCTTCATGAATGCAATGACCATCCTTCCCTAGCCTGCAGATGTCACCTTTCAATACTAATAGTGTGGCTAGTTTAATAGCTAGCTCTGTAGCTAGCCACTTATTCAGTCATCTGTATGAAGAGACTTGCCAGTAGCCGGGGGATTTCAACATCATTGCTTTCCACTGACACTCGGTTCGCTGGCCAAACAGAACACAGCTCATTTCATAGAGGGGACACCGACTCAGAGCAGCCTAATTTTCAGAGGGCTAGGAATGACAGGAATCAAATTGTGTGGAAATCATAGAATTCTTACTTTTTTGCTAAAGTTTATGATGCTTCTTTTTGGACATCCAAGAATATTAGAACTAGGAAAAAAAACAGAATAATAGGACCCCTTTCAGCAATTATGTGCTTACTTGCTAGAAGAACGATGTTACCTACATAATAAAACGTCAGCAAACTAGCTTGCTGCTAACCAATGTTAACATTAGCAATAAAATCTTTTTAGTTTGGAGATACTAGGCTCCACGAGCGATAGAAGTGCTGGAATGATGAGGTAATTCAGAGTTGAGCGCACTCTTAACAGAAGTCTATTACTGTCACACAAGTAAACTGCCCACGTAACTATGCAGACAAATTGACTGTTTAGCAGCTGACACATTGTACACCAATTAGCCAAAATAATGAAACCACCTGCCTATTATTGTGCAAGCAAGCAAGACCCCCCCAGCTGGTCTTCTTCCCATAGTGCATCTTAGGGGTATATGTTCTCCAGATACATGTAGCACTCATACCCAGCTGATACACGATGCAAAAGAAAAACGACCTAACTGGACTCAGTGACTTTCTTCAACTGCTCCAAGGTCCAGTTCAGACACTCACATGCCCTTGATAGGTGCTTTTGGTGGCAGACCAGGGTTAGAATGGGCATTATGATCTGCCGCTAGAAGGCACTCTATGCCGCAGGATGCAAAGCATTGTGACAAAGTCGCAAAAGACAAAGCCTCAAACTTCCTGAATTGTCATTTCAAAATGACTGGAAAATGGGGAACTATCACCACACTATACAAGTATCGATTTGCAATGATCTGGAGGTGATGATATATAATTCATTTCATGTAAAAATGTTTTATTGATTTAAAATATATTTATATTGGTGAACATTAGGACATGGACAATAATTCCCTATGAACACTTACGGTCTAAGCTCTCAAATGGCTTTCATTTCATGTTTCCATCTGCTACAGAGGCTGAGAAATTAAGGTTTTGGTTCAGGTCTTAATGGATCAATACATCATGTCCCCTCACATCATCTGAAAGCAACAGCGCCACACACAAAAAAAAATTTTTTACCAAAGCTTACAGAAAGGAAAGGCAAGATGGACCCAATTGTCATCATGCATCAAATACCTTGAGGGGTTTTGGATCTGGAGTTGCCAAGCATAACCCCCCCCCTTTCATACACTTCACACATCTTTCCTAAACCTCAGCCTCTGAGTATTCCAATCACAGGGTGTTCACTACGCATTTTTAAACGGCAAGACTAGAATTGGATCTAATCTATGGGAGAAAACTACCTGCATTAGACAATCATTCAGAGAATTTTTTTTAAAACCTTTCATTCAAGTTTTTAATCAAATATCACCTCAACAATATAATGATCCTAACCTTGAAAACCTGCTGTTCAATCCTACGAATTTCAAATAACTAATCTTGCCTTAGTCAATTCTGCACCAACACACAGACAAACACTAGTGTATCAAGAATGAGTTTTTATTTTTATGATTCAAGTGATACAGAAAAAGTTCATTCCAAATCAGGAAAAAGAGCAACAGGATGACCTTCTCCTCCACCCGAAACGCAGTACATTCACTGCTTCAGATTCACATTTGACTCCAAGACAGGCACTGTTAATACTGGCTGACTTCAACCACATCTGGACAAAGCAGAATTATAAAAACTTGATCAATCATTTTTCATAACTAGATGCTTTGCGTGTTAACAGGGATTATAACAAAGCATTTACTGAGAATGGTGTTCCATTGGTGCCTATTATTCTATACAGTAAAGTTAGTTAGTTTAGCTAAATACCATCTCATCGAAACTCCGCCGTTGCAACCCTGGTTGGCACAGATGTCAGCATATACAGACGGTAAGCAGGATTGAGGGTCAGGTTACAGTTCCCCATCATGAGTACAGTAATGTGAAAAAAGTCCTTTCCCCTTTCCCCATTTCTTCTGTTTGCCTATTTGTCATATTTACATGTTCCAAATCATCCAACCAAGTTTAATACAAGATGTGAGAAAACACAAACTGCAGCATTTAAATGACTATTTCATAACTCAAAACCAGTATCACCCGAGTGAAAAAAATTGCCCACCTACACCTCATGACTGGTCGTGTTTCTCTTGATGGTCATAACTGCAATCACACATTTGCGATAACTGGCAATTGGTCTTTTGCTTCACTGTGGAGGAATTTTAGCCTACAGTTCTTTATGGAGGTATTAGTGACTTTGGAGGGTTCTTCAACCTGAACTTCCCCTTTAAGGTCACGCCTCAATCTCAATTGGATTCAAGTCAGGGCTTTGACTTGGCCACTCCAAAACCTTCATTTTGTTTCTTTTGAGCCATTCAGCGGTGGACTTGCTTGTGTGCTTTAGATCATTGTCCCGCTGTGTAACCCAATCGCACCTGAGCCTTCAGGATTTTCTGGTAGAGAGCAGAATTCATAGTTCCATCAATTATGCAAGTTGCCCAGGTCCTGAAGCAGCCCCAGACCATCACACCACCACTACCATATTTGACTGTTGGTATGACCGTTCTTATTGTGGAGCGCTGTGTAAGCTGCTAGTTAGGAGAAACAAGACTCATGTTTACCATAAAGTTCCACCTCTCAGTCAACAGAATATTATCCCAAAAATCTCAGGGGTCATAAAGATGTTTCTGGCCAGTGTGAGACAAGCCTTTGTGTCCTTTTTGGTCAGCGGTGGTTTTTGCCTTGCAGCTCTCCCATTTCTCTCATTTTTTCCAGTCTACTTCTTATTGTGGAATAATGAACACTGACCGTAACAAAGGCAAGTGAGGCCTGTAGTTCTTTAAAGGTTTGTCCGGGTTTTTATGACCTCCTGAGTATTTGATGAGGTCTTGGAGGAACTTTCGTTGGCCAGCCACCTCTGGGAAGGTTCAGCACCGATCCAAGTTTTCTCTATTTGTAGATAATGGCTCTCACCATGGTCCGCTGGAGTCCAAGCCTTAGAAATGGCTTTGTAATCCTTTCCAGACTGATTGATGTCAACAACTTTGTTTCTCATCTGTTATTGAATTTCTTCACATTGCAGCATTATGTGCTGCTTTTTGTCCATTGCCAATTAGGCTCCATTTTAATGATGTTTACATTCAAGAGGGCTGGCAATGATCCTGCCAGGGTGTCGTGAAATTAAACTCAATCATCAAATATATTTGTTTAATTGGTTTAGTGACTAAGTGGGCAAATACTTATTCAATAAATGAAGTCATCATTTAACTACATTTTTTTTACTTACTTGGATTATCTTTATCCAATATTAAAATTAAATTTGATGATCTGAAAATTTTATGTGTGATAAACATGGGAAAATAGAGGAAATTGGGAAGGGGCAAATACTTTTTCACAGCCTTGTCGTACGTAGGATTCGAGCTGCAGTGTTCGATGACAATGACATTTGCTGCTGGAGAGCAAGGAGGCGCCATAAGAAGCCCAGCACATATTAATAGAAATGAGAAGCACAAATTAACAAAATTCATTGTACCAAACAATGCACAGAACTTAAGCTTCAAATTGCTGAATAGGTATGAACTTCAGCACGAAAGCACAAACAAGATTTCCAACACAGTCTTGTGTTTTTGAGAAAAAAAATCTTTAAACTTAATAGCCAGATGCATTTCGCTCCCATCATTGGGCGAACATTTTGAAGCCCTTTGAAGTTCTACAATCAATCCTGTCTCAGCGGAACCATTCCTTAAATTAAAAAGGCACTTGGAGTGTGCAGACTGCCACCAAGGCCGAATTCCCTCTCTCAACATTTCAAGAACTGAAAAATAATTAATGAATCTGTCCCATATTTTGGATCTGCTCCAAAATTTAATGGGTTCTTCCTTGGGTCACTTTACACTCTTCCAAAGTGTTCAATGGAAATTGGCCATTTTTCAGTAGTCCAGCTGAGAAACAAACTAAACTGAAACCGTAACTTCCTTGGCAGAGGTAATGAGTGTTTCTCCAAACCAGTCGAAGCAAACACCCTTCGCCCAGCCTTTTCAGGTTACAGCTGAGTGTAGGATGTTTACATCAACTTAACTCAGACCCTTCTATAACGTGAAGAATAATTTGTTAGTAATATAGGGAAAATGTGGAAATTCGAAATTTGACAAATAATAATAATAATGCAACCTTAATATATTAAAAAAAAAGACAAATGTAAAAATCTGAGCATGAGTGGACAAGAATGAATGAGATGGGGGAGAGTTAGGAAGGTGCAGTAAGAAAGATGGGACAAGTTAGGAGGAGGAAGGGGGGCTCTTCAGGGAGTTATTGGAGAGAGAAGATTAAGTTAATGAATACAGTGCTACATTATACAGTAGGGCCTTGACATTCACCCATCACATTCTTTAAAATGTCCATAATTTGACATTTAAAACCAGGTATGGTAATGAAAGTCAGTAGTGTCAGAGTTTTTTGAAGTCCATTCCTAGAAGGGAGCAGAGTACCTCAGGGTGGACTCAGGACTCTGGGGCATACAAATAGTCCTGTGATCGTAAGCTGTGAGATGGGTTTAATGAGACAGTGAAGAATGAACTGAAGTAAAAAGGGAGCGGACCAATGATTCGTTTATAAATGAAGGTGTACCAATGGAACAGCCTACAGGGAACCAAGCACACATGGATGGTAGTATAAGTCTTCATGAAAGTTTAAACTTCCAGCAAAATATTTGTACTGGTACAGAGCATGCATTTCCACAAATGACGCAACCTCCAAGTTCACAGAAATTCACACCACTTTCTGAGAATCCACATCATAACCTAAACAAAGGTCACTGTACCAGATAAAGCCAAATAATATTAAAGCTGCAAGCAATGATTTGTACGACGCTTCTTCGCGCACGCTGGTTGATGCCGTTGTGCAGTTTCACGACGATTGGACACTGCATGAATGTTAATGTCTGCTGCCATTCAGGAAATAAGTATTGCACATTTTGTATCACTTCCTGGGTCTGCTACATGTCATTAGAAAACACGCACCGAACAGGCATTATGCTGCTGTACATGAAGTGTAGACCACACGATGCTAATTTAATTGAATGATATTTGTCACACATGGCTTACTTCCTGTTGTCAGAAGGTGGCATTATGACTGTTACACAATATTTGCATGAAGATGTCTTTAGGCCAGGGCTCTTATCAAACGTGTAAAGTTTTGGGCAGATCTGACCATGTATAGAAGAGTTACAATCCACTTTCTGTTACTAGCCGAGCATGAAAATTTGACATCTCTCGATGGCCACATCTTTCAAGGAAAACTCATAATTTGAACAGCTTTTCATCATAAGTCTTATCTTAACCTGAAAACCTAGTTTGTGGTGGATCAGCAGAACCTCCTCAAAGGAGTTTGTTGAAGTATGACCCCCGTAAATGGGGAAAAAAAAAAAAAAAAATTTACAGTAAACTGAAAATAGCTGACTTCCTGTTAGGTTAAGCCAAATCACCAAGAGACCAAGTCTTGTGATGTCACATGTGCCTACCAAATTTCTTACATCTACGTGAAACATACTACGAGGGCTACATCATTGAAATTTAGAATGGGGCACTAGAGAGCCCTTTTTGCCACACCCATGTGCGAAATCCATAAAACTTTTTCACCATTCATGTGTGCCAAGTTTTCATTTTTTTGAGAAACTCTGCCCCCTTAAAAATGTACTTAATTTCACAGAGGAGTCCGACAATAATTCCTTGCATTACAATGGGCCTTCACACATGAGATCGGACCTTAAACAATCTGGACGGAATGGAGGGGGGCAGCTAACAAGCAGCCATGCAAAATAAAACCACAATCTAGAAATACAAGCATGGGTGGAACCATTAAGGGATGATGGAACATTTAAAAATAAATAAATAAATAAATAAACTGATTCTACATCAAATGACAGCACTTCACTGCTCCCAAGGAGCTGAAGGCTGCCAGCAGAAGCAAACATCTGACTGAAAGCTAAGATGTTGATACACAGCTTCCAGTCGGGGATGTTTACAGCTGCGGACAACCCTTTTCAGTCACGGAAAAAAATCGAGTATCACCAGGATGAATGCGAATCCTATGCGGGACTGCCTATGTGCAAGAAGCGTGCTTCTGCACAAACTTTCAGAAGTATGTGAAACAGAAAACACCGCGTTTCTGTTTTGAACATGACCCGCCACTTTGTACTTGCATTGATAACAAAGTGTCGGCTGGGCTAATTAATGTCCACCATTGATCAAATTACCAATGAATTCCTCGCAGACCTTTTTGCTGTCATGCACATATGAATTTCAAGGATTACATGTGTAAATGTCATCAAACTACAGCAAAGCACTTAAACCACCTTTTCATTGTTTTACTGCAAATAAAGGGTGCAGGAGTACAAAGCCAAAACTAGAAAATTTGTGTCCAGGGGACACACATGCCCCCGCATCTGGGAGACTTGAAAAAATTTACCACTGAATCCAACTGAGCAATTTTTGAGAAAAAGCATAGACTACACCCGTTATTACAGCAAAGGGAGAGGGAAACTTGACAAAATGTACCCACATTCAAACACTTGGAAAAAAATCACTGAAATTAAAAAAAATAAAAACCGAAACAATTAATGAGATGCACACAGTAAGTATCCCTACAAAGCACATGTGTAAGTTCAATGAAGTCTATTGACCAGTTTATAACAAGTGAATAAACAATACCCCCATCAACATGATTAACCCCATAAGGACTGAGAAGGGTAACCCTGTATGTCCCCAGCTATATATGGCAGGAGCATAAAAATCAAGCCATTGTTCTGACTTGATTGTACATAACAGCATGAGTGATATTAGATATGGTAATTTCTTCACCACATGAAGGACCCCAGTCCCACTTTAAAACTTCGATCTACGAGATTTAGTCAAGCAAAATGAACAGAAGTTGAAACACAGATGTTCAGAATTTAGGCCTTCTTCAAATTATACATTTCACACTTTAATGCAATAGATCTTCCATAAATACAATGCAGCCAGCTCAGTGTACCGTTTACACTAGATTCAACATTTTCAAAATGAATAGGTCAACATACTGCTTGAAAAATAACCAACAAAAAAATGCAGTCACACTGCAACTGAATGGGAAGCTGAAATTAAAGCAACCTGACAAACATAATTACATTTCATCTCCTGCTACCATGTTAGAAAAGCTATTCGCGCATCATTCATCATTTGCCATGCGTTGATAGGGGGACTTTACACGCTGGTTATAAATTTGACTCCAGGTCATTCCTGTTAAGAGGAACAGACACAGTTCATCACAGCATTGGACCAGTACCATGATAAACAAAAAACTGAAAAAAGAAAGAAAATGTATATACAAGACTGAAAATGGCCAAATTAAGAAATGAAATGTATGATGACAAAAATTATAACAAATGGCCATAATTTCAGAACCAAAGTGCTTTAGGGAAAGGAATCGTAAAAAAGAGAAATCTCAGTTCATGCGTTGCTCAAAAACTGGCACCTGCAGATGATGTCTGACAGCCTGATGTTTACTGAGGCAGCACTCCTACTTTTAGATGAAGCTCAGCTCTGCTGCACTGGCACTTTTCCAGGAGTAAAAAAGGATAAGGAAAATAAGGACTGAATCAGCCAACATATGCTTCCCTAAAGCCTTCTGTCAACAAAGACCTTTTCTATACAACAAATCCTGTTTCATTGATCAAAGATCAGAACCACAACCCCTGACAGTAATTAAGGAATCATCACACACAGAGGACATTCTTCCAGCTTTTATTACTTCATAGTAGTTACGTTAACAAATTACAGATGTGAAACAAAATGATTTTAGTTTATTAGCTTTACATTTAGGCTTTGTGAAACATACAAATTATTGTAATTAATGGCATGTTCTTTTTCCATAATCAAGTAGAGGAAAAAACACAGAATCACTTAATGTTGAGTGGAATCACATTGTAATTGGCATTTCTAAAAGAAATACCAGCACAAATATGATTATTCAAATTAGTCTGCAGTCAAGAACAGGAGAACCCAGGTCAAACCTCCAATAGATCTTGCCAAAAAAGACCACACTTTGTGTTCACTTTGGGTCGTGTATTTGCTCTAAGATGTAAAATTGGTTAAATTCTGAGTAATAATTACATAAAAATATAGACAGGCTTCCTGATCTCTTCATCAGTTTTTTTCAAATTTGATCTCCACTTCGATATTTACAGCGATATTTGCAGTACTCCAAGCAGCCCTGTTTGTCATTACTTCTGGGTAGTTTTATTTTTCAAAGCTTGTGTACTGGCATTTGCCTTGTCGACGTTTACCAGAAAAATCCTCTTTCTTTTAGTGTAAAATTTTAAAAAGTACGTTATTTTCAAAGGAAAAACAAAAAGAATCTCAAATTTGCCCAAATTCAAACACAGTTTCCATGAAAACCAGAACAGATACAACCATTGTAAACAATGGTGGACCTACAGGCCATTTCTTCAGAGGTCCATAAAACCAATACCAGAGGGCAGTTTGCAAAAAAAAAAAAAAAATCAGAGATATCCATTATTTGGGTCAAATGAACAAATAGACAAAGTTAAAGTAAAATCCAAGACCATGATGGCCCAGGTGTGTTTGCACTTGGCATGAATGACCCTAATAAGGTCACTACAATCGCAAAGAATATCAATATCAGGTTCAAATAAAGTAACCCACACGATGTTCAAGCGGGTTTCTTTATTTCCAGCATATAATAATACATTGCCATGTACACTTCAATGCAAAGAAAAACAATGATTTTTACAACTTTTTAGGCCAGCTTTTGGTGGGAAACAGGCCTATATACTGGATTTTTGGGCCATAGCAGTGTAATTCAGGTCATTAGACACTGCTCAGATGCAAAGTGGTGTCAGTGCAAGTTTCCCCCAGGGGCGAGCCAGGCCCTTAAACTTGGGCTCTTTTCAGCTGCGACCAACTTTGTGAAGGTTAATCTGAACAACTACTAAGTTCCCTTTCGATTTTTTGATAGAAATGGCAAGAATCTACCTGAAATAAAAGGTTCCTGGCATGAGTTGATCACTCCCTCCAACTATTAGCGAGTAATTAGGATTGAAAAAGTGGGAAATATTTTTGCGAACCCCAACTTTGACCTTAATTTCCATGGCATTCACCATTGATACAAGCAACCTTTAAGATTGTCAGCCTACAGCAAGGTTCATGTCAAGGATCAAGCCACCTTCCAGATCTGTATCTGTCATAGAAATGCACTACCTTCGACTGTCTTGGAGTTAAAATAACTCCGTCAACTTCGGCTGCTGTTGCTGTGGGCCAGCCATCCTCTTCGTTCACTCAAAGCAACCGCAGTAAGCACACCCACTCTGTAGCAAGTCCCGTTAGTTAAAAATACAATGAAGGACTTTATGGCTAGTTCTGCATATATTACTTAAGGTGTGATTCCTGACTCAACGATAGTGCTAAATAAATGTAATGTTACGCAAGAACAAAAATTGATTCAACGAAAAGTTGGTTTTACTGCACATTCAATCGCGAGTGTTGGCTAAACAAGATCAATTATTCCATCATTATCAAAGTGCACCATAGTTTGGTCAGAGATCACACAGTATATTACACGTAGATCTAAAGTCCTTCAGTATAGTAATCCAATAATGAAATCTGTATTAAAATTGGCTCGATAAATGCTAGTTAGCCAACTAAACGAGGCTTCAAAAGATTACATTAAGGTCGGGTCAGTAAAATGACTTTTGGGTGACAGAATGTTATCGTGATGTGTTCTAATTTAACAAAAATGAAAGAAAGAAATTGTGGACCACACGATTATTTAGGAAATTTTGACTCTGAAGAAGACATTTTGTAGAAACGTCACTTGCACCTTAATAAATCGCCTAAATAATCGTATGCTACATTATATTTCATAAGTATAGCTTGGATCTTCCTATTAAGGGCATTTTAGTGCAAGACATGCTCCTTCCATTGGTATAAATACCTTCAATGGCAACCTTATCATACCATACGCATTTGAAATAAATGTGTAAATTTGTTTTTTATTTTTAATTATATTTAATGCCTAATAAATCAGAAAGTTTAATTCTTTTAGACAAGCACTTAGTTGCCAAAATAGTACAACAGCAGGAGTAACAAATGCCACTTTGACAGATCTGACATGCTCCAGACAGAGGGCCAAAGTCGCTCTGAAGCACAAAAAACTTTTTTTGAACAGTTCTCATTAAGTCAAATTGGCATATGCCCAACTGCGGATGTTCCATTGCAGGAGTTACAAATATTCTGTACCAAAGAGTAATCCCTGAAAATTTCATGCATCCAGCATAAATATTCCAGACATTATGGACTCAGGAAAGTATAGTTTTTTGCTGTGATCCTCGTTTTTCCTATTAAATTGGGCCTTGCCCCACTTTTAAAGCCCCAATCTCATAAACTAACTAGAAGGCCGTTGCCTGCGACCAATGGGTGTAGCCCCCGATTGCCCACATTGTTCATTTTGGCTCATTTTGAAACAAAATTGTCCATTATTTAGTGAAATATGTTACCGTGGCAACCAAAATCGATAGGTGCCGCGTCCTAACCACTGCCCATATACATACAAAATATTTTTAAAAAAATAGCCAGAAATTTGTGGCCTGTAGAGCGTCCACAAGAAAATCTCTACGGCGGTGGTGGACGCGAACATATGATTGGGCCAAATCCACAACAATGAAGATACAGGGCTGAAATTTTGTGCACAACTGGGCACAATGACATTATTTTCGTAAAGTATGAGGCAAATCTGAGATGATTAGATATGAAGATTTTCTGAATCAGATGATCTCAGGTGGATTCATCCTTACATGAGACTAGTTTAAAAAAAAAAAAAAAAAAAAAAAAAAAAATCAGGAGGGGGGGTAAATACTTGTTTCACAGCACTGTAATTAGTCTTGCAGTTGGGCCATTCCACATGAGAGTTGTTAAAACAGCAATTTTTAAAAAGTGTTTTATATTAGAAATATATAGGTTTTCATGTAGATGACTCATTACTAAATCTGACACTGAAAACCATTTTCAAATATCTTTGACGGTCTTCTCAAAATTTACACTTGAATTTTGTATTTTATTTTAGCTCCAGGACAAGGATCAAAGGATATTTTTCCAAAGCTGACAACTCATAAAAGATATTTAGCCATTTCCTGGTTTTTACTGTAGTTCCATCCATTGGTAGCCAAAGTATTTGAGAGTGTAAGTCATTGCAGGAAATGGAAACACACAATTCCAGTGGCTCATTGTGAAATTTGGCATTTTTCAACGTAATTCCGTTACCGAAATTGCAGTATAGTTCTCTTCCTCATCTTATTTCTGCATTCATTTTATTGTTATTATGAATTCTCTTCCTTCTTATGTCTATACTGAATTTCAGACATTAACCTCTCTAATACTTAGCTGTAATCCAGGAAAATTTGTGGTAACGGAATTACATGGTAACGGAATTACAGAATTATTCTGAAAGCCAGTGAAAAACAGACGATGGCACAAGGTGGCATGAGGACTTTATGGAGCATAGTGGTTCATTGTTCTGGACATCTATAGTTGAGTGTTTCTTCCTGTGAGTTAAGTTTCCATAACTATTCATTCAAGGATTAGCAGGAATTTATAGTATTGTTTGGTTAAGGAGTAGCATCTGCTGGGGAAGGGTACGAATGAATGTTTGTTCTGTAGTATGGGGTCTTCTTCACCATCACTTTTACCAGCATCCTGTTCCTCCTGGAACTGTGCTTTACTAAGACAGCATCTTTTTGCATAGCATGTATAATGTGTGAATGTTATAAGGGGTTTCAGATTGGGAAAGCATGGATTGTAGCCCTTGCGGTCAGTTACTCAGCGAAGCTTGTTGAGTCTAGGTGTGATAAAACGTTGATAGTCTTTGCTCAGAATACACATGTCATGGTATCATTCCCGCCGGATGCTAAAAGCTATCCGGCGGGCACTTAGACCATGGGCCAAGAAAAAAAGGAGAGATTCAAATGCCAAGACCAGAGTAAAGAAACTGAATTTAATTAAAACAAAATCCAAAAACAGCAGGTTTAAAAATAACAGGGAGCAGCAAACAAACTGGGAGAAAAGAAAGAAAAAATGTAGCAGCAACAGGGCTGGGACCTGCCAGCCCTATATACTCTGCTAACACCTCCACCCTAATGGGTTCCACCTGTGGCCCATTAAGGTGGAGGTGAAAGAATTAGAAAGGGGAGGGGCTGTAAGGACCAAACCTTTACAACACATCCCATGTCTGACATTCGTTCATGCTCAATATCGAAAGCCAGCAATCCTCCAACTAGCAGGTAAGTTTCTTGCCTTTTCATTTCTGAATAAACTGATATTTTAAGTTTTGATATTAGTTTAGCAAATTAAAATAGTCTTAAAGATGGTTGATATACATTAATCTCACCTGTTACATCAGACTCACCCAATCCGGGAAGCTTCCCAGGTTGCCTCAGCTGTCAATTTAATTATGTAAAGCGCATTGAGCAGCATCCCATACTGCATTCTGTGCTATTTAAGAAACATTATATATATATATATATACACACACACACACACACACACACACACACACACACACACACACACACACTGTTCTTGTAGAAAAATTAGTTATTCTCATCAATATCATGTATTGCCTTCCTTTTGCCCAGACTAGTTGATCAAAATTTCAGTTCAGTTTAAACCTACTGCCCATCATTGCCAGATTTCAGAGAAATGTCCGTCAAAGTTAAGGCAAAAATAATGGCATTTTTTCTGCTGCAATTCGTATAGCCTTCTACAAAATAGATTACCCCAAATTTTGTGTTATACAGCTCAGTAGGCATGCCAGTGGAAGTGATAAAAGCACAGGCAAGTAGCTACTGCATTAGAGTAATTGATGGCAGGTAAAAATGACATGAAAATTACTCTTGATTGTAATTCCATCACCGTGGAATTGCCCAGTTCTCACCTAAATTAAGGTCAAAGATGATTTACAAATTGCCACTTTCTTATTCTACTCGTTTTTTCATACCGTCCAAACTTTTTTGGAAATTGGGTAGTATATTGTACATCACAATCAACAGCAAAGCAACCTTAGTACTAAATAACCTTAGAACAATGACACAATTTTCCCATGCTGCATCTTTATATGACAATTGACGCATTAAAATGAAGCCCACTGAGCACAGCGTGATCTGCCAGCAAAATAAACAGGTGGCCAACATGTTGAAGAAAAACACACATTAGCCAGCATTAACCGACAGAGAGGAGTAAATTAACTTCTAGCCAAAATGACTGAACTTAATATGGTTAAGACAGGGATAAAGAGGCCAATCAAACAGAGATGCCACAAGCTGCCCATTTGTGGTAGCAGTCTTTGTCTAACAGATGCATCTGTTGTATGGGGGATGCAAAGGCAGCTTTTGTGAGGTCTTGAGCCAGGTCATGAAAGGTCAATAGGACCATATTTCTCAAACATGTACATTTTTCAACACTCACTGAACAGATGGGGGATTAATTTGATTTCATGTCCAAAATGCATCACTTTAAACCAGCTGGTGTCTCCACACAATGCAACGTAACAAGCTACTGAAACATCTTCTCTGCAAAGAACTCAACTCCTGACCTTTTGCCTTCAAGTGTAAGACACAAGCCACAGAGACATCAGCAACACAGTCAGAAGTCAGGGGGCTGTGAAAGAATAATTGTAGTAGAACGCAATTCTACATGAACCAACACCAACGTAGATTGTGATTCAATTTCTTATACTTGTTCAAACCCACGTTTTTGTGTACTTTAAACAACGGATTTACTTGTATCAGTGCATTACAGTTTATTACGCACCTAGACAACGTCCAGCCACCAAGTTCGCATATGCATTCAACGTAAAGTACTGATGGTGAACATGCGAATAGAAAAACGGCCTGGAAACAGCCACGGAACGTAATAAAATAACCTCAATCATTCGACATTGAAGCCGGTGACATTGCCCTTGCACGCACTTGTCTAGGAACGTTAGCAAGCTAATGTAGCTGGCTGCTAACGTTACCTAGCCAGTTTGCAAGCGCTCTGCTGATCGGCTAGTGAGCAGTATACCACTATTTAGCCGATTATTTAGTAAAATGGACAGATATAATACAAGTATAGGAAACGAAGCAAGTAAACCCATTACCATTATTACTAAGCGCCAGTTTAATTTTAGAGAACCACGTAGCCAGCAAACTACCAAGGTTGTTGCAACTGAAATGCATCATGCATAAAGCAACTCAAGGCAAGCTAGCGGAATGGGCCAATTCAGTGAGCTCAGGCGAATAAAATTAACGGCAAGTAGTTAAGAGTAAATTAAACACCAGCCAAGCAACTTCAACATTAGCTAGCGGTTTTAATACCGTTACCCGAACGTTGAGCGACTGGTTAAGAATGCATGGAACTTTACCCAGCGCACGTTGTAGCGTGACATTACAGTAGTGTCTTGGTTCAAACCAACCAAGCCCGCTTCCCAAACTCAAGTTAAAAGTGCTCCTAGCTGTGATACCGAAACTCGCAAGCTTTACGGCCACTCAGTGACTATCCAGAGCGAGCATATTGCAATATCCCAAATTCTCAATACAAATACCCAACGTTAAATGTCAATCTACGTTGCAATCAGTCTAACGTTGCTATTAAGACAGTAAGTCCAGTTACATGACTTTGTAACGTTAATATAACAGTCAACAGTTAGCCAGCTAATGCAGAAATGATCAAAAGACCAAGCCAATTTCTTCAAATATTTCAGAGAACAAACGTAAACAAGCAAAGTCGTTTCGTAGTTTTCTGTTGCAAACGTTGGCTTGCCATATTAAGTCCGCAAAGTAGTCAAATTAAGGTCGTGTCAACTCAACGAGGACTTTAATAACACAACAGCGAACAGAAAAGCCGCTTTCACACCGGACGCGAAACGAATTTTTTCCCACTACAGATTACATTTAAAGTCAATGCAAAGACGCGAATACACTTTCGCGTGTATTCGCGTCTTTGCATTGACTTTGAATGTAATCTGTCGTGCGAAAAATTCGTTTCGCGTCCGGTGTGAAAGCAGCTTACCACTAGAATTAGAAACCTCAACGTTGAAACAAATGTTCATAAACGTTAATGTTATTTAACACTGAACATAGGTTAATCAACACAATGCTGCACTGTTGGTTAGCTATCGAAGCATCTTGGCCACATAAATTCAAGAAAGTAGCTAGCTAGCTTGCCCAGCTCCGTTAAAGTCCCCGGGCTAATCTGTACCTATAACTGGCTATCTTGCTAATTTAGCTACTTGCGACTAACGTTAGCCAACTAGCTAGCTAGCAAACATGCAAAGTCTCTCAATTGCACCAAGAAGACTTCGGTGGACTCTTACCGCAAGCTTCACAACATAACCGGATATAATTCAGGTAATCATGTACTACGCAAGCCAGTCCTGTCATACTACTCAAAATTTTCAGCTTTGAAACAGTTTCGAGACTACGGTCTGTTCGCCATTTATCTTTAGTTCCTGTTTCCTTCCGTCTGCCTTGTCTTTAATTTGACCTTTAGTTACCTGACACTGATATTGACGTCATTGTCATGGAAACAGAACCCCATCCCACTTTCAGGAGACCCAATAGACTTGTTTTCCGCAGATTGTTTTGTCGTCACAAAGCACAAGCATCTCTGATTAGTTTGAAGGCTTCACATACAGACCATGGGCCAATCAGATTGAGCAGAATATTCCACTTTTTCAATCATATGATTAGTCTGGGGCCGTTTAATGGCTGTTTTGGTAAGCAACCGGAACCAGGGCGAGAGAGACAGGATCCGGAATTCGATGGATGAGCCAAGCTAATAAAAATGCGGTGAAACTTTTTAATTTAAAGAATATAATTTTGTACGTCCATATTTAAATGAATAAAATGTTTCAAAACCGGAGACGGAAATCAATGGTGCGCCAGAATTTAAATTTTTATTTTGGTGAACACTTTTACTTTGGTGAATTTGGAGAATTCCGGATCCGCTCTCTAGACCGGAACCAGAATCCAGACAAAATTCAGAGTGAATGGAAACCAGGCTCTTCTCCCCTGTATGAAGAGCCTGGTGACGCGAGGCTAATTAATGATCCTCGACCTTACGCTTGTACAAGGCTTGGAGCCTGACTATATTCTAACAACCGTCAGGAATGTGATTGGGTGTATCTTCAACCGCGATCACTTTTGACTGTGAATTCTTCCTAAAATTTCAATTCCATTAAAACCCACTTTTGACACTTACACTAGTTTATTTAAACATCTACGAACAAGATCCAACAGCCGAAGTTCCTGCGTAACAGGTGAATTATGTCATTTTAATAATGTCTTTTTTCAGGGCTGTGATGATCAAATATAATTTCTACCACATTTCAAATTATGTATCAGCTATCAAGCTATCAAAATGTGCAAAGACTTTCAGTTCAGATTCACTTTCAGGGTTCTGTCAAAAAAAAATAATGAACTGTGGAGCAATTACACCCATTTTGTGTTTTTCGAGATCTGAAGAAATTGGACCAAATTACATGATCATCTAAATGGTCATTCTTAATACTCGTTGGCAAACCCTTTGTAGGTAATGATTGCTTGAAGTCTGGAACCCAAAGACATCATTAGATGCTGGGTTTCTTCTCTGGTGATGCTCTGCCAGGCCTTTACGGTTGCTGTCTTCAGTTATTGCTTATTGTTGGGGCATTTTGCCTTTAGTTTTACTTTTAGCAAACAGAACACGTGCTCAATTGGATTCCAGTCGTATGATTGACTCATCTGTTGTAGAACATTCCACTTCCTTTCCTTAAAGGAGGAGACAGCACCTCGGCAAAGTATATTTCAGCGGAAAGTAGAATTCTTGAAGTGTCGCATAGTTTTATCAATTTTAATTTGGTAATGATCCAGTGCGACGCATTTTTAAACAGAATGTGCATTTTTAAACGGAAAGTCTTCAAATCGGTGTCAATACCAGGGGGCAGACATTTTTACTTGGGGAATCTAAGGCTGCGTTCGGAATGCACACTTGTCCACTCGCTCACTCACTCTCTATATTGTTTTCAATGTAGAACATTCACTACACAGTGCCCTATATAGTGATTGTGCATTTCGAACGCATTATCCAATCAAACGCCAGTGCCGCGGTGCTTGTGCGTCAGTTATTCTCTTACGTGGCGTCAATTGTCCTCTTTCCTTTCATTCGGGCCATGGAGTAGTTCAAAGGGACTTCAGTAAGCTCTCCCTTTACGGCTTGGCTGCCCCGCAAGCTGCTTTTATTTAAGCTGGCCTGATTAACAATCAAACAATTTATTGACTGAGCAACTAAGACCAATACATGACCTATAATTAGAAATGGTAATGAAAGGTGAATTCCCATTACCTACATTTATATAATTGATATGGCATTGTAAATCCAAAACTTTCGCTGACTTTGCAGCATTTATTTTTGCCCTCCTTGGGATTGTCACACAGCAGCGCCCTTTAGCCATTACAACACTCAAAATAAAGAACGGATTCCCACAGCCTTGCAAACGAATTTCTGCAGATCTAAGCTCCTTAATGAGTGCTGAAATTATGAAGACATATTGATATGTTACGTCATCATTTATGTGCAGAAGACGCCTCATAATTTTGTGTTGCAATGCATAACAATGCTATCAAGAGTAAATTAGACTGTCATCAGTTTTTGCCAATTACTCTGAGCAACTGTGGGTAATTGGGAGATGTAAACTGCGAGAGGTTAAGGTTATTAAGCATTTTTAAAGGTGAGGTTTCTGAAGATCAAATTCAAAATCAGAAGATTCCCCAAGTAAAAATGTCTGTCCCCTGATATTGAAGCCAATTTGAAGACTCACTGGTTTAAAAATGCCTCGCACTGGATCATTACCAAATTAAAATTTATAAAACTATGCGTTTTAGACACTTCAAGTATTCTACTTTCCGCTGAAATATACTTTGCCGAGGTGCTATCTCCTCCTTTAAAAAAAATCTTGGGTTGCTTTTGTAGTATGCTTCTAAGTCATCGTCCATCTGCACTGCAAAGCACTGCCCAATGAGTTCTGAAACATTTGGCTGAATCTAAGCATATGATTTTGCCATATGCAATTCAGAATTCATCCTCCAGCTTTTATCAACAATCATCACCAGCAGATTCAAGGGAACCAGCTCAACTGGCACAAGCCCACAAATGACCACTCTTCACTCAAGGTGGTATGCTTCAGATCACGAGCAGTTTCTTCCCTACTCCTTATTATTCTCTACTCATCTTTCTTGCACATGTTTATATTTATCTAATCTCTCCACAGAATGTTGTGCCAAGGATGGACACTCTGCAAAATAAGGCTAACGTCAGATAGCTACATAGGCTAGCGTATTCAGCTTTCTCATCCTGGGCAATATGGGACAAACACTACATACAGTTCTCAAGCTACAGTATATCCTGTTTATTTACAAAAACAAAGAGTCTTCTGCATAAGTTGTCACTGCTGCCAAATGTGTATTTAAAAGGAGAAACCGACAAGACTCATTTAGCTACAGCAGCAAGATCTGTGCAAGGTCATGACAGAGTGTAATCTTTGAACTTAGGCGTGATGAAAGGCGAGACAAGTGGCCCCTGCAAGCCAATCAAATGTAAGTTGAGACGGTGCATAGACCCCACCTTTTTAGGCAGCCCAAGACACCAATACAGAGAATATAACCTCTCAGATATTCCGTCTTTTAATTTTCCATTTTTCTATTCAAAATTTCACAAATGGAAAATTAAGGAAAAATCCCCTCCAAATTCTTAATTAGGGGCCGGGCAGCCTAAGCTGCCAGAACCCTATTGTTATCCTACATGTTCTTCTTTCTTCGTCTTCTTCTTCTTCTGAGGAAATTCTGCTTCCCATGCACAAAAAAATCACCAAACTTTGCATGAAGGTCCAGTCCCATGCCAGATTGCCTCAGCTGCAAAAACTGGCCAATAGTCCTGATGGTGGTGCGACAGCAAGCCTCTAAAGTTCAAAATTTGAAAATTCACAACAAAACAACCATATGTGCTACAGATTTGCAACTTTCACCAAAATGTAGCCCCAATACTGAAGAAAATTTTATACAACCCCAATTCCAAAATAGTTGGGACAAAGTGTAAATTGTGAATAAAATCAAAACGCAATGACTTTCAAATCACACCAGCCAGTATTTTATTCACAATAGAACAGAGATACCATAGCAAATGTTGAAACTGAGAAATTTTACAATTTTATCCACAAATCGAGCTCATTTCAGATTTGATGGCTGCTACAGATCTCAAAAAAGTTGGGACGGGCCTGTTTACCATGGTGTAGCATCCCCTCTTCTTTTTAACAGAGTGGAGGCATCTGGGCATTGAGGAGATAAGTCTTTTGAGTTTAGCCATTGGAATTTGACATCACTCTTGTTTAATACAGGCTTCCAGCTGCTGGAGAGTTTTGGGTCTCCTTTGACAGACTTTTCGTTTAATTATTCGCCAAATGTTCTCAATCGGTGAAAGATCAGGACTGCAGGCAGGCCAGTTCAGCACACGGACTCTTCTACTACGAAGCCATGCTGTTGTAATAGCTGCAGTATGTGGTTTTGCATTATCCTGCTGAAAAACACAAGGCCTTCCCTGGAACCGATATCGTCTGGAGGGGAGCATATGTTGCTCTAAAATCTTTATATACCTTTCAGCATTCATGGTGCTTTTTAAAACATGCAAGTGTCCCACACCATATGCACTAATGCATCCCCATACCATCAGAGATGCTGGCTTTTGAACTGAACGCTGATAAGAGGAGGGGTGGTCTTTCTCCTCTTTAGCCTGGAGGACACGACGCCCATGATTTCCAACAAGAATATCAAATTTGGACTCATCTGACCACAGGACACTTTGCCACTTTGCTACAGTCCATTTTAAATGAGCCTTGGCCCACAGAACACGGCAGCGCTTCTGGATCATGCTCAACAATGGCTTCCTTTTTGCATGAGAGTTTTAGGTGGCATCTGTGGATGGCACAGCGGACTGTGTTTACAGACAATGGTTTCTTGAAGTATTCCTGGACCCATTTAGTAATGTCAATGACAGAATCATGCTGGTGAGTGATGCAGTGGCGTCTGAGGGCCCGAAGATCACGGGCATCCAGTAAAGGTCTTCGGCCTTGTCCCTTACGCACAGAGATTTTTCCAGTTTCTCTGAATCTTTTGATGATGCACTGTTATGCACTGTCGATGATGAGACCTTCAAAGCCTTGATGTTGAGGAACATTGTTTTTAAAGTATTCCACAATTTTTTACGCAAGCCTTCACAGATTGGAGAGCCTCTGGCCGTCTTTATTCTGAGAGACTCAGCCTCTCTGAGACATCCCTTTTATAGCCAATCATGTTACACACCTGATGCCAGTTAACTTAATTACTTGCTAAATGTTCTTTCAGCTGATTCTTTTATATATTAATTGCTTTTTCAGCCCTTTTTTGCCTGTGTCCCAACTTTTTTGAGACCTGTTGCAGCCAGAAAATTTGAAATAAGCCCATTTTGTGGATAAAAATGTAAAATGTCTCAGTTTCAACATTTGAAATGTCATCAATGTTCTATTGAAAATAACATATTGGCTCATGTGATCTGAAAGTCATTGCATTTTGATTTTATTCACAATTTACACTTCGTCCCAACTATTTCGGAATTGGGGTCGTATATTGTTTTTATTTTTTTTTGTATTGCTTGTGCATTGCCAGTAGAATCCATCTATTCTTGGTAGCCAAGTTGTTGTTCTGGTCAAAATATCCAGTTATAGCCTTAATCAAAACATTTCACCAATGGCATTTTCTCATCTATATTTATTACAGGTCACTGCCTTTCCCTAATACATGCCCTGATAAACAGTCCAGGATCAAAATAATCCACAAAACTTTGTTCTGATAAATCATTAGGAAATTGGGTTTCAAGAAAAACTGTTTTTTTTTTTTTTTTAAATTTTTCAATTTATTTTTGCATGACTTTCAAAATTGAACCAGCAGACGCAAGGCAAATCACACAGAAGATTACGCATCAACTTTCCACAGCTTGTATGAACCCCCTTTCCCATATCACTGGTTTGCAATTTGTCGCTTAAAGGTTGCTAGATGTAACTGTTGATTTTTGTGACAAGCCGTGGCTTATTTGTTGCGCTTACTTGACTCATAGGGACTCAAGCCAATCCCATTATGTCCACGATAGTGGAATTGTCTTCCATTTGCATCGTCTAATAGTAACATGTACTTGTTAGTTCTTTTAATTACTTTTCAGATAGCAATATCACAGCCAGACTGCACCCAGAGCAACTCATGTTTGAATATGGGTTTGCTTTCCCAGAAATCACGATGCATTTACTTATTTTAGAGTCGCCATCTGTACATCAGAATTTACAGTTTTCACTTGTGATTGTGTCTATTTTTTGAAATTGTTTCAGATTTGTTAACAAACAATATATTCCTTTACTTTTTTGTGAACAAAGTTGCATTTTAGTCATCATTTTTTGATGCATGGTTTATCATTGGAAGTGTTTATGGAATCCTCCTGGGATTATATCCCTAGTTGTTCTGTCTCAGATGGATAGATACCGGTTAAGATGAGTGATTCCTCATTTGAAATGCAATTTAGCAACTTTACAGTATGTTTCACAAAAATAAAATGCCTTAATTATGGCTATCTGATTGTGTACTTTCAAGGGGATCACCTAGAATCCAGCGCAATGCTGAATATCACGAGGTCATTTAAAAATGGCGTCGAGAGGCTCTAAATGTGAATATAGGGACCTGTAAATGTGAGTTTATTTATAAATTTCATGGGACATATGGATAAAGCATGTTTTAAAAATAAGAATTGCAATGAATTGTAAAGACTCTTTAGTAACCAAACCAATGGGGCTCACCTGAAAAGGACAAGAATATCCAATCTTTTAGGTTAGAAATATTGATTTTTTTTTTATTTTTTTTTTAAACAAGTAGTCAGCACAAACAGGAAACCCAAGAAAGTGTCATTTTACCTAAAATTGCTGTACCACATTAGGGGAAAAAATTCATAAACTGATAGCGACCAGCTGTTCTTTATGGTTGGACATCTTTTATGGTGTTGGATATCTTTTCACTATGAGCAAAAAAAGTGTGCCGTTTTGCGCAGGAGTTCTGTGCTGCTGCAGAGAAGTTGTTCGCTCTGGAACAAATTTGTTTCCCAGACCAGGAGAAGGCTGTCTACATTGAGAACAGGTGGGGGCTCTCACAGCATCTTGGGGCTCTTGATAGATCATACATACCTGTCTTGGCACCAGAGGATTACCACTGTGACTATTTTATCCGTAAAGGCTGGCACTCCATCATCAGCCAAGGTGTAGTGGATGGAAAGGGACTTTTGCAGAACGTGTTTGCAGGACTGCCAGGGAGCTTACATGATGCCCAGTTTTTGACACTGTCAACTTAGTGAGAGTTGGCCAACCATGGCATCTACTTCCATGCGTACACCAGGAACCTTGGAGGGGTGAAGGCTGATTACTACATCCTAGGAGACTCTGCCCACCCACTTCAGAACTGGCTCTCAAAACCATTTCCTGACACTTCATTGCTATCAGCAGCGCAGCAAAACTACCACAAGACATCTGCAAAGCCTGGGTGGTGATTGAAAATGCCTTTGGCAGGTTGAAGGGAAGGTGGTGATGCCTCATAAAAAGAAATGACGGTGATGTCAAACTGGTGAAATCCATGGTGCTGACATGTTGTGCGCTGCATGATCTTTTTGAAAATCATGGAGAGGCTTATAAGAATGAATAGGATATACCAGCAGCAGCAGCAGGGCCTGTGGTGGCACTGGCACAAGGTGTAGAGGAGGTGGGCAGGGACGTATGAGGGTCTGATGTGTCACTTGTTGAATAGCTATAAATGTATTTTTTTGTTCTTGTCATGTGTTTTGTTGTAACGCAAATACAATTTTTTGTCTCTTTCCACATACAGTATCCATTTCTCCCTTTATTTCTATACGGATTATCAGGATTTAATACTTGGTAAATTAAATGCCAAAGCCATTGAAGTAGGCAGCAGCTGCTCTGAAATTGTGTCTACTTCAATCTGGTTTGCTCATGATACTGTGGTCAGATGATTGCGATCAATTATCTTCAAACCACTCCGCTGGAGAGAAGTGACCTGCGTCATGCTAAAAATACTTTCCAGTGACAAGTGATAAAGCTTATGAAAGCCAAGACATCACGAGTGAAAACTAACTCATGATGCCATGCCCTGTGTGAGGTTGTGCCCTGGTCTCCCTACAGTGGTTATATGATCAAGTTTCTTTAATTTGGTTTTTTAGGGTTTCATCGGCACCTCGGCAGCAGTGTTTTGTATCAAGGTCTTTTTATTTGAGTTGAAATTAATTAATAAATAAATATAAAGCCCCCTCCTGTGACCCATCTGAGGCAAGAAACTCAAGTTTCGCTTTAGCTGCTAGTCATTTTTAGTCATTTTTAAAAACTGAAAATCATTTAATTTGATTCTGTAAATTTAATTGGTCACATTGCAAGCGAATCTGAAATATGAGGGGTCTATTCTCCCATGCCCGTAAGTAAGAAAAAAAAAAATAGAGATATATTCCCCTTGACTTAAGTTGATGTCGGGAATAAGCAAGGCCAAAATTTTAACATTTATTTTATTTAATTTAACATGGTAAAGCGAATTTTAACATTTATTTTATTTAATTCTAACATGAGACATTCAATATTTGATTGTTCATCCTTATTTCTAAACTACATTTCTCTTAACCATAATAAATTATCAAACGAAATCATCACATGATATTACGCAACAGCCTGTTCGATAAAAATGACAAAAAAACGCGCTCAACTCAATCGTTGAAAACTGGGTGCTAAATCCTACACTGAACGTCTGAAATGAAAGAAAAGAGGAACAGAGCAACAGCCTTTTCTCCAATTAGTTCAATTACAAACACATAGCAATTAATTAATACAAGTATACATAAGACCATCATTCTACCATTCCCTCAAAATCTAAAACCAAAATGCCAGTCCTGCATTTGCTTGCACTCTAGCTTGAGTGTGAAGAGGAGCGCGCCGAGCTCGAAGACGACCACGCATATATCGGCCTCGTTTGGACATCCTGGGACTAACAGACACTGAGTGCATTAAGCGCTTTCGTCTGGACCGTGAGGCAATCATCTATCTTAGCTGTTCATCCAGAAATCGGCAATCCAGCCGCAACAATCATCCACAAAACATACCCGTGGTCATCAAGGTCACAACTGCACTGTCGGTCCTGGCATCTGGGTCGTTCCAGAGAGTAGCTGGTGATGTCAAGCACATATCACAGGCCTCTGTGTCAAGATGTCTGACACAGTTCATTGACGCTATGCTGCACCACATCAGCCACTTCATAAAGTTCCCCGAAACACCCGCTGAAAGACGGAGAGTTAAGGGGGGTTCTACCGGGTCACCGGGTTCCCCAGTGTTTTGGGAGCCATTGATTGTACTCACGTTGCAATCAGAACCCCTTTCACTAATGAGAATACGTACAGAGACCGTAGACGTCGGCACAGCATTAATTTTCAGGTTGTGTGCGATCATGATACGCGCATATTAAGCATCTGCGCCAAATTGCCTGGCTCGGCCCATGATGCCTATGTACTGCACAACTGCTTGAAATGCCAAAAAATACAATAAATATTTGAAACCATATTAAGCTTGTTTCCAGTATTTATCACAATGATACTTTGAGTATACGCAAATAAAAATGACCATTTTACGTAACCCTCCTTCATCCGTATCCACTCCGAGTTCTTCTCCATGCACTTCCACTGCAGAAAGAGTGGATGCCACCTCCTCCTCCAGTGCAGTGAAATGCACAGGGGATGATGGTTGCCCACCACCTGTTGTGTGTACACTTCTCCGGTGTACAGCAAGCCTGGCTTTTACAGCACCCCGCAGATTTCTCCATTTATGCTTTAAATCGGGGATACTACGCTTACATCTCCCCACCGAAGCCACATCCAGAACGATTTGTGACCAAATCGCAGCTTTCTTCCTCGGATCAGCCTTCAGTGCCCCCTTGCCATACAACACCTCATGGTGCCTCTTCACTGATTTCACCAATACCTCTAACTCCTCGTCTGTGAAATTTGGTTTTCGGCTTCGGCTCGACGTCGCCATCGTTGTCTTCGTGTTCTATTAACAAATGTGACTGCCCTATATACTCTAAATTGAGCCCTACCCTGGCCAATACCAAAGCACTACCCATTTGTTAATCAATTTTAGCCAATAAAGAATAGCCGACATGGGAAGAATCATTATCAGTAAATGGGATAATTGATTATAATTAAGGACTAGGCACAAGTTCAAGTGAATGTGTAGCTCAAATCAAATGGGACATAATAGGCTATGGATATGGAATTGCGTGATTGCTGCGGCGGTTTCGGGGCGGGGGGACGACCACGTGCGGAATTATTCAATCAACGCAAAGCATGTGTTTCACGATCGTTCAAATTGTTTAAATGAAATAAGACTATTTGAAATGTTTTTATGCAATTCCATTGCTTTCAACCCCTGAGTAAAGAAAAGTGTGAGAACTCCAGAGTCATAATTGATTTCCATGTTACTAGTGGTGAAATCCACCGTAACGCATGTGAAATTGATAGACCTCCATGCTCAAGGACTTCAATTCCGCCTGAGAATCTCTCTCAAACGCGCTGATTTAATAATTGCTGACATACAGCACAGGAAGGTGAATATACCACTTAAACTAAGGCTGAATGCGTGAATGTTGGCAACCCTGTGAGTTTGAGATTTCAAGTGCGCAATTTCTAAATGAGATTATATAAACTGTCTTTGTTATTTTTGTGTGACTAGAATGTTCTTTTTATTTGTCTTCTTCCCTGTCTTCCACGGAACAAACAGGCTGGTGTAGGAGGGGCACATTTTCAATGCTCTGATTACCCTGGTTGAGAAGCGCTAAATTCTTCATTTGTTATTTCATTATTGCAGCAATTTGTTTGTTTGCATAGCTTTAATGTCATGGTGGCTAGAATAAGAAATAAAAAAGAGATGTCTGCATTAATTCTTGTAATTGACACAGACATACATAGGCCTACTATTACTGCGGAATATTCAAATTTAAAGTCTGGTTTGCGTTTTCCATGGACTACAACTGCATTTTTATGGTTAATCAGAAAATCCTTGTTCCATGTTTTCCTGATAGCCATAATCAGTGAGCTCGGTACAGAGTCTGCCTCTGTTTTGGATCAGTCACACCTCTTTCATAAGGCCGCCTACATTCTGAAGTTAAGCGCTGTGGGCGTGACTGAAGTGCGTAGGAGAGAATACGCGTAACACGAATCGCGTAAAAAAGGACTTAAGCGCAAATGGGAGAATAGACCCCTGAATGATTTAAGCTTAAGTTAATCATGGCCGAGATTCGATGAGGATCACTTATGTTACCAAATTTATTTTTGGCTGAAGAATAAAAGGCAAAAAATAAATGAATGAATTAATAACTACACATCTAAAACGTTTGATTCTTAAAGAGATAATTGATCATTTTTTACCTGAATATCCCACTGTTGAAGTAACAATGGCAGCTGCTTGTGGAAAGTAATGGAGTTGCTGGAGAACACAGGAGAATTAGCTTCGGCCTGTTCCACTCATACACATGTATTTTTAAAAACCTTCATTTTTTTTCTTTCCAAAAAAAGTCAGTCGACATAAAGATGCAAAAAACACTTAAAGCACTGTCAAGTGTATGCCAAATCAACAGTTGGCAATGATACAACGCCTTGTAAGACCATGTAGGCCAGTTGCAAGCTGTAAAAACTTGCTATAAGGTGCACACATTCTGACATCCCAAGCTAAAACTCTGTTTTCTCTGTACACTTGTAAACAGTGAAAGCCAAGTTTCGAGAAATCTTCACCCTGGAAGACTTTTTTCAGAAGGTCCATTTTCAGTGACTGTAACGAAGTTTGCATGTGGATTATGGGCTGAAACACATAGAAAATGCTATGTTTTCAAAAATAAGTGTATGGGTGGACAGGGCCAGGAAAGAAGTGTCTGGTGGTATGGCCAATTCCATTGATTGAGCTTTTAGAAATTGTTACTAGGCAGGTACATTTGAGCGGCAATGGCCCAGAGTTGCTGAGCTGTGACAAATTCTCAATAATACTTATTGATGAAACTGCATTTGAGTCACTATTTGAAAAAAAATGTGTCACAGAAAGTAGATGTGAATTTATCAATTTACAAGCAGTCAGATATGTTTGGTTACTCTTTAATGATGTTTCTTTTTGAGCTCTCTGTTTCCGCTGATGCTTGAGATTATTCAGAACAGATGTCAATTCTAATCTAGATTTCAATTCAACAAATTGACACTTGGATACCCAGGAAAAAAAAAATCATATTGCCGCCTATGTTGTAAGAACAAACGGGAAATTTGAATTTAGCCCACCAAAGTGAAAGAATAAGAGTTCATCACACATGCCAATTGTAGCAAATACTTTTTCTAATTCCATCCACAAGAGAGTGCTAGTGCACCAGCAATTGCAGCAGCCGCTGCATGTTATTGCAGGCATTGCACTGCAGCTGAATACTTGCAGTTTTATCAACTGATCTGTTCCCACGTGCAAACAGCACATCACTTTTTTTTATCATCATGACAGAAAGAATTAAACAGAAGGAACAATGGCCCAGAGACTAAATGCTTCAACAAGCCTTTTTCAGAGTGCATATAAAAATAAGTGTGTTTATTAAAAATTACCCAATGACTGCAGACAGCACTGTTACAAACTTCTTTTTTCGGAAGAGATGGTGGCGTGGTGGCACAGTGGGTAGTGGTGTTGCCATAGAGAAGGTGGTTGGTTCAAATCCCTTCTGTGTGGTATCTGCATGTTCTCCCCAGGTTCCCATGGGTCTACTGTGGTTTCCACCCACAGTCCAAAGAAATTCATGTTAGGCTGATTGGAGACTTATTGTCCATGGACATGAGTATCGGAGTCAGGAGTATATAATTTAGTTCCTACACGCTTAGAGGAGTATGATGGCTGACACATACAGGTGCAAAATAAGGGTGCTGAAAGTGTAGTTAAAAATACATCATTTGATATGAATTAAAATAGTTCTATGTATGTATATATGTATATTATATATGCATATCATATGTGAGTGTATTTTTGCGTGTATTTGTACTGCACATCTTTTTGTATTGAAGTCAATGCATATGCCTAATGTGTTCCTTGAACTTTTGTTCAGTTTATTCTTTATTGACATTCATTCCAGTACTCCAGTATGTATACCTGGTAAAGCAACAGGCCAAATTAGAAGCCTATATAGTATGGCCCGTCTATCAACATTTCAACATTGTGATTCCTTCATTATGACACAGGGCAGATGCAGAAATCAGGCACAAACAACAACTCAGTTCACAGGTTTGTACTTGTGGTTAGACAATCCAGGTCAGTAGCAGGCAGTGGTCATTCAGTAAACAGGGGTAAATCCAGAATCACAATCAAAGTTCAACCCAAGAGTCAAAACTGGGATGTGGGTATACAAAGAGAATTGGAAGCTGAAAACCAAACAGAAGTAATTCAAGAGAAGACAATCATACTCAAGGGACTGGACTGGATTGAAAAGCCAAAAAACAAACCAAATCATAACCAGGAGTACAAGGAATCAAAGAATGCTCATAAATTGACACAGATTAAACTGGCTGACAAACAAAAAAGGAACTACACTGAAATGGTGGAATATAAACTGAAAGAAAGAGACAGATTACCTTGGTTACAGGTGCGTTGAGCTGAGGAAAGTGCAGGGGGGCGTGGCTACAAGGGGCAATACATGTATGGCAGTGAATACAGAAAACATGGCAAGTGACAGATGACAGGAATATGTAGACTAATGTGCATGGAACTGCTTAAATAGACAATGAAACGAAAAAATAATGAATACACATACATAATCGACTATAATTACAACTATACAGATTCAGGCACTGACACATTAATCTGACTGATCTTTCAAGAGAAGGTTAAGCATTTTGCAACCAACTGGGATAAATATACTTTTTGAGGGCACTTTACTTTAAGAGCCACCTGGGTGGAACAGAAGAAAAGCAATTATATGCCATTTATCTACTTGCAAAAAATTGAATATCAACAAAGGATGAAGTAAATATTTTAAAGGAAATACTGTACATAATATCTTTTGTCTTTATAATCACAGTCATTGTGACTTCTTGCCATGCACTGTTATTAGCAACTAGACAAGATGGCAATTTATGAAGGAAAAAAAGTCACCCATTTTCCTTTGTGTCTGGTGCTGTCCAACATACAGCACCAGACACATATGCGTCATAATTTCCTTTCATATATCTCTGATTTTCAAGTGCCATTTCCCACCAACAGTTGTTTAAAATCTCTTAAGCCCTGAGCCTCTGGTTCGAAAATGGCATGCCCAACATGAAATGACTATATCTCTGCAACTACTTGGTCCATTTGAATAATCTTGATATCGTACTAAAGGTAACACCATTTGGGATTTCTGTTGTGGTGTAAAAATCAGTATAAATGTCACTGAGTCAGAGTAAATGAAGATGGAACACAGCGTAAATGAAAGATCGTATTTTCGCCTAAAATGTTTTACTTCTATCCCTTGTGAGCTTATTTAGTTGCAGTCTGAAACCTCTAAAAAATTACAATACAGAATCTCATCATTATCTGTGCCAAAGTTTATTCTAATCAAATAAATCAGAGCAAAATTAGAGAGGAATGTCTTGGTGGCTTCTCCAAATTGGCAGTTCGGGTACCGTGTGTGCCATTTCAGATTTCTCAGATACCAAACTGTAAAAATCTTTTAATTTCACTTATATGTCACTACAGGCATACATTCAATCCAAAAACAGCCACTTTTTTAATTTAAAAATTTTTTAAATGTTTTTTAAATTATTATTTCTGCCAGTCCTCTATACATTTTCCCATTAAAAAAAAAAAAAAAAACATACAAAGAAAATGAAGTTTTGACTCCACTGGAGCAGGTTTATTTTAAAAAAAAAAAAAAAAAAAAAATTATATATATATAATATATATAAAAAAAAATATATATATATATATATATATATATATAACAAGATGGGGTGTAACTGGGGTGTGGTACACGACTCGTGCTTTACCACCTGACGTAGTGAATACCGTATCGCCACACCCCAGATCCAACTCCTCCACCGTCAGCTTGGCTGGCAGGTGCACCCTGGATAGCCTGGCCTTATGGCCAGGTGAACAAACGGAGCTCTGGCGAAAACCTTTTGGCTTTCCTAGCATCACTGTGGATCGTTGGGAAGTGTGGTTGCCTTCTACCTCACAACCAAATTCCACTGCGTCTGAGTCACCTCCGGTCGTCTTGCAACACTCGCCACCGGACTCTGGTGATGAAGAGGAGAGGGTGCGGTAGTTGCGGCGTGATAGCAACATCACCTAAATCAAACTATTTCTCTTTCAAAAGATTATACCACCAGAAATCAGTGGGTAGCTTTTTTGTTTGCTGGCAGCAAACAGCCACAGCCAAAGGGAATGTTAGCTGTTTTTGCTCAGTATTTCACCAAAGACAGCTTTGAATATGGACAAGTGTTTCAGCTGCTTCTCAAAGTATACTCCCAAAGCTGCTCGTCCGTTTATTTTTGGACGCGAAGAAAGGCACCTATTTCTCTTCCAAAAGACCGGTGAGTGAAGCTAACGTGTTATGGGTGGCTAGCAGGACCGCTAACGATAGTTAGCACTAACAACTGGCCTCAGACGCAGGCTTTGTAAAATATCTGAAGATAAAGCATGGATGGGTCACGACTGTCCATGACTCACAGACGCAGAAGCTGTAAATTGCTTTACTGCATAAGCCTACCTAACGTGATAGCGAGTTGAATGTGGCTGTAGCACTGCGGCTAACGTAGCCAAGTTACTGTTGCTAATGTTTGTGTTCTAAATATGCAAGAGTAATATCAGGAGACATTCAACAGAAGGTGTGTGAACATAAACCTCATTTGAAGCTAACTTTTTAAACTTGTTTGTAATTTGGATACTAGGTACAACTGCTCACAGTAACGGAACTTGCTGTCTGTAAGACCTGTATTGCAGGGTAACGTTTGTGTCTGTTGTTGTTATGACCGCTCGGTTACCAGCTACTGCATGTTAGTTTGCGTGCCTCGCTACTTAAAATGCTCCTGGTTAACTTATATGCCGTAATTCTGATCAGTATGCTTGTGTTACTTCGGTAAGCATCAATGTGGCAGTTTCATCCTAACGTTGCCTGATTGTAGCCACTATAGTTGAAGCTAACCAGAGAGGTGATGTATGTGTCTGCAAAGTTGGGCGGAAAAAGCTGAAGTTAGACCAGACGTAGGTTTTGCAGAGGTTGGGTTGCGTGTTTGGGTGCTTGTGAAACGATAGTTTTAATAATCCATGACTGGCGTCAGCCGGATACTTCACCAATATCTGGGCTAGCTCTCTGATGCTACCGCGGTGAAAGCCATCGCGAAACGCACAAGCTATAACGTGTCTGGTATAACAAACAATTTCTCTGCATTGCCGTGGCGTAATTTCATCCCCCTTTAGAAATTGTCCTGGCTAATAAAATGCCGAGAAAGGTGGAGATTTGAAGACAAAATTCTTTCCTGTAGAAGTTATCTATTTGCTAGCTCCACATAAGCAACTGTTCACACTAACGGTACTTACGGACTGTAAAACCTATATTATGTTCTTAACATAACCGGAGCTCTCTAGCTGTCGCGTACTATCCATAACGCGTCCATTTTCCGCGAGCAAACGCTGGTCATTCCGGCGCAATAAGTAAACCATTACCATGGGCAATTTCCGAAAAGACCATTTAGCCTGGAGCTTTCCCCGTCATATACCAGCGCAGAGGCTGTTCGTTACTCCACGCTAACGACACACCACAATTATGCATACGGAGCAACAGGTCCTTATGATACACACCTAAGCAGTCCATAAGCTGTTAGTTCACTTTTTGCTGCTCCTCACTGTCCATGTTTCCTTCTAAACTCAGACCCACCGGATTTCTATGGTCTCCTGTCTACACTTGGGCATGTCGACCCGTTCTACAAATGTGTCTGTATGGGGTGGATTCTAGCTTTCCCTCAATTCTAGCTACAGAGTAGAAACACCGGTGTACTCACCATAGTAGCCATAGGTAGATAGCAAATTCGACCTTGAGCTGCCAGACATTCGCACTGCGTCCTCCACTTTCGCTGTTGCGTTTATTAGAACAAGTTCATTTCATTAGATCTATATACATGTACGGCGTTTGATTGCAAAATTTCCCCGCCGATTCCTTAGCTCAGATGGAGATGCGTCTCACGTTTCACACTAGGGAGGTGGACTCGGAAAACTGCATTCTGCCGAGTCCCGTCCAGCTCGGCCCTCCACAGAGCTGGCCAATCAGAAAAAAGTGGGCACACGGGGAGGGGGGGCCATAGCGAAAGAGCCAACCAAACAAGGCGTTTCAGGCAGAGACTACAATGGACTACAAATGGGGTTTTTTGAGGATGGCAGTATGAGATAAATAAGGACTCTTTTTTGGATTTTGAACGATCAGGAGTACTCTAGGGGAGTCCAAGATCAAAATATAAACTTGGAAATGTAGCATAATAGGTCCCCTTTAAGCGTTTATATTGTCGCGCTCTTTAAGTACATGTGAATGGCCCATGGACAGTTTGACGCACCTGGAACGCAAGGCTCTATCTCAGGCTTGGTTTGTGCGATTAAGGTGGTTTAGGGCTCGTTAGAAACATAAGAGCCCGTAGAATCAAATGGCCACCCGCAAAGTCTTACTGACAGCATCACAAGCCAATCACAGAGAGGAAAATGCATTGCCAGCAAATGGAATACCTCATCACTCTATTTGCTTAAATTTACAACTTACCTAAGAGCGAGGTCGAATTTTTGGTCTGAGAGACATTTCTTTGGTACATTTTGAACGCTAAAATGTGCTGTTCCAAGCTCCGTGCGGCAATTATGTAAATAAATACCAGACGTAATTATCAAACGCATCACAAATATTGCGTGGACATTTCAAGAGAAACAACAGATCCGCATAATAGCTTGAAATAAGTATAGATGACAATTTAGATCCAATATGTGCGCGTTTTTAGCTGTTTTGAACCGAAGACAGCTCGATGTCAAACACCAGCTCCAGGCACGTTACAAACTCGAAGGTCAACCCGCTCATTATACTCGACTGCGCCTTGCGTGACATCACACAATACTTACGCTCCTCCTTTTTATCTTTAACTCTCTCGTTATAAATCAGAGAATAGTGCAATTGAATATCGTAACTAAAATTTTTTATTTTAGAAAATTTAGAAAATTTTTCTGTTATCCTAAGGGAGAGTAACAAGTTACAGGTGTTTCCTAAATGCTAGGGCATCCAACAAATTCTTGAAAATTGGATCTGTAAATGAGATCTTCACCTCCTGGCATCATATCCCGAAACCCATGGTTTCCGAGATTTGGGATTTATGGACCTACTTCACTGCCAGAGCAGTCAGAGCTGATCATTTCAACAATTGTGCCTTGTGTCTGCATCGTTTACTGGATGCGTGGATTTTGCGCAGCTTTGAGCATTAGGTTTTTGGATGCACCATAAAGTTTCGAGCATACAACAATATAAAAGATTGTAACCAGAACTAAGCCGCACTGTCCCCCAGCAATGTCATGAAAAGAGCACAAGACCTCCATAACCTCCGTATGCTCATATGAACTCTCTTCAAGAGAATCCCCAAGTTGCGCAAACCTACGGCACGTTGCACAAAACCTGGTTGTGTTGCACCGCAGGAGATGACATACTGCCGTCCATGGGAAAAAGTAGCGCATCTCTTTGATTTTTTCATACAAATTTCAAATCTATTCCTCGCATAGAATACTCATCTAAAAATAATTTCTTCCACTTTTCTTTAACCTTTCTGCCTTTATATTCGATTTTGAAGTCATATTTTCTATTTTATTCTAAGGATGTATTCGCACTAGACTAATTTTTGTTTTACCAAAAAAAATCTGTCATCGAGAGGGTAGGACAAGTGCGAATCATCGGGACAAAACTTGTCGCATCATACTAAATTTCAAAGGCGCTGTTGTCTTGCTCTAAAGGCCTAAAACCTAGGACAAATGTCAAAACTGACAGGTTTGTCAATGTTCATTTTTACATAAGTGTTCAAAGTTGAATTCGAATTATTATAAACTGCATTTTTTACCACGATTAGAGCAGCAAGAATATTCCTTGGAATCATATTTTCAAGTTTCATGCAAACTTTGTGAGCAAACTGAGCTTTCGAGCCAAAAGAATGACGAACACTACGGTGGATTCGGTAATATGATGTCACTGAAGGACTTCCACTTACATGTGAAAATGGTATCAGACAGTTTTTAAACAATTTAACTAGATTTCTACCGGTGTTTTCAGCAAAGCATTCTAAACTTGTTATTAATAATAATCAATTTTCTAAATAATTTCATTTATTGAGCAAGCCTTTTTGTGATTGACTAGACTACCAGTGCGCAACAAAGTCAGCTGAGCAGCAAATTTTCGCTTAGGAATGAATTAAAAAAAATACTCTTTTCTAAAGAAATCCTCTTTTATAAAAACAAAATACAGTGTTCAAGAATGGCAGTATTTCCTGATTTATAACGAGAGAGTTAAAGATCCAAAGGAGGCGCATAAGTATTGCGTGATGTCACGCAAGGCGCAGTCAAGTATAATGAGCGTGTTGACCTTCGAGTTTGTAACCTGTCTGGAGCTGGTGTTTGACATCGAGCTCTCTTCAGTTCAAAACAGCTAAAAACGCGCACATATCAGATCTAAATTGTCATCTATACTTATTTCAAGCTATTCTTATGCGTATCTGTTGTATCTCCTGAAATGTCCACGCAATATTTGCGATGCATTTGATAATTACATCTGGTATTTATTTACATAATTGCCGCAGGGAGCTTGGAACAGCACATTATAGCGCTCAAAATGTATCAAAGAAACGTCTTTCCGTTCAAAAATTCAACCTCGCTCTTAGGTAAGTTGTAAATTTAAGCAAATAGAGTGAGGAGGTAATTATAATGTATCATTCTACTTGTTTAAACTATTGTTTTGCTGATAAAAAGTCATATCGTTAGGGTCAACACAGCAATGATCTACCGGGAAAATTATCAGAAAATTTTCCAAATCCGTGGACAGATTCTGAAGCACGTGGTTCATAAGCCAAGCAAATTTTTTTGTAACGTTGAAATAACATATCTCTAGACTGTAAAACCTGAATCTGGAGTAATTTGAAGATTGGCCCCCTATGTAAAATTCAAATTTAATTTTGCTTGTAAATCACCTTGTTGTCAAGTACCTACAAAAGCATGTATTTGTTCACTGTCACGTTAGCCTTTTTTAATCCGGAAATTCATCTTAGATTAGTGTCGGGTATCTGTTTTAAAAGAATTAGGTGTTAAATCAGCGATAGATAAGCTCATTTGGTTGCCACGAGCCAGTTTTCGAGGCCAGCAAATTTCACCTCAAATTCGGGCCCCACACGGGCGAAATCGAATTCTCAATTTTTTCAGCAAAAATCAACCTAATTCAAGAAATAAACCCCAGAACCTTCAAAGGCTCATTAAAATCTTCCTATAAACTCAAAATGAGAGTAAGTTAGATTTCCAGCTGTGGCCACACCTTGCTTGATTTTTCTGTGCATTCCCTCTTAAACAAGATGCCACATGACAGGTATTCAGCAGCACAAGATAATTAGATTTATGTATTCTAAAAATGTATTTCAGTGCTCTCAGGGTTAATATAAAAAGCATAATGCGGGAGTGACAAAAATATATAAATACAATGAAAAACGAAGACCGATTGCCGAGGATGAAATCAGATTATGACTTGCAGTCAAGCAGATTCACTTTCTTAAGATGTAAGATCTGAGCATGCACTGTAATCGTGACATAGCTCCAAGTCAGTATTAACTAGTAAAACTTTTCATCCTTTGGAACTTAAACACAATCTTTAATGATAGTAATGATGGAAGTTCTCTTCCTTTTCTAGTAAACTGGAACAAGCTCCAAAGCCTCTCACACATTCTCCAGGATTGGGATCGCATCCCAGTTAATCCTCTAACAGTCTGTTCTTCTGTCCAGTTTATCAGGTACAAACTCTTTTACAATCATCAGGAGTGGAACTGCGTTCCTCCTGAGCTTCTCCATCTCGCCTTCAGACACTTGAGCTCTGGCAAAGTGTGCACTCCATCTGGTGGTGATAACGCAAAGCCACTGGCTGAGCACTGGCAACGCCCACACTGCTTCGCCTGTAACATCTGAACTGCTATTCTCCTCAGGCTCCGTCCCATTGTCCACCATATTACTATCAATAAACTCTACTACTGTATTGTACTCTGCCTCTGTACACTCTCAGAAAAAAAAGTACCAATTGGTCCCTTTAGGGGTAAAAGGCTTGTCACCGGGGCGGTACCCTCAAAGATACTGCTGTTGTACCCTCAGAAGTGGGTACTTATTTGCTTTGGAACATAAAAGTACCTTTTAGACCCTACAAAAGTTCACACAGGTACCTTGAAGTCCTATAATCAGCCCTAGGGGGTGCATAAGTGCTGAATGTACCTTGGGGAACAGAAATGGACTCCTGCTGTACCCCTATTTCTGACAGTGTACTTGATTCCTAGGGGCTGTTGCACAAAAGCAGAATTCAGAAATCCAGGATGATTGAGAAAGTGAAGCTCGACCTATTCTACTCACTGCCTCCTGGCATAACCCGTTGCATGTTTGCCAAGCCAGGCTGAGAAGTAGCGACTGTGTCAAGCCAGGTGTAACTAATTTGGATCAGTGCGCATTCACGGCTTTCTTAAATAGACCGCGCGGTCGATCACAGATTTATTGATGCAGAGAGGGAAAGGACACATGCCGCGTACTTTTCCCCATGTGAGCAAGCACATTTAATGCAAACCTACGAGGAAGTCAAATGTTAAAAAGGTAATACGGCCGCTATAATTAAACAAAGAGAGGAAGACTGGCAGACAACTGCAGACAACTGGGTAAGTAGTCCAGAAATATGCTCTTGCTAACCCCTGCTCCACTGAAACCATGCAATTCAAACTGTTACTTGTGATTTGCGCAAACAGTTGTGCACTTTGCCTTTAAAGTGAGCAGTGGAAGTTAATGTTACTCTGGAAATTTATCATGAAGACTAACGACAAACATCACAATGCAAAAAAAAAGTACAACTATATGTGCAAATCGCTATCTCTCTTGCTCTCATAGTGTGTGGTGTGTGTGTGTGTATAATGCACTCGCAGAATAAACATAACTGGACAGAAGAGGACCTAGCAACAAGTCAAAGTCAAGTACAAGAACATTTTGCCAGCTGGTAAGTGCCTTGATTGTTGATAATGATGTACAAAGGAGGGATATAAATTACTTGGAAGCTGCCTGCTCACTGTTGTCTGTTTTGATTTTTAGCTGATAAGAAAAGGGTTCATTTGTCTGGCACAGGGGTTGGCCAACCACCCCAGGACTTTTCTCGAGCAGTGGAGCTGGCCTTTGACATTAACCAAGGTAGGCCTGTAATGGAAGAGATCCAGGGAGGAATAGCCGCTTACTGTCACTCTTACAGAAATGGTCCCCTGTCATACAAGGTACATACAAGGTACATTATTCCAGTACTGCACATGGAACGCAACCAACCATTTATATGGTTGTCATGTGGACTGTCTAACTTTAGTTTGCCTTGCAGTATCTGGCAGCACTCTTTCTTCTGGAGCCACCAGATTATGATCCGGTGAGTATTATTCATTAAAAGCATGGGCTTTGCATGTCCTGTCAAAACAATTTCTATTGTATATGGCAGGAGGAAGGTACTTCTTCAGGAGATGACTTGAACACTATGTCGCTAGACTCCAGAAGGCTTGAGGTATCATGTCAGTCTTGTGGAAATACTCATTTTGTCCATAATGGCTATACAGTTAGTGATGTGATGGTCATAGAAAATATATTTGTAACAGAACCCAGATACTGAACAACCTGTGAGCCAGGCTAGCAACATGTTGAGTATTGCCTAAAGGAAATCCACATTATGCACAATGCTGCGGTGCTAATTGATAGGTGCTTTACAGATAGGTGCTTCGCACGCAACGCCTCAAGACAAATGGAGCTGGCAGAGGTGAAGATAAACGTGCAAAAGAAAACTGCAGGACCGGGAAATTACAAAAATATGCAGAAAACTGGACCTAGAAACCTTCAAACTAGAAAGAAGTGATTTCAATGCACGCTGTAAGCATGAATGTAACGCAATGTATTAATCATTGTGTGCTACTGTGTGCTACCAATGGCAAATGAAATACACAAACATATGGAGAGTGACAAACATTATGCTTTATTATTAAAGGGTGGGCTTCATCAAAAAAAAAAAAAAAAAAGTCAACTAAATAATCAATGAATTGGTCTCTGACCAGTCTGCCATTGACTATGTCCTCATTAGTGCATAAATTGAAACCATCTTTGTGACTTCATCAGCCATTTCTAATCTCATGAACTGCAATATTATGTATTCATCAAACCTCTGGCAGCAATATGAACAGCGGTCTTCATATAACAGTATGCTGCCAAAGACGAAGAATCACATCTTCACAAGATAATCACATGCATGATTATCACAGTTAAAATAATGTAGGCATTTTTAATTGAATGACAATGTATCTGCAGTATTTAAATACTGGCTAATAAAAATGGGACAAAATACAGAGGACCATGGAATAACTATACAACACATTAATTTCCTCTCAGAGTGATTGCTGACAGAGTGATTGCTGACTGAATAGATAGGGAACCAGGATTAATAAAGCCTGGTTGTTAGCCTGGTCTGGAGCAAGCTACCTGCACAGAATAAATCTCCATGGTAACTTATGTGCCCCTGCTTTCTACAACTGAGTTAGGGCTAAACTAAGGATAACTGGAAAATCCTGGCTTAATCTCTTATCTTGGTTTTGTGCAATACCCCTCAGATCTGGATCATAGCATATTTACATATTTTTAATGACAGAAAACACATTTTCATTTGGGAAATCATCAATATGATGTGTATGAAAGCACATGCAATATGATGTGTATGCATTTTAAGACAGGAATTTCACAAATAAATTCCTCACTAGTGCATTTAAAATTAATCAGTGACATGGTTTCTGCTCTACACCTGCAAGAATGTGTGATTTAAGAATAGGAAATGTGAAAATGTTCAGGACAATTTGGGGTCCCTTTAATACAGCCTTGGTGAGCATATGACCCCCAAACTGTGATATTCACTGAATTAGTACCTTGTGCATTTACTATTTGCTTCACTATACGTTTTTTGCATTTTAGGGCAGGTGCTGGCTTAGGAATTGATACTATTTCTAAACTGCAAGTTTAAAAATGCAAAAAAATAAATACATTAATACATTTCACATATTGAACACACTGGCTGTAAATTCAACAGTACTGTGTTAAGTTATACTCATTAGGTTTGTCTGTATACAGGAAAAGAACTTTACCACTTTATTTTCCTTCAAAGGTGATTATTTTAGCAAATACTTCTTCCAGTGTCATTGTTGGTTGCATATAATAGAAGGTGTCTATTCTTTCTCGACCGGTGTGCCACTAGTCAAAAGGAGTGGCCACTTTTCTACTGGTGTGCATGAACCAAAGAACTGTCATTTATTTTGCTATTTCAGTCACATAATAATGCCCTTGACCTTTGCTTGAAAGGGAAAATTAAAATAATAGACCATTACATCCACAAGTGCCTTCAGGGATTTCAATCTGAAGTACTTGTTGAATAAATGCTCAATTTGTACAGTGCATTTACCACAGGTGTTTTAATGAGATCCCTGCAACGTGAAAAAAAAAATTGGGATGCTTGGCAATGAAGGTCAATCTTTTTTTTTTTTTTAACTTGCAACACAGTTTCCAAACGTTTTATGATCAATAGGACAATGGGATGGAAAAAACATAAGATGAATACCAAAAGAGATAAAAATCCATTTAAGCAATACAAAAAATACTTGTGTGCAACAGCACATTTTTTGTGTGAGAGTGCAAAAAGGGTGTAATTTGAGTAATTCAATAATATTGATTCTTTGATGTAATGTGAAATGGATGGGTTGTTACTTCGAAATGACTTGTCTCGATTAAGTACAGTATACAAATGAACAACAGTTAACTGTGACAAGAAAGAAGATTTGTTTGATTTTCATTTCATTTATGTTTTATTAATCAATTTAGATTTATTTTAGATTGTGATAATCTTACATTCTGGCAGCTAACTCATGTTTAAACTGTTAACTGCAGTAGTGACAAGACTATACAATGAAAGTTTGGCATTTCGGCTCTGACCCTGACACAACGGCCAACTGAGCTTGAGAAGAAGAGAGCAGGGAGTGTTCTACGAAGGTAAATTTAGAGCACCTGGTAAAATGGAATTTGAACTTGTTACAAATTTTTGTTCATGTGTATCATTAAGTCTGAAGTTGCAGCAAAAAAGTTTCAAACTTATAGAATTTTTTTCACCACGCAAGCATAATTCAACACTTAAACCTTCTCAAATTCTTATTTGTGGGTGCACAAATTCTACTCTGCAAGTCACAAACTCATATGCTCTCGTGTTTTGCAACAGATGTTGCAGAAAATATGGCGCAAAACTACTAAGAACCTGCGATAGTGGAATTTCTAGTTGTGAAAATATAGTTGTACATGTGTGTCAGTAAATCTGAAGTCAAAAAGAAAAGGTTTCAAACTTGCAGAATTTTTTCAACTCCATAAACATAACGCAACACTTACACCTTCTCAAATCCTTACTGCAGGTGCACAAATCCGAATCTACAAGTCACAAATGAAGCAACTCATACACTCACGTTTTGCAACAGTTGTTACAGAAAATAAGGTGTTATGGTATGTTTATTGATGATGTGACTTCTCTGCTATGGCTGTGGGAACACAATGGCCTTTATTATTTCCAAAACCATATTTGAAAGATGGACCACAACGCTCCTTTCCACTGCCAATCCATTGCCTATGTCAATCCCATTTTAAGTGAGATTAAGCCCAGAGAAGTCAGTCTGGATGGTGTGTATATGTATATGAAACCAGCCAGCCCTGATCCCCTGTCCAAAACAGAGCTACACAGGGGCAGTACCAAAATAAATGATCCACTGACTCATCCTCTTTGACAAAATCTAAAATGCTTGACTAAGGCTACCAGGTGGCTCACTCGGTTAAGGCACACATTGCAGAGCAGTAGTGAGCGCCAAGGCCCGGTCGAGTTGGAGCCCCGGTCGTGCCAGTGGCGGCAGTTGCCAGTAGCCTTTTCAGAGCTGTGCACAATTGGTTTTGCACTGCAGGAAAAAAAAACTGGGAGGGACTGCCAGTTTGGGATTGTTCGTTGCTCAAGTGCCTCCTGTTGGCCAGCCGGGCGCTTGGCAGTAAAATTCTAAGCTTGCATATGCTCAGGATTCCTCTGCTGTTTCATGAGCTTGCAAAGTTTCGAGCCATGAGTGTAAAAGAGGCAGCGGCTGTTAGGCGCATGTTTCAGAGGAGGGCCGCAAGGTGTCTCGCTCACTCAAGATGGCAACATGAGGTTGCGTACGAGCATGCTTGCGTATATAGTTTATGAATTGGGTATTCCAGATTCAGGTGCAATTGTGGATGTAGATGCCACATTAAAAAAAAATGCTTGACTATTTGCTTACACAGCTTTTGGCAACATGGCAAACTCTTGCTGGTAAAGAACCATGCCTTTTTTGACTGCTCACTTTATACCCAATCATAAGTGATTTACCTATTATCCTGTATACCTGCTGCATGTTCCAAATGGGAGTTTTTCTAAAAATTGCACAACTGCTCCAGTTTTTTCATTCCCATTTACATTGTTTTGGAACGGGTTGCGGGCATTCAATTTCAAATATGAGAATATTCACAAAAATCTTTCCAGTTGATCAGGTGAAACAACAAATATTTTTTTCTTTGTGCTGTTTTCAAATAAATGTAGGTTAATGAACTCTGGACCGCCCCCAAAATGGAGGAGAGTATTGGGTGGTACTGCGGATGGGAGATTGGGGCGAGTGTGATGTTGGACTTAGTCTGTGATTGTGCGGACATTGGGCGTCCCCCAGGTGGCGACACTCAGGATGGGGCTCGTGTCTCTTGTCGGAGTCTGTGTGGCTCCCAAGCCCCCTGGGGTCCCTGGTGATGACTGTTTCTTGCTTCCTTCTTGGAGAGGGGAAGGGTGGGAGGGACGTAGAAACGAGACGAGCAGGGTTGTGGGAATGTAGGAGGTATATATAGGCGTGAGGACGAATGGGAAGGCACATTGGGAGTGGCCCTGTTCATTAATCTACATTATCGGGAACTCCCTATAATGAACTCTGGACCACTCCCAAAGTGGAGGAGAGTATTGGTTGGAACTGCGGATGGGAGATTGGGGCGAATGTGATGTTGGACTTGGTCTGTGATTGTGCGGACGTTGGGCATCCCCCAGGTGGCGAGACTCAGGGTGGGGCTCGTGTCTCTTGTCAGAGTCGGTGTGGCTCCCAAGCCCCCAAAAGTGTTAATGGGTCAGCAAGAGAGGGGCTTTTCGTATGTCGTCGACGTTATTGCGAGTATAGCTTGCATACGCATTCGATGTCCAGCGGCCGAGGATTTTAATCAGGTGGTCCGGCATTCCTCGCTTGGATGCTGTGGTGGCGGCTCCGATGCGGAAAGAGTGCACAAAGAAGTATTTAGGTGGAATGTTGGATCTAATTAGAACATGGCGGAAATGGTAGAGGAACCAGTGGCGAGTGGCTACGGCCCCCGTGTCGGTCATGAATAATGGGTCTTGGGGAGAGGCGTGGTTATTGTATCTTGAGGTGACGTGGTTTGATATTGGCTCGCACGGACTGAGGGTAGAGTCTAGACGAAATAGGAATATGGGCTGAGGAATGCCGAACTGATCAGTTTTACCACTCTTTTTCTTGAACGTGAGGCAGTCGGTGGAGTAGAATGAGATGTTGTTTAGGCAGGCGTAACGAGAAGGGTTATAATTAGCGGAGAGCGGAGCGAAATCGGCATATCTCAAAAACCCAAAGAAGGCCAATAGAACATGGCTTCTAGGGTGGAATCCGTGGAAGGAGAATGGTACCCCGAACGCAGCGTCTGGATGCGGCGTGAGAGAGGAGGTCTGCCGTCAGGGGTAAACGTTTGGTCGGAGAGGGAGATTCTTGTTTAGCGTAAACCTTCAGTAGTGATCGCACTTGAGAGTGGAAAATAGACGGGCACGGATAACCAGTGACCAATTTGACGAAGAACTTGATGCCGCTTATGCCTGGTACACACTACAAGATAATCGGGCTGATTTTTGTCCCAATCTCCCCCTTCCGATCAAAGCCAGCAAAGGCCCGATTGTCTGATGTTTGTAAATGACATCATGTCTGATTTTCCTGTGGTGTGGGGTGTGTTGAGTGATTTTTTCTAGTCCGATCCACTCGGTAGGAGAGATCGTAAATAATGAACATGTGTAATATTTGCGACTAGAAATCCTGTAGTGTGTGGGGTGCTCCGAGAGGAGCCGAGCACGCACAGCGTGTAATGTCACATGTACCGGAACAAAAGCCAATTAAGACATGAGCTGAATCAGCTAACTGACGGAAGAGGAAGTAAAAACAAACAAAAAACATGTTTGACTGCGCGAGATTTGGAATATTGAGCGTGAAGAACCTGATATTCTGCTGAAGAATCGGTTAGTGTGTGGCGTGCTCCGTAGTGCACATCACACACTATAAGATCAGAAGAGAGACATCTTGTGCGATCTGTCTTTTGTTATCATCAAGTGTGTGGTCTCTAAATCTGTGAAGGTTTGAAGAATCCTGTAATGTGTGCCAGCCTTTAGGTAGACTTGTATTTACGCTGGTCAAACGAGGTGTATGGAGTGAATGTACGAAATGAAGCTCATAATGGAAAAGAGGTCGAGTGCCGGGAATACCAGTAGGAGGCCTGAATGGAATTTCTTGAATTGCTTCCATCCTGCGAGGTATGAGGAATGGGAGCTTGGAGTGAACCCGTTTAGAATGGCATCATGAGATAAAGTGGCGAGTGGCTCGAGTTGTGGAGTCGGGTAGATGGACGCAGAAAACAGAGGAACCGGAGTGGGGCGAATGTCCGAGTTGGGAGCCAATCGTCTGAATCTCTGCCAAGAGAAACGAGATGGGGCGTCAGCGATGGCATTTTATAGCTGGGAATATGTGCGGCCTTGAGCATGAACTGGTGTTTTGCGGAAATTAAGGTTAGTTTCCTGAGGCAAAGTGTACCAATAACTGAAGCGCTAGCGAGGTGCTAGTGAGCTGAGCCACTGCGAGTGGCTGTGAGGTGGATACACATAGTATCCGTGAATGTTTGGCGGCAGGGCAAAAAACGTCAGCATTTGTAATGGTTTGACAATTTTTGAGTAAACATAGCAATCATTTAACGCACCACAAATGTATGAGATTTAATTTGCGAAGAAAACTACGTGCATATATAGCAAGAGTTGCTCGGACTAATTGGTAGAACCGACAAAAGTCTGCTTTATTTTGAAAGCATTGTTAAACGTTGCACTACTACGGAATTATTATGGCGTTTTCTTCCGCACATCGCTGACCACGAAGTTATCAATATATCTTTGATTTCTGTGCTCATGTAACTCGAGGAACAACACAGATTTACGAGTGGCTGTGAGGTGGATACGTGTGCAGTATCCATGAATGTTTGCCGGCAAGGCAAAGAACGTTACATTTGTAATGGTTTGACGATTTTGGGATATACATTGCAATCGTTGGACAGCAGCATAAATATATGGCATTTAATTTGCGAAGAACACAACGTGCATGTATAGCGAGAGTTGCTCAGACTAATTAGTAGAACCGGCAAAAGTCTAATTTATTTTTTGGAAGCTTGTTATACATTGCACTACGAAATTATATGGCGTTTTCTTCGTGCATCGATGACTACGAGAAATATGAATAAGTCTTTATAATTTCTGTGCTCATGTAGCTCATGAAACAACACAGATTTGCGTGGATTAGCTTGCAAGGCTCAAACAGCAACAAGCCACGAGAATCCGCTCTACAGTCCGAATGAAGCGACAGCTAAATGGCGTTGCTAGGTACGATGCACAGCTGAGTGAAGGCGAGTATAATTGCTGCAAAGTCAGCAAAGGTTTCGGATTTACAGATTACCATCCTTGCATAGTCACGTCAAATATATGGACATAGCCAACAGGCAATCGCTTTCCGTACGGCTGAAGCATAAAGCGAGATCGAGAACGAGTGTAAGGCAAAGGTCCAGTTCTTGCCTCCGATGAGGAAAGGACTGGGAAATTCTGTTTTGTAAAGTGGGACGGCAAATGGCGAACTCGGTTCGCGTGAGCTCCCCGGGGGTCGGGTGTATGGGCTGTGCGGGGTCGATCATGGTTTGGATTTTTTTTGTTTTTTTTTAAATTATTATTAAAATGTGTCTGCAGAAGTATGGGCGAAAGGTACATGGTATGGTACAAGTCCATACCGTCGTAGCGTATAGCGAGATAGAGAACGAATGTATGTTATTTGTTCAGTTCTCTCCTCCGATAAGGAAAGTCCGAGTGAATTAAGTGTCGATGGAGTGGGGCGGTTGAAAACGACCCCAGTTCTCAAAGCCTTCTTGGAACAAGCGGGGGTCGAGTGTTTGAGCTGTACGCGGTCGATGACGGTTTGGATTTTTTTTTTCCACAACTAAAATATGGATGCGGAAATAGGATGGTTGAATGAGCTGGGCCAGGTCGACGAGCATACCCAATAAAATCTATTGTCTAAGTGTGGCGGATAATGGCGAAGGGTTTGTAATGGGCTACGAGGGTGTATGGTAAGTAGGGTGGTGGCTAGTGTGTGCTGAAACTGAGGTGAGGGGAAAACTGCGAGTGGCCGAAGTAGTTGATGGGAGGGGCAGACCTGTAGGATGAAGCACAGAATTAGTGACTTGGGAAACGGGGAAGGGAAGGAGGGCGGGGAAAGATGGTGCAGTAGGGAAGAGATGAGCAGATGAGTCAACAGTGGATGCTTCCTCGGGTCTAAGTGGGTGAACACCTGAACTGCTGGAGCCTTCCTCCTGTGGAAGTGAGGGGGGGGGGAACATGTGCACAGGGCAAAAGTGCAGCCTGCGAACACAGGGAAGAGAAAGGGGGACGAAAAGAGACCGAGGGGTCGTAAATAGAGGAGCAGGCGGGGGGGGGCGGGGGGGGGGGGACTGGCTGGTTTGCAGAAGGAGTGACTTCTGCTGAATCTGGAGCTGGAACCTGGTAGTGCTGTGTAGTCTGCACGTGGGGAGGATCAGCTGCGTTGCCGAGGGAGTCGGTGAATAATTTCAGTAGTCTGGCCCTGTTGTCGGAGCGGTGGAAGGGGATTTTCTTCTGCTCGAACGCCTGATGGAGTCTGGCGAGGATCGAACGTGGAGCCTGGGATGAGCTTGAAGTGCGAGCCGTGGTAAGCCTTGCTGGGGAGCCGCGGGCTCTCGCTTCTGAGCGCTGCTGTTGGCAAGAGGCGTAGCTAATGCTAGACAGCGGTCTGAAATTCCATTGGCGCAGAGCCCTCAGTCGTCATCGTGGGGGAGCGCGGTTCGGAATGTGAGCGCCCCGGTTGGGGCAAGCGGGGGACGCTTCGTGGTGGAGGTACGAAGATGGCAGAGTGCGGGCGGGTGTGTGGAGGAGAGGCGGGAGCTGCGGGACAGATTGAGAAGATTCCTCTGGAGCCTTGGAATTATTCTGCATAGGAGGGACTCTGCTGGATTTCGCCTTTCGTGCTTCAGGTAAGCGAACTCTTGCTGTGCGCTGGCTGTCTGGTTTGCGAGTAAAGGACGTAGAAACAAGACGAGCAGGGGTTGTGGGAATGTAGATGGTATATTTAGGCGTGAGGACGAATAGGTGGGCGCATTGGGAGTGGCCCTGTTCATTAACCTACGTTTTCGGGAACTCCCTTCAAAAGAATATTCACAAATAACTGAATTCTGTTTTTATTCGCATTTTACTTATGCAAATAGGTGGTATGGTGGCACAGCAGGTGCAGTTGCAATCAAAATTATTCAACCCCCTTTGCAAATTGGGTTTAACTCTTTCAACTCGACAGCCCGCTACAGCGGGCTGATAATTTCATGCCTTTCAACGCGATAGCCCGCCACAGCGGCCAAGTACAGATCGACCCATAGACCGGTCAGCCCGCTGCAGCGGTCATATTGACATTTTGGAAAAGAAACGGAGATTCGTGGATGCGTCCGAAAATAAATGGATTTTATATCGAGGGAGTGTGATTTATTTATTTTTTCTTATGAGGGTACAGATATCCGGAATGCCTGAGTTTAAAATTAGCTATTAATTTATCTACATCATATATTATCAATAGGGTCGCCAACAACGCAACAAAATTTTAGGGGGAGTCAATAACCGGAGAACTTAAATATTTTATGAAAAAAAATTCGATCACACTTTTAAAAGCTACCCAAGTTCAAATTTAGGCTCCCCTATGGATTTTTTTGTGGTATAGCCTATTTCATGCGGCAGCTGAACTGTATTTCATACTTTGATAATTAAATTTTGCGATTAATTCACGATTTACATGTGTGCCAATTCCGCAGATCATATTCCAACAGATCCAGCCGAGACCGTCATCAGAAACGAGCTTTGCTTCATATAGCCTAACGCAACTGAGGAAAGGACGTCTCATGTCTCTTGAAACATATGTCCTCATTTCATCTGTTCTCTCTCCTGTTTCCTCCATGCATTCTCGGGGAACTGGGATGTAATTTAAGAGACTTGAGACGCTGACTATTTCGATCGCTTAACCAGCACTTGAATCGCCAATCCAACCGTAAAGGGTTTAACTGTTGCGCATTCAGAGAACACATCGGGCAGTGTCAGAATTTGAGTTAAACAATGCACATGCGCATTATATATGCAATATATATGTCCGTTTTCTTTGTTTTTGCTAATTATATCCAGGGTTCAATGGTATAGCACACTGTGTAATACATGGGGCTGAAGGGTGTTACATTGTATCATTTACTTAGGGGCGAAAGAGTTAATAAAAAAATTTACAAACTTTCAGCTGTTTGTGACAAACAGATGAAACAAGAACACTTTAAATAGCTCAACACGGCTAATATTACAAGTGGTTTCTCCAAATTTAACACAAAATGCCATTTTCAATGACTACTGCAGTCTCAAAATTATTTAACCCCCTGAATAGAATCTGTCATAAGAGCATAATTGCAAATCAGGTGTTGTCTCAAGCACACCTAATGCAGCTAATCATGAGCTCAATTAGTTGCATCTGGTGTGCTTGAGACAGAACACATCAAATACTTGCACTAGCTAGGGGTTTGTTGACAGTGACATTTGATTGCATATTAGAAATGTGGCTGTCAAAAGAATTGTCCAAGAACCTAATAGGGGAGATCATTGCCTGGCACAAACAAGGAAAAGGATACAAAAAGGTAGCTCAGGCACTGAATTTTTGTAGAGATACAGTTGGAAGCATAGTTCGCAAGTTCAGAGTTAAAGGAAGAGTGGTTACAGTGCCAGGATGTGGCAGAAAGAGGAGGCTATCAATGGCTGTCACCAGATTCCTGAGGAGACAGGTGGTCAAAAACCCTCAAGAGACTGCAGAAGACCCGCAGCAAGACTTGGAGGCAGGAGGCACTGATGTTTCAGTTTGCACAGTAGGCCGCATACTAAACGTTGCAGGTCTCAAAGACATACACCACAACTGATCCAAAAGCATAAGCTCCAATATGCTCAAAACCATATAAATAAGCCACAGAAGTTAAGGGATATTGTTCTGTGGAGTGATGAAACAAAACTGGAATATTCCGGGCTTATGTGGTATGTCTGCAGGAGGAATAAAGAAGCATATGCTGAAAAGTACACCCTGCCTACAGTGAAGAATTGTGGGGGCTTTTTGATGCTCTGCGGCGCCTAGCTTCCTCTGGCACTGGAAATCTGCGTAGTGTGGAGGGCAAGATGGATTCAGTCAAGTACCAGGATATCCAAGGAGAAAATGTCATGCTCAACATCCACCAAGGCTTGGTTTCAGAAGAAGTCTGGGAAAAAAAAATCTCCGGTAGGATTTGAAGAATACAGTTGCAGCGCGCAAGCCCTAGAATATTAGAGAACTGGAGGTCATTGTCCATGAGGACTGGGCTAAGATTCCTTGGGAATGTTGCCAAAAGCTGTTGTCTGCCTATGCTTCACATCTCCAGCAGGTCATAGCAGCAAGAGGGTGCTCTACTAAGTATTAAAGATGCTTGTCAGGAAAGGGTTGAATAATTTTGAGCCTGCATTAGTCATTAAAAGTGGCATTTGTGTTGAATTTGGAGAAGTCACTAATATTTGTTGTGTTGAGCCATTTAAATTGTTCTTGTTTGATTTGTTCACTGCAAACAGCTGAAAGTTTGTAAATTTTGCCAGTAAACCTAATTTGCAATGGGGGTTGAATAATTTTTATTGCAACTGTAGCACTGCCACCTCACAGGAAGGTTGTCAGTCTGAATGCGGCCTTGGGTCTTCATGTGAGGAGTTTGCGTGGGTTTCCTCCAAGTAATGTGGTTTCATCTCATAGTACGAAGATGTGCGTGTCAGGCTAATTAGACTCCAAATGTCCTATAGGTATGAGTTTGAGAGTGAATGGTATGTAAACGGTGTGCACCTTGTGATTGATTGGCGAGCTTCCAAGGGTCTGTCCCTGCCTTTTCCTCATATTCAGCTGGGATAGGCTCAAGCTCTTCTGTGACGAAGAAGCGGCATAGATAATGGATAGATATTGTCCCATTTATGATGGAATTGAGGTTGTAGAAACTGATAACCTCAAACTTTTGTGTCCTTGTCAAATGTATGCAATATGATATGCTGGTAATCTAAAACAAACTCGGTCTTCCATGAAATGCAATGGCACAATAAGATGAGACTCAGAGATATATTGTGATCAAAGACATATTGATTTAAGAATTACACATCTACTATGACCCAAACTCAGCACTGTGCATAATGTTGACTTCTCCAGTTAGTGTAGAAAACTGAATTATTGAACAGGAAACAATGTAATACAAGTAGATATCTGAGTTTGTTTTTTATAGGTTTCAATGATGTAATCTGTCTGTAGGGGAGATTCACTTTCCATCAAAACAAACAAGGAATTGTCCTCCAGTCTGTAAGATAATGCAAAATTCATGTTCTTCATTAACCGTATTGAGTGTATTAAATGTTATTCTTGGGGATAAGACCACTTGCATTCCAAGGCACGGTCCCTCAGGACATGGGGGAAAGAAACACTGAATGAAGATACAGCTCCTCTAAAGTGTAAATAATCAATGGAATGCAGCTTACTGGTTAAGTATAGCCTGAATTTTTAAAACAATAATAGAAGCACAATTATTGACTAGAAATTCAGTTCATTTTAATGTTGCGGTTTTTTTTTTTTTTTTTATGCTATGGTTGAGTTTAGATGTTTAACCAGATGCAGTTTGTCAAATTTATTTAAATATTTTTCAATCATATGAACCATCCAAAAGTTGGGAGTTCTTAAAGGCAAAGAAAACACTACAGCTGATGCCTAATAAAAGTACACCGCCCCTACTATTCAAACATATTTCTGGGTAACTTTTGAAAAATTCTTTGACGGCTAAATCAGCTCAAGAAGATATAAGCATTGTTGGCAGTGTGCCATGTTTGTTGAAATCGGGGTAGCTTGCCACGTCACACGGACACCGGAACACTTGTGTGTGCTGAGGTTATAAATGAAATAAAACATGGCTATTGTAAGCAAGTGTTCGTCCGATGAATCATTTGTGAATCGGTATCACTACAAAGACAAATTATGAGCTGACGTAAGATTCGGAAAGCCCACCTGTTCTATCTGTAACTGATGTTGTCATTTCTCTGGCCTAGCCAAAGTTGACAGGCACTTGTGTTTGGGGGGCCTGCCGGTGACTGTATTCCGTTGGCGCAGCATCATCTTTCAGAATGTTCCAATATTTACTGGGCGATTCTCTTCCATATTTAGCATAAGTGTGCTCCTTGAAACAACTGGGTAAAAAGGTTGGAACACAACTGCTGACTCTCCGTTGGGACAAAGTGCCATTGTCTGATGTTGTGCAACCACTGTCGTAACAAGTCAGGCTTTGCCAAGGGAAATCTGAGCCAGTTTATGCCCACAGGTAGATTCGAGTTTCTTGTTTTGTTGGAGCGACCAACAGCTACACACAGCAGCATTATGACTGATGTTGTCACTCGGGTTCTAATAATGATTGGTTATATTGAACCTTGAACATTTGGCGTAAAATTATGCTGCAGCATGAGTGATAATAAAGACTAATTTGTCTATGCTTTTCAGATCAGTTGATTTCCTGGTGTCCAAGCGTGTCATAACATCGGGGACATTGTCACACTAAGTATTATTTGATTGGCTAAAATATACGGAATGGCAGCATTCATTAACTTGTGTTAGTGAGTTGTATTTTGACATTTGACATTTTGACATTTGATACTCGGTACATAAATATCGAAATAAATATTTTTGGAACAAGAAGAATGTGTACTTTTATTGGGTACTAGCAGAAACATTTTTTTTCCCTTTAAAGGGCCAGTGTTAGATCTAGTGCCACATAGAGGTGAGATTGTAGACTGCAACCAAGTGATGACTCTTCCCCTCACCTTCCCCTTCCAAGTGTGTAGGAGAACCTACAGTGGCCGTGGCATTTGCAAAAAACGAAACAAAACAAAATGCGAAAGGCCCTCTTTAGATTCAGTGTTTGTTTTGTCCTGTCTATGCTTTCACAGAAACATGGCAGTGCAAAATAGCAGGCTCCGTGGAGGAGGATCCTCTCCCTCTGATTCTACAAAAGGGCCCATTCCATGGTACAGAAAACACAATTCTTATTTTCAGGTGACTGTACAGTAATGAAGACATATGTACACATAGTATATTCCATTCCTGCCAATATTTCATTCAATAGACCCCCCCCCAAATCTTATACAATAGTCTTTTAAACGTGAAACGGTGCCGTAGATGTTGCATGAATCATACCTCCACATGAAACCGCATCTGCCACCAGCCAGGCATAACTGACAACAAAACCTACTAGAGAATATTTCATAATATACAGCAGCATGCAGTGATGATTATACACTTGACAAAATGAAGATAAATCAGAAACCAAGTAATACTCAAGTATTTATTTCATGTAATATTGGATCATATACTGTAGATGAAAACAAGTAAACAGATAACAATATACAGTATGGTAAAAACAAAAATAATAATGTCAATTTGAGAAAAAAAAAGTCTATATCTAGTGTAGCCACCCTTTGCTTTAATTACAGAATTTAATCCTTCAGCAGCAGTTTTCTGATTATTTTTTTAATTTCCTCACTCGCTAAACCATCCTGTTTGGTTTGAGGTCCATTCCAAAGAGATTCTTCTGATGTTACAACAGATTTGCTCAATCGGGATTAAGATCTGGACTTTGAGCAGGCCAAGTTATAACTTTTATGTCACAAGATGATTCTTTCCGACCGACATAATTCTTGCACAACTAAGAAGTACAACGTATGTTTAGGGTCATTATCTTGTTGAAAATAAAATCCCTGACCGATCATTCTCCCTCCAGATGGCAATGCATGCCTCAAAAAGAGGCTGTAATGCTCCTTTTGATCCACGATTCGTTTGATTTCTATGAGATCACTGACAGCTTTCAAGCAGACTGAACCCCATAATATTTATACCTCTATGTTTTACTGAAGGGGTTAAACAGTCATTTTTGAAATTTTCTCCAACTCTACGGCGCACAGACGTTCTGTGTTTGGGAGACAAAATTTCAAATTTTAATACTGCTCCAAAGGACTTGTTCCCAGTCCTTGAATTCCTTGGCAAACTCAAGCCTTTTTTTTTTATGCTGCCAGCTTTTGGTAGCAACACGACCAATCAGACCATTTTCACACAGGGGTATAGAAATAGTAGATCTTGATACTTTCATTTCATCACTTCTGGCACTATTAATATCATCACGGAGTTGTCGTGCTGTCAATCGCCAACTTTTTTTTTTTTAACTTGTAACACACAGATAATGAACGTCAGAGGCTCTTAACTTCCATTTTGCACCTGTATTGTCACTAGTTTTCAGCAAATCCGTCTCTTTGAAACGCTAGCTGGTGTGTCTTACAGTTCCATGGCAGCATTTAACGTCTTCTACATCATGTAAGGCCACAATGTGCCTACGAACAATCTCAGAGAGCTCCTTCCATCATGCCATCGTGTTTAACACTGTGACACTGCTCAAAGTTCATGTCACCTCATACACTGAAACAACTGACGATCAAAGGTAATGTTGTGGAATAATGTTGCCTCAAACCAGTGTGAACAAATTTTTAGCATCAATAATCATGGAATGAGCCTTCAAACATGACTTCAGGCTATGCAAAAATCAAAAAAAAAATTTGCAACACCTTTTAATTGTTATGAAAAAATTGATGTTTCCAGTTTGTTTGTTTGTTTGTCACCCATAATTTTACCTCAATATACTTGTGGGAATGATTGTTTTTGCCCACGATAATATTGTTCAATACATTTTCATCAAAAAATTGTAGATACTATATTAGGACCCTTTTTAGACGAAAGTGGTGGTTACGAGGGTAACGTCAACTGTCCGATTAATTCATGCAATATTAATTTGTGCTCTGCCGTTCACATTGCCTAGTGCCTAGTTCTGTCATATTAGTTAATGTTATTTTGGTCATCATTTGATCTAGGATCACAATTGCGTTCTCTCTCAGTATTGCAGCAATATCAATGCGGTCTTCCTGATCTTTTAGAAAATGGCAGGCGCTCTGTTGTACACATAGTTCCTAGTCACTGCCACATTATGTTAGTATGGCCATTGACTGATCTTGGATCATAATTGTGTTCTGTCTCCGAGGTGGAGGGATATTAGCTCTGCTTTACACATAGTTATTACACAATCACACAATGGTAGCATTGCCTTTGTCTGTGGATGAAATGTGAGGTAGATTCAAGCAGGTTATACTTGAGTACATTCACATGGAGTAAATTAATTCCAGTGTTGCTCCAAAAGTGCGCAATCATCAGGGGGTGACCACAACTATTCGGAAGAGTTTGAGGGGAAAAAATATTGCTTATAAGACATACATGAAGGACAGTAATGACAATAATACATCTGAATATCATAAAATGTGTGCTAAGGTCAAAAAACAGCTGAGGAAAGCTGGAAGACTCCATGAAAGGCAGAGTGTGGAAGAAGCTACGTCTAAGCATAAGTGGTTTTTTCAATACTGCTGTAGAAAAAAGAAAGTTTAGGAAGAGGTCATGTGTATCAAGGGAAGAGATAGATCATTGATGTTTGAGAATAAGGATATTTCTGATGCCTCAGATTGTTACTTTGTTGAGAGTTTGAATAGGCAAGATAGCATTTCCAATGCTCAAAATTTTTTAGCCATGGCTACCATATCAATTGACTTTGGACTGAAGGTGTGGAGCCTTATCAATCCCCAGAATCCTAAAGATACAGATAGTATTTCCATCTCACATATGTCACAAATGTCATAAAATTACTCTTGAGCGGATGCCTTTGGCGTCAGTATAGACATGAGGAAGGATAGCTTTTGCAGCAGTTTTGATGCTGTGGGTATCCCCATAAACTTCAATACATAACAGACAGTATTTGTCAACATTGGTAACATGAGAAAAAAGACAGACCTGGCAGGAACCAAACCTGGATTTTTTTAGCATCAAATCCTGTCTATCTAACAAGTACCCAATCACACATACTGAGGGCCCCAGGGTCTAAGCTGTATTTGCGACCCTAACGCCAACCCCATTCCAAATCCTGAACTTAACCGAATAGTTTTGGTGCCTAAACCTGGCTAAGTAGTTATTATGCCTAAACCTAACCTTAACCATAATCCTAACCTGTAATGGCCGGTAGAATTGAGAGGCTAAGTGCAGCGGCGAGAGGGAAATAGAGCAGCATGGACACAATACAAATACAGAGAATAATACAGACCATACGACAGGGACAATCCTCGCGCTTCCAAAAGGACGTCCAAACATCCAACAAAACGGAAGCAAAGCGAGGGGGGAAAAAAAAAGGAGAAGTATCTCGGGGTGCCGAGAAAAACAAGGCACCTAAAATAATGCGACACAAACGATAGAGAAGATACAAAGTCACATAAATCCTTACTACAGATATCTTCGGCTAAAGTGCTTAACTACAAACAGACACTCTAGCGAAGGAGGCGTGGCAAACTTCCGGCTTATATAGAGTCCGGGGAGGCGCTGCACAAGTTCAATCAGCCAGCTGGGCAAAGAATCCGATTGAAAAGGAATTCGATATTGTCCCGGGACGAGAGCCTCAAAGAAAAGTCCTAAACACACGCACACCTCCCAAACCATGACAGGACCCCCGCCTCTAAGGAACGGTTCCGGACCTTCCCAGAGAACCCCGTGCACGGAACTCTGAGATAAGTGTGGGGTCCAGGATATCCCGAGAAGGGACCCAGCACCGCTCCTCAGGACCATATCCCTCCCAATCAACTAAAAACTGGGCCCCACGACCAACACGCCTCTCGGCCAGAATACGATGCACGGTGTAAACCGGCCCCCCCTCAATCGTCTGCGGCAGCGGCGGGGGTTTGTTGACCGGTGCCAGGACACTAGTGCTAACTGGTTTAAGCTGAGAGACACGAAAAGTGGGGTGGATGCGCAAGGATCTAGGGAGTTTTAAACGGACGGTAACAGGGTTGATCCTCCGCACTATCTTGAACGGACCAATGAAGCAGGGAGCCAATTTCCGTGACTCCACTTTTAAAGGAAGGTCCTGAGAGGAAAGCCAAACTCTTTGGCCAACCCAATAAGATGGGGCCAAATGGCGCCTTCTATCAGCGGCAGTCTTCTGTTTCCGCCCAGAGCGCAACAGAGAGGACCGGACCCTGGTCCAGACCGACCGACAACGCCTAAAGAAGTGATTGACCGAGGGAACCTCTGAATCCCTCTCATTCTTCGAAAACAGCGGAGGTTGATAACCCAACTGAGCCTCAAACGGGGAAAGGCCTGTGGAGGAGTTACAGAGTGAATTATGGGAGTATTAGGCCCATGCCAAAAAACGACTCCACGAAGACGGGTTGTCAGCCGCTAAACACCGAAGTGTATTTTCCAGCGACTGGTTAATTCGCTCTGTCTGCCCGTTAGTCTCAGGATGGAAACCAGACAAAAGGCTCACGGCGGCCCCTAAGTGGTTGCAGAAAGCACGCCAGAATTTAGCCATAAATTGTGGGCCCCAGTCAGAGACCACATCCTGAGGGAGACCATGCAGCCGGAACACATGATCCACAACAAGAAGGGCCATCTCCCACGCCGAAGGGAGCTTAGGCAGAGCGATAAAGTGGGCGGCCTTAGAAAAGCGGTCAACCACGACCAAGATGACAGTGTTGCCTTCAGAAATAGGCAGCCCCGTAACAAAATCTAGAGCGATATGGCTCCACGGGCACTTGGGGACAGGCAACGGCCGCAACAGACCAGAGGGAGGGAGATGGGACACCTTGTTCCTAGCGCAGATGCAGCATGTGTGCTAAGGTCAAAAAACAGCTGAGGAAAGCTGGAAGACTCCATGAAAGGCAGAGTGTGGAAGAAGCTACGTCTAAGCATAAGTGGTTTTTCAATACTGCTGTAGAAAAAAAAAGTTTAGGAAGAGGTCATGTGTATCAAGGGAAGAGATAGATCATTGATGTTTGAGAATAAGGATATTTCTGATGCCTCAGATTGTTACTTTGTTGAGAGTTTGAATAGGCAAGATAGCATTTCCAATGCTCAAAATTTTTTAGCCATGGCTACCATATCAATTGACTTTGGACTGAAGGTGTGGAGCCTTATCAATCCCCAGAATCCTAAAGATACAGATAGTATTTCCATCTCACATATGTCACAAATGTCATAAAATTACTCTTGAGCGGATGCCTTTGGCGTCAGTATAGACATGAGGAAGGATAGCTTTTGCAGCAGTTTTGATGCTGTGGGTATCCCCATAAACTTCAATACATAACAGACAGTATTTGACAACATTGGTAACATGAGAAAAAAGACAGACCTGGCAGGAACCAAACCTGGATTTTTTTAGCATCAAATCCTGTCTATCTAACAAGTACCCAATCACACATACTGAGGGCCCCAGGGTCTAAGCTGTATTTGCGACCCTAACGCCAACCCCATTCCAAATCCTGAACTTAACCGAATAGTTTTGGTGCCTAAACCTGGCTAAGTAGTTATTATGCCTAAACCTAATTTTTAACCATAATCCTAACCTGTAATGGCCGGTAGAATTGAGAGGCTAAGTGCAGCGGCGAGAGGGAAATAGAGCAGCATGGACACAATACAAATACAGAGAATAATACAGACCATACGACAGGGACAATCCTCGCGCTTCCAAAAGGACGTCCAAACATCCAACAAAACGGAAGCAAAGCGAGGTGGAAAAAAAGGAGAAAGTATCTCGGGTGCGAGAAAAACAAAGGCACCTAAAATAATGCGACACAAGCGATAGAGAAGATACAAAGTCACATAAATCCTTACTACAGATATCTTCGGCTAAAGTGCTTAACTACAAACAGACACTCTAGCGAAGGAGGCGTGGCAAACTTCCGGCTTATATAGAGTCCGGGAGGCGCTGCACAAGTTCAATCAGCCAGCTGGGCAAAGAATCCGATTGAAAAGGAATTCGATATTGTCCCGGGACGAGAGCCTCAAAGAAAAGTCCTAAACACAAATGGCACCTCCCAAACCATGACAGGACCCCCGCCTCTAAGGAACGGTTCGGATCTTCCCAGAGACCCCCGTGCGGAACTCTGAAATAAGTGTGGGATCCAGGATACCGAAGGGACCCAGCACCTCCTCAGGACCATATCCCTCCCATTCAACTAAAAACGGAGGTTGACCAACACGCCTCTCGGCCAGAATAGATGCACGGTGTAAGGCCCCCTCAATGAATTATGGGGGTTTGTTGACCGGTGCCAGGACACTAGTGCTAACTGGTTTAAGCTGAAACGAAAAAGTGGGGTGGATTTCCAGGATCTAGGGAGTTTTAAGCTCTGTCGGTAACGTTATCCTCAGGATGGAAAAGGACCAAAAAGGGGCCAATTTCCATGACTCCACTTTTAAAGGAAGGTCCAGAGAGGAAAGCCAAACTCTTTAGCCAACCCAATAAATGGGGCCAATGGGCCTTCTATCAGTCAGAGTCTTCTGTTCCCCAGAGGCAACAGAGAGGATGGACCCTGGTCCAGACAACCGACCGACAACTAAAGAAGTGATTGAGAGGGGCCATCCTCTCATTCTTGAAAACAGCGGAGGTTGATAACCCAACTGAGCCTCAAACGGGGAAAGGCCTGTGGAGGAGTTACAGAGTGAATTATGGGAGTATTAGGCCCATGCCAAAAAACGACGACCTAAGATGACAGTTCGCTCTGTCTGCCCTTCAGGATGGAAACCAGACAAAAGGCTCACACGGCGGCCCCTAAATGGTTATTCTCCAGAATTTAGCCATAAAATCAGAGACCACATCCTGAGGGAGACCATGCAGCGGAACACATGATCAACCCGGCCATCTTGAAGGGGGGACAGGCGATAAAGTGGGCGGGTCAACCACGACCAAGAAGTGTTGCCTTCAGAGCCCACAACAAAATCTAGGAGATATGGCTCCACGGGCACTTGGGGACGCAACGTCAAGAACAGACCAAAGGAGGAGATGGGACATTCTAGCACGCCGCCACAAATTCCCGGATGTCCTCAATCATGCTGGACCACCAAAAACGTTGGGCCAAGAACTGCTTAGTCTGATGAACCCCCGGGTGACCCGCCAGGCGAGAAGAGTGCCCCCACTTGAGAACTTGGGACCATACCACTACCGGAACAAAAAAACAGCCAGGCGGCTCCCCACCAGGACCGAGATCGGACCTCAAGGCATCCCGCACAACAGACTTAACGTCCCACTGAATGGGAGCCACAATCTGAGCTGCCGGAATAACCAGCTCAGGAATCGGATCGCGCCCAGAGTGGTCGTAAATCCACGACAAGGCGTCAGGCTTGATGTTTTTGGAGCCAGGGCGGTAAGTTCATGTAAAGTTAAAACGATTGAAAAACAACAACCACCGTGCCTGCCGGGAATTACGTCGCTTAGTCTGTTGGATATATTGGAGATTTTTATGATCTGTCTAAACCACAAACAGATGTTCAGCCCCCTCCAACCAATGGCGCCACTCTTCTAACGCCAACTTGACAGCTAACAACTCCCGGTCACCAAGGCTGTAATTCCGTTCGGCCGCCGACAACGACCGGGAGAAGTAGGCACATGGGTGCAACTTATTGTCCCGAAGGGGGCTCTGGGACAAAATGGCACCCACCCCAACCTCCGGCGCATCCACCACAAATGGGAGGGAGGGGTCGGGTAAAACGAGAATGGGCTCCGAGCTAAATCATTTCTTTAACTCCTGAAAAGCAGTCTCAGCTGCTGGAGACCAAGCAAACGACACGGAGGTATTCTTCTTAGTGAGCGCAATAATGGGGACAGCTACCCAGCTAAAATTGGGGATAAACCTCCTATAAAAATTAGCAAAGCCCAAAAACCGTTGAACCTCCTTGATATTTTGAGGGGCAGGCCAATTCCTGACCGCTGCCACCTTGTCCACGTTCATGCGGACCGACCCTTCAGATAAAATGAAGCAAAGAACGAGACTGTCTTTGCATGACAAATGCATTTTTCAGCCTTGACAAAAAGCTTGGCTTTAAGGAGGGCCTCAAGCACTTGTCTGACGTGTTGTTTATGCTCCGAGAGTGTTGAAGAAAAAAATCAGAATATCGTCAAGGTAGACAAAGCTTGGTAAAAAAACGATGCCTCCTGCAGACATTCAAGCGCAGAGTTCATCAATGGAAGTGGGTTTTAGTTTTTAATGGTGATATTATTCAAGTCCCTGTAATCAATACAGGGTCTCAAACCGTCATCTTTTTTGCCCACAAAAAAGAACCCTGCTCCAGCAGGAGACGTGGAAGGCCAAATAAATCCATTAGCCAGAGCTAATATATTCTGAATATATTCTCGCATGGCCTTATGCTCAGGCCTGACAGCGAGCATAATGAACCCCTGGGAGGAGTGGTACCAGGGTAGAGATTTATCTCGCAATCGTATGTGTGATGAGGAGGTAAAGTTGAGGCCCGTTGCTTGCTAAAAACCTCCGTGAGATCAGCATAATCGTTAGGAACATTAGGAGGCAGACAAAAGTTCAGAGCAGCCCCCAAATTCTCACCCTGTTCGGAACCTGTCGTCTCTATGACTGATTCCGAGTCAGAGAAATCCTCTGAATCGCAATCCTCCTCTGGTTGCCACCAGTCAAATTGAGGATCCCACTCCAACCCCTCCTCTGCCCCTTTTTCTGGATTAGGAGGGCTGGGTGAGACAACCTCCTCAGACTCACTCCAGGCGTCAGCCTCCCCCATAGGTTGATGTCCGGGATGACACGCCAAACTCTCCCAATATAGGGACCTACAATCAGTGCCCCACTGGACGACTGGGTTATTCTGACTGCCCCAAAAGATGTGTGACCTGTGTTTCAGCAGTCAAAAGTGTCCTAAGACTAAAGGGAAAACAGGGGAGCTGATCATAAAAAACTGGACTTCCTCTGAATGACCACCAAATGGGATGAACATAGTCAATAATTCAGAGGCCTTGGTTATTAGTCCAGTTCCCAGCGGGCGACCGTCTAAGGACCTGACAGTGCGTGAATGTAGAAGAGGACGGATGGGAATGGAATGTTTCCTAGCCCACTCCACATCCATAAAACAATCCATGGCACCTGAGTCCAAAAAAGCCTCAGCAAATATTTTCTGTCTCTCCACAGTCAATTCTACTGAAAGAAATGTTCGAAAGGGAAATTGGTCTGTCCCTCTAGCGCCCCCCATACCGCCAGAGGGCCTTCCCTTTTCCCTTCAAGCTTAAGGCAACGTGGACGGATATGTCCCGGTTTGCTACAATGATGACAAATTATTCGTCTGCGATCAGGCTTACGAACCTGGCTCTCATATGAACCGTCAATCTGCATAGGCTCACTAACAGTGGGAAATTCAATGGGCGGAGCTGGGGCTGCGTGTATTTTGGGAGAATTGACCCATTTGCTAGTATGAGCCCGAGCAGTTCGTTTCTCCTTGTTTCGTTCGCGGATACGATTATCAACTCGCACCGCAGTACGAACTAACGAATCTAAAGAAATGCAAGGCTCTAATGTCGCCAGAGCGTCCTTAACCTCCCCCGCCAAAGCGTGAAGAAAAACTGTTATGAGCGGTGCCTCTGGCCACCCTGTCTCTATAGCGAGAGAACAGAAAGCAATGGAGAAATCTGTGACACTCTCAGAGCCCTGCTTCAAATGCATAAGACGCGTAGCTGCGTTCTGACCACAAACGTCCTGATCGAACACTGAAATCATTTCCCCCACCAGAGTATCGACTGAATTTACCACCGGCGATCTAGCGCAAATGAGTGGTCCCACCCAAGTGAGAGCTGTACCAGCTAACAGGGATAAAATAAACGCATCGCGTGACTCTTCATTAGAGAATTGTGAGGGTTGCGTTTTAAAAAATATTTCACATTGAGCAATGAAATCTTTGCATTTCCCTGCCTCGCCTTCATATCTTGGGGGTAACTGAAGTTTAGGCTCTCTGGGAAAGTGTGTGGTTTGTGCTTGTGAAACATCTTGGGTGAGCTGAGTGGTCAACGCTCTAGTACACTCGGTGAGGCTTAATAAGATATTTTCCTGTTTCTTAATAGCAGTCTCCTGCAGGCGAATCCTATCTGTCAGCTCTGCCTGCTGATTATTTAAGCAAGTGAGGACCTCACCATAACCAGCAAGGACCGATTGTTGACTAGCAACAATTCCCTCCAGCGTAGCCATTGCTGGTGACTCCATAGCTGGCTTGAGTGTTCTGTAATGGCCGGTAGAATTGAGAGGCCAAGTGCAGCGGCAAGAGGGAAATAGAGCAGCATGGACACAATACAAATAAAGGGAATAATACAGACCATATGACAGGGACAATCCTCACGCTTCCAAAAGAACGTCCAAACATCCGACGAAATGGAAGCAAAGCGAGGGGGGAAAAAAGGAGAAGTATCTCGAGGAGCCGAGAAAAACAAGCCACCTAAAATAGTGTGACACAAAGGATAGAGAAGATACAAAGTCACCATAAATCCTTACTACAGATATCTTCGGCTAAAGCGCTTAACTACAAACAGACACTCTAGCGAAGGAGGCGTGGCAGACTTCCGACTTATATAGAGTCTGGGGAGGTGCCGCCCAAGTTCAGTCAGCCAGCTGGGTAAAGACTAACTAACATTTACAAAGTTTTGAGGAATTTGTTTGTAAAGTTTGGCCGCTCGGTGTGCACTTAGGGAATTGGAACTTAGTAATTCTGATCTAAACCCAATTTTACAAATAAATTGAATGCCCTCACTTAAAAATTAGATAGAACTATTTATTACCAATTATGTGCGACTCAATTTTGACCAAAATGTCAATTAGAACCCTGTAATTCTAAGGTCGTGAACTGGATATATACCAGATGATTGGAAGCTGGGCAATATGCAGTAATGTCAATATACAAGAAGGGGGACCGTTCTGAACCTGGACACAACATGCCTGTCAATTTAACTTGCATTTTATGTCAAATACTGGAATCTATCATTGAAGACAAGTCCGAATTATTTGTTGAAAGTCTTAACATCCTGAAAGATAGCCAACATGATTTCTGCAAGGGAAGGTCATGCTTGACAAACCTTTTGGAATCCTTTGAAGGGGTGACTAAAACTCAGACCAGAACAGGGCTTATGATTATAATACACCTTGATTTTCAGAAAGGATTTGATATAGTGCCACTTGAGAGACTGAGGACAATGAGGAATTACAGGTATTTTGGAATGGATTCAGAATTGTTACAGGACAGAACACAAAGTGTTGTGGTCAGAGGGATTTTGTCTGAGCTAGGCATTGTTGGAAGTAGAGTCCCACAGGGATCAGTGCTTGGACCCCTACTCTTTCTCATCCACATGAATGACCTCGACAGGAACATTGAAAGCAAATTGGTCAAATGCGGCAATGATACTAAATTGGAAGGTTTGGCTGACAGTTTAGTCTGCTAAAGTGATTCAGGATGATTTAATTAGCATCCTGAAGTGGGCAGAAACATGTCAAATGAAATTAACCATAGCTAAATGTAAAGTTCTGCATGTCAAAAATGAAAATATTTGGCGGTATTACTCTATGGCAGGTTTTAAACTGAAAAGTGCCCTACTTTGAAAAAGATCTGGGAGTGATTGTTGATGAAACCATCACAGGTTTTTGTCATGGGATGCTGGAATATATCGCCAAAAGTATTTTTTATAAATCTAAATTATACTTCTCTTGTACAATACCTTTGTCAGGCCACACTTAGTATGGTCCACAAAAATGCACAAAAAACTACGTGGAAGATGTAGAGCTTTATGAAAGGTTCAAAGAAGAGCCACAAAGTAAATTTCTGGTATCAAAGATAAAAACTATGCGGACAGATGGAAAAATCCTAATCTCTTCAGCCTTAGTAAAAGGAGACATCAAAGTGAAGTGATTGAGGTCTTTAACCTTTAGCATGCTAAGTTAATTTAAGCCTATTGCATGCTGGCAGTTGAGTTCTAGATCAGTGTAATATAGCCTGCAACTGACTTATTTTCATGATCCAGATATCCCTCCGCGGCCCAACGAGTTCCGAAATTCCCCAGACGCTACAAACCAGTGGCGTAGCCAGAGGGTGTGCCAAGACACGTCACTTTATGACAATAATTAGTCCTGGCTAGTTCTCAATCATTTTCCTTTATTGACGCGTTTTCCAATTATCGTAATTTTCAACTGAAGACACGGTTTCTCTCCATATGCGACCTAACAGCGATTAAATCATGGGCAAAATTCAGTACATTTGCGGAACAAGAATAGAGAATTGGGTTGCACAAAACATCCGTTTAAGACAATTATTAGTCCTGACCTGTTCCCAGTCATTTTCATAACAGAAGGTTCACTCCGAGAGCACTCCACACTTAACAGGTGCTGCTTGTTCTCCCCGATTAGGTAAGACAACAATCATTCATCTGGACATGTATTTCCTGTATTTAAATCAATGTTATTCAAAATTGCATACCTGTCGACTCTCATGCAAACAGCTGGAGCCACACGCTTTTTATAGCCTATTGAACTGCCAAGTGCCACTTTTTAAAAAAATTTAATCAACCCACACAATATCGAGAGTGAAAGTCCGCGTTTCATTGGAACACGGACCAGTTCAATCAACACGAAGCATTGGCCGATTAATAAGTAAATTATTTTGCTGTACTGAATTTAGCCTATTATTTCATCATTGTTAGATCGCATATGGAGAGAAACCGTGTCTTCAGTTGCCAATTACGATAATTGGAAAACGCGTCAATAAAGGAAAATGATTGAGAACTAGCCAGGACTAATTGCTGTCATAAAGGGACGTGTCTTGGCACACCTGCTGGCTACGCCACTGCTAACAACACGAGCACGGTAAACTATGTATTATATGCGCCATTTTTTGTATTCATTTGTGAGTCAAAATAAGTTCTAATTCAACATTTCATATAGATTTATTTGGTTCGTTAACGAAAAGGGAACTATTTGATGTAGTATGAGTGTACTGGTACTGTCAGCGAGACGCGCATATAATACTGAGGATTATAGCGATCACAACGGTCATTTTACATTCGCATGTATGATGAATAATGACTAGATTTGCAATACCTGTCCAACAAGAATTGTCTACATAGCTATCAAGAACAATGCAAAACAGATGTGGGACACAAAATCCATAATATCAGCATTTAATAACTGTCACATTTGGCAATGGTTGTATGCATAGCCTAGACCCTGCATGCCACTGTGGGTGGGTATTTATAAATCTGACTTTCAACGTACACCCACAGAGGCACTGCTCGATCCATTGACTTCAGGCATACTTTTTCGCTCTACGTTTGTAACTTTTCCCCAACTCTTTGGATCGAAACAAATCAAACGCACATACCTTCCTAGCTAAGACAGCTAGACTCAGCCGCGAGTACATGCCGGTAGATGCCTTCCGTGCGGAGATATGAACAAAAATTCCTCCGAAGCGACGCGGTTCAAACACTTGTCGCCATGTCTTCTAATGGGAATTCCCTGGCGTACCGTTGCATGTCGGGATTAGAAGATGGCGGCAAGTGTTTGAATCCGTTTGTAATGCGTCTCTTCAGAGGAATTTTTTGCTCATATCTCCGCACGGAAGGCATCTACCGGCGTGTACTCGCGGCTGAGTCTAGCTGTCTTAGCTAGGAAGGTATGTGCGTTTGATTTGTTTCGATCCGAAGAGTTGGGGAAAAGTTACAGATGTACAGCAAAAAAGTATGCCTGAAGTCAATGGATCGAGCAGTTCCTCTGTGGGTGTACGTTGAAAGTCAGATTTATAAATACCCACCCACAGTGGCATGCAGGGTCTAGCATAGCCACTGACTCTCCATTGCTCGCTATCAGCGCGACCGCACTCATACTGCGTCACATACTCACTTTAAAATGAAGTTATATTAGCACTTGCCGCTGATCTTCTGAAATTGTCGAGAAGTCAGTGGTCCTAGTTGAACAGAATCCAAGTCATCTCGAACACAACGGAGGCCATATCTGATAGAAGTGTTGACTGATAATCCATTATAGCTCCTTCAAAAAAGCAACCGATCTGGAAAGAACTCTAAATGGGAAAACTAATCATCCATATTATTTTGAAAATAAAACTTGTTTCTTCTGCCCGACTTGAAAGTAGTTTCGACCATTTCAGCCCCGTATGGCACTCGTGGCGACTGCGATCGCCGGCAGTTGCACGGAATAAGGAATATTTGGGCGAGAACGTTCGACGGCAGTTGCACAGAATAAGGAATATATGGGCGAGTACAGTCGCCGGGAGCACGCTAAAGGTTAAATATGTTGAAGGGATTAAGAGAGTTAACTATGCGGGATTATTTAGACCAAGTTATGTTTACAGATCTCGGTGTCACAAATGGAGGCTAGCCAAGGGTAAAATTAGCGCTGATATTGGGAAATATTTTTTTTCACAGAGAGAGTGATCTCAGTGTGGAATAACTTGTGTGGCTATATCACCAGAAAATAATATTTGTTGGGTTTTCTTTACCTTTAAATGAAGCGTTTATATCTGCAGATGGAGCGGGTCCTCTTTAATGGTGCTTACTATGGTGCACTGCCATGTTTCTACAGTAGCCCAGAACAGAATAAATGAATATTGGCTTTCAAGAGTGTGTTTCGCATCTGTGGCCATTATAGGTTTTCACACACGCTGAAAAGGTGAGGGAGAGGAGAGCGGTTATCAGTTGATTGCAATCTACAAGTTCCTTCCTTGATTGCTCCAAATTCTACACACCAGTTCTTTAATTGTCTGACAGTGACGTCAGCCAATCATTGCCTTACCAAACTTTGTATAGGCTGAACTCATTTTTTACTGAATTTCTATGGAGAGACATTTGTCTCTTTATTATTCAATCAAATGGAATAGATTTGCAACCAAAAAGAGATTTGAGAGCAAAAGAGCAATCAAAAAAAATTTTTTGAGAGCAAATCAGTATGATCATTTTGCTTATACATCAGTCCTCTTTGCTTGCAAGTAAAAAACTTTTGCTAGAAAATTAGTCCTCATTACTTGCGAGTAAAAAAGTTTAGCTTGAAAATCAGTCTTCTTTGCTTGCCAGTTAAAAAGTTTTGCTTGAAAATCAGTCCTCTTTGCTTGCGAATTCAAAAGTTTTGCTTGCAAATTCAGCAGCACTTAATGGGCGGGGCCTATGCTGATGGATGAGAGAAGAGTTTCTATTGGTGGGTTTGACCTGGCTCCAGCGCGGGCTACACCTTCCGCGTTACTCCCACTTCTCCTTTGTGTTATGCTACCGGGAAGTTGATAGCAACAAGATATATCAACTAAAGGCGCTACATTGTTCGTTCCAGATCCGCCAATTTGCATAGAGCTGACCGCCAGCTTATGATGGGCGTACCTCCCGCTGGAACTAATGTAAACAAATACGCTCTGGATAATATTTCGGTAAATATCAGTATAATCATTCAGACGTGTGTTGATTTCCGGCCTTTTCCTAACCGATAACAAGAGAAGAGTCAGCTTGAAGCGCCATTTCTGTCCATTACCGCCCATTGCGTTCACCAAAAGCGTAGTTGCTAACTAAGTTACCAGCTTACATAGTTCGTCCGTTCATTGTCAGTGGTTCCTACGACGCAAATTAGCATCTGTGATTTAGAGAAACGCACTCCTAAGCGATTGACACTTTTCTATTGGGTCAGTTTGGAAATACAGTGGTATACATCCAGTCTATCTTAAAACCCCTTCGGTACGGTGATATTGTGACCGATCTCGTTCTGTCAGGTTGAGTTTATTTTCTCTAGCAGTACGATCTAGGATGGGGCACTTGTTAATTTATCATCGCAAGTGCCGGGAACCTTGATAACGAGTGTCTTATTGTGATCGCTGCCAAGTGGGGAAACCCGTTTACAAGGAGACTCTCGCTGAAGAAATGCCCTTTTTTTTTTTTTTTAGAAAAAAAAACACTGTTTTGTTATTGGATCTTAAAGAAAAACAAAAAAACACATTCGTTTGTTATTGGATCAGACACATATCGATGACTATTTTTATTTGATAGAAATACTGCAGACCCAGACACTGACATTACGAAGGACGAACAACTAAACCTAGTCGCGTCCACTGACAGTGAAGCAGCTGCTGATTTCAACGGGTTTTCGGACGTGCCCGACGCTGAAGTCGGGAGTGATTCAAAGTACCGCAGTATTCTCGCTCATTAGGACTGCAAGTATAGCACTCAGTGTAAATCAATAAAACCAAATGTTAATGCAGTTACGCACGAATGAGATGTCCATTTCCCATCCAAATCCGGTCCTATAAGCCACGACGTTACCCCCGAGGTAACCAGGTGATCTGGTAGTGGGAAAGGGCTAGTCAAGACTAGCTTTACACCGTATAGCTAAGTTTGATGATTTAAAGCCAATGATCTCCGTTGTTCAAGCGAAAAATAATTTACATGTGAGAGGTTAAGTCGGCAACTTTCCCTCGCCTGTGGCTGCTATTTACGGCGATACAGTGGTCAGGCATTCAGAGAAAAATTTCTGGAAAGAAGCATCCACTTTGCTGCACATTGCTGTATTGGACGCCTGTCACAAGATGACGACCGGACCTGCATATTGAAATCGTAACATAGCGCCTCTAGTATATATAGCTCGTTGGTTGATAGTCTATCGCTCTTTGAAATTGAAATGTTTCCCATAAGTAATGAATTAGGCTAAATAGCGTAGGCTACACCCTGCCGTACATTCACAACAAGAAGAAGTAGTAATGAATTATAATGCCCTGCTGCTTCAAGCACGCTGATTAGCAGCAACATGGTTGCTGCTCAGGCTACTCTGCTCAGGCCGTGACTAGCAAGTGGAGAGAGGCAACCATGTTGCTGCTAATCAGCGTGCTTGAAGCAGCAGGACATTGTAATTCATTACTTCTTCTTCTTCTTTTTCTTGTGAATGTATGTGTTGAGATAAATCTCAGAGAAGAAAAAACCCCTTGATCATTCAGTTCATCTCATCACAACTACAAGTCCCAAAATGCATCACTGTTGCAGGCTGCTAATCACTGAAGTGGGGACACCTGTCAGCAAGATGATGGACAATAAAAACCTCAACAAGAGTAGAAGGCAATTCAAACATGGTTCCTCCCAAAGACATCACTGGTATCGTTGAAACTTTGATTTGATGATATTTTATGTTAGTGATATTTGTGTTTGTTCATGAATTACTTAATTGTTTGAATTTTCAAATTGGCAATTACTTCTCACTTTGTGCATCTCAGTAAATGTATGTATAAACTACAGAGAACATACATTTTTTCTCTTAAAGGAAGTTTAAGTGCAGTATTTAATGAAAATTATAATTGCCTGTAACAATGGCTGGCTTTTGTTGGGATGTTTGTTGCAGTGATGCTTGGAGGTAATTGCATTTGTTTTTGTGTAATTTAACTGTTGAAAGTATAATTGCATTTAGCTTGTAAATGTGGCAACATGGATTGACTTCTTTCTTTCTCAGGTCTGTATCTGAATGAGCTCTAGGCTGTGACTAGCAAGCTGCTGGCAATGATCAACCAGTTGACTGATGCACTGGAAAAAAAAATATATATATATATATATTCCATAAGAAAAATTGGTTGTGGAGGATAATTTTGGGTTTAAAACTGTTTTGATTAATTGATTGATCATTTTGGTCATGTTTTTAAGCAAAAAAATGTCAAACTGGTGGATGCTTTGTTTTGTTTTTATGACTAATTAACTAATTTGTTTCTTTTTGTGTCTTGAAGGTTTTCAACCTAATGCAATCCAACCAATTTTAAAAATAAAAGATTGAGTTGGCATTGAAGAGTTGTACTGGCGTCCTTTGGGATTTATGGAACCAGGCCATTTCAAGTTGGGCAGGCGTTGAAATAAAGCTAATAACTTGACAGTATGGCAGGCTGTAGCCTACACTATTTAGCATAATTCATTACTTATGGGAAACATTTCAATTTCAAAGAGCAATAGACTTTCAACTTACCTCCCAGTAGCATAACACAAAGGAGAAGTGGGTGTAACGCGGAAGGTGTAGCCCGCGCTGGAGCCAGGTTAAACCCACCAATAGCGTAGGCCCAGCCCATTAAGTGCAGCTGAATTCGCAAGCAAAACTTTTGAATTCGCAAGCAAAGAGGACTGATTCGCAAGCAAAACTTTTGAACTCGCAAGCAAAGAGGACTGATTTTCAAGCAAAAGTTTTTTATTTGCAAGCAAAGAAGACTGATTTATAAGCAAAATGATCATACTGTCCCTGGACATGGAATCTGGTTATGGGGACATGGAATGTCACCTCGCTGGGGGGGAAGGAGCCTGAGCTTGTGCGGGAGGTCGAGCGGTGCCGGCTAGAGATAGTCGGGCTCACCTCCACGCACAGTCTGGGCTCTGGAACCCAACTCCTCGAGAGAGGCTGGACTCTCTTCTATTCTGGAGTTGCCCGCAGTGGAGGCGGCGGGCTGGTGTGGGTTTGCTTATAGCCCCCCAGCTTAGCCGCCATGTATTGGAGTTTTCCCTGGTGAGCAGAGAGGGTCGCTGCCCTTTGCTGGGCCGGGTTCGGGGACAGGTGCCTCACTGTCGTCTCGGCTTATGGGCGAATGGCAGTGCAGAGTACCCGGCCTTCTTGGAGTCCGTGGGAGGGGTACTGGAAAGTGCTCCGACTGGGGACTCCATCGTTCTGCTGGGGACTTCAACGCCCGTGGGCAGCGACAGTGTTACCTGGAGGGGTGATTTGGAGGAACGGCCTCCCGATCTGAACCCAGTGGTGTTCTGTTATTGGACTTCTGTGCTAGTCACAGTTTGTCCATGACAAACACCATGTTCAAACATAAGGGCGTCCATCAGTGCACGTGGCACGAGGATGCCCGAGGTCGGAGGTCAATGATCGACTTTGTGGTCGTGTCATCTGACCTTCGGCCGTATGTCTTGGACACTCAGGTGAAGAGAGGGGCTGAGCTGTCCACTGATCACCACCTGGTGGTGAGTTGGATCCGCTGGCAGAGGAGGAAGCTGGACAGACTTGGCAGGCCCAAACATGTTGTGAGGGTCTGTTGGGAACGTCTGGCGGAACCCTCTGTCAGAGGGGTTTTCAACTCTCACCTCCAGGAGAGCTTTGACCAGATCCCAAGGGAGGCTGGAGACATTGAGTCTGAATGGACCATGTTCTCCACCTCCATTGTTGTTGACCGTTCGGGAGCTGTGGCGTAAGGTTTTTCGGTGCCTGCCGTGGCGGCAATCCCCGAAACCGGTGGTGGACACCGGAAGTAAGGGATGCCGTCAAGCTGCAGAAGGAGTCCTATCGAGCTTGGTTGGCTCATGGAACTCCTGAGGCAGCTGACAGGTACCAGCAGGCTAAGCGTGCTGCAGCCCGGGCGGTGGCGGAAGCGAAACTTGGGTACGGGAAAAGTTTGGGGAGGCCATGGAGGAGGATTATCGGTTGGCCCCGAAGAGATTCTGGCAAACCGTTCGGCGCCTCAGGAGGGGGAAGCAGTGCCCTGCCAACAGTGTTTACAGTGGAGGTGGGGAGCTGTTGACTTCGACTGGGGATATTGTCAACCGGTGGAAGGAATACTTCGAGGATCTCCTCAATCCCACTGACACGGTTTGCGTAGAGGAAGCAGAGGCTGGGGACCCAGAGCCTGATTCATCCATCACTCGGGCTGAAGTCACTGAGGTAGTTCGGAAGCTCCTCGGTGGCAAGGCACCGGGGGTGGATGAGATCCGCCCTGAGTACCTCAAGTCCCTGGATGTTGTAGGGCTGTCTTGGCTGACACGCCTCTGCAACATCGCGTAGCAGTTGGGGACAGTGCCTCTGGACTGGCACACCGGGGTGGTGGTCCCTCTATTTAAGAAGGGGGACCGGAGGGTGTGCTCCAACTATAGGGGGATCACACTCCTCAGCCTCCCGGGTAAAGTCTATTCCAGGGTGCTGGAGAGGAGAATTCGGCCGATAGTCGAACCTCGGATTCAGGAGGAACAATGCGGTTTTCGTCCTGGTCGTGGAACACTGGACCAGCTCTGTACCCTCCGCAGGGTGCTTGAGGGTTCATGGGAGTTTGCCCAGCCAGTTCACATGTGTTTTGTGGACTTGGAGAAGGCATTCGACCGTGTCCCTCGTGGCATTCTGTGGGAGGTGCTCCAGGAGTATGGAGTCCGGGGCCCTCTACTAAGGGCCGTGCGGTCTCTGTATGACCGGAGCAGGAGCTTGGTTCGCATTGCCGGCAGTAAGTCAGACCTGTTCCCGGTGCATGTTGGACTCCGGCAGGGCTGCCCTTTGTCACCGGTTCTGTTCATTATTTTTATGGACAGAATTTCTAGGCGGATGCCCCCTGGATGCCTTCCTGGGAAGGTGTTCCGGGCATGCCCCACCGGGAGGAGGCCCCGGGGAAGACCCAGGACACGCTGGAGGGACTATGTCGCTCGGCTGGCCTGGGAACGCCTGGGATACCCTCGGAAGAACTGGAGGAAGTGTCGAGGGAGAGGGAAGTCTGGGCATCCTTGCTTAGACTGCTGCCCCCGCGACCCGGCCCCGGATAAGCGGAAGAAGATGGATGGATGGATGATCATACTGTTTTGCTCTCAAAAAGTTTTTTTTTTGATTGCCACTTATTCTCTTTTGCTCTCAAATCTCTTTTTGGTTGCAAATCTATTCTATTTGATTGAATAATAAAGAGAAATGTCTCTCCATAAATTTCCACTTGTTTTGACCTGTTTTTTAGCTTAACTTTGTTCATGCAAGAGCTTGTGCTCCCCCGCCATTACTGTGTTGGTTGTCTAGCAATGGGAGATTTGTTTCTGTGCAATTTTTTTCCGCTCATTATCATTTTCTTCGTCACAAAGTATGCATGACTGTAATGTGAGTTGTCTTTCATATTCATCATATTGTGCCTGTATTTATATTAATGCAGGTATTACCAAGACAAGACAATGAGAATGTCACTCCTCTCGTAGTTCTGGGATCTGGGAAGTTTGCTGTGGATTTGATCATTACACACCGCTAGCATGTTTATCAAACTAATTTATTCTTTAGCATATGTGATTAGCCTTGCTGGTTAGATTACTATGCATGTTCAGAAGTTTACTGACATATATCCTTTCTCATTTCTTTCTGTTTGTTTGGTTATACAGTAGAGCATTTGTTTACTGGTGGATACAATTCTTGACAGATCATTAAATTGCCAATTAGTTCAGCTGTTGGTTATCAGATCAGTCATGGGAAAGTGGACACTTTGGGTCTTCCGCATGAGCTTTTTTTTTTACCTCTGGCCCTTAAAGAACTATAGGACATTTTACATTGCTGTTTATGGGAAAAATGGCAGATTTTGCGATAATTTGATCTGGATTTTTCAGTATTTATTATTCATCTGTTCAGCTGAAATTCAAGTTAATGCTGCCTTTTATTGTGCGAATGTGCCTTTTCATACTTCCATCTGTCTTCCTGTCCTTATGGCAGTCCTTCCGCTGCATTTTGTTTCCAGGCCATTTATCAGCCATCCCGTGGCAGGGGAATGAGGTTAAAGTACAGAGGGCTCTATCTTTCACATTGCCTAACCCGTTGCCACTACCCGCAACCCGTGAATTACGCATTTAGCAGCTTCCACTATCCCTAAAAGATATCTTGCGGCCACACTACCCGCTATGCATTATGCCGAATCCTCTATTTGTGCCCGGAGGTGTGCCCGTGGGTGTGTTTATGTGCTTTCCCTACGATTGCTATCTTGACCACACACGTTAGGGAAAGCATATAGCGGGTCCTAAAACCACCCGCTGCCCGCATTTGGGCTTTCACAAGAGCGCTATGCACTAGCACTCAGCAACAGAAATTTTTTTTCCAGCGAGAGCGGCATTTCAGAACTCTCTTGCGAATGAAAGTAATTTCGGCGACAAGTACGCACACCTGTTTTTGCAGTACAGTCACGCAACTTGCTGTAAAAAAATAGACAGCTGTCCGATTGGAAAATGTAAACAGACGAAACCACGTACTTCTCACCAGAATTACCTTCATTCGATGAAGAGTTCTGAAATGCCGGTCTCGCTGGGGGGAAAAAAAAGTTACGTCACTGAGTGCCAGTGCATATACCTAATTTTATTTTTCTAAAATGGGATTTTGTACTATGCTTCATTTCAGACAGGAGAGGGAGTTGGAAGTGCATGGCGAAATGCATTTTTTTTTTTTTTTTTTTTTTTTGAAGTTCCATCACAAAAGGGGTAGGCTTGAATTTTTTTTTTTTTTTTAACTACATACCAAACATTAAACAATATGTCAATGTCAAATAATAATAATAATAATAATAATAATACAATTCATGATTAACTTAACAAAAACAGATCCTCCCCTGTCTGGATTTGACCTCATGCACGGGCAATTTAACTTCGTCAACGGAGAAACGTGGCGACCTTCCTCTCTCCATCACGGATTTCGGTTTGAGGATTTGGGATAGCGCAGCCTGCTCCGAAAGGCAGTGGCACCTAGCACACTGATTGGCTTAACTGGCGTAACGCCCAAACCACGCCTATGCATAATATAACGGGTAGCACTGGCGTTTTAGGGATATAGGCAGGTGTGCAAGATAGCAACTTTCGCGGGGGAACGCCTCTTACGCAATGCGAAATCCCCAAATAACGGGTTTAGGGACTCTGGCGTAAGATAGGGCCCAGACTGTCATAACCCTTGTGTGAATGCCTTCTGTTTCTCCTCCCATTCAGCAACTTGTGTGTCTATTAGAAGTATTGCCTCCTTTGATTGGTTTGCGTCTGGGGTGTTCCCTGATCCCCGGCAGTGTCTCGTTTCATTGTCTCTCCACCTCATGTGTGTATTTATTTACGTATTTATATCCCCTCCTTTGAGTTGCAAGTTGCTGGATAGTCATTTGCTGCAGCGCTTCAGAACCCTTTAGTATTTACCAAGAAAACTCTTCTTCCTTTGAAAGTTTAGCGTAATCTTTAATAATAGTAATTCACAGAAGTTCTCTTCCTTGTCTAATTAATAGAAACAAGCTCTCAAGGCTTTCGTGTGGTTTCCAGGATTTGGGCCGCATTCATTTTTTTTTTTTTTTTTTTAATTTGGCATCTCCAATCCCACCTGAATCTGGAATGCCCAATTGGTGAACTATGTACAAAGCTTGCTCGTATGCGACCCCTTGCTGCCAACTCAGGAGGGCGTAGACAGCTCGCGGCTCTCCTCCGAAGCACGTGCCTGTCAGCCACTGCCTCTTATACACTCACTGGTTGAATCTTCGCAAGTTCAGAACGAGGGCGGAGGATACCCGGACATGAACAGACTTAGAATCTTCCTAACGAGCGCCCGTCTGGACAACAGGAGGCGCTTGAGCAACGAACAAAGCTATTTATTTATTTCCCTTTTCCCGGCAGTCCCTTCCCAATTTGAAACCCTGTAGCACGATGGCCAATTGTGTGCTACTCTGAAAAAGTTGCCGACCACTGCCGGTTGGTACGACCGGGGCTCGAACCCACGACGTGATAGTCACTTCTGCATTGCAATGCAGTGCCTTAACCAAGTGAGCTATCCGGCAACTACGGTCGCATCCATTTTAACCCTCTCCCAGTCTGTTCCTCTGTCCAGTTTAAAAGGAACAAGCGCGCAGTCCCTCTGCGATCATCAGGATTGGAGCCGCATTCCTCCCAGATTTCTCCATCCTGCCTTCAGTAAGTTTGGCTCGCGTGAAGTGTGCACTCTATCTGGCAGTCATCTTGGAAAGCCACTGGCCAGGCATCGGCAATGCCCACATGGCTTCGCCTGTAACCTCTGAACTGAACTGTGCTATTATCCTCTGGGTTCCATCCCACTGTCTACTGTATTACTATCAATGAACCCTGCTATTGGATTGCACTCTGCCTCCACACTTGACTCCTGTTCTGGATCAAAACACTGTCATCTTTAATTTTCAGGTATTTATATCCATATCATGTGAACCATGTAGGATTTCAAATCATTTTATAAAGTGCCACTTTCCAAATTCTTAGGAACTGCTCTGTGCGTATTTTGTGAACATACGGTAAATTTTGAATGACGCTGACTAGAATTTTGCACAAAATCAAACAGAAGGAATCAGACAAAACAGAATAATCTCCATCAAATGTATATGAATATAAAAGAGTTCTACCATATCACAAATGTTGTCTCTGTTCTTTTCTTGGATTGATTCATTCCTATGTAGATCTCTACGAAGAGCAGCCATTATTTCACACCAAGTCCCAAGTTAAATATTAATTTCCAATTATGTACAGTCATTCACCCTGGGGGAGCCATTTATTCATTGGCACACGTATACACATGCTCTTTTTAAGGCTTTTAATCTGATCTGACTTCCTTGAGTACAATTATAATTCCCAACATTATTAGGCAATGCCCAGGCACGCGCTGTATCATGTCTTAATAAAGCAGCGTATCCCTTGGCACACATAAGCATCTAGAACACAAGTAGAGTTTAATAGAACAAAATAATCTATCACATCTTCAACAGCCTTGTGAGTGATTAAAGCACCTCTGTAATTTTGAAGCTCATTGTTATCAGGAAGCACCACATAAAATGTAATAGTCCGGCAATTATATCGCTGGGAAATTGTTCCCAGCAGATTCTTCGTGTGCTCCTGGGATGTGGATGTTTACACACGAATACTCATAAGTAGAAATGAACCCATTTGGGTGGAATGCGTGAATTTTGAAATATTAAGCCTCAAAAGAATTCAGATCAAATTGTCATCAGATATAAAAGACATCTTTGCAAGGAAGTGATGGAGATGCTGAAGGTGAACTTTCGCGGACTACCTTGTTATGCTCCCGAAACACTGATGGCTTGTTAAATTACTCAATCTTCAACAAAATACCATGCTTTGGGAGCATCAGGGAAATATCCTGATAAAAGGTTTGAGACTTTAAAAAATACCATTATTTAGTCACATTCTAATACAGAGGTTCTCCAAAAAAGATCAAAAATAGTCTGGTGCATGAGCTGTCTTTTAATTTTTGTAAATTACCCTGAAGAACAACATAAGTTACTATTTTCTATTGTTCCAATAGATTTATGTCTCCATTGGTATCGCTGAAAAGAATATTATCCTCAGTATTATACTGTCTTTAAAAACATCTTTTTTTAAAAACACCTTTTGCTATTTCTGTCTATTTATTAGTTGATGATTCAGAGTAAAAATGTCTCTTAGCAGCAAGGATGATACAAACAAGAGGGTTTGTATGCATTAACTGAAAAGACAGACTGCAGGTTCACCCATTTCTTTTTTTAAGGCGCTGCTGACAAACATTTTACCTCTAATGTTTTAAAGGCCTTTCTTGAGCTGTTGACAAGTTTCCCATGCCATATTGCAGAATACAGTGACACTTAAAGACTTGTGCATGCCTTTTTTGTGGAAAGGAACACAGTTCGAAGGCCAGCATGGGTGAGCACCAGGAGTGAGTTACCATGGTGACAGGATTCATGCCAAAAATATTCTCAGTGTACTTTCATGGAAAACATTGTTAATTTTCAGGATAAATGGACTTGTTTTGTAGGACCGACATTTAAAAACACTGAATGTACAGTAGAGGAACAAATGCAGCTGCTAAACATTTACAAAGTCTACTGCCAATTATTTAGATTTGATTAAGTGAGCGGAGAGATAATGAGACCTCCACTGGGGCTTATTTGAAAAAGAAAGGCTGCTCCCTCAGTGTCCTTATTAATCACAGCCCCCAGACTCCAATTAATGTCATGTGTCTAGATTGTCTTTTGGCTTAGCTTGAAAGACAGTGAGGTTAAACATATAACTACATTTTGATGTTTCTTTTCTCATATCATAAATCATTCTCAATCGAATTTAATAAAATGGCCTATCAGGTATCTTTCCTTTCTAAAAAATTTTTTCTCTTTAATCATGAGCTCCACAGTCTCATGGTGGATCATGGTCATGGCGGAACTGGCGCCTTCTGTGCTGTCATGCCTGCAAGGCAGTGGCGATGCTTCAAGACTGACCCTGTCTCATCAGCAAATGCAAGTCGATCTGGCTCCTGTGGTCTGCTTGTACCAGCCATAGAACAGAACTCAGCAGGTGCCAAGCAAAAGGAGCGGGCGACCGTAAAAAGTGCTTGTCCCCACTTTCCAAAATTGATGATAGGGTTTTCAGCACAGGCAGATCATTCCACATTACCAATGCAATTTCAAAAACATTAAACGTCATGGTGCACAGTGGTCAGAAAGTACATGGAAAGCAATAAAATTTCAGGCTTTTTTTGCTCCTCTGAAAATCAGGTTATAATGGATTATGTGGATCAGTAGTTCCCAAAATGGGTCTTGGAGTACCCCTATGTTGAATTTCAACAAGGTGTTAATTTTTTTGAGAGTTGGAACTTTTGATGTTTGCCGGGATTACATACATTCTTAATCATGTCAGCAATTACAACCCCAATTCTGAAATAGTTGGGACAAAGTGCAAATTGTGAATTAAATCAAAATGCAATGACTTTCAGATCACATGAGCCAATATGTTATTTACGATAGAACATAGATAACATTTCAAATGTTAAAACTGAGACATTCTACATTTTTATCCACAAAATGAGCTTATTTCAAATTTTCTGGCGGCAAAAGGTCTCAAAAAAGTTGGGACACAGGCAAAAAAGGGCTGAAAAAGCAATTAATATATAAAAGAATCAGCTGAAAGAACATTTAGCAAGTAATTCGGTTAACTGGCATCAGGTGTGTATCATGATTGGCTATAAAAGGGATGTCTTAGAGAGGCTGAATCTCTCAGAAGTAAAGATAGCCAGAGGCTCTCCAACCTGTGAAAGCTTGTATAAAAAAAATTGTGGAATACTTTAAAAACAATGTTCATCAATGTCAAATTGCAAAGGCTTTGAAGGTCTCATCATCGACAGTGCATAACATCATCAAAAGATTCAGAGAGACTGGAAAAATCTCTGTGCGTAAGGGACAAGGCCGAAGACCTTTACTGGATGCCCGTGATCTTCGGGCCCTCAGACGCCACTGCGTCACTCACAGGCATGATTCTGTCATTGACATTACTAAATGGGCCCAGGAATACTTCAAAAAACCACTGTCAGTAAACACAGTCTGCCGTGCCATCCACAGATGCCACCTAAAACTCTATCATGCAAAAAGGAAGCCATTGTTGAGCATGATCCAGAAGCGCCGCCATGTTCTGTGGGCCAAGGCTCATTTAAAATGGACTGTAGCAAAGTGGCAAAGTGTCCTGTGGTCAGATGAGTCCAAATTTGACATTCTTGTTGGAAATCGTGGGCGTCGTGTCCTCTGGGCTAAAGAGGAGAAAGATCACCCCTCCTGTTATAAGCGTTCAGTTCAAAAGCCAGCATCTCTGATGGCATGGGGATGCATTGGTGCATATGGTGTGGGACACTTGCATGTTTTAAAAAGCACCATGAATACTGAAAGGTATATAAAGGTTTTAGAGCAACATATGCTCCCCTCCAGATGACATCTGTTCCAGGGAAGGCCTTGTGTATTTCAGCAGGACAATGCAAAACCACATACTGCAGCTATTACAACAGCATGGCTTTGTTGTAAAAGAGTCCTTGTGCTGAACTGGCCTGCCTGCAGTCCAGATCTTTCACCGATTGAGAACATTTGGTGCATAATTAAACGAAAAGTCCGTCAAAGGAGACCCAAAACTCTCCAGCAGCTGGAAGTCTGTATTAAACAAGAGTGGGATCAAATTCCAATGGCTAAACTCAAGAAACTTGTCTCCTCAATGCCCAGACGCCTCCACTCTGTGTTAAAAAGAAGAGGGGATACCACACCATGGTAAACAGGCCCCTGTCCCAACTTTTTTGAGACCTGTAGCAGCCATCAAATTTGAAATGAGCTCATTTTGCGAATAAAATTGTAAAATTTCTCAGTTTCAACATTTGTTATGTTATCTCTGTTCTATTGTGAATAAAATATTGGCTGGTGTGATTTGAAAGTCATTTCGTTTTGATTTTATTCACAATTTACACTTTGTCCCAACTATTTCGGAATTGGGGTTGTACTATAAATACACAGAGTATACGTGTATGGTTCCTTAGTACATATTGTGCTGATTGCAGTGTGGCAAACAATTACATAAAAAGTGGTAGCGCAAAAAACTGCAGTGAATAGGCTCCTAATTTAGTAGTCATTAATCATTTTTCTTCTTTTAATCTCAACTCAATGCAGCTTTGCCTTACTATTCACTGTGACTTCGTAGTTCATTATCTACCAGGGGTGCGTTTTCCGAAATGGCAGATGCTAACTTACATAGCTGGACCCATTGACTGTGCATAGAGGATCTATGTAAGTTGCTAACTTAGTTAGCAACTATGCTTTTGGGAAACACGCCCCAGATAGTTGTGATTTGTGACCTGGGGCCTTATTTATAAAAATTTGCGTGGCGTTCATACCTAAATAACGTGTATGCGTGAAAAAATAAAAATGGCATATAGTAGAAAATAACCTAGCTAATTTATAAATCTATGGGTAAGATAAACTGCATTCAATTTAAGTAGATAAATTAGAATGTGAGGTTAAAAGGTATATCAGCCAAGTCAAGACAAAGATACTTTTTAAAAATTGACTCTCTGCATTATACTGTTAGATCAGAATAAAGCGAGATTTTTAAAAATATCTCCGCCTGATCAGCAAATGCAACCCACTTGCTTATTCATAGACTTATACCTTCAAATTCAAATTTTACAAGTATATTTGCAGATGGCACATTTCCATGCATGTAAAAATGATGAGAGCACGCACGTCTGACTAATGAACTGTCATATGGAAACCGACACTGGCTTAAAAGCCTGCTCTGGATTCTGCTGGCCCAGCTGGTTCAAGCATCAGTCTGGCCTGAGAGGATTTATGTTTTGTGTTAAGTAAGGCTGAAGGTACTCACGTTATCTCACTCCATCAATAGCAAATACATTAAAAATATCTAGTGGCTGCAAGCACACTATTAATTTACCACGGCCTGTCCCAACAGGAGGCAGGAGGATTGTTGGAGGCAACAAGGTGTATCCGTTTCTCCTCCCTGGGACATTGTGTCGCTGTTAAGGAATCAATGCTAATCGAGTTGGGGCAGTGGAGGTAGGTTACACTCAGGCAGCCAGTGATTTAGGAGGAAGTCCAACTTGGAGCAATGGGCTCAGGTAACACTGTCACCCAAGAGGCCCCAGCAGACTCAGTGGAGACAGAGGACGCAGTGTGTGGCGCAGCGGCAGTGCTTTTATTGGGACATGGATACAAGTCTGCGCCCGGAAGGTTGAATGGATTGTGTTTGAGCATGGCGGTGGGCAGGGGCTAAAAAATTGTATCTTTATTTATGTTTTAAGTTATAAATTCATCTTAAAATCAGATTTTTCCAAAGAAAATGTGGTCATCTTATATGTATATTGATGTCAGAATTTTCATTTTAGCTTGTCTTGCAGATCCAATGTTTAAACGAGGGCACAATACTCCAATTTCTTCATACACATTTCCCTGATTTTCCTCCTCATATCCTGCTCTTGCTTATTTTCCTTGCCTCCTTCGATGGTAGGTGTGAGGAGCAAGAAATGGACGCAAAAAGGAGGAATTAGGTGAGAAATAAAAAATTGTAACGAGTCCTATGTTAATCCTTGCATGCCAAATAGCAGAGACATTTATTACATATCACATATCACCATTCTCAGATTCCCATTGGCTGTTGGTGTGACCTTGGGCTCCTGAATAGAAAGCATAAAAGTTAAGGCTGTCAGAGGAACGAACGCTTTGCATAGTTCAGGGGTGATGGAATGGTAAGAAAAACATTATCAACTTTTTTTGCACATCTTAACCTACTGTAATTTTGGTTGTAATGATTTAAATCTGTCACCTACATGTGGAGAGAGCTAGTTTGGCTGCCGGTTGAGCTTCCTGTTTAGGCAGTAGCTTGTTTGTTCGTAGGCGCCTGATGGGGAGCTGACACCTATCGTGGTCAAAAACAATCTGGGGAGCTTCAACACTAAGGTTCTTTGATGATGCTTGCTGTAAAAATTATGGGCTTTGGGAATTATGTTGTCTTGGGTCCTCCACTTGAAACTTGAGCATTTCTCAAAAAAAGAAAAAAAATGCAAAAATCCTTCATTGGAAAGCCAACGCTCCAGTGCCAAAAATGATTAAAAACCAAAGTCCTGTTTGTCAAAAGACAGTTGGTACTGTACAGGATCAATCAAGTATCAATGCCCCCCCCCATCAATTAAAAAAGTTTTGTTTCTCCATTTAATAAGCTGCCATTTAAACTAAGTGGTAGCCTACAAGTGTCTAATAGTGCTACAGTTCCCTTGGTAAATAGAAGAAACGAGGATATCACAAACCTTGGTATGTTTAAGGTAGGTTATTATGTGTATATTTTTGTTGTCAAAGAGGAATTTCTTTTTCACTGTTAGTGCACACGTACAGTACTAACTCAATTATGACATTTGCAGACTTACACAAAGGAAAAAGAGTTACAGAACCATCTTTAGATCTTTAGTAAGTTACAGAAACATAATTAGTAATCAAGAGACAAATACATAAACAAATACTAAGTTAACAGACTATTAAAATGTGATCAAAACTTTTTATTTTGTACTAAAAATGGTTAACAGGAAATGTAGGCAATATAATTGTAGCGATATTCCTGTGTAATAAAAAAAAATAGCTCTTGCACAATATTTTAAGTTCATCATCATATAATAATAATAATAATAATAATAATAATAGTAATGATGATCAAACAAAATCTTGTGAAATTGAATTAGTTTCACTTAGTAGATGTAAAATAAATGTTTTCCAAAATGAGATATGGCTGATTTGGTTGGCTTTGACAATTGATTGCCAGACCATTTTAACACAAATTCTGCTAGCTAGCTGTCATAGTAGTGTAGCATGGTCTAAGCTTTAGTTGACCGGGACAAAATGTGTATGATTCTTAACATTGTAGTCACAATGATGTGACACTGTGTACCTTTCACTGTCCTTTTCTGAATCTTACAGTAGACAGGGATGAGGATTAAATGAAAACATGATTTCAGCGATAGGCTATATGGAACTGTTGAGACACTGCATTAGCTGAAAAATGAACCTGCATTAACAAGGCTGTGTTTGTAAAGGTAATTTGATATACCTGGTAACAAAAATGATCAAAATATTACATTCGTTCAGAGTGTGTCCCTATCCTCTCAGTAGATTTTATGGCAATTTATTGAAAGTTGATTCTTTTATAAACACTCTATTGATGGCAGAGACATATCTTATTGCGAGCACTAGGGAGATGAAAAGCATTTCTCCCTCTGCAATTCAGTTTTGCTTAAATATCAATAGTATTTCGGTTCAGGTTCCATTCTCTAGTCATAGAAGTTATATAGAAGAAAATGAGACCACCAAACAAAACTGACTTTATTAAATCAAACAGTTGGCACACCTTGTGCAAAAGGAAGAACTTTAATGCACAAAATGTGAAAATAATTTGTCATAGAGATGATCCTATGAATGATGATGGTGATGATGATGATGATTATTATTATTATTATTAACACCAATGCATAATTGTAATTAATATTACTATTAATATTGGAATCACCATCTTTGCACATCTTGCGTCAATGCAGGGCTGTGACATGGAGTTCCGTAATTAGAAGGATCCACCAGTGCGAACAAAGCCGGTGACTATTTTCAGCAACGAAAGGTTTATTGATGCATTAATGATTATTGCCCTTGCCCAATTACAGTAAGTGTGAGCATGTGACAGGCCTGATTTATGACCAGTGACATCAAGCAATAAGACTTCATATTCGTAAATACTGTAGGTAAACCTGTCATAAATTTCAGATATTTCAGAATGAAAAGGTAAAATATTACATTGAATGAACACTATTTTTACAATTCAGAGTGACCAATCTACCAAAATTCCTCTAAGGGCGCATCAAAGAATCATCCAGGAGATCACAAAAGAACCAAACTAAAATCTAAAGAACTGCAGGCCTCACTTTCCTCAGTTAAAGTCAGTGTTCATGATTCTACAATATGAAAGAGACTGAGCAATAATGGCATCCAAGGGAGAGCTGCAAGACGAAAACCACTGCTGACCAAAAAGAGACGAAGGCGCACTTCACATTTGCCCCAAAAATCTAAGAGACCCCCCCAAGACTTTTCGGATAACATTCTATGGACTGATGAGTCAAAAGTGTAACTTTTTTGTGGACATGGGTCCTGTTACGTCTGGCATGAAGCTAACACAGCATTCCATAATAAGAGTCTGGGCCAAATCTATCACACAAGCAATTTGGGCACGTGCCCTGGAGGCCTTGAGCAGAAAGGGCCCTCCATGATGTTAGAAAAAACAATGTGGACACTTTTTATTTCATTTCATTTTTTTTACTATTCTCAGCCAGGGCATTACATCATTTCCCGATGACAGAGAGACCCTGTTTTGTCGTCAGAGAAAAGCAAAGTCTGATAACTACTCGGCTGCTGGTATCTTGCTCTCAAATTAGAAGAAAAAAAGCTGTGACATTGCAAGCATTTTATGTGCTCTAATACTCTATTTATAGAAATACGAGCATGAAGGACTTACCAATGGCATATAATTATCTAGAATCTCTAGGAAAGGGGCAGATAAGTATAAAAATTGTGCATTTTGTGATAAAATAAAATTTGGTGTACTTATAGCCGAAGACATTTAAAAAATATTTGCATATTGGGTCATCTTGAATTTTCAATATGTCACCCATGGCAGCCATTTTTCAAAATAGCTGCCAGTGCCAACAGTTTGCAGATCAATGTTCATATCAGCAATGGATATAATGTGATATTATTGACACAATTAGTTGAATTTATTTACCACACATATTTCTTGGGAATTGCCATTTGGATAATACATGGAACTCATTGAAAATTCAAGGTGGCAGCCAAGACTGGCATGAAAAATGTATCAGTAATTAATTTAAGATTTAATAGAGTGGATGTCAAAGCACAGCCAAGGCACATTGGTGACACCATTGCTGTGAAACTCAGCATGGGGCTCAGTGTCAGCTAAATACATTCTGCTATATAGTGTCATGCTTCTGTGGAAAATATTAATCTACGGGTGGTGGTTGATAGTTTTGTGGTAGTGTAGTTAGTTTCCTTAATGCTATCTAATGTTAGCTCCACATCTAGTTAACATTGTGCATATTTAGATGTACAACATTGTAGTTAGATAGTTGCACCTGAATTGACAGGATGTGCCAGCTCAGCGCAAGAGAGTTGAGCCAAGGGTCACGGGGCTAGGCAGTGTTAGGCAGTGCAAGTGCAACAAAGCTGCTTTAGACTGCACGGCCTTCTGTTACTGTGAAGGGTAGTGCTGAATAGACTTTCCTATGACAGACCCTAAGTTTAAATTGTGATAAACAGAAGATTCTGAGCCACACAAAGCCATTTAAATTGTTACTCTATCTTACTTAGTTTTGGAGCTATGATACAAAATACACCAATTTTGTAACTCCGTTACCGCTTGACCTGGCCCGTGTGCACCTATTGGTATATTGATGAGCCTCGACCCATCTCTTGAGGGACTAGGATTTTTGGAGTGTTCCTTTATTGTGTTAGATAATTAGCTCATCAGTTTAAAATCACCTGTTTCACATCACCTTATTATTGCATAATTTATAAGTGTCACATCATTATTAGTCCTTAATTGCCCCTCTGCCAAATTTTTGCTGCAGTCTGCTGCAGAGATCGGATTTGCAAGTGTATTCTCACTAAGCAACTGAATATGCTAGATAAAGCATCAAATGATATGATGTTGTAGTGTTGTCAAAATAGAACAGGGCAAATGGATTTTTCTAATCACTCCTTTTTGGTTTTGTATACATTTTTTCATGAAGTGCAAACTTTTTTTCACAGTTGGGGTTGTATTTTAAATGAGATACATGAAATAAATCGTGCATAAAACATTATTTCACAATCTTGATTAAGTTGGGCTGTAAAAATAAGCAGTGCAGGCATTGGTCTGATTGCTATGCTCAGAAAGTTTCAAAGTTACTGTGGGTCTTTCAGTCTGCATTGAAAAAAGTCGATAATTCTTTTAAGTCCATTCCAGATGTGCCAGCAGACAGCATATCTGACAGGACAAAATGTTTCGGGAGAGAGGAGGCAGGCGCCTCAGGGTCGCATAACAGAGAATACAGGCTACTGCATTTTGAAGATTGATTGGAGCGGTGGTGGGGCCATGCCATTACCTGCCTTGTACATGAGGCTAAATGTTGCAAGCTGGAACAAGTAGCCAGTGAAAGAAAGATCAGGAGGTGTGTGACATGAACATGCTTTGATAGACTGTTGATTACCTTCGCTTTGTACGGCCGCATTCTATAATACCTGCAAGGTTTCGGTGATACAAGCAGGGACTCTGAAGAAAATAGAATTTTAAGGTGAGAGATTACCAAGGGCTGGACTTGGAGTACTGTCAAGTTAGCGGTGAGGAAGTTGTGGAGTGTACAGATATTGCACGGAAAGATTAAGTGAATCAGGCAGGCTGTGATGTGGAATGAGGTCTGAGAGCCAAATAGAAGAAAAAAAAGTAAAGCCAGAATATTGTTTGTATAGAAATTGTGGGTAAGGATGAACAAAACAAAGCATTGCTTGTTAATGAAGACACTGCAACTTGGCCTCGGCTTGTGTTGCTGCGTCATAAGGCATCTTAGAATACCACTTCTTGAGTAGAAAGCCATTTCTTATTTTGAGTTACCTTTTGCATGTCAAGTGAAATTTTCTTAACATACTGGCAAATCTTGAAATAGGTCACACGGTCTCACCACACTAAAAGTCTAAAAGGTATGTGTAAATAGTGTAAAATAAATGGAATTGATGTAAAAACAACAATAATACACTTGTTGAGAAAGAAGGATATATGTATGGAGCAGTGACGTGCAGTCGGGGGTTAGTTTGGTGAGGCAGAAACCTCCCCTTTGCTTGATTAGCAATCAGACGATAAACTAGTTTAGTAAGACTATTCGGCAGAACGACGGGCCAGTTTAAGTTTCCGCGGCGTTATTACTCAGTACATCGAACCTGAAATGCTCGCTAGACAGCAGATTTGCGCGTACTTACTTCCAGGAAGCCGAAGCAATGTCATCAACAAATATTAAAACAGTTTGACTTATGCAGAGTTCAATGCTTAATCAATATACAATGTATTCTCCTTTAAATGCGCGCTTTTACACCCAAACCAAAAAGCGGGCATTTATTTTCAGTCTTCTTTCGTAATCCGATTAACAAAATGTTTAAACGATATACAGAATTACCGAGAGCCGAGAATTTTTTCTAATTGATTATTCAGATTTCCATCCTTGCAGTCTAGAATTGAAGCATATACGTGAATGAATCTTTTTGTCATTATCTCCTCTATCAGTATCAGGCTTCCTATGGGCTTGGTCTTAATTGTTTTGATTGTCAATCAAGAATAGTACATGGGAACAGGTTCACAAAATCCTGTGATATAAGTTTGGGTCACTGCCTCACCTCACCGCACGTCTCTGGCTTCCAGTAAGCAAGTACTCGCAAATCTGCAGTTTCGTGACATTTCAAGTAGCCTACTGAGTAATAACGCCGCGGAAACTTAAACTGGCCCGTCATTCTGCCGAATAGTCTTACTAAACTAGTTAATCGTCTGATTGCTAATTAAGCAAAGGGGAGGTTTCTGCCTCACCAAACTAACCTCTGACTGCACATCACTGGTATGGAGTCTTGGAATGCATATAAAGCAAAGAAAACCCTGGGCAGCCAATCAAGAGTAGGCACTGGTTACTATTATGACCCTGTACATTTATGCTGCCTCTAATAGCAGGAGGACTGTTTTGTGTGTGTCTTGTACGCGTTTAATTGCAGGATTGGCGGCACCTGGCAACACCCTTTAAAAGGAGTTTGGTGTTGTGCAAAAGGGACCTCAGCTGCCAGCTTGTTCTCCAGCAGCCGCTAAGCCCCCGTTTACACGTACACGGTTATTTTGACAAACGGAGACATTTCCCTGCGTTTGTGCCCTTCATTTACATGCAAATGGAGAATTCGCCTCTGAAAACGATTCTTTCTAAAAACTCTTGCCAGAGTGGAGATTTTGGAAAACTTCGGTTGCAAGTTTGCATGTAAACGGGGTTTTAGGCAGCCGACGTCACAGTATGCGCCAGAACTTGCACCTGCACAAAAAGTGCGTGTTATGGTTCTGTGTTTTGATGTCACGCCTTATGTTTATGGTTATGTCTTTTCTTTATTCTTTTTGTTTATTATATATTCCGGTTTTCTGTTCTTGCCATTCTAGGTTTCATTGCACTTGTCTCCCCTGTCTTGTGATCAGTTGGTTCAGTCCGTCTTCCCAGTCTGTGTGCTTACCTGCTTCGGGTGATTTCAATGGTTTCTGGTGTTTCATATTATTACTTCAATTCTCGTTTACTTCTTTCACCTTGCTTTCCTAGATTACTAATAATACTAACATTTATATTGTGTATCATAGTCTACTAACTTAACTAATCCATGTATATATTACTAACTTACTAATGAACACTTCGGTTAATTTGTAAAGCTGCACCTCTACTAATTATTACTAATTTTAATCTCAGCAATCGCCCTGTTCTAGTCTTCGCCTCTTGCTTTGCTTTCTCTGCCTCTCCTGCGTTTCCGCGAGATCTCTCGCTCTTGCTTAATTACTTTCCTGCATTCATTGTCTGTGCACTTAGAACTCCTTGACCGGAGCTGTTTATCTGTCATAGGTTGTCTGCGTAAATCCCGTCCGTGTCTTGGCTTTTGCCAATTGTTGTGGTTTAGGATTTCCCCATGTGTGCCTACCTCTGTAATTAGTTCTCATCCAATTCACCTGTTCCCCGCATAGCATGCAACTTCCCTTGTGTCTATGTAGAGTCTTCACTGCAGTTCAGTCCTTGTCAGAACGTTGATCAGTATTCTTTTGTGCAGAGCTCCTTGTATGCCAATCGATTATTGTTTCTTCACGGCTGTTTTGCCCAACCTTGATATTGCCTAGCCCTTCTGTTCTTGTTTTGTCTTTTTGGATTTTTGACCTATTTTCTGTACGACCACGATTACTGTTTTGGATGCCCTGTGTATGACCCTCTGTTCTGGATTTCGACTACGATTTTGGCCTGCTGTCTATATACCGTCGCACATCTGCTTTACTGGTTTTCACCCCTGCCTGTCTAGTCGACTTTGCTTTTTGGATTTCGTTTTTGGCTTGGCAATTCTTGTGTCTTCTGGTCCTGACCCTGTTTTCAAGAAAGGCTTACAATTTTTGGAATTCCTGCTTTTGCGAGTGGTTCCTGAACGCACCGTCACAGTGCGACCTATGTTTACATTTTCATTTGGCTGTGGTGATCATGGATGATCGTGATTCATTTCTGTTGTTGCTATTTTCGGGATTCTGATTGGCTAACGTGGGCTTGAGTTTCTCGTTACACTGCCACCTGCAGGTTTGGCATGCTCTTGACGGCATATACACGGGTACGTGTAAACGAAAACTTTTCTGAAAACTGATACGCGTGCATGATTATTTTTGAAAATGGAGACGGTGAAATGTTTTATGAAAATAGCCGGCCACGTGTAATGGAGTGTTAGTGTCCTGGCCAGCTCTTGTTGTTTTTGGACCAATTGTTGAAGTGCTTTTGGTAATTAAATCATTTACATTTTATAAACATGATGTCTCCCCAGTTTATGTTGCAATCAGTCAGTGGGCTGGTCATAACAACCAGTAGTGAATCTGTCAGTGTTCCCCAATAACATTATTAGCTATTAAAGGTGGATGCTTTGATGCAAATTGCTCAATCTGGCATGAAATTTTGCGCAAAATCCAGCGCTTCATTTATTTTAATCATTTGAGGAAGTACACATGTAAGCTTGTCATTATACAAATATTAGATTCACAATTATTATAATATAAAATTTCCATTGAAGCCTAATACTTTGTAGTTCCTTCCTCAAATTATCCCAACTGGGCAAGTGAGCTGACTGGTTGACTAGCATATCTGCCACCTGATTCCTCTCAAGCAACCACCTCCTCATCGTGACCAGTTCAGTGCTGTCGAAGCCTACAGAACATATGGAAGCTTCCCGTAAGCCGCTGGCTAGTGACTGCAGCCCAGCTTAGCCTATCACAACTGTGCTGAACTGTTTCTCATTATCCTGGGGTTCTGCCCCCAGCCATTCTCTCCAAGGTTCCCTCCCAGTCATTTACCATACTGCTGTAAATAAACATTTGAATTGCACATTTGACTCTGCCCTGCAAAAAATGTTCTATAGGACTTCTGTGGAATTCTGTAGAACATTTTAGTAAAACAGCATGTTCTATAGGATCTTCTATGTGTTCTATAGGAATTTGCTAGAAACCTATAGAGCACCTCTACGGAAAAAAAAGGTCCTATAAGATTATTGCTGTTCTATAAGACCTTCCTATAGAACACCCTAGTTGAAAAACCTGTTCTATAGGACTTTGATGGTCTGTAGGACCTTCTAATAGAACAAAAGCTTAATGGGAAAGACATCTTAAATAAGGGTTAAATAAAAATAAATCTTATGAATCCTTGCAATGCTCTGTCGAAGGGTCAATTTACCTTGTGTAACTGGGTTCTAGAAGTGAGAATCCGGAAATGTGCAGTATGCAGTGATATCCACGATACTGAAGTAGCAAGGAAATTGTGTCCCTTTTAACTTTAAGGTGTGCTTAAGCACATGGGGTACCGGGCACATACCTACTCATTAATTCTCTGATCAGACGATAGATTGACTGACTGCATAACTTAGCAGTATTTCAGTTACGGTATATGAAGACCTCTTTCCATTTCCTAGGCAGCAATTCAAAAATATAAATAGAAGGCATTACAACTTTATTATGCTATAATGGAAAACTCGTGTTCCTCTTTTGCTTACGAGAATTACGTTGAAAGTTTGACCTTTTAAACTTTTCCCTTAATTTTAAAAATTCTATCAAATTATTCCTTTCCATTCACATGCATGTGATTGCAGATTGTATACAGATTTAGAATTAATTTGAATACAATTTGAGGTCTGCTGAGACTTATTCCCACCATCTTTATATATGTATAGGTTATTTCTATCCATGACTATACAAGTTTCCGAATGGCTCACTTGGTTAAAGCACTGCATTGCGGAGCAGAAGTGTCTGGGTTCGAGCCATGGTCAGAGTAGCACACGAGTGGTCATTGTGCTACAGAGATGCAAGTTGGGAAAGGATTGCTGGGATATGTAATACAAAATGGTTGCCTTCCAAATTTGGGTGGGATTGAACATGCCAAACTGGAAAAAAAAAAAAGTCCTCCAGAGATTTTCTATGGAACTGTTTTCTATAGGACTTGAGGTACTAAAGTTCTATAGAATTCTATTGAACTGTCCTATAGGATTCCTATGCAAATTTTTTTTGCAGGGTGCACTTAATTCCTGGACTGGACCATAACAAATGGGAAATTTATCATGACGCTGTTGTGCTCTTTATCTTAATTGTGGAAAATTACATCTCGTTCTCTGTCAATCTTGTATATCCGGTAAAGAAGTTAGTTGGTGGCGAATTCCAAATAATTGTTAAATGTTAAATTATGTTAACTTTAACAAAGAGTTCCATCTACTGTACGGAAGCTCTTCACAATATTTTTTGTAGTCCTAATTGTTACGTGGTGGAATAGAGGGAGACCCCCAAGCGCAAAGTAGCAGGCAAAAAGACTGGTTTATTTGTCATTGTACAAAATAAACAATGAGCACACAAGCACAAGAAACGATGGCTATAGGAAATACAAAGTGGAAAAGCTTACAAGCTCCAAAAGGGAGAAAACAGCCAATTCCAATTTGGTAATGAAAAATACAGACACACGGATGCACAAACTCTGAAAATATAGTTAAATTTAGAAAGAGAAATTTACATACGCAAAAATATGCAAGCTCTCATAAAAGAGAGAATTTGGTCTCACGCAAGGGAGAAAGCCGAACCAGCATAGAGTAAGGGAAGTAGATGGTCTGACCGACAAACGAAAAGTAAACAGTACAGGAACTAAATACTGAAGTGAGGTGAAAACTAAACCAATGAGAGAAACGAAATAATAATTGAATAATGAGTGAGTGTGGCAGGAAACTATGCTGGCAGGCAGGGCTGACGAGCTTCAGCTGGCGCTCGTCACACTAATAATAAGACGGGATGGGGCTCAGGACTCTGGGGCAGACAGGAGTGAGGTCTCACATAGTTTATTACGGCAAAATCAGGGTCAGACAGCCCAAGTGAAAAACCAGAGGTAGGATTGCAATACAAAATCACTGGGCAAACTCAAAGTTGAATAACCAGCAGAAATCCTGGGACCAGTCAAGCAGAATGCAGTGCAGGAACAGAGGAAGAATCGAAAACCAGAGAGCAAGCACTGCTGTAGCCTAAAGAAAACAGACACAGGGGGCAATCTAAACTTTTATACCGGAACAAAGAAGACTGATAAACAGGGAATCAGGACTTGGAAAATTTTTCAAAAGAATGAGAATAGAACTGAGATAAATTCGCAACAAAAGAGTGAAACAGAGAGCTTGAATAACAGTGAAAGTGATTAGGGAAAGTCAAGATAGTTGGGAAGAGAAGCAAGTGAGAGCAGCGATGGCCGTGACTACACACAAGGTAATGAGGAGCAATGAGGGAACAGAGTGAGGAGGATGATAGAAGAGGGAATGTGAAAATAAACAAAGCCGTGGAAAGCATGGGGGAAAGAAAGAAAGGATACAGAAACTGAATAAAAATGGCTAAAAACAAACTAAACAAGCAAACAACCTAAATAAATAAACCATTGACATAAGATTTCATTGTCATGTTCTTTGTGCACAGCAGCAACTTCCAGTTTGCCATGTACCATCTACCATGATCTACGTCAACCTCAGAGTTAGCTGGAACACATTACCATTCTACAAACCCCAATTCCAATGAAGTTGGGACGTTGTGTAAAGCGTGAATAAAAACTGTATGCAATGATTTGCAAATCTCACAAACCCACATTTTATTCACAATAGAACATAGACAACATATCAGATGTTCAAAGTGAGACATTTTATCATTTCATGAAAAATATTAGCTCATTTTGAATCTGATGGCAGCAACAAATCTCAAAAAAGTTGGGACAAGGGCCATGTTTACCATTGTGTAGCATCCCCTCTTCTTTTAACAGCAGTCTGTAAATGTCTGGGAAGTGAGGAGACCAATTGCTGGAGTTTTGGAAGAGGGATGTTGCCCCACTCTTGTCTGATGTAGCATTCTAGCTGCTCAACAGTCCTGGGTCTTCTTAGCCAGATCTTTCGTTTTATGATGCGCCAAGTGTTTTCTATTGGTGAATGGTCTGGACTGCAGGCAGACCATTTCAGCACCCGGACTCTTTTACAGTGAAGCCATACTGTTGTGATGGATGCAGTATGTGGGTTAGCCTGGTCTTGCTGAAATATGCAAGGCCTTCCCTGTAAGAGACGTTGTTGTAAAACCTCTATATACTTTTCAGCATTGATAATGCCTATCCAAATGTGTAAGCTGCCCATGCCATAGGCACTAATGCAACCCCATACCATCAGAGGTGCAAGCTTTTGAACTTAGCACTGATAACAAGCTGGATGCTCCCTCTCCTCTTCATCCGCACTACATGGTGTCCGTGTTTTCCAAAAAAGGATTTCAAATTTTGATTCATCTGACCACGGAAAAGTTTTCCATTTTGCCTCAGTCCATTTTAAATGAGCTTTGGCCGAGAGAAGATGATGGCATTTCTGGATCGTGTTCACATATGGCTTCTTCTTTGCATGATACAGAATTAACCTGCATTTGTGGATTGCACAGAAAACTGTGTTCACAGTCAGTGATTACTGGAAGTGTTCCTGAACCCTTGTAGTGAATTCCAGTGGAGAATTATGCATGTTTTTAATGCAGTGCCGCCTGAGGGTCCAAAGATCACGAGCATCCACTATGGACCTTCGGCCTTATCCCTTGCACACAGAGATTTCTCCAGATTCTCTGAATCTTTTGATGATATTATGTACAGTAGATGGTGGGATATTCAAAGTCTTTGCAATTTTACATTGAATAACATTTTTATGAAATTTTTTCACAATTTTTAGACTCAGTTTTTCACAGATTGGTGAGCCTCTGCCCACCTTTACTGAGAGACTCTGCCTCTCTAAAATGCTCTTTTTATACCCAGTCATGTTACTGACCTGTTGCCAATTAACCTACTTAGTAGTAAAATGCTCCTCCAGCTGTTTTTTTATGAGTGGCTTTTACTTTTACAGCCTTTTGTTGCCCCTGTCCCAACTTTTTTTTGAGAAGAGTTGCTGCCATCAAATTCAAAATGAGCTAATATTTTTAATGAAAGAGTAAAATGTATAACTTTCAACATCAGATATGTTGTCTATGTTCAATTGTGAATAAAATGTGGGTTTATGAGATTTGCAAATCATTGCATTCTGTTTTTATTCACGTTTTACACCATGTCCCAACTTTATTGGAATTGGGGTTAGTATACTCATTGTGTACTTTTTTACTATAAAAGTTATGTGCATTGAGAGACTGTTGCTGTTGAGCCATTAAATTTTATTGTTTCAATCATTATCTGTTGACACAAGGAGCCAGAGCTCTGTTTGCTGGCAGTTTTTTTTCCTGCCCTCCCTCCCTCTCTCCATAACCAGACAACCGAAGTAGTGCTCATTTTCATAGAGGCGATGCCCTTTCAAAGCAGCCTGTTATTCAGAGAGGAGGGAATGCCAGGTGGCGAATGGCCAAGAAATGGTGTATTTCTATGTGGTTATTCTTGCTGAAAAGTTTAGAAACCTCCCTTTTAGACATCCTGGGACATAATAAATTGCTTAAAAACAGCTTAAGATGAGAGCATTAAATCAAAGAAGTTGTTCTCTTCATTTTGCAACAATCAGTTTAATTATAAAATGACATCAAGTCGAAAAACCCATACATTCTCCCACCCATTCTGAAATTGCCGCTGCAGACCCCAGCTTTGTTCTTGTCTTGTTCAGTAATACCTCCCTTCTTATTCTATCTTACTCTTACAGCATAGCTGATTGGCCTGAAGGGTGACCTGACAAACTCTTGACAAGCTCCTAATTAAAGGTTTGAACTGAGTCTCATCAAGATCTTGACTCCCTCTATAATGGCCAATTGCAATCAATGGCACAAATACACCTGATTGTTCCTCACTGCTCCAGATGGTCTGCTTGATGTATGCCTGGTGCAACTTTTGTATTACATATTTTATATTCACCCATGATTTTTTTAAAAGTTTGTAGTGGCTACATGAATATTTTAACATTGCTATATAATGGCATAATTCAGTACAAAACCCCAAAAAGCTAACTGATAACAGCTAAGAAAATCAGAATTTTCCATCTCCCTCCATAAAAAATTAAATTTACCCTATATTTGCAGCCATTTGACTGGGATATGTACTATTTTCTCCTCTTCTTTTGGTTGAAGGGATTAGAATTTCAAAAGTTAATGGCATTTCAAATGATTAAAACTAAAAAAAACAAGGCTTTTAACTGTAGATGACAGCTTAATAGAGTGCTATGGTTGATCATGCAGCTTAAAAGCTAACCTCTGATCTCCACTGCTGAATGCTGGATAATGTGAAACTAAATGGTTCTCAATGCTGACAATATTAATGTCAGCCACATCTGACAACTATTTTAATCCTTTTTCCATTTTCACGCTGAAAAAAATAGCATTGGGGGGAGACCACATAAGGCATTTCAGAAATCTATGTTGAATACTAATTCAAAAAACCTTTTTTTTCTGGATAAAATTCTCAGTCTTCAAAGAATTACTTGTCAACTCAAGAAGCATGTTCAGCCTTGACTGGGCATTTCTATTTTCTTTTATCAACAGTGGTTGTTGCTGTATCTAATAGCTTTATGGATTAGACTTTAAATCTGGTCAGCCACAACATTAAAGCCACTGACAGGTGAACAAAGTCATTTTGGAAGCAGGAAAGATGGTCAAGTGTGCGGATCTGAGCGACTTTTACAAGGGCCAAAATGTTGATGGCTAGACAGGTAAAGTATTTGCCCCCTCCCGATTTCCTCTGTTTTTGCTTATTTATCATGTATAATTGTTTCAGATTATCACATTAATTTTAATACAAATAAAATTGAAAACGTAGCTTTTGAATGATAATTACGTTTAATGATGGCAAAGAGTCAATTCAAAACCTATATTACCCACGTGAAAAATTATTTGCACCCCTGAACCTAATAACTGGTATTGCCCCCTTGGTGGCAACAACTGCAAACAAACATTTGCAATCACTGGCATTACATCGCTAGGCTTTTACATCGCTACAGATGAGTTTTTGCTGATTCCTTTTTGCAAAATTGTTTTAATTCAGCCACATTTCAAGGTTTTCAAGCATGAATAGCATGTTTATGTTCATGCCACAGCATATCAATCAGATTCAAGTTATAACTTTGACTTAGCCACTCCAAAACCTTCATTTTGCCTCTTTTGAACCACAGAGGCGGACTTGCTGGTGTGCTTAGGATTATTGTCCTGCTGCATAACCCAACTGTGATTGAGCTTAAGCTCACAAACTGATGGTCAGACATTCTCCTTTAGATTTTCTGGTAGAGGGTCAACAGTGATTTAGCCGTAAAATAATGTACTGGAAGTGTCGTTTTAATAAATAAATAGTTAAATAAATTAACTTTCTAAAGATGAAGAGTTTCTTCTGGCATTTTTTCTTTTGACACCAGTCATGGTAAAAGTATGTGTGATGGAATTTTTGGAACTGTAAAGCGCCTGGTTACCAGGGCCAGTTTACTGGCGACTGCGGACAATCACATTCTGCCTGCTGAACAGTGGACAAGCAAAAACATTGGAGGTATCACGTTATTCTTTGTAGGTTAAGACCACATCAAGAGTAATGCATACAAGCATCAACTAGATCTGTGCTCCTCCTCTGCAAAGGCAGTTGCAAGAATAAACTCCCATCATAGCTTTGTGCCCAGTTTTGAGGTAGAAATAGAAATTAGGCAAATCTCTTGGCATGAAAGCTATACAGCTGCTTCTCTCAATAAGTTCCAGCATGTGTTGACCTGTAACTTTACCAGCACAGTGCAGTTTGCAAGGACCCTTGACAGAGGTGGAACAAAAAAGCAGAACGCCTGGCTTGGTTTATGTGTTAAATTTGCCTAATGATAGTAGGGGAGACTAAGGTCCGATCAGCCAAATGGAACAATGAGCCATAATCTCTATTTTGCCTATTTTAAGCAGCTTTAATATCTTTTGATTACAAATATGTGATATGGCTCATTTGTCTCCACTACTTTGTACTTTTCACCTTCATGGACATAGTAGAAATTGGCACAACCACATGAAGGGAATTGTGATTTCCAAAGCTACACAACTAAATAATTTATAAAGTTAGCATCATGTGCCAGAGACGTGAGCCTCGCCTAACTATCCATGCGACATCTCAAATAATATCATCTTGGATATTTTTGGGCTGGGCCAAGCAGCGGCCCGGCCCCTATAAACACAAATGTCGCTCAGTGAGTGAGTGAGTGCCTGAGTGATCAAGTTCGACAATTGGCTGGCCGGCGGGGAAGAAGTTCAGCGATTGGTCAGCCGGCGGGGAAGAACTTCAACGATTGGTAAGTCGACGACTGGCTTCAGCGATTGGCCAGCCGGCGGGCAAGAACTTCAACGATTGATTGGCTGACGATTGGCTGGCTGGCTGGCCGGGCGTTTGTCACTCGTATCTCCTGGGGGGTATACTACGAAGCAAGTTCAACATAGACAGGCTATATTTGAGTGAGCCGGCTCAACAAACCCTGAACTCGCAATCACAGATAATTGGTACCACAACGGTGGTTGTAATCTTTCTTTGTTAATCTCGTTTTTTGGCTTTCAGCAGTGTACGCGTTCTCAACAAAAGGGCGTTTCATGCGTCAATTGACCCTATTTCCGTTCATAAAATGACCGATCGCGTACTGTATGTCTCTCCGAGGAAGCTATAACTGATCCAGGATCAGTAACACTGCGGGTTATCTTCCCCGCGCCACCAGGGGGTGCCACCAGCGGCTTAATGGGAGACACATATGAAGTTTTACACTGATTGGTTGGACACTTGAAAGATTATGCATGCGCATACTCAGGTGGACACTTGGGAAATTATACTTGAGATTTATGTTAGTGCATTCATGTTGGTTGATGCATGCACTTGTTCGTTGTATGTGATGTAGGCGGTTGCTGGGTGATAAAAAAAATCTTAAAAAAAATAAAGAAAATCTCTTAGGAGGAGTGGGTCGTGATTATGGACAGTTATGTAGAATGTAAATATATAAAAAACAGCAAAAAGCAACACTGTTGCTGCTAATAAGGCCAGAGAGGAATTCTGGCGGAAAATTGCTGACCGTAAGTCCTCTGATGAAGGACTAGTGGAAATCACTTCAGTTTCTCAGCCAAATCAAACAAAATGAAATTAAATTACAGAATGAACTTTCTTATTTCTCAGCCAATTCTCATCATTTTGCTGTTAACTACAAGGCCTTTTCGAGAGCTTTCAATAGGGCATAAATTCATTAAAATTAATTGCATTTCAATTTTTTTGTCACATAGTTAACCATATTCATTTATCAGCAATATCAAATAACGCTTTATGTAAACGCATGGCAACTCCTTCACTTGAACATATTTTTCAAGTGGTTTTACTCAAAACTGTGGATTCTTTGTCCATAACATGCCCAAAGACGGAACATGGGGAAAAAAAAGGAATCTTTGAAGTTTGTTCTTACACCCTCACTATATAGGAACTGCCCTGTGTTCACAAAAGTGACATCACGTCCCCGGTTAGCACAACTGTAACGATAACTATATTGTTTCATTACGATTCAGGAACATACATACATACTTCAACTGCTATCTACATCTGCTGCTGCCTCTCTCAAATTCACATTGACAAAATCAATAACTGCTACCCTTACTCTAGCTCTTTGTCTATTCAAATGTATAACTTGCTTTTGATATGTTTTCCTTACTCAAGACCCCCCCACCTCCCACTCCCACTCCCTCACACACTCTCACTCACTCCCACTCCCTCACACACTCTCACTCACTCCCACTCCCTCACTCACACACTCCCACTCCCTCACACACTCTCACTCACTCCCACTCCCTCACTCACACACTCTGACACTCACACTCTCACTCTTTCACTCTCCCACTCCCACTTTCTCACTCACACACTCTCACACTCACACTCTTACTCTTTCACACTCTCACTCTCCCACTCCCACTCTCTCACTCACACACTCCCACTCTCCCCACCCACTTTGTAAATAATTCATCAGCTCCAGCTCATTACTAAACTTGCACTTCATATAATAGCGTGAGCTTTGCCTCATTTAGCACCCTTTTCTTGGGCCCACATTCTCATACAGCACTTGGCGGCCCAGCCATATGCTAGGTTGCACCTAGTCTTGTTTATACATAGTTTGTCTTAAGGAAGTATGTTGTAGCCATGGTGAAACTCAGATTTTCGCCTAGATTCAGAAACTGCTTTTCTCTTTGACTACTCCTGTTTCCAGCCATTTTTATCTCATGGAGACTTCTGCTTCCTCTAGCTAGCCTGCTAATTTAACATTACGTCTCATCCATACATGGAGTTAAGCCAACAATCAGATAATGGAAAGCAGAGCAGTAAATTATTATTGGCTGTCCATGCTAGAAATTCTGCTTACCACCCAAGAATGACAGTGCTGGGGATTTAAATACTCTCCTAGGAAAAGATTACAGTTTTTTGCCAGATACAAACAAAGCCTCTGCTAACAAAAGATTACCTTATATCAGAACATGGAATCACTTTAACCACTGCCTTTGGCAAATTGTGCAAGAACAATGGGATTGAGGAAATGAGAGAAGTTCAACAATTTTGCTTAAGGAAGTTAATAGCTGAAAAATGGGACATCCTTGCATGTTTACTGTCTGGCCTTGCAGACAGTTGGTTTTACACATCAAACAACATGGAGAGTAGCCAGGGAATTCTCTCATAACAGTATGGCAGACTCTCTGACCTCCAGCTACATAGATTAGCCATTTGCAAACATTTTGCACATCAACATGCATTGTCTATGGTTTAATCTGTCACTGGCTGCACCCTTAAAAGTTGATATTTTTTTGCCAAATTTATAAATAAATAAATTAATTAATTGATTAAAAATAAATTTTTAAAAAAGTTCATAATTTTTTAAGGACAGAAGAAAACGGGTAACAGCTCCCTGTGACGTATGAGTGAAATTTTAACGCACTCATTGGAGAATGCCTGGAGTCATGTCCTGTTCTTTCTCTCTCTCTCCTTCCCTCTCTCCTCTTTCTAGGACACAGAGACCTATCAGCATTTTTTTATCCAGATGAAAGCTCGGGAGCCCACTTGCTGAGCTCAATGGGGGGCTGAGGGCTAGATGTGTGTTCTCTTGCATGACAAAGGCACAGTGTGGGCAGTGTGGGTTGTACTAATGGCATGGAGAGAGATGGATGAGCCTGCTAGCAATAGCCCTTTTTATCCTCCAGATCAGACTCTTTCACATAGGCAGGTGAAACCCCAGCATCCCATTCTTCCCCCAATGTCATGGGGGGCTGTCTGATCTGATAGCTGCAGAAGAGAGATAATACGTTCAAGAAGCATAATAATTTCATTTTACAGTGCATACAGTGCTGTTTAAAAGTAATTGCCCCCCACACACACACACAATTTTTCCAATTTTTGGATATTTTTTGCACTTACATGTTACAGATCTTCGAAAAAATTTAAATATTTAACAAAAATAACCTGAGTAAAGGCATCATGCAGTTTGAAAGTGATGATTTCATTAATTGAAGGAAAAAAGCTGTCCAACCCTACATAGCCCAATGCAAAAGAATAATTGCCCCCTTAGGTGCTAAATCAACCAATCAAACAAATTTGATTGATATTAAGTTGAAATTTGATTCAATTTCACTTGAGATACCCAGTCATGATTACTGCCACATCTGCTGCATCTGAACATCACCTCTCTCACCCTGGACTTGCCATCAGAGGGATTATAGCCCTGCTCTTACCTCACCATAAAGTGTTTTACTTCTCCAATCCTGCTCCCATTTACAAAAGTACATTTCCTAAATAGCAACTATGTGTTAATTCTTTCACTTGCAAGGATCAATCCATAGAATTACTGTCCCTTTCCCCTCAGCTTACATTATTGTTCATTGCAATAATTATGAAGCATTTCCCTATCCACATTAATGGTGACATAAAACGTCAATGTCTTTCAAAGCTTCTGAATTCCTGTAGTTCAAAAACGATATGGTTTTTTCTGCATCAGTGTCCGATACAATACTTCAGCTTGATATGCCTTAGAAAGCGGTTTAAAAAATGCGGTTTTGTTGACTTAGGTCTGCGTCTTAAGGTTGCTTTTGCAACTAAACTCTACAACCAGTGACACTTCCATAATGCAGGTTAATTCCCAACCTGTTTCCGATTAAGAATCGGATAATTTACTGAATAAATTTACTGAGCAAATAGGCAACCAATAAGCTGCATAGCCATTAATGATTAAGACATATAGCATCAAAGAGGAAGGCTACAGTATGAGATTATATGGATGGCAATTAATTGAAATTTCACAAAACTCCATCTTGAAATAGAGTGTTATGTGGTAAATGCTGCTGAAGATGGTATTTAGATATGGTTTAGGTTTAATTTCTAAATAATTAATGAATTAGATCAATGTCGTTCATGCAATCTCATAATGCAGCCTTCCAACAACTTTCCCAGAAGTTGGACTAAAAATACCTCATTAATGATTTTTCTACCATGCCATGCGTCGAACTTTCACGATGCACTAATAACCAATTTACTAAATTGTTCAATTACCACCGCTTCGACATAGGAAACCTTGGTAATTTTAATAAATTAATTAATATTATTTCTAAGCAACCAGAGTGCAACTACACTTCCTCGCAAATATAGTCTATTCTTTTGAATGCCAAAAACATTTTGATTAAGTGCAATCTTGAAATAGATTAGGTTGATCTTGATTATTCAGTAAATAAATTGTGTGATTATTAATCTAGCGATCTTAAACAGGAACAGCTTGAACGCAAATATGCGTTTATGGGTCAGAAACTCATGGCACGCTATTGAAAATCCTGTAATGCTGGCGTTACCACTTGGGAATGTTGCGCTTTAGGAAGTTAAATAGAACCTGTCTGGCAATGTGAATTTGGAAAAATGCAGCACATGATAAAAATGATGTTAATCTAAAGAAATGGGTACTGTCCTAAGAGCAGATGAGTGTAAACCACATTTCAAAATCTACGGCACCTAACTAGCTAGAATTTTAGCTAGGCTCCTTTACAAAGACCAAGAAAAGATAATGCTGCTACTGAAAATGGAGATCTCAGATTTTGATCTCTGTAAACAAGTTACTGTGCCTGTGACTAGGGTAAGTGACACTACAAATAACCAGCAAAAATGTTGAACTCCGAAAAGCCACTTAACTTATGTTGTATTCCACGAGTCAATAAATGCTGTAGATCAGTGGCGGCTGGTGAACTGGCAAAAGGGGAAGCTCAAACCCATCCCTTAAAAATAATGATTGGTCATGAACTGTTTTCAACCATTCATTTAAATTATCATTACAGAAATTCAGAAAACTCTCAACATTATCAGGTGTGGTCAGTTTTTATAAATAACGCATACCTGTCAACTCTCACGCATTTGGCGTGAGTTTTAGTGGCATATTTGCATTCCCCTGCTGTTGCCAGCAATTATTCAATCAACGTATATTTAAGAGATTCTCATGCGGAATTGAAGACCTTGTGCATAGATGTTTATCAGTTTCACGTGCGTTATGGTGGATTTCACCACTAGTCATTGGAAACAGATTATAACTCCGGACTTCTCACGCTTTTCTTTACTCAGGGGTTGGAAGTAATGCATGTGTTTCTATATCGTTTAAATTATTTAAATGAAATAAGATAATTTGAAACGTCTTTATGCCATTCCATTGCTGCCAATGATCTTATTTCATTTAGCATTACGATAACTCACTCTGCGACTCAGTCATTTAGGCACAGTCATTCCGTTGACTGTAAGAGCAATGATTTCTTAATGTAAACTCAACCGAGCTGCTTATTAACTAAAAACACTCAGTTGCCGCTCTTTTTCATAATATTAGTAATGTGGCTAGCTTAGCCTGCTAGCTAAATAGCTGCAAATTTGTTATTGGGACACAGAAGGGAACACAAACCACACTGCTAACAAAATCTGAAGACAAACACGGAACTGTTGAATTAGTAAACACTCGTTTTATTTTTTATTTATGGTATCCTCAATTTTCTTCTTGAGCTAGCCACCACGCTAATGATGGCTCACTTGGGACAGGAAGAGAGCAGTCGTGATTGTCTGCCCGTTGTTACCTAGCAATGCCAGACGGACAATTTACTTATTTACTCGTGCTCGATACTCGTTTTAGCCATTCCTCGGGACTGTATTTTGTGCAAGAATAAGCTCATTCCCATGGGTAATTCTGCTACCTCCCGACATACAAGTTAAAGTACGCATTCGAATGAATATCGAAGGGGACGAGATAGTGAGGTTGTGAATTTGCACATGCAAGCGTTCAACATCAATGACATCATGCCTACCAAAGAGCGTCAAAAGGTTACTAGTCCAGCAGAAAATTCACGTATAACGTACTACTAAGTAAAATGCCTGTAAAGCCTGTAAGCTTTAATCTATTTTGCATTATTAGATTTCTCTTAGAAATGTTTGCTGGTCCTTCTGAGTCAAGTGTTAGTTACAATAACAATTGCAATTAACTGTTACAAACGATGTCAATGTTTTGCTCATATTTGTCTTCCTACAGCAATGACCAAGGCCTACTGTGGTCATTGTGGTACAGGCAGTGACTTAGTGATTTGTCAAAAAAGTTTGTCAATAAAGTTAATGTACTTGAAAAAAAACTTGTTTTCTCAATTAATCGGAGATGTGTTTCACTCATAAAATACAGGTGGAAGCAACAAGAAAATGCCTTGATGCCCGGATACCAATTTGCTTTGTTGCCTTGATGCCCCTCCCAATGCCTGCTGATTGCCTTGGTGCTCTCCGTGTTTTGTACCCATCCAAGGGAAAGTTTGCTGTGCCCTTCCAGTCATGAATTTCACACCCTGCATAGTGCTTTCTCATAGATACTTATAGCGCTCTTTGGTCATTTGGGGGAATCTCAGCTTACCGCCGCTGATTTGTTGCACCCACCTGGGTGATGCGCAGCAGACATTTGGTGCCAGAGCGATCACCACACCGTGGCACTGCCACGTAATTCATGTAAAACACACACATTTATTAGGATGCACAAACATATTCATTCATTTTGCATGGAATTGCGGCATATAAAATTTTAAGTGTCATCCCTCCTTTATGGCTCCATTCCGTGTGTGTAGCCCTGTATTTATGAAATATCTTTTTATTATGTTTCGTTGCTTTGGCACGACGGAGTGAAAGCGATCAGCTTTCATGGCAGACTGCTGCCTGGCAAATCCAGTCCTGCTGCGAAGTAAGAGAGGCTTTAAAACAGGATGGTAGTTAGTGAAGAGAACGCACTAAAAAACTCAAGGAGTTTGTGAGCAACCTGAGCTTCATAATATTTTTTACGTTTTGTTAAATAAATGCTATTGTGGAATTAGCATAAGGCCACGCAACATAAAAATTGGATATATCCTCCAATACTCACCATCTAATGGAACTGAAGTTGAGCTCCTCAGAGTCAGTTGACACGGTGGGGAATTTTCAAAATGCGCAGCAGACAAAACAACGAATTTGAGGATATTTGAAAAAGAAATGCTGCTTAGGAACTGAAAATCTGTCAGAAAGGGACTTAAAAGTTGCAAAACATTATCAATACAGGGATCTTTAATAATTTTAATACTTTGTTTGTCCATGTTGCAAACACACCATGTTAAAGGGAGTGAGTAAAGACATAATTTGAAGTCAGAGGGGCATTAACAAAGAGGTAAAGGTAACTGGCTTTTTACTGAGGGAGATGCACGCATACCGAACGTGCACTGATCACCGCACTGATACAGGCTGCATTGGTTATATCGTAAATCAGAATGTAGCCATCAATACATTGATAGCTCAGCAGTGTCACAATTGATCATTTCAGTGTTACGGCTGTGATCAAAACATTACATCACTCCTTTTTTTTTTTGGAGACAAACTTAAAAGAACTATACAGCTTGTTATCTACTTCCACATAAAATACCACAAATGGTAAACTTAAACAGGGATCCAAATTTATCCATACTGTAAACAACTCAAACATATAGCCTATTTCAGCAACTTACTTTGTGGCAGTTTCCTGAGCCATACTTATCAGCGAACAAACCAACAAAACAAAACTTCTTTTAAATGCTGTCATAAACAGCCTAGCATTAGACGTGTGCTGTCACAAACATTAAGGAATTTAGCCTTCACCAACAACAAAGTCACTGAGGTGAGGTGGGGGTCGCCTGTTGCAACAGGAGGGGCATCTCGCCATTGTCATTGCACCTGCTGTGACGGTGTCTTTGTCATTCTCACTGTCATCAGATGCCGTTGACGCGTCTTGTACATCACAGTTAAGTCTTTTAAAGAATGGCGAGTTCCTCGTCACCCGGTGTTCATTTCGCTCAGCGGTGACCATGGAACCCTTGACAGCGATCACCCGCTATGGCTTTGGGTTGTTGGTTGCTGAGAGTTTGTTGTGTCTGGATTGGCGGAACAGCACAAAGTCACCAGGTTGGAGATGGTAGGGTGCAGCATGTAGCTGGGAGTCAGAGTACTCTTTCATTTTCACTTTAGCTGCATGGTCTCTCTTGTGAAGTGCGTTGTCTAGCTTGTGTACTTCTGTTGAGGGTATTTTGGTGTGCATTTTGCGTCCTAGCAACGACTCAGCAGGTGAAGTTGCCGTGGTGCTGTGTGGTGATGAGCGGTACTCACGCAAGAATGTGTACAGGTGCTGTTTCCATGAGATGCTTCCTATGTTAGCAACCTGGAGGCTCTTTCCTAGCGTCCGCATGAACCACTCTGCTGTGGCGTTGGCTTGAGGCCACAAGGGGGTGATCTTGCGATGGTGAAACCCTAGGTAGCTTGCAAACTTGCTGAATTGGTCGCCATTAAATGGAGGACTATTGTCTGTTTTAACTGTTTGTGAGATACCAAACATTGAGAATACTTTGTCCATCACTGGTATAACCGAATTGGCAGAGGTTGAGCGTAGAGTCTCAACTACAGGGTAGCGGGTGTATTCATCTACTACAACTAGCAAGTATTCACCTGTTGGTAGTGGGCCGTAGAAGTCAGCACTGACGTCTTGCCAAGCTGCATTTGGAAGGTCTGACATTTTCAGTGGTTCATTTTGTTTTTCTGGCGTCATGGCTTGACAGGCCAAACAGTTCTTTGACCAGCGCACTGAGGCAATGGTAATGTTTGGAAACCACACCTCTTGTAGAAGAGCTTTTGTCTTTGCAATCCCCTGGTGTCTTTCATGAGCGAGCTGAAGAACTCTGAGCTCAAGTGAAGAGGGAATGATTATCCTGGAACCTCAGAGAATTATGTCACTGTTTTTTGATGCCATTAGCTCGTTTTTCACATGCTCAAATTTTTTCAATGCCATGTAGTCAGGCGTTGTGTTTTGTACTCTGTGCCACGCATTGTACCGTATTAGAGCACAGACCTTTTGGAGTGTGTTGTCCTTCAGTGTCTTGGAGTTGATTTCTTCCAGCGTCATTGCTTTTGGTGTGCTGTGCTGCGTGATGAAGTTCACATATTCTTCCGCCACTTCTGCATCACAAGTACTGGTGAGCGTTTACGCTTGCATTGGATAGCGGGACATGTAATCTGCTGGATTGTCTGATCCTTTCCTGTACTCCACTTTGAGCATGTATGGCTGAAGGCGTAAATCCCATCGTTCAATGCGGGCAGGTGGCTTGGATTGTTCCAGATGAGTTCGAGAGGTTTGTGGTCTGTGACCATTGTGAATTCTTTGCCGTATAGGTAAAGGTGAAAGTGCTTGCTGCTCCATACTATTGCGAGTGCTTCGCGTTCTGTCTGCGAGTAATGCCTTTCGACATTGCTGAGTGCCCGGCTTGCATATGCGATGATCTGTTTCTCTCCTTTTTCCTTTTGGAGAAGGATGACCCCTAGACCCTCTGGACTGGCGTCGACGATGAGTTCAGTTTCCTTCTTTGGGTCGAAGTATGCCATTATGGTGTCACTGGTGAGACTCACTTGTAGAGTGCTCAGCGCTGCATCCTGTTCTTCACCCAACTGCCATAGAGTGTCTTTGCGTGTGAGCCGCCGCAGGGGTGCTGTGACTGTAGCAAAGTTTGGGATGAAACGGGAGTAGTAGTTTGCTAAACCCAAGAGGCTCCTAACCCCACCTGCATCCTTGGGCTTGCTTGCTTGGCGGATGGCGGCAACCTTTTCGGGGTCTGCAGAAATGCCGTCTGCTGAGAATACAAACCCGAAAAACTCTAGTCTTGATTTGTTGAATTCGCATTTCTTCCAATTCAATGTCAGGCCGTGTTTTTTCAGCCTGTGGAATACAGCAGTCAGATGTCTGTCATGCTCGACCTGTGTTGCTCCGTAGACAATGACGTCGTCGCTGAGGTTCATCACACCGCCAATGTCCTGAAGTGCCTGATAGATTGCATTCTGGAATACTTCAGCAGCGGAGGAAATGCCAAAATTCAGGCGTTTGTACCGCCGCAGGGCAAGGTGAGTGGTGAATGTGGTTATGTATCTGCTGTCGGGATGCAATTCTAGCTGGTGGTACCGTGCTGTCAGATCCAGCTTTGAGAATTCTGTTGCCCCATTCAGTGCATGAATGACATCGTCCATAGTCGGGGTAAGATGACATTCTCTGATAATGGGCGTGTTCGCTTGGCGCATGTCGACACAGATACGCACCTTGTCTGGCTCTTTAGGTTTTGGTGGTGTTACTATGGGCGAGAACCAGGGTGTTGGACCGGTCACCGCCTCAATGAAGTCTTCTGCCTCCAGTCACTGTAGCTCCGCCTCCACCTTCTGGCATATGTGGAAGGGCACTCTGCGGTGTGGCTGGCAGGTTGGCTGTACTGTTATGACTTAAAAATTACAACAAAGAAAACCAGCAATGACAACTCAAACAAATTTATTCTTCACTGATTAAGTAAAAAAAACTTCTACAAGTAATCCACTGTTAAATCTTATAATAACACTCTAATGCCACTATGTAACTCTAATGCCAAAACAAAACTCTCTCCCACTGAGCAAAATCACAGCATTTATAAAGACTAGGATTATTCTGGAAAGATCTACTGGAGTCCTGGGTGATCCGGCCCCCTCCAGGCAAGAAGAAGCCAGAAACTTCTAGAAAGCACTAGTCTATTTCATCACACACAAGTGGTATTGCATCAGATCATGTTTTTATAAAGACATACCACCAGAGGGTGCTAAATGATAAATAAAATAAACAAATAGCTGACCAGTGAGGCAGCACAAATAGTATGTAACAAATCTCCATTTACAAATGATATACAGTGCTTTACATAAAACACTCATACATAAAAGTATTTCGGGGTTGATGTGGAGCATTACCTGAAAGTCTTTGAGCTTTCCGATGCCCTCGAACAGCTCGGGATGGCTGTTCACAAGTTTATCTGCCACTGAGAGACTGACTGCTGAAAGATTGACAGAATTGCTTAATCCAAGTTCATCAGCTGTCTGGTAGCTGAGCAGGGAACGGCCGTCGCCCTTGATGACTTGGAAGGAGGTATCATGAGATATTTTGTGTTGCGCCTCTACATTGCACGTGAATCTGCCTAGAATAGGCAGTGCAGTCTTAGAACCATAGGAGAATATTTTAATGTCTGATTGCATTGGGCGGGGCTTGAGAGTCAGCGCGCTGTGGGCCCTCTCACTGATTATGTTTACCGCAGCACCAGAGTCAAATAATACAGGTATTTTGTCCCCATTTAATTTAATGTGCGTCTGTGGTTGTTTGTCACCACTGCCTCCATTTACAACATACACATATGCATCATCACTGCTTGAAGAGTCATTCTAGACTGGCTCGCTTTGAGTGACAACTTGGTTGACATTTGTATCCTTATCGGATTGTTTCCTGTGCATGCGAGTTGCAGGGTTTTGTGCACGTTGCCCTGGGTGCTGAGATGTTGACCTACACATTTTTGCAAAGTGATTTTGCTTCCCACATGCTCTGCAATCTTTGCCCTTTGCAGGGCATCCCTTTTTATGTGGGAATTCACCTCCACAATTTCTGCATTGAGTGTTTTAAATGTCTTTTTGTTATATTTCCTGTGAATTATATTCACTGTTGCAGTTGCATTGGAAGTCTCTTCAATTCCTTTTGCCTGCATTTCAGAGATTTCTAGAGTTCTGCCATGATCAAGAATATCTTGTAGTGTTTTATTTGACTCCCTTAGTCCAAACCTGCGCACTCTAGATGACATGCAGCTTTGAATGATCTGCGCTTTGATCTCAACATTAACAAACTCACAGTGTTTAGCAAGCATACGGAGTCTGGTATGGTATGCATCTAAATTCTTCCCAGGCTGTTGCGAGGCTTTCCTAAACGTGAATATTTCGTACTGGACGTTTTCTTGGGAGAAAAATACTCTGTAAGTTTCGTTTTCACGTCTTCATACCTATCAGCCTCTGCTGAGAATGAATCATACATGTCATGCACTTTCTCCACAGCTACGTGCAGCTGGAGTGCTTTCAGTCTTGCATCTCCGGTTATGTTTACGGCTGTCGTGTAATTTCCAAATCTTTGGACCCATTTATTCCACCGTGGCCCAACAAAGCTAGGTCCGCTTTCTAAGTCAAATGCAGGTAGCAGTTGGAGAGTATTTAGTGTCATTTTGCTGCTAACCGGATTAGTGGCTAGGCTACTCACAGTATGCCGTTTCATTTTTAAAACACTGATTTTGTTCCTCTCTTGCGGAGAAAGATCAACGAGCTGCAGTGTAGAGATGTTCTGAGTTTATGTGCCGTTTGAATCCTCGTCGCCACTGTGGTATTTGCATTTGTTGTGCAAATAAAAGAACTTACACCGACTTTCGGTAACTGGCTTTTTGCTGAGGGAGATGCCCGCATACCAAACATGCACTGATCACCGCACTGATACAGGCTGCATTGGTTATATTGTAAATCAGAATGTAGCCGTCAATATATTGATAGCTCAGTAGTGTCGCAATTGATCATTTCAGTGTTACAGCTGTGATCAAAACATTACAAGTTCGTCACCACATCTACAAGTGCAAGTTAAAACTCTACCATGCAAAGCCATATATCAACACTCCCAGTAACGCTGCCAGCTTCTCTGGGCCTGAGCTCATCTGAGATGGACTGACGCAAAAGTGGAAAAGTGTGCTGTGGTCTGACGAGCCTACATTTCAAATTGTTTTTGGAAATCATGGACGCTGTGTCCTCTGGGCTAAAGAGGAAAAGGACCATCCAGATTGTTATCAGCGCAAAGTTCAAAAGCCAGAATCTGTGATGGTATGGGGATGTGTTAGTGCCCATGGCATGGGTAGCTTGCACATCTGTGAAGGCACCATTAATGTTGAAATGTACATACAGGTTTTGGAGCAACATATGCTGCCATACAAGCAACATCTTTTTTCAGGGACATCCCTGCTCATTTCAGCAAGACAATGGCAAGCCACATTCTGCATGTGTTACAACAGCGTGGCTTTGTAGTAAAAGAGTGCGGGTAGTAGACTGGCCTACCTGCAGTCCAGACCTGTCTCCCATTGAAAATGTGTGGCGCATTACGAAGCGCAAAATACAACAACAGAGACCCCGGACTGTTGAGCGACTGAAGATGTACATCAAACAAGAATGGGAAAGAATTCCACCTACAAAGCTTCTACAATTAGTGTCCTCAGTTCCCAAACGCTTATTGCGTGTTGTTAAAAGGAAAGGTGATGTAACACAGTGGTAAACATGCCCTATCCCAGCTTTTTTGGAACGTGTTGCAGGCATCAAATTCAGAATGAGTGAATATTTCCAAAAAAACAAAGTTTATCAGTTTGAACATTAAATATCTTGTCTTTGTAGTGTAATTAATTGAATATAGGTCAAAAATGATTGGCAAATCATTGTATTCTGTTTTTTTATTCATGTTTTACACAACGTCCCAACTTCATTGGAATTGAGGTTTGTAGTGATTGAAATTTGGCAAGCCATTACCCCAAGTTGCCTGAGCCTCTCTGTAAATATGATTTGCACAGTCTAGCAACTTTATTGTCCCAAATAAATTCCAAAACTAGTGGCACTCGTAGAGTGCAAACCTCCGCCAAGGCAGCAGAATCCAAATGTGCATGAGTGGGAGCTAGTTGAGTTATCGCATGTGATTGGATTTCAAGATGGCTGCCGTGGTGGCTATATTGTTTCACTGATCGCTGTCAAAATCAAAAGGATCCATCCTTGATATAATAGCAATCCACCCATAAAATTTCAGACAAATCCGTGCATTACTTTTCAAGTGATCGCGTGTGATAGGATTTCAACATGGCTGCCGTGGCGGCCATATTTTTTCAGTGATTGCGGTGAAAATCAATAGGGTCCATCCTTGATGTAATAGCAATCCATCCACAAAATTTCAGACAAATACGTGCATTATTTTTGAGTTATGTTGTTCACAAACAGACAAACAGACAAACAAACAGGGGCAAAAACATAACCTCCGCCCCAACTTCGTTGGCGGAGGTAATTAAAGAATCCAGTTTTTCACACTTTCGTGAGAGGTTACTGTATATGTCCAGTATATTAACACAGAATATCTGTGTCACATTAAAGAAGTGGAGTGTGTTAGTCATTTTGGAAAAGATAACCAGCCAAATGTACTGAATATTCCCATACTTTCAATAAACATGCATTAACTTAAGTATGACATAAACAAGACTGTGTGGCTTAAGACTGTATGTCTCACTTACAGATTAAGCAAAAAATATTGATATAACCTTGGTTTGAAAAGTTACCCCTGATGGCATCATCAAACAACAACTTTTCCACATTTTGACCTGCTGCCTCTGACATGGTAGGATAGCCTCTGAAAAAACTGAGCTCCTGTCTGTTCATATTGCGTTGAGTAAATATTTTTAGAGGAAAAACATTATGAATCAGCCTGGAGGAAGGACCCTCTGTGTGTGTGAAAGGATAATGGTGTTTATAATGAAACCTGTCAGTTTACCTCAAACCCTGCTAAACATACTTTTGGACCATAATATTAGAGGCAGGCAAATTTTAATAAAGGATGATGCACTTGTAATTATAGGAAGGTATTTTTACAGGATTTTGTGTGAAATATGTGAAATATGATGACTACTTGTCATCACTGAAATATGTCTGTGATGAGAAGATAAGTTTTCAAAGTAGCAATGCACAGTCTTTATGATCGGAATGGCATGTAAAGCACTAAACTACAGCACAAATGATTATAAAATTTCCATAAAAGGAGATGACTGAATACATTGGAAATTCATTTTTCCTAGCAGCTCGCAACCATTTATCACAAAGCATTGTTATGGCTTATCATGAGTGTTTTCACTCGGTGAAGAATTAAAATATAGATATTCTTTTCTATAAAATGGCTTTGAATGACTTTAAATAAAATTACTCTATTTAAATATGTGTTCTATAATAACATAATAATGAGTTTTATTGACTTTTACTTCTAAAAATATGAACACAAATAAACTCATTCATTTAACTCACTTTTATTTGGAGACAGGAGGATTGACCTGCAGTGTTTCAGATCACATAAAATCTGGGCTACTTGTTAATTGTGAAGATGCATTCTGCTGACTTGCTATGGTAATCTCCTGCACTTGGACTGAAGAAGCAATCAGACCAATTCATGCAGTTTTTCACGGCTTGTTCTCCAGAGTTTGGTTTGATCCGGAGTCGTGGTTTTGGGCGTGTGACTGAGGTCCTACGCATGAATAAGATGAGGTAGTTTAGTGAGGCCTTTTCTACTTTGCATAACGCTTGCAAGTTTTTCATAAAGACGGTCTGTTCTGGTCATTCAGAAAATGTTGCAATCTTCAATTTTATTTAGGAGTCTATTTTGAATCTACGATGCTCATGTTGATACATATTATGAGCCAAGCAATTTCAATGAATATTCTATTCCCAAAGCTAAGGACCCTTTTTGACCAGTGAGCTGGGTGGAAAATTCTTTATTTTTTTTTTAAAGTGGAATGCTTTATATCTCAGAGGTTGCTTTGAATATCTTAATTTGTTTTACAATTATTTGTATATTTTAAATCACAGATTTTAATACATGGCTGTGGATGAATGCTAAATAAACACATGACCAGCGCCAGTAGTGTCTCTACAGCTTTAAAATGAAGGAAATGAACTCAGAAATATAATTATTTTGTCGCTAGCGAGGCAGAGAGAGAGCGCAAATCCTGTTTTTGTTTTAGTTCTCAGTTTAGTTCCTCTGAAGCTGTGAATAAGGATTGCCCTCGCTCCGAATTTTATCCAGCGAAGGGGGTTTGGTAGGTGAAAGATGTCGACCTTGGGAACACTTTTTGCCAGTGCTATTGATTTGTTTACCAGGTGTTAACTGACAGGTCCTCATTTGGCTACCTTTTACATGCACTTCCAGAAGGAGGAAGGTGAGTTTGAGTGTCAGAACTGGGCACCTGATCAATGCGGCTGATGGATCATCACAGGCCTTACCATCATATCGATGCACTGCTCCAATGTGCCCCCTAATTCATCAAGCTAGCCCGGGGTGAGTGTGTGTGTGTGTGTGTGTGTGTGTGTGTGTGTGTATGTGCATGCACGCGTGTATGAACATTAGTAATATATTTACTCAAAAAGAAAAACAGGTTGCAAATGTTCAGGGCAGTAGTACAGAAATGGGAAGGTTGGCCTGAATAGCGAGTGAAAACCAAACTTGTGAAATTGCTACAGAGGGAATTTTCTTTTTCACCCTGTGTATGTGGTTTTTGTCTGTTGGCATCTGCCCCAGTCTGTGTTTTTTTGTTGTTACTGTGTTACCCCCAGTTTACGGAGAGGTGGCAGAGCTCTCGGTATGCAACACCCTGTAAAAAAGTCTGTCCCTACAGGTGGCATTGGGGGTGATTTTGGTTATGAAGCAGTCTCCCAGAGATCCAACTGAACATCTTAAATCTGAAAGTGCTGAACTTGTGAGTAATTTTCCCGTAAATTAAGTTTCACAGTGTGAAACTGTGGAACATATGACATGTTTATAATCTAAACAGCAGTGTGTAAAAACTAAATGCCTGGTGATTATTTTTGTTTGTAGGTGTTCTCATTCAAAACACTGATGTTTATTGGATGTTGCACACAAGGTTTTTCAGATTTGTTGAATACACTTCAAAACTGAATCTAAACACTGTGACATGTTTTAAAAGTGTTACAAAAAGTGTTTAGACTGAAACATTTGGTTTTACAGTGTAGGTCATTCTTGAAAACAAGAAACTAGATTCAACAAGAAAGAGTTGGAAAATATTTCCCTTTCTAATTAAATGCTGTGCCCATAAAGAAGTTTCCAACAGTTGTGTTAAAGTTTCCTCGTCTGTGTAAGACTGTCAACGACTTTTAAAGTAGGTCCCCTGGGCAAAGTTTATATGACCTTTGAGGGCAAACAAACAAACAAATAAACAAATAAGGATATGTCATAATCAAACATTACATGTTACAATTAGTAAAAAGATTAAATATGGAAGTAGTTAAGTTTTGAAAAGTTTTGTTAAGTTTTGAAAAAGATGGTTTTATATACTGCCTTAGTAAGTTGTTTATGGAATCCCATTTGGTGAGAATTTTCTATAGAATATCATGTTGCTGCTTTGTATGCAGAGAGCATAGGTTCAGTAAATTTTACCCAGTTATGTCAAATGTGACCTAGAATTCAGGATCAGCTATAACAGTGCTATGAATATATGGCTGAAAAATGAAAAAAAAAAAAAAAATGCAATATGGCAATGTTCTGATCAGTCTGTGTATGTGGGTCTGATACAACCACTGAGAGGCAGTGTTGCCACAAACAACCTTGCATTGATCAGCTTCACGTGCACATATACTGAATTCATTAAAGGCCACTGGCTCCTAATTTCCAAATTTGCCTAAAACACTAAGGCATGAGTTTGCTAAATATCCAGATTTTCAGTTCTTTCATCCATCTGCCTGTGAAAAAAGCATTAGAATATTTCAGCCAAAGCTTTTAAAATAAATACAACTAATTTGTGTCCAGGAACAAGACATGACTATAAAAAGAGCATAACAAAAAATCAGAACTCCTGAAACTGATATGGGATAGAGTCCTTTCCACTGGGTCGACTGGGTTGTTGGTGAATTCATGACAGCAGATCAAAAGCCAACTGGTTGGCAGAAAAGATGGTAAATTGATAACACTAAGCTGACTTTTAGGAAATTTGATGCATGTATTCATAACAGCATGTGGAGTAGTGTATCTGGTTAATAATGAGTTATATTGGCCCAACCTTTCAAATCCACACATATTAAGAACTGATGCACTCTGGTTAATGGTGAAGGCAATTTGTGTCTCCTAACGCTCTCATGACACATACATCAGTGATCTTAGGATTTTAGTGCTTGAGTGACAAAATAAAGTAAATTCAATAGTTTTTGAAGCTAAAATTTACTTCTAAGCAGCATTCATTCCGCCCATCCAAGTGCATGGCATTTAAGTGACAAAAGATTTGAAGATGCATTATGAAGCAAATATCTTTTTTTTTTGTCCATAAAATACATACATTCTTTTTGTTTTCTATTCAGATAGCAAAACTGCAAACAAAAGTGTTAATATCTAGACTTGGCGCTTGATCTTACTGTAAGTTTGCCCATAAGTTTACATGCTTTAAGACTTTACTTAGGGGAACCAGAAACATAAACAGAATACAGTTCCTTGTCACATACCAGTATGAAGTGTGAATTCACGGAAAGCAAATATGGATTGTATAAAATATCTGAAATCTCATAGTTCTTATTTATAAACCTTTTATTGATCGCCTAAAGTAGTTATTTTGGAGCAGAAAGGTTATAACAACAAATGTTCGCTTTCCAGAGTGCTGTGAAGTATATCCATAAAACATGGATAAATATACATGAAGTGTGCCTGCCTAAAGCCTCCAGTCACTCCACATCTTTCTTGAAATGAAAATTCTTCTTCCCAACCCCCGATAATCTGAATTATATAAGCAGAACACATCAGCGCACTGTGTCCACAAGGGCTGCCCCCTTGTGCTATAAAGGCACAAGGCTTATTTCCACTTCCCCAACAAAATAAAGTTTTTACTAAACCTGGGCAGTCACTATTTCCTTACTCTTTCAGATATCTTGGTCTTCAAAATAAAATTGCGGAAGTCATCTATATATAGCCATGACTTTATTGTGGTGCTTGTGAAATTGTGTGGTACAAGGCTGTCTTTTATAGATCTATAAACACATTGCTTATACATTTTTCCTTTGATAAGTGTAAGTGCACTTATATCTATGACACAGGAAAAATGACATGACATCCTGTTCATGGAATGGATTACACTGCAGTTATATAAATGCTATCACAATAAGAAAAGAACCAAGATGAATTTGGTCATTGAAAGAAAAATGAAGCAAATCAGCATGCTGGCTATCCATTTCATGTAGTCATGGTGACCCTTTATTAACCTGACAGTTGCAATAGCACTGCAATTTTCCCACTGCTTGTCTGATTAGTATTTCCTCCATCACTGCTTGTTAAATCCATCAAGCTATTTATTGGTCATCAAAAGAGCTATTATGATATACTATATTGTGATTAAAATAAATACAATAAATGCTGTAAATAATGAAAGCAGTATTACTAAATGATTGTTGGAAATCCTGATAGATTTAAGTGAAAGTATGTCAAGAGCTGCCACTATTAAGGCTGCTGTCTTTCACTGCCCACCTAGGGAAGACTTATGCTGAAGAAAATAAAAATTTGGTTTTGTTTATCTTTATGATAGTGAGCATTGGGTAAAGGAGGCATTATTTCTGAATTAATGGGGAAAAAACTGAAAAAAAGGAATAAAGGGACACATTCAGAAGAGTGAAGATACATTTTAGTTGCATTGTTATTGGGTATCATAATTAATTTTGAATAGTTGAATGTGGGTTGGCAAATATAGTATGTTACTATGTTTTGATTTGCTGGATCTGTTAGACTCATTGGCTCTGCAACATATTCTACTACAATGAGGGGGAATTTGAATAGTGAGTAAATGTCATTTATCGTTAAAACTGGCCTTATTTGCATGGTACTCCAGTACAACTGTGATAAAGTACTGATATTTGCTCAAATCATTGCGTGTTATTTGCAAAAAATTTACATCGACTCAGCATACATAGTGGCAGGTCAAAGGCGACTCAAGGAAATTACTCATAATAAAGGCATTATCCCTGTCGAAATGCTCTCAGAAATAGCAGTGTGCAGTGATGATTATACTCTTAACAAAATGAATATAAATCAGAAACCAAACACTAGTCAAGTATTTATTTCACATAATATTAAATCATATAGATGAAAATAAGTAAACAGACAAAAATGTATAGAAAAAAGAACAAAAATAATAATAATGTCTTTTTGAGAGAAAAAGACAGTTTAATGTGGCCACCCTTTGATTACAGCATTTAATCTTTCAGGCATAGTCTTTACTTATTTTTTATTTCCTCACTTGCTAAACCATTCCGCATGGTTTGAAGTTCATTCCAAAGAGATTCTTTTGATGTTACAACAGATTTGCTCAATCGGATTAAGTTCTGGACTTTGAGCAGGCCAAATCATAAATTTGATGTCAGCAAATGTTTCTTTTCCTCTGAAATAATTCTTGCACAACTTAGAAATGTGTTTAAGGTCATTACCTTGTTGAAAGTAACATCCTGGACCAATCAGTCTCCAGATGGCAGTGATGCGATCTACAATTCCATCGATCTTTATGAGATCACTGGCTCCTCTCGAGCAGACTGAACCCGAACCCATAATATTACTGCCACCATGTTTTATGGATGGGGTTAAACAGACCCCATTTTTGAAACGGTCTCCAATTCTACGGGGCACATAAGTTGTGCGTTTGGGTGAGAAAATTTAAAATTTTGATTCATCAGACCAAAGGACTTGTTCCCAGTCCATTGGTGTCCAATACTTGAATTTCTCAGCAAATTCAAGTCTTTGTTTTCATGTTGCCAGCTCTTGGCCAATCAAACCATTTTCACACAGACATCAGGGAATAGTAGATCTTGATACTTTCATCTCACTTCTGGAGCAATTAATATCATCATGGAGTCAATTTTTCTTTTACTTTCCCTTCGTAGATAACGAACAACAGGGGCGATTAACTTCCATTTTGCACCTCTATTGCCACTAGTTTTCCACGAACCCGTCTTCTTGAAACGCTTGATGCTGTTTCTTCAAGTGCCATGGCAGCATTTAACATCTTCAGCAACATGTAAAGCTACCATGCGGCTACGAACAATCTCAGAGACCTCCTTCCATCGTGCCATCAGGTTTCGCACTGTGACGCTGCACAAAGTTCATGTCACCTTATATACTGGAACACAACCAACCATCAGAGGTAATTTTGCAGAATAATGTTATCTCAAACCAGTTAAAACAAATTTTTTAGCATCAATAATCATGGAATGAGCCTTCAAACATGCATTCAGGCTATGCAGGAGTTAAAAAAATAGAATTTGCGACACCTTTCAAATGTTATAAAAAATTGATGTTTTCAGTGGTTTTGTTTATTACCCATATTTTTACCTCAATTTATAACGTACTTGTGGGAATGGTTTTTTTGTTCTCATTACCTAAAATAGTATTTTTCAATACATTTTCAACAATAAATTATTTAGAAGCAATATATTAGGACCCCTTTTAGATGAAAGTGGTGGTGTATAATCATCACTGCACACTACTGTACTCTCTTTGCATAACTAATACAGTGAGCCCAAGTATAGTTACAATTCACTGAATTTTTAAATGTTATTTTCAATGAAAATATTTTGAAAAGTATTCTCACTTCAATTTCCATTGGAAAGAATACGATACTAAAAGGTTAAATTCCTTCTTTGATGACCATTTCCTCCTCACATGACCAAACTGAATAATGTCATTGTATGTGCTGAGGGAGTCTATGACCCACCTTCACAGACGATTGAAAATCATATCTGATCGTCATGCCCGAGTCTTTTGGTATGCAAGTGTTCTCTGCTCATGGGTTGGCTTGGATGACCACCACGCCCTGGATCGCATTCAACCAATCCAGTGCCAAATGTGGCTAGCAGCCTCACGACTAGCTTTGCGGTGCTCAGGGGTTTGGGTAAGAACTAAATAGACAGTTAGTATTTTGCTGTTAATTAATACTGATGGTTCGCAGAACACCCAAAGTAGATCTCACAACTTTTAGTGGTAGGCACGTTTCCAACTACAGTTGTGTTGATTCCTCAGGTGTCAGGGTAGGAAATTACATGTGTTGGAAACGGGATGTGTAGGCTAATAAAATTCGGATTATGAAATGTTGATCATTTATCACATATATGCACTCGCCAGTCACTTTATGAGGGGCACCTATCCAGTACCAGAAATTACAATTTTGCCAGTAGACCAGGGTTATATCTTTGTGGCATCGATTTAGCAAGGTGCCCAATCCCCTTCGGTTGGAATTTGGTCCATGCAGACTTAATTGCATTACACCATTCTGGAAGATATTTGTGGTGTAATGTGGTGTATCTTTGTGGAGTAATGCATCAGGCTACTTAAAGTAACCATCATATTATAAAGCAAGTAATGTGTGTGCATGCATGTTGTGTGTGTGTGTGCGCGCGTGCGTGTGTGTGTGTGTGTGTGTGTGTGTGTGTGAGTGTATGTATTTACAGTACCAGCGTGGATAAAGGTACCGCTAAAGTTAACGAGAAGTTGGCTTCGCGTTTTCGTCCAACTTTCTCTGATCAGCCTGGCGGGTGGCGGAGGATTACAACAGGCGTCGGTGTAGTCCCAGCAGGCAGAACTTGGGGGGACTGTCGATAGGGGGGAGCAGTTTTTGGGTATGACTGGTGTGTACCAGATGTTATTGCAGGCCTTGAATTTGGGCAAGAATAAACTGCCGCAACTGTTTCAGATACAACTTACAAGTCAATCGATGTTTTTGCTATTAGAGTTTTAAAATATCTAATTCTATAAGAGGCAGTTAGAAGTAGGCTAGGAGTAGTCATGAAGTAGAAACGCTGTTCTTATGGTTGACAATTAACGCATTTATTGTCACAAAATATTTATTCATACATTTATAATTTCTCGTTGGATGCCCAAAATTTTAAATCTTGCTCATGTCACTGTAAATGTCAATAATTTGCCATGGAGAAATATTGGTCTTATTAATGTAAGACATTGGCTTGCACACAGTTCGGAAATTGATAACTATGCCATTAAATCTGAATATAAATGTTTTACACAGTATACATAAGGCGGATAAGTGATCATTTATCACAAATGTGAAAACATAATCAGTCCCGCTATGAGAACAGTTTTTAATCCGCGCTACCACTTGCAACTGAGAAGGGCTTTATTGCGTTAATTTGTCAGTAACAGCCAAAATTTATTCTTGAGATTAGCTCTCAAATTATGAGTAAAAGGTGACAAAAGCTAGCACACTTTACGATGGCTCTGGTTCAACCACTTGATACGACTGAACAAGTCACCGCTTTCTTGACTGAGAGTTGTTCGGCTTATACACAACGAGGACTAAAACCTCCGGATTTCCAAAGGCCAAAACATTTCTTGCGAACTTAGGAAAAAGTGACACCGTTATTGTAAGTTACAACTACATAGATATTTATGCATTTTATTTCTATTTTCAAAGTGCAGGTTTTGTTCATAAAGTGGCGGCAAAACATGTTGCTGTTGTTTTGCTTTCTCCGATAACGGCGCCTTAGGACTAAAGGTTTCATTTCTTAATTCTTATCGGCAAATATTACGGCAAAAATATTATGGTAAAAATACATGAATTTGCAGACATTAAGTTTCCTAGAAATAAATATATCGTCAACTGCGCGAAAGAAAATCTGCAGCAAAAATTACTTCAGGCGTTTACACAATACTACAAATATAATGGACGTCATATAGTCCGACGAAAAAATTTCAACGCTGAACTTATTTGGACTTCTTTGCGACGGGGATTTACACTAAGATTTGTGTGAAACGGCCGGCCAACATGCCTTCTCACTCACTCTACTTCTTGGTTCAGTGAGCAGGGCACGTCCACCTGACTTTCGGCTGACACACGGCCAACGGCGCGTTGGCGAAAGTGGAACCTTTATCCACGCTGGTACTGTATGTACAGTATGTATTTGTGTCCTGTGTATATTTTGACAGCTGTTCATTTGATTGACTTCAAACCTGCTGGGTGTATTGCTGGGTATCCAAGGAAGTGCAGTGTCGAGTTTGAATTCATTTGGCTGAGTGGTTCTCAAGAATAGAACTGAACAGGCTCTGGACTGTACCGCTTACGTAGCAATTGAACGGGCACAGCACTAGTTTGAAAAAAAAAATGCAGACTGTGGACATAAAGAGATTTACAAGGTCAGCAGTAATGTCTTAGTATATGTTAGCATTCAGGTGATGCTCACTTGGCCTCAAGAAATCATTCCCCGCAAACTCTGTACTATTAATGGCCAAAATGAACTTAACTTCATACCATGAACTCCATGACAGAATTTTATGGATTCATGCTTGTGACACCAGATTCTGACTCAACCATTTCCATTTTCCAGTTGCAGTAGAAATTATGAGGAAAAGATTACATGTAAAAAATACACTGATTTTTATATGGTATTTTGTCCACCCATGTCAGGCCACCATAATTTTTGGGACACGCATTTATAAGTTGTCAGGGTTGTTCAATTACTTACTAAAAGCAGACAACATTCATATGCACTAAAAGAAGATTTCTTTTGTTGCCCTTCGGTTCTGTTATCGCCAGCTGTCATGAGGACCAGAGTCATGCTAATGAAACCAAGAAAGCAGTAAAAAAGAAAAACAGTGACAGACAATGGCTAAACATTAGGCTTACCAAAAGAAACCATTTAGGACATCATTAGGAAGAGAGATCACTATGAGCTTAGTAATTGCTAAGTTCTTGGATGGACAAGATGAAGAAAACCCCCCAAAACCTTATACAGCACATCAGATACACTCTTTAGGAGGGAGGTGTGGATGTACCACTAACTATTGACAGCAAAGGACTCGACAAACAACTACAGAGGCTATATTTGAAAATGTAGACCTGGTCTGCTGAAAAAGTGGGATGGCCCTGTCGTTGTTTACTAAAAATGAATTAAAAGAACTTGTTGCATTCAGGGAAAAGGTATCGTGGATTGATTAGACAAATGCACACTAGCATCAGAGTGGTAGCAAGCGTCACGGTGAGTCAAGAGGGAACTATCCAAATAAAGCACCCCCCTCCCCCTGTTTCATTTGAGGCAGATATTGTTGATGCAATTACAAAGCAGCAGAAAGAATTCTGACGTGTACAGATTGCTCTTACCTGCTACAGTTCTAGCAAATTTACCAGATCCGTGGGCAACAATTCAATCTACAGAGAGGCATTGAACTCGCATACACTGAACTGATGAAGCAACAAAAGATCTGAAATAATCTTCACAGGCTCAGTCATATGTCTGATCTGAATTCAATTGGATATGCATTTGATATGCTGAGGGGGTAATTTCAGATTTCAGGTCCCAAAACGAGTACAAGGTGAAGATAGCTGTTGTGCTGGCAACAGACCTCAAGCAGTCATTGCATGCAAATGGAAGTGCAACGAAATAGTTTTGTGATTTTACGAGACATAAATATGGGCCAACTACACATTTTACATGGCGTAAAAAAAACAAAACACGCACACACACAAACGCATACACACACACACACACACACACACACACACTAGGTAATTGTATGTTAGTTACTACATTTTAACAGTATTAAATCAATAATTTTTTCATTTGTTGACTAAATTTCTCTCATCTGAAAATTGAGGGACTCCTAAATGCTTCCGCAATGTGGAGAAACCTGTGCGTGTGTGTTTTAATGTGTGTGTCCGTTTGTGGTGTGAATATAGGTTAAATGGTTGACTGTACAGTAGACGCAGGGATTAAGGTTTTAGTACGTAAACTTACTGAAACATTTTCCATGTTATTCATTAAAACTTCGTTACATAGGCCTATGTTTTAAAGAAATTCAGTTACATTTAAATTTAACACACTTAAGGTTTAAATCCACAGAGCTTCTCTTGGGTGAATTGTTTTACCTCCCGAGGATCCGAGGTATCTTTTTTTGGCAGCACCATGGACAACTCCAGCTGCTCTCGAAGCCCCTGACGGGGACGATATGCGTTTAAATCGCAAGAAGCGCACGGAATGCGGCCCCAACAGCGACGAATTGGAACAGGAATTGGGCAGTCCTTTCTTTGCGAGTAGAAACAACAGGAGGGGCTGCAAAGCCTGTTTACAGAGGAGAGGGATCTCCTGGTTTGCTGTGGTCGGCAAAGCGCTGTTCAGTGAACACCCTTCCGATGGGATGAATTACTTCTTTTGAGGCGCACTGAATCTTACAAAACATAACCAACAGCGGATATGTTAACATTTTTGTTTTGAATTCGATCACTGTTTTTTTATTTTTTAATTTAAATATTCGCGATCGATATTACTTTTGGTGGACTAGCTACCAGAATAAAACGGAATATCTGCGTGCCTCTGAAAAACATTTTGACGATATCTCTGCGCGTGGATCAAAGGGACGGGAGAGAATGGACAGCGAAAAGTACTTACCGGAGCTCATGGCTGAGAAGGACTCTCTAGACCCCTCTTTCCAACATTCTTTACGGCTACTGGATCAAGGTAAAACAAAAGAAAATTCGCGGTATATTCGAAAATCGGAGTGAAAATGACGCGAGTAAATGTGTTCCGTTTAACGAAAAATCAGTCTGCAGCGGAAAGCATTGCAGAAATTCGAGAGAGTGCAATTAAATAGCCTACATGCCCATGTTTTCTTTCAAACGTGAATGTTTAATTCGAGGCAATGAACACTGGTTTGAGTCATAGACATGGGTTGTGTTCTTAGTGGATGCGACATTAAACTGAATCTGGAATTTATACCCATCTACCAGCGATGCCAAACATCTACTAACTTTTAATATGAATATCAATATGGCAATGCTGCGATTTCAACAGCATGTGGTTTACCTTGCTAGTTTCACGAGTGAAAATGCGTCAGAAATAAATTCTTTACCAACTCTTCTTGAAAAACAGAACTTTCAGCAACAGGACATTCCGTATTTTGTATACTTGATTAGAAGTTCAATTTCTTCTTAAAATTCTATAATAAAAGAACAAAATATAATAAATCATCCATAAATGTTTTATGGTATATTGAGATAAAGGAAGTTTACGAATGGTTGAACCTTACTGCTTTAAAAAGCAGTTGATGACAGTAAGGCTGCTGAGTTCCCTTCAGGTTTGGAAAAGTGAACTCTGGAAAATTTTGGATGAATGGAGGCTAAACTCTGCTAATAGCTTTACCCATTCAAGCCATTTTTCAGTTTTGCCACTTGCATAATCAGCTCTGACCAGCCTCAGACCAGCCATGACCAATTAAAAACATCTCTGCATCCCGGTTTTGAGTTGGTCAGAGCTGCTTCCCTATCCATTATTTAACGTGCTCATTTGTATTGAAGGTCACAAGAGCCTGGAGCCTATTCCAGCTTTCAATAGATGAGAGACAGATACACACCTTGGACAGCTTGTCGATAAATTACAGGAATCACCATTCACTCACAGCTATTATGGACAATTTAGTCTCCAATTAGCAAAATGCATGTCATTGGACTTAGGGTGAAAACCAGAGTTCTGAGAGTAAACCCTTGTGGACACATCCAAACTGTAAACCCAAGGTAAATTTGACCCAGCAACCTTTCAGTGGGGCCACAGTGCTACCCACTACACCACAGTGCTGCCTGCTCCCATCTCTTTAAAGAGACTTTGGCACACAGTCAGTCTGGCAGCAGAAATCTGTCCAGTCAGTCCAAGGTCAGAATCACTGAGATCACAAGTGACATTGATGTTCGGTCTGAGCAACAGTTGAACCTCTTGAACAAGTTTGCACGCTGTTATGCATTGAGTTGCTACCACATGATTGGCAGAATAGCTATTTGCAATAAAAAGCAGGTTTACAGGTGCACATATTGTAGAGGCCACAGGGGTATCCATTCTGAAAAACTGTGCATGTTGCATGAACCGTTCCCATGCCTACATGGACATTTCTGTAATACTAGAACCATTTTCACCCAATTAGTTTTGACCCACTTTCACTAGCAATGCATTATCGATGAAAATAAAATGATATGACATCCAAGGAGAAGGTGCTGCTATGTTTAAATTATCAGCAGTTGAAATTTTCAGCCAGTAAGTTTTTGCATGCCGCTAAATCTTAAATATTATGTAAAAAAAGCTCTTGTAATGATCTTCAGATGTTTTCCATTTTAGCTTCAGATTCTGAGTACGTAGTATACTGGCACCCCATGAAACTTAACCCCTCACTGCAATCCTAAATCCTTCAGAGTGCATCGTCTCCATTTTTCCAAATCAGTCTTACCTTGTAAGTGAAATGACCTTTCTTGTAGATTATAAAGACTGTTCAAAAGCCTAGTGTAGTCTCCAGCAGAAGACTAAAATTAAACTGTTAATATTTCTAAATGAATAATAATAGGCTACAATGGGAAAGAACAGTTATAGTGCAGAATATGAGAAGCAGGATGGGGGGTTATTTTAATTCTTCACACAAGCCAATCACTCCAGATCATATACGTAATTCCTTTAGTAGAAACCGTAATTCATGGGGCAGTGGCCCATATTTTTTTTTTGTTATTTTGGTTCATTTGGCCGAGTCATTCACTGGATCTGAATTCAGCTGAACATGCATTTTACATGCTGTGCGGAGATTGAAGGTAAAAAGTCACTAAAACAAGCTGGAACTGAAAATTGCTGCCGTACAGGCCTGCCAGTAAATCATCGGGGAAGATATCCAGCATCTGACGATGTATAGGTGTATTGATGTACTTTGCATGCAAAGAGAATGCGACCAAATTATAAAAGCAATTACTTTTGTCTACATTTTGATAAACTGCCCAATATTTTTTGGTGCTCAGAACTGGGGGGTGACTGTGCACATAAGGTACTGTAATTTCTAAATGGTTTGTTGGATGAAAACATTCTTGAATTAAAACAGACAGCCTGCACTTTAACCTCATTATCATTGAACCCTTTCAAACTCAAAACACAGGAGTACAGAACTGAATGTGTCACAGTCCAATAAATTACAGCGTTTGCTGAACATTTTCCTATGATACAACTGAAAGCTGCAGGTTGGGTTGATTGAACTGGGGAGATATATTAGCAACATAAATGGACATAACTGTATGTTGTACAGTATATGGGTATTACCATATTTTTTCATTCATATAAATTTAGTGGTTTAACAAGCCTTGTAGAAGTTTGACAATTTTTTAAATTTTTTTTTTTATTCGTTCTGTTGGGATTTAGTCTCCAAAGCTTGAAATTTTGTGCTTAATTTCTTTGGAGATACAGAATCATGATGTAGAATAGGTTATAGAAAACTGGTATTCAAAGGCATACCCCTCTGCTCTATCACCTCCATCATGATCTGCACTGTATCCTGCTACTTATTTACACAATCACAATCTACATTCTAAAAATATACTACTATGTGTAACACTGCCAATTATGAATTATTGACATTTCGGTTATTTATTGAAAATACTGTATATGAAGTTAATTATATGTACGTATTGCAAAATTATTCAATCTTTGCGCTGTTGCGTGTTTGTATAGGTACCTACTGCTGTACAAACTTGATTTTAACACCCCACATCTGTAGACTTGTTTTTCTGTAGTTTGACTTGCAGAAAAAAAACTACCTTTCAGTAGAAGCACTATGTCATTTCATAAGGTAATTTAAATTATGATTTCTCTCCCCAGACCCTTTTTTAATTGAATCCAGTCCATGATTTTATGCTCTGATATGTGAGATGGTTCAAAGATTAATGAACTGGGAGCTATGTGAATTCACTTTTGCCAAAATTTGCACTATAAACAAAATATGAAATAAAAGCAAAAGCTTTCAAAATTATATAAGATGCTAATGGATTTCAGTCTGTCCAAATACATTCAACAGCATCTGTGCATCTCAAATCTGCAAGTTCTATGATTATAATATATACACTTTGTCTGTGTACTCATGAACAAACCAGCAGTGCAGTGTGGTGTGATTTTACTAGGTAAGCTATGGGCTGAAAATCAAAGGACTTCCTCCTTGCAACTTGCAACTAAGACTTTGTCATTGCGACTAAGGTTTAATTCAGAGAAATATACCTTATTCAGTCTCTGGAGTTGAAACATTGATCTAAGGAACCAGCAACTGTAAAGCTTAATACAGTACACATGGTCAATGTTTTCGTGATCTGACAACAACATATATTGGCATGATCAGCCAAGCATTTAACGATAATGTATGTTAATCAGAACAGAACATCAAAAACTCTGACATTTGACATGTCCAATAATTACTCACTGCAAAAAGTGATTTTCAAGAAAGGGAAATTTACTTATTTTAAGACTTAAAACACTTATTTCTATCACCATTTTCTTAGTAAGACAAAAAATTTATCCTTGATTTGTGGTCATTTTGAGTTGAACAATAATTGGTTTGATAAGCACCCTCATTTTTATGGTCAAAAGATGTATGAAGTTTTTTTGTACATACCGTAAATACACATGAAGATCTATTTAACTGTTGGAAATTTTTAATTGCTTCTTTTAGTGGAACTGGCTTAGAAAAACACAGAAAGAAAAATAAATAATTGTTGAAGGAGAGAGAGCCAAAAAAAATCATGGCTATTAGCACCAGGTATTGCTTTGCTTGGCATGACTTCAAAAATGTTTTTCTTACTTCTTAAACTCAATAGGACTAATATATTCACAAATTAGAAACATTTCCAAAGAAAATATGGCAAAAAATGGACAGACAGAAGAAAACCTAGATTGTTGTTTAGTTCATATAATGTATTTCAAGGTCGCAAGGTAATGTGCTTTTCCTCTTTTTGCATGTCTGGAGACAAATAGGTGAACAGGAGTTTATGGATGAGTTCCTAGGGTTCTAAAATAAATTTTTAAAAAGCCTCATTCTTTATAAGAAGTAATTTAATCAAATGAACTTGGCTGCAGTTCCACTGAGGGTATACTATATTTAGCCTAAATGTATCCTGACTGAAAGTAGACCATTGTCATTTGCGCTGTTTCAAAATGGCGCTGTCTTTTAAATGCAGGACACACTCATGACTTATTGCTGCCCAACACTATGCTGAAAGACTCACAGGTTCTCACAAGCTTGTGAGATTTTTGTTACTTAAGTGAATGAATTAGAGGTGCTAGAGCTTGTCAGGGGCATGACCCTGATCTCAGGATTATCTGTTGTTTGGCTGCACGGAGAGTATTGCTCTGACTTGTTCCCAAAAGATGCACAGATGAGTAGAAGGTCATAATGACTGTGTATGCCAAATGATCAAATTTTATGACAAGATATTTCAGGCAGTATTATTTAATATGGTTGCACTGATTTTTCTCTTATTTCCTTGTTCAAACATAACCTTTATGTGAACAGTAATGCATAGATAATGGCATAATTTAATGACACTATCTCCCGGGTCTGGTTTTTATGATATCATGTCGCAGATGTCATGGATGAAATTGATGATGGATAGCACCAGCTCAATTGTAATTTAGCTGTAGTTTATAATAATATTTGTGTGGCATAAATGCCATTATCTGTCTTGTGCAGATGTAATTTCATTCAATGTCACTCATAGTTTCAAGGAGTCTATGGTAAATGAAGTTCCTATGACCCAGGCAAGAAACAGAAATAAAAAGACTTGGAAAAGGTAATGTGCATGTGTGTATTCTGCAAAACCATTTCACTGATAAAAGAAAATAAAACCAACGTCAACCAGATATGTATTGCTTAATAATTCAGTTAGCCATTACAATTGTATTGACATTTGATTCATGGCTGCATTGCTGATTCTAAGGTGGGATGGTTGGGTTAATTGGCATTATCCCATTTGGAGCTTATGATTGGAAAAGCAGACCTATGGTTTGCTGGAAATTAAAACATGAGAATTGTTCACCTTCAATGGTAAAAAAAAATGTGTTTGGTGAAGGTGGCAGCTAAATTCAGGCATTTTCTGCAAGTGCAAGCAGAACCCTATCACTATGTCATGTACATATCCAGTGAGGTGAAAACTATATGTCCAGGAGGTAGGGTGGGTTTAAGTCGTTGTAATACCCCATCAGTTATGCATAACAGGTCACAAAATGCCCACAGGGTACTTTGTAACCTACACCACGTAGTTAGTGGCTGGGATTCTGTGCACATTTTCCTTTTTACTTAACCATAAAATTACGCATCCTATGCTGTAAGAAATAAAAAGTTGACTAATCTTAAAAAATAGGCAACCAGCTGCAAAGCAGTCTTTATTTCGCTCAACTTCAAGTCCCAGTGGTTGCAGAAACTTATTTTCTAAAGCATTTGGAGCTTGAAGTTGATCCAACATAAAAATGTTTTGCAGGTGGTGGCCTCACTTCTTCAAGGTGACAACTTGTTATTTTATAGAGTAGTCTTCCTTACAAGAAAGAGAGGCAAGGTCACTGAATGGGGTATATCAAAAAAGATTTGAATATTTCATTTTCTTGTGTAATAGAATTAATAATTACCTCTTGGTGTGTATATTTATGCCCTGCTGTGTCAGAAATTCATAAGTGGTTCCTGTGCTGCTATCACATTATTAGACAAAAGCAGAACTTGTTTACATTTCTCAATTGCTTCTGTCTGTCTCTGTCATTCTGGGATTTAACTTCAGACCCATTTTCAACTCTAGCTAAAGTTTTCAAAAATATCAATGTAATATTTGTATACTTCCAACTTCGTTGTCTGCAGCATTTTAACATTTAACTTGGGAATTCCCAAGTACATGCAGTATTCTGGGCCATTACAACTTGGTGATTTTCTGGAATAGCTTTAAATTAAAATTCAGTCAGGAAAATTCACGCTTCAATAAAATAGAACAATATATCCGTGGGTATAAGCATTGCATTGTATTTGGCGGTGGTTCTGCTCTGGAGGAATGTCCTACCTAGACACAGCAAACATAAAAACATAGTTAGTCATGAACAGAAATCAAAATCCCCCGATGTGAGCAGAACCAAACAGGTGGAGGCTGGGGTGGAGGAGGCAAGCAAAGAGCGTGTTGCATAGCATGAAAAGTATTGCAAACAGCAGAAGAAGTGATTGAGCTTGATGTCTTTTAAATAGACCACCGTATTACCTCATGTGATGTGTATCCTCAGATTGTTCTGTGCCTGCTGATGCTGACGTGGCTGGTAGCTTACCAGGCTGCTGTCAGCTGATGTAGCTCTACTCGAGTTTCCTGCCTGAACTAGTTACACTTATTAATGAGCTACACATCCTCAATTTCGGATAATGTAGAGTGTATTGTGCCAAATTTCGAGTGCAAATAAGGAGTTTTATTTCTCATCTTACCACAAGGTGAAGAACTGGCTACACCTGGTTTTGAGTGTTTTCTGAGTCAACCATTTTTAATTAAGGAAAATCACTGAAAATGCATAGACACAATCAGAAGTTAAAAGGGATTTTAAGCTCAGCAGCTGTCACTGATATCAAGTAACATTACGTTGGTTTGATTGATTTGTCTGATGTTCAACGCAGACGTTGCGCTTTATCACAAAACAAGAACCAGCCTCAAATCTAGCCTGGTTCTTCTAATGTAATATTTTTATTTGTTTAAATTTGCACATGGGCGATAACTAATATTTATTTATTTTTTTGTCATGACATTTTTATAATTTCATGTTTTCCTCATTTATTTCTTTATTTGTTAATGTATATGCAGAAATTAAAGTTTAGCAACACTTGATATAAATGCACAATAAACAAGTTAACAGTGAAATGTGTATTTAATTGTCTCAACCATTACAGGAAACAATTAGACATCCATGAATGCTTGACACAGTGGTGAGATCAGTAAACGTCACTCAGAATGCATGGGGGTGGAATGACCAGTTTCCCACAGGACTGCCCCCATCCCTCAGTAGCGAGAGTGAGGCCCACCAGCCTGTTGAGCCGCATGTCATTCGGATATGTCGTGATGACATCACGATGAAGGGATCTTCATGTGCCGTTGTTGTGTGTGGTTTACCGCTGTAAGGTCTGTCTTTGGCGGCCCCAGTCTGTGCCATACGTGTCCGAAGACATGGAATGGTGCTGTGGTGGATGTTAAAGTGCTGCCCAGCTTGTTATAAGCTCATTCCTGCCCTTAACATGCCAATGGCTTCATGTCTTTCGTTTTTGAACATTCCTCTACGACGCCACATAATTTTGATTTTGCGCTTTTCAGTGTTTTTTGTTCAACAAAGAAAATCCCAAACTTGTGAACCAAGTTTTTAAGGGATTTTAGTGACAGGATTCACGCGGGCCACGAATCACTCAAAATCATGAGCAAAGCATGTGAAAATGAACTTGTGACAAGAATTCAGCGTAACTTGGTGTGTTGGTGCGATCCGTTCTATTTAGGAAGACTTTATAGTTCACCATTTCATTATATTTACTTTTTTTAAACAGTGATTAAAATTTGGGTTTTGCTAAATTTTTGTTTGCTGAGTATATTTATTATAAAGATTTTTATGTCTATAATTTTTTTATTATTGTATAATTAAAATATCACCATTCAAGTGCACATTCACAAACTGCAGCAAAGGTCATGAAAGTGATAAGATGAGATTAAAAGAACACACAAAAAAAGTCCGTCCAAAAACAGTCGCACGCTCAGATATTTAGTTGGAACCCTGTAAGCTTTAATTACAGTGCAAATTTGTTTTGTATTGTTTTGAAAACTGTAAGCAACATCAGAATATTTATTTTCAATCAGAGTTGCATTCATTTTTGGCGGCGATGTTGTATTGACAATGGGATAGTTGAATCACTCTGTAGTTTTCTTCAGCACATCAGTGCGGTTAATGTCAGGACTGAGTGGTGGCCAATTCATGTGTGAAAATGATTCCTCAAACTTGTTTTTTTTTCATTCCTTTTTTTCTTTGCTGGATGCAGGCCAATAATTCGCTCCATCTGAAACACTGTTGACATCTTTTCCACCACCAAAGGATACGTCTGCCGACATAATTTTTTAGGAAATAAGAAGCTACGCGTTTCATCAGTTAGGGTTAAAATAATTATTGACAGCTGAAACCCAGTAATCGCTGCAATAATGTTCCAATCATAGTATTTATTGATTTGAATACAAACGGCGAATTTTCGTTTTGACAGGCAGTGTATCTTCCCATCACAGTGAACTGCTCAAGAGGTATTTCTTACTTCTTTCAATTCAGCAGTCAGAGCAGAATAGGCAACCCCTATAGAGCAGTGTTCCAACAGATATTTCTTCCCATTGTGAAGTTTATGTGACCATTGGTATAGATTTCCTTTCTTCTCAGGAGCTTTTTTTTTTTTTTTTTTTTTACCTTATTTACATTCTTCATTCTATTTGCAGGTTCAGGCCTGGTCGTTAGCCCTTCTATAAATAACTGAAATAATTATGATTATTTTCAATATTATTATTCTTTTTTTTTTACACCGGCCAGTGGAGCATGAGCTCCCACTGTGTACCTCTTCAGATTTTTGATTTTTTTCTTTCCTATGTTGAAGTGATTTACTTCTCATTCGGGAGTTGATATTTATTCTTAATGAGATTGCTCACTTTTTGGGCATCGGAGCCAGTTTTTTTTTTTGGCCAGTTTCTCTTTTTTTAGCAGATCTCTGACAATGTATTGGTAAGAAAAGGTAGAGTTGGTAGTAGTGCTGTTATTGCAGTCATATTTTTGTGATTTTGAGTTGCTGTTTCAAACCCCTAGTGGGGTTTTGGATTCTGATTCGATCTGGAGAGATGAGGTTAGGAGGAACTCTGCCATTTTGGCCCTGGAGCAAGACCGTTAACTCTAAAATTGGTCCAGGGGCTTTGCCCTTGTTTCTCTCTATCCCTCCTCACCTGCAACTGTTCGATCTGGTATTTCTCTCATGGTGTTCATTAAAAGGAGAACACACGTTCTCTGTGGAACTTTCCCCGGTTAAATAAAGCTTAAAGAATTCTGTCAATCATATTCTTACTCTGTGACATGGCAGCTAGCCAGCCACTTCTGCTAACGCTCAACAAAAAATTGAAGTGATTAGGAAAGTCGATGGAGGCAAAAGTACTTAAAAATTGCCAAGGAAATGGGGTTTGGTTGCAGTGAAATATGGTGGAAGCAGCCTTGAGGTCACCTGTATTTGACTGCTATTTTCTACATGCCTTGACGACCATCTTATGTTTCTGAATAGTTGCTAATGCTGAAAGGATCAAAACTTGTCTAAATTGTTAATTTTCAGGTGCAATATGCATCACACACCGCATTGCCAAATATCAAATAATTTTGACTGAACATTATCTAAAGTCATTTTAAAACACGAGAAACACATATTCCCAAAGGATATGGTTAAAAAGCCTAAAGAACAACATTCTGGTGATGCTTTCGTCCTCAGTAACACTGAAACTTTGGTTAAATTAATTGTATTGATTTGACTGCCTGAGCTGGATGGACTGCAGGGACATCAGGAAGTTTGAGGTGTTTTTTGAAGAGGGCTGAGTAACATCTGTTCTAACACTACGGTGTAAATTATGCCTCTTAGTTGGTAACAGCTGAATTTAAATGTACTTTTTTATTGTATGGTCACTGAACACAATAGATGGCGGAACACATTTTCAGTCAATTATTCTCTGGTCACTTCGTAACTTGTGTATGGCCGAGCACCAAATAGGATGTTATTCGTTTAATCACCTACTGACTAGCTGCTGTCACAAAACAGTTTAGCTTGAAACTTATCTTAGTGTGTGCTCCTCAGACAGAGCCCTGAGATCCCCTCTTGTGTGATATTGTGGAGCTTTTGTGGTTGCAACCTCACTGCTGAAGGGATTGTACAGGATTAGGTCTTCTTGACCTCATGGATGATCCGATCCATTTGGTGTAATCGGACTCAATTTTATTGCACTTTATCGCTCAACCTCACCAAACCTACACTCCCACTCCCTGGCCATCAGGACATCTCTTGAGACGAGTAACATTGCCTTGCTGGGCTGTAATCGGCTTTCAGTAATGAGCTTTACTATACTGGTTACTTAGGTCGTGCGTGAATACATTGGAATAAGGATAATCTCCAAGTGCAGCTTTTTATCCTTCTATATCATTCTGTGGACACAAAACTCGACTAATTGCTGAGCTGTTGAAGCCCAGCATCAAAATAATGGTCATTTTCACTTTGACCATCAACAAATGGAAACTGTATTGGGAAAACTTGCCTCTTCTCTCATGCCTTGTGTTAGAGACCCAGAAAGTATCTGTTTTTTTCCTTATGTGGGTCAGGGGGCCAAATGCTCCATATTGCATGTGGGACTTTTGCTGTACAGTTAGGCAAGGGTGCACTCAAAAAAATTAAACCTTATGAAATTTTAGATTTACTTAATAATGTTATGTCAACTGGTTCCACGCAATAGCTTTGCGTAGCCTTTATTTGACTTCTAACATTTTTGGCCAGTTTAATTAATTGCATTGTGTGGAATGTACTTAACTCAGTTTTGTGGAACCAGTTGACATAACATTATTAAGTAAATCTAACATTTCATGGGGTTTCATTTTTTTGGGCTATAATTTCTTGGCGCAACGCAGGGTGGGGCAGCGTGGCGCAGCCTGCGCAGTGGTCATTTCGTCCAGTGCAGCCCGCATAGTGGTAATTTCGTCCGGTGCAACGCCATGCGCAGCCACTTTGGAAATTTGGTAGACCGACGTGCGCCGAGATGGGTGTGGCGGCGTAGTAGGGGGAGGTGTCACATATTCATCCTGACGCAGTGACAATTTCGTGGCAAAAGGCTCCGCCGAAAGTGCGCAGAGCGCTCGCCAGCTCCAACCTGGTTTACTTTCTGTGCAGTGGTAATTTGGCTGACCGGCGCACAGTGCGCACACGTCATCGAAACCTCACAGGCAGGTTTCCAGAATGTCAGGCACATTTCAATGCAATAAATAATTACAGCAACCACTATTTAATGTAACTATCTAAATCAGCACATAAATAATAGCATCTATATCGATTGTCCTAATGTCAGATCAAAGGCGGTTGGCACGCGTAATGGAAACTCGACCTGACAGCCCTCAGAGTGTCAGTGCATTCTCTGTGGCATGTTGCGTGCTACACAACATAGCTGTACGCCATGGATGTCACTTTGACCTCACACAGGAGACATTACAGGACTTGAGACAGAGAGAGGCTGAACTGCATGTGCCGTATCAGCAGGGAGAGCAGCAGCGCGCACGGGAGAGGAGAGACCACCTCGCTGCACAGCTCTGTCCTTAACACTAGAACCGCGGCTGCCGCTTTTTATGCGGCACTGATGTTAGTAATGCATGGTATTTCATGTCAGTAAAAGATATGAGTCCATCCATCCATGACTTTCTATAAATGTGTTTTCTATGTTATATCAAAGTTTTGAACTTCTGTTATAAAACGTGAGTATTGATATTAAGTTACTTTGAGCGTCGTAGCTGCTTTTTTTGCGGCAGTGGCTTTGACCGCAAGTACCCGTCTGCAACGTACGAGAGAAAGAGAGAATGAGAGAGAGAGAGAGAGAGAGAGATGTGTGTGCATGTGGGCGCGTGAGTGCGTGTGTAGGCTATGTGGGTATGTGTCCTTCAGCTGCTTTCACGGACGGACGAAAGCAATTTTTTGACGACAGATTACATCGAAGTCAATGCAAAGACGCGAATCTGGCGTTTAGCGTGTATTCAGCGTCTTTGCATTGACTTTGAATGTAATCTATCGTGCGGAAAATTCGTTTTGCGTCCAGTGTGAATGCGGCTTTAGAAACACAGCCTGATCTGGGCTACATTTATCTAAACATTATTATTATTATTACTACTTTTACTGTAGTATACTATTGGCCTACTAAAGGTAGTCTATAGGCTTACACAGCTGTCAAGTGCACCCCTTTTCGGATTCGTTCTGGTTGCAGTAGGGCTACGCAATTGGGCAAATGTTGACTCAAGTTGCTGTTTTCTCATATAACGTGTTTGTCAGCATAATTAATTATTGTACGTAATAAATTCACATGTATTTATTGGCAATTTTTTATTTCATTCGTTCAAAAACTATATTGTTGATTCCCTCTTTATAATCGCACAGTATTATGAAATGGCCTCACATTTGCACTGCCATGAAAAAAAGCGGCACCCCCTTGGTTCTAGGGGGTTTAGAATTCGTGGCGCTTTTGCATCATCAGCCCATGGAGGTCTGTTCGCGTGACCATATATTCGGCCACTGCGAGCTTGAACCTCCCAGACCAGAACATCAGCTTCCTCCTGGCTGAAGTTTGGCCATCTGGTGTTGCTGCTGTGTCCTACTTCATCCATGTCGAACGAAATTTGCACTGCGCCTCGCCCAGGGCGCTTTTAAAGGTGAGGAGAGGAGCTCATTTGATTGGTGAAGATTTTACTCGGCTGTGTTAAACCCACTCACGCCCTCTCTCCTCCCTCTTTGCCACTTGCGCCGGCAGGAGGAATGGAGGCGGGACAGAGGAGTACTTGTGCTGGGCTGCACCGGGCACGAAATTGCAAAATGCGCCTGGATACACCCCGTTGGCGAGGCGCTCCCCCCAATCGCGGCGCCTGCACCTGGTCAACGAATTTAGAGCCCTTTGAGTGTAAGGCACACATTTGAGGGAATTTTGGACCACTCCTCTTTGCAGATCAGTGTCTTTACTGGATTTTCTCTTATCAACCGTCCAGCGAGACTGTCAAGGAAAATGACCAGATAGCTTTTAAAGGCAAGTGGGCAATACAACCTAAATTTATGTTTAAGCAACAGAATTTCCCCATGGGAGATCGGTGTTCGATTCCCATTTCTAACAATGAGTAGAATATTTGTGACAGTGAGTCATAACTGTTTTTTAAAAAGCAAAAAAACAATCACCTTATCCTAACCTTAACCTATCCCTATCCCCATCTTGACCTTAACTTTTAGGGAGCAGTAACTTTGACTCAAAGTCACAATGTTTTTCTAACCGTTTGTTTTTGAAGGTGCAATGCCGCTGTTACAGCTGTGCTCAAAGTTAGCATACCCAAACCGAAATCATGAAATGTTGCCATTTATTTTGAAAATATGACTCGTTATGCAAAAAACATGTCTTTTATTCGAGGATAGTGATCATGTGCAGTCATGTATCATCACATCGGTGTTTGGCTCCTTTTTAAATCATGATGATAACTGAAAACGCTCAAATGGCCCTGATCATAAGTTTACATACTCTTGAATGTTTGACCTTGTTTTATAGACACAAGGTGAGACACACAGGTTTAAATGGCAATTAAGGGTTCCACACCTGCGGCATTTAAATTGTGACTAATGTCTGTGTTTAGTCATTGAGTTTGTTAGCTCCCAAGTGGATGCACTGATCTGGCTAGACACTGAGCCATGGGGAGCGGAAAAGAACTGTCTAAGGACCTTTGTAACAAGGTAGTTAAACTTTTTAAAGATGGGAAAGGATATAAAAAGATGTCCTAAGCCTTGAAAATGCCAGTCAGTACTTTTCAGTCCGTGATTAAGAGGTGGAAAATTAGGGGACATGTTGATACCAAGCTAAGGTCAGGTAGGCTAAGAAAGTTTTCAGCCCAAACTGCCAGGAGAATTGCTCGGCATGCAAAGAAAAATCCACAAGTTACCTCAAGAGAAATGCAGGATGCTCTGGAAAAAGATGGTGTGGTCATTTCAAGGAGCACAAGAAGGAGGTTTCTTTTAACAACAATGAGCTGCATGGTCGAGTTGCTGGAGAGAAGCCATTATTGCGCCAATCCCATAAAAAATCCGCCTTATATGTGCCAGAAAACACCTTGACACACCTCACAATAGACCAAAATAGGACATTATGGTCTCAACCATAAGCGCTATGTTTGGAGAGCAGTTAACAAGGCCCGTGGTGAAAAGTATACCATTCCCACTGTAAAGCATGGAGGTGGTTCTCTGATATTTTGGGGGTGTGTGAGCTCAAAAGGCACGGGGAATCTCGTGAGAATTGATGGCAAGATGAATGCTGTATGCTATCAGAAAATACTGGCAGACAATTTGCATTCTTCGGCACGAAAGCTACGCATGGGACACACTTGGACTTTACAGCAATACAATGATCCAAAGTAAAAGGCCAGGTTGACCCCTCAGTGGTTACAGAAAAGAAAGGTGGAGGTTCTGGAGTGGCCATCACAGTCTCCTGACCTTAATATCATCGAGCCGCTTTGTGGAGATCTCAAACATGCAGTTCAAGCCAGACGACCAAAGAATTTGCAGGAGCTGAAGGCATTTTGCAAGGAAGAATCGGAAGCTATACCACTTTAGAGAATTAGGGGCCTCATTGACAACTATTACAAAATATTGCACGCTGTTATCGATGCTAAAGGGGGCAATACACAGTATTTAGAACTAAGGGTATGCACACTTTTGAACAGGGTTCATTTCATTTTTTTCCTCTAATTGGGAAAGACCCACGCGCTAGTAATTTTGGCTTTTGTTTGGAACAAAATGACAATTTTTGTTTGGTTTTTTATCGCTACACTTAAGGACTCTATTCCATATAAAATCACACAAATTTGAAAGTTCCCACCTGACCCCCTTGGAATTAGCTGATTTTTATAGTACAATAATCTCAGTATATTTAGTGAATCCTTGCCAAATTTTACAAATTTTAAAGTGCACGGTGGTAGGTCGAAATTTCTTAGGTCATTTTTTCCAGAATTTTTGACCCCTTATAACTTCATGTGTATTGCAAATAGCTAAATGAAATTTTCAGAGCTGAAAGACATATTGGAGCAATGTTAAAAACTGCAATTAAATCAATTGCATGCCCATTCTAGGTGTCACAATCCTAAACCAAAATCTGGATTTTCTTTAATGAGATTTGTTCTGTAACCAAATTCAAGCTTCAATATTATGGGAACTATGGAAGTTTCAATAAAAACACTACACCAATTTAATAACTATGATATAGTGCGGGTTAAACAAGTATTAGGACCATGGATCTGTCATGTGCTTTATTGTAATTCACAGGGAAAACGTGAAAAGGTGCATGTTAGGAAAACTTCAAGGGGGTCAAATTACCATGTGGGATAGGATGATGATATGGCATAATAGATCTCATTTTGATGTATATTTTGATACTGGGCTCATCTTCTAGCCATGATTCCTTGTGTGTCCAATAATTTTCACACTCATCAATGTAGAGCTACAATGTGTTTATGATCGAGGAAATGTATTGTTTTACCTCTGAGCTATTTTTTGTTTTTCACTCTCAGTGCCAAACAACTGCAGTTTTGAATTTTAATTTCCCTGTGTTTGTGGCATTTTTTGTCCCAAAATTTAAAAAAAAGGAAATATATTTTATTTCCAAATGATATGTGTCTTGCTTCATTGAAATCATTTTTCCAGTCTCTGCGATGCTCAAATCCTGAGTTACATATGTGAGACAAAATAAAATTACATAAATTACACAAGTAGACTTGATACATTTGGCCCATATCCACAGTCACAATAGGATGCAGAAAATGAAATAAAAACTATTAAAATTGGGCACCATAAGAAAAATTGTATGTTTTAGTGTAATATAGTGGGCCACAAATGATGCAGATTTGAAAGCTAGATTGGGAATTAGATCTTTATAACAAGCACTTCACAAAAATCTCTTTTTTGGATATCAACGGAACCTCGTTTAAATGGCAGTGTGTGTGACAATACAGTTCATTTCCATGTCCCACTTTTCAAGTGTGGAAATTACAATCCAGCTGTGAACTTCTTGCTCTTCCCTCTTCCTCTGACATCAGTGCAAAGCAGGACTGTGAGTATGAGCTGCTATGGTCACAGAAACACCTGTCCTGCATTGGGCTTCATACAATAGTACTCTGCAAAGAAACAGTAGCCTACGTTAAAGAATTACAGTGCTGCTTTCTCTGAAATACAACAACAAAATTTATCACAATAATAAATATTTTATGTGTAAAAATTTTTAATATTGGTCATTTTTGTCTCCCTGAAAGTTCATAATGGTGGCTGGCATTCGTACTTATTCAAAATGCTCAGATGAGGTAAGGATTCACTTCCCTTTCCTCAGTAAAACGTTCAACCCTAATTCCTTATTGCTCTGTTTTGAAGGGCCACTACCAAGTGGAGGCCATTCCGAATCGATGGGGAGGACAAATAGGAGCAACAGGGCTTAAGACTTGGAAGGGCACGTCCGCTGGTGTTTTCATGGGAATTCAGTTCAATTCTATCTGTTCCGGTTGCTATCTGTATGTGGATGTGTGATCCATTCACACCTTTTCTTGCAAATAACTGCATTCAACATATCAGCATATTAGCATGCAAAAATGCTTGTCCTTTTTATCCAGATTAATTGCACCTGTTCTGCTTAGGTGGTTAGTGGTGTAATGAAGGCATGGTTCCAAATAAAGAAAAGCATCAAAAGAACACGATTATTTAAAGTGAAGCACAAAAATAGAGAGTATGGATTGGCGGTTCATGTGAGCTAACACACATAGCCATCCACGAATTGTGATGGAGGTGGGTTCATTCTGGTTAGGCGAGTATGATCGCAAGGGGTTTGTTTCCACTATAGCTGATGTATGGGCAGTTTATCTCTGGGAGGAATGAAAAGCATGGGTAGTGCTGGGGAGCAATGCAATGGTGTAGGTCGCATTTCAGACAAGAGAAATTGAGCCCTCTGCGTCCCTAGTTATTGTGCTTATCACAGATGCTTCAAGTTTGGAGTCAGGTGTTGTGCTAATTGAAACCTGACAGGAATGGAAAATGATGGCAAGGAATCCACAGTAAGCAGGGAGGAAATTGCAGCAGATGGTTCAGGCAAAAATAGATGAAACAGACAATCAAAACTCTGCCTCAGGCAGCAAAGACCAGAAAAAATGCATCTAATGTTAAAAGAAAAAATAGTGCCGCCGCACGACTTTTCCAAAATTGAAAGCCAATGAGGCTTAAAAAAGGTTTTCTAAGAAATGTCCTCACATATTGATTACTGCTCAGAACCAATGAAGCTTGGGCTATAAATGAATAAAGCTGTCTGCCATCCAGGTAGAACCTCATCTGTTTTTCTAAAATTAAGCATTTTATTTTTACTGACACAAATAATGAGGACAGTCTTTTTAAACTTAACCTTTTAGATCACACCAGGTTATATTTGGGCCAGAGTATCTTCCTTTGCTCTCATTCATTTTAACTTCCTATTTCCCAACATCCCCCTAGCGGTAACACCAATGTTAGCAGGATATTCAAATGACTTGCCGTGAGCCTCTGACCCTGGATGCAAATAAAACAAATAATAATAAAAATAAATAATCAATTAACCCAGTGCTTTCTCTGAATTCAGTCTCCCGTTCTTCAATTTTTTTTCAGCAGTGCAACCTAATTCATTTTAAGATTGCACTTAATACAAATGTTTTCAGCGTTCCAAAGAATAGGTTGCATTTACTGGGAAGCACAGTTGCACACTGGTTGCCATGCCAAGCGATAATAATTAATGTATTAAATAACCAGCGCTTCTTACGTCAAAGCGTTAGTAATTGAATAACTGAGTAAATTGGTTATCAGTGCATCGTGAAAGTTCCGCACATGGCATGCATTCAGAATCATTTAATATGCACGCTATGCGTCAAACTTTCAAGGTAGCAAAGTCATTCATGAGGTCTGGCTTCTGAAATGCCAATTATCTAATTATACAAAATCTAAACCTTATCTAAATACCACTTCCAGCAGCATTTACTACATTATATTCCACTTCAAGATGGAATTTCGAGAAAAACAGTCCTTTCTGCATGCACCTCAATTGTCACTTGCATGGCAAACCATATGTACATCCTCAAAACAATTGTTTGACCCAGAGTCTGTTTCTGCGAATACAAGCATGCTACCTATGCTGCTGGCTGAAAAGAGTATGGACTAGTACAGACAGCTGACAATAAGCATTTACCATAAACCGCCCTTGCTTTAAATGTCAATATGGCTTTTTGCCATCGGATATGCACATAAGAGGAAGGCACACGAACAAAACTTTTGCAGATGCACATTTGGAATATGATGAAAATATTGAAGACAGTGATGGTATGTGCCAAGCGGTCTAGAGGAGAGTCTTGAAGAAGAAAATACAACCATGCGCTATTGTGGTTCTTTGTTGTCCTCATCTTTGAAAGCATAATCATCATCCTCTATATCAATATTTTCCTCTGACAAACTCTCCTCTAAGCTGCTTGGCACATAAAAAAATTGCGTAAATGTACATCCTATGTAGGGAAGGGGTTAATGAACTCCAGACATCATACTACAGGTATTTATGATGATTCAACTGAGCCCTTTTGCTCATAATGGTCGCCATTTTGAAAAATCTGTAAAACAGACATTTCTCATACCTCCCATACCATTCAATTGATCGGATCAAAATGTGATTTTTGTTGTGTGGAAGGCATCTTAGCAAAGTTAATCAATAAAATATAGTATTGATAGGACAAAGGACGTGTGCATCATTTCATTAAATTTGACTTCAAAGATGCCATACAGAAAGCTGAATGTAAGTGCTGGACTGTTTCACAAAGAAATAGCAAAATCATCACAAATGTGTAGGAAAACCTTTTAATCAAGTTTTAAAGGGAAAATAAAGTCTCCAGTTGTCCCTCGGGCCACAGCCAGCTGCCTAAAATTTGACTTTGAAGCTGCAAGAGTGATATAAACACTGGAACCCTTATGAAAAATGATTATAATTCCAAACTAGTTATCCTATGGTAAATGGATGGTATTTTCACCACCAAAGTGTAGTATTACTATAGCGTTACTATAGTTATTCAAACTACAGCAATACAGTTGTATGGACTATAGTAATATCATGGTACTGATGACTGTGGTAATAATATAGTTAAAATATGCTGGCTATAGTACTACTTGAGTTATACCATGCAAACTGTAGTAGTACTATGGTTATCCCAAAAGTACTGTAGTATTACAAGAAATGACTAAAGGATCATAGTCCTGTAGACTATTTTCATCATGGAAGAGTGATATAAATGCAACTTTCCCATATTTGTATGGCAAATTCTTTGCACATGCTGAGAAAGACCTAAGGATCAACTCTGAAGTGTTGTCAGAAGAGCCACAGAGAGTGGGTTTTGCTCGGCCCCTCAAAGGTTGATGCAGCTTTAATGACGAATATGTTGTTGTGATTTCACAACTCTCAAAACCAAGTTTCATACTTGTATTAAAAAATTGTATTTTAGGCGCACGTGAATCCTCACTGTTCTCACAGTCTTAGAATAATCACAAGTTACCTTTATCTAAGCTGTAATCCTTCAGTGGAGTTTATATTTTAATACTCACAGATCATCTTATTATGGAGCCATGTATTTCCCCTGAAAAACATCAACTAACATGGACCTCTGGTCACAGCTAGTCATTTCATCTTTTTTTAACTACAGAGTGGGTTGGTTAGGAGAAGTACACATCTTTATGTTTTTTCTATTTGGTTCAGCCTCAGGTGTGCCAGATTATTGGAGTAACCCCACAGTTACATGCTGCATCATGTCCAAATGCGGAGAAAGAAAGACTGCTTTTTAAATTTTGTTTCTGATCCAGTGGGCACACAGACAACAGCTGATTTTTCTGCTTATATGTGCATGTGAAAGACTCCTCTAATGAGATGAGGCCTCCACCATGTAGCCAACAGAGGCCAGAGGGGGATCAAATTACAGCAGCGAGAGATGGATGTGCCATGGAGGCGAAGGAGTGCCAGCAGGATTGCTGGCGGGCCGGTTTTGAGACGTGCAGACATCTGAAGTAATCAAAATTCTTCACTCTCCATTTTTCCCATTAGTGCATGGTCAAAACAAATACCCAGCCATCACACAGTTGAAAAGGCAGCAAGCACAACTTCCCTTACCATGCAAACGTGACATCATAGCGCTGGGCCTAAAGTGCCGCCCCAACCCGCTCGTCGCTTTAAAGAAGAATGCTCTTATTCATTGGAATCAGAATTATATTGGTGTTTGCTTTTGTGATTGCATTAGCCACTAGTGTGCTGTCACTTCTGATCCTGCAAATGATTGCTGACAATTCATCCAGCCCTCTCAACAATTTTTAAACCCCAATCCCAGTATGAAGTGATACTCTGCGATACTCTAAAATCAACACAGGCTATTTCATTGTTTCCCTGACGTAGAAAATAGCTGGGACTCCATTTGTTTTGTGCTAATTTTAATGGCTAAATGAATACATTATGTATAGCACAGCTCACTAGCTCCAGAGCAGCTTCTCAGTACAACTTAGGCATTATTTTAGCATCTTTTTGTTGTTAAAATAAGTCACTTTCTTAGGTACATCATTTCATTGTAGTGTTTACCTCACAAAGACCAGTTTAACCCTTAAATGCCTAACTATAGCAAAAGTTGAAAGAAAAATCTATGTATTCTGTTAATATGTCCTGGGGAGGGGCTAATAACAACCCAATAGCAATTTTTAATTTTTGGTGACCTTTGACCTCATTTTAGTTTTGTGACATATATGTCACTCTAAGTTTCTAGGATATTAAGAGAACTTTTGTCCATCATTTCTTTGGTAGTTGACATATAGCTGAAGTATTAGGCATAGCTTATTTTTCATCAGCTTTCCTGTTTGTCTTTTTTTATCCAGTGATGAATGGGTGCTGATCTATCATGTGGATTCCACCATGGGGGCGGCCATATTGGAAAGGTTAGCTGGTGCAGCCAGTGTAGTATCAGTTCCACTTTCATGCATCAGATGGCAGCACTGATGGTCTAAATATGTCACTTTGGGCATTAGGTTGCAAAATTTATGTGGGGTCAGTGGTTTTGACAACCCCCAAAATCGTGTGACAAATTTGTAACGGGGCATTTAAGGGTTAAACCGAAATCTCAAATTTACTAAAAGGTCCCAAGTTATGCTGTATTTTGTCATTTAAAATATGTCCAATGGGTCTTTAAAATGTTAAGAATTCAGTTACAAAAAAAACCACACACATCCAGGCCTAGTGAAACCTCTTCTCTCACCCTGTCTGTGTCGGCCTGAAACACAAGCTGTTTTGAGTGGGCAGGGAGGCTATGCTAATGAGGCGCTGCTCTGATTGGCTGCGTGGCTGATTCGATTCCGGGGGAGGGTGCAGGACCCGAAAAACCAGGAAACCAAGATGGCAGGTATTTCAGGACAGCCCTCCGCGGCATCTATTGCTGTAAGACCGTACTTGTTTGATCCTGAATCCAACCCCGAATGGGAGGAGGAGGCAATTGAAGTATTGCAGCAACATTTACAGCAAGTGTTTTGCTCGAACTGTCTCGCCTTGCATGCATGTGATTGTAGCTGTACTGTTATATAGGCATGTTATATACCCACTAAGCTATCCAGTGGAAACTTTGCTAAAAGCTCCTGTTAACCATTTTCACCAAAACGAAACACAATTCTGACACCAAGCTACTAAAAGAGTTCGAAGCAAACACACAAACGGTGTAAGCGTTGCTTATGAGGAGCAAGCGAATCGATAGCTTCCACTAGAAATCCGTATCCGACCTCCACTTCTTTTTCGGCTTTTTATTAGCCAGAACAATTTTCAAAGGTGGATGAAATTCCACCACGGCAATGCAGAGAAATCATTTGTTATACCAGATACGTTATAGTGAGTTTCGCGATTGCTTTCACTGCGGTAGGATCAGAGAGCTAGCTCACACCACGGCAAAGTACTCGGCTGACCCCGGTCATGGATAAGTAAAACAGTTTCACAGCAGCAGTAAACAAACCCTAACATGTACCCTAAGGTCCGCAAAGCCTACGTCTGGTCTAACTGCAGCCTTATCACCCCAACTTTGCAGACACACAGTACACCTCTCCGGTTAGCTTCAACTGTAGCGGCTACGGTCAGGTAACGTTATGATGAAACTACCACCTTGATGCTAACCAAAGTAACACAAGCATACCAATCTGAATTACTGCATATAGGTTAAGCAGGACCTTTTTTTAAGTAGCACGGAACGTGAACTAACATGCAGTAGTAACCAAGCGGTCATCATAACGACAAAGACAAACGTTACCCTGCAATACAGGTTTTACAGACAGTAAGTTTTGTTACCATGAACAGTTGTACCAAGCATCCAAATTACAAACAAGTATAAAAAGTTAGCTTCAAATGAGGTTTATGTTCACACACCTTCTGTTGAATGTCTCCTTGATATAATTTACTGTGGTATATACAGAACACGAACATTAGCAACAGTAACTTAGCTACGTTAGCCGCAGTGCTACAGCCACATTCAACAAGCTATCACGTTAAGTAGGATTATGCAGTAAAGCAACACAAAACGGTAATTCTGATAGGACCACTTTGTCAAAGAGAATATTTATTGAAAGTATACACGCATACATTGAGTTTGGCGGCATGGCTCTGTTCTGAGAGATCCCTGCCCGTCCAAGCATGGAACGGAAGGCAGTGAGCTGCAACTAACCCCTCCTCCATAGAACAGAGCCTAAAGCAATGATCTTGAAGAAACATTGTTATTGAACGCAGTTTAGTCATGAAAGAACAGGGTTACAGACTGCTAAAATAGGACGGGTGGAGCTGGGGAGGAGGAGGGTTGTTAAGCATACGCACTGAGAAGTCACTTCTCAGAAGCCAAAGCTTAAATAAGCAAGCATATTATTGGTCAAGCAATCATGAGACTGCAAAGTCAGATGGCAGTCACGAGCACTCAGGTGATTCTCCAGTGGGAGAAGCAGTTCCTCCACGTTAGCACGCTGACTACGTGGCCTATCAGAATTTGCGTCAAGCTCCATAACTTACTGCTTCCGCGTCTGTGAGTCATGGACAGTTGGTACCGATCCAGGCTTTATCTTCAGATATTTTACAAAGCTGCGTTTGAGGCCAGTTGTTAGTCCTAACTATCATAAGCAGTTCTGCCAGCCACCCGTAACACGTTAGCTTCACTTACATTATTTGCTGTTATATCGTTACTTACAGCTTGTGGCTCCGAGTGCTTGATCGATGCAACTGCTCCAGGTTTGAGAAGTAGTTGAGACGCATATCCAGCGTGGAATTATCCTTTATTGACAAAGCTGTCTTCGGTGAAATGCCGAGCACAAACAGCTAATGTTCCTTTTGAGTGTGGCTGTTTGCTGCCAGTGAACAAAAAAACTACCCACTGATTTCTGGTGGCATCGTATTTTGAAAGAGAAAATAGTTGTACTTTTTTCGCATCCAAAAAAACACTTACAAACAGCTTTGGGAGACATACTGATAAATCTACACGTTAGATGATTTGGGCTCGTTTGTGTCTGATAGAATAAATTCCGCGGTGGACAGGTCTGTCCTAATTGGACGCAACAATCTGACGTCAGGTTTTGCCCAGATCTTGTGAAGATCTCGGGACGTGCTGTTCAGAGAGGAAGTCACGTTCAGGAAATCACGTTCTTGGATCACGGCAAAACCTCTGTATCTTATGGACAGAAAATTTTGCAGAGGTTGAGTATGGACATGCAACATTATAACATTACCTGTATGTATTAAAAGAAGGATCAGCATAATAGGGGACCTTTAAACTTAAATCTAACAAGTTTTATTTCAGTGAATCTGTGTTCCTTTCAGTTGACAGATTAGGATAAATATTGTCCAGTCCACAGGGTAGCAAGATACCAAAGCATGCCCCTAATGGCATGCCTTTGTCAAGAAAGAACCTTATACACCCTGGTATGTAACTATTCTCACTATACGTGCTGCCACTGGGTGACATCATAAGAGACCATGTTTGTGTTCATAGTTATGCAGGTGACCTGCAACTGTACATCTCTGCCTACTAGTCGGCTTTAAAACAAAGGGAGAAATGATTTTGAATCTGAGAGCTGCGATGGTTTTGGTTTGGCTCTCCGGTTCTGGCGCACCGGAAACACCGGTCAGGGTCCAGTGACCGGCCAGCCCTCAACCTGGTTCCGGTCCCACACAGGTGTCACCTCATCCGGTTCTGGTCCAGTGCTGACTTAAAAATCTGACCCAGTTCTGGTTCTGACTAACCAACCATGTTTTGGACACTCATTTTACACCAGTTATAAATACACCAAAGTTAAATAATCACAATCAACAAATAAGACCAACTGTGTGAGTAAGTTATGTTAAAATGTAATTTTCAAATACACAGATTGGTAGAGGCATAAATTTACCAAAAATTTACCATAAATTTTCTTCCTTCTATACCAAAGGACTTTCTAGCTTTTTTCAAACAAAAAATGGTACATAACATTTAGCTTCAATCTGTTTAACTACTTCCACAACGATAATTAGGTGTTATTTTTCTCCTATAAATAAATTGACAACAATGCAAAATTAGCCATCAATAATTGTGAAATTGAAACAAACGTGACTGTAAAATGTGGCTTCCTGAATAAATCAGAATTGCAATATAAAATGACACCGAGTCACCAACCAAACCAGAGTAGTTTTCATAAACACTTTAATGCGAAAAGTGGCTTCTCTTATTCGTCATCATTGCAATATTTATTGACACCAACTAACATGAAGGTCAGCACGTGTCAATGCTCCTTAGTGTGTGATGTTTTAATGAGTCTCGCAGAAGCAACACAAATGCAGTTGACTTCTCCTAGTGATTATATCCAAACAAGGATAAAGGAATGATGATGTGGCTTTACGAGGGCAATTGCAGTTCCATCTCAGTCAAATACACTTAATTAAATATTACATCACACAGATAACAATGCAATTGTCATAATCATGGTGTAGATGAAATATGGAGAAGATGAGTTTGTAGCAGACAGTCATATGCGTCTGCAGGGTGATACATAATTCACTGTACTGGCATAGCGGTGTGCACTTTACCTTTAAGGTTGTCCATTATTTTCTGACGTGTACAGAGCGACGAGGGTCAAAGTTATGTTGGCTGTATTGTTGGTGCGTTTGCCTTCAGTAAAGACTGTTCGAAAAATTAAGTTCTGCCTCTTTCGTGCTCTAGCATCTCGCACACACTTTAGTTCATCAAACCCAGTTCTGATTCCGGTTCCTTTCATTAAATCAGTTTTGCATCGGTACAATTGGGTGCTGATTCTGGTTGTATTCACTGATTGCAGTTCCAGTTCCAGACAGGTTTGATATTTGAAATAACATCCGGTTCCGGTCTGGTTTTACTTTTATTGGTTACAATTCCGGTCCAGTGCTTCCTTTGAAGTACGGGTCCGGTTCCCATAATTGTAAGTAGGGATTTTCAAACATGGCAAGAATATCCCGACCAACTTTCAACAAATGGGGAAAACGGAAGAAAGGTGACTTTGCCCCAGTCCAATGTAACGTTAATGCATCTGCGGTTGGTGGCTTTGTCCAATTCATAAACAGTCAATGGTTGAATCTAGAGTTTTATCTCAGCTGTAGTAATGTAACTAACATTGCTTCAAGAAGACAGTACAGCTCACAGAATAGACAAGATTGCGAACTGGCTAGCTAGCTAATGTAGCTATATCCACGCAATTAGTGACACTTTCCACTCTACCAGAACTGAGCGGGTGTTGTGATTGTATGGAGGTGATTTGCTGTGGTCAGTGAAGGTTGTTGAAAGTGAACAAATGTCAAACATTAGCTGATATTGAAAAACTTGCCCACTAGTGGTGGAAACCCCAAGGGTGCATGCTGGGTATTCATGGGCAAATTACATCCGAGGCTGCGGTGTAATGATTGATTGCAGGTGTCTAAGTATAAAGAAAGAGACAATTTTGATCAGGTTAGGGGTGATTAATTACTCTGGCACTGTAAATCACACAGTTTGATGAGGAAGTTTTTTGTTATACATACGACAGCAAAGCCAAGCAAATCTCAGTCATGGAATGTAACATTCTTTATATGTTGATTTATCGGTGTTTAATAATCATCTAAATATGTCGGGCCTCCATTAGACCTAAGTTTGCTAATTGATTTTCTAAAAATGTAATTGATGTTTAGACTACACACTTTCTCTTAATCTGATGGAAAATATTGTGCTTTCTTTTTGTCAAGATTTATGGGAAAAACATAATAAACCAAATGTCCAGGTAGGCTATTTTGATTAGCAGTAGCAGCCTTTCTCAGCATCTTAATATCACTGAAAAGCATGCAAATGGGAGAAAAAGTAGAGAGGAAGGTGAGGCAAGGGTAAAACTGCCAAAAGCTGAGGACTATATTAGTCCAAAAAGTTGAGATTACTCTCATCATGCGATGTGCAGCACGATTACTTTTATGGGCCACATGCCACTGATTTATTGTTGCCAGTTCGACCGTTTCGCTAACGCAAGACAGTCGGCAACTGGATGTGAGTACCAAGCTAGCCCCCAGTTTTTGTTCAAAGATAGAACGGACACTGTCTTGGAGATTTTACATCTACAAAAAATATTTTAATCATGGAAAATTTTGCTTAGCTATAAATTTGGGAGGGGTCAGAAAACAGTTCTTCAAAAATTCTTTGTGTTTACTGTTGTCTAACTTATGTGGAAACTTGGCAGGACATCAGCCTTCATAGAAACTGAACGGGGCATTTGTAAGTCTGATTTGTATATCCGTTAATTGTTTGACTGGCATCAGACCGTAAAGTTAGCTAGATCACTACTTAGCGAGCTATCTAACTAGCTAATATAACTTACCGTATAATGATTTTAAGAGTTGCTAATAACACAACATAATATCATGTAATTATGTCACTTATTAATTGTTAAAAGTTTTATCAGTTGTTCAGTATTGTTAAGCTTCATAAGAAATGTTTGAAACATAAATAACAGTCGTTAAGTCATATGCAGAAACCTATTTGCTTAGCTCGATAGAAAACATCAAAGGCACACACAGTAATCTCTGTTGACAGAGAAGGCAATATTTGCATTCAAATTATTGCAAAAATTTTTCCAGCTCACGCACTGCACGTGCTCACATGACGTGTCCCTACCAACTCTCAGATTAAACCTACACCCTTGCCGGTTCTGATCTGGTTGCTGAGTTTGCAGGGCTCTGTTTCAAATAATCTTGGGGAACTTGACTCCCTGAATTAAATCTAAGGTAACAAGTCTCAGTGTTATCCTCGATTCAGATCTAAGCTTTCAGTCCCTCATTAATAAGGTGATGAAAACATGTTTTGGCCATCTTAGAAACATAGCTAAAGTACAACCATTTATAAGTCAAAAAGATGCTGAAAAAAAAACAGATTCATGCTTTCATTTCAAGCTGACTTGATTACGATAATGAACCTTTTCTGGTCTACTGACAAAAAACACTGATAGACTTCAGCTGATCCAAAACTCTGCAGCTCAGTTGTTAACCAGAATTGAGAGGAAACAACACATTTGCTACAGATCTGTCCTGTTAACGCAATGATTCAAACTATTTTATGGATCCTTTTCAAATTTTACATGCCATTAGGTCTTATCAAGATGGAGAACCTGATTGATTTTTAAAAAATACCCAAAATATTGATTTGAATAGTAGGGGCAGTGCACTTTTACTTGGTCAGAGCTGATAAAAGTATTTTCTTTGCCTTTAAGGTGACATATTATTCAAAACCTGTATCACGCATGTCAAGAAATTATCATTATAATAATAGAAATAATTGTGCCTCTATTGGCAGCACCAACTGCAATCAAAAGTTAGCGACAACTGCCAATGAGTCTTTCACATCACTGTGGAGGAATTTTGACCCACTCTTCTATGCAAAATTGTTTTAGGTCAGCCACAGTTGAAGGTTTGCAAACATAAACAGAGTGCTAAAGATCATGCCACAGCACCTTTATCAAATTCAAGTTAAAACTTTGACTGAGCCACGCTAAAACCTTCATTTTGTTTTTTTAGCCATTCAGAAGTGGATCACTGTCCTGTTGCACAACCAAACTGCACTTGAGCTTTACATCACAAACTGATGGCTAGACATTCTCCTACAGGATCCTCAGGTAGAGAGCATCATTTATGGTTCCATTCATTATGGCAAGTTGCCCATGTCCTGAAGTAGCAAAGCTGCCCTAGACCATCACACTTCCACCACTGTGTTTTTTACTGTTGGTATGATGTTCTTATAGACTGAATTCACATTCACCTTGCCTCCGCACTTCCGGTTCCAAAATGAGGCTCAGTGTGATCGAAGAAGAAACACCATTGTTGTTTACCATTGTTCACATGTAGCCAATTGACCCAAAAAAAACTCATTATTTGCACTTGGTGGAGCAAAATGATTTGGGATGATTGTGATGTGTGTTTGTCAAAGAAGTGCTGATTATTCATTCAGTGGTTAGTTTTTTGCTATTTAGAGCAATGTATTCGCCAAAAATAGCATGCATTTTAGGACTGATCTGATCTATGATCGGAGACGATTTCTTGCTCACTGAACTGCTGTGTTGAGTGCGTGGGCAGGATGCGTTTTGAACAGTCCACAGACGAGTTGATGCCGTTAATGTTGGCATATCCCTGAATTGCTAGACATGCCTGTACCAATCGAGCCTGATGATGATGTATAATGCACGACCTATATTGATGCATAGGCTACACATTAGCGCTGGCATGACACCAATTTCGAGATGAGTGGCACGGTTTAAGGTACCCCCAGACTAGAACCAAGTTTCAAGTCTGCAAAAAATTGCGAATACGTTAATTTAACAGTTTGATGAAGCTTGCTCTTCGATTTTTGGCCAACGCAATGAAGTCTGAAGTGGCCAAGCAAGCTTCAGCATGTCGAACATGATTACCGAAAAACCACATGGAAAACCAACATTCCTTTATGCTATAAATCACAGAACCTATCATAAACATTTTTAAATGTTGTATACTTACTTCTAATAGCTACTTTTGAAAAACTAATTTCCACTAAAAGACGGCAAAAGTACAATTTTTAAAGGAGCCGTATGTAAGAAATGTATGTTGATTAATCATAAAATGGCCCTGATATATCACCAGACATTAAGGAATGATGTTAAATTCAAATACTTATATCACTGACAACAGTAGTCCAGCCAGAATATTCTCATTACAAAAGCGAAGTTGCAGCCCATAACTAATGTTGATGTTGTCATTTTGTGTTTTGGCCTGTTGCGCCACCCTCCACTTATCTCCCAATCACGAAGTCAGTAGCATTTCGGCATCCAGGTTGCCAGTTAGCACTAAGCTGTTGCTACCAGCGTTTCGGAGCACAAATGTCTGACGTTACTAAACCTAAAAGGCCTCGTTATGATTCCGAAATACGTCGTGACAAAGCCAGAAAAAAAACAAGGATCTGTATAAGACATGCTTTTGAAAGATGGAGATGGCTGAAAACGGAGAAGAATTTGAAGACCGATGCCGAAGTTGCTAATTTTCTCCTGGAGAGAAGATTCAGCTAGGTTTGGCTAACTTAATTCTGTTTAATGTAGGCACGGACATTTTAAATATTCTCTACAGTCGAATAATGTTATGTATGTTCGTTCATGGTATGTTAGTGCATATGCAGGTGGGTCATCGAATTGACTAGGTAACAAATTGTAGACGTTCTTGCTGGATCCGGCAACCTAGCTGGCAACCTCTCGTGGGGGGAGAGGGGGAGGGGATATTGCGCTCTGCAGTATTTTGAATGTGATTGCAGTACCAGTTTTGGGCACAAACTTACATACGGCTCCTTTAAAGCAAAGTTCTCGCATCGCTTCTACATCGGCCATTCACGCTTTGTTGATCGATCACACTGAGCCGCGCTTTCAAAACTGGAAGTGCACAGATCGGCAATAAATGGTTCAGTTGGATTCTGGCTTTTGTGAAATGCAGGATTAGCTTTACCTCAGCTGTAATTGGGCTCGTGTCTTCTGAAAAAAATCCAATTTTGACTCATCTTTCCTCAAAATGCAATATTATCCCAAAAGTCTTGGGGGTCATCAAGAAATTTTTTGGCAAATGTGACATGAACTTTTGTGCTCTTGTTGGTCAGTAGAGGTCTTTGCCTTGCAGCTCTCCCATAGATGGCATAATAGATGCCATTTTTGCTGAGTGACAATCTGATTGTGGAATTGTGAAGTCTGGGTTTTTTGTGACCTCCTAGACGAGTCGTTGATGTACTCTTGGAGGAATTTTGAACCTTAGAAATGGATTTTTAACCCATTACAAACCCATTACTCAGGCATGTTCAGGAACAGCAGTCAGCAGAGCGAACAGCAAATGTCCCGTTTGTTTTAAGAATGTAAACTAATTTGACTCTGCCCATGTTCAACTGGATGCTGTCAAAACATTGATGAAACACAAGACTTCTGAAGAACACACATTTCACACTAAATTTAAGCATATTTAAATATCATCAATATTCTGTTTCACATTCCACTCCGAGTCTGAGCCTCTCTGTATTACTCTCTCTTTTTCACTGCCGAAAACTGCTTCTCCCATTGGCATTCGCTCTCCCAAGTCCATTAGTTGAGCAGCCATGGTTAGCTGAGCTGATCAAAGAAAACCAAAGCAAAGTTTGCTGTAGCACTGGCTATAGGTAGCTCATTGGATTACAAAATATAAAAGTAAATTCAATACATAAATGAAATGCACCAAACAAAACTATAAATTCAACACTTCTTATTGTGAAAAATATGAACATGTTCAGAAACTCTCTATACTTTCATTGAGCGTTGCAAATTTTGTGACCATATTGCAATGCATTTCAATCAATGATGACAAACAAGAATGTCATGGTGGCATTGATGATTAAGGGATGGGGTCTATTTTACAAACTAGCAAAAAATCAACATTGGGTTTGTCTGCCTTTGGCCTACTGCATTGCTACACATCTCCGCCTTATGGACCATACCAAATGGTCAATGGTGACTTTGGGGATGTGCTCATACTCCTCTTCAAGAGCTGCACAGAGTTGGCGGGTATTGGCCGGATATGGGAATCAATGACACACACGTTGGTTGAGGACATCCCAAGGATGCTGGAAGGGGGACAAAGCTGAGGATTAAGCTGGCCTTTCAAGCACACAAATATTTTCAAGCTTAAGAAACTCTGTGCATGCATGGGTGACATGGGGTCTGGTATTGTCATGCTGGAATATTGCATCGTTTTGATGGACGAATGGAAGGACAATAGGTCGCAGTATCTCATCGTGATATCACACTGCATTCAAGTTGCTGTTAATGAAATGCAGTTGGATGCACTTTCCATGGGATATTCCCACCCAAACCAGCACTCCAACTCCATGCCACCATGCGCACCACACTGATGTCAGAATAACGATACCCCTTCCATCCGTTTTGTTAAGGTCGAAACGTAACTAGTCTGTAAAAAAAACAGTCTTCCATTGTGCCATTGGCTATCAAACGTGTCTGTTCACTCAGTCGAAGTGATTTTTTTTGTCGAGCTGAGGCGGGGTCCAATCCACAAAGAGCAGATATGGACTTCCTGGAGATGATTTTTCACAATTTAAGCACAGCTGCAGCAATTATGGGGAGCAACTGTCTTATCTGCAGTGGCAGTTGTTGGTCTCAGACGGTCACAGAGGTGAAGAGTTCGGATATGGCGGTCTCGATTGGGAATCATCACACGTGGTCGTCATGCATGTGGGGGGTTTGCTGTCATGCCTAATTCCTCAAAATGGTGTCTTATGCAACTTATTGTTTAAACATGGACATAAAGAGCCCTTGCGACACTCCTGAGAACCATTCCTGCATTGAGCATGCCAATGGCATACTTCTTGAGGGCTCGAGTCATCTATGGCTTTTTGAATAATGGCAGAACTGGAACTTTTGAGGTGCCCTCTTATTGACCAAAAGGCAGGATGTACTTGGGCTGAACATACCTGATTTCAATAGCTCTAGATCAGACCCCGCCTGTCTGACAGGCCAATTTTGACAAAGGGCATGAACTTGACAATGATATGGAGAAGATGGCTGAAATGCACACAGACCAGTGGCACACAACCTTGGTCACATAAATAAACCCTACTAACCAAATCTCAGAAATAATCATGCAAAATATTGAAAGGACTAAAATGTTGTGTTTATATTTTTGTTCAGTGTAAAAACAATATGGCTTCAGTTGGAAAACCTTGCTAATAGCAAGCTAAATTAATAGCTAGCTCAGAAGCCAACCTAGCTAGCTAATATTTCTACTGCTCAAATAAAATGAGAGATAGCTACAGAAATAAATCTGACAAGGAAATTTTGTCTATTTTAAAATATTCATAAATTGAATTTAAGATGTTTTAAATGGAATGTTGAGGTTGGTGTGCGGTATTTGCACGTACATTTCTGAAATTACTGTTTGTCGTAGGCTGCTTCTCTGTTCTTGGTAGACCATCTACTCTGGACAAAATTCAGGTAATTTTTAGCGAAACCACAAAGAAAGCTTTTGCTGCTCCTGTTCTGGTGGAGGCAGCTGAGAACCATTTTTACATTAAGGCTCAAGACCAGCAGCAATTTTGGCGGTTGTGTAACACCATGGAGATCCACGGAGTATTGCTGAATGAACTTATAATCAGGCAGATAGAAATGGTTGAGAGTAATTAAGCATTGATAGGTGAGATTACTGCCAGCCTTTGATACCTCTCATCTCCGACAGCAGACAGTAACCAGCTGCTTTATTAGGAAAGCCTGAGAAGGCTCAGAATAGGTACTCATATAAGTCTGCATGGACAAAGCCCCATACACAGCAGTGTGTTATGCAGAGTCTGCTGTGACACATTCCTCCCGTAACCACTGTAAAACCCCATAAAACAATACCAACAACGGAAATTGCAGGGGGCGAAGGCTCAACGTGTTCTTTGGGCTGGTGTTACACGTGCAATCTTTTGGCTGGTGCGAATCACAATAAAATGAATCAGTTTTCTCCGTTCAAAGAACGGGGCACAAAAGCACAACGGTTACAATTGATCTGACTCCATAGTAAATTTAGAATACCAAATTTAGTTATACTCTCGTTAAATATCTGACTCCAAATTAGAAATAGAATTTATAGTTTAGGGACAACATGCGTGGATCTCGAGGTGACTACCCCTCAAACTCTTAGGAGACAACTGCCATCACTCAATATATACTTTCGGGTATTAGCATTATTGCCAAATCTTAGGTTCGTTGGTAATATCAGGGGATGGAAGTCAATCATCACAGCAACAGCATCTTTTGGCATGAATACTGCGAACCCAGATCCATGCATGCCCCTGGGTTCCTTCAGGGAATTTTAACAGATAACCGACTTTTCGTCCATGGGTTTCCTTAAGGTTAAAATCCCAGAACCAGCAATACATAAACCCTTTATGTAAGTAGATCGTGATGTCTCTCGAACTTAATAAAACCAATTCCCATACCAGGCCGCTGGCCAGTCAGTCCTCGGTTGGGATTAAACCCCTAAGTATCCGCCACAACGTGGCTAGAAAGAATAAAAGGATTAGGAGTCACAGAGACCACACAAATTTAAAGGAATAACAATAATTTATTCACCAGGTAGGCAAGAGCTTAAATCAACAGACCAAACATCAGTTGCCACGAATTTAGATAAATATAAAAGCCATACCTGGCGAAAGCTACACACACAGAGTAGTGTGAGGGCGAGATCGGAGAGACGATCTGCCATAACCATAGAGGCTACACACGGCATAGAGATGCACATGTGGGAAGCCGGCCTGCAATCTTCCATAATTAAAGAGGCTACACACGCACTAACGTACGCGGGGAGAGATCGGATACGATCTTCCCAGAATGGATTGTTTCTCTTTGCTTTAAGCCAAATCACGTCTTTGATCCAGGCGGAGAGAGGGCTGTAAAATTTTGTGTACTGTTCTGTCCTGTAACACTGACCACTGTAATTACTGTCCTGCTCCACTAGGGGGCTGGTCCGGACCTCTGGTCTTTGGAGCACGGACCACTGCAGTAACTGTCCTGCTCCATTAGGGGACTGGCCCGGACCACTGGTCTTTGGAGCACGGACCACTGCAGTAACTGTCCTACTCCACTAGGGGACTGGTCCGGACCACTGGTCTGCAGTGTCTTGAGACAGTGAAATTTGCAGTCTTTGCTGGCCTCCCACTGAGGTAAGGTCTCAGAACTACTGACTGAGCAGTCCATTCTCGGAATACTGCGATTAGATGGTAAATGCCTGCCTTAACCTCAGCATAACTGTTGGCCAAACTATTTATTTAGCCTGCCATTTTCATTAATAAATTGTAATGAATGTGATTGTTCAAAATGTTTGAAGCCGGTAGTCTGACAATAAGCAGCTTACTGCTTTTTCTATACTGCGCTAATCTGGCATATTAATTAAGCAGCTATTGACACCTAGCAAAACCCGATGAATATAAAGTGAAATAATCGATGTTGCGTCATCTTATTCTCGAAAATATGACTGCTCTGAACAGATTATTTTTATCTAGCCAAGCTGGAGAACATTAACAATGATCAGCAGGTTTGGAAAGTAATGTTAATAAATTGCAGCCTGTTCATACATTGCTGTCGGCTGTTAATCTCGGTTGATTATTGTGCTTTCTTTCTGTACCATAAAAACATAATTTTAAATAGAAGGCTATACTCAGGCAGAGGGGTGTGATACAGCCTTATGATTTTGTACTTGAAATGGAGCTTCTATTACAGCTCCATGTAATTCATTTGAAAATGCGGTTGCCCCTTTCCGAATAGTAATTTGGCTTCTCAGAAAACACTAGAAAATTACTTAATGGTCTTACCATTCAATCCTTCCGAAAAACAAGTAATCCTTTAACGTAGCGTAATTGTGTAAAACGATTTACCGCAACTCGTTGTAGGCTACAGTACATTGACCAAGATTAGCCATGAATAACTCGGGTCAGTGTTTATAGTGTGACTGTTGTTAGGCTACGACCAAGCTTAGGGTATTATATTTATCACCGAGCTTTGTTTTCATGTATTTTCCCCCTCTCTTCGGAAACAGCCACCGCATTTTCACATGAATGAGGCCCATACGGTTTTATAATTAAAAGTCAATTTTAACTATAGGCTATACAATCGTTAGACTTTGATAAATTTTATGCTTCTGACAGAGTATGGTCACAGCCTCCTGCAATAAAACATGTTTCTTTGCTGCAAAAAAGAAGGGCCTATACTGAGGTAAGCTAAGCTGAAAAACGTGTGATTAGAATTCATTAACGTTAGGCCTACTGGTCATAACTTGCCGACTATTTTTATACTGCATAAATAAATCTATTCGGAGCATTATGATTTTAGTCCATAAGCTTGCACAATTTGAACATTTATTTCAAATTCATCTGGCTTTACTAAGTCATTGTCGTAAGTTGGTTACGTTAATGAATTCTAATAACTCTTTTCAGTCGGTGTTTATTTCCCACTGAGCAAGCATACGTCCAAACAATGTCTTTTCGAGGTCTTTCACAAGCGTCTAAATGACGTCCCCTGAGGAGCCAGAATGAAAGTTTTTATGACGTCTTGACATCCTCTGGACATCCCGTATTAACGTCCACCAGACCTCTGCACAAGGTTGAAAATTAGTTAAAATGAGGTTGTTCTGGGCGTCTTTTCAATGTCAACTGCACACTTATTTTAGAGATTCTTGACGAAAACAAAATACATGGTTCCTGTCTCCACCTACCTCCGACTGCTTTTTTGTCGCTCTTGACCAATTGTAATGACAAGTAAAGTTCTTTTTTGTGGTAGTGAAGGGGTTCGACACTCCGTCCTGTTAATTATTGAGCTATACTCGCTACCGACTGCGCCACGAAGTTAGGTGAATGGCAGTGCGTAGTTAGGATGTGTTTCCCAACGACTACTTTCCACGGGTCATTAAACGAAGTCATTACAAGTTGTATCCATAATATGAAAAATAATGTACTGGACTTATAGTAGTATTGTGTTTGGGAAAATCAAACAATTTAGAAAATTATTAACATGAAATTTTGTATTTTAATGTCATCATAGTCATCTGTTTGTTTGTTTGTTTGTTGAAAGTGGCGACTCGCCCCGCAGCGGGGTTAATTGGGGGAAAGAGATCGGCTATCTGCGGTGGTGCTGACAAGAGAAGTAGTTCTGCTATTGGCACCGAGGCGAGGCGGATAAGAGAAGCACTTCTGCTATTTTCCCCACAACTGGGCCAATAAGAGATTTCATTTTATTATCTGCCCTAGTCTTTGAATTTGCTGTAGCAATCGAGTTTCGAAAGGTTTTTAAGGTTTATTACTAACAAACAAACAAGGAAGCGGCTATTCATCCCGTAGCACTTAGCGCACTTAGCGCGAAAGTTCAAAGTTCGTTTAATGATCCATGGAAAGTAGTCGTCGCGAAACACATCTTAACTACGCCAAGCTTTGAACCTAACTTCGTGGCACAATCGGTAGCGACTATAGCTCAGTGATTGACAGTTCAGAGGATCGAACCTCCTTATTACCGCAAAAAGGAGTTTTGCTTGTCATAACAATTGCTCAAGAACGACATCTAAGAGCTAATAAAGCGGTCGGAGCGATAGAGAAGTATCACAAGGTAGGTGGAGGGAGGAGATACAAACTATATGTTTTTTTCGTCAAGTATCTCTAAAATAAGTCTGCAGTTGACGTTGAAAAGACGCCCAGAATGACCTCATTTGAACTAATTTTTAACCTTGTGCAGAGGTTCGGTGGACGTTAATACGGGACGTCCAGAGGATGTCGTAAAAAGATGTCATAAAAACTTTAATTCTGGCTCCTCAGAGGACGTCATTTAGACGTTTGTGGAAGGTCTCAAAAAGACGTCGTTTGGACGTATTCTTGCTTGGTGGGTTCAGTAGATCGTGGCGCTTCTAATCAGCAGCATAGAAACCATTTTACTGAGGGAGAAGTGATGATGATTTTACATTAAAATTGAGCTTTTATTACAACTTCGTGTTGGTTAATTCATTTGAAAATGCGGTGGCCGTTTCCGGGAGAAAAAATAAATAAATAAATAAATAAATAACAAGAGGTTGTTCGCTTTTATATTATATAAACTTTGTTGTAACAACAGTCACTATAAACACTGACCCGAGTTAATGAACTAGCCAGTGACACCCAACAAAACCCGATGAATATAGAGTGAAAAAAAATAACCAATATTGCCTCAGTTTATTCTCGAAATATTAATGCTCTGAACAGATTATTTCTATCTAGCCTAGATAGAGAACGATAAAAATGATTGGCAGGTTTGGAAAGTTGTGTCAATAAATTGCAGCCAGTTCACACATTGCTTTCGGCTGTTAATCTCGGTTGAATATTGTGTTTCTTTCTGCACCATAAAAGCAAAATTTTAAATAGAAGGCTATAACTATAGGCTACTCAGGCAGAGGGGTATGATACAGCCTATGATGTAATACACGAAATGGGGTATTGATTACGGCTCCGCGTAATTCATTTGAAAATGCGGTGGCCATTTCTGACAAGTAAATTGGCTTCACAGAAAACACTAGAAAATGACTTCATGGTATTACCATTCAATCCTTCCGAGCAAAGGATAAAAGTGTTTAGTCTGTCAAGGGGGATAAATGTTTTACCCATGCAGAGGGCCGCTGTCCATCAGGAATGGGACTGAAATCATCCCATGACTGTAGTAGCCTATAACCTATTTTAATTGTTAAAGCCGATTTACAGCAGATCATAATACAGTAGCAGCATCGGCCGAGATAAGCTAGTTGTAATCAAAACTAAATTTTAATGATGAAATCAGACTATAGCCTATTTCACTCTTCTCGCCTTATACCTAAAATTAGTATGTCTATCTGCAGAATAAAAGCGCCACGATCTAGCCTACTGATATAATTGCCGACTGAAAAGAGTTAGGCTATTAGAATCCATCAACGTAACGTAGCCTACTTTCGAGAATGACTTTTGGTAAAACCCGATGAATATAAAATAATAACTCAAATTGTGTTAGCTTATCATAATGTTCTGAATAGATTTATTTATGTAGGCTATTTAGCCTATAAAAAAGTTGCAAGTTATTATCAGTAACGGTAATGAATTCTAATCACACCTCTTCCAGCTTAGATTACCTCAGTATAGGCGCTTGTTTTTACCCAAAAGAAAAATGATTTTTGACAGGAGGCCATGACTACGCCTATCAGAAATGAAATACAAATGTAATACAAAAATGTATTCGAGTCTAATAATTGTACAGTTGAAATTTCCTCTTAACACGGCCGGTGTTCAGACAAATTTTGCTACCTATCAAAATATGCTACGTCGCGGTTCTGCGCTTGCGCAAATCTAAAATCTCGGGCTGTTTCCTCGTTCATATCTTAAGTATCTTCAAAAATCATAAAAATAGATTTGTTTTCAGTGCGCATTTTGACCTGTAAGTGTTCATATATTTGCATGTACACGCTGGGTTTTCCTGAATATGCAGAAATTAGATGATAATGGCGTATATGGGCAAATATCTTTGAACAAACTTATACAACTCGTTATAAAATCTGCTTATGTTATAATAAGCTAACAAATAAAAAAGTTACTACTGTAAACTGATTTATATTGCAATATCAAGGCGAAAACAAAGACTTTACGATTGCTTTGCATTACGTTAGCATTTTTTGACAAGGGAGCAAAAATTGACAGAACACCGGCGCCAGAATTATCTCACTCCCGTGCGATCTAACAGCGACAATATAATGGGCTACATTCAATAGCCTACATAAATATAATTTAATTATAATTAGATCAATGCACTGTCGCTCAAGGACAATTTTTTTTTCTGCAGCGAGAGCGACATTTCAGAATTCTTCTGCGAATGAAGATAATTTCGGTGACAAGTGTGATGTCCTTCATTTATGTTTTCCAATCAGAAAGCTGTTCCAATCGGACAGCTGACAGCGCAGTAAAAAGCGGTGAGCTGCATATTGTCAAGCCACATTGATTTTTACTAGCTTATTTTACTGGCTTCAAATATTTTGAACAGTTAGACCTACAGTCCTAACGATTTAATTATCCAAATAACGGCCAAATAAATGATTTGCCCAACAGTAATGCCGAGGGTAAAGCAGGCATTTACAATGTAATTGCAATATTCCTAGCATGGACTGTACAGTCAGTGGTTCCGAGATGGTACCTCTGCAAGGCCACTGAAAGCAAAATTTCACTGTCTCGAGACACCCCGGATCAGTGGTCTGGACCAGTCCCCTAGTGGAGCAGGACAGTTACTGCAGTGGTCCGTGCTCCAAAGACCAGTGGTCCGGACCAGCCCCCTAGTGGAGCAGGACAGTTACTGCAGTGGTCCGTGCTCCAAAGAACAGTGGTCCGGACCAGCCCCCTAGTGGAGCAGGACAGTTACTGCAGTGGTCCGTGCTCCAAAGAACAGTGGTCCGGACCAGTCCCCTAGTGGAGCAGGACAGTTACTGCAGTGATCCGTGCTCCAAAGACCAGTGGTCCGGACCAACCCCCTCGTGGAGCAGGACAGTTACAGCAGTGGTCCGTGCTCCAAAGACCAGTGGTCCGGACCAGCCCCCTAGTGGAGCAGGACCGTAATTACAGTGGTCCGTGTTACAGGACAGTACAGTACACAAAATGTTACAGCCCCTGCAGTCCAGGCGGCATGGCCATAAATTACCTGGAAGGGGGGTCGAATCTGCTTTTTGGGTTTCCACCATTTGGAGGATGTGATAAAACAATTTAGCAGAGAGAGAAGAACAGAATGATTACCCGAGAGGATTCTGACCAATTTTCAGGAGTTTCCAAAAGGGAATGAACCATAATTTCAACAGGAATGAAACATACTCAATTCAACTCCTTGGATTCTCTCAAGAATTACAAGAGCAAACATGATATGAATATGTACTAATATGATGCAGTTGTCATGAAAAGCTCTTAAACTGGATTATTGTATAAGCAATTTGGGTTATGAGCCCATAAGTATTGCATAGCAGTATATGGAATATATGAGAAGGGTTTGACATTACTATAGTGTCAGAAAATGTAAACAGATGAGTTTAAGGCCTAGTTTCATAAAACACATAGCCAGGGGAGAAAAAGATTGTTCACGGGGGATGGGGGAAGGGGGGGACTGTGATAGTCACCCCCCTCGCATCGCCAGAGACCTGCTTATTGTTCCCTGCCATCATCAAGCCCCAGTCCCTCACAGACACAGTCCCAGCTGGATTTCCCGTCTTACACCACCATTAAAATTTTCTGGAACTTGTGCCACAGAACCTCCCTCTGTAGGTTCAGATCAGAGGTCAGGTGTTAGCTGCCCTGGCATGTCAATGAGCTTTGGCACCCCACACCCTGGTTCCAGTTCATGGATTGTTGACCAGTATAGACCGCTGCTGACCGGGAGCGCCCTATAGCCTTAACATTTCAGAAATGCTCCAATCCAGTCATCCGACCACAAAAATTTTACCCTTGCCAAAGCCACTCAGGTCCCATCTCTCCTTCAGCTGACTTGTCGACTACGAGAATCGACTGTTCGCTTATGGTTTAAGGTCACAGATCTTGACATTCAGCACTATTTACAAGAAAATCGATGATACTTGCCAATGTTTTGGCTCATTGGGAACACTCAATAAGAAAAAATACATTTAAATACATTTAAAAGGGAAACTAGAAACCATTAGACAAATCCTAAGCTTCAGTAGCTTGACCGTATTTTCATTGATAGGCCCATATATTCTAGTGTACGTTCCCAAATAGCATATGGTAAAAAAGGTAAAGTGTGTGCACTTATGAGACAAGGAAGAGGGAAAAGATCCAGCGTAGTGTCATCAAAGAAAGCTTTTATATCAAGTGAAGACCTCACAGTGACAGCGAACAGCAGCACTGAGTTGGCAGTCCTGCTGAGGCCTAAAGTAGCCCATTAACTGGACATGCTCTTTTTCTCCACTGGTCCCAAACAGCATTAAAGAAATCCCGGCATACTTTTCTTTCTGACAGCCTGGCTCTTTGCCTCAAAAAGGAAGCACAAAAGGCTGCGTTAAATTTAGGCACAGGGTATGCTGTTTGAAAAATACAGTTTCTGCACAGAATGGCTGGAAAATAGTGTCCTGTTCTTTGTTGAAGAGTGGTGATTTCTGGACCATAATATGGCATCATTTGCCATTGCTTTACCTTATACACAAAATATAAGGCCACTATAGAGATAATTCCACTGTATGTATCTATGTCCTTATTACTTTCTTACTCTTTGCTTTGATAAATACTGTATGTTGTTCAAGCGAAGCTTATCAGACGATCTCAATTCTAAAGTTGGGACATCATAGAAAATGCAAATAAAATCAAAAAGGACGGACTTGAGAAATCTGTTCAACCACTACTATATTCAAAGCAATACCACAACATATTATTTTAATTTCAAACGTGAATTTAATTGCTCATGAAAAATATGCAATGTGATGACTGCAATAGAATCCAAAAAAAAGTTGGCACAGTCCACTGCTTACCCGTGTTTAATATCAGCATGTCTTTGAATCATGCATATTGAGCATTTGGGTACTGAAGGCACCAGCCGGTCAAGTCTATGAAGTGGAATTTTCCCCCATTCCTCCATTATGTAGGACTTTAGCTTACACAAAACTCTTATTGTTGTAAATTTCTCCTCATAATGTGGCACTCATTCTCAATGGGAGACAGATCTGGGATCTTATTTATAAAACTTTCCAAGGATCTCAAATCTAACCAGAGGCACTCCGATAGTGCAAACCTCCGCCAAGGCAGCACAGTCAATATTGTGCTGAGTGAACGTGGCTCATAAGAAATTTACGGTATCTGCAACATAGGATTTCAAGATGGTTGCTGAGGTGGCCGTTTGATATTATTTGTTGGAGTGTGGTCAAAATCGATAGGCTGCTATGGTGGCCATATTGTTTGACCGATCGCGGTCAAAATCAATAGGGTCCATCCCTAATGTAATAGCAACCCACCTACAAAATTTCAGAGATATCTGTTCATTACTTTTTGAGTTACCTTGTACATATCAGACAGACAGACAAACCGACACCAGCAAAAACATAACCTCCTTGGCGGAGGTAAATATTGTGTTCACTCTTTAATTGGAAAATGTCATCCAGCAAAAAATTTCTTTATTTCTTAAACTGCATCAGCTAAACTGCATGCAATATTTATTTAATGAATGAGGATTAACATGAAATTTTTTCCAAATTGCACCATTTTCGTAATTTTGGATGTTTTTTAATGTCAAGATTGTTTTTATTAATCAGAAATCCCTAAGATACATGCACATGTATCATTTCAGTGCTTCCGCACCATTTATAAATGAGAACCCAGGACTACAGGCTGGCCAATCTGCAATCTCAACTCAGTTGGGACGGCATGGAAACTGCATTTACAGTATCTTGTCTTCATACTGTCTGCAATAGTACCAGGCCCAACATCAGCTGAAAGTATGGGCACTGAAGTTGATCCAGCCCCTTTAGACAACATTCCATTCTTTATATCATGCCCACTTGCAGCTATCACATAATGTGATTAAATTTTTGCAGAAGAACCACTTGTATTGACAAATCTTGGAAGAGGTTTCTGTTGTCCTTGGCACGCATTTCATATGAAAAATTAGGCTTAACTCTTCTGTACAGATGAAGATGCCAATGGACATTGAGCTGCAGTATTTATGCACGCAGTTACACTATGGGTGCCACACCCGAATCAGTTATTCAATATTCACTGGCAAGCTGAGCTCAAACAGTTTAGAATATGGACAGGATAAGTCCCATCCCTGTTTCGCAGGAGTTGTAGTAATTAAACTCCCAAGGTAAGCCTGATGTGCGACCTGCTCAATAAACTTTCCCATAGTATCCATCCAGCAATTAAAAATGAACACTTGCGACAGAAAAAAAATGTCGTCCTTTGTAGCAACCACTTCAGCTATAGCAAGCCAATGGTATCCCAATTAAGTAGTTAAGAAAAATCAGTTTTCTGAAGCAAAAATTCAACATGGTGTTGATACTATGTTATTCTACCATTAATCATAGTTGTCACATATTAAAAACATGCAATTTCCTACCGTGGATATACGCATAGATTCCTCCATAGATTAATTCAGTCCTCACGTATATCCTTCTAAGGACTCTCCCTGATAGCCAGTCATTCTAATTGCTCCAATTGCTTGCTCAGGCTCATCTGCTTAAAGCACAGTTATAGTTCATGCCCACATGAAACTTCCCTGGTAATGATCTGTTGGTTGACACATTTCTTATCCAATTCCAGGGAGTATTAACTTTCCACAGTAACTTAAAGACATTAATTGGACCATCAGAAAAGTATGTAGACCAATGCATAAAAGCAAGTTACGTCATATTCTCTTACCTTTACGCAGCTGAAAAAGAAGTGATTGCACAGAAAAAAGACATCCAAAACCAGGCTGAAAAGCTCAGTTACTTTTACGGGATTTAAATTAGATACGGACGTGGTCAATGGGAATTCTTCCGAATGCAACAGGACTGGAGGGTTCCTTCTGCCCGATAGATCTATGTCTCTGGAGGAGGAATTCAATGAAGAAAGGTATTTCTTCATTTTAAGAGTGAGTACAATTGTATATTGTTACATACTGTATGGCTAGCCAGCTAGCAGTTTTTTATTCTTGGTTTACCATAGCCATGGTGATCACAGAACTTGTTTGCCACATTGGTTAGTAAGAGTAACCATTAGTCTTTGCTAATAATGCTGCATGTGGCGACATTTTTCTCAATGTGGCTTCTGTTTTAGAATTAATACGTATTCAACGAAATCGAATGCTGAGGTTTTGGCTTGCTTAAAATGCGAACAACTCAAGCACTTCGGTAGCACCCCTGCTACGTTCATTGCACCATTGTGTTCAATCTCGGGTAGCATATTGCCTGCTTTTTCCTGAAAATGGAGTAAGTCTGTTCTGTTAAAATAAGGTATATTTCAGATATTACTGAGTTAGTGAGTTATACTTGTTCCTTGTAAGATGTGGGAAGTGTTTATATAAGTTTAAGAGCTCAGATGTGGGAACTACTAGCTATTCATAGCAGGGTGAATCTTCTGACCATTAAACAAGCCGTTCCTTTAATGAGTATGTGTACTGGCCTGTGGGACTCTGAAGATCTGAAGATCTGAAAAATCTAAACTTTATCAAGGAGAAAAGGCATGTTTTGGGTTTGGAGATGTTACTGGTGACTATTGATGTCCAACTGCACTATATTAATGAACTCTTGCTAAATTCAGCCAGAAAATCATAAATTCATATTGAATTTAATGCGTCAAAAGTTGGTTTGTCTTGAAAATATGATTATTTTATGATTTTTTTGAGGGAACTTTGAGGGCACTGAGAATTTGGGGAGCCACCCGGAGAGCTGTCTTATTTGGCTCCTAGAGAGTGGATAATTTAGAATTAGAATTCATGCTCGGATGAAGAATACTTGTGGTCAAGGAGTTTATGATTGCAGAAAAGTATTTTAACTCCAACCATTTTTCAATCCTCAGTCTTATTGTTTTTACAATTTCAATGCTGAATTTTCATGAAGACTTTTTATGTCTGTAGCCCTTTTTTCTCAACCAAAATCATGAAAATAAACTGAAATATGATGTAATTCTAAATTCTGCAAGTGTCTTGTCTCAGTTAAGCCATTTCCACCCCCCCTCCATGAAGCTCAAATCTTGAATTGTAAAGCATTAAATAGGGTTATGCATAAATAGCCATCTTTGGCTTCTGTGCAAAGGGGTAAATCTTTCAATTGTTGATGTCAGGATGTCAGGACAGCCGTGGTCTTTGTCATTGCAAGCCCCTGCTTGATGATGAGAATGATAGATATGTCTGCTGTCTTTTGGTGTCCCAGGCTCAGGAAGATGGGCAATGAAAGGCAGATGTGTACATGTGTATCAGTGTCTGTGTGCGCCATTCATGTATGAACAGTGATGAAGTGTGTGAGCACAACAGGTGAATATGTTACTTAAAATGGAAACTAAACATTTATTTAATCCTAAAACTTTTTGCCTAGGGCATAGTATAATTACTGAGATTATGTATTTTCCATATGAAAATAAAATCCTAGTTTTCAACACCTGACCGGCGTAAATTTATTTATTTCCTTTTTTGCCTCTGCTTAGTCACAAACGGCCTCCTCTCTGAAGGATTATTACAAGGAAAAATCCTTACATGGCTCAAATACGCTACATTAAGAGATCTCCCAAAATAGCCTTTGCAATTCACCTCAGAAGACCGCAAATCAGAGGAGACGTATCTGGGTTTGGTTTCACAATTAATGGCACACATTCAACAACACAAGTATATTCTTTTGCCTTCCCTTGCCACCCACCGTTGAACTTGTCTCTATTACATATCCCCCTGGTACCTTTCTTCTATCACTTCTTTCATAGAATCTGAGGTTGATATGTTTCTTGGGCACCCAGTAAGGCTTTGGCAAAGCTCAAATGTGACTCAGCACACTCGGACATTCAATACGAGCACCTTCACGCATTCTGCAAGGCTATAGTCAGTGATTAAATGGGGGGGGGACTACAGGAAGGCACTGTCTGCTACATTTTTGGCCTCAGAGCAAAGGTGTAAGCAGTAATGGTAATTCATGTGTCATTTAATATTGCCATGCAGTTGATTGCCAAATGATTTTTCCCCATTATTTTTGCAGTTTTGACTTTAAGCACAAGAGAAATTGCGTAGGCAGTCCAAGAACTGATACCTTTCACGTTGAGCCGAATCCAGTTGTGTGCACTTCATTCTGACAGTGTTGTTCCATGTGCTTTAAGCAATGACCACAAGCACCTACATTATCTTTCTTTTTTAGTTTGCATTACTTGAGTTTACTTGTATAAGAAATCTAAAAATGAATTTCCTTTTCACAAGTGTCCTTATTCGGTGTGAACGTTTGCAAAATGATACACATTCACAATGAGGATCCTACCGAGACCCTGGTAATAAGTTTGGAATTTGTTGTTATTTTTCCAGGGATCACTGCAAAGAAACTTTGTGTCACAGCAAGACAATGACCTAAAGCATCAATCTGGACTTTGTCTTCTTGTTTGCTCTGCAAAGCCATGCAATGTCATCACTATCCTCCCGCCAAGATCAAGGGCCATAACTCCATTAAAAAAATTATTCCACATCCATTCAAAGTAGATCTTGTAGCTTATTAAGCATAAAAATTTCACGCATCTAGGTACAATAGTTTCAGAGAAATCTTGTCCCCATTGTGGACCGGACAGACGTACGGATGGACCCCAATCCATATTCCCATCCCACTTTGTGGTGGGGGATAAAAATGATAAAATATAGGATGGCCAGCTTAATAAGCTGATTCAAGTCCCATTTAGCTGTTGTGGCATGACCTGTATCATAAAGTTTGTGAAGTATGCCCATCTTCACACCCGTGGGAAATAATGCAATCAACATTGATATCCATTGAGGATGTCACCTTAATGAAGTTAGTGTCCCAAAATATAAAATGTGCAAAGCAGTGATTAAATCTCTCAGATAGTTCAAAGAAATCACAATAATGGATGACTGAGTTATTTATTATTTAAAACCTTTTGCACCCCTGCCCCCAAATTATTTAAATACTAAATAAAAAATGTTACAATAAATTTTGATGTTTGAATCTCATACTGTTTATTACTGTTTTATAAACACTTTTATTGAATAAAACAGCAGAAACTACTTAAATGACACAAGATTACAAACTTTAGAGCAAAATTGCAATCACAAAGAATCTAAATCACAAAATCACTGTAATATTATTTGGATCTGGTATTCTTTTTGAGATCATGAATACATATGGGATGTCCAGACAAGAACTACTGGTTTTACAAAATAAAAGATGGGGAAACACCAAAATCGAATATATCCACTATTAACTTATCCTCCTGACACTGAAAGTACCTTTTTCAAAAGTGCATTGAAGATACTTCATGGTAAAGCATTAAACAGGCGAGAGTTGCTGAAATTCTAGTGTGTGGAAAAAGTATTTACCCCCTTCTTGACTTCTTCTTTTTTTGCATATTTGTCGCAATTGAATTTTTCTGATCATTTAACTAATTTTAATGTTTTAATATTAATATTTACCAGAGTAAACTCGAAATGTAGCTCTTAAATGACTGTTTCATTCATTGACGGAAAAAGCTGTATGAACATACCTGGCCCTAAAAGTAATTAATTACTAAATCAAGCAGTTTTAACAATTTAACCCATAAATGTATTCAATTTCACTAGAAACTCCCGGGCATGTCTACTCCCAGTCCTGTTGAATCTAATCATCACTTAAATAGAACCTGTCTGGCAATGTGCAAAAGGTAGAAAGCAGCACATGATCTAAAGAAATTCAAGACCAGATGAGAAACAAATTTTTGACACCTATCAGTCCAGAAAGGGTTATATAGCCTTTTCTAAGGAACCACTGTGAGAGCCATTATTTGCAAAAGGAGAAAACATGGTTCTGTGGTGAACCTTTCCAGGATCGGCTGGTAGATCACAAAAGAACCACACTAAAATCTGAAGAATAGCAGGCCTCACTTGCCTCTGTTATAGTCAGTGCTCACGATTCCACTTTAAGACATAAACTGGGCAAAAATGGCATCTAATGGAGAGTTGCAAGGCAAAAACCAATGCAGATAAAAAGGAACACCTTTGCCAAAAGTCCCACCTTTGCCAAAAAACATCTTGATGATCCCCAGGACTTTTGGGATCATATTCTGTGGACTGATGAGTCAGATTTGGAACCGTTGGAAGACATGGATCTCGTTATGTCCGGCATTGAGCTAACAAAGCACTCCACAATTAGAACATCAACAGTCAAACACAGTGGTGGTATTATAATGGTCTTGGGCTGCTTTGCTGCTTCAGGATCTGGGCAACTTTCTATAATTCCTCTCTCTACCAGAAAATTCTGAAGCAAAATGTCCCACCGTCAGTCTGTGACCTAAAGCTCAAGCACAGTTGGGTTATGCATTAGGACAGTGATCCAAAGGACACTAGCAAGTCCACATCTGAATGGCACAAAAGAGTCAAAATAAAAGAGTTTACCAATGAAAGTCCTGACTAGAATCCAATGGAGATTTATTGGCTTATTTGAGAGGGGCCATGTACAGAACAAGTCATGTACCAGAGTTAGTTCTATTGCTAATTTTCATCATTTTCATTTTCATTTTCAGATCTTGCAGCATGGCCTTAAACAGGCAGTTCATGGTTGCAAACCCTTCATTGCAAAGAACATTGGTCTAAAATTCCACCACAATGATATAAAAGTCGAAATGCCAGTGATAGCAAACATTTGATTGCAGTTGTTGCATCTGAGGGTCGCAAAACCAGTTATTACGTTAAAGGTGCCCTGTGTAAGAATTGAGGTCAAAATATCCAAAAAATGAGCTAGACACAGCAAATGAATGAGAAGAAATAAGGGCAATGATGTCATGAAAAAGATGACAAGGTGTAGTGCTGCAGAGATATCAACCTGAATTAGCACGCTAAATCACTAGCTGCGCACCGTCCTGCGTCATAATACCAGTTTCTGCCATGGGTGGCGGTATGCGGGCAACATAACAGCCAGCCAAACTGCAGTGCACGAATAAATCGCACGGCTTGAACGGCGTGCTTGAACCTGATGTCAATCGTGTGGAAGGTACGTGAATATGCCACTGAATCTCACGCATTTCTCACGCCAAATGAGAGTTGGCAGCCCTGTCACCATTTCACACTATAATTACTGTTTACAACCATTCTGAGCCAGGATTAAATAGATTTATTCACGCAAATGTTGGTTCAGCATTAGCGCTTAACATTAGCTAACGTTACGTTGACGGTAGCTTGCTCAACAGCAGCGAATGTTATCTAGTAAATTAATTTATTTCGAATGAACAATGACCCGTAATTTGGACATATTTACTGGATCAGGTGAAGGGGAGTAGCTTGAAGATGTCATAGTACAGAATCACTTAACATCAACTGACGTTTGTTCATGTGTTTGTATCTCAGAGTTTTGGAGTCAGAGCGGCCCTGTTGGGATTGTAGATAGTTGGCTATGGCTCTGGGGTCGCTGGGAAGGTGGGGGCGGAGCACGGACAGTAGGCTTGATGGGAGGAGGGACTGTGCCATTTCTCGATTGTTACGCTAGGGTGGACAAACTCACTTTCTGCAGGTATACTGCCCCCATTTTCTTTGGAGTGTGTAGAGTATGAATTTAATTTTTGGCTGCCATTACACAGGGCACCTTTAAGGGGTAGAGTCCTTAGAAAGAGTCGCAAAACCTCAAGAATAAGAGATATTTTGTATCCATTGTCTAAAACCAATCAGCTCTGCACAATGGAAATTGATGGATTTTTACTTGCTGAAATTCAAGAATGTTATTTCTCTTTTTGTTAATCTGTTACTCACACCCTTAAATGCCCATTATATTGCAGTGATCGTCTTTGTTTTTATGTCATCGAGTCCGAAAGCGTCTTAGCTAGAAGCCTATACTTTTGTGAGATCCTACGGTCAAGGTAATCAAAAAGGTTAAAAACACATTTTTGGTCGATAACTTTGCTTTTTATTCAAGCTAGGGACTTAAAACTTAAAACGCCATACTGTTCGTCCAGTCAATGTGGTCCTAGTGCTTACAGGTCGTGATGACATCACTCTGACATAAGTGGGTGGAATTTCATGAGGTCGTCATTCTATGAATGATCTTTCATTATGTTCTTTTCTCTGAAAGGAAAAAATAAATCAGCCATCAGTGGCATTGACAAGCATTAGAGGGGAAAATGTTCAGACGTGAGAAAAAAAATTTTATGAAATGAGCCATGAACAGTAGTGGTGTAATACATTTCGCACTCTTCTTTAAAACCATTCTGTTGCATTGTAAGCAGTTTGTCTCCTTATGAAACTAGGATCCCTTTATACGCTGCTTTCTCTGCCTTCGTTTACAAGTATACAGGGTTTCCCCCACGAAAAAGAAATGTTCTGGCCAAACCAGGCAACCTGTGAATTTATATTTCCCCAGATCTTGAAAGGAAATCTTCTTACTTAAAAACAGTCCTTATTTCATCAAAACTTTTGATTGGCTTGACCGGTTATGTCATTTTTTGTGCAGGTAAGTCACACCCTTCTTCACAAAGTATATCTGATTGCCAGTCACTGGCCTAAGTCAATTTCAGCCTGATTGTATAATTAATGTGTCCATGTAGACGTATCTATTGAGGTGGGGAACTTGTTTGATAGCATTTGTCCACGTGTTTGCGTGGTCAAGATGTTTGGCCAACAGTTCACAACTGAACAGCATATCTTCATGGTCCAAATGAAGAAAATGAACAGTAAATAATAATTGCTATTGCAAATTAAGCAAAGAGAAAAAAGAATAAAGAAAGAATAAAGAAAAGAAAGAATGCAAAAAATGTCACTTAGTCAGTGGCTCATAGTTGAGGGGCTGAGCTTGCTGCACCAAAACTGACGTAACGTCCGATACACTTGACTGATTTTGATGAAATAAAGACAATTTTTCACGTAAGAACATTCCATATAAGGATCCAGGGAAACATACATTCTGAGGTTGCCCAGTTTGGCTAGGACATTTTTGGGACACCCTGTATTGTTCACATTATGGTAATTTTTTGTTTATTACACATTTGATGAAGAACTTTAACAAGCACGCAACGCGCTGGGAATAGCCCATGGTTGATTTAAAGTAGATGTCGCCTGGCCCAAAGTAGCTGTTGTAGGTGATGGTTGACGGCTGATTTCGTAAACCATGGGCTGGCATGCCATCCAGGCATCTCCTATACCCTGGCACTTGTCTGTCAATGCTTTTGGTGGCCAAAAACTCAGGAGTTTGTTTCAGCCGGCATTGCGTGTGCCAGCTCCAAGTCCAGCAATCAGCACCCCAGCGGTCTTCTGCAGCCCTTGGAGGTTCCCCAACAGCCGTGGCCTGGTCTAGCTTTGGATTTTGTTATTGGACTGCTTTTGTCTGACTGATTCACGGTGTTTCTATCCATCTTGCATTAGTTCAGCTAGAAGTATAATACTAATAATACTGTATTAGTATAGCTTAAGCTTTATCTGCAACTGTGGAAAAAATACTGGGTTTAAATAGAATGATTTACAGTTGTAATTTCAAAGTAGACATATAAAGAACAGCAAACAACAGCCTAATTCCAATGAGCAACTTTAGTAGACCATGTATGAAAAAAAACACTGCAATGCGAGTGAGCAATCGAGCACTCACTCAGGCAATGGGACAAGTATTCGGTTTGAGAAATGCTGAATTTCTACAACCCCACTGGAAACAGTTTTAATTTATCAATGTGCTACTCAAAAAGAAGAAGAAGAAGAAAAAAATGCAGAAGTACCAATCAGTTTATTAGCTTCACTTGCCTTGTACGGAGAGGACACCCTTTTGTCTCCAGAGTACCCTGAATTCATCACGGGATGGATTGGACAATGCTATCGCGATGACATTGTGCTGCTCCTGTTTGTCAGCCACTCAGTCATGCTCAAAAACTCCCAATTTCACCTGATCCCAAAGATCCTCAAATGTCTTAGACTGTGCAGGTCATTGGAATAAAGAGAAACAACTGCTGTGTTTCTGGGACCAGCTTGAGATGATTTTTTTCTTTGTGACATTTTGCAGAATCCTGTGTACCAGGATAAATGAGAGACTGAAATCATATTGAGATGCCCATGGTCAGAAACAATGCACTGCAATTTTGTCACATTCTGTTGATGTTCATTTTCTATTAAGGGGTGTGCTGTGTGCCAAAAATACAGTCCCTACAGCAGGGGTGGGGAATCCTATCCAGAAAGGGCAGGCTTTCAGTCCAATCAGGTAGTTACACGCCTGATTCTACTAATCAAGCCCCTTAGCAAAGATTCTGGTTGATTCGTAGAATCAGGTGTGGCACTGCTTGGTTGGAATGAAAGCCTGCACCCACACCGGCCCATTCTGGATGAAGTTCACCACCCCTGCCCTACAACATTACGCCACCAAAACCAGTGGCACTGTGGACACTCTGCAGTGGGTGTTTATGGACTCATGCTGATTATTGCAAAGTCAGACTTGACTCAACTGTCTGTACGTTGCAACAACAATCAAGATCAGGAAACTTTCTTACAATCCTCAGTTGTCCAACTTTGGTGATCAAGATCCCACTGGAGCCTTAACTTATACATGTAGTTCTCATCCAACAAGAGGAGAACCTTTCATTGTCTTTTACTGCTGTAGCCTATCAGCTGCAAGTTTCAACTTGTATGGGACAACAAAGTTGGGTACATCGACATGCTGTAAGTTTAAAATAAGTGAGGCTTGCTTCAAGTTGTATTGTAAAATACATATGCGACATCAGCCAACTGCTATTGAGCAGACCACGCATGAAAAACCAGTTCCAAATCATATTTCTGGGAAGATGAATTACTGACACATTTGTCCATGTTCTATGTTTTATTTGTCCATGCGGGGAGGTGTCTTTCCATTTTTCAAGCAAAAATGACTAATTTTTGTGCAGTTCCTTTTTCATTAATTGCACTGGAGTTCATACCAAAAAGGATCTACCTCATATTGTTTTATAATGAGCCTGAAAATACATAATTGCTTGAGCTACATCTGCCCTTGTTCAGTTGCTCAGAAACTGAGGGTCATATCTTTAATTCTTGCAGTAGTTGAGAACAGGCGTGTAGCCAGGATTTGAAAAAAGTGTATGCACATTAAAACAGTAATGCAAGGGAGCAAAGCAAATGAGCTACAGCAGTCTTGGGGAATATAAAATAATAAGTGGGAGTACCATCATCAAGACTGTGGTTTACAAGCAAGTAGTGCATACAACAACTAAACGCTAATACAGCACCTCAGTGAATTTGCTAAGATTGAAGAAAGGAATACAAATAAGAAATATTCAAGCAGTTAAAGGCTGTAGCTGTGTTTACAAAAGAAAAGTTTTCAACAAATTGGTCCCTTACATGGGATCGCCTGCATTGCAGATGTGCTAAAGGTGAACACAGAAGTTTATAGGATAGTGTTATTATTTATTTTACTTTCTTGATTAATTTATTAAAACATTGTTCTTGATTTAATTTACAATTTAACTGCAGAAAGAAAATTGCAGAAAGAAGAGAGGTGTGTTAAACTTTCAATGGATTATTCTAATCATTGGAAAACTTGAGCAAGTGAAATGATCGAAGGAAAGCATTCCATATTCAACCTCCACCAATATCGAAGGAAATCAGTACTTTTTTTTTTGGCTAACCTTGATGTTTGGGTACCAAGAGAAACATGTGGGTGTGTAAAAATGGCAAGCGTACATCCAGTCAAGAGAATGTAGAGTTTCATTTCCAGTGTTGCTGTACGTGCTAATATCATACAACGGCGGCAGCCATGTTACTGATGACAAATGGTTGCGAGGGCATGCGTAGGATATGCAGTCGCAAAACTCAATATTAATATTAGTTTATAAACCCTCTTCTCACATATAAAACCCCCAAAATACATTGGCGCCCCCTTTTAAAATCGTTTTGGCAAATAAAAAGCCAAAAAAGTGGAGGTTGGATTTGGAATTCTTTCCTACTTATACTATCAATTATTTTGCAGCACTATGTACAATATTGATAAATGGTTCCATCCATGTCAGTCTAGGCAATAAGTCAATGAAATGAGTTTTAAGTACTACCACAAGTAGTACTTAAAACTCACACTACGCCACTGGCGATTCACGGAGAATCATGGTACCACAAGAAACTCTTCCCTCATTCCGGTTTGCCTACCCTGAAATGTGAAATAGGCCTATTCTGACTAACAATAAAATGTGCACGTACCACCCATGAGTTTGCGAGAATGAACTGTAACCCATGCGCAGTCCCATGCCATGCGCCATTGATCATCATCTCAAACAGTATAAGCCTCTACTTTTATTTCGCGCTTTATGACATTTATCGGTTAGTTAGATTTTTCCCTCGGGAAAAAAAAAAAAGTGTACGCATGTGCATCGTGGCGTCCTGCTGTCTACGCCCCTGGTTGAGAGAGTTTGTCCTAAAGCAATCAGCTCTTCCACACTGGGACAGCACAACTAATAAGCTTCATCTGAAACTCCTTGGAGTCCATCCTCCTCTCCAGGTTTCCAGGAATGGTGCCCGGAGTGATCATCTGAAATCGGATTATGATCTGCTTCCTCAGTGTTGACAGTGCAATCCTGTTCATTTCCTTGACATGAAAAAGCTTCCCCGCGCACCACTATACTTAGAAACTGCGTTGTCCCCACGCTTCAAAGTGAAAGTCATATGGAAAGCAGAAGAGAGCTCTGGTTTGAGTGAGCTGCTCTTGGAAATTTGTGAGCTTTCATATCAGGTTCTTGTCCATTCAGCGGTATCACTGAAACTTAACCTCTGGGTTGTATCTGGTATCTCTGAACATAGGGTGTCATGGCAGTTTTTAAGCATATTGCAATTGCAATAGATAAAACTTCAAAGTCTTCTACTGAAAAAAATTAAGCAAAAAAAAAAAACAAATTCTTTCAGCAAAAATACCTTTAGTGTTTATTGGACTCAAAAACATTTTTTTAAGGGCACATAGTGTTGTTTATCAACCAAACAATGTGAAGAAGGAGACATATATCTGAGTCCATCAAATAATTAGCTTTTGGCTTCTGTTTTTAAACCTATCTTCATTCTTTTTACCACACGTCTTGTTTTGTGGCAGCTTTTTTTGCAAATTTACAGTACGTTGTGCATTAATTACTCTTGCTGCAAATAGCATTGCCGTGTGTTGTTGCTGGGTTAAGCTGCACATGAAATGTTAGACTCATCTCTTTGCAAGCCAGTCTTGTAACCAACGGTGTGATAAGACCATGTGTTGATATTGTATGTTCTCACTCAAATTAACTGCTGTTTGGGACTGAGAGGCAAAAACCCCAATAACAAAATCATATTTTAAAGCAACTGGGCATTTGTTACTTATTATTCATATAACATTGCATTCTTAAAAAACATCAGTCCCTAAATGGTATAACATAAATCATTAATACAAATTTTTTTATCAGGCCGAACGTAGTCGAGCTTGAAGAGCTTATATCAAGCTTCATTTATGTTACGTATTTTCTTTTGGTTTCTTGTGGCCATCCTAGAGTGCAGCTTTAAGTTTGTTGATGGCTATATTTTCTACATAATTACTTTCCATGTGTGGAATCTATTTTTTTTTATTGTTCAATCATTTTAACTAGCGAAAGCACTTCAATTAAGTGGTCCGAAATTCAAGTTGGGGAAGAACAAAATTTTGATATATTTAACAGAAAAAAAGGCACTGTGATTCAGTGGAGAGGACCCTGTCTTTTCTCATCTTTATGTGCATGTTTGTTTAGAATATTTTCCAAGTTCACTCTGTTTGAAATATTTAAACATGTCCGGTCATAGCCTATATTTTATATTTGTAATAACCCCAAGGTTTATAAGATCCCAAATATGGTCTTCTGAGTTACAGGGAAATGTGTATAAAATGATGCGCAAAAAATAAAGCAAGATATATTTTCTATTTGATGTACTGCTGTGGCCATTAAACATGGCATCTTGGGTTTGAATACTTCTCTCAGTGTAAGTGTGCTGTAGCTTCAGTGACGCGCTGGAATCGGCAAAGCGCTGTGACATGTTCCCACTCTATATATGTTTTTTCTAACTTTGAATCTAGGTCGGGGGGAGATTCAACCGTAGATCAATTTAAGGAGTTAAAAATAGATTTTCAACTTTTGTCACTTCACTCTGAGGATTGACTTCAGCGGCAATAGCATGTTATGTTTTTATCGTGCACGTATACAGTTGACTATTGAGTGGCTTGCTCAGTCACTTATTTTCAGTGATGTTTGATGGATCTTGATGTTTTCTATGGTATAGAATCATACATCAATCGTTCTGAAGCCTGTAGCTTTCCTGTGGCAGGTGTTTGAATAGTGGGACCTTGTTATAGAAAGATCACCCTCCTGCTGAGTGATCTTTCTGCCCAAGAGAGAAAGGATGAGGATAACACAATTTTTTATTACATGGATTTGTTGATGGCTTATATCTTTTTGGTCACTTCAGGCATTGATTGGTCTGATATTTCTTAGTAAATGACTGGTGCTCTGGGTAATAGACTGTATTAAGACAACAGGTTTCATAACACTCGGCAGAAAGAAGGGAGCTGACGCATGTGATACTTTAATAATGAAATATACCTTGTTATAGCTCTCTGTGGAATGACAATAGATTATTATCCAATCCAATTATTGTTTCTGTTGTCACTAGACTGCAAAAAGTTTAATTATATCTTCATATCATTTCAATTGCTAACACATACAGATTTTTTCTCTCAACTTGAAAGGAGCATTTTGCTTTAAAAAGCAGACAAGTCCAATCATGAATCCAGCTGTCAAAAGCCCATTTCCAAAAATATCCAGACTGAAAAAAATTACCGCACTCCATGCATTAATATTTGATAATTAAAGAACCAATTTCATCTCCTTCTTTAATTAAACTCTTGACGCCTTGTTAATAGACAATCTGTAAAAAAAATTTAGAATCCTATGGCCCCTTAATCATTTCAATAATTTAAGAGCTTCTTAACTATACTTTGGAAGCCTATGAATACCGTTAATTTCATGTTTTTGAGCTGTAGAACTTTTTTTGTACATTTACATACAAGGGAAATTCCATTGAAAACATGTTTCTCTTTTTCAAGGATGCCCTGAGCGAAATGCCAGGTAGAACAGTTGCAAGTGTGGAGGGACAGGGAGAAACAGGGGTAAAACCCCTGGAGAAATTTTTTGGGGGGTTAAGGGCCTTACTCAAGGGCCCAATGGCAGAGTTCTTACCAACGTCATGTCTCCAGATAAAGTTAGAATTGATTACAAGTCAAGCATCCTTCCACTAGACTACCCTGCCAACCTAACTAATGCATTTTTCATTAAGTTTTATATAGATTCATAATTTAAACTCCTTTGTCTTCAATTCAAGAAATAGCACAGATGTACTAGGATGACCCGGATATAACCAAGTGTAAATTATTATATGCAACATTGATATGAAAGAGTAATGACGGAAATAGAGCTGTCAGATCAGCAATCTACTTTATATCTGCTCGCTCCTTCAGGCTATTCCACTGGGACCTGTGGTCGCAGGACGAATGGTGGATTACAATCAGATTCTAAGACCAGATGAGCAGTGACATGAAAGAGCCCTGTTTTTTTAATCCCTTACTCTTACTATCCCTGTAAAATGATTCCTTTTCATATGTTAGTTGCATTGCTATAAGGCCAGTAAGTATTTGAATAAAGAGACAATTTAAAAGGTTGAATTCCCACTTGGTTAACTGCATATACAGTATACTGTAAGGAAAGACACTCTTATAATCATATATAAGTACATGAATGTGAGTTATACTAAATATTTAAAGTTTTGCATATGCAACATCTTTTTTTGAAATTTTGCAATCATTTTTGGATCTTTTTACTGCATTTTTTGAGTAGTCAGGACTACATGATATCGGTTCTGTGAATTCAATATCTTCAGTTTTAACCCCGCAGCAGGACAATAAGGTGTAATTAAACAATTTGTTGCCTTAGCTGAACACTCAAGAGACGAAAAAAAGGATGCACAGTTTGCTTGCTGTCAATGGTCAAGCTTTCGTGTCCAGCTGACGTTACATCAAATGCCATTCTCACCGGAGTTTGACTATATTCTCAATAAAATCGAGTGAAAAGTCTCATTTCACTAACCTCCAGTGGCATTTTCTTGTGTTTATTAACTTAAGCATACCAGCTTTGCGTATCAAAAAAGGGAAAAAAAATTGTTGTTTTTGACCTTTAAGAGGCTTATTTTTCATTAGTGTGGATATAATGGCCTTAAATAAAATCTGTCACTCTGCACATCCATTAGTGCTATGGTGATTGAACCCTGTAGTAATCACATGACTTCACTGTGTCACAATCCATATACTCAGACACCACTGTATGGATATTTATTGCAGCCTTGTCTCATTTCATTTATCTGCCAAAGATAATAACCAAGCCAGGGTGCTTAGAGGATTGGTGGCTGCAGTTTCCCTGTTTTTTTCTGCAATTCCTTGTTAATGCTGCAGTCTATCCCCCATGTGGAATCCTTCTAGAGTTCTGGCTGCATTTCAAAATGTCTGACCTGTTCTTAATTAGTTCTAGTTTTAGTTATGAGGTCCTGTTTCATTTATTTATTTTTTGTAAGCATAGGTGGTACAAAGCTCCCTCATGGCTTCAATTAAAGCTTACACCTAATCAAAACAGTTCAAGTGGGAAGTTAACAAGTCATGAGATCAAGATTATGTCTGTGTCCATAATGTTGCTCAGTACAGGACTGCTCATTTCGGATCAGATTTGCCCAGTCTGTCTATTATGAGACTTAAGGCAAAACTGATCTGAGATCAGAGCTCCTACTAACATTAATTTTATGAATGTACAGTCAGGTCCAGAATTAATTTGGCACTAGTGAAAAAAAAGCCATATGTTCATTTCACCTATGGGAAAGCCATATGATATATTTAAGTATTTTTTTTCATCAAGCAATTGCATTCAGTAACTGAATTTTAAAATGCCTGCCTTTACAAGTACAGCAAAGCTTTGCATGTTTTCTGGATGGAATTCTCATGTATCAATAAACTGAACTGCATTTTAAAAGGAAGTATTGGAAGCATTTTATATGTAGAGACTTGGATTAACTGGAATTTAAATAATAGTACAGCCTTTGGTTGAGTTCCAAATGACTTCAGCTGCCCTGTCTGTTTTTCTTGGATCCTGGATTTTGAAGATGCTGTCACATACAAGAACTCACACTGTTTTCCGAGATGTATTTGTACATCAATCAGCTATTGTTTTCTTTCTCTAACAGTATACCTATTTTCAAACTAAAGAGGTATGCTGTATAAGAAGCTGGTGAAGATATCTTTTTTTATTATACATAGTTTATCCACTGTTGTTGAAAGTAAATTATTTGGCCTAATAGCAGTTGCTATTATGTATGCCTTTGTGCTCATATCTATGTATAATTCATATTATTGATAATTTCATCAATGTATAAATGGGATCTTTGTAGAACAATATGATCAGTGAAAGTTCAACTCAAAATTGCTCCTTTTTTATGAAACTGACAGTAAAATTGCTGCTGTCAATGATGTCATTCCTTCACATCAAAGAGATTAAATACCAACAGCAAGCTACTTAGCTAATTACTACTTCTTGTCAGTCTCACTTCTGAGAAATGACACCCCCCCTCCAGCTATGCCTTGAGCATTCTCAGCCAAATTAATTAAAAACAGTAAATCATTGTTCACCTGTCATTTCATTTCAGTTTAGTAACTTTACAGTAGCTGGAAGGTACATTTCAAGGGTAGTTACTCCTGGCCCACTGAGTCTTGAAGTCACAGCTATGCTACTCATATGATGCCAATGCAAAGCTGGCTGGCTGGATTACTATATGCAATGTAGGCTACAGAGCCAGCGTACGTCTTATGGTACAACCTATCCTGGTACCATTGTGAAGTGCATTTGCAAAACATGGCTACATGCATACTGCATTGTTATTCATCTGCCTGGGCCTGCAAGCATGCCTAACATTCTTTACTTATTATCCGCTTATGCAACTGAATATTTACCAAAGTGATTTTGGCTAAGTAACTTGCTCCAGGGTACGAAGACCAAGCCCCATTTAAGAATCAGGTGTCCAACTGACAAAGTCCGGCTCATAAAATTTCCACTGTAGCTGGTATGCAGTAAACCCCAGACTTGACTCTGGCTGTATCTTTGAATCGATGTCAGTGTGAAATCTAAGGGAGAAAAATGAAATACCAATCCTCACTTAGGATATTGATTTATCTTTTCTTTACTGGATTCTTAATGCCACAGAAACCACCCTGCATAATCCAGTAAGATGCAGTCCTAGAAGGGAGTTTGACAACCAGAGCCAGCCGCTTTCAAAAGACTAGTGTTGGAGAGATTCAGTCTATTAGTGGCATTGAATTATTTATTGTACACAGAAAAAATCTTTATATGCAGAGACGAATAAATATTAACAATGGGTGAGTGCTATAATCTCTGACTCTGCATTTAAAGTGAGCTGAAAGCAGATTGTGAATCCTTTTTTATTTCAGTTTTGTAATATTTTTTCAAACTTCAGAAAGGATGACTCTTCTCCTAAAATGATCGTAGAAAAAAATGTAGAGAAAAAATTAGTGAGTACCCAGTCATATATTGTATAATATTGGAGCCCATTTCTGTTTGGCTTCAGAATATCTTAATTTCATTCTTGACCCTGACTCAGAGCCAAATTTGAGAGTAAATGCCGCTTAAGACCTGACCTGAAAATAACTGAGTCATTTGAGATTTGATATCATCGTCTTTCATTTTTCTTGCAGTCAGATTCCAATACTGAATGCATATTTGATTTTACACTATGGGTCTGTCTCAAGCCTGCTGTATTCTAAATCACTTTGTGAGACTGAAGACGTGCTTCAAAATAGTTACCGGAAACTAATGCATATTTTCACTCTGCGGTCCACAAGCTGAGCAGTGTTGATATTTTACTGCACAAAAGCAAAAATTGTTGAATTTGGAACTGGCAGCCCACAGCACAGACTAAGGTATTCCTCTCAGCATTATGATAATGGCCAATTATGCATTTATCTAAGGCATTGTCAGCAAATAAATGAGTGCATACTTCATATAATGCTGTTACTGGATTAGTGGGATACTTTATTCTGAAACAGGCTTGAGGTCTGTCAGAAAGAAAATGTGCCGAATGTGACCAAGGGAGGACTCCCACAAGGTCTTGGCTAGAGAATTACCTGACTACGCCACTTGGGGCCTTGCACACCAAGATATGCTTTGACTTTAAGTTAATCACCCAAACACCTTGTCTAAGACAAGCAGGCTCATGCATATGCAAAGAAGAAATAGGACCGAGACGTGCGTTTCAGTAAAAAATAAACAAAATTTATTTGTAAATAGTGCAGATTAAAATGGCCGGGCTGTCATTTACTGCAGTAGGCAGAGCGTGAGTAGTGGCTGCCTCCAGAGAGAATAAGTACTGGCACAGTAAGGAATTGGTCAGCTGTCATGGGGAAAGGTTACCTGTCCTGGATAGAAGTGCAGTTTCACCACTCGTGCTCCTTCTGGTGCCTATGGTCGAAACACACACACACACACGCACGCACATAGGTAAAACCACTACAAAGTGATTTGAATTAAATTGTGAGATGCAAGTTACCACTAATACGCGGTGCTCGGAGGAGGAAGCAGAAACCTGACCTGTAACCAGCTTCTCTAATGTTCTGAGGAGGAGAATAAGGGAAAGGAGGTCATTAGATTAGGAATAGCTGGCAGAATTGAAAAAAAGATTGTCACTACAGTTTCTAAGCTACTGGGGCAGCCAATACCACGTCAACCAGTGCGTTGGGGAAGGAGGGGACTAGGCACAGAGTCTTCACCGCCATTTAAATGCTATGTCTGTTCATTGATGTGCAAGCACTCGTGAGGTATCACGCCCAATACCTTCATCAGGCCGTAGCACAGGGAATCAGATCATGAACAAAGCTGGAAACCGCGAGGACACCAGGAAACTCACCTAGCCTTGCAACGTTGCTTGCTTTATAGGAAACCGCTTAGCAGTCAATGAATCATTAGCCACTCAGCGGCTAGCTAGAGGACGTGACGCACCGGGAGCTATCGTAACCGCAGAAGGACAAACTTAAAGCATACGGTAAGGACTCTGCTGGTTACTTTCTACCCCCCCCATTTGTTATCGGCGACCCGCCGATAAAGAAATCTAAAGACAGACTTTCCCCCTTAGAATAGCACCACCCAAAACATTTTGAATGTCTTAATACCATGGTTGGAAACTATGGTCACACTACTGCTAGAACCAAGCACCTGAGAGTTCGTAGCCCCATCTGCTCTACTCACCACTGACACTGGGAGGTGATGTGGGTTAGTATGTACTCCCGCATTAACCCGAGTCGTCCTTCGGGGTGCCACTGAGCAGGTAGCCGGTTCATCTGCAGTTGGGGCACCATGCATGGAAATGGGCCAAGTTGTCTCGGTCCAATCCACTTGAGGGCCAGTTGTTACCACTCGAGGCACTGCGGGCAGCTGGACAGGCTGTGTTTGATCTTCCAGGGAGCGAAAAGGACCCACTGCCCAGCAGTGTCATCTTCTATAGGCTTGTTTGTTGAGTCCTGCCGTCCTGCAGGAATGCAGGGTGTTAGTGTGGCCGGATCAGGGTTAGCAGGCTTCAGCACGGTCTGATGTACTTGTCGTACCTTGTCAAGATCATGCACTGGAGCAACGGAATACACTACTCCACCCGGAGCAGGTGCACGGATGACTTGATGCACAATTGATCCCCAGGCATCTTGGATCTTTGAGCGGCCCCTCACCGTATGGTCTCTAAGGTAGACAAGCCGTCCTTCTGCCCACGGCTAACTCTGAACTCCCTGATCGTGCTGCTCTTTCCTCCTCGAGGCAGCCATTTGCAAACGTTTCCTGGCATTCTGGAATGCCATGTGGAGACGCCGTCGGTGTTCACGCACCCATTCACCCACGTGCCCGTGTTCGGGTTCTTTTACCCTCCCGAGAAGGAAATCCACAGGCAATTGGGGGTCTTGACCAAACGTCAGGTAATGTGGTGACCCACCCGCTGTTTGATGGATGCTTGTGTTGTAACTGAACACCACCTGGGGTAAGTGGTCCAGCCAGCGGCTCTTCTGGTTCAAGGGCAACATGCGCAGCAGATCATGCATCGTGCGGTTAAACCGCTCACATTGACCGTTGCCCTGGGGGTGATAAGGGGTTGTCCAGGACTTCTGCACTCCATAGAGGGTGCACAGTTAGTAGATGATGGCGCTCTCGAAGCTGCGGCCCTGGTCGGAGTGGAGGCGGGCAGGCACCCCAAATCGAAAAAACCATTCCCGGACGAGCACATTGGCCACGGTCGTTGCCTTCTGATCTCGGGTGGCCACTGCCTGTGTAAATTTAGAGAAGACATCGGTCATGATCAAGACCTGCTCCCTACCATCCAACACAGGCTCAAGGAAGGTGAAGTCCACTGCCAATATCTGGTTTGGGCGGGAAGCCAGGAGATGCCCCATAGATGTATGGAATTTGGGCTGGGAAGACTTCGCCAGGCTGCACCGCTCACAATTCTGACACCACTGCTTAATATCCTCACCCATTCCCAGCCAATAGCACCTCTGTCATGCAAGTTCTGTTGTACGTTCAACGCCCTGATGGCCATGATCATTATGAAGCAACTGCAAGACTTCATGTTTGAGGCACAATGGCAACAGGAGCTGGAGTACTTCTTCACCCCCATCAGGTCGGTACATCCGGCGGTACAGCAGTCCAGAATGTCCAACAACTCAGTCCCATTGCCACAATAGCACACGGGTTGGGCCAGATAATTCCCCCCGAGTAGCTGAGTCAGGTGGTTTCTGAGCATGCCAGAATGGGAGAAAGGCCCAGATGGTGGGGTCGGCTGCTTGCAGCCATTTCAAATCATCAGCAGTGCGGGAGGGGAACACTGAGATAGCTGCTTGGCTCACCTGGAGTGGTTTGTGGCTGCAGGCAGCCTGCTGCACAGGAACCGGAATGGCTGTCCCTGGACCGGATGGCACGGCAGTTTCCCCTGATACCCCTGCAGGCGGCTGTCTGGACAGAGAATCAGCATTCTTGTTAGAACGGCCAGAGCGATACCGGATGGTACAATTGAAAGCGGATAACTCAGCTACCCATCGTTGCTCTGTCGCCCCCAACTTAGCTGTCTCCAGATGGCTCAAGGGGTTTTTATCCATCCACACTGTGCATTGCTGGCCCCACAGGTATTCCCGAAACTTCTCGGTCATCGCCCATTTCATCCCAAGAAATTCCAACTTCATGGAGCTGTAGTTCTTTTCCGCTGGACTGAGGCTGCAACTAGCATAGGCAATTGGTCAGGTCTTCCCTTCCTGTTCCTGGGACAAAACCGCTCCAAGACCAGTATGGCTAGCATCCACCTCAAGAATGAATGGTAAATTAAAATCAGCAAATGCCAAAGTAGGTGCATTTATCAACCTCTGTTTCAATGCCTCAAAGCTGGCCTCACATGCATCCGTCCATGCTCCATCCAGTCATAGTCCCTGGCCCTTCCGGGTTTTGGTGCTTACCAGCTCAGCCACCAGGTGGTGCAATGGGGCTGCTAACTTTGAAAAATCCTCCATGAACTGCCTATAATAACTGGCGAAGCCAAGGAAAGACCTCAGTTCAGACACGTTGGTGGGGTGAGGCCAATTAGCTACCGCTGACACCTTAGTTGGATCAGTCAATACCCCGTCGTGGAAAACCAGGTGGCCCAGGTACTGGACTTCCCTCTAGAAGAAGCAGCACTTCTCCAGCTTAGCTTTCAGCCCTTATTTCTGCAGGCGGCTCAACACTAGGTCCAGATAGCGTATATGGTCCTCCATACTGGAAGAGAATACAATGATGTCACCCAAGTACAGTAGGAGGGACTGGCAATGTTGTGCTCCAAACATTCTTTCCATTAGCCTTTGGAAGGTACTGGGAGCGTTGCACAACCCAAAGGGCATATGATTGAACTCAAATAACCCAAAGGACGTGCAGAAGGCAGTCTTCGGACGGTCTTGCTTGGTAACAGGTACCTGGTTATACCCGCTAGCCAAGTCAAGCGTGGAGAACCACTGAGCACCCGATAGCACATCTAAGGACTCCTTGATGCGAGGTAAGGGAAAGGCATCCTTCCTGGTCTTATCTCATCGCCTGTAGTCGATACACATGCAAAGGCTACCACACTTCTTCCTCACAAGGAATAGGGGCTACTACTTTCTCGGATGACTTGGCTGTTAAGTAACTGTCGCAGGTGGGCCTTTGCTGCTTCATAGTCTGAAGGGGGGAGATGCCTATATCTCTGCCTAATAGGCTTATCATCAAGTAAAGGGATGTCATGCAAGAGATTAGTGCAACCAAGGTCGCCCTCAAAAGCAGAGAAAACAGACTCATGTTTCAAGAAAAATGCCCTGACTTGTTCCTGCTCAGACCTGGACAGCACAGACAAATCAAGGTTCTGAATCTGCTGCTTTACTGAACTACCTTCCCCAGTGTGGGCCTGGATGCTAGCCGCTACAGCATCAACTTTGGAGGACAACTCAGAAATCCCAGCAGGTAAACCCTCAACAGTTGCATGAACAAGCAAACCTAGCGACCTACGGGGGTATAATGTAGCACGGGTGACACCCACGTTAACCACAGGGACAAAGGCTGTACCTTGCTCTACACGCACCAGTGCAGGTGAGACCAGGAGACTACTAGGTAAGAAGCCCCTAGTGGGCTCTAACAGGACCTTGGGAGCACCGCTAAAGTGGAGGGAGCAGGTAGCCGCTACCAACTTAATAGTGCCTCCTGGTATGTTGATGGGCCTTCGACCTCTAACCTTAGCCACCCCAGTTCTACTTGGGGGAGAGCTAAGCTGAGCTTGATGACAATGCTGTAAGGCGTGCCGCCATGGGGTTGAGGCATGAACCACCGGTGGGAGATCAAACAGAGAATGGCCATGTTGGCCAAATAGCTCATTGTAACACTCACGAATGACATTCATTCTGAGCACACCAGGCACTAAGGGTGGAGCAAGCTGACCTGGGGGATCTTTAACCACTAGCCAACCTCGTTGAGGGATTACTTTACCCAACACTTCCACTGTTAGCTCACCATAACCGGTATAAGGTATGTCCAGACCATTTGCTGCCTGAAGCTACAACTAATGACTATGTTGGAGGTTATCCTTAAAATTTTGTGAAAAGAAACTTTCCACTATCGTGGATACCATAGACCCCGTGTCCAAAAGACAATTAACAATTACTCCCCCAACTCTAACAGCTACCTTAGGGCACTGTGCAACCAGGGAAGTTACGGTGTGACTTACTGGGTCTGGATTCTGAGAGCCATCCGAATTCCCTTCCAACGTGTGGCTCTGAACGCTGAAGGGAGCTAGTTTTCCACCTGGGAAGCTGAGACAGAGTTAGCCTAGGCTTGGGTCTGAGAAGTGGGGTTTGGGGTGGCAACCACTCTCTCATTGTCGCACTCTCTGGCATAGTGACCAGGCTTTAGGCATCGCCTACAAATAACTGGTGAAGGGCGACTGGATTGTGCTGGGCGGGCTGCCCTCTGTATAGTGGTCAAGGCGCTAGTTAATTGATTGATTTGTTCTTGCTGCTTCAACAACATGGAGCGTAGCTCCGCCATTTCTGAACTAGCAAAAGTGACAGGTGGTGAAGAAGTACTAGGCTGAGCCCTAGAATACTGCATAGCGCAAAGGGATGGAACGGAATAGCTTCTACCTCGAGGGGAGTCACTGGGCCTGCCCTCACACTCCCACCGGATGGCGGCGGCACGTACTTCCATGGACAGCCCTGCAGTCTGACGAACAAGTCTCTTCAACTCTCTGCGGAGATCAGAGTCAATGACATGTTCTAAAAACTGGTCGCGGAGGAGCATATCAGATTGAGGCACTGATCAGGGGAGACCTGTTTAATTTTATCCATCAAAGAAAAAAGAGCATGAGAATATTCCTGCAAGGATTCACCATCTAGTTGCTTCGTAGAAAAGAAATTCTCCTGTAAAGAAACATAACAGTGTGAACACCCATACAGCTCTTTGAGAAGAGTCAAAATTTTTTCTGGGTCTTCCCTGTCCGCCCTTAGCCTATAGGAGATCTCATCCTTGGCCTCTCCATCCAAATGATCAAACATAAAGTAGGCTTTGTCAAGTGGACCCAGGTGTCTAGCATGCACACAAGCATCCACCTCTTCCACCCACTCACCAATGCTAATACCTGCCCTACCCCAGAATACCGGACACTTCCGTTCCCTCAGAAGATACACCAACCATTCTAGGGAAACAGAGTTAGCAGAGTTAGCTCGGTCAACGGAATTAGCTGGGTCAGTTGGATTGGCAGGGTTAGCCGAATTGGCTTGTTGCAGACGCTCGTTGTCTGCCCTCAGCTGGCGGATCTGCTCCCTCAGTTGTTCCAGTTCTTCAGCCATCGCTGTAACAGAACAATGTCCACGTTACGGAGCGGGAGTCTGGATACACAGTGACCTTCCAACTGGCTTTTTAGATCCAATGATGTGCCCACTGCTGCTTTGCCTTAATTACCTATCAAGCCTATGCCTTTCAAATCAAAGATCCACATAAACAGAAAGAAAAACAAATGCAACAAAACAAATAAACAAAAAAAATTGAAATTCGCGTCTCACTTTACAAAAATCCTGCCGATTACCTCAGAATATGACCAATGGAGGACTCCCACAAGGTCTTGGCTAGAGAATTACCTGACTACGCCACTTGGGGCCTTGCACACCAAGATATGCTTTGACTTCAAGTTAATCACCCAAACACCTTGTCTAAGACAAGCAGGCTCATGCATACGCAAAGAAGAAATGGGACCGAGACGTGCGTTTCAGTAAAAAATAAACAAAATTTATTTGTAAATAGTGCAGATTAAAATGGCCGGGCTGTCATTTACTGCAGTAGGCAGAGCGTGAGTAGTGGCTGCCTCCAGAGAGAATAAGTACTGGCACAGTAAGGAATTGGTCAGCTGTCATGGGGAAAGGTTACCTGTCTTGGATAGAAGTGCAGTTTCACCACTCGTGCTCCATCTGGTGCCTATGGTCAAAACACACACACACACACACACACACACACGCACGCACATAGGTACAACCACTACAAAGTGATTCGAATTAAATTGTGAGGTGCAACCTACCACTAATACACGGAGCTCGGAGGAGGAAGCAGCAACCTGCCCTGTAACCAGCTTTTCTAATGTTCTGAGGAGGAGAACAAGGGAAAGGAGGTCATTAGATTAGGAATAGCTGGCAAAATTGAAAAAAAGATTGTCACCACAGTTTCTAAGCTACTGGGGCAGCCAATACCACGTCAACCAGTGCGTTGGGGAAGGAGGGGACTAGGCACAGACCACGACCAATCAACTAAACACAAAAGAACAAAAGAATATAAAGAAAGGCAAGGCTTATTACAATTTTGTAGAAGCAAGCAGCAGGAGCAATCTGTCTTGATGTGTCTCAGACACCACAAGGGATGACAAAGGGAAGGCAGCCCTGGCGCCTGTCCTCACCGCCCTTTAAATGCTATGTCTGTTGATTGATGTGCAAGCACTCGTGAGGTATCACGCCCAATACCTTTGTCAGGCCGTAGCACAGGGAATCAGATCATAAACAAAGCTATAAACCACGAGGACACCAGGAAACTCACCTAGCCAGGCAACGTTGCTAGCTTTATAGGAAACCGCTTAGCAGCCAATGAATCATTAGCCACTCAGCGGCTAGCTAGAGGACATGACGCACTGGGAGCTATCGTAACCGCAGAAGGACAAACTTAAAACATATGGTAACGATTCTGCTGGTTACACATACAACACGACATGCAGGTTTAGCATTGTGTATACATTGAGAGGGTCCATGCTGTTAGATGACAGAAAATGACATTTATATGCATCTTGGATTTCAGCAACATCCAAGGTTTGTGCAAGCAAGACTTGGTTTTTAACGGACACAAGTGTTTTCTAACACTGCAACCTCTTCATTGCACTTTGTCCTCAAGAGCCATGCTTTCAAGTAATATCCAATTCTGCCATGATTTTTACTAACCTCTTTGACCCAGACATTGGAGGATTTTCAGTGATGAGCCATATGAGGTATAAAAAGCCCTTCAGTAACTGCACCTTATAATGCATGAAACTGGTTCCCTGTTAATTTTCCTAATCAGCAAACAAGATAGGAGATAGAAGGCATACGCACCAGTGTTGAAGAGGTGCTGACCATGGAAAAAATACAAACGTGAAGAAGGGCAGTTGCACACTTGTTGCCGCAAGGTGATAATTAATTTATTAAATGACCAACGTTTCAACATCAGTCCTCTTCGGGGTATTGAATCATCCTTCAATGCCATGAGGACTTATGTCAAAAAAATTGCTAATTTATTATAATTATAACATCATGGCTACAAGTGTGCAACTACTCTTCCACACATCTAATTAGCATCCAAACATTAATTCCCTCACTTGCAAAGACTAATTGGTAGAATAACTGGCCAGTTTGGTTTTAGCTAGCATTAGAGACAGCACTTTGACAATTGTATTACAAATAAGATTCAAATTTATGTAAAACTATTATGAACAGACCTAGGGGGGTATTCATAAAGAATTTAAGCCTAAAAGTAACTTCTAACTAGCCGATTTAAAATTCCGAGGAAAAATGGGCATGTCATTCTCACCTTTAAGACTTATGTTTTTTTCCACTATGAGTAATTCACAAAGAACTTCAAAGTTAAAACTAGCTGTTATGTCTCAGATTCGCTAAGTGTAGACAAGAGAAGTCCTAATTTGCAAAGAGAAATTCACAAGATCTAATGACTGCCGCCAAGAACTGGTTTTGTCATTGGATGAAAAATATGATTGCTGACAGCCAACTCATGTGTAAATCGTCAACAGAAGCAACAACAAATAGATACAACAATTGTAATGTGTCTAGGCTCTGACCCTGACAGACCCTGCGGCCAACTGAACATGAGCATATGAGAGCAGCAGTTTCAGAAAGCAATGCAGTGCAGTAGCAAGCAGAAGCATGTTCTGCTGTGAAGGCAGAGGAGGAAAGCAGCTAATATAGCCCACCTACCAGCGGGACGCAGCAATGTCTGATGTTCATGAGAGTGTCTATGGGAATGTAACCATGTCTCAAGTTGTCTGACATATAGTTCCACAAGCTGCACCCAATACATGATATTCATGAAAAAATATGATATTGAGCTCTTAAAGTGGTATTGCCTCTATAACGAGGGTATAATGGAGGTAGAGTTTGAGACACGATCACCGCACAATGCCATAACTCTGTACACAAAGTTTGGATCAGGCCACTGGCAAAATAGCAATATAGCGCAGACATCAGAGGGGTACATGTGTACCATACACCTGGGGAAGAGATGGCACAAGGATGCACCATGGGGAAGAGGAAAAGCTGGTGAAAGGGGTTGTGATGAACTGGGAAATGTTTTGCTGGGAAAACCCTGGGTCACGGAATTCAACTAGACCTGTTGTGGCTGATCATTGTAAATGCAACACTGCTCCCTGACAATTATGTATTCCCCATTTTGTCAAGTGACACAAATATAGGATACAGCACACATTCTCTATACCAAAAATTACTGTTCCTAATTTAATAAGTAGAATCAAATTAAATCAAGTAAACATATGACTTTTGAGTCTCACATTATTTCTCAACCTGACCTGTTTTACATATTCAATCATGCCCTTATATGTGTACGCTTACAGTATAGTAGGGTGGAGCTAGCTTTCAGAAACAGCACACAGTCTCCACACTGACGTTACAATATAATCAATGTGCAATGTATGCCCACAAGTAATAATACTAATTTTGCTTTGATTATAAAATGATACACAATACAGTCATGCTACATTATTTATATGAATAATATAAATTTAATTTCGTGACACAGTATTCCATTTGTTGGCACCTTCTGGTGAGATGAGAAAAAGGTTGCACTCCAGGTCAGATGTCTTTCTCGCAAGTTATGGGAGGTCGGACTTGTGTTTCAGGAACATACCAAATAGCACCTTATGCAACTTCATTGAAATGACACTCCACTGGTGCCATCCAATTTAAATGCAAAACGCCCCGAGAAATAGAACTATGGTAGGAAATTGCCAGTTGGTCGTTGCAGCTGGGGGAAAATCGGAATAGCCATAGCAATTTGTCTGTGCTCATATCATCAGACATAGCGCATGCAGAAAAAATATCTTTGCGTGGGGCTAGGTGCATTCACTGGAGCCATTCCGTTTAAATAATAGGCTCAAGAGCACAGCAGCTGTGCCCTATCTGGGATATGAGTCAAGTCCTTTACTCCATACATCAATTCACATCTTCCTTTGGAATTCTTGCCAGTATCACACTTTTGTTGCTGCTGTATAATAAGACTAAAAAGTTGTTTTCCTTCTGCAGAGCACAATTCTTTCTTGAGCCATGGTTTAAGGACAGCAGAAGTATTAGTAATACAGCCCCAGATGTGTGCTTTCATTGTTCTTTGATTACATGTAAATCCATCATAAGCTGAAACAAATCTGCTCCATACTTTGCATTACACATGGGCTGTGGCATCTCTGCATTTGTGCGCTTATTAGGAGAAAGAAATAATCCTTCTGAATTCATAAGAACTGTAGAATTATTTATGGAGCAGGGTGCTACCTCCGCTTTTCCCTCTGATGATTACTTATGCGAGTTCTTGTATCATAGCTGAAGAAAATATCAGTTGAGTATCTCTGCATTTTCCCCCAAAACATACTCTATTATCATGACATACCTCATCTTAACCTAAGGCAGGCAGAAGCTGGTTTCAGTGGAATGAGAGAACAGGAAGAAAGGCAGGCCAAAGAAACCTCCAGGTGAATTCTGAAACAAGGGCCTAAGCCAACAAGTTCGAACTTTTAATCCTGGAAATTATCTCCGGTTGTAATCATACACCAGTACACTAATCCACAGTAGGGAGTTGGGTTGGCACATGGATGATCCAGGGTGACCAGAGTTCAATCTTAAGATTACAGTAGAACCATCTGGCCTCAACAACCCTAATCAGGAGCCATTCTTGAATTCCAAAATTCAGTGTGGGAGCTTTGCGAAAACTGCCTTCAACTCTGGCTGATAAATAAATGCAGATACTTTTTGTTCAGCATTACCATTATCTATTGGCTCTGATTTTTGGGAACTCTGAACTCATAGCTATCGTTTCCATAAAATGAGTTTCAGATGAAATATTGATAGGATCTTCATTCTATCACACCTTGAGGGCTGAGAACAGCTGGTTTTCCACCCTCACTTTACTATGCATCAGGTCAAGTCAAGGAAGTCAGACTAATCCATGACAGTAATAGTACATTTCATTACCAGGGAGAAAAGAATAGCAAGGCCAGATTTGGATTTGAGTCAGATTTGAGAAGTCTCAATCTTTGGTTTAGTATGAGGGCTCAAACTTTGGTCCTTTGAAGGCGACAGTGTCTGGTGCTGTATAGTGTTTCTGTGCATGTCAGTGTGTGCACTGAAAAATAGTAAAAAGGAAGGCGGGATCCAAATACAAAGAAGTGCTTGGCTTTATTTTTACTTTGTAGGAAAACTACAAAGGTGAAAGGGCAAGTACAAAACAGATAGGAAATGCACTTCCCAAATACAAAAAAACAATGAATATATACAAACCGTGAAAGTTACGGAAAAAGTCTAGACAACACATGAGCTTTACAAGACTTTTCGCCGTAATGGTGCGGAGTCAGGGCTTATATGTGGTTACTAATGATAATGGGATGATTACAAACAGGTGGAGCTTATTAGTGGTAATTGTGGTTGCGGGCCAGATGCTCAGAATTCCGGAGATGCGGACCATTGGGGTCGTGGCCTGACAGGTGGTTTTAGTACTCCCATTCAACTTGCAAAAAAAATTAGGCTTTTACAACAAGGGCCTTGTACTATACAGCTTCCAAACGACTGTGCCTTCAAAATATGTACTGTCTACAAAACATACTTCCAATTTCCAACTGTGCTCACAAATACAAACTGTTTCTCACTATAGTTATTTGAGTCCACTGAATGAAAAGGTTGTTAACTGTGCATTCTTTCTCTCCTTATCCTCCTCCTCTGTAAAGCCAGAGCAACCCCTTAATCCCCATCCCCACCTTACCGGTTATGGAGTAGGTATCTGCTTTAAAACCAATTCCACACAAATAACACATTTAATTGTCATATCCAGTCATGACCTAAGGTGGTAGTGACTCATTTACATGATGATAATGTAAATGGTACTGCTTGTTTATGTTTGGGCAGGTCATTGGCTGTGAACATGCAGTCCCAGTGGAAATCATGAAAGGAATTAGCAAAAAAGGAATCTGAAAAACTCAGACTGCAAACTCAGTGAAAGTAATTAAAAGGGCCAGGATTCAAAAGATCCATTCAGTATGGACATAGCTTTATTCAAATTTGTGTCCTACGGGTAAAGTCACTCATTGCTTGCCAGTTCTTGTCATGTCTTGCATATTTCTCTAATTGGTTTTTGCGGCAATAGCTATCCTAGTTAGTTTCTGTTTCATTTCCCTCATTGATTCTTATTATTTGATTATTGTCTTGTTCCATTCACCTCCCTCCTTGTTTCATTCCCTATGCCCTCACAGGAATTGCCTACTTTGTCGATTGCCATTTTAAGTTCCTGGTCTCTATCTTCCCATTGCTGCATTTTTGTATTGAGTCCTCAATCTCCCATGTATATCCACTAAACAAAAAAGTATCTATTCAGAAGGGGAAATATTCCCAGGTTCTGCAGCCTCGGCACGTGGCCCCTCCAGGGTAGTCTTCACTCCTGTTTGAAGGTGTGCGCCTGCGTGTGCGCCCCCCCATCCTTCCGGGTGGCCATCCTGGTACTGACCCCAGACCAGCCTTTTCGACTTCATGGAGTCCTCTAATTACTGGCTGTTCTGCCTGACTATAGACCATCTGCTCCAAAAGCACGTTTTGTTTTAGTTCTGTTTTGTTGTTAAAGGCAGTGGTATTCAACGTTGTTCCTGGGGGCACTCTGTATATGCTGATTTTTGTTCCAACCACAATTCTAATTGCAGGATTTTAATAAGTTTGTCTCAATTATTTGCATTTAATGTTTAGAGCAGTTATTTGCCCTCTTAACCTATGTGTTAACAGAAATATCTATGTATGTATAATATCGATACAAACCTCCAGCCACTTCTCATCAATATAGAATGTGTGAAAAGAGTACAGTCCTTCAAATTCCTCAGCATCCACATCACTGACAACCTCTCATGGACCATAAACACCACAGCAGTTGTCAAAAAGGCCCAGCAGCACTGACACTTCCTGAGGATACTCAAGAAGAACAACCTGAGTGATGGTGTTCTTTTTAAAAGCCGAAAAGCAATCCTGACATACTGCACCTCAGTGTGGTATGCTTGGTGCTCAGCAGCGACAAAAAGGCTCTCCAGAAAATCATATCGACTGCAGGAATAATCGCTTATGCTGTCGATTATGCTGTCCACTGCCTCATACCACGAAAATTTATCTGTCTCATAACTTGAGCTGCCAGATTTTCACACCGTGTCCCGCACTTTGAAATATCGCAGCTGCATTTTCTTTAGTTTGTCACGGCACTGATCTATTATTCTGTGATAACCACACGAATGTAACTACCCACAAATTATTCCATAATCATTAATAATTAAAAATAATTATTCCATCTCTGAGTTTTTGCATGTAGTATCCAGTTGTGATTGTAAGTTTTTGTCCGCTGTCATTTCGAGCAAGCATTGAATTTCTTCATTTGAATGGAGATATCTTTTCGCCACTGCATTTGAGAGAGCCGTAACTCATGACAGTGATCTTCCGTGGTCAAGTACGGTTGCTTTCACATTTGGTACGAGTAGCCATTCATCTGTCTCAGCAAACAGATCCGCGCAATCTTTAAAAATGCGCTCTCTGCGCAAGGCCTGGATGGCCAAAGCGTCCAACAGCAATAGGTAAGCCATTCAGAAGCAGTATAGTATCTAAGGGTTTTCATAGCTTAGTCCTAATTAGGATCAGCTGGCCAAACTCTTTAGCCAGAGAATTACATAAAAAAACTCATTATAATTTCTCAAAAACATAAAACAAAATTCGATTATATGATACATTTTTAATGTTTAGGTTTTAAAACTTGTGTTTCCGTGCATTGGACAAGCAATTTGTGGACAGAGATAACAGTTTTCCGTTTTCTTTATCTTGGTAAAACCCTAGTCACACTAGAGGCAGAATGAGCCGGAACGCCGTCGGAATGAAAATTCTTTGTATATTCCTGGATATTCGAAGTGCGTTCTAAGAATTCCGACTGCATTCTGAGTGCATTCCAAATATTCGGGGCCATTCTTGTGGCTGGCCTGAATGTTTTGCTCATGCTCAAAACTTTCCAGGTGCATTCGAAGTGTGTTCTAACTGCGCTCTGACTGCATTATAAATATTTTTTTTACGACATTCCAACAGCATTTAAAACATTCTGATTGCATTCGAGGGAGAATCGAAACAGCAAGCCATGTCAAATCCTGCCAGAATGTCCTGAATGCGCCTCGAATGAGCCAGAATGCATCTCGAATGCATCTCGATTGCTGCAGGAATCTATTTCGATAATAAAAGAATTCAGCTGGAATGCACTTCGAATGCCGTTGGAATCTTTTGATTGCCGGTGGAATCAGTGGTGGCTGGTGAACTGGCGATAGGGGAGGCTGAAACCCATCCCTTAAAAATAGTGATTAGTCATGACCTGTTTTCAATCGTTCATTTAAATTACCATTACAGAAACTCCGAAAACTCAACATTATCAGGTGCGGCCAGTTTTCATTAATAACGCATACATGTGAACTCACGCATTCAGCGTCAGTTTTAGTGGCATATTTACGTTCCCCTGCTGTAGTCAGAAATTACTCAATCAACGCATATGGGATACTCGTGTTACATTCTAAGTACATTCTGAGTATTCGAGCTGCATTCTGATTGAATTCTTGGACGTTCCAACCATATTCGGCGGCCAATCCGGTAGCGTTCTGACTGCATTCGAGGTGAATTCGTACATCATTCAAGGCACCTTCCAACCAGACTTCGGGTGGTGTTCAGGCAGCAAATGAACCGCACTCGTATGGCATTCGAAGTGTATTCCAAATACTCTGACTGCATTCTAAATATTCCTACTGCGTTCCAACTGCATTCAAGCTGTATTCGAGAGCTAATACACTCAGAATGTGCAAGAATCCCTTGAGGCGGGTTCGAAGCGCATTCTAAGTATTCGAACAGCATTCTTTTAAAGCTGTAAGAATTTTGGTCAATTTGAAATTCCCGCCCGAATGTTGCGCGAATTCTTCATTCCAGCTGGTTCTGCTTGATTCCTGATGATTTTGAATAAGTGTGACGGGGGCATTAGAGTGCTCTCGACCACTTGTAAAATTCTCTCTTACCCAAGAGAAGAGCAAAAATAAAAAAAACATTGGTGCATCCCAGAAATCAATGGGTAAGAACAAAATAAGAAAAAAAATCAGGGATACGAACAAAATTAATAGAAAATTTCTTATATCGCTTCTTGCAAGAGGCCCATTGTTATCCCATCAAATCAAAGAAGTAGTAGGTTGCTAATTGGTGAAAGCTAATTGGCACAATACAACAAATTTATTCCACAAGCAAATGATGGAGTCAAACCAGTTTTGTGTTATGTTAATCTAATTAAATTCACGTAAAGTTTTTTTAAAGAACTTAAAACTGTGAGGTATCGTTCAGGAACCAGTCACGAGAACCAGGAAATGCAATGAATGTGATTTTATTTAGCGAGGGAGTAAACCCCTGCAGGACCGAAGGCAACAGTACAAAGTCCACAGTCCAAAACTCACAATCCCAGGGGCAGAATCCAAAGTCGAAAAACCAGGGCAGCAATCACAGTAATCGTAGTCAGACAAAAAAAGGTTCGAAACACATGAGCAGATAACAATACCAAATCAGAGCAAAAAATCGGAAGTCGGACGGTCCAGTCAGAAAAGCAACACTATGAATAAAAGGCGAAAACGAAAGCAGCACAGGTAGACTAGAGAAACGTTCTGACAGGGATCTGCTGTGAAAAGACTGCTTAAGTACACTCAAGGGAAGTCACATGCTGTGATCAGGGACAGGTGAATGGGATCAGACTAATTACGTGGGAGCAAACACAAGGGAGAACCTAACCACATGAAATTGGCAAAAGCCAAAACGCGGACAGGGATCACGGGACGACCTATAGACAAAACATACAGCTCCGGTTAGGGAGTTCTTATGTGCACAGATAATGAGAGGCAGGACAGAGTAGAGCAGGTGCGGAGGATCCGCTGAATAGCAGCAAAGACTAAGAGAAGGCAAGAGGTGGAGACTAGAACAGGGCGAGTGCTGAGAGCTTGTTCATCAATTAGTAAGTGCAGCTATACAATCCCTAGTGCTCGTTAGTAAGTTAGTATTATATACAATGTTAGTCTTGGTTAGTATCTAAACAAAAATAACAAACTGTTAGTAAGGTTAGTAAAATAGAAAAGCAAGGCGAAGGAAGCAAATGAGATTAGAAGGAATGTTTGAAACCCAGAAACCATGAAATCACCTAAACATGTGACACGCAGGACTGGGGAGAAGCTGTAGCTTAACAAAAGACCAGACAGGGGAGACAAAGTGCAATGAAGGGCATGAACAAAGACATGGACTGGAATCTAACAGAATAATGGATCTGGCATGACAAAAACAAAAACATGGCAAAGAACTAAAACATTGCAAAAAACAGAACAGGCATGGCAAAACAGAACAGGCATGGCAGAATCATAACAAAAACACTTGTGTCCAGCATCCTAATTTGGGGTTTACTGATTTTCTCAGTGCCTGATTTGATCTGTTTAAAATGTTATTAAATTAACTGCAATATAGAAATAACCACACTATCTTAAAGTGTATTTTACTTTTTGCAGCATGTATGGATGTTTCAATAAAAATTTGGCTAAAGAGAGTAATTAATGGCTCTAGACACGAAATACACCTGTTTAAGACTTATTAGCAGCTTGTTAAAATCCTGCGATTACAACTGTGGTTGGAACAAAAACCAGCATATACAGGGGGCCCCCAGGAACAATGTTTACTGCCACTGATTAAAGCCCAACTTCCGCGTAACTTGTGTTCTGCACTCGGCTCTGTTCTGAAATTTGTGAGTTCTTTAAAATTGTGCCCATTTTATTTACTGAAATGGAATGCATTTTTAACAGAAACAAATATGAACATGCATACACGTACACAAATATACAAATAAATACATATACACACAATGTCCAAGCCTCAATTAAAAAAAAAAAAAAACAATTTTTTTATAAAAGCCGCAGCATGTTAAAATGTTTCAATGGTAAATTATAAACAATCAAAAAAAAAAAAAAAAAAAATAGAAGGCCATGTGAGACAAATATAAAATAAAATAAGCAGGACCTTTGGGTCACTTTAGCTGGCCAATTTTTGTTCAACTGTTATGATCTAGACCAGGAATCAAGTGCGGAAGCAGAATACAACCCAATCGTACGGTTGACTGATAGTGATACAGTAACAATGGGATGAAGCACAGAAGAAGGCACAGTTCACTTCAGATGTTGAGGGCAAAACAGGGCGCTGCCAATCTCCAGCTAGTGGCTTTCTGGGATGCCTGCCAGATGAAGTGCACACTTTTGCCAGAGCTGAACTGTCCAAAGGCAAGGTGGAGTGGTGGAGTGATAAGTCTGTATACCAAACTCATCAAAACTGTCAAAAAACTTTAAGACAAAACTTCACTCGAGCTGTCAGAGTCCCCTGAACATCTACTCTTGCGTTTGTAATCTAAGAAAATTTTGCAGAGCAGAGGGAGCAAAAACTTTGGCAAACTGCATAAAACTGTTGTAAAGAGTGTGATGCTCTTTTGAGTTGACGTTGCGACGTTACAGACCAACTTTGTTGAGTCTGCAAATGCAATAAGGTGTCGCCATAGCGGTCAGTTTGAGTTTTTAGAATTTATTTTCTCAGACGCAGATGGTCGAACTGCTCTAAAAATTATATTATTTTGGTTTCAAACTGATGTAGTTTCAGAAAAGATTATTCATTTTTTGGCTTCAGTTTCCCTTTTAACAGAGGTCATGCACACTCAGCAAGAAATTGGCTTGATTTGCCATCTCCGTAAAGGGCTTAAAAGAGGAGACCTCACCTCGGCAAAGTATATTTCAGCGGAAAGTAGAATTCTTGAAGTGTCTAAAACGCATATTTTAATTTGATCATAATCCAGTGCAACACATTTTTAAACCAGCGAGTCTTAAAACTGGTGTCAATATCAGGGGGCAGACATTTTTATTTGGGGAATCTTTGATTTTGAAGTTGATCTTCGGAAACCTCACCTTTAAATGCTTAATAACCTAAACAATTAAGAGGCTTCTTCTTCTGCACATAAATCATGACGTAAAATATCAATATGTCTTCCTAATTTCTATGCTTGTGTAGCTCGTGAAGCAGCACAGATTTGCGTGAATGAGTTTGCAAGGCTTGTTAAGCAATGAGCCACGAGAATCCATTCTATATTCTGAATGTAGTCACGGCTAGAGGGCGTTGTACGGCATGTTGCACAGCTGGGTGACAACCGCAAGGATGGTGAAAATAAATGCTGCAAAGTCAGCTAAGGTTTTGGGTTTATAATGTCATATCAATCATATAAATGTAGGTGATAGGCATTCACTTTTTCATTATCATTTCTTATTATAGGTCATATATTGGTCTTGGTCGCTAAGTCGATAAATGGTTTCATTGTTAATCAGGCCGGCTTAAACGAGAACATCTTGCGGGCAATCAAGCTGTAAAGGGTGAGCTTGCTGAAGGCCCTCTGAACAAATACATGGACCAGATGAAAGGAAAGAGAACAACTGACGTCACAAAAGAGAATAACTGATGCCAAGAGCACCGCGGCACAGTCTTGTGAACTGGCGTTTGATTTGATAAAATTAAATTCCCCAAGTAAAAATATCTGCCCCCTGATATTGATGCCAATTTGAAGACTCGCTGGTTTTAAAATGCGTCGCACTGAATTATTACCGGATTAAAACTGAGAAAACTACCCGTTTTAGACACATGAAGAATTCTGCTTTCTGCTGAAATATACTTTGGCAAGGTGAGGTCTCCTCCTTTAAACAAATTCACAATTCTCCTGTTTAGTTTTCACTCTGAATTATTGCTTCGGAAATGCTGTTCGAAATGCTCATGATAGCATTCAAACAATTGGGGTCCCAGGGCCAAATACTGGCCATGGCTTTGTGTTGCCCTTGTGTCAGTGATTATTGCCAACAAAAATCTTTGCAAACAGAACTACCACTCTGTATACAAACAATTAGTTATTCACAAAAACGATGGTTTGGTTACAGTTAGATGAAAAAGAGAACTTAAAAGAGCCTGCAGTTTTGGAAAAACTTCTTGTTGACAGAGACAAAGATACAGTTGTATCAAAGTGATGACAAACTAAGTTGATTATTTAATTGTTCATAGCTGCAGCAGAATGAATTGCACAGAATGAAGTGCACAGAAGTATTTCATCAGTTTCAGTCCAACCAAATGCCAACTGTTATTCATGTTATAGCATTCTATGGCATAAAATTTGTACTTCATTCCTGAGCAAACAATGCAAGGTTTGGAGCAGAGAAAAATAAATTTTATTTTGAAGAAAATACGAAAACAAAAATTATTTGGTGTAAGCATACAAAAATCTGTTCCATTCTCAATAAGTGTATTTGCATGTTTGAAATTGTATTTAATATTATCCACATTATTGTGCAACAATAACCCCTCTCACTTAGTTTAAGTTCTATGCCATTTCATTAACTCTTGCTTGGTGTGTTGGCTGACCGCTGCACCTTAGCTCACATTGTATCTCTCGCTCTCTCTGACCCTCAATGCTCTATGTGCACTCATCTTTGCCTGCACACTCACTCAACCTGGCATAGCATTGCAAGCGCTGAAATTCCTGTGGTTACGCCATGTATGAAAATGTATGAAATTACTCTTCAATAAAAGCTGGCAATCTGCACTTTAAGCACATTATTTTCTATAACAAATCTGAAATTTGTGATGCACAGAGTCTTGTCAAGAAAAGCATTTCTTCATCTCAAAAATATGCAGCTTTTTTTATAAATTTTAATAAATTCAATGTAATTTCCTGATGGATGAAAAAAAGTTTTATCTTGAAGCATACATCCTTCGTTTTCACCAAAATGTGAATGCATCTCATAAAAATTTTGTGACATTAGGACTTTTTTTTTAAAACTTTTTTCTATAGTTTGTTGAATGTGCCTCCAAAGCATTTGATGTCAGTGAATTAGAGTGATTCACATATTAGTTTCAATGGAATCATGTAAGAAGCAAACATCAGTTGCAGATCAAGTAAAAGGGCCCAATTTTAACAGCCTTTATCTCAAAATCACAATGTGTCATGAAATGTCCATATTTACTTTATGCGTTCACAAATGCAAAGCATTTTCCACAAAATTAACACGCTTGAATAGTGTGAATCATAAATCTTTCACAGCCTTCGTGTTGAGAAACTCATTACTCTTAACCACACCCCAGCAGAGCAGCAGCCAAGCTGTGAGGTTATCATTAGAGAAAATTCAAGGGCCAAAACAATATCTCCCTAGAACCCGCTAATTTTGTATTCTTTCACATGGAGGGAAAAAAACATATACAAATCCATGCCCTAGGCCTGTTTCCCATAGAGACACTATTGAGAAGGCATTCAGGATGTGTCTATAAAGTTTTAAAAAGTACTATATTTTCCTTTAAGGACTGAACAATTGAAATCTCAACTCATGGCAAGATTTTTAATAGAACAGCAAACAAGGTAGACACCATGAAAGTGAAATGCATTAATGTTCAATAAATGCTTTATGAAACAAATTTAAAAATACCATGTAAAGATAACACTTTGACAAGAATCATTCATTGGACAGTGCATGGTCCTACAGAAAGAGATGCAGGGAACAATCTGTTGAAATTGCATCTAAAAAAAAATATTGTAGTCCATTTACAAAAGAATATTTTGCTTCTATGAGGTTTACTGAAGTGATAGTGGCCTGTCTCGTGTTAGAGATGAGCTTTGAACCGATATAAAAGACTCAACTCAGACCATATGGGGAGTACATGCCACAAAATGAAAGGAATTTAATATGATATTTTTGACAGCTGTTATAGCCCATATCTTACATTGAGGCCATGCATAATCCTCCTAACCTCTGGAGTTGATCCCATTGAAATGTTGTGACCTAATCCACAAGGCTTTCTTACATGATTCCACTTAAGATGTACAAGTAGACAGCTGGTTTAACCCCTGTGGCATGTTACTATCATTGCAATGCTTGATTTTTTCCTTGCAGGGTTATAATTAATAGGATGTGCAAGACAATTGCAAGCAAGAGTTGTTCTCACTTACACTGTAGTGTGTTACTATTCTGCATTATTATGAAAACGTTTTTTACGGTTCATATGTTAAATTGCCTTGCAACCTGACTAATCTTTTTCATTCAATGTGTTCTTTTCGAGGTTTTTTTTTTTTTGCCATTCTTGCATTTTAACATGAGAAACCTCATCACTTGTTTTGGACACATATTTCTGAATAATGTTTCAGACTGGCAATAATAAGTTATACAATTGCTAGCAAAAAGAAAATTCTAGAACAAAGGAACTACAAAAGCATGGTGTCAAAAATGTAAACTGTTTATTATTATATGTATTATCTCATGTATGTATTATGAGAAGCTACTCACTGCATCAGTCAGAGTTAAATAACTTGTTGCCTGCTGAAACATATTAATCACTGCAGTAATTGTCTAATGGAAGGCTCTTCCCTATTTGCTTAGTATAATCCAGTTGGTTACCATTTTACTTTTTTTTTTTTGGCCAGGCAAAGTATATTTCAGGAAAATAACAAATATTACTTTGCAAGACCCCCTTTCAATTAAGCCTCGCAGTTGTGCCATCTGATATACATGGAAACTCCCCCTGAAATAGAACTATGCCCTCAAAATTTCAACACTGCACCGAGTTGCGTGTAGTGATGGCAGGAAATTACAATGCAGCAGTCGAAAAATCAGAAAACAACAGTTTGTTTGTTGGCGCTACGTGAGACTTAGCGATGCAGGAAAATTGGGCCACAAGTAAATAACCAGTGGTCATTGTTTCATCAGCATTAGAATTATTAGGCATGAACATTCTTAATTTGAATCTTACACAGTTCCAACCACCCAATGGGAATAATGAAAGAATACAATATGAAAGTATCCTTAACCTATGTAAATCAATTTCAAAATGATAAAATTAGGTAATGTCACAGAAAAAAATTAAACAAGGGTGGGACACACTTAAAAAAGCAGATTCACAGCTATATTTACAATATTGTAACTAAGTAATCATTAAATAAATGGTTGATTATGGCATCTAGCTCAACTGACCATTTCTCTTTCATCTTGCTTTTTTAGAAATTGAGAAAATTCAGAGAGATGAAGGCAAAGAAGATGAGAGGTTCATTGACGTTGTCATCAACAAGAATATGAAACTGGGACAAAAAGTATTAATACCAGTCAAACAATTTCCTAAAGTAAGTACAGCTGAAGAGGATTTTGGGATTGAAATTTTGGGTAATATTTTCTTTTACCTGAGCTGCAGCAGACTAGTTCTGAAGACATGTTCTCTGAGCTAATGTCAGCTTTTAATAATGGTACTGATACGCCTACACAAATTGCAGTTAATTGCATTGAGTTCCATACCAATGTTTTTGATTAATGTCCCCGCCCACACAAATTATTAGGTCACAGTGACCTTCTCAGCGGACAAAGCCATTGTAAATGGTGCCTGAGCATTCTAGTGTGTCCGCTATACATTTACAGCCCATCATGGCGACCAGTAAATGCGCTTTTGCAGCAAATGTATTTACTGAGCAGTAACATCCTCCCCAACCCTTATTTGACATTGGCAACATTGCTGTCAAGATGATTTTATGGTACAATGAAAATTTAATTGCCTTAAAAATTACATAAAATCAATTTGAAATAAAACAAAGCTTGAATTGAAGCATGTAAATTTATGACATATAAACTGGTTCCTATTCCATTGTCTGACAGACTGTGGTGTGGGAGAGCACCTGTCAAGGAGGGCTGTAGAATTTCAACATTTTCTCTGACTGATTACTCTCCATTGCTTAAAAGAGTGCTGGAATAACCGATTTGAGGTTGTTTTTTTTTTTTTTTTTGTCTTTGCAGTCCAGTCTACAAAGGTTGTGTATTGGAATCGATGCGAGCAGCATTAGGCTGTTGTTTACTGTGTTATTTATTAATTTGTCATGAAATTAAGGCTGTATACTGAATAGTTTGAAGCTTCATTTGTTAAGTTGACAATCAAATTCTAAATCAAGACTAGAATGCTGCAGCTTTTTTTGTGCATGTATTCATTCTGTTTAAACCCAGTATTTCTGCACAGTTGCAGATAAAAATTAGGTTATACTAATATTATTAGTATCGTACTTTTTGTAGAATTAGATTCCAGCAGTGGCTGCTTATGATAGTTTCCAGCTCTTGTGATCAAAACATTTCCAATAACTTGTAGTTTGAAGTCCAAATTCAAAAAGAAAAATTTATTGAAACGAGGCCTGTCGGCCTAGAGAGCTCCGCTGAGGATGACTGAAATGTCCATGTCATAACTTAATTTCAGAAATCCTTGAAAACTTTTGCAGTATTAACACATATGACACATTACTGAAAGACTGAAAAAATTAGCATAAACACTGAATTTCTAAGTCCAAAATGCTGGATTTCTCAAAAACCGGGACGTAGAATTTTCTCATTTTTGCAAGGGACATTCAGAACATCATAAGAAAGGCTCACAACAAATTAGACAAAAAGTTATCAGACAGTTTTTGAGATATTAATGAAAGACAGAAAAAGTGAGCACAAACACTTATTTTCTCAGTCCAAATTGCTGAATTTCTCAAAAACAGGATGTAGAATTTTTTAATTTTCATTGTGAATTTTCAGAATATCATAAAGAAGGCTCACACCAAATTAGAACAAAAGTTATCAGACAGTTTTTGAGATATTCAAATTTGAAGTGAAAAGTTGATGCCGGATGGACAGACAGACAGACGGACGCCGGACGACTCGGCATTAGAAAAGCTCTGCTGACTGTGACTGTTGTCACAGCAGAGCTAAAAAGAATTGAAGATATCCTTTCAAAAATTAACATTTTTTATCTAACAAAATATTCTGCTTTAATCCGTATTTCAAAGTGAATACATAGTATGTATACTGTTGATTTCAATAGTCACATTTTCATTTGAAACCTGTTGCTGTTAACACTCAATATTAAATCTAAATAGCTGTTAGTGCCAGTAAAGCAAGCCATTATTAGGCTGAAAAATCAAAACAAACCCAATAGAGAAAAAGAGAAACCATTTAGCGTGGCCAACTGGAATTTTTGATGTGTTCTTTTAAAAAAAAGAGTTCAGGAATACAAAAAGACCAAGAAAACCACAGATAACAACTTTGGTGGATGACTGAAGAATTCTTTCCCTGGTTCAGAAAAACCCCTTCACAACAGTTGGCCAGATCAAGAACATTCTCAAGGACGTAGGAGTCTCAGTGCCAAAGTAAATGCAGAAGGTTCATGTTTACACGCAGACTACTGGTAAGGCTCAACAATGGGAAACTTGGCAAAAAAAAATTTAAAATGTATGTATAGTTCTGGAACATTATCTTATTGATAAATGAGGCAAAGATTAACAGACAGGAAAAGAAGGATATGAAGAAGGGCAGAAACTGGGTATGATCTGAGGCATACCACCTCATCTGTAAAGAGTGGCTATGTATGGACATGTATGGCTACTAATTGAGTTGATTCCCTTGTATCTACTCTTGAAGAGACTGTTGACAAAAGCTGGAGGATGAATTCTGAATTGGAAAGGGCTATATTATGTGCTTAGATTCATCCAATCCAGGTGAGGGGCCAGAAAACAAGCAATTAATTAACCTCCTATGATGAGCTCCTAAAATGGAAATGAGAACCTCGCCTGGATTAAGGACACTGGGGCCCCCTCCTGGAGCCAGGCCTGGGAGGGGAGCTTGCAGACGAGCGCCTGGTGGCCAGGTTTTTCCCGGGACCCTGCCAGGTTCAGCCCGAAGAGACTACAGGGAGCTGCCTCCATGTGGGCCCATCATCCACAAGGAGAGAAGTAGGGATCAGGTGCTCTGTTGACTGAGTGGCAGACAGGGGTGGAGGCCCATGCGTTCTGGGCCTCAGTCATAGAATCTGGCTCTTGGGACATGGAACATCACCACACTGGTGAGGAAGGAGCTGGAGCTTGTGAGGGAGGTTGAGTGGTACCAGCTAGATACAGTCAGACTCACCTCTACGTGCATCTCTGGCTTCGGAACCAAGGCCCTTGATAGGTGTTGGACTCTCTCCTTTTCTGGAGTTGCACAAGGTGAGAGGCGGCGGGCAGGCGTGGGAATACTTTTGTGCCCTCGGCTGAGTGCCGTCATGTTGGAGTTCATCTCGGTGAACGAGAGGGTCTCTGCAATTTGCTTGCGGGTTGCAGAACGGAATGCTCTGACTGTTGTTTGTGCTTATGCATCCAAAGGCAGTTCAGGGTATCCAGCCTTCTTGGAGTCCCTGGGCAGGGTCCTAAAAAAAGAGCATTCCATAGTTCTGCTGGGAGACTACAACGCTTACGTGGGCAACGATGGAGACACTTGGAGGGCAGTGACTGGGAAGAACACTCTCCCTGATCTTAACACGAGTGGTGATTTGTTATTGGATTTCTGTGCTAGAGATGGATTATCCATAACAAATGCCATGTTCGAGTGTAAGGGTGTTCATAAGTGTACTTGGTACCAGAACACCCTTAGCCAATAGTCGATGATCGATTTTGTAATCGTGTCATCAGATCTGCGGCCATATGTTTTGGACACTCTGGTAAAGAGAGGGGTAGAGCTGTCAACTGATCACCACCTGGTGGTGAGCTGGATAAGATGGCAGGGAAGACTGCCAGACAGACCTGGGAAGCCTAAACATGTGAGGGTTGACTGGGAACATTTGGTAAAGGACCCTGTCCAGACGATTTTCAACTCACATCTCCAGAAGAGCTTTTCCCATATAGGGAGGCTGGGGACATGGAGTCTGAGTGGACCCTGTTCAAAGTCTCCATTGTGGAAACAGCTGCCATGAGCTGTGGCCTGAAGGTTGTCAGTGCTAGTTGTGGCGGCAACCCAAAAACGTGTTGGTGGACCCCAGCGGTGAGGGAGTCCATCAAGCTGAAGAGGGTGGCCTTTCGGGCTTGGTTGGACTAGAAGGACCCATGACGTGGCAGACCAGTACTGGCAGGCTAGAAGGACTGCAGCCGCGGTAATCGTTGAAGCGAAAACTCGAGTTTGGGAAGCATTTGGGGAGGCTATGGAGAAAAACTTTCCGGTAGCCACAAAGAGGTTCTGGCAAACCATCAGATGACTCAGGAAGGGGAGGCCGGGCTTCGCCCTGGCTGTTTTCAGCAGGGGTGAAAAACTGCTGACCTCAACTGGGGATATAGTCCAGCAATGGAAGGAGCACTCTGAGGGATTCCTGAATCCGGCAGATCCACCCTCCATTGAGGAGACAGGGACGGAGGACAGGTCATTGCCTGTCGCCCTGGTGGAAGTCACTGAGGTAGCCGAAAAGCTCGGCGGTGGCAAGTCACTGGGAATGGACGAGATTCATTCTGAGATGCTGAAGGCCTAGATGTTGTTAGGCTGGCATGGTTGACACGCCTGTTCAAAATCTTGTGGATGTCGGGTACAGTACCCTTGGACTGGCAAACTGGGGTGGTGATTCTCATTTTTAAAAAAGGGGACCGGAGGGTGTGCTCCAACTATAGGGGGATCACACTGCTCAGCCTCCAAGGGAATGCCTATGCCAGGGTGCTAGAAACAAGACTCCGCCCGATTGTAAAACGTTGGATTCAGGAGGAGCAATGCGGGTTCCGTTCTGGTAGTGGAGAAGAGGACCAACTTTTTACCCTTGCACAGATACTGGAGGGGTCATGGGAGTTTGCCCATCCAGTCTTCACGTTTTGCAGACTTGGAGAAGGCTTATGACCGTGTCCCACAAGGTATGCTGTGGGGGGTGCTACGGGAGTATGGGGCTCAAGGGCCATTAATTCCAGCCATTCGATCCCTATTTAACTAAAGCCGGAGTTTTGTCCTCATTCTCGGCATTAAGTCGGACTCATTTCCAGTTGATGTTGGACTCCACTAAGGGAGAGCCTTGTCGCCTATTCTATTCATGATTTTTATGCACAGGACATCAAGGCACAGCCGAGGTTTAGAGGGTTTCCAGTTTAGTGGCCTCAGGATTGCATCTCTGCTGTTTGCAGATGATGTGGTCCTGCTAGCTTCATCACGCTGCGACCTCCAACGTGCATAGGAGCAGGTTGCAGCTGAGTGTGAAGCAGTCGGAATGAGTATCAGCACCTCTAAATCTGAGGCCATGGTTCTATCTGATAAAAATGGTTACTAGACTCTTTGTCCCCGGATTTTTCGTCCCTGGACTTTTCGTCCCCAGACACTTTGTCCCCGAGGACTTTTGATCCTTGGACTTTTTGTCCTCGAGAACTTTTTGTCCCCGGACTTTTCGTCCTCTAGTGATAAAAAATGTGCCACCATTTGTGAGGTATCGTTCAGGAACCAGTCGAGATAACCAGAAATAGCAAAAAATGTGATTTTATTAGTGAGGGGGTAAACCCCCGCAGGACCGAAGGCAAAAGTACAAAGTCCACAATCCAAAATCACAATCCTAGGGGCAGAATCCAGAGTCGAAAAACTAAGGCAGCAATACAGAAATCGTGGTCAGACAAAAAAAGGGTTCAATACATAGGAGCAGATAATAAAGCCAAATCAGAGCCAAAAAGAGGTAGTCGGGCGGTCCAGTCAGAAAGGTAACACAATGAGTACGAGGCGAGAAACAAGAGCAGCACGGGAAACGTTCTGAGGGGGAACTGCAGTGAGAAGACAGCTTAAGTACACTCAAGGGAAGTCACATGCTATGATTAGGGAAAGGTGAACTGGATCAGACTAATTACGTGGGAGCAAAACATGAGGGAGAACCTAACCACATGAAATTTACGAAAGCCAAAACGTGGACAGGCAACACGAGACAGCCTATGACAAAACATACAGCTCCGGTTAGGGAGTTCTAATGTGCACAGATAATGAGAGGCAGGACAGAGTGGAGCAGGTGCGGAGGATCCGCTGAATTGCAGCAAAGACTAAGTGAAGGCAAGAGGCGGAGACTAGAACAGGGCGAGTGCTGAGAGCTTGTTAATCAATTAGTAAGTGCAGCTATACAATCCCTGGTGCTCATTAGTAAGTTAGTATTATATACAATGTTAGTCTGGGTTAGTAACTTAACAAAAAAACAAACTGTTAGTACTGGTTAGTAATATAGAAAAGAGAGGCGAAGGAAGCAAACGAGATTGGAAGGAATGTTTGAAACCCAGAAACCATGAAATCACCTAAACATGTGACACGCAGGACTGGGGAGAAGCTGTAGCTTACAAAAGACCAGACAGGGGAGACAAAGTGCAAAGAAGGGCATGGCAAAACATGGACCGGACTATAACAGAAAAGTGGATTGGGAATGGCAAAAACGAAAACATGGCAAAGTACAAAAACTAAACAGAACATGGCAAAACCTAACAGACATAATCATAAACATAACAGAGAATAGGGAAAACATAACAAGCATGGCAGAATCATAATAAACATGGCAGAAACAAGACAGACATAACAGAATCATAACACCATTGTTGACTGACGGATGGACGAATGGATGATTAATAGATCACCATGATATAAGGGTTAGTGTAAGGGATAGTGTTATAATGCAGGAACAGGGCAAAGCATTATTGGGGATGAACTATTTTGGGATGAAGAGTCCGAGGACGAAAAGTTCATGGGTACAAAAAGTCCAAGGATGAAAAGTCCTCGGGGACGACAATTCCGGGGACAAAAATTCCAGGGATGAAAAGTCTGGGGGCGAAGAGTCCTTGAGCCGGGAAGAAGATGGATTGTCCCCTTCAAGTGGGGAGTGAGTTGTTACCCTAAGTGGAGGAGTTCAAGTATTTCGGGGTCTTGTTCATGAGTGAGGGTAGAATGGAGAGTGACATTGACAGATGGATCGCTGCAGCATCTGCAGTGAAGCTGGCATTGTACCGGTCTGTCGAGGTGACAAAGGAGCTGAGCTTAAAAGCAAAACTCTCGATTTACTGGTCGATCTACATTTCAACCCTCACCTATGGTCACATCTTTGAGTACTGACAGACAGAATAAGATTGTGAATACAAGCGTTCGAAATTAGCTTTCTTTGCTGGATGGCTGGGCCAGCCCTTAAGGATAGGGTGAGGAACTCGGACATCTGGAAGCGGCTCAGAATAGAACCGCTGCTCCTCCACATTGAGAGGAGTTAGTTGAGGTGTTTCAGGCATCTGGCCCGGATGCCTCCTGGACGCTTCCCTTTAGAGGTTTTCTGGGCATGTAAAATTGAGAGGAGGCCCCGAGGCAGGCCCAGGACATGTTTGTGGGACTACACCTCCCGGCTGGCCTGGGAGCCGCTTGGGGTCCCCCAAGTAGAGTTGCAAATGCAGTATGGGCTATAGAATAGCAATGGGCCACTGCCAATCATGACATATAAAGTTGATATGTGCACATATAAGTGTGCTACAGTAAGAGTTTGGAGAGAGAGTTCTTTTCTTGAGGACAATGAGAGAGATCACCAATTGGAATTACAAATTTTGAACAATGCAGCCATCCTATCCATTTTCTGACCCAAGCTCTTAATGTCAGTTAAGACTCACTGTTGTCCTCAAAACCTCCACTGGAGAAAAGAGGACAACTAATACAGTTTCAGGTAACCCAGGTAGCTAGCTTTTTTCTGATGTCAGAACAATAATCTGGTGAAAATTTTATGGCTGGAAAAATTTTCCACATGCTAACTGGCTCCAGCCAACTCACGATACAACTGGAAGCTAATCTTTACGTTACTTGATGGAAATGAAGCTGATCATGTTGAAATATTTTGTTGCTGATATAGCTACCAAAATTTTTTGCTTGCTAGCTTGCTCCAGCCTGCTACAACCGCAAAATAACAAAAGCCTTCAATAGCTGATCAGAAGATGACATTATAGCTGGCAGATTACCTAGCTAGCTTTGCGTGAAAAGTTTCCTCGCCCAAATCATCCTCTGTACTCATATTTTAAGGTGCTATTTCTGCTGTTGGAAATGTAGCTAGTTAGTTTGCAAACAAAGACCCTACTGAAGTTTCCGAGTGGCAATAAGAGCACGCACCCTGAACACGGCAAAGGCAAAGACTTGAAATTTGAGCGGAAATTGACCGCTCTTAATATTCAGATCATGAATATTCATTTTTGTCCAAAGTGAGGCTTGAGACGTGTAACTGGATTGCGGACTTTGTTTACAAGGTATTCGAAATTGCTTTGCCTGCGGAAGAAAATTGTGATCTGGCATGTGTTTTACATTTTTCTTTATCACATAACTGTTGTACTTTTCCCCTAGCCTAGCTCATGACATACTTTTGATATTATCCTTGGTTCATATCACTTTCGTTGTCTGAGAGCGTGGGAAAAAGTCGCTCCATGTGAAGTCATGCTGTTAATATTTAGCCAGACTGAATGCCAAGTTTGACGTTGGTTAAATCGATATGGCTTAGCACTGTAGCAGGCTAGCTAATTGCCACTCTCAGAACTAAGTTAACAATACTTAGCTATTGTGCTCGCAGTATCATAACCATTATGCAACTTTAGTAGGTTAGCTAGCGAGCTAACGTGAGCTAGCCACTCAGTTGATAGTGGAAGAAAACAGTGATTTGGCATTCGTTCCAGATTTTTCTCTTTCACATAGCTAACTGTAGTACTTTCCCCATAGCCAAACTCATGATGTGAAAGCGATCAATACAAACCATTGCTAATTCAAACATGCAAGTGGCTTTACCACAGTGTAAGTCAGCAGAGGGATGGTGTTAGCTCCGTAATAATATGCATTGGGAATTATTATTTAGGCGCTTATGGAAATCACATTTGTTTTCTATTAAATTGCGCAATTCAGTTATGTGATAAACAGAATCTTATACTCTCAGTTGTGCCCACTGCTAATGCCTCGATAAATAAAACCATTGAAAATGTGTATCGCAATTATAAAATAACTGTAGTTCCGGCCCTTCATCTCTCCTTATCTGATTCAACCATTTCTTTCTACAAAGATAATCTTTCAGAAAATAATGAAAAATTAAGATCAGCATGCAATCTACTATCCCCATTACATTGCAGGACAGTGAAATGCTACTCTAGATGCTGCCATTTTCTTTGTTTTGCTAGTCAAGCCTCATTTTTTGATTGGAATGCGTGTTATGCATAGAATTTAAGAGTGGTCGATAGGTTGTCATTCCTCCTTACCTCCAACAACGTCACTGTATACGTAAAAGGACAACATTGAAGATGGAGGTAGACAGATTTTGCAGCTGATTTCCAGAGATATACAAATAAATTTGCAAAAACTGCATTCATTTTACACACTTTATCCCAAACTTGAATGGACAGAGATAAAGTTGAAAATCAGCGAAGTATCCCTTCAAGCAACAAATAGCTGTGTCATCTTTTAACTTAAAAAAGGCTGTGATTTTCTAATTCAAACAACAAATGTTATAAAAGATAATTCAACAAATAGATAACACAGGCAGCAGCGTGTGAGTAACTTGACTCAAATTAAATAGCATTTAGCAAGGATCTTGAAAAAGCTCTCTCGTGTTACTTAGCAAAAAGCGATGAGTTGGAGCTATGTTCATTTAAGGGCTACATTGCCATTTTTGCCAGCGCTCATCAACAAACATAATTCATAATAAGGCCACGGATGTCAAATGTACATTGACCAAGCTAACCCTGCAAGAGGCTGGTGGATTTGCCAAAAAAAAAAAATTCTGCCATCTTTTGCTACATATGAAAGACCACTCTCAACATAGCGCAATGTACTGTTAGCAGCAATGTTATGTACGGAGCAAATAGCTTTTTACTATCAATTTTCGTTGCTAATGAAAATCACCCATTACTGAATCTTGCTAGGTAAAATCCATTAGCTAGCTTGCTAGTAAAGTGAGATTCTTTGACACCTTAGGTAGCAATGAGAATGGATGGTAAAAAGTTCTTAGCTCTGAACAGAGACTATTGTACTTTTAGCAGTGATGCTATGTTCACAGCAATGAGCTTTTTACCATTGACTTTTGTTACTAAATAAAGTTACCTATCACTGACACTCGTTAGCTTGCTAGCTAAAATCAGTGAGCAAGGTTCCTAGTCTACCAGTATTCTTTAACAGCTCAGCTTAGGTAGCACCAAATATTGACATAAAAACTCTTTGCATTGATTTGCATTGCAAATCAATTAATGTGACCAATAACCAAACCTTGCTACCTTGTAAATCTTACTTGTATTAAAGGCCCAAAATGTAATTCTCTGCCGCTAGAGGGTAGACAATACAATAACAAGAGGCCGTGTTTGATGACGCAATGGGATCGCGTAGAATCATGGGAGTTGTCTTCATCAATTTACATGCACCGCTGACAGCTAAATTCTCCGACGTGACTCAAACAGGAGTGGCGAAACCATGTACATGGCCGAGGTAAGGTTATATTTCTTTACTATTATATAACTTCATCTTATTTCATTCAAATAAAAAAAAATGTAACGGATAATGGTAAGTCGGCCGTTTACAGCGCTTATGATGTGCTGCAGGTCAGAGGCTGAGATGAGGGGGTGGGGCCGGCTCATGTTGCCCATCTTTATAGAGAATAATAACAGATGTGAACACTCTGTTGCTGAATGCAAATGCTAAAGGTAACAGATATCAAGGAAATGCCACTGTCAGCTGGCAATGTACGCTTTCAGTTGCTCCTGCCGCTATTGCTATAGCTTCCTTAGCAACGATGCGCTCAACAGGTTATCTGTCGAGACATGCTGATAGACCAAACTGAATCGAGTATTCAAGGGAGCCGTGTTCTAACTGCAGGTAATGTAGCTAACGTAGCACTGACTTCTCATAACGCACAAACAATGTGCCGTACGCATCAGCTTTCTGTTTGTCATGAGGCATCACAAGAAAAATGTTTTGAAGTGGAATAACGTTACATTTATGCTACAACTTGGATAAATTTGAACTTATACTACTGGTGTAATAGGCTGATTTGCTAACTATGTGAGGATAAATAAATAATAGCCTAACGTCCACTTTGACAGGGAGAAAGAGAGATATCTCACGGCTCACTATGTCCTCCAACAGACTCATAGCAGCAGACATTGTATCTTTCCAGTCACTCCAGTTTAGCTTTAGTTTCTTCAAATTTTTCTTTCTCTTATTAGAAATTCAGTAACAAAAAACCAAGATAACAAAAGTTTATATAGTGAGGTAGCTAACAACCTGAATAAAATTTGATCTACGACCATTTCTGGTGGAAAATTCAGTTCCCGACACAAGATGGTTACCATCTTGGCTTGAAACTCTTTGGGAAGCGTGAAGCATGCGTGCTTGAAGGGTGATTTTCTCGCTCTCGAGCACTCTTTGTGTTGGGAGTGACGTCAAATATGCGACGAAAAGTAACGCCCCGTGTCCCTACAATTGATAATACAGATATTTCTGTCTTTGATAATCATTGAATACATCCTGGATAATGTAAGTACACAACACCAAAACATATATAACATATCTATATATTTTATAGATCTTTGAATGTGGAAATTTTACATATTGGGCTTTTAAAGCAAGATTCCTTAAAGGGTCACCTTATTTTAGCTTGCTGGATTGTTAGAACTAACATTAAAATGTATGATAGTGGGGTTGTTTTCACCCATAGACTGTCTTTTCCTTATTTTAAAAGGTTGGTTTGGATTTTTTAAAATTTTGGTTGTGTGAGGTACCTATCCACAATCGGTGTATTAGCTAGCGACCTAGCTAGCAGATGGCAATCAGCTAGAGTTTTTAGAAGCAGGAAGGAGTACCGCTAAGAAATGTGCTGTTAAGGAAGAGAAAAGCAGCAAACATATGTTAACTCATACAACTCTACTTGAAAAAAATCTGAACCAGCTAACCCTTTTACAAGCCATCAATGGTTGTAGAACCGGTCTCTCTGTGTTCAATAAGCGGCATTAGAGACGTGTCAAATATAAGGAGCCAGCGCGATCCATTGTTTTTCAATGGGAAAAATTGAAATGCTAAAGATGGTGGAGCACTGTTGGTCAATCACACACCTTTCAGTCTACTGCACAAAATTAAAAAATGATGTATCACGCCTCTGTGATTGGAATATATTGGCTAAATGTCTAAGACTAAGGAGGAATTTAACTATCAAAAAAAAAAAAAACCAGATTTTAATTTTGTTGTCATTTTAAACACCAATGACATTGATTGCCATCATACAGCCGGTCATGGGTGAAGTAGCAACAGTTGCTCTGATTCAAAGGCAACTTGCTACCATAGCTACGTATAATTACCATACAGTGGTCTTCAGCGTCATTCCTAGGGACCCACAGTGTATGCTGGTTTTTGTTCCATTGTAATCGCAAGATTTAACAAACTGTTAATGTCTTAATTAGGTGTGTTTCATGTTTAGAGTTGTTAATTACTCTCTTTTGCCAAATGTTACATAGAAACATCCATCCATGCTGTGAAGAATAAAATACCCAAGAAAATAGTGTGTTTATTTCCGTACTACAATAAATTTCAAGTCATATAACATTTCAAACAGATCAAATTAGACACTGAGGAAGTCAGTAAACCCCAAATTAGGCTGCTGGACACAACTGTTTCAAGTTCTATAAAAATAAAACTTCAGGTGAACTTAATTAGATTATTGTAACACAAAACTGGTTTGATTCTTTACCATTTGCTTGTTGAATAAATTTGTCATAATGCGCCAATTAGTTTTCACCAATTTGGAGCCAACTACATCTTTAGTTCGTTTGGTTTCATTGTTTTCTCTCATTTTATGCTGTTATTTCCAATACTTTGCAATGTGGGGATAGTATTTTTTATTCTTGATGGCAAACATAGATATATCTGTTAACTTGTGAGTTAAGAGGGTAAATAACTGCTCTAAACATTAAATGCACTTAAGGCAAATGAACAGCTTGTTAAAATCCTGCGATTATAATTGTGGTTAGAACAAAAACCAGCATACACTGTGGGTCCCCAGGAAAGACACTGAAGACCACTGGACTAATATATATTCATACTGCTACTGATTAACATGGTTGGGCTAGCTAAAAACGCTGTAAAGCACTTGTCATTTTATGATTATATATTGATGTCATGAAGACTGCGCTAGCTAAGGAGTGTTATGTGTATTCATACTCAACAGATGATATTAACAGTTCCCCTGTCTGATATGATAGATTAAGATTTTGTGACCTGAGCTGTGGATAGCGCATACATTCAGCCTCAGTGAGTTAAAAAATGTCATTTTTTTCTTTGGCATTAATGTCTTTTGGAACAAATTTTATGACTTAATGTTGTTACAGTTTGACAGTGTTGTACAAATATGGAAATTAAATAGCAATCCATTCGACAGAATGCTAGTTTTAAGCAGGATATTGTGGAAAAATTTTTATACAATGTGAGGGAGTTCAGATGTGTCACCCATCTTTATAAACAGTCCATGGCTTCAAGCTCATACATTTAATTCATTGAACAGGTTTACTCATTTTAATTGTATACATGACATGAGTTCATTTGACTGTGCAGAATGAATCAGGTTTGTTAAGGGGAATACAGTATGTATATCAGAGGTGTAACGACATGGTGGGGTCATCATACGATACGTATCTCGATACTGGGGTCGTGATACGATACGTATCCAGATACACTAAAAATTATTTAACCGCTTATTTTCTCTCTACTTACAGGTAAGCAGCAACACTGAAAGATTTCCCAAGACAATGCTTTTTAAGTTTATTAAAACAAAGGTTTACCTTTAGGTACCACTGTGTGTTTACTGTTCAGGTCAGTGTCTTCAACTTAAAAAAATGATAAAAGCTGAATAGGTCTCCTCTACTAATCACTAGAAGAAACAGTCATATTGCAAACTACTTATCATTAGTAGCTAACTTGAAGTCTGGAAACTTAACCTCAAACAAGTTGAAACAACACTTCAACAAATTGCAATTGGAGCGATGCAGCCACGTGGAATATGAGGCAGGTCACTACGTTTTCATTTATAGCGATAGAAAATGTTGCAATTTCTGGGTTTAAGAAAATACGTGGACTATTTTAAAAAGCCTTGTGTATCCTGATACACGTCCTCCGTATTGATGTATCGTATCGGAGGCTTTGTATCGTTACACCACTAATGTATGAAAAAGATTTAGTCACATATAGTACCCATCAAAAGTTTGGATACATCCACATTTTTCTCCATGATAAAAAAATAACAAAACCGTTTAATTTACAAAAAATACAAATCTAAATCTTATACCTACTAACCAGCTTTTGTGATAAAAAAATTGCTGTGTACTTAAAATTTTCACCAGAAGGGCAGTTACATGGTTAAGAGAGTTCACACCTTATAACCTCAGCAAAATTAATTAAAGCCATAGACATTCCCAAAGATTTGGTTTGCTTCTCTCTGTCCTTATTGTCCATGAAGTCTCAAACCAGCTTAATTTTAATTCAGTTGTTGCAAAAGAGACAGGGTTTGTTGGACAGAATCATGGACTGTAATCGTTCTTGTAGTCAATTTGTTGGATGGGGAAGACCTGAATCGGACCAGAATGACTTTGACAGGGGTCGAAGAGTTTGAGCTTGACGAGTATCTAGGAAAAGAAAAGGCAGTGGTGAGTACTTATGGGCAGTGGTCCAAGGAGGGACAAACCATGAACTGGCGCCAGGGTCTAGGGTGCCTAAAACTCACAGAGCAGCTCGGACAACAAATACAATACTATCAGGTTTGAACTAGCAGACGGGCCACGATGGCATAAGACTGAAAAAAATGTATTGATGGTTATGGGAGGAATATGTCACAACACACAGTACATCGTACACTCCTGCGTGTGGGGATTTATTACTGCTGACCAGTCAGAGTGCCCATTCTAACCCCTGTGCACACGTCAAAAGCACCCACAGAGGGCTAGCAAGCATTATAGTAATGGAAAACGGTCGCCTGGTCCGATCAGTCTCTTCTTCTTTGACTTCATATACATCAGCTGGGCACGTAAGCACCCTTTACCTGGAGAACAGATGGCAGCAGCATGCACTATGGGAGAGGACTAGCCATTGGAGGGAGTGTGATGTTCTGAGAAATATGCCGCTGGGAAACCATAGGCCATGTGGACATGTCATGTGGACATCAATTTTACAGAACTGTTTTTGCAGCATGCTGATTTTTTTTTCTTTTAATTATGAAAAGATATCGATAAGAGGTTGGCTGTCTGTCCGAGATGCACTGTATAACTGCCACTCACTTAATACCCGGATTGCCTCCAGTAATGCCAGTGATCTTGAGCAGGAATAGGCAGGTTAGATAAAAGAAATATGGCTGGAGAGATGGAAAAAAATAACATGTCAACTATTAACTCCTAAAGGAAAATCTCTACCTCACTGAAAAAGTGATCTGTAAAGTGTAATCTGAAAAAAAAAAAATCAAGCGCAAGCCGCTGACCCTCCAAAGTCTTGACTTGATGTCAGAGCTGTAAAATTTGCATTGGTATCACTGTTGGCAGATTCTCGAATTTATGATATCAGTGATGGTACCAGGGATGAGAAAATGGCATCGTGCCAGCCATAGTTTCACAAACAGTGACTGCACTTAATGTGAAAAAATTTGTAATTTCTGACTGCAGTTAGATCTGAATCCACCCCTCAGTGTATTGTACATATTATACTGTATTTTTCTCCTTTGCCTATCACTCGCCAAACCAAAATGGATTTTCCTCTAGGCTGGACGCAGTATGGAGGAGCCAAATGAGTCTCTCCTGGATGAATTTTCCAACTATGCTATAGGTATTTTTAATGCTCATCCTACCGCACTGAAAGCCCTAAAATCTAAACACTCTTGTTAAATATAGCTTCTGGCATCAGTTTCCCTCTGAAAAGCCTTTAATGTTTGACCCTTTCCCTGGCAGTGGCAGAATCATTGCTTGTTATGGTGTGGAGCTATGGGTGTGGATCTTGTAATAAGTAGACTGAGAGGAAAACAAAGGGCGGAGGATATGGATGAAGTTTAAAACAGAGAAGCCCGCTCTGTTTGTGCTCTTTCAAACATGAATACTCTGCCAGACCAGAAAAATAATTCATGCAGAAGAGGAGGCCGAATGAAATAATGCTTCTTTCTCATTTCTGATTTAATAAGTGTGCTTTCAAAGTGAGCAAACTATTGTTTTTCCTCTGATAATAATAATATTATTATTATCCATTTAAGAAGGATGAAACTACTTTACCTATGTCCTCCATTCAAATTTGACTTAAAGAGAATTACTGTCCGAAGTTTTCAATGTATTTTTCAGATTTCTAAATTCGTACTTTTTTAAAAAATTACAAATTTAAAACTTTATGTACTCATTTCAACTATACACTTCTCCCATTCTCTTCAACAGTAGACCGTTAAAGGTTGTCAGGTCTTGTCTTCTGCGGTCCAGCACGCCAGCTAATTAAGACCCGGATCACACTCCACTCATCAGTCAAAGATATTCATCTGTGTCTCATTGCTGCGGTAACAAAATGCCACAGCTTTGCACTTTTCTTTTGTAAGGTCGCGTAAGCCATACCAGTGAGTACTGTGTCACTCCCGTTCGCGTATATATATATATATATATATATATATATATATATATATATATATATATATATATATATATATATATATATAAAACTAAACCATTGATCCTAGTGCTGTGTAGTTTCCAGCACTTATCTCATAGAGGAACCTCAATTCTGATTTTGTTGACTATTTGTAATACAACGTTGCTCTGAGTTTAGCTTATTGTTTGTACTACCTTAGTTTGCGCTGTTAAAGAACCTCGATTCCTCCTTTGTTTGTAGCTTTTATGTATATGCCTCCTGCTTGCATGGCAGGCATAAATAAACATACAACCAAATCCACCTTTGCACATTTTCCTGGCCTCCATGCCAACCCTTACAGACAACGTTACCTAACAAAATGGACTCAGCAGGGGTCCCACTGCCCTCGGAGTTGGGAGAGTACACTGCCCACTCTCCCAATCTCTACCAGCTTGTGGCAGAGCAGCAGAGGGAGATCAGCCGTCTAGGTGCTATGCTGGATGAGCTTGTTCGCTGGATCTGTGAACTTTCTATCTCCCGTGCTCCACCACCAGTGCCCTCCCCCGCTCTCTTGCGGGACTGTAGCCTGCTCCCTCCTCCCTCTGGGGTGATTCTCCCGTGCACCTCCCCAGACCCTATTATGGCAACCCCACTGCGTGCAGAGGCTTCATCCTACAGTAGCTTTGCGCAGTCTTTGATCACCCTGGAAAGAAGGCTGGTGACCAGCTACTGGAACGCAGTCAAGGGAATAAGACCGCAGCGGATTATGCCCTTCAGTTCCACACCTTAACTGCATCCAGTGGCTGGAATAAACCAGCCTTGCTGTCCATCTTCAAGAGTGGGCTGAGCCCTGTGCTACGAACGGAGATGGCCTGCAGGGATCTCAAGATGTCCCTGCCCGCCTACATCAGCGCTGCTGTATATAGCGGCACTGATGTATAGCGGTTATATATAGCACCGCTATAAGCCTGGACCTGGACTAACACTTCAAGATCCCCGTAGAGGTCTCCAGTAACCATCTGACCCTTTGCACAGAGGCCCTGATTGACTCCGGGGCAGCGGGGAATTTCATCTCCAGTCAGCTGGCACGGCGACTCGGTGTCCCCCTTCACCAGATCTGCTCAGCCCTGACGGTGGCAGCCATTGACAGGAAACTCCTGGGCAATTGCAGTGTGATGCACCTGATGGCGCTGATCTCCCTCCTCATCCAACAGCACCATCTAGAGACGATCCCGCTGCTAGTCCTACACTATTCTGGTCACCCAATCATCCTCAGTCTTCCTTGGTTACTCACACAAAACCCCGCCATCACTTCAGAGGACTCCACTTCCGGGCACCAGCTTGCCGGCAACACCGTGGCCCCCTCATATTAGCCTCAACCATCGTCGAGAGCCACGACTAAGTGGACCAGTTTGGTATTCCGCAGGAGTACCATGATCTGGACGCAGCTTTCAGCAAGGACAGAGCTGCGCAGCTGCCCCCACATCGTCCATGGGACTGTGCAATTGAGCTATTGTCTGGTGCCTCCCTACCAAGGAACGGAATCTACCCATTATCCGTGACTGAGACACAAGTGATGGAGCAGTACATGCAGGAAACTCTGCAATAAGGGCTCATTTGTCCCTCACTTCACCAGCATCTGCCAGTTTTTTTTAGTTCAAAAGAAAGATGGCGGGCTCCGCCCCTGCATTGATTACCGGGGCCTCAATGATGTCATGATGAAGTATCGCTATCCACTCCCCCTGGTCCCGAGCGCTGTGGAGCAGCTTCATGGAGCCACAATCTTCACTAAGCTTGACCTCTGCAGTGCTAACAATTTGATACGCATCAGAGATGGAGATGAGTGGAAAACAGCATTCAGTACCACCTCCGGCACTACGAGTACCAGGTTATGCCGTATGGTTTGGTAAACGCCCCCTCCGTGTTCCAATCATTCATCAACAACATGCTATGAGACATGCTGGGAAGATACGTCATAGCCTATCTTGATGATATCCTGATCTACTCCCGCACTCGTGAGGAGCACATGAGACGTGAGGGCTGTACTCAAGTGTCTATTGCACCACCAGCTTTACATCAAGGCCGAGAAATGCTCATTCCACCAATCCACCATCTCCATCCAGGGCTACGTCACTGGACTAGAGGCAGTGGCAATGTCTTCCTGAAATAAGCAGGGACATCCCTGAAAAAGACGTTGCTTAGATGGCAGCATATGTTGCTCCAAAACCTTTACGTACCTTTCAGCATTAATGGTGCCTTCACAGATGTGCAAGTTACCCATGCCATGGGCACTCATACATCCCCATACCATCACAGATAATGGCTTTTGAACTTTGCGCTGGTAACAATCTGGACGGTCCTTTTCCTCTTGAGCCCGGAGGACACGCCGTCCATGATTTCCAAAAACAATTTGAAATGTGGACTCATCAGACCGCAGCACATTTTTCCACTTTGAATCAGTCCATCTCAGATGAGCTTGGGCCCAGAGAAGCCAGTGGCGTTTCTGGGTGTTGTTGATATATGGCTTTCGCTTTGCATGGTAAAATTTTTACTTGCACTTGTAGATGTAGCGATGAACTGTGTTAAAGGTATAGTCAGCGATCATAATCCACGCACTTTTTGTCAAAATCACCTTATTTCTCCTCACTATCTGCAAGCTGTCATCTCTGAGAGCATGCTGGAAAAAAAAATCTGGTTTCAATACACAGCCTGGGTTCTGAATTTAAGCAGGTAAATCTGTGGCTCGGACCGAGCCACCAGAACATGGGTCCACCCCTCCACGCCCAGTGGCGGGTTCATACTCGTGCACAGGTCAGACGGGGGGGGAGTAGCAGGTCACGTAGCGTGCGCAGTTAGAGTAGAGAAAGAGACACGGCATTGCAGCATTTGCGATGGCTGAAAAACACCCCAAGAGAAAACGGTCGGAGGAACATTAATAAAAAAAGAAGGGCAACGACAATGAAAGGGCGAAGACCCAGGTCAACATTGGTGTGGCTTTCCGACGGTGGAAGGAACTCTGAGAATTAAAGGGTCTGAAAACAGACACGGAGGTTGCCGTCTTTCTGCTGGACAGGTGAGCAACATTAGCTTTGCGGTGCTTCACACAACAGTAACAGCCGTCAGGCATTCATCATATTGTCTAATCTTCCAAAATGTACCGTTGTTGTGATGTTATCTATTTAAAATAGCAGCCGAGTTGTGGGTACAGTTGTCTGATGGGTCAGCTTATCTTTGCAAATTGAACTTGTGGCTACGAGTTCTTGTGAATGTCTGACATCTTATGTAAGGAATCGACGGGGAATTGCGCAATCAAATGCTGTATATATGTGCGACTAGATAGAATGAAATGAACCGCCTTCATCTCAGCTTATTGTTTTGCTTGTACTGTCTCGCTTTGCATGCATGCGGTTGTAGCTGTACTGTTATATACCCACTGTTCAGGAAGAAATTTTGCTATAAGCTCCTGATAACCATTTCTTCCAAAACGAAACAATTCCGACAGCAAGCTACTAAATGAGCTCATAGCAGAAACAAGCAAATGGTCTAAGCGTTGCTTGTGTGGAGCTTGCGAATCGATAACTTGTACCGGGAAAAATTCCAAGTCCATTTTCCACTTTTTCAGCTTGTAATTAGCCTGAACGATTTTTAAATGCATTCCTGACCGAAGTCTGTTCGTGGACACAGACTCCTATTTGAGGCATGGCGCTGACAGGCATGCTTTAGCAGTTCTTTATATGACAGGCTTATTATCACCTTTGCTACAATACTACTAAAACTCGTCACATGTACTTTCAAAGCAATAAATACGGCTTCCCCTCGCCAACTTACCCTCGAGCATTGGTTGAGTCTGGCCTCTGCCATATTGGTCAGCTATGCAGTTTCTACTGCCGTTTACATGACAATGCGCGTCCATGAACTTCGGGGGTGGACACCGGGGCGGAGTATGAAGGGAGGGGTGGGTCTGTATTCGTTTACACTTCAAATATCAACAACCTCTCTACTCGTTTTCTCCCACATCGCTGACTGCACCTTTACCTGACAATGGTTTTCCGAAGTGTTCCTGAGACCACATGGTAATATTCTTTACAGAATGATGTCGGTTTAATGCAGTGCCGCCTGAGGGATTGACGCTCATGGACATTTTATGTTGCTTTTCGGCCTTGCTGCTTATGTGTAGCGATTTCTCTAGATTCTCTGAATCTTTTGATGATATGATGGACTGTAGATGATGAAATCCCTGCATTCCTTGAAATTGCACATTGAAAAACATTGGTCTTAAACTATTGGACTATTTGCTCATTCAGTTGTTCTCAAAGTGGTGAACCTCTCCCTATCCTTGCTTTTGAATGACTGAGCCTTTTGGGGATGCTCTTTTTACACCTAATCATGACACTCACCTGTTTCCGTTCACCTGTGGAATGTTCCAAACAGGTGTTTTTTGAGCATTCCTCAACTTTCCCAGTCTTTTGTTGCCCCTGTCCCAGCTTTTTTGGAACCTGTTGCAGGTATCAAATTCAATATGAGTGAATATTTCCAAAAAAAACAATGAAGTTTATCAGTTTTAACTTTAAATATCTTGACTTTGCCCTGTACTCAATTGAATATAGGTCGAAAAGCATTTGCAAATCATTGTATTCTGTTTTTATTCACGTTTTACACAACGTCCCAACTTCATTGGAATCGGGGTTTGTATATACATGTATATATAAAACTAAACAACTGATCTCAGTGCTGCGTAGTTTCCAGCACTTCTCATAGAGGAACTTCGATTCCTATTTTGTTGACAATCTGTAATACAACGTTGCTCTAAGTTTAGCTAATTTTTGTATTACCTCAGTTCACACTTTTAAGGAACCTCGATTCCTCTTTTGTTTGTATATTTTATGTATATGCCTCCTGCTTGCACGGCAGGCATAAAAAAACATACAACCAAATCCACCTTTGCACTTTAGTCCAGTCCACGTTTTCCTGGCCTCTGCGCCAACCCTTACACAGGTAACTGACTTTTCTTATTCCTATGATGTCATTATTCCTCACATCCCAGCTGAGTGCTCTGCTTGCTTTGATTTCTTACAGATATATTACTCCTCTCACTTTTCCAAACTTGCTAGCATTGTTTCTGAATGTATATTTTTTTCACTTGTTAATTATGCTGCTGTTGTTGGTTACTGCTACATAACATAACATAACATAACATGCTGCTACATTACATAAATCGACAGAACGGTTGAGCGAACGCTGGCATGCCTGTTGCCGCTGCTCACCGCTGAGCTATTTGCTTTACTATCAGTTCTCCGGATCGCCAATCTCGTCGAATTTTATCATGTATGGACTCTATGGCTATTTTTAACCTTGGATTTTACCGGATACCTCGCCGATTGTCTGTGGATTTTACCTGTCTGGATTTACCTGTTACTCCAAGCTGGTCTGTCCCTGCCTCTGGTTTGCCGTCTTTCTCCCCGGAGCCATGCTGCTTGTCAAGGTACTGTTCTACTGGTTTTCCGCCGTTTCATCATTCTCCAACCTGCACGCTGCACTCTATCAATACACCGCCGTTGAGCTTTTGAAACTCCGGCATCACGCATCCTCAGCTGCTCCACTTCCTCCATCCGTGTTTGGCATTCCCCAGGATATTGCATACCAGCCCGCCGCCGTTACATTCACCGAGGATCCGCCGAAAGTCAACTTTCAATGACTGTCACCGCATTACTTCAACTTGGTCCACCACTCGCCGTCGCATCAGACGCTCTATCTGAACTAGCAACCACAGCCACCTGGCTAATTTAGCCCGGGCGGCTAATCCTGCCACCTGCATTAGCTCCACTACAGTCAGACTAGGTCTCGTCAACATCCGTTCACTCTCCACCAAAGGGCATCTCATCAGAGATGTCCTCACCATTTCACAATCTGGACTTCCTCTCCATAACTGAAACTTGGCAACTTCCCAACGATTTCGTCGCACTCAATGACTCCACTCCACCTGGATTTGTTTACACTTCTCTACCGCGGACTAGTGGCCGGGGCGGAGGTCTCGCATTGTTCCACAGTGCGTGCTGGAAAGTCGTCCCAGCCGCTAGACCTGCATTCGCTTCGTTTGAACATTCCGCCTCCCTACTTCCTGGTCATTCCCCTACCGCCATAGTAACTCTTTATCGCCCACCGAAATATAACAAGGATTTTATCAATGACTTTTCTCACCTCCTCACGCACCTCTCATCACTGGCTCAAAACATAGTCATCCTGGGCGATTTCAACATCCACATGGACAATAGCAATGATTCACTCTCAAAAGATTTATCATCCTGTTTAGATAGCTTTGGTTTAAAACAACATATCCACTTCCCAACACACAATAAGGGCCATATTTTGGATTTAGTCTGTTGCTCTGATTTCACTCCCTCTGACTGCATACCTCACTCTCTCCCCTACACCGACCATTCTCTTATAACCTTCAATGTTAATCTCTCTCTGTCCAAATTCACTTTTCCCAGAACCATCTCTTTCCGTAAAATCAACAAAATCAACATTGACGCCCTATCTGCTGACATTACTAACATCCCCAGAACAACCGCCGACAGCCCACCAGCTGACCTTGTCTCCCACTACAATACTCACCTCCATTCACTCCTGAACTCTCATGCACCCCTAAAAATCAGATCAGTCTCCTTCACCCATTCTGCTCCCTGGTTCACTCCTGCACTCCGCCAACTCAAATCCCAAGGAAGACAACTGGAACGCCTCTACAATAAAACTGGATTAACTGTTCACAAAGAAATGTACAAAAACCACCTGACTGTTTACAAGGACAATATGGCATCAGCCAAATCTGCCTATTACTCTGGTCTAATCCAATCACACCAACACAATTCTAAAACTCTGTTCTCTCTCTTCTCTAATATCAGCAAACCCCCTGACTCCTTCTCACCTCACATGCATTCCCCCGACTTCTGAAACTCAATCCTGTCATTCTTCGTTTCAAAAATCAGTAATATTCATCAACACCTGATCCCATGCACAGCCTCAGTTGACCCCCCCCCCACTTCCCACCCGACAACCTTGTTCGCCAGCTTTACTCTCCCTCTATCCACACCATATCTGAGTTCATCGTCAAATCAAAACCTACAACCTGCCAACTCGATCCACTTCCCACTGCTCTTCTAAAATCTTGTCTCCCCTCAATTGCCCCCCCTCATCACCAACATCATTCACTGCTCCCTTGCTACTGGTATTGTCCCCCCCACTCTCAAACATGCTTCTATTACACCCATACTCAAAAAACCAGGCCTTGACCCTACCAACTTCAATAACCTTCGACCTATTTCCAACCTTCCATTCATCTCCAAAATTCTGGAAAAATGTGTTGCCACCCAACTCCACAACCACCTCATCTCAAACAACACCTACAAACAGTTTCAATCTGCTTTCCGCCCCCTCCACAGTACTGAAACAGCCCTTCTTAAAATCACCAATGACCTCCTCATAGCTTCTGACTCTGGCCTACTTTCCATTCTCATTCTTCTTGACCTCACAGCAGCATTTGATACCATCTCTCACACCATTCTCCTGAACAGACTGGCAGCCATTGGCATCACTCACATACCTCACACCTGGTTCACCTCCTACCTTTCAGATCGCACTCAATACATCCAGCTTAAATCCCACAAATCAGATTCTCTGCCTGTCACTGCTGGTGTGCCCCAGGGGTCAGTCCTGGGGCCCCTCCTCTTCATTATATACATTCTTCCACTCGGCTACATCTTCCGCAAGCACAATATGAACTTCCACTGTTACGCCGATGACACCCAGCTCTACCTCTCATCCAAACCTTCTTCAGCCCTTCCACCTTCCTCCCTCACCCTCTGCCTCCAAGAGCTTAACTCTTGGTTCTCTTCAAACTTTCTTAAGCTAAACAGTTCCAAAACAGAGGTCCTACTAGTTGGCACCCCATCCACTCTCGCCAAATCAAACAGTTTTTCTATCTCCATCAATAACACTCCTATTCCTCCCTCCCCTCAGGTAAAGAGTCTGGGTGTCATCCTTGACAGTACCCTCTCCTTCCACTCACACATCAACAACATTACCTGCTCAGCATATTTCCACCTTCGCAATATCTCTCGCCTTCACCCATCTCTCTCCCCTCACACTACTGCCACTCTTGTTCACAGCCTAATTACCTCCCGCATTGATTATTGTAACTCACTCCTTTTTGGCCTCCCCAACAAATCTCTCCACAAACTTCAACTCCTCCAAAACTCTGCAGCTCGTGTCATCTCACAAACCCCTATCTCTCACCACATCACCCCCATCCTTCAACAACTCCACTGGCTCCCCATAAAAGAGCGAATCCATTATAAACTTCTCCTCCTCACTTTCAAAGCTCTGCACAACCTTGCCCCAACTTACATTTCTGACCTCCTTCACGCCGCCACTCCTGCCCGTTCACTTCGTTCCTCATCCAGCCTCCAACTCCTTGTTCCCCGTGCCCACCTCACCACTATGGGATGCAGAGCATTCAGCCACTCTGCTCCCAAGCTCTGGAACTCCCTCCCTCCTGATCTCCGCGTCATCCACACCCTCCCACTCTTCAAATCTCGACTCAAAACTCATCTTTTCAGACTGTCCTACCCCACCTAGCTGCAACTAAACCATCCCACTCCCATGATCTATTTATTATTACGATGTTTATTGATTTTTATATTGTCTCTGTGTTTTTATGTTTTTGTACAGCGACCTTGAGTGTCTTGAAAGGCGCTTCTAAATAAAATTTATTATTATTATTATTACTGCTATAAAATGTACTTGGTTTAATTTGTTGATTTGGTAACTGAGGAGGCAATTAAATTTTCAGGGTAATTACAGGGCCAGGCAGGGTTGGATAGCTTTTTGCTGTCAGTAATTGAAATCATTGTTTTAAAACTGCATTCTATGTTTATTTTACTTACCTTTTTTAATAGATAACAATGCAAGCACATGTGTACTCCATGATACTTATTTTTCAGTATCTTTTCAAATATGTATGCCCACGTGGTTTAGGTGACCGTGGCTTTTTGTCATGATTGGTTCATATACTATGTTTCTTAAGGTAATAAATTTGTATGAAGTATTCAATCCTACTGTATTATGATTCACTTTTTCCAGTTTAACTTTGTTGGCAAACTTCTTGGACCCCGTGGGAACTCTCTAAAGAGGTTACAGGAAGACACCCTTACAAAGATGTCAATTCTTGGGAAAGGATCCATGAGAGATAAAGATAAGGTAAGATAATTATTATTCACATTAAACTGAAAATTTACTTTATTTTCATGATAAATGTGCATTAGCAAAGCACACAAACATATTTTTAAAACAACTTCTTAAATGTTGTTTCTTTGGGGTTTAATGGCAGTTTACAAGCTCGAGGTGTATTACCGCCAGTTACGGGATGTGTACTTCGGGATTTAGTTTCAACCAACGCATTTAAAATAAATAAATAAATAAATAAATAAATACCACTATCTATCCGAATCCACTTCACGTTTCGGTTGTATCTATTTGCAAGGTGCCTGGAACCCTCCGAACCCTTCCTCCAGTAGCCCACAAATATCCTCCCCTTTCACCCTTCCTCCAGTATCTCCCGAGCTGCCCACACAACCACCCTAATCCTTTCCATCTTTGTCTCAATCTCACTAGCACAATTCACCCCCCTAGCTATAAAAGCTAACATAGAACGCAATGCTAAAGTACCCTCAGCCGTATGGGCATAAGACAAGGAATGACAACATATAAAGGGTTTTTTAATGTATGCCTATGTAACACAATGTGTTGAATACTTACGGGCTTGAGAGAAGTTTCAAGAATGAAAAGGAAGACAGAGGTAATTGTCCAATTTCATCTAGGACCTGGCAGGTTATATGGAAAGTGTGGAACAGGACAACTGGGACTTTACATCATTTGGCATTCAGAATATGAAGTCTGACATGATGCGCAGTTATCAAAATTCGATGTCATGTGAAGGTGACTGAACAGTTTGGTTGATAATGTTGCTACATGAAATTATTGTTATTAGAAGGTATTTAAAGTAGGTGAAGACCATGTCGCTTCCATGTCCTTCAACTTGATTATCCAATGAGTACACCTTATGAATTTGACATAGCTACACCAAAAAATGTCATGGTAGTGCAAAGGCATAATGAAAGTAACACTGTTCAGAAACAATGTGACCTTTTGACCCCATTAACCAGGTGAAGGTCATCCACCTTTAATGTTCTGCAAGCTGATTATTCAGAACATACACGCTGTAAATTTTACGCGGCTACAACAAAAATAGTGGATGTAATCAAGGAAACAGTGTTTACAAAGAATGTGACCTTTTGACCCCTTGAAGTAGGTCAAGGTTAACCATCTTCGAACTTGTCCAAGCTATATGTCCCAAGAACAGTCCCTGTTAATTTCATTACCCTGAGATTAATAGGAAAGGAGTTATTATCTACACAGACGGACGGACAGACACACAGATGGACGCAAGGTCTTCGCAATACCCGATGGCCATACTTTGGCCTCGGGTAAAAATGGATCTTCTTTCCATAACTAACTCTTTGTTGCATCTGTTTTCTGTTCTTCCCATCCCCACCATGTTTTCCTCACTAGTACCTTTTCCACCCTTATGCGTTTACAAGCTTTCATGTATTATATTTTAGTACTACTTAGTCTACATCAAGCACCAATCTTTTCAAGTTTCAGTACGGGTTATGAGTTTGGACCGACCCACATTTTTCAATCAAAAATAAATAAGCACTATTTCTTTTACAAAAAAAGAAGGAAAAAAATTTGTCTTTACCTATCCACCATTTGTATTTGTAATTTCTGAATATGCAAGGGCTGTCTCATAGTTACACCTCCACAACTGTTGCATTGTGATGCAATGTGGCATGCATCTTCTTGAGCCCTTTTGTCCAATTAGTCTTAAAGCAGCTTGATTTGTAAAATAGAATTATTCAATTTTGTAAAGTAAATTACTCTTTTTTTCACTGACTATCTCTTACAATGTGCTGCTTGAGGTCATATACGGAAGTTAATCCACCTAAATTTATCCAATGAAACAGTACTATTATACAAGTTAAGCGTGTCCAAGTGTGACTCCCTCCCTTATCCCAGTTTTGCAGTGTCACTGACACAAAGGCCTGCCTTTAGACCTGGCCGTTAAAACATCACGAACACCTCCATCATTGTAACATGCACTCCACAATTGCTGCCAGCTCACTTCTTGCAATCAATGATCCTCAAATCCCCCCACAATTAAAAACGCCTCCTGCATACCTGAGGCAAACTGGAAAACTTTCGCATGGTGAAATTTTGACTTTTTACATCTTGATAATGCTGGAAATGTGAAAATGTCCCTTGTTCATATCTTGGTGAATTACTGAGATATCTTAGAGCCAAATTTATGAGATTTTAAAGTCTAAATCATTTATTCTAAAAGTACAAAGTGAGGAAAAACTGCTTTAAATATTCTGTTACATTTATTGAAAGGTTACAAGAAAGAAAACACCAACAATCAGCTTGGTTCTTTTAGAATTGATTGTCTGATGACGTGCATGAGCACCTTTAATCAGTGTTGTTCATCTTTCAGTGGTTTTAATGTTGTGGCTGAGTGGAGCAGGACAAAACCATCTAGCAGGACTGGAGCTAACCACTGTATAAATGCTGCCTTTTTCTGATAAAAAATGGGCTTGGATTTATCAGTCAAAACTTTCAAAAACAGGTTATTGACTTAAAATATGACAATGGACTTCCAACTTCACGCTTATGACCCACAGTTACGGAAAATGGGCCATGAAGAAAGAAAGAGCTGGGAACTTGTATCTTCAATGGAATCGAAACAAAATAAAGATAGAGCAGTTTCTAAACCACATATCCAGAGCTTTCCAAATAAAAACAAATCTTGGGACATAAATGGAGCACTGCATTATGTCTAAATAGTTCACTTCTGCCGTAATTATGGCCTGTTGATGAGTTTATCTGCGTCGTGACAACACTGAGGCATCGCCAAAGCAGCACCAATGCTTTGTGTTACGGATTAAGTTAGTGGATTGTATTACAGTCGGGGCTTCCATATATTGCGAACTGCACAATAGAAATGCCTGATCCTGATGCACGACTTACTCGAGACTTACAATGAAGTATCATCATAAAGCTAAATATTAACTGGAGGAGGGTCTGCTGAGCAAGGAGTTTTATGCTACTTATGCTATTTGAAAGTTCTTTCTATAAAGAAACTGAGGCATTAACAGGTCTTTCTATCAACGTGATTGTAGTCAGTGTCTCTAACATTGGACTATATAAACAAAAAATGAGTCTGTCCTACTCCGCTTGTTGTTTTATTGTTTGATTTCATAAAGTGGGAACTTCACAATTACAATTGAGAGGTTTAAAAGAAACTGAAATAAATATTAGGCACAAGGCTAAAAGTTGCTGTTGTTGGTGTGTGTATGTACATCCCCAGGATGCTTGTCTAGTTTCATCTCAGATAGACGCATCCCAGTAAGACACAACCCATAGGTCCAATGGCCTAGATTATATACTCTCTCATAGGTCTAACTTAATGTTGTGAAAATTGTCAGGTACGTAGCGTTCAATGAAAAAATTCCCAAAAAAATACAACGGCTTATAACCTAAAGTACCCTCTCGTATAACTGGGAAGCATCTATGTGGGCACAGCTTCCAAGTGACCCGCATCTGGTGGGTCCAACCCGCATTTGAATAGCAAAACCCACAGATCCGCAAGCAAGTGAAAAAACCCGCAATTTGCACATGGCGGGATTTATGCGTTATTCCACCACCCCCGCATAATAATGTGTCATGAATTAACAAAATGAAACAGAAATTCCACCCCCGTTCAACAAAATGATAATGATAATCATTTTCACCCTCAAACCCCCCTCCCCCCCAGCTCAACAAAATGAAACGCTGCGGTTATGGACCAGCATTTCAATCCTTCAAACTTGGGAAGTATGTGTGGGACATGTCTAAAAACAACACTTAGCCCAAAATACCCACTCCTCTAACTGAGACGCTACTATCTGGAGTAACATAGCTCTTGCTCCTTCTGCTGGTGTGACAGCGTGGACCAGAACCAAACAAAATACCAGTGAGCTTCACAACTGACGTCTGGTCCTTGGATGCGAGTCGAATGTTGCTAATAAGTCTCACTGTACTCAGATTAACTCAGATTATGCCCGAGAGAGTGTGGTGCTACTGGTGAATAAGTGCAGAGGGTAATATACCAGAACTTCAATTGCAGCCTCTGTGAAGACATGCTAAATGCCTGGAGTAATGCTGTTAACTTGTTTTCAGTGGTTGCTGCTGCATTATGAGCGAGAGAGTACTAAGTCTAGTCCGAGCCAAGTGGCCCATTAGACCTAGTGCTTAACCCGTTTCTGTAGCATGAAGTGACTAGGAGTATTGCTATTTCCCCTGGATGGGATGCTAGTCCATCACAGGTCACTTCCCCAGCTCTTAGTCAGGTTTCCCTGACAATTTTCTGGAACCCAATTATACACCTGGGTAAAGTGAAACACAGTGGGAGTGAAATGTTTTGCCCAAGAACACACCGTGAAAGCCATGGAAAGGACTCAAACTCAGAACCTTTCAGTCCCAAGTCAAGCACACACAACCACTGCGCTACCGCGTCTCCCACTGCATTATGGCACTGCTTCATTTTTCGTATCATCACTCCCACCTGCTTCTCCGAACTGGGGGCGTTCCAGTTCTTCAACCTCACTTAAAAATCCGAACCAGTCCTTTAAGGTGCAGCTAGCCAAAAAAAAAAAATTCTTGCAAGTTTCTGTGTATGTATTTTTGGTGAAAAATGGTAGATAATGATAGCAATTACAAACCATGGAAGTGGTAAACCATGGAAGGTAGATTCTGCCAATAGAAAGGCAGACTAGACACCTTTAATCTATCACCATTGGCTCTATAGATGCCTCATGAAGTTGTTGGACTATTTATGGCCTTTATTGCCCATGCAAAATGGGCCTGATTCACAGCGCTGTCATAAGGACACGATCAAGCTGCCATCTGGCACCACAGAACTTACAAGCGCGGGGGTTTAGTTAGTGACTGCAACTTCACTTTAATCAGATGAATAACTTTTCAGAGCCCAAAGAAATGAAGTTTAGAATTGTCATATAGATTATCACTGGAGGGGTAAATATTTTTGTGGTCAAACACCTAGTGGATGCTTTGGACATTTAAGCTAAACTGTATGATTCATGAATATGACAAGTTTTTTGCACTTTGAAACTTTACCTAAAATCCATTCAAGAAGATGTTTTCTGGGGGGCAAAACATCGATGATATAACAGAATACACACCCATGATAGAAGCCTTGTGTAGATGCTGCAAGTTTTTTTTTTTTTAATTACTCTGCACCTAACATTAAAATTGCTTTTGAATTTGATATCATTTGCATCTCATCAGAAATCATGCTAGGGCATGTTTATCAAAGTTGTAACATCATATGGGAGATTTTTTTATATTATTTTCTACTTGTTCTTGAGCCACTGCCATAAATAAAATAAATAAATAATAATCATTAATTAAAGGTTATAATTTCATAGCCTGTCTGCTTTGCAGCACTGGACTTAAAAGCTCCAGGTTACCTGCTGTAGCACATGCCACTGTAGTTTAAGCTGTAAACCTGTAGTTTAAGCTGACAAAATGAATTGTCCCAACCCTTATTTTTTGTGTCAGGAGGAGGAACTACGGAAGAGTGGAGAGTCCAAATATCAGCATCTGAACGAGGACCTACATGTTCTCATTGAAGTGTTCGCTCCACCTGCAGAGGCCTACGCAAGAATGGGTCATGCACTCGAGGAAATCAAAAAGTTCCTCATTCCTGTACGTATAAACTGTACATATGTCAATATTTTCTGATTATTGAGAACACTGCTGAGAAAGCTAAAATGCCAACTAAAGTAAAAAATAAACAGGATAAAACTAGATGAGAATGAAGTGTTGTTTGCTGGTGCACTCAACACTCCTCTAGTTTGCCATACGTCAGTTATTGGAAGAATGTCAAGATTGATCTTGCACTGAGATCAGGACAGTCAGTTTTGAATTTCTTGTTTAGAGGACAAAACATGAGGTCAGTAATGCTATGAGTTCAGTAAGTTTCCCTTATGTGTATTGCCAGGCTATTTTCAGCAATAACCAACAATTATATTTATTGATTTTTAAGACAATATATATTGTTCAATAAATACAATTAAGGCGATTATGTATAAAAGAAAAGACCACTGACCACTCATTCAGCATGGACAATGTGTATTTATTACAAAACCAGTGAAGTTGGCACGTTGTGTAAATCGTAAATAAAAACAGAATACAATGATTTGCAAATCCTTTTCAACCTATATTCAATTGAATACACTGCAAAGACAAGTTACTTAATGTTCGAACAGGTAAACTTTGTAATTTTTTGCAAATATTAGCTCATTTGGAATTTGATGCCTGCAACATGTTTCAAAAAAGCTGGCACAAGTGGCAAAAAAGACTGAGAGAGTTGAGGAATGCTCATCAAACACTTATTTGGAACATCCCACAGGTGAAGCGGGCTAATTGGGAACAGGTGGGTGCCATGATTGGGTATAAAAGCAGCTTCCTGAAATGCTCAGTCATTCACAAACAAGGATGGGGCGAGGGTCACCACTTAGTGAACAAATCGTGAGCTGATTGTCGAACAGTTTAAAAACAACATTCCTCAACGAGCTATTGCAAGAAATTTATGGATTTCATCATCTACGGTCCGTAATATCGTCAAAAGGTTCAGAGAATCTGGAGAAATCACTGCACGTAAGCGACAAGGCGAAAACCAACATTGAATGCCCGTGACCTTCGATCCCTCAGGCGGTACTGCATCAAAACCGACATCAGTGTGTAAAGGACATCACCACATGGGCTCAGGAACACTTCAGAAAACCACTGTCAGTAACTACAGTTCGTCGCTACATCTGCAAGTGCAAGTTAAAACTCTACAATGCAAAGCGAAAGCCATTTATCAACAGCACCCAGAACGCCGCCCGGCCGCTGGGCCCAAGCTCATCTAAGATGGACTGATGCAAAGTGGAAAGGTGTTCTGTGGTCTGACGAGTCCACATTTCAAATTGTTTTTTGGAAACTGTGGACGTCGTGTCCTCCGGACCAAAGAGGAAAAGAACCATCCGGACTGTTATAGGCGCAAAGTTCAAAAGCCAGCATCTGTGATGGTATGGGGTGTATTAGTGCCCAAGGCATGGGCAACTTACACATATGTGAAGGCATCATTAATGCTGAAAGGTACATACAGGTTTTGGAGCAACATATGTTGCCATCCAAGCAACGTCTTTTTCATGGACGCCCCTGCTTATTTCAGCAAGACAATGCCAAGCCACATTCTGCACGTGTTACAACAGCATGGCTCCGTAGTAAAAAGAGTGCGGGTACTAGACTGGCCTGCCTGTAGTCCAGACCTGTCTCCCATTGAAAATGTGTGGCGCATTATGAAGCGTAAAAATACGACAACGGAGACCCCGGACTGTTGAACAACTTAAGCTGTACATCAAGCAAGAATGGGAAAGAGTTCCACCTGAAAAGCTTCAAAATTGGTCTCCTCAGTTCCCAAACGTTTACTGAGTGTCGTTAAAAGGAAAGGTGATGTAACACAGTGGTAAAAAGGCCCCTGTGCCAACTTTTTTTGCAATGTGTTGCTGCCTTTAAATTCTAAGTTAATGATTATTTGCAAAAAAAAAAATAAAGTTTCTCAGTTTGAACATTAAACATCTTGTCTTTGCAGTGTATTCAATTGAATATAAGTTGAAAAGGATTTGCAAATCATTGTATTCTGTTTTTATCTACGATTTACATAACGTGCCAACTTCACTGGTTTTGGGTTTTGTAAAAACCAAATGGAATCATCACTTGAACAAACATTTTTGTATCAAATGAAAAAAAAAACAAAACCTTGACTCTTCAGAGTGCACGCTGGACCACTCCCATAAAATCGACTTTGAGTACGTTTAATATTTGCAGTGCCGTGAAAAAGTATTTGCCCCCTTCCTGATTTTTTTTTTTTTTTTTGCATATTTGTCAAACTTAAATGTTTCAGATCATCAAACAAATTTTAATATAAAACAAAGATAACCCTAGTACAAAATGCAGTTTTTTAATGATGATTTCATTTATTAAGGGGGAAGACCTTTCCAAACCTACCTGGCCTGATGTGAAAAAGTAATTGCCCCCCATTCTCAAATCATGAATTAACTGTGATTAACCACATTTTTTGAGTCCAATTTCACTAGCCACACCACGGCCTGATTACTCCCAGACCTGTTGAATCAAGAAATCTCTTCAATAGAACCTGTTTGACCAAGTGAAGTAGGCTAAAAGGTCTCAAAAAGCAACATGTCATGCTGTGAACTAAAGAAATTCAAGAACAGATGAGAAACAAAGAAATTGACATCTATCAGTCTGGAAAGGGTTGCAAAGCCATTTCTAAGGCTTTGGGACTCCGGCAAATCACAGTGAGAGCCATTATCAACAAATGGAGAAAACTTGGAACAGGGTGAACATTCCCAGGAGTGGCCGGCCAACCAAAATTACTCCAAGAGCGCATTGACCACTCATCCAGGAGGTCACAAAAGAACCCAGAACAACATCTAAAGAACTGCAGGCCTCACTTGCCTCAGTTAAAGTTAATGTTCATGAATCAACAATAAGAAAGAGACTGGGCAAAAATGGCATCCATGGGAGAAGTCCAAGGCAAAAACCACGGCTGACCAAAAAGAACACAAAGGCTCCTCTCACATTTGCCAAAAAACATTTTGATGATCCCCAAGACTTTTGAGAAAATATTCTGTGGACTGACGAGACAAAAGTTGAACTTTTTGGAAGGTGCGCATCCCGTTACATCAGGCGTAAAATTAACACAGCATTTCTTAAAAAGAACATCATACCAACAGTCAAGCATGGTGGTGGTAGTGTGATGGTTTGGGGCTGCTTTGCTGCTTCAGGACCTGGACAACTTGTCAAAATTGATGGAAGCATTAATTCTGCTCTCTACCGGAAAATCCTGAAGGAGAATGTCCAACCATCAGTTCGTGAGCTCAGGCTCAAGCACAGTTGGGTTATGCAGCAGGACAATGATCTGAAACACACAAGCAAGTCCACCTCTGAATGGCTTAAAAAATAGAAAATGAAGATTTTGGAGTGGCTTAGTCAAAGTCTGGAATTAAATCCACTCGAGATGCAGTTGCATGACCTTAAACAGGCCGTTCAGGCTCAAAAACCCTCCAATGTAGCTGAATTAAAACAACTCTGCAAAGAAGAGTGGGCTGAAATTCTTCCACAGCGATGTGAAAGACTCATTGCTAGTTACTGCAAATGTTTGATTGCAGTTGTTGTCGCCGAGGGTAGCACAACCAGTTATTAAGATTTAGGGGGCAATTACTTTTTCACATAGGGCCAGGTAGGTTTGGATAGCTTTTTCCCCTTAATAAATAAAATCATCATTTAAAAACTGTATTTTGTATTTACTCGGGTTGTCTTTGTCTAATATTAAAATTTGTTTGATGATCTGAGACATTTAAGTGTGACAAATATGCAAAAAAATAAGAAATCAGGAAGGGGGCAAACACTTTTTCACGGCACTGTATTAAATAAGACAAATGGTTTGACAAGACATTTTCCCCAGAGTCAACTATATAGTATCCTTTATATCTTATTTACTTGATGCACTCAAAACAGAAAAAGTAAGTAAATGTAAAGATGAACCTGAGAGGAATGTGGTATATCAAGATCCAGTCATAAGTCATCATGCCCTAAGTGCATTAGTTAGATCTTCCCCTACTGAATGCTGGAGATAAAGAGGGTAATTTAATATGTCGCAATTGAAAGAGGAGGTGCATCTGCTTTGTGTTCAGGATTACAACGATGAGATCAGACAGGCACAGCTGCAGGAGTTGACGTATCTAAATGGAGGCTCGGAGGAGGCCAAGGTGCCAGTGGTGAGGGGAAAGCCAGTGGTACGAGGAAGAGGAACGCCCACTCCTGGGCTGTCTAGGTAAGACAAGTGAATGCAAATGCATTTTGTCATTCATTTTCATTTTTCAGAGATGGGAAATCAGATTTTAGAGGTGGGCAATAGTCCTCTTCACTATCTAGGTCCAGTCACTTGGGTATACTGATTGGAACAATTTTTCAGATGGAACAAGTCAATGAAATGAGCCTGTTGATTCATGCGCCGAGGATTCATGCGCTCCAGTGAAATTAATTCTCCACCCCAGATTTTTGTTAGCAAATAACAGGGTAGGGCATTTCTTAGGTGTTGAGCAGAACGTCACATCCGGAAAAGAATATATGTAAAGGGGAAACTATAAGGACCAAACTAATAATAATAATAATTATTATTATTATTAGTTTTGTGCTTAGACCCCAGTAATTACTGTGTGTGCTCATGTTGATTACTATAATATACTGACCAGCATTAGAAACGCACCACCTTAATTTGATGGCCAAGATACAAATTATGTATGCTTGTGATGTTTAAGTGTTATAAAAGTGTCTTATGCCTGCTGACAAGAGGGACTAATGCAAAATTCGGTCTTTGACAGGCCATTGCAGGCAAAAAAATCTAAAATCAGGATTTTTGTCACCAGGGCAAAATCTGATGACATCGTTTTGGTTCTCTTCACACGATCTGGTCTTTCAAAATGTGGCAAGTGAAAAACCACTAAGTCAGTCGTTAAAGATTATCATTAGATGGCTAACGAGGCGCGAATTTGATGAAAAAGAGTAGGAACATACCCTTAGAAAGTTGCGTTTGAGCATGCGCGTCCGTGCTCTCGCTAGATGGCAGTATTGCCCTTATTCCATCACTGGGAAAGATTGCCCAGAAGTTTTGGGGGTATCTGTACCATGTCTGATTATCCTGTTTGTGAGCTATGAGGTAAATCAAAGAATCAAGGTCAATCCAAATGAGTCCATCCGGGTGACCCAAGTATATGATCACAAGCAACCAATAATTCAAACAGCTCAGTGAAGAGCTTCATTGGCGAGTGTGAAAATGATTTGGCACAGAAGGAATCATGGCTAGAAGATGAGCCTGGTATCAAAATGTACATCAAGGAGATTTTTCATATGCCATAGCTTGATTTTATCACCAGCCTATCCCACATGGTCATATGACCCCTTGATGTTTTCCTAACGCACACTTTTTCAAGTTATCTCTGGTGAATTACAAGAAAACACATGACACATCCACGGTTCCAATATTTGTTTTTAATACGCTATATCATTATTATTAAATTGGTGCAGGGTTACTATGGAAACTTCTGTAGTTCCCATGATATTGAAGCTTGAAGTTGGTTACAGAACAGATCTCGCCAAAGGAAATCTGGATTTTGGCTTAAGATTGTGACACCAAGAATGGGCATACAGCTGATTCAGCTGCAGTTTTTAACAGTAGGTCTTTCAGCTCTGAAAATTTCATTAAGCTGTCTCTGATACACATGAAGTTATGAGGGGTCAAAAATGCTTTGATAAAAATGACCCGAGAAATTTCGACCCACCTCTGTGTACTTCTAGAGTATTCACAACAGCAAAGTAAAATTTGGCAAGGATTCATTAAATATGCTGAAGTTATTGTACTATAAAAATCAGCTGATTCCAAAGGGGTCAGGTGGGAACTTTTTTCAGATTTTGTTGATTTTACATGGAATGACCTAATAATAATAATAATAATAATAATAAAGCAAATTTGGGAATTAAAGTGTCATATCAGTGCCTATTATTATCGGGGTCCTTGGAGTGTTCTATTAATGCGGTTAATAGTCGCATTATGCCTGCATGTATACGCTTAAATCGAACCGAACTGGATTATGCATTCTGAGCATGCTCCACCTTCTTTGTACAGAGATTTGACCCGGAAGTCTTGTGGACATGTAAACACCAAAATGCCTAGCGACAACTCTGAGCTCTGACTAACTAGCAAGTTTGTACTGAACAGTAACAATCCTCGTCTGCATGGGCATTGGTGCTTGAACAGTAACGCCTTGGGGTCTCTTAACTTCTACTATTATTCCACATGATTTATCAAATGACTTGTGCGTCCTCCGAAAATTTTACTTCCACTTGCCATCGGAAAAATTACACTCTCCCACCAGTCCTTACTCCTGACCCGCATCCAGCATGCACGGGAAGCCCGGGAGTGCGTTTCCCAAAAGCACAGATGTTAACTTACATAGTTGGAACCACAGACTATCAATGGACGAACTACTGTATGTTAATTGCTAGCAACTACGCTTCTGGGAAACGCACTTTAGGGTAGTAGAAAAGCCACTAAGTATAGCATCACGGCGTTTCAGCCAAGCTTCGGCCAACGCCATAACCACCGGGGATAGCGTGTATCTCAATTATACAAAAAGCATAGCGAACAGCCTGTATTAAATGTACAGAGCTGTAACGTTGTCCATGTTCTCGTCACTCGATCTTATACAGTAAATGCGCTTGACATGTTACTAGTTTGCCGCCAGCTAACTTGTTTGTCAAATGTTTGGTCTGTGATGTTATCCACCTTATTCCCACATCCCATGATCTCTTGCGCGAATTATGGGCGCAGCTTCCGCTGCATACTGTCTCTGAACAGTTTACCATGATAACAGCTAACGCTAATAATCCTTTTTTTTTTTTTTTTGAAGCGATCGGTAAATAATATCTGAGGAAACATCACCTTTTACCCCTCAGACAGGATAACCTTACAGTACCGCTGCCTTCTAATATCGAGGAATGGGAGAACAACCTGAAGCAGTGGCCACAGATGATAAACACTAGCGCATTTGACTACATTAGTGACTCTGTTGCCACAGACTGTGAAGCTATGAAAAATCTAAAAAGCTCCGAACCGTATGCTGTACTTCCAAAGCAACAAGATCGGTTGCGTTAGAAGGTAAGAAACGACCATATGTACCTTCAGCAGTAAATATTGCTCTATTATGAAATGTAGTGGATTGTTATACAGAGTAAATTAAGCCATCTGACAGTGCGTGTCAAATTATCTCTTTTCATGGCAACTACATTATACAGTATAAAGTTATTTGCTAATCCAATATTATAACATGTAAAACAGTGACTCCATTTTGGCCATACTTTTAATTTTAGTGAATTGAGGTTTGGAGTGCAAGACTATTGTTTGGAACAGAACAGGCTATTTTCAAATTGCAGTAGACTATTGCTACTTCTTTAGCCTCATCTTAAACTGTACAGGATGAAACGTTAGTTACACTGACTGGCATTACCGGACGAATAAAACAATTTTCTGTCCCCCCAACACGTGAAATCATACCTGGTGCTCTCCTGGCACTGCTGTCAAAATGCTCCTCTGCAGCGGTCTGTCTGAGCCTAGCCATAAAGTAGGAATCGCTGTTTGTCGACATAATGAAATGAGCACCTAATTTTTTCGGGGATCTATTCAAATTCAGGGTTTTCAGCCACATTCTGGCTTCCTCTTCTGTGGGTAGGCGATGGAAACCATATCGCTGAACACAAGGACAATCCCCTATGTTCTGGGTGCGTGTTCAAAACACTGCTGATGAAGCCATGAATTTAGCTTCCTCTGGATGTTGTGTTGGTACAGCCTCAAACAGCACAACAGGTGCCGACGCTCCGAAGGGACATTTTAAGAAAAGCAAGTTAATTTGTAGAAAAGAAAACGAGCTGTAATCGCTAAGTTAATTGAATCATTTTCAAATGAACCACCGCTGTTCTTGACGAGCCACTCGCAAACAGCTACTTCCGCCGGAAATTGCACCCACAATCATATCTACAGTAGCGGCCTCAGGAATAAGGTGGATAGGTCAATCAGAAAAAGATGCGACACAAACAAGCAAAAAGGCATAACGCCACCTATTGTAGCGGAGACGGGCATGCTTCGGTCAATAAATCAAATTTCGTCTTGCGCATGTATACTAGGACAAGGACCGTAGTCAAATTGCATGGCCTAATCGAGCTATTACCGCAGCTCGACTTAACTGTGCATGTAAAGGTACTGAATGCCACTTCCACAAGTTTTTTGGATTATGTTGTAAGCACCAAATGTTGATGAGCGCGCATTTAAAAAAAAAAAAAAAGATTAATAAGATAAAACATGAAATATCTCGTGTTGTACTGTTTTCAATTTAAAAGAGATGAAAAATGATTTACAAATCTCAGACTTTTCTGGAAATGGTGATCTATTGGGCTGCACTCTCTGAATCGGGATATTACTGAATGTGGACAATGCTTGGCAGTTGTCCTGTGTTCCCTCTTCTGTAAGCTGTCATTTATGTCTGTATTTATAGGAATCGGGGAGGAGTGCCTCCGCCACACGCAGCAGTGCCCCGAGGTACAGCCCCCATGGGAGCCCCACACAGCCGAGTTCCCAACTCCAGAGGGAGGGGAGTGCCAGCGCAGAGGGCCAGAGGAGCACCCCCCTCTACGGGATATCGACATCCCCCACCCGTAGTGCAGGACACATATGGAGAATACGTAAGTAATTAAACAATAAAGCTGCTGAGTTGCATATAGTGACCCAGGCAATGACAGCTTGTCTGATTCTGAAATGTCCTTTTTGGCCTTGTATTCTGTCTGAATGAGAAAAGCAGTAATGATTTGTACATCTAGCTCAACCTCCCATCATTGCAGTAATAAACAGGCTGTGACATTACATTCCTTCCATTTATGATAGGAAAAAAGCACTTTGCAAAACCACATTCTCCTTTTATTTGTCCAGACGTGTCTAGTCCCTGTCACTGTCTTGCCAGGCTTAGTGTGTAATTTGGCCTGCCTATCTGACTTGACCCGCTTAAGCAGTAAAGATGTTAGTCGCCTCTGCCAAATGACATTAGATACTGTGGTGGAAAAATCTGTTATTTCCTCGATTAAGCTTCTGAATACTGACAGGAGAGCACTCTGACCTAAATTGTTCATTTATTTATTCCTTTTTTTCTGATGAAAGGTCAGGTGTAGAACTGGAAAATAAAAGGAAGCTGATCTGTTCACTCCCTCTCCCTGATGTTGTCAGATGTGAGTTTTACCCAGTCATTGTTGCAATCTTCCTCTCCAGTAATGCAGTCGTTTAAAGCAGCCAGCACATACAGTGTCACCTTTGACAGGTGTTTATGTTGATCAGTCATGAAGATACTAAGAAATGTCAGTCAAAAATATTGTTCAAAGGCCAGCTGCCAACCATCCAACTTTGGATGAAATTTTTGCGATGCTTTTATTTATGTGGACATGCTAAAAAAAAATGCGGGTTATTCACTCACCAATTCTATACTCACACCTATTTCATGAGGTGAGATGTTTTCGAGTTTTCTTAATAATTTAAAAATGATTATGTTACTTTTCATATAATTCATTGCAGAACTATGGCATATTAAGTGGACTGCTCTGTACGCTCTGGATTTGCTTTGTGTCCACAATTTAAAAACTCTCATTTTAGTGGAAAATTGAAAAATTTCTCTAATGTGAACATTAGAAAATACCACCAAAATAAAAAATAAACAGCTTTAAAGGCACAGAATGGCCCTAATAACAGTATAGCATAATGTCAATGTGGAATTTTTTTGGCATTGTCGGTGTATTGCCTCTTTGTTGAGGAGCTTGTGCGGGGGCACTCTTCCCCGATTCCTATAATGTGACAGCTTGTCGGAATAAGATTTACAAATAAGAGTGGCAAGTATGTTCTAGTCAAACAACATATGTGAAATCAAAACAATTCAGTATGTGAAGTAGAACAATGACCTGTAAATATGCTGTCAGCTATCTAATTAGTGTACAGCATAGAAAAAGTATTTATCCCCTTCCTGATTTCTTGTTTTTTTGCATATTTGTCACACTTAAATGTTTCAGATCAAACAAATTTTATATTTTATATTCGACAAATATAACCCGAGTAAAGACAAAATGCAGTTTTTAAATAATGATTTCATTTATTGAGAGAAAAAGCTATCCAAACCTACCTGACCCTATGTGAAAAAGTAATTGCCCCCTAAACCTATATAACTTGTTGTGCCACCCTCGGGAACAACAACTGCAATCAAGCGTTTGCGGTAACTGGTAATGAGTAATTCACATCGCTGTGGAGGAACTTTGGCCCACTCTTCTTTGCAGAATTGTTTTAATTCAGCCACATTGGAGGGTTTTTGAGCATGAATGGTCTGTTTATGGTCATGCCTTAGCCTCTCAATTGGATTAAAGTCCGGACTTTGACTAGGCCACTCCAAAACCTTCATTTATTTTTTTTAAGCCATTCAGAGGTGGACTTGCTGTGTGTTTCGGATCATTGTCCTGCTGCATAACCCAAGTGCGCTTAAGCTTGAGGTCACAAACTGATGGTCGTGTTATGATTCTGTCATGCCTGCTATGTTTCTGCCATGTCTGTTCTGTTTTTTGCTATTCCCCGTTATGTTTCTCCCATGCCTGTTCTGTTTTTGCCATGTTTTGTTTTTGCCATGCCAGATCCATTATTCTGTTAGATTCCAGTCCATGTCTCTGTTCATGCCCTTCATTGCACTTTGTCTCCCCTGTCTGGTCTTTTGTTAAGCTACAGCTTCTCCCCAGTCCTGCGTGTCACATGTTCAGGTGATTTCATGGTTTCTGGGTTTCAAACATTCCTTCTAATCTCGTTTGCTTCCTTCGCCTGCTTTTCTATTTTACTAACCTTACTAACAGTTTGTAATTTTTGTTTAGATACTAACCAAGACTAACATTGTATATAATACTAACTTACTAACGAGCACTAGGGTTTGTATAGCTGAACTTACTAATTGATTAACAAGCTCTCAGCTTTTCGCCTGTTCTAGTCTCCGCCTCTTGCCTTCTCTTAGTCTTTGCTGCAATTCAGCGGATCCTCCGCACCTGCTCTACTCTGTCCTGCCTCTCATTATCTGTGCACATTAGAACTCCCTAACCGGAGCTGTATGTTTTGTCTATAGGTTGTCTCGTGATCCCTGTCCGCGTTTTGGCTTTTGCCAATTTCATGTGGTTAGGTTCTCCCTTGTGTTTGCTCCCACGTAATTAGTCTGATCCCATTCACCTGTCCCTGATCATAGCATGTGACTTCCCTTGAGTGTACTTAAGCAGTCTTCTCACAGCAGTTCCCTGTCAGAACGTTTCTCTTGTTTACCTGTGCTGCTATCGTCTTCGCCTTGTACTCATAGTGTTACTCTTCTGACTGGACCGTCCGACTTACGATTTTTGGCTCTGCTTTTTGGTACTATTGTCTGCATCTGTTTACGAACCCTTTTTGCCCGACTACGAGTTTTGTGTTTGCTGCCCTGTTTACGGTTTGGATTATGCCCACTGGATTTTGGCTTTTGCTTCTCTGACAAACCTGTGCGACCGTCCGACTTACGATTTTTGGCTCTGCTTTTTGGTACTATTGTCTGCATCAGTGTACCGAACCTGTTTTTGCCCGACCACGAGTACTGTGATTGCTGCCCTGGTTTTCGACTTTGATTCTGCCCTACTGGATTGTGATTTTTGGATTGTGGACTTTGTACCTTTTGTCTTCTGCCCTGCGGGGGTTTTCCCCCTCGCTTAATAAACTCTCGTCTACTGCACTGCTTGGTTCTCGCGTCTGGTTCTTGAGCGTATCCTCACAGGTCGGACATTCTCTCTCAGGAGAGCAGAATTCGTGGTTCCATCAATTACGGCAAGTCGTTCAGGTCCTGAAGCAGCAAAACAGCCCCAGGCCATCACACTACCATTGCCATGTTTGACTGTTGGTGTGATGTTCTTTTTATGAAATGCTGTGTTAGTTTTACGCCAGATGTTGTGGGATGCACACCTTCCAAAAAGTTCAACTTTTCTCTCGTCAGTCCACAGTATTTTCCTAAAAGTCTCGGATCTTCACGTGTGTGTGTGGGGGGGTTTTTTGGCAAATGTGAGACGAGTCTTTGTTCTTTTTGGTCAGTAGTGGTTTTGGCCATTTTTGCCCAGTCTCTTATTGTTGAATCATGAACACTGACTTTAACTGAGGCAAGTGAGGCCTGCAGTTCTTTAAATGTTCTGGGTTTTTTTTTTGTGACCTCCTGGATGAGTCGTCGATGCGCTCTTGGAGTAATATTGGTGGGCCGGCACTCCTGTTTCACCGCTGTTCCAAGTTTACTCCATTTGTGGATAATGGCTCTCACCATGGCTCGCTGGAGTCCCAAAGCCTTAGAAATGGTTTTGTAACCCTTTCCAGACTGCTAGTTATCAATCACTTTGTTTCCCATCTGTTCTTGAATTTCTTTAGACCACGGCATGATGTGTTGCTTTTTGAGATCTTTTAGCCTATTTAACTTTGTCAGACAAGTTCTATTTAAGTGATTTCTAGATTCAACAGGTCTGGCAGTAATCAGGCCTGGGTGTGGCAAGTGAAATTGAACTCAAAATGTGTTTAATCACAGGTAATTCATGATTTATTTAACGGGGGGGCATTTACTTTTTCACATGGGCTAAGTATGTTTGGATAGCTTTTTTTCCCTTAAATTTTTTTCTCCCTTAAGAGAATTGGTGAACTGAAAATTGGTTCAGCTCAGACGATAATGATTAGTTTTTTACGGTGACTGGAAAGTGCAAAAGAAAATTACAAAGTGTGATACACTTTTACAAACTTTTGATAGAGCTTAGACTCAGATGTATTCCAACAAATAGACATGCATTACATAGGTTGTGTGTTTTCAGTTTGTGCGATATAATGTATTTCCCTCCCCCAACGGAAAAAAGTGATCAAAACTTGAAGACTATTTCTAGGACTATTATTGACTTTTGTCAACTTACCTCTTACTTGTGGATGCAGCCATTGTGATTGTTTGTGGTAAATCATGTGACTAATCAGAGAGGCACCTATTGAGGAAATTATCTGGAAATGTCCAGTAAAACGTACATTTTGTGTTTTCAGGGTATCTATGAGCCTAGAGAAAATAAACCCCACTCAACTTATGTCCAAAATATTGGACAACATGTAACAAAGGGTTAATAAACTAGCTAGTGACACCTAACAAAACTCGATGAATATAAAGTAAAAATAACAGATTACGTCAGTTTATTCTCAAAACTATTAATGCTCAGAACAGATTATTTTTATCTAGCCGAGCTGGAGAATCTTAAAAATGATTGCCAGGTTTGGAAAGTTATGTTAAAAAATTGTAGCCTGTTCACATATTGCTGTCGGCTGTTAATTATTATTAATTGATTATTGTGCTTTCTTTCTGCACCAAAGAAACATAATTTTAAACAGAAGGTCATAGCTATACTCAGGCAAAGGGATGTGATACAGCCTAATGATGTTATACTTGAAATGGGGTTTTGATTACAACTCCGTTTAATTCATTTAAAAATGCGGTGGCCGTTTATGACAAGTAGTCTAATTTGGCTTCACGGAAAACACTAGAAAATGACTTCATGGTTTTACCATTCAATGGTAAACCTTCTGAGCAAAGGATGAAAATATTTAGACTGTCAAGGGGGATGGATGTCTTACCCATGCAGAGGGCTATTGGCGCTGCAGAAATGGGACTGTGAACTCACCCCACGACTGTAATACATCTTAATTGCATAAGCCAATTTACAGCAGATCGTAGTTCAGTAGCTACATTGGCCCAGATCAGCCATTAATAACTCGGGTCAGTGTTAATAGTGTGACTGTTGTTACAACCAAGTTTATAATGCTTACAAGCGAGCAACCTCTTGTTTTCATTTATTTATTTTCCCGGAATCAGCCACCTAATTTTCAAATGAAGAACAAAGAGCTTTAATCAAAACCTCTTTTAAAGTATAAAATCATTAGGCTGTATCACATCCCTCTGCCTGAGTATAGCTATAGCCGTCTACTTAAAATTGTGTTTCTATAATGCAGAAAGAAAGCACCATAATCAACCGAGATTAACAGCTGACAGTAAAGTGTGAATACAATTCGTGAACACCACTTGCCAAAACCACTGCCAATATGTTTTTAACATTCCCTAGCTAGGCTAGAGAAAAATAATCTCTTCAGAGCATTCATATTTTTGAGAATAAACTGACGCAATCTCGGTTATTTTTACTCTATGTTCATCGGTTTTTGTTAGGTGTCACTAGCTAGTTTATTAATATGCCAGATTAGTGCAGTATAAAAAAGCAGTGAGCTGCATATTGCTAGACTACATTGATTGCAACTAGCTCATTTTACTGGCCTCAAATATTTTGAACAATTACATTCATAACAATTTATTTATCAAAATGGCCCGCTAGATAAATGATTTGGCCAACAGTTTTGCTGAGGGTAAGGCAGGCATTTACGATATAATTGCAGTATTCCGAGCATCTTACTTTGGTGCAAGGCCAGTCACTGTCTCGAGACACTCCTTCAGTGGTCCGAAACAAGGCTGCTGATTGGCTGTATGCAAATGAGTTTCTGTTGGTGTCCGGAACTCTCGTGGGGGGGGACTTTTGGTTCCCACCGCAACAAACTGATTGGCGGACTGCTCCTTACGTAATCACTTCCGGTATTTGGTACATTCCCTTTTCGTTAGAATTCAGTCATTTGTAAATTTTTTTCAGGACTTGTAAAAGTGTTACACTATTTGTAAATTTGTCTCAGAGTTCGTTAAAGTATTTTGCGTCTTGTAAATTTGTTCTCTAAAATGTAAATTTGTTTTGTCCTTGGTAAAAGTGTTTTGTTAATGTAATTTCGTTTTCTCAAAATGCAAAAATGTTTTCTAAAATGTAAATTTGTTTCAAGTCTGTAAAAGTGTTTCAAACTTTGTAATTTTGTTTTGCACTTCCCGGCCACTATAGTTTTGACACGTTTCAGTCGTTTAGTTAAAACTGACCGAATGAACTCTGAAAAAATAGGGACAATTTGGTGTAGCCAGTTCTGCTCATTAAAGGTCCCCTATTATTTCACCAGGTGCACAGCTCATTAGTTATTACAAGCCATTTCAAAATCTTTTCCCTCTTGACATCACATGGGGAAGTAACCAACCAGTGGCAATAAGAACTGATCACCTTCAGCCAAGCAGTCAATCAGATTTCATTATTCTGGGTGGTCACTCCCCCTTGTGATGTCAGGTAGGGGAGACTTTGAACTGGCTCATAATGGCTAATTAGCTGTGCACCTGGTGGCATAATAGGGGACCTTGAAGATAAGACTAGCACCTATAAGCCTTGATCTGTTTTCAGTCATTTTCCTTGATTAACAACTTTTCAAATTATCAAAATAAGACATCAGCAATCACACAGCTGCAATGTTGCATCAATTGAAGAGAAAATGTTTTATTCTTTTTACAAATAAAAAAACAACAATGTTTACTTTTGTGTTTGGCTAAGCAAATCCTGCTCAGTCAAATCTTATCTTACGATTGTTTAACCTCTTAAGTCCTTAGCCTCTAACTCGAAAATGACATGCCCAAAATGAAATGAGTATATCTCTGCAACTACATGGTCCATTTGAATAATCTTGGTATCATAATAAAGGTAACACCTTGGAGATTTTTTCATATTGTAAAAATCTGTATATATGACACTGAGTCAGCATAATGAAGATGGAACACAGCATAAATGAAAGATCTCATTTCAGCCTTTTTTTTTTTTTTTTTTTTTAACCTTTATCCCTTTAGGAATTATTTACTTGGAGTCTGAAACTCTAAAAGTTACAGCAAGGAATCTCACCATGATCTATGCCAAAGTTTATACTAATCAAGTAAATCAGAGCAAAACTAGAGAGGTTCAGGAATGTCTAGGTGGCGTCTCCAAATCGGCAATTCGGGCACCTTTTTGGGCACTGTGTGCTAATTTAGAGTTTTCAGGTACCAAACTACAAAACTCATTTAATTTCACTTATATGTTGCGACACTCATTGCATCTAAACACAAATGTTTTTTATTTTTCAATTTTTTAAAATGTTTTTACATTTTTTTAATATATATTTCTGCCAGTCCTGTATACATTTTCCTATTCAAAGAAAATACATTCAAAGGATATGAAGTTTGACTCCACTGGAGCAGATTTATTTTCAATAAAACAAGCAAATAAACAAAATTATCAGTGCAAAGATAGGGTAAATGGTAAAAATTTTGTAAAAAGAACAAACACCCCAGCAATTATTTATACAAGAACTATGCTTCCACTGCTCAAAATTTGCATGCATTTCACCAAGCTTTGAACTCAGGTCTCCCACGTCAGGGACTGTCGCCTTAGCCACAGTCAGAAAGCGGCTTTGAAAATGACTGTTGAATATTTAGCGGGGAATTATGCCAAAAATACTAAAAACAAATCAGTTAACATTTATAACAACATAAATGCTCTTCCAGTTCATGTGTTTAATGGCGCTGGTTGAGGATTCGTTGGAAATGTCAGAGCCCATAGAATCAAATAGCCACCCACAAAGTCAAACTGACTGCATCACAGGCTGATCACAGAGAAGAAAACATCGCATGCAAGCGGAATGCTCAGGGCCTGATCTCATTGGAAGCCACAGAAAAAACAGGCATGGAGACTGGCAGATCTAGTTTTTATATAACACGGACATATTATGCTAACAATGGCCAGTGGAGATTTACCCTTGAACATAGATTTTTATGACTAAATATCAAAGGTAAGAAAAAAAATTTGCTTATTGCTGTAGAATGTAAAGTGTACGCCTGCTGTTCTTTGAGTGTGGCGTTGGTTTAAAATGAAATGGCTTATATCTTTGGATTCTGTGGACTTTCCTCTTTCATTTGATGTTTTGTTTGTATGCATAGCAAATTCAGTAGAAAAGCTAGCAATCGAGCACTGATATTATTTTATCCTCTGTTTTACAACGTGCTTATTTACTTGCTTGGTGTTTGAATTGTGTTCGGTTGAGGTAAAAATGGTCATCATGAGCTCTTCGCGATGTTTCCTCCCTTTAAGTGGATATGCCGCATGACAATGTTGCTATTAGGAAACATGCTGTATTTATGATGTTATTGATTGCCCCAATACTGGTGGCGTTGGGGTTTCAGAGGTAAATTACAGCAAAGAAAGGAAAAATTTGCAACAAATATCCGCAAATGAATAATGTTGTTTGACATGCTTATTTGGGTAAAAATGACATTGTCTTTATTGTCTTGCCTTATTGAGGAAAACTGGCCACACATGATAATGTTAAGTATTTTCGGAGTTTACGTAATGTTCATTTAAATTAATAATGGACCAATCGTTCTTTCCAAGAATTGTTTAGCGCTTCTTCATTTTTCAGTTCCTCAGTCATCACTGGTATACAGTATGCACCAGGTATGATCATGGCCTTGTCTGTGGCATAGCTAGATGCACCTTGCTTGAATTTTCTAGGGTACATCATTGACATTTGACATTGTTTATTCCTGCTGACTGAAATGCGATGGAGTTTAACCCCTTTGCACAGATGCCAAATCAAGCCCATCCTTGCACATTGTGCATGAGCCCCGTTTAAGGCTGTATAACTCAAGTTATGAGCATCAAAGAAACAGGAAAAATGATTTCAATGAAGCAAGATGCTTGTATCATTCGGAAATAAAACTTATTTCCATGTACAGTTTTAATTTTGGGACAAAAAAGTACCAGGAACACAAGGAAACGTCATGAAAATTCAACACTGAAGTCGTTTTGCACTGACTTACTAAAAACAAATAAGAGCTTGGAGGTAAAACAATACATTTCCTGGATCATAAACTCATTGACCAGAAGGCAGCTAAATCTAACAGTGTTACTTGGTGCAAATAATAATCTGTGAAGCAAAATACAAGCTGCCCCCTACTTCTTCAAATAGATGAAAAATGAAGAGATTTTAGCTTTGTGTGAATTATAAATAATGCATGCTTATACTACCAATGAACTGTCTTCACGTATGGCACAAACTTTTGCATCAATGCAAGTTAATATTATGATTTTTAAATATTTTTCACAAGTTGAAATGAGGGGGCCTCATCTAATACCCAACCATTCGCTTTCCAAACTAAACAGAAAAAAAATGGAAGTTATACGGCTATAAAAACTTGATACAATCATCCAATGTGATGTATTCCAGTCCCCAGAATGAAAAAATAAAGCAAACTTATACTCACAGTCTCCGTGTCTGTGTTATCTATACCGACAACGTAATTCTCTGTTGTATATTGTGTAATACTCCAAAGTATATCATGAAAATTTCACTGTAGTGGCACTAAGTTTTACAGATGTCGCTATTTCCAATCAAACCACACGTAAATCCATGCTTATTTCAGACATTACTCGTGTTTGCAATATTTCTCTGGTAGTCTTGTTAGATACCAGGGGAAACAGACTATTAAGGCAAAAACCGCAAGTTGGCTTTTTCAATTGTAGCTAACATTCAAATATGAAAAATCTGATCCAGCATCTCATCCAGGCTTTATGATTGCTCGTGATGTAAGAGTTTATACTCAATGACAATTAGAAATTTAACTTTCAACTCATTTGGTAAGTGGGGAATGGATGATTGCATAATGTTATTTTGCCCAAACAATGATAAAACAGGTATAGCTCTTCGCAGAGCCGTGATTAAAATTTTACTGAACAAGATGTGCAGAGAAGGACCGTTTTTGGTCATGGCGCTTTTTTCTAATTCATAATTTTTTTTCCTTGGAGGTTCACAAACGAGAAAAAAAAAAATGCTGAAGTTTTAAAGGGACCTTTCAACGCCTTAGCAATTGTAATATTTTGTATTTATATAAATATTAAATGGGAGATTTTGATATAATATAATGTTTTATAGTCACTAAATATAATAAAATAATACCTGGTAGCTTCTGTACCCACATATGCCAGGCTGGTGGCAGATCAGCCTTAATGGGGAGATATGATTTATACAACATTTATTTCACCATTTTGGACAAGAGCTCCCATATTCTGAATAGTTCGAGGGCACCACCTCCTCAGGAACATTCAATTTACAGTTACGTGGTCCATGTAAGCAGTTACGTGCTTACAATGACATCATCATTGACTCACCAGCATCAACAAACCTGCGCAAACAGGATATTTTGACTCACATCAATCATGGCTGTTACTTGTAGACTGCTATACATGCTGGCTGCTTCTCAAGGCACAGCAATGTAATTAACTAGCCTCAATTTATGCAGTCTGACTTCACTTACGTGAAAAACAAACATGTAAGTACAACATGTAGTAATGAGTAAGTAGTTTCAGGCCATAATGTATGCAGCAAGTAAGCATTTGAAAAGCTTCCTTACATAAAAGAAAGAAATCTAGACCTACAACCCCAATTCTGAAAGTTGGGACGAAGTGTAAATTGTGAATAAAATCAAAATGCAATAACTTTCAGATCACGAGCCAATATGTTATTTACAATAGAACATAGATAACATTTCAAATGTTGAAACTGAGACATTATACATTTTTATCCAAAAATGAGCTCAGTTCAAATTTTCTGGCTGCAACAGGTCTCAAAAAAAGTTGGGAGACAGGCAAAAAAAGGGCTGAAAAAGCAATTAATATATAAGAGAATCAGCTGAAAGAACATTTAGCAAGTAATTAAGTTAATTGGCATCAGGTGTGTAACATGATTGGCTATAAAAGGGATGTCTTGGAGAGGCTGAGTCTCTCAGAAGTAAAGATGGCCAGAGGCTCTCCAACCCGTGAAGGCAAAAAATTGCAGAATACTTTAAAAACAATGTTCAATGTTCAAATTGCAAAGGCTTTGAAGGTCTCATCATCGACAGTGCATAACATCATCAAAAGATTCAGAGAAACTGGAAGAATCTCTGTGCGTAAGGGACAAGGCCGAAGACCTTTACTGGATGCCCGTGATCTTCGGGCCCTCAGATGTCACTGCATCATTCACTGGCATGATTCTGTCATAGACATTACTAAATGGGCCCAGGAATACTTAAAGAAACCACTGTCTGTAAACACAGTCCGCCGTGCCATCCACAGATGCCACCTAAAACTCTATCATGCAAAAAGGAAGCCATTGTTGAGCATGATCCAGAAGCCCCGCCGTGTTCTGTGGGCCAAGGCTCATTTAAAATGGACTGTAGCAGAGTGGCAAAGTGTCCTGTGGTCAGACGAGTTCAAATTTGACATTCTTGTTGGAAATCATGGGCGTCGTGTCCTCCAGGCTGTCATGGATTTGTCTACCCGCCGGATGCCAAACGGCAATCCGGCAGGAGCTAGGACCATGGGCCTAAAGATAGAAGAACAAAGCGACTAAAACAACGAGTAGCACCAAGCATAACACCAGGTTAAGACAAAGAATGCAGTGGCAATGATCACTGCCAACAGCCGGCCCTGTATACCCTGCCCTCACCTCCACTTCAACGAGCCACACCAGTTGCTCGTTCAGTGGAGGTGAGGAATGCAGCAGGGGAGGGACTGCAAGGGAAAACCCTTACAGTACCCCCCCCAAGGCACGCCACCTGGCGTGCCAGGAAAGGCACACTGGCATCCGCGGCCCGAACACTGGCACCGCTGACCCTGGAGCACCACACTCCGCTCCGGACCTGGAACACATGACACGGACCCTGGGCGGAACTCATGGCGCCGCTGGACCCTGAAGAACACGGACTGGCACATGGCATCGCCCGGACCCTGGAGCACCACACTCCGCCGGACGGAACACAGGCGTCGATGCCCCTGGACCCCTGAGCACGGAACACAAGGCGTCGCGGACCCTGGAACCACACTCCGCTGCACGAACACATGGCAGCGGACCCCTGGACACCACACTCCCGCAGACCGGAACACATGGCGCTGCTGGACCCCTGGAGCCCCTCCGCCCGGAACACATGGCACCGCCCGACCCCTGGAGCACCACCTCCGGCACCACGGACCCCTGAGCACCACACTGGCACCACCTGGACGGACCTGGAACACACACGCTGCCAGACCCTGGAGCACCACACTCCGCGGACCCGGAACACATGGCACGCCGACCCCTGGAGGACTCCCTGGACCCGGAACACATGACGCGCCACGGACCCCTGAAGCACCACACTCCGGAACACATGGCACCACACTCCGACCACTGAGCACCACACTCGCCGGACCTGACCACCGACCCCTGGAGCACCATACTCTGGCACCACGGACCCTGGAGCACCACACTCCACGGACCCAGAAGACATGGTGCCGCCCGGACCCCTGGACCCTGGACCCGAACACACCTCTCAGCCAGCCTGGCTGAGCCTTAGAATGGCCACTGCATTCTGTCATGGCTTTGACTGTCATGGATAAATGAAGAGTCTCAAATGCCAGGCTGGTAAAAAGACAAAAGATTTAATTAAATAAACTCTTAGAATAAAGCTACTAAAACAATGAGCAGCACCAAACATAACACCAGGTTAAAACAAAGAATGCAGTGGCAATGATCACTGCCAACAGCCACCCTGGATATACCCTGCCCTCACCTCCACTTCAACACCAGCCACACCCCTGGAATGCAGGGGGAGGGACCACACACAGGCTAAAGAGGAGAAAGACCACCCTCCTGAGCATTCAGTTCAAAAGCCAGCATCTCTGATGGTATGGGGATGAATTATATATGGTGTGGGACACGCTAGCGCCACCACCCCCCCCTTTTGGAGGACAACTTTATTACGGACTTAAATACAATGATATGTCACCTCTTGAGGGAGGGAATTAACAAAGGAAATACAGAAAAGAAAAAAGAGAAAAGAAAAAAACATAATAAACAATGAAAGGAAAAAAAAAACCAAAAAAAAAAAGTACGTAACCACACACCAACAACTCTCAAAGCTGTCAATCCTCCTGTAGACCCCCCAAACCTCCTAAAGCCTCATCATTCCAATGCATGATTGGAATTATATTTTACATGCAATGATGTCTCCATAAGAAGAAAAAAAAGAACAGATCCACAAACTTATTCACGCAGATAAGATTCATTCATATGGTGAGTAATGCCCATCCCTCACCTGTACTTATTTTCTGCCACACCCTTAAAAATTCTGATGCTCTGCCCAGGTTTCTCATAGCCGACTTAATCTTAGTGCATTCTTATTTTGTGTATTTAAAATAAAGATTTTTTCCCAGAACTATAATTATATTATTTAATTTTGGACAAGTATCTTTCAGGTCCCCCAGCATAACTGTAAACAAGGTCACCTCGAATGGAATATTAAGTGTTTGTAGCCATTCCTGCACCTGTATCCAGAAGCCAACAGCATATGGACAATACCAAAATAAATGGACCAAGGTTTCTTCCTCGTCCTCACAAAGTCTACAATTGGATTCCTTTATCCCCCATATTTGCAGCATTTTATTTGTTGCCAAGATTTTTATATAACAATTTGTCATGGAAAATTTAGTCCTTGTCCCAATAGAAGTTTGATAAAACTCGTTGAAGAGTCTCAAATGCCTGGCTTTGGTTATTTTTCTCCATAAAAAAAAAATCATACAAAGATTTTTTTTTGAGCAACCCAATTAAATTTTTTTAAACATACTAGAAGTTAAAGTCTTACTTTTCCAAAACAATGAGCAGCTAGTTGAAACAGCAAACACCATAGGTTAAAAAAAGAATGACATTGTTTCCCATTTCCATCAATTAGATCATTCAGAAAGTAAATGCCAGAGCAGACATTTGTTTCCATATAAATGGATATCCTTTAATTGTAATATTTGAGTTAAACCATATTATTTGTTGTAAGATTTCTTCAGGGTGGTCTGGTGGATGGTACTGAAAACTTAACACTTTTTAGACCCTTTTAGAAAGACTGATGGAGCCATGACTTCTTGAATAAACAGGGGAATATGATCTTAATTGCAGAAATGGAGGGACTGCAAATATGGATGAAAACATAATAATCTGTGAGAAAACCAGGCTTATGATAGATTTTTTGAAAGATGGAGAAAGCTTTTAAATGTAATAATCTTAATCCTCCATGTTCATAGTTGTTGTTATCAGCATTTTTTCATTATTCCAGATGAATTTAGCCATCTTCTGTTCTGATGCAGAATCTGATGGTGGGGACATAAATAGAATTGAGAAACAATCAAGGAATTAACTAGAGCAATGGTGTGGGACACTTGCATGTTTTAAAAAGCATCATGAATGCTGAAAGGTATATAAAGGTTTAAGAGCAACATATGCTCCCCGCAGACATCTATTTCAAGGAAGGCCTTGTGTATTTCAGCAGGACAATGCAAAACCACATACTGCAGCTATTACAACAGCATGGCTTCGTAGTAAAAGAGTCCTTGTGCTGAACTGGCCTGCCTGCAGTCCTGATCTTTCACTGATTGAGAACATTCGGCGCATAATTAAACAAAAAGTCCATCAAAGGAGCCCAAAACTCTCCAGCAGCTGGAAGCCTGTATTAAACAAGAGTGGGATCAAATTCCATTGGCTAAACTCAAGAAACTTGTCTCCTCAATGCCCAGACGCCTCCACTCTGTGTTAAAAAACATAGGGGATGCTACACCATGGTAAACAGGTCCCTGTCCCAACTTTTTTGAGAGCTGTAGGAGCCATCATATTTGAAATTAGCTCATTTTGTGGCTAAAATTGTAAAATTTTTCAGTTTCAACATTTGCTATGTTATCTCTGTTTTATTGTGAATAAAATACTGACTGGTGTGATTTGAAAGTCATTGCGTTTTGATTTTATTCACAATTTACACTTTGTCCCAACTATTTCGGAATTGGGGTTGTAGATGCACTTTTTTGATATGCTGACTTTGCACCATTAAATATCCCTTCTGGAGATGACGTATAGTCACGCAACTCACGTTCAAGGAATGTGAACTTTTTTAAGAGTTGGGGCTTAGCAATTTGTGAAAGACACTAAAATCTTTTGAGAAATCTCATTTATTTCCCAAAGAAGTAATTTTTTAGATTAAAAAGTGTGAAAAATAACAAGTAAACTTATTGACATTTAAAAATAAGCAAACTTTTTTCGTTGTCATGGCACCTTTAAACATTGAGGTAATGATCAATGAATAATTTGTTAATTAGAGCTACTTTGGGAGTGATACGTCTTAAATTAATGCAAATTTAAGAAAGGATTTTTTTTTCAGGCAGTAGCTGCAGTATTGTGGGTTTTAATAAAGTAAGATTATTCTTGCGTATGCCATGCTCAGCATCATGTTCATTAATTAATAAAAATACAACCTTTTTACCTTCGATAATTTTATGAATTTTAGTACTCTTAAAATGGTTTATAAATGTTTGAATAATCATGTGTCACCACTGTTTTTTGATTTGTTCATTAGGTGTCAGAGCTTACATCGGACAATCACACTAGCCTACATCAATGGTGATTTTGTTGTCCCAATGTACAAGACCTCTTTCGGTCAGTCTGGTTTCTCTGCAAAGGGGGCAAAACTGTGGAATTCTCTACCAACTAATTTAAAACTAGAGACCAATAGCAATACTTTTAACAGAGGGCTCAAGCAATAGTTAAAATCAAAACAACAGTGTTCACATGAATAGCTTACCGCTGGTTTTTATTTGATCATGTTTTCTTTGCTTTATAGCTTGTATGTAATTAATTCACAATATATTGTTGCCCCTTTTTGCACTTGTAATATTACTGTACATTGTATTGTTTCCTTTTTTTCTCTCTTTTTTATGATTTTTTAAAATTATTATTATTAGTAGTCGTACTTTCTCTCAAAGCCTCCTGTGGACAAGTGTTGAGAATTAGCATGTGTGCTAAAACACTCAAACAATGCATCTGGTTTGTCCAATGTCATTGTCATGTCCATATCAAATAAACATTAAAAATAAATAAATAGATAAAAAATAACTGCACGTGGGGTTGGCTTTTTGTCAATATTATATCCGTAGCTTCAAGCTCAGCTGGACTAGTTCAGCGGGTGTAATGGATTTTTTTTCTTGCAGTTGGCATCCAGTCGCATTGGGGCATACGTCTGCATCGTGTGTTTAGAAACATGTAGACATAGATGGAGGATCATATGTCTGCGGCCTGGCTGGCACCCTAATAAGAAGTCAGGATCTATCCTCACTATGACCAGCAGCTAAGTTATCAGAAAGGTCAAGAGCACCATTCCAGCTCAAGTGGAGTTGTCACTCTTCAATTGGCCACGCCTGCCTAAGATATCCAGCCAATTTTTAATACAGCTTATACTCCTGGATGAATTCCACTCTGATAGCAAGTGATTTAGCGACGTAAGCCCACTGTAGACTGTGTCACTCCTATGAGCTGGAAGTAGGCCAGAGCATATTTCCAACTAGCATCTAAGCTGGTATCTGGCTCAGGTAGAAAGGAGTGATTACAAAACCTCTCTCTCCTGAATATGATATAAATTTCACATGTGAGCCTAGCTAATTGAACTATTTTCTGTGGCAGTTAAATGATAGGATAGCACTTTATATTGATATTACCGTTAAAGTTGGCTACAGAATTAAGGCTGAATATGCGACACTCTGAACAAAACACACCTGGGTGGAAAGCATGATTGAAACTTTACGTTTAAGGTGTCCAAAAATCGATTTAAAAGGTTAGTTGTTTAATCCATGCGGTACTCTGTATATCAGCGCCATTTGTCTCTCAACTCTTCAAATCAAATCTATTTTTGAATTTATTCCAGCCTCATGCACTATGCGGAACTGAATATGAATGAAAGCAAACCGTGATAAAATTACAATGAATTAGCATTCAGTCAAAAATGGAGTGTAACAACACTTTCATTGTAATGTAAACTAAGGAATTATATTCACACAGATCAGCAATGTCTCACAATCCTTTTCCATCGCAGATTCAAAAAATGGCCTTTCAAGCAGGCTCAAGAGGAATGGCCCTCGGTAATTAAACTGTGCTGCCATACTTCCTGTCTTTTAATTCAGTCTACTCGAAATACACTCCATCAGCACTGTCACTTCTTGACCCTTAATATGCCCTTGTGAATGAGCAGGTGAGGCAATTGCTTAAAATATTGAATTAACTACTATGTATGAGGCTGATCTGGTCCATGCAAGCTGCATTATATTTGGTACAAAAGGAATATGCATTCATGATTAATTCACAATTCTATGACAAATTGTACATTATTACTAATATTGAACCTATGGTGAAAGTGCAGATTGATCAACTTTGATAGAGAATCTATATTATATTACATAATATTTTGGTTTCACAGTGCAGAAATCACAGAAGTTTTCATCCAAAGACATTTGATACCTTCCTCTCAAGGCTCAAAAATGTAAAAAAAATTTTTTTTTTGTGTATTTCCTTGTATGTTGCATAACAAAAGGAGCAATATGCAGTTTGAACAATGAGTAAAATTATACGCACACAAATTTTCCATCACTATCCCAAATATGACAACATTCAAAATTTGAAACGAGGTATGTAAACTGTATATTCTTTATGGATATTGAGAATTACGCCTAATGGAAAGACACAAAAACACAGTTACAATGTGCGACAAAAAGGTTTTGAGCTTTACGGATTATGGGGTGCCAATACTTGTGCAAACATAGTTTTGAGGGAAATATTTGTCTAATGATGAGAACGAATGTTTCCTTTAATAATGTTACTTCAATTAAAGGTTAGATTTTTGTGAATAATTGAACTTAAACATCATGTTGATGAACAATAGACATTTTTCTTGCCCTGTTTTGCTCAGTCTTATTATCTAGAGCCAATGATGCTATAGTGGATTGGCCTTTTTACTGTAGTTTGCATCATATGGTCAGTTGTAAACAATTGTCAAAGTCCATATTCCTGGTCTGAGGGAGAAACGCTCCTTCTTTTAAACATTACGAAAGATATTACTATAAACAGGTTCTCGATTACATGCAAATATCACTGCCCCTACCTTTAAAAAGGGGTGGTTTAATGAATGAAAGGGGAAAACTTTTAAAAATACCATCCAATCTCTCAGAAGAGAGGTATACCAGTGTGTGACAACTGGGCAAAATTTGAGTTCTTTCATCCTATTTATCATGGTACGAATAGCAGCAATTAATGAATTACTCTAATATTTCGCCCTGGCCGCAATCTAGCTCTGCCTCAACCTCACAATACTGACCAGCTTCGCCCCAGCCTCTCTCCGTCATCAGTCTCTACCCCAGCCTCTCTCCATCACCAGTCTCTATCCCAGCCTCTCTCCATCACCAGTCTCTGCCTCAGCCTCTCTCTCCATCACCAGTCTCTGCCCCAGCCTCTCTCCATCACCAGTCTCTGCCTCAGCCTCTCCATCTCCATCTGCCCAGCCTCTCTCCATCACCAGTCTCCCCAGCCTCTCTCCATCACCAGTCTCTGCCTCAGCCTCTCTCTCCATCAGTCTCTGCCCAGTCCTCTGCCCCACCCAGCCTCTCTCCATCACCAGTCTCTGCCTGCCTCAGTCCTGCCTCAGCCTCTCCATCACCAGTCTCTGCCTCAGCCTCTCTCCATCACCAGTCTCTGCCTCAGCCTCTCTCTCCATCACCAGTCTCTGCCTCAGCCTCTCTCTCCATCACCAGTCTCTGCCTCAGCCTCTCTCTCCATCACCAGTCTCTGCCTCAGCCTCTCTCCATCACCAGTCTCTGCCTCAGCCTCTCTCTCCATCACCAGTCTCTGCCTCAGCCTCTCTCCATCACCAGTCTCTGCCTCAGCCTCTCTCTCCATCACCAGTCTCTGCCCCAGCCTCTCTCCATCACCAGTCTCTGCCTCAGCCTCTCTCTCCATCACCAGTCTCTGCCCCAAACACCCCAAACTCTCAAGCATTTCAGTGTCCCCCCAATTTAAAATCACTCCTGTGCCCTTGCTACAGTGTTCCATACAATGAAAATTACTTTTTTGAATTGTAGCATATTCAGCTTATTGGTTTCTTGATATGTTTAATAAACACAGCATTACATAGTTGAATGCACCTGCTGCTAAAGAAATTGATTTGCAGTAAAAGGGTCATTTAATCTCTGTCAGCTTATTGGTGTATGGTATAGTTGTGATATGAGGTGTTTTTGATTTTCATGTTCGATTCTTTTGCCTGGTGAGCTGCCTGTAGTACTTATTTATTAATTTTTAAAGTGAATCACGTTAATCTATTCAGCATTGATTCTTTACCCTCGGACAGTCCAGAAGAACTGATTCTTTTATAAGAGTCGATCCTCCAATCACTTCTCACTTTGCATGATAACAGCATGGGAACAACAAGGCCAGAGAGAATATGTCAAACCAACTGAGTTTAACAACAGGGAGGGCAAACATATCTTTTGTGAGTTCTAATTTGGTTGTCACTGGATCATTTAAAGCATGTTAAAAGATAATGGCTGTTCTCTTGGGGAATAAGGAAATTCAAAGTGTTTCATAGCATGACAGATGGTAGCTTTTGGACCTGACACTGATGACAGTTTGATGTATTGACCTTGTTTGTCTTTGGTTTGAGACTGTTTTTTTTCCCTCCTAAAACAACCCAAAATGTGACTCAACGGACCACAGTGGCACCTGCACTTCCACTGTGAGCTACTTTCAGTTTCAGACGACACCGTCCCCAGAGAAGTTGGTGGTGCTTTTGGACTGTGACAATATATGGTGATGGACTTGGTACTGCTTTGCATGAAATGCACCAAATTAGGACAAATTAAGAGCTTATAAAAATCATACGATTGCAATTGTGATTGAAACAAAAACCAGCATACGAGGGGTGCCCCAGGATTGAGTTTGGGAACCACTGATTCATGGCTTCGGCTTTACTCAGTAAAGCAGCAAATGGCGTTTACTAATGAAAGGTCGTATGACAGCTGTTAAAACAGGGATTTGTAAGGGATTGCAGATCACATACATTCAGAAATGGTTTTCGGCGTAGCCCTTTATGTTCAAAATTTGACTGGATTCCAAAACTACTACCGATTTGTCATTCTCAATCTCAAATCTGTTAACAAATTTATGAGCCTTGACCGCCATTTTTGCTCTTGAGGTCCTGGCCTCTTTTGGAAGGTCCTGTTAAACAATAAAAAAATGAGTTCACCTACTTTTTCTTTGAAACTTATTGAAACTTTTCAAATTATTTCTCCCAAATTTGGAGACAGTTGCAGTCATTAGATTTGAAATAGACATACATTTTCAAGAAACAATTGAATTCTGAAGTTAGAGGTCAGGTACAAAGGTTTCATGTATTCCACCTAATTTTCCTGGTGAAAGTGTTTTATATGTATACACTACTATTAACAAAACCTTTAGGAAAAAAGACCACATTTTCAAAATACAGCCCTTAATGAAATGAAATGAAGCGGACATTCTCTTCTCAAATTGGGTTGGTACCTCTGGTAGGGGTCCCCTATTGAAAACGTCATTGATTTTATTGTGCACATAAATGACTATGGCTGCTTAAATGGATTATACATGAGTTGCTGGTGAACATGGCAAAAATAAAGAGAAAATTAACGATGATACTCCTAGAAAAGAAAAAACGGTGATGGCAGCTACTCTTGTTTATAACAAATAAGGCAAGGGCATTAAGATGAGAAGGAGTTTTCCATCATCTGACAAATTCACTGTACTTCTTTTTTAGATAGTGAGTTGATCGTGAGATTTTCTATTTGGTAAGCACTTTGAGCTAATCGACGAGCTATCTGCTCAGTTACTGCACGTATCGGACAGAAACAACAGGTGATCAGTTTTCATATTAATAGTTTTTTCTTTGTGTTATTGTTTTTTAAATTAGCCGTGAGAACGTTTCTAAGCTCTACAAAGGACTCATAAGTTTTTTTTTTGTGATCAATTTTTTATTCAGTTTTTGAACTCATGTAAGTGATATTTTAAAGCTGAAGTCCGTAAGATTGCTTGACCGAGAGGACTTAGTCAGATTTTTGAACGAGTACAACTTTCAAACCCCTCCCTTATTTGCGCTGAATCCAACCAGTCCGTCTCTCGATTCTTTTGTGCGCATCCGTAGGCGCGTGCTAATGATCTGATTGGTTGATTGAGCCGGGAGCGGTAGAATTTCGCAGAACGCAATACAGGCTGTGGGTGGAGATAAATTTGCGGATTTTTTTCTAAAATCGCCTGATTCATATTCGCATGTCGAAGCTTAGTGACAGTTTCAGTAAATACAACCAAAAAAATCTTTCTGAATTCAGTTTTAACACTGTCAAAGGGAGCACTACCACAATCTAAAGAAAAGGTAAAGGTAGCAATTTCTTTTGCTCCCTTTAGCTCTTTGCACAAATCCAATCCCCTCCAATCCTCTGTCTGTGACAAGGTGTGATAACGAGATATACATTACACACAAACACATTTACACAAAAGAAAAGAAAAAAAAGGCACCATTCATTCCTTCCCACACTAAACCCCTGCTGCCCAGGAACCCCTTAACCTACATATAAACCAACATAGCCCAAATATAAACCAAAATTATACAGACACAAAGGAATTAAATGATAATGGTGATTTCCTCCATCATATAGAATGATATCTGCAGAAATAGCAACTATACTTAAATATGACATAACAAAAACAAAGGCACCATTCATTCCTTCCCGCACTAGACCCCTGCTGCCCAGGAACCCTTAACCAATATAACCCAGATATAAACCAAAATTATAAAGACACAAATGAATTAAATGATAATAGTGATTTCCCCCATCATATAAAATGATATCCACAGAAATAACTACTATACATAACATATGTATATACATGACAAAACAAAAACAAAGGCACCATTCATTCCTTCCCACATTAGACCCCTGCTGCCCAGGAACCCCTAATCAATATAACCCAGATATAAACCAAAATTATTATTAGTATCGGACAGATCCGATACTGTCGGACAGAAACAACAGGTGATCAATTTTCATATTAATAGTTTTTTCTTTATGTTATTGTTTTTTAAATTAGCCGTGAGAACATTTCTAAGCTCTATAAATGAATCATAAGTTTTGTAATTTGCCATCAGTGAAATAAATTTTCCTGTTCTTTGGGTTGGCATTATCCATCGTAAGCTAGCTTGTTTGAGCGAAGAAGTTAGAGTGCTCTCTGAATAATATTGAAAAGTACTGAATGTTGTTTAACAACGGTCTTCACTTTGTGAGCATTTCAGTGGGGAAGCAGCAGGGGTGGAGCAGCGATTTCAAAAGTGTGGGTGTTCTAGGGGTGAGATGTGGGCGCTGCAACCTCCACCCTCTGCCCCCACACCAGTCTCCACAACATGCCAAATGAAAATGAATGCCAATGCATTTCTACATTTTCTTCACCACCACAAGTAATATTGGGCTCAAAATTTGCATTATAGCATCACTCCCTTCTCCCCCAAGATAGAATATTCACCAGCATGCACATACCATAGTATTAGCCAATAACTTTACACGTTTTAGTGTCTTTTAAAATCACATTTTTTGAAAATATATTAAGAATAAGACTTTAATGCTCCTTATTCTAATTTCACCTTTGATACACAAAAAGAGGAAAACTGACCTCCGTTGTCCAACTTGACCATATCCATTGCTCAGTGAAAACTAGTGCCAATGGGTAGATTGAATACTAGCTTCCAAAACAAAGACCCTGTGAGCCCACATCACAATAACTCCAGTAATATGAGTACTTTACTTGGATAAAGGATTCAATCCTCTTCTGCCTGTTCTTTTTGTGTATTTCCTTGTATCTTGCATAACAAAAGGAGCAATGTGCAGTTTGAACAATGAGTAAGATTATACGCACACAAATTTTCCATCACTATCCCAAATATGACAACATTCAAAATTTGAAACCAGGTATGTAAACTGCATATTCCTTATGGATATTGAGAATTACGCCTAATGGAAAGACCCAAAAACACAGTAACAATGTGTGACAAAAAGTTTTTGAGCTTTACGGATTAAGGGGTGCCAATACTTGTGGCACACATATTTTTGAGAGAAATATTTGTCTAATGATATAAATGAATGTTTCCTTTAATAATTTTACTTCAATTAAAGGTTAGATTTTTGTGAATAATTGGACTTAAACATCGTTTTGATGAACAATAGACATTTTTCATGCCTTGTTTTGCTCAGTCTTATTATCTAGAGCCAATGATGCTATAGTGGATTAGCCTTTTTACTGTAGTTTGCATCATATGGTCAGTTGTTAACGATTGTGAAAGTCCACATTTCTAGCCTGAGGGGGAAACGCTCCTTCTTTTAAACATTACGAAAGATATTACTATAAACAGGTTCTTGGTTATGTGAAAATATCACTGCCCTCTACCTTTAAAAAAAGGGTGGTTTAACGAATGAAAGGGGAAAGCTTTTAAAAATACCATCCAATCCAATTCAATTTAGTCACATTGAAAAGACGAGTGTAACCACGACCTTTGGGCTTTTGATGAGAAAGTTAAATCAGTGAAAGTCTGATGAATGTGTTGATGAAGCATTCAAGTAATCCGGTTGATAATCCTCATCTGACCAAATAATGCCTTACACATGTTTTGAAAATGAAGTTTAATTAACTTTCATTTCATACAAACATTTAGTTATTTTTAGCCATTGCTATTTCAGGATTACAGATGAAAGACTGAACCTCTTCACTAAGTAACAGTATCATTTGGAAAAATATAATTGCATATGAGGGGAAAAGAGGGAGTGTTTCCGCTGGTAAATCTCAAAGCCATTAATTTCTGGGGGAAAATAATGGAATATAGGATTCATGCATTAAAACGGAAAATTAAAGACAAGAAATGTGTCACTTGTCTTTAAGTATTATTTTGAATATAATTCTAATTATCCTAAATCTGGAAGGTTACTTTGGTGTTTGACTGGGGTTATGAAGAACAGAGAGCAGACAAAAGCTTCAAGAAAAATTTCTGCATTGCTGTGAAACCTCATGAGAATTAATTCTCCTTCGGTTGTTCTGGCAGAAGACAGAGATTGATGTAAATTGATTGATTTTTTTCCCAGCAAGCTAAAAAAAGAAGAATTAAAATAAAATATATAATTTTAAATTAGCAAGGTTCAAAAGTTGGACAGCATCACCAGAGAATGCTCTCATTCAACAAGTGAGTGATGAGTGATGATCAGTCATGAATACTGTCATGTAAAGTCACGAACTCAGGCACAGAGAGCAGAATGAGAAATAAACCTACGTTTCTAATTCCAAAACAGGGTCAGACAAAAAAACTGAAAAACTCACAGACTGGAATGTATCTCCAAATTTTAAAGCAGGTGCGTCATCAAATTTGCATCCCCATTTGCAGTTACACACAAAATTTTGGCTTTTTAATGGCAGTTTTGGAGCAATGGCTTCTTCCTTGTTGAGTGGCCTTTCAGTTATATCAATACAGGACTCGCTTTAATGTGTATACAGATAGTTTTGTACCAGTTTCCGCCAGCATCTTTGCAAGGTCCTTTGCTGTTGTTCTGGGATTGATTTGCACTTTTTTTGCACCAAAGACATTCACCTGTTGGAGACAGAATGCGTCTCACTGCTGAGCGGTGTGATGCTAGTGTGGTCACATGGTTTTTGTACTTGCGCACTATTGTTTGTACAAATGAACAAGGTACCACTCAGCATTTGTAATTGTTCCCAAGGATGAAACAGACTTGGGGAGGTCCACAATTTTTGTTCTGAAGTCTTGGCTGATTTCTTTTGAGTTTTCCTGTGATGTCAAGCAAAGAAATGCAGATTCTGAAGGTAGGCCTGAAAATACGTCCCCTGGTCCACCTCCAGTTGACTCAAATGATGTCAATTAGCCTATCTGAAGCTTCTAACGCCATGACATAATTTTACAGAATTTTCCAAGTTGTTTAAAGGCACAGTCAACTTAGTGTATGTAAACTTCTGACCCACTAGAATTGTGATATAGGTAATAAGTGAAATTTTCTGCCTGTAAATAATTGTTGGAAAACTTTTGTCTTTCATAAAGTAGATGTCCTCACTGACATGCCAAAAATATATTTTTAACATGAAATCTGTGTAGTGCTTAAAAAATGAGTTTTACTGTATTCAACTTGAGTGTATGTAAACTTCTGATCTCAACTGTATTTAACTATCAAGAAAATCTCAAGCAGTATATCAAAAAAGGGAGGAAAACTTTGACCAAAAAAAAATAATAATCCAAGTCCAAGCACTCAGGATGGTTTTAAAAAATATAAAAGGCGTTTAATTCACGGGGCTATGAACACATTAAAAATACACCGATGGGTATTGGCTTGCCCCTTCTTCAAGGTGCAATGAGACTGAGGCAAAACACAGAGAATGCCAAGAGAGTGCAAAGCTGTTATCAAAGCTACTTCGACCAATCTGAAATATAAAACATATTCTGGTTTGTTTAACACTTTTCTTGTTTACCACATAATTCTATATGTGTTCCTTCATACAACCCAAAACCAGTGAAGTTGGCACGTTATGTAAATCGTAGATAAAAACAGAATACAATGATTTGCAAATCCTTTTCAACTTATATTCAATTGAATACACTGCAAAGACAAGATGTTTAATGTTCAAACTGAGAAACTTTATTTTTTTTTTGCAAATAATCATTAACTTAGAATTTAAAGGCAGCAACACATTGCAAAAAAGTTGGCACAGGGGCCTTTTTACCACTGTGTTACATCACCTTTCCTTTTAACGACACTCAGTAAACGTTTGGGAACTGAGGAGACCAATTTTTGAAGCTTTTCAGGTGGAACTCTTTCCCATTCTTGCTTGATGTACAGCTTAAGTTGTTCAACAGTCCGGGGTCTCCGTTGTCGTATTTTTACGCTTCATAATGCGCCACACATTTTCAATGGGAGACAGGTCTGGACTACAGGCAGGCCAGTCTAGTACCCGCGACTCTTTTACTACGGAGCCATGCTGTTGTAACACGTGCAGAATGTGGCTTGGCATTGTCTTGCTGAAATAAGCAGGGGCGTCCATGAAAAAAGACGTTGCTTAGATGGCAACATATGTTGCTCCAAAACCTGTATGTACCTTTCAGCATTAATGGTGCCTTCACATATGTGTAAGTTGCCCATGCCTTGGGCACTAATACACCCCCATACCATCACAGATGCTGGCTTTTGAACTTTGCGCCTATAACAGTCCGGATGGTTCTTTTTTCCTCTTTGGTCCGGAGGACACGACGTCCACAGTTTCCAAAAACAATTTGAAATGTGGACTCGTCAGACCACAGAACACTTTTCCACTTTGCATCAGTCCATCTTAGATGAGCTTGGGCCCAGCGAAGCCGGGCGGCGTTTCTGGGTGCTGTTGATAAATGGCTTTCGCTTTGCATTGTAGAGTTTTAACTTGCACTTGCAGATGTAGCGACGAACTGTAGTTACTGACAGTGGTTTTCTGAAGTGTTCCTGTGGTGATGTCCTTTACACACTGATGTTGGTTTTTGATGCAGTACCGCCTGAGGGATCGAAGGTCACGGGCATTCAATGTTGGTTTTCGGCCTTGTCGCTTACGTGCAGTGATTTCTCCAGATTCTCTGAACCTTTTGACGATATTACGGACCGTAGATGATGAAATCCCTAAATTTCTTGCAATAGCTCGTTGAGGAATGTTGTTTTTAAACTGTTCGACAATCAGCTCACATATTTGTTCACTAAGTGGTGACCCTCGCCCCATCCTTGTTTGTGAATGACTGAGCTTTTCAGGGAAGCTGCTTTTATACCCAATCATGGCACCCACCTGTTCCCAATTAGCCCGTTCACCTGTGGGATGTTCCAAATAAGTGTTTGATGAGCATTCCTCAACTCTCTCAGTCTTTTTTGCCACTTGTGCCAGCTTTTTTGAAACATGTTGCAGGCATCAAATTCCAAATGAGCTAATATTTGGAAAAAAAGTACAAAGTTTACCTGTTCGAACATTAAGTAACTTGTCTTTGCAGTGTATTCAATTGAATATAGGTTGAAAAGGATTTGCAAATCATTGTATTCTGTTTTTATTTACGATTTACACAACGTGCCAACTTCACTGGTTTTGGGTTTTGTAGTTTTGATGTCTTCTATACTAATCTACACTGTAGAGAAAAACCACTGAATGAGAAGGTGTGTCCAAACTTTTGACTGGTACTGTAGTATGGGTATTGGGACGCACCCCATGCCTCTGTGCACCATGTACAAGTGTGGAAGGTGAACACTTGTTAAGCTCTGCATCCAACATCATGGATGAACACAGGAAAAGACTCAACTGAGAAGGCCGAGATGCTCCTCTTTATTTAACAGAGTCTGCTGACAATTCTTAACAAATCATAGCCATTCCGCCCATGCGATTTTTACAGTTTACTTTTTCCTTTCTTGAAAGCAAATTCTACTCTAATTTGGACGTGTTTTTTATTTTCAGGTCATTCAGACCAAGTCTTTTAGAAGCTGCACTAGGGGACTTTATTTTACATCCTGAGCCGCAGGCCTAAATTATTTATTGCGTTCAGCTATTTTTATGTGGCTGTTGGCCTATTTTTTTTTCAGGTTTTTATATTTGGCTATTTTTATTTTTATTGGCCAAACTTGGCTAAGATCACTTTATTTTACTTCATGAAATTTTGAAATTAAGATGCTTTAAGATGATGATATGGATTGAGGTCACCAAATATACATACTCAAATTTGCAAGTGTACGGGGATTTCTTAAAGGTTCAGTACAATGAAAATAAAGTTTCTTTTCATTTCATTGCATGTTTAATAGAGGGTATGTTAACATGAAATCACCCAATATGTTAGAACAGTTGTTGTCGTGAAAATGAAGATTAAAGCCATTTGAATTTGTTGATAATAACAAAATCAAGCCATTTAAGATATCCAATCTACTTCCTGGAAGATATAACTCATAGGAAGATATTACATACAGTTCTTGACTTAAATTGATTGGCATATTGATTAATTCCACTACAGTTTGTCTATCTGTCATTTGCTGTTCATCTGTGCGTTACACAGAAATTGAATACGAAATTAAAGGAGCTGTGTCACCATTACTGCGCATTCTCAGTATGTACATCCCAAGAAAGTGAATCTGCTTGACTGCATCCTTGCCAGTCTGTCTTTGTTTTCCATTGTATATATATATTTTAGTTACTTTGGCATTTTGCTTTTTATATGAAGGAGCTGTCTATACAAATTTGAGGATTCAAAGCGATATTTTAAGCTTTAGCCATGGGATACGAAGAATGTAAGCTGGTTGCCATTGTGAAAAATCAGAGAAGAAATAAATATAACGTCTGGATTAGGGCTGTGTTCGAAATCGCTCACTAATTCACTATTCCCTACTCAATATAAGGGGACTCATATGTCGATGACTATATAGTGAGCTCATGGGCAGAAGGAAGAAATGCTTTCGGACACTACCTGGCTCATTTGGTCGGCACTGTTAATGACGTCATTGCTGTGGCACAATTAATTATTCTTTGGTTTGTTTGCAATGCATGATGGGATGTATTGCTGGGTTAGTGACCAATGGTTTGTCACTACATTTTGCAGTGGATTTTGGGCTGTAATGAGTTCACTATATAAGGGACAATAATTCTTTCTAATAATTCGGACAGCACTACAAAATGGCAAACCCACTACATAGTGAGTGGTGAGTACAGCCTTTGACATGCAGTTGAGTGGATATACTTCTTTTAAAGTTGTGAGCATGCTCAGAAATCATGAAAGCTCCTTTAAATCAAATTTTTCCGGTTTGTTACTAAGTTAATCAGAGGATGACCTTCAGAGATGTGACAGTCAAAGCTGACTTATCATACCAGATTAATATCTCCAGTATGTATTTTGAGTGTGCTCTAACTTCCCTGGATATTTTTTTCCTAAGGACAAAACTATTTGTAAGAAAAAGATGACACCATTCCGGGAAGAATTAGAAACCGTGTCAAGCAAACTAGTTTTGTTTGCTCTACCCACCTTAAAGAAGATGACTTCATTGATTTGAATCAAAAACAGTACAGGGGAGAGTAAATGGTTTGCTTTTAAATAAAATTAGCATTTCTAAAGACTTTGCGAGAGACTTTCATTTGCAGAAACTGTGCAACAAATTCCAACCAAGTGATGCCTGATTTAGACACAATGTTGGGACTTTGTCTGCCATGTCAAAATTTGTGGTAAATCTTATTAAATTTATGGTGTGAGCTCAGCTTCAAGTGTTTTAGAATATCCCTTCCATGATTAAAATGCTTGCGTATTTTCCACAGAAATTATTCTGCTATCACTTTTAGCACTAGCAGTGAATCTTAGGCAAGAACCAGCAGCAAAATTCGACAGCTATTTTGCTATCCATACTTGCTGGCTATAGTTCCTGAGTAGAATTGCAGCAACTTTAAAATAGGAGCAATTCCATGGCATGAAATTGAGCCAGTGCATGCAATGGAAGTCTTTGGATTTTTTTGTTCTGAGATTTGAATTTTGAGATTAAAAAAATTAACCTGCAAGCAATGAAAAATGTTCATACATGAAAAAAGAGGAAATGGAAAAAATGATCAATCAGCAGGAGTGGAGTAATACATTGCACTGTCTTCTTTAAAAGCATTCTGTTGTATTTTAGGCCGTTTCTCTCTGTGTGAAACTAGGATCCCTTTAAACATGGTTTTCTCTGCCCTCATTTACAACTGTACTGAATTGATGTCTACAATTGGTAATTTTATGTCTATTACACAATCATTTGGCAGAACTTTTGCAAGCACTCAACAGGTAAGGAATAGGAATAGTCTAACTAGCTAGCTACACTGCTAAATTCTATGGTTGAGAAAGATTTTTGCGCTCTAAGGGATAGGGGCGTCCGATGTCAAGGTAAAGCAGTGAAAATATTCTAAATATAGCTTACACTTAAGATGGGAAACAGTTGGCCTTCAGATTGCCAATTGCAGGTAATACTTCGACTACAGTTAGTACCTCACTTCAAAAAATCTGAAATTACCTATTAAAGGGCTAGCCAGCCAAAGTAAATGCCCTGCTAGTGTATGTATTGGGGAGGTCCTGATCGCTTTTTTTTGCTACCAGTACCGACCACCGGTTGTCAATGAGTCACATCGGCTGATACCAATCTTTTTTTTTTTTTTTTTTTGCAGCTACAGTATTTTGTATAGCAGTACTGTGGGTCAGTTTGACTGCATTGTAGTGTATTGGATCTCCAACAGGTGGTAGTGTATATTTTGTTCTCATCTTTATCCTTTTTTATGAAAGAAGAGAATCTTTCAAGGATTTTCAAGCATTTTCATGATACAATAAATGAGTCATTTCGGGCCTAAGGAATTAATTTTCCATTTTTAAAGGGAAAGAAAACCCTGTTTACAGCTCTAACTCCCCAAAAAAAGGATGTTCCATAAATATTTTTTGTGAATTTGTGCAATTTTTATGTACCAAGTAATCAAATCTTAAACCTCTGAAATACAACTAATTAGCACAATTCATGAATGCCACCATTCAGTGTATTTTAGCCAATCAAAAATTATTTTGTGTGGCAATGTCCCGGATGTTTTGACACGCTTGAACACCAAGAAATCAACTGATCTATATAAACTGTATACAAATTAGTTTTGATTATTACTCGTGCAGCAGCTTTGTTTTATGCCGAATGATCAAGGTCCGTTATTACCAATCATTATGAGAACCTGAGAGACAAAATCAGTGATAATGCAGCTGTGTGCAGCTGTTGATTGTTCCAACAAGATGGGAAACTCGGACCTACCCCTGGGTTGCACTGATTTCCCTTGGTGAAGCCTGACTTGTTAAGACAGTGGTTGCACAACATAGAGCACACAGAACATCCCTTTATAACAACAATAAGTCCTAGCTAGTTCACAATCATTTTCTTTTATTGACATGTTTTCCAATTATAGTAATAATCCATTGGCAATTGAAGACACGGCTTTCCCCCAATGTGGTCTAACTGCGACAAAATAATGGGCTAAATTCAGAAGAGGAAAATGATTTACTCAAAAATTAGCCTTTGCCAAAGACAAACTGCTCTGAAACTTCTGTGCTACCTTTTTACACATCCGGTGATTTAACTTGTGCTTTGTGATCGTTTAAATTGTTTAAATGAAATAAAAGACCATTTGAAAAGTCTTTATCCAATTTCATAGCTTCTGACCCCTGAGAAAAGAGAAACGTGAAAATTCCGAAGTCATAATCGGTTTCCATGTTACTAGAGGAGAGATCTACCGAGAAACTGTAAACTTCCATGTACAAGGACTTCAATATCGCGTGAGAATCTCTCAAATAAGTGTGAGTGAATAATGACTGATCCGTGTTCCAATGAAATATCACTTTCTTATTCCTCTCTCGGTACAGCGTGGGTTTTTTAAAAACTTGGACTCGGCAATTAATTATAATTTTGTTTTCCGAAATCAAATGTTCATCTATCACTTTTGTTATAAAGTGTGAGATTGCTGACAATGGCATGAGAACGTGATATGCCACTTAAAAGCTTGAGACTCAAGCCATATGTGTGAGAGTTGACAGGTAGGCCTAATGCAATTTTGAATGATGCGATTTAAATGCATCAAATTGCACGTCCAAATGAAAAATTGTCGTCAACGAGGAGAACTAGCAACACTTAATCGTGTTGAGTGTTCTCGGAGTGAATCCATTGTTAATTATGAAAATGATTGAGCACAAGTCAGAACTAATAAAAGTGATGTCCTGTGCCTCACCAAATTTTCAGTTCTCACTATGCCACTGGTTTTACTGAATTTATGACCTCCGCGCGGTCAACAGTACCGGTGTCCAGGTGTTGCGGCAAGCTACCCCAATTCCAACAAACATGGCCCACCACAGAAAACTTATAAATCTGATCTTCTCGAGCTGATTTAGTTGTTAAATTTTTTTTTCAAAAAATACCCAAGAACATATTTGAATAGTAACAGCAGTGTACTTTTTGGGTAAGAGCTGAAAAAAAGGGTTTTCTTTTCCTTGAAGGCATGTTACTGAACTGGACATGGTGATTGCACTACACTTCCTAAAAACAAAGAGAAAAGGGGGAAAAAATGTAGTGCAACCTCCTGGGAGTGGGCATGAAAAGGCCCAGTGTATTTGGTTCCAGGGTAGTACAGGCAACAAAGAATGGCATGAAAGAACCATTGTGGTCTCCCATGTCCTGAAAATATACTGGGAAAATATACTGTAAGATACTGTATATGAAAATTTATATCACGTATTTGATCTGCATTTTCCTAGGAATATGATGATGGCTACGCGACTGCTTATGTTGACCAAGGATACGACTCTTACGACTCCAGCTACAGTGATCAAGGACAAAAGTAAGTGAACTACTGAGTTCCAGAAAGCTGAAAATACATCCATTGTCTGAGGAAAAATAAGGTAAGTATGGTTGATTTTAGTCATCAATTTCCTTTAAGTAGCAGAAATGTCAGATTTTTATCATAAAATAGCTGGTAGGAGTTGGAGACAAAGGTAAGTTATCAGGGTATTTTCTTTGCCAAAGGGTTGCATATATCTTAGAGTGCACCTATAATGGTTTTTCATTAGTTTAATGTCGTAGTGCTAGTCATATCGTTTTTTATGCGCATTTAAACGGTCTGTGTTAGAAAACAACTCAAAGTCACCTCCAGATGAAATGCTCTCTGCCGCAAAACACACTTCTCCAGAGCTTACTGAAACGCCCCAAAAACATCTGGCCATTTTTTTAATCAATTGGTGATGTCACCATTTGAATTTTCGCGCCAAGTAGATAGTTTGGCATGCCCTTGAATCAAGTGGGTTCCGCCCACAAGACTACCGCAGTATTTATTTCTAAAGCTCATTTACACTCTGGAGCGGAAATTCATGGTAAGGGGGGTGACATTTCCCAACACACGCAAATAGTGGACCAATCACAGCACACTGGGGTTTTCAGGAGGGCGGGGGCAGGACTTTCAACGGAATGTTTCACAGACAGGTACTGCACAAATGGCAAGCATGAGAAAACTCAAGTTTTTTTTTTTTTTTTAAACAATGACGCATTTAAACCTCTTTTAGTAGACATCAAGAATACGAGAATGACCAATGAAAAGTCACATAATTGGTACACTTTAATTGAATGTTTTGCATGACATAAGCCTAATACAAATTGGGAGCAAATATCTCATGGGGGTTTTAAAACAGAAACTTAATATGACATCAAAAGCTTTTATTTGAGTAGCAACACAAAGCAGAGAACTACTATTAACACAACTTAATATGCAGTCAGCTTCTTTCATTAGGGAAAAGTTGCAGCCAAACATTGAAGTAAGGTGCATTTATTGTTATCTGCAATGTAATTTATGTAATTTTTTTTTTACACCACTTCAGGTTTTAGTTGTTTCCATATTACTTAATACTCATTTTGGGCAATTCACTGTATTTTAAATCCCTGAAATTGTCAGGTTAGTGAAAATCCTGCGAGAATTTCTGAGGCCCAGTGGAATTTCTTGCCCTTACCTTTGCCCCATTCATCTTGCAAGGCTACTCGGTGTTAAATAAATAAGAGCTGCTGGTAAATGTAACTATAATTTTGGCATTATTTATACTACTTTTGTCACAGTACTGTATACTCACAAAAAAAAGAGCCTTCTAGTTTTGTTGAACATTGTCTTGCATGGAAAAAAGAGCTTAGCGTGGCTAGAGGTACATTATTGATTACTCTGTTTGAGCCATCAACCTCCTTGTGTCATATAAGGTCAAAAACTGCTGATTCAGGTTGAGCCACAGTTTTCTGCTACTGTCATTTAATCAATGTTGCTTTTGTATGGGCTGTTGTTTTTTCATTTTTTTTCCGGGTGCAAAGCCTCTTTAAACCATGGCCATAATTTGTACTCCATGTGGTTGCGTAGTAAAGGGGCTTTGTATCCCGATGTCAGGAGCTGCAGGCATTTCCCAACACCACATACCCCACTCCCCCAACTACCACCCCACCTACCTCCAAACTAATTGCACACACAAAGCAGAAGAAGCAAATGTGTGTTTCCTTTTCTTGCTATTATTGTCACATCTAAAAACAAATTTTCCTTTTAGAGAAAGACAACAAAGAGCCAAGACTGAGAAAAAAGCTATTAAATGCATGAGCCTTGCTGTGGAAATAAACAGCAGGGTTTGCTGCTATTTATTTCATAACCAGCATCTTGAATAATGGCAGCAGCTTTAGGCAGACAAGAAATGGAGAGTGTCATGTGAAAGCCACAGCTCAGAAACCTTGCAGGCTCAAAGAAATTTCAGATCTCCTATCTAGCAGGCAGGGGTACACATAGCCAAAGCAATAACACTGCTTCCTGTAAAGCCGTTGATGCCACTCATTTTTATATTTTTATATGAATGTTATTATTTTTGATTAATGTTTATGTTTTGCAGAAATAGACCACTTGAATGTGTATGCGTGCGTACATCTCACATTTGAGACGAGACTACCCAGATAGCAAAAAGTGATTGAATCAACATTGTGATATTGTCAGGCTGAAGACTGCAATCAACATTGATGTCAGATATTGAAAAAAACATTGAAAGTGCTCGCTATGATCAACATGGAAATAACGTTGAATTTCCAATCAATTCTGACAATGAATCAACCTTGATTCAACTATGATATGATCAACATTGAAAGAATGTAGAATTGTATCAACATTGATTCAACTATATATATGCATTGCATTATACATTGAAACAATGTTATTATTAAAGGGCCATTTCAACACTTTTCAACCCTCCTCTGTATGTTTTTAATATGCCTCATTAGAAAATAATCAAACAAGGAGCATTCCAAAGTAGTCTACTAGTCAGTGATATCACTGCCATATGCCTGAATGGCAGTGATGTCACTAATAGACAAGTTTGGAGCAACCCCCGCAGAACTTTAAAACACCAAATAGAGTAAAATGATTATTTTTTAAATGAGGCATATTAAAAACATACAGACGAAGGTTAAAATGCTGAAATGGTCCATTAGGTTTGCTATACTGCAGTGGTTCTCAACCTTTTTATACAAAGACCCCACTTTACAGGGACATGTTTTGGGGGACCCCAAAACATTGTTTATTTGCCGTTGTGTGCCCACTTGCCACAAATGCCCAAATGCCTGGCACAGTTTGAACTCAAGTCCCGTGAGATCTCGCTGTCTCATGAGCTGCCTAACAGGATCAGGATTGACTGATTCCTAACTTTGCCAAACACAACCTGGGGGAAACAAAACCACCTAACGTAAGCTTTGGTTACGTGGCATAACTTCAGTCTCTCGAGGCTTTTCCCCCAATTTCTCTAATATAACACAGCATCACTGTAAAAAGCCCACCTATGAGTCAGGACGTATTTTTTGTAATTTTTCCTTTTCACTATTCACATGCAGCATTTTTCCATTTTCAAAATCAGGAAAACAAAAAAATATTAAGACAAAGTGTGATGAGATCAGCTTTTCTTTCATTTATTTCTTTCCTGTTATGCATAATGAAGCCCTCAGTGATATTTTACTGCTATGCTCTTCACAGGTCTCATTGATATTAGATCTAAATTAGTTTTGGTCTTTTTCACTGTTTTGGTTTCCTTTGTGTGCTGAATAAAATTATAAAATATTCTCGGTCCTCAAAGGTCATTTGAAAAAGACAAAAAGCAATACATTTCAGCTGCGTAATAATGATCGTGACTGTACCATGAGTAGACTGAAGCAATATTTTAATTAGAGGCACTCCGGGAGTGAAAACCTCTGCCAAGGCAACAAAGTCGAAATCTTGCTGAGTGAATATGGCTCATAAGAATTTTAAGGTATCTGCACCATAGGATTGCAAGATAGCTCCCATGGCAGCCATTTTGTTTGATGCAGCGCATTCCAAACTGATAGGTTAAGTCTCTGATGCGAGACCAATGAACTCACAAAATTTGAGTGATATCACTAGGAGCAATGTTCAGTTATCGCGTGTCATAGGATTTCAAGATGGCTGCCATTTCAAGAGACGGCCATATTGTTTGTATCACGGTCAAAATCAATAGGGTCCATCCCTGATGTAATAGCAACCCACCCACAAAATTTTAGAGACATCTGTTCATGACTTTTTGAATTATCTTGTACACAAACAGACAGACAGACAGACAAACCAACATCAGCAAAACTCCTCGGCAGAGGTATTGACTTTGAAGTCAAGAGGTATTTGACAAGAATTAGCTTTGCTCGAAGAGGTCCCCACTCTATGTTGGCATATCCAAATTGATTGCTTACTACTTGCCGAACTCTATGATTTTGGCAAGTATGTTAGTTGGTTGCGTTAGTCACTTGCCAATGGCTACAATTTTCGCAAGTATGTTAGTCGGTTGCGTTAGTCATATGTTTGTATTTTTATTGCTTGCTGAAATGTACGATTTTGGCAAGTATGTTAGTCGGTTGGGTTAGTCGTCTGTTTGTATGTTTGTTTGTTTGTTTGTCTGTCTGCTTGTTAGTGATATGCTTTTTTACCCTTTGCATATTGTTTATGTTCATGAAACTTCACCGTATGATAGTGGAGGTTCGTGGCCAGAAGCCTATACTTTTTTTAGTCCCTAGGTCAAAGGTCAAGGTCAAGGTTAACAAAAACATTAAAACCACATTTTGGTTCATAACTTTGCTACTATTACAGCTAGACTCAAAACCAACTCCATTCTGTTCATTCTGTTTCAGAGATCTGTGCACGATTTCGGCAAGTCGTCTTCGATGAATGGCCTTTCATTTGTTTGTCTGTCTGTTAGTTACATGCTTTTTTACCCTTTCCATATCGTTCAGGTTCATGAAACTTCGCCATATGATAGAGGTTTGTCGCCAGAAGCCTTTACTTTTTTTAGTCCCTAAGTTAAAGGTCAAGGTCAAAGTCACCAAAAACATTAAAACCACATTTTGGTTCATAACTTTGCTCCAATTACAGCTAGAGACTTGAAACCAACTCCATTCTGTTCATTCTATTTCAGAGATCTGTGCATGCTTTCTCTGAATGACCTTTCATTTCTTCATTGTGACGCATTTTTTGTTAGCAGCAATCGCATCATAGAGCCTGGTTCAAGTATATAACTGTAGATAATGCATGCAAACATGGAACAGTGTTGTTTCTACTTGTCACAAAACAGATTGATAATGTGTCCAATAAATCTCCAATAAATCCTGATGAAGTTTCATTAACTGTTAATAATGGTTAAAGGTGACGGAATCGTTGCAGAGAATCACGGTCTCAATTCAAAGCAGGAAAAAGAATCGTGTCTGTAATTTTAGGCAAGGAAAAAGCAGTGAGCTAGGTTGCCTATGTGCTGGTGTCTTTTCTTCAAACTGCAGGTCACAGTTTGCTTTATTTTGTTATTCACAACTTGCAGATATCCGTGGGTTTCGGGTATCCGCGGGCATGAGGCGAAATCTCTATTTTACTAGTCAGCCAGTTTTAACCCATTTGTTTTCATTTGACCAAACTAATTTCTTCTCAGCCGACAGCACACTTATTGAAACGTACTATACTGTTCTTACTTCTACAAAATTTTGAAAAAGCAATTTGCTGTCTCGCTAAAAATAATTGATTTTGCCAGTCACCTTGCATGTAATCCAAGGCAAGTTTCCTGATGTGATGACTGAAAGAATAATGGTGGTAACTGAACTTACTGGAATGTGAAGGAAATGAAATCAGTCTAAGAACCGCATGAAAGTTTCATAACAAAAAATATCTAAAAAGTCAATCATGTAATTAGGCAACCCTCCGTAACTATACTTGCTAATGTTGCTAACGGCGATATAGTTGGTTAGTTAGTTAGTTTACTGTCCCCGAAGGGAAATTTGTTTTCACAGAAAACTGTGCTGGTCAGTGGTATAAACATTTAACATTTAGAAAAAAAAAAAAACACATTCAACAAATACAAAGCATACAATGGTGGACACACAGCATAGGGCAATGGTGGTTGCATATGACAGGTTATACAGTGAATGAGATGAAACAGTACCTTAGCGCTTTCTCCTGTTTAGGGTGGCTATGGCTGAGGGTATCAGGCTCTTGCTAAAACACACTCTTCTGTACTTCAGTGTCCTGGACCTCCGCCCAGAGAGCAGAACAGTGAGGTGACAGTGTAATGTGTGGAGTCTTGTGCGATTGTGCTATATATCAATATACATTTGCTAAAGTTTATCTCCGTTCTTTCATCTCAATGATGCTGATAATATGCTTTGATTTAATTGGTGCAAACCCGAAGTGCTGCTGACCGCCCTTGGCATAGCTCTCGCACTCTGGCAGTGGCATGACGGAAGCCTAATCTGATCGATTAATCTCTCAATTTTCTTTTTTTTCAGTTTTGGAGGGGGAACCTGGTGTATTAAAACACCTCTGTCAGGATATTGCTCACAATCATGCTATTTTTAGTTAGCATTGTGGTGAGGTGGGAAATCTGACTATCTTGTTAATAGAATAATGAGCTCTCTATCTGTCCTAATCTTGTTTTTCTCTTCAAAAATAAATCAATTAGACACGCACAATAGTTCAAAAGTATGAGAAACCCCCACAGAAATTTCACAATTTCATGGCAGGGGAGACCACATAATCATTGAATAAACAAAAAATTCACATATATAATCTCAGTACATTTTCATACTCGTGTTATAATAATAATAATAATAATGTTCAGACTTTTGATGAAAAAATCCTCCAGGTGCAACTATAACACCTTTACAGCTTCAGACTATCGTGGCCAACAGGTTTTCAAGATAGTCAAGGGAGACTTCACTCCATGCTTCCAGCAGAATTTTCCATAAACAAGACTAGCTTGTTTGACACTTTTCAAGAAGCATACAATCCAGGTGTTCCCACTGCAGCTCAATTGGATTTAAGTTTGGTGACTGCGTTGACCATTCCACTCCACACAGATGCACATAGTTGAATGATGAGTGGAGGAGCATGCCGGTTTCTCTGAGCTCTGGTGATGTGGAGCACTGAGGGCGTGGCGTGACAGAAAGACTCAGCCTCTCTTGGACGCTCTTTTTATACCCAATCATGTTAATGACCTGTTGCCAGTTAACCTGATTAGTTGTTAGATGTTCCTCCAAGTACAACCCCAATTCCGAAATAGTTGGGACGAAGTGTGAATCGTGAATTAAATTAAAATGCAATGACTTTCAGATCACATGAGCCAATATGTTATTTACAATAGAACATAGATAACATTTCAAATGTTGAGACTGAGACATTTTACATTTTTATCCACAAAATGAGCTTATTTCAAAATTTCTGGCTGCAACAGGTCTCAAAAAAGTTGGGACACAGGCAAAAAAGGGCTGAAAAAGCAATTTATATATAAGAGAATCAGCTGAAAGAACATTTAGCAAGTACTTAAGTTAACTGGCATCAGGTGTGTAACATGATTGGCTGTAAAAGGGATGTCTTAGAGAGGCTGAGTCTCTCAGAAATAAAGATGGCCAGAGGCGCTCCAACCTTTGAAGGC